>CM040428.1:131342821-134003652 GCA_022702705.1 Papilionanthe hookeriana x Papilionanthe teres | reverse complement strand
AGTAGTAAAACTGGTATATGCTATGCTAAGCAGTAAACATGCTACACTAAGCAGGAGTAGGTACGAAGAAAAGTAAAGCATGCTACGCTAACATGTATGTACGCTGAAAAAGTAAAACATGCTATACTAACTGAAGCAAATACTGAAGAAAGTAAAACATGCTATGCTAGCAGGTATATATGCTAAAAAGTAAAGCATGTAACGCAGTAAATAAAAGAAATGACAGTGCTGCATGTGTACCATAGATGCTGATTACCCGCGGCGTAGTTACCTGTTTATTTTTATCACTTTTATCTCCTGCAGAAAAGGCGTCAGTACAAGAAAAGAACAAAAGTGAACGTAGTAAGGAAAACCTGACTAAGTAGGGGTACTACCGTATGTGCATGAGAAGTGAAGTGCAAAACCCGGCGGTAAATCCAAAGGAAAAAGGAGAAAGGAAGAAAAAGAAACCCGAAAGAAAGGCGAAAGAAAGCAAAGAAAATAGAGAAAGAAGACAAAGAAATCTCGTAGAAAACCTTGAAGAAAATCACGAACAAACACGAAAAAGTCGTAGTGAAAACCACAAAAACACCAAGAGAAGAAACTCACAGATGTCCCGCTAAACTCACGGCGAACCGTAAGAAAGCCATGGGGCATCTGAAAAGGACCGTAAGCATGGTGACGGGAAGGACTCGAGAGGCTCGGATCGTGTCTTCCCAATCTTGGATAAGAGCTACCGGACCGACACCCTACGGGAGGTGCGCTCCTAACCTCGACTCGAGTAATTAACCGTGGACCTTCACTAGTTTTCATTCATTTTAGTTCGCATGCATATAAATATATAGGTGAAAAGTAATTTTGTTGTAGGTGAAAATTTTGTTGCAAGAATATTTTTTTATTTTTATAAAGTAGTATAGTCCACAGTCTAACCACTCTAATCGAACTAGGGCTACTAACAACTTAAGGGTATTGGTGGCAACAGTCTCGCCAAGAATTGGCGAATAGTATCGTCGGTCCCAAACCGCGACTTCAACGGAGATTTTACGCATTGGCAAAGGGAATACTATTCTAAACCCTCTTTTTTAAGCATACATAAGCATTTTCGTCGCCGTCCTAACCCCAACCACCCTACTTACAGCCTTGCTTGATGGTCTCACATATAGCCTAAAGGGGCTATATGTGCACACCTACACGTCCCCTGTAGGTGCGGACATTGAATCAAGAAGCAAGGAGAAAAACAAGGGACGAGGGATGAATAAAAGCAGAGGGGAAAACAGCCCACCTAACGCAATTCTTGTAAAAGAGGTGAACTGATTTCCAACACCAGTCAAAACAAGTCAATCATCCTGGACTCCCGACCGTCCTTACACGACCTACAAAGACCTAAAGAAACGTCGGCACTCTCGGAGAGGATGAGGACTAGACTCCTAGGGAAAACACTCCCTTTTCCCCAGTAACAGCAGTAAAGAACGAAAACAGACATAAAGTCATCGACAAAGCCCTCAGACTCTAGGACACCGCTAAAGAAAGCTAGACTCAGCCAGAGAAAACAACTCTGTAAAGCCAACACAAAATTCCGATACAAATGCTAAAACTGCGGTCACATATGTCGTAGATACAAACCCAACAAATATTGTAATTTGAGCCCCTCAAACATTATAATACAAGTCCATCAAAAATTAAAGCGCAGACCCAACATAAAGGAAACCCGAGCCCACTAAAAGGGCCAAACCGAGAGCACCAAAAAGGGCAAAACTAGCCTATTCAAAGGGCAAAACCGAGAGCAGCAAGGGGGCAAAACCAGCCCATTCAAAGGGCAAAACCGAGCATTACAAAGAGTAGGAAAATAGCCCAGCTAGGGGTAAAACCAGTCTATTCAAAGGGCAGAAAAAATGGCCCAGCTAGGGGCAAAACCGAGAAACAGCAGGAGGCAAATCAGCCCAGCAAGGGGCAAAACCGAGAGACAGCAGGGGGGCAAACCAGCCTCAAAGAATAGGGCAAAACCGTGCGACTCAAAGGGCGAGAAAAATGGCCAGACTAGGGCAAAACCGAGCAACTCAAAAGGCAAAAAAATGACCTGCCTAGGGGCAAAACCGAGTAACAGTCGAAGCACAAGACCATGACCTCAATTCCTTCACATATGCATTAGTCAAAAGAGGTGCTTTCCAGAAAAGTTTTCAATGCTCAAGCCTTCAAATAGATGAATCTAATGATATATGTAAGTCCATCATAAGCCACAAATCTCAACTTGCATAGATAGTATTTAAACCAACTTACCACATTCATTGTTTGCATAAAGAAAGGAGATCTAAAACATGTTTCCATTTTTTTTTATCCTCCCAAAATAACCAATCAAAATAGAACTAATAATATGAATCGGAGAGGGAATACACCACTCCAAAAATCACAAAAGAAATTACCCCGCCTTCATGTATTAAAAAGAAATATCTCATTTCATCCCCAAGTGCTTGAAGGCCTCCAAGTCTCATAAACGTCATCCCCATCTTTAAATTTTTGAAAAGAAAACCCCCTTTTTTTTATGCTAAACATAGCCACAAATTTATAGGACTAAACAATGTGCAAGACTAGCTAGAAGAGCCAACCATATAACAGAAGAAGTTCACAATAGCTCTCACACATGCTATCCACAAGAAATAACATGCATAAGCCCTCAAAAATGGAGCACATTATTATGTAGGAGTAAAATGAGAAGTGTAAAGCATGCTATTTCAAACTACGAAGTGTAAAGCATGCTATCCTCAGCTATAAATCCATGTCCAATACAAAAAGCAAAGCATATATGATACTATTGTATAAACATCTTTCTTTTTCTTCTTTTTTTTAAGAAAGGAAAAGACAAGAGATTAGAGAAATTTGCAAGATAAAGCATTAGCTATGCACATTTTCCCTCATTCCCCTCTCCATTCGAACAAGAAAAGAACTATCATGCCACTAAGGAGGAGGGGAGGATCCTTTTTTTCATATTAAAAAGAAGGACAAGCATGCTAACAGTAAATGAAGGAACGGATAGCCGAACCAACCAACAAGAAGCACCGGGCCAAACAGGGCAAGCTACAAGCCACGGCAAGTACAACCGAGAAAGACAGGAAGGGGAGAGGGTTTACCAGTTAGGTTGAACAGCACAAGGAGAGAGAGGTCGGGTAAGTCGACAAGCAAACCAAACCCCCCTGCCGAGCAGCTCATGGCCCGAGCAACACCAACAGGGCAAAATATGCAGCACTCCTTTCTCCTTCTTGGCTAGAGCCTAGCCTATTCTCAAGCCTAGAACACACACTCACACAAGAAGGCAAGAGGAGATAAATGGCAGCACACCCTTAAAGAGGAGATCAGCCAACCCTAACCCTATCCTTAAGAGAGGCTTATATAGCCAGCTCAAAGAAGAAGAGGCCACGCATACTTACCTGGAGAGGTCGGCTGGAGTGGAAGGAGGCGGGAGGAGTGGCGACAAATGTCGCAGAAAAGAGTGGCGACAGGAAACGGGAGTGGCGGCAGGGAATGTCGAAAGTACCTGCTGCGAGCAGAGCCAGGGGAAGTGGCGAGGCACAGTGGGGACCTGGGTCGAAGTCGCGCAGGGAGTCGCGGGAGCCAGGGCGAGCGGGGTTTGATCGGCTGAGAGACGCGACCGAGAGGGAGGAATGAAATAAGGCTCGGGCGCGTGCGTGTGCTAGGGAATTAGGGATTAAGGAAGGAAAATAGGAGTTTAGGATTCTTTTTTTTTATTTCATTTTAAGTTAATATTTTATTTGAATTTTTGCCGATTCGAACAAAATTTGACCCCGCACGAAACCATATCAAAGTTGGTATCCTTCCCAGCCAAAATCGACGTTCTGGACGCAATGGCACAGCCCGTTTTGCGATCTGAGGTTGTTCGGACAACTTCGTTGTCAGTTGGGTCGAAAGTACGTCAAATTTGGTCCCATTTGAGTTTCGAGCTTGTTGTTGATCGTCTCGATATTCTGACTTTCGATTCTGGTCCGTCGCGGAGAACTTGAAGACGTCGAGGCCGCAAAACGAAGAATTTGTGCGCAGTAGTGCAAGAAATGTGCACAAGGCTGTCCGAATAACCGGTGGTCGTATGGGAACTCAATTTGGACTCCTAACGTCAATTCCAACCTGCTATGAGCTAGAGGTACGGAATTTCGTCCGGGACTCCAAAAGAGTGACGAAGTGGCTTCGAACGTTCTAAAACGAGGTGGGTCCACTGCTAGGAATCTAAGATCTTCAGGGAAGCTCCTAAGGCTAGAACCCTAAATCTTAGGAATAAAACTAAACCTCGACAAAAGTGAGGTCAACAAATAGACCCCCAATAGGTGTGGTGTGTCGGACAGACACACCGCACGTATTGGCGTTGACCGAAGAAGATTAACAAACCAACACAAAGCCGCCTAAGTAAAATACTTAGGGCAGAACGCAGAATTGAGAGAGTTGTTTCCGCTGGGGAAACAAGAGGAGGAATTTTCAATTTAAGAGTTGCAACTTTAATTTTCGATTTTTCAAGTTTCAAATTTGGATTTGATTTACTTTATTTTTCTTTCAACTTCAATTTCAATTTGATTTTGATTTCGATTTCGGAGAAAATTTTCAAATTTAAGAGAAGTGAGAAAATCGGGTTGAACGGAAAATAAAAGTCAGAAAAGGAATCGGGTGACCCTGCACCGACCCTGAAGTCTTACGGAGATGGAAAACTTGTAGAAACTTGTGAAAATTTGTGAGAATTTGTGGAATTTATGGAGATTTATGGAAACTTATGGAAATTTATAAAACTTATGGAAATTTATGAAAATTTATGGCAATTATGGAAATTTATGGAAATTTATGGAATTTATGAAAATTTATGGAAATTTATGAAAATTTATGGCAATTATGGAAATTATGGAAATTTATGGAAATTTATGGGATTTATGGAATTTATGGCAATTTATGGAATTTATGGAATTTATGGCAATTTATGAAAATTATGGAAATTTATGGAATTTATGGAATTTATGGAATTTATAGAAATTTATGGCAATTATGGAAATTTATGGAAATTTATGGAAATTATGGAAATTTATGGAAATTTATGGAAATGTATGGGATTTATGGAATTTATGGCAATTTATGGAATTTATGGAAACTTATGGAAATTATGGAAATTTATGGAAATTTATGGGATCTATGGAATTTATGGAAGCTTATGGAATTTATGGAATTTATGGAAACTTATGGAATTTATGGCAATTTATGGAAATTTATGGAAATTTATGGAAACTTATGGAAATTTATGGTAATTATGGAAATTTATGGAATTTATGGCAATTTATGGAATTTATGGCAATTTATGGAATTTATGGAGATTTATAAAAATTTATGGGATTTATGGAATTTATGGCAATTTATGGAATTTATGAAAATTTATGGAAATTTATGGAGATTTATGAAGATTATGGAAATTTATGGAAACTTATGGAAATTTATGGAGATTTATGGAATTTATGGAAACTTATGGAAATTTACGAAGAGTACGTAGAATTCGCGGGAATTTGAGCACGAGAGACGTGGAATTTGGATTTCACTTTGAATTTTATCATTTTTTCATTTTCCTTTCCTCTTTTTTTTGTTTAAAATTTCTTAACATTACGAATTTTATTTCATTCTTTCGCATTTTTACTTCATTTTTTTTTGTAAAGTATATTTTTATTTCGTTCTTTGCTCGTAATTTTGGACCAACGCATGGTCATGCGGCTTTTCATTCGTAGCGCAACTGGAAGTACATTCGAACACGAGTATCTGACTTGCAGAAAAATGAACATCTTCATTAACTCTGATTCAAAATGTTGTACAACTGATGTCATGCTGAAAAGAACATCCAAAATATTTGCAGTACATCTGAAAGTAGACTAAAACATTACATGCTGAGTGGCAGACTGGCACAAAACAGTAGACATTTGCTCTCTGAAGTCATCGTGTGAACAACTCAACCTATCAGGTTATGCTCCGGAACAAAAGTCCCCTTAACGTATGCCTAAAGGTACGGCTACGTCACAGTGGCAGTGGATGGAGACCCTCCAACTCTGGGTCTGGCTCGTAAAAGTACGGTGCTTTGTCCATGTCCATCCTTCTGAAGGTGACTGAGACTCTCTGACCGGTGACGCCTGGAATGCAGTGCTTAGCTAGATTCTCTCCATTTCCCTTCAAGACTAAGACGGATCCAACTAGCAGCGGAATCTTTACAGAACCTCTGAACTCCCCTGGTCCAATAATCTGTATTTCCCTCCCGAAGAGAATGTCGCTCTCACTCACGAACGAGACCGTGCAGAAAGGCCTGACGAAGTCGTGGTGGTCGATATAAGGCGGGATGCAGTCCCCTTCCTCATAGATATTAATGATACAACTATTCGGAATGCAGTCGGCTGGCAGCACGTGCCATTCCACCATTCTCTTGATCATTCCTTTTATTTCTGGTGGCATGTCGTCAACTTCACCATGTGGTAGAATCCCCGGAGGATTCCCTCGTCTGTCTTAGGCAAAGTTATAGCAGCAACCACACTGAATCGTGATCCTGCCTTTGTCTCGTTTCCACTTCCTGGGCTCGGAATATGTCTACTTCAAAAGGCTTGCCCTGCCTCGCTGCTGTAGGTTGAACACGCAACGAAGGATTTCTTTCTCATCCCTTTTCAAGAAGACGTTCGTGTACAAGACCATACAGGAGGCAGTCTTAACCTCGACTCGAGTAAGTAACTGTGGACCTTCACTAGTTTTCATTCATTTTAGTTCGCATGTATATAAATTTATTGGTGAAAAGTAATTTTGTTGTAGGAGGAAAATTTTGTTGTAAGAGTATTTTTTTTATTTTTATAAAGTAGTACATTCCACAAGCTAACCACCCTAATCGAACTAGGACTATTAACAACTTAAGGGTATTGGTGGCATCAGTCTTGCCAAGAATTGGCGAATAGTATCGTCGGTCCCAAGCCGTGACTCCAACGGAGATTTTACGCATTGGCAAAGGGGATACTATTCTAAACCCTCTTTTTTAAACACACATAAGCATTTTTGTCTCCATCCTAACCGCAACCACCCTACTTACAGCCTTGCTTGATGGCCTCACATTTAGCCTAAAGGGGCTATATGTGCACACCTACACGTCCCTGTAGGTGCGGACATTGTACCAAGAAGCAAGGAGAAAAACACGTCCTCTGTAGGTGCAGACATTGGCAAAGGGGAAAGCAGCCCACCTAACGCAATTCTTGTAAAAGAGGTGAACTGATTTCCAACACCAGTCAAAACAAGTCAATCACCCTGAACTCCCGACCGTCCTTACACGACCTACAAAGACCTAAAGAAACGTCGGCACTCTCGGAGAGGATGAGGACTAAACTCCTAGGGAAAACACTCTCTTTTCCCAAGTAACAGCAGTAAAGAACGAAAACAGACATAAAGTCATCGACAAAGCCCCCAGACTCTAGGCCACCGCTAAAGAAAGCTAGACTCAGCCAGAGAAAACAACTCTGTAAAGCCAACACAAAATTCCGATACAAATGCTAAAACTGCGGTCACAAATGTTGCAGATACAAACCCAACAAATATTGTAATTTGAGCCTCTCAAATATTATAATACAAGTCCATCAAAAATTAAAGCGCAGACCCAACATAAAGGGAACCCGAGCCCATCAAAAGGGCCAAACCGAGAGCACCAAAAAGGGCAAAACCAGCCCATTCAAAGGGCAAAACCGAGAGCAGCAAGGGGGCAAAACCAGCCCATTCAAAGGGCAAAACCGAGCATTACAAAGAGTAGGAAAATAGCCCAAATAGGTGGTAAAACCACCTATTCAAAAGGCAGAAAAATGGCTCAGATAGGGGCAAAACCGAGAAACAGCAGGAGGCAAATCAGCCCAGCAAGGGGCAAAACCGAGAGACAGCAGGGGGGCAAACCAGCCCAGCAACAGGGGCAAAACCGAGCAGCTCAAAGGGCAGAAAAATGGCCCAGCTAGGGGCAAAACCGAGCAGCTCAAAAGGCAGAAAAATGGCCCAGCTAGGGGCAAAACCGAGCAGCTCAAGCACAAGACCATAACCTCAATTCCTTCACATATGCATTAGTCAAAAGAGGTGCTTTCCGGAAAATTTTTCAATGCTCAAGCCTTCAAATAGATGAATCTAATGATATATGTAAGTCCCTCATAAGCCACAAATCTCAACTTGCATAGATAGTATTTAAACCAAGTTACCACATTCAATGCTTGCATAAAGAAAGGAGAAGATCTAAAACATGTTTCCTTTTTTTTATCCTCCCAAAATAACCAATCAAAATAGAACTAATAATATGAATCGGAGAGGGAATACACCACTCCAAACATCACAAAAGAAATTACCCCGCCTTCATGTATTAAAAAGAAATATCTCATTTCATCCCCAAGCGCTGCAAGTCTCATAAAAGTCATCCCCATCTTTAAATTTTTGAAAAAAAAAACCCCCTTTTTTATGCTAAACATACCCACAAATTTATAGGACTAAACAATGTGCAAGACTAGCTAGAAGAGCCAACCATTTAACAGAAGAAGTTTACAATAGCTCTCAAACATGCTATCCACAAGAAATAACATGCATAAGCCGTAAAAAATGGAGCACATTATTATGTAGGAGTAAAATGAGAAGTGTAAAGCATGCTATTTCAAACTACAAAGTGTAAAGCATGCTATCTTCAGCTATAAATCCATGTCCAATACAAAAAGCAAAGCATATGTGATACTATTGTATAAACACCTTTCATTTTCTTCTTTTTTTTTAAGAAAGGAAAAGAAAAGAGATTAGAGAAATTTGCAAGATAAAACATCAGCTAAGCACATTTTCCCTCCTTCCCCCCTCCATTCGAACAAGAAAAGAACTATCATGCCACTAAGGAGGAGGGGAGGATCATTTTTTTCATATTAAAAAGAAAGGACAAGCATGCTAACAGTAAATGAAGGAACGACTAGCTAAACCAACCAACAGGAAGCACCGGACCAAACAGGGCAAGCTACAAGCCACGGCAAGCACAACCGAGAAAGACAAGAAGGGGAGACGGGTTACCAGTTAGGTTGAACAGCACAAGGAGAGAGGGGTCGGGTAAGCCGACAAGCAAACTGAACCCCCCTGCCGAGCAGTTCAAGGCCCGAGCAACACCAACAGGACAAAATATGCAGCACTCCTTTCTCTTTCTTGGCTAGAGCCAAGCCTTTTCTCAAGCCTAGAACACATCTCACACAAGAAGGCAAGAGGAGAGAAATGGCAGCACACCCTTAAAGAGGAGATCAGCCAACCCTAACCCTATCCTTAAGAGAGGCTTATATAGCCAGCTCAAAGAAGAAGAGGCCACGCATACTTACCTGGAGAGGTCGGCTGGAGTGGAAGGAGGCGGGAGGAGTGGCGACAAATGTCGCAGAAAAGAGTGGCGACAGGAGGCGGGAGTGGCGGCAGGGAATGCCGAAAGTACCTGCTGCGAGCAGAGCCAGGGGAAGTGGCGAGGCACAGTGGGGACCTGGGTAGAAGTCGCGCAGGCAGTCGCGGGAGCCAGGGCGAGCGGGGTTTGATCGGCTGGGAGGCGCGACCGAGAGGGAGGAATGAATTAAGGCTCGGGCGCGTACGTGTGTTAGGGAATTAGGGATTAGGGAAGGAAAATAGGAGTTTAGGATTCTTTTTTATTTCATTTTTAAGTTAATATTTTATTTGAATTTTTGCCGATTCGAACAAAATTTGACCCCGCACGAAACCATATCAAAGTTGGTATCCTTCCCAGCCAAAATCGACGTTCTGGACGCAATGGCGCAGTCCGTTTTGCGATCTGAGGTTGTTCGGACAACTTCGTTGTCAGTCGGGTCGAAAGTACGTCAAATTTGGTCCCGTTTGAGTTTCGAGCTTGTTGTTGATCGTCTCGATATTCTGACTTTCGATTCTGGTCCGTCGCGGAGAACTTGAAGACGTCGAGGCCGCAAAACGAAGAATTTGTGCGCAGTAGTGCAAGAAACGTGCACAAGGCTGTCCTACGGTCCGGTGGTTCTATGGGAACTCAATTTGGACTCCTAACGTCAATTCCAACCTGCTATGAGCTAGAGGTATGAAATTTCGTCCGGCACTCCAAAAGAGTGACGAAGTGGCTTTGAACGTTCTAGAACAAGGTGGGTCCACTGCTAGGAATCTAAGATCGTCAGGGAAGCTCCTAAAACTAGAACCCTAAATCCTATGAGGAAAACTAAACCTCGACAAAAGTGAGGTCAACACCATTATGTACTGTTTTAATCTTGCTGTTTTTTTAAATTTCCTAGTTGCCTTTGAAGTAAAAGGTTTATCTTATAACATAGCAATAGTGAGTTGAGCATGAAATGCAGGATGTTTTTGATTGACCATTCTGCCATGTACTCTATTTGAATTGATGCCAAGTATTCAACAACTCAAGCATATTTGACAATGGTTCCCCTGTTGATCGGTCAAATTGGAGCTCTATTATACAATTGGGATCATCTTTGTCGGTTTAGTGTTGTTCGAGTCACTTGTAGTGAACTCTTGTTATACTTGATTAAAGTTAGTTACCTTTCTTCTGTACTTATCTGTTTTAATTTTTCCTTTTGGGTAATATTTACTTGTGGGATGACTTTTGTTTTCTGCTTCTCATGTATCATATATAAAGCTGTTATTGTTCTGTTCCAAACAATTTAACTAAATAGGGGCAAAATTGTCATTTTTACAGAAATAGTTGCTCTATGACTTGTTTTCTACACTACCGACAACAAACAACTGCCAATGTTTCCCGCAGCAGCTTTCCCCACAAGAAGCTTCCCGAGGCGAGTGCGATTGCTGAGCTGCGCCAAACAACGCCTTACCTTGCTATACCCATAACTTATGCAATGTCTTCGACTACGCTCAACTTCAGAATAGAGTCGCCGATGCCCTTCCTTCGACCACTCCTTTGCTCACGGGATCGCACGAACCCGTCGCCTCTTCCTCCTCAGCGTGACAGGACGCCACCTCTTCCTCTGACTTGCCAGACAACTTCCCTTCTCGTGCCAGAATGTAACTCCTTCAGCTTCTCTTCTCTGTCGATGTCGCGGCTCAACCTGAGTAGTGCAATCCTTAATACCACCGTTCTACTTTCCTGATAAGTCGTTAGGGTTGCTTCTACATCCTGATATCCCCTCTCTCTCACATCAATTTATTGGCAAATTTACTTGTTTGTTTTCCCGATTCTATCGCTTCTTCCTCCTTTCTTCGGCTTCCCAAGCTTCTCGATTCCTCTTCATTGATTCTTCGTTTGCATTACTCTTCGTTTTGTCTTCTCTCCCGCTCAATTCTTTCATTCTTCTCCCCCGGGTAATAAACCAGAATGTCATAATCTTCTCCACTATAAAAATTTCATCATTGAAATTTATAAATCGACCTCAAACAAGTTAAAATTAGTTATTCATTAAACTAAGGTCAAGTAATCACTATAAAGATAAAGACTCGATACAAGGCGAATCAATTATAATTCATATAACAATACACAACTACTGAAGTAAAAAAGTGCGCTAGGTAAAATACCCTATACAAGAAAACACCAAAATCTTCATATTTCATCACCATCTGCTACAGTAGGCCCTTCAGACTCACTATGAGTAAGGGAGTATGCTCAAGGTCAAACCAGTTCTCTTGATTGACCTTGGGGAGGAGCTGAAGCTATAAACTCAATCTTTTTCTGTCACTTGCAGTCTTTGTGAAAGAGCTCCCCTGATTTTTGATCTTTAGCGCCCTTCTGGCCACCATATCTTGTTATACGGACTGACGACACAAATAGCAAGTGTTAGAGCCCATCAAACATTCACCTTTATGGTTTCCTCATTTGGCACAAGTGACTCCAGAACCCTGAGCCGTACCTTTACTACACCCGAATTATTCTTGGACTTTTTCTCATTGGATTCTTTTGAGTGATCTACATGTTCTGCAGTTTTCCTCTTGTGCGTTTCCTTACATTTTTGAGTAAACTGATAGTTGATCTTCACTTTTCTAGCTTGTTCTACTAATACCGAAAATTCATCGATCCCTAAAGGTACCAACAACCGTCTAATAGAATCTTTTACTCTAGAAAGGAATCTGTAGCATTTTTCTTCTACAGTAGAGATCAACTGTGACACATACCTCGATAGTGCAGTGAATTCTACTTCATACTGCATAATTGTCTTCTCTCCTCGCCTCAACTTGATGAACGTGTCTTGCATTTGTTGTCAAACAAATAGGTGTGCAAACCATTCTTTGAATAGCTCCACAAATTTCTCTCAACTAAACATTGTGTTGGGCATGTCCCTAACCTGTTCTAACATTGCCCACGTCTTCACCTTTCGGCTTTTCCATCCAGCACAAACATTGCTAACGATACTCTTCTTTCATCCGGATAAGCCTTGGTATCTAATATCTTCTCTATCCTCATTAATCAATTTTCCGCTTCAATCGAGTCTTCAGTTCCCTTAAATAAAGGTGGATGCACATCTTGAAATATTTTCATTTACTTATTTACAATAACTGTATCACTTCCGATAGAATGCGATCTGGACTCTTGAATCAGCCGAGTTATTGACGCTATCATTTTGATGAGGAAATCCATGTTCACATTTATAGTTGTTGTACTTCTTCATTTTTAATTGGATTCTCTTTTTCTATAATTTTGGCTGTATCACTTTACTTGAATATATAAGAATAATTATTACTTTAAGTTATCTTCATTTTTTTTTAATTATTAAAATTTTCTTATAATTACAATGTTGGCCTTTTTATTTAGATTTCATTAATTATTCCTAAATCTTGTGCTCTGATACCATTTTTGTCACGACTCAACTCAGGACTTGGAATTAACTTTAAATATTTTCTTAGTTTTTGGATCTTCAATTTCTACTACTCCATATGGGTAAACTTTTATAACAGTAAATGGCTTCACCCATCTGTACTTTAGTTTTACTTTAGTTTTCCGGGAAATAATTTCAATCATGTATTATACAATAAAACTTCCTGTCCAGGTTCGAATTATTTTTTTATTATCTTCCGATCATGCTAATTTTTCATTTTTTTTATAAATCTTAACGTTTTCATAAGATTTATTTCTAATCTTCTCAAGCTCATTCAATTGCAATAGTGTTTTCTCACCAGTATCTTTTAAATTAAAATTAAATTCATTAATAGCCCAATAAGCTTTATGCTTCAATTCTACTGGTAAGTGACAAGTTTTTCCAAAAATAAGTCTATATGGGGACATTCATATAGGAGTTTTATAAGCTGTCATGTAAGCCCACAATGCAGTATCTAATCTAGCAGACCAATCCAATTTGTTAGGATGTATATTTTTTCCAGGATTCTTTTAATTTCACGGTTAGATAATTCTACAAAACCGCTAGTTTAGGGATCATAAGCAGTGGAGATCTGATTTTTAATATCATATTTTTTAGCTAATTTTTCAATTCTTTTATTCTTAAAATGAGATCCCTCATTCGTAATGATTACTCTTGGCATTCATATTTTCTAAAAATATTTTTTATTAAAAATTTGGAAACACTCCGATCATCACATTGAGATAAAACAACTATCTCGATCCATTTTGAAACATAATTTACTGCAATTAATATATATAAATTTCCGAAAGAGGGAACAAATTGTCTCATAGAATCCAATCCCAATACATCAAAAATTTAAACTTCAAATGTAAAATTTAGGGGCATTTCTCTCCTTTTTGAAATATTTTCTACTCGCTAACAACGATCACATGTTTTTATATAAGTATTAACATCTCTAAATCGAGTAGACCAATAAAATTCATATTGTAAAATTTTGTGTGCAGCTCTATTAATTCCAAAATGTCTCCCATATTCAGAATCATGATATTTTTGAATAATTTATTGGGTTTCTCATAAGGTACACATCTCCGAATAACTTGATCTTTACATTGCTTGTACAAATATAAGTCATCCAAAAAATAAAATCTTACATCGTGAATAAATTTCTTCTATTGTTGTGTTATCAATCCATACGGTAAAAGATCACTAACAATATAGTTAACTATGTTCGCATACCATGTTATTTGCATATCATTAATAGTATATAATTTTTCATCAGGAAAATTTTTGTTAATTTCACTTTCAAGATTAAATGATTTTTCTTGTTCAAGCCTAGATAAATGATCAGCTATTTGATTTTCATATCTCATCCTATCTACTACAACAAAGTCAAATTCTTGCATTAGAGGGATCCATCTAATTAATCTTGGTTTCGCGTCTTTCTTTGCATCAAATATCTTATAGGAGAGTAATTTGTATGCACAATACATTTAGCGCCAATAAGATATGGTCTGAATTTATCAAAAACATATACAATTGCTAATAACTCTTTTTCAGTGATGGTATAATTAATTTGAGTTTCATTAAAAGTTTTACTAGCATAATATATAACCTTAAAAATTGTCATATCTTTGTTCTGAAACAGCTCCAATTGCATAATCACTGATATACACATTAGCTAAAATGGTTTCTCCCACTCAGGTGAAACTATTATAGGAGCAATGATTAATTTTTTCTTTAATAATTCAAAGGCATTAATGCACTCTTTGTTAAAATCAAATTTTGTGTCTTTTTCTAAAAGTAGGCATATAGGCTTATTAATTTTTGAAAAATCTTTAATGTATCGTCTGTAGAAACCAACATATCTTAAAAAACTTCTAATCCCTAGTTTAGCTATAACTTGAAATTTTGCCGGATCTACTTTCATATCGTTTTCAGAAATTTTATGTCCAACTACAATTTCTCCTGCAACCATAAATTGACATTTCCCCAATTTAATTCTAAATTTTTCTTTTCACAACTTTCTAAAACTTTTTTTAAATAATTTAAACATGATTCAAATTAAGTTCCAAATACTGAAAAATCATCCATAAAAATTTCAATCTCCTTTTCAATTAAATCGCAGAAAATAGACATCATACATCTTTGAAATGTTGCAAGTGCATTACATAAACAAAGGGAATTCTTCTAAAAGCAAAATTATCATAAGAACTAGTAAAAGTTGTATTTTCTTAATTCTCTGGAACAATAGGAATTTGGTGATAACCAGCATATTCATCTAAAAAACATAATTATCTATGCCCAGCTAGCCTATCCAACATTTGATCCAGAAAAGGTTGAGGAAAGTGATCTTTTCTAGTGACAGAATTTAATTTTTTATAATCAATACAGATTCGTCAACCAATTACTTGTCTTATTGGTATCATTCATCTTTCTCATTTACAACTATAGTCTCACTCCCTTTCTCAGGAATACAGTGAATTGGACTAACCCACGCACTATCCGAAATATGACATATGATTCCGATATCTAACCATTTTAAAATTTCTTTCTTAATTACTTCTTTCATCATAGGATTTAACATTTTTTTAGGATCAAGTCTTGGTTCATGATGTTCTTCCAATAAAATTTTGTTCCTTTGATATCAACTGATGACCATCTAAAGGCTTTCTTATATTTTCTTAAAGTTTCCAGTAACTTTTGTTCTTGTAATTTAGTTAACTCTGAGGATACTATAACAGGTAATATAGATAAATTTCCCAAAAAAACATACTTTAAATGTGTAGGAAGTATCTTCATCTCAAGTTCAGGAGGTGTTTCTATTGAATGACTAAGATTCTTACTATTTTCCGTAGTGTCCAATAGTTCAAATCTTTCCTGAACATAATCTAAATCCTCATTATTTATTTCAATGGATTCTTCTTGCCTTTTATACTCCAAATTTCTTGAACATAATCTAAATCCTCATCTTCATACTCCCAATTTTCTACTCCAATTTTCGCTTCAAAATTATCTGTGAAATAGTAGCTACTTAAATAATCGCTAATATCCATTCTGAAGCATTCATCATCTCTTCCTTTTGTTGGGTATTTCATTGATTTTGATATATTAAATGTAACTTCTTGATCATTGACTCTCATGATTAACGCACATTTTTGCATGTCTACACAGCTCTTCCAGTTGCAAGAAAATGTCTCTCTAAAATGATTGGAAATTCTTTATCTTTCTCCATAAACACAATGAAATTCACTGGGAAGATAAATTTATCAACGTTTACCAATGCATCTTCTACAAATTCTTTAGCATAGGTGATCGAACTATCAGCTAACTGAAGGGATACAGTAGTAGGAGAAATCTCTCCTAAACCTAACATTCTGAAAATAGATAGAGAAATAAGGTTAATACTGACTCCCAAATTACATAAAGCTCTTCCATAAAATCTCTCTTCTATAGCACAAGGAATATAAAGCTACCGGGATCTTTAAGTTTTTCAGGAAGCTTTTTCTGAATTATAGCACTACACTCCCCACTAAGTGCAGCAATCTCATTATCCGTAAACTTTATTTTTTTATTAAATATATCCTTCATAAATTTTATATAACTCGGCATTTATTCCAGGCTTCAGCAAATGAAATGTTTATGGTTAATTTCTTAAATAATTTCATGAATTTTAAAAATTATTTATCCAACTTTTGCTTTTTCAATCTTTAAGGAAATAGAGATGGTAGTTTTTCTACAGTAATTTTCATTGGTGTAATAGGGTACTCTAAGTTGTGAGGAATATCTTCCTCAGGCTTTTCTGTTTTCACCTATTCTTTCTCAACTTCAATTTCTTTTTGAATGTTTGTCTCCACTTCTCTTCGTTTCTCAGCTGAATAAATTTTTAATTTTGTCTCTCGTTCGGTCTTTAGGATTAATCTCAACATTACTCTGAAGAGTTCCTTCGAGCCTATTGTTAACTCGCAAAGTAGCAATTTGTCCCAATTGATTCTCCATATTTCTCATTGTGGTTCATTTACTTTGTACGTGATTACTTAAGTGTAACACTACTTCCTCCATAGACAACTTCTCTTTAAATTGTGGGTTGCTCTTAAAACCTGGAGGATAATAGGTCTATAATTAGTATTTCTCTGATTGTTTAAATTTCTCAAATGGTTCACTTGTTTGTTCCCCCATTGCGGATTTACACAATTAGGATTGTTATTATTCCAACTTAAGTTAGGGTGATTTTTCCAATCAGGATTGTAATAATTAGAATAGGGATTATTAGATCAATTATTTATTGCATTCAAAGTCTCATATGATGATTGAGAATCTATCATTTGTTCAAATGAATTTTCCTCAAAAACAAGAGGTGGTTGAGATAAACTCATTCCAAATTGATCTATCTTCTTTGTTATTGCAGTAGTATGAGAAGTCACAATAGACATTGCATCAAAGTCATGAACATTGGCTACTCTCTTAGGATTCATCCATTCAGAGGGTCATTGAAAATTGTTAATAGCTATCTCTTCAATTAAAGAATATGCTTCATCGAATGATTTTGACATTGCTGAGCCGCCAGCAGCGTCTATGATAAATCTAAGAGATCCCACCAATACATTATAAAATGTTTGAATTATTAAACAATTAGGTAAAGCATGGTGTGGTCACTTCCTAAGGAGATCTTTAAATCGTTCGCAAGCTTCGTATATTGATTCTCCTTCAAACTAACAAAAAAATGTGATATTGTTTCTAAGCTATTCAGTTTTTTATGATTGGAAATATTTAGCTAAAAATTTATGAGATAAATCTCCCCAAATTCTGATAGATCCATGTGCTAATGAGTTTAACCACATCTTAGCTTTATCCCTTAATGAAAAGGAAAAAGTCAAAGTCTGACATTATCATCTGACACTCCGTCATATTTAAATGTAGCACACAATTCTAGAAAACTAGTAAGTTGTAAGATAGATCTTTAGATGGTTTTCTCCAAGCTCGATTATTTTGTACCATTTGGATAATAATGTGTTTAAGTTCAAATGAATTACTCGCTACAATGTGAGTTTGTATACTTAAGCTGAATTTCATCTCATTGTAGGATTAAGATAATCTCTTAATGGTCTCTTTGATCTTCATATTTAATACATTGATTATTTAAGTTCGCCATTTTTTTTAATTGTTAAGTTTTTTTTGTTGTTTTCGAATATTTCTAATAGTTCTTTTTAATTCAAAATCATAAGGTATTAATCCTTTAGATCCTAAACAACGCATACACAAAGACAAATAACAATTCTAAAAATAAACACTCATACAGAATTATATATATTTATTACTTTACAAATAAGTCTTATAGTACTAATAAGGTCTTTTAAGTTAGAAAGTAATTTTTCATTACCTCCCCGGCAACGGCGCCAAAAACTTGATGCGGAATCAGTGCTAGTAATGTTTTTCAACACTCCAACACACATGGCAGCTAAACTACGGAATTTGCAGAACAATCACAACAAAAATTACTTCAATATAATTAGTTTTATCTTTTAAAATCGTAAGACTGCCTCTTTTAGTGAATTAAGGTAATTTTCAATTTCAATTAGTCATTAGGTTGCAAACACAAGTATACGTATCACAGAAGTAATAAAGGGCTCTAATGGAGTACTAAATATCGATCTCAGAAGGAGGAGGAAATTCTTATAATAATAACATAAAGATTAAATATCAAAACTATAAAACTTAAGTAGGAAAGTAGGTTTAAGTTTTTATTATGCAGCTAAATAAACTATGTTTACTACACTAATCTCTTAACTTCGAGGTTAATTCTAATATGACTATGTTTTGTGACAAAGAGTTTAAATTTTAGAAAGTATTCCCCTTTACTTCGAGGTTATAGTCAGTGAATTATCCAAATTACATAAATTCTATTATGCCAAATACAAGCATTCTTATTTTTTTCCTCTTTACAAACGAAAAAGAACATTGGCTAATCCAGTGTTTGGTCCCTAAATCAGTGGTTGGGACTGGAAGATACTAAGCCTCTCACCTTGTAGCTCCCACGTTCCCTCGCCTCGAGGCTAACATCTCGCTTTAGTTTCTAAACACTTGGACCAAATTGAAGATTTTAGTCTGTCACCCTAAAATCTTCAATTATATGACCGTCAAAGTATATTTTCATATTTATTTGCACTCAACCTTATGGACTACGTCTTATCCATGAAATAAAATGTGATTATTTCTTAGTTGTAGAAAGCATAACTCTCTCAGATCATATGTTTAACAACAAATTTTAACAAATCAATTGGTTAGATCGATAAGTAAATGAAGTTCAAAGTTAAAATCATCACAATTATGAAACTTAAAAAATTGCATAATAATTTTAATTTTTCACATGACTAGGGAGGACAAAGTAAACTACTCATAATTCATGAGGAAGATACAAAAAACATGAATTATATATATAAAAATAAGTTAATACAATAACATAAAAATAAATACACAACTTATCTTAAGCTCCTCTCCAAGCAAATCCTTTGAAGTTCATTTGAAGCACTCTCTCTTTACAATAACACTCAATTCTCTCTTAGAATGTAATGAAGCAGAAGTCTCTTTCCTTCTCCTCTTACAAATCTTAGAGAAAATCTTCACACTCTTCAAACTCTCCTTTTTTTCTCCCTTTGTTTTGATATAAAATCACTCTTACATAATGTAGGGTCGAATTTCTCAAGAGTTTTCTTTGGCATCCCTTAAAAAATTTGTCCAAATTCAATGCATTTGAAAAATAACCGTTTCTGACACTTTAGGCGCCAAATCGAGCGCCTAGGCACCATCTTCTCTGGATTATGGCGCTTTGGACACTAGTTCTGTCGCCGTCTTCTTTGGATTATGACGCTATAGGCGCCAGTTCTGGCCCTAGGCACTAGTGCAATTTTCAAAAACGCCACCTACTGACTCCAAATTTCTTTCTTTTTGTTTTGTTTAAGCTCCAAATCCCTAAACTTAGTATATCTACAACAAAACATGAATATATATTTCTTTAAAGTGCAATATCACTAAATATAAGCATTAAATGTATTATATATAATTGAATATTTGTTAAGCGTATCACTTCCCGATCTGTGAAAAAGATCATTGTCCTAGCTGTACAATCTAATTCAATATATTCAAATTCATGACACTTGAAACACATTATGTCCGGGACTGATTTAAAAATCCTGATTCGAAAATCTTGATTCGCTACACCTGTTCTCTACTCTAAATCAGTTTCTTCTTAGGTGAGGTCAGCTTGAATGTTCCATTTGGTGTGCTCTGCCTATAATATTTTGGGATTGAACTCTGCTTGCAAGATGTGGTGGTCGCTTGATAATATGGTCTCTCCATTTTTGAAGTTATGGTGTGTGAATATCCGGTTTGTAATGAGCTGGTAAGGACTCTTCTGTTTCATCACACTGGCGTAGGTGCTTCAAAATTTTCCATCAAAATAATGTACTCTTCTTATGCTTGCACGCAGCTAGTTTCACCATTCTGTAGAGTGAGATTTTCTGGCACTCAAAGAAAAGTTACACAGTCTGAAGCCAATTGATAAACTCGTCCAGATCCAAGTGATCGTCTCCATCATTATTTCAAAATGACGTGTCATCAGATATTTCTAGTCGATTCTTCAAGTAGATGTTCTTCATCCCTAGAATCCATATGGTAGAAGAGATTCACTTCATTCCTTCAATCTAGCAAGTTACCGTAATGGCGACAGGTGACCTGTCCGGATTGCCTCCTCTTGAAGGCAACAAGCCCCTGTTGCAATTGGAGGATTTCCCGCCGCACATCCTCCATAAAAGTTTCTTGGACATCATTTGCGGATTTCTCATAAACGACATCGTGACATCTCCTCCTATTTAGGTTTTCGACAATTATCTCCTTAGTGGCGTGATTAGGGTTTGAAAAAAGTGGTGGATTCTAGGAATCCTAGGATAGAACTAGGGTTAGGCTAGCTCTGATACCAAATGATGCCGGAATTAACCCAAACAACAAAAGGAAAACAAATATATTTGCAACCAGACACTCAAAAATATGAAATAACAACAACTACGATACATCATCTTGACTTGGGCGACTTCAAGGTGGTGGTCGCAGACGTAGGGGTGAACTGCAGAAAATTAGCCGCACAACAGCGGAAGGCTGCTGTCCGGGGATGGCAACGCGTAGGGAGAGGAAGAGTGGTGGCTGGGAAGGTTAAGAAAGGCAAGGACAGTAAGGTTGCGGAGGAGGCAGTTCTGGTGACTGGAATAGCAGCAAGGCTGCTAGGTGAAGGTTCCTGGATAGTTGGAATAGTGATGGCAGCAGGTGGGAGAGCTGGAATTGTAGAGTTAGGAAAGAGGGAGACTGAAACAATGATGGTGGCAAAGATGGAGAGGGTTGGAACAACTTGAAGCTGCAGGAAACAGCCGAGTAGGGCTGTTTTCTAGCGGCTGCATCAAAGACAGTGGCATCGGCGGCGGAGGAATGGCTACAAAAGAGTCAGGAAAGGATAAATACTCTCTTGGGAACAAGTTATAGCCGGAACATCACTTGACCCTTTGAAAAAAATCACCGCCTCGTACAAATTATAGCTGGAACACCACCTGCCTTTGGATGCAGTCCTAGAAGGGAGAAATTAGGATGTTGATGGTTGTCCTGAACATAAATACCAACAAAGCTTAAAAATTAAAACAAATGAATCACAAATATAAGACCTAGATAACTTAGATTGGATCTCCCTGTAGAAATGAAGCGCCAATCCCTCCTGGAAAAACCAATTCGCCCTCCTGGGTCTGGACTGGTTCGGTTCAGATGAAGGGATCATTGGAGATAGCCCAGGGCTCCTTTTCCGCCATTCCTGAAGCCTTCATTCATGCCCCCACGTCTTTGCCCACATCTTTCATACTTTGGAAACGAGTAAACTGCCAAAATAGTCTCTTCAACACTTTATGGACTCCGGGACTACAGTGGCTCCTTGCAAAAAGTAGAGCGACCATTTTGACATTTTTCTATGTCAGAAAGGGATACTAAAATGTATCTTAATATGCCTTGGAATAGAAATATGAAAATGAATGTATGAAACATACTGGATGATTGATCAAAGGAAACATATGAGCGAATAAGGCAAGCAACATGTTTCATTTTATCTCTTCGGATGGTAATAAAGATGTAGTTCAAATATCTCATTGGCTGTTGGCTGCACAGTTGAACTTGACTGTGCCGTTTATAGGTTTTATTATGGGTGGTGGTTGAGGAGAAACATAGCATAATTTAAAGGTTGAGAGTTTGGAAGTGGATCTCATGGTAGAAGAGGAACATGTAACTAGGATTCAGTGGCAGAGGAGCGAGAAAAGAAGGGGTTAATCTCATGAAATGATACATTGGCAAATGTGTATAGTAATTTTAATGGATCATGTCACTGATACAAAAGTACCCAATAGAGACGCTTAACAGCATGAGGAGAAAGTTTTTTATGTGAAACATGTTGTTGACCTCACTTTTTGTCGAGGTTTAGTATTCCTCCTAGATTTAGGATTCTAGCCTTAGGAGCTTCCCCGACGATCCTAGATTCCTAGCGATGGGACCCACCTCGTTTTAGAGTGTCTGGAAGCCACTTCGTTACTCTTTGAAATCCTGTACGAGATTCCGTACCGCTAGTCTATAGCCGGTCGAAATTGATGTCAGGAGTTCAAATCGAGTCCCTATAGGACCCTCGAATATTAGGACGGCCTCGTGCACATCTTACACACGCACCATTCTGATTGATCGAGCTCGAGTCGAATTCTGCGACGATACCAAATTTCGATACGATTTTGACTCGACCGTCGTCGAGGTTGCCCAGACTACCTCGGATGACGAAACGGATCTGCGCCGATGCGTCCGGAACGTCGATTTTACCTAAAATTGACGTTAAATTTGCGACGATAGCTCAGTCGGGGGCGAAATTGGTGAATTAGGGTTTAATTTTATAATAATAATAATATATATATTTATACACTTATAAATTAAAACCTAAGCCCTAATTCCCTCTCACGCGTGATTCGGCCCGTCTCCCTCTCCCGCTCGCGATCGAACATCCGAGCCGGCCGTCTCCTTCTCCCGCGCTCGAGCCGCACGCCTCTCGCCCCATCTCCCGTGGTCTCCTCCTCGAGCCGCGGATACCCATCCCTTATCCCCGGCCGCGCTATCTTCTCCCGGCCGGCTTTTCCCGCGTGCGCAAGTGGCTCGAGCTTTTGCGGCATTTCCCTCCATCTTGTCGTACCTTCTCCGAGCCGACTCAACTCCACGAGTAGGGAGCGGTCGTCCTTCTCCTCCTCTCGCCTATATAAACCCCATTCGAGGTGATAAGGGGGCTGGCCGAATTTTTAGAGGAGGGGAGGTGCCGCCGGATTAAGCCTCGAACTCCTTATTCTCCTTGTTCTCCGCACTAGCCGGTAACCCCTCTCTTTTCTTTGTTCCTTCTCGATCTTGCTAGAGGCGGCTACGGTTTGTATCGTGGGCTTGTTTTTCTTCCCGCTTAGTGTCTCGGCCGAGCATTCATGTGACATGGAATATTTCACTTACTTGCTTAAATGACTGTTTTCCTCTTTTCACCCCCTAGTGGCATGCTAGTATGTTGTTACATTAAGGTTTAAGGGGGTGTTTCATTACTCAAAACATGTGAAATATGGAAATGTAAGTATATGGAAATTTTGGTTTCAATGACATGTTACTATCTCCCTATGTTCTTTATGTTTATAGCAAGTTCAAAATATTGGAAATGTGACTTTAGGACCATGCTAACTCCTCTTGCAAGTATATTGGGATGTGTATTATAAGGCTTTTCATTCACTCTTACCTAGCATGAAATATTGGAAAGCTTAGTTCTTAATCATTTCAATTTTCTTTGGCTCAAAAAAAGTGCATGCTAGAAGTGATGGAGAAGAGATTCTATGTTGTTCTTACTTAAAAGCATATGCTAGTCTTTTCTTTTTGATACATTAAAGGCATGGTTTTGAGGCAAAGAATAATCTCTTTTGCAAGCATGTTGAGAGGGATATTATAATAGTTTCTTTGCTTGCTTTGGTTTGGCATGAAGCATGGAAGGATTCATTTGGCTTTCTTTTTCTCAATAAGCATGTGGGCCTCGATTTTTGCCCTTTGCAACTTTTCTTTATAAAGAATGGCATGTTGGAAAGAAGCTTAGTTCGACTGGAGAAGTCTTCATGCTTCTTATATAAAACATGTTGTGGCCCTATGTTTGAAATATGTGGAAACTTAATTTTTGGGCTTCTTGCATTCTAGCCCTTCATGAAGCATGATTTATTAATTTGAAAGATTTCCATGTTCATTCTATACTCATTATTGCTAGCAAGCACATGGTGGTGAAGCTTTTAAAGGATATATACATGTGCTTCATTTTAATTGAGATTTCAAGGAGAGTTTGCTTCAACTTTCCGTGTTGGCTTTGGATTTAATTATGGTTGGAGTCGGTTTTGGCTTTATACGGCTCGGCTTTGTTGAAATCTTATTATAGCCTTTGCCTCGAACTTGATTCTAGCCGGATTTTCTTTGGCCTTGTAGGGCTTGGTTTTGTGGAGTCTTGTTGTATGCTTCGCTTTAAAGTTAATCTAAACTCGATTTTAGTCTTTCATGATTTAGTCTCTTGCTAGCTTTGCTATTTCTCCTATCTTAATTTGGAGTTGGGCTTGCTTTCACCTTTGCCATGGCTCGGTTTTAGCCCTTTTAATGTTCACGACTTTGGCTTTATGCTTCGGCTGCTATAACTTGAAGTTGGGGATGTTGTCGCCTCGGCTAGGTGCCATATGGTGGCTCGGGTTTGGCTTTATAGTGGAGCTGTTGTAATTGGAGTTGTGCTGATATTAGTTGGCTCGGCTAGGTGCTTAATGGTGATTTGGACTTAGCCTTGAGGTTAGGCGATTCTTGCTTAATGGCGACTTGGGTTTATGTCCCGGAAGAGCTCGAAGTGTTACTTTATGTGGATTTGAACTTCATGGTTATTTGATGAATACCTTTATCCTCGTTGAGAACTTGAAATTGAATTGATTTTATATGATTTTTCCTTTCATCGAGGATTGGCCGTGAACCTCGTTATGATGATTTGGAGTTTAGGGAGGGCTTTACCTTTTGCTACTACTTCATCGTGGCTTGGCCGTGAGTTCCTCTCATTGCTTGTAGCCTTAGCCGAGGGCCTTGGCGGGGTGGTTAGTGTGATGCTGAGCCTGTTTTTAGTTACCTTTGCTTATGGGATTGGCTATGATGATATGAAGGTCATTCCTAGCTTGCTTGTGCGAAGGGATCGTAAAGTTGTTAATGTTTTTAATGTTGGAGAGGTTTAGCCTTAGTGTGGGTTTGGAGATACTAGTAGCTGCGTGTCTTTCCCCAAGCATGTTCTCTTTGCTCAAGTTTAAAGTTTTAAATGATTTTTTCCCGGATTTTGTTTTCGAACTCCTTTGATTTACTTGTACCTAAGCGAGAAAGTGACACCTCGGGGTCGATTCGAGGAGCTTCGGACTTTGCTTCTAATGTTTTATTATTACATGTTTTGGGAATTTTAAATTAACCCACTCCGTCGTCTTACCCCTTCAAAATTCGAGGGTGGGTTAATCTTCTCTTCCCCTCCTTGTCGCTTTACATGTTTTCCCGCTTCACTCGGAGTTGGTTTTGTTTTTGGTTTTCGGGCGATGACGGTGATGATGCAAAAGCGCACGCTAGTGATAGAGTAGAACGATATCCCATCCTACGACATCGGGACTCGCTCCGGGCGCCCGGTGAACCGTAGGATGACGGTATCATTCACCGCTACAAGCGCAAGTGGCACCCGTACCTTCTTAGGATTGTTAGCGATCCCTACCCGACGAAATAATCAACTCGTGGACAATTACAATTTTCAAAATCTGATAAGAATTTGATACTACATTTCGCAACAAAAATACATTTTTTTTACCACAATCAAAACACATAAACTCTCTTTTGCATGTCTGAAACTCATGTGCATGTCAAAAATATAAATTTCAAAACTATATTATAAAATTTGATTGTCCACTTGTTGATTATCAGTCTTGGGTGGGGGAACACTCTCCCGAGTCGAGTTTAGTTGGACACCCTTCTTGCTGAGTGGCGGGCTTTATACACTCGTGTGCCGAGTAGCCTTCGACGACTTTTTGAGCAGTACTACACAGTTCTGAGCCTAGCCCCGACCCGAGTGCTTGCGGTTTTCTTCGGATTTTCATTTGATTTTTGATAGAGCACTCGTGGTCTTTTTTAGAATTTTCTCGGAGTTTTGGTGACTTTTACTACTTTTCTCGAGCTTTCCCGTTGTGGGTCAGTCACTTTGTTTTCTTGAGTTTTTTCGACGACCTTTTATTTTGCTTGCTTGGCTTTCATGTGGCACACTTCTGCTGGCTAGACGAAAGAAGACTACGGATCTTCCGTGTATACTGTGTTTGTTTACATTTCGCGCGTGTTACCTTCTTTATACTCGCCATCGTATGCTATACCGTTTATTCGTCACTTTTTATACCGCTACCGCATGCTATACCGTTTAGCCGTCACTTTGTACTATACCTGCTACGTACGTTGTTCCTTGTTAAGACGTTACATTATATCATCGTTGCATGTCTTTACTGCTACTCTCGTGCTATATACATATCCCGCTCGTAAACCGTACAACACTTAAACATACTTGCATAGGATGTTTAGGAGAACTCGACCATAGGGCCACCTGATCGAACATTTCGACTTCGCCACCTTAGAAAACTCAACCTCTTCACTACGAAGGAGCTTGAGCTACGGTGGGCAAAGCACGACCATCTTCAACAACAAAACATGTCTAATCGCCTAAACCACTCCTTAGTTAAATAACAATCCATAGTGATTTCGAGTTGTTCGCTACAGTGCGACATAAATCCTCAACCTTTCTTGGGCCTTTGTATAGCTATGCTGTACAATATAAGCCCCGACTCGTTTTAGGATTCCGAGGTTGTCGTTCGTTACGACCTAAATCCTCACATCTTCTAGGCTGTTCGTGTGATCGTTTCACACAAATGTAAGCCCTAATTAAATAAAATGGGCAGGATGAAACCTCTAAATAATATCTCCTAAATCAAAGCCAAATCATAGGATAGCATGGAAGTCACCGAGGTTCGTCTCCGGATCTTCGACATCCCTAGCTTCT
Source organism: Papilionanthe hookeriana x Papilionanthe teres (assembly GCA_022702705.1). Classification (NCBI taxonomy): domain Eukaryota; kingdom Viridiplantae; phylum Streptophyta; class Magnoliopsida; order Asparagales; family Orchidaceae; genus Papilionanthe; species Papilionanthe hookeriana x Papilionanthe teres. The sequence continues at coordinate 133,976,679 of CM040428.1, read as the reverse complement.
TCCTCATTTGGATTCTACAATAAAATGTTCCAATTTAGAGCCAATCCCCTTTCACACCTCTTTGTCCGATTACGTTGAAAAGTCCTATCCTTTTCGACCTCTTTGAAGATAATATTTCCCGATTTTTATCGAGAGTTTTCTTAAGTGATTTCGGTCATTTAAGATGTAATTAACTATAGTGCTCGTCTTTATAAGAAGCATTTCGAACCCAAATTAAAATAAACCCTATTTAATTCTTCATATTAAATAGGGAATTTGTCGACAAATAAATTGGTTTCGCGACTAAACGGACGTCATATATTTCTTAGTTTATTTGATCAAGCCTCACCCTTAAGTCTCGCGTTTGTCTTTCGGATAAGTGTGTAAGACTGGGTGTAGTGCTTCTTTCATTCAAACTATGAAAAATATGAGTGTCGGTCTGACTTCCTTTCTTTTCGTTGAAGGATCCTTCCGAAGCGGGCGACGGGATTCCGATTCCGGCGACCGACAGCCTTCTTACGGCACTTCACCGCAGCAAAACAACGCCGACAAACTTTCCGGCGACTCCGTTGAGGATTTGCTTCTCTCTCCATTCAAATCGTGAAATCTTATCTTCATACATCTGTAATGCGTCCATATCCCTTACGGACCGGATTACCCTTCTTCCTTTGCATGCTTCACTCATTTCTTTCTTGGGTGAGCACGGCCGACTCTTTCGGACTTCGGGACCGTCCGTTCATTCACCTTTTGAACGGGGAGGTTCGGAAAGCCATTAAGGACTTTTTGATCTTTGTGTGGGGTCGGACCCCCATAGATGTGCCGGTGGACTAGTTCCACCCGGGCATTGTGTGTTGTGAAGTTGGTCCCGCACTGGGTCCTAAACTTCGCACTTTCTTCTCCTTCGGGTTTGTTTTGCTTCTTGTGAATCAAGCCATCTTGCGTCCTTTCACGCTTGTTAACTTGCTAATTGCAGCTCTTCGATGCTTTAATCACGAATAAATAACAAATTTGAAAAAATAAAATAATAGAGGATTTGCCCAGTTCATAAGACAAGCGCGTTAACTTGAGTACTTCTGTTGAAACTGCAAGGCATGGGACATCGCTGACTTTCGAAAATTCTTCAAATGACAGGGACAATGTCTTTGCCAAAGTTGATCTTTTCTTTTGCCTCCGGAATGGAGTTCGTCATCAACGAGGATGAACCGCCCGACCGGCAATTATTAAGTTTGGACAAGGGTTCGATGATATTGGAGTTAAGTTCGGGAAGGTTTCCGTCACAGTAATGAAGTTCGAAACAAATAAGTCCGTGCAGCCTATCGTAGAGTTTGACTTGGAATCTGCCAAAGAGTTCTCCCCTTCAAAGGTGTTGGTTGAAAAGAACTTTACTAGTGCTGAAAATACTGTCGTTGGGATTTCTCCGAGAACTGTTTTTGCCCCTACTACCGGATTCACTGTCACCGCACCAGCTGTTTTGCTGAGTAAGGGAAAAGAGATTCTATATGAGGAAAAGTCAGTTGACGTTTACACCCCGCCATTTTCTGGATTCGAAATTGGGTCTAATTCAAGGATTGTGCAACTGATGAAGGCACAGGAAAGGAGGCGCAACCAGGAAATTTTGAAAACCAAACAACCTCGACAATTCCATCAACAACAGACACGACGATATGGCCAATCTAGCCAACAACTACATCAGCCAGGATCACACCAAACAAGGAATAAGCAGATGTCCATTGCAGAACGACAGAAAGTGGTGTATTCCTTCAGGGAGGAAACCGTGTCGAAGATGTTCCACGACTTGCTGTTGAGACCAGAATTCAAACTTCCAAAGCCGAAAAAGCCAGAGGAAGCTAGCATGAAAGATCATCCTCAATACTGCCCATACCACCAGTTGCTCGGCCACACCATAGAAAACTGCTTCAGCTTCAAGGATTGGCTTGAGAAGAATTTCAGAAGTGGAAATGTGATACTCCTGAAAGAATATTTAAAAGAACCTGAAGAAGATTCTCAGTAAATACGGTTTCGAGGGATTCAATCGACTCCTACACGACACCGGTGCTCGGGGAAATAATTGATGTTTCTCGAAAAGTTTCAGTTGATCTTAAAATCCTCAGAGGAAATTCGATTGAGTCTGCCTTGGAAAAGCTTCGAGTTGACATTGCACAACTGTCTAAAGATCAGAAAGGAGATATCGAAGACGAAGATTACAACATAGCAGATTACATGGAAAGTGAATTCGCAGAAATCAATGTCGTCGAGACCCGAGCCATGTTAGCTGCGAGTGACGCTCCTCTCCGTGAGGAGAACGCCGCGAGATGAGTGGCGGAGGGCCATCCGAGCGAAGGACGAACGGATCGGCTGTCTCGAAAAGAAAATCGAAGAATTGACAGCCACCATGATTGCGATGCAAAGACAATTACAATCACCGCAGAACAACACTGCCGAGAGACAAACCAACCGAAACCATTAGTGATGCAGATGAAAGAAGAGAGTTCGCCTCTGATGAACAACCGAAAGATTCTGCTCAGAGCGTCATACCAGAAAGGGAATTTAAACAAATGGTCGAACAAGTTCGGAAGGCCATAGCCCGGTCTAAGGATGGTGCATTGATTTTAAAGGGTATCCTACCCTAGAGGTTTTGTGTCATCGAACTTTAAGATATTTGACGGGACTGGAAATCCCAGACAAGCACATAGCACATTTCCGAGCCAGTTGTGGTAACACCGGAGGTACCGAAGCATTGCTTTGCCGTCAGTTCGTCAGCAGCTTGTCAGGGATAGCATTCGATTGGTATGCCGAATCGCTCTAACGGATCGGTGAAGACATTCGATGAGCTAGAACGAGTTGTTCGTAAAAGATTTGCCGGAACGCGGCATCATGTTTCTATTGGAGATCTCGTGATTGAAAGACAAAAGCTCGACGAGACTTTAGTAGATTATATCTTGAGAGTGGAGAAAACTTAGCATGAAATGTGAACCTCAGTTACGTGAACATCATGCGATTGAGATCTTGCTCGAAGCATCCATGGGCCAATAGCTTTCATGCTCGAGGACTCACCATCAAGTCTTTCGAGAAGTTACTCTGTAAAGCCAACAATCTGCAAGAAGAAATCAAACATATGAATTCTTATGAGAAGGCCGAGAAATCCAGGACAACCAAGACAGATGAAAAGAGATCTGGAACAGTTGCGGTGGTTAGCGAGGGAAAGCGACAGTTGCAAATACAAGCCGAACAACCTCAGCGGATCTTCCAACGTCCTCGTCAGAATATTCAGCAATCATCTCAGCAGAGACCTCACCAGACGTACAAAAGACAAATTTCAACTATACCCCACAGAATGTACTCTTTTAAAGATGAAGCAACGAAAAAGATGTTTCACGGTCCGATCAAGAATCCCGAGTTCGGGTTGCTAGCCAAAGAAGCTCGACGAGAGTCAACGAGAAAGGACATCCGAGATATTGTCCATACCACGGAGTTCACTGGACACACCATAGAAGACTTATTACAGCTTTCAAAGACTTGCTCGAAGAAAATTTCAAGAATGGGAACGTAACAATCCGGAAGAATATTTGAAAGGAACCTGAAAAAGGTCATATGATTTCGGTCGATTTGTTTGTTCTAGCCTATTCCTACGCAGCTGCCAATGAATGAAATGCCTCTTGGCTAATATTGTACTACTTTTGTTGCTTAGCATGATCAATGATTGTCTGTACCATCACTTCTATTGCAATGAATGAATGGAGTTTGTTTTGTTCAGAATTACTCAATATTTGGAAAGCTTAAATGTGGATATTATGCTAAGACTTCGACTTCAGAAAAGAATGAAATTAATGCCCTAATAACTGAGTTGTTTACTTTAAGGAATTCGGACTGGGTTCTAAGTGGATCTCAAAATGAAGCAGAGTGTCTTGAAATACGAGTAATTGATCGTGGATATCAAGGGCCTTTTAATTTTACGTCATGTATGGTAGGTCAGGACTTTCGAAAAGTTATAATATCTCGGGATTCGTATTAAGGACATTTCGGAATTATTAATCGGGAGGTTTTGACATTCAAAATCTTTAACGAAATATGTCTTGCCGGATACGATAATTTTCGGAAAACAAAGGAGCGAACAAAAAAAAATGTTCTCGAGGAAAAGCTTGAGGTGGACACAAAATCAAAAATTGGTGTCCCGATTCGGACATTCAAAATCTTTTAACACGTGTCATCCACTGGATATAGTAATCCTCGATAATAAAAAAAAAAAAAAAAGGAGAGTGAAAAGCTCAATGAAAAAAAAAGGGAAAAAAGAAAGAATGCTCCCTGAGAAGAAGCTTGAGGCAAGCATATAATCAAAAATTGGTGTCTTAACCTTCCCCCGATTAATGAAACTTGAAATCAATCTTAAGAAGTTTCCTCTGATATTATACTTTGGAGAGAGTCAAGTGATTCTATGCCTTTTGGTCGGTCATTAATTGACTCAGAAATATCTTCAGACAATGAAAAATATTTTGATCACATGAGCAGAAATTCTGAAGTCTGTTTAGGCCCAGAAAGAAAGAATTAAAGGAATGATGATTATATTAGTACTTAATGAAAATTTGACTCTGAAGTCGTATCCTTCAGTATCCAACAATTACAACTTCAATGTCAACTCGAAGAATGTCAGAAAGATTTCTCAAATACAACTTCAACTTCAACTCGAAGAATGTCAGAAAGATTTCTCAAATACAATTTCAACTTCAACTTGAAGAACGTCAGAAATACTTCTCAAAGACAACTTTAACAACATTTGCGAATCCGCAACGAATCGAATGATGACTACTACAAACGAAGCTGCGAACTTGCAACGTCTTCAATCATGGCATACTTAAAGATAACACACCTTTATAGGTCTTGAAAGAATATAATTCCGATAGTACATTAAAGAGTGAGTTATTTTCCAAGACTCGGTCCTTAGTCGATGGACGATACCTCGGGAAGCACCGTGCCTCCATTTCGAAGACAAAGACTGCGTTCTTAGAGGCTCGTATGCTGCACTCTGTCTAAAAGCGGGTCCAAATCCCAAAACAAAATTCAACATTCAAAAAAAAATTCGCTTGAAAATTTTTCAAAATCTCTCGCATATACTTTTCGACAGAAACTTCTGTACCGTACAAGTTTCATGAATTCCTCCCAATTCGAATATCAAATTTCAAATCCGAATTCTCCGGTCCGAGGCTCGTGATTGATATCCCTTTAATTCTCTCGCTCGTTTGAGAAAGGATCAGTTGATTTTATTGACATATGAAGCCGCGAGTTTTGATTGGTTCTGTTGGCGTGGAATCACATCATTTCCCAAACAAGATCCTTTTCGGTCAACTCTTTGAGTGGGATATGAAACATTCTCATATTCTCACTCAAGCTGTTTCCTTTGATGAAAATCTTTCAAATCATATTTTAGAGGATGAGGATTTTACATCCCATTCCGTGTTGCTTTAGGATCTCCTCTTATCACAATCCTTCTTCCGATATTTTAGAGGTATAGGATCTCAGTGTCCGATACCGCATTGCCTTGCAATGATCTCCGATATATTTTAGAGGTATAGGATCTCAATATCCGATACCGCATTGCTTTGCAATGATCTCCGATATATTTTAGAGGTAGAGGATCCCAGTGTCCGATACCGCATTGCCTTGCAATGATTCTCCTGATATATTTTAGAGGTATAGGATCTCAGTATCCGATACCGCATTGCTCTGCAATGATCCCCTGATATATTTTAGAGGTAGAGGATCTCAGCATCCGATACCGCATTGTTTTGCAATGATCTCCTTTGATATTTTAGAGGTTGAGGATCTCAGTATCCGATACCGCATTGCCTTGCAATGTTCTCCTGTTTGCTTTAGAGGTAGAGGATCCATGTATCCGATACCGCATTGCTTTGCAATGATTCTCACGATATTTTAGAGGTAGAGGATCCCAGCATCTCTATACCGCATCGTCTTCTGCAATGTTCTCCTTTGATATTTTAGAGGTAGAGGATCCATGTATCCGATACCGCATTGCTTTGCAATGATATCCTTCTATATTTTAGAGGTAGAGGATCCCAGTGTCCGATACCGCATTGCACTGCAATGATATCCTTCTATATTTTAGAGGTAGAGGATCCCAGTGTCCGATACCGCATTGCCTTGCAATGATTCTCCTGATATATTTTAGAGGTATAGGATCTCAGTATCCGATACCGCATTGCTCCGCAATGATCACCCGATATATTTTAGAGGTAGAGGATCTCGACATCCGATACCGCATCGTTTTCGAATGATCTCCTTTGATATTTTAGAGGTTGAGGATCTCAGTATCCGATACCGTATTGCCTTGCAATGTTCTCCTGTTTGCTTTAGAGGTAGAGGATCCATGTATCCGATACCGCATTGCTTTGCAATGATTCTCACGATATTTTAGGTAGAGGATCCCAGCATCCTATACCACATTGCTCTGCAATGTTCTCCTTTGATATTTTAGAGGTAGAGGATCCATGTATCCGATACCGCATTGCTTTGCAATGATATCCTTCTATATTTTAGAGGTAGAGGATCCATGTATCCGATACCGCATTGCACTGCAATGATATCCTTCTATATTTTAGAGGTAGATGATCCATGTATCCGATACCGCATTGCACTGCAATGATTCTCCTTCTATATTTTAGAGGTAGAGGATCCATGTATCCGATACTGCATTGCTCTGCAATGATCTCCTGATATATTTTAGAGGTAGAGGATCCCAGCATCCGATACCGCATTGCTTTGCAATGATCTTCTTCGATGTTTTAGAGGTAGAGGATCCATGTATCCGATACCGCATTGCTCTGCAATGATTCTCCTTCTATATTTTAGAGGTAGAGGATCCATGTATCCGATACCGCATTGCTCTGCAATGATCTCTTGATATATTTTAGAGGTAGAGGATCCCAGCATCCGATACCGCATTCGTTTCGTGATGATCTTGTTCGATGTTTGTAGAGGTAGAGGATCCAGTATCCGATACCGCATCGCTGTATAATGATTCACACTATATTTTCTCACGATATTCTAGGGGATGAGGATTTCATATCCGATTCTGTGTTGCTTTAGGAGCCCCTCCTATTGCAATCTTTCAAACGATATTTCTGAGGTTGAGGGAATAAGCCCTTCGATTAATCCAAGGCATCCTATCCCAATCTTTCGAGATCGGTATAAGACCCCCTTAAATAGAGTATGGCATCCTTTCTCTTTCTTCCACCATAAATTTTACCTATATTTCGATCCACACCTCGGGATCAATACCTGAAATTATGTCTCATTCTCGATACACATTTGAAATTTGATAACTCCAATTCCACTCTCCAATCCCCAGCGAGAGTTTCTACTCCTCGATTTCGATCGAATATCCACTTGTTCTTTCCCCAGCGAGAGTTCTGGAATCTTCAGCTTCGAAGAGTTACCTGACATTCCCTGACGGAAACCTTTGTCACTCTTTCTTTGTTTTGTTCCGAGTGTGTTGACTTGGAACGTTTGTGTTGGTTTTGTTGATCTTGTCGGTCGAGCGCCGATAGCGCGGTGTGCTCGCCAAGACACCACACCTATCGGAGGTCCTTTTGTTGACCTCACTTTTTGTCGAGGTTTAGTATTCCTCCTAGATTTAGGATTCTAGCCTCGGGAGCTTCCCGACGATCCTAGATTCCCAGCGATGGGACCCACCTCGTTTTAGAGTGTACGGAAGCCACTTCGTTACTCTTTGAAATCCTGTACGAGATTCCGTACCGCTAGTCTATAGCCGGTCGAAATTGATGTCAGGAGTTCAAATTGAGTCCCTATAGGACCCTGGATATTAGGACAGCCTCGTGCACATCTTACACGCACCATTCTGATTGATCGAGCTCGAGTCGAATTTTGCGACGATACCAAATTTCGATACGATTTTGACTCGACCGTCGTCGAGGTTGCCCAGACTACCTCGGATGACGAAACGGACTGCGCTCGATGCGTCCGGAACGTCGATTTTACCTAAAATCGACGTTAAATTTGCGACGATAGCTCGTCGGGGCGAAATTGGTGAATTAGGGTTTAATTTTATAATAATAATAATATATATATTTATACACTTATAAATTAAAACCTAAGCCCTAATTCCCTCTCACGCGTGATTCGGCCCGTCTCCCTCTCCCGCTCGCGATCGAACATCCAGAGCCGGCGTCTCCTTCTCCCGCGCTCGAGCCGCACGCCTCTCGCCCCATCTCCCGTGGTCTCCTCCTCGAGCCGCGGATACCCATCCCTTATCCCACGGCCGCGCTATCTTCTCCCGCCGGCTTTTCCCGCGTGCGCAAGTGGCTCGAGCTTTTGCGGCATTTCCCTCCATCCTCGTCGTACCTTCTCCGAGCCGACTCAACTCCGCAGGTAGGGAGCGGTCGTCCTTCTCCTCCTCTCTGCCTATATAAACCCCATTTGAGGTGATAAGGGGGCCGGCCGAATTTTTAGAGGAGGGGAGGAGCCTTGCTCTGGATCGAGCCTTGAACTCCTTATTCTCCTTGTTCTCTGCACTAGCCGGTAACCCCTCTCTTTTCTTTGTTCCTTCTCGATCTTGCTTGAGGCGGCTACGGTTTGTATCGTGGGCTTGTTTTTCTTCCTGCTTAGTGTCTCGGCTGAGCATTCATGTGACATGGAATATTTCACTTGCTTAAATGACTGTTTTCCTCTTTTCACCCCCTAGTGGCATGCTAGTATGTTGTTACATTAAGGTTTAAGGGGGTGTTTCATTACTCAAAACATGTGAAATATGGAAATGTAAGTATATGGAAATTTTGGTTTCAATGACATGTTACTATCTCCCTATGTTCTTTATAGAACGCCTTGTACTACCTTAGTCCGCGTTCCATCCTAGTGAACTAAAATATCCGCCAATCAAGAAAGAACACTTTTTGTCGTTAATATTTTCGCTTCGTAAACTGCGCATTATACGCTCCGTAACACATCGATCCGATCTCGCGGTAAACTCCTTTGCGCATATGATGACTCGCCCCGCCGATTTCCTTGTTGCTTAACGATGTCTTTCCTAATGAGCATCTCTGCTAGTCATCCATTCCCTCAAATGGGAGTTATACTTTGATGGCCCATCTTCCTCAAGACCCACTTGGATCTCTCCCGAGGTGAATACGTACATCGACCTCATTTTTGTTTCCTTAAGCGTGTATTCTTCGCTATTCTTATAGCTTAGCTAAGCCACTTACAAACAACGATGCGGAATTCTAAAGCCTTGATTCTTGGATTGGAATTAGTCATCCAAATAAATATCAAGAATATCAATGTTCATGGGGACTCACAAATTGCTCATTAGCTAAGTGTTGAAAACCTATAAAGTTCTCAACCGAATCCACTTAGCATAACACAATGTAGTTATGGCATTACTAGAACACATCCCAGACAAGGCTTTAGTTAGGATGTCTTGTTCCCCGACGCAAGGCCGACGCTCTAGCGAAACTCGCCAAGGAATTATCGAGTCGTACCGGTGACCCCGTGACACTTGTGATCAAAGATAAAGGGGTCTTATCACCGTGCATCATGAGTCTTAAGAAGCCACTACAGAGATGGGAGCGCGGTCCTTTCCGCTTCTAATCACTCACACGATAATTGGTGATGAGTCATCATCTCGCATTCGATTGAGGGGGAAACTCCCCGATGATCGTTATTTAGCTACTCAAGTTCCAAAGAGAGTGTTGTCCTATACCATCTTAAATGGTATGCTTTATCAATGCTCGTTTGATTAAATGTGGTTGCAATATGTTGGAAAGGATGAGACCCGGTAAGATCTTGCGCAGGTCCATGATGTTCTTTGTGAGTCCCATCAATCGTGCCCCATGGTGAAAGCCAAGATCAAGATGCTTGGAAAAAATACCGGCCAACGATGACCTCAATCGTATAGATTATGCCAAGTAAAGGTCATCATTGTCGTGTCTTCGCCCGTACCTCATCGCCCTCCGAATGAACTCTTCGACCTCTAAGGGACAACATTTCATACTATAGCCACCAATTACATTTCCAAGTGGGCGAAGCCGTCCCAAGTGGGAGATCAAGGCCAAAAATGTGCTACATTTTATGAAGAACAACATCATGTATGGATTTATGTGTCACGTCGTATTATCTCGCATAATGGGCTAGCTTTCAAAGAAATCACCAAGATCAACCAGCTTTCACATTGCCATGACATCGAATGGCGATATCCACAATATACTATCCAAGAGTTAATGATCTAGCCGAGGCTTTCAATAAGGCCTTAGTGTACCTAACAAAGAAAATCCTTCATGTTAACAAAAAGTGGCATGAGAAGTCAAGCGAAGCTTTGTGAGTATTGTACGACATATCTTACCCCCACCGCCCTTACCCATTACGCTCCACGTTCGGCTTCGGCGCTCATTCCCTTGGAAATCGTACCTTCTGTGGGTTGTTCTAAGCAACATCACTAGTGATGACAACATTTGACTCAAAGCAGGAGCTCATTAGTCTCGAGGGGCTTAGTAAATTTCAACAAATCATCGCTATACCACGCCCGAATGTCTCGAGCTCATGACAAATTGGTGAGACCAAAGGACCTTCGTGGTTGGAGACTCGATGCTAGTTCTACGGCGCCCGATTGCGACTCACGACCGAAGACATGAAAAATTCCGAGCCCAACCGGGAGGGACAATTCGTGATCGATAAGTTCTATAAAGGAGGAGCCTCCTTTGCCGATTGATGCAGATGGATCTCATCCAATGCCCCCTATTAACAGACGATACCTAAAGAGATATTATACTTAGTCTCTTTTGCTATTCATGTACTCATTATACTTTATGAGGAAATCGATGTTCAAAGCTTATGTACTTGTAATATAATTTCGAGCAATAAAGAAAAGCATTTTGTATTATCTCTTCATTATGTGAGCTGGATTATAGTGACTACCTTGCATTTGTCAAAAAGTTCACTTGTAGTGCCTTGTATTTCTCTTCATTTGGTTGTCGCCCTGCATTTGGGCGACCTATACTCGGTGTGTACGATTATCAATATAAGATAAGCCTTGTTATTCTTTTACTCGTCTTCTCGTCGATCCGCTCTATGGTCCGAAACTAGTATGCCTCGCTCATCGTGAATGTGGTTGACGTACATGCCTCGTTCATCTTTGTGAATGAGGAATAAGTGCTCGTCCCGCTCGCTTTATCCGAATGTGGTCAATATTACATGGATATGGTTTAGCTCAAAAGCTAAACATCTTCGCCAGACTGTCATCATAGTCTAACCCTACCTTACACCCTAAGGCACGAGCGATTCTTACCGTCAGACGTAGAAAGGGCGTGTTGCATTAGTTGTAGCACGCCTTCCTAGTTGATCCTTGCCTCGAGCGGACACCTTCATATCCGTGACAAATCTTCGCAGGTGACAAAAGCCCCTTCTGCCAGCTTGGGCTACCTCAATCTCCCTCAAGTAAAGACTACTTATTAGCCTTTAAGAAATCCTCGATGGAGGTCGCTTCACGAAAGCCAGCGTTAAAACACTTTAGAGATGAGCCAGTGTGCCCACCAACACTCGGTCCGATTAATTTGCGACACCTTTCAATAAGAATCACCTTGTTATTCTCGAGGAATCCCGCAAGAGTTTTGCTTGATAGATTCCTAACAAAGGTATCCCACATGGGTGGACCACTAGGTCCACCCTATTTCATTTCAAAGAATACAACCGACTTGGATAACTGGCCGTCTTGCCGTAGACAAGAGGTACTAGTTAGAGCACCCACTCGAATATTTGATCCGTGTCCGGGTCGTGACCTCGATACCCTACTTCGCATTGCAACATTTTCCTCAACAACCACTGCCTGCTTCGAGGAAATCCCTGCTGGAGCTGCTAAGCTCGAGTGTACAAAAGGCACCTCGATGTTGGATCGACTCATGCATCCGACCCTTTAGATACCTCTTCAATATTTTGGTCGACTAGGTTGACTTTGTTCACCATGTCGAAAGACGTGTCGATCAACTTAAAGTCTTCATTTGCTTGGTTGATCCATGTATAGCAAGATATCTTCATGATTGTGAAAATCCCCAACGAAAGCCATCCCGTGATTACATTTAGAAAGCGCCACTCACGTACGCCTACTTGGATCATTATGTCTTTTTAGTGATTCTTGTTGACTTGACCGACTCGCTAGCCATGTCGGAGCGTATGTCGCACCGATGCGAGCCCACATGCTTGTTCAATCAGCCCATGCCTAAGCCAGGTATTCTCATGCCCGCAAGAAAAATTCCTAGCGCAGGGTCACTTCGCCAAAGCCTCGCAAAAGCGTTTCGAAGTTGCATTGCCTTGTTCATCTGACTCCCTCAAATACCACATTTGACAAGGTCGATCTAATCATCTTGTCATTATACACGCCGCATTGGTTAAGCCACATAAGCTATCTAAGCATCCGTGTCGAGTCGCGATATTCTTACATCCGACAATATCATGATGCCATAAGAATCGCCTTGCTCTATTCTTGCTATAGCATCTTGCATCGCCAGAGCGCTTTAGCCATTCAGCATCCGATGTCTCTCGAACCAAATGATTCCTCAATCAAATTTATCAAGAGAGCATCTCGTCTTATAACGATACATAGCTTCATAGCCACTCGATTTTGATGTTTTTCGAACCACATGACTTCTTCGGCCATTTCTTTCACGAGAGCATCCCATCTCGTGATGACTCGGCTTTTCACTACTTTTTATCATGTTTCTTAAGCCGCATGCCCTTTCTCTTTTCAACCACCTTGAAATGTAGTTCTCGAACCATATGATATTTTCAGCAATTTCTTCACGAGAGCGCGATAGACGAACTCGATTACATGAGATAATCCGGCCATTTACCCCGCATACCTTAAGGTCGAATGTGAATTCTTCGCATTTTTCTTTATCACAAGAACGTATTGGAGACTTCGTCGTACTTGGTTCGAGTCATGCCCCCACAACCCCTAAATTCACCTACCAAGGTCACACTTCTACGGCCTCTAAACCCACGTCTCGAGTCATGCCTCTACGGCCTCTAAACTCATAATCGGGTCAAGCATCTACGGTCACGAAAACCGTCCTTCAAAGTTGGATATAAGTCTCGTGTGCATTCTTTCCCGGTTGACGCTCAGTTATCGGCTTCATAGCCATTTGATTTTCGATGATTCTCAACCACGCAACTTCTGTGGCTCGTTCCTTCATGAGAGTGTTTAGTCTTTTAGCCACTTGATATCATTTTTCTCAAAGATGTGAGGGTTTATGTCGTATCAGACGACTACCTCGGAATCTCTAAGTCCGGTTAGGGCTTAATTTACATGACCCGATCATGCAAATGCCTAACAAAGGTTGAGGGTTTATGTTGCACTAGGCAAACTACCTCGAAGTCCAATGGCTTTGTTGTTTAGTTCTAGGAAAGTTTTGCTGATGTACATTCAAGTTTTTCTGACGACGATGGCCGTGCTGCCCATCATGCTCCGAGCTCCTTGTTGTCGCAGATGTTTAGTTTTAGAAATCATAAATCAGGGGATGAGAAAAGTGTTTTGGTTTAGAGAAAATCTTAATTTCCAAGTGTTTTTTACGTTTTAATTAAAACAAATCTTAAAGTTGATTATAACGACACCGGTTAAGATCCCACGGCTCCATCCTTCCGGCATCATTATTTTTATCGGATTCACTTAGTCCGGATGAATTTGCTAAACTCAATCGAATGAGTTCCACACTTTCATTTAGACAGTGGGAAATCCCGTTAGCAACACGTAGGTTACATCATCCGAGGTATTCCCGATCATCCAACAGGACGTTTTAATTTAGTTGTAATTGTAGTTTTGTGTTCTGTTTGTAATTAAATTTTGAGTTGTTTTATATTTTGAAATGTTGTGGCGGTGAATTTTATCTTGCAATGACTTTTAACTTAGTTCGGTTTCAGTTTTAGGGACTATCCTAAAGGTGTGGGTTTTCATGCAACGATTGTTTTATCATGCAAGAAAAGTAAAGTACATTTGCAAGAAAGTAAATTGCAGGAAAGTAAATTGCAAGAAAGTAAATCGTAATAAAATAAAAGCGTACACTGGAGGGTCTTCCCGTCATCCCAAGCCGCACTTAAAACACAATTAGAATATTTAAGCAAGTTCTCGTGAGCTAAGGCAAGGGTTATGGTTTTCTACCAAATTCCTAATCCTATAGCTAGTCATTTCCTATGACGTCTAGGTCTTTCTATTTTTGTTTGAAGACGATTTTCTTCATCAAAGAATAATTAAATTCAATTGTTCTTATAAATGTCCTATCATATTGAGGAAGTGCTTAAGAAGAATCTTAAACATCTTTTCAATATTTCTAGGATTGTTTTAAGTCCAAATGAATTCGATTATATAAATGAATTAATCGTCCGAGAATTCAAGTTTCGTTGTTATCTTACTCGGTGAACTAGGACATTTGAATGTCCTATAAGTGAAGTAACATTTCATTTAATGTTCTATTTAGGAGTTATGATAACTAAAGCTTTTGAGGGTAAATTAGTATTCAAATGATTTGGTTTAAGTTAAAGAGTTTAAATTTGGAATAGTGTTCAAGTTATTTTAGATTTATTTTAAATTCTTTATGTCTTTGGTGATGTTATATTTAATTTAATTTAATTGAGTTTTAATTTAATTTAATTCAATTGAGTTTGATTTGATGTTAAATTAATTTAATTTGATTTGATTTAATTTTAATTTAATTTAATTTGAATTAATTTAATTTAATTTAATTTAATTTAATTTAATTTAATTTAATTATTCAATTTAATTTAATTGATTTAATTTAATTTAATTTAATTTGATTTAATTTAATTTAATTTAATTATTTAATTTAATTCAATTATTTAATTTAATTTAATTTATTTAATTTAATTTAATTGTAATTTAATTTAATTTAATTTAATTTAATTTAATTCAATTATTTAATTTAATTTAATTTATTTAATTTAATTTAATTTATTTAATTTAATTTAATTTTAATTTTAATTTAATTTTATTTTTAATTTTAATTGAAATTTTTAAAAGAGTTTAATAATTAAGTCTTTTAATATTTTAAATTTGAGTTATCATTTTAATTAAGAATTGAATATTAATGATATAATTAATTTAGGGATTTTTTTAAATTAAAGAATAAATCTCTTCCTAATAATATCCCTATTTTAATAATTCCAATTTTATTATTCTTCTAAATTTAATCCATTATTTAATTAAAGTTTAATCATTTTAAAATTGCTTAATGGGTTTCTACCCTTTAATTATTTAAATTTCAATCATCCAAATCAGATTAGTATCAAATATTTTACTTGTTAATTTTTTATTAAACCTAAAGTTTTAATTAAGGGTTAAAAATTTAATTACCACTTTACCCTTTAAGCTTAATAATTTCATAACTCACTAAATTGAACTCAAATGAACTTGAAATTTTTATTTGACTTCACTCATATGCCAATAAAGACATGAGAGGAGAAAATGTGATTTTTCTATATTTAATTTATTTATATAATTATTTTTGGTGGAAAATAGAGATTTCCAAGGAAAATTTAATAACATGACCAAGGGAAAGTTTCTGTCCTTAAGAAAATTAGGGGACATTCCTAATGACTAGAGAAGCACTTGGACCAAATTTGGTGATTTTTTGAATTATATTATTTTTATTATAATTATTTTAAGTTTTGGAGTGTTAATTAATTTAAAAATAAAATAAATGTTGAAAAATGAATTTTATATTTTTCAAAAATCTCTCTGATATCAAGGAAACCAGAGAAGCAAATTTTGCAATTTTTTGATTTTTCTATAATTTATTATAATTATTTTAGTGAAAATGCTAGAAAATACATTTTTTTTTTAATTTTAAAATTACCTTAAAGCTTTAAAATTTAATATCTCACCAAATAGACCTAAGAAAAATGTGAGATTTGTTCCTATGTGATTAAAATTCAAAATGTGACATTTTGGTGAATTTTATTATTTTTGTGACTTTTATTATTTTTAATTATTAAAAATATTAAAATATCATTAAAAATCAACTTTTTTAAAAAAATTGAAATTTTAATTTTCTTAGGTTCCCCTAATATCAGAGAGGCTCCAAAACAAATTTGGTAAATTTTTGAAAGGTATTTTGAAAGTTATGAATTTTTTAAGTTTAAAATGACTAAGTGGCTTAATCAACCCAATTAGTGGGGCTAACGAAGTCCAATTGACCTCAAATTTTTATGGTGGGTTCCTCTGATCCTAAAGGTCAGTGGAGAATTGATTTCAAGTCAATTTCATGCATGCTTTGGAAAATTCAGGGAATGTTCCCAAATTCAGAGGCTTCAAAAGCCCTATGGTCTCATGCCATGGTGAATTGTATGCATGCATGGAGAATTAAAATAATGCAGAGAGTAAATAAATTATAAAAAATAAAATACTTGATGAAATTAAATGATTTTTTTTCCACATTATTCTCCTCCGTTCACCGAGCAAGAGGGTATTTTTATTTTATTTTTCGATTTTTCTACACGGAGATATGGATTTTTGAAGCTTAGGGAATTAAATAAATAGAAAAATATCCTAATTTTCTATTTATCCACGCGGCGCCACGTCAACCTCGGCGGCTCCGAACGCACACCCGTCGCGCTCCCATTCGACGCCGCCACCCGAGTCGGCAGCCGGGCCCCGCGGTTCTCGTACGCGTCTCCCCGGTCCAACGCCATCTGAGCCGTTCTTCCGCGCGTGTATTGAATGGACGGCATCCGTTCATCGTCCCCGAGCGTCCTCACCCGAGAGCCGTCCACACTAAATCTCTAAGATCTCACTCGATACTCAATGGATTTTTATGTTCTTATGCTTTATGGATTCGTCTTAAAGAGATGAACACATCTATACGGTTAACATGCATTGAAACTAAGGCATTTGAAATGGAGAATCTCCAGAAGCTCGGGATGAAGAATTAGCTCATACCTTTTCTCGGAGAAGTGTGGCTTCAATCCGAGAGTTGTTGCTCCTTCGATTGGATCCCGGCAAGCTCCGGATGAAATCTCCGAGTCCAGTGAATTGTCCGGATGTGATTTCGACCAAGCCCGATCACAAAGCTTGGAGGTCGGAGCAACCGGGTGGCTCGGAGATGGGGCTTTTGCTTGGTGGACACCTTCCCTTGGTCCGGTGAAGGTGTAGAACCAATCAATTTGGGAATTGGCTCACCTGTGGAGAAGTGTCCTGGTTTTGGGTGGAATTTCAACTCTAAAATTGAGCTCACAGAGGAGAAATGGCAGGGGGATCTCACTGGGGATCAAGTGCTTTGTGTATGTGGAGGAGTCTGGAACAATTTTTGCAGAGTTTTGGCCAAGTTTGTGCTTAGCTCCTCTCATGGCCGAGAGGGGTGGAGTTTAAATAGGAGAGGGTGGAGGGCCTCCCAGGGAGAGTTAGGGCTTGGGATCAGCTGCTCTTGGCAAGAGAAGAACAACTACAATGGCCAGCGGGGATGGGGCGGCTCGGCAGGTGAGAATTTCAAAGTTGGCTCACATGTGAGCTCTCGGCCATGGTGTTTTCCGGCGGCTCGGTGGCCGGCCGGCCGAGCATGGGTCACCCTCGAGGTCGGGTGGGTCGGGGCGGGGCTTGGTGCAAGCAATTGGCCATTGCCATGTGTAAAGGTTTTGATTCAAAGTAGAATGGGGCATGGCTAGTTTTGAGTCTAAATGGGTCAATCCACCCATTTGGGCTTGGTGCACCCTTCAAGGTGGCTTTGGATGCTGTGGGGGATCAAAGGGATCGAGTTGGTTTGGCATGGAGAAGTCTCCATCCAAATATATTTGGATTAAATTTAAGTTTAGGTGAAACATGATTAAGGCTAATGAGCTTTAGGGATTAAGGAAAGCCCCCCTCTTCTTACCCAATATGGCATGGTGGAGTGTCCAAAGCTCTCATGGCTCACATGTGGCTCATGCATGGCTTCATGGCTCACCTTTGGCTTGGCAAAAAGTTTGGTCAATTTCATAAAAAAGAATTTTAAGGATTTTGGATAATTTGGTGGAAATTTGGATGAAGCTTGATTTGGAATAATTTGATGGTGAATTTAGGACTTAGGTAATGGATTTAATTAAGTGGATGACAAATGGAGATGTCATGTGGGCTTTAGGGTAGATTTTGGGCCTTTGGATGTGGTGAAGTGGGCTTTTAGGAAAATTTAAGGGAAATGGGCTTTTGATTTTAGGATGGGCATTTGGATAAAAATTTTGTGAAGAAATTTGTCAAATAAATGTCATAATTGGCTTAGGTATGTTCTATGAAGGGTTTGGAATCAATTTGGTGTGATTTGGAGTTGAATTGGTTTGAATTTGGATTTATTTGGTAAGTGGGCCTATGTAGGTCCAAGTGGGCTAAGTTGGGCTAATGTTGGGCTAGGGTTGAAATTGATATAATATCAATGTTGAGAAATGTTTATGGGAGTGTTTCAAAGAGGTTTTGACTTTGGTTGGGCTTTGATTTTGGGGTTTGGGCTCATTTGGGTTAGGTTTGGGTTTAGGTCAAAAATGGGCCTTTTAACCTTGGGTTGAGTTTGAGTGGGTTTTGGGTATGGATGATCAGTTTAAGTGATGTGGAAATGTTTGGGATTGATTTTGGAGAATTTTGGGTAATTTGGAAATTTTTGAGAAATTTGGGTAATTTTAAGGGTTTTGGGTAGGTTTAGAAGGTGTAGAGGTCCCGGGGTCAAAATTGAAAATTTGGGAAATTGAAGATTGGGTGAATTTGGGTGGAAAGAAGTTATTTTGGTTGAGCCATGAAGTCACATCAAGCCCACATGAGCCATGAAGGGACTCACTTGAGGCATTCACTATGTTGTTCCTAACCCTCTTAGCCAAGGGCTTAGGGGTTAAGGATCATCCATGTGGATCACCTACATGAGTCGGGAGGTCGAGTTAGGTATGGGTGTGGTTTTAGGAGGTATGTGGAAGTGTAGTGTGTAGGTGTAGTGTATAAGTGTGGTGTGTGTAAGTCAGCCCCTTCACCAGACCAGGCCACCCAGGGCAGTCCTAAGGCCAAAGAGTCCATAGGAACTCATCCTTTAAACTTCCACATTTGATTTCGACCCTACAGGTGATTAGGGGTCTACGGTCGAGTTTGTGGAGTTTGCGGGGAGTTAAGAAGTGGTTTGAATTTCTAAAAGGTGGGTCCCAATTCTAGTCCTCTAAGATAGTCAAAGGAAAAGCCTAAGGCTAGATCCTAAGTACTAAAGAGAAGAAGAGAAGACCTCATCAAAAATGAGGTCAACAGGATTATTATATTTGGATAGCCTTTAATGATTTTGAACTTCACTCTCCTCTTTCTAAAGTTCAAACTTGAAACACATCCTTACTTTATAATTAGGTATGAACTTTATTATTCATCATAAAGTCACAATCTCTTCTTAATACATAATACTTGAAGTCTCTTCACATTTCAAAAATATAGTTTTCTTTACTTTAAATAGTTAACTATAATCAAATCCTTTCATACCAAATATCTTACCTCTATAAAATTAACCTTTATTACTAAAACTTTCAACCAATCCTTCCATAATATTCAATAGAAATAAAAAGTTTTAGTTATCTAAAGTGAGGTTCAACTGCCAGAAGTTATGCTAATAATCTTTGAAAATATAAAAACTGAGAAGAAATAAGAGTTAATATTTATCTACCCTCCCCCAAACTTAAAGTTTTCAATAAATTTGAAACAATAGAGTTAAAAGAAACTAACATTTTTGTGCTGGGATCTTGAAATCTTCAACAGCTATCTGGTATTAGTCAAAATTTACAACTAGCAGACTTGAAACAATTAGTAACAGTGGTATAAAATTTTTTAAACATTTGCAGGGTAAAGAGATATCAACTTTAAACATCTAAAAATCCAACAAAACACCACAACTACTAAATAAACTATCACAGTACTATACAGTTCATTTAACAATTTTAACTTTTAATTACAACATAATAGTACATCAATAGGTTTACATCACATAGAAAAGTAAATAACTACTACATCCCAAAAGCAACACAACACATAACAAGAAAAACAAAAACAAAAACAAACAAACTACCACTCTTCATCACCAGGATAATCAGCAGAGTCAGCACGATCAAGTCTATATTGTGTATAGCTGGGGCAAGTAGGGAATATCACATCAGTCTCCTCCCTCATGAATCTGAACTGAGCATCATGATAGGAAATATTAAATTCAACTCTTCTTCTCATATAATCTTTATTCACATCACTTCTACCCTAAAAAACATCCATCCTACCATAGAGTCTATCCACACTAGCACTCTGTAATCTCAGCTGCTTCATAATATTAGACAATGTAGGGCTCCGACGTAGATGGAATGTCATAAGTTGTAGTAGGAATATCAGTACTCCTACTCTCATCTCGTGCTCCCACATGAGACTCATAAGTATGAATAATAGTCTTGGTAATCGGTCTCAGTGGTATAACTATTTCTTCAGAACTGTTAAACTCAACTCCAGATTGAACACACAGCGCTTGAACTAGGGCAGGATGTCCTAATCCACCAATGGTCTCTCCTCTAGTAATAGACTGAATGTTCTTGAAGATAATAACTCCAGTACAAATATTCTTCATTTTTTGAATATAATAGTTCAGAATTGCTTTATCCCTTGTAACTTAAGCGTGGTGATAAGAAGGTAACAATCTTGCGGAGATGAAATAGTGCAAAACTTGAGATACAACATTTAACTTGGAAGCGAGGCGATTAATCATCTATCTTTGACTTACTTTCCATTCCCCTTTTCCATCTGTCAGATAAGCAATCTCTTCCTTCATATTCGCCTCTCGGGTATCAAAATTTTCATATTCACAAACAAATGGTTCCCAAGTCTGATAAAATGCATTGATACTCTGAAGAGTAGATTCAACAATTTTTCCTCTAACTAACACATATTCGAGTCTTAGTCCGGGGAAAATTAGCATAGAACTCTCTCACGACACCCAAAACGAGCATTCGTAGTAAAATAAGAAAATCTCTCCCAGTTTTGCTCGACAATTAATTGCTCTACAGATCCACCGGGATTGTCAAAAGCTAAATCCTGAATACACTTCTTATTGTAAAGGTAAGAATAAAATTGAAATTGTGCTTTGACATTGACAAATTTTCTTCATAAAAATCCAATTTTCCCTTCCCTTTACTCATCCTAGGAGCCTTGTGAATTTCTAAAAATTGATATAAATTTCCAATAAATTCCAAATCCACAATGTAACAAACTCCAAATACTATTCTAAACAAGCAAGAGAAAATTTCATCAAAGGAAAGCCCAAACTTTCTTCAAAAATCTAAAAATTCTAATCTAAGCAATGTGAGAAATTCCTATGGTGAAAATAAAAAAATTTTAACTCAAAATGATGCTCTTACTAAGAGAAGTGTAGATCCAATTCGAAAAGGCTTGAATTTTGTTCAAATCCAAGTTCTAGCAAGCCCTAGGTCTTTAAAATTGAAAAAATGGAGGAGGAAGATGAAAGCAATGAAAAAAATTGCTGGTCCCAAGGTCAAAATCATGAAATAAATAGGTTTTGGCCTTTTTCTATACTCGTGGGCCAGCGATGCTCTATTTTTTTAAATAGGCCAAACTCTCTGGATTTGGGCGCCGGTGGTGCCAGTGCAAAAATTGTTCTGGGTCAAAAAATTTTTTTGCAATTTCAATTGTTTCGTCCTCCATAATGACATTTAACACTTCATTAAGCATCTATTTTATCATACAAGAAATAACTAACACAATTTTTACACAAATAACACAAAAAATCACTTCTATACATAAAATCCACATTACAACATAAACACTAATATGTTCCTCAAATTAAACCAACAATACTTAGATTTTTTAGTGTTGCAAGTACACTATGATAAGAAAAAACTAAAATCTAAGCACACATAATGAAATTAAGCATAGAAAATTCAAATACAAACTACAAAGCAAAGCAAAGCAAAGCAAAGTAAAGCAAATACTAAATACACCAAACACAATTAAGAAAAGTAAAGAAAACACATCAAACATAAGCATAATGCGGTAATCACTCCTCATCGATCTCGGAACTATCTTCCACACTGATATCTCCAATAGATTGCTGATGCACGAATAAATTGTAGAAGGGACAAAATTGGAATTCATCAGATGAATCCTCCACAATCACAACATTCTTCTTCATCAGATTAATCAGGCCCATTTTAATCCGACCAATGTGATCAAATTGTTCCTTCATCCTCCAGTCTATTTGATCAAATAAGTCAAAAATATTATTAATGGTATTCAGAACATTATGTACCTCTTTTTCCAACTACTTGATTCTCTTCAATATCATTCTGGAATTTTTCAGGAAAGTAAGGCTGAATGGGTTGTGAAGTCTTAGTTGGTTGATGAGCAAGCAGATCCATATCACGTACATCTCTTACTGTTTGGTAGTCATAAAGATTAGTTGGATCAATAGGCCTCCAAGGAAGAAGAACCTTTTCCCAACTCTCATATGGAACTTGTGATTAACTACACAACAAAAAAATGGTGGATGGGTGTCCAAGCCCATATTTAAATCCATGAACTATCAATTCCAAAACAAATTTTACAATTATATTTCCAATATCAATCGGCCTTCCAGTTTGAATACAGAAATTCAAAATAACACTTTCCTTGGTTACTTTCCTAATCTTCAAAATTCGAAATAACTTTGCTGAAATAAAATAATACCACTGCTTGGACACCAGATTTAAAGATACAAAAGGAAAACTACTATATCCATTGTCTCTTACTTCCCAATCTTCAATTTTATCCGTCAAATAACGATACACATCATTCATATTATCACTTGTTCCATTAAAATTGGAATAGTAGTAGATAGGTACATTCTCAATCAAGACGAGATCGTTAATTCTTCCAGGAGTGAATTGCACAAACCTACCTCGCACAAAGATGAATTCTTGGTTGATCCCTTGAAGAATTGCATAGAATTCCTTCACAACCTAAACGACTACGACAGCGGTAGTGTAACATAACACTTCCTAACGTCTTTCCTTTATTATCTCTTCAACTCTTGTAGTAGGATTATCCATACCTCAATTAATAAAGCCCCTTTCCTTGATAATCCTCCTCTTCATCATCACCTTGTTGAATAATCACTTGCGCCTCGAAACTGATAAACTTACATTGGTTGAAAATGAGAGATTGAGGGGTTTCTATGTAGTAGGAATCCATGGGATACTAATTAGGAAAGGAAGTTTTCATTTTTCTGGAGTTTGGAAGTTTAAAATGGAGTTTAGGGAGTTATAAGGAAGAACATCCAGCACAAAACTGCCAAAAATCGCATTTTAAAACTCCAAAAACTGTCAACAGGTTTTGGGCACCGGCGACGCTCGATAGGTCACCGACGGCGCTCAAACCTGAAATTCAGTAAACTTCTCTGTAATTGGGCATCGGTGGCGCCCATTCTAGCGCCGGCGGTGCCAATGGTAAAAATCCGGCGAACTTCGTTGGGCCCAAAGTATTTCAATATCTCAATTCGATCTAATATTTATCAATTTTTAAAAGTATTTAGGAGCAATTAGGATTACAAAATAACTATCTAAAAGAAGAACTACAACAAACAAGAAAACACACCACAAAGATACATATGGGTTGCCTCCCATAAAGCACTTGGTTTAACATCGTCAACCAGACAAATCATTCAGTTAATCGAGATGATCGAGATGACTCAGCATTAAAACCTCTTTGAAGTCAGGTTGAACCCCATCAAAGTAAGGCTTTAATCGATGCCCATTAACCTTGAAAATCTTTCCAGTATCAGGATCCTCAATATCAACAGCTCCAAAAGAATGAAATTTTACAACTGTAAAAGGTCCCAACCATCTAGACTTGAGCTTTCCAAGAAATAATTTCAACCATGTGTTTCATAACAAAACTTTTTATCCATATTCAAGTTTCTTTTTCAATATCTTCCAATCATGCCACAATTTTATTCTCTCTTTATAGATCCTATCAATGTGATAAGATGCTTTTCTAATTTCTTCTAATTCATTCAATTGCATATATCTTTTCTCTCCAGCTTTTTTCAAATTAAAAGTTAACTCTTTTATTACATAATATGTTTTATGCTCCAATTCAACTGGTAAATGATAAGTCTTACGAAACACTAGTCTATAAGGAGACATTCCAACAGGGGTCCTAAAAGCAGTCCTATAAGCCCATAATACAGTATCTAATCGAGTAGACCAATCTAATTTGTGATTATCCACAATTTTCCCTAAAATTATTCTAATTTCATGATTAGACATTTTTACTAAACCACTAGTCTGGGGATGATAGCTAGTAGAGATTCTAAGAAAAATATTATATTTCTCAATTAATCTCTTAATTTGATTATTCCTGAAATGGGATCCACCATCAGTTATAATCACTCTTGGCATTCCATATCTCGTAAATATATTTTTCTTTAAAAATTTTAAAACACTTCGAGCATCACATTTAGGTAAAGCAATAACTTCAATCCATTTCGAGACATAATCAA
Organism: Papilionanthe hookeriana x Papilionanthe teres; assembly: GCA_022702705.1. NCBI lineage: Eukaryota > Viridiplantae > Streptophyta > Magnoliopsida > Asparagales > Orchidaceae > Papilionanthe > Papilionanthe hookeriana x Papilionanthe teres. The sequence continues at coordinate 133,952,161 of CM040428.1, read as the reverse complement.
CGACAAACGGTGTATATAAATTTCCAAATAAAGGAGTAAATGGTCCCATAAAATCTAATCCCCATACATACAAAATTTCAACTTCCAAATTATAGTTTAGAGGCATTTCATTTCCTCTGGAGATATTACCTACTCTCTGACATCGATTACATGATTTAATATATTTGTGTACATCCCTAAAAAAATTAGGCCAATAAAATCTAGATTATAAAATCATTAAAGCAGTTTTATCAATATTGAAATGATCTCTAAATTCAGAATCATGAGATCGTTGAATATTAAATTAGTTTCTTCATGTGGCACACATCTCCTAATAATCAGATCCTTACACTGTTTATATAGTAGGGCTCATCCCAAAAATAAAATGTTGCTTCATATTTAAACTTCTTTTATTATTTCCTTGTTAAATCAAGTGGTACAATATCACTCACAATATAATTCACAATATCAACATACCAAGATAAATTTCTTCCCATAATAGTATACAGTTGTTCATCAGGGAAAGTTTCTGTTACTTCCTTCTCAAATTCAGATAATTTATCGTACTCTAATCTTGACAAATGATCAGCTATTTGGATATTAGATCTCTTCCTATCAACTATCACAGAATCAAATTCACACAAAAGAATTATCCATCTAATCAATCTAGGATTGGCATCCTTCTTTTGCATAAAATATTTGATAGCGGAATGGTTTATATGCACAATACTTTTAACTCCAATTAAATAAGATCTAAACTATTCAAAAGCAAATACTATAGCTAATAACTCTCTTTTAGTAGTGGTATAATTAATTTGAGCTTCATTAAGAGTTTTACTAGCATAGTAAATGACTTTGAAAACTTTATCATGCTTTTGCCCTAACGCTACTCTGATCGCAAATTCACAAGCCTCACACAAAAGTTCAAGTGGTTTCTCCCAATCGGGTGAAACAATTATAGGTGCGATGATTAATTTCTCTTCCAATAATTTAAAAGAACACAAAAATTCATCATTAAAATTAAATTTTCTATCATTTTCTAGAAGTCGGCACAAAGGTTTGGAAATTTTAGAAAAATCTTTAATATATCACATGTAAAATCCAGGCATGTCCTAAGAAACTCCTCACCTCTCTCACGGTAGTGGGTGGTGACATTCTCTTAATCACTCTAATTTTAGCTGGGTCGACCTCCATACTAAATTTAGAAATTTTATGCCATTTCTCCCATTTCGGAACTAAATTTGTTTTCTCGCAAAGCTCAAAAACTTTTGCCTAAGTTTTCTAAACAGATTTCAAATGAAGTCCCGAATACTGAGAAACTATCTATGAAAACCTCTATTCCATTATCTATCATACTGCTGAAGATAGACATCATACATCTTTGAAATGTTGTAGGTGCATTACACAGTCCAAAAAGCATTCTTTGAAAAACAATGGTTCTGTAAGGGCTAGTAAATATTTCCTTTTCTTGATCCTCAGGAGCAATAGGTATTTGATGATAACCAGTATATCCATCCAAGAAGCAGTAATACTTGTGTCCAGCAAGTCTATCCAGCATTTGATCAAGAAAAGAAAGAGGAAAGTGATCTTTTTGGGTGGTGGCAATTAATCTCCTATAGTCAAAACAAAATCGCCATCAATTATTTTTTCTTGTGGGTCAAATTTTATTACATTAATTCACTTCAACAGTCACTCCTCCCTTTTTTGATACACAATGTATTGGACTCACCCAAGAACTATCCGAATAGGAAAAATAATTCCAGCATCCAGCCATTTTAAAATCTCCTTCTTAACTACTTCTTTCATTATTGGATTCAATATCATCTTAGGATCAACATTCGGTTTTTGTTCTTCATCTAATAAAATTATGTGCATACGAATTGAAGGACTGATTCCTTTAATATCTGCTAAAGTCCATCCAAAAGCCTTTTTGTATCTTTTGAAAATTTCTAACAACTTTTGTTCTTGATTTTCGTTTAACTCCGAAGATATAATAGCTGGTAGAGTAGATGATTCTCCTAAAAACATATACTTCAAGTGATTAGGGAAAATTTTCATCTCAAGTTTAGGAGGTTTTATTATAGATGGAATTAAGCTTTTATTTCCACCTTCCATAGTTTCTAATACTTCAAATCTCTCCTAAACATACTCCAAATCTTCTTTCTTCTTATTCTCTGAATTTTCTTCATTTTCAATTCCTTAATCAAACATATTTTCATACTCCACTTCTTTTTCAAATATATTTTCAAAATAATTGTATCTCAAATATTCACAGACCTCCATCCTAAAGCATTCATTATCTTTTTTCATTGAGGGATACTTCATGGATTTCAAATTATTAAAGGTCACCTCTTTATCATTAACCCTCATTGTTAATTCTTCTTTTTGAACATCAATCACTACTCTCCCAGTAGCAAGGAATAGTCTTCCTAAAATGATTGGAATTTATTTATCTTCCTTCATATCAAGTACAATAAAATCCACAGGAAAGATAAATTTAACCACTTTCACTAACACATCTTCCACCACTCATTTAGGGTAAGTAATGGAATGATCGGCCAACTGAAGAGTCACAAATGTAGGAGAAATTTCTCCTATTCCCAACCATTTGAAAGTTGATAAAGGCATAAGATTAATACTAGCTTCTAAATCAAATAAGGCTCTTCCAAAAAAATTTTCACCTATAGTACACGAGATAATGAAACTGCCAGGATCTTTAAGTTTTTCCAGAAGCTTCTTCTGAATAATTGCACTACACTCTCCGCTAAGTGCAACAGTTTCATGATCTGTTAAATTTATTTTCTTTTTAGAATATCCTTCATAAACTTGGCATAGTTAGGCATCTATTTTAATGCTTCAACAAAAGGAATATTTATCGTTATTTTCTTAAGGATCTCCAAAAATTTTCCAAATCTGTTATCCCTATTTTGTTGCTTCAATCTTTGAGGAAATAGAGGCGCTGGTTTTTCAACAGTAATCTTCATTGGTTCAAGAGGATATTCCAAATCTGGATAAATCTTGTTTGAACCTTTTTCAATATCTACCTTCTCTTTTTCTATTTCAACTTCTTTTTTTACTCTCATCTCCAATTCCTTTCCACTCTTTAATTGAAAAGCCTTAAGTTGTTCCTTGTTTTGATATTTTGGATTGATCTCAACATTATTTGGAAGTGTTCCAGAAGGTCTATTATTAAGTGTAGTGAAAAGATGCCCCAATTGATTTTCAATATTTTTCATCGCAACACCTTGATCTTGTAGATGATTTCCCATATGTAGAATCATTTCTTCAGTAGACAACTTCTTATCCTTAAATTGTGGGTTATTATTGAACTCAAGAGGATAAGAGGGTCTAAAATTGGTATTTCCTTGATTGTTTGAATTTCAAACTGGATTTATAGAATTGTTCCCCCATTGTGGGTTAACATTGGAATTATTATTATTCCAGTTAAAATTTGGGTGATTCTTCCAACCAGGATTATAATAATTCAAATAAGGATTGTTAGGTCTATTAACAGCATTCACAGTCTCGTAAGGTGTTTGAGATTTTGTTATTTGTCCAAATGAATTTTCCTCTAACGCTTGGGGTGGTTGAGAATAATTCATTCTATACAGATCTAATTTTTTAGAAAGGGTTGCTATTTGAGAAACTTTCATGGACATCATATCTGAATCATGAACACTAGCTAGTCTCTTAGGATTTAACCGTTCAGAGGGCCATTAATATTTATTAGTAGTCAATTCTTCAATTGATGTGTATGCTTCATCAAAAGGTTTTGACATTAACGATCCACCAGCAGAAGCATCTATAATCGATATCAATGATCCTACTAATCCATTATAAAAGTTTTGAATTATTAACCAATCTGGTAAAGAATGATGTGGGCACTTCCTAAGAAGATCTTTAAATCTTTCCCATGCTTCATATATTGATTCTCCTTCAAACTGACCAAAAGATGTGATATCATTTCTTAGCTTAGCAGTCTTTAATGGAGGGAAATATTTTGATAGAAACTTTGGAAAAATTCTCCCCAACTTCTAATAGAACCAGGTGCTAGCAAATTTAACCACGCCTTAGCTTTATCCCTTAATGAATAAGGAAAAAGTCTAACTCTGAAGCATCACTTGACACTCTGTCATATTTAAAAGTAGCACACAGTTCTAGAAAACTAGCGAGATGTAAATTTGGATCCTCGATAGGTGTTCCTCCAAATTGATTATTTTGTACCATTTGGATAATACCAGGTTTTAGTTCAAATGAATTAGCAGCAACATCAGGATTTTGAATTATCACATGAATTTCATCTGGAGTTGGGTTAGCATAATCACTTAAAGGTCTTGAAAAATTTCCAATATCATTTCTCTGATTATCTTGATTAATCACCATTTCCAAGGATTTTCAGTTTGTTTTTGTTGTTTTCTAATTTTTCTAATAGTATACTCTAACTCCGAATTCTAGGTTAATAGCTTATAGGTCCACTACTATGCATATAAAATTACACAAATACTCTAAAAATTAATCAAACACACAATTACACACTACAAAGTAAAGGTTTTCAGTTATTATATTATTAATAGATACCGTTTATATCTTCCCCGGCAACGGTGCCAAAAACTTAATGCGAACATTATATATTGCAAGAACTTATGAGCTCAATTTTAGATATATTTATAATGATTTTGTAAAGTCCAAACATAAATGCAAGTATATGTATCGTATCCCACAGGGAAGGCACATTCCTTATAATAAATAGTGTAATACTGAAATCCAATACTCAAATCCCAATTAAAGTTTAATGTTTACTTCTACTAACTAGATGCAAAAACTGTAATAATTAAGTAAACTACAACTACTTCCAATATCTTTAAAACAAAATTAACTAACAAACACATAAAGCTTGTATTTAAAAGGTTTTGATATATAAGAAAGGTATATTTCATCTTGCAATGAGTATATGATGTGTTAATGATATGGAATGATTATTTATTGTATTGTGCCAAATAGGAGCATAAATTTTTCTTTACCCTCAAAAGAGTACCCCCTCTTCCAAGCATGAAAAGAACATTGACATATCCTATGTTCAGTCACTAAATCTATGGCTAGGCTGGGAGGATAACGGCTGTCACTACGGAGCTCCCACTCACCCTTCACCAGAAGGTTAACCTTTGAGTTTAGTTACTAGTCTTAGGACAAAATTAGGGATCTCAGTCTGTCACCCTTAAACCTTCAATTTGAAGTCCATCAAAACACATTTCCTTATTTATTTGCACTCAATTCTAATGAACTACAAAATTTATCCATGGAAATTGAATGGATTCTTCATTATTATTGTTGGACACTAAATTTTTTCATAGTTAATGCTCAACAACAGATTTTAACAATTCAATTGGCCAGATCGAAAAGTAAATTAAGTTCGAAATGAAAAACCATCATAATTTCTTCAATACTTTAAAAACCCTTCAAATCTAAATCATCACATCATCACATCTCTATGCAAGAATAAAGACAAAGGAGACTACTTAGAATTCATTGAGAAGACACAATAAAACATGGATTTTATATATAAAAGAAAAGTCATACAAACTACAAAAGTAAATACAACTTATCTCTTTCTCTTCCCCAATGCAAATTCATTGAAGTTCCTTTGAATCCTTTTCTCTCTTCTTCGTAATGCTAAATTCCCTCTTTAGAATGGAAAGAAAGAAGCAATCTCTCACTTTACTCCTTCTCCTTCACTCTTTAGAGAAGAATCCCTCTTAAAATCTCATTTATACACACTTCTCTTCTAAGCCCTAACACTCAACACACTCACACACACTAAAAATCTCACTACCACCACTTTCTCCCTCTCTTAATTTCATCCAAAAACCGTTACTTATAAGTTAGAAATGAAATCCCAAGAGTTTCCTTAAGCATCCCTTCAAAAAGTAGCCAAAACTCTTCAAATTTGAATTGCACCAATAATGGGCGCCAGTGGCGCTGTAGCGTCCAAATATTTTATGGGCTCTCGAGAAAATTGCGCTAGTGGTGCAAGAAGCTTTTTTACTCCTTTTTGCTCCTTTTCGCTTCAAATTTGTTCTTTTTCGCTTCTTTTTGGTCCAATCACCTAAAATCATCATACATTAACAAATCATGAAATATACCATACTTTAAAGTGCAATATCACCAAAAATGGGTAAAATTATATAGCAAAAATTGTATATATTTTTTGTGCATCAATTAACTAAGTGTTTTAGTGCATTTTCGTAATTGTGAAAATCATAGTATTGGCGGCTAAACTCCATAGTGCCGGCGCTTAAGCGCCAGATTTCGTAGCTAAGCACCAATGGCCTCGCACTTGGGCGCCGGTTTGTGAAAATTAGTTTTCAGCAGTTAAAAACCCAAAAATCACCATTTTTAACTTCCCTGTCGTCTTCAACCTCTAATTTTCATGAAAAGGACTCTAGGGTATCAATATATATATCATTTAAGAGACGATCTCAATAAAAATTGTTAGATTTGGATTCCTTAAGCTAAGAGAACTACTCCTAAGTAAAATTTTTTTATTTTCACCATGTATTTTGAAAAATCCTAAAATCACTATTCATGGTGAAAATTTGAGAATAAAATGAGAAATTACTTGGATTTAGTGCAAATTACTTTTTGATGTTAATTTAGCAAGTTTAGTTTGATTTTGGAATTTATGGTAATTTTTTCATGAATTTTTAGAAATGACTCCAAAGTTAAAGCATGCGAGAGAAAAAAATGAGATTTGATTCTGACAAGTTTGTGATTGCAAGGTGATGCGTGACTTAGCCGAAAGGGGATATATATATACTTTCAAATGCAGGAATTTGATACCACTGCTAGAAGATTTAATCAGTAACAGCGGCGTCAAACACTTGATGTGATTTTACTTATGAAAGAGTTTCTAAATTTATATTTATATTATAATTTGTAAAAGTCACAATTACAAATGCAAGTATACGTATCGTATTAAGTAATACAAGGCTCTAGTGGAGTCCTGGTTATCGATCCCATAGCGAATATTTTTAGAATATTAAGTAATATTTTTAGATTTTTCAAATTAAAAATAAATTTTCTTATTTTTATTTCTTTTAAAGTTTAGATTTTAGATTTAATGAAATTTATACTAAATGTAAGTAAGAAACACTAAAATAAATATTAATGCAGGTATAAATAAAACAACCTCCTCCTTTTCAACTAATCAAAGATTATTAGAATAATTACCATTTGTGGAGAATTTAGATTATGGTATTGTGCCAAATAGAAGCATTCTTATTTTTTACCCTTTGGTCCAGGCATAAAAAAAATTGACTAATCTATAGATCGGTTTAGGATGTTTTATTAGTAGAATGGGTTAATCTAGGCTCACACTACTAGATGTCCAAGGGTGGCTATGGTCGGCCATACCAGTGACCCATTCCCTATCTATAAACTAAATTATTAGAATTTAGTCTGTCACTCTAAAAAATAATGAATTCTACGCCCAATAAATCATATCTTCCTATTTATTTACAATTCACCTTAAATAACCCGCGTATAGCCTGCGATTACCTAAGGATTCATGTGATATCTACTAGTTAAGAACTCATCTCCGGATAGGTCTCAAAATTCTTCAACAGGTTTTAACAATTTAAATGGCCAGGTTAAAAGGTAAACTAAGATCACGTATTAATATCATCACAATTTTTATAAATATTTTAAGTTAAATTCTCCATCAAAGTTTTATTATTTTTTTATCTTTTCGTAGTTGAAAAGAGAAAAAAATTTAACTACTCAAAACACATTGAATTCACACAACTAAACATATTTATAAAACTTTAAACTAAGTTACAAATACTTATTTGGAATGTTTTTTCAAGTGATCCGCTGACTCCTACTGACTCCGATGCAATGATGAAAGACTTCAACAGCAACAACACTAATAATCTCACACTTAACACTCAAAATAAACTCACTAAATAATAAAGAAGGTGGCTCCCTAAATGATGGGATGGCTATATAGTGCTTGTGGACTAAAGATGCTAGGAGGGGTGAAAGAGACTATAGGATACAATTTTCTCTGTAGAATGGCCTCCTATTTATAGAGCTCTGAATTTGAACAGGGGTTGCTTAAGGCACCTCTTTAAAATTAGTCCAAATACAATGTATCTTCTAGAAGGTAACTGTCACGCCTAGGCACCGGAATTTGGCGCCTTTGACCAGGTCTTCGCACCTCTTCACTTTGGGTTACACCTCTTCGCGATTAAAATCGTTTCTCTGCATCCAGATGCATTGTATCACATGTCCTAAATATTACGAGTAACTTACGGTCTTCTAGAAGCTCTATTAACGCGCTTAACACTATCAAAATAACTGCCCAAAATCATCAAAAATCTTGTCTGCGACTGTATCGAACCGGCGCTTAGTCACCGGATTCTGGCGCCTAGGCGCCAAGCTTAAAATTTAGACAACTTTGCTCTTTTAGCTCCATTTTACTCCTTTTTGCTCCTTTTTCCTTCTTGAACTCTTTTTTTATCACCTACATCCAAAAACATAAAAATACCTTTCTTTAAAGCATAATATCCTTAAGAATTGATTCATAAATAAGGTATAAAAATGAGTATTTTTAAAGTGGATCACAAGGGCTGAGGAATGATACGTCGAAGCACTACAGTCACTTAAGTTGATTTCTGAGCTTGTGTTTAGTAAGCTAGGAGAAGTTATTGAGGAGATAATTGCTAGAAGAAATTTGGAGGATTACTGTTTCTTATCCGCTATTGCTGTTGTTTCTGTGGTCAGAGAGTTCTATGTAAATTTACCTGTAACAAAAGAAAATTTAGTGATGGTGAGGAGGCAAGAAGTTCAATTTTTATCTGCTGCAATCAATGTCTTTTATCGACTACCTCCTGATATGTTTTATTTTATTCAAACTATCATTCTACTGAGGGAGAGTTATGTGAGATAATGACATTTCTGACTGATGAAAGAGGATTATGGAAGATCTCTAATGATAGAAGAGTCAATTTTCAGGCCTCTAAGTTAAATTTCATTTCTAAAGCATGGCATTATTTTATCTCATCTAAGCTGTTTCCTTCAAGCCATACTAGTGAAGTTACAAGGGAGAGAGATGTGTTAAACTATTGCATTCAGCAAGAGAAGCCTATAGATATTGGAGCAATCATTTTTTATTACATTTTGAATTGTGCCAGATCTACCACTACTACTGGTATGGGATTTCCTTCCTTGATTCATTCATTATGTGAATGGTCTGGTGTGAAATTTGAAACTTGGGAAGAGGTCCTTCACCTATAAAACTAATTACCGGTATAAAAGTTGGAGCTTACACTATACATTCGGATTTTGGGCTGGAGAGGAGGATTTGGTTGGGCTTCTACTTCTTCACGCTTCGCATCTGTCTGCTTCTACTTCCCGTGCTACTACTTCGAGAGCTTCATCATACTGTGATTCACAGACTAGTATATTGAGAAAGATTTTTAAGAAGGTGAGTCTTACTCGTGAGCATATTAGAGACATGGATGGTAAGATGGATAATATGGAAAGATATATTGTAAAACATGATGAATATGAGGAGATTTATCAGCATTATTTGGTAGAGTGATTAGAGGTGATATGAGTGATGAGATGCCCCCTCATCCATTCTATATACCTTATGTGCCATCCAGAGATTGGAACAAGAAAGATGATGAAGATGATGAGGATGATTAGTGGATTTGCTTATTTTTTATATAGGTTACTAAGTTTTTGTTGATGAGTTGATGTATGTTATGTCTTGTGTTTTATTTTGATATTTTGTTTGTGGTGTGAACTACGGTAATATGCTCGATTAGAGTTGGACTATTATTTTTTCATGCATATTCAGATGTATCATTGTTGGATTGATATTTTGTATGTTGTTTTGTGTGTTATGTGTAGTAGTAAATGTTTTAATGTGTATGTTGTGTAAGAGTTTTTAAATTGTGTATTTTAATTCCAAAACTATTAGAAGAATATGGAACACTATTAAAAACTGTTATTTCAAAACTACAAGTTTTAAAACTTTTCAAAATTTACTACTACCATTTGTTATCTAAGTATTGGTGTGATTTCAATTATTTTCAGTTGGTGTGTATTTGGTTTGAAAACCTCCACTATTGTAGAAGTCCTTTGAAATTTTGAAAATTCTATTTAATTAAAAAATGAAAAGTTTGAATTTATTTTTTTTTACTCATGTTTTTAAATTGTTATACTTCATATTTAGGATATTAAGATTCATGCAAGCATGTTATGTTAGTTTTTAATTCTCACATATGTATCATTTCTTATGTTTAAATATTTTATCCTAACTAAAAATTAATGTTTGGGGTCGGGGGGGAATTTTAAAAACAAAATTTTTTTCAAAAACTTAAAATTTTATTTGTTCTCAAGAATACTTAAAATTAATTAAATTTTTTATTGAAAATAATTATGTATATGAAGTTATGTTAGGGGAACAAAGTTTTGAACATAGAAATAAATAAGAGAATTTAGTTAAAATTTATAGTAATAATGAAAAACATAAAGTTAAAATTTTCTTAGCAAATAAGTGTTAAATATAGTTCAACTATATTTAGTAAGAAATATTGTATTTTTAGATAAATAAAAGAGTTGACTTTTATTCTTTAAAGCTTAAATTTCTTTTATTGAGGAGTAATTTTCAAATACGATTATTATGATTTTTAAGTGAAAGATGTGTATCAGACCTTTATTTTAAATGGAAGGATGGAATTCAAAATCATTAAAGGCCCACCCAAATATAGTAATACTTGCCTTATAAAAAAAAAGAAGGAAAGAAGAAAAGAAAATAAAATGAAAAAGAAAAAGAAAAAAGTGAAAAATAATATGTGAAAAGGGAGGAGAAGCTTGAAGATTTAAGGGCCAAATAAAAAATTGGTTCCATACCTAAAGTATAAGATATAAGTTCTGAGAAAATCTAAAGCTTAAAGGTTATAATATAGTAAGTAATTTTACTTTTAAATAAAGATTTTTAAATGAGAAAAATAAGTCTGAAAATCCTATATTTTGAACAATCTACAAGTATTTTTGAATTAGATAGAAACCTATATTTTACATTATCCTTTACCTAAGAAATTTCTAAACTTTAAGTTGGTCTTAATTACTGAATTTTTTTCTAAATTTTACTATTCCATTTTTAGAACAAAATTTTGTTACCTTCCTAAGAAACTTATTACGTAATTTGCATGCTAAAATTTTCTATGTGATTAAGAGTCACTTAAGGACAACTAACATTTTAGGTTTGGGAGATTTTGATACACCAAAAATATAGAGTTTTTATACACAATTTTATACATATTTTTTGATGATATTGTACATTAATGGAAGGTATTTTGTGTTTTTCTTGTAGGTATGATGAAAATGAGTGATTATGATGAAATGAGCAAAATTGGATCAAATTTGGAGCAAAAAAATGAAAAAAAATGAAAAATTAGCCATCGGCGGCTAAGCGCCGCCAGGTCGGCCCTTAGCCGCCACAGTTAAAAATCAAATTTTCTTCATTTTTGGCGCCAATTTCAAGGGGTGTTTGAAGCAACTTTTGGTGGTTATTTCCTTAACTTCCTATGGGTAGCAAATTTGAATGAAGGGATGCATCTTTTGATGGATACGTTGAATCGAGACATAATTTGAAGAGATACCAAGGCACCTGTCGGAGTATTATTAAAATTATGTCGTGTAATGAGTCTAAGGAAGATTAGAGATTAGAGAGCTTTTTTCTAGAGAGTCTAGTTTTCAACAGTCTTTCTAATTTCGAGTTCTCTTCTAGTTTTACTTTCAGTCTTTTATAGTATATAGGTTTGTTAGGTTAGTTTAAGAGGAGAAAGGGTTGGTGTGAAACCTTCTTTCCACCAATTTGCCTTCATCCATTTATCTAGTTCTTATTGAAGTTTAAAGTCAGAGTTGGAGTCAATAAAGTTGGGCGCAACGTGTGTAGTGCTGTCCCATGGAATGTCAAGTTTCAAAGGAACTTCCAGAGTCTTGTAGAAAGAATTTTTAGATAAGTGTTTAATTTTGCTCTTATATTTACTTTTTTTTGTTGTGTTCTCTGTATGATCTCTTTTTTAAATCAATTTTTACTTGTGTTTTCTACACGAGATCTGAGTTGTTTTCTTTATCTTTTTCTTTCATAAATGAAGAAGTAATTCAATTATGTAGGATTGTTGTGGAATGTATAAGTGTTTAAAGTTGGAATAAGTTGTGAAGATTTAATTCCATAAATTTAATTTACTTCTTAATTTTCCAAGTTATGATGTTAAATTTGTTGTGAGAATATGTAAGATCTAATGTGGTATTGTCTCAAATAACAACTGGTATAAATCACAGGCAATTATATGGGTGAGAATTGTAGTTCATATAATTGAATGCAAATATATTAGGAGATATGTTTTTAATGGGGAGTAAAATTAGAGGTCTTTAGAGTGATAGGCTAAAGCTCCCTAATTTTGTTTGATATTTTAAATTTTGTTTTTAGAAGTTAGCCCCGAGGTGGAGGGAATCGAGGGAACTCTAGAGTGAGAGTTTGTATCTTCCTTGCGTAACCATGTTCAAAATTTAAGATTTCAAATTAACCAATATTTTTTACAGAAACAAGTAAGGGTAAAGAATAAATTTTCTCCTATTTGTCACAGCACATTTAAATATTTCCACAACAATACTTTCATAATTATTACTGCTTTATAAGTGAAAGAAAAAGATATTTTATTTCCTAGTGATTTATATCGTGTTTTAAAGTTCTGATAATTTTTATTTCCTTCTTAGCTTTATATCAAAAATACAAAAAAAAAAATTTCAAACTTTACAAATCAAAACATACTATCAAAAGTGATTTAAAAAGTAAAAATATAATTTTCTTATTTCTTTAAAAAGTTTTTACATTTCTCCGTGGGTTCGATATCTTGGGGCTTAATCAGAAAATCCTATATTACTTGATAAATGATTCATATACTTACATAGTATCACATATTATAAAATCATATCTGAATCGTCAACACATATATTTGGTGTGGAGTCAAGTTTTTGGTGCACATATATTTATCGAGGATCATCGCCCTACATGTCAAAACCAAAAACTTTAGGATAGTCACAAAACTGAAATTAAAACCAAAAGAAAAAAAAATAAAATAAGATATAATTCACCACCACAAGAATCAAAATATAAGAAAAATTAGAATTTAATCACAAATAAAATAAAATACAAAAATTGTAACTAAATTAAAATGTCTCTATCAGATGATCGGGAATACATCGGAGGAGGCATCCTACGACTGCTAACGAGTTTTCCTATGGTCTAAATAAAGTACATAACTCATTAAGTTTAGTTTAGTAACTCCATCTGAACTAATTGAATCTGATGAAAATAGTGGTACCGAAACGAGGGAACCGTGTGATCCTAACCGATAGCGCTTAATCAATTTTAACATTTCCCCTAACAAAATCTAAGCATTAAACTTGACACACTAGAAAACTCGACATTTGAACCAATATATTTCTCTCAAGTCCTCAATTGACACTTCTTTATACTAAATCAGCTACGAGAAGGAGTTTGGAGCAAAGCACGATGAAGGTCTGCAGGAGGACATCTTTGAGAAAGCAAATAAAGCTACTACAACAACTTCTCTTCCTTAAAATTAAATAACGAAGCCATAGGACTTCGAGGTAGTTTTTCTAGTGTGACATAAACCCTCGACTCATCTTTCAGGGTCTTTGTACTCCGTGCAACATAAGCCCTAACTTGTTTTAGGATTTCGAGGTTGCCATCTAGTATGACATAAATTCTTCTATCTTCCAGTCAATTCACATGATTGAAATTGAGTTAATGTAAGCGCAAGTTATCTAAAATTGCCAAGATGAAACATCAAATAATTATCTTAAATTGAAATCAAACCATAGGATAGTTTGGGAAGTCCCCAAGATTCTTCTTGGTCCTGTGTCTTCTGCAAGCTTTCATTTCTTTGAATTCCTAAAATAACTATTCTGAAACTTGAGCTTAATCACCTCACTTACTTTGGAAAATCCTACCATTTGGAAGTCATAAAAATATCTTCCCTAATATATATCGAGAGTTTTTGTGACTGTGGTTATCTAAGATGGAATTAACTACAGGGTCTTGCCCTTATAGGAAACATAAATGAACCTAGTTTTAAAATAAAACTTGTCTAATTCTTACGTATTAGATAAGGGAGTTTTGTCGGCAAAAAAAATAAGTTTCACAGACCAAACAAATGTCATAAATAATGTTGTTTATTTGATCCAAGCAACACTCCAAGCGATGTATCCATTCTTAGAGATAGATATATGGCTTGTAGTGTGATCCCAGATATTCATGCTTACGTTCTATATATGAGTTTATACTTTATATTTCCTTTTAATTATATCTCTTTCTTTACAACAACGCCAAAAACTTAATGTCGATGCAAATGAGAGTTTAATTAATATTATTATAAAATGGGATTTTACGCAAGTATACGTATCGTTAATATCTAATATAGGGCTTTCTGATTAAGTCCTGAATATCTATTCCACAGAGATCGAGGTTAATCATGATTGCTTTCAAGAGAAATTCCAGTCTACAATAACACTCCCTAGCTTGGAAAGTCGATGAAAGTTTGGTTTTGATTATATACTACAATTATCACTACAATACTACTTCTAACCTAAAATACTTAGTGAAAATCAAAAAGTGGGGTTTAATATATAAAAAGTACTCTTCCTCATGCAATGAAATTAGTGACGTGTAAAAGTAAAACAAGTAATGAGAGAGATTGTGACAAATATAAGCAATTATATTCTTTACCCTTACTTGGTTCTATAAAGAACATAGGTTAATTTGATGCTTTGAAATCTTGAAGATGGGTTAGGCAGGGAATATGCTAGCTCTCGCTTTAGAGTTCCCTCTTCTCCCTGCACCCGTGGGCTAACATCTCATAACAAAACTTAAAACATCAAACCAAATAGGGGGGTTTATCCTGTCACTCTAAAGTCCTCTAATTTTACACCTATTAAAGTATATCTCCCTATTTATTTTCACTCAATTATATAGACTACATTCTCACCCATATAATCTCATGTGATTCATACCAATAGTTAACTGAGACATTACCGTATTTATTCTTACAAGTTCTCACAAAATATTTTAACATGCAAGTTGATCTAGTCTACATTTAAATGAAGATCAAAGTAAAATCATCACAACATAATCTCACTCTACTTAATTTTATATCCTACACATGCATATTAATTCAATATAAGAGGGAAGAGTAAAGAAAACCGCTCACTACACATGGAGAAACAACAACAACTTGTCATTGAACAATACTTTGAATCCATACAAACAAAGTACCAAATCCAAACCAAAGTATAATGAAAATACTTATCTTTGATGGATATCAAACTCTCTTTGTATAGTAAAAGCAATCTCCTTCCAATCCTCTCCAAGAATAAAGTGAAAATAAAAGAGAAATCTCTCACTCTCTCCCATATCGCCCCACTTGGGGCTCACGCCCAAGTGATCTTCTTTTCCAAGCATTATTCTTCTCTGCTAATTAGTTTTCCCTTTCCTATTGTTCACTTTCAAATTTTAAAGAGTGTTTTTATAATTTCCCAAGAGGTGCTTAAGTGTCTCTTCAAAAAGAGTCCACATTCAATGAGTCTTTCAAATGGTGCTTTAAGTTCCTATTCACTCCAAGAGACACAACTCTTCCATAATAACTCCTTCTAACTAACCTAAACTCTTCTATAAAATTTATTTTATTACTCCTAATAAATTCCCTAAGTGACACACTTCGTAACGCTTCAAAATTTAACCAAGTCCGACGTTTCTTCTAGACGATTTACCAAAAACCATCATTGGCAGCTATGCACTGATTTTTGGTGCATAGGCGCACTGCCTGGCTGCTATGGGTCAACTGGTGTTGACTAGGCACAGACACAGGTATCAAAGTGTCTGTTTTGACCTGCTTTGCTCTAGTATGCTCTAGTCCGACCCATTTTGCTCTGGTATGCTCCATATTGGTCTATTTTTGTTCCTTTTCCTCCAATCGCTCCAAATTCTTCAATTTGATGTACCAACAACTAAAAACACAAGAAAACATACATTTAAAGTGTAATTTCATTATAAAATATAACATAAAAAGTAGTATAATTTTAGGTTGACCAAAATCCCCCAAACTTAAATATTTTTTGTCCTCAAGTAATACTGCAATTTTAAAATAATTTTGTTTTAGATTAGAGTTAATGAGTCACCCTTTAGAATTGCTAAAATTTTGTTCTAAAAATGGGTAGTTCAACTTAGAAGAACTTCTAGTGAGTTAGACAAGCCCAGTGTCTAAAATATTTATCATCAAACTTGGGAATTTGTTTTCCTATCTAATTCAGAAAAATATGCAGATTTTTTAAACTTTGGATCCTATGAACTTTACTTTCTAGACTTAAGAAATCTCTTAAAATAATTTTACTAATATAAGTACAAAAAGAAAGCTTAGGATTGTTCTAAGTTCCTTACTCTAGAAAGACCCAAGAGAAACCACTTTTTACCTAGGACCTCTCCGCAAGCTTCTCCTCACACTCTCTTTTTTTAAGGATCTTTTTTATCCATTTTTTCTGATCTTTTCTTTTTCTTTTCTTGTTCTTTTTTTTATATGTGAGGGTTAGTTTTTCTGGAGAAATCCTTAAATAATTTTGAATTCACTATCCTCCTCTAAGGTTAAAACTTATTACTTTCCTTTGCTTGAAGATATGCATTTTTTTAAAATACTTTTTTAAAAGAGCCTTAATTGTTTGAAAATAAAAATTCTAAGAATCCTTAGTTTTTATAAAATTCACTTCTTCCTACTAAAGATAGTTATTCATTTTCCCATGTTCTCCACTAAATATCTTTAACTCTAGGTTCACCCTTTCGACTAAAAATATCAACTAACTTTTTCTACTCCATTTATATACTTAAAATTCTAACATCCTTAAGGTGGCTCCACATAACAATAATCATAAAAAATAAAATACAAATTTATTTGTAGTAGTTTTGAAAACAAGTAAGGTTTAAATTTGAAATATTTTTCTTTCCCCCCTAAAATTAAGCTCAAACATGTGTTACAGTGAGGTACAAAAATATGCGGCAGGGAAAGATCACTTTTACAATTTACTACACATCCTATAAAAATATTTCAACATATAACACTTAGTAGAATATTGCAGTAGAAAGTAAATCCAACCTAAACATGCTTGACATAAAACTATGAAGGAATTTTAAATTGTAGAATAGGTACAAACTGAAGGTTAAATAGGAATATATTTTAAACTTTATAAACGAATTGCTAGATGCTAATAAGATTAAAATATATAGATAAGTTTTGTTGTCTCCAATGACTCATTCAACTTGAATCATAAACATAGACACACAAACTTCAGTAGATAGACTCACAGATTTCATAATCAAACAATAATTGAGGTTAATTTGATCTCCCTTCTATTGATAGACTCACAGATTTCTTCTCCATACTTTCAATTTCTAATGGAAGAAACTACACTAATAACATGGGTGTATTAAATTTTTGTTTATATGGTTATCCCCCTTGACCGTAATTCCATCATGTGTTGCTAAATTTAGGATTAATTTAAGTCTAAGTTATACACAATTTGGTAAAGAAGAATAGTGCGAGTTCATCTAAATGTTGTTCACTATGAAAGTTCATGGCCTTACTCGGTGAAAAAAGTCGGATAAAGGAAATAATCGAGTTGACATGGAGTGGTCCAAGTCCAAACTCTACATGCTTCAAGGTAATGCTCAGCTCCGGTTGAAAACTAAGTCCTAACAGACTCGTGAGCCAGTTGATGTAGACTTTATATATTGCAAGAACTTATGAACTCAAATTTATAAATATGTAAAATAATTTTGTAAAGTCCAAGCTTCAATGCAAGTATACGTATCGTATCAAGTAATACAGGGCTCTAATGGAGTCCTGGTTATCGATCCCACAAGGAAGGCACATTTCTTATAATAAATAGTGTAATACTGAAATCTAATACACAAATCGCAATTAAAGTTTAATGTTTACTTCTACTAACAAGATGCAGAAAACAGTAACAATTAAGCAAACTACAATTACTTCTAATATCTTTAAAACAGAATTAACTAATAGACACACTAAGCTTGTATTTGAAAGGTTTTGATATATAAGAAAAGTATCTTTCCTCTTACAATGAGTATATGATGTTTGAATGATATGTAATGATTATTTATTGTATTGTGCTAAATAAGAGCCATTATCTCATCTAACTATCCCTCAGTAAGATGATAGTTCAAATAAAAACAAAACATATTAGAAGGTAGTCGATAAAAGACATTGATTACGCAGATGAAAAATGAACTTCTTGTCTCCTCACCATCACTAAATTTTCTTCTGCTGCAGGTAAGTTCGCATAGAACTCTCTGACCACAGAAACAACAACAACAGTGGAGAAACAACAGTAAATTTCCCAATTTCTTCTAGCAATCATCTCCTCAATAACCTCTCCTGGCTTACTAAACATACGTTTAAGAATCAACTTACGTGACTATAGTGCATCGACGTATCGTTCCTCAGCCCTTGCACTAACAAACTTGTCATAATCAAATCTCATTTTTTCTCTCGCATGCTTTGACTTTGGATTCATTTCTAAAAATTCATGAAAAGATTACCATAAATTCCAACATCAAACTATACTTGCTAAATTAACATCTAAAAATAATTTCCACTAAATCCAAGTAATTTCTCATCCCTTTTCTCAAATTTTCACCATGAATAGTGATTTTAGGATTTTCCATAATGTACTCAAAGTACATGGTGAAAATTAAAATTTTTTTCTTAGGAGTAGTGCTCTTACATTAAGGAATCTAAATCTAACGATTTTTGTTGAGATCGGCTCTTATATGATCTAATATATTGATGCCCTAGGCTCTTTTTCGAGAAAATTAGAGGTTGAAAATTCCTCTCTCCATTATAATCAAATAATTCTGCTTTCAAAAATCAGTAGTGCATCCATGTCCTTAGTGGATCAAACTACCCTTCTTTCCGTTGGAATACTATGTTCATTTCTACCTTGGACAAGTATAGCCAACATTCTCTCGGATTTAGGAGCCACTGTTTAGACACCCCTAAACAGAGAGGTTCCGAGATCCTTTTACCTCATTTTTGAGGTGGGGTGGACCCCCAATAGGTGTTAGTCTAGGAATGATCCTTCGAGTCGAGAAGTCTTGCTTAAGACTCTCTTTTCCTTTCCAACTCCGAATCAGACTCCTTACCTTTTCTACACCTTTGAACATTCTGTTCTAAATAAACAAACCCTCTAATAAGTGATTCTTTTAACAAATGATTCCTTCTTATAAATACATGAACAAGAATGTGTTCGGACTCTTTTCAATTCATTTCTTTTCGTCCTAGAGGAAAGAAGCATAACTTGAGACTGACAACCAAAATCTACCCAGCAGAAATGGAAGCCCCAAAGCTGATTTTCTCCTTCACCAATGGACTGGACTTCGCTGTCTATAAGGATGAGCTGCCCGACTATGGGATCATCCGATTCGGACAAGGATTTGAAAACAGGAATGTCAAGGTCACCGACGTCTCCCTCTTTGCACTGACGAACAAGGTATCTGAAGCTGAGGAACCGCTGCTTGAGTTCAACCTTAGGTCGACCCAAGAGTTTCCTCCCCTGCAAAGGATCCCGACTAAGAGGAGTACTGCCGTCCGTAGGAGGACTGTTCTTACTACCCCCACTGGTCTAGTTGTTTCTGCACCTACCCCAACTTTTGCCAAATCAAAGGGGAAAGAAATCCAGAACTATGGTAAACCTGTTACCGTGGAGGGTACAGATCTTCCTGTAAGACCTTCTGTTTTCGAAATCGGGTCCAGTTCAAAGATTCCGTCACTGACAAGGACCCAAAGAAGAAACGAAGTAGAAGGATCGCTAGAGAAGCCGAGCTACCGAAATTGCTTTCTCGGAGGAAATCCCGGAACTCGCTCGAATATACACCGCCGCGAATATACACCGCCGCGAATATACACCGCTGCTCGAATACATACCACTTTTGGGAGGAAGCAGGTTCCATCCCCTCTCCGCCGCAGAGGACGAGGAAAATGTTCGCAAGATTGCTCGCCGCATTGCCTCGCCCCGCATATTACAACGATAGCCGCAAGAAAAGAACTAGAACTACGCCGTTTGCTCGACCGCAAACTTTGGTAGAAAAGTTAGCAAAGAAGGAAAACCGCCCCGTATCGTAGATTCTACGAAGGATAGGGCGGGTGCCGATCAAATCCCGTCTTGGGCCCCGAGTAGAGCCCGCTATCATGACGGAAAAGCCAAGTAAAAGAATGAAGGCTAGTCCGCCTGTCGTTGTCTCAGGATTACAGATTAGGGAGGATACCACCTTCCAGCATTTGGCCGACAAACCATCTGGTCCTAGACCTTCTGCTGCTAGAAGGATGGTGTGGCGTCCCACTACGGGGCAGTTGAGATTGAGACAGCAGCCCGAGAAAGAAAGTCTCGCCAGGAGGCTGGAATCTGAAGAAAGTGCTACTGCGATAAAGGGGACTCGTGAAAAAGGGACCCGGCAGCTATCGCACGACAACCGCAATGACACACAGAAAGCCCCGCTAGAAGATGCCATGGAAAAGTTGAGAACCGATATCCGACGGTTGGCAAAAGAAAGAGAAGAAAAGTTCGGAGATGAGATTGATTCATCGAATTCATGGACGACGAATATGCGGAAATCAACATGGTTGAGACACGAGCTTCATCGGCTTCGCAAGGTGCTCCTGCAGCCGCGAAAGAGAGGAGCCGAACCGATGAGAAGGCGGCTTCAGGAAAAAGACGACACGATCGCTCAAATGGCGAAAAGGATGGAAGAGTTGGCCGTAGCTCTGGCCACTCTCCGCAGTCAAGTACAACCACAAAGAGAGACACCCCCAGAGGTCATTCACATTGTAGAGGGAGGAAAGGAGATTACATCCGTCAACGGGGATGATCAACTGAAAAAGGATACAACACAAAGTATGATCCCTGAAAAGGATATCAAGAACTTGGTGGAACAAGCGAGTGCGAGAAGCCTTAGCACAATCGAAGAGCGGGACATCCATTCGGACGGGTAGACCTTACCCAGAAAAATTCGACGCTGTCCAATACCCGAAAGGCTTCGTACCACCTCTGTTCAAGACCTTCGACGGAACCGGGAACCCCGACAAGCATGTTGCACACTTTCGTGCTAGTTTTTGTAATGCCGGTGGGAGCGATGCATTACTCTTCCGACAGTTCGTCGGCAGTCCGTCGAGAATCGCCTTCGACCGGTATGCGGAATTACCAAATGGTTCGGTGAAGACGTTCTCGGAGCTAGAGAACCTCTTCATCAAGCGATTTGCCGGAGCTCGACACCACATCACTATAGGTGATTTAGTGGTAGAGAAACAAAGGCCAAACGAAACTTTGGTGGATTACATACTTCGATGGAGGAACTTAAGCATGAAGTGTGAACCACAACTACATGAACAACATGCAGTCAGCATTTTACTTAAAAGCATTCACGGCCCGATAGCACTTCTCCTCAAAGGATTCACTATTAAGACTTTCGAGAAGTTATTAAGCAAGGCCGGAAGCTTGCAAGAAGAGGCGAAGCAATTAAGTTTCGCCGACAAGACGGACAAGCGAAGCCGGTGAAGTCCTTCGAAAAGAAATCTGGAATCGTTGCGGCGAGTTGACAAAGGCAAGCAACCGATGCAAATACCACCGAACGGCCGCAAGCAACCACAACAGAACTACCAGCAACCCCGGCCCGGCTATCGGTCATCTCCGCGAGTATGAACAACCGCCTCGTCCGCAACGTACATTAAGGGAGCTTCGAGCGGGGAATATCCGTTCAAGAATGAAGCGAGTACGAAAATGTTCCGTAGTCCGATGAAGACTCCAGATTTCCAACTGCCAGAGCCTAAAAGACCGGAGGAAGTCAACAAGAAAGGTGATCCCAACTTTTGCCCCTACCACCGGATGCTTGGGCATAAGATAGAAGATTGCATTACCTTTAAAAGTTGGCTCAACGACAACCTTCGGAAAGGAAATATAACAATCCCGAAGGAGTACATGAAGGAACCCCGTAAAGGAGGTTCCGTCAATGTTATCTCAACCGATCCCGTCATTCCGATAGATCCCTATGCAACCGACGATGGATGGACCACCGCTTGGACAAGGTCTTCGAAGAAGATTTTAGACAGCATCCGAACCGCCTCGGTGCGAACTTCAATTCAGAGTTCGAGACCTGTTAAGCCGGTACTATCACTTGCGATAGAAGAACCACCTCAACAGGAGACGATTGAAGAGAAGAAGAAGATCGACGAAGAAGAGGGGACCGAGACTCCTAAGGCTAGACTAGGGGCTGCTTATCCTAGGATAGTTGTTTCCGACTCGGGGGAGAAATCCCTCGAACCTCTGATTTTGTATGATTATCTCGCTCACTTCGGTGGGATCATATAATGATAAGGGTGATGGCGTTGGCTACGTTTTGATCGTTTCTAACGATTACGTAACTAGCGACAATCCGGACATCGATTTCGATACAAATGACAATTCTCAAATCATACACAATCTCGACGATCAAAATGACGAAGAAGACATCCATCAAGGAGGCTACGAGAGTTCAACAAGCAACGAATCTATCTGCGAGTTTCGAGGAGCTCCAGTCACAATAGAGTTAGAGCCTTCAGACTCTGAAGCTAATCCAGAAGAACCTGTCATTCCGATTCAGGAGGAAACACCAACAAACTCAATACTAGAGTCAAAAGAAATTACAGAAGTCAACTTAAGAAGTGGAAGAGTTCTACCTCCGAGAATGGGTCCAAAGGACAAAGGAAAGCTGGTGGTTGTTCAGGAAGAACCAACCCCGGCAGAAGAAATACCCATTCGGGAAGAAGCCGAGACACATGGAAATAAAGTGGATTACAACGTGCTAGCCCATCTTAGGAAACTACCGGCCAAACTGAGCATCTACGACGCTCTCATCTTATCAAAGGAGATGAGAGAAGCTCGATCAAGCCTTACTTGATCCGGAAATTTGCTTAGCTCAAATGGCCGGAGATTCCTTAGATGAGGTTTGCTCGTTAAAGGAACAGACGAGGTGTTACCTTCACGGACAATGACCTACTACTTGGGACGAGCAGATCACAACCGACCGTTGTACATTTCGGCTTCAATTGGGAAGTTTACGCTCTCCGGAGTATTGGTGGATCCGGGAGCATCAATCAATATAATGAGTCTTCGAACACTAGCATACTTGGAAATTGATGCTCGTGAACTCGAAGCAGACAAAATGTTATTAAGAGGATTCAACCAGAAAGGAGAAAGAGCCCTATGGTCAATAACGCTACTGATGAAGACCGGTGACTTGGCAAAGACAACCGCAAAATTTCACATAATCAATTCAGAAACATCGTTCAACGCTCTACTGGGCCGACCATGGATACATGAAAATAGGATGGTACCATCATCTCTGCATCAGTGCATTAAATACTACGATGGAGGGGAACAGTGCATCAAAGGCGACTTACAACCATTCTCCGTACATGAGATTGGAATCCATGAAGACGCAGCTTGTTATGCACCGCCAAAGAAAACAATCTTCTCCAGAGATACCGTAACAAATGAAGCAAAGAAAGTTCGAGACAACGAAGAACCCGAAGTTCTAGTCCAACAGATCACTCACCACTCCCTTCCGGCGAGATGGTGAAGGTTTCTCCACAACTCGCATCCGAGGTCGAGGGCGGGGACGAGGCCGTGGTAGAGACGCTAGGACGAGTTGGACGGAGGAAACCAGCCATCAATGTTGATTGGGAAGATAGTTCTGAAGAAGAAAAAGAAATCAAACAAGAAGCAGCGACAATAAGTCAGAAGTAGCCGCAATTCAAGATCTCTCTCGAAGATGAGAAAATGAAGAATACAAATCAATGTACGAGAAGATTAACCACTACATACATACTATGACCCTAACCCTGATCCATTCTAACAAGATCGAGGGTATGGTGGTCAAAGAGGTACGTAACGACGGTGCAAGGCCAATCATATTCTACCGTGGTGCTTCTTCCTCCAAAACTAAAAATAATGTACAATTCGAAGATGTCACTTCATCAGAATTAATGGAATTACCTTTTGAGTGGTACTCTCCCCGTGTTCAAAATTTAATTCAACGTGGTTTCTTACCTTGACAATGGACAAAAGGCCAATCACAACATTTTGAAAAATTATGGAATAACTCCGGTCGTCCTCCCAATTCAAAGCATGGACTCGGATTCGGCACGGTAGGGTCAGTTGACGATACTGAATTTTTCTTGGTTGTCACTTGCAAGTCCAATGAAAACTGCATGGAAACTACAGACGAACTCGAAGATTTACAAATCGGAGACGCTCCACCAGAATTCGAAGAAGAAATTAAATCTACAATAGATGAGTTAACGGAAGTTAACTTAGGTACTAGCGAAGAGCTAGACCTACCTTTGTTAGCTCCTTACTCAACAAAGAAGACTCCGAAGAAATAATCAAATTATTAATGGAATTTAAAGACTGTTTTGCTTGGAACTACGATGAAATGCCGAATTAGCTCCGCAGGTTGCGAGTCCATAAGCTAGGAGTGGATCCTACTTCGTCCCAGTCGGACAAGGTCCCGGAAGAATGCGTCTAGAAATCGAACAACAAGTCATAGCCGAAGTTAAAAAGCTAATAGACGCTAAATTTGTCCGTGAAGAACAATACCCGACTTGATTAGCCAATGTGGTGCCGGTTAGAAAGAAGAATGGTCGGATCGGAATTTGTGTGGACTTCGCAGATTTAAACAAGGCATGTCCAAAAGATGAATTCCCTCTACCGATCCCGGAACTGATGATCGACATTGCTTCGACACATGAGATATTCTCATTCATGGATGGATCTTCAGGATACAACCAGATAAAAATGGCTCTAGAAGATGAAAAGCTTACAGCATTCAGGACGCCGATCGGGGTATTTTGCTACACAGTGATGCCATTCGGACTGAAGAACGCAGGAGCAACCTACCAAAGAGCAATGACAAGAATTTTTGATGATCTCATCCACAATCAAGTCGAATGCTACGTGGACGATGTGGTCATCAAAAGCAAAGTAAAGGAAAACCACTCGTATGATTTGAGAATTGTTTTCGAACGATTAAGACAATTTAACCTTAAGATGAATCCCTTAAAATGCGCCTTCGGCGTCACCTCCAGGAAATTCTTAGGATTCGTTGTCCGACATCGTGGAATTGAAATCGACCCGGAAAAGATTAAAGCTATCTTAGAAATGCCGCCTCCCAAAACCTTAAAACAACTACGATCTTTTCAAGGAAGTTGGCATATCTTCGACGCTTTATCTCAAACCCGTCGAGTAGGTGTCGACCTTTCTCGGCACTATTTAAAAAGGACGCCAAATTTATTTGGGAAGAGAAATGCCGGAAGGCCTTCGAGGACATTAAACAATATTTAATGACACCTCCTGTCTTAGCGACCCCGGCCTCGTGTAGACCACCGATACTTTACACCGCGGCTTTAGACGACTCTCTCGGAGCCCCGTTAGCCTGTGTCAATGATGAGGGTAAAGAAAATGATCTTTACTACTTAAGCCGTCGTTTACTTCCGACGGAAGTAAGGTATCCCGCAATTGAAAAGCATTGTTTGGCCCTGATCTTCGCCGCTCAAAAGCTCAGGCACTACATGCTTTCTCATAAGGTCAACCTAATCTCGAAGTTTAATCCATTGCAATACTTGATGACTCGTCCAACACTTTCCGGCGGACTTGCCGGATGGTCAATGATATTATTGCAATTCGATATAACTTTCGTGCCTCTTCGTGCCGTAAAGGGACAAGTCTTAGCAGACTTCCTCGCAAAGACACCCTTTGCCAGCAGAATCTCCTCTCAATGACAATTTTCCAGATGAACAAATAATGAACCTAGAAGACCCTGATGATCGACGTTGGGAATTATATTTCGACGGAGCATCTTCAGCACACGAAGACGAAGAATCGCAAGTGATAGTGCTCGGTAAGGCAGGAATCGGGCTAATCTTTATAACACCGGAGCGGGGATGTTAAGATACTCCTACCACTCGACGTAACCGTGTACAAACAACGAAGCGAATACGAAGCCCTCATAACGGGACTCGGAATTAACTATTCAAATAGGGATAACAGACATCAACATCTACGGGGATTCGCAGTTAATCATTCGACAGATCGCCGGACAATACAGAATTTTAAAGCCAAGACTCGAACAATACTTCAGTATGCCATACAGGTGTTGGAACAGATTCCAAATGTAACGATCTACAAAATTCCCAGAAAAGAAAATGTTTTAGCAGATGCTTTAGCCCGTCTCGCAAAAGAATTTGCCTGTTTGCAAGATGAATCAGTGGAAGTGTCGGTTCATGGACGTCGGGTCCTATCACGACTCGACATAGACACAATACACAAATCGAAAAAGAAAAAGAATCGGTTGCAACGAAGTGACGTGAAAACACGTAAGATTGGCGACGGCCATTGATGCACTACTCGCAAACAGGAAAGCTACCGGACGATAGGTCGTTGGCCCATCGGATCAAGAAAAGAACTTTGTCTTACGCATTAATAAACAACACACTCGTACGTAAGGTCTTTTGATCAAATGTGGCTAAGGTGCCTAAGCGGGTCCGAGGCCCGTGAAATTGTTAAGGAGGTGCATTCAGGACTCCGTGGCGCTCACCGATCGGGTCCGAAGATGAAAATGAAAATTAAAAGACTAGGGTACTACTTGCCCTCGATGATGACCGACCGCATGAAAATCGCCAAGAGCCGTCACCAATGCCGAGTGCGGAGTGGTTCTACACCAACCTCCAAATGTGCCTGCACCCGACAATTGCGTCGTGGCCATTTAAATGTTGGGGCACGTATATAGTGGGTCCAATAGAACCAACATCTTCAAAAGGACATCGTTTCATTCTTGCGGCTACAGATTACTTTTTCCAGTGGGCAGAGGCAGCTCCACTTAGAGAAGTGAAAGCACACCACGTGCTACGGCTTTTCAAGAACCAAGTTGTCTACCGTTTCGGAGTGCCGCGCAGATCATCTCGGATAATGGGTCGGCATTCGAAGCACACAAATCAACAATTTTGTCAGGAGACACGGAATCGACTGGCGATACTCAATAATTTACTACCCAAGAGCAAACGGCCTCGCTGAGGCTTTTAATAAAACTCTCATTCAAATCTTAAAGAAAACCTTGGACGATAATAAGAGAAATGTGTCTTTAATAAACATTTTCTTAATGTTCTTGTTCTTAGTTCAGCCCCTAATCTTTTTCCTTGTCTTTTCGCAGGGAAATGTCGAACGGGCAGTTGGTCCTGAACTTTAAGAATGGCGTAAGCCTTGCACTCGATGAAAAGAGGGTGAAAGATGGAGCGATAATCGAGATTGACTCGAATTTCGCACCGACAGCCTACGATACGAGGAAAGTGACCGGGTCCCGGTTGACCGAGAAGAACTGCCCGGCAAACACAGTGATGAAAGTGGGTGGCCCAAGCCACCAATCCAGCAGCAAGAAAAGAAAAGCAAACACTGAAGAAGACAAGAAAATGAAGTCTGTAGTCGCTACAGCAGAGGGCAGGCTTGTCAGCGCCGCGCCCACGGAGATTCAAGAAGTGCGGAGAGCTACTCTCACAGCAACGCAACGAAGAAATAAGAATCGCCGTATCCGTAAGATGTTAACAAAACTAGCTGCGGACCAGCGCAACGAGACAGTTACTACCGCCAGTACGTACACTTCAAGGACACCGGTTCACCAGGAACCTGAAGAAAGGAGGCCGACTCCTAGGATAACGAAAGGACCGGGGAAATCTCTAGAAGATCGAAGAAAGAAGGCTACCACGCCACCGGATAGAACCACCGTAATGCATGCCCTTGTTGCGGAAGCAACCCCGGGGGATGTCCCGACAGGCATCATCCCCGAGGAGCCGAGGTATGCGAGGAGAACGCGAAGGGATTGAACCGTATATCCCACAATATGTCACTGGGCCTCGCCATCTGCGGATCATTCCGAATACGAGCCTGGAGAGAATGCAGAATGTTGAAAAGAAAACCTTTGAATACTTCGAGAGAATTAAAGGTAGAAGAATCAATATACTAGAGGGCCTCGAGCTACATACAGACGTATTCTCAGAGTATGAACAACAGCAAATCGTGGATTGCATCCGGGATTTGAAAAGAATGGGCCGAGCAGGCCGCCTAAGGGAAAATACCTACTCAGAACCCCGGAGATGGATGCCAGGGAAGGGAAGAATCACAATACAATGCGGATGTCGCTACAACTTCGTCGAAGACGAGAAGGGAAACCCACCGGGAATACTCCGTCATGGGCAAGTGGATCCGATGCCATTAGTCATCAAGAGAATGGTAAAGAGATTGATAACATGGAGGGTACCGCCGACGATTGCATACCCAATAGTTGCATTATCAACATCTACAAACAGGGTGACCGCATACCCCCACACATAGATCACCACGACTTTGTCGGACCTTCTCGCACGTCTCTTTCCTGAATGAGTGTAACATCATGTTCGGATCCGACCTCCGGATAGCGAGCCCGGGTGAGTTCCAAGGGCCGGTGAAGATACCTTTACCGTAGGTTCCGTCATGATACCGAAGGGCAACGGAGCGAGATATCGCTAAGCATTGCATACCGGAGTACCAGTGAAGCGGATCTCGCTTAATTTCAGAAGAATGGATGACAGGAAGACACCTTACCATTTCCGACGGACCCGTAGCTAGAGAACCTCCGGCCTTACGAGTCCGTGAGTTACATGGGAAATATCACACCTCCAACGTACATCCAGCCGGCATCTTTGCTAAGGATGGCTTGGAAGGTGATGTTATTAACCATGTACCCCACTATTCAGACATGGATTTTTGACAAATGCTTCTTTGATGGATCAACAAAGATAATACATAGTCCGTTTTGAGTCTACATGGATTGTATGAGATGTATTCCAGATCGAGTTGTATGATGTATCTTCAACATGATTGGAAAGAAAGTGACCATGTCACATTTTTGGCCTTCACCTCTTTTGTGCAAATTGATCTGGAAACGCCATTAAAGTTAAATGAACTTCGAACAAAGAACGAAAAAGAAAAAAAAAGAAGAATAAAAGAAAACTTTCCTAAAAAAAAAATCTAAAAATAACGAACACCAAATTCACATGAACATTAAATAAACAATAAAGTAAAATTTGAATCATTAAAAGATAAAGAAAATCAACATAAATCTTAAATCAAATCTCAATCAAGTTCAAACTCATCCTTCCAAATTCCAAATTCAATCTTTCCAAATTTCGAATCCAATCTCGATCAAATTTCAAATTTGATCTTCCAAATTTCAAATCAAATCTTAAATCAAATCTCAATCGAGTTCAAACTCATCCTTCCAAATCTCAAATTCAATTTCTTCCAGATCTCGAATCAAATATCAATCAAATTCAAATTCAATTTCTTCCAGATCTCGAATCAAATATCAATCAAATTCAAATTTAATTTCTTCCAGATCTCGAATCAAATATCAATCAAATTCAAATTCAATTTCTTCCAGATCTCGAATAAATTATCAATCAAATTCAAATTTTTGGGTCGAGGATTTTACATCCAAGACTGCACTGCTTTAGGATTCTTTCCCTATTGCACCGAAATACATCAAATTCAAACTTTTGGGTCGAGGATTTTACATCCAAGACCGCACTCGCTTTAGGATTCTTTCCCTATTGCACCGAAATACATCAAATTCAAACTTTTGGGTCGAGGATTTTACATCCAAAACCGCACCGCTTTAGGATTCTTCCCTATTGCACTCGAAATACATCAAATTCAAATTTTTGGGTCGAGGATTTTACATCCAAGACCGCACTCGCTTTAGGATTCTTTCCCTATCGCACTGAAATACATCAAAATCAAACTTTTTTTGAGTCGAGGATTTTACATCCAAGACTGCACTGCTTTAGGATTCTTTCCCTATTGCACTGAAATACATCAATTTCAAACTTTTGAGGTTGAGGATTTCACATCCGAGACTGCATTGCTTTAGGATTCTTTCCCTACCACAATGAAATACATCAAAATTCAAATCTTTTGGGGTTGAGGATTTTACATCCAAGACTGCATTGCTTTAGGATCTTTTCCCTATCGCAATGAAATACATCCCAATCAAACTTTTGGGGTCGAGGATTTTACATCCAAGACTGCATTGCTTTAGGATCATTTCCCTATCGCAATGAAATACATCAAAATCAAACTATCGAGGTTAAGGATTTTACATCCAATACCGCATTGCTCCGAGATCTCTCCTCATTGCAATGATTCAATCCGATCAATTCAATTTTCTTTCGAGGTTGAAGATGTTACATCTAAAACCTCAGAATTCCAATTTTCATTTCAAATCAAATCCCTCAAATTAATTTTGACAAAACTTCAATCTAAATGAAAACTCCAAACTAAAATCTAAGCTCACACATCAAAACTTAAATTGAAACAAAATAAAATCTAAATCGAAATTCCCCGCATCATGTGATTTGGGATTCACCTCCTTTTCCTTTCCCCGGCCGAGAGTTCGAGAATCTCCGGTTTCGCAGATATACTTGCTACTCCCCAGCGGGAACTCTTCTATCGCGTCCTAAGTTCGTCACTCGGACATCCGTGTTGATTTTGTTGATCGCTTCGGTCAACACCAATACGCGCGGTGTGCTCCGTCGACTCACCACACCTATTGGGGGTCCATTTGTTGACCCCATTTTTGATGAGGTCTTCTCTTCTTCTTTTAGTGCTTAGGATCTAGCCTTAGGCTTTTCCTTTGACTATCTTAGAGGACTAGAATTGGGACCCACCTTTTAGAAACTCAAACCACTTCTAAACTCCCTTCAAACTCCACAAACTCGACTATAGACCCCTAATCACCTAGAGGGTTGAAATCAAATGTGGAAGTTTAAAGGATGAGTTCCTATAGGACTCTTTGGCCTTAGGACTGCCCTGGGTGGCCTGGTCTGGTGAAGGGGCTGACTTACACACACACTACACTTACACACTACACCTATACACTACACTTTCACACACTTCCTAAAAAACACACCCATACCCAACTTGACCTCCTGACTCATGTAGGTGATTCACATGGATGGTCCTTAACCCCCGAGCCCTCGGCTAAGAGGTTAGGAACAACATAAGTGAATGCCTCAAATGAGTCCCTTCATGGCTCATATGGGCTTGATATGGCTTCATGGCTCAACCAAAATGATTTCATTCCACTTACATCCACCCAATCTTCAATTTCCCAAATTTTCAATTTTTGACTCCGGGACCCTACACCCGCTTAACCTACCCAAAACTCTTGAAATTACCCAAATTTTTGCAAAATTTCCAAATTACCCAAAATCCTCCAAAATCATTCCCAAACATTTCCACATCACCCAAATTGATCATCCATACCCAAAAATACCAAAAATTCCAAAAATACCTCCCAATACCCTCCAAATACCCAAAATACCCCTCTTGGCCAAAAAATCCAAAAAATTCAGAAAATTCCCAAAAAATTCCAGAAAATCCCAAATATTCCCAATTTCATTTTGTCCAACTAAACTATGGGCCAATTTTGTCAATTTGCCCTACTTTTGTCAAAACCCCCAATTTGACCCATTTTAACCCAAAGTGAACCCAATGTCAAACCAAACCTACCCAATTGACCCAAATTCTGGTCCAATTCAGTTCTAAACTTCAATTCAACATTCCAACACCAATCTAGACCAAATCCAAGTCCAATTTGATTGACATTTGGATCCAATTTAACTTTTGGCCTTAAATCCCAATTTGGACCCATAACCCAAACTTAACCCAAATTCACCCAATTCAACTCCAATTAACCCCAAATCTTTTCTAAATCTTCCTTAGCCTCCCCACAAGCAAAAAAATAACATGATTTTCCCAAAATTTAGATCCAAACCCCACTCAAATTCAACCCAAAGCTAAAAGGCCCAATTTTGACCTAAACTCAAACCTAACCCAAATGGGCCCAAACCCCAAAATCAAAGCCCAACCAAAGGTAAAACCTCTTTGAAACACTCCCATAAACATTTCTCAACATTGATTTTACATCAATTTCAACCCTAGCCCAACATTGGCCCAACTTGGCCCACTTGGACCTATATTGGCCCATTCACCAAAAGAGCCCAAATTCAACCCAATTCAAACCCAAATCACCCCCAATTTGCTTCAAGTCACTCATGACACATCTATGAGCTAAACCCAACAATTATTTGGCCCAAGCCTTTACCAAAATTTCATCCCAAAATCCATTTTAAAATTCAAAAGCCCACTTTCCTAAACCATTTTAAAAGCCCATCCTTCACCACATCCAAAGGCCCAAAATCTACCCTAAAGCCCACATGACATCTCCATTTGCCATCCACTTAATTAAAGCCATTACCTAAGTCCTAAATTCATCATCAAATAATTCCAAATCAAGTTTCATACAAATTTCCATCAAATTACTAAAAATTCCTAAAATCCATTTTCATGAAATTGACCAAACTTTTTGCCAAGCCAAAGGTGAGCCATGAAGCCATGCATGAGCCACATGTGAGCCATGAGAGCTTTGGACACTCCACCATGCCATATTGGGTAAGAAGAGGGAGGGCTTTCCTTAATCCCTAAAGCTCATTAGCCTTAATCATGTTTCACCTAAGCTTAAATTTAATCCAAATATATTTGGATGGAGACTTCTCCATGCCAAACCAACTCGATCCCTTTGATCCCCCACAAGCATCCAAAGCCACCTTGAGGGGTGCACCAAGTCCAAATGGGTGGGTTGACCCATTTAGACTCAAAATTAGCTCCTCCCCCATTCCATCTAAATCAAACCCTTTACACATGTCAAACCTCAATTGAATGCACCAAACCCCAGCCCTGACCCACCTGAACAAGATGGTGACCAATGCCTGGCCGGCCAAACACCAGGCCTCCGGAAAACACCATGGCCGAGAGCTCACATGTGAGCCCAACTTGGAATTTTCACCTGCTGAGCTGCCCCATCCCCAGTGGCCTTTGGAGTCGTTCTTCTCTTGCCAAGAGCGAGCTCGATCCCAAGCCCTAACTCTCCCCGGGAGGCCCTCCACCCTCTCCTATTTAAACACCACCCCTCTCGGCCATGAGAGGTGCTGAAACAAACCTTAAGGAAACTCTGCCAAAATTGTTCCAGACTCCTCCCCATACAAAGAGCACTTGATCCCCACTGAGATCCCCCTGCCATTTCTTCTCTGTGAGCTCAATTTCAGAGTTGAAAGCTAGGCCCAAAACCAGGACACTTCTCCACAGTGAGCTAATCCCCAAATTGATTGGTTCTACACCTTCACCAGACCAAGGAAAGGTGTCCACCAGCAAAAGCCCCATCTCTAGGCCACCCAATTGCTCCAGCCTCCAAGCTTTGTGATCGGGCTTGGTCGAAATCCAACCTAGACAATTCACCAGACCAGGAGACTTCATCTGGAGCTTGCTAGGATCCAATCGAAGGTGCAACAACTCTCGCATTGAAGCCACACTTCTCTGAGCAAAGGTATGAGCTAATTCTTCATCCCGAGCATCTAGAGATTCTCCATTTCGAATGCTTTAATTTCAATGCATGATAGCCGTATAGATGTGTTCGTCTCTTCAAGACGAATCCATAGAGCATAAGAACATGAAAATCCATTGAGTATCGAGTGAGATATTAGGGATTTAGTGTGGACGGCTCTTGGGTGAGAACACTTGGGGACGATGAACGGATGCCGTTCATTTAATACACGCGCGGGCGGACGGCCAGAATCGCGTCAGATCAGAAGAAGGAACGATACAGCGGGCCCCGGGAGCGCTGAGTCAGGTGGCGGCGTCGAATGGGAGCGTGCCACGCGGCGTTTCGGAGCTGCCGAGGTTGACGCGGCGCCGCGTGGATAAATAGAAAATTAGGGTATTTTTTGATTTATTTAATTCCCTAAACTTCAAAAATTCATAACTTTGTGTAGAAAAATCAGAAAAATAAAATAAAAATACCCTCTTGCTCGGTGAACGGAGGAGAATAATGTGGAAAAGAAATCATTTAATTTCATCAAGTATTTTATTTTTTATAATTTATTTACTCTCTGCATTATTTTAATTCTCCATGCATGCATACAATTCACCATGGCATGAGACCATAGGGCTTTTGAAGCCTCTGAATTTGAGAACATTCCCTGAATTTTCCAAAGCCGTAGGCCATCCCTATGAAAAGTTATTGATTTTTAAAATTCAGAGTTACTCGTTTTGAGTATTTTAATTCTAATAAATAGCATGTTGTGAAATAAATTCTAGGAAAATTTGATGATGTTCCTTATGACCGAGAGAACCCTAGGAAAAATAGGTTTTGAGTTAGTTCATTTAAAACAACCCTAATCGGCTTAAACACCCAAAATGTATCTCTAATTAATTAGAGCTAACCATACATCAAATTGACCTGAAATCAATTCTCCACTGACCTTTAGGATTAGAGAAACCAACCATAAAAAATTGAGGTCAATTGGACTTGGTTAGCCCTACTAATTGGGGTGATTAAGCCACTTAGTCATTTTAAACTTTAAAAATTCATAACTTTCAAAATATTTTTCAAACATTCACCAAATTGGTTTTGGAGCCTCTCTGATATTAGGGGAATCTAAGAAAATTAAAATTTTAATTTTCTAAAAAAGTTGATTTTTAATATTATTTTAATATTTTTAATAATTAAAAAATAATAAAAATCCCCAAAATAATAAAATTCACCAAAATGTCAAATTTTGAATTTTAATCACTTAGGAAGAAACCCCATATTTTTCTTAGGTCTATTTAGTGAGATATTAAATTTTAAAGCTTTAAGGTAATTTTAAAATTAAAAAATATATATTTTCTAGCTTTTTCATTAAAATAATTATAATAAATCATAGAAAAATCAGAAAATTGCAAAATTTGCTTCTCTCATTTCCTTGATATTAGAGAGATTTTTGAAAAATATAAAATTTATTTTTCAACATTTATTTTATTTTTAAATTAATTAACACTCCAAAACTTAAAATAATTATAATAAAAATAATATAATTCAAAAAATCACCAAAATTGGTCCAAGTGGTCCTCTGGTCATTAGTAATGTCCCCTAATTTTCTTAAGGACAGAAACTTTCCCTTGGTCATGTTATTAAATTTTCCTTGGAAATCTCTATTTTCTACCAAAAATAATTATATAAATAAATTAAATACAGAAAAATCACATTTTCTCCTCTCATGTCTTTATTGACATATGAGTGAAGTCACAAAAAAATTTCAAGTTCATTTGAGTTCAATTTAATGAGTTATGAAATTATTAAGCTTAAAGGGTAAAGTGGTAATTAAAATTTTAACCCTTAATTAAAACTTTAGGTTTAATAAAAAATTAACAAGTAAAATATTTGATCCTAATCTGATTTGGATGATTGAAATTTAAATAATTAAAGGGTAGAAACCCATTAAGCAATTTAAAATGATTAAACCTCAATTAAATAATTGATTAAATTTGGAAGAATAATAAAATTGGAATTATTAAAATAGGGATATTATTAGGAAGAGATTTATTCTTTAATTTAAAAATCCCTAAATTAATCATCTCATTAATATTCAATTCTTAATTAAAATGATAACTCAAATTCAAAACATTAAAAGACTTAATCATTAAACTAAAATTAAATTATTAAACTCTTTTAAAAAAAAATTTCAATTAAAAAAAAATAAAATTAAATTAAAAATTAAATTAAATTAAGTAAATTAAATTAAAAAATAAATTAAATTAAATAAATTAAATTAAAAATTAAATTAAATTAAATAAATAAATTAAATTAAATTAAATAACTTAAATTAAATTAAATTAAATAAATAAAATTAAAATAAATTAAATAAATAAATTAAATTAAATGAATTAAATTAAATTAAATTAAATTAAATTAAATTAAAAATTAAACTAAATTAAATCAAATTAAATTAAAATTAAATCAAATCAAATTAATTTAATGTAACATCAAATCAAACTAAATTAAGTTAAACCAAATTAAATTGAATTAAATTAAATTAAAACTCAATTAAATTAAATTAAATTAAATTAAGTTAAATATAACATCACCTAAAACATAAAGAAATTAAATATAAAGCAACTTGAACACTATTCCAAATTTAAACCCATTAATGGAAATTAAACTCGAATCACAAATCATTTCAACACCAATTTACCCTCAAAAGCTTTGGTTATTATAACTCCTAAACGTAACATTAAATGAAATGTTACTTCATTTATAGGACATTCAAATGTCCTAGTTTACCGAGCAAGTTAACAAAACTTGAATCCTCGGACGATTAATTCATTTATATAATTAAATCCATTTGGACTTAAAACAATTCTAGCAGTATTGAAAAGATGTTTAAGATTATTCTTAAACATTTTCTCAATATGATAGGATGTTTATAAGAACAATTGGACTTAATTATTCTTTGATGAAGAAAATCGTCCTCAAACCAAAACACAAAGAACCTAGACGTCATAGGAAATGACTAGTTATACGATTAGGAACTTGGTAGAAAACCATAACCTTTCCCTTAGCTTTACCTAGGAACTTGTTTAAGTATTCTAATTGTGTTTTAAGTGCAGCTTGGGATGACGGGAAGACCCTCCAGGTACGCTTTTATTTTATTGCAATTTATTTTCCTGCAATTTTCATTATTGCAATTTATTTAACTGCATTGCACTTACTTTTCTTGCATGATAAACAACTGTTGCATGAAAACCCACACCTTTAGGATTGCCCCTGAAACTGAAACCAAAACTAAGTTAAAAGTCATTGCAAGATAAAATTCACCGCCACAACATTTCAAAATATAAAAAACAACTCAAAATTTAATCACAAACAGAACACAAAACTACAATTACAATTAAATTAAAACGTCCTGTTGGATGATCGGGAATATCTCGGATGATGTAACCTACATGTTGCTAACGAAATTTCCCACGGTCTAAATGAAAGTGTGGAACTCATTCAGTTGAGTTTAGCAAATTCATCTGAACTAAGTGAATCTGATAAAAATAATGATGCCGGAAGGATGAAACCGTGGGATCTTAACCGGTGTCATTATAATCAACTTTAAGATTTGTTTTAATTAAAACATAAAAAACACCTGGAAATTAAGATTTTTTCTAAACCAAAACACTTTTCTCATCCCCTGATTTATGATTTCTAAAACTAAACCTCTACAACAACAAGGAGCTCGGAGCATGGTGGGCAGCACGGCCATCGTCATCAGCAAAACCTGAATCTACATCAGCAAAACTTTCCTAGAATTAAATAACAAAGTCATAGGACTTCGAGGTAGTTTGCCTAGTGCAACATAAATCCTCAACCTTTTGTTAGGCATTTGCACTCCAAATTAAGCCCTAACCGGTCTTAGGATTCCGAGGTAGTCGTCTGATACGACATAAACCCTCACATCTTCGAGGCTATTTGTATGATTCTATCATATAAATATAAGTCCTAATTAATTAAAATCGGCAAGATCAAAACATTTAAATAAATATTAGGACTTTCCTAAACTCAAGCCAAACAATAGGATAGTCGGGAAATTACCGAAGTTCGCTTCGAATCTGTGATTTCTCCTACTTTTCTTCCTTTGGATTCCCAAAACAAAATGTTCCAAATTTGATCCATTCCCTATTGAAATTCCAAACTTCAATCATTTGAAAACTTAAACTTTGAAATCCTTGAGAGCAGAATTATTGATTATTATCGAGAGTTTTCTTAGGTGATTCCCATCACTTAAGATGTAATTAACTATAGGGGCTTGCCCTTCTAGGGAATTTTAAAGAACCCTGTGTAATATAAACCCTCGTTTAATGCTTTCATATTAAGCGGGGAATTTGTCGGCTTATAAAATTAGTTCGCGGACCAAACGGATGTCACAAATCTTCTACTTTATTTAATCAAGCCCCACCGTCAAGCAGTGTGTCTATCCTTAGGGATAGCTACACGGTTTGTGGTGCGGTGCTCGTTTATATAAACTATTTGGGATGTGAGATCAGTTTAATCTCATATCTTAAAACCTTCAAATTTAAAATTATTTTCAAAATCAAATACTACTTTTCAAAATTATTTATTTAAATTAAATTAAAAATTCGCCGACAACTTCTGTTAGGCGACCCTCCCTTTTCAAAATAAAACACACAACCTGAAAATATGCCGACACTGGGAGAATGAGATCAAGAAGAAAGAAGATTCCAACAAGAGTAAGTTTATTAGTGACAGTGCTAAAGAGTTATTCAATGGATTTCTCACTGTTTGTATTCAAGGAATTGCAGAAAAGATTGCAAAGATTGAAGCCCGAGTGACTTCAATCAAAGCAAAGATTAATGAAACTAAAGCACATTTGGAGCATATGGGATGGCAACTCAAGATGAATTTCAGTCATACAAGTCATGTGGATGAAGCGGATAAAGTGATGTTCCTGAAAAATAAGTGGATAGAAAAAGGAGATGTAAGAGTGTTCAATCATCGCCCGTTCTATCAAATTTATATTCTAGAAGGGTCAAATGGAAATAATAGTGGTTCTGGATATATTCTGCCTACTGGAGAGTGGAATTGAATGTTAGTTTGATCTTGTTGTTTGTTTTATGTATCTTATGTTTTATGTGTTTGATGCTTTAAGTGTTTAATGTTTTATGTTTGAGATCTGTTGCATTTTAATGTGTGATTGTTACATCTTAAAAGGTAAACCTATCTTTACGATTATTGAGTCCTTTTGTATTTAGGGAATTTCATCCAAAGTGTTTGGATAGAAATTTTTAGTTTGTATTAAGTGTGGTATGTTTTAAATGAATATAAGTTTGTGTTTGTGTGAAACTTGATCGAAATTGATTAATATTAAAATTTGAAATTAGAGTATTTGAAGATTTATGAGAAGAGACACTTATTTTGAGAAGATTAAAGGTGATTAATGATGCGGACTTTATATATTGTAAGAACTTATGAACTCAAATTTAAATATATTTATAATGTTTTTTTAAAGTCCAAACTTCAACGCAAGTATACTATCGTATTAAGTAATATTGGGCTCTAATGGAGTCCTGGTTATCGATCCAACAGGAAAGGCACGTTCCTTGTAATAAATAGTGTAATACTGAAATCTAATACTCAAATAACAATTAAAGTTTAATGTTTACTTCTACTAACAAGAAGCAAAAATAATAACAATTAAGCAAACTACAATTACTTCTAATATAATTAAAACAAAATTAACTAACAGACAAACTAATCTTGCATTTGAATGGTTTTGATATATAAAAAAAGTATCTTTCCTCTTGCAATGAGTATATGATATGTGAATGATATGGAATGATTATTTAATGTATTTGGCCAAATAGGAGCATAAATGTTTCTTTACCCTCAAAAGAGTACCCCCTCTTCCAAGCATGAAAGGAAAATTGACATATCCTGAGTTCAATCACTAAATATAAGGCTAGGCTGAGAGGATACTAGCTGTCACTACGGAGCTTCCATTCGCCCTTCACCTGATGTCTAACCTTTGAGTTAGTTACTAATCGTAGGACCAAATTTGGGATCTCAGCTTGTCACCCTGAAACCTCCAATTTGAAGTATATCAAAACACATTTCTCTATTTATTTGTACTCAATTCCCATGAACTACACAATTCATCCATGGACATTGAATGGATTCTTCATTATTGTTGTAGGACACTAAATCTTTTCATAGTTAATTTTCAACAACGATTTTAACAATTCAATTAGCCGGATCAAAAAGTAAATTAAGTTTGAAATGAAAAACCATCATAATTTCTTCAATGCTATAAAAGCACTTCAAATCCACATCATCACATCATCACATCTCTATGCAAGAAGAATGACAAAGGAGACTACTCAGACTTAATAGAGAAGATACAATAAAACTTGGATTTTATATATAAAAGAAAAGTCATACAAACTACAAAAGAAAATACAACTTATCTCGTTCTCTTCCCCAATGCAAATCGCTTGAAGTTCCATTGAATCCTTTTCTATCTTCTTTGCAACACTCAATTCCCTCTTTAGAATGGAAAGGAAGAAGCAATCTCTCACTTCACTCCTTCTCCTTCACTCCCTGAGAAGAATCCCTCTCGAATTCTCACTTCTACACTCTTCTCTTCTAAGCCCTAACACTCAACACACTCATACACACACTAGAACTCTCACTACCACCACTTTCTCCCTCTCTTAATTTCATCCAAAAATAGTTACTTATAAGTTAGAAATGAAATCCCAAGAGTTTCCTTAAGCATCCCTTCAAAAAGTCGCCAAAACTCTTCAAATTTGAATTGCATCGACATTGGGCACCGGTGGCACCTGATAGGGCGCCAACGACGCTCTATCATCCGAATATTTTCTGAGCTCTCAGGAAAATGGCGTCAGTGGCGCCATAAGCTATTTTCCTCCTTTTTACTCCTTTTCGCTTTGAATTCGTTCCTTTTTGCTTTTTTTCAATCCAATCACCTAAAATCATCATACCTGTAACAAATCATGAAAAATAACTTTCTTTAAAGTGCAATATCACCAAAAATAAGTAAAATTATATACCAAAAACAGTATCTATTTTGGGTGCATCAAAATCCCCCAAACTAAAACTATTACTTGTCCTCAAGTAATCCTTTTACTACATAAAAATATAACTAAAGGTAATGTACCTTTCACCTGTAAGACACTAAAATTTTTCATTCAAAAGTATATATTGGTAAGACTTTTAGAAATAAATTCAGTAACTCGGGTCAATACTACAAGTATAAGAATATTCAACAATCAAGCCTAAGGGTTCTAGTCTTCTATTTATTTCAAGATAAACCATAATTTGTTATATTAAGAGCGCCTTGAAAGATTATGTGAAAAGGAGTTCATGTAAACCTCATCAGAATATAGGCAAATACATTAAATATAAATTCAAAAATGAAATCAAGTTCTCCCTTTAGGGTGACTCAAGTGAAGCTAACGTTTGATTAGGCATCTTCTCAAGCTTCTCCTCATAAATATTTTTCTTTATTTTTCTCTTTTTCTATTCTTTTTGGGATTGTTTTTCAATCCTTATTTTCTTTTTCTTTACTTTTCTCTCTTTTTATATGTAATAAGGATTTGTCGGCATATTTTTAGGTTGTGTTTTATTTTGAAGAGGGGTCGCCTAACAGAAATCTGTCGGCGAATTTTTAATTTAATTAAAATAAATAGTTTGAAAAGTAGTATTTAATTTTGAAAATAATTTCAAATTTGAAGGTTTTAAGATATGAGACTAAACCGATTCTCACATCCCAAATAGTTTATATAAACGAGCACCGCACCACAAACTGTGTATCTATCCCTAAGGATAGACACACCGCTTGATCAGTGG
This sequence comes from Papilionanthe hookeriana x Papilionanthe teres, assembly GCA_022702705.1. Classification (NCBI taxonomy): domain Eukaryota; kingdom Viridiplantae; phylum Streptophyta; class Magnoliopsida; order Asparagales; family Orchidaceae; genus Papilionanthe; species Papilionanthe hookeriana x Papilionanthe teres. The sequence continues at coordinate 133,910,649 of CM040428.1, read as the reverse complement.
GGCTCGATTAAATAAACTAGAAGATTTGTGACATCCGTTTGGTCCGCGAACCAATTTTATAAGCCGACAAAATTCCCCGCTTAATATGAAAACATTAAACGGGGTTTATATTACCCAGGTTCTTCAAAATTCCCTATAAGGGCAAGCCCCTATAGTTAATTACATCTTAAGTGACGGGAATCACCTAAGAAAACTCTCGATAATAATCAATAATTCGCTCTCGGGAATTTCAAAGTTTAAGTTTTCAAGGGATTGAATTTTGGAATTTCAATAGGGAATGGATCAAGTTTGGAACATTTTGTTTTGTGAATCCAAAGGAAGAAAAGTAGGAGAAATCACAGATTCGAAGTGAACTTCGGTAATTTCCCGACTACCCTATTGTGTGACTTAAATTTAGGAAAATTCTAATGTTTATTTAAATGTTTTGATTTTGTCAATTTTAATTAATTAGGACTTATATTTATATGATAGAATCATACAAATAGCCTCGAAGATGTGAGGGTTTATGTCGTATCAGACGACTACCTCGGAATCCTATGTCCGGTTAGGGCTTAATTTACATGACCCGATCATGCAAATGCCTAACAAAGGTTGAGGGTTTATGTTGCACTAGGCAAACTACCTCGAAGTCCTATGGCTTTGTTGTTTAGTTCTAGGAAAGTTTTGCTGATGTAGATTCAAGTTTTGCTGACGACGATGGCCGTGCTGCCCATCATGCTCCGAGCTCCTTGTTGTCGCAGAGGTTTAGTTTTAGAAATCATAAATCAGGGGATGAGAAAAGTGTTTTGGTTTAGAGAAAATCTTAATTTCCAAGTGTTTTTTACGTTTTAATTAAAACAAATCTTAAAGTTGATTATAACGACACCGGTTAAGATCCCACGGTTCCATCCTTCCGGCATCATTATTTTTATCGGATTCACTTAGTCCGGATGAATTTGCTAAACTCAATCGAATGAGTTCCACACTTTCATTTAGACCGTGGGAAATCCCGTTAGCAACACGTAGGTTACATCATCCGTGGTATTCCCGATCATCCAACAGGACGTTTTAATTTAGTTGTAATTGTAGTTTTGTGTTCTGTTTGTAATTAAATTTTGAGTTGTTTTTTATATTTTGAAATGTTGTGGCGGTGAATTTTATCTTGCAATGACTTTTAACTTAGTTCTGGTTTCAGTTTTAGGGACTATCCTAAAGGTGTGGGTTTTCATGCAACAGTTCTTTAATCATGCAAGAAAGGTAAAATACATTTGCAAAAAAGTAAATTGCAGGAAAGTAAATTGCAAGAAAGTAAATTGCAATAAAATAAAAGCGTACCTGGAGGGTCTTCCCGTCATCCCAAGCTGCACTTAAAACACAATTAGAATATTTAAGCAAGTTCCTAGGTAGAGCTAAGGCAAGGGTTATGGTTTTCTACCAAATTCCTAATCCTATAGCTAGTCATTTCCTATGACGTCTCAGGTCTTTGTATTTTTGTTTGAAGACGATTTTCTTCATCAAAGAATAATTAAATTCAATTGTTCTTATAAATGTCCTATCATATTGAGGAAGTGCTTAAGAAGAATCTTAAACATCTTTTCAATATTTCTAGGATTGTTTTAAGTCCAAATGAATTCGATTATATAAATGAATTAATCGTCCGGGGATTCAAGTTTCGTTGTTATCTTACTCAGTGAACTAGGACATTTGAATGTCCTATAAGTGAAGTAACATTTCATTTAATGTTCTATTTAGGAGTTATGATAACTAAAGCTTTTGAGGGTAAATTAGTATTCAAATGATTTGGTTTAAGTTAAAGAGTTTAAATTTGGAATAGTGTTCAAGTTATTTTAGATTTATTTTGAATTCTTTATGTCTTTGGTGATGTTATATTTAATTTAATTTAATTTAATTTAATTGAGTTTTAATTTAATCTAATTCAATTGAGTTTGATTTGATGTTAAATTAATTTAATTTGATTTGATTTAATTTTAATTTAATTTAATTTGATTTAATTTAATTTAATTTAATTTAATTTAATTTAATTTAATTATTCAATTTAATTTAATTTAATTTAATTTGATTTAATTTAATTTAATTTAATTATTTAATTTAGTTCAATTATTTAATTTAATTTAATTTATTTAATTTAATTTAATTTTAATTTAATTTAATTTAATTTAATTTAATTTAATTCAATTATTTAATTTAATTTAATTAATTTAATTTAATTTAATTTAATTTAATTTATTTAATTTAATTTAATTTTAATTTAATTTTATTTTTAATTTTAATTGAAATTTTTAAAAGAGTTTAATAATTAAGTCTTTTAATATTTTAAATTTGAGTTATCATTTTAATTAAGAATTAAATATTAATGAGATGATTAATTTAGGGATTTTTTTAAATTAAAGAATAAATCTCTTCCTAATAATATCCCTATTTTAATAATTCCAATTTTATTATTCTTCCAAATTTAATCCATTATTTAATTAAAGTTTAATCATTTTAAAATTGCTTAATGGGTTTCTACCCTTTAATTATTTAAATTTCAATCATCCAAATCAGATTAGGATCAAATATTTTACTTGTTAATTTTTTATTAAACCTAAAGTTTTAATTAAGGGTTAAAAATTTAATTACCACTTTACCCTTTAAGTTTAATAATTTTATAACTCACTAAATTGAACTCAAATGAACTTGAAATTTTTATGTGACTTCACTCATATGCCAATAAAGACATGAGAGGAGAAAATGTGATTTTTCTGTATTTAATTTATTTATATAATTATTTTTTGTGGAAAATAGAGATTTCCAAGGAAAATTTAAAAACATGACCAAGGGAAATTTTCTGTTCTTAAGAAAATTAGGGGACATTCCTAATGACTAGAGAAGCACTTGGACCAATTTTGGTGATTTTTTGAATTATATTATTTTTATTATAATTATTTTAAATTTTGGAGTGTTAATTAATTTAAAAATAAAATAAATGTTGAAAAATGAATTTTATATTTTTCAAAAATCTCTCTGATATCAAGGAAACCAGAGAAGCAAATTTTGCAATTTTCTGATTTTTCTATAATTTATTATAATTATTTTAGTGAAAATGCTAGAAAATACATTTTTTTTTAATTTTAAAATTACCTTAAAGCTTTGAAATTTAATATCTCACCAAATAGACCTAAGAAAAATGTGGGATTTGTTATTAAAATTCAAAATGTGACATTTTGGTGAATTTTATTATTTTTGTGACTTTTATTATTTTTTAATTATTAAAAATATTAAAATATGATTAAAAATCAACTTTTTTAGAAAATTGAAGTTTTAATTTTCTTAGGTTCCCCTGATATCGAGAGGCTCCAAAACCAATTTGGTGAATTTTTGAAAGGTATTTTGAAAGTTATGAATTTTTTAAGTTTAAAATGACTAAGTGGCTTAATCAACCCAATTAGTGGGGCTAACCAAGTCCAATTGACCTCAAATTTTTATGGTGGGTTCCTCTGATCCTAAAGGTCGAGTGGAGAATTGATTTCAAGTCAATTTCATGCATGGTTAACTTTAATTAATTAAAGACCTATTTTGGGTTTTTAAGCCAATTAGGGTTGTTTTAAATGAAATAAGTCAAAACCTATTTTTCCTAAAGTTCTCTGGCCATAAGAAACATCACCAAATTTTCCTAGAATTTATTTCACAACATGCTATTTATTAGAATTAAAATACTCAAAACAGTAACCTGAATTTTAAAAATCAATAACTTTTCATAGGGATGGCCTCTGGCTTTGGAAAATTCGGGGAATGTTCCCAAATTCGGAGGCTTCAAAAGCCCTATGGTCTCATGCCATGGTGAATTGTATGCATGCATGGAGAATTAAAATAATGCAGAGAGTAAATAAATTATAAAAAATAAAATACTTGATGAAATTAAATGATTTCTTTTCCACATTATTCTCCTCTGTTCACTGAGCAAGAGGGTATTTTTATTTTATTTTTCAGATTTTTCTACACAGAGATATGAATTTTTGAAGTTTAGGGAATTAAATAAATAGAAAAATATCCTAATTTTCTATTTATCCACGCGGCGCCGCGTCAACCTCGGCAGCTCCGAACGCACACGCGTCGCGCTCACATTCAACGCCGCCACCTGAGTCAATAGCCCGGGCCCCGCGGTTCTCGTACCGTCTCCTGGTCCGACGCCATCTGAGCCGTTCTTCCGCGCGTGTATTGATTGGACGGCATCCGTTCATCGTCCCCGAGCGTCCTCACCCGAGAGCCGTCCACACTAAATCTCTAAGATCTCACTCGATACTCAATGGATTTTTATGTTCTTATGCTTTCATGGATTCGTCTTGAAGAGACGAACACATCTATGCGGTTAACATGCATTGAAACTAAGGCATTTGAAATGGAGAATCTCTAGAAGCTCGGGATGAAGAATTAGCTCATACCTTTGCTCAGAGAAGTGTGGCTTCAATCTGAGAGTTGTTGCACCTTCGATTGGATCCCAGCGAGCTCCAGATGAAGTCTCCTGGTCGCAGTGAATTGTCCGGATGTGATTTCGACCAAGCCCGATCACAAAGCTTGGAGGTCGGAGCAACCGGGTGGCTCTGGAGATGGGGCTTTCGTCGGTGGACACCTTCCCTCGGTCCGGTGAAGGTGTAGAACCAATCAATTTGGGAATTGGCTCACCTGTGGAGAAGTGTCCCGGTTTTGGGTGGAATTTCAACTCGAAATCGAGCTCGCAGAGGAGAAATGGCAGGGGGATCTCACTGGGGATCAAGTGCTCTGTGTATGGGGAGGAGTCTGGAACAATTTTGGCAGAATTTTGGCAAGGTTTGTGCTTAGCTCCTCTCATGGACGAGAGGGGTGGAGTTTAAATAGGAGAGGGTGGAGGGCCTCCCAGGGAGAGTTAGGGCTTGGGATCAGCTGCTCTTGGCAAGAGAAGAACAGCTACAATGGCCACTGGGGATGGGGCAACTCAGCAGGTGAGAATTTCAAAGTTGGCTCACATGTGAGCTCTCGGCCATGGTGTTTTCCGGCGGCCTGGTGGCCGGCCGGCCAGGCATGGGTCACCCTCAAGGTCAGGTGGGTCAGGGCTGGGGCTTGGTGCAAGCAATTGGCCATTGCCATGTGTAAAGGCTTTGATTCAAAGTAGAATGGGGCATGGCTAGTTTTGAGTCTAAATGGGTCAATCCACCCATTTGGGCTTGGTGCACCCTTCAAGGTGGCTTTGGATGCTGTGGGGGATCAAAGGGATCAGCTGGTTTCGCATGGAGAAGTCTCCATCCAAATATATTTGGATTAAATTTAAGTTTAGGTGTAACATGATTAAGTCTAATGAGCTTTAGGGATTAAGGAAAGCCCCCCCTCTTCTTACCCAATATGGCATGGTGGAGTGTCCAAAGCTCTCATGGCTCACATGTGGCTCATGCATGGCTTCATGGCTCACCTTTGGCTTCGGCAAAAAGTTTGGTCAATTTCATAAAAAAGGATTTTAAGGATTTTGGATAATTTGGTGGAAATTTGGATGAAGCTTGATTTGGAATAATTTGATGGTGAATTTAGGACTTAGGTAATGGATTTAATTAAGTTGATGACAAATGGAGATGTCATGTGGGCTTTAGCGTAGATTTTGGGCCTTTGGATGTGGTGAAGTGGGCTTTTAGGAAAGTTTAAGGGAAATGGGCTTTTGATTTTAGGATGGGCATTTGGATAAAAATTTTGTGAAGAAATTTGTCAAATAAATGTTATAATTGGTTTAGGGATGTTCTATGAAGGGCTTGGAATCAATTTGGTGTGATTTGGAGTTGAATTGGTTTGAATTTGGATTTATTTGGTAAGTGGGCCTATGTAGGTCAAAGTGGGCTAAGTTGGGCTAATGTTGGGCTAGGGTTGAAATTGATATAAAATCAATGTTGAGAAATGTTTATGGGAGTGTTTCAAAGAGGTTTTGACTTTGGTTGGGCTTTGATTTTGGGGTTTGGGCTCATTCTGGGTTAGGTTTGGGTTTAGGTCAAAAATGGGCCTTTTAACCTTGGGTTGAGTTTGAGTGGAGTTTGGGTCTAAATTTTGGGCAAATCATGTTAGTATTTTGTTTGTGGGAATGTTAAGGAAGATTTAGAAAAGATTTGGGGTTAATTGGAATTGAGTTGGGTGAGTTTGGGTTAGGTTTAGGTCATGGGTCCAAATTGGGCTTTTAAGGCCAAAAGTGAGATTGGATCCAAATGTCAATCACATTGAGCTTGGATTTGGTATATATTGGTATTGGGGATGTTGAATTGAAGTTTAGAATTGAATTGGACCAAAATTGGGGTCAATTGGGTAGGTTTGGCTTGACATTGGGTGCACTTAGGGTTAAAATGGGTCAAATTGGGGGTTTTGACAAAAGTAGGGTAAATTGACAAAATTGGCCCAGGGTGTAGTTGGACAAAATGAAATTGGGAATATTTGGGATTTTCTGGAATTTTCTGGAAATTTTTGGAATTTTTGGATTTTTAGGCCAAGAGGGGTATTTTGGGTATTTGGAGGGTATTGGGAGGTTTTCTTGGAATTTTTGGTATTTTTGGGTATGGATGATCAGTTTAAGTGATGTGGAAATGTTTGGGATTGATTTTGGAGAATTTTGGGTAATTTGGAAATTTTTGAGAAATTTGGGTAATTTTAAGGGTTTTGGGTAGGTTTAGTAGAGTGTAGGGTCCCGGGGTCAAAATCGAAAATTCGGGAAATTGAAGATCGGGTAAATTTGGGTGGAAAGAAGTCATTTTGGTTGAGCCATGAAGTCACATCAAGCCCACATGAGCCATGAAGGGACTCACTTAAGGCATTCACTATGTTGTTCCTAACCCTCTTAGCCAAGGGCTTAGGGGTTAAGGATCATCCATGTGGATCACCTACATGAGTCAGGAGGTCAAGTTAGGTATGGGTGTGGTTTTAGGAGGTATGTGGAAGTGTAGTGTGTAGGTGTAGTGTATAAGTGTGGTGTGTGTAAGTCAGCCCTTTCACTGCACCGAGCCACCTGCAGGCGATCCTAAGGCCAAAGAGTCCTATAGGAACTCATCCTTTAAACTTCCACATTTCGATTTCAACCCTCTAGGTGATTAGGGGTCTACAGTCAAGTTTGTGGAGTTTGCGAGGAGTTAAGAAGTGGTTTGAATTTCTAAAAGGTGGGTCCCAATTCTAGTCCTCTAAGATAGTCAAAGGAAAAGCCTAAGGCTAGATCCTAAGTACTAAAGAGAAGAAGAGAAGACCTCATCAAAAATGAGGTCAACAAATGGACCCCCAATAGGTGTGGTGAGCTTACGGAGCACACCACGCGTATTGGTGTTGACCGAAGCGATCAATAAAACCAACACAAACATCCAAGTGACAAACTTAGGATGAAATAGATGAGTTTTCGCTGGGGAGTAGCAAGTATATCTCTGAAACCGGAGATTCCTGAACTCTCGCCTGGGAAAGGAAAAGGAGGTAAACTCCAAATCACATGACTTGGGGAATTTCGATTTAGATTTTATTTTGTCTCAATTTAAGTTTTGATGTGTGAGTTTAGATTTCAATTTGGAGTTTCAATTTAGATCGGAGTTTGTCAAAATTAATTTGAAGGATTTGATTTGAAATGAAAATTGGAATTCTGAGGTTTTAGATGTAACATCTTCAACCTCGAAATAAAATTGAATTGATTAAATTGAATCGTTGCAATGAGAAGAGATCTCAGAGTAATGCGGTGTTAGATGTAAAATCCTTAACCTCAAGAGTTTGATTTTGATGTATTTCAGTGCAATAGGAAAAGAATCCTAAAGCAATGCGATCCTGGATGTAAAATCCTCGACCCAAAAGGTTCGAATTTGATGTATTTCGAGTGCAATAGGGAAGAATCCTAAAGCAATGCAGTCTTGGATGTAAAATCCTCGACCCAAAAGTTCGAATTCGATGTATTTCAAGTGCAATAGGAAAAGAATCCTAAAGCAAGTGCAGTCTTGGATGTAAAATCCTCGACCCAAAAGTTTGAATTTGATGTATTTCAGTGCAACAGGAAAGAATCCTAAAGCAGTGCAGTCTTGGATGTAAAATCCTCGACCCAAAAGTTTGAATTTGATGTATTTCAGTGCAATAGGAAAGAATCCTAAAGCGATACGGTACTTGGATGTAAAATCCTCGACCCAAAAGTTTGAATTTGATGTATTTCAAGGCAATAGGAAAGAATCCTAAGCAAAGGCAATCTTGGATGTAAAATCCTCGACCCAAAAGTTTGAATTTGATGTATTTCGAATGCAACAGAAAGAATCCTAAAGCGATACGGTACTTGGATGTAAAATCCTCGACCCAAAAGTTTGAATTTGATGTTTTTCAGTGCAGTAGGAAAGAATCCTAAAGCGATGCGGTCTTGGATGTAAAATCCTCGACCCAAAAGCTTGAATTTGATGTATTTCGATAGGCAATAGGAAAGAATCCTAAAGCAAGTGCAGTCTTGGATGTAAAATCCTCGACCCAAAAGGTTTGAATTTGATGTATTTCGGTGCAATAGGAAAGAATCCTAAAGCAATGCGGTCTTGGATGTAAAATCCTCGACCCAAAAGTTTGAATTTGATGTATTTCGAGTGCAATAGGAAAGAATCCTAAAGCGATGCGGTCTTGGATGTAAAATCCTCGACCCAAAAGTTTGAATTTGATGTATTTCAGTGCAATAGGAAAGAATCCTAAAGCAGTGCAGTCTTGGATATAAAATCCTCGACCCAAAAGGTTGAATTTGATGTATTTCAGTGCCGTAGGAAAGAATCCTAAAGCAGTGCAGTCTTGGATGTAAAATCCTCGACCCAAAAGTTTGAATTTGATGTATTTCAGTGCAATAGGAAAAGAATCCTAAAGCAGTGCAGTCTTGGATGTAAAATCCTCGACCCAAAAGGTTGAATTTGATGTATTTCAGTGGCCGTAGGAAAGAATCCTAAGCAAGGCAATCTTGGATGTAAAATCCTCGACCCAAAAGTTTGAATTTGATGTATTTTAGTGCAATAGGAAAAGAATCCTAAAGCGATGCGGTCTTGGATGTAAAATCCTCGACCCAAAAGGTTGAATTTGATGTATTTCGGTGCGTAGGAAAGAATCCTAAAGCAATGCGATCTTGGATGTAAAATCCTCGACCCAAAATTTTGAATTTGATGTGATTGATATTTGATTCGAGATCCGGAAGAAATTGAATTTGAATTTGATCGAGACTTGAAATCGGGAAAGATTGAATTTGAGATTTGGAAGGATGAGTTTGAACTCGATCGAAATTTGATTTAAGATTTGATTTGAAATTTGGAAGATCAAATTTGAAATTTGATCGAGATTGGATTTGGAATTCGGTCGAGAATTTGATTTGAGATTTGGGAAGATCAAATTTGAAATTTGATCGAGAGTGGATTTGGAATTTGATTGAGAATTTGATTTGTGATTTGATTTAACATTTATGTTGATTTCGTTTATCTTTTAATGATTCAAATTTTATTTTATCGTTTATTTAATGTTCATGTGAATTTGGTGTTTGTCATTTTTAGATCTTTAAAGAAAGTTTTCTTTTATCCTTTTTTTATTTCTTTTCTCGTTCTTTGTTCGAAGTTCATTTAACTTTAATGGCGTTTCCCAATCAATTTGCACAAAAGAGGTGAAGGCCAAAAACGTGACATGGTCACTTTCATTCCAATCATGTTGAAAATACATCATACAACTCGATCTGGAATACATTTCATACAATCCATGTAGACTCAAAACGGACTATGTATGATCTTTGTTGGTCCATCAAAAGAAGCATTTGTCAAAAAATCCATGTCTGAATAGTGGGGTACATGGTTAATAACATCACCTTCCAAGCCATCCCTGGCAAGGATGCCGGCTGGATGTACGTTGGAGGTGTGATATTTCCCATGTAACTCACAGCTCGTAAGGCCGGAGGTTCTCTAGCTCTGGGTCTGGTTGGAAATGGTAAGGTATCTTGTTGTCGTCCATTCTCCCGAAAGTAACCGAGATCCGCTCCACCGGCACTCCCGGTATGCAATGCTTAGCGATATCCGCTCCGTTGCCCTTCGGCATCATGACGGAACCCACCGGTAAAGGTATCTTTACCGGCCCTCGGAACTCACTCGGGCTCGCTATCCGGAGGTCGGATCCGAACATGATGTCACACTCGTTCAAGAAAGAGATCGTGCGAAAGGTCCGACGAAGTCGTGGTGATCTATATGTGGGGGTATGCAGTCACCCTGTTTGTAGATGTTGATGATGCAGCTATTGGGTATGCAATCTGCTGGCAGTACCCTTCATGTTATCAATCTTTTTACCATTCTCTTGATGACTAATGGCATCAGATCTACTTGCCCATGACGGAATATTCACGGTGGGTTTCCCTTCTTGTCTTTAGCAAAGTTGTAGCAGCATCCGCATTGTATTGTGATTCTTCCTTTCCCTGGCATCCATCTCCGGGGTTCCGAGTATGTGTTTTCCCTCAGGCGGCCTGCTCGGCCCATTCTTTTCAAATCCCGGATACAATCCACGATTTGCTGTTGTTCATACTCTGAGAATACGTCGGTATGTAGCTCGAGGCCCTCTAGTATGTTGATCCTTTTGCCTCTAATTCTCTCGAAGTATTCAAAGGTCTTCTATTCAACATTCCGCATTCTCTCCAGCTCGTATTCGGAATGATCCGCGGATGGCGAGGCCTTGTGACATATTGTGGGATATATGGTTCAATCCCTTCACGTTCCCCCGCATACCTCGGCTCCTCGTGGATGATGCCCGTCGGGACATCCCCCGGGTTGCTTCGCAACAAGGTCATGCATTATTGGTGGTTCTATCCGGTGGCGTGGTAGCCTTCTTTCTTCGATCTTCCGGAGATTTCCCCGGTTCTTTCGTTATCCTAGGAGCCGGCCTCCTTTCTTCGAGTTCTCGGTGAACCGGTGTCCTTGAAATGTGTGTGCTCGGCATTAGCAATTGTCTCGTCGCGCCGGTCCGCGAGCCTAGTTTTGTTAACATCTTACGGATGCGGCGATTCTTATTTCTTCGTTGCGTGGGCCGTGAGAGTAGCTCTCCGCACTTCTTGAATCTCCGTGGGCGCGGCGCCGACAAGCTCGCCCTCCGCCGTAGCGACTACGGACTTCATTTTCTTATCTTCTTCGGTGTTTGCTTTTCTTTTCTTGTTGTTGGATTGGTGGCTTGGGCCACCCACTCTCATCACCTGTCCGCCCGGGCAGTTCTTCTCGGTCAATCGGGACCCGGCCACTTTCCTCGTATCGTAGGCTCCGCCGGTGCGAAATCCGAGTCAATCTCGATTATCGCTCCATCTTTCACCCTCTTTTCATCGAGTGCAAGGCTTACGCCATTCTTAAAGTTCGTGACCAACCGCCCGTTCGACATTTCCCTGCGAAAAGACAAGGAAAAGGATCAGGGGCTGTACTAAGAATAAGAACATTAAGAAAATGTTTATTAAAGACACATTTTTTTTATATATATTTTTTTATTTTCAAATTTAACATGAATGAAGTAGGATAAGATCAGGGAAGAGATTTTGATTTGGAAAAGAAAACAAGGAAAACATATTATCATGACTTTATTTATTTTAACACATTTTATTATTTGTGGGTTCGGACCCAATCAAAAGTAATTACTTCGCCCGTGTTTCTTAGGGATGAAGAATTCATTCCTTCGAAACATCAGGTAGCGTAATACTTTTTCAAGTATCGTCCGTCGATCGGAAGCATATGTCGTTCTCCCGGCAATTCACTAGCTGGTAGGAACCTCCTGAGTATACCGCTTCAACCACAAATGGTCCTTCCCAAGTGGGTTCAAATTTTCCCCCTATCTTGCGGTGTGCAAGAATAGGTCTCTTGAGAACGAGAACTAAGTCACCAACTTTGAAGGTTCTTGGGCGGACCAATTTTTCATGGGCTTGAACCATCTTAGCTTGGTATAGTTCTAAATTCTGTTGCGTTGCAAGTCTTTTCCCTTCCAATCTTTCTAATTCTTTGAGTCGTAATCTAGCGTTTTCTTCTGTCGTGATCTTGTTTGCAACAGCAATTCTGAGTGAAGGAAGCTGAACCTCTAAAGGTAACACTCGCCTCGGACACATACACTGAGAGCGTAAGGTGTAGCTTGAGTAGGAGTTCGAAGGTTGTCCGGTAGGCCCATAAGGCTTCTAACAATTTCTCGTGCCAATTTCTCTTATTATCGTCCAAGGTTTTCTTTAAGATTTGAACGAGAGTTTTATTAAAAGGCTCGGCCGAGTCCGTTTGCTCTTGGGTAGTAAATTGTCGAGTATCGCCGCCGATTCCGTGTCTCCCGACAAAATTGTTGATTTGTGTGCTTCGAATGCCGACCCATTATCCGAGATGATCCGCGCGGCACTCCGAAACGGTAGACAACTTGGTTCTTGAAAACCGTAGCACGTGGTGTGCTTTCACTTCTCTAAGTGGAACCGCTTCGCCCACTTGGAAAAGTAATCTGTAGCCGCAAGAATGAAGCGATGTCCTTTTGAAGATGGTGGTTCTATCGGACCCACTATATCTGTGCCCCAACATTCAAATGGCCACGATGCAATTGTCGGGTGCAACACATTTGGAGGTTGGTGTAGAACCACTCCGTGCACTTGGCATTGGTGACAGCTCTTGGCGATTTTCATGCAGTCGGTCATCATCGAGGGCCAGTAGTACCCTAGTCTTTTAATTTTCATTTTCATCTTCGGACCCGACCGGTGAGTGCCACGTAGTCCCGAATGCACCTCTTTAACAATTTCACGGGCCTCGGACCCGCTTAGGCACCTTAGCCACATTCGATCAAAAGACCTTCCGTATAATGTGTTGTTTATTAATGCGTAGGACGCAGTTCTTTTCTTGATCCGATGGGCTAGCGACCTATCGTCCGGTAGCTTTCCCGTTTGCGGTGTAGTCTATCAATGGTCGTCGCCAATCTTCCGTGTTTTCCGTCACCGCTCGCAACTACTTCTTTTTCTTTTTCGATTTGTGTATTGTGTCTATGTCGAGCCGTGATAGGACCCGACGTCCGTGAACCGACACTTCCATCGATTCATCTTGCAAACAGGCAAATTCTTTTGCGAGACAGGCTAAAGCATCTGCTAAAGCATTCTCTTTTCGGGAATTTTGTAGATTGTCACATTTGGAATCCGTTCCAACAGATGTATGACATACCTGGAAGTATTGTTCGAGTCTTGGTTTAAAAATTCTGTATTGTCCGACGATCCGTCGAATGATTAACCGTGAATCCCCGTAGATGTTGATGTCTCGTTATCCCCATTCGAATAGTTAATTCCGAGTCCCGCTATGAGGGCTTCGTATTCCGCTTCGTTGTTTGTACACGGTTCCGTCAAGTGGTAGGAGTATCTTAACATCCCCCGCTCCGGTGTTATAAAGATTAGCCCGATTCCCGCCTTACCGGCACTATCACTTGCGATTCTTCGTCTTTGTGTGCTGAAGATGCTCCGTCGAAATATAATTCCCAACGTCGATCATCAAGGTCTTCTAGGTTCATTATTTGTTCATCCGGCAAATCATCATCGAGAGGAGATTCTGCCGCAAAGGGTGCGCCGCGAGGAAGTCTCGCTAAGACTTGTCCCTTTACGGCACGCAGAGGCACGAAAGTTATATCGAATTGCAATAATATCATCGACCATCCGGCAAGTCCGCCGAAAGTGTTGGACGAGTCATCAAGTATTGCAATGGATTAAACTTCGAGATCGGAGTTATCCTTATGAGAAAGCATGTAGTGCTCGAGCTTTTGAGCGGCGAAGATCAAGGCCAAACAATGCTTTTCAATTGCGGGATACCTTACTTCCGTCGGAAGTAAACGACGGCTTAAGTAGTAAAGAGCATTTTCTTTACCCTCATCATCGACCCCGGCCAACAGGGCTCCGAGAGAGTCGTCTAAAGCCGCGGTGTAAAGTATCGCCGGTCTACCCGAGACCGGGTCGCTAAGACAGGAGGTGTCATTAAATATTGTTTAATGTCTTCGAAGGCCTTCTGGCATTTCTCTTCCCAAATAAATTTGGCGTCCTTTTTAACTAGTGCCGAGAAAGGCCGACACCTACCCGACGGGTTCGAGATAAAGCGTCGAAGATATGCCGCCTTCCCTTGAAAAGATCGTAGTTGTTTTAAGGTTTTGGGAGGCGGCATTTCTAAGATAGCTTTAATCTTTTCCGGATCGATTTCAATTCCACGATGTCGGACAACGAATCCTAAGAATTTCCCGGAGGTGACGCCGAAGGCGCATTTTAAGGGATTCATCTTAAGGTTAAATTGTCTTAATCGTTCGAAAACAATTCTCAAATCATACGAGTGGTTTTCCTTTACTTTGCTTTTGATGACCACATCGTCCACGTAGCATTCGACTTTATTGTGGATGAGATCATCAAAAATTCTTGTCATTGCTCTCCGGTAGGTCGCTCCTGCGTTCTTCGATCCGAATGACATCATTGTGTAGCAAAATACTCCGATCGGCGTTCGAATGCCGTAAGCTTTTCATCTTCTCGGAGCCATTTTTATCTGGTTGTATCCTCGAAGATCCATCCATGAATGAAAATATTTCATGCGTTGAAGCAATGTCGATCATTAATTCGGGATCGGTAGAGGAATTCATCTTTTGGACATGCCTTATTTAAATCTCTCGAAGTCCACACAGATTCCGATCCGACCATTCTTCTTTCGATCGGCACCACATTGGCTAGCCAAGTCGGGTATTGTTCTTCACGGACAAATTTAGCGTCTATTAGCTTTTTAACTTCGGCTATGACTTGTTGTTCGATTTCTAGACGCATTCTTCTGGGACCTTGTCTGACTGGAACGAAGTAGGATCCACTCCTAGCTTATGGATCGCGACCTCTCGGAGCTAATCCCGGCATTTCATCGTTGCTCCAAGCAAAACAATCTTTAAATTCCATTAATAACTTGATTATTTCTTCGGAGTCTTCTTTGTTGAGTAAGGAGCTAACAAAGGTAGGTCTAGGCTCTTCGTTAGTACCTAAGTTAACTTCCGTTAACTCATCTATCGTGGATTTAATTTCTTCTTCGAATTCCGTGGAGCGTCTCCAATTTGTAAATCTTCGAGTTCGTCTCGTAGTTTCCATGCAGTTTTCATTGGACTTGCTAGTGACAACCAAGCAAAATTCAGTATCGTCAACTGACCCTACTGTGCCGAATCCGAGTCCATGCTTTGAATTGGGTGGACGACCGGAGTTATTCCATAATTTTTCAAAATGTTGTGATTGGCCTTTTGTCCATTATCGAGGTAAGAAACCACGTTGAATTAAATTTTGAACACAGGGAGAGTACCACTCAAAAGGTAATTCCATTAATTCTGATGAAGTGACATCTTCAAATTGTACATTATTTTCGCTTTGGAGGAAGAAGCACCACGGTAGAATTTGATTTGCTTTGCACCGCCGCTATGTACCTCTTTGACCACCATACCCTCGATCTTATTAGAATGGATTGGGGTTAGGGTCATAGTATGTACGTAGTGGTTAATCTTCTAGTACATCGATTTATATTCTTCATTCTTTTCATCTTCGAGGGAGATCTTGAATTGCAGCTTCTTTCGACTTATTGTTGCTGCTTCTTACTTGATTTCCTTTTCTTCTTCAGAACTATCAATCCAATCAACATTGATGGCCGGTTTCTTCTCGTCCAATTGTCCTAGTGTCTCTACCACGACCTCGTCCCCGGCCTCGACCTCGGATGCGAGTTGTGGAGAAACCTTCACCATCTCGCCGTAAGGGAGTGGTGAGTGATCGTTGGACTAGAACTTCAAGTTCTTCGTTGTCCCGAACTTTCTTTGCTTCATTTGTTACGGTATCTCCGGAGAAGATCGTTTTCTTTGGCGGTGCATAATAAGCCGCATCTTCATGGATTCCAATCTCATGTACGTAGAATGGTTGCAAGTCACCTTTGATGCACCGTTCCCCTCCATCGTAGTATTTGATGCATCGGTGCGCAGATGATGGTACCATCCTCGTTTTCATGTATCCATGGTCGGCCCAACAGAGCATTGAACGACGTTTCGAATCGATTATGTGAAATTTTGCGGTTGTCTTTGCTAAGTCACCGGTCTTCATCGCAGCGTTATTGACTCGAGGGCTCTTTCTCCTTTCTGGTTGAATCCTCTTAATAACATTTTGTCTGCTTCGAGCTCGCGAGCATCAATTTCCAAGTATGCTAGTGTTCGAAGACTCATTATATTGATTGATGCTCCTGGATCCACCAATACTCTGGAGAGCGTAAACTTCCCAATTGTAATCGAAATGTACAACGGTCGGTCGTGATCTCGTCGTCCCAAGTAGTAGGTCATTGTCCGTGAAGGTAACGCCTCGTCGTTCCTTTAACGAGCAAACCTCATCTGAGGAATCTCCGGCCATTTGAGCTAAGCAAATTTCTGGATCAAGTAAGGCCTTGATCAGAGCTTCTCTCATCTCTTTTGATAAGATGAGGGCGTCGTAAATGCTCAGTTTGGCCGGTAGTTTCCTAAGATGGGCTAGCACGTTGTAGTCCACTTTGTTCTCATGCGTCTCGGCTTCTTCTCGAATGGGTATTTCTTCTGCCGGGGTTGGTTCTTCTTGAACAACCACCTGCTTTCCTTTGTCTTTTGGACCCATTCTCGGAGGTAGAACTTTTCCACTTCTTAAGTTGACTTCTGTAATTTCTTCTGAATCTAGTGTTGAGCTCGCCGGTGTCTCCTCCCGAATCGGAATGACCGGCTCTTCCGGATTATCTTCAAAATCTAAAGGCTCTAACTCTATCGTAACCGGAGCTCCTCGGAAACTCACGGATAGATCCGTTGCTTGTTGAACTCTCGTAGCCTCCTCGATGGATGTCTTCTTCGTTATTTTGCTCGTCGAGATCGTGTATGATTTCGAGAATTGTTGTTGGCATCGAAGTCGATGTCCGGGATTGTCGCTAGTTACGTAATCGTTAGAAACAATCAAAACGTAGCCAACGCCATCACCCTTATCATTATATGATCCCACCGAAGTGAGCAGATAATCATACAAAATCAGAGGTTCGAGGGATTTCTCCCCCGAATCGGAAACAACTATCCTAGGATAAGCAGCCCTTAGTCTAGCCTTAGGAATCTCGGTCCCCTCTTCTTCGTCAATTTTATTCTTTTCTTCGATCGTCTCCTGTCGAGGTGGTTCTTCTATCGCAAGTGATAGTACCGGCTTAACGAGTCTCGAACTCGAATTGAAGCTCGCACCGAAGCGGTTCGGATGTCGTCTAAAATCTTCGTCGAAGACCTCGTCCGTGCGGTAGTCCATCCATCGTCGGCTGCATAGGGATCTATCGGAATGACGGGATCGGCTGAGATAACATCGACGGAACCTCCTTTCTAGGGTTCCTTCATGTACTCCTTCGGGATTGTTATATTTCCTTTCCGAAGGTTGTCGTTGAGCCAACTTTTAAAGGTAATGCAATCTTCTATCTTGTGCCCAAGCATCCGATGGTAGGGGTAAAAGTCGGGATCACCGTTCTTGTTGACTTCCTCCGGTCTTTTATGTTCCGGCAACTGGAAATCCGGAGTTTTCATTAGAGCTACGGAACATCTTCGCATCTGCTTCATTTTTGAACGGATATTCTCTCGCTCGAAGCTCCCTCAATGTACGTTGCGGACGGGACGGTTGTTCATACCGCGGAGACGACCGATAGCCGGACCGGGGTTGCTCGGTAATTCCGTTGTGGTTGCTGCGGCCGTTCGGTGGTATTTGCATCGGTTGCTTGCCCTTGTCAATCGCCGCAATGATCCCGGATTTCTTTTCGAAGGTCTTCACCGGCTTCGCTTGTCCGTCTTGTCGGCAAAACTTAATTGCTTTCGCCTCTTCTGCAAGCTTCCGGCCTTGCTTAACAACTTCTCAAAAGTCTTAATAGTGAACCGTTTGAGGAGAAGTGCTATCGGGCCGTGAATGCTTTTAAGCAAGATGCCGATCGCATGTTGTTCTTGCAGCTGTGGTTCACACTTCATGCTTAAGTTTCTCCATCGAAGTATGTAATCCACCAAAGTTTCATTCGGCCTTTGTTTCTCTACCACTAAATCACCTATAGTGATGTGGTGCCGAGCTCCGGCGAATCGCTTGATGAAGAGGCTCTCTAGCTCGAGAATGTCTTCACCGAGCCATCGGGTACTCCCGCATACCGGCCGAAGGCGATTCCCGACGAGTGCCGACGAACCGTCGGAAAAGTAACGCATCGCTCCCGCCGCATTGCAACAACCGGCACGAAAGTGTGCAACATGCCGTCGGGGGTTCCCGGTCCATCGAAGGTCTCGAACGGAGGTGGTACGAAGCCTTTCGGTATTGAGACGACGTCGAATTCTTCTCGGGTAAGGTCTACCCGTCCGAATGGATGTCCCGTTCTTCGATTGTGCTAAGGCTTCTCGCACCCGCTGTTCTACCAAGTTCTTGATATCCTTTTCGTGGATCATACTTTGTGTTGTATCCTTTTCACTGGTCATCCCCATTGACGGATGTAATCTCCTTTCCTCCGTCTACAATGTGAATGACCTCCGGGGTGTCTCTCTATGTGGTTGTACTTGACTCGGAGAGTGGCCGCAGCTACGGCCATCTCTTCCATCCTTTTCGCCATTCGAGCGATCGTGTCGTCCTTTTCCCGAAGCCGTCTTCTCATCGGCTCCGGCTCCTCTCTTTCGCGGCTGCAGGAGCACCTTGCGAAGCCGATGAAGCTCGTGTCTCAACCATATTGATTTCTCGCATATTCGTCGTCCATGAACTCCGATGAATCGATCTCATCTCCGAACTTTTCTTCTCTTTCTTTTGCCAACCGTCGAATATCGGTTCTCAAATTTTCCATGGCGTCTTCTAGCGGAGCTTTCTGTGTGTCTTCGCGGTTGTCATGCGATAGTTGCCGGGTCCCTTTTTCACGAGTCCCCTTTATCGCAGTAGCACTTTCTTCGGATTCCAGCCTCCTGGCGAGACTTTCTTTCTCGGGCTGCTGTTTCAATCTCAAATGCCCCGTAGTGGGACGCCAAACCATCTTTCTAGCAGCAGAAGGTCTAGGACCAGATGGTCTGTCGGCCAAATGCTGGAAGGTGGTATCCTCCCTAATCTGTAATCCTGAGACTACGACAGGCGGGCTAGCCTTCATTCTCTTGCTCAGCTTTTCTATCATGACGGCGGGCTCTACTCGGGGCCCAAGACGGGATTCGACCGGCACCCGCCCTATCCTTCGTAGAATTTCCGATACGGGCGGCTTTTCCTTCCTTGCTAACTTTTCTACCAAAGTTCTGCAGTCGAGCAAACGGCGTAGTTCTAGTTCTTTTCTTGCGGCTATCGTCGTAATATGCGGGCCGAGGTAATGTGGCAGCAATCTTGCGAACATTCTCCTCATCCTCTCGCGGCGGAGAGGGGATGGAACCCGCTTCCTCCCAAAAGTGGTAAGTAGTCGGCAAGGTGGTGTATATTCCGGCAGCGGTGTATATTCTCAAGCAGCTGCGGAATTTCCTCCGGAAAGCAATCTCAGCAACTCTCGGCTTCTCCGGCGATCCTTCTACTTCGTTTCTTCTTCGGGTCTTTGTCGGTGACGGAATCTTTGAACCGGACCCGATTTCGAAAACGAAGGTCTTACAGAAGATCCGTACCCTCCACGGTAACAGTGTTTACCATAATTCCGGATTTCTTTCCCTTTCGATTTGGCGTGAAGTCGGGGTAGGTGCAGAAACAACTAGACCGGTGGGGTAGTAAGAACGGCTTCTCCTGCGACACGAAGATTCTCCTAGTCGGGACCCTTTCGCGGGAGGAAACTCTTGGGTCGACCTAAGGTCGAACTCGGCGGTGGCTCCTCGCCTTCGATACCTTGTTCGTCGCTGCAAAGAGGGAGACGTCGGTGACCTCGACGTTCGTGTTTTCAAATCCTCGTCCAAATCGGATGATCCCATTGTCGGGCGACTCATCCTTATGAGACAAGAAAGTCCGATCCGTTGGTGAAGGAGAAAATCGTTTCGGGGCTTCCATTTCGCAAGGTAGATTCCGGTTGTCGATCCTAAGTTATGCTTCTTTTCTTTAGGACGAAAAGAAAGGAATTGAAAAGAGTCCGAACTCGTTTTTTGTTCATGTATTTATAAGAGGGAATCATTTGTTAAAAGAGTCACTTATTAGAGGGTTTGTTTATTTAGAACGGAATGTTCAAAAGTGTAGAGAAGGTAAGGAATCCGATTCAGAGTTGGAAAGGAAAAGAAAGTCTTAAGCAAGACTTCTCGACTCGAAGGATCATTCCTAAACTAACACCTATCGTGGGTCCACCCCACCTCGGAAATGAGGTAAAAGGATCTCGAAAACCTCTCTTGTTTAGGGGTGTCTAAACAGTGGCTCCTAAATCCGAGAGAATGTTGGCTATACTCATTCAAGATAGAAATGAACATAGTATTCCAACGGAAAGAAGGGTAGTTTGATCCACAAGGGACATGGATACACTTCCGATTTTTGAAAGCAGAATTATCTGATTATAATGGAGAGAGGAATTTTCCTCACGGAGTCGCCGAAAATCATCGACATATTTTTAGGTTGTGTTTTATTTTGAAGAGGGGTCGCCTAACGTAAATCTGTCGGCGAATTTTTAATTTTATTAAAATAAATAGTTTGAAAAGTATTATTTAATTTTGAAAATAATTTCAAATTTGAAGGTTTTAAGATATGAGACTAAACCGATTCTCACATCCCAAATAGTTTATATAAACGAGCACCGCACCACAAACCGTGTATCTATCCCTAAGGATAGACACACTCGCTTGACTGGGGGCTCGATTAAATAAACTAGAAGATTTGTGACATCCGTTTGGTCCGCGAACCAATTTTATAAGCCGACAAAATTCCCCGCTTAATATGAAAACATTAAACGGGGTTTATATTACACGGGTTCTTCAAAATTCCCTATAAGTGCAAGCCCCTATAGTTAATTACATCTTAAGTGACGGGAATCACCTAAGAAAACTCTCGATAATAATCAATAATCTCGCTCTCAAGAATTTCAAAGTTTAAGTTTTCAAGGGATTGAATTTTGGAATTTCAATAGGGAATGGATCAAGTTTGGAACATTTTGTTTTGTGAATCCAAAGGAAGAAAAGTAGGAGAAATCACAGATTCGAAGTGAACTTCGGTAATTTCCCGACTACCCTATTGTGTGGCTTAAATTTAGAAAAATCCTAATGTTTATTTAAATGTTTTGATTTTGTCAATTTTAATTAATTAGGACTTATATTTATATGATAGAATCATACAAATAGCCTCGAAGATGTGAGGGTTTATGTCGTATCGACGACTACCTCGAATCCTAAGTCCGGTTAGGGCTTAATTTACATGACCCGATCATGCAAATGCCTAACAAAGGTTGAGGGTTTATGTTGCACTATGCAAACTACCTCGAAGTCCTATGGCTTTGTTGTTTAGTTCTAGGAAAGTTTTGCTGATGTAGATTCAAGTTTTACTGACGACGATGGCCGTGCTGCCCATCATGCTCCGAGCTCCTTGTTGTCGCAGAGGTTTAGTTTTAGAAATCATAAATCAGGGGATGAGAAAAGTGTTTTGGTTTAGAGAAAATCTTAATTTCCAAGTGTTTTTTACGTTTTAATTAAAACAAATCTTAAAGTTGATTATAACGACACCGGTTAAGATCCCACGGTTCCATCCTTCCGGCATCATTATTTTTATCGGATTCACTTAGTCCGGATGAATTTGCTAAACTCAACTCGAATGAGTTCCACACTTTCATTTAGACCGTGGGAAATCCCGTTAGCAACACGTAGGTTACATCATCCGAGGTATTCCCGATCATCCAACGAGACGTTTTAATTTAGTTGTATTTGTAGTTTTGTGTTCCGTTTGTAATTGAATTTTGAGTTGTTTTATATTTTGAAATGTTGTGGCGGTGAATTTTATCTTGCAATGACTTTTAACTTAGTTTCGGTTTCAGCTTTAGGGACTATCCTAAAGGTGTGGGTTTTCATGCAACAGATTGTTTTATCATGCAAGAAAAGTAAAGTACATTTGCAAGAAAGTAAATTGCAGGAAAGTAAATTGCAAGAAAGTAAATTGCAATAAAATAAAAGCATACCTGGAGGGTCTTCCCGTCATCCCAAGCTGCACTTAAAACATAATTAGAATATTTAAGCAAGTTCCTAGGTAGAGCTAAGGCAAGGGTTATGGTTTTCTACCAAATTCCTAATCCTATAGCTAGTCATTTCCTATGACGTCTAGGTCTTCGTATTTTTGTTTGAAGACGATTTTCTTCATCAAAGAATAATTAAATTCAATTGTTCTTATAAATGTCCTATCATATTGAGGAAGTGCTTAAGAAGAATCTTAAACATCTTTTCAATATTTCTAGGATTGTTTTAAGTCCAAATGAATTCGATTATATAAATGAATTAATCGTCCGAGAATTCAAGTTTCGTTGTTATCTTACTCGATTGAACTAGGACATTTGAATGTCCTATAAGTGAAGTAACATTTCATTTAATGTTCTATTTAGGAGTTATGATAACTAAAGCTTTTGAAGGTAAATTAGTATTCAAATGATTTGGTTTAAGTTAAAGAGTTTAAATTTGGAATAGTGTTCAAGTTATTTTAGATTTATTTTGAATTCTTTATGTCTTTGGTGATGTTATATTTAATTTAATTTAATTGAGTTTTAATTTAATTTAATTCAATTGAGTTTAATTTGATGTTAAATTAATTTAATTTGATTTGATTTAATTTTAATTTAATTTAATTTGACTTAATTTAATTTAATTTAATTTAATTTAATTTAATTTAATTTAATTTAATTATTCAATTTAATTTAATTGATTTAATTTAATTTAATTTAATTTGATTTAATTTAATTTAATTTAATTTAATTTAATTATTTAATTTAATTCAATTATTTAATTTAATTTAATTTATTTATCTTAATTTAATTTTAATTTAATTTAATTTAATTTAATTTAATTTAATTCAATTATTTAATTTAATTTAATTAATTTAATTTAATTTAATTTAATTTAATTTAATTAATTTAATTTAATTTTAATTTAATTTTATTTTTAATTTTAATTGAAATTTTTAAAAGAGTTTAATAATTAAGTCTTTTAATATTTTAAATTTGAGTTATCATTTTAATTAAGAATTGAATATTAATGAGATAATTAATTTAGGGATTTTTTTAAATTAAAGAATAAATCTCTTCCTAATAATATCCCTATTTTAATAATTCCAATTTTATTATTCTTCCAAATTTAATCCATTATTTAATTAAAGTTTAATCATTTTAAAATTACTTAATGGGTTTCTACCCTTTAATTATTTAAATTTCAATCATCCAAATCAGATTAGGATCAAATATTTTACTTGTTAATTTTTTATTAAACCTAAAGTTTTAATTAAGAGTTAAAAATTTAATTACCACTTTACCCTTTAAGCTTAATAATTTCATAACTCACTAAATTGAACTCAAATGAACTTGAAATTTTTATTTGACTTCACTCATATGCCAATAAAGACATGAGAGGAGAAAATGTGATTTTTCTGTATTTAATTTATTTATATAATTATTTTTGGTGGAAAATAGAGATTTCCAAGGAAAATTTAATAACATGACCAAGGGAAAGTTTCTGTCCTTAAGAAAATTAGGGGACATTCCTAATGACTAGAGAAGCACTTGGACCAATTTTGGTGATTTTTTGAATTATATTATTTTTATTATAATTATTTTAAGTTTTGGAGTGTTAATTAATTTAAAAATAAAATAAATGTTGAAAAATGAATTTTATATTTTTTAAAAATCTCTCTGATATCAAGGAAACCAGAGAAGCAAATTTTGCAATTTTCTGATTTTTCTATATTTTATTTTAATTATTTTAGTGAAAATGCTAGAAAATAAATTTTTTTTTTAATTTTAAAATTACCTTAAAGCTTTAAAATTTAATATCTCACCAAATAGACCTAAGAAAAATGTGGGATTTGTTCCTATGTGATTAAAATTCAAAATGTGACATTTTGGTGAATTTTATTATTTTTGTGTCTTTTATTATTTTTTAAATATTAAAAATATTAAAATATGATTAAAAATCAACTTTTTTAGAAAATTGAAATTTTAATTTTCTTAGGTTCCCCTGATATCAGAGAGGCTCGCAAAACCAATTTGGTGAATTTTTGAAAGGTATTTTGAAAGTTATGAATTTTTTAAGTTTAAAATGACTAAGTGGCTTAATCAACCCAATTAGTGGAGCTAACCAAGTCCAATCGACCTCAAATTTTTATGGTGGGTTCCTCTGATCCTAAAGGTCAGTGGAGAATTGATTTCAAGTCAATTTCATGCATGGTTAACTTTAATTAATTAAAGACCTATTTTGGGTTTTTAAGCCAATTAAGGTTGTTTTAAATGAAATAAGTCAAAACCTATTTTTCCTAAGGTTCTCTGGTCATAAGAAACATCACCAAATTTTCCTAGAATTTATTTCACAACATGCTATTTATTGGAATTAAAATACTCAAAACAGTAACCTGAATTTTAAAAATCAATAACTTTTCATAGGAATGGCCTCTGGCTTTGGAAAATTCAGGGAATGTTCCCAAATTCAGAGGCTTCAAAAGCCCTATGGTCTCATGCCATGGTGAATTGTATGCATGCATGGAGAATTAAAATAATGCAGAGAGTAAATAAATTATAAAAAATAAAATACTTGATGAAATTAAATGATTTCTTTTCCACATTATTCTCCACTCGTTCACCGAGCAAGAGGGTATTTTTATTTTATTTTTCCGATTTTTCTACACGAGAGATATGAATTTTTGAAGTTTAGGGAATTAAATAAATAGAAAAATATCCTAATCTTCTATTTATCCACGCGGCGCCGCGTCAACCTCGGCAGCTCCGAACGCACACGCGTCGAGCTCCCATTCGACGCCGCCACCTGAGTCAGCAGCCCGGGCCCCGCGGTTCTCGTACCGTCTCCTGGTCCGACGCCATCTGAGCCGTTCTTCCGCGCGTGTATTGAATGGACGGCATCCGTTCATCGTCCCCGAGCGTCCTCACCCGAGAGCCGTCCACACTAAATCACTAAGATCTCACTCGATACTCAATGGATTTTTATGTTCTTATGCTCTATGGATTCGTCTTGAAGAGACGAACACATCTATACGGTTAACATGCATTGAAACTAAGACATTTGAAATGGAGAATCTCCAGAAGCTCGGGATGAAGAATTAGCTCATACCTTTGCTCAGAGAAGTGTGGCTTCAATCTGAGAGTTGTTGCACCTTCGATTGGATCCCAGCAACCTGCAGATGAAGTCTCCTGGTCCGGTGAATTGTCCGGATGTGATTTCGACCAAGCCCGATCACAAAGCTTGGAGGCTGGAGCAACCTGGGTGGCTCCGGAGATGGGGCTTTTGCTTGGTGAACACCTTCCCTTGGTCCGGTGAAGGTGTAGAACCAATCAATTTGGGAATTGGCTCACTGTGGAGAAGTGTCCTGGTTTTGGGTGGAATTTCAACTCTGAAATTGAGCTCACAGAGGAGAAATGGCAAGGGGATCTCACTGGGGATCAAGTGCTCTGTGTATGGGGAGGAGTCTGGAACAATTTTGGCAGAGTTTTGGCAAGGTTTGTGCTTAGCTCCTCTCATGGCCGAGAGGGGTGGAGTTTAAATAGGAGAGGGTGGAGGGCCTCCCAGGGAGAGTTAGGGCTTGGGATCAGCTGCTCTTGGCAAGAGAAGAACAGCTACAATGGCCACTGGGGATGGGGCGACTCAGCGGGTGAGAATTTCAAAGTTGGCTCACATGTGAGCTCTCGGCCATGGTGTTTTCCGGCGGCCTGGTGGCCGGCCGGCCAGGCATGGGTCACCCTCAAGGTCAGGTGGGTCAGGGCTGGGGCTTGGTGCAAGCAATTGGCCATTGCCATGTGTAAAGGCTTTGATTCAAAGTAGAATGGGGCATGGCTAGTTTTGAGTCTAAATGGGTCAATCCACCCATTTGGGCTTGGCGCACCCTTCAAGGTGGCTTTGGATGCCGTGGGGGATCAAAGGGATCGATTTGGTTTCGCATGGAGAAGTCTCCATCCAAATATATTTGGATTAAATTTAAGTTTAGGTGAAACATGATTAAGGCTAATGAGCTTTAGGGATTAAGGAAAGCCCCCCTCTTCTTACCCAATATGGCATGGTGGAGTGTCCAAAGCTCTCATGGCTCACATGTGGCTCATGCATGGCTTCATGGCTCACCTTTGGCTTGGCAAAAGTTTGGTCAATTTCATAAAAAAGGATTTTAAGGATTTTGGATAATTTGGTGGAAATTTGGATGAAGCTTGATTTGGAATAATTTGATGGTGAATTTAGGACTTAGGTAATGGATTTAATTAAGTGGATGACAAATGGAGATGTCATGTGGGCTTTAGGGTAGATTTTGGGCCTTTGAATGTGGTGAAGTGGGCTTTTAGGAAAGTTTAAGGGAAATGGGCTTTTGATTTTAGGATGGGCATTTGGATAAAAATTTTGTGAAGAAATTTGTCAAATAAATGTTATAATTGGTTTAGGGATGTTCTATGAAGGGCTTGGAATCAATTTGGTGTGATTTGGAGTTGAATTGGTTTGAATTTGGATTTATTTGGTAAGTGGGCCTATGTAGGTCCAAGTGGGCTAAGTTGGGCTAATGTTGGGCTAGGGTTGAAATTGATATAAAATAAATGTTGAGAAATGTTTATGGGAGTGTTTCAAAGAGGTTTTGACTTTGGTTGGGCTTTGATTTTGGGGTTTGGGCTCATTTGGGTTAGGTTTGGGTTTAGGTCAAAAATGGGCCTTTTAACCTTGGGTTGAGTTTGAGTTGAGTTTGGGTCTAAATTTTGGGCAAATCATGTTAGTATTTTGTTTGTGGGAATGTTAAGGAAGATTTAGAAAAGATTTGGGGTTAATTGGAATTGAGTTGGGTGAGTTTGGGTTAGGTTTAGGTCATGGGTCCAAATTGGGCTTTTAAGGCCAAAAGTGAGATTGGATCCAAATGTCAATCACATTGGGCTTGGATTTGGTCTAGATTGGTATTGGGGATGTTGAATTGAAGTTTAGAATTGAATTGGACCAAAATTGGGGTCAATTGGGTAGGTTTGGCTTGACATTGGTGCACTTAGGGTTAAAATGGGTCAAATTGGGGGTTTTGACAAAAGTAGGGTAAATTGACAAAACTGGCCCATGGTGTAGTTGGACAAAATGAAATTGGGAATATTTGGGATTTTCTGGAATTTTCTGGGAATTTTCTGAATTTTTGGATTTTTAGGCCAAGAGGAGTATTTTGGGTATTTGGAGGGTGTTGGAAGGTTTTCTTGGAATTTTTGGTATTTTTGGGTATGGATGATCAGTTTAAGTGATGTGGAAATGTTTGGGATTGATTTTGGAGAATTTTTGGTAATTTGGAAATTTTTGAGAAATTTGGGTAATTTTAAGGGTTTTGGGTAGGTTTAGTAGGTGTAGGGTCCCGGGGGTCAAAATTGAAAATTTGGGAAATTGAAGATTGTGTGAATTTGGGTGGAAAGAAGTCATTTTGGTTGAGCCATGAAGTCACATCAAGCCCACATGAGCCATGAAGGGACTCACTTGAGGCATTCACTATGTTGTTCCTAACCCTCTTAGCCAAGGGCTTAGGGGTTAAGGATCATCCATGTGGATCACCTACATGAGTCGGGAGGTCGAGTTAGGTATGGGTGTGGTTTTAGGAGGTATGTGGAAGTGTAGTGTGTAGGTGTAGTGTATAAGTGTGGTGTGTGTAAGTCGGCCCCTTCACTGCACCGGGCCACCTGGGGCAGATCCTAAGGCCAAAGAGTCCTATAGGAACTCATCCTTTAAACTTCCACATTTGATTTCAACCCTCTAGGTGATTAGGGGTCTACGAGTCAAGTTTGTGGAGTTTGCGAGGAGTTAAGAAGTGGTTTGAATTTCTAAAAGGTGTGTCCCAATTCTAGTCCTCTAAGATAGTCGAAGGAAAAGCCTAAGGCTAGATCCTGAAGTACTAAAGAGAAGAAGAGAAGACCTCATCGAAAATGAGGTCAACGAGATTATTATATTTGGATAGCCTTTAATGATTTTGAACTTCACTCTCCTCTTTCTAAAGTTCAAACTTGAAACACATCCTTACTTTATAATTAGGTATGAACTTTAATATTCATCATAAAGTCACAATCTCTTCTTAATACATAATACTTGAAGTCTCTTCACATTTCAAAAATATAGTTTTCTTTACTTTAAATAGTTAACTATAATCAAATCCTTTCATACCAAATATCTTACCTCTATAAAATTAACCTTTATTACTAAAACTTTCAACCAATCCTTCCATAATATTCAACAGAAATAAAAAGTTTTAGTTATCTAAAGTGAGGTTCAACTGCCAGATGTTATGCTAATAATCTTTGAAAATATAAAAACTGAGAAGAAATAAGAGTTAATATTTATCTACCCTCCCCCAAACTTAAAGTTTTCAATAAATTTGAAACAATAGAGTTAAAAGAAACTAACATTTTTGTGCTGGGATCTTGAAATCTTCAACAGCTATCTGGTATTAGTCAAAATTTACAACTAGCAGACTTGAAACAATTAGTAACAGTGGTATAAAATTTTTTAAACATTTGCAGGGTAAAGAGATATCAACTTTAAACATCTAAAAATCCAACAAAACACCACAACTACTAAATAAATTATCACAGTACTATACAGTTCATTTAACAATTTTAACTTTTCATTACAACATAATAGTACATCAATAGGTTTACATCACATAGAAAAGTAAATAACTACTACATCCCAAAAGCAACACAACACATAACAGGAAAAACAAAAACAAAAACAAACAAACTACCACTCTTCATCACCAGGATAATCAGCAGAGTCAGCACGATCAAGTCTATACTGTGTATAGCTGGGGCAAGTAGGGAATATCACATCAGTCACCTCCCTCATGAATCTGAACTGAGCATCATGATAGGCAATATTAAATTCAACTCTTCTTCTCATATAATCTTTATTCACATCACTTCTACCCTAAAAAACATCCATCCTACCATAGAGTCTATCCACACTAGCACTCTGTAATCTCGAGTCGCTTCATAATATTAGACAATGTAGGGCTCCGACGTAGATGGAATGTCATAAGTTGTAGTAGGAATATCGGTACTCCTACTCTCATCTCGTGCTCCCACATGAGACTCATAAGTATGAATAATAGTCTTGGTAATCGGTCTCAGTGGTATAACTATTTCTTCAGAACTGTTAAACTCAACTCCAGATTGAACACACAGGGCATGAACTAGGGCAGGATGTCCTAATCCACCAATGGTCTCTCCTCTAGTAATAGACTGAATGTTCTTGAAGATAATAACTCCAGTACAAATATTCTTCATTTTTTGAATATAATAGTTCAGAATTGCTTTATCCCTTGTAACTTAACTATGGTGATAAGAAGGTAACAATCTTGCGGAGATGAAATAGTGCAAAACTTGAGATACAACATTTAACTTGGAAGCAGGGCAGTTAATCATCTATCTTTGACTTACTTTCCATTCCCCTTTTCCATCTGTCAGATAAGCAATCTCTTCCTTCATATTCGCCTCTCGGGTATCAAAATTTTCATATTCACAAACAAATGGTTCCCAAGTCTGATAAAATGCATTGATACTCTGAAGAGTAGATTCAACAATTTTTCCTCTAACTAACACATATTCAGTCTTAGTCCAGGGAAAATTAGCATAGAACTCTCTCACAACACCCAAAACAGTATTCGTAGTAAAATAAGAAAATCTCTCCCAGTTTTGCTCGACAATTAATTGCTCTACAGATCCACCGGGATTGTCAAAAGCTAAATCCTGAATACACTTCTTATTGTAAAGGTAAGAATTAAATTGAAATTGTGCTTTGACATTGACAAATTTTCTTCATAAAAATCCAATTTTCCCTTCCCTTTACTCATCCTAGGAGCCTTGTGAATTTCTAAAAATTGATATAAATTTCCAATAAATTCCAAATCCACAATGTAACAAACTCCAAATACTATTCTAAACAAGCAAGAGAAAATTTCATCAAAGGAAAGCCCAAACTTTCTTCAAAAATCTAAAAATTCTAATCTAAGCAATGTGAGAAATTCCTATGGTGAAAAAAAAAAAAATTTTAACTCAAAATGATGCTCTTACTAAGAGAAGTGTAGATCCGATTCGAAAAGCCTTGAATTTTGTTCAAATCCAAGTTCTAGCAAGCCCTAGGTCTTTAAAATTGAAAAAATGGAGGAGGAAGATGAAAGCAATGAAAAAAATTGCGGGTCCCAAGGTCAAAATCATGAAATAAATAGGTTTTGGCCTTTTTCTGTACTCGTGGGCCAGCGATGCTCTATTTTTTTAAATAGGCCAAACTCTCTGGATTTGGGCGCCGGTGGTGCCAGTGCAAAAATTGTTCTGGGTCAAAAATTTTTTTTGCAATTTCAATTGTTTCGTCCTCCATAATGACATTTAACACTTCATTAAGCATCTATTTTATCACACAAGAAATAACTAACACAATTTTTACACAAATAACACAAAAAATCACTTCTATATATAAAATCCACATTACAACATAAACACTAATATGTTCCTCAAATTAAACCAACAATACTTTGATTTTTTAGTGTTGCAAGTACACTATGATAAGCAAAAACTAAAATCTAAGCACACATAATGAAATTAAGCATAGAAAATTCAAATACAAACTACAAAGCAAAGCAAAGCAAAGCAAAGTAAAGCAAATACTAAATACACCAAACACAATTAAGAAAAGTAAAGAAAACACATCAAACATAAGCATAATGCAATAATCACTCCTCATCAGTCTCAGAACTATCTTCCACACTGATATCTCCAATAGATTGCAGATGCACGAATAAATTGTAGAAGGGACAAAATTGGAATTCATTAGATGAATCCTGCACAATCACAACATTCTTCTTCATCAGATTAATCAGGCCCATTTTAATCCGACCAATGTGATCAAATTGTTCCTTCATCCTCCAGTCTATTTGATCAAATAAGTCAAAAATATTATTAATGGCATTCAGAACATTATGTACCTCTTTTTCCAACTACTTGATTCTCTTCAATATCATTCTGGAATTTTTCAGGAAAGTAAGGCTGAATGGGTTGTGAAGTCTGAGTTGGTTGATGAGCAAGCAGATCCATATCACGTACATCTCTTATTGTTTGGAAGTCATAAAGATTAGTTGGATCAATAGGCCTCCAAGGAAGAAGAACCTTTTCCCAACTCTCATATGGAACTTGTGATTAATTACACAACAAAAAAATGGTGGATGGGTGTCCAAGCCCATATTTAGATCCATGAACTATCAATTCCAAAACAAATTTTACAATTATATTTCCAATATCAATCGGCCTTCCAGTTTGAATACAGAAATTCAAAATAACACTTTCCTTGGTTACTTTCCTAATCTTCAAAATTCGAAATAACTTTGCTGAAATAAAATAATACCACTGCTTGGACACTAGATTTAAAGATACAGAAGGAAAACTACTATATCCATTGTCTCTTACTTCCCAATCTTCAATTTTATCCGTCAAATAACGATACACATCATTCATATTATCACTTGTCCCATTAAAATTGGAATAGTAGTAGATAGGTACATTCTCAATCAAGACGAGATCCTTAATTCTTCCAGGAGTGAATTGCACAAACCTACCTCGCACAAAGATGAATTCTTGGTTGATCCCTTGAAGAATTGCATAGAATTCCTTCACAACCAAAACGACTACGACAGCGGTAGTGTAACATAACACTTCCTAACGTCTTTCCTTTATTATCTCTTCAACTCTTGTAGTAGGATTATCCATACCTCAATTAATAAAGCCCCTTTCCTTGATAATCCTCCTCTTCATCATCACCTTGTTGAATAATCACTGCGCCTCGAAACTGATAAACTTACATTGGTTGAAAATGAGAGATCGAGGGGTTTCTATGTAGTAGGAATCCATGGGATACTAATTAGGAAAGGAAGTTTTCATTTTTCTGGAGTTTGGAAGTTTAAAATGGAGTTTAGGGAGTTATAAGGAAGAACATCCAGCACAAAACTGCCAAAAATCGCATTTTAAAACTCCAAAAACTGTCAACAGGTTTTGGGCACCGGTGACGCTCGATAGGTCACCGACGGCGCTCAAACCTGAAATTCAGTAAACTTCTCTGTAATTGGGCACCGGTGGCGCCCATTCTAGCGCCGGCGGTGCCAATGGTAAAAAATCTGACTGAACTTCGTTGGGCCCAAAGTATTTCAATATCTCAATTCGATCTAATATTTATCAATTTTTAAAATTATTTAGGAGCGATTAGGATTACAAAATAACTATCTAAAAGAAGAACTACAACAAACAAGAAAACACACCACAAAGATACATATGGGTTGCCTCCCATAAAGCACTTGGTTTAACATCGTCAACCAGACAAATCATTCAGTTAATCGAGATGACTCAGCATTAAAACCTCTTTGAATTCAGGTTGAACCCCGTCAAAGTAAGGCTTTAATCGATGCCCATTAACCTTGAAAATCTTTCCAGTATCAGGATCCTCAATATCAACAGCTCCAAAAGAATGAAATTTTACAACTGTAAAAGGTCCCAACCATCTAGACTTGAGCTTTCCAAGAAATAATTTCAACCATGTGTTTCATAACAAAACTTTTTATCCATATTCAAGTTTCTTTTTCAATATCTTCCAATCATGCCACAATTTTATTCTCTCTTTATAGATCCTATCAATGTGATAAGATGCTTTTCTAATTTCTTCTAATTCATTCAATTGCATATATCTCTTCTCTCCAGCTTTTTTCAAATTAAAAGTTAACTCTTTTATTACATAATATGTTTTATGCTCCAATTCAATTGGTAAATGATAAGTCTTACGAAACACTAGTCTATAAGGAGACATTCCAACAGGGGTCTTAAAAGCAGTCCTATAAGCCCATAATACAGTATCTAATCGAGTAGACCAATCTAATTTGTGATTATCCACAATTTTCCCTAAAATTATTCTAATTTCATGATTAGACACTTTTACTAAACCACTAGTCTGGGGATGATAACTAGTAGAGATTCTAAGAAAAATATTATATTTCTCAATTAATCTCTTAATTTGATTATTCCTGAAATGGGATCCACCATCAGTTATAATCACTCTTGGCATTCCATATCTCGTAAATATATTTTTCTTTAAAAATTTTAAAACACTTCGAGCATCACATTTAGGTAAAGCAATAACTTCAATCCATTTCGAGACATAATCAACTGCAAACGGTGTATATAAATTTCCAAATAAAGGAGTAAATGGTCCCATAAAATCTAATCCCCATACATACAAAATTTCAACTTCCAAATTATAGTTTAGAGGCATTTCATTTCCTCTGGAGATATTACCTACTCTCTGACATCGATTACATGATTTAATATATTTGTGTACATCCTTAAAAAAATTAGGCCAATAAAATCTAGATTATAAAATCATTAAAGCAGTTTTATCAATATTGAAATGATCTCCAAATTCAGAATCATGAGATCGTTGAATATTAAATTAGTTTCTTCATGTGGCACACATCTCCTAATAATCAGATCCTTACACTGTTTATATAGTAGGGCTCATCCCAAAAATAAAATGTTGCTTCATATTTAAACTTCTTTTATTATTTCCTTGTTAAATCAAGTGGTACAATATCACTCACAATATAATTCACAATATCAGCATACCAAGGTAAATTTCTTCCCATAATAGTATACAGTTGTTCATCAGGGAAAGTTTCTGTTACTTCCTTCTCAAATTCAGATAATTTATCATACTCTAATCTTGACAAATGATCAGCTATTTGGAAATTAGATCTCTTCCTATCAACTATCACAGAATCAAATTCACACAAAAGAATTATCCATCTAATCAATCTAGGATTGGCATCCTTCTTTTGCATAAAATATTTGATAGCTGAATGGTTTATATGCACAATACTTTTAACTCCAATTAAATAAGATCTAAACTATTCAAAAGCAAATACTATAGCTAATAACTCTCTTTCAGTAGTGGTATAATTAATTTGAGCTTCATTAAGAGTTTTACTAGCATAGTAAATGACTTTGAAAACTTTATCATGCTTTTGCCCTAACGCTACTCTGATCGCAAATTCACAAGCCTCACACAAAAGTTCAAATGGTTTCTCCCAATCAGGTGAAACAATTATAGGTGCAGTGATTAATTTCTCTTCCAATAATTTAAAAGAACACAAAAATTCATCATTAAAATTAAATTTTCTATCATTTTCTAGAAGTCAGCACAAAGGTTTGGAAATTTTAGAAAAATCTTTAATATATCACATGTAAAATCCAGCATGTCCTAAGAAACTCCTCACCTCTCTCACGGTAGTGGGTGGTGACATTCTCTTAATCACTCTAATTTTAGCCGGGTCGACCTCCATACTAAATTTAGAAATTTTATGCCATTTCTCCCATTTCGGAACTAAATTTGTTTTCTCGCAAAGCTCAAAAACTTTTGCCTAAGTTTTCTAAACAGATTTCAAATGAAGTCCCGAATACTGAGAAACTATCTATGAAAACCTCTATTCCATTATCTATCATACTGCTTGAAGATAGACATCATACATCTTTGAAATGTTGCGGGTGCATTACACGGTCCAAAAAGCATTCTTTGAAAAACAATGGTTCTGTAAGGGCTAGTAAATATTGCCTTTTCTTGATCCTCAGGAGCAATAGGTATTTGATGATAACCAGTATATCCATCCAAAAAGCAGTAATACTTGTGTCCAGCAAGTCTATCCAGCATTTGATCAAGAAAAGAAAGAGGAAAGTGATCTTTTTGGGTGGTGGCATTTAATCACCTATAGTCAAAACAAAATCGCCATCAATTATTTTTTCTTGTGGGTCAAATTTTATTACATTAATTCACTTCAACAGTCACTCCTCCCTTTTTTGATACACAATGTATTGGACTCACCCAAGAACTATCCGAATAGGAAAAATAATTCCAGCATCCAGCCATTTTAAAATCTCCTTCTTAACTACTTCTTTCATTATTGGATTCAATATCTTCTTAGGATCAACATTCGGTTTATGTTCTTCATCTAATAAAATTATGTGCATACGAATTGAAGGACTGATTCCTTTAATATCTGCTAAAGTCCATCCAAAAGCCTTTTTGTATCTTTTGAAAATTTCTAACAACTTTTGTTCTTGATTTTCGTTTAACTCCGAAGATATAATAGCTGGTAGAGTAGATGATTCTCCTAAAAACATATACTTCAAGTGATTAGGGAAAATTTTCATCTCAAGTTTAGGAGGTTTTATTATAGATGGAATTAAGCTTTTATTTCCACCTTCCATAGTTTCTAATACTTCAAATCTCTCCTGAACATACTCCAAATCTTCTTTCTTCTTATTCTCTGAATTTTCTTCAATTTCAATTCCTTAATCAAACATATTTTCATACTCCACTTCTTTTTCAAATATATTTTCAAAATAATTGTATCTCAAATATTCACAGACCTCCATCCTAAAGCATTCATTATCTTTTTTCATTGAGGGATACTTCATGGATTTCAAATTATTAAAGGTCACCTCTTTATCATTAACCCTCATTGTTAATTCTTCTTTTGAACATCAATCACTACTCTCCCAGTAGCAAGGAATAGTCTTCCTAAAATGATTGGAATTTATTTATCTTCCTTCATATCAAGTACAATAAAATCCACAGGAAAGATAAATTTAACCACTTTCACTAACACATCTTCCACCACTCATTTAGGGTAAGTAATGGAATGATCGGCCAACTGAAGAGTCACAAATGTAGGAGAAATTTCTCCTATTCCCAACCATTTGAAAGTTGATAAAGGCATAAGATTAATACTAGCTTCTAAATCAAATAAGGCTCTTCCAAAAAAATTTTCACCTATAGTACACGGGATAATGAAACTGCCAGGATCTTTAAGTTTTTCCAGAAGCTTCTTCTGAATAATTGCACTACACTCTCCGCTAAGTGCAACAGTTTCATGATCTGTTAAATTTATTTTCTTTTTAGAATATCCTTCATAAACTTGGCATAGTTAGGCATCTATTTTAATGCTTCAACAAAAGGAATATTTATCGTTATTTTCTTAAGGATCTCCAAAAATTTTCCAAATCTGTTATCCCTATTTTGTTGCTTCAATCTTTGAGGAAATAGAGCGCCGGTTTTTCAACGGTAATCTTCATTGGTTCGAGAGGATATTCCAAATCTGGATAAATCTTGTTTGAACCTTTTTCAATATCTACCTTCTCTTTTTCTATTTCAACTTCTTTTTTTACTCTCATCTCCAATTCCTTTCCACTCCTTAATTGAAAAGCCTTAAGTTGTTCCTTGTTTTGATATTTTGGATTGATCTCAACATTATTTGGAGGTGTTCCAGAAGGTCTATTATTAAGTGTAGTGAAAAGATGCCCCAATTGATTTTCAATATTTTTCATCGCAACACCTTGATCTTGTAGATGATTTCCCATATGTAGAATCATTTCTTCAGTAGACAACTTCTTATCCTTAAATTGTGGGTTATTATTGAACTCAGGAGGATAAGAGGGTCTAAAATTGGTATTTCCTTGATTGTTTGAATTTCAAACTGGATTTATAGAATTGTTCCCCCATTGTGGGTTAACATTGGAATTATTATTATTCCAGTTAAAATTTGGGTGATTCTTCCAACCAGGATTATAATAATTCAAATAAGGATTGTTAGGTCTATTAACAGCATTCACAGTCTCGTAAGGTGTTTGAGATTTTGTTATTTGTCCAAATGAATTTTCCTCTAACGCTTGGGGTGGTTGATAATAATTTATTCTATACAGATCTAATTTTTTAGAAAGGGTTGCTATTTGAGAAACTATCATGGACATCATATCTGAATCATGAACACTAGCTAGTCTCTTAGGATTTAACCGTTCAGAGGGCCATTAATATTTATTAGTAGTCAATTCTTCAATTGATGTGTATGCTTCATCAAAAGGTTTTGACATTAACGATCCGCCAGCAGAAGCATCTATAATCGATATCAATGATCCTACTAATTCATTATAAAAGTTTTGAATTATTAACCTGATACGGTAAAGAATGATGTGGGCACTTCCTAAGAAGATCTTTAAGTCTTTCCCATGCTTCATATATTGATTCTCCTTCAAGCTCGACCAAAAGATGTGATATCATTTCTTAGCTTAGCGAGTCTTTAATGGAGGGAAATATTTTGATAGAAACTTTGGAAAAATTCTCCCCAACTTCTAATAGAACCAGGTGCTAGCAAATTTAACCACGCCTTAGCTTTATCCCTTAATGAATAAGGAAAAAGTCTAACTCTGAAGCATCACTTGGCACTCTGTCATATTTAAAAGTAGCACACAGTTCTAGAAAACTAGCGAGATGTAAATTTGGATCCTCGATAGGTGTTCCTCCAAATTGATTATTTTGTACCATTTGGATAATACCAGGTTTTAGTTCAAATGAATTAGCAGCAACATCAGGATTTTGAATTATCACATGAATTTCATCTGGAGTTGGGTTAGCATAATCACTTAAAGGTCTTGACAAATTTTCAATATCATTTCTCTGATTATCTTGATTAATCACCATTTCCAAGGATTTTCAGTTTGTTTTTGTTGTTTTCTAATTTTTCTAATAGTATACTCTAACTCCGAATTCTAGGTTAATAGCTTATAGATCCACTACTATGCATATAAAATTACACAAATACTCTAAAAATTAATCAAACACACAATTACACACTACAAAGTAAAGGTTTTCAGTTATTATATTATTAATAGATACCGTTTATATCTTCCCCGGCAACGGTGCCAAAAACTTAATGCGGACATTATATATTGCAAGAACTTATGAGCTCAATTTTAGATATATTTATAATGATTTTGTAAAGTCCAAACATAAATGCAAGTATATGTATCGTATCCCACAGGGAAGGCACATTCCTTATAATAAATAGTGTAATACTGAAATCCAATACTCAAATCCCAATTAAAGTTTAATGTTTACTTCTACTAACTAGATGCAAAAACTGTAATAATTAAGTAAACTACAACTACTTCCAATATCTTTAAAACAAAATTAACTAACAAACACATAAAGCTTGTATTTAAAAGGTTTTGATATATAAGAAAGGTATATTTCATCTTGCAATGAGTATATGATGTGTTAATGATATGGAATGATTATTTATTGTATTGTGCCAAATAGGAGCATAAATTTTTCTTTACCCTCAAAAGAGTACCCCCTCTTCCAAGCGTGAAAAGAACATTGACATATCCTATGTTCAGTCACTAAATCTATGGCTAGGCTGGGAGGATAACGGCTGTCACTACAGATCTCCCACTCACCCTTCACCTGAAGGTTAACCTTTGAGTTTAGTTACTAGTCTTAGGACAAAATTAGGGATCTCAGTCTGTCACCCTGAAACCTCCAATTTGAAGTCCATCAAAACACATTTCCTTATTTATTTGCACTCAATTCTAATGAACTACAAAATTTATCCATGGAAATTGAATGGATTCTTCATTATTATTGTTGGACACTAAATTTTTTCATAGTTAATGCTCAACAACAGATTTTAACAATTCAATTGGCCAAATCGAAAAGTAAATTAAGTTCGAAATGAAAAACCATCATAATTTCTTCAATACTTTAAAAACCCTTCAAATCTAAATCATCACATCATCACATCTCTATGCAAGAATAAAGACAAAGGAGACTACTTAGAATTCATTGAGAAGACACAATAAAACATGGATTTTATATATAAAAGAAAAGTCATACAAACTACAAAAGTAAATACAACTTATCTCTTTCTCTTCCCCAATGCAAATTCATTGAAGTTCCTTTGAATCCTTTTCTCTCTTCTTCGTAATGCTAAATTCCCTCTTTAGAATGGAAAGAAAGAAGCAATCTCTCACTTTACTCCTTCTCCTTCACTCTTTAGAGAAGAATCCCTCTTAAAATCTCATTTATACACACTTCTCTTCTAAGCCCTAACACTCAACACACTCACACACACTAAAAATCTCACTACCACCACTTTCTCCCTCTCTTAATTTCATCCAAAAACCGTTACTTATAAGTTAGAAATGAAATCCCAAGAGTTTCCTTAAGCATCCCTTCAAAAAGTAGCCAAAACTCTTCAAATTTGAATTGCACCAATAATGGGCGCCAGTGGCGCTGTAGCGTCCAAATATTTTATGGGCTCTCGAGAAAATTGCGCTAGTGGCGCAAGAAGCTTTTTTACTCCTTTTTGCTCCTTTTCGCTTCAAATTTGTTCTTTTTCGCTTCTTTTTGGTCCAATCACCTAAAATCATCATACATTAACAAATCATGAAATATACCATACTTTAAAGTGCAATATCACCAAAAATGGGTAAAATTATATAGCAAAAATTGTATATATTTTTTGTGCATCAATTAACTAAGTGTTTTAGTGCATTTTCGTAATTGTGAAAATCATAGTATTGGCGGCTAAACTCCATAGTGCCGGCGCTTAAGCGCCAGATTTCGTAGCTAAGCACCAATGGCCTCGCACTTGGCCGCCGGTTTGTGAAAATTAGTTTTCAGCAGTTAAAAACCCAAAAATCACCATTTTTAACTTCCCTGTCGTCTTCAACCCCTAATTTTCATGAAAAGGAGTCTAGGGTATCAATATATATATCATTTAAGAGACGATCTCAATAAAAATTGTTAGATTTGGATTCCTTAAGCTAAGATAACTACTCCTAAGTAAAATTTTTTTATTTTCACCATGTATTTTGAAAAATCCTAAAATCACTATTCATGGTGAAAATTTGAGAATAAAATGAGAAATTACTTGGATTTAGTGCAAATTACTTTTTGATGTTAATTTAGCAAGTTTAGTTTGATTTTGGAATTTATGGTAATTTTTTCATGAATTTTAAAAAATGACTCCAAAGTTAAAGCATGCGAGAGAAAAAATGAGATTTGATTCTGACAAGTTTGTGATTGCAAGGTGATGCGTGACTTAGCCGAAAGGGGATATATATATACTTTCAAATGCAGGAATTTGATACCACTGCTAGAAGATTTAATCACTAACAGCGGCGTCAAACACTTGATGTGATTTTACTTATGAAAGAGTTTCTAAATTTATATTTATATTATAATTTGTAAAAGTCACAATTACAAATGCAAGTATACGTATCGTATCAAGTAATACAAGGCTCTAGTGGAGTCCTGGTTATCGATCTCATAGCGAATATTTTTAGAATATTAAGTAATATTTTTAGATTTTTCAAATTAAAAATAAATTTTCTTATTTTTATTTCTTTTAAAGTTTAGATTTTAGATTTAATGAAATTTATACTAAATGTAAGTAAGAAACACTAAAATAAATATTAATGCAGGTATAAATAAAACAACCTCCTCCTTTTCAACTAATCAAAGATTATTAGAATAATTACCATTTGTGGAGAATTTAGATTATGGTATTGTGCCAAATAGAAGCATTCTTATTTTTTACCCTTTGGTCCAGGCATAAAAAAAATTGACTAATCTATAGATCGGTTTAGGATGTTTTATTAGTAGAATGGGTTAATCTAGGCTCACACTACTAGATGTCCAAGGGTGGCTATGGTCGGCCATACCAGTGACCCATTCCCTATCTATAAACTAAATTATTAGAATTTAGTCTGTCACTCTAAAAAATAATGAATTCTACGCCCAATAAATCATATCTTCCTATTTATTTGCAATTCACCTTAAATAACCCGCGTATAGCCTGCGATTACCTAAGGATTCATGTGATATCTACTAGTTAAGAACTCATCTCCGGATAGGTCTCAAAATTCTTCAACGAGGTTTTAACAATTTAAATGGCCAGGTTAAAAGTTAAACTAAGATCACGTATTAATATCATCACAATTTTTATAAATATTTTAAGTTAAATTCTCCATCAAAGTTTTATTATTTTTTTATCTTTTCGTAGTTGAAAGGAGAAAAAAATTTAACTACTCAAAACACATTGAATTCACACAACTAAACATATTTATAAAACTTTAAACTAAGTTACAAATACTTATTTGGAATGTTCCTTCAAGTGATCCGCTGACTCCTACTGACTCCGATGCAATGATGAAAGACTTCAACAGCAACAACACTAATAATCTCACACTTAACACTCGAAATAAACTCACTAAATAATAAAGAAGGTGGCTCCCTAAATGATGGGATGGCAATATAGTGCTTGTGGACTAAAGATGCTAGGAGGGGTGAAAGAGACTATAGGATACAATTTTCTCTGTAGAATGGGATCCTATTTATAGAGCTCTGAATTTGAACAGGGGTTGCTTAAGGCACCTCTTCAAAATTAGTCCAAATACAATGTATCTTCTAGAAGGTAACTGTCACGCCTAGGCGCCGGAATTTGGCGCCTTTGACCAGGTCTTCGCACCTCTTCACTTTGGGTTACACCTCTTCGCGATTAAAATCGTTTCTCTGCATCCAGATGCATTGTATCACATGTCCAAAATATTACGAGTAACTTACAATCTTCTAGAAGCTCTATTAACTGCTTAACACTATCAAAATAACTGCCCAAAATCATCAAAAATCTTGTCTGTGACTGTATCGAACCGGCGCTTAGTCACCGGATTCTGGCGCCTAGGCGCCAAGCTTAAAATTTCGACAACTTTGCTATTTTAGCTCCATTTTACTTTTTTTTGCTCCTTTTTCATTCTTGAACTCTTTTTTTATCACCTACATCCAAAAACATAAAAATACCTTTCTTTAAAGCATAATATCCTTAAGAATTGATTCATAAATAAGGTATAAAAATGAGTATTTTTAAAGTGGATCACAAGGGCTGAGGAATGATACGTCGAAGCACTACAGTCCCTTAAGTTGATTTCTGAGCGTGTGTTTAGTAAGCTAGGAGAAGTTATTGAGGAGATAATTGCTAGAAGAAATTGGGAGGATTACTGTTTCTTATCCGCTATTGCTGTTGTTTCTGTGGTCAGAGAGTTCTATGTAAATTTACCTGTAACAAAAGAAAATTTAGTGATGGTGAGGAGGCAAGAAGTTCAATTTTTATCTGCTGCAATCAATGTCTTTTATCGACTACCTCCTGATATGTTTTATTTTATTCAAACTATCATTCTACTGAGGGAGAGTTAGGTGAGATAATGACATTTCTGATTGATGAAAGAGGATTATGGAAGATCTCTAATGATAGAAGAGTCAATTTTCAGGCCTCTAAGTTAAATTTCATTTCTAAAGCATGGCATTATTTTATCTCATCTAAGCTGTTTCCTTCAAGCCATACTAGTGAAGTTACAAGGGAGAGAGATGTGTTAAACTATTGCATTCAGCAAGAGAAGCCTATAGATATTGGAGCAATCATTTTTTATTACATCTTGAATTGTGCCAGATCTACCACTGCTACTGGTATGGGATTTCCTTCCTTGATTCATTCATTATGTGAATGGTCTGGTGTGAAATTTGAAACTTGGGAAGAGGTCCTTCAGCCTATAAAACTAATTACCAGTATAAAAGTTGGAGCTTACACTATACATTCAGATTTTGGCTGGAGAGGAGGATTTGGTTGGGCTTCTACTTCTTCTGCTTCTGCATCTGCTGCTTCTACTTCCCGTGCTACTACTTCGAGAGCTTCATCATACTGTGATTCACAGACTAGTATATTGAGAAAGATTTTTAAGAAGGTGAGTCTTACTCGTGAGCATATTAGAGACATGGATGGTAAGATGGATAATATGGAAAGATATATTGTAAAACATGATGAATATGAGGAGATTTATCAGCATTATTTGGTAGAGTGATTAGAGGTGATATGAGTGATGAGATGCCCCCTCATCCATTCTATATACCTTATGTGCCATCCAGAGATTGGAACAAGAAAGATGATGAAGATGATGAGGATGATTAGTGGATTTGCTTATTTTTTATATAGGTTACTAAGTTTTTGTTGATGAGTTGATGTATGTTATGTCTTGTGTTTTATTTTGATATTTTGTTTGTGGTGTGAACTCTGGTAATATGCTGATTAGAGTTGGACTATTATTTTTTCATGCATATTCAGATGTATCATTGTTGGATTGATATTTTGTATGTTGTTTTGTGTGTTATGTGTAGTAGTAAATGTTTTAATGTGTATGTTGTGTAAGAGTTTTTAAATTGTGTATTTTAATTCCAAAACTATTAGAAGAATATGGAACACTATTAAAAACTGTTATTTCAAAACTACAAGTTTTAAAACTTTTCAAAATTTACTACTACCATTTGTTATCTAGTATTGGTGTGATTTCAATTATTTTCAGTTAGTGTGTATTTGGTTTGAAAACCTCCACTATTGTAGAAGTCCTTTGAAATTTTGAAAATTCTATTTAATTAAAAAATGAAAAGTTTGAATTTATTTTTTTTTACTCATGTTTTTAAATTGTTATACTTCATATTTAGGATATTAAGATTCATGCAAGCATGTTATGTTAGTTTTTAATTCTCACATATGTATCATTTCTTATCTTTAAATATTTTATCCTAACTAAAAATTAATGTTTGGGGTGGGGGGGGAATTTTAAAAACAAAATTTTTTTCAAAAACTTAAAATTTTATTTGTTCTCAAGAATACTTAAAATTAATTAAATTTTTTATTGAAAATAATTATGTATATGAAGTTATGTTAGGGGAACAAAGTTTTGAACATAGAAATAAATAAGAGAATTTAGTTAAAATTTATAGTAATAATGAAAAACATAAAGTTAAAATTTTCTTAGCAAATAAGTGTTAAATATAGTTCAACTATATTTAGTAAGAAATATTGTATTTTTAGATAAATAGAAGAGTTGACTT
Source organism: Papilionanthe hookeriana x Papilionanthe teres (assembly GCA_022702705.1). NCBI lineage: Eukaryota > Viridiplantae > Streptophyta > Magnoliopsida > Asparagales > Orchidaceae > Papilionanthe > Papilionanthe hookeriana x Papilionanthe teres. The sequence goes on along the minus strand of CM040428.1, from coordinate 133,866,762 downwards.
TTATTCTTTAAAGCTTAAATTTCTTTTATTGAGGAGTAATTTTCAAATACGATTATTATGATTTTTAAGTGAAAGATGTGTATCAGACCTTTATTTTAAATGGAAGGATGGAATTCAAAATCATTAAAGGCCCACCCAAATATAGTAATACTTGCCTTATAAAAAAAAAGAAGGAAAGAAGAAAAGAAAATAAAATGAAAAAGAAAAAGAAAAAAGTGAAAAATAATATGTGAAAAGGGAGGAGAAGCTTGAAGATTTAAGGGCCAAATAAAAAATTGGTTCCATACCTAAAGTATAAGATATAAGTTCTGAGAAAATCTAAAGCTTAAAGGTTATAATATAGTAAGTAATTTTACTTTTAAATAAAGATTTTTAAATGAGAAAAATAAGTCTCGAAAATCCTATATTTTGAACAATCTACAAGTATTTTTGAATTAGATAGAAACCTATATTTTACATTATCCTTTACCTAAGAAATTTCTAAACTTTAAGTTGGTCTTAATTACTGAATTTTTTTCTAAATTTTACTATTCCATTTTTAGAACAAAATTTTGTTACCTTCCTAAGAAACTTATTACGTAATTTGCATGCTAAAATTTTCTATGTGATTAAGAGTCACTTAAGGACAACTAACATTTTAGGTTTGGGAGATTTTGATACACCAAAAATATAGAGTTTTTATACACAATTTTATACATATTTTTTGATGATATTGTACATTAATGGAAGGTATTTTGTGTTTTTCTTGTAGGTATGATGAAAATGAGTGATTATGATGAAATGAGCAAAATTGGATCAAATTTGGAGCAAAAAAATGAAAAAAAATGAAAAATTGGCCACTAGCGGCTAAGCGCCGCCAGGTCGGCCCTTAGCCGCCACAGTTAAAAATCAAATTTTCTTCATTTTTGGCGCCAATTTCAAGGGGTGTTTGAAGCAACTTTTGGTGGTTATTTCCTTAACTTCCTATGGGCAGCAAATTTGAATGAAGGGATGCATCTTTTGATGGATACGTTGAATCGAGACATAATTTGAAGAGATACCAAGGCACCTGTCGGAGTATTATTAAAATTATGTCGTGTAATGAGTCTAAGGAAGATTAGAGATTAGAGAGCTTTTTTCTAGAGAGTCTAGTTTTCAACAGTCTTTCTAATTTCAGAGTTCTCTTCTAGTTTTACTTTCAGTCTTTTATAGTATATAGGTTTGTTAGGTTAGTTTAAGAGGAGAAAGGGTTGGTATGAAACCTTCTTTCCACCAATTTGCCTTCATCCATTTATCTAGTTCTTATTGAAGTTTAAAGTCAGAGTTGGAGTCAATAAAGTTGGGCGCAACGTTTGTAGTGCTGTCCCATGGAATGTCAAGTTTCAAAGGAACTTCCGCAGTCTTGTAGAAAGAATTTTTAGATAAGTGTTTAATTTTGCTCTTATATTTACTTTTTTTTGTTGTGTTCTCTGTATGATCTCTTTTTAAATCAATTTTTACTTGTGTTTTCTACACGAGATCTGAGTTGTTTTCTTTATCTTTTTCTTTCATAAATGAAGAAGTAATTCAATTATGTAGGATTGTTGTGGAATGTATAAGTGTTTAAAGTTGGAATAAGTTGTGAAGATTTAATTCCATAAATTTAATTTACTTCTTAATTTTCCAAGTTATGATGTTAAATTTGTTGTGAGAATATGTAAGATCTAATGTGGTATTGTCTCAAATAACAACTGGTATAAATCACAGGCAATTATATGGGTGAGAATTGTAGTCCATATAATTGAATGCAAATATATTAGGAGATATGTTTTTAATGGGGAGTAAAATTAGAGGTCTTTAGAGTGATAGGCTAAAGCTCCCTAATTTTGTTTGATATTTTAAATTTTGTTTTTAGAAGTTAGCCCCGAGGCGGAGGGAATCGAGGGAACTCTAGAGTGAGAGTTGGTATCTTCCTTGCGTAACCATGTTCAAAATTTAAGATTTCAAATTAACCAATATTTTTTACAGAAACAAGTAAAGGTAAAGAATAAATTTTCTCCTATTTGTCACAACACATTTAAATACTTCCACAACAATACTTTCATAATTATTACTGCTTTATAAGTGAAAGGAAAAGATATTTTATTTCCTAGTGATTTATATCGTGTTTCAAAGTTCTGATAATTTTTATTTCCTTCTTAGCTTTATATCAAAAATACAAAAAAAAAAATTCAAACTTTACAAATCAAAACATACTATCAAAAGTCATTTAAAAAGTAAAAATATAATTTTCTTATTTCTTTAAAAAGTTTTTACATTTCTCCGTGGGTTCGATATCTTGGGGCTTAATCAGAAAATCCTATATTACTTGATAAATGATTCATATACTTACATAGTATCACATATTATAAAATCATATCTGAATCGTCAGCACATATATTTGGTGTGGAGTCAAGTTTTTGGTGCACATATATTTATCGGGGATCATCGCCCTACATGTCAAAACCAAAAACTTTAGGATAGTCACAAAACTGAAATTAAAACCAAAAGAAAAAAAAATAAAATAAGATATAATTCACCACCACAAGAATCAAAATATAAGAAAAATTAGAATTTAATCACAAATAAAATAAAATACAATAATTGTAACTAAATTAAAACGTCTCTATCAGATGATCGGGAATACATCGGAGAAGGCATCCTACGACTGCTAACGAGTTTTCCTATGGTCTAAATAAAGTACATAACTCATTAAGTTTAGTTTAGTAACTCCATCTGAACTAATTGAATCTGATGAAAATAGTGGTACCGAAACGAGGGAACCGTGTGATCCTAACCGATAGCGCTTAATCAATTTTAACATTTCCCCTAACAAAATCTAAGCATTAAACTTGACACACTAGAAAACTCGACATTTGAACCAATATATTTCTCTCAAGTCCTCAATTAACACTTCTTTATACTAAATCAGCTACGAGAAGGAGTTTGGAGCAAAGCACGATGAAGGTCTGCAGGAGGACATCTTTGAGAAAGCAAATAAAGCTACTACAACAACTTCTCTTCCTTAAAAATAAATAACGAAGCCATAAGACTTCGAGGTAGTTTTTCTAGTGTGACATAAACCCTCGACTCATCTTTCAGGGTCTTTGTACTCCGTGCAATATAAGCCCTAACTTGTTTTAGGATTTCGAGGTTTCCATCTAGTATGACATAAATTCTTCTATCTTCCAGTCAATTCACATGATTGAAATTGAGTTAATGTAAGCGCAACTTATCTAAAATTGCCAAGATGAAACATCAAATAATTATCTTAAATTGAAATCAAACCATAGGATAGTTTGGGAAGTCCCCAAGATTCTTCTTGGTCCCGTGTCTTCTGCAAGCTTTCATTTCTTTGAATTCCTAAAATAACTATTCTGAAACTTGAGCTTAATCACCTCACTTACTTTGGAAAATCCTACCATTTGGAAGTCATAAAAATATCTTCCCTAATATATATCGAGAGTTTTTGTGATCTGTGGTTATCTAAGATGGAATTAACTACGGGGTCTTGCCCTTATAGGAAACATAAATGAACCTAGTTTTAAAATAAAACTTGTCTAATTCTTACGTATTAGATAAGGGAGTTTTGTCGGCAAAAAAAATAAGTTTCACAGACCAAACAAATGTCATAAATAATGTTGTTTATTTGATCCAGTAACACTCCAAGCGATGTATCCATTCTTAGAGATAGATATATGGCTTGTAGTGTGATCCCAGATATTCATGCTTACGTTCTATATATGAGTTTATACTTTATATTTCCTTTTAATTATATCTCTTTCTTTACAACAACGCCAAAAACTTAATGTCGATGCAAATGAGAGTTTAATTAATATTATTATAAAATGGGATTTTACGCAAGTATATGTATCGTTAATATCTAATATAAGGCTTTCTGATTAAGTCCTGAATATCTATTCCACAGAGATCGAGGTTAATCATGATTGCTTTCAAGAGAAATTCCAGTCTACAATAACACTCCCTAGCTTGGAAAGTCGATGAAAGTTTGGTTTTGATTATATACTACAATTATCACTACAATACTACTTCTAACCTAAAATACTTAGTGAAAATCAAAAAGTGGGGTTTAATATATAAAAAGTACTCTTCCTCATGCAATGAAATTAGTGACGTGTAAAAGTAAAACAAGTAATGAGAGAGATTGTGACAAATATAAGCAATTATATTCTTTACCCTTACTTGGTTCTATAAAGAACATAGGTTAATTTGATGCTTTGAAATCTTGAAGATGGGTTAGGCAGGGAATATACTAGCTCTCGCTTTAGAGTTCCCTCTTCTCCCTGCACTCGTGGGCTAACATCTCATAACAAAACTTAAAACATCAAACCAAATAGGGGGGTTTATCCTGTCACTCTAAAGTCCTCTAATTTTACACCTATTAAAGTATATCTCCCTATTTATTTTCACTCAATTATATAGACTACATTCTCACCCATATAATCTCATGTGATTCATACCAATAGTTAACTGAGACATTACCGTATTTATTCTTACAAGTTCTCACAAAATATTTTAACATGCAAGTTGATCTAGTCTACATTTAAATGAAGATCAAAGTAAAATCATCACAACATAATCTCACTCTACTCAATTTTATATCCTACACATGCATATTAATTCAATATAAGAGGGAAGAGTAAAGAAAACTGCTCACTACACATGGAGAAACAACAACAACTTGTCATTGAACAATACTTTGAATCCATACAAACAAAGTACCAAATCCAAACCAAAGTATAATGAAAGTACTTATCTTTGATGGATATAAAACTCTCTTTGTATAGTAAAAGCAATCTCCTTCCAATCCTCTCCAAGAATAAAGTGAAAATAAAAGAGAAATCTCTCACTCTCTCCCATATCGCCCCACTTGGGGCTCACGCCCAAGTGATCTTCTTTTCCAAGCATTATTCTTCTCTTCTAAATAGTTGTCCCTTTCCTATTGTTCACTTTCAAATTTTAAAGAGTGTTTTTATAATTTCCCAAGAGGTGCTTAAGTGTCTCTTCAAAAAGAGTCCACATTCAATGAATCTTTCAAATGGTGCTTTAAATTCCTATTCACTCCAAGAGACACAACTCTTCCATAATAACTCCTTCTAACTAACCTAAACTCTTCTATAAAATTTATTTTATTACTCCTAATAAATTCCCTAAGAGACACACTTCGTAACGCTTCAAAATTTAACCAAGTCCGACGTTTCTTCTAGACGATTTACCAAAAACCATCATTGGCAGCTATGCACTGATTTTTGGTGCATAGGCGCACTGCCTGGCGGCTATGGGTCAACTGGTGTTGCCTAGGCACAGACACAGGTATCAAAGTGTCTATTTTGACCTGCTTTGCTCTATTATGCTCTAGTCCGACCCATTTTGCTCTGGTATGCTCCATATTGGTCTATTTTTGTTCCTTTTCCTCCAATCGCTCCAAATTCTTCAATTTAATGTACCAACAACTAAAAACACAAGAAAACATACATTTAAAGTGTAATTTCATTATAAAATATAACATAAAAAGTAGTATATTTTTAGGTTGACCAAAATCCCCCAAACTTAAATATTTTTTGTCCTCAAGTAATACTGCAATTTTAAAATAATTTTGTTTTAGATTAGAGTTAATGGGTCACCCTTTAGAATTGCTAAAATTTTGTTCTAAAAATGGGTAGTTCAACTTAGAAGAACTTCTAGTGAGTTAGACTAGCCCAGTGTCTAAAATATTTATCATCAAACTTGGGAATTTGTTTTCCTATCTAATTCAAAAAAATATGCAGATTTTTGAAACTTTGGATTCTATGAACTTTACTTTCTAGACTTAAGAAATCTCTTAAAATAATTTTACTAATATAAGTACAAAAAGAAAGCTTAGGATTGTTCTAAGTTCCTTACTCTAGAAAGACCCAAGTGAAACCACTTTTTACCTAGGACCTCTCCGCAAGCTTCTCCTCACACTCTCTTTTTTTAAGGATCTTTTTTATCCATTTTTTCTGATCTTTTCTTTTTCTTTTCTTGTTCTTTTTTTTATATGTGAGGGTTAGTTTTTCTGGAGAAATCCTTAAATAATTTTGAATTCACTATCCTCCTCTAAGGTTAAAACTTATTACTTTCCTTTGCTATGCATTTTTTTAAAATACTTTTTTAAAAGAGCCTTAATTGTTTGAAAATAAAAATTCTAAGAATCCTTAGTTTTTATAAAATTCACTTCTTCCTACTAAAGATAGTTATTCATTTTCCCATGTTCTCCACTAAATATCTTTAACTCTAGGTTCACCCTTTTGACTAAAAATATCAACTAACTTTTTCTACTCCATTTATATACTTAAAATTCTAACATCCTTATGGTGGCTCCACATAACAATAATCATAAAAACTACTACAAATTTATTTGTAGTAGTTTTGAAAACAAGTAAGGTTTAAATTTGAAATATTTTTCTTTCCCCCCTAAAATTAAGCTCAAACATGTGTTACGGTGAGGTACAAAAATATGCGGCGAGGAAAGATCACTTTTACAATTTACTACACATCCTATAAAAATATTTCAACATATAACACTTAGTAGAATATTGCAGTAGAAAGTAAATCCAACCTAAACATGCTTGACATAAAACTATGAAGGAATTTTAAATTGTAGAATTGGTACAAACTGAAGGTTAAATAGGAATGTATTTTAAACTTTATAAACGAATTGCTAGATGCTAATAAGATTAAAATATATAGATAAGTTTTGTTGTCTCCAATGACTCATTTAACTTGAATCATAAACATAGACACACAAACTTCAGTAGATAGACTCACAGATTTCATAATCAAACAATAATTGAGGTTAATTTGATCTCCCTTCTATTGATAGACTCACAGATTTCTTCTCCATACTTTCAATTTCTAATGGAAGAAACTACACTAATAACATGGGTGTATTAAATTTTTGTTTATATGGTTATCGCCCTTGGACCAGAATTCCATCATGTGTTGCTAAATTTAGGATTAATTTAAGTCTAAGTTATACACAATTTGGTAAAGAAGAATAGTGCAGTTCATCTAAATGTTGTTCACTATGAAAGTTCATGGCCTTACTCAGTGAAAAAAAGTCAGATAAAGGAAATAATCGAGTTGACATGGAGTGGTCCAAGTCCAAACTCTACATGCTTCAAGGTAATGCTCAGCTCCGACTGAAAACTAAGTCCTAACAGACTCGTGAGCCTGTTGATGTAGACTTTATATATTGCAAGAACTTATGAACTCAAATTTATAAATATGTAAAATAATTTTGTAAAGTCCAAGCTTCAATGCAAGTATATGTATCATATCAAGTAATACAGGGCTCTAATGGAGTCCTCGGTTATCGATCCCACAAGGAAGGCACATTTCTTATAATAAATAGTGTAATACCGAAATCTAATACACAAATCGCAATTAAAGTTTAATGTTTACTTCTACTAACAAGATGCAGAAAACAGTAACAATTAAGCAAACTACAATTACTTCTAATATCTTTAAAACAGAATTAACTAATAGACACACTAAGCTTGTATTTGAAAGGTTTTGATATATAAGAAAAGTATCTTTCCTCTTGCAATGAGTATATGATGTTTGAATGATATGTAATGATTATTTATTGTATTGTGCTAAATAAGAGCCATTATCTCATCTAACTATCCCTCAGTAAGATGATAGTTCAAATAAAAACAAAACATATTAGAAGGTAGTCGATAAAAGACATTGATTACCGCAGATGAAAAATGAACTTCTTGTCTCCTCACCATCACTAAATTTTCTTCTGCTGCAGGTAAGTTCGCATAGAACTCTCTGACCACAGAAACAACAACAACAGTGGAGAAACAACAGTAAATTTCCCAATTTCTTCTAGCAATCATCTCCTCAATTACCTCTCCTGGCTTACTAAACATACGTTTAAGAATCAACTTACGTGACTATAGTGCATCGACGTATCGTTCCTCAGCCCTTGCACTAACAAACTTGTCATAATCAAATCTCATTTTTTCTCTCACATGCTTTGACTTTGGATTCATTTCTAAAAATTCATGAAAAAATTACCATAAATTCCAACATCAAACTATACTTGCTAAATTAACATCTAAAAATAATTTCCACTAAATCCAAGTAATTTCTCATCCCTTTTCTCAAATTTTCACCATGAATAGTGATTTTAGGATTTTCCATAATGTACTCAAAGTACATGGTGAAAATTAAAATTTTTTTCTTAGGAGTAGTGCTCTTACCTTAAGGAATCTAAATCTAACGATTTTTGTTGACATCGGCTCTTATATGATCTAATATATTGATGCCCTAGGCTCCTTTTCGAGAAAATTAGAGGTTGAAGACGATATGGAAGTTAAAAATGGTGATTTTTTGGGTTTTTAACTGCTGAAAAACAATTTTCGCGAACCGATGCCTAATCGCGAGGCATTTGGTGCTTAGCCGTGAAATCTGGCGCTTAAGGGCCAGCACTCTGGCGCTTAGCCGCCAATGCCATGATTTTCACAATTAGGAAAATGCACTAAACCTCTTATTTAATCACCCTTAATCTTCTCAAATTAATTGTCTCTTCCTTATAAATCTCCAATAATCCAATTTCAAACTTTAATATCCATCAATTCCAATCAAGTTTCACACAAACACAAACTTATATTCATTAAAAACAAACCATACTTAATACAAACTAAGAATTTCTATCGAAATGCTTTGGATGAAATACCCTACATACAAACGAACTCAATAACTTAAAGATAGGTTTACTTCTTAAGATGTATTAATCACACATTAAAGTGCAACAAATCACATACATAAAACATTAAACACTTATAACATTAAACACATAAAACATAAAATACATAAAACAAACCACATGATCAAACTAACATTTAATTCGACTCTCCAGTAGGCAGAATATATCCAGAACCACTATTATTTCCATTTGACCCTTCTGGAATATAAATTTGATAGAACGGGCAATGATTGAACACTCTTACATCTTCTTCTTCTAACCACTTGTTCTTCAGGAACATCGCTTTATCTACTTCTTCCACATGACTTGTATGACTGAATTACATCTTGATTTTCCATCCCATGTGCTTCAAATGTGCATTAGTTTCATTAATCTTTGCTTCGATTGAATTCACTCGGGCTTCGATCTTTACAATCTTTTTTGCAATTCCTTGAATACTAATGGAGAGAAATACATTGAATAACTCTTTGGCACTGTCACTGATAAATTTACACTAGTTGGAATCTTCTCTCTTCTTGATCTCATTCTCCCAGAAAGACATGATGCACTCAAAACACTCTTCTTAAGACTCAGGAATGAAAGTTGGACTTGAGGCAAGTATTTCTCTTAATCCAGGGCCTTTTTATAGAATTTAGAAGTGCATAACCCGCCCTTATACGTTTTAAAAATCCAAAATAACTTCAAAAACCACTTCCCTACGATCTAGGCTTCTATAACCTCATTTATCACATGTTTCTTAACTCCGGCTCTTAAGCACCAACTAGGCGGCGCATAGCCGCCAGTGCTCAATTTAGTACAGGTCTGCCAAATGTCCAAAATTTCATTCTGACTCCTCTAAGTCATAATATAAGGTAAAATAAACACTATTATTACATAAAAAACTCCAAAATACTACTACCAAAACATAAAAACAAACCAAACAAAGCACACAAAGCAAACATAAAGCAAAGCACACCGATAACTACGGGTTGCCTCCCACAAAGCGCTTGGTTTAATTTCTTCTGCCTGACATACCCAAAACCCATTCTTAGTGACCCAACATCAGATTCTAATCAGATGTAAGTTGATTGACTGAAAAATCAAGTTTAAGTCTGTGACCGTTAACTTTAAATATTTTTTCAGTTTTAGGATCTTGAATATCCATAACTCCATAACAAAAAACTTTTATCACAATAAATGGACCCTTCCACCTGGACTTATGTTTTCCAGAAAAAAATTCTCAATCTGGCATTATACAACAAAACTTTCTATCCTGACATAAGATTTTTAATATGAATCTTCTGATCATGTCATAAATTCATCTTTTCCTTATAAATCTTAGCATTTTTATAAGTTTCGTTCCTTATCTCTTCAAGCTCATTTAATTGCAATAATCTTTTCTCAGCAGTATCTTTCAAATTATAATTGAACTCCTTAATAGCCCAATATGCTTTCTCAAGTTCAAAAGGTAAATGACAAGCTTCTCCAAAAATCAGCCTATATGGGGACATTCCTATAGGGGTTCTATAGGTAGCCCTATAGGCCCACAAAGCATAATTTATTTTGACTTACCAATCATTTCTGTTTGGATTAACAGTCTTTTCTAGTATTCTTTTAATTTCATGATTGGATAATTCAACCAAACCACTTGTCTGAGGATGATAAGCAGTAGCAATGCGATGATTTATATGATATTTCTTTGCTAACTTCTCAAAAATTGCATTTTAAAATGACTTCCTCCATCAGTTATGATTACTCTTAGAATTCCAAATCTGTGAAATATAATATTTCTCAAAAACTTTGCAACACTTTGAGCATGGTAAAGTAATATCTTCAATCCATTTGGAAACATAATCAACTACTATCAAAATATAAACATTTATGAAAGATGGTGTAAATAGACCCGTGAAGTCTAATCACCAAACATCAAATATTTCAACTTCCAACATATAATTGAGGGGCATCTCATTTCTTCTAGAAATATTGCCTACGCGCTGACATCTATCCTAATTTTTAATATAAGCATTCACATACTTAAAAATTATAGGCCAATAAAATCCAAATTGTATGATTTTATACGCAGTTTTATCAACTCCAAAATGTCTCTCATAATCAGAATCATGACATTTTTTGAATAATTTCATAACTTTCTTACAAAGGTACATATCTTCGAATTATAAGATCCTTTCCTTGTTTATATAAAAATGGGTCATCCCAAAAATAAGTCTTAGCATCAGACAAAAATTTCATCTTTTCCTGGTATGTCAAACCATAGGGTATAATATTACTAACAATTAAGTTTAATATGTCAGCATACTACAGAACACGCCAATCATTAACATTGAATAATTTTTCATCAGGAAAATGTTCATTAATTTCTTCAGCATCACAGAGAGATTTTTCGTTTTCAAGCCTGGACAAATGATCAACAATTTAATTATCAGAACCCTTCCTATCTACTATACCGAAATTAAATTCTTGCAAAATAAGAACCAATCTAATCAATCTCGGCTTCGCATCCTTCTTCTTCATGAAATATTTGATTGCAGAATGATTAATATGCACCACACATTTAGTTTCAATTAAATATGATCAAAATTTATCAAAGGCAAATACTATAGCTAACAACTCTTTCTCAGTAATGGTATAATTAATTTGAGCTTCATTAAGAGTTCTACTAGGCTAATAAATAACTTTGAAAATTTTATCATATTTCTAACCCAAAACAGCACCAATAGCATAATCACTAGCATCACATATTAATTCAAAAGGTTTTTCCCAATTTAGTCAAATTATAATAGGTGCAATGATTAATTTTTCTTTTAATGTTTCAAAGGCATTTAGGCAATCATCATCAAAATAAAAAAGTGCATCCTTTTCCAGTACACGGCATAATGGTTTTGTAATTTTTTAAAAGTCTTTAAAGTAACGCCTGTACAATCTAGCATGTCCCAGAGAACTTCTAATTCTGCTTACATTTATCGGGCAAGGCAAATTAGAGATAATATGAATTTTTACAGGATCTACCTCCAAACCTTTTTATGAAATCCGATGTCTCAATACAATTCCTCCTACTACAATAAATTGGCATTTTTCCTAGTTAAGGATTAAATTAGTTTCTTCACAGAATTTTAGAACTTTAGACAAATGTTCTAAACATGATTCAAATGAAATTCCAAACAATGAAAAGTCATCCATAAAAATTTCAATCCCTTTTGCAATTAAATCACAGAAAATAGCCATCATACATCTCTGAAATGTAGCAAGGGCATTACATAAACCAATGGGCATTCGTCTAAAATCAAATGTACCATAAGGACTGGTAAACATAGTTTTCTCTTGATCCTTGGGAGAAATTTGAATTTGGTGGTAACCAATATATCCATCCAGAAAATAAAAGTATTTACGCCCAGCCAGTCTATCCAACATCTGATCTTGAAATGGGAGTGGAAAATGATCTTTCCTTGTGGCAAGATTTAATTTTCTATAATCAATGCATATTCGCCACCATGTAACTTGTCTTGTTGGAATCATTTCATTCATTTCATTAACTATCACAGTTACTCCTCCTTTCTTAGGAACATAGTGAATAGGACTAACCCGTGCACTTTCTGAAATAGGGTAGATAATTCCATCATCCAAAAACTTCAAAATTTCTTTCTTAACAACATCTTTCATGATAGGATTTAATCTCCTTTGGGGTTCAGCCCGAGGTTTGCAATTATCTTCCATAAGAATTCTATGCATACTAATTGAAGGACTGGCTTTTTAATATCAGCAATTGTCCATCCAAATGCTTCTTGTATTTTTTCAAAATTTCAAGCAAACTCTCTTCTTCTTTTTCAGTCAATTGAGATGAAATTATAACAGGCAAGGTTGAGGATTCACCCAGAAAAATATACTTCAAATGATCAGGAAGCATTTTTAGCTTAATTTCAGGAGGTTTTCCAATTAATGGACCATAAGATTCATCTTTTTCAGTCATGTCCAATAATTCAAAATTTTCATGAAAATAATTTAATTCTTCCTCTTAAAAATCTTTAGAATGATGTAACTGCTCTTCTTGCATATGTTCCAATTCTTCTCTTTCAGGTTTTTCTTAATAAATTGACTTGAAATAACATTTACTCAAATATCTGATGACATCCATCCTATAACATTCATCATCTTTACGTATTGCAGGATATTTCATTGATTTCGAAATATTGAATGTAATAGTTTGATCATCAACCCTCATCATTAATTCTTCTTTTGCACATCAATCATTGCTCTACCTGTGGCTAGGAAAGGTATTCCTAAAATGATGGGTATCTCTTTATCTTCCTCCATATCAAGCATAATGAAATCAACAGGAAAAATAAATTGATCCACTTTAACCAAAATATCTTCTATAACTACTTTTGTATATGTGATCGAACGATCTGCTGATTGCAGAGTTATAGTAGTTGGAGTTATCTCTCCTAATCCCAGTCGTTTGAATATTGATAGAGTCATAAGGTTAATGCTTGCACCCAAATCACATAAAGCCTTTCCATAGAATTTGTTTCCGATTGCACATGGAATTGTGAAACTACTAGAATCATTAAGCTTTTCAGGAAGCTTCTTCTAAATTATTGAACTGCACTCCACACTAAGTGTAACTGTCTCATTATCTTCAAACTTCCTATTTTTGTTGAGAATATCCTTCATAAATTTCACATAGCTCGGCATTTTTTCTAAGGCTTCAGCAAATGGAATATTAATGGTAAGCTTCTTAAATATCTCCAAGAATTTTGAAAATTGTTTATCCAACTTTTGATGATGAAGTCTTTGAGGAAATGGAGGTGGTGGCTTTTCCAAATCAAACATAGGTGGAGAAATTGGTCTTTACAAACCTTTCAGAGCATCCTCTTTTGGTTCTTCAATCTCTTCTTTCTCTACTTCAGTTTCTTTCTGAACTCTACCTTCCAACTCTCTTCCACATCTCAGTTGAATTACTTTTACATGCTCTTTATTGTTATCTCTTGGTTTCACTTCAATATTACTTGAAAGAATTTGTTAGTATCTATTACTTAATGAATTTGCAATTTTCCTCAATTGATCTTCAATATTTCTGATGGTTGCTCCTTGAATTTGCAATTGATTTCCCATATGTGACACCACTTCTTCAATAAACAACTTCTTCTCCTTTAATTGTAAAGCATTGTTGAAACCTAGAGGATAGGTTAGTCTATAGTTTTTATTTCCTTGGTTGTTCCAGTTCCCGAATTGGTTTACTTGGTGGTTCCCCTATTGTTGATTAATACCACCCTGATTATTGGTATTCCAGTTAACGTTTGGATGATTCTTCCAACCTGGGTTATAATAATTGGAATATGGGTTATTAGACTTGCTTATAGCATTCAAAGTTTCTGGTGAAGAATAAGAATAAACCATTTGGTCTAATGAATTTTCTTCAATCAAGCAATTTGGCTGAGAAAAATTCATCCCAAATTGTTTTATCTTCCTTGAAATTGCAGCAACATGATTTGTAAACATTAGAAAATCATTATTTTCATGAACACTATCTACCTTTTTAGGATTTACCCTTTCAGAAGGCCATTGAAAATTATTAGTAGCTATTTCTTCAATTAAGGCATAAGCATCAGAAAATTGTTTAGACATTAATAATCCACCAGCAGCAGCACCGATAATTAATCTAAGAGATCCAACTAATCCGTTATTAAAAATTTGACTTATTAACCAAGCTAGTATCAAATGATGTGGAAATTTCATGAGGAGATCTTTAAATCTTTCCCATGCTTCATATATTGATTCACCTTCAAACTGACAAAAAGATGTATTATCATTTCTCAACTTAGCAGTCTTCGATGGTGGAAAATATTTACTAAGATCACCCCAAGTTCTGATAGATCCTGGTGCTAACGAATTTAACCATATCTTAGCTTTATCCCTTAGTGGGAAAGGAAAAAGTTTGAGTGTAATAGCATCATCCAAAACACTATCATATTTAAATGTAGCACACAACTCTAGAAAATTAGCAAGATGCAAATTAGGATCTTCATTTATTGCTCCCCCTAATTGATTATTAGACACCATTTGGATAATAACATGTTTAAGCTCAAAGGAATTAGTAGCTATAGAAGGGTGTTGAATACTACCACGAAGTTCATCCACTGTAGGGTTAGCATAATCTCTTAAAAGTCTGGATTCTTGATGGATGCCAACATTTTGATTTTGATGATTTATCATTACTTGAATATTTTAATATTTTTCTTTATTTTTATTTTTTTTGAATTTTATGATAGTTCTTTCTAATTGAAAATCGTAAGGCACAAGTCCCTCAGAACCTGAACTACGCATACAACAACAACAAAAAAAAATAAAACACACTAATAAAATATCTTTTTCTTTCTCTTATAAAGAAGTAATAATTTTGAAAGTATTGTTGTGGAAGTATTTTAATGTGTTGTGACAAATAGGAGCAAATTTATTTCTTACCCTTACTTGGTTCTATAAAGAATATTGGTTAATTTGAAATCTTAAAATTCTGAACATGGTTAGGCAGGGAAGATACCAGCTCTCAATCTAGAGTTCCCTCGATTCCCTCCACATGGGCTAACTTCTCAAACAAAATTTAAAATATCAAACTAAATTAGGGGCTTTTGCCTGTCACTCTAAAGACCTATTTTTTTACTCCCCATTAAAAACATATCTCCTAATATATTTGTATTTAATTATATGGACTACAATTCTCATCCATATAATTGAATGTGATTTAAACCATTGTTGTTTGAGACAATACCGCATTAGATCTTACATAATCTCACAACAAATTTAACATCTTAACTGACCAAATTAAGAAGTGAATTAAGTTTATGGAATTAAATCTTCACAACTTATTCTAGCTTTAAACACTTATACATTCCACAAAAATCCAACATAATTTAATTACTTGTTCATTTAAGAAAGAAAAAGATAAAGAAAACTACTCAGATCTCATGTAGAAAACACAAGCAAACATTGATTTGAAAATAGAGATCATAAAGAAAACACAACAAGAAAACTAAATATAAAAATAAAAGTAAAAACTTATCTGAAAATCCTTTCCACAAGACTCCGGAAGTTTCTTTGAAACTTGACTTTCCACAGGACAACACTACACGAGTTGGCGCCCAAATCTATTGACTCCACTTCTGACTTTAAACTTCAATAAGAAGTAGATAAATGGATGAAAGAAAATTGGTGGAAAAAAGTTTCACACCAACCCTTTCTCCTCTTAAACTAAACAAACTAAACTATAAAATATAAAAGACTGAAAGTTAAAATAGGAGAGAACTCTGAAATTAGAAAAGACTCTTAAAAACTAGACACTGTAAAAACTCTCATGACAAAATATTAATAATACTCTAAAAGTTGCCTTGCTGCCTCTTCAAATTATGTCCTTATTAAAAGTATCCACCGAAAGATGCATCCCTTCATTCAAATTTACCGACCAAGGAAAGTTAAGGAAGTCACCACCTAAAGTTGCTTCAAGCACCCCTTAAAATTGGTGCCAAAAAGAAGAAAATTCGATTTTTAATTGTGGCGACTAAGCACCGCCACGGCTACGCTTAGCTGCCAGTGGCCAATTTTTCATTTTTTTATTTTTTTTACTCCAATTTTGATCCAATTTTGCTCCTTTTATCATAATCACTCATTTTCATCATACCTGTAAGAAAAACACAAAATACCTTCCATTAAAGTGCAATATCATCAAGAATATGTATAAAAATACTAAATATTTTAGGAGTATCACTAGTAAAACTTTTAATGAAGCTCAGATTAATTATACCACTACTGAAAGAGAATTATTAGATATTGTGTATGGTTTTAAAACGTTTAAACCATATATTATTGGAATTAAATAGTGTATACAGACCATTGAGCTATCAAATATTTAATGCAAAAGAAAGATGCCAAGCTAAGATTAATCAGAAGGACACTTTTAATGTAAGCATTTGACATTGTTATAAATGATAGAAGAAGATCTGATAATTAAATTGTTGATCATTTGTCTAGACTGGAGTATTATAAAATATATGAATTTGAGAAGGAAATTACAGAAAATTTTCCTAATGAGCAACTTTACAATATTAAAGAAAAGAATTTGCCTGTGTATGCTGATATTGTGAATTATTAGTAAGTGATATTTGGCCACATGATTTAAAAGGGCAACAACAAAAGAAATTTCGATATGATGCTAAATTTTCTTTTTGGAATGAACCCTACTTATATAAACAGTGTAAGGATCTTATTATTAGAAGATGTGTGCCATATGAAGAAATTGAACCAATTATTCAGAGTTGTCATGATTCAGAATTTGGAGGACAATTTCGTACTGATAAACTGCTTATGAGATTTTACAATTTGGATTTTATTGGCCTACTCTTTTAGGGTGTATACAGATATATACAATCATATGATCGATGTCAGGGTATTGGTAATATTTCTAGATGAAATGAAATGCCTCTGAATTTTACATTAGAAGTTAAGATCTTTGATGTATGGGGATGGGTTTTATGGGACCATTTACTCCTTCATTCAGAAATTTATATATAGTGGTTGTTGTTGATTATGTCTCAAAATGGGTCGAAGTAATTGCTTTACCAAGATGGATTCTTGGTGTGTTTCAAAATTTTTAATGAAAAATATTTTTACAAGTAATGGAATGTCGAGAGCGATCATAACTGACGGTGGATCTCATTCTAGGAATAATCGAATTTAGAGATTGGAAAATATAATATTATTTATTGAATCTCTGCTGCTTATCATCCTTAGACTAGTGGTTTAACATAAGTGTCGAATTGTGAAATTAAAAGAATTTTGGAGAAAATTGTGAACCTTCACAAATTAGACTACTCTGTGAGATTAGATACTGCATTATGGGCATATATGACTGCTTATAAGACACATGTTGGAATGTCTTCTTCTAGACTAGTATTTGGAAAGACTTGCCACTTACTTGTAGAATTGAAGCATAAAGCATATTAGGCAATAAAAGAGCTAAATTTTAACTTGAAGAATGCAGATGAGAAGAGACTTTTGTAATTGAATGAACTGGAAGAAATTAGACATGAATCTTATCATAATGACAGTGTTTATAAGGAGAAAATGAAATTAGGGCATGATCTGAAGATAATAAGGAAGAAATTTGAACCAGGACAGAAAGTTTTGCTATACAATACAAGATTGAAATTATTTCCTGGAATACTTAAGTCTAGGTGGATCGGACCTCTTACTGTTACAAAAGTTTATTCTTTTAGAGTTGTTAATATTGAGGATCCTAAAATTGAAAATATATTTAAAGTTAATGGGTATAGATTAAAACCATATCTTGAAGGGTATCAACCAGATTTTAAAGAGTTTTTAATTTTAAGTCATCATAAATAACTAAATGTTTGTCGGCTGATGACATTAAACCAAGCGCTTTATGGGAGGCAACCCATATTTATCTTTATTATGTTTGCTTTCTTGTATTTGGTAGTTGTGCTTGTAGTTAGTAATATTTGAGTCCTAGTCATTCGTAAATATCATGAAAGATTAAATATTATTGAATCATATGGAAGAATTAGAATATTTTGGGCCAAAATGAAGTTCGATGCAATATTAAACACTAGCGCTGCTTCCGACCGCTAAATTGTCTGGGTTGAAACTTTTTAAAGAGTGTAAAATGTAGTTTTATAAAATAGGATTTTGATTTATTTTAATATATAAGGATTTTTTAAAATAATATTTTAAATTTGAAGAATACGAAATCAAACTGATCTCATATAAATAATAGTTTAAATAATTAGGCATTTCACCACAAGACATGTATTTATTTAGAAGAATATATACATTTCTTGGGGTAAAGCTTGATCAAATAAACTATAGAATTCATGATATCCGTTTGGTCTGCAAACCATTGTTGACCGAAAATTTCCTCTATCTAATATGAAGGAATTAGATAGTGTTTATATTAATCTACGGTCTTTAAGTTTCCTATAAGGGCAAGCCTCTATAGTTAATTACATCTTAGATAACTGAAGTCACCTAAGAAAACTCTTAATATAGATAAGGAAATATTTATATTCATGAATTCCAAAGGTAAGGTTTCCAAAAAAAATGTGATAGTCAGAAACTCAATAGGTGAATGGCCAAATTTTGGAACATTTCATTTTATCAGAAATCAAAGGAGAGAAGGCTAGATGAAGGACTTAGATTCAAGGAAAATCTTGATGTCTTCCCAAACTATCTTATGGTTTAACTTTGATTTAGGATATTTATTTGGTGTTTCATCCTATCAATTTTATTATTTAGAACTTACATTTACTTGATACTGATCATGTGAATGGACTGGAAGATAGAAGGATTTATACCATTCCGTCGACAACGTCGGAACCCTAAAACGAGTTAGGCCTTATGTTGCACAACATGGTTATGCAAGGGCCTAAAGAGAAAAAAGGTGAAGATTTATGCTGCACTAAATAAGCTAACTTGAAGTCCTATGGCTTGTTGTTTTAATTTCTAAGGATTTTTTCTATTGAAGATGGCCGTGCTGCCCACCATGAATGCTCCGAGCTCCTCGTCATAGCAGGTTTAGTTTAAAGAAGTGTCAATTGTAAGAGAGAAGAGAAGTCTCATGTTTTGGAAATATTTAAATTGAGTTGCCTTAATATTTTATTAGGGGAACATTAAAGTTGATTATAGCGACACCGGTTAAGATCCCACGGTTCCATCATCTCGGCACCACTATTTTCATCAGATTCACTTAGTCCAAATGAATTTACTAAACTCAACTTAATGAGTTCCATACTTTCATTTAGACTGTGGGAAAGCCCGTTAGCAACACGTAGGTTACCTCCTCCAAGTGATTCCCGATCATCCAACTAGACATTTTAATTTTGTTACAATTGTGTTTTTTTTTTCTTTGTAATTAAATTTTGAGTTATTTTATATTTTTTACTGTTGTGGCGGTGAATTTGATCTTATCTTAATTTTTAATTTTGACTTTTGGACTCAGTTTTGTGGCTATCCTAAATGTTTCAGTTTTCATGTGGTGTAACATTGTTGTTTAACATGCAAATTTGCAAGGAAATAAAGTGCAGTAGAGTGCAAGTAAGTAAATTGCAATAAAATAAAAACATACCTGGTAGGTCTTCTTGTCATCTCCACTCAAAAATTTAGTATTCTTGCAATAAACATTTATAATTTGTAGGAATTTAAAACCTATGCGTATGTTCATCATAAGCTTACAAAGTCCTAGGTCATAACCTGGTGGGTCCTATACATTTATTTGAGAGTTATTTTTCATTTAATAGATATAATAGGTTCAGTTGTTCTACAAGGTGTCCAAAAGATTTGTGAAATAGATCTAGGGGATACCTGGACATTTGACACTCGTTTTGAACTTCCTTGAGTTTATTTGGACTTATCATATTTATTAAATGATTCATCCCTTTTTTTTAATACCCTTGTGCTCAGTGAGCCAATGTTTTAGTCATCCCGAAAGGTGGGGTATTTATCATTTGGTACTTTACTTTGGAATTATCTGAGTGAGCCTTTAGAGGCAAACTTAACTTATGGAAGAATTTATCAAATTTTGATGGGCTTGTAATGTTTCAAAAGTAGTTTAAAATTAACTATGTTTTCTTTTCTAATTCTTATTAGTTAATTCCTTTGATTAAGCCTAGCTCACTACTAAGCCCTTAAGATCTTAGTAGGTATCTTCATGTCTTTTAGAAAAGGAAGTTAAATGACCTTCATGATAGTGATTATTATCAAAATATTGAATTTTCATTTAAACATCAAATTAAGGGGTATTAAATTTGTGGAACACTAACTTCCAAAATCAACTCCTAACCTTAAGGCTCTTTTAATTTAATTTTCTTCCAAATTATGATGATTAATTAAATCATAAATTTTGACTTTTAATGTGGCAAAATGAAAAGGGTTTCTACCACCTACCCTTCTATGTTTCAAACATTCAAAAATAATGATTAAGATCATTTCTTGCCCTTTCCCATTTTAATTAAACTTAAATATTGTTTAAGGATAAATTCTTCAAAATGACAATTTTACCCCTAAAGGCCTTTATAACTTCATAATTCATTGAACTTAACTCAAAACGACTTTAAAACTTTTATGTGGCACCACTTATAGGTTAATTAAAACATTAGAGGGGAAAATGTGATTTTTCAAATTTCAATTTAATTTATATATTTATTTTAATGCAAAAATAAGGTTTTCAATGAAAATTCAAAAACATGTCCAAAATAAGACCTCTAACTTTAAAATTTTTATTGGAGGTCGACCTAGACCAGAGGACCACTTAGACAAAATTTCAAGATTTTTTGGGTTTTAATTTAATAATTAGAATTATTTTAAGTTCTCGATCTTTAATTAATTCTAAATATTTTTAAAGTTGAAAATTCAATTTTATATTTTTCTTAAATCCCCTGGAGTTCAGGGAACCTAAAGAAATAAATTTTATATTTTTTTTATTTTTATTTTAATTATTAGAATTATTTTAGTGGAAAAATAAGAAAATTCATTTTTAGCCTTTTAAAAATTAATTTAAGCCTTTAAAAATTAATATCTTAATTTAGAGGCTTAGGAAAATTATGTGGATGGTCCCTAAATGATTAGGAGACCAAATGTGATAATTTGATGATTTTTAATATTTTTTTTATTTTATTATTTTTTAATTATTTAAATGTTTATAACATAGTTAAAAATGAAAATTTTATAAAAATTCTAATTTTATTTTTAGGAAATTCCTCTAATCACTGAGAACTCTTAAAATTAATTTTAACAATTATTTGAGTTGTATTTTAATTAATAAAATTATTTTAATGTTTAAAATTATCATTTCACTTAGAAAATTCATTTTGGTGGCTAAATGAACTCCAATTGTCATGAAATAATTATGCGGAGTTTTCTGACCTTTAAAATTTAGTGGATAATTCTTTTTAAGCCATTTTCATTTATATATAATCCAAGTTATTTTTATTTGAGTTTGAGGTCTTAATTACCATTAAGAATATTTTTAATGACTTAAATTAAGGATATTATTAATGACTTAAATTAAGTTTCTATTTTTTCTAGGGTCCTCTAGTCATAGGTAATGTACCATAATTTTTTTGGATTTTTATAATCAACATTCTAATTATTGGAACTAATTTATCAAAATAGGTGCCAAAACTTAGAAAATATATATCTCTTCATAAAGGTCCCCTCTGACCTTGGAAAAATAAGTGAAGATCCCCCCCTGATAGAGGCTACAACATGCTAAAATGGAAAGCCATGGTGAAATGTCCTAATGCATGGAGAATTAAAAATTACAGAATGTATTTAATCAATTAAAAATCATACATGCATCAAATAAATTTCAAATCTTTTCCACATTACTCTCCTCTATTCAATGAGCAAGAGGGTGTTTTTATTTTATTTTTATGATTTTTCTACACCAAGTTATGGATTTATAAAGTTTAGGTGATTTAAATAATTCTGAAAATCCATATTTTCTTACTAAACCACGTCAACTTATGGCAGATCAAAGTCTCCATGCAGTACCCTGCCATTTAACGCCGCCAGCTGACTGGGATGCTACGCAGCACGCTGTTTCGTTCCATCTTCTTATCTGGTGCAATCTGAGCCGTCTAACATAAACATGTGTGATCGAACGACTACCCGTCTTCGTCCCTGTCTAGTGTGATCTCATGACCGTTAACACTAATACCCTAATTTCTCAGCCTGTACTCAATGAAAACTCTTTGGGTTTGATCCTATGGACTCATCTAAGCATGTCGAACATAACCATATGGCTAAGCATGGTTTAAATTAACCCTAGTTACATGGAGAATTCAGAGAAGTTCAGAAGTAGGAGAGGTCAATACCTTGGCTCTGAGAAGTGAAGCTTCAATCAGAGATGCTCTACACCTTCGTTTGAGCCCCAGGAGCTTAGGGATGAAGCCTCTTACCCTGGTGAATTACCTAGGTTAGCAAGTGGCCAGACCCAATTTAGAGCTTTGTTGGAAGTCTCTGCTGGAGTGGCCTGGTGATCGGGCTTTCAATGGATAACTTATTCTCTTGCTGTGGGGATGGTGTGGATGAGTTTAATTTGACTTTGGTGAACCTTTGGAGGATGTCCTTTTTATGGCTTGAAATTGGACTCCAAAATTGAGCTGGGTCAAAGGGTTGCAGGGCAGGAATGTAGTGGGGATTGAGTTCTCTCTATTGTGGGAAGGATTTGAAGTGATTTGGGCAGAGTTTTGTTAAGTTCTAGTTCATCCAACCATTTGGCCGTGAAGGGCGGTGATTTAAATAGTCGTGGCTAGGGTGGTTGCCAGGGCTTCAATTCAGGTGCAAAGAGATGCTAAAGTGGAGTACAGAAGACCTTCAATGGAAATTTTGGGCTGAGATATCCATAGGGTGGTGTTTGGGTTTACTTAGCTTGGATGTGGCTCTCGGATAGGGCTCCTCTGGGGACTAGGACGGCAGCCAGGCCAGGGTAGGTGGCCAGTGAGTCAGGTGAGCCAGTGGGCAGGCCATGAGTGCAAGGGATTTTAACTGTTAAGGCATTATGGAAAACATCTCTTAGGTTTAACCATTTAAAGGAGGAGATCCCCTAATTTTGGGAACCTTCGGTCCATGGCTCCACTAAGGTGGGCTAGGTGGATCTAGCCCAATCCTTAGAGTCAGTCTAGTGGCTGTGGAGGGGTTGGTTTGGTCACATTTTGCTCAATTTGGTGAATTTGTGTCATGGATTTTTTTGGGTCACTTGGGTTCAAATTGGGCTAAATTGGGTTTGAGCATGAATTGAGCTCAAGCGATTGAGTAATATTATATCTATGATTGCCAAGAATGGTTTGGAGAAGGATTGGATTGGTTTTGGATTGGTTTGGGGGAACAATTTAGCTTGATTTGGGGTTTTGGTCAATTTGGGGCAAGTTGGGTTAACTTGGGTTTAGGTTAGGCTAGGATTTGGTCCAAGACCAATTGAAGGTTCCAAATGGTCTAGGGGGATATCATAAAGAGTTCCCAAAATCAATTGGGTGGAAATTTTGGGAGTAGGAAACTCAATTTGGGGGATTTTAGAGATGTGTTAAATTTAGGCTAAATTTTGGTATTTTTGGTTCATGTGAGTTTGAGTGAGGCATGGATCGATGGTTCAATTCAGTTTAGGGGAGCTTCATGGAAAGTTTAGAATTCAAATTGAGGGGAAATTGATTGGCATTAGGTCAATTTGGGGGATTTGGGTCACTTTGACAAAATTGGGGATTTTTTATTTTAAATGACATGGAACTCAAATGTGGGTCAAATTGAGCTTGTTTTTGGTTTAGATTGAGGCTAGAGATGTTGAATAAAAGTTTGGAATTGAAATTGGGCAAGATTGGGGTCAATTGGGTAAACATTGGGTTTAATTTGGGCACTTTTGGGTTAAATGGGTAAAATTGGGGCTTTTGGTTAAATTGAGCTAAATTAGCCAAATTGGGTCATGTGGTTGTTGAGAGAATTGAAATTGGGAATATTTAGAAGGTTTTTTGAATTTATGGGAATTTTTCAAAATTTTGGAATTTTGGGCTAAGAGGGGCATTTTGGTCATTTTTGGGATTTTTTGGGAAATTTGGCAAATTTGGGTAATTTTGGTTAATTTGAGTGGTAGGGAGTATTATGGAATGATTTTTGAAAAATTATGGGTAATTTGGGTGATTTTGGAAATTTTGGGGGATTTTAGGGTTTTGGGGGTATTTTGTGTAGGTTTATAGGCAAGGGGTTAGAAGATTTTTTTTTTTTTGGAAAAATTGGGATTAGTTGAAAGTGAGTAATATGACATTGTTTAGGTGAGCCATGGACCAAGTGCCACCCTCATTTTTTCTTCTAAGTGTTGGTACTAGCCAAACCCTGGCCTGGGGCTAAGGGCTTGGGAAATTCACTGACATGAGTTTCCAAAGAGTTAGGGAATCAAAGGTAATGTCCTTGTTTAAAGTAGTGAGTGAGTAGTATAAGTGTGTGTAAGCTCTAGACCCCCCAGGGTAGATCTTAAGGTCTGAGCACGTGTAGGAGACTTCTCTTAGGTTTCTTTATGCTTTGTCTCTTCCTTCAAAAGCTAGAGGTTAGGCCTTAAGCATATGAAAACTCCTAGTGAAGTGATAAAAGTTTGAATATCTAAGGGGAAAGGTTCCATAACTAGTCTTCTAAGAAAGTCACTAGGAGAGTCCTATGGCTAGACCCTAGGTTATTCTTAAGAAAGACTAGACCTCAACCAAAAGTGAGGTCAACAAATGGACCCCCAATAGGTGTGGTGTGTCGGGCAACACACTGCACGTATTGGTGTTGACCAACGAGATCAACAAAACCAACACAATTGTCTGAGTCAACACTCAAGACAAACCCAGAATTTAGTGAGGAAGTTTCCGCTGGGTATTATCTGGTTGAAACCTTTCAAGTCACAGGAACTCCTGATGGGGAAGGAAAATGTAATACCTTCATGAGAGAAGCTATGGATTTCAAGCCTCCAAACTCTGAAGGAGTCCGATCCGAATCGATTTGAAGTTGGAATTTAGATTTGGAGTTGGGATTTAGAATTTGAATTTGATTTCAAATTTAATTTTGAGTTTGAATTCTAATTTTGAGAATTAATTTTAATTTTAAGTTTTATGGAATTTACGGAAATTTTAAAATTTGTGGAATTTTAAATTTGAAAATTTTAATTTTGTGGGAAATATTAAGTGAGTGCAAATGGGAAATCGAAATTTTAGTACCGATCTTGGAAGGTGGGAGTCAGAATTTAAGTACTGATCCCGCAGGGTGAGAACTAGAATTTAAGTACCAGTCTCGACATGAGAATTTGAATTTTGATACCAACCTCGGGATTTTATAAGTGTGGAAAATTTTTCAGAAGGAAGATGAAAGTATAGGGACTTTAGGGGAAATCAGACGACTGAGCTCCAATCTTGAAATTTCATGGAGGGTGAAAAGATTTCTCAAATAGGATGTGAAATTAGAGAAATTTTTGGAAAAAATGGATGACTAAGCATCATTCCTAGAATTTCATAGAAGGCAACTATTTCTCGGACAGGGAATGGAAAATTAGGGAATTTTTTGGGAAATTGGACGACTCACTCAGTTCTCGAAATTTCATGAAAGGCAAAAAATTTCTCGACTAAGCTCCATTCCTGGAATTTCATGGATGGCGGAAAATTTCTCGGATAGGGAATGGAAAATTAAGGAATTTTTTGGAGATATCGAACGACTAAGCTTCGTTCCTAGAATTTCATGGAAGGCAGAGAATTTCTTGGATAGGGAATGAAAAATTAGAGAATTTTTGGGGAATCAGACGACTAAGCTCTGTTCCCGGAATTTCATGGATTGTGGAAAATTTTTCAGATAGTAAATGGAAAGTTAAGGAGTTTTTGGGGAATCAGACATCTAAGCTCCATTCCTGAAATTTCATGGAAGGCGAAAAATTTCTCGAATAGGGAATGAACAATTAGGTAATTTTGGGATTCTTGGGAAGGAAAGCTCAAGGACTCGCATCCGACTGAAGGGGTAATAAGAGGGATTCAGAACTCAACTACTGATCACAGAATTTCTTATGAGGAGAATTTGGTGAAACTTGATATTGACTTTCAAAGAAAGTAATTTAGTGCAATTCGGCCTAGACTGGTAGCCATTGCAAGATTTGCAGAATTTCCTGATATTTCTAGTTTGTGAGAAGTGGCGCTGTGTGAAAAGTTCCAAATTTTGTAGAGTGCCCACGAAAGCGAATGATTCGAAGATGAGTGCAAGGACTCAGAATCACGAGAGAGAGAATATTATCATTTGTTTTTATTCAATTCATTATTTTCTTTCAATTCGTTTTATTTTATTTCATTTTTTCTTTTGATTTAAATTTCGATTTAAATTTTGATTTTAATTTAAATTTCATTTAATTTAAAGTATGAGTTCATTTTACTTTCTTTTTCATTTCATTTGATTTCAATTGATATAAGTTCTGAGTTCATTTTGATTTTAATTTAATTTTATTATTATTTTATCCTTTTATTCCGCATCATTCTTTTGTCCTTTTCATTTTGAACCAACACATGGTTCTACGGTTTTCGACTATCGCACTGAGAAACAAAAGATTTCTGAAAACAGAAATCTTCATTAATTTTGCTGAAAGTAGTACAACTGATCATATGCTGACAAGCATCCAAAAGTAGATTATGTGTACAAAACTGAACAGAGCCAACATATGTTATCATCTGGCTACCGCAAATGTGGTGACAACAACTGTCATGACCCGTTGCAAGGGTAGTAAATTTATGCTACTTGAGACTGCTTCAGAAACGAGCCAACCTGCCAAGTTTACACTCTAGAACAAAAGTCCCCATATGAACACTGGGAGGTACTGCCATCACAGTGGCAAAGGACGTAGGTTCTCCAATTCTGGATCCGGCTCGTAGTAAAACAGTACTTTATCTTCATCTAGTCATCTGAAGGTGACTGACACCCTTTTTCTCGTAACTACTGTGATGCAGTGTTTTGCTAAATCTGCTCCATTTCATTTTAATACCAGTATTGATCCGACTGGTAGAGGAATTTCAACAAAACCTAGGATTTCTCCCTGTCCGACAATCTGGATTTCTCGTCTAAACAAGATATTACATTCACTTATAAAAGAGACAGTGAAGAAGGGTCTCACAAAATCATGGTGGTCGATATGAGACGGGATGCAGTCCTTGTTCTCCTAAATATTTATGATGCAACTATTAGGAATACAGTCTACAGGTAAGACATGCCACTCTACCATCCTCTTTATCATCTTCTTGATTTGTGGCGGCATCGAATCAACCTCATCATGTTGTAAGATCCCTGGGGTGTTGCCTTGTCTATCTTCAGCGATGTTATAGCAACAACCACACTGAATAGTGTCTCTACCCTTTCCTCATTTCCATTTTAACGGCTCTGTATATGTCCTCGGCCTTAAGCGACCAGCTCTACCCAAAGTTTGAAGAGTGTTGATGCAGTACAGAATTCCTTCTTCGTCTTTCATCAAGCAGTATGAAACAAATTTCCCTTGTATTTCTTCTTAGTGTTGAAATTCCTTCTTTCTGATTCTTCTAATTTTTGCCATCAAGTAGTATGAAACTCCTCGCGGCGGCGGCGGCTGCAGGATGAACTATGGTACATATGGCTCTACATCAGGATACTCCCTGCTTCTGAGTAGCATTGAGGAAGCTTCATATACCTCAAATATCCCATATTCCTTTAGCAGTAAAGCATGACATTCTGGGCACTCTGAAAAAGCCCCTGTTGCTGAAGGCAGTCTGGGTAAACTCGAGTTGCAAGTTGGACACCCAGTCAAAATTCCTTCCATCAGATCTAATGTCTGTTAGGCATCATCTGCAGCCTCTGGCTCAGTATCTGAGCGCGGTGTACTGTCGTCATTTTTTTTCATTTCAGAATCATAAGAATATTCGGGAGTGGGTGATAGCCCGGCGGCTAGCTCCAGAGCTTGTCTTCTCTCCATCTTGTCTAAGAGGTGATGCTTGCAGCGATTTGCATTTCTTATTTTTTTACGCACCAACGGTGCATCTGAGACTCTTTCACCTGAAGCGGCGACAAGATCACCCCGTGGAGTAGTGATCATAGATGGGACCTGACTGTGTCTCCTGGCAAGGAGGTATGAGTAAATGAACCCTCTAGTACCTCCATATCCCGATGATTGTCTGGTCTCTTTACGACCAATCTTATTCGTTGACTTCATGTCTATAGTCTTCTTTTGTCTGTTTCTTTTTAAGACGTGAAGTCCAAGCTGTATTTGGAAGCAAACACCAACTCGCAACCCAACACCTCCTGCATAAGTAAATAAGGGAAATGTCAGTGGGTGGTGTTGTGCAAGAATAAGAACAAATGAAATTTTATTATCTTTTATTTTTAATAGGTTTTATAATTTTTTTAATGTAATTATCATATTTAATATAGTTTTATAAGTTTTATATATAGAAAATTTAACAAGGGTATTTTATTTTGTGAGAAAATTTACTTTATTTTATTATAAGATTTGGACCTAGTCACAGACGCTGGCCCTATTCTACATTAGAATGAAAATATTTCTTCATATTCCTCATGTCGAGTAGTACTTTATGAGATATCGTCTGTTTATTAGCAACATGGGTCTATCCCCTTGAGAATCTACCAGTTGGTACGACCTCCAGAGTAAACCTTTTCAACCACGTATGGTCCTTCCCAGGTCAATTCAAGTTTTGACGCCTATCTTGCGGTGTGCAAAAATAGGCCTTTTAAGAACGAGCACGAGGTCTCCAATTTTAAACGATCTCGAGCTGACCAACTTATCGTGGGCGTGAATCATCTTTGCTTGGTAGATTTCCAAATTTTACTGTGCAAGAAATCTTTTCTCTTTGAGACTTTCTAATTCTGCCAGTCGAAGTTTGACATTCTCTTCTGTTGTAATTTGGTTAGTGACGGTGATCCAGAGCGCAGAAGTTGAACCTCTAGCGGAAGGACTGCCTCGGACCCTAACACAAGTGCATAAGGTGCAGATTGTGTCGGCGTTCTGACGGTCGTCCTATAGGCCCACAAAGCTTCTAACAGTTTCTCGTGCCATCCTCTTTTGAGTTCGTTGAGCGTCTTCTTTAGAATTTTAATGAGTGTCTTATTAAAGGCTTCTATCAAGCCATTTGCTTTGGGGTAGTATATTGTTGAGTATCTCCAATCTATCCCATGTCTTTTGATGAAGTTGTAGATTTTCATGCTCTTGAAAGCGAACCCATTGTAAGAGATGATCATTCGTGGCACACCAAAGTGGTAGACAACCTGATTCTTGAAGAATTGTAGAATTTACTGTGCTGTAACTTCTTATAGTAGAACTGCCTCAGCCCACTTGGAGAAGTAGTCTGTAGCTGCGAGTATCAATCTGTGTCCTTTCGAAGATGGAGGGTCTATCAGACCCACTATATCCGTGCCTTAACCCGACCCACAATTACGCAAGAATTAACTTCCAAAAGATGGTTAAAAACTTGACCTAATTTATAAATAGCAGCTGGTGTGCAAAATCTTAAATGATATAAAAAATAAAAAATATTTTACACAATAGGGGCACTACGCAAGTATACGTATTGTTCCAAGTAATATAGAGTTTTCTTTAAAAACCCCAGTATCAATCCCACGCGAAAGTGAAGTAAGAGTTCTTTAGTCAAATTCTAGTCTAGTACTAATAGTCCTTAGTTTGGAATGTTGATTAAATTGTATTTTATCTAGCAACTACTCCTAATATAACTAAATGCAAATGATAATTCTAAAGATAACCTTTTTTGGATGAGTTGGTTTGGAGAATTTTGAGATATTAACAACTATTATTCTTATGTAATGAAATAGATAATGTATAGGAATGAGATGCATTTAATATTGTATGTGCCAAATAGGAGCAATCCTATTCTTTACCCTTTGGTCTAGGCATAAAGAACATTGACTAATCCTATGCTTAGTTACTGAATTCGTCGCTAGGCTAGGAGGATACCAACTCTCACTTCGAAGATCCCATATTCCCCTCGCCTGAGGGCTAACATCTCCTCTTCAGCACCCAAACGATAGGACCGAATTGAGGATTTTAGCCTGTCACTCTAAAATCTCGAATTTTACGCTCGATTAATATTATTTGCCTATTTATTTGCATCCAATTCCCATGAAATTCACAATCCATAGAATTTGAATGTGGTTCCACTTTGTTGAGAATTACATACGCCCTTTCAGGACTTAACTTAATTACAACGAATTTTAACACTACAATGAGCCCTTATTGCAATGTAAATGAAGTGCAAGTAAAAGCCATCACATTTATAATTAAATTCACTTCTAACATGCATTACAAAATCCTAAACATGATTTCTACTCATTACAAAAGAAAAGTAAAATGTAAATAATGGCATAATCTTCTCATGCCACTATTTCCAAAGAAGAAGAAAAAGTATGAGATATACGTCACAAAGCGCAAAGAAAACACAACAAAAACTTCATGTAACCAAAGTAAATCTACTAGGTAAGTCTTTACAAAATCATAAGATAATGAAGAACAATACTTTGTTTTTGTCCTTTGAAAGAAAAAAAAGAGATCTCTCCCATAAAGTCTCTCAGAGATTCATGCAATGCTAGTGAAATTCCTTACAAATTCTGTCAAAATCTCCTCTCCAATCTATCCAAAAGGGTAGAAATCTACATTTCTACTCTTAATCTAAGAATCCTAAACATTCCTACAAGTTCTTTTCCACTTTTCTCCTCTAAATTCCTCGCAAATTCGTCTCTTTTTAAAGAGGTAGAAAAATTCCCAAAGGTTGCTTAAGCACCTGTTCAAAAGGCGTCCATGTTCAAAGAATCTGTGCTTAAACCGACCTTTTCGCCATCGGCGGGCTCGCTCTCGCCATCGGCGGGCTTCTAGAACATGGGCTAACTGCTAAGGCTCACCGTCGGTGGGCTCGAGGGCATTGTCAGTGAGCTTTTCGGTCATATTTCAGCCTTGTCAGAAAAAATCTCACCGTCGGCGAGATCGAGGCCGCCGTCGGCTAGCAGGCTCTGCGCAGCTCCACCGTTTTGCTCCATTTTGCTCCGTTTTAGCTCCAATTCGCCCTGTTTCAGTTGTGTTACGTTTGTAACAGATAGCCCTACAAAATAAGCATAAAAATAACCTTTCTTTAAAGTTTAATCTTATTCAAAAATATGCAAAAAGTGTAAAAGAGATTAAGTATCAAAAGACTTATCAAAAGGTGTCAGAGCAGAATTTCATTTCTTGCTCATTTTTGCTTCAAATTGCACCGTTTTTGTTTTATTTTGCTCCAGTCACCATTTCTTGTACCTAAAACCAAAAAAACATACAAAATACCTTCCTTTAAAGTGTAATATCATAAAAAATGAGTAAAATGATATAGCAAAAAGTGTATATATTTTAGGTGTGTCAAAATCCCCCAAACTTAACTGTTACTTGTCTTCAAGTAACACTTTTAATACATAAAAATATAACTCAGGGCAATGTACTTTTCACCTGTAATACACTAAAATTTTTCATTCAAAAGAATATATTGGTTAGATTTTTAGAAAGAAATTCAGTAACTCAAGTTAACGCTACAGGTATAAGAATATTCAACAATCAAGTCAAAGGGTTCTAGTCTTCTATTTATTTCAAGATAAACCACAATTTGTCACATTAAGAGTTCCTTGAAAGATTATGTGAAAAAGGAGTTCATACAAACTTCATTAGAATGTAGGCCAATATTTTAAATATAAATTCAGAAATGAAATCAAGTTCTCCCTTTAGGGTTACTCAAATGAACCCAATTTTTGATTAGGCATCTCCTCAAACTTCTCCTCATAAATATTTTTCTTTCTTTCTTTTTTTTTCTTTTCTTTCAGGATCATTTTCAATCCCCTTTTTTTTCACTCTCTTTTCTTTTTCTCTCTTTTTTTTTAAATGAGGATTACTATATCTGGAGAGTCTGTAATGATTTTGAACTTCACTCTCCTCTTTCTAATGTTCAAACTTGAAACACATCCTTACTTTATAATTAGGTATGAGCTTTATTATTCATCATAAAGTCACAATCTCTTCTTAACACACAATACTTTAAGTCTTTTAACATTTCAAAAATACAGTTTTCTTTACTTTAAATAGTTAACTATAATCAAATTCGTTCATACCAAATATCTTATCCTTATAAAATTAACTTTTATTACTAAAAACTTTCATCTAATCCTTCTGTAATATTCATCTAAAATAAAAAGTTTTAGTTATCTCAAGTGAGTTTCAACTGCCAGAAGTTATGCTAATAATTTTTAAAATATAATAAGTGAGAACAAATAAGAGTTAATATTTTTCTTCCCACCAAACTTAAATTTCAAAAATATTTTGCAATTAATTCAATGAAATATAGGAGGAAGAAAAAGTAAATGTTAAATCTACTTACTACTAAAACATCCTATCACATTCATATACATGCATAATTAGGATAGAATGACTGTCGGAGAAAGTAAATCTAACCTAATACATGCTTGCAATAAAATTACACTAAAAGGAAGTATTTTTACATTAAAATTTTAATTTTCTTCGTACCCCCAAACTTAATTTTTAACATATATGGCATTTAGAACAAAAAATATAAGCAGGAAGAAAACAATTTAGAAATTCTATCTACCACAAATGTCTATCAAAATCATTTGCAAGTATTCATTAGGATAGAACAATATGCAGCAAAAAGTAAATCTAAACTAATCATGCCAGAATGAAATTAACTAAACCAAAGTCCAACAAGCATTGTAGCTTTCAGTAAGGGAATACAAAAATGTTCTTCAATACCTAAATAAAGTTGTAATACAAACATAAACACACATATGATAAATGAGGTCAATTCTTCCTTTAACTCAACCAATCTCACTACATTACCTTCATTTTCTAACGGAATCACTACACTAGTAAATTAGGTACTTTAAAATGATTTTATAGATTATAATCCCAAGGATAAGATTACCCCTGATATATTGGCTCCTAGGAACCACTCTCAGGCATCACCTAATCCTTATAATTAAGCACCTCTAACAGTTATAAAGATAGTGTAAGATCATCCACATGGTATTCATTAAATAAGTTCATGACTCCTACCTAATGAAAGTAAAGTTAGAGAAAAGAAGTATCAAAATTGAGATAGATATGTTACAATTTAAATTCATGATATCTCTTATAAAACTCAATTCCGGGTGAGACCCGAGTTGTAGTGAACTCGTCATTCCAACTACTACAAGAGAACATAAGAGTCTCACCACAGTAAGAAGTTAAGGAATCACCTCCCTCATGACACACAAAGATCAAATCAAACTATTAATAATTCAAACATCTACCAATCATCAATCAAATTGATCAATCCATAATGACACATAAACATAAATTCAATCCACTCTAATGCAAACACCATACAACACTAACAATCATGACTCTCAAGCACACTAAATAAAAGCACACTGATAACTATGGGTTGCCTCCCATAAAGTGCTTGGTTTAACGTCGTTAGCCCAACAAATGATTCCACCTAGATCAAAATTCCAAATAAGTAATCCTCGATCAATCACCCAATCATTTTCAGATCTAGGGATTCCTATAAAATTCTCAAATTTTAATTTTTCATTCAGCTCTTCATTTTCAGTTGGATTTATATCATTGTTCCTCATATTTCTATCTATATCCAATATTCTTCTATTAATTTTTTCAATCCACATTTTAATATCATCCTTGAAATTTATAATAAATGGATCTTTATAAGATACTTCAATATCTCCTAAATTTTGGATTATATTTTCTCTAGATAATTCAGATTTTGGATCAAATTCTTCTATGTCACTTTTATGATTCAAGTTATCTTCCAATTATTCCCCTTTATAATTATTAAATGATTGAGGATCTATCTTAGTTGAGGAAATAGGTTTTTCTAATTCCCTAGGAATTTCTTCCAATGGTCTTCCAATATCCTTATCCTTTTTTTTAACTCAAAGTTCTTTTGAAATTTATCCTCAAATTCTCTTCCAAATCTTAGTTCAATAATTTTATCATGTTCACCATTCAATTCAAGTTCTTCTTGTAAGTTAGTCGTATCTAAAGATATAAAGACTGGTTGTGTAGATGAATTATCTAAATAGATAGGCTTTAAAATTGTATGAGGTACATTCATCTTAAGTTCATGAGATTTTTCAACAGATGGAATTAAAAGTTTACTATTTTTGGTAGAGTCCATCATTTGACACATCTCCTGAACATACATACAGTCTTCTTTAAGTAATGTTTTCGAATCATCATGAAAATCTATTTCAATCTCATCTTTTAACTTACTCTCAAAACCTTCTTGGAAATGGTCTTTACTTAGAAAAACAATTTCGTCCATCCAAAAACAATCATCATCTTTTCTCTCAGTTGGATATCTCATAGTCTTTAATACATCAAAAGTGACTTCATGACCATTAATATTTTTAGCCAACTCTCATTTTTGCACGTCTATCATAGCTTGTCCAATAACAAGAAAAGGTCTCCCAAAAATAATTGGAATTTCTTTATCTTCCTCCATATCTAATACAATAAAGTCCAAAGGAAAGATAAACTTATCTACTTTAACAAGCACATCTTCTATAACTCCTTTTGGATAAATGATAGATCTACCAGCTAACATAAGGGTTACAGTAGTGGGAGAAATATTGACTAAACCTAACCTTCTAAATATAGACAGAGGCATCACATTAATGCTCACTTCTAAATCACATAAAACTTTTCCACATAATTTTTCTCCAATTGCACAAGGAATTGTAAAGTTACAAAGATCTTTAAGCTTCTGAGGAAAATTTTTCTGAAGTATGGCACTGCACTCCTCACTTAGTGCAACTGTTTCATAATCCTCAAATTTCCTTTTCTTGTTTAATATATCCATTATAAACTTTGCATAACTTGGCATCTGTTCCAAAGCTTCAGTGAAAGGAATATTTATTATTAACTTCTTAAATACTTTCATGAACTTTGAAATTTTTTTATCAACTCATGCTGTCTAAGTCTTTGAGGAAATGGAGGTGGTGGTTTTTCCAAACTTATTTTAGTTGGAGATATTAATTTTTCCAGATCCTTAGAAACATGTTCTTCAGGTCTTTTAGTTTCTTTTGTTTCTCTCACAACATCTTTCTCTTTTCTAACCACATCGTCTATATCTCTTCCAATTTTTAGTTGGACAGCTTCTATTTGTTCATTAGTGTTCTCTTTAGGGTTAATCTCATTGTTGCTAGGAAGTGCTCCTTGGTGTCTAGTGCTAAGTGAATTAGCAATTTGTCCCAGTTGATTCTCTATGTTTCTAATCGCAGCATTTTGACTTTGCAACTGGTTTCCCATTTGCAATACCACTTCTTCCATAGACATCTTCTTATCCTCAAATTGTTGATCATTATTAGAATCCGGTAGATATGAAGTTCTATAGTTTATGTTCCCCTGATTATTCCAACTTCCATGATGATTTGCAAGATTATTTTCCCATTTTAGGTTTCCACCATTAGTAGTATGATTCCAGTTAAATTTAGGATGGTTCTCCCAATCTGGGTTGTAAAAGTTAGAGTACGGGATGTTTATGGTATTTAAAGTCTCATATGATAATTTAGAATCAATTAGAGGCCCTAATGAACTTTCCTCACTTACAGGAGTAAATTGAGGTTGGTTCATTCCAAATTGGTCCAACTTCCTTGATATTGCAGCAATCTGAGATGCAAGATTTGTAATCGCAACTGTATCATGAATACTAGCTACATTTTTATGATTTACCCTTGCAGAGGGCCATTGAAATTCATTTGTAGCCATTTCTTCAATTAATGCATACGCTTCATAAAATGGTTTTGACATTAATGAACCACCAGCACCAGCATCAATAATGGACCTAAGGGATTATACTAACCCATTATAAAAAGTTTGATTGATTAACCAATCGGGTAGCATGATGTGGACACTTTCTTAAGAGTTCTTTAAATCCTTCCCAGGCTTCATATATTGATTCACCTTCATACTGACAAAATGAGATAATATCATTTATAATTTTAGCAGTCCTTGAAGATGGAAAATACTTAGCTAGGAATTTCTGAGTTAACTCCTCCCAATTTGTAATAGAACCAGGTGTTAATGAATATAACCACATTTCATCCTTATCCCTTACTGAGAAAGGAAAAAGCCTTAGCCTAAGAGCATCATCTGACATGACATCATAACGAAATGTAGCACAAAGTTCTAGAAAATTTAATAAGTATAAATAGGGATCCTCTGATGGAGTTCCCCCAAACTGATTGTTTTGCACCAGTTGGATAATCTTAGGATTTATTTCAAATGAGTCAGCTTCTACGACAGGGTTTTGTGCACTTAAGTGAATTTCATCTGTCGTAGGATTTACGAAATCCCTCAATGATTTTTGATGATTTTCCAAGTTATTATCTTGAAAGCTTTCCATTTCCATTTCTAATTTTTCGAGTCCTTTATGTACTTTTATTTTTTTATTTTTTTCAAACTCGGGATCAAAAGGCACAAGTCCTGCAGATCCTTTGTTTTGCATACATAACACAACAAACAATAATTAACAATTAAATAAATAATAGATGAAATATATTCAACACAACCAAACATTTTAACGAACACCATATTTTTCACATAAACAATTTTTTTTCTTTTTTAACAACACCTTTTTCATATAAAAACAATTTTCACACAAAAATAGTTTTTATGATACTACAGTTTTCCAAGTCTAAGATTAATTACTTCAACTAAAATTCTCTTAAAGTTCTTACTGAAACTTCCCTGGCAACGGCGCCAAAACCTTGACCCGACCCACAATTACGCAGTAAACTAACTTCAAAAAGATGACCAAAAACTTGACCTGATTTATAAATAGTGGCTAGTGTGCAAAATCTTAAATGATATAAAAATTAGAAAATATTTTACACACTAGGGGTACTACGCATGTATACGTATCGTTTCAAGTAATATAGAGTTTTCTTTAAAAACCCCAGTATCGATCCCACGAGAAAGTGAAGTAAGAGGTCTTTAGTTAAATTTTTGTCTACTACTAATAGTCCTTTGTTTGGAATGTTGATTAAAATTGTGTTTTATCTAGCAACTACTCCTAAATACAAGAGTTAAATGTAATAGTAACTATAACTAAATGCAAATAATAATTATAGAGAACCCTTTTTGGATGAGTTGGTTTGGAGAATTTTAAGATATTAAAAACTACTATTCTTATGTAATGAAATAGATAATGTATAGGAATGAGATGCATTTAATATTGTATATGCCAAATAGGAGCAATCCTATTCTTTACCCTTTGGTGCAGGCATAAAGAACATTGACTAATCCTATGCTTGTTTACTGAATCCGTGGCTAGGCTGGGAGGATACCGACACTCACTTCGAAGCTCCCACGTTCCCCTCACCTGAGGTCTAATGTCTCTGCTTCAAAGACCCAAACGATAGGACCGAATTAAGGATTTTAGCCTGTCACTCTAAAATCTCGAATTCTATGCCCAATTAATATTATTTCCATATTTATTTGCATTCAATTCCCATGAAGTTCACCATCCATGGAATTTGAATGTGGTTCCACTTTGTTGAGAATTACATATGCCCTTTCGGGACTTAAAGCAATTAAAATGAATTTTAACACTACAATGGGCCCTTATTACATTGTAAATGAAGTGCAAGTAAAAACCATCACATTTATAATTAAATTCACTTCTAACATGCATCACAAAATCCTAAACATGATTTCTACTCATTACAAAAGAAAAGTAAAATGAAAATAATGGCATAATCTTCTCATGTCGCCATTTCCAAAGAAGAAGAAAAAGTAAGAGAGATACGTCACAAAGCGCAAAGAAAACACAACGAAAACTTCATGTAACCAAAGTAAATCTACTAGGTAAGTGTTTACAAAATCATAAGATAATGAAGAAAAATACTTAGCATTTTTCCTTTGAAAGAAAGTCGAAGATCTCTCGTATAAAGTCTCCCGGCGATTCATGCAATGCTAGCAAAATCCCTAACAAATTCTCTCAAAATCTCCTCTCCAATCTCTCCAAAAGGGTAGAAATCAACATTTCTACTCTTAATCTAAGAATCCTAAACATTCCTTCAAGTTTTTTCCACTTTTTCTCTTCTAAATTCCTCTCAAATTTGTCTCTTTTTAAAGAGGTAGAAAAATTACCAAAGGTTTCTTAAGCACCTCTTCAAAAGGCATCCATGTTCGATGAATCTGTGCTTAAACCGACCTTCTTGCAGTCGGTGGGCTCGTTCTCGCCGTCGGCAGTCTTCTAGAACATGGGCTAACTGCTAAGGCTCACCTTCAGTGGGCTCGAGGGCACTGTCATTGATCTTTTCGGTCATATTTCAGCCTTCTCGGGAAAAATCTCACCGTCGGCGAGATCAAGGCCACCGTCGGCGAGCAGGCTCTGTGCAGCTCCACCATTTTGCTTTGTTTGGTTCCGTTTTAGCTCTGATTCGCCCCATTTTAGTTGCGTTGCATTCGTAACAGATGGTCCTACAAAATAAGTATAAGAATAACCTTTCTTTAAAGTGTAATCTCATTCAAAAATATGCAAGAAGTGTAAAAAAGATTAAGCATCAAAAGACTTATCGAAAGGTGTTATGGCAGAATTTCATTTCTTGCTCGTTTTTGCTCCAAATTGCATCGTTTTTGTTTCATTTTGCTCTAATCACCATTTCTTGCACCTAAAACCAAAAATACATTCAAAATACCTTCCTTTAAAGTGTAATATCATAAAAATGAGTAAAATGATATAGCAAAAAGTGTATATATTTTAGACGTGTCATGCCTCAAAACTTGAATGGCCACGAGGAAATCGTGGGGTGTAGAACATTCGTAGGCTGGTCCAAGACCACTCTGTGCACTTGGCATTGATGACATTTCTATACTGAGTCCATGCAATTGTCATCATTGTTAGCCAATAGTATCCAAGTCTTTTTATTTTCATCTTCATCTTTGGTCCTGACCGGAGAGCTCTACACAATCCAACTTTTACTTCTTTGACAATTTTTTGTGCTTCTACTCTACTGAGGCATATTAGCCACATCTGATCGAAGGATCTTCTGTATAGAACACTATCAATTAAGACATATGAGAGATCTCTCTTCTGAATATGATGCGCTGCTAACTTGTCTTACGGTAATCTGCCAGTTTGCAAATATTCTATTAATGGCTAACACAAATCTTCTGTATCATTTGCCATTGTAGCTGCTATCTCTTCTTTTCTAATCTTGTGTAGACTGTTGAGGTCAATCTATGATAAACCCTAAAAACCCTGTACTATAATATTTACAGAATCTTTTGGTGGACAAGCCAATTATTTAGCAAGTTTAGCTAAACCATCCGCGTGGGCTTTGTCTGCTCGAGGAATCCTATAGAATATCACACTCAAAATTTTCTCGAGTAATTTCATCACATACCGGTGTTATTTTTCTAAACTTGATTTTAGAATTTTAAACTGTCCTGCCTCTTGCTGAATGACAAGTTGTGAGTTGTCATAAATGACAATGTTTGTTATTTCTATTAGTATTGCTAATTCCAAACATGTGATTAGAGCTTCATATTCTGCTTCATTATTGGTACACGACTCTGACACTTGATAAGAGAATCTTAGCATTACCTGATCTGGAGTCATGAAGATTAAACTGATTCCTGCTTTGTTGGGTATCACTTTCGGTTATCCTCTGTCTCTTTGGGCTGATGACGCTCCGTTGAAGTACATTTCCCAACATCTAGCTCTGGGCTGCTCTATTTGTAGTATCTATTCTTTTGGTAGTTCGTCATTGAGCAGGGACCAAGCGGCAGTGGGTGCGCTGTGAGAAAATCTGTGAGAATCTGCCCTTTAATTGGGCAAAGGGGCACAAAAATAATGTCAAATTGCAATAATATCATTGACCACCTTTGCTAAGCATCTGGATAGTATTGGTCGGGTCATCAAATAGTGTAATGGATTAACTTTTAAGATCAGGTTGACCATATGAGACAATATGTAATGTCTAAGCTTTTGAGCGGCAAAAACCAAAGCTAGACAATGATTTTTAATGGGGGGATACTTTACTTCCGCCGGTATTAGACGTCGACTCAGGTAGTAGAGTGGGTTTTATTTACCCTCGTCATTGACTTGGGCAAGCAGTGCCCCGAGAGGCTCTTCTAAAGCTTCAGTATAAAGTATTAATGGTCTACTCAGGATAGGGGTTGCTAAGACAGAAGGTATCGTTAGATATCATTTAATATCTTAAAAATATCATTGTCACGGCTCTCCGCAAACAAGTGTGACATCCTTTCGAAGTAGGTTCAAAAAGGGTAGACACCTTCCTGAAAGATTAGATTTTAATTGCCTTAGATATGTCAATTTTCTTTGAAAAGAATGTAATTGTTTCAAGGTTCTAGGAGGAGGCATTTCAAATATCACTTTAATCTTCTCTGGGTCAATTTCAATTCCACGATGATGGACAACGAATCCTAGAAATTTCTTGGATGTAACAACAAAAGCGGACTTTAAGGGATTCATCTTTAGATTGTATTACCGTAATCATTCCAATACGATCCTCAAATCATTTAGGTGGTTTTCCTTCACTTTCCTCTTAATGAAAAAAATGTCCACATAACATTCTTCTTGGTTGTGAATGAGGTCATCGAAGATCTTTTTCATTTCTCATTTGGTATGAGGCTCCTACATTCTTCAAACCAAATGACATTACCGTGCAGCAGTAAATCCCGATCAAAGTTCTGAATGCTGTAAACATTGCATATTCTGGAGCCATCTTGATTTGATTGTAACCTGATGATCCATTCATGAAGGAGAAAATCTCGTGTGACAATGCAATATCCACCATTAATTCTGATATTGGCAACAAGAATTCGTCTTTTGGACATGCTTTATTTAAGTCTCTAAAGTCAATGCACAATAGGATTTGTCAAATTTTCTTCTTTACTGGCATGACGTTGGCTAACAATGTCGGATATTGTTCTTCACGGACGAAGTTAGCATCTATTAATTTCTTTATATCTTCCATAACTTACTGTTCCATTTCAAGGCGCATTCTTCTAGGAGCATGCTTTATTAGCCGTTATACTTTGGTCCACTCGTAGTCGGTGAACTGCAACCTCTGGAGATAGTTCATGCATTTCGTCATTGCTCCAAGCGAAGTAATCTTTGAATTCTGACAGTAACCTGACCAAGTCTGTAACCTCTTCTTTATTGAATAGTGAACTTATGAAAGTACCTGGAAGCTGCTCCTTAGTCTCGATAATGATTTATTTTAATTTGTTGACAGTTGAATTGATTTCTTCTTCGA
Organism: Papilionanthe hookeriana x Papilionanthe teres; assembly: GCA_022702705.1. Taxonomy (NCBI): domain Eukaryota; kingdom Viridiplantae; phylum Streptophyta; class Magnoliopsida; order Asparagales; family Orchidaceae; genus Papilionanthe; species Papilionanthe hookeriana x Papilionanthe teres. Next base: position 133,825,133 of record CM040428.1, on the reverse strand, counting down.
ACTCCGGTGGAGCCTCGTCTATCGGTTGATCTTCGTATTCATCTTTGATGTCCATGCAACCTTCTTCTAGCTGACTAGTAATAACCATAAAAAATCCCGAGTCATTGATAGGTCCAATCGTACCGAACCCAAGACCTTCCTTTGAGTTAAGTTTCTTTCATTTTGTATTCCATAATTTTTCGAATGATTGTAACTTATCTTTTGGCATTTACTTTGACACATATCCTTGTTGAATTAACTTTTGTACTTAAGGTGAAAAGTAACCAAAAGGTAATTCCATTAATTCATTAGAATTATTTTCTTCGAGGGTTACACAAGTTTCAGAAGCAGAAGGAGAAGCTTTATAAAACTTGATGGTTTGAAAACATCATTATGAACTTCCTTGACTTCCATAGTCTCGATCATTTGAGGATGGGTCAGAGTTAAAGTCATGACTTGCACATAATGATTAATCCAATCATACATTGATTGATATTCATCCCTTTCTGTGTCATGCATAGAAATGTCGAACTGAGGCTTCTTCTCACTTATCATCATTGTTTCTTTATCTTCTTTGAAGCTTCCTTCTACTTCAATGCTGATCGTCGGCTTTGTCCGTTCAACAATCTAGTGAGTTCTTCCTCAACGACGTCCCCGACCTCGACCTCGAATGCTTAGGCTAAAAGAACCTCCACCAACTCATTGTGGAAGAGTGGTGGGAGATCGTTAAACTGGAGCTGTATGGTCCCCTTCTCTTAGTTCTTCTGAATCTTTGACTTTACTTGTCATAATTTCTCTTGAAAGTATTGTTTTCTTCGGGGGAGCATAGTAGGCGACATCTTCATGAATGCCTACTTCATTTATTGAGAAAGTCTGTAAGTCTACCTTAATGCAATGTTCTTGTCCGTCTTTGTAGAACTTGATACATTGATGAAGCGACGATGGGACCATATTATACTCGTGAAGCCACAACAGACCAACCATGGTATTGAATGATGTATCTGCATCGATGACATGGAATTTTGCAGTTGTTACTTGATTTCCAACTTTCATCTGTAGTGTTATAGATCCAAGAGCTCTTTCTCCTTTCTGGTTGAATCCTCTTAACATCAATTTATCCATTAAAAGTTCTTGAGCATCGATTTCCAAGTAGGCTAGTGTCCGTAGACTCATTATGTTGAACGACACTACAGAATCTACTAACAAACAAGAAAGTACGAACCTACCGATGATGACGAAAATGTAGAGCGGACGGTTGAGATCGGCTGTACCGAGTAGCAAATTGTCGTCGGTGAAAGTCACACCAGGATGTTCTTCCAAAGAACAAACTCCATCCGAGGACGAGCTAGCCAAGTGAGCTAAGCAAATTTCTGGATCGAGCAGAGCCCTTAGCAGATTTTCCCTCATCTCCTTTGATAGGATCAGAGCGTCGTAAATGCTTAGTTTAGCTGGCAACTTCCTAAGATGAGCTAGCACGTTATAATACACCTTATTTGTATCTTCAATTTCACTTCAAACTTGTACTTCTTATGTTGCTGGAGAAACTTCTTCTTGAATAATTGTCTGTTTTCCTTTATCTATTGGAGCTGTCCTTGGCGGTAGCACCTTGCCATTTCTTAAATGTACTTCTGTTACTTCTTCTTCCGGACCCGGAGATTCTTCTATAATTGTATCTGGCTCTTTCGTATCTGAAAACTCCACGTTGATGGCAAGTGGAGTTCCTTTGCATTCGAGGATTTGCTCCTCACTTTCGGTGTTGTCGTATCGGGTGTTGTAAAAATCTTATTCATTTTCATCAACATTCTCGTCGGGAATAATCATGATTTTAGGATCATTTTGAAATTGAAATCGAGGTTAGAGAGGTTGTGATTTTTTACGTCATCACTAGATACAGTATGAACATAGCAAACATAATTTATATTATCACTATGAGACCCTGAAGGTGCATAAAGATAATGGTACAAAGTCAGGGGTTCGAGGGGTTTCACCCCCAAATTTGGAACAACCAATCTAACAGGGGCAGCCTCTATCCAACCCTTCACACTAAAGTCCTTAATTTCATCCATGATCCGCTTCTCTCTCCATTCTTGTTGTGGTGGCCTCCTCAGCGAAGCTTTAATCTTAGATTAGGTTGTCGGTAAACTCAGACAGCAGCTTTCTTTGGAGTAAACTAGATCTGATCCAGGACTTCTTTGAGTTCATTCCAAATTGTGCTCCATCCGCCTTTGTTGGTATATGGATCAATCAGAGAGATTAGCTCGGCTGAAATCACGTTTATAGAACCTCTTTCAGGTTCTTTCAAGTATTCCAATGGTAGTGTTATCTTTCCTTCTTTGTAATTCCGCTCGAGCCAATCCTTGAAATTTAAGCAGCTTTCTATGGTGTGTCCGAGCATCCTCTGGTACGAGCAGAAGTTGGGCTGATCCTTCTTGTCCACTTCTTTCGGCTTCTTTGGCTCCAGCAATCTGAACTTGGGCTTCTTCATTAAATTCCTAAACATCTTTGCTACGGCGTCATCTTTGAAGAAGTAGTTCCTGTGTAGTCGTTCTGACATTGTCGGACCCTGCGTCCATCTGTCTTGTATGACCTCTGCTACTGACCAGACTGACTACTATACTTTGTACGAGGTTGACCATACTACTGAGGCTAACTATACTGAGGTGACTGACTGTGCTGCTATGGCAACTGCTCAGGCTGAATCCTTACTAGCTGTTATCCTTTGTCGATCGTTGCCACTACGCCAGATCTATTATCGTATGCTTTAGCAGGTTTTTTTTCCTCTGTCTTTTATGCAGGTTCCATGTCCTTGACTTCTTCTTGTTGGCTAGCTTTGCTGAGTAGCTTCTCAAAGGACTTGATGGTGAGACCCTTAAGCATGAGGACTACCAGATCGTGGATACTCTTGAGTAGTATCTCGAATGCATGTTGTTCTTGTAACTGCAATTCACATTTTATGCTTAAGTTTCTCCATCTGAGAATGCAGTCGACTAAAGTCTCATCGGGATTCTGCTCCTCCACCACGAGATCTCCTTTGGTAACATGATGCCGGGCATAGGAGACTCTTTTCACGAATATGTTTTCCATTTTTGCAAATGTCTTTACTAATCCATTGGAAAGCTCGGCATACCAATTGAACACTATTCCTAATAGGCTGTTGACAAACTGACGGAACAACAAAGCTTCACTTCTGCATGTGTTGCAACAACTAGCCCTGAAGTATGCTATGTGCCGGGAAGGATTTCTTGTCCCGTCGAACGTGTTGAAAGACGGGGGCACAAAGCCTTTGGGGTGAGGCATAGCATCGAACTCCTCCGGGAAGGGTCTACCCTTTGAAACTAATGCTCTACCTTTGGACTGAGCCAAGGCCTCTCAAACTTGTTGTTCTACCATCTGTTTAATGTCATTTTCTGGTGAGCGTGGAGATTGATCTCTTCTTGGTGGCTCGTCTTCATTAGCTGAAGCGACTTTTCTTCTTTCATCGGCGATGTGTATGACCTCGGGTTGGTTAATTTCTGGAGAAGCTGTGGTTCTTAACTGTCATTTCCTGTGGAGTGTAGCCATGGCGGTCATGGTGGCGGTCATTTCCTCTATTTTCTTCTCAAGACGGCTAATACGTTCAGCTCTTGTTAGGATGGTCCTCCGAAGCTCATCTGCAGTGTTCTCCTCACTAGAAGCCTCGCATGTAGATAAGGTTGACCGAGTTTCAACCATATTAACTTCCATGAATTCTTCGTCCATGTAATCTGACAAGATGTAATCCTTATCATCATTGTCCAACCCTCATTGTTTGGCTAACTCAGAAATTTTGGCTCAGAGCCTTCGAACTTTATCATCCACTATTTTCTTTTTAGCCAGTTTTAAATCTGTAGGCTTCCCTAGACTGTCACTTTTCTCTGAAGTAATTCAGAGGCAACGGTGGAAGTGGCAATGAGAGTATCAGACTCATGATCCATTTTGTGGTCAACAGACCTTTAGTAATGTACTGGTATAACACCTTTTGGTAACCACACTTTCCACTTGGAAGTCGACGCCTTGAGACGAGGTGTCTTGGCGGGAACATCGGGGTAACGAGAGGCAGTGTGCTCCCTAAAGTGCAGACCATGTACAGAGGAGAGTAATCCTCTCTCGTTCTTTCTTTTTTGGGGTTCCTTATGATCCATGTAGCTGGTACTCTTGGGCCCAGTCAGAACTTGACTGACCTGTTTATCGCAGGTGTCGGAACATCAGTAGTATCATTTGTAGAAACTGTATCACCACGTTTTCCAAAATAGTGTTTGATGGAAACTCGAATGGATCTTTCCATTCTTAGAATTTTATCCTTAATTTCACGGGATATTGCACATCCCATCCTCTAGAGAAGCTTGGCGACAGAACATCATTTTATTTCATACAACCTTCATAGAAGAGTGTGAGCTTGGGTGATAGGTGTGGGCCTCTCCCTCAAATTACCATGACTGTGTGGTGCTAGAAGTGTAGCGGAAATCTTATGGAGACTCTCATCTCCAGTAGTGTTTGCTAACGGGTGGAACCTGCTACCTCAAAGAAGAGGAGAGGTATCTGATAAACTGAGTTCCTCTTGTTGAGGTATCTCATCAATTACTAGCAGATTCACAACTTGTGCCTTGGTGCCCTTGTGAATCTTGTGATTGTAGTTTCTTCTTTGTGATTTGGTTGGCAGGGGAGGTCTAGATCTTGAGCCAATCTCGAAGACTGATGGTGGGGCAAGAAAGGCATCATCAGAATCATCTTCAAGCAGTATTTCTTTCCCTTTGGCAGACGGTAAAGTAGGTGCAGTAACAGTGAAGCCGATCGCAGTAGAGGTGACAACACTCCTTGGTACGGAAACAATAGATCTTATGGGTGTAGTGGTTACTTTCAACTTCTTATCAGAAGGGAAATCTCCATGGTAGTTCAGATCGAACTCAGCAGACGTTTCTTAAATTTCAAGAGTGGCAACTTTCATGACCACGAACGGGTTTTCTCTGAGTACGACTTCAAACTCACTGAAGTTGGTCCCAAACTGAATCATCGGTGCTACAGGGCGGGCCTCGCGGGAGGAGAGCAAGTTACAGGAGAAATTTAGGGTAGCAGTTGACATCTTTAACTGTCAAAAGAAGTATTTTGATGGTTAGGGAGGGCCAAAAACCTTGTCATCGTAGTGCAAACACTATGAAAAGGTTGTTCTGTGAACTGGGGAAAATTTCATTTCATTTTAATATTTTATTATCTTTTTATTTCATTTTTTAAGTTTTTATATCATTATTAAAAGGAATCATAAGATTTAAGGAAGAGTGTGTCAATTTGCCGAAGACGAGATTGAACCAGGAGATATAAAAAAAGGTAAAGTTTGGGACCCTATCGGAGATCCCCTTCAGAATGCAGATTGCCCTAGCAAAATTTGCTCGCTTACACACCTATTGTGGGTCTGATCCCATAAGATCAAAAGGAAAACCTAAAGACTCCTTGACGGTGACTTTATATATGCTTAAAAATGTAAAACTTTATGAATTTGCATTTATATATTTATAATGATTTAGCAAAGTCATACATGCAACGCAAGTATACGTATCGTATCAAATAATACAGGTCTCTAATGGAGTCCTGGTTATCGATCCCACAGGGAGGGAAAACGTTCTTCAAATCAGATAATATAGCACTAAAATCCAATACCAATTGTAACAATTGCTTAAGTGTACTACAACTAGTTAATGCAAAGTACGATAATAATAAAGCTACTACAATTATTTCTACTTACTGAACTCTTTAACTAACACACACTAACTTACGTGATTTATAAGATACTTCTATGTGGAATGTGTCTTCCTTCCTGCTTAAAGATTATGATGTTTGGATGATGAAGAATGGTAAATTTTTCTATTGTGCCAAATAGGAGCATATTTGCTTCTTTACCCTTAAAAGATTACCTCCTCTTCCAAGCATGTAAAGAACATTGCCATATCTTATATATAGTCACTAAATCTAAGGATAGGTTGGGAGGATACTGACTCTCACAACGGAGCTCCCACTCACCCTTCACCCGAAGGCTAACCATAGGCTTTAGTTACCAATCTTAAGACCAAATTGGGGATCCCATTCTGTCACCATGAAACCTTCAATTTGAAGTCCATTAAAACTCATTTCCCTATTTATTTGCACTTAATCCCCATGAACTACGCAATTCATTCACGGACATTAAATGGGTTCTTCATTCTTGTTGTAGAACATTAAATTCTTTTGGAATTAATGTTCCTCAACATATTTTAACAATTCAATTGGTCGTATTGAAAATTAAATTAAGTTCCGAATGAAAAAAACATCACAACTTTTATAACACTTTAAGGGTACATCAATTCCACATCACCACATCATCACTACTTTATGCAAGAAGAAAGGCAAAGGAAACTACTCACAAATCATGGAGAAGATATAAGAACACATGGATTTTATATATAAAAGAAGAGTCATACAAACCACAATAGTAAATACAACTTATCTCCTTCTCTTCCCCAAGCAAATTCCTTCCAAGTTCCCTTGATTCCTTTTCTATTCCTTGCAACACTTGATTATCTCCTTGGAACAAAGATGAAGAAGCAATCTCTCACTTTACTCCCTCTTCTCCCCTCCTTAGAGAATAATCTCACTTAAACTCACAAACCTTAACTCTCACTCACACTTTTCTTACACTCTCTACAGCAATTCTCCTCTCCTTTTTCATCTTGAACACTTAATTTAATGTTAGGAACGAATTCCCCAAGAGTTTCTTCAAGTACCCTTTCAAAAATCCGCCAAAACTCTTCAATTTGAAATGAACCGACATAGGGCGCCGGCGGCGCCCTATCCTGCCAATAATTACTGAAGTATCTGGAAGAGGGCGCCAGCGGTGCCAGAAGCTATTTTCCTCCAAATTGCTCCATTTTGTTCCAAATTCGTTCCTTTTTGTATCTTTTCGCTCCAATCACCTATAATCATCATACCTGCAACAAATCATGAAAAATACCTTCCTTTAAAGTGCAATATCACCAAAAATAGGTAAAAACATATAGCTAAAAGAGTATATATTTTTGGTGCATCACTCCTGAACCCTTCTGTTTGGGAGTGACCAAACAGACAGTTTTGAAATTTAGAGAAGTTGATTACACTTTCCCACGAAGGAAATGGGTGAAGTATGTAACTAGAAGAAAGGTAATCTGGCTCATGAGGGACATGAGCACATTACCAATATATGAATATAGTATTTCTTGATCTTAATGAAGAGAGAAACTATCCCCAGCAGAGTCGACGGAAAACTGTCGGTCGTTTTTATAAATTTTGTTCTGCTTTCTTTTCTTTTTATGTGGTGAGAGATTTGAATTTTTTGAAAAGGTTTTGAATGTAATTTTTATAAAATAAAATTTTGATTTAATTTAATATATATAGACATGGATTTTGAAAATAATATATTTTTAAGAATATGAAAGCAAAATGATCTCATATAAATGTTAGTTTAGATAATCAAGAGCTTCATCACATGACATGCATCTATCTCGTAGATACATTGCTTGGGGTGAGGCTTGATCAAATAAACTAAAGAATTCATGACATCCGTTTGGTCTGTGAACCATTGTTGACCGATAAATTCCATTGTCTAATATGAAGGAATTAGATAGGGTTTATATTAATCTGGGGTCTTTAAGTTTCCCAGAAGGGCAAGCCCCTATAATTAATTACACTTTAGATAACCAAAGTCACATAAGAAAAATCTTGATATAAATCAGGAAATATTTATATTCATTACTTCCAAAGGTAAGTTTTTCAAAGAAATGTGATGGTCAAGGATTCAATAGGTGAAGGGCTCAAGTTTTGGAACATTTCATTTTATCTGAAACCAAAGGAGAGAAGGCTAGGGGAAGGATATAGATTCAAGAATAATCTTCATGTCCTCCCAAACTATCCTATGATTTGGCTATGATTAAGGATATTTATTTGGTATTTCATCCTGTTAATTTTATTATTTAGGACTTATATTCACTTGATACCGATCATGCGAATGGCCTGGAAGATAGGAGGATTTATGTCATACCTAGTGACAACCTCGGAATCCTAAGACGAGTTCGGGCTTATGTTGCACAAGATGGTTGTGCATGGGCCTAAAGAAAATGTAAGGATTTATGCTGCACTAAGAAAGCTACCTCAAAGTCATAGGGTTTGTAGTTTATTTCTAAGAAATTTTGTTGTTGAAGATGGCAGTGCTGCCCACTATGCATGCTCCAAACTCCTCGTCGTGGAAGGCTTAGGTTAAATAAGTGGCAATTAAAAATAGAAGAGAAGTGTCATGTTTTGGAAATATTTAAAATTGAGTTGTCTTAATATTTTATTAGGAAAACATTAAAGTTAATTATAGCAACACCGCTTAAAATCTAATGGCTTCATCATCCCAGCATCACTATTTTCATTGAATTCACTTAATCCAAATAAACTTAATAAACTCAACTTAATGAATTCCATACTTTCATTTAGACCGTGGGAAACCCCGTTAACAACATGTAGGTTACCTCCTACGAGGGATTCCCGATCATCCAATGAGACATTTTAATTTAGTTTCAATTGTGTTTTTTATTTTGCTTGTGATTTAATTTTAAGTTGTCGTTTATTTTAAATGTTGTGGCGGTGAATTTTATCTTGTCGTGATTTTTAATTTTAATTTTTGGTTTCAATTGTGGCTATCCTAAATGTTTGATTTTTCATGCAGGGTGACATTATTGATTAGCATGCAATTTGCAAAGAAAGAAAGTGCAGTAGAGTACAAGTAAGCAAATTGCAATGAAATAAAGCATACCCGGTAGGTCTTCCCATCATCAACACATGAAACATTACTATTCTTGCACTAATGTTGTAGGGAGGTAAAACCCTATTGATAGGTTCGTCACAGGCCTACGAAACTCTATGTGATAACTCGGTAAATTCCATTCATTTATTTGAAAAATATTTTACAGTTAATAGATATAATAGGTATAGTAGTCCTACAAGGTGTCCAGAAGACTTGTGAATAGATCTAGGAGAGACCCAAATATTTCACAATATTTTTGAACTTCCTTGAGGTCCTTTTAGACTTATCATATTTATTAAATGATTTATCTATTTGATATCGTTATGCTTAGTGAGACAGTGTTTTAGTCATCCCAAAAGGTAGGGTAATTAGCATTTGGTGCTTTACTTACGAATTATGTGAGTGGGACTTTAGAGGCAAACTAAACTTATGGAAGAATTTATCAAATTTTGATGGGCTTGTAGTGTTTCAAAGGTAGTTTAAAATTAATTATGTTTTCCTTTTTAATTCTTATTAGTTAATTCTTTTGATTAAGCCTAGCTCACTACGAAGCCCTTAAGATTTTAGTGGGTATTTTCATATCTTAAAAAAAAGGAAGATAAATGACCTTCTTGATTATGATTCTTATCAAAGCATTGAATTATCATTTAAACATCAAATGAAGGGGTATTAAATTAGTGGAATATTAATTTCAAAAGTCAACCTCTAACCTTAAGGCTCTTTTAATTTGATTTTATTTCAAATTATTATAATTAAAGAAATTTAAATATTTAATTTTGGTGTGACAAAATTGAGTGGGTTTCTACTATTTTTCCCTTGATGATTCAATCATCTAAACAAAATAATTAAGGTCATTTATTGCTTATTTTCCCAACTTGATTAAGCCTAAATATTGATTAAGGCTAAATTTTCTAATATTATGATTTGTACCCCTAAAGGCATTTATCATTTCATAATTCATTAAATTTAGCTCAAATGACTTTATAACTTTTATGTGACCCCACTTATGGGTTAATTAAATCATTAGAGGAGAAAATATGATTTTTTAAATTTTAATTTAATTTATATATTTATTTTAATACAAAACTAGGGTTTTTAATGAAAACTCGATAACTTGTCCAAAATAAAACATTTGACTTTGAAATTGTTATTGGAGGTAGACCTAGAACAGAGGACCACTTGGACAAAATTTAATGATTTTTTATTTTTAATTTAATTACTAGAATTATTTTAAGTTCTTGAGTTTTAGTTGATTATTAAATATTTTAAAATTTGAAAATTCAATTTTATATTTTTCTTAAGTCCTCTGTGGTCAGGGAGCCAAGAGAAACAAATTTTATATTTTTTTTTATTTTTTATTTTAATTATTTGATTTATTTTTGTGAGAAATTAAGGAAATTCATTTTTAGCCTTTTAAAAATTAATTTAAGCCTTTAAAAATTGATATTTTGATTTTGAATGTTAGGAAAATTATGTGGATGGTTCCTAAGTGATTAAGAGACCAAATGTGATAATTTGGTGATTTTTAATATTTTTTGTGATTTTATTATTATTTAATTATTTAAATATTTAAAATATGATTAAAAATGAAAGTTTTGTGAAAATCACAATTTTAATTTTAGAAAATCCTCTAATTACGGAGAACTCCCAAAACCAATTTACACTTTTTTTGAGTTGTAATTTAATTATTAAAATTAGTTTAATGTTCAAAATTATTATTTCACTTAGAAAATTCATTTAGGTGACTAAATAAACTCCAAATGCCATGAAATTTTTATGGGGAGTTCTTTTACCATTAAAGTACAGTGTAGAATTATTTTTGAGTGAATTCCATATTTATTGAACTCAAATTAATTTAAATCCACTTTTAAACCAAGTTCATGATTAGGTTATCTCTTAATGATTTAACCCATGAGAATTTTATCCTAGGGTCCTCTAGTCACTGGATACCTACCATTATGTTTTTGGATTTTTATAACTTTCATCCTAATTTTTTGAATTAATTTATGAAAACAGATGCAAAAAATTTAAAAATATAGAACTCTTCATGGAGGTGTCCTCTGACTTTGGAAAAAACAGTGAAGGTCCCTCATGATAGAGGCTATAACATGCTAAAAAGGCAAGCCAAGGTGAAATGTCAATATGCATGGAGAATTAAAAGACTACAGAGAGTATTTATTTAATAAAAAATCATACAAACATCAAATAAATTTCAAACCATTTCCACATTATTCTCTTCAGTTCACTGAGCAATATGGCATTTTTCTTTTATTTATATGATTTTTCTAGGCCAAGATATGGATTTTTGAAGTTCAGGGAATTAAATAAATAAAAAATCCCCTAATTTTCTACTTAACCACGTTGGCGCCACGTAAACCTAAGACGGGTCAAATGCACACGTGTCTCCTTCTAGTTGGCGCTGCCTTCTAAGTCAGTGCGTGCTTTATTCTCCAAGAGTTCATCCAGCGCAATCCTGGCCCACCATTTGATATAAGCTCGATCGGACGGCTGCGCGTCTTCGTCCACAACTGGTGTGCATAGAGAACCATGCACCTTCTACACCTAAGATCTCTCTTGATACTCAACCAAATCACTTAAAGTTTGTTTCTAAAGCTTCATCTAGCCTAGACAAACCTATACATACAGCTTATATGATATGAAATACAGTGTGCAATTATAAAGGACGAAGAATAGCTCGGGAGTAAGAGTGAGCTTGATACCATTGTTTGAGAGGGGAGGCCTCAATCAGATGGTTATGGTAGCTTCGATTGGTCCTAACAAACCTCCAGATGGAGCCTTGCATTGTGGTGAAATTTCTGGACCTGAATTCGACCAAAGCCATTCTCAGGTGTTGATCAAAGTTTGGTGAAGAGGCCTTCTATGATGGAGCTTTGATGGGGGACCTTCTTCTTTTAATGCTTTGAAGGTGTGGGTGTATTTAATTGAAGTTTGGTGCACTGTGGAGCTATGGAGAAATTTTTCTTGGTTCCTACTGACATTTCAGTGGTGAAATTGCTCTGAGACAGTGAGAGTCAGTGGCTGAAGGCAGTGAGATCACTCTTTGGACCTCTCAGAGAAGCTCTGGAAGCAATTTGGTGGCGTTTCCTTGAGAAAAGTTCAGCACTAGGTTTTGGTTGTTAACAGCTCTATTTAAGGCCATGACCATTGGGCTGAGCTCAGAGGTTAGTGATGGGTGGATTCAACTGCTTGGGTGGAGGGCAGATGAGCTCTAGTGGAAATTTTAGGCTGACTTGGCCATGGGGTGGAGTTTGGGTTTTCTTGGCTTGGATGTGGCTCTCAGCTTGGGCTCCTCCGGTGACTAGGCTAGCCGACAAGGATAGGGGAGCTGGCCATGGGTCAGGTGAGTTAGTGGTCAGGTGAGTCAGGCCATTATGTTGGAGCAATTAAGTTTGGTGAGCAAATTTGGCAAGGATTCACATGGTTTAAGAAAATATGGAAGAGGATCCCCCAACTTGAGGATTCTTTGGTCCATGTCTCACTAGCTTGGGCTAAGAGCATCTATGGTGGTTCGTAGGATCAGTTTAGTGACTGTGGAGATGTTGATTTGGTCACATTTGGTTCAACTTGATTAAATTGGTTCATAGGTTCATTTGGGTCACTTCGGTTCACATTGGGATAACATGGGTTTGAACTTTGGTTGAGCAAAAATGATTGAGCAATATTGTGTATATGATTGTCATAAATGGTTTAAAGAAGGATTTGAGTGGTTTTAGATTAGTTTGGTGGATCAATTTGGCTTGATTTGGAATTTTGGTTACTTTGGGGCAAGTTGGGTTAACTTAGGTTTGGGTTAGGCTAAAGTTGGGTTAAATCCCTATTAAAGTTTCCAAATGGTCTAGGGAGATGTCATAAAGTGTTCCCAACATTAATTGGGTGGAAATTTTGGGAGAAGGGCAATCAATTTGGGAGATTTTGGGCATGTGGCGTGTTTTGGTCAAAATTTGGGGTTTTGGACTTTAAGTGGATTTGGGTGAGACTTTGGCTCCAATTGGGGGCAATTGATGGTTCAATTCAATTTAGGGGAGTGTCGTGAAGGGGTTAGAATCCAAATTGGGAGAAATTGATTGACATTAGGTCAACTTGAAGGATTTGGGTCACTTAGGCAATATTGGGGATTTTAGATCTTAAGTGAAATTGAACTCAAACATGGGTCAAATTGGGCTTGGATTTGATTTAGATTGACTTTTTAGATGTTTATTAAAGTTTGAAATTGAACTTGGGTAAGATTGGGGTCAATTTGGTAAACATTAGGTTTAATTTGGGCACTTTTTGGGTTAAATGGGTCAAATTGGGGATTTTGGTTAAATTACGCTGAATTAGCCAAATTGGGTCATGTGGTAGTTAAGAGAAATGAAATTAGGAATATTTTTGAGGTTTTGGCAATTTATGGGATATTTTGGAATTTATGGAATTTTTGGGCTAAGAGGAGTATTTTGGTCATTTTGGGGATTTTTTGGGAAATGTGGCAATTTTGGGTAATTTTTTATAATTTGAGTGATAGGGAGTATTTTGGAATGATTTTTAAAGAATTATGTGTAATTTTGGTGATTTTGGAAATTTTTGGGAATTTTAGGGTTTTGGGGGTATTTTGGGAATTTTTGTCCAAAGAGGTTAGAAATTTAGAATTTTTTGGAAAATTGGGATTGGTTAAAAGTGAGTAATATGGCATTGCTTAGGTTGAGCCATGGACCAAGGGTCACCCTCATTTGCTCCTCTATGTGTTGGTACTAGCCAAACCCTAGCCTGAGGTTAAGGGCTTGGGAAAACCACTTACATGAGTTTTTAAAGAGTTAGAGATCAAAAGTAATGTGCATTATTGAGAGTTGTGAGTGTGTAGTGTAAGTGTATTGTAAGCTCCTGACCTCCCAGGGTAGATCTTGAAGTCTGACCACCTATAGAGACTTCTTCTGAGCTTCCTCATGCTTGGTATCTTCCTCCAAAAAGCTCAAGGTTAGGCCTTAAGCATATGAAAACTCCCAGTGAAGTGATAAAATTTTGAATTTCTATGGGGAAGAGTTCCTTGAGTAGTCCTCTAAGAAGGTCATCAGGAGAGTCTTATGGCTAGACCCTAGGCTATTTTAAAGACAGACTACACTTCAACCAAAAGTGAGGTCAACAGAAACCAATCTGCTGCTCAATTGGGAAAGTGTCAATTTATGGTTTTCAAAGAAATTGTTCTTGGACATAAAATTACCAAGAGAGATATGGAGGTAAATCCACCCAAAATATAGGTTATAGAGAAACTTGCTCCACCCAGTTCCGTTAGAAGAGTTTGAACTTTATTGAGTCATGTCGGGTTCTAACAGCGATACATGATGGATTTCTTCAAAATTGCCAAACCTTTATGCCATTTGCTAGAAAAAGATATCTTATTTAAATTTAACTCCCTTTAACACTTTGAAGGAGAAGATAGTCCTTGCTTCTATCATTGTTTCACGTGAAGATCATTTGAGTTGATGCGTGATGTGAGTGACTACGTGATGGCCAACCCACCGTTGCGCGGTAATTTAACTTCCAAAAAATGGCCAAAAACTTGACCTAATTTATATTTAGCAGCTAGTGTGCAATATCGAAATGTTATAAAATTTAGTGAATAATTCACACACTAGGGGTACTACGTAAGTATATGTATCACTTCAAGTGAAATAGGTATTTATGTAAAAACCTCAGTATCGATCCCAGATAGAAGGGATGTAGGAAATGCATTAGGCTAATTATATTATACTGGTATTAGGCCTTAGTTTGTAAGTTTGATTTAAGTGGATTTCCTTATAAGTACTTCTAAATCTAATGCTTAAGTTTTAAACAACAAATTACTACTCCTATATGAATATATTAAATGTAACTATAACAACTACTCCTAAATGCAATATTAATTATAAATAAAACCCTATAGGATAAATTGGTTTGGTGACTTTTGAGATGTTAAAAATACTATTCTTTTGTAGTGAATTGGATAATTTGTAGTAATTAGATACATAGAATTCAATTTAGCCAGCGACAATAGGAGCAAATCTCTTCTTTACCCTCTTTCGAGCGCATAAAGAACTTTGGTTAACTTAAAGTTGCATCCTTAATATCTCATTCCCACATCAGAATTAACTAGCCTGTCACCCTAGCATCCCACAGCCTATGCCACAAATGTGACTGAATCGCGGTGTTAAGGTACAAAGCCTTTAGTCCAATTAATAAGAATCTAGCATGTCACCTTAGAAAAAACCAATTTACACCCATTAACAAATGTTTCCCCAATACTACATTCAGCTACATTAAGTATTATAATGTATCAAATAAGAGCATACTTATTATTTATCCTCTTTATAAACGACAAGGAACATTGGCTAATTCAGAGTTTGGTCCTTATTTCTAAGGTTGGGCTTGGACGATAGTAGCTCTCACTCTAGAGCTCTCATTTTCCCTTCACCTGAAGGCATAACATATATACTTAGTTCTCAAAATCTGAACCAAATTGGTTATATCACTTTGTCAACCTAAAATCATCAATGTTGTGCCCATCAAAGATTATTCCCCTATTTATTTGCACTCAACCCATGAACTACATTCTGATCCATGAAATCAAATGTGGCTCCACTTTGTTGAGATTTACACCACCGTATTGAATCTTAATATAATTACAACAAAATTTTACACTAAACCAGGCTATTATTGTAATGTAAATGAAGTTCAAGTAAAAAACATCACATTGAAAATCAAATTATATTCTAACTTGCACCCAAAAATCCTAAACATGAATCCTCTTCATTACAAAAGAAAAGAAAAATTAAAATAATGGCATAACCTAGTCATGTCGCTATTTCCTAACAAAAAAATGAGTAAGAAACACTACTCACAAAGCACAAAGAACACACAACAGAAAAACTTCATTACATTAAAGCAAATCCACCAAATAAGTGTTTACAAAAGCATAACATAATGAAGAACGTAATACTTAGCTTTTCCCCTCGAATAAAAGATGAAGATCTCTTCAACAAACTCTCCCGTTGATCTATTACAATCCTTTAGAATGTCTCTCAAAATCCCCTCTAAAATCTCTCAAGAAAAGGTAGAAATCTGCATTCCTACTCCTATGCTAAGATCTCTAAGCATTCCTCTCGATTCCCCAAACTGTCTAGGGTAAAATGATGTTAACAACTATTAAAAATTGTGAGGAGATCTGTCCCCATGCTTCCAAAGCTGTCTGTAACCGTTTCTAGCACCTAAACTCTACTTTTGGGCAACTAGGAACCGTCTTCTCTAACTTCTGGCACCTAAGCGCCGGTTTCAGGCGCATATTCTCCACCTTGTAGCGGCTCCACAGTTTAGCTTTGTTTTGGCTCTGTTTTTGGCTCTGTTTCGCCCCGTTCCAACTTCGTTCGCTCTAAATAAAATTTCTTCTAAAGTATAATTTTATTAAAAAATAAGTGATAAATGTAAAGGAGGTCAAGCATCGAAGGACATCAAAATGTGTCGGGTTAGAATATTCTTCCTTGCACTCTTTGGCTACAAACTATACAGTATTTGCTTCATTTTCTCTAAAAGTTTATTTTTTGTATCTAAAACAAAAAACATGCAAAATACCTTCCTTTAAAGTTTAATATCATTAAAAATGAGTATGAAATGTATATGAAAATATAATCATTTTTAGGTATATCAAAATCCCTCAAACATAACTTTACTTGTCCTCAAGTAACACTATAACTTTTAAAACTAAAATTGTTAACCTATGGTTGTGCGCTCTTTTTAGATGACTTAGAATTTTGTTTTACAAATTTTACAATCCAACATATAATATTTTCTACTAAATTGGATGATATCTAAGGTATCAGAACATTTAGTTTCAAACATAGGAATACTAATTTTCTATTTAATTCACACTAAATTGAATTTTATATAAACTTAGGTCTTTTAGAAAAATATTAATTTCAAAATTTATGATTTCTATATTGAAATTAATTTTTACTTATAATTTATGACCCTAAGCATAGGATTGATCTTAAGTATTCTTTCTTTAAAAGATTCAAGAGAAATCAATTTTTAGTTAGATCCTATTCCTCAAGTTTCTCCTCACTTCCTCATAATTGTATTTTCTTTTCTTTTTCTTTTTCTTTTTCTTTTTATTCTTCTTTTTCCTTTTCTTTCAGGATCTTTTTAATCCCTAATTCTTTTTTAGGCGAGGATTACTATATCTAGATAGGACTTTAACGATTTTAAATTTCAGAATCTATTTACTAAAGTTAAAAACTTATTTTCTCTCTATAACCTAAAATCTAGTATTAGTTTTTCAAAAAAGGATTTTCATAGAATCTAAATTTTTTTGAAAGTATTATTCTTAAAATCTTTAATTTTTCAAAAAATCAAATTTTCCTACTATAATAGTAAAATCATTTCCTTAATAGTTTCTACTAAATATCTTAACTTTAGTTTCATCCGTTTTACTAACTTTTCTACTAAGTTCCTCTATATCATTTCTAAGAATCAAAAGTTTAGTATCCTCAAGATAACTCCACAAACCACACATCATTTTAAAAAGTGATATCGAATTAAATACATGCCACTGAGGACAAATAATATTAGGTTTTAAAATGAATTTTTTTCCCCATAAAGTTGATTTTAAACATGTATAACATTATGTTTCTAAAATATAAGCACCAAAAGTCTATCAGAAACATCTATATGTATTAATCAAGATAGAAAAAAAGTAGTATAAAGTAAATCTAAACTAAAGATGTCAGAATTAAATTGACTAAGCAAAAGGCTAACTAACATAACAAGTATCAGAATAGGAATATAAAAATGTTCTTCAAGTCCAATATAAATTTATAAATAAAAAAGAGACATAATAACAAATACAAACATTAATACATAAATGAGATCAATTCTTCCCCATCTCATCACACCATAATTTCTAACTTCTAGTTCTCTAACGAAATAACTTCACTAATTAATTTGGTGCTTCTAAAAGATTTTATAGAGTCTAAATTCATGGACATGATTATCTCTGATTTGTGGGCTAGTCAGCAAAAACTTCGGGCATCACGGTATCCTTTTAATTAAGCACCTCTAACTATTATAAGGGTAATGTAAGATCATCCACAAGTTCCTCATCAAGTAGGTTCATGACTCCTACCAAATGAAAACAAGGTCAGAGAAAGGAGTAACAAAATAGAGATGGAACTATCACTGTACAAACTCAAGATGTCTCCTGTAAACTTCAAGTTCGGTTGAGACCTGAGTCATAGTGGAATCGTCATTTCAACTACTACAGGAGAACATAAACAAGTCTAACTACAATAAAAAGTTAAGGAATCACCTTCCTCGTGATACACACAAAGTTAAAATCAAGCCACAAACAAACCAAACATCCACCAACATCAATCAACCTGATCAATCCACACTAAATCAAACACGATACAACACTTCATGACACTCAAGAAAACTAAATCAAACTGAACTAATAACTATGAGTTGCCTCCCATAAAGCACTTGGCTTTACATTGTCAGCCCAACAAATTATTCCTTCTGGATCAAAATTCCATTTAGATAATCCTTGATTAAATGCCCAGTCATTTTCAGATCCAGGTATTCCTACAAAATCCTCAAAGTTTACTTTTTTCTCAATTTTTCCTTTCTGGATTGATTAAAATTATTTTTCCTCATGTTTCATTCAAGATCCAATATTCTTCAAATGATTTTCTCATTTTTCATATTAATTTCATCCTTTAAATTTAAATGAAATGGATCTCTATACGATAATTCACGATATCCTAAATTTTGGATCAGATTCTCTCTAGTCTATTCAGATTTTATATCAAATTTTGCTTGGTTACTATTCTATCTAAAGTTATCTTCTAATTCTTCCCCTTGAGGTTGAGGAAATCATGGAAGTGGTATAACTATTTTGGTTGATCAAATATGTTTATCTAATTCCATTAGAATTTCTTCTATTGTTCTTTCATTTGCCTTTTCCTCATTTCACAATTTCACTTTTTCTTGGACCATGTCTTCCATTTCTCTTCCACTTCTTGGTTGGATAGCTTGATCTTGCCCACTATTTTTCTCCTTATGGTTTGTCTCAAAGTCACTAGGTAAATTCTACTGGGGATAACTGTTAAATAAATTAATAATCTGCCCCAATTGATTTTCTATATTCATTATTGCGTACCCTTGACTTTCGAACTGACTCTGCTTGAATAACAAGCTCTTCTTAAAATGACTCTCTTTCTTCATTTTGTGGGTTGAAGTTAAATCTATTAAGAAAGGAATGACCATCATTAAATTCGTTCAAATTAATCCATTACATATCTTATTAAATTGATTAATTCCCACAACTGGGCTTCTCCTCTAAAATTATTATTCCAATTAAAATTTGAATAATTTTTCCAACCAATGTTGTAATAATTAGAATAAAGATTGTATATCTCATGGCTAGTTTCAAGCCATTGTCCAAATTAATTTTCCTAAATAATTGGGGTCCTTGACTAGCATTATAACCCAAATCTGATTGTTAATTATTTTGTGGATCCACCTTTTCTACCATAAATTCATGGAGTCTTTTCTAATTCATAATCTTCTCAAAAGTTCTCTCCTAGTCTGCGTAGGTTTGTAGTACTAGAACGACACATATAAATCTTAAGGCTTAACTAATAGGACATATATCAAAAATATTTTTGGTATTTTGGATTTTTCTTTCAAATAAACACACAATAATTAAACACACTAGATAATAACACTAGAATTTCCAAATCTAAGTTTTACAAGTTCAACTAAAATTTTTCTAAAGTTCTTACCTTTGCTTCCCCAGAAACGACATCAAAAACTTGATGTCCGACATCAAGTAAATTAACTTCCAAATGATGACAAAAAATTTGACCCAATTTTTATTTAGTGACTAGTGTGCAAGATCGATACGTTATAAAATTTAGAAAATAATTTACACACTAGGGGTGCTACGCAAGTTTATGTATCGTTTCAAGTAAAAGAGGATTTTATTTAAAACCATTGTATTAATATCATGGAGAAGCAAGGTAAGGAATCTCTTAAGCTTATTCTATTCCACTAGTATTAGGTCTTAGTTTGGAAGTTCGATTTAACTGGCTTTTACGACAAGTGCTCCTTAATGTAAATCTTAAGTTTAAAACACCCAACAACTACTCTTATATGAAAACATTAAATGTAAGGATAATTACTACTCCTAAAAGCAATTATTATTTCTAAATATAACCCTTTCTTGATGGATTGGTTTGGTGAATTTTGAGATCTTAAAACTACTATTCTTATGTAATGAATTTGATAATGTGTAGGAATGAGATACATAGAATTTAATATATCAAACGCCAATGAGATACATAGCTGATTTGACATCCACTCTCTCTCTAGCTATTGGATATAAGACCCTTCCTAACAAGGAAATAAGACATTCATTTAGCTATTTCTTTGAGAAAGAATAGAAGACGTATAGCATTCCTTCTCAAAATAGTCTACCGACATTTGATATCTTTGAGAAACAGTGTAAGACCTCATTTAATGGAACACGATAACCATCTTCACTTCAAATATTGAAAATAATATTTATTTGACATTTAAATTATTTTGAAAATTTTATTGGGTTATCGAGGCCATTTCAATCAATGCCAATATGTGCGACCTATTTATGCAGTATACCATACATACTGAAGACTCATTTGTTTGCCGCATTTTTGTGAGGATCATTTATATATGAACTTGAGAAAAGAAGTCTACCAAGATTGACCTCCTGAACCTCACAATTGGTCACCAAACTTTAATGTCTAGGGTAAAACCCTTACGAAGCCTCTTTAACTTAAATATTAATGACATCCTAAAAATGATTAAATAAGCAATGACAAACCTTGATCTGATCAACCTTGACCAAAATGGTCAACCCTTGACCCAAATAGTCAAATTAGTTCAAAATGGTTAATCCATGACCCACTCACCACAAGATTGACCAAACTGGTTAACCCTTGACCCAAATGGTTAAATTTCTCAAAAATGGTCAACGCATAACCTAATGACCACCACATTGACCAAACTTATCAATCCTTGTCCCAAATGGTAAAGTTTGGTCAAAATGGTCAATCTATGACCAAATGACCACCACATTAACCCAATGACTACCCTATTGACCACCAGGTCAACCTAGACACCAAATTGGTCAAATTTGACTCCTTCGATCAATTCAAAGACAATAAAACGAACAAACATAATCACTTGGACAACTTGATCAAACCCAGGTTATACCACCAAAACCCAATCACCCCATAATTAATCTAACCATCAAACGGTCAAATTAATCATTATAGACACCCTTGGACTTACAATGGTCAACATTGGCCAAATACTATCCACCAAGTTAATATTGGTCACATTTGGTCAGATTCACCATTTTAATCAAAACATGATATTTTCATCAAAAATTTTTACTCTTAACTAATAAATATTTTAATTAATTAAAAAAGATTAAAATTACGGACCATAAGACCTAAGATTTATATTTAAAAAGTATTGTTTAAGCTCATGGCCAGACAGATCCATGAAAACACTAGAATCATTTTTTTAAGTCTAAATCCTAAATTCAATCCATTAGTAATCACTAATGGGTTACTCATGACCCATATGAACTCTCACAACATGCCACGACCCATAAGAAAACCTATGAGCCATCATGGTTAACCCTAGGTTAATGCTCATCATGACAACATCATGATAGGGTAAAAGATATGTCACCCCTTTATGAATTGCTTAAGGAAGATATGGATGAGTCATTACTCACCTTACAAGCCACCCAATGGAGAAAAAACATGGCTTAAGTCATCTCTACATCATAAGATGAGCTCTTAAACACCAAATTTGAATATTAAAATAAAATAAATGTTTATTTGTCATGCTTTCACAAAGCCATGGATGATAAATTAACCTGTGTGGACTCACTCAATTTTGAGTCGCCATTCCCTCATCTCCACCCAATGGACATGAGCCAAATCCATTTAATTAGGGTTTAGGGTGAGCTCATATCAAATTTAAAGCATGAATCACTTGCTACCATGAAATGAGTTTGCTGGCCAATCCATGTGACATCTCAAACACCTTATGGATGAACCAATGAAAGCAAGCCAAGTTTTAAACTAAGATTTTGCCATGGTTGAACCCAACATGTGTTAATCTTGGAAGGTTCAATTATCCTTATCTCCCAGCTCAAATATTATCCTTAAGCCATCATTGAGCTGTTAAAGCCTTCTGGCTCACTCATGGCCTCCATGGCTATAAATAGGGCAAAACCCGAGAGCTTCACCCAAGGAAGAAAATCCATTTACACTGCCCAATTCCTAAAACTTTGAACATCAGAATTATTCCCTAAGACCTAAGCAACTTATCCCCCATAGAATTAGGTCTAGAAACCCACCGACCTCTCTCAATTTAACCACCCCAAAATACCCCAAAATAGGACACCTTTTAGGTCCTACATAAACCTACCTCAATCTTCAAATTAACAGTTCCTATACCTTCCCTGAGGTTTACGAAGAAGATTCCAATCAAAATTGGATATTTTCGAAAGCTTCAACCTAGTTCATCATCAAGTCGTGAACCCATTTTGGTGAGTTCATATGTTCACCAAATTTCATCCCAAATTGAGCATACCAGGGACTTCACAAGAACTTGGCTATCATTCCAAACAAATTCGATTGAGGCTTTACCTTATCAAACCAAGGTATGGCCAAAATAACTCTAAAATGACAAATTTTAGCCATTTGAAAATTTGAAATGACATCTTTAATCCTAGGGTTAAAATTATAAGTTTTAAGCTTAAAAAACCCAAAAAAATCTTTAAGGTTTAAGAATTTACCTTAAATTATCATACTTAGCTCACTCTATAATGGACTAAGTAAAAACCATCAATGTTTGAGTCCAAACTCAAATAAGTCTAAATCAAATCTATGACTTAGGTTCAACCCATGTGAATCTAAACCTCATCCAAACCCTAATTAAGTCTAATACATCAATTAGACTTATTAAATCTAGTTAAGCTTTAATCACATTAGGTTTAACTTAATAAACCCTAATTAGGTCTAAGACACCAATTTGACTTAATTAAATCAAGTTTAGCCTTAATCACATTAGGTTTAATTTAATAAACCCTAATTAGGTCTAAGACATCGATTAGACTTAATTAAATAAAGTTACACTTTAATCACATTAAGTTTAACTTAATAAACCCTAAGGTCTAACACACCAATTCGACTTAATTAAATCAAGTTAAGCCTTAATCCCATTAGGTTTAATTTAATAAACATTAATTAGGACTAAGACATCAGTTAGACTTAATTCAATCAAGTTAAGCCATAATCACATTAGGTTTAACTTTGTAAAACTAATTAGGTCTAAGATACCAATTAGACTTAATTAAATCAAGTTAAGTCTTAATCACATTAGGTTTAACTAGATAAACCCTAATTAAGTCTAAGAAACCAATTAAACTGAATTAAATCAAGTTAAGTCTTAATCAAATTATGTTTAACTTAATAAACCCTAATTAGGTCTAAGACACCAATTAGACTGAATTAAATCAAGTTAAGTCTTAATTACATTAGATTTAACTTAATAAACCTAATTAGCTCTAAGACACCAATTAGACTTAGTTAAATCAAGTTAAGCCGTAATGACATTAGTTTTAACAACATAAAACTAAATTAGGTCTAACTCCTCATTAGACCTAATTAATCACCTTAAAACCTAATTACATTAGGTTTAAGAGAAATCAAACCCTAATTAGACATAACCCTAATTAAGTCTAATTAATCATTTTAGCCTTCCCGAAATTAGGTTTAATTAACCTTAACCTAATTAGATTTAACCATAATTATGTCTAATTAATCAATTAATCCTTTCCCAAATTATGTTTAATTAACCTTAACCTAATTAGACATAACCATAGTTAAGTCTAATTATTCAATTAATCCTTACCCAAATTAAGTCTAACATTAACCTAATTAAACTTAAACATAATTAAATCTAACAAACCAATTAAAATTTATCAAAATTAGGTTCAATTAACCTTAAACTAATACTTAGGTTCAACCCAACTTGAATCTAAGTCAAACTCAAACCTTTTAGGTTCAACATATAATGATCCTTACCTAAAGCTATTGTCGGCATATTTTTAGGTTGTGTGTTTTATTTTTGAAAAGAGGTCGCCTACAGAAATTGTCGGTGAATTTTTAATTTAATTTAAATAAATAATTTTGAAAAGTAGTATTTGATTTTGAAAATAATTTTAAATTTGAAGGTTTTAAGACATGAGATTAAACCGATCTCACATCCCAAATAGTTTATATAAATGAGCACCGCACCACAAACCGTGTATCTATCCCTAAGGATAGACACACTGCTTGATGGTGGGGCTCGATTAAATAAACTAAAAGATTTGTGACATCCGTTTGGTCCGCGAACCAATTTTATAAGCCGAACAAATTCCCTCGCTTAATATGAAAGTATTAAACGGGGTTTATATTACTCAGGTTCTTTTAAAATTCCCTATAAGGGCAAGCCCCTATAGTTAATTACATCTTAAGTGATGGGAATCACCTAAGAAAACTCTCGATAATAATCAATAATTCGCTCTCAAGGATTTCAAAGTTTAAGTTTTCAAGGGATTGAATTTTGGAATTTCAATAGGGAATGGATCAAATTTGGAACATTTTGTTTTGGGAATCCAAAGGAAGAAAAGTAGGAGAAATCACAGATTCGAAGCGAACTTCGGTAATTTCCCGACTATCCTATTATTTGGCTTGAGTTTAGGAAAGTCCTAATATTTATTTAATGTTTTGATCTTACCAATTTTAATTAATTAGGGCTTATATTTATATGACAGAATCATACAAATAGCCTCGAAGGTATGAGGGTTTATGTCGTATCAGACGACTACCTCGGAATCCTAAGACCGGTTAGGGCTTAATTTGCAATGCAAATGCCTAACGAAGAGTTGAGGGTTTATGTTGCACTAGGCAAACTACCTCGAAGTCCTATGGCTTTGTTATTTAATTCTAGGAAAGTTTTGCTGAAGTAGACTCGAGTTTTGCTGATGACGATGGCCGTGCTGCCCACCATGCTCCGAGCTTCTTGTTGTTGCAGAGTTTTAGTTTTAGAAGTCATAAATCAGGGGATGAGAAAAGTGTTTTGGTTTAGAGAAAATCTTAATTTCCAAGTGTTTTCAATACGTTAATTAAAACAAATCTTAAAGTTGATTATAACGACACCGGTTAAGATCCCACGGTTCCATCCTTCCGGCATCATTATTTTTATCGGATTCACTTAGTCCAGATGAATTTGCTAAACTCAACCGAATGAATTCCACACTTTCATTTAGACCGTGGGAAATCCCGTTAGCAACACGTAGGTTACATCATCCGAGGTATTCCCGATCATCCAACGAGACGTTTTAATTTAGTTGTAATTGTAGTTTTGTGTTCCGTTTGTGATTAAATTTTGAGTTGTTTTATATTTTGAAATGTTGTGGCGGTGAATTTTATCTTGCAATGAATTTTAACTTAGTTTTGGTTTCAGTTTTAGGGACTATCCTAAAGGTGTGGGTTTTCATGCAACAGTTGTTTATCATGCAAGAAAAGTAAGTGCGATGCGATTAATGAAATTGCAATAATGTAAATTGCAAGAAAGTAAATTGCAATAAAATAAAAGCGTACCTGGAGGGTCTTCCCGTCATCCCAAGCTGCACTTAAAACACAATTAGAATATTTAAGCAAGTTCCTAGGTAAAGCTAAGGTAAGGGTTATGGTTTTCTACCAAATTCCTAATCCTATAGCTAGTCATTTCCTATGACGTCTAGATTCCTTGTGTTTTTGTTTGAAGACAATTTTCTTCATCAAAGAACAATTAAATTCAATTGTTCTTATAAACATCCTATCATATTGAGAAAGTGTTTAAGAAGAATCTTAAACATCTTTTCAATATTGCTAGAATTGTTTTAAGTCTAAATGAATTTAATTATACAAATGAATTAATCGTCCAAGAATCTCAAGTTTTGTTATCTTGCTCAATGAACTAGGACATTTGAATATCCTATAGGTGAAGTAACATTTCATTTAATATTCTCGTTTAGGAGTTATGATAACTAAAGCTTTTGAGGGTAAATTGGTGTTCAAATGGTTTGTGATTTAGTTTAATTTCAATTAATGGGTTTAAATTTGGAATAGTGTTCAAGTTCCTTTATATTTAATTTCTTTCTGTTTTAGGTAATGTTATTTAATTCAATTTCATTTAACTTTAATTTAATTTAATCTAATTTTAATTTTAATTTAATTTAATTTAATTCAATTTAGTTTGATTTGATGTTAAATTAATTTGATTTGATTTAATTTTAATTTAATTTGATTTAATTTAATTTAATTTAATTTTAATTTAATTTAATTTAATTTAATTTAATTTAATTTTAATTTAATTTAATTTAATTTAATTTAATTTTAATTCATTTAATCTAATTTAATTTTTAATTTGGTTTAACTTAATTTAGGTTGATTTTATTTATTTAATTTAATTTAATTTAATTCATTTAATTTATTTTAATTTGTTTATTTAATTTAATTTAATTTAAGTTAATTTAATTCAATTTACTTAATTTAATTTAATTTTTAATTTTATTTTATTTTTTTTTAATTTTAATTAAAATTTAAAAAGAGTTTAATAATTTAATTTTAGTTTAATGATTAAGTCTTTTAATGTTTTGAATTTGAGTTATCATTTTAATTAAGAATTGAATATTAATGAGATGATTAATTTAGGGAATTTTAAATTAAAGAATAAATCTCTTCCTAATAATATCCCTATTTTTATAATTCCAATTTTATTATTCTTCCAAATTTAATCAATTATTTTATTAAGGTTTAATTATTTTAAATTGCTTAATGGGTTTCTACCCTTTAATTATTTAAATTTCAATCATCCAAATCAGATTAGGATCAAATATTTTACTTGTTAATTTTATTAAGCCTAAAGTTTTAATTAAAGGTTAAAATTTTAATTACCACTTTACCCTTTTAAGCTTAATAATTTCATAACTCACTAAATTGAACTCAAATGAACTTGAAATTTTTATGTGACTTCACTCATATGTCAATAAAGACATGAGAGGAGAAAATGTGATTTTTCTGTATTTAATTTATTTATATAATTATTTTTGATAGAAAATAGAGATTTCCAAGGAAAATTTAATAACATGACCAGGGGAAAGTTTCTGTCCTTAAGAAAATTAGGGGACATTCATAATGACCAGAGGACCACTTGGACTAATTTTGGTGATTTTTTGAATTATATTATTTTTATTATAATTATTTTAAGTTTTGGAGTGTTAATTAATTTAAAAATAAAATAAATGTTGAAAAATGAATTTTATATTTTTCAAAAATCTCTCTGATATCAAGGAAATCAGATAATCAAATTTTGCAATTTTCTGATTTTTCTATGATTTATTATAATTATTTTAGTGAAAATGCTAGAAAATACATTTTTTTAATTTTAAAATTACCCTAGAGCTTTAAAATTTAATATCTCACTAAATAGACCTAAGAAAAATATGGGGTTTGTTCCTAAGTAATTAAAATTCAAAATGTGACATTTTTGTGAATTTTATTATTTTTGTGATTTTTATTATTTTTTAATTATTAAAATATTAAATCATATATTAAAAAATCAACTTTTTTAGAAAATTGAAATTTTAATTTTCTTAAATTCCCTAATATCAGAGAGGCTCCAAAACCAATTTGGTGAATTTTTGAAAGATATTTTGAAAGTTATGAATTTTTAAAGTTTAAAATGACTAAGTGGCTTAATCAACCCATTTAGTAGGGCTAACCAAGTCCAATTGACCTCAAATTTTTATGGTGGGTTCCTCTGATCCTAAAGGTCAGTGGAGAATTGATTTCAAGTCAATTTGATGTATGGTTAGATCTAATTAATTAGAGATCCATTTTGGGTGTTTAAGCCAATTAGGGTTGTTTTAAATGAACTAACTCAAAACCTATTTTTCCTAGGGTCCTATGGTCATAAGGAACATCACCAAATATTCCTAGAATTTATTTCACAACATGCTATTTATTGGAATTAAAATACTCAAAACAGTAACATGAATTTGAAAAATCAATAACTTTTCATAGGGATGGCCTCGACTTTGGAAAATTCAGGGAATGTCCCCAAATTCAGAGGCTTCAAAAGCCCTATGGTCTCATGCCATGGTGAATTGTATACATGCATGGAGAATTAAAAATATGCAAAGAGTAAATAAATTATTAAAAATAAAATACTTGATGAAATTAAATAATTTCTTTTCCACATTATTCTCCTCTGTTCACTGAGCAAGTGGGTATTTTTATTTTTTTTTTATGATTTTCCTACACAAAGTTATGAATTTTTCAAGTTTAGGGAATTAAATAAATAGAAAATACCCCTAATTTTCTATTTATCCACGCGGCGCCGCGTCATCCTCGGCATCTCCGAACGCACACGCGTCGCGCTCCCATTCGACGCCACCGCTTGAGTCAGAAGCCCGGGCTCCGCGGTTCTCGTACCCTCTCCTAGTCCGACGCCATCTGACCCGTCCATCCGCGCGTGTATTGAATGGACGGTATCCGTTCATCGTCCCCGAGCGTCCTCACCCGAGAGCCGTCCACACTAAATCCCTAAGATCTCACTCGATACTCAATGGATTTTCATGTTCTTATGCTCTATGGATTCGTCTTGAGAAGATGAACACATCCATACGGTTTATGTGGGATGAAATTTATGCAATAGAAATGGAGAATGTTCGAAGCTCGAGAAGAAGAGTGAGGCCATACCTTTGCTCGGAGAAGTGTGGCTTCGATCCGAGGGTTGTTGCACCTTCGATTGGATCCCAACAAGCTCCGGATGAAGTCTCCTGGTCCAGTGAATCGCCTAGGTAGGATTTCGACCGGAGCCGATCACAAAGCTTGGAGGCCGGAGCAATTGGGTGGCCTCGGAGATGGGGCTTTTGCTGGTGGACACCTTCCCTTGGTCCGGTGAAGGTGTAGAACCAATCAATTTGGGGATTGGCTCACTCGTGGAGAAGTGTCCCGGTTTTGGGCTTGGATTTCAACTACGAAATTGAGCTCGCGAGAGAAGAAATGACAGGGGGATTTCAGTGGGGATCAAGTGCTCTGTGTATGGGGAGTAGTCTGGAAAAATTTTGGCAGAGTTTCCTTAAGGTTTGTTTCAGCACCTCTCATGGCCGAGAGGGGTGGTGTTTAAATAGGAGAGGGTGGAGGGCCTCCCAGGGAGAGTTAAGGCTTGGGATCAGCTGCTCTTGGCAAGAGAAGAACAGCTACAATGGCCATTGGGGATGGGGCAGCTCAGCATGTGAGAATTTCAAAGTTGGCTCACATGTGAGCTCTCGGCCATGGTGTTTTCCGGCGGCCTGGTGGCCGGCCGGCCAGGCATGGGTCACCCTCAAGGTCAGGTGGGTCAGGGCTGGGACTTGGTGCAAGCAATTGGCAATTGCCATGTGTAAAGAGCTTGGATTGAAATGGAATGGGGGGAAGAACATTTTGGGTTCAAATGAGTCAACCCATGGTTTTGGGCTAGGTTCACCACCCAAGGCCTGGTCTTGGGCTGAAAAGGATCACTTGGGTCAGCCAAGAGAGAATGGTGTGGTCTCCATCCATGATGAGGTGGCTAAGCATGGTTTAGTGTGTGACATGCTTAAGGTAAAAAAGGGTTTAAGAAGGATTAGGAAAGGGGCCCCTCCTTTTGCCATTAATGGCTTGATCACATGTCAAGCTTTCCATGGCTTCATGTGGCTTGTCCATGGCTTGCATGGCTCACCATTGGCTTGGGAAAAGTGGAGTCAATTTCATGGAAATAGATTTTAGAAATTTTTGGTAATTTGATGGAAATTTGTATGAAACTTGATTTGGAATGATTTGATGATGAATTTAGGACTTAGGGAATGACTTTTATTAAGTGGATGGCAAGTGGAGATGTCATGTGGGCTTTAGGGTAGATTTTGGGCTTTTTGAAATGGTTTTAGATGGGCTTTTAAGATGGTTTAGGAAAGTGGGCTTTTGAATTTTAAAATGGATTTTGGGATGAAATTTTGGTAAAGGCTTGGGCTAAATAATTGTTGGGTTTAGCTCATGGATGTGTCATGAGTGACTTGAAGCAAATTGGGGGTTATTTGGGTTTGAATTGGGTTGAATTTGGGTTCTTCTGGTGAATGGGCCAATATAGGTCCAAGTGGACTAAGTTGGGCCAATGTTGGGCTAGGGTTGAAATTGATGTAAAATTAATGTTGAGAAATGTTTATGGGAGTGTTTCAAAGAATTTTTGACTTTGATTGGGCTTTGATTTTGGGGTTTGGGCTCATTTGGGTTAGGTTTGGGTTTAGGTCAAAATTGGGCCTTTTAGCTTTGGGTTGAATTTGAGTGGGGTTTGGGTCCAATTTTTGGGCAAATCATGTTAGTGTTTTGCTTGTGGGGATGCTAAGGAAGATTTAGAAAAGATTTGGGGTTAATTGGAGTTGAATTGGGTGAGTTTGGGTTAGGTTTGGGTCATGGGTCCAAATTGGGCTTTAAGGCCAAAAGTGAAATTGGATCCAAATATCAATCAAATTGGACATGGATTTGGTCTAGATTGGTGTTGGGAATGTTGAATTGAAGTTTAGAATTTAATTGGACCAGAATTTGGGTCAATTGGAAATGTTTGGTTTGACATTGGGTTCACTTAGGGTTAAAATGGGTCAAATTGACAAAAGTAGGGTAAATTGACAAAATTGGCCCATGGTGTAGTTGAACAAAATGAAATTGGGAATATTTGGGATTTTCTGAAATTTTCTGAGAATTTTCTGAATTTTTGGATTTTTGGGTCAAGAGGGGTATTTTGGGTATTTGGAGGGTATTGGGAGGTATTTCTGGAATTTTTGGTATTTTTAGGTATGGATGATCAATTTGAGTGATGTGGGAATGCTTGAGATTGATTTTGAGGAATTTTGGGTAATTTAGCAGATTTTTGGAGGATTTCCAGGGTTTTGGATAAGTTAGGCGGGTGTAGGGTCCCGGGGGTCAAAAATTGAAAATTTGGAAAATTGAAAATTTGGAAAATTGAAGATTTGGTAAATTTGAGTGGAATGAAATCATTTTGGTTGAGCCATGAAGCCACATCAAGCGCACATGAGCTATGAAGGGACTCATTTGAGGCATTCACTATGTTGTTCCTAACCCTCTTGGCCAAGGGCTTAGGGGTTAAGGACCATCCATGTCAATCACCTACATGAGTCAGGAGGTCAAGTTAGGTATGGGTGTGGTTTTAGGAGGTGTGTGAAAGTGTAGTGTATGAGTGTAGTGTGTGTGTAAGTCAGCCCTCTCACCAGACCAGGCCACCCAGGGCAGTCCTAAGGCCAAAAGGTCCTATAGGAACTCATCCTTTAAACTTCCACATTTGATTTCAACCTTCTAGGTGATTAGGGGTCTATAGTCAAGTTTGTGGAGTTTGCAGGGAGTTAAGAAGTGGTTTGAAATTCTAGATGGTGGATCTCAATTCTAGTCCTCTAAGATAGTCAAAGGAAAAGCCTAAGGCTAGATCCTAAGCACTAAAAGAAGAAGAGAAGACCTCATCAAAAATGAGGTCAACAAATGGACCCCCAATAGGTGTGGTGAGCTGACGGAGCACACCGCACGTATTGGCGTTGACCGAAGCGATCAGCAAAACCAACACAGATGTCCAAGTGACAAACTTAAGACGAAGTAGAAGAGTTTCCGTTAGGGAGTGTCAAGCATATCTCTGAAACTGGAGATTCCTGAACTCTCGCTGGGAAAAGGAAAAGGAGGTGAATTCCAAATCACATGATCTGGGGAAAAATTCAATTTAGATTTTATTTCGTTTCAATTTAAGTTTTGATGTGTGAGTTTAGATTTCAATTTGGAGTTTCAATTTAGATTGAAGTTTGTCAAAATTAATTTGAAGGGATTTGATTTGAAATGAAAATTGGAGTTTTGTGGTTATAGATATAACATCTTCAACCACAAAAGATAATTGAATTGATTGGATTGAATCATTACAATGAGGAGAGATCTCAGAGTAATGCGGTATTGGATGTAAAAATCCTTAACCTCAAGAGTTTGATTTTGATGTATTTCATTGCAATAGGGAAAGAATCCTAAAGCAATGCAGTCTCGGATGTAAAATCTTCAACCCCAAGAATTTAATTTTGATGTATTTCATTGCAATAGGGAAAGAATCCTAAAGCAATGCAGTCTCGGATGTAAAATCCTCAACCCCAAGAATTTGATTTTTGATGTATTTCATTGCGATAGGGAAAGAATCCTAAAGCAATGCAGTCTCGGATGTAAAATCCTCAACCCCAAAAGTTTTATTTGGATGTATTTCATCGCAATAGGGAAAGAATCCTAAAGCAATGCAGTCTCGGATGTAAAATCCTCAACCCCAAAAATTTGAATTTGATGTATTTCATTGCGATAGGGAAAAGATCCTAAAGTAATGCAGTCTTGGATGTAAAATTCTCAACTCCAAAAAGTTTGAATTTGATGTATTTCATTGCAATAGGGAAAGGATCCTAAAGCAATGCAGTCTCGGATGTAAAATCCTCAACTCCAAAAAGTTTGAATTTGATGTATTTCATTGCGATAGGGAAAAGATCCTAAAGCAATACAGTCTCGGATGTAAAATCCTCAACCCCAAAAGTTTGATTTGGATGTATTTCATCGCAATAGGGGAAAGAATCCTAAAGCAATGCAGTTTCAGATGTAAAATCCTCAACTCCAAAAGTTTGAATTTGATGTATTTCATTGCGATAGGGAAAAGATCCTAAAGCAATGCAGTCTCGGATGTAAAATCCTCAACTCCAAAAAGTTTGAATTTGATGTATTTCATTGCGATAGGGAAAAGATCCTAAAGCAATGCAGTCTCGGATGTAAAATCCTCAACTCCAAAAAGTTTGAATTTGATGTCATTGACTTTGCAAAGATTTGTAGTGTTGATTTGAAAAGTGTGGAATTTTGGTGTTTCGAGAATTCCATGAAAGTTGTAAAAGGCTTTCATGGAAGGAAAAATGTTAGGAGGGAGTATGTAGATGTTACATATCCCATTCAAAAGAGTTGATCGAAAGTTGACGGTTTAGATTGGATACAATTCCTCGCCATCAGATTCGATTCGTGTCAATGGAATCAACCCCTTCCATCCCAGACAAAGGGGGAGAGTAGAACGGATTGGATTTCAGATTTGGAAGATTGAATTTGAAATCGATTGAAATTTGATTTGAAATTTGATTTGAAATTTGATTTGAAATTTGGGAAGCTTGAATTCGAAATTTGATTTAGATTTGATTTGAAATTTGGAAGATCAAATTTGAAATTTGATCGAGATTGGATTTGAAATTTGATTGAAAATTTGATTTGAGATTTGAGTTGATTGAATTTGAAATTTGGAAGGATGAGTTTGAACTCGGTTGAAATTTGATTTAAGATTTGATTCGAAATTTATGTTCATTTTGTTTGTCTTTTAATGATTCAAATTTTATTTTATCGTTTATTTAATGTTCATGTGAATTTGGTGTTCGTCATTTTTAGATTTTTAAGGAAAGTTTTCTTTTATTCTTTTTTTTTAATTTCTTTTCTGTTCTTTGTTTGAAGTTCATTTAACTTTAATGGCGTTTCCCAGTCAATTTGCACAAAAGAGGTGAAGGCCAAAAATGTGACATGGTCACTTTCATTCCAATCATGTCGAAGATACATCATACAACTTGATCTGGCATATGTTTCATACAATCCAGGTAGACTCAAAACGGACTATGTATGATCTTCGTCGATCCATCAAAAGAAGCATCTGTCAAAAATCCATGTCTGAATAGTGGGGTACATGGTTAATAACATCACCTTCCAAGCCATCCTTGGCAAGGATGCCGTATGGATGTACATTGGAGGTGTGATATCTCCCATGTAACTCACAGCTCGTAAGGCCGGAGGCTCTCTAGCTCCAGGTCTGGCTGGAAATGGTACGGTGTCTTCCTGGTATGCAATGCTTAGCGATATCTGCTCCGTTGCCCTTCAGTATCATGACGGAACCTACCGGTAAAGGTATCTTCACCGGCCCTCGGAACTCACTCGGGCTCGCTATCCGGAGGTCGGATCCGAACATGATGTTACACTCGTTCGGGAAAGAGACTGTGCGAAGGTCCGACAAAGTCGTGGTGATCTATGTGTGGGGATATGCGATCACCCCGCTTGTAGATGTTAATAATGCGGCTATTGGGTATGCAATCTGCCGGCAATACCCTCCATGTTATCAATCTCTTTACCATTCTCTTGATGACTAATGGCATCGGATCCACTTACCCATGACGGAGTATTCCGGTGGGTTTCCTTTCCGTCCTCCGCAAAGTTGTAACGAGCATCCACATTGTATTGTGATTCTTCCCTTCCACGACATCCATCTCCGGGGTTCCGAGTATGTGTTTTCCTTTAGGCGGCCTGCTCGGCCCATTCTTTTCAAATCCTGGATGCAATCCACGATTTGTTGTTGTTCATACTCTGAGAATACGTCTGTATGTAGCTCGAGGCCCTCTAGTATATTGATTCTTCTGCCTCTAATTCTTTCGAAGTATTCAAAGGTCTTCTTTTCGACATTCGCATTCTCTCCAGCTCGTATTCCGGAATGATCTGCGGATGGCGAGGCACGGTGACATATTGTGGGATATACGGTTCAATCCCTTCACGTTCTCCCGCATACCTCGGCTCCTCGGGGATGATGCTCGTCGGGACATCCCCGGGGATTACTTCGCAACAAGGTCATGCATTGCGGTGGTTCTATCCGGTGGCGTTGTAGCCTTCTTTCTTCCGATCTTTGTGAGATTTCCCCGGTTCTTTCCGTTATCCTTGGAGTCGGCCTCCTTTCTTCGAGTTCCTGGTGAACCGGTGTCCTTGAAGTGTATGTACTGGCATTAGAAACTGTCTCGTCACGCTGGTCCGCAGCAAGTTTGGTTAACATCTTACGGATACAACGATTCTTATTTCTTCATTGCGTTGCTTTGAGAGTAGCTCTTCGAACTTCTTGAAAGTACGTAGGCGTGGCGGCCGACAAGCCACGCCTCGCTATAGCGACTACGGACTTCATTTTCTTGTCTTCTTCGATGTTTGCCTTTCTTTTCTTCTTGCTTGGATTGGTGGCTTGGGCCACCCACTTTCATCACCTGTCCGCCGGGCAGTTCTTCTCGGTCAATCGGGACCCGGTCACTTTCCTCGTATCGTAGGCTCGCTGGTGCGAAATCCGAGTCAATCTCGATTATCGCTCCATCTTTCACCCTCTTTTCATCGAGTGCAAGGCTTACGCAATTCTTAAAGTTCAGGACCAACCGCCCATTCGACATTTCCCTGCGAAGAGACAAGGAAAAGGATCAGGGGCTGTGCTAAGAACAAGAATATTAAGAAAATGTTTATTAAAGACATTTTTTTTATTACTTCTTGTATTTTTAAATTTAACAGAAATGAAGTAGGATAAGATCAGGGAAGAGATTTTGATTTGGAAAAGAAAACAAGGAAAACTTAATTATCATGACTTTATTTATTTTAGCACATTTTATTATTTTTCGGGTTCGGACCCAATCATAAGTAATTACTTCGCCCGTGTTTCTTAGGGATGAAGAATTCATTCCTTCGAAACATCGGGTAGCGTAATACTTTTTCAAGTATCGTCCGTTGATCGGAAGCATATGTCGTTCTCCACGACGATTCACTAGTCGGTAGGAACCTCCACGAGTATCTTGCTTCAACCACAAATGGTCCTTCCTAAGTGGGTTCAAATTTTCCTCCTATCTTGTGATGTGCAAGAATAGGTCTCTTGAGAACGAGAACTAAGTCACCAACTTTGAAGGTTCTTGGGCGGACCAGTTTATCATGGGCTTGAACCATCTTAGCTTGGTATTGTTCTAAATTCTGTTGCACTGCAAGTCTTTTCCCTTCCAAGCTTTCTAATTCTTCTAGTCGTAATTTGGCGTTCTCTTCTGTCGTGATCTTGTTTGCAACTGCAATTCCGAGTGAAGGAAGCCGAACCTCTAAAGGTAACACTCGCCTCAGACCCATACACTAGAGCGTAAGGTGTAGCTTGAGTAGGAGTTCTGAAGGTTGTCCGGTAGGCCCACAAGGCTTCTAACAACTTCTCGTGCCAATCTCTCTTATTATCGTCCAAAGTTTTCTTTAAGATTTGAACGAGAGTTTTATTAAAAGCCTCAGCGAGGCCGTTTGCTCTTGGGTAGTAAATTGTTGAGTATCGCCAGTCGATTCCGTGTCTCCGACAAAGTTGTTGATTTGTGTGCTTCGAATGCCGACCCATTATCCGAGATGATTTGCGCGGCACTCCGAAACGGTAGACAACTTGGTTCTTGAAAAACTGTAGCACGTGGTGTGCTTTCACTTCTCTAAGTGGAACTGCCTCTGCCCACTTGGAAAAGTAATCTGTAGCCGCAAGAATAAAGCGATGTCCTTTTGAAGATGGTGGTTCTATTGGACCACTATATTTTTGCCCCAACATTCAAATGGCCACAACACAATTGTTGGATGTAGCACATTTGGAGGTTGGTGTAGAACCACTCCGAGCACTTGGCATTGGTGACGGCTCTTGGCGATTTTCATGCAGTCGGTCATCATCGAGGGCCGAGTAGTACCCTAGTCTTTTAATTTTCATTTTCATCTTCGGACCCGATCGGTGAGCGCCACGAGTCCCGAATGGACCTCTTTAACAATTTCACGGGCCTCGAACCCGCTTAGGCACCTTAGCCGCATTTGATCGAAAGACCTTCCGTATAACGTATCGTTTATTAATGTGTAGGACGAGTTCTTTTCTTGATCCGATGGGCTAGCGACCTATCGTCCGGTAGTTTTCCTGTTTGCGGGTAGTACATGTAATGGTCGTCGCCAATCTTCCGTGTTTTTCGTCACTACTGTAACTGATACTTTTTCTTTTCCTGATTTGTGTATTGTGTCTATGTCGAGCTGTGATAGGACCTGACGTCCGTAAACTGACACTTCCACTGATTCATCTTGCAAGCAGGATAATTCTTTTGTGAGACGGGCTAACACATCTGCTAAAGCGTTTTCTTTCCTGGGAATTTTGTAGATTGTCACATTCGGAATCTGTTCCAACAACTGTATGGCATAATGGAAGTATTGCTCGAGTCTTGGTTTTAAAATTCTATAATGTCCGGCGATCTGTTGAATGATTAATTGCGAATCCCCGTAGATGTTGATGTCTGTTATCCCCATTTGAATAGCTAATTCCAGTCCTGTTATGAGGGCTTCGTATTCTGCTTCGTTGTTTGTACACGGCTCTGTCAAGTGGTAGGAGTATCTTAACATCCCCCGCTCCGGTGTTATAAAGATTAATCCGATCCCTGCCTTACCGGACACTATCACTTGTGATTCTTCGTCTTTGTGTGCTGAAGATGCTCCATCGAAATATAATTCCCAACGTCAATCATCGGGGTCTTCTAGGCTCATTATTTGTTCGTCTGGCAAGTCGTCATTAAGAGGAGATTCTGCCGGCAAAGGGTGTGCTGCGAGGAAGTCTGCTAGGATTTGTCCCTTTACGGCACGAAGAGGCACGAAAGTTATATCGAATTGCAATAATATCATTGACCATCTGGCAAGTCTACCGGAAAGTGTTGGACGAGTCATCAAGTATTGCAATGGATTAAATTTCGAGATTAGGTTGACCTTATGAGAAAGCATGTAGTGCTCGAGCTTTTGAGCGGCGAAGATCGGGGCCAAACAATGCTTTTCAATTGCGGGATACCTTACTTCCGTCGGAAGTAAACGACCGCTTAAGTTGTAAAGAGCATTTTCTTTACCCTCATCATTGACTCAGGCTAAAAGGGCTCCGAGAGAATCGTCTAAAGCCGCGGTATAAAGTATCGGCGGCTACACGAGACCAGGGCTGCTAAGACAGGAGGTGTCATTAAATATGGTTTAATGTCCTCGAAGGCCTTCTGGAATTTCTCTTCCCAAATAAATTTGGCGTCCTTTTTAACTAGTGCCGAGAAAGGCTGACACCTACCTGATAAATTTGATATAAAGCGTCGAAGATATGCCAGCTTCCATTGAAAAGATCGTAGTTGTTTTAAGGTTTTGGGAGGCGGCATTTCTAAGATAGCTTTAATCTTTTCCGAGTCGATTTCAATCCCACGATGTCGGACAACGAATCCTAAGAATTTCCCGGAGGTGACACCGAAGGCGCATTTTAAGGGATTCATCTTAAGGTTAAATTGTCTTAAT
Source organism: Papilionanthe hookeriana x Papilionanthe teres (assembly GCA_022702705.1). Classification (NCBI taxonomy): domain Eukaryota; kingdom Viridiplantae; phylum Streptophyta; class Magnoliopsida; order Asparagales; family Orchidaceae; genus Papilionanthe; species Papilionanthe hookeriana x Papilionanthe teres. The sequence goes on along the minus strand of CM040428.1, from coordinate 133,787,012 downwards.
CATTCGAAAACAATTCTCAAATCATACAGGTGGTTTTCCTTTACTTTGCTTTTGATGACCACATCGTCCACGTAGCATTCGACTTGATTATGGATGAGACCATCAAAAATTCTTGTCATTGCTCTCTGGTAGGTTGCTCCTGCGTTCTTCGATCCGAATGGCATCATCGTGTAGCAAAATACTCGATCGGCGTTCGAATGCCGTAAGCTTTTCATCTTCCGGAGCCATTTTTATCCGGTTGTATCCCGAAGATCCATCCATGAATGAGAATATCTCATGTGTTGAAGCAATGTCGATCATTAATTCGGGATCGGTAGGGGAATTCATCTTTTGGACATGCCTTGTTTAAATCTCCGAAGTCCACACAAATTCTTATCCGACCATTCTTCTTTCGACCGGCACCACATTGGCTAACCAAGTCGGGTATTGTTCTTCACGGACAAATTTGGAGTCTATTAGCTTTTTAACTTCGGCTATGACTTGTTGTTCGATTTCTAGACGCATTCTTCTCGGGACCTTGTCCGACGGGACGAAGTAGGATCCACTCCTAGCTTATGAACTGCGACCTCTGTGAGCTAATCCCGGCATTTCATCGTAGTTCCCAACAGAAACGAGTCTTTAAATTCCATTAATAACTTGATCATTTCTTCGGAGTCTTCTTTATTGAGTAAGGAGCTAACAAAGGTAGGTCTAGGCTCTTCGCTAGTACCTAAGTTAACTTCCGTTAACTCATCTATTGTAGATTTAATTTCTTCTTCGAATTCTGGCGGAGCGTCTCCAATTTGTACATCTTCGAGTTCGTCTGTAGTTTCCATGCAGTTTTCATTAGGCTCGCAAGTGACAACCAAGCAAAGTTCAGTATCGTCAACTGATCCTACTGTGCCGAATCCGAGACCATACTTTGAATTGGGTGGACGACCGGAATTATTCCATAATTTTCAAATTGTTGTGATTGACCTTTTGTCCATTGTCGAGGTAAGAAACCACGTTGAATTAAATTTTGAACACAGGGAGAGTACCACTCAAAAGGTAATTCCATTAATTCTGATGAAGTGACATCTTCAAATTGTACATTATTTTCAGTTTTGGAGGAAGAAGCACCACGGTAGAATTTAATTGGCTTTGCACCGCCGCTATGTACCTCTTTGACCACCATACCCTCGACCTTATTAAAATGGATCGGGGTTAGGGTCATAGTATGTACATAGTGGTTAATCTTCTCGTACATTGATTTGTATTCTTCGTTCTTCTCATCTTCGAGAGAGATTTTGAATTGCGGCTTCTTCCGACTTATTGTCGCTGCTTCTTTTTTGATTTCTTTTTCTTCTTCAGAACTGTCTTCCCAATCAACATTGATGGCTAGTTTCCTCTGTCCAACTGTCCTAGCGTCTCTACCACGACCTCGTCCCGGGCCTCGACCTCGGATGCGAGTTGTGGAGAAACCTTCACCATCTCGCCGGAAGGGAGTGGTGAGTGAACTAGGACATTTGAATATCCTATAGGTAAAGTAACATTTCATTTAATATTCTGTTTAGGAGTTATGATAACTAAAGCTTTTGAGGGTAAATTGGTGTTCAAATGGTTTGTGATTTAGTTTAATTTCAATTAATGGGTTTAAATTTGGAATAGTGTTCAAGTTGCTTTATATTTAATTTCTTTCTGTTTTAGGTAATGTTATTTAATTCAATTTCATTTAACTTTAATTTAATTTAATCTAATTTTAATTTTAATTTAATTTAATTTAATTCAATTTAGTTTGATTTGATGTTAAATTAATTTGATTTGATTTAATTTTAATTTAATTTGATTTAATTTAATTTAATTTAATTTTAATTTAATTTAATTTAATTTAATTTAATTTTAATTTAATTTAATTTTAATTTAATTTAATTTAATTTTAATTCATTTAGTCTAATTTAATTTTTAATTTGGTTTAACTTAATTTAAGTTGATTTTATTTATTTAATTTAATTTAATTTAATTCATTTAATTTAATTTAATTTGTTTATTTAATTTAATTTAATTTAAGTTAATTCAATTCAATTTACTTAATTTAATTTAATTTTTAATTTAATTTTATTTTTTTTAATTTTAATTAAAATTTTAAAAGAGTTTAATAATTTAATTTTAGTTTAATGATTAAGTCTTTTAATGTTTTGAATTTGAGTTATCATTTTAATTAAGAATTGAATATTAATGAGATGATTAATTTAGGGAATTTTAAATTAAAGAATAAATCTCTTCCTAATAATATCCCTATTTTAATAATTCCAATTTTATTATTCTTCCAAATTTAATCAATTATTTAATTAAGGTTTAATTATTTTAAATTTCTTAATGGGTTTCTACCATTTAATTATTTAAATTTCAATCATCCAAATCAGATTAGGATCAAATATTTTACTTGTTAATTTTATTAAGCCTAAAGTTTTAATTAAAGGTTAAAATTTTAATTACCACTTTACCCTTTTAAGCTTAATAATTTCATAACTCACTAAATTGAACTCAAATGAACTTGAAATTTTTATGTGACTTCACTCATATGTCAATAAAGACATGAGAGGAGAAAATGTGATTTTTCTGTATTTAATTTATTTATATAATTATTTTTGGTAGAAAATAGAGATTTCTAAGGAAAATTTAATAACATGACCAGGGGAAAGTTTCTGTCCTTAAGAAAATTAGGGGACATTCCTAATGACCAGAGGACCACTTGGACTAATTTTGGTGATTTTTTGAATTATATTATTTTTATTATAATTATTTTAAGTTTTTGAGTGTTAATTAATTTAAAAATAAAATAAATGTTGAAAAATGACTTTTATATTTTTCAAAAATCTCTCTGATATCAAGGAAATCAGAGAATCAAATTTTGCAATTTTCTGATTTTTCTATGATTTATTATAATTATTTTAGTGAAAATGCTAGAAAATACATTTTTTTAATTTTAAAATTACCCTAGAGCTTTAAAATTTAATATCTCACTAAATAGACCTAAGAAAAATATGGGGTTTGTTCCTAAGTGATTAAAATTCAAAATGTGACATTTTGGTGAATTTTATTATTTTTGTGATTTTTATTATTTTTTAATTATTAAAATATTAAAAAAATATTAAAAAATCAACTTTTTTAGAAAATTGAAATTTTAATTTTCTTAAATTCCCATAATATCAGAGAGGCTCCAAAACCAATTTGGTGAATTTTTGAAAGATATTTTGAAAGTTATGAATTTTTAAAGTTTAAAATGACTAAGTGGCTTAATCAAACCATTTAGTAGGGCTAACCAAGTCCAATTGACCTCAAATTTTTATGTTGGGTTCCTCTGATCCTAAAGGTTAGTGGAGAATTGATTTCAAGTCAATTTGATGTATGGTTAGCTCTAATTAATTAGAGATCCATTTTGGGTGTTTAAGCGAATTAGGGTTGTTTTAAATGAACCAACTCAAAACCTATTTTTCCTAGGGTCCTATGGTCATAAGGAACATCATCAAATATTCCTAGAATTTATTTCACAACATGCTATTTATTGGAATTAAAATACTCAAAACAGTAACATGAATTTGAAAAATCAATAACTTTTCATAGGGATGGCCTCTGACTTTGGAAAATTCAGGGAATGTCCCCAAATTCAGAGGCTTCAAAAGCCTTATGGTCTCATGCCATGGTGAATTGTATACATGCATGGAGAATTAAAAATATGCAAAGAGTAAATAAATTATTAAAAATAAAATACTTGATGAAATTAAATAATTTCTTTTCCACGTTATTCTCCTCTGTTCACTGAGCAAGAGGGTATTTTTATTTTATTTTTATGATTTTCCTACACAAAGTTATGAATTTTTGAAGTTTAGGGAATTAAATAAATAGAAAATACCCCTAATTTTTTATTTATCCACGCGGCGCCGCGTCATCCTCGGCATCTCCGAACGCACACGCGTCGCGCTCCAATTCGATGCCGCCGCTTGAGTCAGCAGCCCGGGCCCCGCGGTTCTCGTACTGTCTCCTGGTCCGACGCCATCTGAGCCGTCCGTCCGCGCGTGTATTGAATGGACGGTATCTGTTCATCATCCCCGAGTGTCCTCACCCTAGAGCCGTCCACACTAAATCCCTAAGATCTCACTCGATACTCAATGGATTTTCGTGTTCTTATGCTCTATGGATTCGTCTTGAGAAGACGAACACATCCATACGGTTTATGTGGGATGAAATTTACGCAATAGAAATGGAGAATGTTCGAAGCTCGGGAAGAAGAGGGAGGCCATACCTTTGCTCGGAGAAGTGTGGCTTCGATCCGAGGGTTGTTGCACCTTCGATCGGATCCCAACAAGCTCCAGATGAAGTCTCCCGGTCCAGTGAATTGCTCGAGTAGGATTTCGACCACAGCTCGATCACAAAACTTGGAGGCCGGAGCAATTGGGTGGCCTCGGAGATGGGGCTTTTGCTGGTGGACACCTTCCCTTGGTCCGGTGAAGGTGTAGAACCAATCAATTTGGGGATTGGCTCACCGTGGAGAAGTGTCCTGGTTTTGGGCTTGGATTTCAACTACGAAATTGAGCTCGCGGAGAAGAAATAGCGAGGAGAATTTCGGTGGGGATCAAGTGCTCGTGTATGGGGAGTAGTCCGGAACAATTTTGGCGGAGTTTCCTTAAGGTTTGTTTCAGCACCTCTCATGGCCGAGAGGGGTGGTGTTTAAATAGGAGAGGGTGGAGGGCCTCCCGGGAGAGTTAAGGCTTAGGTTCGAGCTGCTCTTGGCAAGAGAAGAACGACTACAATGGCCATCGGGGATGGGGCGGCTCAGGCATGTGAGAATTTCAAAGTTGGCTCACATGTGAGCTCTCGGCCATGGTGTTTTCCGGCGGCCGGTGGCCGCCGGCCGAGCATGGGTCACCCTCAAGGTCGGGTGGGTCGTAGTCGGGACTTGGTGCAAGCAATTGGCAATTGCCATGTGTAAAGAGCTTTGATTGAAATGGAATGGGGGGAAGACCATTTTGGGTTCAAATGAGTCAACCCATGGTTTTAGGCTAGGTTCACCACCCAAGGCCTGGTCTTGGGCTGAAAAGGATCACTTGGGTCGCCCAAGAGAGAATGGTGTGGTCTCCATCCATGATGAGGTGGCTAAGCATGGTTTAGTGTGTGACATGCTTAAGGTAAAAAAGGGTTTAAGAAGGATTAGGAAAGGGGCCCCTCCTTTTGCCATTAATGGCTTGATCACATGTCAAGCTTTCCATGGCTTCATGTGGCTTGTCCATGGCTTGCATGGCTCACCTTTGGCTTGGGAAAAGTGGAGTCAATTTCATGGAAATAGATTTTAGGAATTTTTGGTAATTTGATGGAAATTTGTATGAAACTTGATTTGGAATGATTTTATGATGAATTTAGGACTTAGGGAATGGCTTTTATTAAGTGGATGGCAAGTGGAGATGTCATGTGGGCTTTAGGGTAGATTTTGGGCTTTTTGAAATGGTTTTAGATGGGCTTTTAAGATGGTTTAGGAAAGTGGGCTTTTGAATTTTAAAATGGATTTTGGGATGAAATTTTGGTAAAGGCTTGGGCTAAATAATTGTTGGGTTTAGCTCATGGATGTGTCATGAGTGACTTGAAGCAAATTGGGGGTTATTTGGGTTTGAATTGGGTTGAATTTGGGTTCTTTTGGTGAATGGGCCAATATAGGTCCAAGTGGACTAAGTTGGGCAAATGTTGGGCTAGGGTTGAAATTGATGTAAAATTAATGTTTAGAAATGTTTATGGGAGTGTTTCAAAGAAGTTTTGACTTTGATTGGGCTTTGATTTTGGGGTTTGGGCTCATTTGGGTTAGGTTTGGGTTTAGGTCAAAATTGGGCCTTTTAGCTTTGGGGTTGAATTTGAGTGGGGTTTGGGTCCAAATTTTGGGCAAATCATGTTAGTGTTTTGCTTGTGGGGATGCTAAGGAAGATTTAGAAAAGATTTGGGGTTAATTGGAGTTGAATTGGGTGAGTTTGGGTTAGGTTTGGGTCATGGGTCCAAATTGGGCTTTAAGGCCAAAAGTGAAATTGGATCCAAATATCAATCAAATTGGACTTGGATTTGGTCTAGATTGGTGTTGGGAATGTTGAATTGAAGTTTAGAATTTAATTGGACCAGAATTTGGGTCAATTGGATAGGTTTAGTTTGACATTGGGTTCACTTAGGGTTAAAATGGGTCATATTGGGGGTTTTAACAAAAGTAGGGTAAATTGACAAAATTGGCCCATGGTGTAGTTGAACAAAATGAAATTGGGAATATTTGGGATTTTCTGGAATTTTCTAGGAATTGTCTGAATTTTTGGATTTTTGGGTCAAGAGGGGTATTTTGGGTATTTGGAGGGTATTGGGAGGTATTTCTGGAATTTTTGGTATTTTTGGGTATGGATGATCAATTTGAGTGATGTGGGAATGCTTGGGATTGATTTTGAGGAATTTTGGGTAATTTAGATGATTTTTGGAGGATTTCCAGGGTTTTGGATAAGTTAGGCGGGTGTAGGGTCCCGGGGGTCAAAATCGAAAATTTGGAAAATTGAAGATTGGGTAAGTTTGAGTGGAATGAAATCATTTTGGTTGATCCATGAAGCCACATCAAGCCCACATGAGCCATGAAGGGACTCATTTGAGGCATTCACTATGTTGTTCCTAACCCTCTTGGCCAAGGGCTTAGGGGTTAAGGACCATCCATGTCAATCACCTACATGAGTCAGGAGGTCAAGTTAGGTAGGGGTGTGGTTTTAGGAGGTGTGAGAAAGTGTAGTGTATGAGTGTAGTGTGTGTGTAAGTCAGCCCTCTCACCAGACCAGGCCACCCAGGGCAGTCCTAAGGCCAAAAGGTCCTATAGGAACTCATCCTTTAAACTTCCACATTTGATTTCAACCCTCTAGGTGATTAGGGGTCTACAGTCAAGTTTGTGGAGTTTGCAGGGAGTTAAGAAGTGGTTTAAAATTCTAAATGGTGGATCTCAATTCTAGTCCTCTAAGATAGTCAAAGGAAAAGCCTAAGGCTAGATCCTAAGCACTAAAAAGAAGAAGAGAATACCTCATCAAAAATGAGGTCAACAGCTATACTTGAGTTCAATCCAACTTGAATCTAAGTCAAGCTTAAACCTTTTAGGTTAAAAATTCATTGAACCTAACCTAAACCTGTACTTAAGTTCAACCTAACCTGAATCAAAGTCAAACTTAAACCTTTAAAGCCCAACATACATTGAACCTAACCTAATTATATACATCGGTTCAACTGAACTTGAATCTAAGTCAAAAAAAAAATCTTTTAGGCTCAACATACATTTAACCTAACCAAAGCCTATACATAGGTTAAACCCAACTTGAATTTAAGTCAAACATAAACCTTTTAGGTTCAACAAACATTGAACCTAACCTAAAGCTACACTTAGGTTCAACCCAACTTGAATCTAAGTCAAACTTAAACCTTTTTGGTTCAACATACATTGAACCTATCCTAAACCTACACTTAGGTTCAATCCAACTTGAATCTAAGTCAAAATTAAATCTTTTAGGTTCAACAAAGATTAAAACTAATCTTCACTTATTTTTAAGTCCAACCGAACTTGAAATTAAAGCTTTTAGTTTCCACCTACATTGAATGTAACATAAACTTAGGTTTAATCGACATTAACCTAACTCAAACAAAAATTTAGTTAAACCTAACTTGATTCAAATAGAAATATAACTGAGGACCTATTTTGAACTTAACTTACATTCAATCTACATTGAACCTAACTTAAACAGGTTCAAACTACATTGGACATAACTCAAATTTAACTTAGGTTCTATCTACATTGAACCTAAATAAATGTTAAACTTAATTTTAATCCAACCTGAACATGACTGAAACATAATTTAGGTTCAAACCAAATTGAACTTAAACAAAACCTTTAACATAAGATCATCCCAAAGTTGAACTTAATTCAAAACCCTTAATTTAGGTTCAAACCACATTGAACCTAAACAAAACCTCTAACTTAAGATCAACTCAAAGTTGAACTTAAGTCAAAACCCTTAATTTAGATTTAAACCACATTGAACCTAAACCGAAAAATTTAATTAAGATCAACCTAATGTTGAACTTAAGCCAAAACCCTTAATTTAGGTTCAAACCACATTGCACATAAACCAAAACTTTAACTTAAGATCAACCAAAGTTGAACTTAAGTCAAAACCCTAAATTTTGGTTCATACCACATTGAACCTAAACCAAACCTTTAACTTAAGATCAACCTAATGTTGAACTAAAGTCAAAACACTTGATTTAGGTTTAAAACACATTAAACCCAAACCAAACCTTTAACATAAGGTAAATCCAAAGTTTAACTTAAGTCAAAACACTTGATTTAGGTTCAAACAACATTGAACCTAAACCAAACCTCTAACTTAAAATCAACCCAAAGTTGAACTTAAATCAAAACCCTTAACTTAGGTTCAAACTACATTGAATCTAAACCAAATCTTGACCTCATGATCAATCCAAAATTAAACTTAAGGAAAACATCAACCTTAGGTTCAACCTACATTGAACCTAAAATCAACATTCAATCCAAATTGAATCAAACCTAATAAAATCATTAAGCCCAACATACATCATGATTTAGAATTTTAAATCTAATATATATTAGACTTAACCAAATTTCTTTAGGTCTATCCAACATTAGGACTAAAACATTTAGACTTAGTTAAATTTCGTAAAACCTTTAGATTCAAAAGACATTGAATCTAAGTTCCATAATCTAATTCATACTAGATTTAACTCGAAAATATTAGATACAAATGACACTGAATCTAAATTGCCAAGTCTAATTTATATTAGGCATAATTCAAAATCTTTAGATTCAACAGACATGAAACTAAACTCCTAAATATAATTTAAATTAGATTTAACTTATAGACACTAGATCTAAATTCCTAAATATAATTTAAAAATCACAAGTCCAATAAGATCTTACAGACACTAGATTTAAACAAACTTGACTCCTTTCTTTAGGTTTAAATTACAAATCAAAACCGACATATAAAATTCAATCAAAATGATACATGGAAATTTTTAATTAGTTAAAAAATTATAAACAACCTAAAATTTTCCAACTCCTAAAAACTGATAAAGGACATAAGAACTTGAATGAAATCCAATTGGACAAAGATCACTAAATGCAACTTGAACCACAATATTCTTGATCTACGAGGATTTCTTGGACAATGCAATCCTGGTTGTTTATAGGAGTCTTCCATTCAGGGTTTAAATACCTTTTGGACTATGTAGATAAAGGCAACCGATGACCCTAGGACAACGGAGCCATGGATATCTTGACCAGGTTGTCTAAAAATTAAGAATGAAAATAATTTGAAGAAATAAAATTGACATTACTCTGAAATTATTTTCTTACTGGATGGAAATAAGTTTCGCTTTGGATTTACTTTGCATTTAATTAGGGTGTGCTAACTCTATTTTACAGAGAGTCATTTTGAAGATGGAATAAACAAATAAAAATGACATAAATGACATTAAAAATAAAACTAAAATGACATAATCAAGACAAACAACGAAAAAAAACCTAAACTTTTAGGATAATCACAAAACCTAAACTTCTAGGATAGCCACCAAAACAAATAAACAACTACAAGACAAAACAACAATAAAATTACATACAAAAAATAGAAACTAAACTGACATAACAAATGACATTGACAAAATCAAACCTTTAGGGTAGTACGTAATACTTAGAAACCTATTACCTCTACGATTAAACATTGACTTTTCTTTCCTTATTCTTGAAATTTCTTAGAAAATAAGTTTTAACATTAATTGAAAGTTTACTTAGATAATTCTAATTATCTAAGATGTAATTAACTATAAGAGCTTGCTCCTATAAGAGATTTAAGGACTCAGGATAGGTATCACACTTACAAATCTTTGGTTATCAAAATTTTACATGTGATCCTCCTCATATAAAAAAATTTCTAGAATAAGGCATTCTAGAATTCCCTTTTGTAAGGATTATCACTGACATTTCTTATTCTACTGTTTTCTATTCTATCAGTCCTTATTTTCTTCAAATTGTTTAGCATCCGAGGATCCTCTAAATCATCCAAAGAAGAAAGATCTCTTGAAGACTAGGGAGATATGATAGATAAACAGAGAGGTGACTTTCTCAAATAATAACATTGACACATCAAATCGACATGAGAGAATCTCGAGAACAACGTGCCGACGTCAAGTCGGGATCCTACAACCTCAAATGCCCACAAGAGATTTTATTTGCGACTCTGTTGGGGATTAGAATCTCTTTTCATCTCTTGTTAAATCACTTGTTTTAAAAGGATTTTTTGTCCTTTTACAGATAGGGCCACATCTTTTCAAAATCTAAGTCTTTGAAGAGTTGTTCTTGACATTTCATAATGACAAAATAAGACAAAATAAAATGATAAATTCCCAGTTTATAAATAAGTCCATGACATTTTATTCACCTTGAAATTTCAAAAAACTTGCAATGGAATCCCCAGATTTACTCTTTTCTTACTTTCAAGGTCTTGATACACCAATTGATGAAGACACTTACTTTTATCAGAATGACTTTGAATTATTTGAAAAAACTGAATTTGCACTAAATAATCCATATGAAACTGATATACATTCCTTTGAGGTATTTAATCTAGAATCTTATGGAGATTTTGTTCACTTTACAGAAGACTAACCTCAAGACATTCCCATAGAACAATATAAAATTTGAGGAAATGGAAGAACAAATTGATAAAAAAGGAAAGAAAATTTGTATTGAACAAGAGAGATATTCTACCACCATCTATATATGAAGTTGGATCTTGTCCCAAAAATGTTCCAAAAACGCATTCCTAACGCAGAAATAAAACTCATTCTCTTAAAAGAAAGATAAAATGGAATGAAAATGATGATTTTAAGGCATCTGAATTTGAAAAAAGTGATTTTGAGAACCCTTCTTTTTTGAAAAGAAAATCGATACTTTCCAATACCTGGGAAATATGAAGATAATATTTTTCAACCTGGAAATTCTCCATCAATTCACACCACATATTATGTGTTTATAAGATTAGCATGGAAAGATATATGTTCAATTTCTCGACTGTTAGATAAAATGGGATGTGTTGTCTCTATGATATTGAAAAGAAAACTTCTTGTAATTGAAGATCTTAATTATCAAGAAATGGAGCAGCAATTCTCATTAGATAGTAAAAGTACTCAGATACCAGTGATATTTCGTCTGGGGGCTAGAGTGAAAGATGTAACTGTCACAAAAGATAGGACTAAATATAACAAATTAATATCAGAGGAAAATTACACATCAGTTAAAATGATGGCTCTGGTTCAAATGTCACAAAATAAAGATCGTTCCTACTCACAGCACAATGATATACTTCCCAGCATATCACGTCCTATACATAAAAATGATGTATGGAAATGAGAACCATTGGGAGGAATCTAGGACATTGTGTGTACCCCTGCAGACAGTTCTCAAGAAAAAACTTATGAAAAACATCCTATAAAGTCTTTTGAGGAAAGATTGAAATTTTTGAAAAATGATATTAAGCAATTCTCAATATGGAGAAAGAAAGATTCTTCAAATAGTTCAAATGAGGAGGTCGCTGAAGAAACATGGTAGAAACATGATCTACCTCCTTAGCATGAGAATTAAATGAGGAAGATGCGACAGAAGAATTATGAGCGGTTATCCAACAATAGTATGAACAAATCAATCATCTCGAACAAAAAATGGAAGAATTGGCAGTAGCTTTACAAAATCCACCAACGAATCCATTATTTGTCATTAAAATTATATGGCCAGAGGCAACACACATTCTAGAGGACAGAAGAGAGCCAATAGAAATTGAAGAAAGCACTCAAAAGAAAAGGAATTCATCTCAAAGTTGAATTCCAGAAAAAGAAATCATACAATCAGTTAAATAAAAGATAAAAGATACAATGACTCAGATAATGACTAGATAATTAATTCCAAAGGGTAGACCATATCCAATGGAATTTGATTATGTCCAATACCTCAAAGTTTTTGTTCCTCCTCTATTCAAAATATTTGACGGGACTAGTAATCCTCGTCAGCATCTTGCACATTTCAGAGCGAGTTGCTGTAAAGTGGGAGGAAGTGACGCTCTTCTATTCCGTCATTTTTTTAACAGTATCCCAGGAGTTGCCTTTGATTGGTATGCGAAACTTCCTCACGGATCCATCAAAAATTTTGTAGAACTTGAAAGCCTCTTCATTCAAGGTTCGTTGGAGCACAACAACATATAATAGTTGGTGATCTAGTGGTAGAAAAACAAAAACCAAGAGAAAGTCTGGTGGATTACATTTTGTGCTGGAAAAATCATAGCATGAAATGTGAACCACAACTCCAGGAACAACATGCTATCCACGGTCCTATAGCATTAATTCTTAAAGGATTCACAATAAAGATTTTTTAAAAACTGCTCAATAAAGCTACCAATCTTCAGGAAGAAGCTAAGCAAATGAGTGTAGAGGAAAATACAGAAAATACAAAGTCTTTCAAAACATTTGAGAAGAAACAAACAAAAATTGCAGAAAAGGGTAAAAGAGTGATGCAAGTTCGACCCGAACAAAAGAAGTAGCGACAAAACCAACAGTCACAATAGACATCTTCTGAATTACAACTTCAGCAACCAATTCCAGGATCGACAAACAAGAGAATGATGATTGAAAGAATGAATAAGGAATACCCGTTCAAGACATAAGTTGTTGGCAAAATATTTCATAGCCTACTAAAGATACTAGAGTTCAAGCTGCTTCAGGCTAAAAGGCTAGGAGAGGTTGACATGAAGAACAATCCCAATTATTGTCCATATCACATGATGCTTAGACATAAAATTGAATACTGTTTTGTCTTCAAAGATTGGTTAGAGTGCAAACTTAAAGAAGGGAATATATTAATCCCAAAAGAGTATCTAAAAGAACCTAAAAAGGGGTCAGTCAATATGACTTTGGTCAATAAATTTATTCCTAATCTTAACAAAAAAGACAAAGACGATAATGCTCAAGGTAAATCTTCTGAGGCGGTCCTTACAGACTTACAAATTATAAAATCTTACAAGAAAGAAAAGAAAAAAAATAGAGAACTGAAAAGGGTTTGAGGACTTCTAGAAATAGGGACTACTGTTCCTTTTGTATCCTCTAGTCCTCATTACCTTCCACTAGGATAGTTATTTCAGATAAAGGGAGGAAATCCCTTGAACCTATAACATTGTATGACTTCCTTTTTCCCACTGCTGTGAATAATAATACTTCTAGTTTTTCTTACATTTTTTCTATTTTGGATGATACTTCTGAAAATGATTATTCCAATTTTGACCTTGTAGACAATACTCAAATCATACACGATTTCGACCAGTCTAATGACAACCAAGAAAACAATAACATTAGTGACCATTCTGATAATGACAAAGAAGAAAACAACATTGTCACACTCCAACTACAAGGGACACCAATTTCCATAGAATTAGAATCTTCAAACTCAGAGACAAAAGTGTCAAACAGTAAACTAGAAGAAATAGTTGAAATAAATTAGCAATGTGAAAAAATTTTGCCTCCCAAAATGGCTCCCCAAGAAAAAAGAAAAATAAATAATCACATCAGAAAAGATCATTCCTCCGATACACCTATGATTATCTGAAAGAAATAAAGATAAACCTCAAACCAAAGTGTATTATAATGTAATAGCTCATCTGAGAAAATTACCAGCAAAATTTAGCATTATGACTCCCTTATACTTTCCAAAGAAATGAGGAAGTCAATGATAAAAGCCCTTTTTGACCAAAACATTTGCTTAGCTCAACTTGCTAGTATCACCAAAGTGAAGCTTTTTCTTTAGAAGAACAGACAAAGATTACTTTTTCTAACAATGACTTGTTACTTGGAACGACCGAACACCATCGTCCACTATACGTCACAGAAAATATAAACGAAACGACACATTCAAGGGCTCTTATTGATCCAGGTGCCTCAATTAACATAATGAATTTAAGGACTCTTGCATATTTGGAAATTGACGCATTCCAACTATAAAGAGATACAATAATGTTATGAGGATTTAACCAACAAGCAGAACGAGCTCTAGAGAAAAATAACATTGCTCCTAAAATTAGATGATTTGGTAACAACGACAAAATTCCATATCATTGATTCTGATACCTCTTTTAATGTTTTACTTGGCAGACCATGGCTTCATGAGCATAAAATGGTTTCTTTATCACTGCATCAATGCATAAAATATTTACAAAAAGGAAAAGAATGTTGTATCACATGAGATCTGCAACCATTTTTAGTCCATGCAATTTGAGTACATGAAGACGCAACATATTATGCACCAATAAAGAAAACAATATTCTTTAGAGAGATATTAGTGAATACGAAAGAAAAAGAGAAAGAAAAGAAAATAAATGAAAATTATATTCTTCTTTAATACAGGAGAAGGGTGATAATCTTCATCAGACTCACATCCGAGGTCGAGGCCAGGGATGAGGACGAGGGAAAGACAACCCAATTGTCAAAATGAAGAAACAATTGAAGTTCAAAATTTACCTGGACTTTGAAGAAGATGCAAAATAAAAAACAACATCGATGGTTCTAAAAGAAACTCAATTCAAAATACCTCGTGAAGCAGAAAACAAAGAAAAATGATTTGAGTCAATGTATGAGAAAATTAATCATTATATACACGCTATAATCCAAACTCTAATTCCTACTTCTAAGATCAAGAATTGAGAGATCAAAGAAGTCTATGGTGATGATAAAAAGCCAATCATGTTTATACTTAGCTCTACTTCTTCTAGTACAGAAACCGATGTATAATTAGAAGATGAAAATCTTACAAAATCAATGAAAATCCCTTTTGATTTATAATCTCTTTGGGCATAAAAAATTATTAAAAATAGTTTAATGCTCACATAATGGTCATTAAAACAACCACACTTTATTGAAAAAATGTGGGATATTAATAAATGAAATCGTAACTCTAAGAAGGGTATTGGATTTGGTACTTTAGAACCCTTAGATAACATAGAATTTTGCTTGGTCATCACCGAAGAAACTTAATTTCAAACAAACATCTTATCTTTCAATCGAAAATGCTCCTCTAGAACTGGAAGAAGAAATTAAATCAAAAGTTGATGAATTAAAAGAAATAAATTTAGGGAGTAATGAAAACCCAAAACCAAATTTCATTAGTTCATTCCTTAACGACATGGAAGCAAAAGAAATAATTCAACAATTTAAAGAATACAAAGTCTTATTTGCCTTGACTTATGAAGAAATTCCTGGGCTAGCTCGAGAAGTCGCGGTCCACAAACATGGAATAATTCAATTTGCAATCCCTGTTAAACATCTCTGAGAAGGATGTGTGTCAAAATAAAACAATAAGTCGTTGCTGAAGTTAAGAAATTAATCAGCGCTGGCTTTATACGAGAAGAAAATTATCTGACATGGCTGGCTAATATAGTATTAGTTAAAAAGAAAAATAGCCAAATCAGAGCCTGTGTAGATTTCAAAGATTTAAACAAAGCATGTCCAAAGGATGAATTTCCTTTACCAATCCCAGAATTGATGGTCGACATAGCATCCACACTCACAATATTTTCTTTTATGGATGGATCATCAAAATACAATCAAATAAATATGTTTCCAGAAGATGATATAAAGACAGCTTTTCGAACATCCGCAGGGATATAGTGTTACAATGTTATAACATTTGGATTGAGGAATGCTGGTGCAACCTTCCAATGATCCATGAAACAGATTTTCAATGAACTTATACACAATCAAGTCGAATGTTATGTGGACAATTTGGTTGTTAACAGTAGAAAAGAAGATAATCATGTGTATTGTTTGAGAATCATCTTCGAAAGGTTACATCAATATAATCTTAAAATAAATCCCTTAAAGTGTGCTTTTGGTGTCACTTCAGAGTAATTTTTATTATTTGTTGTTCGACATCGTGTGATTTAAATTAATTCACTCAAAATCGAAGCCATCCTAAATATGTTTCCTCCTAAAAATCTAACTCAATTGCGATCCTTTCAAGGAAAACTAGCATATATATGAAGTTTTATTTCCAATTTGTCATGTAGGTGTCAGCCTCTCAGTGCCCTAACTAGAAAAGATACCAAATTTGTGTGGGATGAAAATTGCCAACACCTTTGAAAACATTAAACAATATTTAACAACACCTTCTATTTTAGCAACCTTTGTGTTAGGAAGACTAGTAATCCTTTACACTACAGCATTGGAAAGGTCCTTTGGAGCATTATAGCCTAACTAAATGATGAGGAAAAAGAAAATGCATTATATTATTTAAGTTGCAGTTTGGTTCTGATTGAAATAAAATATCCAACAATTGAAAAACATTGCTTAGGTTTGATTTTCGTAGTTCAAAAGCTAAGACAATATATGCTTTCTCATAAACTAACACTTATTTTAAGAGTTAATCCATTACAATACTTGATGACATGACCGAACTTATTGGAATTGACAAGATGGGTAATGATACTGCTCCAATTTGACTTAAAATTTGTGTCACTACGTGCTGTTAAAGGACAAATTTTGACAGATTTTACCAAAGACACCGAATTATGATTGGATCACCTCTTAATGACAATTTACCTAATGAACAGATATTAGAAATAAAAAATTCAAACATACAATGATGGTGATTATACTTTTATGGAGCATCATCTGCTTAAAAGATAAAGACAATAAGGCAATCATAACAGACAAAGCAATGGTAGGATTAATTTTCATTACTCCAGAAAAAGCAATGATGTTGTTTTCCTATCATCTTACTGAACCATGCACGAATAATGAAGAGGAATATTAAGCACCCATAACCGGTCTGAAATTGACAATACTATTAAAATAAAAAATATCAACATCTACAGAGACACTCAATTGATCATTAATCAAATTATGGGTAAATTAATACTTTGAAACCTCGAGTGGAACAATACTTCCATTACACTCTAAAACTACTTAAACAAATTCTTGATCTAGCTTTCTTCTTAATTCTGAAATGAGACAATTCTTTGGCAGATGCCTTGGCAAAACTTGTAAAAGAATTCGCTTGTCCAGAAGAAGAAGATATTTTGATTTCTATAAAAGGACGACAAGTTCTTTCCCAAATTAACATGGACAATCTGCACAAAATTGGTGAAGACATGACAGTGACAATAATTGATGAAGAAAAGGATGATTGGAGACAACCAATTATTCAATATTTACAAACCGGAAGGTTACTCGAAAACAACTCTATCACAACTCAAATCAGAAAAAGAGCATTATCATATGCTCTAGTGAATGATATTCTTTACAAACCATCCTTTGACCAAATGTGGTTAAGATTTCTAAACAAATTCGAAGCTTGAGACATTGTTAAAGAATTTCATTCAAGTTTATGTAGTGCACACCAATCTGGACCTAGAAAGAAGATGAAAATAAAAATAATGGAATATTACTGGCCAACAATGATGAATGATTGCCTTGAAATCTTGAATAAATTTCACTAATGTCAGTTACATGGAGAGGTCTCACATCAGCCGCAAAATTTATTACATCCAACTATTGCATCTTGGTCATTTGAATGTTGGGGTACAAACATTATGGGCCCTATAGACCCTCCATCATCTAAAGGCCATCAATTCTTCCTAGCACCACTTATTACTTCTCTAAATGGGCAGAAATAATACCACTCAGAGAAGTTAAGGAAGAATAAGTTCTCCTTTTCTTTAAGACTCATAAAGTCTATAGATTTGAAATTCCTTGAAAAGTCATATCAGACAATGGACTGTCTTTTAAAATATAAAAATGAACAATATTATTTAGAGACATAGGATAGATTGGAGATACTCCACAATCTATTATCCTAAAGCTAATGGTTTAGCTGAAGCATTCAACAAAACGTTTGTACAAATTTTGAAAAAGACATTAATGAACAGTCCAAGACAGTGGTATGAACGATCGATAGAAGATTTATGGGCATATTGGACTACATACCGATCACCAATATGGTCAACACCATTTTCTTTGGTATTTGGTTCTGAGGCCATCTTAACATTTAAAGTGCAAATTCCTTCTCTCAGACTTGCGGTCTCAAGCAAATTAACTGAAGAATAAAATGCCAAATTATGACTTGAAGAACTTGAGAGTTTAGAAGGCAAGCATCTACAAGCTAAAAAAAATCTTGACTTATCTCAAGAAAAAATGATATGAGGCCACGATAGATTATTTCTCTTTAGAATGTTTAGAATCAGTGAACTAGTTTTAGTTCTCCGAAGACCTATCCTTGCTCATCGAAGAATAAGTGGAAAGTATGAACCAACATGAGAGGGCCTGAATGTAATTGAAAAGACATATTCAGGAGGATCTTACCAATTGGTAGACTGTCAAGGAGAAAGAATCTTTCCCCTAATCAAAGGGTGTCTCTTAAATAAAGTATTATGCAACATGAAAATGATGACTTGTTTATAAACTGGGAAAACAATGAATAAAATAACAAATAAAATTTCTGACAATTAATATCTTTCTTTGAACATTTTCTTCTATTCGCATAACATGTGTTTATGAACATCATTTCTCGACAATAATGAGCTTCATATTGACAAATTAAATTGAAACATAGTATGATAAATTTCTATTAACTTGTTGCTTGCAGGGAAATGTTAAAAAACTAACTCCTATTCACTTTTCAAAATGGCGTGTGTTTGGCTTTGAACTGCCGATGTATCAAGAAAGGATCAAGGATCCACTTTTATTTCGACATGACACTGATCAAACAGATATATAATGGACCATTGTTGTCTATTATTGAGAAAGGGGAAGCTGAAAGGGAATTGTCTGTGCTAGAGTTCAAGACCAGACAACCAGACATCACTAAAGAAAAAGTCAAACCAATGGGTCAGAAAAGAAAACTTGACTCTGGAAGATTATTGTCAGTGGTAGTCACTGCAACTCAAGGGATCATAGAAGCATCCATTGTGGGAGTCAATAAATTAACAGCAGGATTGTCTCGAGTCCAGAGATGAAACAAAAGTAAATGGGTAAAATGGATTTGAGAAAAGGAACAACGAAATGTGAAACTTATGGAGGAAGATAATTCTAGATTTAAATTTCTTATCCCTAAAGACACACCGGGAGAGGTATAACCTATCCTAGGAGTAGAGAATTTAGATCCCGAAGAGGAAGAACCATATAAATGACAGCCTTTGCACAAAGTCCATATGTGTCTGTACTGGACCTCACGACATCAGATAAATCTACTGGCAGACAGATTATTTTTGAAGAAGAATTTAGGCGCATTCAATCTCTCAAATAAAATTATTTTGAAAAATTCAAACATATCAATGGACGGAATATCAACATACTGGAAAAAATTAAATTAGTCATGAGATTCTTTGATGAAGATGAGCAAGCTGGCATTGTTGTACATGTAATGGAAGCTTGAAATTTTGGATGAGATGGAAGCTTGAAGAGGACATTCTCTGAGTCCAATAAATGGATAAGTGGCAAAGGGCGGGTAACTATACAGTATTGATGTTGTTACGACTATGCTAAAGATAAAGATGGAAATCATTTCGAAATTCTACAACATGAATAGGTAGACTCGATGCCTACAGTTATTATTCAAATCATCATACTACAGGTAGCTTGGGATACAAAACCACATATTTGTATTCCAGACAGCTATATTGTCAAAATTTATGAAGAAGGGGATTACATCCCATCACATATTAATAGTCATGACTTCGAGAGACCTTTTTTTCCATTTTCACTCTTGAACAGATGCTCTATCATGTTTAGTAGAGAGATAAATATTGTGGGACCAGGAGAATTTTGCGGGTATTACCGAACTCCCCTTCCACGTGGAGCAGTCCTGGTCTTACAAGAATACGGAGCTGATGTTGCCAAACATTGCATGCCCAATGTGTACAGACAACGGATCCCGATTACACTGCTAAGAATGTGTTCTGACAAATGACCAATCGGTTATAAACCTGTTCCAGAGCTCGAGGGACTAAGACCTTTGGAACTACCATGACCCTGTGAATATCCAAACAACTGAGACATACTTGAAAGACAGTGTCTTAGAGTGTTAGATATTTGTGATGGGTCTAGAAGTATCCAGGGCTACAAGGATGACAAAAAAATAATCTGACAACTTCTGATGTGGTGTTATATCGACATTTTGTAATGTGTACCCTATGATATATGATGTATTGTTGACTTTTATCATCAATGTACATTTTTTTTGTAGTGGAATAAAATTTCGTAGGATGTTCCCCAGCTATCAATAATACATCGGCAGGTCCAAAAATGCCAAAATGAACACTTTAAATTAAAAATGACATAATAAACAACTCACAACAATTAACATGAGATTTATCCTTCGACCTATAAAGGTCAAATCCCCAGGGAAGATGTTCTTCTTTATGTGTTTTTCACACATAACTTCTGTAATACGATATAAGACCCTTCCCGACATGGAAATATAACATTCCTTTAGCTCTTTCTTCAGAAAGGATATAATTAGTATTACACTCCTTCTCAAAACTGACATATCGACATTTGACATTTTTGAGAGATGGTATAGCATCCATTCTCTCTCAAGTTATTGGATATAGGACCCTTCCCGAAATGGAATTATGGCATTCCCCTATCTCTCTTTAAGAAAGGACATAAGTCCTATAGCATTTCTTCTCAAAATCGACATATTAACATTTGAAATTTTTGAGAGATGGTATGACATCCACTTTCTCTCCAGCTATTGGATATAATACCTTTCCTAACATGAAATTATGGCATTCCTCTAGCTCTCTCTTTGAGAAACTATATACGTCGTATTGCATTCCTTCTTAAAACGGACATATTGAGATTTAACATTTCTCAGAGATGGTATGGCATTCACTCTCTCTCAAGCTATTGGATATAAGACCTCTCCAAACACGAAACTATGGCATTCCTCCAGCTCTCTCTTTGAGAAAGGTATAAGTCGTATAACATTCCTTCTCAAAATTGACATATTGACATTTAACATTTTTGAGAGATTGTATGGCATCCACTTTCTCTCCAACTATTTGATATAAGACCTTTCCTGACATGGAATTATAGCATTTCCCAAGCTCTCTCTTTGAGAAAGGACATAAGTCGTACAACATTCCTTCTCAAAATTGACATATTAAAAGTTAACATTTCTGAGAGATGGTGTGGCATCCACTCTCTATCCAGATATTGGATATAAGAATCTTTCGTGCCACAGAATTATGGCATTCCTCTAGCTCTCTCTTTGAGAAAGGATATAAGTCATATAACATTCCTTCAAATCGACATGTTGACATTTGACATTTCTGAGAAATGGTATGGTATCCACTCTCTCACCAACTATTGGATATAAGACCGTTCGTGACATGGAAATAAAACATTCATTTAGCTATTTCTTTGAAACTGGATATAAGTCGTATATCATTCCTTCTCAAAATCGACATACCAACATTTGATATCTTTGAGAAACAGTGTAAGACCTCCTTTAATGTAACACGACATCCATCTTCTCTTCAAATATTGAAAATAAGATTTATTTGGCATTAAAATTATTTGACAATTCTGTTGGGTTATCTTGGTCATTTCGGTCAACTCTTATATGTGTGGAATATCTATGCAGTATTCCACAAATATTGGGGGCCCATTTGTTGGCCTAAATTTTTTTAGGATCATTTATAAATGAGCTTGAGAATGAATGTCTACCAATATTAACTTCATGAATCTCACTAATGGTCACTAAACCCTAATGCCTAAGGTAAAACTCTAATGAAGCCTCATTAACGTAAATTCTAATGAAATCCTAAAAGTGATCAAATCAGCAATGAAAAACCCTGACCAGATCAACATTGACCAAACTAGTCAACCCTTGACCCAAATGGTCAAACTAGGTCATAATGGTCAACCCATGACCCACTGACCACCACATTGACCAAACTGGTCAACCCTTGACCCAAATTGTCAACTTAGGTCAAAAAGGTCAATCCATAACCCAATGACCACCAAACTAACCAAACTGTTCAACCCTTGACACAAATGGTCAAATCAAGTCAAAATGGTCAATCCATGACCCAATGACCACCACATTAAGAAAACTGGTCAACCATTGATCCAAATGGTCAAATTAGCTCAATATGGTCAATCCATAGTCCAACGGCCACCACATTGGCCAAATTGGTCAACCGTTGACCCAAATGGTCAAATTAGGTTAGAATGATCAATCTATTACCCAATGACCACCACGTTGACCAAACTTTTCAACCCTTGATGCAAATGGTCAAATTTGGCCAAAATGGTCAACCCATGACCCAATGACCACTACATTATCTAAACTAGTCAACCCTTGACCCAAATGGTCAAATTTGGTTAATATGTTAATACATGACTTAATAATAACTACATTAACCCAATGAATACCCCAATGACAACTAGGTTAACCTAGACACAAAATTGGTCAAATTTGACTCCTTTGATCATTCAAAGACATTAAAATGATCAAACATAACAATTTGGTCAACTCTGATCAAATCTAAGTTATACCACCTAAACCCACTCACCCCATAATTAATCTAACCTTTAAATGGTTAAATTAATCATTGTAAACACTCTTGGACCTACAATGGTCAAATTGGTGAAATATGATCCACGAAGTTAACCTTAGTCAAATTTGGTCAAATTCACCATTTTAAATAAAATATAATATTTTCATCAAAATGTTTTATTCTCTTAATTAATTAATCATTGAATTAATTAAAAAAGTGTAAATTAAGGACAATAAGACCTAAGATTTAGATTTAAAAGTATGGTTTAAGCTCATGGCAAGGAAAATCCATGAAAACACTAAAATCATATTTTAAGGCTAAATCCTAAATTCAATTTATAGGAAATCACTATTGGGTCACCCATGACCCATAGGACCTCTCATAACCTGCCACAACCCATATGAAACCATATGAGTCATCCTGGTTAAACCTAGGTTAAAGCTCTTCATGACACAATCATGAAGGGGTAAAAGAGGTGTCACCCTTTTATGAATTTCTTAAGGAAGTCGTGGATGAGTCATTACTCACCTTACAAGCCAACCGATGGAGAAAAAACATGGATTAAGTCATCCCTACATCATAAAATGAGCACTTAAACACCAAATTTGAAAATAAAAATAAAATAAAGGTTTACGTGTCATTCTTACACAAAGCCATGGATGATATGTTAACCTATGTGGATGAAGTTTAACTCACTCAACTTTAAGTCACCATACACCTCATCGTCACCCAATGGACATGAGCCAAATCCATTTCATTAAATGGATATTAAACCTTGGCTACTCATGGGAACAATACTAGGAGGAGCTTTGTGTCAAAATTCCCTCAATTTAAAGCATGAATCACTTGCTAACATGAAGTGAGTTGGCTAGCCAATCCATGTTACATCTCAAACACCTTAAGGATGAACCAATGAAAGCAAGCCAAGATTTTTTCATGGTTGTACCCAACAAGTGTTAATCTTGAAAGGTTCAATTATCCTTATCTCCCGTCTCAAATATTATCCATATGCCATCATTGAGCTGTTAAAACCTTCCCTAAGTGAACTCAAGCAGATTTGGGCTCACCCATGGCCTCCATGGCTGTAAATAAGGCTAAACTAGAGAGCTTCACCCAATGAAGAAATTCCATTTACACTGCCCAATTCCTAAAACTTTGAACATCAAAATTCATCCCTAAGGCCTAAGCAACTGATCCCCAATAGAATTAAGTCTTGGAACCCACTGTCCTCCCTTAATTTAACAACCCCAAAACATGACACCTTTCAGGTCCAACATGAACCTACCTTAATCTTTTAATTGACAGTTCATACACCTTCCTTATGTACGAAGAAGATTCCAATCAAAATTAAATCTTCCCAAAAACTCCAAGCTAGCTCTCCATCAAGTCGTAAACCCATTTTGGTAAGTTCATATATCCACCCAATTTCATCCCAAATTAAGCATACCAGGAGCTTTGCAAGGAGTTAGCAATCATTCTAAACAAATTTGATTGAAGCTTCACCTCATCAAACCAAGGTAGGCATTGTGAATTAAATTTTCGAATTGGGATTGAAGTGGAATAAATTCAGTTTGGTGGACATGGGGGGTGATTTGGGCATTTTCGTCCACAAAAGGCAATTTGGGGCTTTTGCTTAAATTTGGCAAATTTGGTCAAATTGGGTCAAATAAAGTGGTTTGAATTGAAATTAGGAATATTTTGAGGGTCTTGGAAATTTTTGGAAAATTTCAGAATTTTTGAAAATTTTGGCTAGGAGGGCCATTTTGGTAATTTGGAGGGATTTTGGAGCTATTTTTGGTATTTAGGTAAATTTAAGGTGTTTTGGATGATTTAAGTGGTGAGAAATGTTTTGTGGTGATTATTGGAGGATTTTGGTAATTTGGTTGATTTTGGGAATTTTGGCCAAAATTAAGGTGTTGGGGTAATTTGGTCATTTGGTAGAGTTTAGGTCTAAGGATTCAAAAACTAGAATTTTTGGTAAATATTGGAGTTGGGTGACATTTTTAACCCAGTTGAGCCATGGACCAAGGGAATTCCCCATTTAGACCCTCCATGTTTTGGTACTAATCAAGTTCTAGCCTGGGGTTAAGTGTTATGGGAAACCACCCACATGAGTTTCCAAAGGAGTAGGGGATAAAGTGTGGAGAAGTCTGGTTTAGGGTTGTGAGGTTGTGTGTGAGAGTGCATTGTGCAAGTGTGTGTGTGAGCCTCCCCTAGACCAAACATGACCAGTCCTAAGGCTTAAGAATATTTTAGGGAACTTCTCTTGAGCTTTCTTATGTTGGGTCTTCTCCTTCTAAGTACTTAGAGGTTAGACTTTAAACATTTGAAAACTCCAAGTGAAGCAAAGAAGTGTTTTAATTTTCTATGCTGTAAGGGTTCCATTGCTAGTTTTCTAAGATAGTCACTAGGAGAGTCATATGTCTATACCTCAGGCTATTCTAAAGAGAGACTATATCTCAACCAATAGTGAGGTTAATAGTAACCCGTGTTAGTTTATGTGAGTTATTAGTGTGTTATGCGTTAGTATATGTGTTTGCATGTTTATGTAATTTGTTTTGATTGATTTTCTATGATTTTAAGAGGATTACATGACTTGGGGAGATAAAATATACAAATTAAGTGAGTCTGGCTCAAGTTAAGGTTGGTGCTTAGGCACCACAGCCTCTGGCATTCAAGCGCCACTAAGTGATATGGATGCTTAGGCACTGCCCACTTGAGTGCCTAAACAACACTTCATGAGTAAGAAGTGTTGAGGCACTGCTATTTTGACACCTGGGAGTTGTCCTTAACTATACATATTTAAGGCAAAATTTGGTCCGATTCATTCCATTTTCACAATTTTTCTCCCCTGTTTCTTCTTCGAAGATTGAGAGAGTTTTAAACTTCTCAAAAATTTTATTAAGACAAGGGATTCTAATTAGTGTATATCACTACTCTAAGTTAAACTTCACTCCTTTTAAGGTAAATTTCACTCCTTCAATTCAATCCTTTGATTTTCATCTAAGATTTTTGGATTTCTTGAAGAAGAAGATAGGGTTGGATGTCTTGGTAAATTTTGTGCATGAATTGATATTTCTTCCTGATTTCCATATTGATTACATCCGCCCTTAACTTTAAATTTGTATCCCTTGTAAATTCAATCTAATTCATATCATAATGGACCCAAAGAGCATAGGCGGGAAATTTAAATCTTTTTTTTTATAGGAAGAAGTTTGTTAGATTTAAAGCTAAGGAGCGATATAATGACTTCTTAGTAACAAGGAAGTTGATCGAAGAGTGTGGATTTCTATGCACTGGGTGTGCTGTTGAAAGCATGATTGTGAATCAGCGCTGGGAGGATCTCTACTACAATATCAGTATCTAATGACTTATTTTCGTTAAGATATCATAACAGTCTCTTCTACAATAACAATATGGATTAAAAATTGAGGATTATTAATTCTTTATTTTCATTGAGATGCGTCCCTGATAGCTTTTACTCGTGCTTCACTTCTATAGATTCTGACTTGGATGAAATTATCTGGTTTCTGACAGATGATAGGGGAGGTTGGAAAGTCAAACGTGAAAATAAAATAAATTTCCCTTCCTTCAATTTAACTATAGTTTCTAAAGCCTAGCATTACTTTATTTCTGCTAAGCTTCTCCCCTCTACTAATCTTTTTGAAGTGAGTAGAGGATAAGCTTCCTTGAATTTTTGCATCCAGAAAATAGAATCCATAGACATAGGTTACCTTATCCATCACTTTATTCTTAATGCCACAAGGACGATCTACTTTTAGATTAGGGAACCCATCCACAGGCTTCTTGTCGTACCAAAACTCTAGTGTTTCTTTTGGTAGTTGGGAGGAGTAGCTTCATCCATTGAAGCCTATCACCAGATCCAAGATTAGCTTACATAGTAAACAAACATTTTTGGGAAGGGGCTAGTACTTCTTAGCCTTCTACTTCTTACTCTAGACCTTGTCCTTCCAGTACTATGGCCTATATTGCACATATAATGGAGAGACTGGACGATGATACCCCTATTATACAGGTGACAGTTTATGACTTAGTAGACTAAGTGACACATACGTATTGGCAAAGAAAAAGCCAATTTAATCAAACTGCTAGCCTCCAGGTTGTTCTGTTGGAGATGTACTAGATGAACCAGTGGATTGGATGTGACAATCCCATTGAGTTTCCACTGTATTCTCCTTGCCAGCTTTATCAAAACACTCTTTAACCAATGGAGGAAGACTCAAAAGAAGAAGATGTTGAATAGGAGGAATAGGAAGAAGATAAGGATGAGGAGGAAGAAGAAGAATAAGATGAGGAGGAGGATGAATGATTGTATTTTTCTGCATGCCAAGGATTTTATTATATTTACTTTTGCTACTATGATGTATTACTATTGGTTTGGATTGTGCTCTTATTGTTGAACTTTTCATTTTCACTTTTATCAATTTTAAAACTTTCTGGTGCAATGTTATTTGGTTATGGTGTATTGTTCAGTTTTGTAGCACTTTTGGTTTTATATTTGTTGAATAAGAACATCTTGTGGTGCTTAAAATTATTTGTCTTTAGAAAAGAAAAAAATAAAAAGTTGTTTGTATTTAACTTGAAGAAAGTCGGGATAAATATGATATTATAGCAATCTTGGCAAAGAATAAATAAAGTGAAATTACTTTTAAGTTGTTGCGAATTAAGTTAGAGTAGACAAACTAAACTTTGTGAATCATCAAATGATAAAGTGGTTAGCATATTTAATTTTTAAAAGAATTAGTCATTTGCTAAGTTTGAAGCATTTAGATTTTTTATTAAGAACATAGCCTCCACATATTAAAAATTTTCATTCTAATACTTCTCAAACTTTTAAGCATTAGATAAGGGAGGAATGTGGAGTGTTTTAATTTAGAGAAATGGAAGTAGATTTCAAAATCATTACAAGACTTAACCAAATATAGTAATCCTCAAGAAATTATGCTAAGGATTGTTATTTTTATACTAAAGAAAAGTTGTATAAATAGAATAATATCTTGAGAGAAGCTTGAGGAGCCTTACCTAAAATTGGTTTCACTAACATTCCTTTTGACATTTAAAAACTCCACAACATTCCTAATTTCATATAAGTTTATGTGTTATTAGTAAATTAGCTATTAGAGAGCTTAGTTCTTTACATATAACATCAACTGTGGACTAATTAGATTTACTATTTTCTATGTAAAATTGACATGGAATCACAATTTATTTGATGAATCCAAAGCTTTTTAAGGATATGGTTTAAACTTTTTTAGTAAAAAAATTTACATTATTTTAACTATGAATCTTTTAAAGCAAAATTTTTTATACCCTTCTACGAAACCAACTCCTTCCAGTTAATTAAGCTAATATTTAAATTGTGGTGTTACTTGAGGGCAAGTAACTTTAAGATTGAGGGATTTTGATGTATGGAAAAGTTAGCTAGTATTTTTGATTGATTCTACACATTTTTAGGGATACGATTGCACTGTAAGAAAGGTATTTTTGTGTTTATCACTTAGGTACAATATGTGATTTAAGTGAGGAAAGTGTAAGAGGACTTGGAGCTAAAAGGTGTTAAGTGGATACTGAGCACCTCGGTGTTGGAACCTCTGATTCCAAGGTGCCATACCATAGTTTAACAATCGAAGAGGTTGATG
This sequence comes from Papilionanthe hookeriana x Papilionanthe teres, assembly GCA_022702705.1. Lineage (NCBI taxonomy): Eukaryota > Viridiplantae > Streptophyta > Magnoliopsida > Asparagales > Orchidaceae > Papilionanthe > Papilionanthe hookeriana x Papilionanthe teres. The sequence goes on along the minus strand of CM040428.1, from coordinate 133,758,709 downwards.
CTTAGGTGCCAACCGCTGAGTGTCTAGGCGTAGTGATACTAGCGCCTAGGTGCCAGCAAGTGAGCTCTTATGCGCCAATTGGGTGCATAGGCACTGACCTTAGGGGTGCTTAGATGCCCATCCTTTCCTCAGTATATAGAGAGAAAAGTGCTTATGCACCAGCTCCTGACTACCTAGCTGCTAGAAACGGTCACGTACAGTTGCTGCAGTTTGAGACTTTTGACGTGGAGGATCGTGCAGAGGATTGTGTGGTGATGTAGAGGAGCCCTGGAAGCCAAGTCAAGAAGCTTAAAATAGCAGTGCATTGAAGCCTTGAGGGTGGTTGATGTTAATTGGTTACTTGATGTTTTTTCTTATTGTAGAAATCCTTTCTTCTTCTTCCAGTGAAGAGGACAACGTGAGTTCTATAGGTGCACAGTCTAGGAATTCAAAAAGAGTGCAGATTAGCTCATCTTATGATCATTGTAAAAGAGAAAAGCTAAGTGTTTTTGTATAATTTCTATTGTTTTTCAATTGTAACAATTAGATTGTTGATTTCTCTTTGGTTCAATGAATTTATTTAGTGTTTTCATTATGCTTCTTGAGTAGACTTTAAAATCTTTTTTGTGATGATTAAGTTGGATAGATGGAATGATTATTGCTAAGTAATATAACTAACTTTTATGGTGATGAGTAATGTTCAGCACTTAATTTACTTTTCATTTTGACCAAGTGAATTGTTTTAATTTGAACCATAAGCCTTGTGAAATTTTATGGTAGAATCAATTAGGTTAATTACATTAAACTATTGAGTATAGGTAGATAGGCCTTGTAGAAAGATGCAAATGTTAGAGAAATAAGCTTTGATGGGTTAGCTATGGGATTTATGGAAATAAAGTCATTTCTAACCAAGCTTCTTCATGCACCCTAGAGGGGGTAAAGAAGAACGTTTCTCTTATTTGTCACTGTGATTTTCTAATTACACTTTCTAATTCCATGAATTCACTTAACTCATTCCAAGGAAGAGCGACTATAGTACTTGACATCATTCAAGTTAATTGTGCTAAGTTAGGATCCTTTTTTTTAAGACTTTAACTTTTCAATTTGTTGGTCATACATTAGAATTGCTTCATATGATTTTAACAAAAACTAATTTCAGGATACAATAAAAATCAGTAAGCTAGAACAGTTCCTGAGACTATTTACCTCATTCTCTGCAAGATCAACATTTCAGACCCTAAATTCGATATTACCTATCCGACATGTGCATTTGCAAGAGCCACCTGTGTTTTGTAAGCATTAAGTGTGTGTCAGTTACTCCAACTGGTTCTTGGATATATTCATGTCAAATGTTGCCTCTAAGTGTAAATCCAGTAATATACCTTAACATAAGTCCAAATTTACTTTTATGCTCCTTTTATAGGCTAACATTCTACAAAAAAAAAGCATTGTAGACCTCACCACCATCTTATCACATTTATGTTCAAGTCCAAGTAGTATTTTTCTATCACACAACAAGTCTTACGCATTTCTTCACATCAACCATTCAACTCTAATTTTACTAATAACATCCCCATCTACATCACCATCATTCTTATAGTAGACTTGATATATTTGAAATGTCAATTCCTTCTAATGGTTTGATCTCATCCATTGCTATAACCCCGTAACTAGATCCACTACTTCTAAAATTGCATTTAATGCATTTATTTTTAGATCTCTCAAATGAAAACCTTTAACTATATGTTTGACTTTCATAATTCAAGTATTTCCTGAAGTCCTCTAACATTATCCACTTGAATGATATCATCAGCAAATAGCATACACCAATGTACAGTCTCTTTCAAATGTCTGGTAAGAACATTCATAACTAAACCCAAAAAAAAAATAAAACTAAAAATTAAAGCCAATCCCTAATTAGGTATATACATAGTTAAAGTTAGATAAATACCTTCCTCGATTTATTATATTTAGAGAGGAGCAGAATATAAGAACTACAAACATTTCGGTGGTCTTTGTGCATAGCCCACATATGTTACCTTCCCGGGTTGCTCTAATGGCGACTTTATTGCGAGGACTTGAGAAAAACTTTGAGGGAGAGGGAAAGAGAGAATGTGACTCATGTACGAGGCTTTTAGGCAGAGGGGAAGATTGTGAGAGGGTGAGATGAGAGGAGAGAGAATTAAATTTAAGCACGTGGGATGAGTAAATTAGGTCATTTACGTCAGATTTCCATTGAATTTGCATCAGACTTAATCGATTCTAACAAGTAAAATATTTTTGGTATGTTTTTATACAGAAACTCCATAACAAATCCAAAGATAAATTTTTTCATTTCCATAACACTTACAAAAATGAATTATTCAACGTAAATCAGAAGCAAGTCCCATCCTAAATATCATATTTTATCTTTTCCCTCTTGTATACCTCTGATCCGACACTAACATTTGCATCAAAAATATCTGACATGATTATCATACACTTATTCTTGCTCCTCTTGTAGCTCACCACCATGTGACCAATGTTGTTAAGTTGAACTCAAACCATAACCATCATGCTAGAACCTTGACATTAGGCCATCACTGTCATACTAGACCATGTCGTTAGGTTATCTTTATCACAATCAGGATGCTATCAGTGGACCATCAATGATAATTTGTGATCAACATGCCTTGCCACCAATGTTGTGATGTTGTTGCCATTTATAATCAGTGATACATGACTTTTGTTTTTATTGTGGTACATCATTGCCATCATCATATCTTCATCTCTAGATTGACCTATGATGGATTACCATCATTTATTCATCATCACAATTGTGTTAAACCATCACTATAGTTGGATCATCACTGCTTGACCATCACCAACGTCATGGTACATCATTGTTTTGAGATCTCCATTATCATATCATCATTTCTCGTTTATCACTACTAATATTATTTGATTAGTTTTCCTAATGATCAGCACCATTAAGGATAATGAATCCAGATCATCATCAAACTGGCCCAATTGTTGGTCTTCCATCATTGCAGTTGGGTCACTATCACTTCACAAAATTTTCTCTCATTCTTGAAAAATAAATTTCTACTGTTCAAAAGAAAGTAAATTCTTACAGCATACGCATAAATTGTAGAACAATTTCAACTAGGCTAGGCCCTGTGATTATTTTCTTTTCGAGTTTTTCAAATAAAAACCAATCGTGTCTCTTTTATCAAATCTTCATTTGTTTATGTGTGTGATGGATTTTTTATAATGCTAATATATTAATATATCTCTATTACAACAAATTCTTAGGTACACTGTTGTTTTTCACTGTCCCAAGCTATTCTTGTCAGGTTGTCGCCACTATGATGGATCACTAAAATTTGAGAACTATGGTAATTGTGGTACATGATCCCCAAATATTTATGCTTACGTTTTACACTTTAAATTTCTTTTCAACAATAATATCTCTTCTTTACAATGGCACCAAAAACTTGATTACGAAGCAAATAACAAATCAACTTTAATTATTTATAATATGGGATTTTACGTAAGTATACGTATCGTTTGTCAAGTAATATAGGACTTTCTGATTAAGCCCCAAGATATCGAACACACAGGAAAATGTTCTAAAAATTTAAAGAAAGTAGAAAAAAAATTTTACTTTTCAAAATGATTTTGTAAGTTATGTTTTAAAGATAGAAAATTTAGATTCCTTTTGATAATTTTTTTTTAAGAAAAAGTAAAGCAAGCAACTAAAATTATCAGGACTATAAAAACGATATGAAAGTGTAAGGTACTGAATCATCACAACTTCTTCCAATATTAAACACCTATAATTCACATTACTTCCATCCATAATTTAATTACTTCTTCATTTAAGAGGAAAAAGATAAAAAAATTTACTCATAACTCAGGGAGAAAACACAAACACAATTTGATTTGAAAGCAGAGATCATAATGAAGACATAACAAGTCTTACTTTAAAGCCAAACGTAAAAATAAAGATACAAACTTATCTGAAAATCTTCTCCACAAGACTCTTGAAGTTCCTCTGAAACTTTTCTTTCCACTCAATAACTCCTTAGTGTGGGTTACCCAACCTTGAGGACTCCAACTCGGACTTTAAACTCCAATACAAACTTGATAAATGGATTAAAGAAAATTGGTAAGAAGAAGGCTTCAACACCAACACTTTCCCCTTAAACTCTTTCTATAAGACTCTAATGACTCACTAAAAACTTTTTACACACCAAAATGACTCAAAAATAACTTAACTGATTACAAAACTTCATTTTAATAATTCTTCAAAGTTGCTTGAGTGTCTCTTCAAATCATGTCCAGGTTCAATGTATCTATCAAAGGATTCATCTCTTCATGTGAATTTGCAGCCCAAAGTATGTTAAGGAATTTTAAACCAAAAGTTGCTTCAAACATCCATTGGAAATGGCGCCAAATTTGATTTAATTTGCTACTTTTAACTGTCACTCCTATGTGCCACCCCTTGGCGCTTAGCCGCCAGAGGATCATTTTGTGTTCTTCTTATTTTTGCTCCAAATTTGATCCTTTTTAGCTCCATTCATCATAATTATTCACTTTAATTATACCTGCAAGAAAAACACAAAATTACCTTCCATTAAAGTGCAATATCATCAAAAATAGGTATAAAAATATGCATAAAAGCACTATATATTTTTAGATGTATCAAAATACCCCAAACATAAAATGTTACTTTTCCTCAAGTGACACTTAATTACATAAAATTAAACATGCAAATTATGTAAATAAGTTTCTTTAGGAATGTTTTAAATTTTTTTTCTAAAAATGAAATTATCCAATTTAGAAAAAATTTAGTAAATGAGACCAACTTAAAGTTTAGAAAGTTATTAAGTAAAGGATAATGAGACCAACTTAAAGTTCCTATCTAATTCAGAGATATTTGTAGATTTTTCAAAATATAGGATTTAACATTTTTTTTCTCACTTAAAAATTTTTATTTGAAAATAATTTTACTTCTTTAGATTTTCTCAAAATTTGTATTTTAAACTTTAGGTATGGAACCAATTTTTAATTAGGCCCTTTAATCCTCAAGCTTTTCCTTCCTTCTTTTCTTTTTTTCTCTCTCTTTTTTTTATAAGGCAAGGATTATTGTATTTAGACAGGCCTTTAATGATTTTGAATTCTATCCTTCCATTTAAAACAAAGGTTTGATATATATCCTTCAATTAAAATCATAATAACAGTGCTGAAATTTATTTTTCAATAAAAGAAATTTATGTTTTGAAAAATAAAAGTCAAATGCTCCATTTTTCCAAAAATTTAACAATTCCTACTAAAGATAGTTTCACTATATTTAACATTTCTTTACAAAGAAAATTTTAACTTAAAATTTTTCATCATTACTATACGTTTTAACTAAATTCTCTTACTAATTTCTATATTTAAAAATTTGCTTCCCTAATATAACTTCATATACATAATTATTTTCAATCAAAAATCAAATTTTATTGATAGTATTCTTGAGAACAAATAAAATTTTAATTTTTGAAAATTTATTTTTAAATTCCCCCCAAACTTTAAATTTAAGTTGGGATAAAGTATTTAAGCATAAGAAATAATACATTGGTAAGAATTAAAAACTAAAATAACATGCTTACGGGAATCTTCATAACCTAAATATGCAAGTATAACAGTTTAAAAATAGGAGTAAACAAACATTAAATTCAGTTTTCCTGTTTTTCATAAAATTAAAATTTCAAAGGACTTCTATAGTAGTGGATGTTTTCAAAGCAAATATACACAAAGTTAACATAACAAAAATCACAACAACACTAGAAAATATATAGTGGAAAATTTTGAAAAGTTTAAACATGCAATTTAAATACTGTTTTCTAATTATGTTCTAAATTTTCCTAATACTTTTTTGGAATTAAATTATACGCTACTAAAAACACAATACACTTTAAAACATTTACTACCACACACACCTCACAACAGTACATCACAAATAATATAACTATCACAAAACATAAATCCAACATAGATATATCTAAATGTGCACCACAAAAATAACCTACACATATCAGTGTTCACAATTTATTACAACAAACAATAAAAAGTCCAAACATCACAAAACACAAATACAATCATCATAGACTCAACAAATAAAACTCATACTCATCATCTCCATCATCATGGTCTCTTTCATTCCAATCTCTGGAAGGTATATAAGGGATAAAATATAGATGATGAGACATCTCAACACTATGATATCCTCTTATTAGTCTGTCCGTATATTGCTGATAATTCTCCTTATACTCATCATGTTTATGAATTAATCTCTCAATGTTTTCCACCTTCCCATCTATATCCTTAACTTGTTCTCTGGTCATACTAACTTTCTTTAAAATCTTCTGTAATAGCCAAGTCTGTGAACCAGAAAATTGACCTCTAGATGATGATGCTTGTGAAGTAGAAGCATGAGAAGTAGAAGAAGTAGCAGCAAATGCACTGGGAGCTCTAACAGATCCTCCTTTCCAGTGAAATTCTGAATGTGCAGTGTAAGTGTTCACATTTACACTGGTAATAGGTCTAAGTGGATGAAGAACCTCTTTCCAAGTTTCAAAATTTACACCAGATTGCTCACAAAGTGAATGGATCAAGGAAGGAAATCTCATACCCACAGTAGTGACATCTTTGGCATAGTTTAAAATATAATAAAAAATAATCACTCCATTGTCTATCGACTTTCCCTACTGAATACAACATTTCAGAACAGCTCTCTCCCTCGTTACTTCACTAACATGACTTGAAGGTAATAACTTAGATGAGATAAAATAATGTCAAGCCTTTAAGGTGGCATTTAACTTTGAGGCTTGGAAGTTCACTCTTCTGTCTTTTGTAATTTTTCAGAGACCTCTTCCATTAGTAAGAAAAGACATAATCTCATCTAATTCCCCTTCCGTAGGATGATAATTTGCATACTAACAAAATATTTTATGATGTAGTCGGTAAAAGGTATTGATTACTGCAAGAGAAAAATCAAACTGTTGTCCTAAAACCATCACTAAATTTTCCTCTGTTGCTGGCAAGTTAGCATAGAACTTACTTACCATAGAAACGATAGCAACAATGAAGAAGCAACAATAATTTCTCAAATTTCTCCGATCAATCATTTCTTCAATATCCTCTCCCAGTCTACAAAAAAATCTTTCAAGGAATCAACTTACATGATGAAAGTGCATCAACGTAATGATCCTCAGCAGTTGAACTGATAAACTTGTCTTAATCGAATCTAGTCTTCCCCTTCGAGTGCCTCAGTTTTGGATCTATTTCTAAAATTTACAAATATTCACCATAAATTCCATAATCAAACTAAGCTTGCTAAACTTAACTTCTAAAGGCAAAATCTACTAAATCCAAGCAATTTCTCAAGTGTTTTCTCAAATTTTCATCATGAATCGTGATTTTCAGATTTCTCAAAAATGTACTCAAAATACATAGTGAAAATAAAAAATTTTTGCTTAGGAGAGGTGCTCATACATTAAGTAGTTGAAATCTAACAAATTTCATTGAAAACGGCTCTAAAATGATCCAAATAGGTAATGCCCTAGGATCCTATTTCGCGAATTTGCGATATTGAAGGTGACAGTGGGGAAATAATGTCAATTTTCAGGTTTATAACGCCAGTAAACTGGTTTTTGTGAACTCGCGCCTATGCACGCATTACGATGCTTAGCCACGAGTTCTGGCGCCTAACCGCCGAGGGTTTGCCACTTAGCTGCCAGCATGAAAGATTTTGTCAATTATATTAATTGCACTAAAATGCCTAGTTAATACACTTTAACAACTTAATTAATTATTTCAACCCCTAAAACACTTCTAATAATCTAAAATCACACTTTAATATTAATCGATTCAAAACGAATTTCGCACAAACATAATTTTCATTAAAAACAAAATAGTTAAAACAAATTAAAAATTTCAATCCAAAATTCTTGGATGAAATTTTTCAAAAGACATGTTCATAACACATATAATTAAATAGAAATATACATCCTTAAGTTGTAATAAATACAAATTAAGATGCAACAAACTCATGACACAGATTTTAGAATATTCACAAACACTAAACATTAAACATATATAACTAAATCCAAGGACCACACTTAAATTTTATTCCATTCTTGAGTAGGCAGAATATATCCAGAACCACCATTAGTTTCATTTAAACCACTGGAATGAAAATCTGATAAAACATGTGATGGTTGGAAACTCTCACAGAATCTTCTTCTATCCATTTGTTCTTCAGAAAAATCATTTTATCTGCTTCTTCCACATGACTTGTATGACTAAATTACAATTTGAGTTGCCAATCCATGTGTGCTAAATGTGTGTTAGTTTCATTTACCTTTACTTCGATTGAAACCATGTTAGCCTCGATCTTCGCAATCCTTTCTGCTATTCCTTAGATACTAACGGCTAGAAATCCATTGAATAACACTTGCGCACTCTGACAAATGAACTTCTTATTAGATTCCTCTTTCTTCTTAACTTCACTCTCCCAAGAAGACATTTTTTCTCTCAAAATACTTACATGAAGACTCAGAAGTGAAAATAGAAATCGGGGCAAGTATATCTTAATTTTGGGTCTTTCTATAGCCTTGACAAGTCTCAAAAACTAACTCCATACGTGTTTTAACTCCTAAATAACTCTTGAAACCACTTACCTAAGATTTAAGCTTCTAGAACCACATGTTTCACATTTTTTGTAACTTCAGCACCTAAGAGCCAATTTGCGGCGCATTGCCACCAATGCTCATTTTAGCACAGGTCTGCTAAAAGTCTAATTCATTCTGACTTCTCTAAGTCATCAAATAAGATCAAATAAACACCACTGTAACATAAAAACTTCAAAATACTACCACATTTTTCAAATCAAACCAAACAAAAGCACACAAAGCAAACATAAAGCGAAGCACAACGATAACTATGAGTTGCCTCCCACAAAGCATTTTGTTTAACGTCTTCAGTCTGATATACCCAGAGCTTATTCTAGTAACCCAACATCAGATTATCATCAAGTTTAGATTGATCAACTAAAAAATAGGGTTTTAATCTATGACCATTGACTTTAAATATTTTTCCAGTTTAGGATCTTTAATATCCACAGCTCTATAGGGATAAACTTTCATCACAATAAATGGGCCCATCCACCTGGACTTAGTTTTTCCAACAAATATTTTAAATCTAGCATGCCACAACTTCATCTTTTCTTTATAAATCTTAACATTTTCATAAAATTCATTCCTTATTTCTTCAAGCTCATTTAATTGCAACAATCTTTTTTCACCGGCATCTTTCAAATTAAAATTGAACTCTTTAATAAACCAATATGCTTTATGCTCAAGTTAAACTGGCAAATGACAAGTTTTTCCAAAAATTAGCCTATATGGGGACATTCCTATAGGAGTTCTGTATGGAGTCCTATAAGCCTACACAACATAATCCAGTTTGATTAACCAATCCTTCCAATTTGGATAAACAGTCTTTTCCATTATTCTTTTAATTTCATGATTAGATAATTCAACCAAACCACTTGTCTGTGCATGATAATCGGTAGCAATGCGATGGTTAATATGATATTTCTTTATTATCTTTTCTATAATCGCATTTCTAAAATGACTTCTCCCATCAGTTATGATCACTATTGGTATTCCAAATCTACAAAATATATTTTTTCTTAAATACTTTGCAAAGGTAAATCAATAACTTATATCCATTTGGATACATAGTCTACTGCTATCATAATGTATATATTTCTGAAAGATGGTATAAACGATCCTATGAAATGTAATCCCCAAACGTCAAATATTTCAACTTCCAACATATAATTGAGGGGCATCTCATTTTTTCTAAAAATATTAACTACACGTTGAAATCGATCACAATTTTTAATATAAACATTAATATCCTTATAAATTGTAGGCCAATAAAATCTAGATTGTAAGATTTTAAATCCTGTTTTATCGACACCAAAATGTCCCCCATAACAAGAATTATGACATTATTGAAGAATTTCATTAGTTTCATCTAATGGCGCACATCTTCAAATAATCAGATACATTCCTTGTTTATATAAAAATGGGTCATCCAAAAAATAAGTCTTAGCTACTAATAAAAATTTCTTTCTCTCTTGGTAGGTTAAACCATATGGTATAATATCACTGACAATAAAGTTTACGACGTCGACATACCATAAAACACGTCACTCATTGATAGTGAACAATTTTTCATCACGAAAATGTTCATGAATTTCATTTTCATAGCTAAGAGACTTTTCATAATCAAGCCTAGATAGATAATCAACAATTTGATTATCAGCACCCTTCCAATCTACTATTTCAAAATCAAATTCTCAAGAATGAAGAATCCATATTCTAAGTCTCAGTTTTGCAGCTTTCTTTTTATTAAATATCTAATAGAAAAATAGTCAGTATGCACCACACATTTTATTCCAATTAAATATGATCTAAATTTATCAAAGGAAAATACTAGAGCAAATAACACTTTCTCAGTTGTGGTATAATTAATTTGAGTTTCATTAAGAGTTCTACTAGCATAGTAAATCACTTTGAAAATCTTATCATTTATCTGACCTAATTCAACTCCAATAGCATAATCATTGGCATCACACATTAATTCAAAAGGTTTTTCTCAGTTTGGTGAAATTATAATAGGTGCAGTGATTAATTTTTCTTTTAATGATTCAAAATTTTTGGGCATTCATCATCAAAATAAAAAATCACAACTTTTTTTAGTAATCTGCATAAAGGCTTTGACATTTTTGAAAAATCTTTAATATAACGCCTTTAGAATCCAGCATGTCCAAAAACTTATAAACTCCCTTGCATTTGTTGGGCAAGGTAAATTAGCAGTAGTCTGAAATTTCCAGGATCTACCACTGTTGACCTCTTTTTTGGTGAGGTCTTTTCTTTCCTCTTAGTGCTTAGGATCTAGCCATAGGACTTCTCCTTGACTATCCTAAAGGCCTAGAGATGGAACCCACAATTTAGAAATTCAAACCAAATCTTAACTATCTTTGGAATCCTACATGGATGGTCATCAACCTCCAAACCACTTGGAAGGTTAGGACCAATGTGCAGGAAGACAAGGATGAATTCCTATAAGATGGTCAAGCCTTAGGACAACCTTGGATGGCCTAGTCTTGGTGAGGTCTGGCTGGCACACACTGCACTCCTATACCCATCCTAAACCCTAAACCTTCTTTACCCAACTTTAACTCCTGGTTCATTGGAGCATTCATCTAGACAAGCTCAAACCCCTAGCTCCTTGGCTAAGAGGGTTAGGAACAACAAATGAAATGTTTAAAACGAACATTTCTTGGTCCATGGCTCACTCTAAGCTTTTCTACACAACTCAACCATAATCAAATTCCATTTTGCCAAAATTCCTGGTTTTGACATTGGGTCTTAAAACCTACCTAAAATTACCTAAATTGCCCCTACAACCACTAAACTCTCCAAATTTTTCCAAAAATTACCAAAAATTCCTAAAAATCCTAAACATCATTTTAAAACAATTCTTATCTCTTAAATCCACCAAAATACACCCAATACCCTCCAAATAACCTTCAAAAACCTTAAATACTTCTTTTTGCCTAAAAATCCAATAATTCCAAAAATTCTTAGAAATTTCCAAAAAATCTCAAATATTCTCAATTTTATTTTGTTCAACTATTCCGTAAGCCAATTTTGCTAAATTAACCCACTTTTAGTCTAAAATCCAAATTTAACCCATTTTTTAACACTAATGGTCCCAATGTCAAACCAAATCAACCCATTTGGCCTAAATTTTGCCTAATTTCAATCCTAAACATTAATTCAACATCCCTAATACCAATTTCAATCAAAATCAAGACCAATTTTGTTCACATTTGAGTTCAATTTCAACTTGGATCCAACCCTCCCCCCCCCCCCAATTTTTGTCTTATGACCCAATTCACCCCACAATGACCCAAAGCCACTCAATTTCCCCCAAACCAAATTCCAAACTCTTTGTCACACCCCCATAAACATTTTGTAACATTAATTTTACATTGAATCCAACAATAGCCCAATCTTGGCCCAAAAGCCCAATTTTGACCCAAAAGCCCAAATTCCCTTCAAATTGAACCCCATGACCCATGAATCAATTTTAATCAAATCTTAATCATTTTGATCATAACACAATCAATTTCAAAAGAAAAAGAAATTTGAAATAGCTACATGCATGTTAAAAGCCCATTCCCCTTATGCATTTTGAAAAGCCCATGTTTTTAATTTTAAAAGCCCGATTTTAAGCCACATGTAATATTTCCATTCTAATATCATTCCATGACCATTAAATCATCATTTCATGGCATTATGTGGAGTATATCATGCATGTACATGGTTCCTTACCTAAATTAGGCATCATGTTATAATTTTCTAAAATCCATTAAAAATCAAAATTCCTTTTACATGAAACAAACTCATGGCATTGTGCATTGCATAGCATTTCCCATGGGTCATCCCATAACCATTCCAAAGTCAAAATTGCCAAATGTGGCAAGGGGAAGGTGACCTCTTCTCCTTCCCCTTCACTTCCTTTATCCCTTCTTCCAAACCATCAAATCCTTTGTTCAAACTCCCAAACCAGCCACTAAACTTCACCTAAACCTCCCCATGGACCTTGAAACTTACTCTAACCACTTTGGGCAAGGATTGAGCCAAAGGACTAAGGGATTAACCCAAGTTAGCCACCTTTAACCCAAATTCCAAAAGGTCACTAAATCTCCCCTCTAAAGCCACCAAATACTCAAATTAAAACCTCCACTTAACCTCTCTGACTTGACTAAACCTGGGCCTGACCTGACCCTGGCCGGCCAGCCACCTCAGCCACAGGAAACAACCAGGCCGACAGCCTTAAATGAGTTAAAAAAATTTCAAACTCCTTGGCTAAGCTGTCCCATTCCAATTGGACTTCACAGCTCTTCTTCTCCTGCCATAGGCAGCTGATCCCAAGCCCTAACTCCCCTTGAGAACCTACACAACCATGGCTATTTAAACCCCTCACCTCCATGGCCAAAAGTTTGGCTGAAATCAACCTCCACCAAACCTTGAATTAATTGTCCCAAACTCGTCCCCTAACACAGAGAAGAAGTTTCCCACTGTTCTCCTACCCTCATCCCCATTGATTGAGCTCAATTTTAGAGCTCAATTCTCATGCCAAAATAGGACACTCTTAAACATACCACCAATCCCCAAATTGAAGCTTCCTTATGCTTCACCAGAGCTTAAGGAAACGTTCATTATTAAAATCCCCTTTTGCCTGAGCCTCTAAGTTCGACTTTCACCTCAAGCCGTCCGCACCTTGGAGGACTTTTGAACCAGACTCAAAGACAGATCAAATTGGTGCATCTCATAGGTTCGCCAGGACCAGATGAAGCTTCCACAAACATCCAATTGAGTCCACACATCTTGGACTAAGGTAATGGCTTCAAACATTCAAACTGAGCTCGGTTGAGACTTTATGATCAAAGTTTTAATTTAACCCTTGATCAACCGTATAGATATGCTCGTTGAGGTTAGATCTAGGTTTAGGATCTTTTTTTATGAAAATCCATTGAATATTGGCCGAGAAGTTAACCCTAGAAGACGTGCGGTTGCGGGTTCACACCAATCAGAGTTGATGAGCCAGAGCTGTTGAATCGCGCGTGTAATGGATGGAGGGCTAGGATCGCGCGCGGATGGATGAATGATCCACGAACAGCGGGATGTGTGGTACTAAGGTGGATGGCGGCACCGAATCAAAATGAGACACGTGGAGCTTTTATCCGCCGTAGGATGAGGTGGCGCCGCATCATTCAAATAGAAAAATAAGGTTTTTTGGTATTTATTTAATCAAGTTAAACTTTGGAGATTCATATCTTTGTGTAGAAAACTCAAAAATTTAAAAGAAAAATACCCTCTTGCTCAGTGAACAGAGAAGAATAATGTGGAAGAGAAATCAAGTTATTTTGTTGAGTCTTGAATTTTTAATTAATTAAATACTGATTTGATTAATTCAATTCTCCACTCACACACACAATTGACCATGGCATGAGACCATAGGGCTTTTGTAGCCTCTGATCTTGGGAACATTCCCTGAATTTTTTAAGGTCAGAGGCTGTGTCTATGGCATGTTGTCTATTTTCTAAGTTTTTTTGCCTATTTTGGTATTTGTTTTCCAAAAATTAGTATATTGTTTGGAAAGTTCTAAGAAAATTAGGGAAGGTTCCTTATAACCAGAGGAACTTAAAGAAATTATTTCATGAGTTAAAACATTAATAACAACTCTAAATTTTCACATGACCTCAAATTAATTTTGAATTAATTAGGGCAAACTAAAAATCAAAATAACTTAAAATCAATCCTCCATAGTTCTATAGGATAATAGGAACCTCCATAAAAATTTTGAAATTAATTTGGAAATGTTTTAACCCATTAAATGGATTTTCTATGTAACATAGCCAAATTTAAAATTCAAAAATTCATAAAACTTAAAATACATTTAAAAAATTCACCAAATTGGTTTTGGGGGCTCTTTGATATCAGAGGAGTCCAAGGAAATTAAAATTGTAATTTTTGTAAAAAATTTATTTTTAACCTAATTTTGAATATTTTAATAATTAAAAAATTATAAAAAAAAAAATTATAATTCATAAAAATATCATATTTAGTCTCCGAATTACTTGGGAACCAACCAAATATTTTTCCTAACCTCTAAGTAAAGTTATTGAATTTTAAAGACTTAAGGCAATTTTTAATATTAAAAATGGATTTTTCAACCTTTTCACTAAATTAATTTTAAAAATTCAAAAAAAAATAGAAAAATTTAAATTTTTTTTTCTATGAGTTGCTTGAGATTAGAAAGATTTATAAAAAATATAAAACTTAATTTTTCACCTCAATTTTGTTTTATAATTAATTAATACTCCAAAATTTAAAATAATTACAATAAATAAAATAAAATTCAAAAAATCACCAAAATTGGTCCAAATGGTCCTCTAGTCAATAGAAACTTGCCATGGTTTTCTTAAGGACAGAAACCTCTTCTTGGTCATGTTGTGGAATTTTCATTGAAAATCCCTATTTCCTGTTAAAATAATTATATAAATTAAATTAAAAAACAGAAAAATCAGATTTTCTCCTCTAATGCCTTCATGGACATGTGAGTGGGGTGACATAAAAATTTAAAGTTCATTTGAGCTTAATTTGATGAGTTATAAGATGAACAAGTTTAAAAGGGTGTAATGGTAATTAAGGAATTTTAACCTTAATTAAAGTTTAGGCTAAACTAAAGGGAAGGGTAAAATATTTGAGCTTAAATTCTTATTGGATGATTCCAACATAGGAGATTAAAGGGTAGAAACTCATTAATCTTTTTGAACATTAAAGAAGAAACTTTTATTAATTAAATCATATAAACCCTGGAAGTGAATTAAAAGGCGAATTATTAAGGTTTATGGATTTCGATTATAGGAAAATTTTAATTCTTTGATTTTAATCCCTAATCAATAATTTAATCAAGTATAATTTAAACATCAATTAATGGACTCTAAAAATAATGATTGGAACTAATAATTTAAAAAAGAGAATGATTTCTAAAAATTTTACAATCAAAATTAAAAGACATTTGGATTAATTTGAAATTATTTGAAAATCAAATTGAAACAAATTTAAGATGTTAAAATTAACCTGAAATTATTTAAGGTTTAAATCAAAACAAAGTTAAAATATTAAAAATCAACCTAGAACGATTCATGATTAAATAATCATAAATTAAAAAAAATTATTAAATCGGTTTAAAACATTAAAATCAATCTAAAATATTAAGATCATTTGAAACATAAAGACTTAATTGAATTAAACAACTTGAATACTTTTCCAAATTAAAATGATTTAAAAAACTTTAAAAAAAAGGATTAACCTAAACTTTATAACTAAATTAAATCACATTAAACCATCAATTCAAACTTTAAATTAAGAACGATTAAAATCTTTTATGAACCAACAAGTCCCTAAGGATTTTCAGCATTATAACTCTTAAATGAAGTATTAAATGAAACTGTCACCTTACTCACAAGGATAATCAAACATCTAGACTCACTGAGCTAGAATCAGGTAGGAACAGAACGTTAAAGTAACCCGGGTGATTGATTCATCACCACAATGAAACTAACTGAACTCAAAATAATCTCTAAAGTATTTAGGAAAATGTTCAGAATTTAGTTCCGAGCACTTCTCTAACTTGATGGGATGTTTTAAAAGAACAGTGAGACTTTATTGTTCTTTGATGAAGAAAATCATTCTTAACAAAACACAAGAACCTAGATGTCAAAGGAAGTGACTAGAAATAGGATTAGGACTTTTGTAGACAACCAGAACCTTCCCTTAGCTTTACCTAGGCATCTGTTATAAATATATAAATCCCTTTACATGTGTTTTAAGTGCAGGTGAAAAATGATGGGAGTGCCCACCAGGTATGCATTTAATTTTATTGCAATTTACATCCAGTGATTTATTGAATGTCTTAATTTCCTGACTTACATATGTATGAAAATGATTAAACCCAGCACGTTTAAACAACTCAAAATTTAATCACCAACAAAAATTAAAATGTAAAGACAACTAAAATTAAAGCATCTTGTTGGATGATCGGGAATCCCTTGGATGATGTAACCCACGTGTTGCTAACGAGATTTCCCACGGTCTAAATGAAAGTGTGGAACTCATTCAGTTGAGTTTAGCAAATTCATTTAGACTAAGTAAATCCGATGAAAATAGTGGTGTCGGGATGACGGAACCATGGGATCTTAATCGGTTCTGCTTAATTAACTTTAAGATTTGTTTTAATTAAAATACCAAGCCATCTCAATTTTCAACCCTTCTAAACCAAAACACTTCTCTCATCTCTGGATTTCCACTTTCTAAAACTAAAGCTTCTGCAACAATAAGGAGCTTGGAGCACAGTGGGCAGCACGGCCATCTTCATCAGCTAAACTTATGTCTACTTCAGCAAAACCTTTCTTAGAATTAAATAACCAAGCCGTAGGATTTCGAGGTAGTTTTCCTAGTGCAATATAAATCCTCAACTTTTCGCTAGGCATTTGCATAATTATATTATGCAGATTAAGGCCTAACTCGTCTTAGGACTCTGAGGTAGTCGTTTGGTATGACATAAACCCTCACATCTTCGAGGCTATTTACGTGATTATTTCATACAAATATAAGTCCTAATTAACTAATATTGGTAGGACTACAACATTAAATAAACTCTCAAATTGAAGCAAAATAGTAGGATAGTCGGCAAGTCACCGAAGTTCTCTTCGGGTCTGTGACATCCCCTACTTGTCTTCCTTCGGACTCTCAAAATAACTGTTCCAAATTTGAGTTATTCCCTATTGAAATTTCCAAAATCCAATTTTTTTGAAACATTAAACTTTGAAATTCTTGAGAGCAAAACCACTGATCCTTATTGAGAATTTTCTTAAATGATTCCCATCATTTAAGACGTAATTAACTATGGGGGCTTGCCCTTATAGGGAACTATAGGAACCCAAGTAATATAAACCCTGCTTAATTCCTTTATATTAAGTCAGGGAACTTGTCGGCTTATAAAATTAGTTCGCAGACCAAATGAATGTCACAAATCTTCTAGTTTTTTTAATCGAGACCCATCATCAAGCTGTGTGTCTATTCCTCTGGATAAATACACTGTTTGTTATGCGGTGCTCGTTTATATAAACTATTTGGGATTTGAGATCGGTTTGATTTCATTCAACACACAATCTAAAAAGATGTGCAGACAATTTCTGGTGACTCTATTGGGGACTAGTTCCTCTCTCCATTTTGATCAGATGGTTTTGGTTTCATAAATCGGTAGTGAATCCATGTCTCTTTTGGATCAAACTATCATTCTTTCTGTTGACATACCACGTCCATTTCTATCTTGAATGGGTATAGTCAACTCTCTTGGATTTTGGAGCCACTGTTTAGACACCCCTAAACAGAGAGGTTCCAGAACCATACTACCTCTTAGAGGTGGGGTGGACCCCCAATAAGTGTTAGCTTAGGAGCGGTCCCTCGAGTTGAGAAATCTTGCGAGTCTTTCTCTTCCTTTCCAATTCTGGATTGGATCCCTTATCTTTTCTATATCCTTCATCCTTTAATTGTTTCGTCCCTAATAAACAAATCTTCTAATAAACAAACCCTTTAATAAGCGAACCCTTTTTAAAACTGCAAATACACGAATAAGACAAAATTTGAAGTACTTTATAAATAAGATTGAGAAACAGAAAAGATAAATGAAAATGTGTTTGGACTCTATTTTGGAGAAATTATTTTTCGTCCTAAAAGTTTTTTGATGAAAGGAAGCATAATTTGGAACTGACGTTCAGAATATACCCTGCAGAAGATGTCTGCACCGAAGCTGATTTTCTCCTTCACCAATGGACTAGACTAGGTAGTTAGCAAGGACAAGCTGACTGATGATGCAATCATTCACTTTGGACAAGGATTTGACAACACAGACATTAAGTTCGCATATGTTACTCTCTTCGCGCTAATGGAAAAGTACCAGAGGCAATGGAACCCATAATTAAGTTCAATCTGAAATCAACTAAAGAGTTACCTCCCCTCCAAAGGGTCCCAGTTGAAAGAAATATTGCTATTCATAGGAGGTTAGCTACTACCCCCAAGACTGTTATCTCTACCCCAACCGGTTTGATCATCACTGTACCTACTCCGGCTCCCGCCAAACTAAAAGGTAAGGAAGTCCAAGTCAGTGATGAGCCTGTTACTGTGGAGGGTTCGGACTTTGCTGCAATACCGTCTGTCCTTGAGGTAGGGTCTAGTTTGAGATTTGCAACCTTAATCCAGACACAAAGAAGGAATAAGAACAGAAATATAGCCAAGATCAGAAAGATTAAGGCCGTTGAAGCTGCCTTTCTTGAGGAGATTCCCGAAGAAGAAGAAGAAGAGCTGCCTGAGATCTCACTATTGTTGGAGGGGAGTAGATTCCACCCTCTCTCCGCTGCATCTGATGAAGAAGATGCTCGGAGGATTGCCTCTGTGTTACCTCGACCGACATACTATGATGATGGAAAGAAAAGGAAGATGAAGATTACGCCGTTTTCCCGATTGCAAGTAGTGGTGGAGAAGTTAGCAAGGAAAGAGGGATGCCTCGTGTCAAAAATACTAAGAAGAATGGGATGAGTACCAGTTAAATCCCACCTCAGACCGAAGGTAACTGATCCATGAAAAAAATACTCATTTTTATGCCTTGATTGTTATCAAATTTTTAAGGATATTATGCTTTAATGAAAGGTATTTTTATGTTTTTGGATATAGGTGATGGAAAATGTTCAAGAAGGAAAAAAAAAGAAGAAGGAGCAAAAAGGAGCTAAAAGGAGCAAAAAAGGATCCAAAATGCAAAAGTGTCTAAATTATTGGTCTGGCGCCTAGGTGCTAGAATCCGACGCCTAAGCTCCAGGTCGATACGGGATCTGTCAAGATTTTTGATGACTTTTGGATAGTTATTTTGACGGTGTTAGCAGTTATTGGACCTTCTAGAAGACTGGCAGTTGTTCTTGGTTTATATGACATGTGATATAATGTATTTGGACGCTAGGAAACAGTTTTAATCACAAAGAGGTGCGATCCAAAATGAAGAGGTGCGAAGAACTGGATGTAGAGTCCGGCGCCTAGGCGCCAGATTCCGGCGCCTAAGCACCAGAGTCGGTTTCTAGAAGATTGAATGAATGTGGATTACTTTTGAAGAGGTGCCTTAAACAACCCTTGGCCATTTTTGAAGCTCTATAAATAGGAGCCCATTCTATAGAGAAAATCGCACCCTGTAGTCTCTTTCTTCCCAATTAGTCATTTTAGTCATTTTAGATTCATGAAGATGTAGATTTCTACATCTTATGGAGATATTGGAGAGGAATTTTGAGATATTGATGTAAGGAATGTACGAGCGGCACATGGATCAGTGGAAGACTTTGGTGGAGAGATCTTCTTCTTTCCTTCAGAGGGAAAATGCTAAGTATTGTGTTCTTTATTCTCTTGTAATTGTTGTAAACACTTTTTAGTAGATTTTGATTTATTTTAAACCAAGTTTTCTGTCGTAATTTACACATACTTCATAAGTGATTTTCTTTATTCTTTCTTTTAATATGAAGTAGTGGCATGTGTAGGAAAATCATTTTATGATAGAATTATATATTAGATGCTTCTAGGTGACAGATAGTTGCATAAATATAATAGAATACTATTGAAATAAGTTCCTTGTTGGTACTTAGATTATTACATAATTCTATCAACCCTTTTACTTCTTATCTCATTATTTTCATTTACTTTTATTTTGTAATGAAATAGATGCATGTTTAGGAATTAAGATTTGATTAGATAATCTCTTATTAAATTATGGTGATGATATTCATACCAGATCTTCATTTACTTTACAAATTGATCACTTGTATTGTTAAAATCTGTTGAAGAATTCTGAGACCTATCCGGAGATGAGTTCTTAACTAGTAGATATCACATGAATCCTTGGATAATCGAAGGCCTTGAGCGGGTTATTCAATGTGAAGTGCAAATAAATAGGGAGATATTGTTTATTGGGCGTAAAATTAATTAGTTTTTAGAGTGACAGACTAAATTCTAATAATTTGGTTTATAGAAAGGGAATGGGTCACTTGTAGGGCCGACCATAGCCACCCTTGGACATCTAGAACTGTGAGCCTAGATTAACCCATTCTACTAATAAAACATCCTGAACCGATCTATAGATTAGCCAATGTTCTTTACACCTGGACCAAAGGCTAAAGAATAGATTGCTTCTATTTGGCACTAGTACATAAAATTCTAAGAATTTCTTTCCTACACAATATCTATGTAATTGCAAGAGAAAGGTAGTCTTTAACATCTCAAAATTCTCCAAACCAATTTATCCATAAGTTATCATTTTATTTAAGAACTTTATTTAGGATTAGTTACTAAAAAAAAACCTTTTTAATCAAAATTCCAAATTTTGGCCTTAGAGAAATAGACTGGAATTAGCCTAAAAGATTGTTTACCTCGCTTCTCTGTGGGATCGATACTGGGTTAAAAAAGAAAACCCTATATTACTTGAAACGATACGTATACTTGCGTAGTACCCCTAGTGTGTAAAATTTTTTCTAAAATTTTACAATATTTTAATTTTATAAACTAGCCGCTATTTATAAATTGGGTCAAGTTTTTGGTAATCTTTTGGAAGAAAAAATTACTGCGTTATTGCGGGTCAGGTCAAGTTTTTGGCACCGTTGCCGGGGAAGCTTCGGTAAGAACGTTAAGAGAATTTTAGTTGAAATAATTAGGTTTAGACTTGGAAAACTGTAGTGTCATAAAAACTATTTTTGTGTGAAAAAGTGTTTTGTTATATAAAAAAGTTGTTTCAAAAAAAAGAAAAAAAAAATTTTTTTTGTGTGAAAATTAAGGTGTTCATGAAAATGTTTTGTTGTGTTGAATATATTTCATCTATTATTTGTTTAATTGTTAATGTATTGTTTGTTTTGTTATGTATGCGAAACAAAGGATCTGCAAGATTTGTGCCTTATGTTTCTGAGTTTGGAAAAAATAAAAAAATAAAAATACAGAAAGGACTCAAAAAACTAGAAATGGAAATAAAAAACATTCAAGATAATAACTTGGAAATCATCATACTTCTTTGAGGGATTACATAAATCCTATGAAAGATGAAATTCACTCAAGTATACAAAAGCCTGTCATAGAAGCTGGCTCATTTGAAATAAATCCTGAGATTATCCAACTAGTGCAGAACAATCAGTTTGGGGAAACTCCTTTCGAGGATCCCTTTTTACACTTATCTAGTTTTCTAGAACTTTGTGCTACATTTAGTTATAACAGCATGTCAGACGATGCTGTTAGACTAAGAATTTTTCCTTTCTCACTAAGGGATAAGGCTAAAATGTGGTTATACTCATTAGCACATGGCTCTATTAAAAATTGGGAGGAGTTAACATAGAAATTCCTAGCTAAGTATTTTCCACCTTCAAAGACTAAAAAACTTAGAAACGATATTATCTCATTTTGTCAATATGAGGGAGAAACAATATACGAAGCCTAGGAAAGATTTAAGGAACACCTAAGCAAGTGTCCACACCATGCTCTGCCTAATTGGTTAATCATTGAAACTTTTTATAATGGGTTAGTAGGATCCCTTAGGTCTATAATTGATGCTGCCGCTGGTGGTTCATTAATGTGAAAATCACTTAATGAAGAGTATCCATTAATTGAAAAAATGGCTACAAATGAATTTCAATGGCCATCTGCAAGGGTAAATCATAAAAATGTAGCTAGTGTTCATGATACATATGTGATTGCAATTCTTGCATCTCAGGTTGCTGCAATATCAAGGAAGTTGGACCAATTTGGAATGAACCAGCCTCAATTTACATTTGTAAGTGAGGAAACTTCATTAGGGCATATAATTGATTCTAGCTTATCATATGACACTTTAAATACCATAAAGAACCCATATTCTAACTTTTACAACCTGTGTTGGGAGAACCATCCTAAATTTAACTCGAATCATACTACTGATGATGGATACCAAAAATGGGAAAATAATCATGCGAATCCTAATGGAAGTTGGAATAATCATGGGAACAAAAACTATAGACCTTCATATCCACCAGATTCTAACAATGATCAACAATTCGAGGATAAGAAGATGTTTATGGAAGAAGTGGTATTGAAAATGGGAAACCAGTTGCAAAGTCAAAATTCTACGATTAAAAATATAGAGAATCAACTGGGACAAATGGCTAATTCACTTAGCAATAGACCCCAAGGAACACTTCCTAGAAACATTGAGATTAACCCTAAAGAGAACACTAATAAACAAGTAGAAGTTGTCAAATTAAAAAGTTGAAGAGAGATAGAGGATGTGCTTCGAAAAGAGAAAGAAGTTGTGAGAGACACAAAGGAAACTAAAAGACCTGAAGAACATGTTTCTAAGGATATGGAAAAATTAATATCTCCAACTAAAATCAATTTAGAAAGACCACCACCTCCATTTCCTCAAAGGCTTAGACAACATGAATTTGATAAAAAATTTTCAAAATTCCTGAAAGTACTTAAGAAGTTAACAATAAATATTCCGGTTACTGAAGCTTTGGAACAAATGCCAAGTTATGCAAAGTTTATGAAGGAGATATTAAACAAGAAAAGGAAACTTGGGGATTACGAGATAGTTGCACTAAGTGAGTACTGTAGCGCTATACTTCAGAAAAAGCTTCCTCAGAAACTTAAAGATCCTTGTAGCTTTACAATTCCTTGTGCATTTGGAGAGTTATGTGAAAAATCTTTATGTGATTTAGGATTGAGCATTAATGTGATGCCTCTATCTATATTCAAAAGATTAGGTTTAGTCGATATTTCTCCAACTAGTGTAACCCTTCTGTTAGCTGATTGATCTATCATTTGTCAAAAAGGAGTTATAGAAGACGTGCTTGTTAAAGTGGATAAATTTATCTTTCCTTTGGACTTTATTGTATTAGTATGGAGCAAGATAAAGAAATTCCATTTATTTTAGGGAGACCTTTCCTTGTTACTGGACAAGCTATGATAGATGTGCAAAAAGGAGAGTTGATTATGAATATTAATAACCAGGAAGTCAATTTTGATGTATTAAAGACTATGAAATATCCAGCTGAGAGAAAAGATGATGATTGTTTTTGGATAGATGAAATTGATTATCTAACTAAAGACCATTTCCAAGAAAGTTTTGAGAGTAAGTTAACAGATGAGATTGAAATGGATTTTCATGATGATTCAAAAACGTTATTTAAAGAAGACTGTATGTATGTTCAGGAGAGGTGTGAAATTATGGATGCTACCAAAAATACTAAACTTTTAATTCCACTTGTTGAAATATCTCATGAACTTAAGATGGATGTACCCCAAACAATTTTAAAGCCTACCTATTTACGAAATTCATCTACACAACCAGTCTTTATATCTTTAGATGCGACTCAATCACAAGGTAAACCTGAATTGAATGATGAACATGATAAAGTTATTAAACTAGGACTTGCAAGAGAATTTAAGGATATATTTCAAAAGAACTTTGCATTAAGAAAAGAGGATAAGGATATTGGAAGACCATTGGAAGAAATTCCTATGAAATTAGAAAAACCTATTTCCTCAACTAAGATAGATCCTCCATCATTTAATAATTATAAAGAGGATGAATCAGAAGATAATTTGAAACAGAAGAGTAACATAGAAGATACTAATCAAGAATCTGAATTATCTAAAGAGAATCTGATCCAAAATTTGGGAGATATTGAAGTATCTTATAAGGATTCATTTCTTATAAATTTCAAGGATGATAGTAATATGCAAATTCAGAAAATCAATAGGAAAATATTGGATCTAGAAATAAACTTGAGGAAAAATGATATAAATCCATCTAAAAAGGAAGGGCTGAATGAAAAATTAAAATTTGAGGATTTTATAGGAATTCCTGGATCTGAAAAGGACTGGGTGATTGATCGAGGATTACTTAATTGGAATTTTGATCTAGGAGGAATCTTTTGTCAGGCCCGTGACGTTAAAACCAAGTGCTTTATGGGAGGCAACCCATAGTTATCAGTGTGCTTTGATTTGGTGTGCTTGCGAGTCATGATTGTTTATGATTATGCTTATGTTTTGTGTTTTCTTTAGTGTGGATTAGATTATTGTTGTGAGTTTATGCCTTGGTCTTGACTAATTTTGTATATGACTTCGGGTAGTATAAGGCTGACGAGTCTGTTATAACTCAGTTATCAATCGAAGCTAAGCATTATCTTGAAGCATGTAGAGTTTAGACTTGGACCACTCCATGTAAACTCTATTACTTCCTTTATCTGACTTTGTTTTCACTAAGTAAGGTCATGAAATTGCTTAATGAACAACATATGATTGAACTACACTATTTATTTATCAAATTATCATTATTAGTGTAGTTTATTTTGTTAGAAATTGAAACTAAGGAAAAAGTGAGTAGAAAGGAGATCAAATTAACCTCAATTGATATTTCTTTGTGAATCTACGAGTCTAGGTATTTTAGTTTGTGTGTTTGTGTTTGTGTTCGTGTTACAACAATTAAGAGATTTGAATAACACTTAAATACATATTCCTATGCCGATACATGTCCTGCTTATTTAACCTTTCTTTAGTTTTATTTTATTCTAGCATGTTTAGTTTAGATTTACTTTCTCTTGCAAATTGTTATGTCCTGATGAATATTTGTAGATGTTTTTGACAAACATTTTTGGTAGATAGAATTTCTGAACTATTTTTCTTCCATCTTATATTTTCATTACTGAATGCTATACATGTTCAAATTCAAGTTTAGGGGTAGGAAGAAAAATATATTTTAAAGTTAATATACTTCCTTTTTAGTTTAATATTATTGTACGCATGTGTTAGGCAAGATTTATTTTCTTCTGCAATCATTCTCTCCTGATTATGCATGTATTTAAATTTGATAGGATCTTGTTGTAGTTAGTAGATTCAGCTTTTATTTTTCTTCCTCCTACATTTTATGGAATTAATTTAAAAATATTTTAAAATTCATGTTTCGGGGGGATGAAAAATGAATTTTGAAATACTTAAATTTTATTTGTCCTAAAAAAATGCTATAAATAAATTTGATTTTTGACTAAAAAATAATTATGTGTATGAAGTTATATTAGGCAAATAAAATATAGAATATAGAAATGAGTAAGAAAATTTAGTTAAAACTTATAGTAATGATTAAAAATTTAAAGTTAAATTTTTCTTAGTGAAGAGATGATAAATATTGTGTAACCATCTTTTGTAAGAAAAGTTGTATTTTTAGTAAAATAGAAGGATTAGACTTCTGTTTTCAATATTTAAATTTCTTTTATTGAAAAATAATTTTCAAAACTGTTATTATATTTCTAAGTAAAAGATATATATCTAACTTATGCTTTAGGAAAGGAAGGGTGGAATTCAAAATTATTAAAGGCCTTTCCAGATATAGTAATTCTAGCCTTAAAAAAAACAAAAAGAAAGAAATGGAAAAGAAAAAGAAAAAGAAAAGAAAAGAAAAGAAAAGTATAGTATGTGAAAAAGGAAGGAGAAGCTTGAGGATTAAAGGGCCTAATCAAAAATTGGTTCCACACCTGAGCTTTTTAAAGTATAAGATTTGAGAAAATCTTAAGCTTAAAAATATAATATAGTTAGTATAATTATTTTTAATAAAGATTTTTAAGTAAAGAAAATAAAAATGTCTAACCCCTATATTTTGAGAAATCTACAAGTATTTCTGAATTAGATAGCAACACATATTTTGATACTCTTTCATCTAAGAGATTTCTAAACTTTAAATTAGTCTCATTTACTAAAATTTTTTCTAAATTTGACTACTACATTTCTAAAACAAAATTATAGAAACTCCTAAAGAAACTCATACACCTGATTTGCTTATGTGGTTTTACATAATTATAGTGTTACTTGAGGACAAGTAACATTTAAGTTTGGGGGATTGTGATCTATGAAAAAATAGCCATTTTTATGCCTTGATTTTTATCAAATTTTTAAGGATATTATGATTTAATGAAAGGTATTTTTGTGTTTTTGGTATAGGTGATGGAAAAATGTTCAAGAAGGAAAAAAGTGAAAAAGGAGAAAAAAGGAGCAAAAAGGAGCAAAAATGGAGCCAAAATGCAAAATTATCTAAATTATTGGTCTGGCGCCTAGGCGCTAGAATCCGGCGCCTAAGTGTCAGGTCGATACGGGATCTGTCAAGATTTTTGATGACTTTTAGACTATTATTTTGACTGTGTTAGCTGTTATTGAACATTCTAGAAGACTTGCAGTTGTTCCTAGTTTATAGGACATGTGATACAATGTATTTGGATGCTTGGAAACGGTTTTAATCGCGAAGAGGTGCGATCCAAAGTGAAGAGGTGCGAATAACTGGACGCAGAGTCCGGGGCCTGGGCACCAGATTCCAGTTCCTAGGCGCCAAAGTCGGTTTCTAGAAGATTCAATGAATGTTGACTACTTTTGAAGAGGTTCCTTAAGCAACCCTTGGCCATTTTCAAAGCCCTATAAATAGGAGCCCATTCTACAGTGAAAATCGCACCCTATAGTCTCTTTCTTCCCCCTTAGTCATTTTAGTCATTTTAGAGTCATGAAGATGTAGATTTCTACATCTTATGAAGAGATTGGTGAGGGATTTTGAGATATTGATGTAAGGGATGTACGAGCGGCGCATGGATCGATGGAAGACTTTGGTGAAGAGATCTTCTTCTTTCCTTCAGAGGGAAAAATCTAAGTATTGTGTACTTCATTCTCTTATAATTGTTGTAAACACTTTTTAGTAGATTTCTTTATTTTAAACCGAGTTTTCTGTCGTAATTTATCCATGCTTCGTAAGTGATTTTCTTTACTCTTTCTTTTAATATGAAGTAGTGGCATGTGTAGAAAAATCATTTTTATGATAGAATTATCTATTAGATGCTTCTAGGTGACAGATAGTTGCATAAATATAATTCAATACTAATGAAATAAGTTCCTTGTTGGCACTTAGATTATTACATAATTCTATCAACCCTTTTACTTCTTATGCCATTATTTACATTTACTTTTATTTTGTAATGAAATAGATGCATGTTTAGGAATTAAGATTTAATTAGATATTCTCTTATTAAATTATGGTGATGATATTAATACCAGATCTTCATTTACTTTACAAATTGATCACTTGTATTGTTAAAATCTGTTGAAGAATTCTGAGACCTATCTGGAGATGAGTTCTTAACAGTAGATATCACATGAATCCTTGGATAATCTAAGGCCTTGATCGGGTTATTCAAAGTGAGGTGCAAATAAATACGGAGATATTGTTTAAATGGCGTAAAATTAATTAGTTTTTAGAGTGACAGACTAAATTCTAACAATTTGATTTATATAAAGGGAACGGGTCACTGGTAGGGCCGACCATAGCCACCCTTGGACATCTAGAAATGTGAGCCTAGATTAACCCATTCTACTAATAAAATATCATGAACCGATCTATAAATTAGCTAATGTTCTTTACACTTGGACCAAAGGGTAAAGAATAGGATTTCTTCTATTTGGCACTACTATATAGAATTCTAAGCATTTCTTTCCTACACATTATCTATGTAATTGCAAGAGAAAGGTAGTCTTTAACATCTCAAAATTCTCCAAACCAATTTATTCATAAGTTATCTTTCTATTTAAGAACTTTATTTAGAATTAGTTATTAAAAAAAACCTTTTTAATCAAATTTCCAAATTTAGACCTTAGAGAAATAGACTGGAATTAGCCTAAAAGATTACTTTCGCTTCTCTGTGGGATCGATACTGGGGTTATAAAAGAAAACCCTATATTACTTGAAATGATACGTATACTTGCGTAGTACCCCTACTGTGTAAAATATTTTCTAAAATTTTACAATATTTTAATTTTATACACTAGTAGCTATTTATAAATTGGGTCAAGTTTTTTGCAATTTTTTGGAAGCAAAAATTATTGTGTTATTGCTGGTCGGGTCAGTACCCCCGTCACTGCCCTAGAAAGGCCAAGGAAGAAGGTCCGAGCTAGCGAGAGGAGTTCGCCTGTCATTGTATCAGGTCACCATACTAGGCAGCACACCACCTATCGACGTACAGCCGACAGACCATCTAGTCCTAGGCCTCCTACTGCAAGAAGGATGGTGTGGCAACCAATTATTGCTGAATCGATACTGACAGAACGCTCTGGAAAGAGAATTCTAGTCAGAGAACCCGAATCTGAGAGAAGTAATGCAGCCTTGAAAGAAACTCTTGAAGATAAAGTTCAAATGTCATCGCCTGATAACTGTGAGACCTTTTGGAAAAGACCACTTGAAGTCGCCATAGGAAAGCTAAGAACTGACATCCGAAGGTTGGCAAAAGAAAGAAGAGAAGGACTGAGAAGTGAAGAAGAACCATCAGAGTTCATGGATGAAGAATTTGTTGAGATCAATGTAGTTGAGACCAGAGCATCATCAGCTTTGCAGGGAGCTCAATATACTTCAGAAGGAGATGAACCGGAAGTAATGAGAGCACGTCTTCGATAAAATAATGACACAATCTACCGAATGGAAAAGAAAATGGAGGAGATGACGGCTGCCCTCGCTACACTCCAAAGTCAGCCTCAGCCTCAAAAGGAAACACCCCCAGAGATTATTCATATTGGAAACAGAGGAAAAGAAATTACATCCATCAACAAAGATGAATAACCAAAGAAAGATTCAGCCCAGAGCATGATCCCCGAAAATGATATTAAGAACATGGTGGAACAGCAGGTATGAGAAGCCTTAGCCCAGTCTAAGAGTGGAGCATATATTCAGACGGGTAAACCTTACCCTGAAGAATTTGATGTCGTTCAATACCCGAAAGGCTTCGTACCACCTCTATTTAAGACTTTTGATGGTACAGGAAAACCTCGGCAACATGTCGCACATTTTTGTGCTAATTGATGCAATGCCGGTGGGAGTGACACTTTGCTATTTCGTCAGTTCGTCAGCAGCTTCTCAGGGATCATCTTCGATTGGTATGCATAGTTGTCGAACGATTCGGTTAAGACCTTTTCAGAATTGGAGAACCTTTTCGTTAAACAGTTTGTTGGGGCTCGACACCACGTCACCATTGGTGATCTAGTGGTTGAGCAACAGAAGCCGAATGAAACCTTGGTGGATTACATACTTCGATGGAGGAACCTAAGTATGAAATGTGAACCACAACTCCAGGAATAGCATGCAGTTAGTATCTTGTTATAGAGTATCCATGGCACGATAACACTTCTCTTCAAAGGATTCACAATCAAGACTTTCGAGAAGTTGCTTAGCAGGGCCGAGAGCATATAAGAGGAGGCAAAACAACTAAGTTTCATCGATAAAACTGAAAAGCAGAAGCCAGTGAAAGCATTCGTGAAGAAATCAGGAATTGTCGCGAAAGTGGATAAGGGTAAACAACCAGTGCAGATACAGCTAGAGCAGCCACAACCAAGCTATCAGCCACCGCAACGAACTTATCAACAACCTCAGCAGAGTTATCAACAGCCTCGACTGAGTTATCAGTCCTCACAGCAGCATGATTAACAGCCACCTTGTCCACCACAGGCCTTGAAGGAGCTTTTGAATAAGAAGCATCCTTTCAAAACTGAAGTAGTAGTCAAGATGTTTCACAGTTTAATTAAGATGCCTGATTTTTCAGCTGCCAGAACCCAGGAGACTGGAAGAAGTTGATAAGAAGGATCATCCAAATTACTGCCCCTACAATAGGATGCTCAAACATAAGATAGAAGGCTACTTCACCTTCAAGAGCTGGCTTGAGTATAACCTCAGTTAAGGGAACATAAAGATCCCGAAAAAATAAATTAAGGAGCCCCAAAAAGGAAGTTCCATTAATGTTATTTCAACATATCCTATTGTTCTGATAGACCCATACACAACTGACAATGGATGGAGTACTGTTTGGAAGAAGTCCTCAAAGAAAATTTTGGATCACATCCAAACTGCTTCGGTGTGCGCTTTAATTCAGAGTTCAAAACCTGTCAAGCCGGCACTATCGCTTCTGATTGAAGAACCACCCCAGAAGGAGGTGAAGATCATGGAAGAATAGAAGACCGAGGCTCTGAAGAGTAGAGTAGGGGCTGCTTATCCTAGAAAGGTTGTTTCTGATTTGGGGGAGAAATCCATCGGACCTCTGACTCTGTATGATTATGTGTCTGCCCCTGTGGGGAACAATAATGATAAGAGTAATGGCGTTGGCTACGTTCTGACTATTTTTAATGATTACGTAAATAACGACAACCAACCTAATTCGGATCTTGATTTTGATACGAATAATAATTCTCAAATCATACAAAACCTCAACGACTATGATGAATGAAATGATGTTCACAAGATTGGTTACGAAAGCCCAGGAAGTGACGAGTTCATTTGTGAATTCCAAGGAGCTTCTATTATGATAGAATTGGAGCTATCAGATTCTGAAGCAACTCCAGAAGAGCCAGTCGTTCCGATTCAAGAGTACAGACCGGAAAATTCAGCATTATATTTCTAAGAAATAATAGAAGTCAATCTAAGAAGCGGAAAAGTTATACCCCTGAGAGTGGGACCAAAAGATAAAGGAAAGTAGGTGGTTG
The DNA here is from genome assembly GCA_022702705.1 of Papilionanthe hookeriana x Papilionanthe teres. Taxonomy (NCBI): domain Eukaryota; kingdom Viridiplantae; phylum Streptophyta; class Magnoliopsida; order Asparagales; family Orchidaceae; genus Papilionanthe; species Papilionanthe hookeriana x Papilionanthe teres. Next base: position 133,727,444 of record CM040428.1, on the reverse strand, counting down.
CTCATGAAGAGCCAACCCTAGCAGAGGAATTGCCCATTCGGGAAGAGATTGAAGAAGCTGGTAATAAAGTGGATTAAAATGTGCTAGCCCGTCTTCAGAAGCTACCAGCCAAACTGAGCATATACGATGCTCTGATCATGTCAAAGGAGATGAGGGAAACTCTGATCATGGTCTTACTTGATCCAGAAATTTGCCTAGCTCAGATGACCAGTAATTCCTAAAACAAGGTTAGCTCGTTAAAAGAATAGTGCGGTGTTACTTTCAATGACAATGACCTATTGCTTGGAACAGCTGATCACAATCGACCTTTGTACATCTCGGTCACCATTGGAAAATTCACGCTCTCTAGGGTGTTAGTTGATCCGGGAGCATCAATCAATATAATGAACCTCCGGACGTTATCATATTTGGAAATTGATGCCCGCAATCTCGAAGCAGATAGAATGTTACTAAGATGCTCCAATCAGAAAGGAGAAAGAGCTCTTGGGTCAATAACACTATCAATGAGGACCGGTGATTTGGCAAGGACAACCACAAAGTTTCATATAATTGATTCTGAGACATCGTTCAACGCTCTATTGGGTCGGTCGTGGATTCATGAAAATAGGATGGTACCATCTTCTCTGCACCAGTGCATAAAGTATTATGAAGGAGGAGGAGAATAATGTATCAAAGGTGATTTGCAACTGTTCTCCGTGCATGAAATTGGAATCCACGAAGATGCTGTATACTACGCACCTCCAAAGAAAACTATCTTCTCCAGAAATACTATACCGAATGAAGCAAAAGAAGTTCAAGACGACGAAGAACCTGAAATTCTAGTTCAACAGTTACTCACCACTCCCTTACGGCGAATTGGTGAAGGTTTCTCCAGAACTTGCACACGAGGTCGAGGCCGGGGACGAGGTCGAGGAAGAAATGGTGGAATAGTTGAACAAAAGAAACCAGTCATCGATGTTGATTGGGAGAACAGTTTCTAAGAAGAAGAAATCGAGAAGGAAGCAATGAAGATAAATCAAGAGAAACCCCAGTTCAAGATCTCTCTCGAGGATGAAAAGAATAAAGAATACAAATCGATGTATGACAAGATTAACCACTATGTACATATTATGACCCTAACCCCGATCCATCCTAGTAAGGTCGAGGGTATGGTGGTCAAGGAAGAGCATGGTGGCGGTGCTAAGCTGATTATGTTTTACCGTGGTGCTTCTTCTGCTTCCAATACTGAAAATGATGTAAAATTTGAAGATGTTGCTTCATCTGAATTAATGGAATTGCTTTTTGAGTGGTACTCTCTCTGTGTTAAAAACTTAATTCAGTGTGGTATTCTACCTAAGCAGTGGTCAAAAGGTCAATCACAGTGCTTTGAAAAATTATGGAATAATACTAGTCGACCTCCTAATTCAAAGCAGGGTCTCGGATTCGGCACAGTAGCACCAACTGATGATACATGATTTCGCTTGGTTGTCACTTGCAAATATAATGAAGACTGCCTGGAAGCTTCAGATGATCTCAAGGATCTGCCAATTGAAGATGCTCTGCCAGAATTTGAAGAAGAGATTAAATCTATAATAGACGAGTTAATGGAAGTTAACTTAGGTACAAGCGAAAAGCCTAGGCCGACCATTGTTAGCTCCTTACTCATTAAAGAAGACTCCGAGAACATGATTGAGCTATTTACGAAATTCAATGACTGTTTTGCTTGGAGTTATGATGAAATGCTAGGTTTAGCTCTGGAAGTTGTACTTCACAGGCTAGAAGTGGATCACTCTGCCGTTCTAGTGAGACAAGCTCCGAGAAGAATGTGTCTAGAAATCGAACAACAAGTTATAACTGAAGTTAAGAAGCTAATCGATGCTAAATTTTTCTGTGAAGAACAATATCCAACTTGGTTAGCCTATGTGGTACCAGTCAGACAGAAGAACGATCATATCAGAATCTGCGTGAATTTCAGATATTTGAATAAAGCATGCCCAAAGGATGAATTCCCGCTACCAATTCCAGAGTTGATGGTCGACATCTCTTCGACACATAAAATCTTCTCTTTCATGGATGGATTATCAGGATACAATTAAATAAAGATGGCACCAGAAGACGAAAAGCTCACAGCCTTCAGAACACCAATCGGACTATACTGTTACATGGTAATGCCTTTCAGATTGAACAATACAGGAGCAACCAATCAAAGAGCAATGACAAGGATTTTTTATTATCTCATTCACAACCAAGTTGAGTGTTACGTGGATGATGTGGTCATCAAAAGAAAACTGAAAGAAGATCACTTGTATGATTTGAGAATTTTTTTCGAGCGATTAAGAGAATTTAACCTTAAGATGAATCCCGTGAAATGCACCTTCAGCGTCGCCTCTGGGAAATTCTTAGGATTTGTTGTCCAACATCGTGGAATTGAAATTGATCCGGAGAAGATTAAAACTATCTTAGAAATGCCACCTCTCAAAACTTTGAAACTACTACGATCCTTTTAAGGGAAGTTGGCATATATTCGACACTTTATTTCTAATTTGTCAGGTAGGTGTCAGCCCTTCTCAGCATTAGTTAAAAAGGACGCCAAATTCTATTGGGAAGAAAAATTCCAGCAGGCCTTTGAAGATATTAAACAATAATTAATGACACCTCCTGTCTTAGCAACCCCAGTCTCAGGTCAACCTTTGATAATTTATACAGCAGCTTTAGACGACTCCCTCAGAGCCCTGCTAGCCCAGGTCAACGCTCTCTATTACTTAAGTCGTCATCTAATTCCGACGGAAGTAAAGTATCCTTCTATTGAGAAGCATTGTTCGGCCCTGATCTTTGCCACTCAAAAGCTCAGGCATTACATGCTTTCTCAGAAGGTCAACCTTATTTCAATGTTTAATCCATTTCAATACTTGATGACCCGTCCGACGCTCTCCAGCAGACTTTTGAGGTGGTCGATGATATTATTGCAATTCGATATAACTTTTGTTCCTCTTCGTGTTGTAAAGGGACAAGTCCTAGCAGACTTCCTCACAGTGCACCCTTTGCTAGTAGAATCACCTCTCAACAATGACTTGCCAGACAAGCAGATAATGAGCTTAGAAGATCCTGATGATCGACGTTGGGAATTATACTTCAACGGAGCATCATCAGCACAAAAAGACAAAGAATTGCAAATGATACTGCTTGGTAAGGTGGGAATCGGATTAATATTTATAACACTGGAGCGAAGGATGTTAAGATACTCCTGCCATTTGATAGAACCGTGTACGAATAATGAAGCGGAATACGAAGCCCTCATAACCGAACTGGAGTTAGCCATTCAGATGGGGATAACCGATATCAACATCTACGACGATTCACTGTTGATGATTCAACAGGTCACCGGACAGTATAAATTTCTGAAACCAAGACTGGAGCAGTATTTTTAGTATGCAATGAAGTTGCTAAAGCAGATTCCAAATGTAATGATCTACAAAGTTCCCATAAGAGAAAATACTCTCGCAGACACGTTGACCTACCTCGCAAAAGAATTTGCCTGCTTTTAGGATGAATAAGCTGAAATGTCAGTTCAGGGGTGACAGGTCCTTTCACAGCTTGACATGGATGCAATACACAAGTCAGAAAAAGAAGAAGAATCAGTTGCAACAGTGGCAGAAACTACAGAAGATTGACGGCAGCCATTAATGTAATGCTTGCAAACAGAAAACCTACCGGACAATAAGTCAGTAGCCCATCAGATTAAGAAAATAACATTGTGTTACGCATTAATAAATAATACCTTATACAGAAGGTCTTTCGATCATATGTGAATAAGGTGCCTGAGTGGGTCTGAGGCTCATGAAATCGTTAAAGAGGTACACTTGGGACTTTGTGGTGCTCATCAGTCAGGTCGGAAGATGAAAATGAAAATTAAGAGATTAGGGTATTACTGGCCCTCGATGATGACCGATTGTATGGTAGTTGCCAAAAGTTTTCACCAGTGCCAAGTGCATGGAGTAGTTCTATACCAACCTCCAAATGTGCTACATCTGACAATCGCGTCGTGGCCATTTGAGTGTTGGGGCACAAACATTGTGGGTCCGATAGAACAGCCTTCTTTGAGAGGACATCGCTTCATTCTAGCAGCTACAGATTAATTTTCCAAGTGTGTAGAAGCAGTACCGCTCAGAGAAGTAAAAGTACATCACGTGTTACAGTTCTTCAAGAATGAAGTCGTCTACCTTTTTGGGGTACTGCATAGAATTATCTCAGATAACGGGTCCGCATTCAAGAGTACAAAGATCAACAATTTTGTCAGAAGGCACTGGATAAATTGGCTCTATTTAATGATCTACTACCCAAGAGCAAACAGCTTGAACGAGGGTTTTAATAGAACTCTCATCCAAATCCTAAAGAAAATGTTGGACAATAACAAGAGAAATTGGCACAAGAAGTTATTAGAAGCTTTGTGGGCTTACAAAACAACCTTCAGAACTCCTACCCAGTCTACACCTTACGCTCTAGTATACGGGTCTGAAACCGTCTTGCCCTTAGAGGTTCAGCTTCCATCACTCAAGATTGCAGTCGCAAACAAGATTACTATAGAAGAGAATGCCAGACTGCGGCTAGAAGAACAGGAAAGCTTGGAAGAGAAACGACTTTCAGCGCAGTAGAATTTGGAACTATATCAAGCCAAGATGATCCAAGCCCACGATAAACTGGTCCGCCCAAGGACATTCAAAGTCGGTGACTTGGTTCTAGTTCTCAAGAGACATATTCTTGCACACCGAAAGATAGGAGGTAAACTTGAGCTGACTTGGGAAGGGTCGTTCGTGGTCGAGACAGTTTACTTGGGAGGTTCCTACCAACTTGTGAATTTTCATGGAGAATGATTTATGCTTCCGATCAATGGACGATACTTAAAGAAGTATTATGCAACCTGATGTTTCAAAGGATGAACTTTAAAAAAGGAAATCTCATCCCTAGAAGCACGGGTAGAGTCACTTGTGACTGGGTCCGAACCTAAAATTGATAAAACAAGTGGATGATAAAAAATAATGAACGAAAGAAAACATATGTGCTAAAAAGAAAATATGTGAAAAGGATTTCATCTGAATAACAAGTTTGAACATTCCTTTTAAATTGAAACCCACTCCTAATCTTTCCTCATCTTTTCCTATTTTTGTTAAAATTCAAAAGAAATGAATAAGAATTTTTCATTAATGAATAAATTTTCTTATTGTTCTCATTCTTAGTACAGCCCTCTGATGCCTTCCTTGTTTTTCACAGGAAGATATCGAACAGGCGGTTGGTTCTGAATTTCAAGAATAGCGTGAGTCTAGCACTCGAAGAAGACAGAATGAAGGATGGGGTCGTGATCGAGATCGTCTCTGATTTCACACCGGTCGGTTTATAGTACGAGAAGGCCGATTGGACCCCTGTCGATCGGGATGAGTTCCTCAGCCAGACAGTGGTGAAGTTGGGTGGCCTGAGTCCGCGAACTACCGACAGAAAGAGGAAAGTGAACGCCGCTCAGGTAACGGGAGCAGACAAGAAAGTCAAGTCCTTGGTTACTACAACAGTGCAACAGGCTTGTCAGCGCCGTGCCCACAGAAGTTCAGGAAGTAAGGAGAGCTACTCTCACACTGACCCAACGAAGGAACAAGAATCGTCGCATTCACAGGATGCTGAGCAAGCTAGCGGCGGACCAGCATAAGGAAACAGTTCCCACCGTCAGTGCAAGTAATTCGAAGAAGCCGGTTCAGCAGGAACCAGAAAAGAAGACGTCAACCATGAGGACAACAAAGAAGATAAAGGAAATTTCAAAAAAATCAGAAATGAAATCAACACCACGACTCCAGGCGGGTACACCAATTCTGAAAAGTATTGTTGCGAAAGCAACCCCGGAGGTTGTCTTGATAGAGACTATTTCCGAGGCTGTGAGACATGTAGGAGAGCCTGCTGGGATTGAGCCATACCCCATAATACATTACCAGACCTCGAGGATTTCAGATAATTTCAGAGTACTAGCTGGAGAAACTTTAGAAAGTTGAGAAGAAGACATTCGAGTATTTTGAAAGGATTCGACGCAAAAAAGTCAACATCGTGGAGGGCCTTGAGCTACATGTAGATGTGTTTTTAGACTACGAGCAGTAGTAGATTGTGGACTGCATCTTCAATCTTCAGAATTTCGGCCGAGCTGGTCGCTTAAGAGAGAATACCTACTCAGAACCCTAAAGATGGATGAAAAGAAAAGGAAGAGTTACAATCTAGTGCGGGTGTTGTTACAACTTTGCTGAGGACAGGAAAGGATATCCACTAGGGATTCTCCGTCACAGCGATGTTGATCTGATGTCAAGAATTATCAAGTGGATGGTGACATGGCGGGTAATTCTTTCAGATTGAATACCCAATAGCTGCATTATCCACATATACTAAGAAGGCGACTGCATACTTCCCCACATCAATCATCATGATTTTATCAAACCCTTCTGCACAGTGTCCTTCGTAAATCAATGTAACATCATGTTCGGATCAGACCTCCAGATAGCAGGCTCCGGAGAATTCTGAGGGCCAGTGGATATACCTCTGTCAGTAGGTTCCGTTCTAGTGTTAAAATGAAATGGAGCGGACGTAGCAAAGCACTGCATCCTGGGCGTACCTTTTCAGTGAATCTCCGTTACTTTCAGGAGGATGGATGACAGCAAGATGCCCTTCCGCTTTTAGCCATATCCAGAGTTAGAAACAGCCTTATGAGCTTTGGGCTACATGAAAAATAGCACACCTTCGATGCACATCCGAATAGAATTTCCTGCCAAGGATGGCTTGGAAGGTGATGTTATTATCCATGTGTCTCACTATTCGGACATGGACTTCGACAAACATTTTGAAGAAATCGACAAGGATTCTATGCAGTCTGTTTTGGATTTATATGGATTCTATAAGAAGCTTAATTTTCGAGGAAAATATCATCATATTTTGGACCAAGCTATATGATGTATTTTCAGTAAATTGGAATGGAAACGACCATGTCATGTTTTACCTTCATTTCTTTTGTGCAAATTTGACTGGGAATGCCATTAAGTTGAATGAACTTCGAACGAAAAATGATTTGAAAATAAATGGATAACTAAATAAGATAAAAAAAGATAAACATAAAACAACAAAAAAGTGAGAAAAGAAAATGAAAATGAAAGAAAAGATGATGAATGAAAATTCTTTTAAAAATCTGAATGCCAAAACGAATTCCAAATTGACATGAGCTCTAATTAAAAAAAAACGAAATCGAATCACTAAAACAAATAAAATGAATCTAAATCTCGAGTTGAATTCTGATCTGAATCCGTTCATTCAAATCTTTCAATTCTTCTTCATATCGAAATCTATTTGAAACTATTCTTAAATTCAAATCATTTCCTCGACTTATTGTTAGGTCGAGTCTTTTCACCTTGGTACACTTACCAGTTCCTTTCAATTCTCATCTTTGTATTTTAGAGGATCGACTAGTTCTATTGACACGGAGCCACGAATTTAACTCGATTTGGTTCTATTGGCATGAGACTGGGTCCCTCCTCACACGGATCTCCTTTTCATAAACCTTTCGAACGGGATTTGAAACGCCCTCGTAATCTCGTTCAAATTGATTCTTTCCCATCAAACAAATCATTCTTGAGTAATTTCAGATCAGATCTAATTTCCCCCAGTGGTATTCTGAGTTGTTCTAGTTCTCTTGTTTCGCTTAGGTTGGGAATGAAGTCTCACTTCTACTCCCGTAATAAATCCTAAGACAACAAACGAATTATTCCTGACTAGTTTCAGCTTAAATATAATTTCCCCCAGTGGTATTCTGAGTTGTTATAGTTCTCTTGTTCTCTTAGGTTGGGAAAGAAATCTCATTTCTACTCCCATAATAAATCCTAAGACAACAAACGAATCTTTCCTGACTAGTTTCAGCTAAGATCTAATTTCCCCCAGTGGTATTCTGAGTTGTTCTAGTTCTCTTGTTTCGCTTAGGTTGGGAATGAAGTCTCACTTCTACTCCCGTAATAAATCCAAAGACAACAAACGAACCTTTTTTGACTAGTTTCAACTCAGATCTAATTTCCCTCAGCGGTATTCTGAGTTGTTCTAGTTCTCTTGTTTCGCTTAGGTAGGGAATGAAGTCTCACTTCTACTCCTGTAATAAATCCTAAGACAACAGATAACCTTTTTCTCGATTGCACCTAGTTTGGATGTAACTTCCCTGGTGGTCTTCTGAGCTGGTAGTCTTTTCTTTCTGTCGTAACTTCCTTGAAGGTTGCTATTTCTCGACTAAACCTTGTTCGGATGTAACTTCCCTGGTGGTCTTCTGAGCTCGTAGTCTTTTCTTCCTAGTGTAATTTCCTTGATGGTTGCCATTCTGAGGCTGGAGCCTAACTTCCAGCTTCCTTCTTAAGGCTGGAGCCTAAATTCCAGTTCTCTCTTCAAATCCTAAGGCTGGAGCCTAAATTCCATATCTCATTCCATATCTCGAGGTTGGAACCTAGGTTCCAATCCTCATTCCATAATCCAGAATTTCTATGGAATCCATCTTGAAATCAATCTTAAATTGAACTTCAATCAGAATCAAAACTCTTATCAAATCAAAATTCAAATTTAAAATTATAACTTGAAATAAAAAATGAAACGAATCTAAAATCCAATCTCTTGAAATCTTATGATTTGAAATTCACCTCCTTTTTCCCCAGCGAGAGTTCTGGAATCTTCATTCTTGAAGATTTACTTGATACTCCCCAACAGAATTTTTTTACGCTTTATTCTAAGTGTGTCACTTAGACGTTTGTTTTGGGTTTTTTGATTTCTTTGGTCAACGCCAATACGCGCGTTGGGGGTCCGTTTGTTGACCTTATTTTTGGTGAGGTCTTTTCTTTCCTCTAAGTGCTTAGGATCTAGCCATAGGACTTCTCCTTGACTATCCTAGAAGACTAGAGATGGAACCTACCATTTAGAAATTCAACCTAAATCTTAACTCTCTTTGGAGTCCTATATGGGTGTTCATCAACCTCCAAACCACTTGGAAGGTTAGGACTAAAGTGTAGGAAGACAAGGATGAATTCCTATAGGATGGTCAAGCCTTAGGACAACCTTGGATGACCTGGTATTGCTGAGGTCTGGCTGGCACACACTACACTCCTATACCCTTTCTAAACCATAAACCATCTTTACCCAACCTTGACTCCTGGTTCATTGGAGCACTCATCTGGATAAGCCCAAACCCCTAGCTCCTTGGCTAAGAGGGTCAGGAACAACAAATGAGATGTCCAAAATGAACACCTCTAGGTCCATGGCTCACTCTAAGCTTATCCACACTACTTAACCATAATCAAATTCCATTTTGCCAAAATTCCTGGTTTTGACATTGGGTCCTCAAACCTACCTAAAATTGCCTAAATTGCCCCTACAACCACCAAACTCTCCAAAATTTTCCAAAATTACCCAAAATTCCCAAAAATCGTAAAAATCATTTTAAAATAATTCCCATCTCTTAAATCCACCAAAATACCCCAAGACCCTCCGAATAACCTCCAAATACCCTAAATAATTCTTTTTGCCCAAAAATCCAAAAATTCCAAAAAAATTCCAGCAAATCCCAAATATTACAAATTTCATTTTGTTCAACTACACCATAAGCCAATTTTTCCAAAATAACCCACTTTTGGCCCAAAATCCCAATTTGACCCATTTTTTTAACCCTAATGGACCCAATGTCAAACCAAATCAACCCATTTGGCCTTAATTTTACCTAATTTCAATCCTAAAAATTAATTCAACATCCCCAATACCAATTTCAAACAAAACCAAGCTCAATTTGGTTCACATTTGAGTTCAATTTCAACATGGATCCAAACCCCCCCCCAACTTTGGTCTTATGGCCCAATTCACCCCAAAATGACTGAAAGCCACTCAATTTCCCCCAAACCAAATTCCAAACTCTTTTTCACACCCCCATAAACTTTTTGCAACATTAATTTTACTTCAAATCCAATACTAGCCCAATTTTGGCTCAAAAGCCCAATTTTGACCCAAAAGCCCAAATTCCCTTCAAATTGAACCCCATGACCCATGAAAATTCTCAAGTCAATCTTAACTAAAATTCAACATATTCAAAATCAATTTAAATCAAATCTTAATCATTTTGATCATAACACAATCAATTTCAGAAGAAAAAGAATTTTTAAATAGCTACATACATGTTAAAAGCCCATTCCCCTTATGCATTTTGAAAAGCCCGTGTTATTAATTTTAAAAGCCCAATTTTTGCCCACAAGTAATAATTCCCTTCTAATATCATTCCATGACCATTAAATCATCATTTCATGCTATTATGTGTAGTATATCATGCAAGTACATGGTCCCTTACCTAAATTAGGCATCATGGCATAATTTTAAAAAATCCATCAAAAATCAAAATTCATTTTACATGAAACAATCTCATGGCAATGTACATGGCATGGCATACCCCATGGGTCATCCTATAACCATTCCAAAGTCAAAATTGCCATATGTGTTAAGGGGGAGGTAACCTCTTCTCCTTTCCCTTCACTTCAATTTTCCCTTCTTCCAAACCATCAAATCTTTTTTCAAACTCCCAACCAGCCACTAAACTTCACCTAAACCTCCCCATGGACCTTGAAACTTACTCTAACCACTTTAGGCAAGGATTGAGCCAAAGGACTAAGGGATTAACCCAAGTTAGCCACCTTTAACCCAAATTCCAAAAGGCCACTAAATCTCCCCTCCAAGGCCAACAAATACTCAAATTGAAACCTCCACTCAACCTCTCTAACTTGACTAAACCTGAGACTGACCCGACTCTGGCCGGCCAGCCACCTCAGCCGCTGAAAACCACCAGGCTAAGAGCCTTAAATGATTTCAAAAAATTTCAAACTCTTTGGTTTACCTGTCCCATTCCAATTGGACTTCACAACGCTTCCTCTCCTCCCCTAGGCAGCTAATCCCAAGCCCTAACTCCCCCTAAGAAGCTACCCAGCCATGGCTATTTAAACCCCTCACCTCCACGGCCAAAAGTTTGGTTGAAATCAACATCCAGCAAACCTTGAATTAATTGTCCCAAACACTTCACCTAACACAGAGAAGAAATTTCCTATTGTTCTCCGGCCCCCATCCCCATTGATTTAGCTCAATTTCAGAGCTCAATTCTCAAGCCAAAATAGGACACTCCTAAACATACCACCAATCCCCAAATTGAAGCTTCCTTAAGCTTCACCAGAGCTTAAGGAAAAGATCCCCATCAAAATGCCCCTCTGCCTGAGCCTCTATGTTGGACTTTCACCTCAAGCCATCCGCACCTTGGAGGACTTCTGAACTAGACTCAAAGACAGATCAAATTACAGCATCCCAGAGGTTTGCCTGTACCAGACGAAGCTTCCACAAGTATCCAATTGAAGCCACACCTCTTGGACTAAGGTAAAGGCTTCAAACATTCAAACCGAGCTCTGTTTGACACTTTGTGAAGTTTAATTAAACCCATGATCAACCGTATAGATATGCTCGTTGAGGTTAGATCTAGGTGTAGGAGTTTTTTTATGAAAATTCATTGAGTATTGGCCGAGAAGTTAACCCTAGAAAACGTGCGGTTGCGGGTTTAGACCAGTCAGAGACGATGAACCAGAGCCGTTGAATCACGCGTGTAACAGATGGAGGGCTAGGATCACGCTGGATGAATGAATGATCCACGAACAGCGGGATGTGTGGCACTGAGGTGGAGGCGGCGCTGAATCGAAAAAAGATGCGTGGAGCTTCGATCCGTCGTAGGATGAGGTGGCGGAGCATCATTCCAATAGAAAAATAGGATTTTTTGTATTTATTTAATTCAGTTAAGCTTTGGAAATTCATATCTTTGTGTAGAAAATTCCAAAAATCAAAAGAAAAATACCCACTTGCTCAGTGAACAGAGGAGAATAATGTGGAAGTGAAATCAAGTTATTTTGTTGAGTCTTGAATTTTTAGTGAATTTAATAATGATTTGAGTATTTCAATTCTCTACTCAGACGCACAATTCACTGTGGCTTGAGACCATAGGGCTTTTGTAGCCTCTGATCTTGGGAACATTTCCTGAATTTTTTAAGGTCAAAGGCTATGTCCATGGCAAGTTATCTTTTTTCTAAGTTTTTATGCCTGTTTTGATATTTTTAATCCAAAAATTAGTATATTTTTTGGAAAATTCTAGGAAAATTAGGGTAGGTTCCTTATGACCAAAGGAACTTAAAGAAATTGTTTCATGAGTTAAAACATTAATAACAACTCTAATTGTTCATATGACCTCAAATTAATTTTGAATTAACTAGGGAAAACTAAAAATCAAAATAATTTAAAATAAATCCTCCACTATTCTATAAGATAATAAGAACCTCGACAAAAATTTTGAAATTAATTGGTGATGGTTTAAAAATTTTGAAATTAATTGGAAATTGTTTAACCCATTAAATAGATTTTCTAAGTAACATATTCAAATTTAAAATTGAAAATTTCATAAAACTTAAAATACACTTAAAAAATTCGCCAAATTTGTTTTGGGGGCTCTCTGATATTAGAGGAGTCTAATGAAATTAAAATTGGAATTATTCTAAAAATTTTATTCTTAACCTAATTTTGAATATTTTAAAAATTGAAAAATTATAAAAATCACAAAAATATTAAAATTCATAAAAATGTCCTATTTGGTTTTCTAATCACTTGGGAACCAACTAAATATTTTTCCTAAGCCTCTAAGTAAAGATATTGAATTTTAATGATATAAAATTTATTTTTTTAAGTTCTTTAGGATCAGAAAGATTTAAAAAAAATATAAAACTTAATCTTTCACCTCAATTTTATTTTATAAGTAATTAATACTCCAAAACTTAAAATAATTACAAAAAATAAAACAAAATTCAAAAAATCACCAAAATTATTCCAATTAGTGCTCTGGTCAATATGAACTTCCCATAATTTTCCTAAGGATAGAAACCTCTTCTTGGTCATGTTGTAGAATTTTAATTGAAAATCCCTATTTTCTGTTAAAATAATTATATAAATTAAATTTAAAAACAGAAAAATCACAATTTCTCCTCTAATGCCTTAATGGACATGTGACTGAGGTGACATAAAAATTTCAAGTTCATTTGAGCTTAATATGATGAGTTATAAGACGAACAAGTTTAAAACGGCATAATGGTAATTAAGGAATTTTAACCTTAATCAAAATTTAGGCTAAACTAAAGGGAAGGGTAAAATATTTAAGCTTAAATTCTTATTGGATGATTGGAACATAGGAGATTAAAGGGTAAACTCATTAATCACTTTGAACATTAAAGAAGAAACTATTATTAATTAAATCGTATAAACCTCGGAAGTGAATTAAAAGGCGAATTATTAAGGTTTAGGGATTTTGAATATAGGAAGATTTTAATTCTTTAAATTGAATCCCTAATCAATAATTTTATCAAATATTATTTAAACATCAATTAATGAACTCTAAAAATGATGATTGGAACTAATGATTTAAAAAAGAGAATGGTTTTTAAAAATTTTACAATTAAATTAAAAGACATTTGGATTAATTTGAAATTATTTGAAAATCAAATTGGAACAAATTTAAGATGTTAAAATTAACATGAAATTGTTTAAGACTTAAATCAAAACAAATTTAAAATATAAAAAATCAACCTGGAACGATTCATGATTAAAATATCATAAATTAAAAAAATTATTAAATCGGTTTAAAACATTAAAATCAATCTAAAATATTAAGATCATTTAAAACATAAAGACTTTATTGAATTAAACAACTTGAACACTTTTCCAACTTAAAATGATTTAAAAAACTTTAAAAAATGGATCAACTTAAACTTTACAAAAAAATTAAAACACCTTAAACCATCAATTAAAACTTTAAATTAAGAACGGTTAAAATCTTTAATGAATCAACTTGTCCCTAAGGATTTTCAGCATTATAACTTAAATGAAGTATTAAATGAGAATGTCACCTTACTCAAAAGGATAATCAAACATCCAGACTCACTGAGCAAGAGTCAGGTAAGATCAGAACGTTATAGTAACCTGGGTGATTGATTCATCACCACAATGAAACTAACTGAACTCAAAATAATCCCTAAAGTATTTAGGAAGATGTTCAGAATTCAGTTCCAAGCACTTCCTAACTTGATGGGATGTTTTAAAAGAACAGTGAGACTTCATTGTTCTTTGATGAAGAAAATCATCCTTAACAAAACACAACAACCTAGACATCATAGGAAGTGACTAGCAATAGGATTAGCACTTTGGTAGACAACCAAAACCTTCCCTTAGCTTTATTTAGGCATTTTTTGTAAATATATAAATGTTTTAACAAGTGTTTTAAGTGCAGGTGAAAGTGACGAGAGTGCCCACCAGGTATGCATTTAAGTTTATTGCAATTTACATCCAGTGATTTATTAAATGTCTTACTTTCCTGTACTTACAAATGCATGAAAATGATTGAACCCAGCACGTTTAAACAACTCAAAATTTAATCACCAACAAAAATAAAAATGTAATGACAACTAAAATTAAAACATCTAGTTGGATGATCGGGAATCCCTCAGATGATGTAACCCCACATATTGCTAACGAGTTTTCCCAGGGTCTAAATGAAAGTGTGGAACTCATTCAGTTGAGTTTAGCAAATTCATTTCGGCTAAGTGAATCCGATGAAAATAGCGGTGTCGGGATGACAATATTGTAGGATCTTAATCGGTTCTGCTTAATCAACTTTAAGATTTGTTTAATTAAAATACTAAGCCATCTCAATTTTCAACCCTTCTAAACCAAAACACTTCTCTCATCTCTTGATTGCCTCTTTCTAAAACTAAACCTTCTGCAACAACAAGGAGCTTGGAGCACAGTGGGCAGCATGGCCATCTTCATCAGCAAAACTTGTGTCTACTTCAGCAAAACCTGTCTTACAATTAAATAACTAAGCCGTAGGATTTCGTGGTAGTTTGTCTAGTCCAATATAAATCCTCAACTTTTCGTTTGGCATTTGCATAATCATATTATACAAATTCAGGCCTAACTCATCTGAGGACTCTGAGGTAGTTGTTTGGTATGACATAAACCCTCACATCTTCAAGGCTATTTGTGTGATGATGTCATACTAATATAAGTCCTAATTAACTAAAATTGGCAGGATTACAACATTAAGTAAACTCTCAAATTGAACCCAAACAACAGGATAGTCGTGAAGTAACCAAAGTTAGCTTCGGGTCTGTGACATCCCCTACTTCTCTTCCATTGGACTCTCAAAATAACTGTTCCAAATTTGAGCTATTTCTTATTGAAATTTCAAAAATCTAATTTGTTTGAAACCTCAAACTTTGAAATTCTTGAGAGCAAAACAAATTATCATTATCGAGATTTTTCTTAAATGATTTCCGTCATTTAAGATGTAATTAACTATAGGGGCTTGCCCTTATAAGGAACTTTAAGAAGCCCAGGTAATATAAACCCTGCTTAATTCCTTTATATTAAGCATAGGAACTTGTCGGCTTATAAAATTGGTTTCGCAGACCAAACGGATGTCACAAATCTTCTAGTTTATTAATCGAGCCCCATCATCAAGCAGTGTGTCTATTTCTCAGGATAGATACAAGGTTCGTGATGCGGTGCTCGTTTATATAAACTATTTGGGATGTGAGATCGGTTTGATTTCATGACTTAAAATTTTTAAACTGAAAATTATTTTAAAAAATCAAATGCTACCTTTCAAATTGTATATATATAGATATATATATATATATATATATATATATATATATATATATATATAAATTCACCGACAACTTCTGTAGGCGACCCTTTTTTTAAAGAAAAAATAACACACAATCTAAAAAGATATGCCGACAACCACCATACTATTTTCTTATATACGATGTCCCAATACAATTCCTTCTACTACCATAAATTGATATTTTTCCCACTTAAGCACTAAATTATTTTCTTCATGGCATTTAAGAACACTTGATAGATGTTCTAAACAAGATTCAAATGAAATTCTAAACACTAAAATGTCATCCATAAAAGCTTTAATTCCTTTTTTAATTAAATCACAGAAAATTATCATCAAACATCTCTAAAATGTAGTAGGGGCATTACATAAACCAAAGGGCATTCTTCTAAAAGTAAATGTACCATAAGTATTGGTAGACGTTATTTTCTCTTGATCCTCGAAAGCAATTTGTATTTGGTGAAACCCAGTATATCCATCAAGAAAACAAAAGTATTTATGCCTAGCCAGTTTATCCAGCATCTGATCTAGAAAGGGTAGTTGAAAATGGTCATTCCTTGTGACAAGATTTAATTTTCTATAATCAATGCATATTTTCCACCGTGTAACTTTGCTTGTTGTTACTAATTCATTCTTTTCATTAACAATCACAGTAACTCCTCATTTCTTAGGAACAAAGTGAATATGACTAATCCATGCACTATCTAAAATAAAGTAGATAATTTCAGCATCCAACAACTTTAAAATTTCTTTCTTAACTGCATTTTTCATGATATGATTTAATCTCCTTTAAGGATCAGCTCGAGGTTTGTAGTTCTTTTCCCTAAGGATTCTATGCATACAAATTGAAGGACTGATTCCTTTAATATCAGCTATTGTCCCTCCAAACGCTTTCTTATATTTCTTTACAATTTCAAGCAAACTCTCTTCTTCTTGATCAGTTAATTGAGAGGAAATTATAAGTGTAAAAAGTTGAGGAAACATCTAAAAAGGCGTATTTTAAATGATTAGGAAGAATCTTTAATTCAAGTTAAGGAGAACTTTCAATTGTTGGACTAAAAGATTCATCTTTTTTAGCCATGTCCAACAATTCAAAATTTTCATGAACATAATTTAAATCTTCCTCATGAAAATCTTCATAACGTTGTAATTCCTCTTGCTCGTGTTCCAATTTTTTAATATCACGTTTCTCTTCATAAGTTGATTTGAAATGGCATTCACTTATATATCTGATAACATCCATCCTACAGCATTCATCATCTTTACCTCTTGCAGAATAGTTCACGGATTTTGAGATATTGAATGTAACAGTTTAATCATTGACTAGCATAGTTAATTCCCCTTTGTGCACATCTATCATTGCTCTACCTATGGCTTGGACTGGTCTCCCGAAAGTTATGGATATCTCTTTATCTTTCTCCATATCTAGCACAATGAAATCAATAAGAAAGATAAATTGATCCACCTTCACTAAAACATCTACTATAAATCCTTTAGGATATGTAATCGAATGATCCCCTAATTACAGATTTACAATAGTCAGGGTTATTTCTCCAAATCTCAATCTTTTGAATATAGATAATGGCATAAGATTAATGCTTGCACCTAAATGACATAAAGCCTTCCCTTGAAATCAATCTCTGATTGCACATGGAATCGTGAAACTACCAGAATCATTAAGCTTTTTAGAAAGATTTTTCTGAATTATAGTAATGCAGTCCTCACTAAGTGCAACAGTTTCATTATCTTCAAACTTCCATTTTTCTGTTGAGAGTATCCTTCATAAATTTCACATAACTTTGCATTTGTTCTAAGGCTTTAGCAATGGAATGTTAATTGTAAGCTTCTTAAATATTTCCAGGAACTTTGAAAATTTCATATCCAATTTTGTTTTCGATGTCTCTAAGGAAATGGAGGTGGTAGCTATTCTAAATCAATCCTAGATGGATAAATAGGTCCTTCCAAACTTTTTGGAGCGTCCTCTTTGGTTCTTCATTCTCTTTTTTCTCTACTTCAATCTCTTTTTGAACTCTACCTTCCAAGTCTCTTTCACTTCTCAATTGAATAACTTTTACTTGCTCTTTATTCTTGTCTCTTGGTTTTAATTTTGTATTACTAAGAAGTGTTCCTTGGGATTTATTACTTAATGAATTGTTAATTTGTCCCGATTCATTCTCAATATTTCTGATTTTTGCTCCTTGACTTTGCAATTAATTTCCTTTTTGTAACACCACTTCTTATATAGACAAATTCTCCTTAAATTGTGAAGTATTGTTAAAACCTAGAGCATAGGCTTGTCTATAATTATTATTCCCTTGGTTGTTCCAGCCCCCAGTGGTTTTACTTGGTTGTTCCCCTGACGTTGACTACTACCACCCGGATTATTGTTATTCCAGTTAACATTTGGATGATTTTTCCAATCAAGGTTATAATAAGTTGATTATGGGTTATTAGGCTTGTTTATGTCATTCAAAGTTTCTAATGAAGTTTGAGAATCAACCATTTGGCCTAATGAATTTTCTTCAATCATGAAAATTGGCTAAGAAAAATTCATCCCAAATTGATCTATCTTCCTAGAAATTGCAGCAACTTGATTTTCTAGCATTGCAAAAGCATCATTTTTATGAATGTTGACAACCTTTTTAGTATTTAACCTTTTAGAAGGCTATTGTAAATTATTAGTAGCCATTTCTTCATTTAAATCATAAGCATTTGTAAACTGTTTAGACATCAATGAACCACCAACAACGACATTGATAATAAATCTAAGATATCTAACTAATCCATCATAAAAAATTTGTATTATTAACCAATCTGATATCGAATTATCTAGACACTTTCTTAGGAGATCTTTAAATTATTCCCATGCTTCATAAATAGATTCCCCTTCAAACTAAAAAAAAGATGTAATATCATTTCTAAGCTTTGCAGACTTTGATGGTGGAAAATATTTAGCAAGGAACTTTTTTTTAAAATCACTCCAAGTTCTGATAGATCCAAGTACGAATGAATATAACCATATCTTAGCCTTATCCCTCAGTAAAAAAGGAAAAATTATAATTCTAATAGCATCGTCAAAAACACCATCGTATTTAAGAGCAGAGCACAATTCTATAAAATTGGCATGATGTAAATTAAGATCTTCAGTTGATGCTCCCCTAAACTGATTATTAGATACCATCTGGATAATAACAGATTTAAGTTCAAAAGAATTAGCTGCTACAGCAGGTTGTTGAATACTACCATGAAGTTCATCTACTGTAGGGTTAGCATAATCTCTTAAAGGTCTAAATTCTTGATGGATTTCAACAATTTGATTATTTTGATTCACAATTTCTTGAATATTTTTATTTTTTTCTGTATTTTTAATTATTTTGATTTTTCTAATAGAACTTTCTAATTCAGAATTTTAAGGCATAAGTCCAACAAAACCTGAACTACGCGTATAAAATTATTAAATAAAATGAAACAAAATAAACTAACAAAAGCAACGAAAAGTAAAAATTTAAATTTTCTTAAATTTTCTTTAAACGATATTTTAATTAATTTCTCCGGCAACGGTGCCAAAAACTTCATCCCTGAATATTTATGTTTACATTTTACATATTAAATTTATTTTCAACAATAATATCTTTTTTTTTACAACAACACCAAAAACTTTATTTTAAAGGAAATAAGAAATCTACTTTAGTTATTTTATAATATGGGATTCTATACAAGTATACATATCATTTATCAGTACTTTCTGATGATGCTCCGATATATCGAACGCACGGGAAAATATTGTAAAAATTTAAAGAAAGTAGAAAAATAACTTTTTGCTATTAAAAATGATTATGTAAGTTATGATTTAAAGATAGAAGGTTTATATTCTTTTTGATAATTTTTTTAAGAAAAAGTAAAGCAAGCAACTAAAATTATCAGGACTATAAAAATGAGATAAAGCAAATGAGAAAAAATTATCTTAATCCTCCTTAATGAATCAGAAATATTATGGAATTTTGTTTTTGAAGAATGTAAATGTGTTGTGTCAAATAGGAACGGTTATATTCTTTACCATTACTTGGTTCTATAAAGAACATAGGTTAATTTGAAGTTTTAAAAACTTGTAGATGGGTTAGGCAGGGAAGATACTAGCTCTCACTCAAGAGTTCCATCTTCTCCCTCCACCTAGGGGCTAACATCTCATAACAAAACTTACAATATCAAACCAAATTGGGGGCTTTAGCTTGTCACTCTAAATTCCTATAATTCTACACCCAATCAAAATCATATCTCCTTATTTATTTGCAATCAACTATATGTATTACATTCTCACCCATACAATTTCATGTGATTCTCACCAATTGTTGATTGAGAAAATACTGCATTGGTTCTTTCATGTTCTCACAACAAATTTTAACGTCTTAATTAGCCAAATCAAGAATTAAATGAAGTGCAACGTAGTGAATCATCATAACTTCTTACAGCATTAAACACCTATACTTCATACAACTTCCAGCCATAATTTAATTACTTCATCATTTAAAAGGAAAAGGACAAAGAAAACTACTAAAAACTAATGGCAAAAATACAAACAGAATTTGATTTGAAAGCAGATATCATAGTGAAAACACAACAAGTCTTACTTTAAAACCAGATGTAAAAATAAAGATAAAAACATATCTGAAAATCTTCTCCACAAGACTCTTAAAGTTCCTCCGAAACTTTGTTTCCCTCTAAATGACTCCTCAGAGTGGATCGTCCAACTCTGTAGACTCTAACTCTGACTTTAAACTCCAAAACAAACTAGATAAAAGGATGAAAAAATACTAGTGAGAAGAAGGCTTCAACACCATCTCTTTCCCCTCTAACTCTCTCAATAAGACTCTAATGACTAACTAAAAACTCTTTACACACCAAAAATACTCTCAACAATAACTTCTCTGATTACAAATCTTCTTTTTAATAATTCCTCAAAAGGTGCTTTGGTGTCTCTTCAAATCATGTCCAAATTCAATGTATCTATCAAAGGATGCATCTCTTCATTCGAATTTGCCGCCCAAAACAAGTTAAGGAAGTTTAAAACAAATGTTTCTTTAAACACCCCTTGGAAATGGCGCCAAATTTGATTTAATTCGCCACTTTTAACTGTGGCGCCTATGCGCCACCCCTTGGCGCTTAACCGCCAGAGGCTATATTTGCGCACTTCTCATTTTTTTCTCTAAATTTGATCCTTTTTGCTCCTTTCATTGTAATCATTCATTTTAATTATACCTGTAAGAAAAACACAAAAATACATTCCATTAAAATGTAATTATCATTAGAAATATGTATAAAAATAAGTGTAATAACACTATATATTTTAGGTGTATCAGTACACTGTCACCACAGTCATATAATCATCTTACAGGCATTTTTATGTTAGACCACCATCTCTTGGTCACCGTCGTGTTGACCTCATTTTTGTTCAACCCTATTTTCATTGATTGAAGCCTATTTAGACTTCACTTGAACTGCAATTTTGATTAAATGCCAGAATTATAGATTCCAAACTAATGATTATTATAAGGCTTAAAGTTCATTTTAAGAGTTTCATGATTCTTATCATCATTAATTTAAATCAGGCAAACCAATCTATTGATAAGTTAAAACAAATTTACGGAAATTCGTCCCTTTAGTGATTCAATTAATGAAAAAGTTCTTACAAAAAAAAAAGATTTCAACGAGTTAGTATTTTTGAAGATGGACTTCTCCATTGAGTCCATATTATTAAAATGTTTCGTATAAGTCCTTTGGTGCTCAATTGACCCCTTTTCGATAGCTTTTGAGCAAATGATAATTAATAGTGAGAAAATGATAATTAAGAGAGATAAAGCAATAATTTGACCAACACTCTTTAAAAAACATTAAATTGACTCCATTATTCAACAAAATATGTTTTAAACTTCAAAATACATCTTTTGGATAAATTAAGCCCAACAAAAGATTTTCATGTTATGAATAAATCCATTAAATAACATATCTTCAATATTAATTAAAAGTGCTCTAAAATGTTTCAATGTTTTTCAAGATCTTTCAAACGTTTTCCTTAAGCATTCTCTTTTAAAGAAGTATAAAATTAATTTCTTTTAAAAAGCTCATTTCAAAAAAAAATTCCAATTTTAAAATTTAAAATTGAATATTTTCATTAAAGTTTTAAGACATCCTTTGGAAGAAGTTCTCATAAAACATTAATCTCTTAAGAAGTCTATTAAGATAAAAAAAATTAAAAAGATTTCTATTTAAAAAAATTCTTATTAAAACCATTTTTAAAATGATTTATTTTAAAGAAATATTTTGGAAAACTTTTTAAATTTTCATTTAAAATGAATTCTATTTAAAAATTTCCTTTTCTAAAAAATCCCATTTTAAAATAAATTAAACCTTTATAAGAAAACACTTCAAAGAAGCTTAATAATTCTTTCAAAATGTAACAAGGTCCTACCTTAAAGGATTTCTCTCTTTAAAAAGACTTCTTCCTTAAAGGAACCCTCTCCTTAAAGTAATTCTTTCTTTAAAGATCCTTTTCATTAAAAGTCAAATTTATTTTAAAAAGTAATATTTTTGAAAATCCTTAAGCTTTTAGGGATTTAAAAAACATATATAACTTGTGAAGCTCTGATCCCCGATAAATATATGTGCTTAAAAATATGATATGAAAATTGGCAACGGCGCCAAAAACTTGGTCCCGTCCGGTAGATATATGTATGTGTGCCAAAAACTTGACTCCACACCAAATATATGTGATTTAGATATGAAAATTATGATTTTATAATATGAGATACTACACAAGTATACGTATGTCGACATATTTTTAGGTTTGTGTGTTTAATTTATAATTATATATAACTTGAAAGTAGCATTTGGTTTTGAAAATAATTTTAAGTTTAAAGATTTCAAGATATGAAATCAAACTAATCTCACATCACAAATAGTTTATATAAAGGAGCACCGCATCACAAATCGTGTTTCTCTCCCGAAGAATAGACACATAGCTTGATGATGGGGCCCTATTTAATAAACTAGAAGATTTGTGACATCCGTTTGGTCTACGAAACAATTTTATAAGCTGACAAGTTCCCCTGCTTAATATAAATGAATTAAGCAGGGTTTATATTACCTGGGTTCTTAAAGTTCCCTATAAGGGCAAACCCCTATAGTTAATTACATCTTAAATGACGGGAATCATTTAAGAAAACTCTCGATAATGATCAGTAGTTTTGCTCTCAAGAATTTCAAAGTTTAAGGTTTTCAAATAATTGGATTTTGGAAGTTTCAATAGGGAATAGGATCAAGTTTGGAACAGTTTATTTTGAGAATCCAACGGAAGAGAGGTAGTAGAAGCTGAGGATCCAAGAGAAATCTTGGCAACTTCCCAAACTATCCTATTGTTTGGCTTCAATTTGAGAATATTTATTTAATGTTTCAATCCTGCCAGGTTTAATTAATTAGGACTTATATTTGTATGACACAATCATACAAAGAGCCTTGAAGATGTGAGGGATTATGTCGTACCAAACGATTACCTCAGAATCCTAAGACCGGTTAGTGCTTAATTAGCATAACATGATTATGCAAATGCCTAACGACAAAGTTGAGGATTTATGTTGCACTAGGCAAACTACCTCGAAATCCTATGGCTTGGTTATTTAAAACTAGGAAAAGTTTTGCTGATGTAGATTCGAGTTTTGCTGACGACGATGGTCGTGCTGCCCATAATGCTCCAAGCACCTTATTGTTGCAGATGTTTAGTTTTGGAAGGTGAAAATCAAGAGATGAGGAAAGTACTTTGGTTTAGAAAGATCTTAAAGTCCAGGTTTTTTTTAAAGTTTTGTTAGGTGAATCTTAAAGTTGATTATAACAACACCGGTTAAGATCCCACGATTCCATCATTCTGGCACCGTTATTTTTATCGGATTCACTTAGTCAAAATGAATTTGCTAAACTCAACTAACTGAGTTCCACACTTTTATTTAGACCATCGAAAATCTCATTAGCAACATGTAGGTTACATCATCCGTGGTATTCCTGATCATCCAACTAGATGTTTTAATTTAATTGCAATTTTAGTTTTGTTGTTCTGTTTGTGATTAAATTTTGAGTTGTTTTATCTTTTGAATGTTGTGGCGGTGAATTTTATCTTGTGTCGATTTTTAATTTAGTTTTGGTTTCAGTTTTATGGCTATCCTAAAAGAATTCAGTTTTCATGCAACAATCTTGTTTAACATGCAAGAAAGGTAAAGCGTAGTACATGTAAGTAACTTGCAATAAAATAAAAGCGTACCTGGAGGGTCTTTCCATCATTCCAAGCTACACTTAAAACACATGTTAAGAGCATTTAAATGTTTATTACAAATACCTAGGTAAAGCTAAGGGAAGGTTCTGGTTGTCTACCAAATTCCTAATCCTATTGCTAGTCATTTCCTATGACGTCTAGGTTCTTGTGTTTTGTTTAAGGATGATCTTCTTCATCAAAGAACAATTAAGTTCAGTTGTTCTTCTAAAACTACCCATCATATTGAGAAAGTGCTTAGGATAAATCCTAAACATCTTTTCAATACTTCTGGGACTATTTTAAGTCCAAGTGAATTTAATTTCACAGGTGAATTAATCCTCTAGAAGTTTATTCAAGTTTTGTTTCTTGCTCAGTGAACTAAGATGTTTGATTATCCTATGAGTGGAGTGACATTTCACTTAATGTTCCATTTAAGAGTTATAATAATGAAAGCCTTTAAGGGCAAATTAATTTATTAAAGATTTTAATGATTTAAAATTGGAATTGATGATTTTAAGTGGTTTAATTTAATTATGAAATTTTAATAAATTTATGTTTGGAATAGTGTACAAATTGTTTTAAATTTATTTTAAATCTTTATACTTTTTTTTTTATCTTAATGTTTCAGATTAATTTTGATGTTTTAAATTTACTTAGAAGTGTTTGAATTATTCATATATTTTTGATGGTTTGATTTAGGTTAATTATGATATTTTAGTTTAGTTTTGATTAGCTTAATTTGTTTTATATGCTTAATTATGAATTGTTTTAATATTATTTAATATTTCAAATTTTCTTTAAGTTTGTTATTAAGTGATGTTGAATTAATTTTTAAATTTAATTTAATTTAACTATTAAATCACTTAATATTTTAAATATTAATTTAATTAAAGGTTATTTTCTTTTAATTTTTAATTTTTTAATTCCAATGATTATTTTAAGTTTAATTAAGAATTAGATCTTATTGAAGTGATTTATTTAGGGATTTTAAATTGAAGATTTAATATCTTCTAAAGTTATATCCCTAACCTTAATAATCCAAATTTTAATTTAATCTTCCAAAATTTAAATTATTTAATTAATTAAAATTTACTTTAAATGTTTTTAAAGTAATTAGTGGGTTTCTACCTCCTAATTGCCTAGATTTCAATCATCAAATGAAAATTTTAAAATTAGATATTTTACCCTCCCCTTTGATTAAGCCTAAAATATTAATTAGGGTTAAATTTTTTAATTACCTTTATGCCCTTTTAAGCTTATTTATTTCATAACTCACTAAATTGAGCTCAGATAAATTTTAAATTTTTATGTCACCTTACTCATATGTCAATTAAGATATTAGAGGAGAAAATGTGATTTTTCTAAATTTAATTTAATTTATATAATTATTTTTGTGAGAAAATGAGGGTTTCCAATGGAAATTCAACAACATGACCAAGGCAAGATTTCTATCCTTAAGAAAATTATGGGATGTTCCTAATGACTAGAGGACCACTTGGACCAATTTTGGTGATCTTTTGAATTATATTTTATTTATTACAACTATTTTAAGTTTTGGAGTTTTAATTAATTATAAAATAAAATTAAAGCTGAAAAATGGATTTTATATTTTTCATAAATCTCTCTGATCTCAAGGATCTCAGAGGAAAAAATTTTATTTTTTTTTTTATTTTTCTTTGATTTATTAGAATTATATTAGTGAAAATGTAAGGAAATTCATTTTTTAATATTAAAAATTGTCTTAAGCATTTAAAATTCAATTTCTTAACCTAGAGACTTGGGAAAAATATTTGGTTTATTCCTAAGTGATTAGTAGGAAAAATATGACATTATTATGAATTTTAATATTTTTGTGATTTTTATTATTTTTTAATTATTAAAATATTGAAAATATGATTAAAAATGAAAATTTTTAGAAAATTTTAATTTTAATTTTCATAGACTCCCCTAATATTAGAGAAGTCCCAAAACCAATTTTGTGAATTTTTAAAGTGTATTTATGGAGTTATGAAGTTTTAAAGTTTAATTTTGGTCATGTAACTTAATTGGTCCATTTAGTGGGGCTAATCACCTCCAATGGATCTCAAATTTTTATGTGAGGTTCCACTAATCCTAAAGACCAGTGGAGAACTATTTTCAATTTATTTTGATGTGTGGTTAACACAAATTAATTAAAATTCAGTTTTGAGTATTTAGGCCAATTAGGGTTATTATTAATGAATTAACTCAAACAATATTTTTCCTAAGGTCCTCTGGTCCTAAGATACTTCTCCTAATTTTCCTAGGATTTATTACACAACATGGTAATTATGGGAATTAAAATATCAAAACAGGCACAAAAATTTGGAAAATCAATAACTTGCCATAGAGATGGCCTCTGACCTTGAAAAGTTCAGGGAATTTTCCCAAGATCAGAGGCTACAAAAATCCTATGGTCTCATGCCATGGTGAATTGTCTATGAAAATAGAAAATTAAAACATTAAAATGAGTAAAAAATTAATTAAAAAAAATACTCAACAAAATGACTTGATTTCTTTTCCACATTGTTCTCCTCTATTCACTGAGCAAGTGTGTATTTTTAGTTTATTTTTCTGATTTTTTATGAAAAGTTATGGATTTTTCAAATTCTAGGTATTTAAATAAATAGAAAATAACCTATTTATCTACTTACCCACGCAGCGCCACGTCAATCTCGGCAGCTCCGAAAGGCCACGCGTCGCACTCCCATTCGACGCCGCTATCTGACTCGGATGCCACGCGGCCCGCGGTCTCACTCCATCCTTTGATCTGGCACAATGTGGACCGTCTATTCGATACACACGTTAATGGAAGGCATCCGTTCATCATCCCCGAGTGCCCCAACCCGAGAACCGTCCACACTAAAAAATTAAGATCTTGAGCTATAGTTAACCAAATCACATGCGGTTTTCTCCTACATGTTCGTCTAGCCTAGAGCTACACATCTATACGACTAACATACATCAAAATTAACTCAAATTAAATGATGGATCGCTGGAAGCTCGGGCTAAAGAGAAATCAACATACCTTAGTTCAAGAGGTGAAGCCTCGACTGAATGTGCTCGGCACGTTCGTTAGAGTTGGAGGAGCCTGGGAATGAAGCCTTTGGCCCTAGCGAATTGTCTAGGTGCAACTTCCACCAAGCCCGATTTCAAAACTTGGCCGATAGAGAGAATGGCTGGCCTGGTGAGGGGGCTTCCACAGGGGGGCTCCTTCTCTTGGTCTTGTACAGGTGTGGGTGAGTTTAATTTGATTTTGGTGAAGGTTTCAGAGTTGTCCTAGTTTTGGGACTAAGTTTGAACTCTGAAATTGAGCTCAGGTAGGGGAAATTAGGGCTGAATTTTAATTGGGATCAAGTGATCTATGTAAGGAGAATGGTTTGGAGTAATTTTTGGCAGAGTTTTGTTATGTTTTTGTTTAACCCCTCCTTTGGCCGAGAGGTGGTGGTGTTTAAATAGAGGTGGCTGGAGGGCCTCCCAAGGGGAGTTGAAGGCTAGGATGAGCTGCCTTAGTCAAGAGAAGAACACCCATGGTGACCATTAGGCATGGGACAGTCCAGCAAGGAAGAATTCAAAATTTTGGCTCACATGGAGCTCTCGACCATGGAGTTTTGCGGCGACTGTGGTGGCTGGCCGGCCAGGGTCAGGTCACTATCTTGACCAGTGAGGTCAGGGTTGGGGTTTAGTGAAATCAATTAGGGTTGGCCATGTGTAAAGTGGCTTGATTTAAATTGTATGGGGGAAGGGTTATTTTGGGCTTGGTTTGGTCAACCCAGGGAAATGGGCTTGGTGTACCCACCAAGGTCTGATTTTTGGCTGAAAGGAATCATTTGGGTCAACCAAGAGAAGGTGGTGTGGTCTTTATCCATGGTGAGGTGGATAAGCTTGGTTTAGAGTGTATCATAAATAGGGTTAAAAATGCTTAATAAAGGCTTAAGAAAGAGCCCCCTCTTCTTGTCATTAATGGCTTGGTGAGGTGGAAAGTGGCTTCCATGGCTTCATGGCTCACATTTGGCTTGGAAAAAGTTGGCTTAGTTTCATAAATATGGATTTTAAAGGTTTTGGATATTTTGATGGAAGTTGTCATGTGGTTTGATTTATAACAATTTGATATTTGATTAGGACTTTTGGGATGGTTTTAATTGAATGCATGATGAAGAAGAGTGTCACATGGGCTTTGGAATGAATTATGGGCTTTTTAGATTTAATGAAGATGGGCTTTTAAAATGCCTTAAGGGAAGTGGTCTTTTAGATTTTAAAACAAATTGGTAGATGAAAATTTTATAAAAGATTTGGCCCAATGAGTATTTAATTTGATTTAGGAATGTTTCATGAATGGTTTGGAACCAATTTGGAGCAATTTGATGTTGAATTGGGTTTAATTTGGGTTTTTTGGTAATTGGGCCAAAGTGGGTCAAATTGGGCTAACTTGGGTTAAGGTTGGGCTAATGTTGGGTTTGATGTAAAATTAATGTTACAAAAGGTTTATGGGAGTGTTACAAAGAGTTTTCAATTTTGGTTGGGCTTTGATTTTGGGATTTGGGCCTATTTGGATTCATGATTGGTTTAGACGAAATTAGGGATTTTTTATTTGGGTTTGGTTTCGGTAAAGTTTGGGTTCAAATTTTGGGAAAATCAAGTTAGTGTTTTTTTTGTGGGGATGTTAGGAAGGTTTTGGAAAAGATTTGGGGTTAATTGGAGTTGAATTGGGTTAGTTTGGGCTAAGTTTAGGTTATGGGCCAAAATTGGGCCTTAGGCTTCAAATTGAAATTGGATCCAAATGTTCATAAAATTGGGCTTTTATTTGGTCTAAATTGATATTATGGATATGGAATTGAAGTTTAGAATTGAATTGGATCAACATTGACGTGAATTGGAGTGGTTTGGTTTGACATTGGGCATACTTTGGTTAAAAATGGGTCAAATTGGGGCTTTTGGTAAAAGTGGGTTAAATTGGCAAAATTGGCCAAAGGTGTAGTTGAACAAAATGAAATGGGGAATATTTGGGATTTTTTGGAATTTTTTGAGAATTTTTGGAATTTTTTTATTTTTGGGCTAAAAGGGTATTTTTGGTATTTTCGAAAATTGGAGGATATTTTTGGAAATTTTGGTGTATTTGGCTATGGATGATAAATTTGAGTGGTGGGAAATGTCGTGGATTGATTTTAAGGAATTTTGGGTATATTAGGCATATTATGCTCACAGGAGCCATGAGAGGACTCATTTTAGGCACTCAATATGTTGTTCCTAACCCTCTTACCTAGGGGCTTAGGGGTTGAGGACCATCCATATGGATTACCTACACGAGTCAAGAAGTCAAATTGGGTGTAGGTGTGGTTTTAAGACTTGGAATGTGTGTGGGAGTGTAGTGTGTGTGTAAGTCAACCCTCACCACACCAGGCCACTCAGGGTAGTTCTAAGGCCAAAGAGTCCTATAGGGAACTCATCCTTTAAACCTCCACATTTGATCTTAACCCTCCAAGTGGCTTAGGGGTTTACAATCAGGCATGTGGGGTTTAAAGGGAGTTAAGAGGTGTTTGAATTTCTAAATGGTGGGTTCCATCTCTAATCCTCTATGAAAGTCAAAGGGAAAACCTAAGGCTAGATCCTAAGTACTAGGGAGAAAGAGAAGAGAGAAGACCTCATCAAAAATGAGGTCAACAACGTATCGTTTATCAAGTAATATAGGACTTTCTGATTAAGCCCCGAGATATCGAACCCACAAGTAAAATGTAAAATCTTTAACGGAATTAGAGAAATTATCTTTTTACTTTCTTTGATTGTTTTCGAAAAAGTATGTCTTGATTTTTAAAAGTTTTGAAGGTTGATACGTCTTTTAAAATTTTCTTAATAAAATGCTGAACAAAAATTAAAATTACAATAACTAATAACACTGGATGTAAAATACTATTAACTAGAATATCTTTTTCTTTCCTTTCATGAAGTAGTAATAATTCTTAAAGTATTGTTGTGGAAGTATTCAAATTTTTGCTGTGACAGATAGAAGCAAATGTGTTCTTTACCCTTACTTGGTTCTATAAAAAACATAGGTTAATTTAAAATTTATATTATTTTGAACATGGTTAGGCAGGGAAGATACCAGTCTCTCACTCTAGAGTTTTCTCGATTCCCACCACCTGGGGGCTAACTTCTCATAACAAAACTCAAAATTTCAATCCAAATTAGGGGGTTTTAGTGTGTCACTCTAAAATCCTCTAATTTTACTCCCTTTCATAAAAATATCTTCTAATATTACATTCAATTATATGGACTATAGTTCTCACCCATATAATTTCATGTGTTTCCTACTAACATTTATGAGACAATACCGCATTGGATCTTACATAATCTCAAGAAATTTTACAACTTAACAAGCCAAATTAAGAAGTAAACAATGTTTTTAGAATCAATCTTCACAACTTCTTCCAACTTTTAAACACTTATACTTTCCACAACAATTCTTTATAAATTAATTACTTCTCCATTTAAGAAAGAAAAATATAAAGTAAACTACTCAGTATGCATTGAGAAAATATAAAAACACATTGATTTAAAATTAAAAACAATGATAAGAAAAATAATAAATGAAAATAAGTATTAATAAACTAAATAAAAATAAACACTTATCTGAAAATCCTCTCCATAAGACTAAGGAAGTTCCTCTGAAACTTTGACTCTTCACTAAACTACTCCTCAGAGAAAGTCTCCCAACTCCGTTGACTCAGAATACAGACTTCAGACTTCAATAAAAACTAAACTAAAAGAAAGAAAAGAAGTGGGAAGAAAAATACTTCACTCCGACCCTTTTCACCTTTCTACTCTCTACTCCTACTCTAAAATAAAAACTCTTAAAAATGCAGTGGAAAAAACAAAAGAAAGAAAGGAAGAAGCCTTCAAAATGCAAAAGAAGAGTCTCTTAATCTTTCCTAAGACACACATTAAATAGTAAACCAAAATGTGCCTTGGTGTCTCCTCAAAATGTATCCAGATTCGATGTTTTACCAAGGAACGCACCCTTCATTCAAACTTGCCGCCCAAAGGAAGTCATGGACATTACCACCAAGAGTTACATCCCATCCCCTTTGAAATTGGCGTCAAATCTATTTGAAATTCGATTTTTAAATGTGGCGGCTAAGCGCCGACCCAGCGGCGCTTAGCCGCCAGTGCCAAATTTTTTATTTTTTATTTTTTATTTTTTTGCTCCAAATTTGATCCAATTTTTCTCCTTTCATCATGACCATCCATTTTCATCATACCTGCAAGAAAAACACAAAATACCTTCCATTAGAGTGCAATATCATTAAAAATAGGTATAAAAATGTGCATAAAAATACGATATATTTTAGGTGTATCAGGCTCCCTTTGTTTGCTTAATATAGGAAAGACATATAAATTCACCTAATTGAGTTATTGCCTATATCAATACTTTGATCCTAAGAAATGCATGATTTCATAGCCTCTTTCTGTTGAGTATATAAGTTTTGAGCTATTTTAAGTTAAATAACTCATAACAATGATAATTTTATATTCCTAGAAATTTTTGAATGATGAAATTATTTTTTTAGAAAAATCTAAATACTTTTGAATGAAACATACTTTTATTTCTGTAATGGTAGTACAAGTCTTTAATATGAAAACTTTAAATTAATAAACTTAACTTCATTTGTTCATAAAATATCTCAACCACGATTAAAACCTAGGCAGGTAAAACAATAACATTTGAGGGAAAATAGAACCATAGAGTGGAAAAATAATATCTAATTGATAATTTAATCCGAACTTAAATTAGAACAAAAAATAACCAAATAAACACCAAAAAACCATAATTTGTCTAAATGAATAAAAATCTACTCTTGATACCAACATCTATGCATCTTTTAAACCAACTAAGATAGCATTATAAACTGATAGAGAGATTGCATAAAGGGATGGATCAAGTCATGAATGTTATTCCATTTAATCAATGTTCAACAAAATACTTGTACGAATACTTATGCATCCACAAGATGTTATGACCGAAGAAAGTTGTCTATTGGAACAACCACAGAAATGTAATAAACCTGAGAGAAGAAGAAGATCCAAGGAAGAGTTTGAGAAACTAACGAGCATACAATATTCTTTTAAAAAAGAAACTATCAACGAGATGTTTGAAAACCTTTTGAAGAATCTGATTTCAAACTCCTGAGTTAGCAAAACCTAAAGAAGTGGGAAAAGATAAGGAGCCTAACTATTATCCTTAATAACTAAAATTATTTTACTTTAAAATGTTCGTTAGAGAGTTATCATAAGAATGGAACAATAATTATTCCTGAAGAATGTTTGTAGGAACCAAAATAAGGAACCATCATTGATGTCTTTAGGGAAGACATGAAACTATTATTCTCTATCATAAGAGAAGAAAGAATATCAACTTTTCTAAGACTTTCAAAAATAAAAATCTAGATATATTATTTTCAAGATTATGCTAGTGACTGAATCAGGTGAGCTGTCTCTAACGTAAATATTCAAAAAAAAGTTTCAGTTCAGTTTCACAATAAGATTAATTTAATAATTAGGCAGTCACTCGTATACGCAAGTATATGTATTGTTCAAGTAATACATGGCTCTACTGGAGTCATTGTTATCGATCCCATGAGGAAAGTTGAAACATTTCAAAGTATAGTAAAGATTTGAAATCAAATACTCAATTCACAATGTAATTTCAAGTACTATTTATGTTGCTAGTTCAAAGATAACTAAAGCTAACTTAACTAAATTTACTTTCTAAATTTCTAAACAGGATAGTCACACACTAAGTTTTGTGTTAAAAGATTTGAATATGGAAAAATATCTTTCCTCTTGCAATGATTCTATTATGAGTTTTGATATAGATTGATAAAAAATTTGTACTGTACTAAATAGGATTATTCATATTCTTTACCCTCATCAGAGTACCCCATCTTCTTAGTTAACTAAAGAACATTGAAAAATCCTAGGCTTAGTCACTAAATCTAGGGTTAGGCTGGGAGGATATTGGATCTCACTTCAAAGCTCACACTTCCCTTCACCTGAAGGCTAACCCTAGATTTAGTTATCAAACATTAGAACAAAATTAGGGATTTCAGACTCTTACTCTAAAATCTCTAATTCGACGCCCATCAAACCTCATTTCCCTATTAATTTTCACTTAATTCCCATGAACGATGCAACTCATTCATGGACATTGAATGAATACTCCACTATAATTATAGAACACTTATTCCTTTCAGATTAAATGTTTCACAATAAATTTTAATAATTCAATTGGCCAGACCGAAAAGTAAATGAAGTTCAAAGTTAAAAATCATCACAATTTCTTAACATTTTTATGGCACATCAAATCTACACGAGCACTTCACCACATATCATTACAAGAACAAAGAAAAAGAAATATACTCAGAATTCATCAGGAAGATATAACAATATATGAATTTTATATATAAAAGCAAAGTCATACAAACCACAAAAGTAAATAAAACTTATCTCAATTACTTCTCTATGCAAATCCCTTGAAGTTCCTTCAAATCCTTTTCTCTCTTCACTATAACACTCAATTCTCTCTTTAAAATAGTAAGGAAGAAGAAATCTCTCGCTTTCCTCCTTCTCCTACACTCTTTTGAGAAGAATCCCTCACGAAACCATACTTCTACATACTTACACACATACCACACACTCTCCACAACTCCTAACACACTTTCCTTACTCCAAAAGAATTCTCTCCCTCTACCAACACTTTTTCTTGGAATCCAAATCTATTTGAAATAGTTTAGAAATGAATTCCCTAAGATTTTTCTCAAGCATCCCTTCAAAAATCGTCCAAATGCATTGAATTTGACTTAAACCAACATCAGGTGCCTTGGATAGGGTGCCGGTGGCGCTGGGCCGCCATTTAAATGCTGAAATCTCTATATTTGGGCGCCGGTGGCGTCCATTCTAGTGTTGGGGTGCCAGTATGCTTAATTCTTCATTTTTTCTCTTTTTACTCCAAATTCATTCCATTTCGCTTCCTTTTCCTCCAATCACCTAAAATCGTCTTACCTGCAGCAAAACATGAAGAATACCTTCCTTTAAAGTGAAATATAACTAAAAATGAGTACAAATTATATAGAAAAAATCTAACATATGTTTTGTGCATCAGTGACTAAAATCAAAAATATTTTTAGTATACTTAAATCCCACTGTCAAACCCAGTCATAGTTCACCTTATTTATGTCTGTGTTGCTAAACATGGTTGAAGTTAATCTTATTGCAACTAACTTTTGTCCTTTTGGTCTTCTATGAAATCAAACTATTACCAAGCATTTTTGCACCAACACTTTGTTCTTTAATCTTATTAAAAAATTCTAATTATATGAAAAATATTCCTTAACATAAGGGAAACCACTTAAAATATCTAAAATATAAATTAAGACCCTCCGACCTAAAGTGTATACAGAGAATTAGGACTTGGCTTAAAAGTTAAACTAAACTCATCTTCCATTGGAGGAAACTCCTATAATTCTGGTAATTGAGAAGGAGAAGCTTCGACTATGACTAGGTTTAAATAGACTTGCCACAATTTTCTCCTCGCAAAGAATTATAAAATTCAAACTTAATAAGAGCAAACATCTTTTCACCTAAGATGGATACCGAAACATAAATAAGGTTGCTGGCTTTAATAGAAATCATATAATCTTACAAAAAATTATGTTAAAAGGATATTTTGGTAGATGGCTAAGGTTAAACAGAATAATTTTACTCATTAAAATATGATAATATTTTCTTAAGGAAATTCTTAGATCCATATTCTTTGAAGAAAATTATTACTTACATGTGATAACTGATCCATCTACCCTACTTAACATTCCCGTAAATGTGGTTAATTCAAATTAACTTGAATTCATGTGCATTTAAGCTTATCCATCCAAATATCAAGTTAAAATAGAAATTCTTAAACTAGAAAAAGCACATTCATTAAGAAATATCATTTGAAATATTTTTTAAAGAACCTTGAAATCAAAATACTTTTCTTCAGAGATATGAATGAAGAAAAAAATAAAAAAAAATAAAATACAAAATAAGGAGAAAAGGGAATGAAAGAAGCAAAAATGTAGATGATAAAAAAATTGAAAAAACAAATATAAAAAGGAAGAAGATGGGGGTTGAATTGTTCCATACAATGATCGAAAAATTATACATATGTCTCTGAAGATTAATGGTGATAAAGATAAGGTCCTGAGGGAGAGAGATTTTTTAATCTAAATTATTGATGTTCAAAAAATTATCTAATTTTACATGGTACTTTGTTCCAATTATTTCATCTTGAATGCCTTTATACAAAATTGGAAATTATAACCAAATTACCATGCAATATTTCAAATGAATTTCCAAAAAGGAAGTTCATCCTCGTACTCATTTCTTTTGAATTTTTGAATAAAAACTCAAAATTCAAAATTGAGCTTCCCCAAATCCATCTAGTTTCTTAATTAATTATTCAAAATTGAAAAGAGCTAAAGTCAACAAATTTATGGAGAGGATACAATCTTAAACCCTCATATTAATTTTTACTTGCAAGTGAACAGAAAGCCAACAAATGTGTCAAAGTTATTTTTGGTGGTTGGGGGAAACCTGTCATAAATTTTTTGACTAAACATCAGGATTGCCTCAAAAGTGAGTCCTTAAGCTTGGGCAGAACTTATGTGTCATAATACAAAGCAAGCTTTTCTATGTTTATTATTAAATATTAAACACAATATTCTCATGTAATGATAGATTATTTGATCCTACATAATGGGAAGTGAATTTTTTGTTGAACTCTGAACAAAAATTTTAACAGTGGTTTCTACCTTTTGAACATTAAAAATGTTAATTTCCAAATTTCAGCAGGTTATGACTTGAACCACTGAGATTATTGTTTCAAAAATTTTTGAATCGTGTCTCAATAACATCACTTGTGTCAACGCTTAGTTTAAGGAATATTACTAATCTTCATCATTCAAAAAATGAAAACGTAAAGTGTAGGATGATTAGAAACATTATTAGAAAACAATATTATTTGGCTTCAATCTTATCGACGTAAAAGAAAAAGCACTTTGCATTATTTATATACAATTAATAATGGCTCTGTTCGTGAAGGAAAATCATAAAGATTTTCTTTTGGGTCATTGATGAGATTATATTTCATTTCTAAAAGATCCACTTTCAGCATTTGATAGGAGCCTAATGATCATTGAATCTTTGAATAATGGACTTTTGTTATTTTAAATTAAATTTTGAACTTGAAAGAAATTGATCTCAATTAAATCTCAAACATCAAATCTCTCCCAATTCAAATTAAATTAAGCAGAACCTAAACTTTTGAAATGCACATTGGATCAGAAACATAAAATGAAAACTAAAACATAAAATTAGAAAAACTTTCTAATTTGGGCAAGGTGTAATTTCACCACAGGTGTCCTACACCTAATATAAGAAGAAAAATCACAAAAAATTTTACCATAACAAAAAACAAAATCCTAAAAAAAGAAACATTTAATCAAAACTCATCAACATTTAGGAGCATGGAATACTCAATGAAATTTGAAATTAATCCTTTTGAAACTCAATCTTTTTC
Source organism: Papilionanthe hookeriana x Papilionanthe teres (assembly GCA_022702705.1). Classification (NCBI taxonomy): domain Eukaryota; kingdom Viridiplantae; phylum Streptophyta; class Magnoliopsida; order Asparagales; family Orchidaceae; genus Papilionanthe; species Papilionanthe hookeriana x Papilionanthe teres. The sequence goes on along the minus strand of CM040428.1, from coordinate 133,690,757 downwards.
AAGTAAAATTTCTTTTAAATTTTAAGTAAATTAGTATTTTTCCTATGATTAGCTCTCAGTTTGGATGTTAATCATTTGCTTTTCATTTTGATCTAATCGTCTTTTATTAGGTCTTAGATAAATGGGATTCCATCTCAATCTAATCATGTTTTTTACTTCTTAGAGTGGATGTTATAAGAACTCTTTTAAATGTAATGTATTAAATTAAATATCTAATCTATGATTAGCTCTTAGTTTGGATGTTAATCGTACGCTTCCCATTCTGATCTAATCATTTTTTATTAGCTCTTGGATAGATTGGATTTCATCTCAATATAATCATCTTGTTGACTTCTTATGGTGGATGTCAGCCAAACGCTTTCCATCCTAATGTATTCAAATTAATATCTTTTGTAAGATTAGCTGTCTGTTTGGATATTAATCATACACTTTATATTTCAATCTAATCATCTTTGGTTAGCAGTTGGATAGATGGGATTCTATCTCTCTAATCATCTTCTTTAACTTTTAGGATGGATGTTAGTCGAACGCCTTCCATCCTAATATATTCAAGTTAATAATTTTCATGTGATTAGCTCTCGTTTGGATGTTAGTCATATGTTTTCAATTCTGATCTAATCATTATTGATTAGTTCTTGGATAGATGGGACTCTATCTTAATGTAATCATCTTTTTTACCTCTTAGGGTCGATGTTAGTCAAACATATTCCATCATAATGTACTCAAGTGTATATCTTTCTTTGAGTAGCTCATAGTGTGGATTTTATTCATATGTGTTCCATTTTGACCTAATCATCTTTGATTATCCATTGGTTGGATGTAAATCTAATGTGTATTCCATTCTGATCTAATCATCTTGTTTACCTCTTTGGGTGGATGCTAGTCGGATGCTTTCCATCCTAATGTATTCAATTAAATATCTTTTTTTATTAGCTCTTTGTTTGGATGTTAATCGTATGATTTCCATTCTGATCTAATCATCTTTTATTAGCTCTTGGATAGATATAAAGTCAATGTGTGGGATTCTATCCCAATCTAATTACATTGTTTACCCTTAGGGTGGATGCTAGTTGAACGCTTCCATCATAATGTATTTAAGTTTATATATTTAATGTGATTTGCTCTAGGTTTGGATGTTAGTCTTACTCTTCTCATTCAAATCTAATCATCTTTTATTAGCTCTTGGATGGTTGTAAAGACTATGTGTTGGATTCTTCTCAATCTAATCATCTTACAAAGGGTTTTAGTCAAAAACATTCCATCCAAATTATTAAAGTTAATACCTACCTTTGATTAGCTTTTGGTTTGGATGTTAGTTATACACTTTCCATTATGATATAATCATCTTTGGTTAGCACTTAGATATATAAAGTTCATGTTTTGGGTTACATCTCAATCTAATCTTGTTTACCACATAGGATGAATATTAGGGCACTTTTCATCACAATGTATTCAATTTTATTGAGTATTTTTTTATTCGCTTTCGGGCTTTGGATATGTTTGTGTAGTCTTCCATCTTGAACTAATCACCGTGTGCACCTCTTTGATTACCTTTCTAGTCTAAATCGAATCAAGTTTTTGAATCCTTCTTATCACTATGGTTGTAATTTTAGGATCTAGTCTATTGAGTTTAAACTTTCTGTAAGTCCTTTTGAGCTTTGGATCCATTGATGTTGGAAGAAACTCTTTTTGGAACCATCACGATGTGATCTAGGTATGATTGGCTTTAGGTTAGTCAAGTTAAATTTCAGAGTCGATCCTATATGTTACAAGATCTTAAGAAAGATAACTCTTATCTTTGGTTGACTGATCAAAAACTGTACGCTTGATTTTTTTTAGGATTTGTTGCTCTTGGTGTAAACCCTTTGTGGATCCATCATGATTGATTGGGTTGGATTGATTTCTATTCAGGGAAATGCTCATGATGTGAATTAATCCTTATATATCTAACATTAAGTAAAGAATATCAAATTTATCCCTTTCTTTACTAAGTTTGTCTCATAAAATATTGTATGCTTTTTTTCTTTACCTATCAATGATTGAGGAATCTCGTTCGGCACCATCATGATGTGGTCGGGTCGACTAGCGTCAATTCAGTGAAAACTGATGTCCAAGTTGGTTATCTTAGTAAGTTAAGTCATAGTAATAACTATGTTATCTAATAGATTCTTTTCTTAACAAAATTGACTGGAAATCTACTTTTTTCTCAGTTCTGTTAGCTTTTTATTGATTTTCTCAATCATGTTAATATTTGTCCACTTAACTAACAAATTTTAGTGTAGCATCACCCTGCTACTTCAGTGTTATTGATAGTGAAGATATTGGAACGTCATAGCAAGTCTTGTGTGGATTAGACTTATTTTGGTCAATAGGCTTTGTTTTTTACGTTGAATTGCCATATTCAAGAAACTAGGAACTTTAGAGCCATAAATCTAGAATTGGAATCGTACATCTTCTCGAATGTGTTAGTTTAACGAAATCTGCTGGAAATTATTTTTTTCCTAGGCTCATATGCCACCATCTGGTGAAATACCAAGGGTTTAGGTATTTGCCTTGACTCAAAAAATCTAGTGTAAGTTTTGTGCAAAAACTCATTAGCATTAGTTATTGATTTCCTTGGATTAGGGGTTAGGTCTTGTCTGGCCTTGAACAACTTTCCACTGGTAATTCCTTTTTGATCCATCGGTGATGGAGTGTACACTTTATGAAACTAACATAATGTGATCAAGTTCATTAATCTTATGTCAATCATGGTTGGTTATGGAGATTAATATTTTAACTTAGTGAACCTAATTAAGGATATGTCTCCTAACACATTCTTTCTTAGTATAAGTGAATGACAGTCGTATATATATTTTCTTCTCTTTATTTTGTTAGTTTGTTGAGAAAACTAGGCTCAACTAGAAAAACTCACATTTGATTAGTAACTTATGTCATCAAAGTTTTACTATAATTTACAATAATATTAATCAATAGTAGGAATGCTCTATCAATGTTCAGTGTAGACTGGACAACATTTTAGACATTGCGCTCTCTCTCAGTGGTTGGGCACACCCTCTCTGTCACTATCCAGAGTTTTATGAATTCATTGATATGTTGCAATACCAGATTCAGTAGAACAATGCCTTGGCTAATAAAATCAAGTTATAAGAACCTTCCTCCTAGGGGAATTTTTATGACTAAAACAAACTTAATGGATAGATCAAATTCCCTCCTTACCAGCAAATTGATCCTATGTCACAACATATGATTAAGTGCTTAATTCCTTGGCTAAGTAAACCTAGCATATAGAAAAAATCTTAGCAGTATTCGTCATTGAAATCCGCAGGAGATCCCCAGCCTCGGATAACCTCCAGGTTTTTATTAGTTGCAAGTGCAAAATAAACATACACAATCAATATATAAACTGATCTAATTGCTTTGTTTACCTATGAGATTAGATATTAGTCTCACACTGTTTCTTTTGATGTATTTAAGTTGAACATATCTTTGATTAGTACTTCGGGTAGAAGTAAGATCCAGTAGGCACTCTATCTCGATATAATCAATTTTTATTAGTTCTAAAGCTTGATATAAATTAAGAAGTATTTTTTATTCTGGTGTAGTCAACTTTCTTACCCTCTTAGTTTGAATATGAATGTTCTTGTTCCTTAGTCCAAGGGTATTTTCATATTAAGTTTACCTCTCCGAGTAGCTCTAATGTTAAATTGTAAATCCAAAGTATTTATATTTTAATCTATTCATCCTGCCCACCACTTATGTTAAATGTCAGTCATTGCGTTTTTCATCTTAAGTGTTCAGGTATTTGATGATTTTTTCAAAAATTATTTCAATTGAAATTAAAAACCTAAAATCAAACACACTTTTAAACCTATAAGAGAAACAAATTTTAACTTTTGAAATTTCTAAAACATAAATCTCAAACACAAATTCTATAAAAATTGAAAAATTCAAACTCAATTCTTACTAAAATTTCTTAATTTGGAAGAACTACAAAATCCCTCAAACATAAATCAAAATCATTTTAAAATCAAAATCTTGATGTTGAACAACAACCACCGCACTTGAAATCCATTGATTTTAATCAATAAATGGTATTAAGTGCACCGTAATTTGAATCATCTACCACACATATTGAGAGATCATTTGTTGACATTAATTTTTGTCAATCCTCTTTTCATTGACTGAAGCCTAGTTAGCCATCACTTAAACTACAATCATGTTTAAATCCTAGAATTTTTTATTCTTCTCTAATGATTATTGCAAGGCACAAAAGTTCATTTTAAGAGCTGCATGATGCTTATTATCATTAATAAAAATCACGTAAACCTATCTAATGATCAATTGAAATACTTTTTATGTAAAGTTATGCGCTTAGGCTTCCAATGCATGAAATTGGTTTATATAAAAATATTTCAAAGAGCTTTTATTTTTGAAGATGAACTTCACCATTGAGTCCAAAATATAGATATTTTTCAAATGAGTCCTTTGGGGCTTAATTTTGACTCCATTTGGATACCTTTTGAGCAATTCATATATACGAGAGAAAAAATGATAATTAGAGGAGACAAAATGAGAATTTGACTAAACCTCTTTCAAAAATACTTAAAATTCACTCCAATCTCCAAAAAATATGCTTTAAACTTCAAAATACACCTTTGGTACAAATTAAGTCCAAAAAAATGGTCAAAATTAACCATTCTCTCGTAGTCAGACCCACTTCGACCAGATATATCTATTTATGGAGCTTAAACTAGTTAAAACCAATTATACCATTTTACTTATACTATTTTTTTCTATCTCTTTGACTAACGTTAAAATTTTGGACAAAGTTAACTATTCAACCACCATAACCACATAGTTAATTACTCAAGAACTTGAAATGGCCATAATTTTTGATACACAATACATTTTTAAAACTGTTTGGACAATTAGATTCTTTATTTTATTCTCCTCAAAATGGGGTATAATTTCAAATTTTTGCAAAAAAAACCATTATTTATGGGCTTATTTCAGAAAATACTCTTGACCTAATTTATTAATCATTTATGTTATCCATAAATGAGACCTAAGTAATCCCTATACTTAAATATACTTGTTTAACTGATAGAATCCTAAATATTATTGATTAGACCAAATCATGGCCCTTTATTATCTTTTTTAACCCTACCCTTCCTTTATCCCACTAACTTATAATAACCTCCCACTCCATTTTCTAGCTGTAACTTCCCACTTCCATGAGGGATTAAACAAAAACAATAAGAATTATTCTCCCACTAGATTTCCATTGCTTCTCTTCTCAAATTTCTTTGCCAATTTCCTTCTTCCCATAATAAAAAAGCCAAAATATTCAGTTCTCCTCTTCTTCTTTCATTAAAATTGAGAACTCTTGTGCATGTTGTCTAACCATTTAAAGAGGTCAACTCAAGCAGGGAGATTCAGCATAAAAGAAAAGGTATAATGTAACTTATTCATGTAAATTCAAAATAAATCATTCATATATGTTTTTATACAATCAATTCCAAAATTTCCTTTTAAAAAAAATTCAAATGAATTTTATATATCTAACTCAAAGAGCTTTTAGATTTTTTTAAAATTCATGTATGTTATTTTTTCACATAAAACTAAAATTTTACTATGCTAATTGCATCAAAACCAAAATGATATGTGCATAGAATCTGAAGGTTTTCTTGTAATTATGTTTCAATGAATGCATTTAATGTTAATTCCATACAAATTGTATGGATACATCTACCCAATACCGATACGGAAAATCCATACATGCTTTCTCATCAACACAATAGGGTTTTCTCTTCAATCATGTATTTCATGTTAGTATACTTTTATTTATGTCCAAACTGAGCCATGTTTTATGAAGTTATAAGGATTTTTGTTAAAATACATTTCACATGATAAATTGTATATTTATTATGCATAAACCATAGTAATTTTTCTATATTTGTGTAGTAGCATATGAATTAAATGTTTTATGTAAAAAACCTTGTGATTCCAAATATGTTTTCCTCTGACTTTGAACCTTATGTGTGTTCTATGGTGTAGCTGTTAAATTATTTTGTGTTTGTAAATTATATGCTTAATGTTACATATTATATGAAAGATCCATAGGTTTCCTTTCTTGTTATATTCTAATATTTATATATGATATTGATTACATGAATTTCATGGTTCCTCTCCAAAATAACCAAAACTAAAAACATTAATGATGGTTTTTCTTTTTAGTAAAAGAATCTAATATTTAATTGCTTTGTTCGTAATTTACAAATAATATAATTGAGTTTTTATTTTATTAGTAAGATTTTAATTCAATTAGAAATCATTTATTTGAGCTACTAAATTCATTAATTAATTCCTTAAATAATTAATTGCTACACTAATTGACCTAGTCATAACCTACCTAGTCCAGATTATTTTATGAACATTGTTAGTTAATTAGTTTAAACACCATCAATTAATAATTAACCTACTTTAAATTACCTACTTAATCCATTGGTTGAAATCTTAATTAGCACAAACCTACATTAATTCATTAATTAAATGCATAACCAAACTTAACCACCTTTAAAATACCCTTTCTTAAAAATTTATAAAATTAAGTGAATTATTAATCAACTTAATTAACATATTATCCATCTAATTAAATCACTAAAGATTTAATTAAATGAATCATCTAATTAAACCATTAAAATAAAATTGGTCTACTAAACTTCTAATCAACCATTAAAAATTCAATTAGCCTATTGATTAGCTTATGTAACTGTTTGGTTAGTCTAAATAATTTAATTAACATTACGAACACTAATTAAACTATTTCAAATTTTAAAATAATGATAAAAAGAGAAGAAATACTTTTATATATATGCATACTTGTGTGTATCATGCCTATATATATATATGTATGTATGTATACTTTTTTTGTTGGGTAACTATTATGTTGCCTTGTGGACTTTGCTTTTCTATTTAGCTCCTTCCTGTGCCTTCATTTCACTCTCTTTTTTTCCGGAACCTAGTTGTGATTGTTATATCAACTGCTTTGCTTCAGGATGACTTGAACTTTTTGGGAAAATCCACATATGCTACTACCACTAGCCTTGAAATTGGTGCTACTTGGCTTGGAGATAAGTTAGTCTTCCCACAGGCCTACCATGATGCATATGAGGGGATGATTGAATGAAGTTTGATTAAAAGAGGTAGGAAAAAGTCAAGGAAGCCTGCTCTTTTCTTCTCTGAAGCTGAATTGATGGAACTTGTTGAAAGTTGCAAATTTACACTCTTTGGTAAACTTCAGATTTGCTCACTCCACGATGGTCTCTATTCGAAAGGCAATACATGATCTTAAATTGTTGAGCAACTGGAAAATTGGCCTGCTTGATGGGCACCATGTGATGATCCAGCTAACAAAGAAGGAAGATTATGCCAAGGTTTTTTCCAAGAAATTTTCCAAATTGAAGGCAAACTCATGAAGATTTTGAAATAGACCCCTAATTTTGATCCTAGCATAGAACCTCCGATTGTTCCTGTTTGGTTCAAGCTCCCTGAGTTAAAGTTGAAATAATTCAACCATAAAACCATCTATTCTATTGGAGCCTTGCTGGATAGTCCCATGAAGCAGGACATCTCAACATTTAATCTAAATAGGACATCAGCAGCTCCGATTTTGGTGGAAAGGGATATTACTCTACTCCTTTTGAATAAAGTATGGCTAGGATGAGCTCATGATGGGTATATGCAACCAATCATTATGGAACAAAAATCTTATTTCTTTACACATTACAAAATGTTTGGGCATACTAATGATAGGTGCTACAGGCTACATCCCAATCTTAAACCGTTGATTCCATCCGTTGCAGCCCCTCAAGAGTTGTTCCTGCTGCAATTGACCTTATTATGGAAGAGGAGACACCACATGCTGATGTTGAGGCTGGCGCTTTGGGCAACATCTCTAATGTTGGGGTGAAGGTAGCTGATCCGTCTACTAATGTTACTATCATAGAGGCTAATTGTCGTAAACATCCCTAGTTCTGTAGATGATACTGAACTATTGATAGTTTAAATTGAGGGTTGTAATCCCACATTAGAGAATGTTGTTGTTGTTGCTGAGGATGCCTTGAATTTACTACATGTCTAGATGACTGATAGTTTGGACCCCCCCCCATTGATGTATCTCCACCTGACTTTCCTCCTACTTATCTCATTGATGAATTGCAAAAAAAAAATTGAAGAAGAGTGGCAAACACAGAGGGGACAAAAGAATAAAAGAACCACTTAGGACTCTAAGCCTACTCCAAAAGCCTCTCACAAGGTGAAGGAAGGCAGCATAATTACAACTATAAGGGAGTCTTTTATTAGACTTACCAGGGGGAGATCTCAACCTCCTTCAAATGCTTAATCTTCTTTGTTGGAATATTAGGGGGATTGCCAAACCCATCTCCTTGAAAAGGCTTCAAAACCTTAATAGGAAGCGCAATCTTTGGTGCATTTCCATTTTAGAACCCTTGGTTCATACCCGTTAACACAAAATTTTAAAAGCTTATCATGGTTTCTCTCTTTTTACAAACTTTAATAATAAGATCTGATTACTTTGTAGAAATAAAGTTCATAACACCATCCTCCATGATCATTCTCCATTTCTCCATTTCTCTTTTAACATGGCTGGTTACTCTGGCTGTGCCACAATTATCTATTTTGGTTGTACAAAAAGTGCTAAAAGGGAGCTTTGGCTTCCCTCCAAAAGATTTTCTCTTCCATAAATGATTATTGGATGTTTGGGAGAGATTTTAATTTTGTTGCATCCCAAGCTGAATAAAGTTGTGGCAGACTTTAATTAAGTTAATTAAGTTTAATATCTCCTTAAACTTAATTAAACTTTGATTTTAGTTAATTAAGTTTAATGTGTCCTTAAACATAGTTAAAATTTGATTTTGGATTAAACCTAATATAATTAAGTTTCAATAAGTTAACTAGTTTTTAATTAGGTTTAATTTGATGTCATAGACCTAATTAGAATTTTTCATGAGTCTATTTTAGGTTAGACTCAACTTTAACATTGTCTATTGTTGAATGGGCTAAGTTGTGTGTAGATAGGAATTTTATAGGGTTTTAAGTTATTAACTTATAATAAATTTTAACCCTAATCTTGAAAATGTCATTTAAGATTGTTTATTGGCTTAAGAATTGTCATTTTAAGGTTATCGTCTGTCACCTTAAATTTCCTAACCATTTTTCCAATTTTATTTTCCTTAATTTTCATTTTTATAATTATTATTAAAAATAATTACAAATTAACTTGAAAATTAGGAAATGATGTCTTAGAGGATTTTTTCTAGCCTAGGAAAAATTAGGGGATATTCCTAAGGGCCTAGAGGTAATTCTCCAAAACTTTCATAATTTTCTGTTTTGTAAACAAATATTAGTAATTAAATTATTCCAAAGAGTATTTAATTATTTAAATATTAAATATAGGGAATAAAATTATGATTTTGGTCTCATAATTTTCTCCTCATCTTGCTGAGGTGAGGGGTATTTTTGTCATATTTTTATGAGATTTCAATGTCAAGATATGTAATTTTGAAGTTTTTTAAGGTTTAATTGGATTTAATTAAATCCAGAAAAATCTTTGGCTGCCGCGCGTCCTCGAATTTTTTGAAACGAGATAGATCTGTTTGGGAATTCGAACAGCGGATCCAATAGGGGTGAATCTAAACCGTCCATTTTAAATCATGAAAATGAACGGTGATCTCGTCGTCTCCCTCGTTTGGTTCATCACGTTAACCATCAACGTTTAAGGCTTAAGATTTTGACCAGATCTTAATGAAATTTCATGGAATTTGTTCCATGAGCTTTGTTGTGAAGAAACAAACTCATCCATATGGCTTTGTGGGTAGTTTGAATGGATTCGTTTCACAATGTGTCAAGCTTGATCCTAAACTAGGTCAAATGATTCATACCTTGGCCTCAGTTGATGTGGGATCGATTTGAAATGTCGTGTAGCTTCGTATGGTCCTCAGGAAGCTTCCCCTCAAGCCAATTTGATTTCAAATCAAGTCTATGTATGATTTCAATTTTGGGCTAGCTTGGTTTGGGAGGAGATGGTTGAACAACAGTTTAAATGCTTTGGGGATGGCCAATTTTGTTTTGGCTAACCCTCGTTTAGTCCCTAAATGGATTTAGGATGATCAATTTGGAGATTTTCAGAAGTTGGTTTCACACTTATAATTTGTCCTATTTTTGGAGGTTTTAGGTCCTTTCGATTTAACCAAATGAAGGAAATCAGAGGGCTTTATGGCTTGATTTGAGGTAGGATCAATTGCCTAGGCCCTAAGCAAAGTATTTGGTGTTGGAAGTTAAAGGAATTGTGCAGTGTCTATGGTTTTCCAAATTATTCCTCCTCTCTTTCATAGATCTCGGGTAAGCTCCTTATATAGCCATGGAGGTGGCTAGGATAAGCTTGGGTTGCTTCAAATCCATTTGGGGAAGGTAGCAAACAGTTCAGGGAAGATCTAGAGTGTCTAGGAGATAAGCATTGGGCTGGGAATGATTACATTCAACCTCCCCAAGTTTTGTTCATGGATTTTTAATATGGGATGGAAACTCATGTCTCATTCCTATTGGAGAAGGAATGGGATCAATAAGGCTGTTTAAATCTTGCTGGATTAACCTCCCCCATATAACATACTAGTCCATTTAATGATCTTAAGAGAGAATGACACATAAGCCTATCTTTCCTCATTTTCTTGACTAGCCATGTTGATCTTACTCATGGTGAGAAGAATGATTTGGGTAAGGTTTCCACTCCATTGGATGAAGGTTGAGGTGGATATAACTTCTTGGATTGGCCTCCCCCAAGTAATGTTTCTTTGTCATTCAATGGATTGAGGGATAAGGTGACACTTAATCTCCTTTCTTTATCATTACCATGGATTGGTCATGATGAACCTTCCATTGATTTTTTTCATGTTTATTGGCTTGGAAGGAGGTGTATGGTGACTCACAAAGAGCTAGCCATCTTCTATTCACCATGTCACTTATGCTTGGGTGAAAGCATTACGCATAGTTTTCCTTTCTCATTATTTTCCAAAATTTGGTAATAATGAGCTCATGCCATGATGTGGTGATGACTTAAGCTAAACTTTACCTATTGGATGGTCCATGAGGCATGGGAAACCATCCTCAAGGTGGCCAGCCACCTCATCTTTAAGGAGACGATGAGTCAAGCTTAGGTTTGGGAAGGAAGGATACATCATTTTCCTTCATGATGATGCTTTAATAATGACCTTTAACCATGGTTAAAATGTCATGTTATGAATCATTAATGGGTTGATTCATTTTTAATGGGTTATATGGGTTGTTTCTAACCCATATTAGGTCACCCATGATGTCATAAAGTTTGGAAACCACTTATTATGTCATAAATGGTGTTATGGGGCCAAATTTCATTTTTATGACTTTTTAATTGCATTTCCATTTTTAATTAATTATGTCATTAATTAAAAATTTTGGGAATTATATTATTAGCCAATAAATTAATCAAAATAATTTTGGAATTAATTATTTGAATAATTTTATCATTTTTGGTTCAAGTGTTGACTATGGTTGACCAATGTTGACCCAGGTTGACCCAGATTAACCAATTCTAATCAAATGGTGTCCAATGTGACCTTGTCAACCTTTTCATGGTTGATTTGGTCATGAAGTCTATAGGTTTTATCATTAAAAGTTTAAATTGTTCGAGTTGACCCATTATAGGGTTTAGGTCAACCCAAAGGTCAAAGTGGTGATTTTTGGATTAAATTTTGGTCACTTTGATCAATTTCAAGTTGATCATGTCAATGTCTATCTTTGAAGTCAGTTTGTGGTCAAGGGATATGGGTTAGCCATTTTGACCGATTTTAATGTTTTTAGGTCAAGTGTTGACCAATGGGGTTAGGGTGGTTGTCTTTATGTCATGTATGGATTGTTTTGATCAAATTTCAATTACTTATGTCAAAGAATGACCAATAAGGCCAATGCAATAATCTTTGGGCCATGGTTTGACCATTTTGTCCTAATTTTTCCTTTTAGGTCATGAGGTGACCAATGAGGTCAATGTGGTGGTTTTTAGATCATTGGTTGACCATTTTTTGTCATATTTATGTCAAGGATTGATCATTGTTGACCTAAGATGATCATGATTGATCAGTTTAGGTCCAGGGTTGACCCAAATGATTTATTTAACCTTGTCATGGTTAATTTAATCATAAGGTTATTAGTTTTTGTAACCATATCTAGGTTTTACTAGGGTTGGTAATGTTTGGTCATATTGATATTGTCAAATGATCAAATGAGTCATATTTGATCAATTAATGTCTATATTGTCATTATTGATTTTATTAATCCAAGGTGTCATTGGCTTATTGTCAAAAAGACCTTGTCAAGGTTTCATCCTAAGTCTCGAGATTTGTTGTCTCTTGGTAAATTTTAGGTCACTATTGGAAGACTTCCTTTCTTGATAACCCTCAAAAAAGTGATGTCAACAGTAAGTAAGGCATAAGGTTTAATTAAGTCAAATTATAGTTAGTCTTAATTAGGGTTTAGGGTTACTTAAGCTTAATGTAACTAAGCTTAAGAGTTAATTAAATATAATTAGGGTTAGACTTAATTAGGGTTTAAGATTATTTAAGTCTTATGTAAGTAAGGATTAAGGGTTCATTAAGTCTAATTAAGGTTAGACTTAATTAGGGTTTAGGGTTACTTAAGCCTAATGTAAGTAAGGCTTAAGAGTTCATTAAGTCTAATTAATGTTAGACTTAATTAGGGTTTATGATTATTTAAGCCTAATGTAAGTAAGGCTTAAGAGTTAATTAAGTTTAATTAGGTTTTAGGGTTGTTGTAAGGCTTAAGAGTTAATTAAGTCTACTTAGGGTTAGACTTAATAAGGGTTTAAACGTTATTATGCCTAATGTAAGTAAACCTTAAGGGTTAATTAAGTCTAATTAAGGTTAGCCTTAACTAGGGTTTAGGATTACTTAAGCCTAATGTGAGTAAGGCTTATGAGTTAATTTAATCTAATTAAGGGTTATACTTAATTAGGGTTTAAAGGTTTAATTAAACCTAATTTAGGTAATGTTTAATTAATTAATTAAACCTAATTAGGGTTAGGTCTAATTAGGGTTTAGGATTAATTAAACCTAATTTAAGTAAAGTTTAATTGATTAATCATACCTAATTAAGGTTAGGTTTAATTAGGGTTTAGGATTAATTAAACTTAATTTAAGTAGGGTATAATTGATTAACTTGACCTAATTAGGGTTAGGTCTAATTAGGGTTTAGGATAAATTAAACCTAATTTAATTAAGGTTTATTTGGATTAATTATACTTTATTAGGGTTAGGTCTAGTTAAGGTTTATGATTAAATAAACCTATTTTAAGTAAGGTTTAATTGGATTAATTGGACCTAATTAAGGTTAGGTTGAATTAAGGTTTATGATTAATTAAACCTAATTTAAGTAAGGTTTAGTTGGATTAATTAGATCTAATTAGGTTTAGGTCTAATTAAGGTTTAGGATTGATTAAATTTAATTTATGTAAGTTTTAATTGGATTAATTAGACCTAATTAAGGTTAGGTCTAATTATGGTTTAGGATTAATTAAACCTAATTTAAGTAAGGTTTAATTGGATTAACTAGACTAATTAGGGTTAGGAATACTTAAGGTTTAGGATTAATTAAACTTAATTTAAGTAAGGTTTAATTGGATTAATTACACCTAATTAGGGTTAGGTCTAATTAAGTTTTAGGATTAATTAAACCTAACTCAAATATGGTTTAATTGGATTAATTAGACCTAATTAGGGTCAGATCTATTAAATGTTCAAGATTAATTAAACTTAATTTATGTAAGGTTTAATTGGTTAATTAAGTCTAATTAGGGTTAGACTTAATTAAGGTGTAAATGATTAATTAAAACTAATTTAGGTAAGTTTTAAATAATTAATTAAGTCTAATTAGGGTTAGATTTAATTAGGATTTAAAGTTTAATTAAACCTATTTTAGGTAAGGTTTATTTTATTAATTAGACCTATTTATGGTTAGGTCCAATTTCGGTTCATTAAATTAAACCTAATGTGATTAAGATCTAACTTGGTTTAATTAGGCGTAAATGGTGTCTTAAACCTAATTAGGTTTTACTAAGTTAAACCTAATGTGACTAAGGTCTAAATTGGTTTAGTTAGATCTTAATGGTGTCTTAGACCTAATTAGGGTTTGCCTTGAGTCTATTTGGAGTTAGACTCAAAATTGACCTAGTCCATTGTGGAATGGGCTAAGTATGGTGATGTTTTCACTTTTAAGAATTTTTAAGGTTTTAAATATTAATTAAAATTAATAATTTTGACCCTAAAAACAAAAATGTCATTTTAAGTTTTCAAAAGGTTTAGATTTTTTATTTTAAGGTTTAAGTTTGTCACCCTAGAGTTTTTTAACTAATTTCATTTTCAATTTCCTATTCTCTAATTTTTATAATTATTTTGATAAATAATTATAAAGTTTAATAGAAATAAGGTAAATTGAACTTAGAGGTGTTATCATGGCTTAGAAAAATCACAGAATGTTTCTCAAGATGAAAAGATTGTTCTATGAAAATTGTATAATTTTTTTACTTATAATTATTTTTAAATAATTAAATTACTCCAAAGAGTAATTCATTAATAAAAAATAAAATATTTAAATATTAAATTATGATTTTTGTCTTGTAATGTTCTCCTCATCACCCGAGTCTGAGGGTATTTTTATTTTATTTTTATGATTTTTCGATGTCAAGATATCTATTTTTGAAGTTTTTAAGGTTATTCAATATTTAAATAAATCCTAATTAACCACAGAGAGTCGCGTGTCCTCTTACGCGTAAAAACGTGCTTGATCAGCAGTGGGGTGATCCACTGAAAATTTGGTAGCTTTTTAAGGTCTATTTTATACCTATTTTTGTAAAGGAAGGTATTTTGTATGTCTTTTGATTTTAGGTATAATAAATGACATTTGGAGAAAATGAAACAAAAATGGTACAATTTGGAGCAAAAATTAGCAAAAAAGCAAATTTTAGCCTAGCACATTTTGATAAGTCTTTCTTTGCTTAATCTCTTTTACACTTCTTACATATTTTTAAATGAGATTATATTTTAAAGAAAGGTTAGTTTTATGTTTATTTTATTGGGCTATCTGTTAGGAATGCAACGCAAGTGAATTGGGGCGAATCACAGCTTCAACGGAGCCAAAAAAAGCAAAACGGTGGAGCAGCATAAAGTAGGGCACCAGACGGCACCCTATCCAGCGTTAAACCATTCTAGAGTCCAAAAGCACTAAAATATCATTGGAAAGAGCACTGAACAGCTCCTAGACAGCGTCGGACTGCGTCAGAAGTGGTTATTGGCCATATTCATCGAATCTAGATGCTTTTTTGAAAGGTTTCTTCAAGCACCTCTTAGGAAATTTGTCCCTACACTATTTTAAAGCAAATTTGAATCGAAAAAATTGTGGTAGATGTTAGGCAAAACATAGAGAATGCTTAGAGTTCTTAGAATAGGAGTAGAAATGTAGATTTCTACCTTTTTAGAGGGATTGGTGAGGGGATTTTGAGAGAATTTGTAAGGGTTTGTTCTAACAATGCATGGATCAGCGGGATACTTTATGGGAGAGATTTTCTTCTTTCTTGTAAGGGGAAAAAGCTAAGTATTGTGATCTTCATTATCTTATGATTTTGTAAACACTTCTTTTGTTGATTTGCTATGAAATGAGGTTTTCTGTTGTGTTTTCTTTGTGCTTTGTGATGTCTTTCTCTTACTCTTTCTTCTTCTTAGGAAATAGTGGCCTGAGAAGATTATGTCGTTACTTTCTTTTTACTATTCTTTTGAAATGAGTAGGATTCATGTGTATGATATTGTGATGCATGTTAGAAGATTTAATTATAAATGTGATGGTTTTTACTTGCACTTCATTTACATTACAAAAAAAGCTCGTTGTAGTGTTAAAATTTATTGTAATTGCGCTATGATTCTAGAGGGAGGTGTAATACTCAACAAAGTGGAATCACATTCAAATTCCATGGATGGTGAAGTTCATGGGGGTTGAATGCAAATAAATAGGGAAATATACTTTGATGGGCGTACAATTGGAGATTTTAGGGTGACAGACTAAAATCCCCAAATTTGTTCTAGTGTTTGGAGCTCTAGAGTGAGAGCCAGTACCCTCCTAGCCTTACCACGGATTTAGGGACAAAACCTAGGATTAGTCAATGTTCTTTATGCACTCAGAAGAGTGTATAGAATATGATTGCTCCTATTTGGCACATACAATATTTAAAGCATCTCATTTCTTTACATTATCCAATTCATTACTTAAGAATAGTAGTTTTTATTATCTCAAAATTCTCCAAACTAATTTATCTAGAAAAGGTTATCTTTAGTACCAATATTTTCTTTTAGGAGTAGTTATTAGTTATTTTAAATTAAGATTTACCTTTAAGGGTAGTTGTTAAAAAAAACCACTTATATCGACCTTCCAATCTAAAGTCTAATAATAGTAGACTAGAATTTAACTAAGGACCTCTTACCTCGCTTCCTTGTGGGTTCGATAAACGGGACTCCACTAAAGTCTTGTATTACTTCAGCGATACGTATTCTTGCGTTTGAAATTGTGAGTGTATAAATTCATTATAAATATATAAATCTAGTTTCATCAATTATTGAATATAAAAAAGTCACATCAAGTTTTTGACTCCGTTGTCGGGGAAGCATCAGAAAGAATTTTAGGAGAATTTTATTTAAAATAATTAGGCTTAGAATTGGAAAACTTTAGTGTCATAAAATTGTTTTTGTATGAAAAGTATTTTTGGTATGAAAAAGTGTTGTGAAAAAAATGTTTGTGTTAAAAATAAGGAGTTTGTGAAAATGTATTTTTGTGTTTAATGTATTTTTCCTTTTACTTGTTATATTGTTAATGTATTGTTTGTTGTGTTATGTTTGCAAAATAAAGGATCTGTAAGACTTATGACATATGTTCCCAAGTTAGAGAAATGGAAGAAAATCAAAAAACAAAAAGAACTTGAGAAAAGTATAAATGGAAATGGAATACATTCAAAATAATAACTTGTAATAACATCATAAATCATTGATGGATTATGTAAATGCTGCGACAAATGAAATTCAGTCAAGTATACAAAACTTTGTCGTAGAAGCTGACTCGTTTGAACAAAATCTAGTGATTATCCAACTTGTGCAGAACAACCAGTTTGGGGGAACTTCTTTGGAGGATCCCTATTTACACTTATCTAGTTTTCTAGAACTTTGCGCTACATTTTGTTATAACAACATGTCAAACGATGTTGTTAGGCTAAGGCTTTTTCCTTTCATACTAAGGGATAAGGCTAAAATGTGGTTATACGGATTAGCACCTGGTTCTATTAAAATTTGGGAGGAGTTAACTCAAAACTTCCTAGCTAAGTATTTTCCACCAACAAGGAATACTAAACTTAGAAACAATATAATATCATTTTGTTAGTATGAAGGGGAATCATTATACAAAACCTGAAAATGATTTAAGGAACTCTTAAGAAAGTGTCCACATCATGCTCTGCCGGATTGGTTAGTCATTCAAACTTTTAATAATGGGTTAGTAGGATCCCTTAAGTCCATTATTGATGTTGTTGTTGATGGTTCATTGATGCTCGACTTTATATTTTGCAAGAATTTATGAACTCAAATTTATAGATTTATAATAATTTTGTTATGTCCAAGCATTCAATGCAAGTACACGTATCGTATCAAGTAATACTGGGCTCTAATGGAGTCCTAGATATCGATTTCACAGGGAAATATTAAAGTTTTAAGAAAGCATTACACAATGTGTAATAAGCACTCAATTTAAGGTTTACTACTTACTACTACTATGCAGGAAACAGTAAGAATAACGAAACAGTAACACTTAACTAACTACAATTACTTCTAATAACTTTAAGAACAATATTAACTAACAGACAGACTAAACTAAATATTTGAAAGGTTTTTGATATATGAGAAAAGTATCTTTCCTCTTTCAATGAGAATATGATGTATGGATTAATATAGAATAGTTATCTATTTTATTGTGCCAAATAGGAGTATAGATAATTCTTTACCCTTAAAAGAGTACCCCCACTTCTAGGTAAGAAAAGAACATTAACATATTCTAAGTTTAGTCACTCACTCTAAGGCTAGGCTGGGAGGATATCGGCTCTCACTTCGGAGCTTCCACTCACCCTCTCGAAGGTTAACCTTTGATATTAATTACTAATCTTAGAACCAATTTGGGGACTTCAGCCTGTCACCCTGAAATCTCCACATTGAAGTCCATCAAATCATATTTCCATATTTATTTGCACTCAATTCCCATGAACTACGCAATTCATCCATAGAAATTAAATGGATCATTCATTATTGTTGTAGGACATTAAATCCTTTCAAACTTAATGTTCAACAACATATTTTAACATTTCAATTGGCCAAATAAAAAGTAAATTAAGTTCTAAATTAAAAACCGTCCAAAAGCAGTTACTCAAAACTCACTAAAAACTACTGTGGAAGACACAAGACACTCTCTAGACACTCTTCTCCACACACGTTTTGTCCAAAAGCAGTTACTTATACGATAGGGATGAAATCCCAAGAGTTCCCATAGGCATCCCTTCAAAATGTCGCCAAAACTATTCAAATTTGAACTCCACCGACTTTGGGCGCCGGCGGCACTCTATCGTGCCATTTAACTGTTGTGCTCTCTGGATTTGGGTGTGGCGGCGCCAGTACACTTTTTCACCATTTTGCTCCTTTTTGCTCCTTTTTGCTCTGGATTCGTTCCTTTTTTTCTTTTTTTCACTCCAATCACCTAAAATAATCATACCTACAGCAAATCATGAAGAATACCTTTCTTTAAAGTATAGTATCACCAAAAATGGGTAAAATTAAATAAAAAATCGTATATATTTTTAGTGCATCAGAATCCCAAAAACTTTAACTATTACTTGTCCTCAAGTAATCTTTTTACTACATAAAATATAATTCTAGGCAATGTACTTTTCAACTGTAATAAACTAAAATTTTTCATTCAAAAGAATATATTGGTTAGATTTTCAAAAAGAAATTTAGTAACTCAGGTCAACACTACAGGTATAAGAATATTCAGCAATCAAGTCTAAGAGTTCTAGTCTTCTATTTATTTCAAGATGAACCATAATTTGTCACATTAAGAGTGCCTCAAAAGATTATGTGAAAAAGGAGTTTATGTAAACTTCATTAGAATGTAGGCCAGTACTTCAAACATAAATTCAGAAATGAAATCTAGCTCTCTCTTTAGGGTGATTCATGTGAAGCCAATTTTTTATTAGACATCTCCTCACACTTCTCCTCATAAACATTTTTCTTTTTTTTCTCTCTTTTTTTTAGGGATTGTTTTTCAATCCTTCTTTTCTTCTCTTTCTTTTTTTTTATTTATTGAGGATTACTATATCTGGATAGCTCTTTTATTAATTTTGAACTTCACTCTCCTCTTTTTAAAGTTCAAACTTGAAACATCTCCTTACTTCATAGTTAAGTATAAGCTTTATTATTCATCATAAAGTTGCAATCTCTTCTTAACACACCATACTTTAAGTTCCTTAACATTTCAAAAATATAATTTTCTTTACTTTAAATAGTTGACTATAATCAAATCCTTTCATACCAAATATCTTACTTCTATAAAATCAACCTTTATCACTAAAAATTATTCATCCTAATTTCCTTAATATTCAATTGAAATAAAAAGTTTTAGTTATCTTATAATAAGTTTCAACTGTAATAAGTTATGTTAATAATTTTTGAAAATATAATAATTGAGAAAAAATAAAAGTTAGTATTTCTCTACCCTCCCTCAAACTTAAATTTTTCAATAAATTTGAAACAGTTCAGAGTAGAAGAAAACTAACCTTTCTGTTCTGGGATCTTGAAATCTTCAACAGCTATCTGGTATTAATCAAAATTTACAACTAGCAGGCATGAAACAATTAGTAGCAGTGATATAATAAATTTTTAAATAATTGCATGGGTAAAAAGAAATTAACATTAAACATCTAAACATTCAACAGAACACAATAACATGAAACAAACTATCACACTTCTAACTGTACAACTAATAGTTTTAATGTTTCAGTACATCATAACAGTACAAGATGAAAAGTAAATAACACTACATCACAACAGTACAACACAGGGTTACACATCACATGAAAAGTAAATATCCACTACATTACATCAGTACAACACAACAGACTAAGAACAACAGAAATAAAACAAACAATCTACCAGTCTCTATCACCAGGATAAGCAACAGTCATCAGCAGGGTCATCAGCAGGGTCAAGTCTATATGGTGTATAGCTGGGGAAAGTAGGAAATATCACATCGGACTCCCCCCTCATAAATCTGACCTGAGCATCATAATAAGCAATATCAAACTCAACTCTCCTCTAGAGATAATCTTCATTCACATCACTCTTCACCTCAAATACATCCATCCGACCATGGAGTCTATCCATACTAAAACTCTGTAGTCTTAGCTGCTCCATAATATCAGATAAGGTAGGCGGCTCAGAAGTAGATGGAACATCATAACTAGTAGTAGGAATATCAGTACTCCTACGCCAGCTCTGGCTCCTACATGAGACTCATAAGTATGGATAATGTTCTTTGTAATATGTCTCAATGGTATAGCAACTTCCTCAGAATTACTGAACTCCACTCCAGACTGAACACAGAGGGCATGAACTAAAGCAGGATGTCCTAATCCTCCAGTGTTCTTGCCTCTAGCAATCGTCTGAATATTATTGTAAATAATAGCTCTAATATTAATCTTTTTCATCTTCTGAATACAGTAGTTCGAAATCGCTCTTTCTCTAGTCACTTCACTGCAGTGATAAGATGGTAATAGACTTGCAGAAATGAAATAATGTCAAACTTTTGAAGCAAAATTCAAAGTGGAGGCGGGGAAATTTATCAACTGTTTTTTACTTACTTTCCATTCTCCTCGTTCGTCAGTCAGAAAAGCAATAACTTCTCTCATATTCTCCCTCCCAGTGTTAAAGTTTTCATATTCACACACGAATGGTTTCCGAGTCTGATAGAAAGCATTTATATGCTGAAGAGTAAACTCAACCATCTTCCCTCTAACAAGCACATACTCAGTCTCAGTCCAGGGTATGTTAGAATAAAATTCTCTAACAACTTCCATAACAACATTCGCAGTGAAATAACAAAATTGCTCCCAGTTTCGCTCTGTAAATAATAGTTCTACAGATCTGCCGGGACTATCAAAAGCTCGATCTTGGATACACTTCTTTTTGTGAAGGATAGAGTTATAGAGAAATTGGGCTTTGACGTTAACAAACCTCTCCTCATCAAAATCCAATTTCCTCTTCCCTATTGGAGCAATGTGAATTTCTAAAATTTGCAAGAAAATTACAATAAATCTCAAATTCGCAATGTAACAAACTATAAACACTATGTTAAACACGTAAGAGCATATTTTATCATGGAAATCTCAAAATCTCTTTAAAACTCCAAAAATTCACCATAGGCAATGTGAGAGATTTCCATGGTGAAAATCCAAAAATTTTATCTTAAAGTGAAGCCCTTACCAAGAGAAGTGAAAATCTGGTGTCGAAAATTCTTGAAATCTCTTTAAATATAAGATCTAGCAAGCCCTAGATCTTCAAAATCGCAAAAAAGGAGGAGGAAGATGAAGGAAATGGAAAATTTTTGCGGGTCCCAGTGCAATCGAGGGTTTTAGCCCTGGATCTTCAAAATCACAAAATTGAGGGTTTTAGGCCTTTTTCTGGGTTTGGGCGCCGGCGGTGCTCTATTTAAAAATATTGGCCAACTCTCTAGATTTGGGCGCCGGCGACGCAAATTATTTTCTGTGTCCGAAAATTTTTTTCATAATTTCGATCGTTTCGACGTCCACAATGATGTTTAACAGTTCAATATGCATTTACATCATCCCATAAGAAATAATTAACACAATTTTTCACACGAACAATACACAATAATCTTATATATATAAAATCCAAGTTACATCATAGACACTAAATATGTTCATTCAAACTAACTATTCTTAGATGTTTAGTGCAGCAAGTTCTCTATGATAAGCAAGCACTAAGATCTAAGCACACAATGAAAGTAAACACATTCAAATCCAAGTTCAAATCTCAATGCAAATACTACACAAACCAAACATAACTAAGCAAAACAAACTAAACACACAACAAACATAAGTAGAATCCATGAATTACTCCACATCAGTTTCAGAACTATCCTCTCCACTAATGTCTCCAATTGATTGTTGATGCACAAACAAGTTATAGAATGGACGAAATGGAAATTCTTCAGATGATTCTTCAGCAATCACCGCATTCTTTTTCATAAGATTGATCAAGCCCATCTCAATTCGACCAGTGTGATTGAATTGCTCTTTCATTCTCCAATCTATATGATCGAATAAATCAGAAATGTTATTGATCACATTCATAATGTTTCGTACCTCTTTCTAAAATTTTTTGATCCTCTTCAATATCATTCTCGAACCTTCAGGAAAATAGAGTTGAATTGGCAGTGAAGTATGTGTTGGTTGACCAGCAAGCAAATTCATGTCATCTTCATCTCCAACTTTCTGGTAGTCGTAGGGATTAGTTGGATCAATAGGCCTCCATGGAAGAAGAACCTTTTCCCAACTTTCATAAGGAACCTGTGAATCACTACATAACAGAAATATGGTGGATGGGTGTCCAAGCCCATATTTATAGCCATGCACAATTAATCCAAGTACTGATTTCATAATAATATTACCAATATCAACCGGCCTCCCAATTTGACTACAAAAATTAAAAATGGCACTTTCCTTGGTTACCTTGCTAATCTTCAATGTCAGAAATAACTTTGCCGAAATAAAGTAATGCCACTGCTTCGATACTGGATTGAGAGATGCAGATGGGAAACTCATGTATCCATTCTCTCTAACTTCCCATTCATCATTCTCTTCCGTCAGATATCGATATACATCATTCATATTATCCCTCATGGCTTTGAAATTAGAATAATGGCAAATAGATATGTTATCGATCATAAAGAGATCATTGATTCGTGCAGGTTTGACTTGAACAAATCTACCATGCACAAATACGAACCCTTGGCTGATCTCGTGAAGATTTCCATAAAATGTTTTCATGATGCAAACAACAACGGCAGCAGTAGTTGCTCTACCTAAAAAATACCCATTTATATGTCTTATTTGTGATTCAATTCTTAAGGATATTATGCTTTTGGATTTAGATGATTAAAAAATAGTCCAAGAAAGAAAAATAATGAAAAAGGAGAAAAAAGGAGAAAAAATGGAGCTTATGGAGCAAAAAATTGGAATTATTAGCCTAGCGCCTAGGCGCCAGAATCCGGTGCCAAAGTGCCAGCTTGATACTGACGCTATTAAGATTTTTTGATGATTTTGGGGAGTTATTTTAATGGAGTTAAGTGATTATTGGAGCTTCTAGAAGACTGGAAGTTACTCCTAATATATAGGACAAGTGATACAATGCATATGGACACATGAATTGATTTTAATTGTAAAGAGGTGTGATCCAAAGTGAAGAGGTGTGATCCAAAGTGAAGAGGTGCGAAGACTTGGTCACGGAGTCCAGCGCCTATGCGCCAGATCTCAGCACCTAGGCGCGACAGTTACTTTCTAGAAGATGCATTGAACTTGGATAAATTTTGAAGGGGTGCCTTAAGCAACCCCTGGTCAAATTTAGAACTGTATAAATAGGAGCCCATTCTACAGATAAAATCGCACCATATAGTCTCTTTCACCCCTTCTTGCATCTTTAGCCCCTTTTAGCACCTTCTTCCCCCCCTCTAGTTTTACTTAGTTTTTTAGTCTCTTCCACACTTAGGGTGCCACTTTAATTTGTATCTAATGAGTTTATTTTAAGTATTTATCATGTGTTATTGTTGTTGGAGTCTTTCATCATTGCTTTGGAGCCAGTAGAAGTCAGCGGATCACTTGAAGGAACACTTCAAATAAGTATTTGTACCTTGGTTCAAAGTTTTATAAATATGTTTTGTTGTGTGATTTCAATGTGTTCTGAGTAGTTAGTTATCTTTCTCCTTTCAATTATGAAAAGTTAACAAATTAATTATATTTTGTAGGAGAATTAAATTTAAAATATTTAAAACATTATGATGATATTAATACCTGATCTTAGTTTACTTTTTCAATTAGCCATTTAAATTGTTAAAACCTGTTGAAGAATTTTGAGACCTATCCAGAGATAAATTCTTAACTAGTAAATATCACATGAATCCTTGTGTATTCAATGGCTTTATGCGGGTTATTCAAGGTGAAGTGCAAATAAATAGGAAGATATTATTTATTGGGAGTAAAATTAATTAGGTTTTAGACTGAATGACTAAATTCTAATAATTTGGTTTATAGAAAGGGAACGGGTCACTGGTAGGGCCGACCATAGCGACCCTTGAACATCTAGTAGTGTGAGCCTAGATTAACCCATTCTACTAATAAAACAACCTGAACCGATCTATAGATTAGTTAATGTTCTTTGCAGCTGGATCAAAGGGTAAAGAATAGAAATACTTCTATTTGGTACAATATCATAATCTAAATTCCCCACAAAAGATAATTATTCTAAAAATCTTGGATTAGTTGAAAAGGTGAAAGTCATTTTTATACTTGCATTGAATTTTAATTACTCGCTTACTTTACTTTATTATTAGCTTACTTGCTTACTTGCTTATAGTAAAAATTGTTAGTAAATTAAATTTGAAAATAATATATATATATATATATATATATATATATATATTACTTTTAATTTGAAAATTTTCATTATATTTCTTGCATTTCTTACTTTTTATAAAAACACTATCCCTGTAGGATCGATAACCAGAACTCCACTAGAGCCCTATATACTTGAACGATACGTATACTTGCGTTTAAAATTGTGACTTTTACAATAATTATTATAAAATCTAATTATAAATTCATAAGTAAAAGTAAACATCACACATTAAGTTTTTGAAGCCATTTTTCAGGAATTAAATATTCTAAAAAGTGTTATCAAACTCCTGTATTTAAAAGCATATATAAAGTCGCATCGCATCAAGTTTTTGGCACCGTTGCCGAGGATAGAATAGAATAAAAAGTAAAAAGAAAGATAAATAAAACAATAAAAAAACAAAAAAACAAACAAAAATAAAACAAAAATATTTTAAATTTTATGCGTAGTTCTGGATCGAAAGGATTATTACCTTTCGGTTCTGAATTAGAACGAACAATTAAAAGAATTAAAAAAGGAAAACAAATTCAAAAATATCAAGAAATGGCTAACTTACATAACAATAATCAAAATCCAAAAGAAATTAATGAACAAAATATTTATAAACCATTAAGGGAATATGCAAACCCCACAGCTGATGAACTTCATGTTAGTATTCAAATGCCAACTGTAGATGCTAATTCTTTTGAGCTTAAATCTTCTATTATTCAAATGGTTCAAAATAATCAATTTGGAGGAACACCTAATGAGGATCCAAATTTACACCTTGCTAGTTTTTTAGAACTTTGTGCTACCTTTAAATATAATAATATTTCTGATGATGCTATTAGGCTTAAACTCTTTCCTTTCTCCTTAAAAGATAAAGCAAAAATGTCGCTTAATTCATTAGCAACTTATTCTATTAAAACTTGGTCAAATATGGCACAAAAATTCCTTGTTAAATATTTTCCTCCTTCTAGAACTGCTAAATTGAGAAATGATATTACTTCATTTACGCAATTTGATGGAGAAAGAATTTATGAAGCTTGGGAAAGATTTAAAGAACTATTAAGTAAATGTCCTTATCATGTTTTACCAGATTGGTTAATCATTTAAACATTTTATAATGGACTTATTGGATCTCTTAGATCTATTATTGATGCTGCTGCTGGTGGTTCTTTAATGGCTAAGACATTTGAAGAAGCCTACACCTTAATTGAAGAAAATGCTAAAAATAATTTTCAATGGCCTTCTGAAAGGGTTAATCCTAAAAGAATGGCAAGTATTCAAGATAATGAAGCCTTTTCTATTTTAGCTTCACAAGTGGCTGCAATATCTAAGAAATTAGATAATTTTGCTATTAACATATCACATGTAAGTAATGATAATTCTGCAAATTCTGATGATTCTCAAACAGTGGAAACTTTGCATGTTATTACTAGTAAAACAAATAAGCCTTATTCTAATTATTATAATCCTGGTTGGAAAAATCATCCTAATTTTAATTGGAGTAATGGACATCAACAATGGAATAATAATCAAGTTAATCCAAATTGGAACAATCAAGGAAATTCAAATTATAGACCAACTTACCCTCCTAGTTATAACAATCAATAGAAAAAGTTGTTTTTAGAAGAATTGATCTTGTAACTAAGCAATCAACTACAAAGTCAAAATATTGTTATTCGTAAGAATTAGAATCAGATGGTTCAAATCGCTAATTTCATTAATTACAGACCTCAAGGAACACTGCCTAGCAATGTCGAAATTAATCCTAAAGAATCTGGAAAAGTACAAGAACAAGCAAAAGCTGTACAACTTAGAAGTGGAAAGGAATTAAAAGAGAAAACACATGATGAGATTGAAAAAGAGAAAGAAGTTGAAGAGATTGAAAAACCTAAAGATACCCTTTCTCCAAGTAAAGATCAGACTGTAGTATCTATTGAAGTGGAAGTTGAAAGACAACCACCACCTTTTCCTCAAAGACTAAAATAGTAGAAGCTTGACCATCAATTTTCTAAGTTCTTTGAAATTTTTAAGAAACTTAACATCAACATTCCGTTTGCTGAAGTTTTGGAGCAAATGCCAAGCTATAAAAAATTTATGAAGGATATTTTAAGCAAGAAGAGAAAATTTGAAGCTTATGAAACTATTCCATTAAGTAAAAAATGTAGTGCAATAATTTAGAAGAAATTACCTCAGAAACTTAAAGATCCTGAAAGTTTCACTATACCATGTGCCATTGGAGAAAAATTCTGTGGAAAAGCCCTATGTGATTTAGGAGCAAATATTAATCTCATGCCATTTTCAATCTTTCGAAGGTTAGATTTAGGAGAGATTTCTCCTACCACTGTAACTCTTCAGTTAGCTAATTGATCGATCACTTATCGTAAAGGAGTTATAGAGGATGTTCTTGTTAAGGTAGATAAATTTATCTTCCCTGTGGATTTCATTGTTCTAGATATGGAAAAAGATAAAGTAATACCCTCTAATTTTAGGGAGACATTTTCTAGCTACAGGACGAGCTATGATTGATGTGCAAAAAGGAGAATTAAAGAATGAGAGTTAACGATCAAGAGATAACATTCAATGTTCTGAAATCAATATGGAATCCTGATAAAGAAAAATGCTATCAGATGGATATTATTTTATTATATAATTGAAAATCATTATCAAGAAAATTTTAAGGTCAATTCTGATGATAAAGATAAATAATCTATGTTATATAATGAGTCATTAAACGAAGAAATTGAAAAATTAAATGAAGAAAATTTATCTGAAGAAACTCATTATATTCATGAAAATTGGGAAATTTTAGAAACAACTAAAAATGATATAATTTTACCCTCAATTGAAAAAGC
This sequence comes from Papilionanthe hookeriana x Papilionanthe teres, assembly GCA_022702705.1. Classification (NCBI taxonomy): domain Eukaryota; kingdom Viridiplantae; phylum Streptophyta; class Magnoliopsida; order Asparagales; family Orchidaceae; genus Papilionanthe; species Papilionanthe hookeriana x Papilionanthe teres. Next base: position 133,663,021 of record CM040428.1, on the reverse strand, counting down.
GACTAAAGTGGAATTAAAGATGTTACCTGCACATTTAAAGTATGCATTTCTTGGAAATTCATTAACTTTACCTGTAATTATATCTTCAGAACTAAGCAAAGATCAATAAGAAAAATTAATAGGAGTTCTGAAAAATTATAAGAAAGGTTTTGGTTGGACTATTACAGATATAAAAGGAATAAGCCCTTCAATCTATATGCATAGAATTTTAATGGAAGAAAATTGTAAACCCACTGTTGAACCTCAAAGAAGATTGAACCCAATTATGAAAGAGGTTGTTAAGTAAGAGATTTTGAAAAGGCTAGATGCTGGAATTATTTATCCTATTTTGGATAGCCAATGGGTAAGTCCTATTCATTGTGTTCCGAAGAAAGGAGGAGTAACTGTCACTGTTAATGAAAAAAATGAATTAATCCCAACAAGACAAGTTACTGGATTGCAAATTTGCATTGCTATTGAAAATTAAACAATGCTACTAGAAAGGATCATTTTCCTTTACCTTTCTTGGATCAAATGCTGGATAAACTAGCTGGACACTCATATTTCTATTTTCTGGATGGATATTCTGGTTATCATCAATTACCCGTTCCTACTGCGGATCAAGAGAAGACAACATTTAACGTTAGAAGAATGCCTTTCAGTTTATGCAATACACCTGCAACTTTTCAAAGATGTATGATGTCAATATTCTGTGATTTGATTGATAAAGGAATTGAAGTATTTATGGACGATTTTTCAGTATTTGGAACTTCTTTTGAATCTTGCTTGGAAAATATAGTGAAAGTTTTGAAGAGATGTGAAGAAACAAATTTAGTTCTAAAGTGAGAAAAATGTTAACTTATGGTCACAGAAGGAATTGTACTTGGACATAAAATTTCACAAAGAGGGATAGAAAATGATCAGGAGAAAGTGAAAATTATTACTGAACTTCAACCACCTACTACCGTTACTGATGTGAGAAGTTTTCTGGGTCATTCTAGATTTTATAGGAGAAATATAAAGGGTTTTTTAAAATTTTTAAACCTCTTTGACATTTATTAGAAAAAGAAGCTAAATTTGAATTTAATGAAGATTGTTTGAATGCGTTCAATATTTTAAAAGAAAAATTAATCATTGCACCTGTCATTGTTGCACCTGATTGGAATAAACCTTTTGAATTAATGTGTGATGCAAGTGATTATGCAATTGGAGCTGTATTAGGACAATAATATGAGAAAATTTTCAAAGTTATATATTAGGCTAGCAAAACTTTAAATAAAACTCAAATAAATTACACTACTACTGAAAAAGAACTGTTAGCAATAGTATATGCCTTTGATAAATTTAGACCATATCTTCTTGCAACAAAATGTAACGTACATACTGATCATTCTGCAATTAAATATTTAATGTATAAAAAAGATGCTAAACCTAGATTTATCAGATGGGTTTTACTTTTACAAGAATTTGACTTTAAAATTGTGAACAGAAAAGGAACTGACAACCATATTGTTGTTCATTTATCAAGATTTAAAAATAATAAAGAGAAGAATTATGATGAAAATATAAATGTCATTCAAGGATTGCAAATGCCCTGGTAGGCTGATATAGTTTACTATTTGGTTAGCAATATTTTACCTTATGGGATGAATAACAAATATATTATGAAATTCAACTATGATTGTAAATCATATATTTGGGAAGATCCTCATTTATTTAAAATAGGAAGAGATTTTGTGATTCAAAGATGTGTACCATATGAAGAAACTTTTGCAATTATTCAAAAATGTCACAATTCTGAATTTGGAGGACACTTTGGAGTAGATAAAACCGCATTTAAAATTTTAAACTCAGGATTTTATTGGCCTACCTTATTTAAAGATATTGGACATTATGTGAAAACTTGTGATCGATGTCAAAGAATTGGAAATATATCTAGAAAAAATGAAATGGATCTAAACTTTATATTAGACATTGAAATTTTCGATGTATGGGGTTTAGACTTTATGGGACCTTTCGTACCATCATCTGGAAAAATTTATATTTTATTAGCAGTTGGTTATGTTTCAAAGTGGATCAAAGCTGTAGCTTTACCTAACTGTGATTCCAAAAGTGTTTCAAAATTTTTAAAGAATGATTTTTACAAGATTTGGAATGCCAGGATAACTATCACAGATGGGCGAAGACATTTCAGAAATATAAGAATTCAACATTACGGGAAAAATTTGGAATTAAACATAGAATTGCAATTTCTTATCATCCTCAAACAAGTGGAATGGCTGAAGTATCAAACAGAGAAATTAAAAGAATATTAGAGAATACTGTTAATCCTAAAAGAACTGACTGGGTTGATAGACTTGATTCTGCATTATGGGCTTACAGAACAGCTTATAAGACACCTATCGGAATGTTACCTTATCTGTTAATTTTTGGTAAACGTTGTCACTTACCTGTTGAACAGGAACACAAAGCTTATTGGGTGAAAAAGGAGTTCAATTTTAATTTGAATGATGCAAGAGAAAAATGATTAGTATAACTAAATGAAATGGAAGAGATAAGAAATGAGTCCTATGAGAATGCAAGGATTTATAAGGAAAGAATGAAGAAATTGCATGACAAAACGATTTCAAGGAAAATATTCGAGCCTGGACAAGAAGTATTATTATTTAATGCTCGTTTAAAAGTTTTTCCTGGAAAATTAAATTTTAAATGGATGGGACCATTTATAATTGAGAGAGTATACCCTTATGGAGCTGTGGATATTAAAGATCCCAAAACTAGAAATGTATTTAAAGTTAACAGATTAAGACTGAAGCCTTATATGGGAGAAATGAAATTAAATTACAAAGAGGCTTATGAGCTGAGTCTACCCGATAATTCAATTAATTAGGTCGGGCTGACGACATTCAACCAAGCGCTTTGTGGGAGGCAACCCATATTTATTAGTGTGAGTTAAATTATTGCTGTAAGGTTAGGTCTTGGTCTTGACTAAAATTTGTATATAACTTCTCGAAATAGAAAGCTAACAAGTCTGTATTGGCTTAAGCTAAACATTATCTTGAAGTATATGGAATTTGGACTTGGACCACTCCATGTCAAATGTGAGTAAAAAGGAGATCAAGTTACCCTTTGTTTGTGATTGTTTGTGATTTGAGTTTTTCGTAATTGTGTTTGAGTGTTGATCATACCCTTTTTTTAGACCTATTTTTACGACCGAAACTTGCAAAAATTAACAATACGCGAATCAAAGTTAATCGAGGTTCCGGTGCCTAAGCGCCAGAATGGCCTGCATATCAATGATCCGGCGCCTAGGAGCCAGATTCCGACGCCTAAGCACCATGGTTACAGATCGTGTAAAAACCGAAAATCTTCAGTTTCTCACATGAAATCTCTTTATGTATTGCCATATCTTCGTCCCCAATCCAATAGAAACCTTAATTTCGACCAGAGCGATCCATTTTGGACGAGTCAAGAAGGATTTGGAGGTAATGGATAGAGGAAATCATGGAAATGAGGTAAGATACAAATCTCCCAAAGATCCTCATCCTTATTTTAATAGTTTTATTGCTTTTAGTATGGAGAAATTGTTTAGTCGATTGGAGAAGATTGAAACGGAACTTCAAAGTATTGGTAATCCTCTCCATGAGATGTACCACCAATACAAACACTTGGAATGGCAAACCAAACTTCAATCTGATTATATGGCAGCCTATCATGACGCTTAAGTAGAAATGTATACGAAGAACAAGTGGATCGATGAAAAGACAGCATTGGAATTTCCAAGGGCGTTGGTGTTCTATCCCTTCAGTCCTAGCGAACTTCATTGCGAAAGAGATGGTAATTGAAGATCGGTGTTAAATAGATCTTATATGTGTTTTAGGTATGATCGAGTCATGTGTTAGTGTGTGAATATCGAATTTGTGTGTTTGCTTAACTGTTCAATGTATGTTGTTGAATTTGAAAATTTGCTTTGAATATGTTGTTGTTTGTGTTATTTATAAAACAATGAACCTTGATACAGTCTTGTTCTGAAATTTTTGAATTTGGAATGGAAGTTATGGATTGGAACTGAAGAATTTGGATACAATTTTGTGGATCTAAAATATCATTTTAAATTGATTGTGAAAATGTTTGGAGGATATAAATTGGATTAATACTCTCAAAAGAGTAATTAGCAGTCAAATTTGATAAGATTTGGTGGAAAATATAAAATTTAAATCAAATTTTTGGAAAGAAGAGTCTGGCGCCTAGGCTCCAAAATTCGGCGCCTAGGCGTCGGTTTGGCCTGAACCCGAAAACTCATCTTCTTAAACCCCCCCGTGCCATTTTGGAAGCCTAAACTTTCTCGTCCACTATTTTTCACAAAAATACCCCCTATATATCCCATTTAAAGCAGGATTTTCAAGTTTTTGAGCTTGAAATCACCCGATTTCTTCATCCTGTTGTCAGATCTACATTCTAAACTCATTATTTTCAATTTTCACCATGGATTTTGCTCTCATTGAGAAAATTTTAAATTTTGAGAAAATTTTGAATTTTAAGGTTAAATCCATGAAATTTTTAAGCTCTTTCAAGTTTGAAAATCTTAAATTAGTTTATTTTCCTAGATCCGTTGAATTCATTTCCCGTTTTTATTTCACGTTTAGATGGCACCTAAATCTAAGCGAGGAAAGGAACGAGAAAATTTTGATCATAGCAAGTTCGTCACTGCTGCTGCACACTTCTGATACAATGATTTTGCTACGACTCTGAAAGTTATCTCGGAGCTAAGTTTTTACAATCCTAGAGGAAGAAATGAGGATATAATCATTGCGCTCAACTGGCAACGATTCTACTATTTCACTGTTGTTTCTGTTATCCCGGTTGTTAGAGAGTTTTATGCTAATTTCGTGGATGCTAAAGAATACGAGATTTTCATCAGAGGAGTTGGAGTAGGATTCACTCCAGAACATATCAACATCTTTTACGGCCTACCGCCGAACATAGAGTGATATTACTTTGGATTATCTCCATTTGAGGGAGATTTAGATATGATTATTGCTTACCTGACTGATAGTATTGGAGCTTGGATGATCTGGAATGGAAAAAAGGTTAAATTTTTCATCTTCTAAGCTTAATGGTGTTTTGAAGGCATGACACTACTTTGTTTCTGCTCGTCTCCTTCCATTCAATCATCTGAGCAAGGCTACCAAAGATAGAGCTATCCTCAACTGCTGCATTCAAGAGAGGAGGCCTATTGATTTTGGGAGAATTATTTATGATCTGTAGAGGCTACTGCTCGTTCTAGCACTTCTATTGGAATTGGTTTTCCATCTCTGATCTATTCTCTATGTCAAAGTGTTGGAGTAGTTGCTGAGCTTTTTGAGGAAAAGCTCAAGTCGGCAAAGCCTATAGAAAGAGAAAGTGTCAGTATCTATGATCGACTTCGAGGTAAGAGTTCTACTGCACCTTCTAGTTCATTACCTGCTTCTGGTAGAGCTTCTACTTTTATACCTTCTACTTCTACTACTGAGTCACCATCTAGTTTCTGGGAGTTTGTGCATGATCAGTTTATAGAGCAGCAGATTGAGTTATTCCTAACTCATTGTAGAGTAGATACGATCGATAAGAAGATCGATCATCTTTCTGAGTATACACAAAGAAAGAGTGATTACGATGCTGAGTATTCTGAGTCTTTAGTGAGATTTTTGAAAGGTGAGCACGATGTTCAATTCCCTACTTGTCCCAGATATTCACCATATGTTGATCCGAAGGATATGCAGTATTCTTTTCGTGATGACGATGATGAAGCTACAGATAGTTATTAGTAGCTTGACTTACCTCTGGAGATGTGTTGATTCTGTTTTTAGTGTATTTCTTGTTTCTTTTGTTGTTTAGTGTGATGATATTTGTTAGTGTTGATGTGAACTTTTTTATGTTGAAATGTTTTTAGATTATCTGATGTGTGTTTAAGACAGAAATATGAATGAATTTTTATAAAAGTTTATTTCTGTTTCAACCTAACATTTAGTGTTCATGAATAGTTAGTAATTTTGCATGTTCAATAATAAAAAAAAAAGATTTTTTAGAGATTAACTTCTGCTCTGCAAAACTTTTCTTTATATATGCTTAATCATTTTTGTTATATTCATATTAAAGCATGTATAGAATTAGAAGTTAGTTTTTCCTTACTACATCATTAATGTACTTAGATTAATTCATGTTTATCTCTTTCTCTCGTGCTTCAGAAAATTTCATGATTCATATTTATACTAAGGCTGAAGTTTGGGGGAAGGGAAAACATTTATCAAATTTAAATATTATTTCTCCTTAATGAACTAATATTTTCTTTAAAAATATATTAACATAACATAAGGAATGAAAAATCTGTTTAAGATTACCTAAATTTTTGAATTTATAAATAATTTAGTAAACTTAACTAAAATTTCAAAAATTTTGATTGATTTAAAGAATAGAATTATTTAACTTAAAGAATAATATGAAAAAAATTTCCTATTTATAGTAAAGAGAATTGTTATTTTGATATATTAACGAATCAAGATTATTGCTTTAAAAAGAAAAAATTGAAATAAGTTTTGAAAAATAATAAATTATTAAAAATGTCATATTTATTAAGTAAGAATGTATACGTTTTTAAAAATAAGTTAAGGATAGTGAAGTTCAAAATCATTAACAGGCTATCCAAAAATATTAATCCTCACTTGAAAAAAAAAGAAAAGGCTTGAAAAACAATCCAAAAGAAAAAAAGAACAAAAAAAAAAAAAGAAAAAAAAGAATGTGAGGAGAAGCTTGAGGAAATGCATAATAAAAAATTGGCTTCACTTGAATTATCTTATAGGAAGAAAATTGATTACTAGAAAGATATTTCATGAAAATATTTTTCTTGTATATATTCTATGTGACCTTAATATGATAAACTACAATTATTCTTGAAATAAATAAAAAATTGGAAGTCTTATGATTTGGTAGTTTAATATTCTTTAATTCTTAAACTTAAACTTAATTAGTGAAATTTGGTTAATGATTTGTTAAAGCATTTATAAAACAAAAAATTATAGGGAATCTTAAATATTTTAACTTCATTTTAAATTTTATCTATTTTTATGACATTTGAAACTAAATAGGACGCAATGAAGAAAAAGGATTCATGTAGCCGACCCCACTTAGTGTAATTAAGGCTTTGTTGTTGTTGTTGTTGTTGTATTCCAAATATAATCTATTTTTATTTAATTAAAAGAGTTACTTGAGGACAAGTAACGTTTAAGTTTGGGGGAATTTGATCTACCTAAAAAATACTCATTTTTATGCCTTATTTATAATTCAATTATAAGGATATTATGCTTTAATGAAAGGTATTTCATGTTTTTGGATGTAGATGATTAAAAAAGAGTCCAAGAAAAAAATGAAAGAAAAAAAGAGCAAAAAGGTGAAAAAATGGAGCTTATGGAGAAAAATATTGGAATTATTGGCCTAGCACCTAGGCGCCAGAATCCGGCGCCTAAGCGCAAGCTTGATACAGTCGTTGTTAAGATTTTTTGATGATTTTGGGAAGTTATTTTGATGGTGTTAAGCGGTTATTGGAGCTTCTAGAAGACTGGAAGTTACTCCTAATATATAAGACATGTGATACAATGCATCTGGACATAGGGAATCGGTTTTAATCGCGAAGAGGTGTGATCCAAAGTGAAGAGGTGCGAAGACCTGGTCACGGAGTCCGGTGCCTAGGCGGTAGATTCCGGCGCCTAGGTGCGACAGTTACCTTCTAGAAGATGCATTGAATTTGGATGAATTTTGAATGGGTGCCTTAAGCCACCCCTGGTCAAATTCAGAGCTCTAAAAATAATATCCCATTCTACAGAGAAAATCGCACCATATAGTCTCTTTCACCCCTTCTTGCATCTTTAGCCCCTTTTAGCACCTTCATTCCCCCCTCTAGTTCTACATAAATTTTTAGTCTCTTCCACACTTAGGGTGTCACTTTACTTTGTATCTAGTGAGTTTATTTTAAGTATTTATCGTGTGTTGTTACTGCTGGAGTCTTTCATCATTGCTTTGAAGTCAGTAGAAGTCAGCGGATCACTTGAAGGAACACTTCAGATAATTATTTGTACCTTGGTTCAAAGTTTTATAAATATGTTTTATTGTGTGATTTCATTGTGTTCTGAGTAGTTAGTTATCTTTCTCCTTTCAACTGTGAAAAGATAATAAATTAATTAAATTTTGTAGGAGAATTAAATTTAAAATATTTAAAACATTGTGATGATATTAATACCCGATCTTAGTTTACTTTTTAAATTGCCCATTTAAATTATTAAAACCTGGTTGAAGAATTTTTAGACCTATCTAGAGATAAATTCTTAACTAGTAGATATCACATGAATCCTTATGCAGTCGAAGGCTTTATGCGAGTTATTCAAGTTGAAGTGCAAATAAATAGGAAGATATTATTTATTAGGTATAAAATAAATTAGTTTTTAGATTGACAGACTAAATACTAATAATTTTGTTTATACAAAGGGAATGGGTCACTGGTCGGGCCGACCATAGCCACCCTTGGACATCTAGTAGTTTGAGCCTAGATTAACCTATTCTACTAATAAAACATCCTGAACTGATCTATAGATTAGTCAATGTTCTTTGCACATGGACCAAAGGGTAAAGAATAGGAATGCTTCTATTTGGCGCAATATCATACTCTAAATTCCCCACAAAAGATAATTATTCTAAAAATCTTGGGTTAGTTGAAAAGGAGAATGTCATTTTTATACTTGCATTCAATTTTAATTACTGCTTACTTTACCTTATTATTGCTTATTGCTTACTTGCTTATAGTAAAAATTGTTAGTAAACTAAATTTGAATATATATATATATATATATATATATATATATATATATATATATATATATATATATATAATATGGTCTGTCGGTAAGGAGGGAGGTGCTCTGCTAGGGTTTTCTCTTGGCGGCTGGAGGTTTGGATGGAGCTCGTAGGTTCTTTCTCCTGTTTCTACTTCCTGGAGAGACTTCCTCTTGGGTTTTTTGGTTGTTTGGAAGGGTTTTTTCTTTCCTAGGCTGGAAGATTTTCAAATTTTTACTGTTTCATTGGTTGGTTTGGTGTGGGGGAGGGCTTCTCTTCTGCTGTTGTTCTATGGCTAACCCTGCTCGGCCATATCCTATTGATGCTGCAACTAATGCTTTGTGGGCTAAAGCTTCTTATCTTTGGGGTTGTGGGTATGGGGAACTCTGCCCACAAATCCTTTGACCATCTGGTTTTCCCCAAGCATTGCATGATACTGTCTGCTTGGTAGGGGTAATGCTCCTTTCATTAATCTCGTTGGTAACAAGGATGGCTCTCCTGCTGTATTGTTCTCCAAAAAAGACATGAAATGTCTTAATGATGCCATTAAGTTTTGTTTGATTGGGAAGTTTCAGATGGGACATCCAAAGATGGAATATGTAAGGAAGAGTTTTGAGGATTTAAACCTTGCCTGGAAGCTGGAAGCTTAGATTGCTTGGATGGTAGGCATTTGCTCATTAGGCTCTCTAATGCGGAAGATTATGCAAAAGTTTTTGGCAAACAATCTATCCTAATTGCTGGTTCATATATGAAGTTATTAAAGTGGACTCCTGAATTTGATCCACTAAAGGAGCCACCTATCATCCCCATGTGGTATAAACTACCTAATCTACCTATCCAACTATATGATCACAATGCTTTATTTAACATAAGTCAAGCACTGGGAACCCCTTTTAAAACAGACACACATACTTTTGATCTAGCAAGACCAGCAGCTGCAAGGGTTTTAGTGGAAAGGGATATTACTCTCCCAGATATCCATAGGGTGTGGGTGAGAACAGATGAGGATATACCAGATGAGGGTTTCTGGCAGGAGGTGGAATTAGAATTCAAACCATTTTACTGCAAGCACTGTAGAATGTTTGGTCATGAGATGGAAAATTGCTATAGACTTCATCCTCCCAGCAAAAAGAAATATTTTAGTAAGCAGAAGGTTAACTTGGCTCCAGGGGATGAGCAGGGTCAGAATGCTGAAACTGTCTCCAGGGAAGTGGTTAATCTTGACCCTCCAAGGACTGAAAGAGGAAGTACAGATTGTGAAGGGGAAAAAGAGGATGTGCAGAATGTGAAGGAGCAGGAAGGTGTGGTGGAGGGTGGTGAAGCCATGAAGATTATAGAAGTTAATCCCCTCCCCGGGATAATCGGAGAAGTGGAAAATAGAATGGAAGTGTACGGGGAAAGATTCAAGTGGTGAATGAGGAACCGAAGTACGGATGGAAAATTCGGAAAAACAATAAAAGAAAGAAAAGTAAATCGGAGATACAAAGTCTGCTGGAATCCCGACCTTTATGTGATCCTCCCGATAGCCCCTCTTCTGCCCCTAGGACTAGGGGAAAAGGGAAAATCTTCTAAAATGATAAATTTTTTGTGCTGGAATATAAGAGGGGCTGCTCATCCCTCCTCTCTTAGCAGAGTTAAATATATGGTTAAGTATTACAAGCTATGGTGTTTTGCTTTACTTGAACCCATGGTTAATAAAAATTCTCAATGCATTATTAAAAAATTCCCTAACTTCCAATGTTGGACTAATGTGAGTAATAAGATCTGGGTTTTTGCTAGAAAGGAGTTAAATTGTTCTATTTTGGTAGACCATCAACAATTTATGCACATTCAAGTTTTCAATGGTGATCTTTTTGGTTTTGTCACTTTTATTTATGCTAGCTCAGCTCTTGTTCATCAGCAGAATCTTTGGAATAACCTGGTTAACATTGCTCCCAGCATCAATTCATTTTGGATTGTTGGTGGGGATTTTAACTGCCTTTCTTCTGCTGCTGAAAAGAAGGGTGGTGCTTCTCCTAGCTGGGCTTCCATGAATAGGTTCAATCAATTTATTGCTGATGCGAGCAATCTTTGATCCGGGTTTTTGTGGTCCGACATACACACGGAGAAGGGGTAGAACCCGGGAGAGACTTGACGGAATCTTTGGGAATTCCTCTTGGCTTCGACAATTTCCCTATACCATTGTTACTCATTTATCCATGGTGCGCTCGATCACGAGACCATTGCTCATCTCTATTAACAACACCGTTAATAGTAATGGTGGTATGTTCGGATTTCAAAACATGTGGACTAAGCACCCGATTTTACGGCTGAACTAGGGAAGGTGTGGGTATCCCCCATGGGAGGCTCCTCTTGGGGTAACCTATGGAAATTGCACAAAATCAACCGCTCGAGCATTTCGAAACTAGAATTGGACGGTTTTGGGAATGTACAAGATAATCTTAGGAAGGTCTGAAGAGGATGTGGTCAGCTGCTTGAAGCTGGTTTTCTTAATGGAGTGGGTAGTGAAGGCGCTCTTTATAATGCACATGATCGATTCTTGGTCCAGTTCATGTACCGGGAGGAGTTTTATAAACGAGAAGCACTGTCGCCAAATTTATTGAAGGGGATAGAAACACTAAGTATTATCATGCATTCGTTAAGTATAAGAGGAAGTGTAACATGATTCTTTCCTCCCCCCTTTCTCTGATATCTGCCAAGTAGGTTCTGAACTTTCCTCCCCCCTTTCTCTGGTTGCTGGGTGGTCCCCTCCCTCTTCCCATTGGATCAAAGTTAATACTGATGGTAGCTTCAAAATTCAGCAGGCTGGGATTGGTGGCATCTTTAGAAATGGGGTGGGGCATTTCTTATTGTTCTTCTACTCTCCTGTTGAGGCTTGTGATGCTCTTGAGGCTGAAATGGTGGCCATCTTTTGGGCAATTAAAATTGCCAGAATCTGTGATGTGAGATTCCTAATGGTAGATTCAGATTCTTCTAATTGCATTAGCTTCTGCAAGGGACCGAAGTTGCTCCATGGTACATTCAGAGATGGTTAAATAGAGTGAAGGGGGTGGTTGAGAGTATAAATGTAATTTTTTCATATATACCTAGGGAGGGGAATGCTCCTGCACACTGACTTGCATCTCAGGGTTATGGTAAAGGGGAAATTTTGGTAGAAACTACACCTCCATCTTCCCTTGCGGTTTGTTGCATGGTGATAGGATAGGTCTTCCTTTTGTAAGAACATAGGCTGTACCGATGATGGTGATTAATATACTACTTGCTCGCTAGGCAAGTCTTTTGAAAAAAATATATATAGATATATATATATATATATATATATTACTTTTAATTTGAAAAATTCCAAAATATTTCTTACATTTCTTACTTTTTATAAAAACACTATCCATGTGAGATCGATAACCAGGACTCCACTAGAGCCCTGTATTACTTAAACGATACGTATACTTGCATTTAAAATTGTGACTTTTACAATAATTTTTATAAAATCTAAATATAAATTCATAAGTAAAAGTAAACATCGCACATCAAGTTTTTAAAGCCATTTACGAGGAATTAAATATTCTAAAAAGTGGTATCAAATTCTTGTATTTAAAAGCATATATAAAGTTGCATCGCATCAATAGTGTAGCAAAGCACTTCCCAACGTCTCTCTTTAATAATTTCTTCAATTCTATTAGTAGGAGTATCCATACCTCGATTTATGAAGCCTCTTTCCTTGATAATCCTTCTTTTCATCATCACTTTATTGAACAAATGCTGCGCTTCAAAACTTATGAACTTCCTTCGGTTGAAAACACGATATCAAGGGGTTTTAATGGAAAAGGAATCCATAGGATACGAATTGGGATAGGTGGTTTTCATTTTTCTGAAGTTAAGAAGTTAAAAATGGAGTATAGGGAGAAATAAGGACGAAGATCCTGCCAAAAACTGCCAAAACTCGCATTTTGAAACTTAAAAATCGTCAAGCAGATTTGGGCGCCGGCGGTGCTCAAACAATCAAGTTCAGTGTAGGAAAACGATAGGGCGCCGGCGCCGCCAGTGGTAAAAAATTCTCACCAAACTTTGTTTAGTCCAAAATATTCCAATATCTTGATTTGATCCATCATTTATCAATTTTTAAAGTATTTAAGAGTAATTAGGATTCAAAAATAACTATCTAAAAAGCACAACTATAACAAACAAGCAAACACACCACAAAGATACATATGGGTTGCCTCCCGTAAAGCGCTTGGTTTAACGTTGTCAGCTCGACAAACCATTTAGTTAATCGAGATGACTCAACATTAAAAACTCTTTGAATTCAGGTTGAAACCCATCAAAGTAAGGATATAATCGATGCCCATTAACTTTGAAAATGTTTCCATTATCAGGATCTATAATGTCAACAGCTCCAAAAGAATAAACTTTTACAACTGTCAAAGGTCCTAACCATCTAAACTTGAGCTTTCCAGAAAATAACTTCAATCTTATATTGTATAATAAAACTTTTTGTCCATTTTCTAAATTCATTTTCAATATCTTCCGATCATGTCATAATTTCCTTCCTTCTTTATAGATCCTATCATTGTGATAAGATGCATTTCTAATCTCTTCCAACTCATTTAATTGCATAAATCTTTTCTCTCCAGAATTTTTAAAATTAAAATTTAACTCTTTTATCGCCCAATATGCTTTATGCTCCAATTTAACTAGTAAATGACAAGTCTTACCAAACACTAGTCTATAAGGAGACATTCCAATAGGGTTTTAAAAGCAGTTCTATAAGCCCATAAAGTAGTATCTAATCGAGTAGACCAATCTAATTTATGATTATCCACAGTTTTCTCCAAAATTATTTTAATTTCACGATTAGACACTTCTGCTAAACCACTAATCTGGGGATGATAAGCAATAGAGATTCTATGAATGATATTAAATTTTTCAATTAATCTCTTAATTCGATTATTCCTGAAAATGGGATCCACCATCAGTTATGATTACTCTCGGCATTCCATATCTTGTAAACATGTTTTTCTTTAAAAATTTTGAAACACTTCTAGCATCACATCTGGGTAAAGCAACAGCTTCAATCTATTTTGTGACATAATCAACACCAACCAAAATATATAGATTTCCAAATGAAGGAGTAAATGGTCCCATAAAATCTAATCCCCATACATCAAAAATTTCAACTTCCAAATTATAATTTAGAGGCATTTCATTTCTTCTAGAGATATTACCAACTCTCTGACACCGATCACATTATTTAATGTATCTATAAACATCTCTAAAAAGAGTAGGCCAATAAAATCCAGATTGTAAAATCTTAAAAGCAATTTTATTAACACCAAAATGAACTCTAAATTTAGAATCGTGACATCATTGAATAATCAAAATTATTTCTTCTTGTGGCACACATTTTCTAATAATCAGATCCTTACACTGTTTATATAGATAGGGCTCATCCCAAAAGTAGAATTTTACATCATATTTAAACTTCTTTTATTGTTGCCTTGTTAAATCAGGTGGTACAATATCACTTACAATATAATTCACAATATCAGCATACCATGGCAAATTATTTCTCATAATAGTATAGAGTTGCCCATCAGAGAATATTTCAGTAATTTCTTGTTTAAATTCATATAATTTATCATAGTCTATTCTGGATAGATGATCAGCTATTTGATTATCAGCTCCCTTCCTATCAACCATCATAAAATTAAATTCTTGCAGAAGAAGTATTCATCTAATGAGTCTAGGTTTTGCATCCTTCTTTTTCATTAGATATTTAATAGCTGAATGGTCTGTATGCACAATACTTTTAGCTCCAATTAAATAAGATCTAAATTTTTCAAAAGCAAACACTATAGCTAGTAATTCTCTTTTAGTTTTAGTATAATTAATTTAAGCCTCATTAAGAGTCTTATTAGCATAGTAAATGACTTTGAATACATTATCATGCCTTTGCCCCAATTCTATTCTGATTGTATAATCACTAGCATCACACATAAGTTCAAATGGTTTCTCCTAATCGGGTGAAATAATTATAGGTGCAGTGATTAATTTTTGTTTTAATAATTCAAAAGCTCTTAAGCATTCATCATTAAAATCAAACTTTATATCATTTTCTAAAAGTCGGCATAAAGGTTTTGTAATTTAAGAAAAATCTTTAATATATCGCCTGTAAAATCCAGCATGTCCTAAGAAACTCCTCACCTCTCTCACAGTAGTGGGTGGCGGAAATCACTCAAATTTTAGCAGGGTCGACCTCCATACCATGTTCAGAAATTTTATGCTCAAGCATAATTCCTCCTACAACCATAAATTGACATTTCTCCTAATTCAGAACTATATTTGTTTTCTCACAAAGCTTCAAAACTTTTGCTAAGTTTTCCAGGCAAATTTCAAAAGAAGTCCCGAATACAGAAAATTATCCATAAAAACTTCTATTCCATTATCTATCATATTACTGAAAATAGACATCATACATCTCTAAAATGTTGCAGGTGTGTTACACAGTCCAAAAGGCATTCTTCGAAAAACAAAGGTTCCATAAGGGCTAGTAAATGTTTTCTTTTCTAGATCCTCAGGAGCAATAGGTATTTGATGGTAACCAGTATATACATCTAGAAAACAGTACTACTTGTGTACAACAAGTCTATCTAGCATTTGATCAAGAAAAGGAAGAGGAAAGTGATCTTTTCTGGTGGCGGCATTTAATTTCCTATAGTTAATACAAAATAGCCATCAATTAATTTATCTCGTAGGTATAATTTCGTTACATTCATTCACTTCAATAGTCACTCCTCCCTTTTTCAGTACACAATGTATTGGACTTACCTAAGCACTATCCAAAATAGGATAAATAATTCCAACATCTAGCCATTTTAAAAAATTTTTCTTAAGTACTTTTTTCATTATAGGATTCAGTCTCCTTTGCGGATCAATTCTCGGTTTATATTCACCATTTAATAAAATTTTGTGCATACAAATCGAAGGACTAATTCCTTTAATATCTACTAAAGTCCGTCCAAAAGCTTTCTTGTATGTTTTAAAGTTTCTAACAACTTCTATTCTTGGTATTCATTTAGCTCCGAAGATACAATAACAGGCAAAGTAGATGATTCTCCTAAGAACATATACTTTAAATGATTAGGGAGAATTTTCATTTCAAGTTCATGAGGTTTTATGATAGATGGAATTAAGCTTTTATCTCCACCTTCCATAGTGTCTAATATTTTGAATCTCTCCTGATCATCCTCTAAATCTCCATTCTTCTCATTATCTAAATTTTCTTCATCTTCACTTTCTTCTTCAAACATATTTTTATATTCTTCTTCTTTTTCAAATATATCTTCAAAATGATCATTTCTCAAGTAATCACAGACCTCCATTCTAAAGCATTCATTTTCTTTTTCCATTGAGGGATACTTCATAGATTTTAAAATATTAAAGGTTACCTCTTAATCATTAACTCTCATAGATAATTCTCCTTTTTGAACATTAAATACTGCTCTTCCAGTAGCAAGGAATGGTTTTACCAAAATGATTGAAATTTCATTATCTTCCTCCATATAAAGTACAATAAAATCCACAGGAAAGATAAATTTATCCACTTTCACTTACACATCTTCCACCACTCCTTTAGGATAAGTAATGGACGATCGGCCAACTGAAGAGTCCCAGATGAAGGAGAAATTTCTTCTATTCCCAACCTTTTGAAAGTTGATAAAGGCATAAGATTAATCCTCGCTCCCATATCACATAAATATTTTCGGAAAAAATTTTCACCTATAGCACATAGAATAGTGAAACTACCATATCTTTAAGTTTTTTCGGAAGCTTCTTTTAAATAATTGCACACTCTCCGCTAAGGGCAACATTTTCATGGTCTGTAAACTTTCTTTTCTTTCTCAGAATATCCTTCATAAACTTAGCATAGTTAGGCATCTGTTCTAGTACTTCAACAAAAGGAATGTTAATCGTTAATTTCTAAAGGAACTCCAAAAAATTTCCAAATCTGTTATCCCTGTTTTGTTTCTTTAATCTTGGAGCAAAAGGAGGTGGTGGCTTTTCAACAGTTATCTTCATTGGTTCAAGAGGATAGTCCAAGTCTAGATAAATCTTGTTTGAACCTTTTTCAAATTCGACCTTCTCCTTTTCTATTTCAACTTCTTTTTGCACTCTAGTTTCCAATTCTTTTTCCACTCCTTAATTGAATATCCTTAAGTTTTTCTTTGTTTTGATCTTTTGGATTGATCTCCACATTACATGGAAGTGTTTTCGAAGGTCTATTATTAAGTGCAGTGAAAATATGTCCTAAATGATTTTCAATATTCTTCATAGCAACACCTTGAGCTTGTAAGTGATTTCCCATATTCAGAATCATTTCTTCAGTAGACAAATTCTTATCCTTTAATTGTGGGTTACTATTAAATCCAGGGGGATAAGATGGCCTAAAATTAGAATTTCATTTATTGTTCGAATTTCCAATTAGATTCATAGAATTATTAGCCCAATGTGGGTTAAAATTAGCATTACTATTATTCCAATTGAAGTTTGGGTGATTCTTCCAACCAGGATTATAATAATTCAAATAATGATTGTTAGGTCTATTAATAGCATTTAAGGGCTCGTAAGGTGTTTGAGATTCTGTTATCTATCCAAATGAATTTTCCTCTAACCCTGGAGGTGGTTGAGAATAATTCATTCCATGTTGATATATTTTCTTTGAAAGGGCTGCAATTTGAGAAACTACCATAGTAATCATATATGAATCATGAACACTAGCTATTCTCTTAGGATTTACCCATTCAGAGGGTCATTGAAAATTATTAGTAGTCATTTCTTCAATTAATGTGTATGCTTCATCAAAAGGTTTTGATATTAATGATCCCAGTAGCAACATCTATTATAGATCTCAATGATCCCACTAATCCATTATAAAATGTTTGAATTATTAACCAATCTGGTAAAGTGTAATGTGGGCACTTCCTAAGAGGATCTTTAAATCTCTCACAAGCTTTATATATTGACTCTCCTTCAAACTGACAAAAAGTTGTAATATTATTTCTTAATTTAGGAGTCTTTGATGGAGGGAACTTTTTTGATAGAAACTTTTGAGATAATTCTCCGCAAGTTCTAATAGATCCAGGTGCTAATGAATTTAACCACGCTTTAGCCTTATCCCTTAATGAAAAAGGAAAAAAGTCTAAGTTTGGCAGCGTCACTAGACACTCTATCATATTTAAAAGTAGCACACAATTTTAAAAAACTAGCAAGATGTAAGTTTAGATCCTCATTAGGTGTTCCAGCAAACTCATTATTTTGTACCATTTGGATAATAGCAGGTTTAAGTTTAAATGAATTAGCAGCAACATCAGGATTTTGAATAGTTATATGAATTTCATCTGATGTTGGGTTAGCATAATCTCTTAAAGGTCTTGGAAAATTTCCAATTTCATTTCTTTGATTAACTTGAATATTCGTCATTTTGCAAGGAATTTCAATTTGTTTTTGTTGCATTCTAATTTTTCTGACAGTACGCTCTAACTCCGAATCGTAAGGTACTAAACCTATAGATCCGCTACTACGCATATACAAACACAAATACTTTAATAAAAATGAACGAACACACAATTACACACTTCAAAATAAAGGTTTTTTTATATTATATTATTAATAAATACCTTCCTACTTACTTTCTTAACTCTGTTAATTTCCCCGGCAACGGCGCCACTCGACTTTATATTTTGCAAGAATTTATGAACTCGGATTTATAGATTTATAATAATTTTGTTAAGTCCAAGCATTCAACGCAAGTATACGTATCGTACTAAGTAATACAGAGCTTTAATGGAGTCCTGGATATCGATCCCACAGGGAAATATTGAAGTTTTAAGAAAGTGTTACACAATGCGTAATAATCACTAAAGTTAGGTTTTATTACTTACTACTACTATGCAGGAAACAGTAAGAATAACGAAATAGTAACAATTAACTAACTACAATTACTTCTAATAACTTTAAGAACAAGATTAACTAACATACACACTAAACTAAATATTTGAAAGGTTTTTGATATATGAGAAAAGTATCTTTCCTCTTGCAATGAGAATATTATGTGTGGATTAATATGGAATAATTATCTATTTATTGCGCCAAACAGGAGCATAGATGATTCTTAACCCTTAAAAGAGTACCCCCTCTTCTAAGTAAGAAAACAACATTGACATATTCTAAGTTTAGTCACCAACTCTAAAGCTAGGCTGGAAGGATACCGACTCTCACTTCAGAGCTCCCACTCACCCTTCACCCGAAGGCTAACCTTTGATATCAATTACTAATCTCAGAACTAATTTGGGGATTTTAGCCTGTCGCCTTGAAATCTCCACATTGAAGTCCATAAAAACATATTTTATTTGCACTCAATTCTCATGAACTACGTAATTCATCCATAGAAATTAAATGGATCTTTCATTATTATTGTAGGACATTAAATCCTTTAAAACATAATGTCCAACAACATATTTTAACATTTCAATTGGCCAAATCAAAAGTAAATTAAGTTCTAAATGAAAAACTTGTGGTGCTCTATCGTGTCATTTAATTGCTGTGCTCTATGGATTTGGACACCGGCGGCGCCAGAACACTTTTTCACCATTGTACTCCTTTTTGCTCTTGATTCGTACCTTTTTGCTTATTTTCACTCCAATCACCTAAAATCTTCATACCTGCAGCAAATCATGAAAAATACCTTTCTTTAAAGTGTAATATCACCAAAAATGGGTAAAATTAGATAGCAAAACCGTATATATTTTCAATGCATCATTCATTAATGTCAAAATCATTTAATGAAGTGTATGCATTAATTAAAGAAATGGCTACAAATGAATTTCAATGGCCATCTGTAAGGGTAAATCCTAAAAAGGTAGCTAGTGTTCATGATACAGATGCAATTGCAAATCTTTCATCTTAGGTTGCTGCAATATCAAGGAAGTTGGACCAATTTAGAATGAACCAGCCTCAATTTACTCCTGTAAGTGAGGAAAGTTCATTATGGCATATAATTGATTCCAACTTATTATATGAGACTTTAAATACCATAACAACCCATATACTAACTTTTACAACCCAGATTGGAAAAACCATCATAATTTTAACTAGAATCATACTACTGAGGGTGGAAACCAACAATGGGAAAATAATCATGCAAATCCTAATAGAGGTTGGAATAATCAGAGTAACACAAGCTATAGACCTTCACATCCACTGGACTCTAACAATGATCAATAATTTGAGGATGAGAATACGTATATAGAAGAAGTGGTATTGCAATTGGGAAACTAGTTGCAAAGTCAAAATGCTACGATTAGAAACATAGAGAATCAATTGGGAGAAATTGCTAATTCACTTAGCAATAGACCCCAAGGAACACTTCCTAGCAACACTGAGATTAAAACTAAAGAGAACAATAGTGAACAACTATTCTTTGTTACTGGACAAGTTATGATAGATGTGCAAAAATGAGAGTTGATTATGAATATTAATGACTAAGAAGTCACTTTTGAAGTGTTAAAGACTATGAAATATCCACCTGAGAGAAAAGATGATGATTGTTTTTAGATGGATGAAATTGATTATCTATGTAAAGACCATTTCCAAAAAAGTTTTGAAATTAAGTTAACATATGAGATCATAATAGCTTTTCATGATGAGTTGAAAACGTTGTTTAAAGAAGACTGCATGTGTGTTCAGGAGAGGTGTGAAATGATGGATGCTACCAAAAATAGTGAACTTTTAATTCCATCTATTTAAAAATCTCATGAACTTAAGATGGATGTACCCCATATAGTTTTAAAGCCTCCCTATTTAGGGAATTCATCTACAACACCATTTTTTATATCTTCACATTTGACTTAATCACAAGAAAAACCTGAATTGAATGATGAACAAAATAAAGTTGTTGAACTAAGACTAGGAAGAGAATTTGAGGATATATTTCAAAAGAACTTTGAGTTAAGAAAAAGGGATAAGGAGATTGAAAGACCATTGGAAGAAATTCTTAAGGAATTAGAAAACCTATTTCCTCAACTAAGATAGATATAGAAAGACCAACTCCATCATTTAATAATTACCAAGGGGAAGAATTGGAAGATTACTTGAAACAGAAGAGTAACATAGAAGATTTTGATCCGAAATATGTATTATTTAGAAGAATTCGATCCAAAATTTGGGAGATCCTGAATTATCTTATAAAGATCCACTTCTTATAAATTTCAAGGATGATAATAATATGTAAATTGAGAAAATCATTAGAAGAATATTGGATCTAGTAGGAAATATGAGGAACAATGATATAAATCAATCTGAAAAGGAAGGGCAGAATGAAAATTTTAAATTTGAGGATTTTATAGGAATCCCTGGATCTGAAAATGATTAGGCGATTGACCGAGGATTACTTAAATGGAATTTTGATCCAGGAGGAATCATTTGTCTGGCCCGTGACGTTCAAGCCAAGCGCTTTATGGGAGGTAACCCATAGTTATCAGTGTGATTTGATTTATTATGCTTGGGAGTCATGATTACTAGTGTTGTATTATGTTTACTTTAGTGTAGATTGATCAGTTTAATTATCAATTGGTAGATGTTTGGATTGTTAGTAGTTTGATTTGATTTTTATGTGTGATGAGGGAGGTGATTCCTTAACTCCTTATTATGGTTATAATTGTATGTTCTCTTGTAGTAGTTGGATTGACGAGTCCACTAAAACTCGGGTCTTACTCGAACTTGAATATTACATGAGACATCAAGAATTTTAATAACGACAGATCCATCTCAATTTTGTTACTTCCTTTCTCTAACTTTGCTTTCATTTGGTTAGAGTCACAAACCTATTTGATGAATAACTTTAGGATGATCTTACACTAAATTTATAACTATTATAGGTGCTTAATTAAGGGGATTAGATGATGCCTGAAATTAGTGTCCAGAAGCCAATATATCCGGGATAATCTTATCTTTGGAATTATAATCTATAAAATCGTTTAAAAAGTACATAATTTATTACTGTAGTGATTCTGTTAGAAATTGTAGGTAAGTAGTGAGATGTGATGAGTTAATGGAAGAATTGACCTCATTTATTACCTGTCTTTGTATTTGTGTTACAACTTTTTATAAGACTTGAAGAAAATTTTTATTTTCCCTTGTTGATACCTGTTATGCTAGTTAAACTTTTATTTAGTGAATTTCATTATGGCATGATTAGTTTAGATTTACTTTCTGCTGCATATTGTTCTGTCTTGATGAATAATTGAAGATGTTTTTTATAGACATTTGTGGTAGATAGAATTTCTAAACTGTTTTTCTTCCTGCTTATATTTTTTGTACTAAATGTTATATTTGTTATAAATTAATTTTGGGAGTAGGAAGAAAAATAAAATTTTAAAGTGAAAATACTTCCTTTTAGTGTAATTTCATTACAAGTATGTTTTAGGTTTGATTTATTTTCTCCTACAGTCATTCTATCCTGATTATACATGTATACGAATTTGATAGGATGTTGTAGTAGTTAGTAAATTCAACCTTTACTTTTTCTTCCTACTACATTTTATGGAATAAATTATAAAATATTTTAAAATTTAAGTTTAGGAGAGAGAAAGAGTTAACTATTAGTTATTCACATTTAAAAGTATTTTCAAAATTATTAACATTATATCCTTTGATAGAACTCAATTTCATATAACTGTACTTTGATTTTATTTAAGTACTTTAGTGGACTTGAATAAAATTTTTTGGTAATGAAAAGTAATTTTGTAGGATAAGATATTTGGTATGACATAATAGGCTATAGTCAGCTATCAAAGTAAGAAAAGTTGTATGTTTGAAATATTAAGAATCTTAAAACTTTATGTGAAATTAAAGGATTGGGACTCTATGATGAATCAATAATACGCTAAAGAAATGCCTATAAGGTAAAGGATTGTTGTAAGTTTCAAATTTAGGATGAGAAGGGTAAAGTTCAAAATTATTAAAGGCTATCCAGATAAAGTAATTCTCACTCAAAAAAGAAAAAAACAAAAGAAAAAAAATGTGAAATAAGGGGATTGAAAATAATTCTGAAAGAAAAAAATAGAAAGAAAAGAGAAAAAGAAGAAAAAGAAAAGAAAAAGTGAGGAGAAGCTTGAGGAGATGCCTAATCAAAAATTAGCCTCACTTGGATCTACCTAAAGGAAGAACTTTATTACTTTCCTGAACTTATGTGTATGGATTAGCATCTTTACTAGTAGTGTTCTTATAAACTTCTTTTCATTTAATCCTTTTAAGTGCCTTAATAGAACAATCTACAGTTATTTTTGAAATGAATAGAAGACTAGAACTCTTCGATTTGATGACTAGATAGCCTTATACCTGTAAAATTTACTTGAATTATTCAAAGATCTTTCTGAAAATTTTACTACTGTATTTATCTAAGTCAAAATCATGGTATTCTAGAAAGAAAGTTTATTGCAGTGGATCATTATTCTATGTATTAACTAAATCACTTGAGGACAAGTAATAGTTACGTTTGGGGGATCTTGATCCACTAAAAATTTGAAAGTTTTTTAAGGTCTATTTCATACCTATTTTTGATGATATTGCACTATAAAGGAAGGTATTTTGTATGTTTTTGGGTTTAAGGTATAAGAAATGGCTTTTGGAGCAATTTGGAGCAAAAACGAGCAAAAAAGCAAATTTTAGCCTGACACATTTTGATATGTCTTTCTTTGCATAATCTAAGTTACAATTCATGCATATTTTTTAATGAAATTACACTTCAAACAAAGGTTTTTTTTATTTTTATATTGTCGGACTATCTGTTAGGAATGTAACGCAACTAAAATGGGGCGAATTGAAGCTAAAATAAAGTCAAACGAAGCAACATGGTGGAGCTGCGCAAAGTAGGGCGCCGGACGGCGCCCTATCCAGTGCCAGACCATGCCAAAGTCCAGAAAGCATGAAAATATCATTTGAAATAGCGTCGTACAGCTCCCAAACATCATTGGACCGCGTTAGAAGCGGTTATTGGCCATATACATCGAATTTAGACACTTTTTGGAAGGTTTCTTCAAGCACCTCTTGGGAAATTCATCCCTACACTATTTTAAAACGAATTTGAAGCCAAAAAATGGTGGTAGATGTTAGGGAAAACATGGAAAATTCTTAGAGATCTTAGAATAGGAGTAGAAATATAGATTTCTACCATTTTAGAGAGATTGGTGAGGGGATTCTGAGAGAAATTGTAAGTGTTTATTCTAGCATTGCATGGATCATCGGGAGACTTTATGGGAGAGATTTTCTTCTTTCTTTCAAGGGGAAAATATAAGTATTGTTTCGTCATTATCTTATGAATTTGTAAACACTTATTTTGTTCATTTTCTTTGAAATGAGGTTTTCTGTCGTGTTTTCTTCGTGCTTTGTGTTGTCTTTCTCTTACTCTTTCTTCTTCTTAAGTAATAGTGGCATGAGAAGATCATGTCATTATTTTCCTTTTACTTTTCTTCTGTGATGAATAGGATTCAGGTTTAGGATATTGTGATGCATGTTAGAAGTGAATTTAGTTATAAATGTGACGTTTTTTACTTGCACTTCATTTACATTACAAAAATAGCTCGTTGTAGTGTTAAAATTCGTTGTAATTGTGCTATGATCTGAGAGGCAATGTAATTCTCAACAAAGTGGAACTACATTCAAATTCCATGGATGGTGAAGTTTATGAGGGTTGAATGCAAACAAATAAGGAAATATACTTTGATGGGCGTAGAATGGGAGATTTTAGGGTGACAGACTAAAATCCCCAAATCGGTCCTAGTGTTTGGAAACTAAAGTGAGTGTTAGCCTTCAAGTGAAAGGAAGTGGGAGCTCTGAAGTGAGAGCTAGTATCCTCCCAGCCTAACCACGGATTTAGGGACTAAACCTAAGATTAGCCAATGTTCTTTATGAACTCGGAAAAGGGTAAAGAATATGATTTCTCCTATTTGGCACATACAATATTTAATGCATCTCATTCCTTTATATTATCCAATTCATTACTTGAGAACAGTAGTTTTTTTATCTAAAAATTCTTCAAACCAATTTTCTAGAAAGGGTTATCTTTAATATTGATATTTTCTTTTAGGAGTAGTTATTAGTTATTTTAAAATTAAGATTTACCTTTAATTGTAGTTGTTAAAAAAACTACTTATATTGACCTTTCAATCTAAAGTCTGATAATAGTAGACTGGAATTTGACTAAGGACATCTTTCCTCACTTCCCTGTGGGATCGATAAATAGGACTCCACTAGAGCCCTGTATTACTTGAGCGATACGTATACTTGCGTTTGAAATTATGACTTTACAAAATCATTATAAATATATAAATTTGGTTTCATAAATTCTTGCATATAAAAAAGTCACATCATGGGGTTTCAAACAACAGATTAGGCTATATTAAATCAGAGTCTTCCATTTCTAAAACATGAAAATGAACGACATTCGATCATCCTCTTCACTCTGGTCTATCCCGTAAGCCGTTTAAGGTTTAGAAGCAAAATCTCGATCGATTCTCAGTGGATTCGAGTGAAGTTTTTTTCTAGAGCTTCATCCGAAGAAGATGAAGACATCCATTCGGTGATAATGAGGTTTTGAAATGGTTTGTTTCACAAAGTGTCAAACCTGAGCTCGATTTGAGTCCAAAGATCCATACCTTTGCCCGAGTTAATGGAATTTCAATTGGATTTATTCCATAGCTTTGTCTTGAACTCAAAAATTTGAGCCCCAAATTAATTCGATGTTAAATCAAGTCTAGGTATGAATTTTATCTCAAGGTGTCTCGTCTTGAGAGGAGATGTTGAACAGTGGGTTAGAGTCTATAGGAATGGCCAATTTTGATTGGGCTTATCTTCGTAGGGTTCTAGGAAGCTTCTGGATGGGTAAATTTTAAGTTTTAAAGAACTTCTTTTCAGGCCCGAAAGTTATCTTGGTATTTGGTAAGAAAATTAGGGAAAACCAATGGGCTTCATGGGTTAATCCTACGGGGGATCAATTGCTTAGGTCCTAGGGGAAACGTTGATGTTCAAAATCAGAAGAATTAGACAATGTATTGGTGTCTCCTATTTTGGTCTCTTCTCCTTGGTATTCTCTGGTTTGGCTTATTTATAGCTATGGATGGCTATGGGGAAGCTTGGATTGGCTTCTGATTACCTAGGGAATGTTATTAATCACTGTCTTGATGAAAAAGGATAAGATTTTGGATTAAGGATAAGTTTAATTCATTTCCCCAAGAGTAACCCATGTTGGGTTCAAATATGGTGAGAGATTAGTTTAAACTTTGGCGTCCCTCCATTAGTTCCTCCATGAGGTGGATAAGGCTTGGTAAATCTTGCTGAATTCAGCTCCCCATGTATGTTTACAAGTTCATTCAATTGGGTAAAGAGAGAATGACTCATAAGGTCATACTTTTTTTCTTCTCATAAGTAGCCATGATGATTTTTCCACTTAATGAAATGGATTTGGTTCATGTCCATTGGATGGGGAAGAGGTGTATGGTGACTCAGAATTGAGTAAGTTAACCTTCATCCACCTAACTTAACATGTCATCCATGATTTTATAAAATAATGACACCTAATTTCTCTTTCTCATTATTTTCAAAATTTGGTATTAATGAGCTCATTTAATGATGTAGGGATGACTTAAGTCAAACTTCTTTTCCATCAGATGTCTTGTAAGGTGAGTGATGACTCAACCATGTCATCCCTTAAGCAATTCATAAAGGGGTGATACCTTTTCTACCCCCTTAATGATGGTGTCATGATAGAGTTTAACCATGGTTAAATGTCATGTTTCATTGATTGGTTAATGTGTTAGCCATGTTATGATGAGTTTCACAGGTCATGGTTTGATGTCATGGGTGTTTTCATATTTTCGATTCAATTAAGGGTTTATTAATCAAAGTTCAATTTTTTAATTAATTATGAAATTAATTAAAAATGAAGAAAATTATAACATTAACCCATATATTAATCAAAATGATTTTAATCATTTGATTAATTTTATTAATTTGGTTCAAAATTGAATATTTTAACCAAATTTGACTAAAGTTGACCATGGTTGACTAGGGTTGACCAGGGTTGACTAATCCAAGTTCAAGGTTGACCCAGGTGATTTACTTAACGTTTTCTTGCTTAATTTAATCATAAGGTCATTAATTTTGGTAATATGACCTAGGTTTGAGTAGGGTTAAATAAATGACCAAGTTTGATCATTTTAATATCTTAAATTGATGAAATAATTGAGGTTTGACCAAGTTGCTGTCTAGGTTGCCTTAGTGGTCAATGAGTTGGTATTGGGTCAATGTTGAGGTCATTAGGTCATGTGTTGACAATTTTTTAATAAATTTGACCATTTAGGTCAAGGGTTGACCAGTTTGGTCAATCTGGTGTCATTGGATCAATTGTTGACCATTTTGAACCAATTTAACCATTTGGATCAAAGGTTGACCAATTGGGTCAATGTAGTGGTCATTGGGTCATGGATTGACCCTTTTGGCCTAATTTGACCATTTCGGTAAAGAGTTGACCAGTTTAGTCAATAGCTGATCAGATCAGGATTTGTCATTACTGATTTGATCATTTTAGGATGTCATTAAGATTTAGGTTAAAAGGCCTCATTAGGTTTTTTCCTAGACATTAGGATTTAGTGACTATTAGTAAGATTTAGGAGGTCAATATTGATAGATTTCCTTTTCTCAAAATGATTTATAATTGATACTGACAAAAGTGAGGTCAACAGCAGATTATTAAAACAGATTTAATTCGAGCTATCCTATGCTTCATCCAGGGATCTGATCTTCCCACCTACTTTAGTGCATCCACAATTGTGTTAATTCTTTTTTATTCTCTTAAGGAACATTGTGGCCATTTCAGACCTATCAGCCTTAATAAACGTATTAGCAAGACAATTGTGGTGAGGCTATAACCCCACCTTAATGATCTTATAAGTCCCAACCAAACTGCTTGTGTTAAAGGGAGGATTGTAGAGGATAATGTGCTTCTAGCACAGAAGCTTCTTAAAGATCTGGATAAGCCTTGCAAGGGTGGCAATCTTCTTTACAAACCGGACCTGTAAAAGGCTTATGATACCACCCATTGAGAATTCATTTTGGATATTCTAAAGTCTTGGGGTTTTTTAGCTGAATATCGCTTCCTCATCTCCAGATGGCTCCATGCAAATGCTCATTTTATATTATTTAATGGGAGCATTGATGGTTTCTTCCATGCTACAAGGAGACTGAAACAAGGAGACCCTCTCTTTCCCACCATCTTCATCTTGGCAATGGATTACTTTTCCAAACTGGTGGAACATTTCATCACTCCTAAGCCCTATATGCTATATCATCACAAATCAAATATAGTTATAATTCATCTACTTTAGGCTGGTGATATTATTTTCTTTTCAAGGGATACTAAAGTTGTTGTTAAGCAGTTTGTTAAATGTATTAAGTTGTTCCAGTGGAATTGTTGAATGACCTTTAACACTGAATAATTTAGCTTTCTTCCTAGCTGCAGGATTACTCCTCTCCAAAAGCCATGGATTTATGATTATACTGGCTTTCCGAGTGCATCTGCTCCCATTAATTAATTGGGGGTGTTTGTAGTTAGAGGTAGAGTGGAGTAGGTGCATTTTGATGTTTTCATTGACAAAATCAATTCTTAGTTCAGCTACTAGACATCCTTTTTTCTATCCAATGGGGGTCGTATCACTCCCTTGAAAAGCATCTTAACCACTTTCCCAACATATATAATGCAAATAACAACAGTAAAAAATACCACCAAGCCGCATCTTGAGATATGTTTTAATACATTTCTCTGGTCTGGTCAGAGGAAGCAAATGCATTGGGCAAGATGGAAAAAAGTGGCTAAACCTTTTACAGTTGGTGGATTGGGATTCAAAGGGATGAAACAACTTTAGACAATCAATCTGTGTAAGTTATGGATTAAGTTCAGACACCAGAATTCTTTGGGCTAAGTTGATGTTTGGCAAATACTGTAAAACCTGTCACCCAGCACTGTTGGATAGGAAGCTTGGTAATTCTAGAATTTGGGTAATCTATTCAAGATTAGATCTATGGCAAAAAAGTTCGTATGGTGGGATCTACAATTTGGTAATGTTCCTTTCTAGATTGAAAACTAGTTTTTTGCAGATCTTTTACATCCTTGACCTGTCGATGCTAGCCTGCAACACAAAGTGGTAGATTGCTAGGAGTTTGGTCCCATGATGTACTTATTTCTATGATAAGTGAGAATTATGCTGCCATTTTTTCCAAAATCCCTTTTGACAAAAGAAATGATAGAAATGTAGTGCAATCTTATCATTCCCATAGCCCTACCAAATCTATCTACTCTAAGTTATACCATTGGGACTCACTTCCTTTGGGTGAGGGGCTGTGGAAAAAATTTCTATCTCCATCTATGTCCTTCCTTTACTGGAGAACCTTCCATGAGTTGGCTCTGTCTAACTGATGAAGAATCCCATCCACATCTATTCTTTGATTTTAACTTCAATGAAGTTCTTATGATCTTGAAATTGGCACTTTAATGCTGGAATTGAAACCTCTTAATGAATATTGGCATGTTTTCCACCAAGCTAAGCTAGGCCCATTTCCATTAATCATTGCTTGGTTTCTTTGGATGGCAAGAAACAAATTTAAATATGAGAACATCCCCCCTTCTTCAGAGCAGGTTGCCAGAAACTCCATAGCTTTTCCGAGCAGAGTGATCATTCGCAAGAAATTTCCTTGTATCATCAATGGGTTGAAGACAAGATGTATTGTCTTCTTGGTGCAGCTTGTGTGTTTCAAGAGCCGCTTATCCTGAAATGCAGCCCGCGGGTCGACCTACGGCCTGCGTTTAGTGTAAAAAACTCAAACGCGTAAAGTAGCATTTTCAAAAATGTGTAAACCAAACTGTTAGGTGGTGTTTTCAAAAATGCCACCGTACTTATAGCTACCCCATATGGGCCCTTCATCTTCAATTTCACCTTCATCTCCTTTCTTAGTTTCTCAAGTCTTTTGGAAGAAGCCAGCCTACCCCTCAATTAAAGTTAACATAGATGGGAGTTTGTCCTCTTCTAAGGCTAGATTTGGAGGTACATTCAGAGACTACTTGGGTAGGTGTTTGCTTTACTTTCAGTTCCCTATGATTGTTGTGGATACACTGGATACTAAGGCAGCTGTTGTGTATTGGGCCCTAGCCATCTAAAACAACTAGTGCCTATTACAGGTTGAGATGGACACTTCTATCCTTTTGGAGGAAATTACTAATCCTGCAACCTCACCTTGGCACATACTGCACTAGATTAAACACATCCATTCCTTGTTGCCTCTTGTTGAGGCTCATTTTACTTTTATTTTTAGGGAGGGTAATAGGCCAGCTAATTGGTTGGTTGTGAATCTTTGGTTATCTCTTCCTTTCGCTCTCCTCCTCTAGCTTTTTTATTCAGGGGGACATGATCAATACTCCCCACCTCAGAATTGTAACATTTTGATTATCAATAAAAGGTGATCTTATATATATATATATATCTATCTATATGTATATATATCTATATATATGTATATATATCTATATATATGTATATATATCTATATATATGTATATATATATATATTTTTTTTTTTTTTATAAAAGAAGCAGCTCAGGCTTCCTGCATGTTGAAATAAAGAAGCTGATTACATGAAAGCCATTGGGTAAGGGGTCCCCCAAAAGGCCAAAAGAAAAACATCACTCTGGAGGCTTATAGGATGCCATTACAAAGTATAAGCATAGAGGCAAGTGACAGAAACAAAAACGAGTGAAACTACTCATAAGACGAGTGGCAACGGCCACGGCAGGAGATGTACCTGACATCTAATGAGGAGTTGTACTCAATTCCGAAATGAGGGGAGTAGAGGTTATCCCCATTGATAAGAAAATTGAGGTCCCGGGAGGGGGTGTTGGAAACCGAACTTTGGGTGAGACAACACCTTTTCTAGCCGACCAGTCGGGCCGGTTTGTTGACCTCCCTGTAGTTGAAGGAGATTTTGATGCGTGGTTGCAACATAGTTTGGATGAGTTGGATCCGGTAGTTATGGTGCCGGATGGTATGAGAGCCATCGGTAAGGCTTGAGATTAGATCATTTGAATCCACCTCAATCCAAGATCAGTCCGGCCGACAAGACTCGGCCAATCGTAAACCCCACAACACAAGGAATGAGTTCTCGCCTCAAAAGCATCTTGTACGACCACGGGGCCATGGAAGAATAGCAAACATTGACCTTTAGTATTCCTAAATATGCCCCCCACACCAGCGACAATCCTTGAAGAAGCTACCATCCGTGTTGATTTTAATGATATTACCGGGAGGGGGAGCCATTTGACAATTCGATGAAAGGTTTGGGAGCCCAAGTTGTTTGGTATGTCCCGAGGATGTTAGGAAACTGCTTGTGTGTAATAATTTTGGAGATATAGTTTCTACGAGTTTCTAACCACAGTAGAAGCCGTAGCCTGGAATCTTGTTAAATTTAGACTTGTTTCGGCCATCCGGAGTAAACCACATGACAATAAAGTAAGTGGGATTAAAGTTTTGATAGTTTCTATCCTGCCAGCATGTATGAAAAAGATCCCAATGGATACAACAACCTTTACTCAGTAGAGGACAAAGAGCTTTCCACACATCCTGGGCAAAAATACATCTGAAAAACAGGTGATCGAGGGTCTCCTCTTGTTGATGGCATAGAACACAAATGGAAGGCCCTCTCGGCCCTTTAATTTGAGAATGTCATCGGTTGGAATAATTACGTGCAAGGCTCTCCAAGAGAGAAAGGACATGGAGGGGGACGAAATTTGTTCCAAATAGCCTTGCTCCGAGGTTACGGGAGTGCATTGGAAAGTTTTCCTTGTAGATGGCCTTGGTTAAACTTTGAGACTTTAGCTTTTCCGAATTATGCTTTGTCGGGCCTCCCCTAGTAAATTTGATAGTGGAAATCTGGTTTGCAGAATGGTCTTGAAGGATAGCTTTAAGATGGGGGAGAGACCGAGTTAAAGCCATCCCAAAGATCGGCCACCAATAATTTATGATCCACTTGGGGAGAAATGGGAATCAACCGATCCTTTGGGCACCGAGTTATCCGGCCTGAAGCTAATCTCCCCATTGCCCAAATTCCATAAGAAGTAGTTTTCGAGCTTCATTTCTAACTCTTAACATTCGACCCAGATTTTGGAATCCCCAGGTTTTCTCGCAGCAAGAGAGGGGTGAGTGTGCCTGCAATATTTCCCTTTCATGAATTTAGCCCACAGGGAATTCTGTGCCCTGAAATGAATCCATAGTTTGTAAAAATTAATCTGCTGAAGTTGGTCAAGCCCTATGAACCCCAAACCACCAGCTTCAGTGGGTTTAGTTGCTCTCTGCCAGGATGTCCAGTGGAGTTGCTCGTCTCCGTCCGGACCATAGGAAATGATTAAAAGCTCTTTCAATTTGGATGCGAGTGCTCTTTTTCGGTGGGGTAACTTGTAGCATATAGGAAGGAAAGGATGTTAGTATACTTCTTAAGAGGGTTATTACGCCACCATTTGATAAAAAGAGTTGGTCCAGCAATTCGATACGGAATGAATCTTATCCGGAATCTCATCAAAGTGCACTTGTTTTACCCTTCCCATGGTGAGAAGTACACCCAAGTATTTGATAGGGAGAGCGAGTGGGAGAAAAGCCGGTAAATTCCGGAATCCGAGTGTTTAGTTTGGGTAGGGATGTGTTTAGAGAAGACCACTTGGCACTTAGCGAGTATTAAAAATCGAGCCAGAATGAGTTTGAAAAGAATCCGGACAACTGTTTTAGCTTCTTAACAACCTTCCCGTGGGCCTTGGAATAGATCATGATGTCATCTGCAAACATAAGATGGGAAATAGCTATGTTAGATCTATGATGATACCTGGTGTAGTTTTGATGCAGAAAGTCTCTATCCAGTACTCTAGAGAAGTAATCCAGTGAGATGATGAAAATGGTGGGAGATAGGGGGTCTCCTTGTTTGAGCCCTCTAGTAGCTTTAAAGGAGCCCCAGGCTTGGCCATTAAGAAGGATAGAGTGTACATTGGACTCAAGCCATCTTCTTATAAGATTGCAAAATTGAGAATTAAATCCTCTAGCAGTAAGCACCTCCATAATGAAATCCCAGTTAATTGTGTCATAGGCCTTTTGAATATCCAATTTGTAAATGATATTGCCCCCCCTCTTCAATTTATCCAGATCAAGAAGGAGCTCCTGTGCTAGTAAGATGTTGTCATTTATGGATCTTCCTTTAATAAAAGCGGATTGGTTTGGGCTAATCAAGCCATCCGGTGGGGTTGGAGTCTGCCCACAATGATTTTGCTTGATGATTTTGCTGATCACGAAGTGAGACTAATTGGCCTATACTGATTCCAATTCGAGGGTTATTATTCTTAGGTATCAAAACAATGTTAGAGGCATCTGAAATAGGCAGGGAGGGTGTGACCACCGGAAGAAACTTTAGACGACCTTAACCACATCACCTTTAACAAAATCCCAGGCTTTCTGGTAGAAATCAGCAGTGTATCCATCAGGACCTGCAGTTTTAGAGCTGTCCACTGAATTTAATGCTTCCCAAATTTCCTGCTCAGAGGGGATGCCTGTCAAATTTAAATTGCTAGTGTACTGGATATCATTCTGGAAGATAGAGCTATCAATTGGAATTACGGTACTGTTGCTATGGGTAAGAAGTTCCTCAAAATAATGGACAGCATCCTGGGCAATTTCAGCAAGATTACTTAACATAGTACCATCTGCAGACTTGATACTGTGAATGTTGTTGCATTTTCTTCTATACCTGATGTAGGCTTGGTAGTATTTGGTATTCCTGTCTCCTAGGATGAGGTGATTGACTACAGCTTTTTGTTTCAGATAAAGCTCCGTCTTTCGAAACTAAGAGGAGGTTGGCATGAGCGAGAGATAAGTTGGTCTTCACTTGCAGTTCCGGCTTGTACTTTTGTTTCTAAGAGAGCAACTTCTTCTTCGGCCTTGATCACGGCTTTAAAAACATCACCAATAGTATGCCGGCTCAATATCTAAGTGCTTTGCCGAGCTTGATGCGAAGGAGTTTTAGTCTAGTGAGAGGAGAATCATGATACACACTACCCCGATTACTTTGAACAATGCTAAGGAAATCGACTGTGAGGACCACATGTTCGGGTACCTGAAGGGGGAGTAAATAGAAGGTTTTGGGAGGTTATAGTAATAAGAAGGGGTCGCGTGATCGAGAGGTCTGTGAGACTTAAATGTGTCACATAGGTGAGGAGCCAATGGGAAATCCAACTCGCCGTTAACTAGAATTCGTCCAATCTTTCCCGTGTGTTACCTCTTTTCCAGGTGTGGAGAGGTCCTGCCGAAGCCAAGATCAAAGAGATCTGCGGTCCGAATTTGTTCATTAAACTTTGACATAGAAGCGGTGTTAGGAGCTCTACCTCCCGGCTTTTCGGTTGGTGAGCGAGATGCGGTTGAAATCTCCTCCCACAAGCCAAGGGGAAGAGAGACCGGCACCAATGCTATGTAGATGTCCCCATAAGTTAGTTCTATCATCTGGTCTGCATCCAGCATAAACAAAAGTTGCAAACCCGCTTTGACCATTGATGTTGAAGGAGGAGTGAATGAATTGCTGATTGTCCATGAGGAGGGTCCAAGTGATTTCCTTCCTATAAAATATCCAAATTTTATTATTGCAATTGGCAAAGTGTTTGAAGCCATTGAATTTATTGGTAATTTTGCTGGAATGTTTGTACACCATGGGTTCAAGGATTGCAATACACCAAAGTTTGTATTTTTTAGTAAGGTGAAGAATTCTTTTCAGAGATGAGGGGTTGCCAATACCCCTAATGTTCCAAACAAAGTAGATTAATCATGGATGGGGGAAGGGGGTTGTGATTTGGATCCGGTTTTGACGAGTCCCAGCCAGTTCCCCTCGGTAAGGGGTGTGCCAAGTTTTTGGGCTTCGGATAATGCCTTTTTTTCTTCCTTGAGATGTCGTGTGTGCCATTTCCCTTCTAACTCGGCTTCCATATTAGCCATAACATTAGCGAGTAACTTTTCTACCCAAGGCACAGAATCTTGAGATGGTGTGATGATTTGAATTTCTACCTCTTCTCTTACGCACCGGTTATCATTTTCTTTAGGAGGGGACTCGAACACGGGAGTAGACTCTCTAGTAGAAGAGTCCAACTTCGGGGAGTCAGGACTGAAACCCTGACCAGGGGTAAAAGCCCTAGAAGCACTCCCCTCAAGAGCCCTGGGGTTGGAAATACCCTCATTAAGGAAACCTGTAGTTCCTGCAGATCTCACCTACGGCACACTTGGGATTCAAATGGAAAGTATTGGGATCGAAACCATGTCTCACAGCGAAGCTGAAGTGCTCGGCTCAACACCGGCGGATGGAAGGTTTGCTTGAGACAAGAGAGGGATTCTTTTGTTAGGGGGATGGATTCTGTAACATCCGTCGAGGGTATGGCCAAACATCTTACGAGTGCGTGCGAAATATGGTTTTTGTTGCATTATCACCTCCTCGCCACCGGCCCTCCTCTTGAGACCCAATCCATATTTTCTTGATTTCGAGCAAGGAGACATCTCTTTCAACTTGGATTCCGGCCATTTCGGGCTTTGCTTTATTAATTATAGCAGCATCACACCTGAGGGGGGTCCCAATTGCTCTACCAATTTGGAATAAAGCAGATTGGTTAAAATATCTGTAAGGAAGATTGGGGAGTTTAAACCAGAGGGGAACAATTGGGGGGTCTTTGCTGGGATCAAAGTCAGCTGTCCACTTAATGATTTTCATATCCACTCCTGCAATGCTTACCAATTGTTTAGCAAACAGTAAAGCATAATCCTCTTCACTGGTGAAGTTAATTAACAAATGTCTGCCATCCAAGAGTCCAATTTTCCAACTCCCTTTGAAGTTGAGAGACTCAAAGAACTTCCTCACAAGCTCCATCTTGGGGTGGCCCAAACCGAATTTACCAACCGGGGTAAGTTTAACTTCTTCATCCAATACATTTAACTCCTCGAAGTAAAAATAACGAGTGGGCGACCCTCCCTTTCCTCAATGGGTCCGATAAAGGGGCGGGATAGCCTACCAACAAGCAGCATCATGGAGTCTTTGGGGAAAGAGAAGCTTTGAGGGCTCGAAATAGAAGGAGCATTACCCACCACACCGAAGCATAAGTAGCTTTGGCCCAAGCTATGTTAGTTTCCAAGTCGATGGGGTGAGCCATTGCGGGAAAAACCAAGCTCGACCAACCCGGAAAAAAAGTGGTTGCAAAGTCAAGGACTCAACACAACGAAGTGATCCAAGAAGGAACACTAAAAACCGAACGTAATCCGAAGAAATGAGGGGACGACCAAGCAAAGGTAGCCAAGAAAACCAATGAAACAAGTAGAAAATTTAAAAGGAGGAGCCCGGGAAAGTCGAACCACCAGACAAGGAAGCCCAAAACGGCCACCACACTCGACCAAGAGTCAAAACCGGGAAAACCACAAGTTCCACTCACCTCTCTCGCCACCGAAGGCCAGCTCGCCGGCAGAGTCATGGCTTCTATATATATGTATATATATCTATATATATGTATATATATATATATATATATATATATATATATATATATATATATGTATATATATGTATATATATATATATATATATATATATATGTATATATATATATATGTGTGTATATATATATATATATATATATATATATATATATATATATATATGTATAATATAAAAAATGGCCGTCGGTTTGGAGGGAGGTGCTCTGCTAGGGTTTCCATGGAGTTGAGCGGCTGTGCGGGTGCAGGGTGGAGGAAGGTGGTTAGTAAGAAGCTGCAAGCCTTCTCAGCTCTTTTCTTCCTTTTGTTGTGGGTGAGGAGGATTATCTCTCCCTTCCCGGGCTCATTATTTTTTGAATTTTTGCTGAGTTACTGTTACATTGACAATGGCTCAAGATCTCACTCGGGCAGATCCGCACTTTGTTGGGAGGGGTACTTTTGCTGAAGTTATAGTGAGGAAAGAAGGTGGAACCACTCTAGGAGATAAGCTAGTGTTCCCTCAATTATTTCATGATGCAATGGATGGAAAAGCTGAGTGTGAGTTCATTAGAAAATGCACTAGGAAGGCTGGGAAACTGGCTCTGATTTTCACTGAGGAGGAGATTCTGAAATTGTCGGAGCCATATAAATTTACATTGGTAGGGAAATTCCAGTTTGGACATCCTAAACTGGATATTTTGAGGAAAGTCGTTGATGGTTTCAAGTCAGTGGGAAGTTGGAAATTAGGGGTTTTTGACGATAGACACATTATGTTGCAGCTTGCTAAGGAGGAGGATTATGCACAGGTATTTTCTAAAAAAGTTATCATGATTGATGGGAAACCAATGAAGCTCCTCAAGTGGAAAATGGACTTTGATCCAACTAAAGAACCACCTATAGTCCCTGTGTGATTCAGCCTTCCTAACTTAAAACTTCCCTTTAACAATCATAGAATCATCTATGACATAGCTGATGCTATGGGGAGGCCACTTAAACTTGATATCCCCTCTGCTAATGTCACCAGGATTTCCAATGCAAGATTCCTAGTAGAAAGAGACATTACTCAACCTTATTTGGATGGGGTTTGGCTAGGCACTGCTAATAATGGTTATTAGCAACCCATTGTTATGGAATATCAACCATTGTATTGCAAACACTGTCACCTGTTTGGCCACACCATGGAACAATGTTTTAAACTCCACCCTGAATTAAGACCTTATAATGTTAACAATAAAGTTACTAAGAAGACTCGACAATACACCTATATCTCCAAGTGATTCCGATTAGCAATGTTCCAACTACTTCCCGGAGTTGAATAATGAACAACTTGCGATTCTAAATACGGATCTTAATGGGCCGAGTTGATAAGGAGGGGAGTGTAAAAATTATGCGGATCAAATTGGGCGAGCAACTATTGGGAAATATGCGGATCTACCAATAGAGAGTAGAGATAATGTTATGAATAATGTATTTGCTACTTGCAGTCGAGGATGTGAGTCCGGATTATTCGATGTAGAAGGGGCCCGCTCTCGGCATGGAAGCGGGAGGAGGAGGACAAAGAATTTACAGCAAGATGATTTATCCAACACTTTTGTTAAGGAGCCTGCAGTTGCCACCACATCTAGGATCACAAGTGCTGTACAGAGAATGGGTGCTACTAAGGAAGTGATCCCCGATCACTCGATGCGAGTGCCACTTTTATAACTCCCTCAAGTCCCATAGATGGGGAATGCGCCCAAATCATCCTTGAGAATCTAGCAACTACTGCCGATGGTGTTTGGTCTCAACGAGAAAAGTAGAAGAAGGAGAAAAGATATTCAGAGCCGCAAAATCTATCTAAGTCTAATATTATTGGTATGGATCAGTCGATGCAACACCCCTAGAATCACTAGAATTTGGTAAAGCATTACATCATGATTAATCTGATTTGTTGGAATGTTAGGGGTGTGGCAAGTCCTGGCACCCTTAATAGATTATTACATTTTAACAGGACCTTTAAACCTTGGATTATAACATTACTTGAACCTATGGTACATATCAACATCTCTAAATTTACTAAAAGATTTCCAGGATTCCATTTTCACTCCAACTTGTAACAATAAAATGCGGGTTTTTACCGGAAAGGAGCTTAATCGCAATGTTCAACTTGATAATTATCAATTTCTACATTTACGAGTTTGGATTGGATTCTTTTCCGGGCGATGCTTACTATCATTTATGCGGGGTGTACTCCAATGGACAGAGATTCTCTTTGGAAAGAGCTGTGGCTGATCAGTACTAATAACCCTTCAAATTGGATTGTCAATGGGGACTTTAACTGCATAAGAGATCCTAGTGAGAAAAGGGGGGAAGAACTCCTGAACTTAATATCATGTTAAAATTCTTTCAGAATATCACTAATGCAGGATTATTTGATCTAGGCTATATTGGAACCCCTTTCACATGGAAGAGAGGTAATCTGTTTGAGAGAATTGATAGAGTTTTAGCTAATGATCAATGGCTCAACACCTTTCCCAAAACTCAAGTGCGGCATTTACACGAGCAACATCCGATCACTCCCCATTATTGATACGGATTTCTTTCGGTTCTTACAAAGGGTACTCTCGGTTTAGATTTCTCGATGTTTGGTGCACTCATATTAGTTTTTTAGCCGAAGTGCACAGAGCTCGGCATGTTTTGGATCACACTAGCTGCAACCCTCTTGTGAGATTGTGGAGATTGCAAAAGAATGTAGCTTTTAAACTAAGATTGTGGAATAAGAATCGGTTTGGGAATGTTTTTCGGCAAGTTAAAGATGCGAAGCCAAAGTTCATTTGTTAGAAGCTGCTAATGATTTGGGAGGGTTTCAGGCACATGAGCTTGAAAATGCCCAGCATCTGTTTTTCCAAGCCCTGGAAAGGGAAGAGGATTTTCTACAACAAAAAGCTGCTGTGAATAAATACCTCTATGGGGATAGGAAATCTAAGTATTTTCATGTAGTTATTAAACACAGAAGAAAAATAAATACTATACTTAAAATCAAAGGTGAGGCTGGCAATTGGGTTACTGATCAATCTTCTATTTCACAAAGTGTTGTAACACATTTTCAGAATTTGTTTGCTGAACAACCTATATCCTCTACTTCATTTGTTGCTGAGATGTTTTCTGATCATCAAGATTATGTGAATCGAGTGAATTTAACTTCCCTCACGATAAACGAGGAGATAATGCGGGCATTGCACAGACATTGATGGTAATAAAACAGATTGGTCCCGATGGTTTCACTTCAACATTTTATACTAAAGCACAGGATATTGTGTGTGCTGATCTTATTCGAGCGAGTTCATTCTTTCTTTTCGGGGTCGGATCTTCTTAAATATTTTGCGGCGGCCAGACATTGCTCTTATTCCCAAAGGCACTCGAAAAACTCGGTGGAGCGATTTCGGACCTATCGGCCTTACTTACTACTTTTTCTAAAATAATTAGCAAAATTCTTGTGGGGAGATTACAACCCCATCTTAACCAATTGATCGGCTCTAACCAATCTACTTTTGTGCAGGGAAGAACTATTACTGATAATTGTCTTTTGGCTCAGGAATTGTTACTTGATATTGATAAGAAATGTAGGGGACATAATTTACTTCTCAAATTGGATCTTAAAAAGGCATATAATACTATCAGTTGGAAATTTATTGATGCGGTACTTAAAGCTAGAGGTTTCCATCCTGCTTTTTGTGCTTTAATTTAAAGATGGTCATGTCAATGCCTATTACGATTGTCTTGGTTAATGGTTACATGTTGTGGTTTCTTTAAAGTCGGTAGGGGACTGAAACAAGGAGACCCACTTTCTCCAACCATCTTCATTTTGGCTTTTGATTACTTCTCTAGAACTCTGAATGCTGCTCAAACACTTTATCCTTATCTTCATTTTAAGCATGGTTCTTCACAGATTATAAGTCACTTGGCATATGCTGATGATGTCATCATTTTCACCAATGGAAGTAAGCTTGCTTGTAAAGAAAACTTTGCAGTCGATCGATCACCTAGCCTTGGTAGCAGTGTCCGGAATTAAACCAAAGGAAGTGTCGATATTTGGGCTAGGAAAGGGTTCAAATATCAACAGTGGTTGAAAGAGCACACAAGATTTTCTGCTGTTGATCTCCCCTTGAAATATCTAGGAGTGCAGTTAAATAAAGGAAGGAGGAAGCAATCTCAGTATGATGAAGTTGTTAGGAAGATCACATCAACATTAAACTGCTTGGACTAATACCTTTTCGTCTAATGGTGGAAGATTAACATTGCTTAAGAGTATACTCTCAACCTTTCCCCTTTATCGATTACAAATAGTTAGAATGAAAAAGAGCACTCGAGAAAATGATAGAAACAATGTTTAATAAATTTCTGCTAGGAAGGCCAAACCAAACAATATCATTGGGCTATATGGAACAAGGTTTGCAAACCAATCAAGGTCGGGGGCCTAGGGCTGAGAAATTTCCAACGGATGAGCCATTTGTTCTATTGTAAGCGATGGATTAAATTCGAAGGAAAGATACCATGTGGGCAAAATTCTTGTTTGATAAATATTGTTGGAAAGCTCACCCAAACTACGTAGTACCAAGACAAGGGGATTCTAAGCACTTGGAGAAGCTTGCTTGAAAGTTAGGGATCCGGCCAATCGGTATTTCTGCTGGGAAGTGGGCAAGGGGGAGGTGAATTTCTATTATGACAACTTGGATAGGAGATGGCAATTTAAATTTTACTTGCTGATTTCAATCACCAACTAACGATTGCTGATTTACGGATGGAGGATCAATGGAATGTCAACAAGTCTGAATGAAATTTTGGATGAAGAGAGCATACGGCGGATCATTCAAATCCCTATTAATCTAACTATACTCGATAGAATCATGCTGAAGCGATCTAATAAAATTTCTTTCAATCAAATGATTCATAGCTCATTTCAACTTTGGCTGATACTACTTGGGGGAGAAAATGCGGACCGAGCTTTTATCCCCTCTATGTCTTACTTCTTTTGGAGAATGTTTCATCATTACCTTCCATTAGATGATATTTTAAAACTCGAAAGGACTAAGACTAGCTTCTAGATGTTGGGCTGTGTCAAGCTCGGGAAGAATCTTTTTCCCACCTCTTTCTCCATTGTACTTGTCACTAAATAGGTGTGGATTCTTGTTTTACAACAATTCCATCTTAACCACCTCAATTACAATTGGCTCGATTGG
Source organism: Papilionanthe hookeriana x Papilionanthe teres (assembly GCA_022702705.1). Lineage (NCBI taxonomy): Eukaryota > Viridiplantae > Streptophyta > Magnoliopsida > Asparagales > Orchidaceae > Papilionanthe > Papilionanthe hookeriana x Papilionanthe teres. The sequence goes on along the minus strand of CM040428.1, from coordinate 133,621,329 downwards.
GAAGCTTGCTTTGGGAGGACTGGAAAAATGAAAAATGGTTCCATTTACCTTTAGTTATCTGCTGGTTTGTTTGGATGCATAGGAATCATGTGAAGTATGACAACAGAACTTGTAGTATTAATCATATGGTGGCCAACTGCTGCAGTTTTCTAAGTAAGAAGCCACTGTTGGAGCCCACAATTAAAAGAAAACCTACATTGCTGAAGTGGTCCCTTCCACCTCCACCATGGATAAAAATAAATATAGATGGGAGTTTCACTAACTCTGCTGCTGGAATTGGGGTAGTTTGCAGAAATTCTGGAGGTAAGTTATTGTGGTACTTTCAAGTTCCTATCATCTCACTGTCAGCTCTCCACTCGAACTCCAAGTCGCTTATTGGGCCACGATTACTTGCTAAAGCTTTGAACTACCAATTTGTCCGGATTGAATCGATTCTCGGCAGTCGGTTAATATAATACAAGGATTATCTCCTCCTCCTTGGAATTTGGTATACCCTTACGAACATTGCTCTCCACATTTGGCTCTCTCAACATTAAGTGGTCTCATATCTTTAGAGAAGGTAACCAACCCGCCAACTGGTTGACAAACATGCCACTTGCAACTCAAAGGATTATTTTTGTTGTTAAACCTGATGATCCTTTAAAGCTTTTACTTTTTGGGGATTTGACTGATATTCCCTTTATTAGATGTATGTAACTTTGTTGACTTTTGATGAATGAATTTTCTTCTTTTTCTAATATATATATATATATATATATATATATATATATATGTATATATATATAGATATAAGGAAGAAAAGTAAATCGGAGATACAAAGTCTATCGGAATCCTGAGCCTTTATGTGATCCTCCCGATAGCTCCTCACCGCCTCTAGGACTGAGGGAAAAGGGAAACTCTTCTAATATGATAAATTTTCTGTGCTTGGAATATAAGAGGGGCCGCTCATCCCTCCTCTCTTAGCAGAGTTAAATATATGGTTAAATATTACAAGCTATGGTGTTTTGCTTTACTTGAACCCATGGTTAATAAAAATTCTCAATGCATCATTAAAAATTCCTAACTTCCAATGTTGGATTAATGTGAGTAATAAGATCTGGGTTTTTGCTAGAAAGGAGTTAAATTGTTCTATTTTGGTAGACCATCAACAATTTATGCATATTCAAGTTTCTATTGGTGATTTTGTTGGTTTTGTCACTTTCATTTATGCTAGCTCAGCTCCTGTTCTTCAGCAGAATCTTTTGAATAACCTGGTTAACATTGCTCCCAGCATCAATTCATTTTTGCTTGTTGGTGGAGATTTTAATTGCCTTTCTTCGCCGCTGAAAAGAAGGGTGGTGCTTCTCCTAGCTGGGCTTCCATGAATAGGTTCAATCAATTTATTGCTGATGCAGCAATCTTTGATATGGGTTTTTGTGGTCCAGCCTACACCTGGAGAAGGGGTAGAACCTGGGAGAGACTTGACAGAGTGCTGGGGAATTCCTCTTGGCTTCAGCAATTTCCTTATACCATTGTGACTCATTTATCCATGGCTGGCTCGCATCACAGACCTTTGCTCATCTCTATTAACAACACTGTTAACAGTAATGGTGGTATGTTCGGATTTCAAAACATGTGGACTAAGCACCCGATTTTCTGCCGAACTAGTGGAAGGTATGGGTTTCCCCCATGGGAGGCTCCTCTTGGGGTAACCTATGGAATTTGCACAAAATCACTGCTCAAGCACTTCGAACCGGAATTGGACGGCTTTTGGGAATGTACAGATAATCTTAAGAAGGTCGAAGAGGATGTGGCTGCTGCTGAAGCCGGTTTTATTAATGGTGTGGGCGATGAAGCGACTCTTTATAATGCACAAGATCGATTGTTGGTCCAGTTCACATACCAGGAGGAGTTTTATAAACGTAAAGCACATTACGCGATTTATTGAAGGGGATAGAAACACTAAGTATTATCATGCTTTCATTAAGTATAAGAGGAAGTGTAACATGATTCTTTCCATCACCGATGAAGCTGGGATTGTGCTTCATAATGCGAAAGATATAGCTTTGGATGTTGTTAACCACTTTGCTCAAATGTTTACCCAACCCAATATTTGTCCTACCCCTATTTATGAGAATTTGCTACGGACCAGAATATGTATGTTCGAATCTTAACTTAGTGGAAATCCCGGGGAGGAGGAGATAAAAAATGCATTAGACTCCTTAGATGATGCTCGAAGGCGCAGTGTCCCGATGGCTTCTCTTCCAACTTTTATAAAAGTCGGTTGGACAGGTTGTTGGGAAGGAGATTATTCAAGTCGTACAAGACTTCTTCCGGGGTATGGATCTTCCCGGTATTTTTCTCGCCTCTACAATTTTTTTAATCCCAAAAAACAAATTGAGAAAATCATGGGGAGATTACGGACCAATTAGCCTTACTTCGTAATGTCCAAAATTATCGATAAAATCATCATGGCAAGATCTGCAGCCACATTCGAATCTTCTGATTTGCCCAGTCAAGTCGCATTTGTGAAGGGCGAGATCAATTTCGGATAATATCTTGCCGGCTCAGGAATTGGTGTTGGATTTAGATAAGAAATGTAGAGGCAAAAATGTGATACTCAAGTCGGATATAAGAAAAGCATATGATACCATCAGTTGGGGGTTTATCACCCAAACTTTATATGCTAGGGGTTTTCGACCGAGGTTTTGTTCAACTCATCCATAGGTGGCTAAGCAATAATGCTCATTCTCGTTATGGTGAATGGGAAATGCCATGGGTTCTTTAGAGCTTCCGGAGGTATCGAGCAAGGTGATCCTCTCTCCCCTACCATTTTTATCCTTGCTTTTGACTACTTATCCAGATTATTAGATTTTGTCTTCACCCAAACACCAAGTTCGACTTACCATCACGAGTCCAATTTAATTGTAAGTCATTTATCTTATGCTGATGATATCATTATCTTCTCTAAGGCTTCTAAAGTGGCTATTAAAAAGGTTATGAAAACACTAGCTCATTTCAAGGAGGTTTCGGTTTGGAGCTTAATCTTCGGAAATGCCATTTCTACCCTAGTTCTAATGTCGACTGATGATGAAAACCCGGATTGCTGATTACACTAGCTTTCGATCCGCTACTTTGCCTATCAGTTACCTGGGAGTCCATTTGATTAAGGGAAGATTAAGACAAACTCATTTTCAAGAAATCTCTGAGAAAATCAAAACACAAATTTCTGGGTGGTCTAATTTCTTTTTGTCTAATGGGGGGAGGCTAACTTTACTGAAGAGCATTTTAACTGCCCTCCCCTCCTATGCTCTACAGATGTTTATCATGAAAAAGAGTACACAAACAAGCATTGGCAGAATTTTCAACAAATTTCTTTGGGCTGGTCAGCATAAGCAGATACATTGGTCATCCTGGAAGCAACTTTGTAAACCCCTTCAGGCTGGGGGTCTGGGGTTTAGAAGCTTTGAACAGCTCAGCTTCATAAATCTATGTAAATTGTGGATTAGATTCAGGGCTAATGATACCATCTCGGGCTCGGTATATGCATGGTAAATATCGTAGAAAGGATCACCCATCTCCGGTGGTGCCTAAGCTCTGGGGATTCTAGATTATGGAAGGAATTGCTCGAAGGTCAAAGATAAGGCCGAACAGTACATTTATCCGGGAGCCGGGAGAGGGTCATATCAATTTTTGGCTTGATAATTGGGTGTGGGGAGGGGAGAAACTCACTTGCCCACAAAATGTTGATGGACCTTCTATATCTAAATGCTATGTTAATACATTTTGGTCCGAAAACCAATGGAACTCGAGCACTCGGAAAACATCCTAAATCCCGACCGACCACAAGAGTACTCTTGACTCCCTTTCATCCCGAAAAAAGAGATAAGATTATCACCAAACAAACAACTTCATCAAAAGTCGGGGACCTTTATCTTTCGTAAATTCTATTCCCGGGACCATATCAGTGGGGACCCGAGTCGTGGAGCAACCGCTGTCTCCTTCCATGTCCTTCTTTTGTTGGAGATTAAGACATTTACTTCTTCCTACTGATGATATCCTCAAATTAAAGGGGATTAGAGGGCCTTCCTGCTGTATATTATGTATGCAGGAGGAAGAATCTGGGGATCATTTGTTCTTCAGGTGTGTCTTCTCTCAAGAGGTCTGGAGGCATGTGATAAGCAGGATTCAGGTAGATACTTTGCAATTAAGTTGGCTGGACCTATTGATATGTTGGGGGGACTGGCATAAGGTGAATCTCCTGGTGGTTCCTTGTGTTGTGGCCTGGTTTATCCGGAAGGGCGAAATAAGGTTAGATTTGAGGGTGTTCGTCCCCGCCTCCCTTGTTGTCGCTCATTGCTTAACTTACCTTAAGAAACTTACTAAATATCACAAATTCACCGATATCCGCCAAGTAGGTTCCGAACATTCCTCCCCCTTTCTCCGGTTGCTCGGGTGGTCCCCTCCCTCTTCCTTTTGGATCAAAGTTAATACTGATGGAAGCTTCAAAATTCAAGCAAGCGGGATTGGTGGCATCTTTAGAAATGGGGTGGGGCATTGCTTATTGTTCTTCTACTCTCCCGTTGAGGTCCGTGATGCACTCGAGGCCGAAATGGTGGCCATCTTCTGGGCAATTAAAATTGCCGAATCCGTGATGTGAGATTCCTAATGGTAGAATCGGACTCTTCTAATCGCATTAGCTTCCTGCAAGGGACCGAAGTTTCTCCATGGTACATTCGGAGATGGTTGAATAGAGTGAAGGGAGAGGTTGAGAGTATAAATGTAATTTTTTCATATATACCTAGGGAGGGTAATGCTCCCGCACACCGGCTTCGCATCTCGGGGTTATTGTAAAAGGGAAATTTTGGTAGAAACTACACCTCCTCCTTCCCTTGCAGTCTTGTTGCATGGTGATAGGATAGGTCTTCCTTTTGTAAGAACATAAGATGGTGATTAATATACTTCTTGCCTCGCTAGGCAAGTTTTTTGAAAAATATATATATATATATATATATATATATATATATATATATATATATATATATCAACAAACATTTGTTTGGTGATAGGAATACAAAATTTTTTCATGCTGTTATCAAATATAGGAGGCAATTTAAGGCTATTCTCGGTATCAAAGAACCTGGTGGAAGTTGGATTTCAGAACCTCATCAAATTTCTCAAAGTGCAAGGCAACATTTTCAATCCCAACTAGCAGCTCAACCTACTTCCCCTTCAATTTTTCTTCCTGAAGTGTTTAATGTTGAATATGATTATGTCCAACAACTAAACATAACTCTTTTGCAAGATGAAACTAAAATTCTCTAAGCTTTGAAGTGCATAAATGGGAACAAAACTGCAGGACCTGATGGTTTCACTGCAAATCTTTACTCTAAAGCATGGGACATTGTTGGCCTTGATCTCATTGCTTCTGTTCAATCTTTTTTCTTTGGGACTGATCTCCCAAAATACTTTGCTACCACCAGTATTGCTCTTATCCCCAAGGAGAATCAAAAGTCAAATTGGTCAAAATTTCAGACCAATTAGCCTTACCAACACTCTAACCAAAATTATCAGCAAGATAATTGTTGGGAGATTACAGCCTCATCTACATAAACTTATTAGTCCTAACCAATCTGCTTTTGTAGGGAAGAAACATTACTGATAATTGCCCATTAGCTCAGGAACTACTTCTAGATATTGATAAAACTTGTAGAAGGCAGAACATCATCTTCATATTGGATCTAAAGAAAGCTTATGATTCGATTAGCTGGCACTTTATAGAGTTGGTACTGAAAGCTAGAGGGTTAAAACCTTCTTTCTATCACTTAATAAAAGATGGATGTCAAGTACTTATTACAATTCTAGTGAATGGTGCAAGCCATGGTTTTTTCACTGCTGGAAGGGGTATCAAGTAGGGAGACCCTTTGTCTCCAACCATTTTTATCCTGGCCTTTGACAATTTTTCCAGACTTCTTAATTCTGCTCATAGAAATGTTCTTTATCTCTGCTTTAAGCATAGCTCCTCATAGATTATCAGTCACCAGGCTTATGCAGATGATGTCATTATTTTACTAATGGTAGTAAACAGACTATCAAGAAAACCATGCAGATCTTGGACCACTTCTACCAAGTGATAGGACTTTAGCTCAATAAGAAGAAGTGCCAATTCTTGGCTGGGAAACACTACAAACAACACAATTAGCTGAAAGATTTCACAGGCTTTGTAGCAGCTGATTTGCCTTTAAAGTACTTGGGATTTAAGTTGCTTAAAGGAAGGAAAACCCAAACTCAATATGATGATGTGGTAAATAAGATATCTTCCTCCATCAACTACTCAACTAATAGTTTTTTATCTAATGGCGGTAGATTGACTTTACTGAAAAGCATTTTATCAACTTTTCCTCTTTACACAATACAAATGGTGAGAATGAAAAAGAGAACTCAAAAGCTATTAGAAACTATTTTTAATAAATTCCTTTGGGAAGGTCAATACAAACAACCCCATTGGACCATTTGGAATAAACTCTGCAAGCCTGCCATAACTGGGGGACTGGGATTCAAAAGCTTCCAACAAATGGGCCATCTTTTTTACTATAAATAGTGCATTAAATTTAGGCAGCAAGATACTATATGGGACAAATTTTTAAAAGATAAATATTGCAAAATTACATTCTGATTTAGTGCAATCCAAACTGGGTGATTCTAGACATTGGAAAAGTCTATTGAAATTAAGGAGGCTACTAATCAACTCTTCTGTTGGGAGGTGGGAGCTGGCAGAGTTAATTTTTGGTTGGATGACTGGCTACCTGATGGCCCCTTCTCCCCACTTTCTTTGGATGGTTACAACCCTCAACTTACTGTCTCTCAATTTTGGAATCAGAATCAATGGGATGTGGACTCCCTTAGAGCTGTAGTGAATGAGGATGCAGTGCAGCAAATTCTACCCTTACCTATTGAGCCTACGAGACCTGATAAAGTACTGATAAAGCATCCTACTAATCAGTCTGTTAGTACTCTTATTCATAAATCCTTTAATCAATGGCCTACTACCAATTGGGGTGAACACATCTTGGATAGTAAATTGTCTCCTTCAATGTCTTTTTTTAACTGGAGGTTGTTTCACAAGTTTCTTCCTTTAGATGATATTATGAAACTGAAAGGCTTGAGAACTGCTTCAAGATGTTGGATGTGCCATTCAAGTGAGAAAACATACTCACATCTTTTCCTGCATTTCCCTATCACTCAACAGGTTTGGACTTCTGTTTTACATCAGTTACAGATATCTCAATGTAGACACAATTGGCTCTCCTTTAACGATTGTTGGGATGACTGGAAAGAACAAAAATGGTTTTTTATCCCTTTGATAATCAGTTGGTTCCTCTGGATGACCAGAAATCAGTCCTAATATGAGAGTAAACCTTGTAAGGTAAGGACAGTTGTTTTTAATTATTATAGCTATATCAATAAAACTTATGCTTTGGCTGTTCCTAATAGAAGCAAAGTATTATTATTGCATTGGCTACTACCTACTCAGCCCTAGGTTAAAATCAACATTGATGGTAGTTTGACTTCCTCTTCTGCTGGTATTGGAGGTGTCTGCAGGGATCATCAAGGACAGTTATTGTAGTACTTTCATGAACCTATCATCTCTTCCTCTGCTCTGGAATCTGAACTTATTGTTGTACTTTGGGACTTGAAAACTGTTGTGGCATTTAATCTTCAGCAAATTTGGATTGAATCTGATTCTCAGCAGGTAATCAAGATTATGCAGGGTCTCTCATCTCATCCTTGGAATTTTGTTTATTTAAATAGAATGATTTTATCTTTGACTTTGCACATCCAACTTTGATGGTCTCATATTCACAGAGAAGAAAACCAGCCTGCTAACTGGTTGGCTAAAGCTTATGCTTCCAATGCTAATGTAATATTCTCATTTTGACCTTTTGGCCTTTAAGGCATTTACTTTTAGGGGACTCTTTAAACATCCCCTTCATTAGATGTATCTAACATTTGGGCATTAATATATCTTTTCCTTTTTTGCTAAAAAAAATGTATGTATATTTATATGTATGTATGTCTGTATGTATGTATGTATGTATATATATATATATATATATATATATATATATATATATATTAAGAAAAGGAAAATTCATTCAAACAAAAGTTACATACATCCGATGTAGGGAGTATCACTCAAATCCCCAAAAGTAAAGGCCTTAGAGGCTCAAAAGGTGTAACAGAAACAACTATGGTATTAGTAGCTGTAGCATGTTTGGCCAACCAGTTAGCAGGTTTATTACCCTCTCTGAAGATATGGGTCCATTTAAGTGTGAGGGAACCAAAGGTAGAGTGAATAGTTCTGAAAAGATATACCAAGTTCCAAGGAGGAGGGGAGAGGCCTTGCAGTATGTTAATCAATTGTTGTGAGTCAGATTCAATCCATACAAAATGATACTTCAATGCTTTAGCAGTAATCAGTGCCCAGTGTGCAGCCTGAAGTTCAGATTCAAGAGCTGTTGAAGAAATAATAGGTGCTTAAAAGAACCATAATAACTGTCCCAAGGAATTTCTACAAACAGCTCCAATTCCTGCAGCTGAAGTAGTGAAGCTGCCATCAATATTAATTTTTATCCATGGTTGAGAAGGTAGAGACCATTTCAACAAAATAGGTTTTCTTTTAGGAGAGGAGTCCAGCAGTGAGTGTTTACATAGAAAACTACAGCAATTTGCCACAATCTGATTGATAGTACAGGTTTTATTGTCATATTTAGCCTAATTCCTGGCCATCCATACAAACCAGCAGATAACTAAAGGGATGTGAAACCCTTCCTCATCTTTCCAGTCCTCCCAGCAAGCCCCCAAGTTAAGCCAGTTGTAATTGAGATGGTTTAATTTTAATTGCAGTAACACTATATTCCATACCTGTTTGGTTATTGTGCATTTGAGAAAAAGATGAGAAACCAACTCTTCCTGAGAATGGCATAACCAACATCTAGATGCAGTTCTTAAACCTTTTAGCTTCAAGATATCATCTAATGGAAGATAATTATGAAACAATCTCCAGCAGAAGTATGACATTGAGGGAGATATAAGCCGTCGATTTTTCTCCCGATTAGTATCGAGCCGGACATGTAAGGAACTGTGGATCATGCTGTTGAAGGAGTGTTTATTAGACTGTTTCTATAGAATCCTGTCAGGTTTAGTTGAATCAATCGGAATGTGGATAATCTGTTGTACATTGTCCTCATCCAAAACATCTCTAAGCATTTTGGCATTCCAATGATCATCCACCCAGAAATCAGATACAGTGAGTTGATGATTAAACTCAGCAGTGAAGTTTAAAGTACCATCACCAATCCGAGTTATCATAATAGAAATTCACATCCCCCTTGCTAACCTCCCGGCTAAAGTACTGGTTAGCTATTTCTCTAACCTTGAGCAAATTTTTCCAGTGTTTGGAATCCCCCAGCCTTGGCAAAACAACATTTGGGTGTGACTTCCAGCAATACTTGTCTTTTAAAAATTTAGCCCACATGGTATCTTGCCTTCTAAATTTGATCCACTGTTTACAGTAGAAAAGGTGGCTCATCTGTTGGAAGCTCCTTATGCCCAATCCCCCAGCCTTTATTGGTTTACAAACTTTGTTCCATACTACCCAATGATATTGTTTAGCCTGGCCTTCCCATAGAAATTTATTAAAAATGGTTTCAATCATTTTATGGGTACTCTTTTTCATTCTAACCATTTGTAAATTATAGAGAGGAAATGTTGACAATGAGCTCTTCAGTAAATTTAAACTACCACCATTAGACAAAAAGGTAGTTGTCCAACAGTTTAAGGCTATTGTGATCTTCTGTACTACTTCATCATAATGGGACTGTTTTCTCCTTCCTTTAGTTAACTGCACCCCTAAATATTTTAAAGGGAGATCTGCAGCAGAGAAGCCAGTGAAATCATTCACCCACTACTGATATTTAAACCCTTTGCCAACTAAAAACTGACACTTCCTTTGATTTAGTTTAAGACCTGCTACCATGGCTAGGTGATAAGTTATTTGTAATGTTTTTCTGACAGCAAGCTTGCTACCATTAGTGAAAAGGATAACATCATCAGCATATGCCAAGTGACTGATAATTTGGGAAGAACCATGTTTAAAATGGAGATAGGGGTAATGAGTATGAGCAGCATTCAGAATCCTGGAAAAGAAGTCAAATGCCAAAATGAATATGGTGAGAGAGAGTGGATCTCCTTGTTTCAAACCCTTGCCTGCTTTGAAGAAACCACAGCTGCTACCATTGAAAAGGACACTATAGTACGCATTAGATAGCCACCTCTGGATTAATGTACAGAAAGAAGGATGGAAACCTTGTGCCTTAAGTACAAGATTTATAAATTGCCAACTGATGGTATCATAAGCTTTTTTGAGATCCAATTTGAGAATTAAATTATGCCCCCTACATCTTTTATCAATATCCGATAAAAATTCTCGAGCCACGAGACAATTATCAGTAATGGTTCTACCCTGCACAAAAGCAGATTGGTTAGAGCTAATCAAGTGATTGAGATGTGGTTGTAGTCTCCCCACAAGAATCTTGCTAATAATTTTAGAAAAAGTAGTAGTGAGACTAATAGGTCTGAAATCTGCCCAATGTGATTTTTGATTATCCTTAGGAATAAGAGCAATACTAGCAGCAGCAAAATATTTTGGAAGATCAGTCACTAGGAAAAAGGATTGTATAGCCTGAATGAGATCAGTTCTCACAATTTCCCAAGCTTTTAGATAAAAGGCTGAAGTGAAGCCATCAGGACAAGCAGTCCTATTTCCATCAATATTTTTTAAAGCCTGCAAAATTTCCTGTTCATCTGGAAGTAAAGTCAAGTTGAGCTGATTAACATAATCTTGGTTTTCTGAAAAAATACTTGAAAAGAAGGAATTGGTTGATGTAGGTTGAGCAGCAAGCATATTTTGAAAATACTGGACAGCACTTTGAGAAATAGTTGTTTGATCAGTGACCCAATTACCAGCAGCATCCTTTATTTTTAGTATGGCATTAATTTTCCTCCTATGTTTAATTATATCATGGAAGTACTTTGAATTCCTGTCCCTAAAGAGATATTTATTAACAGGAACTTTCTGTTGGAGAAAAAGTTCTTCCCTTTCCAAAGCTTGTAGAAATTGAGTGTGAGCAGTCCAGAGAGCTTGATTCTAGTTCCCTCCCATATCATTATTAGCTTCTAGCAATAGGACTTTGGTATCGGCATCCCTAACCTGTTGAAATACATTACCAAATTGGTGCTTATTCCACAGTCTTAACTTATAAGCCACATTTTTATATAGTCTCCACAGTTTAACCAGTGGGTTACAAGTAGGGTAAGAAAGCACATTCCAGACTCTTTTCACCTCTTCTAAGAAACTAGTGTGATCACACCACACAATGAAAAATCTGAAAGGTGAGCACCCCTTATAAGAGCTAAATGAAATCTGGATCAAAAGTGGAGAATGGTCAGAGCTGGATCTGTTTAAATGTTGTACTTGAGTAATGGGAAACATGTTAAGCCATGAATCATTTGTTAACACTCTATCAATTCTCTCTAAAAGTTTGCCTCTCTGCCATGTGAAAGGAGAACCAATGAAGCCAATATCAAATAACCCAGCTGTAGTTATATTTTGAGAGAACTGCAACATAGATTGGAGATCAGGTGTTCTGCCCCCTTTTTTCTCACTTGGATCTCTAATGCAGTTGAAATCCCCACTCACAATCCAATTGGAAGGATTGTTAACACTAATCTGGCACAGCTCATTCCAAAGAGAAGCCCTATCCGTCTGAGTACATCCAGCATAAACAAAAGTGGCACTACCATGAAATTGATCCAAACCAAAATGAAGATGTAAGAATTGATAATTATTAATCTTAATAGTGCAATTCAACTCCTTCCTAGTGAAAACCCAGATTTTATTATTACAGTTAGACTGAAAGTGAAACCCTAGAAACCTTTTAGTAATTTTAGAGATATTAGTGTGCACCATATGTTCAAGTAAGGAAAAAATCCATAGTTTATGGCTCCTCTTTAAATGTAAGATTCTGTTAAGGGTACCAGGACTTGCAACACCCCTAACATTCCAACAAAGAAAATTAATCATGGTGTATAGCCTTACCACACCCTAGTAATCCTAGGGGATGTGGCAGCTAAAGTAATATATATATATATATATATATATATATATATATATATATATATATATATATATATATATATATATATATATATATATATATATATATATATATTTAAAAAATAATAATAATATTATTTAAGTAAAAGTCTTACATCTAACATGAGGGATACCAATCAAATCCCCATGTAAAAGAGCACTAAATAAAGGAAAAGAAGAGTAATTAAGCACTATAGATAACTTCATGAGTAGAAGAAGCTCTAGTAGCTAGCCAATTTGTTCAGTTGATTACCGTCCCTATAAGTATGGCTCCAAAGGACAGCAATTGAAGAAGTGATACAATTAATTTTGTTCATCCAAATTTGAAGAAACCAAGGCGCATCCACTTTTGACAATAAAGCCTGTAGTAAAACCAGAGAGGCTATATCCAAATGAACAAATTTATGATTCCGCATAACGACAATTTTCGGACCCCAAAATACGAAGAATCGCTTCGACTTCCAAAGCATTCAATGCAATAATAGGTGCTGAAAAAAACCAAAGACAATTCCTTTGTGATTTCTGCGAGACCTCCAATACCAGCTGCCGAAACTTTAAAGCTCCCATCAATATTAATCTTAAGCCATAAATTCCTAGGTGGCCTCCACATGACAAGTATAACATTATTATTGCTGCTTTGTGTTAGAGGAAGAAAAGAATTCTGAATCTTACCAATAAATGTAAGACAATTTCTACTGATATGATCAACAGAAAACACCTTGTTGTTATAAAGCAAATCATTTCTAGCTAGCCATAAAAACCAGAAAACCACCAAGGGGATGAAATAAAAAGATAAGGATTTCTAAGTAACCCAGCAAGAAATAATTGAACTCCAAGAGGATAAATGAGATTGCAGCCCCATAGCAGCTAACACTTTTTTCCAAACATCTTTTGCCCACTGCGAGTTTAAGAAAAGATGACCAATAGTCTCTTCAACACAATGACACAAATGACATCTGGAAGGAATTCTAAGACCTTTAAGTTTCAATAGATCATCAGTTGGTAATAAATCCATAAACAACCTCCAACAGAAAAACGACATAGAAGGTGTTATATATTTATTCCAAAGCTTAGCACTCCAATCATTTTTTTGCCAAATAAAACATGTTTGATAAAATAAATTTTGATAAACTTTGGTTGTGAGGCTTCTTGATGATCATTCTATCTGTTCTTCCATTATGCACAGGAGTGTTTAATATCATATTATGATAATCAGCAGGAGCATAATCACGAAATTTCTGTAAATCCCAAGATCCATCAGTCAAGCAGTCAGCAATATGTATAATATTACTCATAGGATTAAAATTTGCTTGAAGTGATTTATCAAATAACCAAGTATCAAACCAAAAACTAATTTGTCCATTACCAATTTCCCAAGTAAACATCATTTCAGCATATGATCTGACCTTAAGCAAATCCTTCCAGTTTTTAGAATCCCCAGGCTTAAGACTGACTTGAGTTGGATGATCATTAAAGCAGTATTTAGTATACATGAATCTTGCCCACAATGATTTTTGTGCTCTAAAATTAATCCATTGTTTACAGTAGAAGGTAAAGCTCAAATGCTGAAAACTTTTAAAGCCTAACCCACCACAATCAATAGGCTTACATAATTTCTCCCAAGAGGTCCAGTGCATTTGCTTATGCTGTCCTTCCCAAACAAATTTGTTGAACATAATAGAAAGCATTTTCTGTGTACTCTTTTTCATTTTGATCATCTGCATTGTATAAAGAGGAAATGCAGATAGCACACTCCTAAGAAGTGTAAGTCTCCCACCATTAGAAAGAAATGAGTTGGACCAACAATTAATTTGAGAAGAAATTTTGGCAATTATATTATCATAGTGTGAAAGTTTCCTTCTTCCTTTAATAAAAGGAAAACCCAAATATTTAAGTGGATATTGAGTCTCCCTGAATTGAGTAAAATCAAAAATCCAATTTTTCCTTTGGGCAGTAATTTTTGAACTTGGACGAAACTGGCATTTAGATTTATTAACTACCATACCAGAAATTTCTTCAAATTCAGTCAGCACCTTCATAAGACATTTAATTGATTGCTTACTTCCATTAGAGAAAACAATAACATCATCAGCATAGGCTAGATGACTAACAAGCTGAGTAGATTTATGCTGATATTGAGTGTATGGATGAGCTATCTGCATTTGGTTCAACATTCTTGATAGATAATCAAAAACAAGGATGAAGATATAAGGTGATAAAGGATCACCTTGTCTAATGCCCCTTCCAGCATTTAAAGAATCCATGGCTAATAACATTAATAAGCACACTATGATAACTATTATTTAACCACCTATGTATGAGATTACAGAAATTAGAGCTAAATCCCCTATCAGCAAGAACCTTCAGAATAAAACTCCAACTAATGGAATCAAAGGCTTTAGCAATATCTAGTTTTAAAATGATATTAGATCCTCTGTAGCATTTATGAAGATCTACTAGCAGCTCTTGAGCCAAAAGAACATTATCACAAATACTCCTTCCTTTTATAAAAGCACTTTGATTATCAGAAATAAGGTTCTCCAATAAAGGATGTAATCTAAAAACCAAGACCTTACTTATGATTTTGGAGAAGGTTGAAGTCAGACTAATTGGTCTGAAATCTTGCCAAGTGGATTTCCTTTTATCCTTAGGAATCAATACAATAGAAGTGGAAGCAAAATACTTAGGGAGATCAATTCCTTGAAAGAAACTTTGTACAGCCATGACCACATCAGATTTAATAACCATCCAGTTCTTGATATAAAAATCAGCTGTAAATCCATCTGGCCCGGCTGCCTTACTTCCATCAATGGTTTTTAGAGCCTCAAAAACTTCATTAGTGTTAGGAGGTTGAGCCAAGCAATCCATATTAACATTACTTAAATCAGATCTTATAATTGAAGGAGAATAAGCAGTAAAATTCACTGGCTGATAAGAAAATAGACTAGAGAAATATGTAATAGCATCAGAAGCAATATCTTCTGTATCTATTAACCATGTATTATCAGCTGATTTGATTTTCAATATAACATTAACAGACCTTCTGTACTTAATAGCTGCATGAAAAAATTTTGAGTTCCTGTCACCATGCTTAAACCAGTTAACTGCTGCTTTTTGCTGTAAAAAAAGCTCTTCAGTCTTGATATCATAATGTAATTTACAATAGGCTTCATTCAGATTATGATTTGAATCTAATCCATCTTCAACTTCGTTTCTCCAATTCATTCACCATGGATTCGGCTTCAACAACTTTCCGATGAACATTACCAAAGACGATAAAATTCCAATGTTTCAACTTACTAGCAATCATCTTTTGTAATTGCCAAAGTTTGGAAATAGGATCGAATAAAATCTTAGCAAAGAAATCTTCCAATTATCAGCAATCAATTGAGTATACTCGGGATGAGTAGACCAAACATTAAAATATCTAAAGACGAAATTTTTAACAGTTGTAGAGAAGGCACAAGTAATCGATAGAGGAGAATGATCAGAGCTAAGCCTTGCCAAATGATTAACTTTAGTAACAGGGAACATGTTGATCCAATGCTGATTCACCAGAATTCTATCAATTCTCTCATAGATATTGCCTCTTCTCCAAGTAAAAGGGGATCCCTCAAACCCAATATCAAAGAGTTTAGCTGAAGAGATATTTTTAGTAAAATTCAACATTGCTTGTAGATTAGGATTCCTTCCACCTTTTTTTCACTAGGATGAGCAATAGAATTGAAATCTCCACCCACAATCCAGCCATCATTCATAGAAATACTTATATGATGTAAACTGTTCCATAATTCAATTCTATCAGCATTTGAGGAAGCAGCATATATGAAAGAAGCAAAACCATAAAATTGGTCTAGTTCAAATTGAAAATGGATAAACTGAGAATGATTAAATATAAGATTAATCTTCAGCTCTTTTCTGTAGAATAACCAGATCTTATTTGAACAATTAGTAAGAAAATTATAACCAGGAAGTCTTTTAGTGAATCTATCAAAATTAGATTTCACCAAAGGCTCAAGAATAACTATAACCCAAAAATGATGAACCCTGTTTAAGTTTAGAAGTCTATTAAGGGAGCCAGGGTCAGCCACTCCCCTAATATTCCAGCATAAAAATTTAATCATGAATAATATTTTTTCCCCCTCTAGTCAACCTAGAAGAAGAAATAGTAGCTGCAGGAATAATATTACTTTCAGAAAGATTCTTTAACTCCATTGATGCCTTCTTTTTTGCTTTCTGTATCATCCAATCATTATTAATCTAAGAACTAATAACTGTCAATCCTGTTGAAGTATTTGTCTCCATTTGATTTATTTGTTGAAAAACAGGATAATTTGTAGGTTTAGGATGAACTTCAACATTTTGATAATGAGTAATAGGATATTCTTGTGGAGATTCAAAAGGAATTTGAACTTCTGTAACAGTATTAAGAATGGTCTTCTCAGCATCTATTTCAGACACATTAACTATTTCAGAATCTAGAACTTGTCTAGCAACAGTTTCAGTAAAAGGCTCATCAACAATTTCCACAACAGGTTCCTTAGAATTATCAGAAATTTGAATAGCAGGAATCAAATCAGAATTTTGAATAACAGGCTCTTCGACAGACTCCTTATTATTAATTTGCTGCTCATTCCCAGTGGGGACATAAGTCTGCAATTCTTCCTCAACAACAACATCAGTCTGTTTTGTGAATTTAGAATCTTTAATCCTGTTGTTCTTCAAATGGGGATGAAGTCTAAAATAGTTAACATTAGAATGTCCAAACATTTTACAATGTTGACAATAAAATGGCTTATTCTCCATAATAACATTTTGCCAGTATCCATTATGAGGTGTACCAATCCAGATTTCATCAACATCGGCAAGGGATACATCTCTTTCCACAAGAATTCTAGCCACAGAAGGCCTGGTGAGTTGAAAGGTAGGCATATCCAGCTTCAAAGGCCTACCTAAGGCAGTCCCAATAGCATATAATATCTGATGGTTAAATAGATGAAGTTTCAAATTTGGTAATTTATACCAAATAGGAATAACAGGTGGTTCTTGATGAGGATCAAATGAAGGAGACCATTTCAGAAGTTTCATAGGAATACCCTCGATCAAAACAAATTTCTTGGAGAATAAGTTAGCATAATCCACTTCTTTGGAAAGTTGGATCATAATATGTCTTCCATCAAACAAACCAACCTTCCAAGAACCCAATAATTTAAAATTCTCAAAACATTTCCTTATAACTTCCATTTTAGGATGGCCAAGTTGAAATTTACCAATTAAAGTAAATTTGTGAACATCCACAAGAGAGGAAATATCAGAATTCGATAGAATTAAAGCAGGTTTACCTCCTTTTTTCTCAATCTTCTTAATGAATTGACATTCTCCCTTACCATTAGCAGCATCATGATAAAATTGTGGGAAAACCAATTTGTCAGAAGAAGTCGAAGTAGCAAGACCGAGTTACTTCAGCAAAAGTCTTTGCCGGATTTTGAATTTGCTCGGCCATAAAACCGGATGAAGTCGAGAATCCTCGAAGAAAAAGAAACCAGCTGGAATCCGGAAAATGATGAAACAGTAATAAGGAACAATGAAAGATTGAAAAAACTAAGAGAATTGGTCTTCAAAACATTCAATTCATCCCAAAGCAGAGAAGGAATTCAAGAATCGCACCAAGAATCGCACCAAGAAGGCTCCATCATTTCCATAACCCCACATTATGGTAATTATATATATATATATATATATATATATATATATATATATATATATTTAAAGAGCAACAGAGGCTCCTCGCATGTTGATTAGTAAATAAAAAGGGGGGTTACAAAAGTTGAAGTAGAGGGGGACCCCACCAAACAAGAGACAAAATACAATTTGAAGCCCTTTGAGGTTCCCCACTCAAGAAACAAAATCAGCTGAAAATATAAAGGAAAAACTGCTAGTTACAAGTAAATCTATAAATTACTGAAAAAACACCTCAATTTAAGGAAATCATGAGAACCTTTAACCACTGATAGAGTGCCCAGGGGGATAGCAAAGAAGCATGAGACCTCATGGAGCAAATTCATCCAACAGAAAAGAGCCCAATGAGAGACAGTTCCATTAACTAATACCATCACTAGTCAATGTTGTTTCAGCAAAGAGTGGCCATTGTCAATCCTTAAGTGGGGAACAGATAAGATATCACCTGGCACCAGTATTCTGAGTTGAACAGGGGGAAAAGTTGAGAGGGTGACACTAGAGGAAAGAGATCCAGTTCTTGCAAGCCAGTCAGCCGGCTTATTTCCCTCTCTGAAAATAAAAGTGAAGGTGGCCTTAAGTTGACTAGTGAGGGAATGAATTTTTTGGATCCAAAGTGAGTGGGTCCAAGTGGTTAAAGTTCCAGCATCAATCAAATTTATCATCTCCTGAGAATCCCCCTCAATGATTAGATTCCTCCAATTGAAGATTAAAGCTAATTTCAGAGCCCAGCAGACAGCTATTAGTTCAGTTTCAAGAGCATCAGAAGCAGTAATGGGGGCATGAAAGATTAGCAGGCAGGCCCCCATATGGCTCCTAAAGAGACCACCCATACCTGCAGCATCAGTGGTGTAGCTGCCATCAGTGTTTACTTTAACATAGTTTCTAGGTGGAGGAGACCAGGTGACAGTGAGAATTTTAGGAAGTTGGTTGTTCAGGGGTTGGCTAGCTTTACAAATATTTGGGAACTTCTTGTGGTTAATGAGTTTGTGGAGATAGGATGTGCAGTTTCTTGCTACAGTAATGGAACCAGTGGAAACTCCCTCAAAGATAGCCTTGTTTCTTGCCATCCAGATGAACCATTCAATGAGAAGGGGTAAAGCTCCAGTTCCCTGATGATGCCATTCGATCCAAGCGAGTGAGAAGATGATGCCGAGTGCAATTGGAGAGTGTTCGATTTGAGTTGAGGGATTAGTCTGTTTGCAGACTTCCGTGAAAATTTGCATTCAAAGAACAGATGGTTGATAGTTTCTTCCTCCATATGACACAAACTACAGCAGGAAGGGCCCCTCAGTCCCTTTATCTTAAGGATGTTGTTAGTGGGGTGAAAATTTTTGAAAAGTCTCCAGTAGAAGAGGTTCATTTAGGGGGAGAGATACTTGTTCCAGATCAGGTCACTCCAAGGAACAGCTTCCCACTGATAGAGTTGAGTGTAAATAGCCTTTGAGAAGCTTTGGTTGTGAAGGGCTTTCCTTACTGGAGAGTCCAGATTGGATCCGTTGAAATGCACGAGTAGTAACTTTTTGGGTCGAAGGAGCTTCCGGGATGGTGTGAAGAAGTGGCAAGGACCGACTTGTCACCATTCCAACGAATCGGCAACTTTCGGATTAAGGTTGGTGGGTGTTGTGAGAGGTTGTAGCTAATGCTGGGGGCACCAATCATCAAGCCAAAATTGAGATTGCCCTAACCCGGGTTCCATAGATGCTAGCTGTTCGACCAGTGGTTCCGTTCTTTATTAGAGCTCTCCAAAGTTTTGAGTCACCATTCTTGGAGGGAACCTGGGAGGGGTGAGTGTGTCTACAATACTTCCCAAGAAGGTAGTTTGCCCACAATGAGTCTTGAGCTCTGAATTTGATCCACAGCCGGCAAAGATTTACTCTGAGAATCTACTGGATCCCTTTGAAGCCCAGACCACCTGCCTAGGTAGGTTTGGCCATCCTTTGCCAAGAAGCCTAGTGAGTTTGATTTCTGTTCCCTGCCCATAGAAAATGGTTAAAAGCTCTTCCAAACTGGTTCTGAGTACTCTTTTTCATTGTGGTCATTTGCATCACATAGGAGGGTAGGGTGGTTAGGATACTTTTAAGCAATGTCAGTCTTCCACCATTTGAAAGATAGATGTGAGTCCAGTTTGAAAGGTAATTGCTGATCTTATGCTGGATTTCATCAAAGTGGGTCTGCTTGACTCTTCCTATATTAAGCTGTACTCCCAAGTGTTTGATAGGTAGCTGTGTGCTAGAAAAAGTAGTGTAGGTGAGAATCCAATGTTTTATTTCTGGAGGGATCTTATGGGGAAAAGAAATCTGACATTTGGAGGGGTTAAAGATGAGTCCAAATTTTGTTGGATGCACTTGAAGGTGTGTTTAACAGCTCCCTTGGAGGCATTAGAGAATATTATCACATCATCAGCATATATGAGGTGGGAGACAAGTATGTTAGATTTATGGTGATATCTGGTACTCTTGTGAGTGGTTTGGAGATTATTCAGCATATGGGAAAAGTAATTCATAGCTAGAATAAAAAGGGTAAGGGATAGGGGGTCCCCTTGTTTAAGCCCCCTGGATGCAGTGAAAGAGTTCCAGCTAGTGCCATTTATGAGGATAGAGTGCGAATTGTTTCTAAGCCATCTTCGAACCATGCAACATAAATCTTCAGAAAAGCCCCTAGCTGAGAGAACCTCATTGATGAAAGCAGAGCTAATAGAATCATAGGCTTTTCTAATGTCCAATTTATATATTAGATTTCCCCCCTACATTTCTTATTGAGATCATAGAGCATCTCTTGGGCCAATAACACATTATCTGAAATTGTCCTCCCCTTCAGAAAAGCAGATTGGTTCATACAAATGATTTTACTGAGGTGGGGTTGGAGCCTAGCCACTATAATCTTGCTAATGACCTTGTTAATAACTGATGTGAGACTTATGGGTCTGAAGTGGTCCCAATTGGACTGAAGTGTGTTCTTAGGGATCAGGACAATAGTGGATGAGCTGAAAAAGAGTGGGGGTCCTTTCCCAAGAAGAAACAAGTAATGGCTGCAGTAATATCAGGACTGATGACAGGTCAGGCTTTCTTGTAAAAGTCAGTTGTGAACCCATCTGGTCCAGCTGACTTTGAGCTATCAATGGAGTTAACAGCCTGCCAAGTCTCTTGCTCATTGGGGGGGTATGTGAGAGAAAGAGAATTGGTGTAAAGGTGGTTTCCCTGGAAACATAATGGGTTGAGGAGATCTCTGATCCTGGAGGGAGAAAAGGAGCCTTTGAAAGTAGCTGGTAGCACTTCTGCCAATAGCTTGATTGTTCCTGAGCCAAGTGCCATTCTCTTCCTGGATACTGTGAATTGTGTTGCAATGTCTTCTGTATTTAATGAAGGCATGGTAGAATTTTGTGTTTCTGTCCCCCTCAGTGAATATATGCATAGAAGACTTCTGTCTGAGAAATTGATCCTGGATGTCTATGGAGTTAGAGAGATTTACCTGGGCAGCAGTCAGTAGGTGGTCAGGAACAAGTCCCATCTGAACCTTCTGCTCCAAGTCGAGTACTTCCTTCGAGCTTCGAAGCAACAGCAGTGTGAACATTTCCAAACTCTCTCCAACTCCACTTCTTTAGCTCTTTACTAATTTTCTGATGGAGGTGTTCAAGCTTGAGCCAGGGATCATTATTAGGAGCACCATTCCAGAGAGACTCGATGAGGGGTAAGAACTGGGGGTGTGAAAACTAGAAATTTTGAAATCTGAAAGGAGAACTGGTGTGAAGTAGGGGAGGGGCAGAAATAGTTAAAAGGAGAGGTCTGTGGTCAGAACAGACAAGGGGGAGGTGGGTGACAATAGTGTGAAGAAATTGAGATTGCCAAAGTTCATTAAATAAGAATCTATCCAGTCTCTCCCAAGTGTGGCTCCTTCTCCAGGTGTAAGGAGGGCCTTTGAAGCCCAAATCAAAAAGTTTGGCATTGTGGATATTGTCCCTGAATTGGTTCATTTTGCTTAGGATTGGTGTTCGCACTCCCTCGCTTCTGCCGTAGCACTAATAATACGATTGAAATCACCCCTACAATCCGAGGGAGGGTAATGGAGTGATTGATTTGGTGCAACTGTTCCCACGGAATAATTACATCATGCTTCATCGCATCCTGCATAGATAAAGGTAGCTAGGACATTTTTACCAGCAAAATTCAATGAGAGGTGAACAAACTGAGGGTTATCTTTGAGAATGGTCCAACCCAGCTCTCTCCTACACAGTACCCATATTTTGTTGTTGATGTTTGTGTGAAGGGAAAAGCCAGGCAGTTTTTTGAGGATTTTGTTAGAGTTAAGCTGAGTCATAGGTTCTAGTAAAGCTATACACCAAGGGGTGTGTTTTTTGTTGAGGTGAGTGAGTCTTTTGAGAGAGTGTGGGCTAGCCACACCTCTAATGTTCCAGCATAGTAGGTTAATCATTGGGGGTTAAAGAGGGGGAAGTGGATTTGTGGGATCTTGACCTTGTTCTACCTCTTATGAGTGGAGGGGAGTCCTCTCTGCACCTGGGGGCTGAGGGGATAGCCAGTTTCTCAAGATTAGACTTATTTTTCTTCTTCTTATTATTTGAATGAATTACCCATTCTTCTTCCATGCAATCCAATGCAAGCAACGAACGAGTAACCAGCAATGGGGGGTAGGGGGCTGGGTGTGAATGGAGGAGGTGGGAGATTTTGGAAGGGTGGGGGATGGGTTTGGGGGGGGGGTCAATGCTGGAAGGGGGGCTAGTTCAGGAAGGGTATCCCTGGGTAGATTCACCTCAGAAGGCTGAGCTGGGGGGTTGGTGGATACTGCTGGACCACTTTTGGTCAAAATGGTGGATTTTCTTGGAGGAGGATGGAGCCGGAAGCACCTGTCTGCTGTGTGGCCAAACATTTTACAGTGGGAGCAGTAATATGGCTGTTGTTGCATGATTACCTCCTGCCAATGCCCATCAGCTTTAGATCCCACCCATTTTCTCTTTACCTCAGGGAGGGATATATCAACTTCTATTTGGATCCTAGCAAATTCTGGTTTTGCCTTGTGGAGTGTAGCTGCATCCAATTTGAGTGGGGGTGCCAATTGCCCTTCCAATTTGGAAAAGGGCAGTCTGATTAAAGTATCTATATGGAAAATTGGGGAGCTTGAACCATGTGGGGATGATAGGGGGTTCTTTGTTAGGATCAAAATTGGGGGTCCATTTTAAGATTTTCATATCCATGCCAGAAATGGTGACCTGCTGCTTTGCAAATATCTTTGCATAGTCTTCATCTGAGGTGAGATTAATGAGTAGATGTCTTCCATCTAGTAATCCAAGCCTCCATTCTCCTGTTAGATTGAGTGACTCAAAAAAGCTTCTTACCATTTCCATTTTGGGGTGCCCCAAAGTAAATTTCCCAATTAGAGTTACCCTCACTTCCTCATTTAGCATTTCTAGTTCTTCATCAGAGAAGTATACTACTGGGCATCCCTTCTTTTCTTCAATAGGCTTGATGAAAGGGTAATGTCCCTTACCTGCTGCAGCATCATGCAGTTTTTGGGGGAACACAAGTTCAGCTGAATCCTTGAAAGTGGGGCCTTTTCCCACCACCCCAGCATAGGTGTCCTTGGCCCAGTCTAAATTGGTTTGGAGCTCAATCGGGCAAGCCATAAATGCAGATAATGCACCTACAGCCACCAGTCAGCAAAGCTAAGATCTAAGTGCAGAGTGAGCAGAAAGTAGTGTATGAGCCAGGAACCTCTTCTCAAACACAGATAGTCCCAGGTAAAACCCACCTCAGCAGGACAAAACAACTAAACCCAATCAATGGAACAGTGAATTTTTGAATGGAAATCACCCGGGAAAGGTAGCTGCTCCCAGAAAAAGTGGCAGAAACCTTCTCAGCCTTGCCAAAGCCTTGCACACTGTAGACACCACTTACTAGAGAGAACACCAGAGCCACCGAGGAAGGCGCCACCGCCGGCACCATCTCAAAACACTAGCAGAGCTCCAGCACTCAACAACGAACCGCCATTTATATATATATATATATATATATATATATATATATATATATTTAAAGCTCGCTAGGGTTCTGGACTCGTAATGGCCCCGGCCGGCGGCGGCTGGTGGCTCCTGAAGGTTTCCGGTGGTGGTGTGGTGCCTTGGGGGGCTGGTGAGTGGTGACTTTCCTCGGTGGTGTTGTTTTGGTGTAGAGGTTTTGAGTTGATCTTCCCGGGCTTCTTCTTTTTTGAATTGTGTTACTTGTTCCATTGGTTTGGTGGTCGGTGATTCTTGCGTGCCACTTTGTTCTGGAACCGGTTATGGCTAGTTTCATTGCATCCAAAGACCCCCAACTTATGCTTCGCTCTCGGTAAAGGTATCTTACCAAAATCTGTGGAACACCCGACATTCCCTCAAATCCTACATGATGCTGTCTGCTGGAAGAGCGAGAATGCCCTTTGGTTAGACCACTCGGGTTCTAAGGATGGTCGACCGGCGGTTTTGTTCACCTCACAGAAATGAACTCGATGGCGGATGCTATTAAATTTACTATTGTTGGACAATTCCAGTTGGACATCCTAAAATGGAATTGATCAGGAAGTATTTTGAGAACTTTCAGTTGGTGGGTCAGTGGAAGCTAGGGGTGATGGATGGTAGGCATCTGCTCATTAGGCTTTCTAAGGAGGAAGATTATGCAAGAGTGTTGGGTTTACAGGTGATGCAAATTACAAACTCCTCCATGAAGCTAATTAAATGGTATCCAGGATTTGATCCAGCTAAAGAGCCTTTTTTGAAACCTCTATGGTTTACTCTCCCAAACCTACCAATCCGACTTATATCATACAAATGCTATATTTCAGATTAGTAGGGCATTGGGAACACCTCTGAGAGTTGATTCTCCAACACATGACATGGGCAACCCAGCAGCAGCAAAAGTTCTGGTGGAAAGAGATGTTTCTCTACCAGAGATTGATAAAATATGGATTTCCACTTCAGATGATGGAGAGGGGTTCTGGCAAGAGGTTGTCCTAGAAAATAAACTCGTATACCGCCAAGCCTTTGCAGGATGTTTGGCCATCTAAAGGAGAAATGTTATAGGCTCAAGCCCCCTGTTAAGAAACCAGCTAAAGAGAAAGTGGTGACAATTCAGGCATCAGAACTTTATCAGGTGGAAACTTCAGTACCTCAGGTGATCTCTAGTGACATGGTGTCACTGCCAGAAGCTCCTAATGATGGGACTCATATCCAAGGTGAAGAGCTGAGCTCACTTGGAACCATTGGGGGAGAATGAAATTCATCCAAGACCTGTTACTCTACCTTAGCCACATATAGATAAGGAGGAAAGGATAATGGAAGCAGCATGGCAAATACAAAAGTCAAAGAAAAAGAAAAAATTGACCACTGATCTTCAGAATTTGGCAGCCCAAGATCTGGAGAGACCTGATAACAAAAACCCCAGAAGCTCCCCAAGGGACTCCTCTAGAGACTACTCAAGGGGAAGAGTCAGAACACGTTCTAGATCTCTTTCTAACCACTCATCACCAAACCCCAAACCCCCTGATGATCAATTGTCTGTGTTGGAATATTAGGGGGTGGCTCACCCCCATTCAATAAAAAGATTAATTCACCTCTATAAGAAACACCAACTCTGGTGTATGATCATTTTAGAACCTATGGTATACAAAAAGCAAGACAAAATACTCTCCAAATTCCCTGGATGCACTTTTTTTCTAACTCCAACAATAAAATATGGTTAATCTGCGAGAAAAGAGCTCTTCGGTGCATTCAGATTGATCATCCATGAGTTTGTTCACTTCCATTTCAAGTTAGATGGTATGAAGTTTGCTGCCACTTTTGTTTATGATGGCTGCACCAAGACTGATAGAACAACCCTTTGGAATGAGATTATTGAAATAAGTAAGGTGGAGACACTCAGCTGGATTGTGGGAGGTGACTTTAACTGTATTGCTTCAACTTCTGAAAAGCTGGGAGGAAGAGTTCCAAACCAGAATATGATTATTGAATTTAATGATAGGATCAACAAGGCGAGTTTATTTGACTCGGGATTTCCGGGCGACCAATTTACTTGGAGGAGAGGTGCTATTTGGGAGAGATTGGATCGTTTTCCGGCTAATGACTCATGGCATCAAAATTTCCTAAACACCACCATCACCCATCTTAACTTTGCTTGGTTCGATCATAAACCACTTCTTATCACCATTTCCACACCAAAAACCCACAACACTCCCCCACCTTTTAGATATATGAACTTCTGGTCCAGTCACCCTAAATTTAATACTTTTATTCAGGATAAGCTGGAAAGGCGGTTCCAACTCTAATCCTTTTATTAAACTTCGAAAACCTACAAATTTAGCGGCCGAGCTTTGAGAAATTGGAACCGGGAGACTTTTGGTGATATATTTCAGGGGGTCATAAAAGTTTGAAATGGAAGTGAATAATGCTGAACTTGAAGCCCAAGGGGATGAGAATAAGTTTAAAGACTTTGTCACTGCTCAAGAGAAGTTGCTTATTTATCTAATCTGGCAAGACCAGATACTTAGACAGAAAGCCTCTATAAACAAATTTAAGGAGGGAGATAGGAACACTAAGTATTATCTTGCATGTATCAAGTATAAAAGGAAGTGCAATGCCATACTTTCTATCATAACTGATCAGGGGACTTTGCTAAGGGATGGCACTGATATTGCTAACAATGCTTTGTCATATATTTTCAAAAGCTGCTGACTTTCCAACACTGCTCAAGTAATCATATTGACAGCAACTTGTTTAATGATGTCTACCACTATACCAACATCCTTAAGCTTACTGATATCCCTTCCCAAAAGGAAATTTGGTTGGCATTACAATCCATTGACAGTTCTAAGGTGGCTGGCCCTGATGGGTATAATGCGATTTTTATAAGAAAACACAGGCAATCTGTAAAAATGAGGTTTACGAAGCTATCCAAGGCTTTTTTAAAGGCATTGATCTCCCACAATACTTCCACTCATCTACCACTGTGCTTATCCCCAAAACCACTCGCTCCAAAATCATGGAACCATTACGGACCAATCGGCCTCACTACTTGTCATCGGTAAATTGATTAGCAAAGTGATTGTTGGAAGATTACGACCACATCTCAACAAGATCATTAGTCCCCACCAATCAGCTTTTGTTAAAGGAATATCTATTGCTGATAATGCCCTTCTTGCTCAAGAATTAATGCTTGACCTTGACAAACATTGTAGGGGAGGCAATCTAATTTATAAGCTGGACATTCAAAAAGCTTATGATACTTTGGATTGGAATTTCATTCTCCAGGTGTTACACATAAGGGGTTTCACTCCCGAATTACGTAGGCTGATAAAGAGATGGCTGAAATTTAATAACCATTATATTCGATCAATGGCCGAGTTGGGGTGGGTTCCAAGCTACCGGAGAGGTCTGAAACGGGGAGATCCACTATCCCCCTCCATCTTCATCATTGTTATGGATTATCTTTCCGGGCTTATTGAGACTCGGATCTCCCCTTTTCGGTATGCCGGCTACCACCACGGGTCCGATGTAATTATTTCTCACCTTTTATATGTTGATGATCTAATGATATTTTCTAGGGCCTCGAAGATTGCTTGTCAAAAAAGTTATTAGTTGCACGAAACAATTCCGATTGGTTTACGGTCCGCATTTTAACAATGCTAAGTGTGAGATGGTTTTCCCCAAGCAGATTAATGCTGATTTATCTCATTGGATCACTAATTATACTGGTTTCTCTAAAGCTACGCTTCCATTAAAATATTTGGGGGTGATGCTTACTAAGGGCAGATATAAACAGCTGCACTTTGAGGAAATTATAGGTAAACTCAATACCCAGTTATCTAACTGGGCTAATTCTTTCCTATCTTCGGTGGTAGAATTACATTGCTGCACAGCATACTTACAACATTCCCAAATTATGTTCTTCAAATGACCTGCATGAAGAAGAGCTCTAGAATCCAAATTGAAAGAATTTTTAACAGATTCTTATGGTCTGGGCAAAGGAAGCAGATGCACTTGGGCTAGGCTGGCGAAACTTGCTAAACCTATTGAGGTCGGTGGTTTGGGATTCAAGGGTTTACAACACCTGCAAAAAGTCAATTTTTGTAAACTTTGGATTCAATTCAGACAACAACATTCTTTTTGGGCTATCTTTATGAAAGGGAAATATTGTAAAGATAGCCACCCCAATTTGGTTCAAATCAAACCTGGTATCTCCAGGATATGGAAACCTATGCTCCTGAATAGAGACCTTGTTGAATCACTTTATTATTGGGAACTTGGAAATGGGAAAGTGCTCTTTTGGCAAGATAACTGGTGCCCTTCTGAGATGAAGATAGCCCTCCCTCATATTATTAAACAGCAATTTCCTGTTGCCGACTGCTGGGACAACTCGCATTGGTCTCCCACTATTCTCCGGAGGCCGCTTACTTGAGTCTTCGCCCTTCAAGTGGCCTCCATTCCTATTGACAATTCTAAACCTGATAGAATCATTTGGCAAAAGGGTAAACTCCATATTCTTACCAAACACATCTACCTAATCATTTTCAACTGGCCATCTTTCAATTGGGGTAGGAAAGTCTGGAACAAGTACTTGACAACCTCCATGTCTTTCTTTATTTGGAGAACTTTTCACAGCCTACTTCCAACTGATGATATTCTTAAACTCAAGGGGATTAGAGGGCCATCCAAGTGCTACTTGTGTGGGGCTAATGCTGAAACTATTCAGCACTTATTTTTTAGCTGCAGCTTCTCACAGGAGGTGTGGAAGGAGGTTCTTAAGTTTATGAAGATCAATACTCTTAATCTTGAGTGGCAGGAGTTATCCACTTGCTGGTTGTCTTGGCATCAAGCTAAAGTGGGGGATATCCCTTTCATCCTTGCTTGGTTTATTTGGATGCACAGAAATAGTGTAAAATATGAAGACAAAGGGTGTAATGTCCTAACTGTGGTGGGAAATTGCCACTCATACTTGAGCAAGCTCATCCTTCTGAAGAAGTATCATAACATCCTCAACATTCCCCAGCCTGACCATCCAAAGCAGTCTAAAATCATGTTAATACACTGGACAGCTCCAACATACCCTATTATTAAAATTAATACTGATGGGGCATTCTCTGATCAAGGATCTGGTTGTGGGGGTCTCTTTAAGAGCTGGGATGGTCAATGTATTAGTTTCTTCCACACTCCCATTATTGCTGCTGATGCCCTGGAATCTGAACTATTAGCAGTTTTCTGGGCTCTCAACCTGGCCACTTATTGGCATTGGAGTGACCTTGTGGTGGAATGTGACTGCGCTCTACTCATTCAATACATGCTGAATAATCTTCACCCATCGTGGCACCATGCCGATTGGATCACTCGTAATCAAGGCACTTGCTCGAAGACATTAATATTAATTTCAATTTTATCTATAGAGAAGGCAACATACCAACTAATCGGCTTGCTAAGAGGGCTCTTTACTCCCGGGAAGTTATTATCTCATCCGATATCCCTCCACAGCTATCTTACCTTATTGAAGCTGACCGTTGTAAGGCCCCTCATTTCAGAGTGGTAGATATCTAATTTCATTAAATCCACAGCTCTACAGCTGTACTGGTTGAGATTTTGGCTATGGCTGGTTAGTTGAAGTAGATGGGTGTTTTGTTTTTTATCTTTTCTGATTTTTTTGTAGATGAGTATATGTGCTAGAGGTTTTAAGGGGATTTTGGGCTGCTTGTCTTGTAGCGGCCATTTTTTGGTTTAGTTTGGTTTAGGCTGTTGTGTAAAGTTGGATATTAAGTCTTAACATGTAGGGAGCCTGTGGTTGCTCCTTTTCTCTAAAAAATATATATATATATATATATTTAAAAGGAAGGGCAAGGAGGCCCCTACAAGTTGAAAAAACCAAAAATAGGTACAAAAATAGGTAGAAGGGCTTGCAGAACTAACAAAAAC
Source organism: Papilionanthe hookeriana x Papilionanthe teres (assembly GCA_022702705.1). Classification (NCBI taxonomy): domain Eukaryota; kingdom Viridiplantae; phylum Streptophyta; class Magnoliopsida; order Asparagales; family Orchidaceae; genus Papilionanthe; species Papilionanthe hookeriana x Papilionanthe teres. Next base: position 133,591,456 of record CM040428.1, on the reverse strand, counting down.
AAAAGCTAATGGCAGCCCCTACCAAGACAAAACCAGCAGGAGAGGGTAACACAAAGGTGAAACAAGGTCCAACAGAGTACAAGTGACAAACTGAACAAAAAGAGGAGCTGAGACAAGACCATGCAAAGCAAGGCAAAGTTAGTTATTCAACTCGAGATGAGGGATAGTCGGCAGATCTCCAGCAATTAGTTGTCTCGAGCATTGGAGATGGAGTGGTGGAAAGAGCAAGGTTGGAGGTGAGAACTCCCATGTTAGCAATCCAATCGCCTGGCTTGTTCCCCTCCCCGAAAATGAACTCGAAACCGAGCTTGCACCTTAGTAGTGAGAATTTTGATCTTATGAGCCCGTAAATTAGTCGTCCGATTGATGGCATGCCCGTTATGTGTAGCATATGTTGAAACAAGAGTTATCGGATCCATAGAGTCACATTCCAGGATGAGGGGAGACCGATTGAGGTGGATGACCACCTTTAATGCCCAATAGACAGCTTGAAGTTCAAGCATCTAATGCATCACAAGCAACAATAAGGGCCATAAAATAGAGTAAACATTTACCCTCGTGATTTCGAATATGCCTCTAATGCCACCCCGAGCAAGTTTGTAGCGACCATCGGTGTTGACCTTGATCCAGTCTTGGGCGGGGAAACCAAGCTACTTTAGTGATCCCGAGGGAGCGCGCTTTAGGAAAGGAGTTTTGGGAGCAAATATTGGGGAAGTTTTTAAGTTTGATTAGATTAAGCACATAGGCTAAACAATGGCTAGTAACAGTTTTAGCATCTTGAGGGATGTTATCAAAAGTAGTCTTGTTTCTAGCCATCCAAATGAACCATGCAATGAGTAGAGGGATAGCAGTAATCCTACGCTTTTCGCAATCTTGCCAGCAAGTAACCGGATGATTCCACTCAGAATCGTATAGTATTTAAATTAGTGTGCTTGGAGGAACCGAGTCCAAACTCGTCGGGAGAAACCGCAAGCATAGAACAGGTGGTTGATTGATTCTTCCTCCAAATGACATAACCTACAGCAAGAAGGGCCTCTCAATCCTCGAGTTTAAGGATATCATCGGTGGGAAGGAGGTTCCCGAACAGTCTCCAAACGTAAAAATGCCATAGAGGGGGATAAGAACTTGTTCCGCGAGATCTCACCCCGTGGTACACTCTCCCGAGTGTACAAGTTTATCATAAATCTCCTTGGAGAAACTTTGGTTTTTGTTAGTTCTATAAATAGTGTCATGCTTGGATCCGTCAAATGGTATGGTGTTAACCTTGTTAGCCGAGGAAACGAGTGAGGATGGAGTGGAGGAATGGGATAGACCAGGTGGTCCTCCTCCCGAAGAATCAGCAACCAAGAGGTTAAAGTCTCTAGCGAGAGTGTGTGGTTGGAGCCGGTCATGGGGACACCACCGGTCCAACCAAAAGTTGATCTTTCCTTTGCCTAGCTGCCATAAATAAAGGTTCTCGCCTTCCGCTTAATTTTCAACATGGCTTTCCGGATTCTCGAATCACCCAATCTAGCGATAGCCAATGAGGGGTGAATGTGTCTGCAGTATTTACCATTAAGATATAAAGCCCAAAGAGAGGTTTGAGCCCTAAAATTAATCCAAAGTTTGCAATGGTTAATTTTGAGAAGATGACTTAGACACTTGAAGCCTAATCCCCCAGCCCACAGTGGTTTAGCCAGTTTCCTCCAAGCAGCCCAATGAATCTTCATGCCTGTACCAGCCCATAAAAAGTGGTTGAAAGTTGTTTCCAACTGGGTTTGGGTGCTCTTTTTCATAGTAGTCATTTGCATGAGGTAATTTGGTAAAGTAGTTAGGATGCTTTTAAGCAAGGTAATCCTCCCTCCAAGTAGATAGGTATAGGTGAGTCCAAGTTAGATAAGTAGTTACAAATCCTTTGTTGGACCTCATCAAAATGGTTTTGCTTGCTTCACCGATGCTTAGATGGACCCCAAGGTACTTGATAGGAAGGTTGGTGCTCGGAGAACCCCGTGTGATTTAGAATCCGAGTGTTTTGCTTCCCGGGACACCCTTTTGGAAAAAAGGATCCGACATTTAGCTCTATTAAACTTTAGCCCAGATTGATTTTGAAACATTTGGATGCGGTTTTGAATTTATTTAACGTACCTTCTTGGATGCATTGGAGAAAATCATGAGGTCATCTCGCATAAATCAGATGAGAAATAATGATATTTGAACTGTGGTGAAAATTTACCAGGGGTGATGCTTGTATACTTGGTTGATCATAGAAGAGAAATAATCCATTGCAATAATAAAGAGAGTTGGGGAGAGGGGGTCCCCTTGCTTCAGACCCCTGGTAGCAGTGAAGGGTCCCCATACTGAACCATTAATCAGAATGGAATGGGAGTTATTGTGAAGCCATCTTTGGATCGAGTCGCAAAAGTCGGGGTTGAAACCTTTGGCTGCTAACACATCCAAAATGAAATCCCAATTGATTGTGTCATAAGCCTTTTGGATATCAAGCTTGTAGATTAAGTTTCCCCCCCTGCATTTCTTGTTGATGTCCAACAACATCTCATGAGCTAACAGAACATTATCAGAAATAGATCTACCTTTAATGAAGGCAGTCTGATTTAGGTTGATGATCTTGTTTAGGTGAGGTTGAATCCTTAGGACCAGGATTTTGCTGAGCACTTTACTTATCACAGAAGTCAGGTTTATAGGCCTGAACTGATCCCAGGTGTTCAATTCATTGTGTTTAGGAATCAGCACAATGGTTGAAGAATTAAAATAATAAATCATATCTTCGCTAAGGAAGAAGTCTGGTAATGGCATCGGTAATTTCAGATTTGATAGTGGGCCAAGCTTTCTTGTAGAAATCAGCAATAAAACCATCCGGCCCTACTCGATTCTGTCGCTGTCAATGCTCTTAATAGCCTCCCAAATTTCAGCCTCAGTAGGGGGCTCAGCTAAGGGCAGTGCATTAATATACTGGTAGTGTTCATCAAGAATTTTGGTGGAAATATTATTTCTATCAGGGTTGTTAGAAGAAAGTAGTTGCTGAAAGTGTCTGAGAGCACTTCTGACAATGGCCATAGTGTCAGTTAGCCAATTTCCCTCATCATCCTTAATGCTATGAATGATGTTACAACTCCTTTTATATTTAATATAAGCATGGAAGTATTTTGTATTTTTGTCCCCCTCTGAGAAATGTTTTGCTGAAGCTTTTTGTTTCAAGTACATATCTTGTATGTCAATGGCATTGGATAAATGAGCCTGAGCAACCACTAAAAGTTCAGAATCTGCACCCCTTAAGATTTGTTGTTCCATTCTAATCACCTCCTTTTCAGCATCCATCACAGTGGAGAAGACATCCCCAAATTCATTCCAACCCCAATGCTTGAGAGCCTTGCTGGTCTTCAGATGTAAAAGCCCCGCTTAGTCCAAGGATCGGGATGAACCTCCCCCACATCGTTGGTAAATCAGATTAAGAAACTTGGGGTGGGTGGACCAAAAGTTTTGGTATCCGAAAGGGGGTGGAGAATCAGTGGGGCAGCAGAGATGGTGAGTAAAAGTGGTCTATGATCGTAACAAAGAAAAGGGAGATGGGTAATGGAAGTGAGGAGGAAATCGAAGTGCCAAGCTTCATTAACCAGGAACCTATCTAGCCTTTCCTGCATTTGGCCTCTCTTCCAGTGTAAAAGGATGTCCCTTATAGCCTAGGTCAAAGAGGCCGGATAGGTGAATGTTATCCTTAAAAGAGTTGAGTCGGCTAGGGATGGGAGGCCTTCCCCGCATTTTTCACTCGGGGTGGCAATGGAGTTAAAATCACCCCCCACCAACCAAGGATGATCAATAGAGCTGCTGAATGTGATGAGGTGGTTCCACAAGTCAATTTTATCTTGTTTCTTGCAACCAGCATAGATGAAGGTGGCACAAATTTTGTAATTAGCAAATTGGAGAGATAGGTGGAGAAATTGGTAGTTGTCCACGAGAACAGACCAAGTGACCTCAGATCTGCAAAGAAGCCAGATCTTATTATTTATATTGGAGTGTAAGGTAAAGCTTGGGAATTTTTTTAAAATTTTAGATGGGTTTTGATGAACCAAGGGTTCCAAAAAAATAATACACCAAGGGGTGTGTTTTTTGTTTAGCTTAATGAGACTTTTTAGGGTATAATATTATATATGTATGTATATATATATATTATATATGTATGTATTTTTTTTTTTTAGAAAAAGAAGAAAATTCATTCATCAAAAGTCAACAAAGTTACATACATCTAATAAAGGGAATATCACCAAATCCCCAAAAAGTAAAAGCTTTAAAGGATCATCGTGTTTAACGAAGAAAAATAATCCTTTCGAGTTGCAAGTGGCATGTCTCGCCAACTGAGCTAAGTGTTGGTTACCTTCTCTAAAGATATGAGACCACTTAATGTTGAGAGAGCCAAATGTAGAGAGCAATGTTCTGTAAGGGTATACCAAATTCCAAGGAGGAGGAGATAATCCTTGAATTATATTAACCAGCTGCTGAGAATCAGATTCAATCTGCATAAATTGGTAGTTCAAAGCTTTAGCAAGAATCGTGGCCCAATAAGCGACTTTGGAGTTCGGAGTGGAGAGCCGACAGCTGAGATGATAGGAACTTGAAAGTACCACAATAACTTACCTCCGTACTTCGCAACCGCCCTAATTCCAAGCAGAGAGTTAATGAAACTCCCATCTATATTTATTTTTATCCATGGTGGAGGTGGAAGGGACCACTTCAAAGAATGTAGGTTTTCTTTTAATTGTGGGCTCCAACAAGTGGCTTCTTACTTAGAAAACTGCAGCAGCTGGCCACCATATGATTAATACTACAAGTTCCGTTGTCATACTTCACATGATTCATATGCATCCAAACAAACCAAATAGATAACTAAAGGTAAATGAAACCATTTTTCATTTTTCCAAATCCTCCCAAAGAAGCTTCCCAATCGAGCCAATTGTAATCGAGGTGGTTAAGATGGAATTGTTGTAAAACAAGAATCCACACCCGTTTAGTGACAAGACAATGGAGAAAGAGGTGGGAAAAAGATTCTTCCCGAGCTTCGACACGCCCAACATCTAGAAGCTAGTCTTAGTCCTTTCGAGTTTTAAAATATCATCTAATGGAAGGTAATGATGAAACATTCTCCAGCAGAAGTAAGACATAGAGGGGGATAAAAGCCTCGGTCCAGATTTTCTCCCCCAAGTAAGTATCGTGCCAAAGTCGAAATGAGCTATGAATCATTTGATTGAAAGAAATTTTATTAGAATGCTTCAAGATGATTCTATCGGTATAGTTGGATTAATAGGATTTGAATGATCCGTCGTATGCTCTCTTCATCCAAAATTTCATTCAGACTTTGTTGACATTCCATCGATCCTCCATCCGTAAATCTGCAACTCGTTAGTTGGTGATTGAAATCAGCAAGAAAATTTAAATTGCCATCTCCTATCCAAGCTTGTCATAATAGAAATTCACCTCCCCCTTGCCCACTTCCCAACGAAATACCGATCGTCGTATCCCTAACTTTCGACGAAGCTTCTCCAAGGCTTAGAATCCCCTTGTCTTGGTACTACGTAGTTCGGGTGAGCTTTCCAACAATATTTATCAAACAAGAATTTTGCCCACATGGTATCTTTCCTTCCGAATTTAATCCACTCGCTTATAATAGTAACAAATGGCTCATCCGTTGAAATTTCTCACCTCTAGGCTCCCAAACTTTCGATTGGTTTGCAAACCTTGTTCCATATAGCCCAATGATAGTTGTTTGGTTTGGCCTTCCCGCAGAAATTTATTAAACATTGTTTCTATCATTTTCTCGAGTGCTCTTTTTCATTCTAACTATTTAGTAATCGATAAAGGGGAAAGGTCGAGAGTATACTCTTAAGCAATGTTAATCTTCCACCATTAGCATGTAAAGGTATTAGTCCAAAGCAGCTTAATGTTGATGTAATCTTCCTAACAACTTCATCATACCGAGATTGCTTCCTCCTTCCTTTATTTAATCGCACTCCTAGACATTTCAAGGGGAGATCAGCAGCAGAAAATCCCGTGTGCTCTTTCAACCACTCGTTGATATTCGAACCCTTTCCCACCAAATATTAACACTTCCTTTCGTTTAATTCCTGCACTCGTTACCAAGGCTATGTGATCACCGTCAGCAAAGTTTTCTTTACAAAGCAAGTTTACTTCCATCGGTGAAAATGATGACATCATCGCATATGCCAAGTGACTTATAATCTGTGAAGAACCATGCTTAAAATGAAGATAAGGATAAAGTGTTCGAGCGGCATTCGCAGTTCTAGAGAAGTAATCAAAAGCCAAAATGAAGATGGTTGGAGAAAGTGGGTCTCCTTATTTCAACCCTCTACCAGCTTTTTAAAGAAACCACAACATGTACCATTAACCAAGATTAATCGTAATAGGCATCGGATGACCATCTTTGAATTAAAGCACAAAAATCAGATGGAAACCTCTAGCTTTAAGTACCGCATCAATAAATTTCCAACCGATAGTATCATATGCCTTTTTAAGATCCAATTTGAGAAGTAAATTAAGTCCCCTACATTTCTTATCAATATCAAGTAACAATTCCCGAGCCAAAAGACAATTATCGCAATAGTTCTTCCCCGCACAAAAGCAGTATCAAGCTGTAGCCGATCAATCGGTTAAGATGGGGTTGTAATCTCCCCACAAGAATTTTGCTAATTATTTTAGAAAAAGTAGTAGTAAGGCCGATAGGTCCGAAATCACCCACCGAGTTTTTCGAGTGCCTTTGGGAATAAGAGCAATGCCGGCCGCCGCAAAATATTTAGGAAGATCCGACCCCGTAAAGAAAGAATGAACTCGCCCGAATAAGATCAGCACCAACAATATCCCAGTGCTTTAGTATAAAATGTTGAAGTGAAACCATCAGGACTCACTGCTTTATTACCATCAATGCCGTGCAATGCCCGCATTATCTCCCGTTTATCGTGAGGGAAGTTAAATTCAATCGATTCACATAATCTCGATGATCGAAAACATCTCAAGCAACAAATGAAGTAGAGGATATAGGTCGTTCAAAGAAACAAATTCCGAAAATGTGATACAACACTTCGTGAAATAGAAGATTGATCGCGAACCCAATTGCCGACTTCATCTTTGATTTTAAGTATAGTATTTATTTTTCTTCTCGTGTTTAATAACCGCATGAAAATACTTAGAGTTCCCGTCCCCATGGAGGTATTTATTCACAAGCAGCTTTTTGTTGTAGAAAAGCCTCTTCCCTTCCGTGGCTTGGAAAACAGATGCTGGGCATTTTCAAGCTCATGTGCTCGAAACCCTCCCAAATCATTAGCAGCCTTCTAACAAATGAACTTTGGCTTCCGCATCTTTAACTTGCCGAAAAACATTCCCAAACCGATTCTTATTCCACAATCTTAGTTTAAAAGCTACATTCTTTTGCAATCTCCACAATCTCACAAGAGGGTCGTAACCTAGTGTGATCCAAAACATGCCAGCTCGTGCACTTCACCTAAAAACTAATATGAGTGCACCAAACATCGAGAAATCTAAACTCGAGAGTACCCTTTGTAAGAACTCGAAAGAAATCAGTATCAATAACTGGGAGTGATCGATGTTGCTCCGTGTAAATGCCGCACTCGAGTTATGGGAAAGGTGTCGAGCCATTGATCATTAGCTAAAACTCTATCAATTCTCTCAAACGATTACCTCTCTTCCATGTGAAAGGGGTTCCAATATAGCCTAGATCAAATAATCCCGCATTAGTGATATTCCGAGAGAATTTTAACATGGTATTAAGGTCGGAGTTCTTCCCCCTTTTCTCACTAGGATCTCTTATGCAGCTAAAGTCCCCACCGACAATCCAATTCAAGGGTTATTAGTATCGATCGCCACAGCCTCTTTCCAAAGAGAATCTCTCGTCCATCGGAGTACACCCCGCATAAATGATAGTAAGATCGCCCGAAAAGAATCCAATCCAAACTCGTAAATGTAGAAATTGATAATTATCAAGTCAACATTGCGCTTAAGCTCCTTTCTAGTAAAAACCCGCATTTTATTGTTACAACTGGAGTGAAAATGGAATCCCGGAAATCTTTTAGTAAATTTAGAGATGTTGATATGTACCATAGGTTCAAGTAATGCTATAATCCAAGGTTTAAAGGTCCCGTTAAAATGTAATAATCTATTAAGGGTGCCGTGACTCGCCACACCCCTAACATTCCAACAAATCGATTAATCATGATGTAATGCTTTACCGAACCTCTAAGTGATTCTAGGGGTGTTGCATCAGATCGATCCATACCAATAATATTAGATTTAGATAGATTTTGCAGCTCCGTAATATCTTTTCTCCTTCTTCTACTTTTCTCGTTGAGACCAAACACCATCGGCAGTAGTTGCTAGATTCTCAAGGATGATTTGGGCGCATTCCCCATCTATGGGACTCGAGGGGGTTATAAAAGTGGCACTCGCATCGAGTGATCGTGGATCACTTCCTTAGTAGCACCCATTCTCTCGTACAAAGACTTGTGATCCTAGATGTGGTGGCAACTGCAGTGCTCCTTAACAAAAGTGTTGAATAAATCATCTTGCCAGAAATTCTTTGTCCTCCTCCTCCCGCTTCCTTGCCGAGAGCGAGCCCCTTCTACATCGAATAACTGGACTCACATCCTCACCTGCAAGAAGCAAATACATTATTCATAACATTATCTCTACTCTCTATCGGTAGATCCGCATATTTCCCATAGTTGCCTCGCCCAACTCGACTCGCATAATTTTTACACTCCCCTCCTTATCAACCGGCCCATTAAGATCCGTATTTAGAATTGCAAGTTGTTCATTATTCAACTCCCGGGAAGTAGCCGGAACATCGCCAACTGGAATCACTGGAGATATAGGTGTATTGTTAGTCTTCTTAGTAACTTTATTGTTAACATTATAAGGTCTTAATTCAGGGTGGAGTTTAAAACATTGTTCCATGGTGTGGCCAAACAGGTGACAGTGTTTGCAATACAATGGCTCGATATTCCATAACAATGGGTTGCTAATAACCATTATTAGCAAGTGCTTCAGCCAAACCCCATCCAAATAAGGTCGAGTAATGTCTCTTTCTACTAGGAATCCCGCATTGGAAATCCCGGTGACATTAGCAGAGGGGATATCAAGTTTAAGTGGCCTCCCCATAGCATCGCCTATGTCACAGATGATTCTATGATCGTTAAAGGGAAGTTTTAAGTTAGGAAGGCCGAACCACACAGGACTATAGTGGTTCTTTAGTTGGATCAAAGTCCATTGTCCACTCGAGGAGCTTCATTGGTTTCCCATCAATCATGATAACTTTTTTAGAAAATACCCGTGCATAATCCTCCTCCTTAGCAAGCCGCAACATAATGTGTCTACTCGTCAAAAACCCCTAATTTCCAACTCGCCCACCAGCTTGAAACCATCAACAACTTTCCTCAAAATATCCAAGCTTTAGGATGTCCAAACCGGAATTTCCCTACCAATGTAAATTTATATGGCTCCGACAGCTGTCGAATCTCCTCCTTAAGTGAAAATCGAGCCGCTTCCCAGCCTTCCTAGTGCTTTTCTAATGAACTCACACTCGACTTTTCCATCCATTGCATCATGAAATAATCGAGGGAACACTAGCTTATCACCTAGAGTGGTTCCACCTTCTTTCCTCACTATAACTTCAAAGAAAAGTACCCCTCCCAACAAAGTGCGGATCTCGCCCGAGTGAGATCTTCGAGCCATTGTCAATGTAACAAGAACTCAAGCAAAAATTCAAAAAATAATGAGCCCGGGAAGGGAGAGATAATCCCCCTCACCCACAACAAAAGGAAGAAAAGAGCCGAGAAGGCTTCCAGCTTCTTACCAACCACCTTCCTCCACCCTGCACCCGCACAGCCGCTCAACTCCATGGAAACCCTAGCAGAGCACCTCCCTCCAAACCAGCCGCCATTTTTTATATTATTATATATGTATGTATATATATATATATATATATGTATGTATATATATGTATGTATGTATATATATGTATCTATGTATATATATGTATCTATGTATATATATGTATCTATGTATATATATGTATATATGTATGTATATATATGTATCTATGTATGTATATAAATGTATATATGTATGTATATATATGTATATATGTATGTATATATATGTATATATGTATATATGTATCTATATATATGTATATATGTATCTAGATATATCTACATATATATATACATGATGAAACTTTACAACACTTATTTTTTACCTATAATTTCTCCCAGGAGGTTTGGAAGGGGGTTATAAACCTACTCAACATGAACACACTTCTCCTTGAGTGGCATGATTTACAAATTTGCTGGCTGCCCTGGCAAAAAGCTAAAGTTGGTGAAATTCCATTTGTCATAGCATGGTTTATTTAGATGCACAGAAACAGTGTGAAGTTTGAAGACAAAACTAGTAAAGTTCTCACTATGGTGGGCCACTTCCAGTCTTTCATAACTAAGCTTATCCACATGAAGAAGTTCCCTAACATTCTCAATCTTCCTCTACATGACCACCCCAAGCAGTCCAGAATTATTCTTATTTACTGGAAAGCTCCTATCCACCCTTTTATCAAAGTTAAGACTGATGGGGACTTTTCGGATTTTGGTGCTGGCATTGGTGGTGTTTTCAGGGACCATAGTGGGAAGTGTGTTTGTTTCTTTCAGACCCTCATCGTTGTTGCCGATGCTCGGAAACCGACCAAGAACAGTATACTGGGCTCTCCATCTGGCCAACTCCTTCCAAAGGGTCTAATTTATCTGTGGAATGTGACTCAGCCATCCTCTTTTAGTATATATAGAATACCCTCCCCCCACCTTGGCACCACTCCATCGGGATTAAGAGAATCAAGGCAATCTCCCAGCAGATAAACACTCAGTTTAATTTCATTTTCGCAGAAGGCACAGTGCTCGCTAATCGGCTCTGCCGTAAGTGCCCTATCCACTCAGAAAGTGCAGGTCTCCTCCTACCCCCCCAGCTATTATTTCTCATTGAAGCAGATCGGGTGAAAGCTCCTCATTTCAGATTAGTGGACAACTAATGCTTATTTTCCTACCTTCCATCTGGAACATTTTCATTTTAGCTGCTACTATCTCCATCATCTTTGGCATGGTATAATAGTGGGAGTTGGATGCTACTGATGTAACAAAATATCTGACTACACCTCACAGCTACTATGGGATTGGCTCATTTAAGTCCTAGATTAATTTGCTGGTCATTTTTGTTTAGAGTTCTTGTTCTTTTTTTTTTTGGTATACTTGGTATTAAAATTTTGGTTTTGAAATCAATTTATTTTTTCTCTTTTGGTGTGGAGTTATAATTTGAGGGTTTGTTTTTTTGGGTAGCCTTGTAACTTCACAACTTTATTGAACATGTAGGGAGCCCTTTGTAGCTCCTTCCCTCAAATATATATATATATATATATATATATATATATATATATATATATATATATATATATATATATATATATATATTTCAACAAAATATAAGATGCATTAGTGAAACAAAAGTTTATTTACATCTGATAAAAGGAAGTGAAAGCAAATCACCAAAAAGTAACTGTTTTAGATGCCCAAAAGAGAAAGTAAAGCATTTAAAAGTTGCAGTTTTAGAAGCCGTTTTAGCTAGCCAATTGGCTGGCTGATTTCCCTCTTTGTGCGGATGACTCCAATAGACTGTTACATCCTTTGTGAAAGCCTTCAGCATTTTGTGAAGGTATATAAGCATCCAAAGAACATCAGTAGTGTCAGTCATAATATTGACTAGTTGAAGGGAATCGGTTTCCATCCAGATAAGAGAATGCCCAGCAGCCTTTGCTGACTTTAGAGCCCATATGGCAGTTACCATTTCGGATCGAAGATGAGAACCGGAGACAATAGAAGTTTGAAATCCCCACAAGTAATCTACCTCGATGATTTCTACACACTCCCCCACATCCGAAGAAAGAGGGGAATAACTCCCATCAATGTTAACTTCGACCCAAGAAGTGGGGGGAGGGATCCAGTGAAATAACTTAATTTGGATCCTGGTTTTGTTTTTCAATTCATGTGTATTATAATACCTGTGTATGTAGGTGCAGCAATTAGCAAAGATATGGTTAATAGAACATAAAGAGTTCTCATACTTATTATTATTCCTTGCCATCCAGACAAACCACCAAATGATCAGTGGGTAAAATGAGAGCTTCAGTACAAGCCAATCTGCCCAACAGTCCTCCACAGAAATCCAGTCCCTGAAGTGATGTGTAAGTTGAAAATGTTCCAGCACTCTATTCCATACCTCCCTAATCACAGGACAGTGAAGAAGTAGGTGGTCATATGATTCCTCTTGAGCACAGCAAAGATGGCATCTGGAAACCAGTCTAAGGCCCTTCAATTTCAGTATATCATCAGTAGGCAAGAATTTGTGAAACAATCTCCAGCAAAATAATGACATAGAAGGGGTCAAAAAATTATTCCATAGGTGACAACCCCAATTATTCTGAGGCCAATGATTTAAGGACTGGTAGATGTAGGGAGGTTTCTTGAGAATTAGCTGATCAGAATTCTCCTGTGCACTATTGATGGGGATCTCCTCGATACTCTGAATAGAAGATAAATCCACAACCTCCTTCAATTTGTCTTCATCCCATTGATGATTTGTCCAGAAGTCACGAACTCTAGAGTCATAATTCAAATGAATGTTTGGGATGGGATACAGCCGATCTTCCAAAAGCCAATCGTCAAGCCAAAAATTAGCAGTATCCATCTCTAATCTCCCAGCAAAAGAAACTATTAGCTTCGATCCTTACCTTCAGTAAACTTTTCCATTGTTGAGAATCTCCAATTTTCACCTTTACTACATCAGGGTGGCAGGTTCTGCAGTATTTAGCTGATAAGAATTGAGCCCAAAGGGTATCTTGTTTTTTGAATTTCATCCACTCGCTTACAAAGGAAGATTTTTCTAATGTATCGAAAACTCTCGAACCCCAGTGCCTCCAGCAGTTAATGGGTTTACAAAGCTTATTCCATGTGACCCAATGTACTTGTTTGTGCCGCCCCTCCCACAAGAATTTGTTAAAGGTAGTTTCCAACAGCCTTTGTATGCTTTTCTTCATTCTCGATCATCTCGCATAGTAAACAATGGAAAGGTGGTGAGGATACTTCGAGAAGTGTCACCCTTCCACCATTAGAAAGAAAGCCGTTGGTCCAACCGTTAATCCGAGCCGTAACCTTATGAACCACTTCATCATAATGGGTTTGTTTCTTCCTCGCCTTCGATTAGTTGAACACCTAGATATTTTAAAGGTAATTCAAGTAGTAGAGAAGCCGTAGTATCCTTAATCCAATTCAGATTTCGAAATGTGTTCCACCATGAATTGTCATTTGTGCTTGTTAAGTTCCAACTCCGAGACTTGATGTAGATGGTGCGTAATATCCAAAGATTTCTTTATAGCTTGTTTGCCACCATTAGTGAAGAGGATCACATCATCGCATAAGCAAGGTGGCTTATAATAGGTTTAGAACTCGTGATGATAACATAGATAGGGAAAATTTCGTGAGCCCGGTTGAGAAATCTAGAAAAATAATCAAAAGCAAGTATGAAGATCGTTGGAGATAATGGATCCCCCGCTTCGTGTCCCCGCCTGACTTGAAGAACCCATGATTTGTGCCATCGAGAAGAATAATGTAGGAAGTATTATTTAACCATCTCTATATAAACCGACAAAAAGTCGAGCTAAACCCTCTTGCTCGAAGCATGATATGGATGAATTGCCAACTGAGAGAATCATAAGCCTTCTTTAGGTCCAATTTAAATATTACATTATGACCCCTCGCAAGGCTTATCAATCTCCAAAAGTAATTCTCGAGCAAGCATTACATTATCGCTTATATTTCGTTCCGGAAGAAAGCAGATTGATTTTCACTAACTAATAAATGGAGAGAGGGCTGTAACCTACTAACCATGATCTTACTAATTATCTTATTTAGTGTATTAGTGATACTTATAGGCCAGAAATCATTCCAAGAACTTCTCTTCTTATCTTTAGCAACCAGTGCAATGCTTGTAGCAGCAAAGTAGTTTGGTAAATCAGTCCCACTAAAAAATGCTTGGACAGCCTGCACCACATCTTTTCCAACAATGTCCTAGGCAGTCAAGTAGAACACAAGAGTAAACCCATCTGGACCTGCAACCTTGTTCCCATCAATTGATTTCAGAGCATGGAGAATCTCAGCTTCATCAGGTAAATGGAGCAAATGCAGATTATGCACAATATCCAGCTGGTCATTAAACAAGTCCCCCCTAAAGTCAGCAGGTTCTATAGGGGTTGCAGCCAGGAGGCTCTGAAAGTACTGAACAGCATTCTCCTTAATCAGGATATGATCATCTAACCATAGTCCTTCCTAAGTTTTGATTTTGGTTATGGCATTAATTTGTCTTCTATATTTAATCACTGCATGGAAATATTTGGAATTATTGTCACCATAACTCTGTTTGTTAATAGCAGCCTTCTGTGAAAGAAATTCTTCTTCAACAGTCAAGGCATGTAAGTACTTATCCTGGGTATCCATGAGTTCATCGAGATTATCCAGCTTCTAGCCTGTTCGACCTCCGTAAATTGTATCTTATCAGCCCACTGCTTAACCTGCTCAAACACATTACCAAAGACAGCTTTGTTCCAAATTTTTAAATTACTAGATAGGTGTTTCTGTAATCTCCAAAGCCTAATTAAAGGGTTATCATTAGAAGATAAGGGGGATTTCCATCCCATCTTCACAGACTTCCAGAAGTTACAGTGTTTAGCCCAAACATTTTAAAATCTGAAAGTAGGATGTCCATCATGCTGAAAGAGTGAGATCTTAATAAGAATGGGAGAGTGATCAGAACAAGTTCTATGTAAGTGGTGCACTCTAGTAATAGGGAAGGTGTTCATCCAATTGCTGTTGACTAGAAATCTGTCTAAAATCTCTAAAATTCTTCCTCTTTGCCAAGTGAAGGGAGTACCAATATAGCCCAAGTCAAACAAATGAGCACTTTGGATTCTGGAAGTAAATTGCAACATATTTCGAAGGTTAGGTGTTCTCCCACCCAACTTCTCACTAGGGTCAGCAATACCGTTAAAATCACCACCAATTATCCAATTTTCCTGGATACCACTCGCTAATATTAATAAGCTTATCCCATAAGCATAGATCTATCTTGGGAAGAACATCCAAGCATAAATCAAAGTAGCCAATCCCGTAGAATTGAGCAATGTTGAAGTGCGAGTGAAGGAATTGATGATCATCGGCAAGAATCCGGTAAGTAATCTCATGTCTACCGTAGAGCCAAATTTTATTATTACAGTTTGCATAGAAATTAAAACCCTTAAACTTATTGTTGAATCTGTGAGTGTTGCTATTGACCATTGGTTCCAGCAAGGCAATGATTCATGGCCTGTAAGTCCTGATAAGATTCTTGATTCTGTTAAGGGTGCCAAGACTTGTCACACCCCTAACATTCCAGCACAATAAGTTAATCATGATGAGTAGCCTTACCTGCCCTAGTCAACCTAGGGGAGGGGCCTTAGAAGTATCATGATCCAGAGCATCAATGATGTTAGTGTGAGAAAGGTATTTGAGTTCCATGACATCTTTCCATTTTTTTCTACTTTTCTGAATTGTCCAGGTTCCTTCCATTTCTGAAGGCAAGTGATCTAAAAAGGTCTGATCAGGAGCTTGAGGTTCTGGATGCTCAGTATACACTGTATTGTTAGCACCTAAATAATCTGTAGGAATGATAGGAGGACACTGAATCTCAATATCAGCCAATGAATTCCCCTGAACACAAGTTATGGGACTTAAATCAATCCTACTTTCAGTAGCAACAACATCTGACCCATCTAACATGTTATCATCAGGGGGTTTCTTTTCAGAAATTATATCATCCACAGATGTAGGATTAGAGTTAATATGAGTATTATGAGTGTTTCTTCCAGCACTGACTTCAGCTAAATTTCCAGCTCCAGTAGATTCATTATTACTCCTGTCTACAAGAATGTTCAGAGGAATTGGGGCATCTTCAGTTTGTTGTTTACTGGTTGAAGGTTGATTAACCTCCAAAGGTTTCTTTTGAGCAATCTTATAAGGTCTGAGCTCAGGATGTACTCTATAGCACTGCTCCAAAGTATGGCTAAAAATATGGCAGTGTTTGCAATATAAAGGTTGATGTTCAAGGACAATAGGCTGCCAATAGCCATTATTAGCCGTACCTAACCATACCCCATCAATATGTGGCTGGGTTATATCCCTTTCAACCAGAAATGTGGCTTTGGAGATTCTGGAAATGTTAGTAGAAGGCATATCCAACTTGAGTGGTTTCCCCATAGATTCAGCAATGTCATATAAAATTTTATGATGAATGTAAGGTAGTTTTAGATTAGGGAGGTTAAACCAAACAGGAACAATAGGGGCTTCCTGTGAAGGATCAAAATCCATGGTCCATTTCAACAGCTTCATGGTTTTCCCATCCACCATGATAAATTTCTTGGAAAAGACCTGAGCATAATCATCTTCTCTTAAAAGTTGAAGCATAATGTGTCTACTATCAAACACTCCAATTTTCCATTGTCCAATGAGTTTGAGATCATCAATTACCTTTCTTACAATGTCAAGTTTGGGATGACCAAACTGGAACTTCCCCACCAAAGTAAACTTGTAAGGTTCAGCTAATTTACTGATTTCTTCCTCTGTAAAGATCAAAGCAAGCTTTCCTGCCTTCTTTGTACTCCTTCTAATGAATTCACATTCATTTTTCCCATCTATAGCATCGTGGTAGAGTTGGGGGAACACCAGCTTGTCACCCAGAGTAACTCCTCCCTCATTTCTTACAGTAACCTCAGCATAAGATCTTTTACCCCCCCGAGAAGGATCAGCTTCAATCCCCTCACGAGCCATAACCAATGAAACAGTAACTTATAGGGAACGAACCAGGAAAAAACCAAGAACCAGTAAGGGTGTGACAGGTTTGTATATACATATATATATATATATATATATAACATAATGGTGGCTAAGTTTTGTTTTGCGCTGCTAGGGTTTCTAGCATGACTCTGCCGGTGGCTGACCTCTGGGTGGTGGCTCAGGTGAGTGGGAAGGTGAGTGGCGGTTTACATTGGCGTGGTCTTTGGTGTGCATTTGTTCTTCGGCTACTTTACTGGGGGGAAGGCCTTTCCCGGGCTGTTGTTTATTTAAATTCTATTGTTCCATTGGATTTCTCTCTGGTTTCTGATTTTGGTCTGGTTTTGAGCTGCTATTTCTGGTTGGTGGCTAGAGCTTTTTCTGTGTTTTTTGGATTTCTTTCTATGTTTTTCTGGATCTTTTGGCTTGGCAGCCTGGTTGTTGGTTTTCCTACTGACTTACCATGGCTTCTCCTATTGATATGTAAACTAATATTGAGTGGGCTAAAGCCACTTATGCAAGGGTGTTTAGCAATGCTCCTTCCATTTCTGATCCCTCCAAGCTCATTTTTCCTCAAAGGCTGCATGATGCAGCTACTGGTAGGATTTCCTGCCCTTTTATCAGACCCATTGAGGAGAAAGAGGGTTGTCCTATTGTCATCTTCACTGAGCAGGAATTGGATGAGCTGGATGTTGAAGTTAAAAAAACATTAATTGGTAAGTTTCTACTAGGTCACCCAATGATGGATTTTGTGAGAAGATATTTTGAATCCTTTAATTTTAAGAACAGCTGGAAGATTGGACTCCTAGATGGCAGGCATCTGCTAATTAATTTCTCAACAGAAGAGAGCTATGCATTGTTTTTTGCTAAACAAATGGTCAACATTGTTGGGGTAGAGATAAAGATAATAAAATGGACACCTAATTATGATCCTAGTAAAGATCCCCCCATAGTGCCAATCTGGTTCAAATTTCCAAATCTCCCTTACAAGTATTTCAATCAATCTGCCCTTTTTCAAATTGGGAGATCCATTGGAACCCCTCTTAAGCTTTATGTTGCAAAAATTAACAAGGCTAAACCAGAAATGACTATAATTCAAATTGAAAGGGATGTCTCCCTACCTGATATAAGAATGATTTGGATTGGGTCTGCAAAGGATGGGCAGTGGCAAGAAGTCATCATGCAGCAAAAGCCTTACTTTTGCACCCATTGCAAAATCTTTGGCCTCACCCTTGATAGATGTTATAGAATCCACCCTCCCACTAGAAGAACTGCAAACATGGCTAAAAAAACCACACCTATGCAAGTTTTTGGTACTTCCACTATAGCTGAGGTGCAGGAGGCAGATAATTCAATTCAGCTGCTGCATGATAATAGGTCTATTGTCCCATGTTGACCTCATATTTGATGAGGTCTGATCTCTCTCCTTAGTACTTAGGATCTAGCCTTAGGCTTTCCCTTTGACTATCTTAGAGGACTAGAAATGGAACCCACTACTTAGAAATTTAAACACCTCTTAACTCCCTGCAAACCCCATAAGTTTGATTGTAAACCCCCAAGTCACTTGGAGGGTTAAGATCAAATGTGGAGGTTTAAAGGATGAGTTCCCTATAGAACTCTTTGGCCTTAGGACTACCCTGGCTGATCTGGTCTGGTGAGGGTTGACTTGCACACACATTACACTTTTACCCAGCTTGACTTCCTGACTCATATAGGTAATTCATATGGATGGACCTTAACCCCAAGGCTCTAAGCTAAGAGGGTTAGGAACAACATAATGAATGCCTCAAATGAGTCCTCTCATGGCTCTTATGGGCTTGATATGGCTTCATGGCTTAACCAAAGTGATTCCATTCTACTCAAACTTGATCAATCTTTATTTTTCCAAAATTTTAATTTTTGACCCCCGGGGCCCTACACCCACCAAACCTACCAAATGTCCTTGAAGCTACCCAAAATTTGCAAAAATATCCTAAATTACCCAAAATTCATCAAAATCAGTCCTAAACATTTCTCTCCACTCAAATTGATCATCCTTAGCCAAATATACAGAAATTTTTAAAAATACCCCCCAATACCCTCCAAATACCCAAAATGCCCTTCTTAACCAAAAAATTCATAAATTTCAAAAATTCCCAGAAAATTTCAGAAAATCCTAAATATCCCCAATTTCATTTTCTTCAACTACACCATAGGCCAATTTTGTCAATTTAACCAACTTTTACTAAAACCCCCAATTTAACCCATTCTTAACCCAAATGGCCCCAATGTCAAACCAAATCAACCCAATTGACCTCAACTTTGACCCAATTCAATTCTAAACTACAATTCTATATCCCCAATATCAATTTAGACCAAATCCAAGCCTAATTTGAATAACATTTGGATCCAATTCCAATTTGAAGATTAAAGTCCAATTTTGGCCCATGACCTAAACTTAAGCCCAAACCAACCCAATTCAACTCCAATTGGCCCCAAATCTTTTCTAAAACCTTCCCAGTATCCCCACAAACAAAACACTAACTAGATTTGCCCCAAAACTCCACCCAAACCTAACCCAAAACAAAAATCCCCATTTTGTGCCTAAACCCACCATAAACCCAAATGGGCCCAAATCTCAAAATCAAAGCGCAACTAAAGTTGAAAACTCTTTGTGACACTCTCATAAACATTTCTCAACATTAATTTTAAATCAAATCTAATGTTACCCCAACCTTAGCCCAAGTTAGCCCAATTTGACCCACTTTGGCCCCTTTACCAAAAAAAAGCCCAAATTAAATCCAATTACACTCTAAATGATACCAAATCTTTTCTAAATTGTTCATGACACATCCTTAAACTAAGCCCAAAATTTATTTGGCCCAACTCCTTACCAAATTTTCAACCAAAAGTTAATTTCCTAATCTAAAAGCCCACTCCCTTAAAGCATTTAAAATCCCACTTCCACCAAATCCTTAAAGCACAAAACCCATTCCAAAGACCACATGAAATTTCCCCTCATCACCCCTTTGATTTAAATCAATCCCTAAAGTTCTAATTGATCATCAAATTAATCCAATCTTGGCCTCATGGCAATCTCCCTTAAAATCATCAAAAATGCCAATATCCTTCTTCATGCAAATGACTTGACTTTTCCAAAGCCAAATAATGTCATAATGGAGTTATTCACAAGCCATATGAAGCCATGATAGCTTAGCCTTGTCATCAATCCATTTATGGCAAGAGAGGGGAGCCCTTTAATGATTCCCTTAAAGTTGATTAAACATTCCCATGCTTTCCTTAACCTATGCTTAAACTTAATTTACTTGGATTGTAACTTGACCCCACTAATCAAGCTGACCCAAGTGACTTTCCCTTCAGCCCAAACCAGCCTTGGGTGTGCACTCAACCCAAACCCATGACTCGATCCAATTGAACCTAAAATGACCCCCTCACCATACCACTTAAAGCCAAGCTCTTTACACATGGCCAACCTCCATTGCTTGCACCAAATTCAAACCCTGACCTCACTGACCCTGAGGGTGACCCATGCTTGGCCGGTCGGCCACCATAGTCACCAGAAAACACCTTGGCCGAGAGCACCCATTTGATTCAAAAAATTCAAACTCACTAGCTGAGCTGTCCCAACTCAATTGGACTCCATGGCTGTTCTTCCCTTGACCAAGGTAGCTGATCCCAAGCGCTAACTCCCCCTGGGAGGCCCTTCAGCCATGCCTATTTAAACTCACCACCTTCTCAGCCAAACAAGGTGATGAACCAGAGCTTAGCAAAACTTCCAAAATTGCTACAGGACCCTCTCCTAACCTAGAGCAATTGATCCTCAGTGTCTCTTTGCCCTAATACCCATTAACAGAGCTCAATTTCTCAGTCAAAAATCCACCCAAAAACCAGGACAACTCTGAGACCTCCACAAAAATCAAATTAAACTCACCCACACCTGCACAAGACCAAGAGAAGGAGTTCCCCAGTGGAAGCCCCCTCACCAGGCCAGCCATTCTCTCTATCGACCATGCTTTGAAATCGGGCTTGGTGGAAGTTGTACCTAGGTAATTCCCCAGAGCTAGAGACTTCATCTGGAGCCTCCTTGGGTGCAACCGAAGGTGCCACAACTCTCTGATTGAAGCTTCACTTCTAAGAGCCAAGGTATAGATCTCTCCTTCCTCCCAAGCTTCCAGTGATTCTCTATTTGATTGGCTTAATTTCATAGCATGTAAACCATATGGATGTGTTTGTCTCTTCAAGACGAATCCATAGAGCATAAGAACATGAAAATCCGTTGAGAAATGAGAGAGATCTTTGGGTTTTAGTGTGGATGGTCACAGGTGCACACTAGTCGTAGACGATGACTAGGCGCCGTCCGATCACGCGTGTATCGAGTGGACGGCTCATCGAAGGACGTTACATGAACCGCGGGCCCCCGGAGCGCTGAGTCAGATGGCGGCCTCGAATGGGAGTGAGACGCATGGGCTTTCGGAGCTGCCAAGGAAGAGTCAGCACCGCGCGGCTAAGTAGAAAAATTTGGATTTTTTTATTTATTTAAATACCCAGAACTTAGAAAATTTATATCTTTGTGTAGAAAAATCACAAAAATAAAATAAAAATACCCCCTTGCTCAGTAAACAGAGGAGAATAATGTGGAAAAGAAATCAAGTTATTTTGATGAGTATTTTATTTTTAATTAATTATTTACTCATTTCAGTATTTTAATTCTCCATTTTCATAAACAATTCACCATGGCATGAGACCATAGGGCTTTTGAAGCCTCTAATTTTGGGAACATTCCCTGAATTTTTCAAGGTAAGAGGCTATCTCTATGGCAAGTTTTGTATTTTTCAAGTTTATGTCACTGTTTTGGTATTTTAATTCTATTAATTAGCATATTTCTTAGAAAATTCTAGGAAAATTTGGGGAGATTTCTTAGGACCAGAGGACCCTAGGATAATTATGTTTTGAGTTAATTCATTAAGAATAACCCTGATTGGCCTAATTACTCAAAACTGATCTTTAATTAATTAGGGTTAACCACACATCAAAAGAAATTGAAAAAAATTCTCCACTAATATTTAGGATCAGAGGGACCTCACATAAAAATTTGGAATCAATTGGAAATGTTTAACCCCACTAAATGGATTAATTAAATCACATGACCAAAATTAAACTTCAAAAATTCATAACTATAAAAATACATTTTAAAAATTCACAAAATTGGTTTTGGGGCTTCTCTGATGTTAGGGGAGTCTTAGAAAATTAAAATTAAAATTTTCTAAAAATCTTCATTTTCCACCATATTTTAATATTTTAAATAATTAAAAAATAATAAAAATCACAAAAATATTAAAAATCATAAAAATGTCATATTTTCACTCCTAATCACTTAGGAACAAACCAAATATTTTTCCCAAATCTCAAAGTAAAGATATTGAATTTTAAATGCTTAAAACAATTTTTGAATTAAAAAATGAATTTTCCAACCTTTTCACGAAATTAATTCTAACAAATCAAAGAAAAATCAAAAAATTATAAAATTTGTTTTTCTAAACTCCTTAAGGTTAGAGGGACTTCAGAAAAATAAAAAACTTAATTTCAACCTTTATTTTATTTTATAATTAATTAACACTCTGAAACTCAAAATAATTATAATAAACAAAATATAATTCAAAAAATCATCAAAATTGGTCCAAGTGGTCCTATTGTCATTAAGGACATTTCGTAATTTTCTTAAGGACAGGAACCTTACCTTGGTCATGTTGCTAAATTTCCATTGAAAATCCCTATTTTTCATTAAAATAATTATATAAATTAAATTAAATTCAGAAAAATCGTATATTCTCCTCTAATGTCTTAATTGACATATGAGTGAAGTGAAATAAAAATTTAAAGTTCATCTGAGCTCAATTTAGTGAGTTATGAAATAAATAAACCTTAAGGGGCATAAAGGTAATTAAAGGATTTTAACCCTAATTAATATTTAGGATTAATCAAGGGGAGGGTAAAATATCTGATTTTAAAATTTTCATTAGAAGATTGAAACCTAGAGAATTAAGGGGTAGAAACCCATTAATCATTTTTAAAATATTTAAAGTAAACCTTGATTAATAAAAACAATTTGAATTTTGGAAGAATAAGTTAAATTTTGGATCATTAAAATGGGGATATAATTTAGAGTGACTATAATCACTTAAACTAAAATCCCCAAATGAATCACTTTAATTATATTTAACTTTTAATTGAACTTAAGATGATAATTGAAATTAATAAATTAATAATAAAGAAAAGGTAACCCTTAATTAAATTAAAAATTAAAATATTAAATAACTTGATAATTAAATTGAAATAAATTTAAAACATTAAAAGAAAAATTTTTATTAATTTTAAAAATCACTTCAAAGAAAATCTAAAAAAAAATTTGAAACATCAAAATCAATTTCATAAAAATAAATTTTTAATTAAAAAAAAGGAATAATCAAACCAATTAAAACTTAATCTGGAATATTGCAATTAAATTAAAATTAAATCATTAAAGTCTAAATTAAATAATTTAAACTCCTCTTTCAATTCAAATGATTTAAAGCACCTAAGAATAAAACAACTTGAACATTATTCCAAACTTAAATTTATTAAAACTTTATAACTAAATTTAATCACCTTAAAAGATTAATTCTAATTTTAAATCGTTGAAATTCTTAATAAATTGATTTGCCCCCTAAAGGTTTTCATTATTATAACTCTTAAGTAAAGCATTAAGTGAAATGTCACTTTACTTATAGGATAATCAAACATCCTAATTCACCGAGCAAGAAACTAAATTAAATTCTGGGATGATTAATTCACCAGTGCAATAAAACTCATTTGGACTCAAAATAATCCCAAAAATATCGAAAAGATGTTTAGGACTCATCCTAAACACTTCCTCAATATGATGGGATGTTTTAGAAGAACAATTGAATTTAATTATTCTTTGATGAAGAAAATCATCCTTAAACAAAAATACAAGGACCTAGACGTCATAGGAGATGGCTAGCAATAAGATTAGGAATTTGGTAGACAACCAAAACCCTTCCCTTAGCTTTACCGAGGTACTTGTTATAAACATTTAAATGCCTTAACATGTGTTTTAAGTGCAGCTTGGAATGACGAGAAGACTCTCCAGGTACGCTTTTATTTTATTACAATTTACTATATTGCAATTTATCTATATAAGCTGCACTTTACTCTTCTTGCATGTTAAACAAGATTGACACCCTGCATGAAAACAAAAACCTTTAGCATAGACACAAAACTGAAACCCAAAACTAGATTAAAAGTCACAACAAGATAAAAATCCACCGCCACAACATTTCAAAAGATAAAACAACTCAAAATTTAATCACAAACAGAACACAAAACTACAATTGCAATTAAATTAAAACATCTCGTTCAATGATCGGGAATACCTCGGATGATGTAACATACGTGTTGCTAATGGGATTTCCCACGGTCTAAATGAAAGTGTGGAACTCATTCAGTTGAGTTTAGCAAATTCATCTAGACTAAGTGAATCCGATAAAAATAATGGTGCCGGAATGATGGAACCATGGGATCTTAACCGGTGTTGTTATAATCAACTTTAATATTCCCCTATCAAAATATTAAAACACCTGGACTTTAAGACTTCTAAACCAAAAAACTTCTCTCATCTGTTGATTATCATTTTCTAAAAGTAAACCTCTACAACAAGGAGCTTGGAGCATGGTGGGCAACACGGCCATCGTCATCAACAAAACTTGGGTCTACTTCAACAAAACTTTCCTTAGAATTAAATAACCAAGCCATAGGATTTCGAGGTAGTTTGCCTAGTGTAAACATAAATCCTCAACTTTTTGTTAGGCATTTACATAATCATATTATGTAAATTAAGCCCTAACTGGTTTTAGGACTCCGAGGTAGTAGTTCGGTACGACATAAACCCTCACATCTTCGAGGCTATTTGTATGATTATTTCATACAAATATAAGTCCTAATTAATTAAAATTGGCAAGATTGAAAAATTAAGTAAATTCCTAAATTGAAGCCAAATAATAGGATAGTTTGGGAAGTTGCCAAGATTCCTCTTGAATCTTCAGCTTCTCCTAATTCTCTTCCCTTGGACTCCTGAAATAAACAGTTCCAAATTTGAGCTAATCCCTTTTGAAATTCCAAAATTCAATCTTTGAAAATCTTAAACTTTGAAATTATTGAGAGCAAAACCACTGATCATTATCGAGAGTTTTCTTAAATGATTCCCGTCATTTAAGATGTATTTAACTATAGGGGCTTGCCCTTATAGGGAACTTCAAGAACCCAGGTAATATAAACCATGCTTGATTTCTTCATATTAAGCAGAGGAACTTGTCGGCTTATAAAATTGGTTTGCAGACCAAACGGATGTCACAAATCTTCTAGTTTTCAGTCGAGCCCCATCGTCAAGTAGTGCGTTTGTCCTTCGAGATAGATACACGGTTTGTGGTGTGGTGCTCGTTTATATAAGCTATTTGGGATGTGAGATCGGTTTAATTTCATATCTTAAATTTTTTTAAATTTAAAATTATTTTCAAAACCAAAAGTTACTTTCTAAATTATATATATATATTTAAATTAAATTTAAAATCTAAAATTCGCCGACAATTTCTGTAGGTGATCCCTTTTCAAAATACAACACTCAACCTAAAAATATGCCGAAAACTTCTGGCGACTCCGCTGGGGAATATTTCCTCTCTCCATTTTGATCAGATGGTTTTTCTTTCATAAATTGGTAGTGTATCCATGTCCCTAGTGGAGCAAACTATCATTCTTTCCGTTGGCATACCACATTCATTTATATCTTAAACGGGTATAGCCAACTTCTCTCGGATTTAGGAGCCACTGTTTAGACACCCCTAAACAGAGAGGTTCTGAAATCCTTTTACCTCATTTCTGAGGTGGGGTGGACCCCCAATAGGTGTTAGCTTAGGAGCGGTCCTTCGGGTTGAGAAGTCTTACTAGACTTTCTCTTCCTTTCCAATTTTGAATCGGGTCCTTTACCTTTTCTATACCTTTAATCATTTTGTTCATAACAAACAAATCTTCTAATAAATAACCCTTTAATAAACAAACTCTTTTAAATCACAAATACATTAAGATAAATGAAAATATGTTCGGACTCCTTCTTTTTCGTCCTATGTTTTGTGATGAAAGGAAGTATAATTCAAGACTGACATTCAGAATCTACACTGCAGAAAATGACTGCACCAAAGTTAATTTTCTCCTTCACCATTGGCCGTCTATAAGGATGAACTGCTCGCCAATGGAATCATCTGTTTTGGACAAGGATTCGACAATACAGATATTAAGTTCACTGACGTCACTCTCTTCGCACTAATGGACAAAGTGCCAGAAACTGAGGAGCCCATGATTGAGTTCAACCTGAAGTTGACTCAAGAGTTCCCTCCCCTGCAAAGGGTCCCTGCTGAAAGAAGTACCACTGTTCATAGGAGGACTGTTGTCTCTACCCCCGCTGGTCTAGTCATCTCTGCACCTACCCCGATTCCTGCCAAATTGAAGGGGAAGGAAATCCTAGTCTGTGATGAGCCTGCCACCGTGGAGGGTACAAATTTTGCTACAATACCTCCTTTTTTTAGATTGGGTCCAGTTCAAGAGTTGCACCCCTAACTCGGACACAAAGGAGAAATAGAAGCAGAAAGATAGCCAAGGCCGCTAAAGTTGCTTTCCTGGAAGAAATCCCTGAACTGCCTGAGTATACACCTCTGTTGGAAAGAAGTAGGTTTCACCCCCTCTCTACTGCATCGGATGAAGAAGGCGTCCGAAGGATTTCTGCTACATTACCCCATCCTGCATACTATAGTAACTACAAAAGAAAAAGGTTAAGACTACGCCATTTGCTTGGCTACAAGCTGTGATAGAAAAATTGGCAAAGAAAGAAATATGCCCCGTGTCAGAAATCCTATGAAGAATGGGACGAGTGCCAGCTAGAACCCGCCTCAGACCGTGAGTAGAGCCTGTCACTGCCGTAGAGAAACTAAGGAAGAAAATGAGAGCTAGTTCACCTGTTGTTGTATCGGGCCATCATATTAGGGAGGACACCACCTACCAGCATATAGCCGACAGACCATCCGGTCATAGGCCTTCTACTACAAGAAGGATGATGTGGCGACCTATTATTACCGAGCTGAGACCAACACAACGTCCTGAGAACAAAAGCCTCGTCAAAGAGCCTGAATCAGAAGAAAGTGCTACTGCAATAAAAGAAACTCCTGAAAAAGAAGTTCAACAGCCATCACACGACAACCGCGAGATCGTCTGGAAGAGACCCCTCGAGGATGCTATAGGAATGCTAAGGACAGATATCCGACGGTTGGCGAAAGAAAGAGGAGAAAAATTGGAAACTGAAGTAGATTCATCAGAGTTTATGGATGAGGAGTATGCCGAGATCAATATGGTTTAGACACGAGCGTCATCAGCTTTGCAAGGTGCTCCGGCAGCAGCTGAAAGAGATGAACCGGAAATGATGAGAGCACAGCTTCGAGAAAGAGATGACACAATTTCCCAGATGGCTAAGAGGATGGAAGAGATGGCTACTACTTTAGCCACTCTCTAGAGTCAGGTACAACCTCAGAAAGAAACACCCCCAGAGATCATCCATATTGCAGATGGAGGAAAAGAGATCACATCCGTTAACGAAGATGAGCCACCAAAGAAGGATTCTTCCCAGAGCATGATTCCCGAAAAAGACATTAAAAACATGGTAGAACAGCAGGTGCGAGAAGCTTTAGCACAATCCAAGAGTGGAGCATCTATTCAGACGGGTAGGCCTTACCCTAAAGAGTTCGATACAGTCCAATACCCGAAAGGCTTCGTACCACCTCTGTTTAAAACTTTTGATGGAACGGGAAACCCCCGACAGCATGTCACACATTTTCGTGCTAGTTGCTGCAATGCCGGTGGGAGTGACACTTTACTCTTCCGACAGTTTGTCAGCAGCCTGTCAGGGATTGCCTTCGACTGGTACGCAAAATTGCCAAATGATTCAATTAAGACCTTTGCAGAATTGGAAAACCTCTTCATTAAGCTGTTTGTCGGGGCTCGGCATCACATCACTATCGGTGATCTAGTGGTGGAGCACTAGAAATCGAACAAAACTCTAGTGGATTACCTACTTCGATGGAGAAATTTAAGCATGAAGTGTGAGCCACAACTTCAAGAACAGCATGCAGTCGGCATCTTGCTTAAGAGTATCCATGGCCCGATAGCACTTCTCCTTAAAGAATTTACAATCAAAACTTTCGAGAAGCTGCTTAGCAAGGCCGGGAGTTTGCAAGAAGAGGCAAAGTAGTTAAGTTTCCTGGACAAGAACGATAAGCAGAAGCCCGTAAAAGCATTAGAAAAGAAGTCTGGAATCATCGCGGTAGTCGATAAAGGCAAGAAGCCAGTACAGATACAGCCACAGCGGCCACAGCCTAGCTATCAACCATTGCAACGTACTTACCAACAACCTCAGCAGGGTTATCAACAGCCTCGACCGAGCTATCAGTCGTCTCAGCATTATGAACAACTGCCTCGTCTACAACAGTACCTCGAAAGATTTTCCGAATAAGGAATATCCATTCAAAACTCAAGCAATGAGCGAAGATGTTCCGCAGTTTAATGAAAACACCGATTTTCAACTACCGGAGCCCAAGAGGCTAGAAGAAGTCAACAAGAAAGATCATCCAAACTATTGCCCTTACCACCGGATGCTCGGGCACAAGATAGAGGATTGCATCACTTTTAAGATTTGGATTGACGAAAATCTCCAGAAAGGGAACATAACGATCCCGAAGGAATGCATGAAGGAACCCTAAAAGGGAGGTTCTGTCAATGTTATTTCAACTGATCGTATTGTTCCAATAGACCCTTACATGACCGATGATGGATGGAATACCGTCTGGATAAAGTCTTCAAAGAAAATTTTGGATCACATCCAGACCGCTTTGGTACGCGCTTCAACTCAAAGTTTGAAACCTGCCGAGCCTGCACTATCGCTTGTGATCGCAGAACCCCCTCAGAAGGAGGAGAAGATCGTAGAAGAGAAGAAGATCGAGGTTCTGAAGGGTAGACTAGGGGCTGCTTATCATAGGATGGTTGTTTCCGATTTGGGGGAGAAATCCCTCGGACCTCTGACTCTGTATGATTATTTGCTCGCCCCGGCGGGATCTTATAATGATAAGAGTTTTGGTGTTGGCTACGTTTTGACTGTTTCTAACGATTACATAACTAACAAAAACCAAGCTAATCCGGATCTCGATTCCAATACAAATAACGATTCTCAAATCATACTAAACCTCAATGACCACGACAAAGGAGAAGACGTTCACAAGGATGGCTACGAAAGCTCAACAAGCAGCGAGTCTATTTGTGAATTTCAAGGAACTTCGATTGCAATAGAATTAGAGTCATCAGATTCTGAAGCAACTGCAGAAGAGCCAGTCATTCTAATTTAAGAGGATACACCGGCAGATTCAGCACCAAATGTAGAAGAAATAACTGAAGTCAACCTAAGAAGCGGAAAAGTTCTACCTCCGAGAATGGGTCCAAAGGATAAAGGAAAGCAGGTGGTTGCTCAGGGGGAGCCAACCCCAGCAGAGGAATTGCCCATTCAGGAAGAAACCAAGGAAAATGGTAATAAAGTGGACTATAACGCGCTAGCCCATCTTAGGAAGCTACCAGCCAAACTAAGCATATACGACGCTCTGATCCTGTCAAAGGAGGTGAGGGAAACTCTAATCAAGGCTTTACTTGATCCAGAAATTTGCTTAGCTCAAATGGTCGGTAATTCTTTCGACGAGGTTTGCTCGTTAAAAGAATAGCGAGGTGTTACCTTCACGGACAATGATCTATTACTGGGAACAGCAGATCACAACTGACCATTGTCAATTTCAGTCACTATTGGAAAGTTTATGCTCTCCAGGGTGTTGGTTGATCCAAGAGTATCAATCAACATAATGAATCATCAGACGCTAGCATATTTGGAAATTGATGCTTGTGAGCTTGAAGCAGACAAGATGTTATTGAGAGGCTTCAATCAGAAAGAAGAAAGACCTCTAGGATTGATTACACTGTTAATGAAAACTGGTGACTTAGCAAAGACAACCGCAAAATTTCACATAATTGATTCTGAAACATCGTTCAACACTTTACTGGGTCGACCATGGATTGATGAAAATCGGATGGTACCGAAGTTTCTACACCAGTGCATAAAATATTATGAAGGAAGAGAACAATGTATCAAAGGTGACTTGCAACCATTCTCCGTACACGAGATTGGAATTCATGAAGTTGCAGCCTATTATGCGCCTTCAAGGCAAACAATCTTTTCCAGAAACACCGTACCAAATGAAGCAAAAGAAGTGCAAGATGACAAAGAGCCTGAAATTCTAGTCCAACAGTTACTCACCACTCCCTTACGGCGACATGGTGAAGGTTTCTCCAGAACTCGCACCCGAGGTCGAGGCCAGGGACGAGGTCGTGGAAGAGACGTTAGAACAGTTGGACAGAAGAAACCAGTCATTGCCGTTGATTGGGAGACCAGTTCCGAAAAAGAAGAAATCAAGAAAGAAGTAGAAACAGTAAATCAAAAGAAACCCCAGTTCAAGATCTCTCTCGAAGATGAAAAGAATGAGGAATACAAGTAAATGTACGAGAAGATTAACCATTATGTACATACTATGACCCTGACCCCGATCCATTCTAATAAGATCGAGGGTATGGTGGTCAAGGAAGTGCATGGTGGTGGTACTAAACCAATCAAATTCTACTATGGTGCTTCTTCTTCCAATACTGAAAAAGATGTACAATTCGAAGATGTTACTTCATTTGAATTAATGGAATTGCCTTTTGAGTGATATTCTCCATGTGTTCAAAATTTAATTCAACGTGGTGTCTTACCTCGACGATGGACAAAAGGCCGATCATAACAATTTGAAAAATTATGGAACAATGCCAGTCGACCTCCCAATTCAAAACATGGTCTCGGATTGGCACAGTAGGATCAGTTGATGATACGGGATTTTGCTTGGTTGTCACTTGCCAGCCTAATGAAGACTGCTTGGAAGCCTCAGAAGATCTCAAATATCTGCAAATTGGAAATGCTCCGTCAGAATTCGAAGAAGAAATTAAATCTACAATAGACGAGTTAATGGAAGTTAACTTAGGTACTAGCGAAGAGCCTAGGCCGACCTTTGATAGCTCCTTACTCAATAAAGAAGACTCCAAAAATATAATCAAGCTATTGATAGAATTCAAGGACTGTTTTGCTTGGAGTTATGATGAAATGTCAGGATTAGCTCCAGAAGTCACAGTTCACAAGTTAGGAGTAGACCCCACTATCGTTCCAGTCAGACAAGCTACGAGAAGAATGCGTCTGGAGATTGAACAACAAGTTATAGCTGAAGTTAAGAAGCTAATAGACGCTAAATTTGTCCGTGAAGAGCAATACCTGACTTGGTTAGCCAATGTGGTACCAGATCGAAAGAAGAATGGTCGATCGAATCTGCATGGATTTCAGAGATTTAAATAAAGCATGTCCAAAGGATGAATTCCCGCTACCAATTCCAGAATTGATGATCGTCATCGCTTCAACACATGAAATCTTTTCTTTCATGGATGGATCTTTAGGATACAACCAGATAAAGATCACACCAGAAGACGAAAAGCTCACAGCCTTCAGAACGCCAATTGGAGTGTACTGCTACACAGTGATGCCATTTGGATTGAAGAACGCAGGAGCAACTTATCAAAGAGCAATGACAAGGATTTTTGTTGATCTCATTCACAACCAAGTCAAGTGTTACAAGGATAATGTGGTCATCAAGAGCAAACTAAAGGAGGATCATTTGTATGATTTGAGAATTATTTTCGAGTGGTTAACAAAATATGAACTTAAGATGAATCCCTTGAGATGCGTCTTCGGCGTCACCTCTGGGAAATTCTTAGGATTTGTTGTTCAACATCGTGGGATTTAAATTGATCCGGAAAAGATTAAAGCTATCTTAGAAATGCCGCCTCCTAAAACCTTGAAACAACTACGATCCTTTCAAGGAAAATTGGCATATCTACGACGCTTTATCTCGATTTTTTCAGGAAGATGTCAGCCTTTTTCTACATTGGTCAAGAAGGATGTCAAGTTTACTTGTGACTCTAAATGTCAACATGCCTTCGATGACATCAAACAATATTTAATGACACCTCCTGTCTTAGCAGCCCCAGTCTCGAGTAGACCGTTGATACTTTATACCACAGCTTTAGACGACTCTCTCGGAGCCCTACTAGCCCAGGTCAATGACGAGGGGAAAGAAAACACCCTCTACTACTTAAGTCGTCTTCTAATCCCGACTAAAATAAAGTATCCCCAATTGAGAAGCATTGCTTGGCCCTGATCTTCACCGCACAGAAGCTCAGGCACTACATGCTTTCTCATAAGGTCAACCTTATTTCGAAGTTTAATCCGTTGCAATATTTGATGACCCGACCAACGCTTTCCAGTAGACTTGCCAGGTGGTTGGTGATACTATTGCAATTCGATATAACTTTCATGCCACTTAGTGTTGTAAAGGGATAAGTCCTAGCAGACTTCCTCGCAGCACACCCTTTACCAGCAGAATCGCCTCTCAATGAAGACTTGCCAGACGAGCAGATAATGAGACTAGAAGACCCCGATGATCAGTGTTGGGATCTGTACTTCGACGGAGCATCTTCAGCACATAAAGATAAAGAATCGCAAATGATAGTGCCCGGTAAGGCAGGAATCGGACTAATCTTTATAACACCGGAGCGGGGGATGTTAAGGTATTCCTACCATCTAACAGAACTGTGTACGAATAATGAGGCAGAATACGAAGCCCTCATTACAAAATTGGAATTAACCATTCAGATGGGGATAACAGTCATCAATATCAACGGAGATTCACAGTTGATCATTCAGTAAGATGCAGGACAGTACAGGATTTTAAAACCAAGAGTTAAGCAGTACTTCCAGTATGTAATGAAATTATTAGAGAGCATTCCAAATGTAACAATCTACAAGATTCCTGTAAGAGAAAACGCTCTCGCAGATGCGTTAACTCGACTCGCAAAAGAATTTGCTCGTCACAGTGATGAGTCGACTGAAATGACAAGCTCAAGGAAGACGAGTCCTATCACAGCTCGACATGGATAGAATACACAACCGAAAAGCAGTAAGAAACAATCGCACCAAAGTGACGTAAAAATACTGAAGATCAAGGCAGCCACTAATAAACTACTTGCAAACAGGAAACCTACCAGACGATAAGTCATTAGCCCATCAAATCAAGAAAAGAACTCTGTCTTACGCATTAATAAAAAATACATTATACAGATGATCTTTTGATAAGATGTGGCTAAGATGCCTGAGCTGGTCCGAGGCTCGTCAAATTGTTAAAGAAGTACACTCAGGACTTTGTGGCGCTCATCAGTCGGGTCCGAAAATGAAAATGAAGATTAAAAGACTATGGTACTACTGGCATTCAATGATGATCGATCGCATGAAGATTGCCAAAAGCCGTCACGATGCCAAGTGCATGGAGTGGTTCTACATCAACCTCCAAATGTTCTACATCCGACGGCCGCGTCGTGGCCATTTGAGTGTTGGGGCACAGATATTGTGGGTTCGATAGTACCGCCTTCTTCAAGAGGACATCACTTCATTCTTGTAGCTACAGATTACTTTTCTAAGTGAGTAGAAGCAATACCACTCAGAGAAGTGAAAGCACATCACGTGCTATAATTCTTCAGGAATCAAGTCGTCTACCGTTTTGGGGTACCGCGCAGAATCATTTCGGATAATGGGTCCGCGTTTAAGAGTACGAAAATCAACAATTTTGTCAGAAGACACGGGATCGACTGGCCCTATTCAACAATCTACTACCCAAGCCGAGGCTTCTAATAAAACTTTCTTCCAAATCCTAAAGAAAACTTTGGACGACAATAAGAGAAATTGGCACAAGAAGTTGTTAGAAGCCTTATGGGCCTACAGGACGACTTTCAGAACTCCCACCTAGTCTATGCCTTATGCCTTAGTGTACGGGTCCGAGGCTGTTCTACCCTTAGAGGTTCAGCTTCCATCACTCAGAATTGCAGCTGCGAACAAGATCACTACAGAAGAAAATGCCAGATTACGACTGGAAGAATCGGAAAGCTCGAAGGGAAAAGACTTTCAAGACAGCAGAATTTGGAACCGTATCAAGCCAAGATGATCCGTGCCCATGATAAATTAGTCCGTCCAAGGACATTCAAGGTCGGTGATTTGGTTCTAGTACTCAGAAGACCTATTCTTGCACACTGCAAGATAGGAGGTAAATTTGAACCAACATAGGAAGGGTCATTCGTGGTCGAGACAGTCAACTCAGGAGGTTCCTACCAGCATGTAAATTGCCATGGAGAGCAACCTATGCTTCCAATTAATGGACGATATCTAAAGAAGTATTACGCAATCTGATGTTTCGAAGGATGAATCCTCATTCCTAGAAGCACGGGCACAGTAATTACTTATGAATGGGTCCGAACCCAAAAATAGAAAAAGTTGATGATAAAGAAAATCATTAAAAAAATGTTAAAAAGAAAACATGTGAAATCGTGATAATAAAGTTTTTATCCTTCCTTTCGAATCGAGTCTCACTCTTGATCTTTCTTCATCTTTTCCTACTCCTATTTAAATTTGAAATAAACAAATAAAAGCTCTTCGTTAATAACAAATTTTTTTCTACTGTTCTTGTTCTTAGTATGAACCTCCGATCCTTTCCTTGTTTTTCGTAGGAAATGTCAAACGGCGGTCGGTTCGAACTTTAAGAAAGGCGCGAGTTTAGTACTCGATGAAAAGAGGGTGATGGATGGAGCCGTGATCGAGATCGACTCGACTTCACACCACCGGCTACAATGACGAAGAAAATGATCGGACCCCGATTGATCGGAAGAGTTCCACAACATACAAACGATGAAATCGAGTGGCTCAAATCAACCATCTACCAGCAGGAAGAGAAAAGTAAATACCGCTCATGCAACAAGAGAAGATAAGAAAGTTAAGTCTGTTATTGCTACAGCAGAGGGCAGGCTTGTCAGTGCCATGCCCACAGAAATCCAAGGGGTAAAGAGAGCTACTCTCATTACCACCCAGCGGAGGAATAAGAATCTCCGCATTCGCAAGATGTTAACCAAGTTAGCAGCCGATCAACATGAAGAGACAGTTTCTACCGTCAATATAAATACTCCGAAGAAATTGGTTCGTCAGGAACCTGAAAGGAGGAGACCAACTCCAAGGAAAGCAGAGCAGGTAAAGGAAATCCTATGAAGAGCAGAAATAGAATCAACGCCTCGACGCCAAGCAGATGCACCAGTTCTGACGAGTCTTGTTACGAAAGCAACCCTGAGGATGTCCCGACGAGACTATCCCCGAGGAGCCAAGACATGCACGAGAGCATGCCGGGTTGAACCATACATTCCCGCATGTCACTAGTACCTCGCCGATCGCAGATAATTCGGAATATGAGTCGGAAAGAATGCGTAATGTTGAAAAGAAAACTTTCGAATACTTTGAAAGAATTCGAGGAAAGAGGGTCAACATCTTCGAAGGCCTCGAGCCGCATACGTATGTGTTTTCGTACTACGAACAACAACAAATTGTAGATTGCGTACTTGAGCTTCAGAAAATGGGCTGAGCTGGTCGCCTAAGGGAAAAGACCTATTTAGAACCCCTAAGATGGATGCCAGGAAAAGGAAGAATTACAATCCAATGCGGATATTGCTGCAACTTCGTGATAGACAGAAAAGGAAATTCACCAGGGATACTCCGTCGCAGTGAGGTGGATCCGATGTTGAATATTATTAAAAGAATGGTAAAGAGGATGATAACATGGAGGGTATTGCCTGCAGATTGCATACCCAACAACTGCATCATTAACATCTACAAGGAGGGTGACTGCATACCTCCATACATAGACCATCATGATTTCGTTATACCTTTCTACACAATGTCTTTTGTCAACCAGTGCAATATCATGTTCGGATCTGACCTCCAGATAGCAGGCCCCAGTGAATTTCGATGGCCAGTAGAGATACCATTACCGGTAGGTTCCGTCCTGGTGTTAAAAGGAAACAGAGCGGACATAGGAAAACATTGCATTCCAGGAGTGCATATGGAACAAAT
This sequence comes from Papilionanthe hookeriana x Papilionanthe teres, assembly GCA_022702705.1. Classification (NCBI taxonomy): domain Eukaryota; kingdom Viridiplantae; phylum Streptophyta; class Magnoliopsida; order Asparagales; family Orchidaceae; genus Papilionanthe; species Papilionanthe hookeriana x Papilionanthe teres. The sequence continues at coordinate 133,555,273 of CM040428.1, read as the reverse complement.
CTCCGTCACTTTCAGGAGAATGGATGACAGAAAAATGCATTTCCACTTTCACCGCATCCGCAGTTAGAGAGTCTCCGGCCCTACGAGCCGTGATTTACATGGGAAATATCACACCTCCAATGCACATCCATACGTCATTCCTGCCAAGGATGACTTGGAAAGTGATGTTATTGTCCATGTATCTCACTATTCAGACATGGATTTTCGCAGATGCTTTTAGAAGAAACTTGAAAAATCTTACACAATCCATTTTGGATATATATGGATTGTATGAGATATTGAATTCTCAAGGAAAATATCATCATGTTTTGGATCAAGTTTTTTGATGTATTTTCAACAAGATTGGAATGAAAGTGACCATGTCATGTTTTGCCTTCACCTCTTTTTATGCAAATTGATTGGGAAACGCCATTAAATTAAAAGAACTTCGAACAAAGAACAAAGAAAAAATAAAAATAAATGAAAACTCTCTAAAAAAAATCTGAATGTCAAAATAAACTATGAATAAACATGAACTCTAAATAAATGTGAACCCTAAATTGAAAAAATCGAGCTAAAATCAAATTACAACAAGCGACTAAGACAAATTCCTGAATCTGAAATCCCCAGCCTTCGGCTATTCTCAAATCTCTTTTTGACTCTCCATATTTTCTTCCCTCTTTTGAGAAGGTCGACTGAATCTACTGACTGGCATGGATTCATATCCTTCGCCAAATAATCAGATTTTGATCGATCCTCGTGGGACGTGAAACACTTTCACGTCTCATTCCAAATCTTTCGCTAAACTCAAATCTCCACAGCAATTTCAACCCTTTAAAGCTTCGAGACCGAAACCGCATTCCAGTTCTCTTTAAACCTTCGAGACTGGAACCAGATTCCAGTCCTCTTTAAACCTGCAAGACTAGAACCAGATTCCAGTTCTCATTAAACCTTCGAGACTGGAACACGATTCTAGTTCTCTTTAAACTTTTGAGATCAGTACCAAAATTCTGATTCTCATCCTTTTGAATCGATACTTAAACTCAGATTCTTACTCCAAGGCTGGTACCTAAATTCTAGTTCTCTTCGCAATCCCGAGGTTGGAACCTAGGTTCCAATTCTCATTTCAAATCCAGATTTAATTAAATTGATTTTAAATTAAACCTCAATCGAAATTAAAACTCAGAACAAATCGAAATCCAAACTCACACATTAAAAAAAAAATTGGAGTAGAAAATGAAATGAAATCTAAATCAAATTTCCTCGGATCTTATGATCTGGAATTTACCTCGTTTTCTTTTCCCAAGCGAGAGTTCAGGGATCTCCAGTCTTGGAAATATACTCGATACTCCCGAGATGAAATTTTTCTATGCTTCGTTCTAAGTGTGTCTCTTAGACGTCTGTGTTCGTTTTGATCTTTTCGGTCAACGCCAATACGCGCGGTGTGCTCCGTCAGCACACCACACCTATTGGGGGTCCATTTGTTGACCTCATTTTTGATGAGGTCTGATCTCTCTCCTTAGTACTTAGAATCTAGCCTTAGGCTTTGCCTTTGACTATTTTAGAGGACTAGAAATGGAACCCACCACTTAGAAATTTAAACACCTCTTAACTCCCTGCAAACCCCATAAGTTTGATTGTAAACCCTCAAGTCACTTGGAGGGTTAAGATCAAATGTGGAGGTTTAAAGGATGAGTTCCCTATATGACTCTTTGGCCTTAGGACTACCCTAGGTGGCCCGGTCCAGTGAGGGTCGACTCGCACACACATTACACTTTCACACATATTCCAAATCCTAAAACCATTCATACCTAGCTTAACTTCCTCGACTCATATAGTAATTCATATGGATTGACCTTAACCCCTGTGCCCTCGCAAGAGGGTTAGGAACAACATAGTTGAATGCCTCAAATGAGTCCTCTCATGGCTCTTACGGGCTTGATATGGCTTCATGGCTTAACCAAATTGATTCCATTCTACTCAAACTTGATCAATCTTTATTTTTCCAAAATTTCAATTTTTGACCCCCGAGGCCCTATACCCACCAAACCTACCAAATGTCCTTGAAGCTACCCAAAATTTGCAAAAATTACCTAAATTACCCAAAATTCATCAAAATCAGTCCTAAACATTTCTCTCCACTCAAATTGATCATCCTTAGCCAAATATACCAAAATTTTAAAAAATACCCCCCAATACCCTCCAAATACCCAAAATGCCCTTCTTAACCAAAAAATCCATAAATTCCAAAAATTCCCAGAAAATCCCAAATATTTTCAATTTCATTTTGTTCAACTACACCATAGGCCAATTGTCAATTTAACCCACTTTTACCAAAACCACCAATTTGACCCATTCTTAACCCAAATGGACCTAATGTCAAACAAAATCAACCCAATTGACCTCAACTTTTACCCAATTCAATTCTAAACTGCAATTCCATATCCCCAATATCAATTTAGACAAATCCAAGCCCAATTTGATTAACATTTGGATCCAATTCCAATTTGAAGCTTAAAGCCCAATTTTGGCTCATGACCTAAACTTAGCCCAAACCAACCCAATTCAACTCCAATTGGCCCCAAATCTTTTCTAAAACCTTCCCAGTATCCCCACAAACAAAACACTAACTATATTAGCCTCAAATTTGAACCTAAACTCCACCCAAACCTAACCCAAAACAAAAATCCCCATTTTGTGCCTAAACCCACCATAAACCCAAATGGGCCCAAATCTCAAAATCAAAGCCCAACCAAAGTTGAAAACTTTTTCTGACACTCCCATAAACATTTCTCAACATTAATTTTACATCAAATCTAACCTTAGCCCAACCTTAGCCCAAGTTAGCCCAATTTGACCCACTTTGGCCCCTTTACCAAAAAAAAGCCCAAATTAAATCCAACTCCACTCTAAATGATACCAACTCTTTACTAAAATGTTCATGACACATCCCTAAACTAAACCCAACATTTATTTGGCCCAACCCCTTACCACATTTTCAACCAAAAGTTCATTTCCAAATCTAAAAGCCCACTCCCTTAAAGCATTTAAAAGCCCACTTCCACCAAATCCTTAAAGCATAAAACCCATTCCAAAGCCCACATGAAATTTTGCCTCATCAGCCCTTTGATTTAAATCAATCCCTAAAGTTCTAATTGATCATCAAATTATTCCTATCTTGCCCTCATGACAATCTACCTTAAAATCATCAAAAATGCCAATATCCTTCTTCATCCAAATGACTTGACTTTTCCAAAGCCAAATGAAGCCACAATAGAGATATTCACAAGCCATATGAAGCCATGATAGCTTGGCCTTGTCATCAATTCTTTTATGGCAAGAGAGGGGAGCTCTTTAATGATTCTCTTAAAGTTGATTAAACATTCCCATGCTTTCCTTAACCTATGCTTAAACTTAATTGTACTTGGATTGTGGCTTGACCCCACTAATCATGCTGACCTAAGTGACTTTCGCTTCAGCCCAAACCAGGCTTGGGTGGTGCACTCAACCCAAACCCATGACTTGATCCAAATGAACCTAAAATGACCCCCTCACCATACCACTTAAAGCCAAGCTCTTCACACATGGCCAACCTCCATTGCTTGCACCAAATTCAAACCCTGACCTCACTGACCCTGAGGGTGACCCATGCCTGGCCGGCCAGCCACCACAGTCGTCGGAAAACACCATGGCTGAGAGCACCTATTTGATTCATTCAAACTCGCTAGCTGAGTCGTCCCAACTCAATTGGACTCCATGGTCGTTCTTCCTCGACCAAGGCAATCGATCCCAAGCCCTAACTCCCCCTGGGAGGCCCTCCAGCCATGCCTATTTAAACCCACCACCTTCTCGGCCAAACAAGGTGATGAACCAGAGCTTAACAAAACTGCCAAACTTGCTTTAAGACCCTCTCCTAACCTAGAGCAATTGATCCCCAGTGTCCCCTTGCCCTAATCCCCATTAACAGAGCTCAATTTCTTAGTCGAAAATCCACCCAAAAATCAAGACAACTCTGAAACCTCCACTAAAATCAAATTAAACTCACCCACACCTGCACAGGACCAAGAGAAGGAGTTCCCAGTGGAAACCCCCTCACCATGCCAGCCATTCTCTCTATCAGCCAAGCTTTGAAATCGGGCTTGGTGGAAGTTGTACCTAGGCAATTCCCCGAAGCCAGAGACTTCATCTGGAGCCTCCTTGGGTGCAATCGAAGGTGCCACAACTCTTTGATTGAAGCTTCGCTTCTCAGAGCCAACGTATAGACCTCTTCTTCCTCCCGAGCTTCCAGTGATTCTCTTTTTTGCTTGGCTTAATTTCATAGCATGTAAACTGTATGGATGTGTTCGTCTCTTTAAGAAGAATCCATAGAGCATAAGAACATGAAAATTCGTTGAGAAATGAGAGAGATCTTAGGGTTTTAGTGTGGATGGTCACGGGCGCACACCAGTAGTAGATGATGACCAGGCGCCGTTCGATCGCGTGTGTATCCAGTGGACGGTTCAAATTGCGTCGGATAAAAGGACGTTACATGAACAGCGGGCCCTCGGAGCGCTGAGTCAGATGGCGGCGTCAAATGGGAGCGTGACGTGTGGGCTTTCGGAGCTGCCGAGGATGAGTCGGCGCCGCGTAGATAAGTAGAAAAATATGGATTTTTTTATTTATTTAAATATCCAGAACTTAGAAAATCCATATCTTTGTGTAGAAAAATCACAAAAATAAAATAAAAATACCATCTTGCTCAGTGAACAGAGGAGAATAATGTGGAAAAGAAATCAAGTTATTTTGATGAGTATTTTATTTTTAATTAATTATTTACTCATTTCACTATTTTAATTCTCCATTTGCTTGAACAATTCACCATGGCATGAGACCATAGGGCTTTTGAAGCCTCTGATTTTGAGAACATTCCCTGAATTTTTCAAAGTCAGAGGCTCTCTATGGCAAGTTATGTATTTTTCAAGTTTATGTCACTGTTTTGGTATTTTAATTCCATTAATTACTATATTTCTTAGAAAATTCTAGGAAACTTTGGGGAGATTTCTTAGGACCAGAGGACCCTAGGACAATTATGTTTTGAGTTAATTCATTAAGAATAACCCTGATTGGCCTAATTACTCAAAACTGGTCTTTAATTAATTAGGGTTAACCACACATCAAAAGAAATTGAAAACAATTGTCCACTGATATTTAGGATCAGAGGGACCTCACATAAAAATTTGGAATCAATTGGAAATGTTTAACCCCACTAAATGGATTAATTAAGTCACATGACCAAAATTAAACTTTAAAAACTCATAACTCCAAAAATACACTTTAAAAATTCACAAAATTGGTTTTGGGGTTTCTCTGATGTTAGGGGAGTCATAGAAAATTAAAATTAAAACTTTCTAAAAATCTTCATTTTCCACCATATTTTAATATTTTAAATAATTAAAAAATAATAAAAATCACAAAAATATTAAAAATCACAAAAATGTCATAATTTGACTCCTAATCACTTAGGAACAAACCAAATATTTTTCCCTACTCTCAAAGTAAAGATATTGAATTTTAAATGCTAAAACAATTTTTGAATTAAAAAATGAATTTTCCAACCTTTTCACTAAATTAATTCTAATAAATCAAAGAAAAATCAGAAAATTATAAAATTTATTTCTCTGAACTCCTTGAGGTTAGAGGGACTTAATAAAAATTTAAAACTTAATTTTTAACCTTTATTTTATTTTATAATTAATTAATACTCTAAAACTCAAAATAATTATAATAAACAAAATATAATTCAAAAAATCACCAAAATTAGTCCAAGTGGTCCTCTAGTCATTAGTGACATCTCATAATCTTCTTAAGGACAGGAACCTTATCTTGGTCATGTTGTTGAATTTCCATTGAAAATCCCTATTTTTCATTAAAATAATTATATAAATTAAATTAAATTCAGAAAAATCGCATATTCTCCTCTAATGTCTTAATTGAAATATGAGTGAAGTGACATAAAAATTTCAAGTTCATCTGAGCTCAATTTAGTGAGTTATGAAATAAAAAAGCTTAAAAGGGCATTAATGTAATAAAAGGATTTTAACCCTAATTAATATTTAGGTTTAATCAAGGGGAGGGTAAAATATCTGATTTTAAAATTTTCATTAGAAGATTGAAACCTAGAGAATTAAGGGTAGAAACCCATTAATCATTTTGAAAATATTTAAAGTAAACCTTGATTAATTAAACAATTTGAATTTTGGAAGAATAAGTTAAAATTTGGATCATTAAAATGGGGTTATAATTTAGAGAGACTATAATCACTTAAACTAAAATCCCCAAATGAATCACTTTAATTATATTTAACTTTTAATTAAACTTAAGATGATAATTGAAATTAATAAATTAATAATAAATAAAAGGTAACCCTTAATTAAATTAAAAATTAAAATATTAAATAACTTGATAATTAAATTGAAATAAATTTAAAATATTAAAAAAAATTTATTAATTTTAAAAATCACTTGAAACAAAATTTAAAACAAATTTAAAACATAAAAATCAATTTCATAAAAATAATTTCTTAATTAAAAAAAAAGAATAATCAAACCAATTAAAAGTTAATTTAGAATATTGCAATTAAATTAAAATTAAATCATTAAAGTCTAAATTAAATAATTAAAGCTCCTCTTTCAATTCAAATGATTTAAAGCACTTAAGAATAAAACAACTTGAACACTATTCTAAACTTAAATTTATTAGAACTTTATAACTAAATTAAATCACCTTAAAACATTAATTCTAATTTTAAATCGTTGAAATTCTTAATAAACTGCTTTGCCCCCTAAAGGTTTTCATTATTATAACTCTTAAGTAAAGCATCAAGTGAAATGTCACTTTACCTATAGGATAATCAAATATCCTAATTCACTGAGCTAGAAACTAAACTAAATTTTGGGATGATTAATTCACCTGTGCAATAAAACTCATTTGGACTCAAAATAATCCCAAAAATATTGAAAAGATGTTTACAACTCATCCTAAACACTTCCTCAATATGATGGGTTGTTTTAGAAGAACAATTGAATTTAATTGTTCTTTGATGAAGAAAATCAACCTTAAACAAAAATACAAGGACCTAAACGTTATAAGAGATGGCTAGCAATAGGATTAGGAATTTGGTAGACAACCAAAACCCTTCCCTTAGCTTTACCTAGGTACTTGTTATAAACATTTAAATGCCTTAACATGTGTTTTAAGTGCAGCTTGGAATGACAAGAAGACTCTCTAGGTATGCTTTTATTTTATTGCAATTTACTTTATTGCAATTTATTTATATAAGCTGCACTTTACTCTTCTTGCATGTTAAACAAGATTGACACCCTGCATGAAAGCTAAAACCTTTGGGATAGACACAAAACTGAAACCCAAAACTAAATTAAAAGTCACAACAAAATAAAATTCACCGCCACAACATTTCAAAATATAAAACAACTCAAAATTTAATCACAAACAGAACACAAAACTGCAATTACAACTAAATTAAAACGTCTTGTTGGATGATCGGGAATACCTCGGATGATGTAACCTACGTGTTGCTAACGGGATTTCCCACGTTCTAAATGAAAGTGTGGAACTCATTCAGTTGAGTTTAGCAAATTCATCTGGACTAAGTGAATCCGATAAAAATAACGGTGCCAGAATGATGGAACCGTGGGATCTTAACCGGTGTTTTTATAATCAACCTTAATATTCCCCTAACAAAATATTAAAACACCTGGACTTTAAGGCTTCTAAATCAAAACACTTCTCTCATCTCTTGATTATCATTTTCTAAAACTAAACCTCTGCAACAACAAGGAGCTTGGAGCATGGTGGGCAGCACGGCCATCGTCATCAACAAAACTCGGGTCTACTTCAATAAAACTTTCCGTAGAATTAAATAACCAAGCCATAGGATTTCGAGGTAGTTTGCCTAGTGTAAACAAAAATCCTTAACTTTTTGTTAGGCATTTACATAATCATATTCTGTAAATTAAGCCCTAACTGGTCTTAGGACTCCGAGGTAGTCGTTCGGTACGACATAAACCCTCACATCTTCGAGGCTATTTGTATGATTATGTCATACAAATCTAAGTCCTAATTAATTAAAATTGGCAAGATTGAAACATTAAGTAAATTCTCAAATTGAAGTAAAACAATAGGATAGTTTGGGAAGTTGCCAAGATTCCTCTTGAATCCTCAGATTCTCCTATTCTCTTCTCTTGGACTCCTAAAATAAACTGTTCCAAATTTGAGTTAATCCCTTTTTAATTTCCAAAATTCAATCTTTTGAAAACCTTAAACTTTGAAATTCTTGAGAGCAAAACCACTGATCATTATCGAGAGTTTTCCTAAATGATTCCCGTCATTTAAGATGTAATTAACTATAGGGGCTTGCTCTTATAGGGAACTTTAAGAACACAGGTAATATAAACCCTGTTTGATTTCTTCATATTAAGCAGGGGAACTTGTCGGCTTATAAAATTGGTTCGCAGACCAAACGGATGTCACAAATCTTCTAGTTTATTTAGTCGAGCCCCATCGTCAAGCAGTGTGTTTGTCCTTCGAGATAGATACATGGTTTATGGTGTGGTGCTCATTTATATAAACTATTTGGGATGTGAGATCGGTTTAATTTCATATCTTAAAATTTTTTAAATTTAAAATTATTTTCAAAACCAAAAGTTACTTTCTAAATTATATATATATATATATATATATATATATATATATATATATTTAAATTAAATATGAAATTTAAAATTCACCGGCAATTTCTGTAGGCGACCCCTTTTCAAAATACAACACTCAACCTAAAAATATGCCGACATCCCAGAGAAATCTATTTCCCCAAAGAAGACTGTTGCCCCAGTTGTTGTTAGGAGTCCAAGCATTGGTGGGTCTCCTGCTGGATTGGGGTCCCTTTCTGGAGATAGTGTGGACCACCTAAATTGGTGTAGATGGGAAGTGGTGGAAGTTAGAATTCTCTCTCCCTCTCAATCCACTGAAAAATTGTTAGATACATAAATCCCAGCTACTACTATTATCAGTGATATGCAGAATGAAATAGAAGGGAAGTGGCACACCCAAACAGCAAGGAAGAAAAAAAAGATAAGTTCAGAAGTGCAGAAGTTAGGGACCCCTTTAACTAGCCCTTTAACTGAGGGGGAATTGGTTGGTACTTAAAAGACTAGGGGCAGGTCTAGATCCAGATCTCTGCCTTCCCTCCCTCACCCTCCAAATTTATGATCAATTTCTTATGCTGGAACATTAGGGGTATTACTAACCCCCTATCTCTTAAAAGACTTTTATCTCTCAACAAGAAATATAAACTTTGGTGTAATGCTATTTTGGAACCTTTCGTCAATAAATACCCCCAAAAAGTTATCAATAAATTACATAGCTTCTCTCAATATACCAACTGCAATAACAAGATTTGGATATTCTATAGAAGGGAGATCTCTTGGTCAATCCTAATAGATAATCAACAGTTTTTACATTCTTCTTTCCTAATCAATGGACATAGTGGTGTTGTAACTTTTGTCTTTCCTGGTTGCGATGAAGGAAGACAAGCGGATCCTTTCAGGCTAATCTACATAGTATTGGGAATCATCCGAATTTCCTATGGTTAGTGGGTGGTGATTTTAACAGCATTGGCTCCACTACAGAAAAGTTTGGGGGCAGGGCTCCTAACATTGCTAAAATGACTACATTCAATGATAACATACAAACTGCTAATCTATTTGATATTGGTTTCAGGGATCCAACTTGCACATGGAAAAGAGGAAAAATCTGGGAATGGCTGGACAGGATCTTGGTAAACAACTGTTGGATTTCAAACTGGCTACTCACTTATGTGACACACCTTAGCCTAGCTGGATCTGATCACAGGCCTCTCCTCATTTCCATTACTTCCCCAAGTCATTTAAATTCTCCCCCTCCTTTCAAATACCTAATGTATGGTCTACCCATGCAGATTTTCAAAGTATTGTTCATAAAAACTGGTGTGACATTGATCACCCTGCCCCTCTAATTAAGCTAAGTTTACTGTAGACTAAACTCAGACAAAGCTCTCAGACATTGGAGTTGGAATTCCCTTGGGGATTTTTCTCTAGCTGTACAAGTGGCTAAAAGTGAGGTATTAAAACTGGAAGCTAATGTCCAGTTTGGAACTGTCACTAAGGAGCAATTTATTTCAAAGACAAACCAATCTCCTGCTGGTCACTGAAAGACAGGAACTTTTTCTAAAACAAAAAGCTACCTTAAATCATTTCATTAATGGTGACAGGAACACTAGATTTTATCATGCCTGCATTAAATATAGAAGAAAATACAACTATATCCATTCTATTTATTCTGATGAGGGTAGAAAATTTCAGGACATTACAGATATTGCCCAGGATGTTGTTAAACACTTTGAAAGTTTGCTCAATCATTCTAATATACACAGAATGCCTATAAATGGTTCCCTCTTCCAAGATAAATTACAGTATACTAGAGATCTGGTTCTCACTGACATCCCATCTGAGCAGGAAATTTGGAGTACATTAAATTCAGTGGATAGCTCTAATACTGCTGGGCCTGATGGCTACACAACAATTTTTTCTAAAAAAGCATGGAATCTGGTTGGAGGGGATGTTGTAGCTGCCATCAAAAGTTTTTTCCAAGGCCAACCTCTTCCAAGTTATTTCTGAGCCTCCAATTTTGTACTGGTACCAAAAAAATAACACTTTGCAAAGATGGGATCATTACAGGCCAATTTGTCTCACTTCTGTGCTAAGCAAGACTATCAGTGAAATTATAGTGGGGAGACTTCAACCTCATTTAGACAATCTAATTAGACCTAATCAAACTGCCTTTGTTAAAGGCAGGTATATTATTAATAATTTTCTTCTTGCTCAGGAGTTGATGCTGGATTTGGAGAAGGTTCATAGGGGGGTAATTTGATCTATAAATTGGACATCCAAAAGGCCTATGATACCATAAATTGGGACTTTATCATTGAAGTTCTAACTGCTAGAGGTTTTAATATTCAGTTATGCAATCTCATCAGAAGATGGCTGGACTCAAATGAACACTTTATTTTGATTAATTGCCAAGATAGGGGAAACTTTAAAGCAACCAGAGGTCTAAAGCAAGGAGATCCACTATCTCCAACTATTTTCATCCCGGCATTGGATTATTTCTCCAGAATGATTGATAAAACTATTCTTAATCAGAGCTATTCCAATTACCACCATAGATTTAACATTGTTATCTCTCACCTTATCTATGCAGATGACATCATGCTCTTCTCAAGTGCTCACAAAACTACTGTGAAAAAATTGAAACACTGTTTGAATTTATTCCAAACTCAGTCAGGTATGGTGTTTAAACCTGATAAATGTCAGATGGTCCTCTCTGAACAGACAACGGCCCATATTAAGCACTGGATCCTGGCACATACTGGGTTCACCTGCAGTACCCCTCCTATTAAATATCTTGGGGCCTACCTCATCTTGGGGAGGACTAAGCAAATCAATTTGATAATATCCTCACCAAGATCAACTCCCAACTCAACTACTGGATAAATTCTTTCCTTTCAAATGGAGGAAGAATCACTCTACTAAAGAGTATACTCACCACTTTTCCCTCTTATCTATTGCAAATGACAACCATTAAAAAAAGTGCTCAATTGCAGATAGAAAGGGCTTTCAATAGATTTCTATGGTCAGGTCAGAGACAACAAATGCATTGGACATCATGGCAAAAAGTAACCAAACCAACTTTGGCTGGTGGACTGGGCTTCAAAGGCCTTCCTCTCATTCAGCAGGTCAATTTATGTAAACTTTGGATCCATTTCAGAGCACAGACATCCCTATTTGCTAAATTTATGAAGGGTGAGTACTACAAGTACACACATCCTTCACTTGTTGTCAGGAAATTGGGGGATTCCATAATCTAGGTAAAACTGCTTAAAATTAGACAAATTGCTGAGGATCTTTTTATCTGGGAACTGGGTACTGGGGAAATAAATTTTTGGTTGGATAATTGGTGCCTAAAGGACTGGTTAATTCCTAGAGTGGATCAAGCTGATTACACTTATAAGGTTGCTGATTTCTGGGATGGCCAAAAATGGTCACTCCAACACCTCAAAGCCATTTTACAGGATCATTCTACCAAACAGATCTCCACTATTAACTTCAACAGAGGCAGACCTGATAAAATTAACTGGCAAATTCACCAACTTCAGAGCATAACCAAAGCCATTTATAGAAAATCTTTCCAATGGCCTCATGTACCTTGGGGGAAAATTATATGGGGTAAATACTTGTCCCCATCTATGTCCTTCCTGTGTTGGAGAGTTTTCCATGGCATTATCCCCACTGATGATATACTTAAAATGAAAGGCTTAAGGGGGCCTTCAAAATGTGTGCTGTGTCACCAACAAGAAGAATCCATTCCTCATTTATTCTTCAGATGCCCATTCTCCTGTGTCGTTTGGATGGATCTGGCTTCCTGTATGGAGAAAACCACTATTCAATGGGATTTGTTCCATAACTGCTGGCAATACTGGAATGATCAAAATTTTCACACTGTTCATTTCATTGTAATCTGGTTCCTTTGGATGGCCAGAGGCCATGCCAAATATGAAGATACCACTGCTACTGTTGCTAAAGTGGTGAGAAATTATAAAGCTTATCTGATCAAAATCATTACACAGAAGAGGTTCCCTAATATTTTACACCTTGCTCTTCCAACTGATGTTGCTTTCTCACTTATCAAAACTGTTAGATGGGAGCCCTACCATTAAAATCAATACTGATTCTCCCAAAACAGTGCTGGGGTAGGGGGAATTTTCAGAAATCATCTTGGCAAGTGTCTCATGATTTTTCATGCCCATGTGATTGCACAAGCTGCTCTTGAAGTTGAGTTAATTGCAGTGCTCTGTGCACTACAATTAGCCAGGATTGCCTCTTGGTGTAATATATGGGTTGAAGTTGATTCCACTGTGTTGCTGAATAGTCTGGAAAATGACACTCATACAAATTGGAATCAAAATTACTGGATACAGCAAATTAAACATATTAGACCCCCACCCAGGCAAAATTTTCTGCTATTCTAAGAGAAGGGAATAAACCAGCACACTGGTTAGCCTGTACAGGATCTGCTACCCCGGAGGTTATGGTTTCTCAGTCCCCCCCCTCATCTGCCTTACTGTTTATGATTGCTGGGGACAATTTGGGGTTCCCCCACCTCAGAATGGATTACTATGCACAAAACTGACTTATCCCTTGTTCTACTTGCTGCTGATTTTTATAAGTGTCTTCAGTTTGTCAACTTTTGGTCTGGGTGGTTGCTTTGTCTGTTTGGAGTTTAAGTGTTTGTACTATTTTGGTTTAGTAGGTTTATGTTGGGTTTTCCTTTGCTTTTTTGGCAGGGGTTTGGTTTCTTTATTTTGGAACTACCCCTTACTCTCTTTTTTATAATTTTTACTGCAACATGTAGGGAGCATATATATAATATATATGTATATATAGATATAATATATATGTATATATAGATATAATATATATGTATATATATATATATAGAATATATATGTATATATATATATATATATATATGCAAAGTTATTGTGGACCATCCTCAATTGATTCATTTACATTGTACGCTTAATGATATTTCTTTTGCTACAACTTTTGTTTATGCAAGTCGCACTAAAACTGCTAGAAGAGAACTTCGGCAAGAAATCCATCTTATCGACTCTAGGGAATCTCTTAGCTGGATTGTGGGTGGGGATTTCAACAACATTTCTTCCACTATAGAAAAATCTGTGACGTGCCTCCTAATCTCAACCAACTCACCGAGTTTAATGATAACATCCGGAGAGCAAACCTTTTGATTTGGGGTTTCAAGGGAACCCTTTTACTTGGAGGAGGGGTAAAATCCGGGAGAGACTTGATAGATTCCCGGCAAATGATTCTTGGCACCATACTTTTCTTCATACTACCATTTCACATCTAAATTTTGTTGGGTCCGATCACGTACCATTACTTATTTCCATTTCTACTCCCCCTAACCAAACCAGCTTCTCCCCATTTCGCATTCCCGAATTCTCGGTCTTCCCACCCTCAATTTCAATCTATTATCTCTAAGCAGTGGATCGGTTGTCCCCACTCCAATCCTTTCATTAGACTTCGAATCTTCAACCGAAATCGTCGCCGTCCTTTCTCACCGGAGTTGGGAGACTATTGGTGACATCACTCATAACATTGTACAGCCGAGAAGGATCTCTCTTCTTCGGAAGTTGTCGCCCTTACCGATGATACTAAATACCGCTGCATGGTCACTGCTCAAGAACATCTCGCTTACTCTTATTGATCGGCAGGACCAATTTCTTAGACGTAGAAGTCGCTACTACTAAATTCAAAGATGGAGATAGGAACACTAAATTCTTTCATGCATGGATAAAATTCAAAAGGAAATGTAATGCTATACATTCCATCTCAAATGACCAAGGCCTTCTACGCAAGGAGGAAGCTGCTATTGCCAATGATGCTGTCAAGTATTACCAGGAACTTCTGACTTTTAAACCTGGCAGCAGATCTCCTATTGATGATAGCCTGTTTAATAAAGAGTTTAATTATACCCAGTCTCTACAATTAGCTGATATTCCCTCTCTTGAGGAAATTTGGGTGGCACTTAACTCTATTGACAGCTCTAAATCAGCTGGTCCTGATGGGTACAAGGTGCTGACTTCTATAAAAAAACCCGGAACACTTGCAAAGCTGAGGTCACCACTGCTATCCAAAGCTTCTTTTCAGGTAGGGACATTCCCCAATACTTCCATGCATCTACTATTGTGCTTGTGCCTAAGACCAATGCCCCTAAGTGCTGGAACCACTATAGACCAATTACCTTAACCATCGTTATCGGTAAGGTAATCAGCAAAATCTTAGTTGCGATTGCAACCTCATCTTGCTCATATTATAAGCCCCAACCAATCGCCTTTTGTTAAAGGCGGATCTATTGCCGATAATGCCCTCCTTGCTCAAGAACTTTTGTTGGATTTGGACGGACCTTGTAGGGGTGGTAACTTGATTTACAAACTAGACATAAAAAAGGCTTATGATACTATCGATCGGAACTTTATTCTTCGGGTGCTGCATGCTGTAGGCTTTTCCAATACCTTCGTTTACTCATTAAGAGATGGCTTCGAACAATAATCATTCTATCCTCATTAATGCGCAAATGCCGGGGTGATTTCGTAGCTACTAGAGGGCTTAAACAAGGTGATCCACTCTCTCCCACTATCTTCATCATTGTTATGGACTATCTCTCGAGGCCGCTGGATACTCAAGTTTCCTCTCACCCTTATGCCCAATTCCACCACAGGTCAGATATTAACATCTCTCACCTTTTATATGCTGATGATTTAATGATATTCTCCAGAGCTTCTAAAGCTGCTGTCAATAAGGTGATGCACTTTCTCAACAAGTTTCAACAGATATCTGGCCTTCATTTCAACAAAAACAAGTGTGAATTGCTTTTCCCCAACCATATCCACCCTAACATTATCCATTGGACCATCGAATTCACCGGCTTTGTCAAAACCAACCTTCCCATAAAATACTTGGGGGTTCTTCTTATCAAAGACGGATCTAAACAAACTCATTTTGAGGAGATCATTGCCAAGTTGAATACTCAACTCTCTAATTGGTCCAACTCCTTCCTCTCATCCGGTGGCGAATTACACTCCTAAATAGCATATTAACCTCTTTCCTCGCTTATATCCTGTAGATGGCTTGCTTAAAGAAAAGTTCCAGGATTCAGATTGAAAGAATATTTAACAGATTTCTATGGTCTGGTCATAGAAAACAGTTTCATTGGGCTAGCTGGCAAAGAGTAGCCTTGCCTAAAGTTGTCGGTGGTTTAGGTTTTAAAGGCTTGAAACACCTACGACAAGTTAATTTCTGTAAGCTATGGATTCATTTCGTGGAGCGAGAATTCTCTTTGGGCTCTTTTCTTGAAAGGGAAATATTGTAGAACCACTCATCCCTTAGCCTCTCATATCAAAACAGGCATTTCTAGAATCTGAAACATATGCTCATTAACAAGGAAATAGCTGAATCTCTTATTTACTCGGGAGTTAGGCAAGGGTGACATCTCGTTTTGGCAAGATAATTGGTGTCAAAAGGAACTTCGGTTCCCCTACCTAATATTAACAAAGACCAATTCCCTATTTCCTGCTTGTTGGGACAACATGAATTGGTCCATTCCTAAACCGAAACAATTACTTGGCTGATTCCGTTGTTGATCGAAGTGGCTCTTATCCCCTTTGATAGGTATCAACCTCGATAAACTCGGATGGATAAATGGCAAGAATAGCAAGCATTACCAAGCACATTTATTCCACTATCAACTCTTGGAATCGGGTCGGTCGGGCACAAAGCATATGGAACAAATATCTTACCCCTCTATGTCCTTCCTCATTTGGAGAATTTTCCATGGGCTCCTCCCTACCGATGATATTCTAAAACTCAAAGGTTTGAGAGGCCCTTCTAAATGCCTTCTCCGTGTTGTTAATTCGAAACTCGAACCATCTTTTCTTTAAATGCCCCTTCTCTCAAGAGGTTTGGTCGAGTCCGATCGGCAAGTTGAAAATTAACTGCTCGTTGTTAGATTGGCATGATTTTAATGATTCCCGGCATTCCCGGCAGAAAGTTAAAGCTGGGGAGATCCCTTGTATTGTGGCTTGGTTCATTTGGATGCATAGAAATGAGGTTAAATATGATGGGGTGCTTCATAAAGCTAACAGGGTTGTTACCCACTGCCTTACTTTTATCTCTAAATTGATCTCTGTTAAAAATTTTCCAAACATTCTTCAGGCTTCTTTGTCTACAAATAGACCTATGCTTCACAAAGTTACTAAGATCTTTTGGAAAGCCCCTAGCCCTCCTTTTATTAAAGTCAATACTGATGGTGCTTTCAAGGATCAATTAGCCGGCATCGGAGGCATCTTCGGAGACCATACTTGGGAAAGGTTTGCTTTTCTTCCGGGCTCCCACTACCGCCGATGATCCATTGGAAGCCGAATCGTCTGCTGTTTTTTGGGCTCTTCACATTGCTACACTCTTTCAATGGTCTTCCATCATTGTGGAGGGAGACTCTTCTACTCTAGTTCAATACTTTCAGAAAGACCTTCTTCCTCCTTGGCACCATTCCACTTGGGTTTACCAAATCAGATCTTAGCTGCCTCGACTTCATCGTTCAATTTAACTTTATTTTCGGAGAAGGTAATGGACACTGCTAATTGCATTGCTAAAAAGCTTTATCTTCACAAGAGATTATGGTCTCCTCTACTCTACCTCCCCGACTTCTTTATCTCACCCGAGTCGACTCATTCCAAGCCCCTCACTTCAGAATTTTGGAGTGATGTCCCCGCAATCGTTACTCTCCCTACACTCGCTTAAAGCTATTTATAATTACTGTAGGAGCATTTTGGTGTCTTTTGGTTTCTACTTGGTTTTTTTTTTTTTTTTTTTTTTTTTGCTCCTTTTGGGTCTTCTCTTCGGGGTTGTTCTCTTCTTTTACTTGGGAATGGCCACTACTCTCTAGTTTATTTCATTTACTTAGTCTCTTTTCCTTTTGGTGTGGAGTTGTACTGGGATATTCTTCCCTGGGGGATCTCCCTTTTGTAATCTGCATACTTTTTTATTAACATGTAGGGGCCAGTGTAGCCTCTTCCCAAAAAAAAAAAAATATATATATATATATATATATATATATATATATATATATGTATATATATATATACATATATATATATGTATATACATATATATATATATATGTATATACATATATATATACATATATATATATATGTATATACATATATGTATATATGTATATATATATGTATATACATATATATATATGTATATACATATATATATATATATGTATATACATATATATATATGTATATATATATATATATATAAGCATGACTCTGCCGTGGCTGCGTGGGTGGTGGTGCGGGTAAGCCTGGTGGGAGCTGGTCCGGTGGTGAAGTGTTCTCGGGCTCCTTTTTGCTCTTCTTCGTTGTTTCTTGTTGTTCCCGGGCTCCTTGAATTTCAAATTTTTACTGTTTCATTGTTTTTTTTTTGAGGCTGTCCTTGCTCTAAGGACTGTTGGAGAACCCATTCAGGGTTGGTTTCTTGCTGGTTCTTTGCCCTTTGTCTATTTGCAGGCTCTCACTTTTCTGGTTTTTATTGTTTGGTTTCACTGTTCCATTGGAGGCCATCTGGTTGTGGATGGTGGTCTGATGGCTCACCCCATTGATCTTACCACCAACATTGAGTGGGCAAAAGCCACTTATGCTGGTGTTGTAGGATCTTCCCCTTCTATCTCAGATCCTTCCAAACTGATTTTTCCACAGAGATTGCATGATGCAGCAGCTGAAAGAATCACATGCCCATTTATCAGACCACTGGAAGAGAAGGATGGCCATCCTGCTGTGATCTTCACTGACCAGGAATTGGTTGATCTTGATGCTGAAGTGAAACTCACGTTGATTGGGAAATTTAGTTTGGGGCGTCCCAAGATGGAGCTATTGAGAAAATACTTTGAATCACTGAATTTTCAAGGAAATTGGAAGCTAGGGCTGTTGGATGGAAGGCATCTTCTTATCAACTTCACTGCTGAAGAGGATTATGCTATATTATTTGCTAAACATTTGGTGACTATTGCTGGAGTGGAGATGAAAATAATCAAATGGACAGCAGATTTTGATCCTAGCAAGGACCCCCCCAATTGTGTCAATTTGGTTTAAACTGCCCAATCTTCCTTACAGATTTTTTAATCAGGATACTCTTTTCCAAATTGGGAGGTCTATTGGAACTCGTTTAAGACTGGATGCTGCTACCATCAACAAAGCTAAACCTAAAATGGCTAGGATTCAAATTGAGAGAGATATTTCACTGCCTGAGGCCAAGAAAATTTGGATTGGATCTGCTAAGGAAGGACAATGGCAAGAAGTTATAATGCAGCAAAAACCCTATTATTGCTCTCATTGCAAAATGTTTGGACATACAATTGAAAAATGTTTTAGAATTCATCCTCCATCTAGAAGATCCACAGCAAAGGAAAGTCAACATAAGCAATCAGTTGATACTGTTTTAGTGCAACAGGGCTTAGGAGAAAGGAGAGATTTTGTGAATACAGTCTCTCAAACTAAATTTACTCCTCCAACAGAGGTGGGGAGAGCACCAGTTAATCATGTCCCCCCAATTGTTGGGGAGAATACTGTTGAACACACAGTCAATGTGGATGATTGCACCCCTCTAGCAGACTTTGGGTTAATCAGGACTGTTTCTGATGATGATTCTGAGTCTCCTGTTGGGGGTAGATCCCCAACTACTGCCCACCATAGGTGCAGAAGGGAGGAAGAGGAAGTTAGAATAGTCACACCCACTCAATCTATTGAACAGCAATTAGATACCCAGTTTCCCTCTAATGCTAAAATTAGTGATATGCAGAAGGGGATGGAAGGCAAATGGCACACCCAAACTCCAGGAAAAAGAAGAAGAATAATCTCAGTGAAGTACAAAAACTTGGACCTCCTCTTTCTGTAGGGGAGTTAGCTGGAATTTCTGTTACCAGGGGGAGATCTAGATCTAGATCTCAATCCTCATTTAATCCTCATCCCAATTCATGATAAACTTCCTCTGTTGGAATATAAGGGGTATTGCTAACCCCTTATCTTTTAAAAGACTGTTACATTTAAACAAAATATATAAATTATGGTGCATTACCATTCTGGAACCATTGGTTAATAAATACCCTCAGAAAATCATCAATAAGCTACATGGTTACAACCATTATGCTAACTGCAATAATAAAATTTGGATTTTTTGTAAAAAAGAGGTGACCTGGTCTATCCTTATTGACAACAAGCAATTTATACACTCTTCCTTTCAGATATATGGCAGGGATGGTACAGCAAATTTTGTGTATGCTGGATGTAAAAAGGAAGATAAAGTGCTCCTGTGGACTCAGCTCCAGGACATCAGTGTCCAATTACACTCACCCTGGATAGTTAGAGCTGATTTTAATAGTGTGGGGTCTTCAAATGAAAAAATTGGGGGCAGACCTCCCAAGCTCTCTGATATGACTATTTTCAATGATAATATTCATGCAGCCAATCTTTATGACCTTGGATTTAGAGGACCTGCTTTTACCTGGAAGAGAGGGAGTATCTGGGAGAGGCTTGACAGGAAGTTGCTTAACAGCCTTTGGCTCTCTAATTGGCTTCTTACTTATGTTACTCACCTTAGTCTTGCTGGTGCTGATCACAGACCTCTCCTTATATCCATTACCTCCCCC
This sequence comes from Papilionanthe hookeriana x Papilionanthe teres, assembly GCA_022702705.1. Lineage (NCBI taxonomy): Eukaryota > Viridiplantae > Streptophyta > Magnoliopsida > Asparagales > Orchidaceae > Papilionanthe > Papilionanthe hookeriana x Papilionanthe teres. Next base: position 133,534,903 of record CM040428.1, on the reverse strand, counting down.
AACTGCTCTAATACTCCCCCTCCATTTAGATATCTTAATGTTTGGTTCTCCTATGTTGAGTTCCACAAGATTGTTCAGGAAACTGGCATTGTACTGATCACCCAGACCCCCTTATTAGATTAAGCAGGTTACAGATAACTCTCAGTAAAGCTCTTAGGAAATGGAATTGGAACTATATAGGGAACCTCCATGAAGCCATCCATGTGGCTGAGAAAGAGCTAAATCAAATTGAGTCTAAAATCCAAGCAGGTATTGCTACAGATGAACAATACTTCACTGCACAAAATAACTTACGTGTAGCTACTCGATAAATCGGAACAATATCTAAAACAAAAAGCTGCTTTGAACCATTTTATTCATGGTGATAGGAATACTCAGTTTTACCATGCCTGTATAAAATATAGAAGGAAATGCAATACTATTCACTCTATTCACACAGCTGATTGCAGGAAACTCGTGGATGACACTGATATTGGCTTGGATGCTTTTACATATTTTGATAAGTCGCTTAATTCTCCTCCCGTAACTAGACCGCCTATTGATAGCATCTCTTTACGGGACAATTTACAGTACACTAATGTGCTTGATTTAACTGCCATCCCAACTGAACAAGAAATCTGGAATGCCATAAAATCAAATGATAGTTCTAAAACTGCAGGAACTGATGGCTACACTGCAAACTTCTATCAGAAGGAGTGGAAGCTGGTTGGTGGTGATGTGGTGGCAGCTATCCAAAGTTTCTTCCTTGGAAATTCACTTCCCAGTTATTTTTGTGCTTCAAATATTGTGTTGATCCCCAAAAATAATCTTATGCAAAATTGAGATCATTTTAGACCCATCTCCTTGACTTCTGTAATCAGCAAGGCAATCAGCAAAATAATTGTGGGGAGACTTCAACCTCATCTTGATAGGTTAATCTGCATGAATCAATAAGCTTTTGTTAAGGGCAGGTCAATCACTGATAATGTGCTACTTGCTCAGGAATTACTGCTTGATTTGGATAAAGTTCATAGGGGAGGTAATCTCATATACAAATTAGATATCCAAAAAGCCTATGACACTATTAGTTGGGAGTTTATTGATGATGTATTGAATGCTAGAGGTTTCCAGCAACAGTTCTGCAATCTCATTTCCAGGTGGCTCCATTCAAATGAACACTCTATTTTAATTAATGGGAATGCCAGAGGCAACTTCCATGCCACCAGAGGCTTAAAGTAGGGAGACCCACTATCTCCTATCATCTTCATCTTAGTCTCGATTACTTCTCGTGGATGATTGATCAAACCATTCTGAATAAAAGCTTTGCCAGGTACCATCATAAACCAAATATTGCTATTTCTCACCTCCTCTATGCAGATGATATCATGGTATTCTCTAGCGCTCACAAAACTGTTGTGAAAAAGTTAAAACACTGCTTAGACTCCTTCCAACAACAATCTGGAATGATTTTCAATCCTGAGAAGTGTCAGTTGGTATTCTCCAAGTTGACACCTATTTAGGTCAAGCAGTGGATTCTGGATTACACTGGATTCAAATGCAGTACCCCTCCTTTTAAATACCTGGGTGTCTTTCTCACTATGGGTAGAACCAAACAAATCCACTTTGAGGAGATTCTCACCAAAGTTAGCTCTCAATTAAGTTGTTGGACTAATTCTTTCTTATCCAATGGAGGTAGAATCGCACTCCTTAAGAGTATCCTCACAACCTTCCCTTCTTATCTTCTTCAAATGATTTCTATGAAGAAAAGCACCCAATTGCAGTTGGAAAGGGCTTTTAACGTATTTTTATGGGCTGGTCGGAGAACCCAAAAGCATTGGACTTCTTGGCAAAAGGTCACAAAACCGAGTGTCCGCTGGAGGCCTTGGCTTCAAAAGTTTTCCTTAAATTCAGCATGTCAACATGTGCAAATTATGAATTAATTTCAGAGCCCAAACCTCACTGTGGGCCAAATATATGATGGGTAAATACTGCAGGTACTCCCATCCTACTCAAGTGGTCAGGAAGTTAGGTGACTCCAGAATCTGGGTCAATTTACTCAAGGTGAGAAATTCTGCTGAAAACATTTTTATCTGGGATCTGGGGAGGGGTGAAGTGAATTTTTGGCTGGATAACTGGTGTCCCAAGGACTGGCTAATTGCAAGGGATAATCTTACTGATTCATCTACTAAGGTTTGTGAGTTTTGGGATGGGTGCAACTAGTCCCTTCCCCAACTTAAAGCCATTTTACAGGATCACTCAGCTGGGCAGATTTCTTCTATAAAATTTGATCGAAATGTTCCTGATATAGTTAGTTGGAGTAACCACCACACTCAGAATATAACTAAAACTATTTACGGGAGTCTTTTCAATCGGCCCTCGCTTCTGGGAAACTCCATATGGAATAAATTTTTGTCCCCTTCCATGTCTTTTCTGTGCTGGAGAACCTTCCATGGCCTCATCCCCACTGATGATATACTTAAACTGAAAGGCCTTAGGGGGCCTTCTAAATGTGTGCTCGCCACCAACATGAAGAATCCATCTCTCATCTTTATTTCAATTGCTCCTTTTCCAGATTTGTATGGTCGCAACTAACCAATGGTCGGAAGAACCAAACTTATAGATGGGAAGATCTTCATAAACTATGGATGAATAGGGGAAATCAAAAAATTAATACTCTACACTACATTGTTATTTGGTTTCTGTGGATGGCCAGAAACAGTGCTAAATTTGATGGGATCTCTGCCACTGTGGATAAAGTAGCCAAAAATTGTAAAACATATCTACACAAAATTATTAAACACAAGGGTTTCACCAATCTGCTGCAAATTGAGCTCCCACCTGCTGCTGGTACAAAAGTTAATTTGGTTAGTTGGAACCCTCCTACTAACCCAACCATCAAAATTAATACAGATGGCAGTTTCTCTAAGGATAATGCAGGAGTAGGGGGAATTTTTAGAAACTCTCATGGTAACTACCTTCTTTTCTTTTATGCACCAGTGGAAGCTAGAGATGCGCTTGATGCTGAATTTATTGCTGTGGAGTATGCTTTGCATATTGCCAAAATTGCCAACTGGTCGAATCTTTGGCTAGAAGTCGATTCCACTGTTCTCCTTAACACTCTACGACAAGATCAGCCTATAACTCGGATGCGAGACTATTGGAAAAACAAATAAACCGAAGCTAAACCCCCTCAATTTACCATTTCTTCAATTCTCAGGGAGGGTAATAAAGTGGCGAATTGGTTAGCAGTTATTGGGGCAAGAACCCAGCAGGTGTTAGTTTCTACAACCCCCCCATTGATCTCCAAATTTTAATTAATGGAGACAAGCTACAACTCCCACATCTTAGAGTGGAGACAATCCCATTTTTCTAAGATTTTGGTGGTTCCTTTTATCCTGAAGGGAATGCCTTTATGGTTTTTTCTTTTTTTTTGTTTGGATTTTGGGTGTTGTGGGGTTCCACCCAACCACTTTTAAACTTACTTTATATATATACATATTTATATATGTATATATATATATATATATATACACACACACACACACAACCTTGGCTTTCTTGTTTTGAGGTCTCTTGGGAGTGGTCTCCATTAGGTTTTTTTATGTTAGTTGGAGCCTTTCCATTTATGATTTTGTACTCTCCTTTTGTTATTAACTCGTAAGGAGCCCACAGTTGCTCATTTTTTAATATATATATATATATATATATATATATATATATATAGGTGATATAGTTCAAGATGAAGGAGAGAGAAGCTCCGAATTTTAGGGAGGGTTCTTGAAGTTCAAATTCTTTTGATTTGTTTGTTTCAAATTGTTAAGGATTTGAATTCTTGTTCTTCCCGGGTGAATTCAATTCCTTTGAATTCCTTGGATTTGGTTTTTTCTTGTTTTGTTTTGAATGGCTGTACAGAATTCTGCTGGGAAGGCTTCCTTTGTGGATGTGGTGGGCTCGAATTTGGTTGATTCTGATAAGCTTGTCTTTCCCCAACTCTACCATGATTCTGTTTCAGGTAAAAGTGGATGCTCTTTCATCAAGCCAATTATCAAGAAAGGTGGGAAACATGCTTTGATTTTTTCTGAAACTGAATTGGCTTCTTTGGCTGATGCGCATAAGTTTACACTTATTGGGAAATTCCAATATGGACATCCTAAATTGTAAAGAATTAGAAAATGCTTTGAAGATTTGAAGCTTACTGGTATTTGGAAAGTGGGTCTTTTTGATGGTAGGCATATCATGATTAAACTTTCCAATGAAGAGGATTATGCTAATTTATTTTCCAAGAAGTTCCTTATCGTGGAGGGTATTTACATGAAAATCTTGAAATGGTCTCCAGAATTTGATTCTAATCAGGAAGCACCTATTATTCCTGTTTGGTTTAAGATTCCTAATCTCAAATTGCAGTTCTTTAATCATCAAGTTCTTTATGCAATTGGTACTGCTTTGGGAAAACCACTTAAATTAGATCTGCCTACCTTTAATCTGTCTAGACCTTCCTTGGCAAGAATCCTTGTTGAAAGAGATATTACAATTCAAGATGTTGATGAAATTTGGTTGGGGTCTCCACATAATGGATATTGGCAATCTATTGTAATGGAACATAGACCATTTTATTGCAATCATTGTAAAATGTTTGGTCATACTAAGGAAGGTTGTTATAGAATTCATCCTAATCTTATGCCATCTAAATATAAGGTCGAAATGTTGTCTGATACACAAGGAGGGAAGAATCTCGATTCCGTCACCCTTAATCTCGATAAAGTTAAGGGGACTCCTGTTGTGGTTCGGATAACTCCAAATGTGACTCAAGATTTCACTCGCTTCTATTGAACCCGTCGAAACATTGATTAATGCATCTTCTCAAAATAATTGTTCTACCTTGAACAACCTTGCTGATCCAGTTTCCGTTGATGTTTCTGATCCTAATAATTCTGCTGAGAATCCTCTTATTGATTGTACACTCAATTATGGTTCTATCATTACAAATGCTAATAATGAATTAGATAAGGATTTGGATTCAACTATTTCTGGAACTGCTATTGCTGCTACTAATCTTATTTCTGGTAATGTTGCTGCTGTTACTGAAGTATCTGGTAATTTAAATTTTGATAGTTCACTTAATGTTGATGGGAAGGAGAATGATGATGTTATTAGAACAGATTTATGTTCTTATCAGGCTAAGGAAGTTTCACCTGCTATCATTAACTATCCTATATTTCAGAATTCTTCACAAAACTTGGATTCTAATTCTTAAGATCAGCTGAATGTTGTCAATACAGAATTGAAGGAAGATTGGATGGTGCAAAATTCTAAGAAGAAGAAGGAATTAAAGCAATTATCAGTATCTAATATTATCCCCTCTAATCATCGCTACTTTTTCTAGGCTTACTAGAGGAAGTAGATCTACTCATGATTAATTTTTTATGTTGGAATGTTAGGGGAGTCGCCAACCCTGGCTCCCTTAATAGAATTCTAAGTCTCAACAGGGTTCATAAATTTTGGGTCATTATTCTTCTTTAACCTTTGGTGAAAAAGAATTTTGATAGATTTTTAAAGAGGTTTTCTGGTTTTTCTTTTGCCTCCAATTCTACTAATAAGATCTAGCTTTTTAGTAGGAAGGAGTTGAGAGTTGATATTCTTATTGATCATCCTCAATTCTTACATCCGCATTTCGAGCTTGATCGGTTTAAAGGATTTTCTACTTTTGTTTATGCTTCTTCTACTATTGCCTGGTAGATCCGAACTTTGGTCTCACTTCAAGGATATTTGTCGAATATGGTTGAGGGCCGGATAGTGGGTGGAGATTTTAATCGCATTCTACACCCTAGTGAGAAGAAAGGAGGAAGGAATCCTAATCTTCAAGATATGCTAAATTTTACTAATCAAGTTAGTGCTGCTAATCTATTTGATATTGGGTTCAAGGTTCTCCATTTACTTGGAGAAGAGGTTCTCTTTATGAAAGGCTGGACGTAATCTTTACTAATCAACTCGGCTAGATATGTTTAGCCTTTCCAAAGTTAAGAACTTAGCTAGATTTGGTTCAGATCATGCTCCCTTGCTTGTTCAATTCTCTCATTTTATTAATACTAAACAACATGCTTTCAGATACTTAAATGTATGGTCTACTCACTCTACTTGCTATCAAGTTGTTAAGCATAATTGGATTCTCCCATCTAATTATTCTGCTGCTAACCCTTTATTGAAGTTCTGGCAACTTCATAAGTCAGTTGCTAAGGCTTTAATTAATTGGAATTGGACTGAATTTGGGACCCTTACATATAATATTCAAAAAGCAGATACTTTGGTGGCCCAGGTTGAAATTGAAGTGGAAGCTGGGAGGAAAACTGATAAAGATCTGCTGGAAGCTAATGATTTCGTCAGCATCGCATTGCTACAGGAAGAGCTCCTTCTTAAACAGAAAGCAGCAGTTAACCATCTACTTCATGGAGATAGGAATTCAAAATTTTTTCATGCTATAATTAAGCATAGAAGATCCATTAATACTATTCAAAGAATTGAATCTACTAATAATTTCTAGCTTTCTACTTCTCAGGAAATTGGGGATGATGTTGTTCAATATTTTCAAAATCTTTTCTCTTATCAAGATACCAACTCTGATATCTTCTCTAATAACCTTATGCAAGCTGATTTGCAGTTGGATAGGGAATTAAATCTATCCAGAATACCTAATGAGGATGAAATATTATCTGTTATCAATTCTTTGGACAAGAATAAGACAACTGGGTCCAAATGGGTTTACTCCCGATTTCTATAAGAAATTTTGGCAAATTATCGTGATGGATACCGTTGAGGCTATTAAGGTTTTCTTTCGTGGTATGGATCTTCCTAAGTATTTTGTATCCTCTTCTATTATTCTCATACCAAAGGATAAAAAGAAGGATTGTCGGCGTGACTTCGTACCTATTAGCATCACTTCAACCTTTTAAAAAATCATCGACAAGCTTCTTGTGGCTAGAATTCAGCCTTTTATGGATACATTGATTTCAGAGAATCAATCAACATTTGTTAAAGGAAGAAGTATTAGTGAAAATATATTGTTAGCTCAAAAAATGCTTACTGATATTGATAAGCCTTGTAGGGGTTCTAATCTGATTTTTAAACTGGATCTTTCTTAAGCTTTTGATACTATAAGTTGGTCCTTTATTCTCAAAGTACTTTATGCTAAAGGGTTCAGTTCTGATTGCTGTGGACTCATTTCAAGGTGGTTAAGCAATAATTACTATAGTTTTCTCATTAATGGTGAGAGCAATGGGTTTTTTCGAGCAGGTAGAGGCATTAAACAAGGAGACCCCCTTTCTCCTTATATCTTCATATTGGCTTTTGACTACCTTTCCAAGCTTCTTAATAATGTTCAGATCACTCACCCTTATGCCCAGCTCAACACGTATCCACTCAATCGATTTCCCATCTTGCATTCGATGATGATGTCATAGTTTTCCGGAATGGTAGTAAGAATTCCATAAGATGTTTAATGAAGGTTTTGGATGAATTTGAAGAGGTCTCTCGGTATGACTTTTAACAAGTCCAAATGTCATTTTTTACTCGCCTCTAACTTTAATGTTAATACTAAAAAGTGGATAGCAGATTTCATCGGGTTTAGGGAGGCTAAATATCCTCTCAAGTATTTGGGTTTTCCTTTAATCAAAGGTTGACTTAGACATTCCCACTATGATGATGTGGTATCTAAAATTTCGCTCAAATTCAATGTTGGACAAATTCATTTCTATCAAATGGTGGTAGAATCACTCTTCTCAAGAGTATTTTAACTACTTATCCTCTCTATATTCTTCATATGATCAAGATGAAGAAAAGCACACAAAAATTACTGTTCATTATATTTAATAAGTTTCTTTAGGAAGGTCATCATAGACAAATGCATTGGACCAATTGGGATAAAGTTTGTAAACCTATTGCTAGTGGTGGGTTGGGTTTTAAGAGTTTTCAGCAAATCAGCTTTTCCTTTTACTGCAAACAATGGATTAACTTTAGAGCCAAGAACTCCTTGTGGTCTAAGTTTTTGCATGGGAAGTATTGTTCTATTATTCATCCTACTCAAGTTCAATTGAAGAATGGGGATTCAAACACTGGAAGCAATTGCTGAAAGTTAGAGATGCAGCTGAACAACTTTTTGTATGAGAGCTTGGGGATGGGCAAATTCATTTTTTGAGGGATAAGTGGATTTTTAATGAGTCACTGATTGATCATAATATTCATCATTCCATTCATCATCCCATTCGGAAAGTAGCCGATTGCTCGGATCAATTCGAATGGGATACCGCTAAGCTTAGTAGCCGTATTGATTCCGCAACCCAAAAAAAGATTTTGAACATTCCTATTCAACCGACCAAAAGACATAAATTGGTCACAAAGATTCCACCAAATCAAAGCTTGTCTAAATTTCTATTTAGAGGTACCTGTTCTAATAATGATTGGGGGAAGAAGCTATGGAAAAAAATCTTAACACCTTCCATATCTTTTTTCTGTTGGAGACTTTTCAGGAAGTTTCTTCCAACAGATGACATTCTAAAACTTAAGGGAATTCGTGGACCTTCGATTTGTCAATTCTGCTATGCTGATGAAGAATCCATTTCTCACATATTTATAAGGTGCTTTGTTGTTCAAGAGGTATGGAAATCTGTTTTGGATAATCTTGGGCTATCTTCTAAATTTTTTTCATGGCTTAGTATTGAATTATGTTGGCAAGATTGGAAAGATTCTACTGATTATTACATTCCTCTTATTATCTTCTGGTTTATATGGATGGGGAGGAATGATGCTATTTTCAATAGCAAGGATTGCTCTACCCAGCATATTATCAGGAATTTTCTAATTTATATTCATAAGGCTAGACAAATAATGAATTCCCAGCAGATTCTCGTTATTAACAAGGTCAAGCTTGTTATTTGGAGACTACCTATGGCTCCTCGGGTTAAAATAAATTCCGATGGGAGTTTTTCTTCAATTGGTGCCGGAATTGGGGCTATTTGCGAGGATCATCTTGGTAATTGTAATTGGTTTCTCTCTCGCTCTCGTTATGGCGGATAACGACCTTGAAACCGAAGTAATTGCTGCTTATTGGGGTCTCAAAGCTGTGTTCCTTAATAAGCATAATTATATTCATATGGAGATGGATTCATTGCTCTTAGTAAAGATGTTATTGAATGAAGTTGCTATTCCATAGAACATTCTTATTTGAGTTAATATGATCCTCAAGTTATCCTCCAAGCTAGTTGTTATATGGAGTCATATTCATAGAGAGGGGAATTAACCTGCAAATTGGTTGGCCAAGAGAGCTTCTTCTAGGAAGGAAATAATTTGTAACTCAAGCTCTTCTTCAAAAAATTTATCTTCTTCTTTTTCTATTTTTAGAACTCTTTTACATGGGGACTTATTAGCCATTCCTCATGTCCGATGTAATAAAACCACCATTATTCAATAAAAACTAACATTTTTGGTGATATATATATATATAGGTATGTGGTGCATTGCTATCTTGGCACCCTTGGTTCACAAACATTCCCAGAAACTGATACAAAAGTTTCTTGGTTTCTCCCACTTTGCCAATCAACCAATAAGATTTGGGTATTTTGCAGGAGGGAAATTTAATGGAATGCGGTGGCATATCACCCTAAATTCATCCATTTCTCCTTGATGATGAATGGAGATGAGGGCTTTGTTTCTTTTCTTTATGCAGGAAGTAGCAAAACTATCAGGATTGAGTTGTGGACTGCCCTTCACTCCATTAGTGCCAACATGACCTCTAGTTGGATTGTGGGAGGAGATTTTAATTGCATTACTTCCCCTGTTAAAAATAGTGGGGGTAGAAACCCATGCATTTCTAAAACGGCTTCATTTTGTGACAACTTTCAATTTGTTGGATTGTTTGATTTGGGATTCAATGGGCCTATGTTCACTTGAAAGAGAGGCAACACTTGGGAAAGGTTAGACAGAATCCTTGTTAACAACTTGTGGAACCAACTGTTTCTGTACACTTTTGTGACTCACTTGATTCTTGCTGGATCTGACCACAGACCGTTACTGGTCACCATCACCACTCCCTCTCACAAATTCTTGCCACCTCCTTTTAGATATTTAAATTTCTGGTCAGTCCACCCCTCATTTTTCCACATTGTCTTTTCTAATAGGATTGGGGTGGACCACCTCTCTGGGTTAAAGTTAACGTTGATAGCAGCTTCTCAAACTTAGGGGCTGGATTGGGGGGAATGTTCAGAGATCCCCTAAAAAAATGTCTCCTTTTCTTTTTGTCCCTAACTTTGTTGTCTGATGCAATGGAAGCTGAGTTGATTGTTGCCTACTTGGCCATCAAATTGGCAGTTATGAACAATTGGAGGCATCTACTTTTGGAGGTGGACTCAAGCATTCTTGTTCAATATGTGTTTGAGGAGGGCAATATCCTATGGGCTCATTTTACTGGATCTCCAAAATCAAATCCATTTGTCATCTTATGGAAGTCAAGTTCTCCCTAATCTTCAGGGAAGGAAACAAGCCAGCTCACTGACTAGCTCGATTAGGGGATTCATCTCTTGTTGTTTCCCCACCCCCCCACCCCGCTTGTTTCTACTGGAGGGAGGCCTTTATGCGGCCCATTACCTTAGAGTTGTAACCCCTCCTTGATAAATATTTTTTACTTTTCTTCAATATATATACATACATATATATATATATATATATATATGTTTAATATTAATGTTAAAATACAAGTATACATTTACTAATATATAAATGAAGTTATGATTGATTATTTGATTACATGAGTATGTAAATGTGAATGTAAAATTTTATTGCTCATAAAACAAAGGTACATAAGATGGGTGACTAAGACCCTCTAGAAAACACAAAAATAACAATACGCACCCTTAGGGTGCCCATATACAACTCACACAAAAAGTTCTTCTAAAAACATTACATGTATACCAAAAAATATCTCCAAAAGAATAATTAAGAAAAAATGTATGAGACACGTAATTATCTGTGATAATACTTACTATAAAGACAAAACAAAACTCATATCCTATATCCATCATATTGTGAGATATGTACTTCCTGGTATAGAAATGAAACACAAAGAACACAAGCAAACACGGATTGTTTATGTGGTTCGATCCAACTGGATCTACGTCCATGGGAGGAATCAATCAAATAGTTCACTAAGGCAAAAGAAATGGAGAATACATAGCTTATACATAGAGATGAGCCCTCATCTTCTTTCTATAGCCTCCCTCTCAAGCGACACCTTGATACAAGGCCTCAAGATGCTCTCCTCCTCTCTAGCTCTCTAGCTGTTCTCTCCTCCTTTGTAGTAGCTTAAGACCTCTTCCCTTGCTCTCCTAAGCCTCACACCCTCTCTATTTATACAAACCAAGAGTGGTAGGTGGGAGGTAGGTGAGCGGAAGATGAGCGGTAGGTGAGATGTGGTAGGTGAGCGGTACCACATCTCAACTGGCTTAATTACGAAAGTGCTCTTTTACTTTAATTTATTAATGGGGGTCAAAATAGCAATTCTCTACCTTGACCCTCAATTGAGAAGCTTCGAAGTAAAGATTTCCTCCACCTGGCCCCTGAGGGGGGCCCTCAGCTCTTGGTAAAGTTTACTAAGTCCAGATAGTGTCTGAACTTAGCTGTCGGTAGCACCTTAGTGAGCATATCAATAAGTTTTTCTTCAGTAGGTATCTTCTCCACTACTATTGAACCCTTGGTGATGACATCCCTCACAAAATGAAGCTTTATATCTATATTCTTGGACCTGTCGTGAAAGATCTGATTTCTGGTTAGGTGAATGGTGCTTTGGTTGTTGCAAAATACAGTTATCACCTTTTGATGTATCCCAAGCTCCTCAGTCATGCCCTTTAACCACACAACTTCCTTGATTGCTTAAGTCACAACGATGTATTCGACCTTTATTGTTGAGAGGGCAACAATGGATTGGAGGTTAGACTCCATCTGACTGCAATGACCGAAGACGATGAAAATGAATCTGATCAGTAACTTCCTGGTGTCAATGCTTCATGCATAATCAGAATCCACGTAACCAACTACCTTTTCTTCTTTATCTTCCTATCTTTTAAAGAGTAGCCCCAGATCTGTAGTGCCTCTTAAGTATCTCAGGATCCATTTTATTGCTTCCCAATGAGCCTATTCTGGGTTTGCCATGAACTTGCTTACAATACTGACGGCGTAGGTCAAATCTGGTCTGTTACAAATCATACCATACCTGATGCTACCAACCCCACTGGCATAGGGAACACCCTCCATGTATCCTTCTCTTCTTCATTCTCTAGTGCTTGAGAGTTCGACAATCTTAAGTATTGACCAATCGGTGTTGCAACCTACTTGGCCTCATGCATGTTGAACCTTGCTAGAACCTTCTGAATATATGACCTTTGAGACAAGAATAAGCTGCCATTTTTCTTGTCTCTAGTAATCTCCATCCCTAGGATCTTTGTAGCAGGCCCTAGGTCCTTCATGTCAAATTCATAATTGAGCATATCTTTGATCTTCTAGACTTCCTCCTTACTTCTACTGGCTACTAGCATATCATCCACATAAAGGAGCAAGTACGTACTGATTTCACTATCTTGCCACTTCATGTACACATAACTGTCATAGCTGCTTCTGACAAAACTGATCTTTAGCATGAACTTATCAAATCGTTTGTACCATTGTCTTGGGCTTTGATTCAGTTCATACAAATCCTTCTTCAGCAAGCAAAATTTGTCCTTTATCTCAAGTGTGTTGTACTCATCTGGCTGATCCATGTAGATGGTTTATTCGAGTTCTCTATGCAGGAACGCAGTCTTAACATCTAACAGCTCTAATTCCAAATTGAATTGAACTGCTAGTGCTCAGACTATTCTAGTGGAGCAGTGCTTCACCAAGGGTGAGAAGATATCATTGAAGTCAATTCCTTCAACCTGTGTGAATCCTTTTGCAATGAGTCTGACTTTATACCTGATCCTCTCAATACCTGGCGTGCCTTCCTTCCTTTTAAAGGTCTACTTACAACCAACTACGCGTTTGTTCTTTGGTCGATCCACAAGTTCCCAAGTTTTCTTCTTCATCAGAGAATTCATTTCCTCATTCATTGCCTCTTGCCACTTGTGTCTTTCCTTGCTCTTCAGGGCTTCCTTATAGCTGCTCGGTTCTGCTTCTTCTATCACTTTAGCAACACTCAAAGCATAAGAGATCATATATGCAAGGTTGTATCTCTCTGGCGGTCTGATAGTTCTTCTTTGTCTGTCCCTTACTAGACTGTAGTCATCAGATCTTTTTGGTTCAGTCACTTACTGGTCTTCTGCCACTTCATCTTGATCGTTTACAAATGTCCTTTGATCAGTCAAAGTTTGTTGTAGTTGCGGCTCTACCTCAATTAATGAATCCTCCTTAGTGACACTATTCCTGGTAGCATAACTTTGCAGATTCCCCATTTTGGACTCATCAAATGTCACATCCCTACTGATGATGCATTTTTGTTGATCTAGACACCAATATTTGTAACTTTTGGTTCCAGGTGGATATCATATGAAAATGAACTTCAAGGCCCTTGCTTCAAGCTTATCTTGTCTAACATGAGCATATGCAATACATCCAAAAACTTTAAGATTATCATAATTACCTGGCTTTCCTTACCACATCTCCAAAGGAGTCTTCATATTAATAGTTGTTGATGGGCATCTGTTGATAAGATAGCAGGTGGTTGACACAACTTCACCCTAAAAACTTTTGGGTAGACCTGCATTTAGCAGCATGCACCTCACTCTCTCTACGAGAGCCCTGTTCATCCTCTCAGCCAGGTCGTTCTGTTGAGGGTTGTTCAGGACTATCTTGTGTCTTGTGATGACATTCTTCCTGCACAGCTCCTAAAACTACTCTGAACAGTACTCCAAGCCATTGTCGGTTCTCAAGTGCTTCAGCTTTACTCCCATATTATTTTCAGTGAGGGTTAACTAGTCTCTGAATCGTTGAAGCTTCAACTTTTATTTTCAAGATAAAGACTTATACTTTCCTGGTGTAATCATCGATGATAGACATGAAGTATCTTCCTCCTCCATGAGTCTAAGTTCTAATTGGGCCTCACAGATCATTGTATACATAATGAAGAGGTTTCTTTGATGTAGGTATTCTAGTAGAGAACTTCACTCTAGTGGCCTTCCCCAGTACACAATGTTCATAGAATTCCAGTTCGCTGACCAGATCTCCACATAACAGGTTTTGCTTGGACAATTCCTGTAAGCTGCTTTCACTTACATGGCCCAGCCTCATGTGTCATAATCTGGACCACTCAAGCTCTGATTGAACTGCATTTGAGAAGTTCTCGATCACAGTTCTTCCAACTAGGGATTATAGCCCGTTCTTTCTTACTTCGTTCATGACTATGAGATAGCCTTTAACTACTCTGATACAACTATTCTCTGCCATGAATGAGTATCCATTCGACTCCAACGTCCCTAAAGAAATCAGATTTCTTTTAAGTTCTGGGACGTACCTGACATGTTGTTGTATCAGTTCAGTTCCATCAAACATTTTTATTCTGATCCTCTCGCTGCCGATTACCCTGCAAGCTTTATCGTCTCAAAGTAGAACAGATCCACTATTTGCCAGTTGTAGTGTCTCAAACCAATCTTTGTGATGACATATGTGGAAGGAGCACCCTGAGTCAAGGATCCACTCTATGCTAGATTCAGATTCTGTGATCACCAGAGCTTCAGTTGAATCATAGTCATCTGAGACTATGCTTGCTTCTCCAGAATCTTTAGGCTTCTCCAGAAAGGCTTTCTTTCTAACCGGACAGTTCTTCTTAAAAGGACCTTCCTTGTGGCAATGGTAGCACTTGTAAGATCTCTTAGAAGACTGGCTTCTACCATTCCTTCTGGACCTTGATCTGCTCTAATCACTTTTAGAACCTTTCTTGCTCGATCTTCCTCTAACCATCAGACTGTCTCCGCTGGTTTCCTCATTCATGTCGTGCTTCTTCTGAAGCTCTTTGTCTCTGATCAATGATTGAACCTCTTACAGAGTAATCTTCTGCGCCCTTCCATAAAGCATTGCATCTTTGAACTGCTCGTAGCTCTTAGGAATAGAGTTTAGCAACAGTAGTGCCTTGTCCTCGTCATCCATCTTGGCGTCGATGTTCTCAAGATCATCTATGATCATGTTGAACTCGTCGATCTGCTGTGAGACCGATTTGTCTTCGTGCATATTAAAAGAGTATATGCTCTGCTTCAGAAAGATTTTATTAGCCAGAGGGACTTGGTCAAGTAGAGTACCTCGAGTTTGGCCCAAAGTGCTTGAGTCGTTGTCTCTCTCGACACCTCCCGTAGAACCTTGTTGCCCAAGCTCAAGATTATCAAACTATGAGCTTTGTCCAACATGCCAATCTTCTTTGTCTCTGTCATGTAGACCGAAAGTGCCGCCGGCCCTTGCAAGACTTCTGTAACGCCCTACTCAACTAGCAAAGCCCTCATCTTGACTCCCCATAGGACGAAATCATTCTTTCCTGTGAATTTCTCGATGTCAAATTTAGCGGATCTCATTAATGTGACTTGATCTCACTAATGTCTGAAATCCGCTCCGCTGAGCACCTGCTGAATCCAAGAGCTAACCACCAGCTTTAGTCAAGAAAAGCTGCGGCGCGTCAGAATGTAAAATTCCTGTCGCGGCGTGCGCTAGCTGTCGCGGAAATCCTCCTCCTTCACGAGATCTGCTCCTTTGCGGATCATTCCTCCTTCGTCTCGCCGAACCGCACAACCTGCGGTGTGAATCTAGTTGATCAAAGCTTCCGTTGCTCACTGAATCTATAGTGATTTGCCTGCAACGCGATCTGCCTGCTCCTCAGTTCATGAATGACAAACTCCTCTTCTTCGTCACTGGCCGCGAACACCTCTAGCCAAGAAATATGAATCTTCCCACAGACGGTGACAATTATTGTGAGATATGTACTTCCTGATATAGAAATGAAACGCAAAAAACACAAGCAAACACAAATCGTTTACGTGGTTCGATCCAACTGGATGTACGTCCACGGGAGGGAATCAATCAAATAGTTCGCTAAGGCAAAAGAAATGGAGAATATATGGCTTATACATAGAGATGAGCCCTCATCTTCCCTCTATAGCCTCCCTCTGAAGCGACATCTTAATAGAAAGCCTCAAGATGTTCTCCTCCTCTCTAGCTCTCTAGCTATTCTCTACTACTTTGTGGTAGCTTAAGACCTCTTCCCTTGCTCTCCTAAGCCTCACACCCTCTCTATTTATATAATCCAAGAAAGTGGGTGGGAGGTAGGTGAGCGGTAGATAAGTGATAGGTGAGATGTGGTAGGTGAGAGGTACCACAACTCAACTGGCTTAATTACAAAAGTGCTATTTTACCTTAGTTCATTAATTGGGGGTCAAAATAACACATCACCAACTATTTCTCTTGGCTTGCAACGGCTACTCTCTATAAGCGTTAGGCTTCTGAAACAAACACAAAATCATCCCTCAGGTGTGCACCATCATCAAACATAACTTTATTCACCTCCTGTAGGATAGAAAGCTGTAAATAAGAAAAAGTTAAACCATGTCCAACAAAATAACATCTGCTCAACTAACTATTAGGATATATAGGTGGCAGAAGTTGTTGAACTATTAAACAGCAGCCAAAAGAGAGATAATTCACTTCCTGTGTTAAGGACATTGCATCTTCAGGGGAAGATATTAGGAGGCACTAGAGAATAAGTTTGGATTCTATATATTTACGAGCATCAATAGGAAGATCTAAGTTCTTCAATAAGGAAACAACTTCCACAGTTTCACATATAGTCTAAATTGGGGAGCTTGGAATAAATGGGATTCTTCTATAATTCAGCAAAGCAAAATTCAATTTAATTCTGACAACATAATAATCCATCCAGCAGTAAAAATTTCCTATGTTAATCAAACTCCAATGTCCCCCAAGTCACTCAGTAAAAGATGAATCCACGAGAAACTAGAGAGGTCAATCAGCACGCAGGCCACTCAAAAAAGATGAATACCACAAAGCAGTGTCCAGCCTACCCGTTACTTAAAATAAAAGGACTTCTATAGATGCAAAGAGTAGAAAGCAGACAAAGGAAAGCATGAAAAAAAAAAATAGAATACCCAAAGCAAAAATAAAACAAAAACAACAGCACAAGTGAAACAAACCCTAAGGATCTAACAATTCTACAGTAAAACTGAAACAGGTGGACCAAACAAAAAAGCCACTAAGAAACAGGGAGTAAACAAATTCCGCCAGATCCACTAAACAAACCATTCGAAACTCCACAGAAACCGTAAAAGTAGAAGAGAACAACAGTAATATATCTAAATCAAAGAGGAGATATATAAATATATATATATATATATATATTAAAGAAATAGACACAGCGTCATTTATCATTAATTGAAATCATAAAGCACATTAGTTGTATAACTGGAATAAAGCAAACAACTCCTTAGGCAAAACATAACATGTAGACCAAACACAAGTCATCAACAACACCAATGTTGTGAAGTGCTATTAAAGCAAGCAAACTATATTGGACTAAGATAAGACGACAACAAATCAGCAAGCAATAAAGGCGGCACTTTCAGATCCCCTACTATAGCTCAGCCTACGCGCCTGCAAATGGTGACTCCGTCACCGATGCAGACCTGCGACAGCTCAACCCTCGGATCCGCCGCCAGCTGCATGTTGAGCTGGATGATGCTCTCCAGGTTTTCGTAGATCCATTCTGGATACTTCTGGTTCGGTGAGCCGGCAACGGTTCCGAACCAGAGCGTGTTATCATACAGAATCAGACCATTAACTTTGACGAGCTTCAGCAACCTTTCATGGTATTTGTGGTAGTTAATCTTGTCAGCATCCACAAATGCAAAATCAAATAGATCATCTTCCTTTGCCTCCTCAAGCAATTTGTCAAGGGCAGGAAGTGCTTCAGACTCGATGAATTCAATCTTGTTCTCCACTCCTGCTTTCTGGATGAATGGTAAGCCTATCTCATAGTATGATCTATCGATATCGATCGCCTTTATCTTTCCATCTTCGGGTAAGGCTAATGCCGTAGTCAGGAGGGAGTAACCACTGAAAACACCAAGTTCTATGGTTTTTTTGGCGTTCATCGCCTTGATCAGTATAGAAAGAAGTTGTCCTTCATCAGGGGGCACACTATACAAAGCCTTGCCAGGAATCTTAGCTTCAGTTTCTTCTCTCAAATCCTTAAGCAGTTTATGCTCTCTTGGGTAGACATTCGTCTCAAAAATGTACTTTTGAAGAGCTTCGCTTTGTAACAAGCACTTACTGATACCAGCGAGATCAGGGCCCATTTAAGAAAAAATTACCTTTCCGAAGCTCTTCCTCCTCCCGATATACACTTTTCCCATGCTCTTCCACTATATGTATCTATATATATATGTTGGGGATAGATAGGATAACGAGAAGATTATTAATTAATGCATAGGTATTATAGATGAAAAAATGAGACTCCTAAGTGTCGATTAAGACAATAGAGAGAGCCTCGCAAACATCTTTAAAATTTTAAAAGATCTTATTATTTTTAATTTTCATAACTTAAATACGTTGAAAAAATGAAATATTTTCAAAATATAAATAAATCCATTAAATAACATATTTTCTACATTAATTAAAAGTGCTCTAAAATATTTCAATCTTTTTGAAGATCATTAAAATCTTTTCCTTTAGGATTCTCTTTTAAAGAAGTTCCAAATTAAATTCCATTTAGAAATCGCTTTTCAAATGAAAATTACATTTTCAAAATTTAAAACAAAATATTTGCATCGAAGTTTTAAGATTTTCTTTGAAAGTTGTTCTCGTAAGAGCTTATCCTCTTAAGAAGACTTTTCTTTCAAAACTTAAAAGAGATTTACTTTCAAAAAAAATCTTATTAAATCTTTTTTTTTTACAAATAAATTATTTTTAAAAAAATCATTTTAAAATTTTTCTTTTTTTTAAATTTCTTTTAGAAGGATTTCTCTTTAAGAATTTCTTTTTCTAGGAAATCCCATCTTATGATCAATTGAATCCTTAAAAGAAAACACTTCAAAGAAATTAATAATTCTTCCAAAAGATAAAAAGGATATTTCTTAAAAGATTTCTCTTTTAAAAATGATTTCTTCCTTGAAAGAATCCTTTCCTTAAAAAGATCTTTTCAATTAAGATCCTTTTCTTTAAAAATTATACTCTTTTAAACAGACATATTTTTTAAAACCGTTGAGCTTTTAGGGATCTAAAATACATAAAAGCTTGGCAGGATCCCTCTATTTGCTTATTCTAGGCAAGACTTATAACTTCACCTAATTGAGTGACTAAATGGATGAATATGCTTCTCCATAGAAATGTATGATTTCGTAGCCTCAGTTTATTCAGTATATAAGTTATAAGCTATTTTAATTTAAATAATTCATAATAAAGATAAACTTATATTCCCAAATATTTTTAAATTATGAAATTATTTTTCAGAAAAATCTAAATACTTTTCTATGAAAAATACTTTTATTAATGTAATTGGAGTACGAGTATGTTTCTAATATGAGAATTTTAAATTATAAAACTTAACTTCGTTTATTCAGAATATATCTCTCGACCACGATTAAAACTTGAGGAAGGAAAACAAAACCTTAAGGAGAATATAGAACCGTAGAGTGAAAAATACTATATGATTGACAATTTTATCGGAACTTCACTTACAACTGAAAAATAACCGAATAAACGCCTTGAAAACCTTGATTTGTCCCCACAACTGACTATTTCTAGGAGAAAACAAATCACTTTAATTATCAAACCCCAAAAATAGTTAAAATGGACTAATACTAATCTTATAACCAAACCTTAGGATAGTTCCACACTATGCTGCTATGGTAGCGAACGCAGATGGAAAATTAGGACCATACACATACCCTTAATTAGTCAAGTCTAGAAGCCCTATATTAGTTGTTAGGTTCCCCCATAGATTAGAACAAAGGTCTAGGACCTAAAAAACAAATTGATCTATCCTCGATGACTATGAGTATCCTAGATTGAAGTAGCCCATGTTATGAACGAAGATACTCACAACTACTTTATAGTAAGAAGGACAAACTTAAGTCATTATTATGACGATAAGGGAGAACTCTTATTATTCTACTGGTTAATAGTCTGAAACTTCCAATGTATTCAAGATAATGGAATGTCATGGAAAACTTAATCGGGTGTGTTATTCCCAATTTTAGGTTAGGTCAACTATAAATTCCTATTTAGAGGATTTAAGTTAGGCTTTCACCTCCATCTAGAAATCGTATCCATATTTCTACCTTTAAGTCTAGGATATCATTTAAATAAATTCACCCCAATCAAACTAAAATTTAATTGACTTAATCCAAACTCAAATCAACCCTTTCCAATTCCAACTCTAACTTAATTAAATTTCAAATCTATTTCAATCCCAACTCGATTTCAACCCAATCTAATTCAATTCCAATCCAAAATCAAGTTCAAACTAATTCAAACCTAAGACTAAATCCAATCCAATTTTACTCATATCCAAATGATTTCTCAAATCTAGTCCCTTGATTCAAGCTGTACATCACCCCAATAGGTAATTGTTGGGCTCGACCCTAAGGGTAAAATTATTTTGCAATTTACGTGAAGTCAACATATGTCTAATCTTATCCGTTTCTTTAAAATCTTTAAATCATGTTCATTCGATAAACATTTCATTATGAATAGGAAAGATATAAGTCATAGTTTTAATCGACAGTTTTCTTAAGAGTAATTCTTGAGATGTAATTAACTATGAAGGAGCCCCCACATAGGGATACCAAATCCCGGAATTAAAATAAACCTAGTTTATTAGATCTATAAATCTTAAAGATTTTCCTGATACGAATGATTCGATCAATGTTAAGATAATTTTTCTATCTTTCGAGATAGTATAGTATTCTTCGAATGTCATATTTGATTATTTTGATAGAAGTCTTTCGAGATCTTTAGTCGATCTCATCATAAAAAAATCCCACCATGCTGTTGTTTTGGTGCACTGTCGCGGTCATTGGATCATCACTTTTCGGTTACAACAACCATCACGGTACACTGTCGTTGTCAAATCATCATCATCGGATCTACGTCATTTGGCTATCATTACTAATCTTGTTGGATCACTGTTGTCTAGTGGCCAACACCAACGATGATAATGAATCCAGATTGTCATCATAAAACTCCTGTCGTTAGTCTTCTATTGTCTCAGTCTCAGTTGAGTCGCTCTCATTTCCCAAATATTTTATTGCATTCTTATAATATTATTTTATATTATTCAAGATTAGGAAAACTTTTGTAACATATATCTAAATAGTAGAATCATTTTAAATGGGATTGGACCCATGATTTTTTCCTTTTTAGAATTTTCATTTAAAAACTTATGGTGTTCTCTCTAAAGCTTCTTTCTTTTCTGTATGTGTGTGTTGGATTTTCTTATAATACTAAAACATTAATATATCCATCTTCACAAATGCTCTGGCACACAACACGTATGTAAAAGGACATGTATGTAGAAGCGGAAATATGTGTACTTATATATCTAAATACAGAAGGATTGAGTGATATGTATGTAATTCTTCCTTATTTTTATTTCTCATTTATTTATATTTTAGTTGGAAAAAAATATTCATATGTTAAAAAATCTGATTATTTATTAAAAATAGAAGAAGCAATTTAAAAAATTCAAGTATTTTTAAAATAAATAAATTTAGTCCAAACAAAACATAAAAATAAACTGAAGTTAACAAAATTAAACAAAAAAAAAAATCTCATAAACTGTTTAGACAAACTTCTATCAACGCGTGGCCAACTCCTCCAGCAATAATTAATGCAAAGACTAAGCGGGCCAACAAGAACCGCATGTCCAAGCATGTCAGTCGTTCACGTTTTGCATTGATTCTGCATATCAACAAAGTCAATTAGACGGAAAAACAAAATTTGACTAGTAAGCGAATTTTGAACACAATAATGATGATTTGGTAATGTCAAATTAGATGAAAAATAGGGGCATTTATGTACAGTTACATACCATTTGCATATTAAAACTTAAATTTACTTTTTCAGATTTGTGCAGACAAAAGTTTTTATATCGTATAAAATACCATTATTTCAACTTTTCAAAATATAAGACTTTTTTTTTTAAACGGTATGATGAAATATATGTAAAAACTTGAAGTTTAGATGTTACATATGCAGATAGATAGGAATTGAGTGGTATATGTATGTAAAGTTCCCGAGAAATATGAATTATTTGTTTAAACGTCAGAATTACCAAAATACATTGCGGCCACGGATTTGGCATTGCAAGTCAAAGGGAAAGGCAGTATCGTCATTTCAAGCTACTCGGTATGATTAGGGCCGTATTTCTCAGAAATTTTTTGAGTAAAGTATCAAAATAATTGGGTTATTTTATCTGGGAGTTTATAAAAGCTTCAAATTAATCCCTGAATTTTTAAAATGAAGCTGAAATAATTTATATAAAAGACTATTAGAACCTCAAATTAATCTATTTGAGAATCAATAAGGGTCTATTTGGGACAGTTGTAGCTTATCCAGCTTATTCAGATAAGCTGCTGATACAGATAAATTGTTGATCAGCAGCTGATCCCGATAAACTGACAGGTTGTTTGGTTTGTGCTTTTGGAAAACAACTGATTTGTAGCTGTTTATGGATAAATGATCATTCTGCCTCTGATATGCATAAATGGTCTTTCCACCAATAAAGTTCCATAGACGTGAAGCACAAATCAAAGCCAGAATTAACAAGGTAATAAACTTCTATGTGCATTTTCTACTCTTTATTTTATATATTAAACCACTTTTATTTTAAAAATTTATTGCAAACAATGGAATTGGAAAAATCCAGAACTCCTGTCGTTAAAACCACATACTTAAAATATATAAATTAACAAATTGCATGCACACCACCCAATTCTTGTTATAATTCTAACACCTAAATTTATAATTATGAATCATTAAAGGTGCAATTTCATACACACCACAGAATTACGTATAATTCTAACACCTAAATTTATAGTTATAAATCTAGGTGTTAAATTCTGCTATAAATGATGAATCGCCAAAGAGAAAACTGCGATTTGCAAAAATGAACCGAACAGCGATGATGAACTGTTCCCTTCAGAGAAAATGAAAACTGCGATTTGCAGCAAAAAAGCCAAAAAAATAAGGTGAACCGAACATAGCAGGCCCGAAGAAGAAGAAGAAAATGCCGAAGCCGAGAGAGATTGTCGAGTAAGACGAGAAGCAGCTTACGGGAGATGTTAGGAGCGCTCAGAAGAGATGCGAGGAGCGCTCAGAGGAGATGCGAACCAGGGAAGAGAGATGCGAACGAAGGCACAAGTGGCACGCGAGTGTATTAAACGCGGTCCACGGGGTCATCTCACGGGTTGCATGTTTCACAAATATAAAATATTGTTTTTGGATAAGCAAGTGAAAATTGCGAACCAAGCATTGCTTGAGGGAAAAAAATTGCGTACGTAAACCATACGCGAGCTGCGTGCGGAATGGGATACACGGATGTTACAATCGGGTTACAATCGGGTTACAAGCAAGCCATGTAACTCACTTGTAACCTGCGCGCTCCTATTTTACAAAGGTTACAATATGAGCGCGCATGTTACAAGTGAGTTACATGGAGGGTACAAATGGGTTACAACTCGCTTGTAACCCGATTGTAACTTCTGTGTACCCCATTGCGCGCTCCTATTTCATCTAGTTGTAGGTTACAAAGGTTACAATATGAGCGCGCAGGTTACAAGTGAGTTACATGGAGGGTACAAAAGGGTTACAGCTCGCTTGTAACCCGATTGTAACCCGATTGTAACCTCCGTATAACCCATTCCACACGCAGTTCCTGCGTACGGTTTACGTACGCAATTTTTTTCCAACATTGAGGCGACGTTTTTACCCGCAGCACTTATAACAACTACAGCATATCCATATCCAGATAAGAAACTTATCTCAATAAGCTACTGATCAACAGCTTATCCTGATAAGCTGGCTGGTTGTTTGGTTTGAGCATTTGGAAAACAGCTGATTTGCAGTTGATTGTCGATAAATGACCATTCTACCCCTGAACTGAATAAACTGTTAAGTTGTTTGGATTGTGCGGTTTGAAAATAGCTGATTTGCAGTTGTTTGTGGAATAAATGACCACTTTGGCTCCGCACAGTGGTGTCGTTTGCAACAGTAATGTAATGGAAACACATTTAATATTCTAAAATCCAAATTAAAAAAAACAATACATAGCATCTCAAAAAAAAAAAATTACTCCTCACTTAAGAGTGAATTTCTAGGAACCTATAAAAAGACAAAAAAAACATAAAAAATACAACTAAAATTATTATAATATTCATTTTAAAATGTAGAAGGCGCATGTCTAGAGTAACATTGTCTAGTTGGGATGCCATCGAATCTCGAGCAACGCTGTCTGGTTGGGATATTGCCGAGCCCCAATCGCTATAGGCAGTTGACTAGGTTGGATTGTCTACCCACCTAAAGAACTCACACTTGTATGGAATGTTTGCCCACCATTGGCACCTATAGAAACTATCACCTGTAGTTATGTGGCTGATAGGCAGTTAGAAACTAGAACATGGACAAACTAGGTAAGAATCATGATCCAAAGTATGCAGCAATAAGATCTTCGATACCTTAAAAAATAACCTAATAAATTCACAAAATTTTCCCTAACATAGGAAATTTAACAAAACTAAGCTTTGAAAGTACAAAACTAGACAAGGAAATGATCAAAATTTAGTTTAAAGTGATAAACCGAACAAGTAGGAAATATTTTAACAGTCACAAACACAATCATGCAAAATGGCACTCCATGAGATAAATATGCTTCCTTTAGAAGTGTGGCAAAAGTGGGAAGCCTCCACATAAAAATGCCGCATACAAAGTCTTTAAAACAAAATATGCAGGAACTGAGAATAATCCTCTTGGCGTATCATCATAACAACATCAAAATTTTTGTGGCCATTAAAGCCAATCTTGTTGAAGAAAGAAAGAATAATCCTCTTGGTGTATTCATCATAACTACTTCAATTTAGATCATGTAATTACATCCAACCAATATAATGAAACAAGCATTTTATTTTCTTTGGGGAATGATAATGTGCAAGAAAAGATAAAATATAAGAAGTTATGTTATAAAAATTGGTTTAAATGTAAAAGCGTAGAGAACTGGGAAAAATATAAAACGGCCCGCAGGGAGTGTAAAAGAATAATCAGTGACGCTAAAAATTTTGCTTTTAGTGATCTTTATAACATGTTAGATACTAAGGAAGGTGAAAAATATATGTATAAACTAGCTAAAAAAAGAGAAAAGAAAAGTAAAGATTTAACTCAAGTAAAGTGTATTAAAGATGAAAATCAAAAAGTGCTTTTCTTAGAAAAAGATATTCAACATAGGTGGGTGAGTTATTTTGATAAACTTTTTAATGATGATGCTGAAAGTACGATTGACCTTAGTGATCTTAATATCGTTAATAATAATAAAACTTTTCATTTTTACCGTCGCATTAGTAAAAAAGAAGTTGATGAGGCTTTAAAGAAAACTAAGGGAGCGAGTCCGTAGGACTCGATGATATCCCAATTGAAGTGTGGAAATGTTTAGGTGATTTGGGGGTTTCCGGCTTACTAAACTTTTTAATATTATTTTAAAAACTAAAAGGATGCCTGAGGAGTGGAGAAAGAGCATTTTGGTCCCCATTTTTAAGAATAAAGGAGATGCACAAGAGTGTGCAAATTATAGAGGAATTAAATTGATGTGTCATACTTTAAAATTATGGGAGAGGGTAATCGAACATAGGTTAAGACGTATTACGAAGATTTCTCATAATCAATTTGGATTTATGCCAGGCAGTGTCTACCATGGAAGCTATACATTTATCGAGAGGTTTGATGGAGAAGTATAGAGATAATAAGGAGGATCTACATTTGATTTTTATTGATTTAGAAAAAGCTTACGATAAGGTTCCTAGAGATGTTCTTTGGAGAGTCCTCGAGAAGAAAGGTGTTGATATAACTTATATTCAAGTCATTAAAGATATGTATGCTAGAGCCGTTACATGTGTTCGAATCGAAGGAGGATCGACCAAGTATTTTACTATTTCGTTGGTTTACATCAAGGATCGGCTTTAAGCCTCATATCTTTTTGCTTTATTTATGGATGGTCTTACTTGGGCATTTACAAGAGGATGTACCTTGGTGTATGCTTTTTGTCGATGATATCCTCCTTGTGGATAAGACAAGAGAAAAAGTCCGGGAAAAACTTGAATTATGGAGGTCTACATTGGAGTCTAAAGGTCTTCGTTTGAGTAGAACTAAAACCGAATACATGGAATGTAATTTTAGTAATAGTAGGTCTAGTGACGACGAGTGTAACTTTGGGTGATCAAATTATTAAAAGGTGTGAACGATTTAGATATCTTGGGTCCATTGTTCAAAGCGATGGTGATATAGATGGGGATGTGAATAGTAGAATTCAGAGTTGGTTGGTCGAAGTGGAGGAATGCGTCCGGCCTATTGTGTGATAAGAAAGTACCACTTAGATCGAAAGGAAAATTTTACAAGATGGTGGTGAGACCTTCAATGCTCTATGGTGCTTGAATGTTGGCCTTTAAAAGAGAAGCATAATGTTAAGTTAAGTGTTGCCGAGATGAGAATGATTAGGTGGATGAGTGGCTTTACTCTTAGAGACAAAATGCGAAATGAATATATCCGTAAAAGGGTTGGAGTTGCACCAGGTGACGGATAAAATTAGAGAGAGTCGCCTTAGATGGTTTGGTCACATTAAACGTCGACCACCCGATGATCCGATTAGGATAGTAGATGTTTTAAATACAACTTATGTTAAGAAAGGCAGAGGCGGACCTAGGAAAACTTGGGCTTATTGCATAAAAAATGATCTTAATTTATTAGAATTGAACGAAAATTTGACACTAAATCGGACACAATGGAGAAAAAGGATTCATGTAGCCGACCCCACTTAGTGGGATTAAGGCTTTGTTGTTGTTGTTGTTGTTGTTGTTGTTGTTGGGGAATTAACAAGCATGGCACAAAATTCTCATGTATTTGCATATCTCACTCATAAACTTTAATATTTACATGGATAAAACTTTTTTACTTTAAACTTATGCATGGAAAGGTGTATTTCAATTTCAAGAAGTCCTAACAATGCTCTTTTTGATGTGAAATTAAAGATTTGAGTGTTATGTATGTAAATATGAAGGCTAACATGTGAAATATGTAAATGCATAAGAATTGTTTGCTATATATCTAATCACAACCCTTTTCTATAAAATGAAATATAGAAAAGATTAGCATGGCTCCTACCAAAGGCCTCCATCCATAAATAAATAAATGTCACAACAACATGTCATCTTAATAAAGCAATTCACAAATAATTAACAATCACATTCATCTCATATACGTAAACCCAAATAGAACTATACCTTGCCAAGAAAAAATGAAACATTCCTCATGACATACCATCAACCTCTTCAATTTACATCCAACCAAATAGTGAAATCAAACAAATTTACCATTTAAAAAAAAATATTTTTCTACTTAGAAGCAACCAAATAGGCCTTCGAAAGAATTAATAATAGCTTCCTGCAACAATAGCAAAATCAGAGAGGAATATTTCAACCCCAAATAGTCGAGTGATAAATTTGATAATATTATAGACTTTGGAACTGAAATGACCTCATGTAAGCAAATTAAGGAATTACGTTGGCACTTTACGCATTTTTATTAACCCCCTGCAATACAATCCTCTAAATGAAATACATCTAACAAATTTTTAACAACCACATTTCATAATAGTGGGCCATTATCTACCATTAATCTTAGCAAGGAGAACCTCGCAATTCCATAAAAGTTTCTTAAGAAGCCTTTCCCCAGGCATTCTCGATAGATTGAAAACAATGAAAAATCCCATTATTAGTTTAAGTTCAATCAATGTTTCAAAATTGCTTCCCAGAATAACAAGAAAAATGAATCTAAAGAAAATAAATGTTGGAAGTTTACTACATACCACCGAATTTTTATGTAATAAAACTTCACATGGCTCACACTAATAATTAGAAACCTTGCAATAGTTTCAATGCAGAAAAAAAAAGAAACCTATCTTTAATGCAAAGTCAATTGATGATTCTTCAACACTTCCTTTAATGTAGAGCAATGGATTAATTCTAAGGTAAAATAAAAATAAAACACATACCACTGAATTCACATGTATTTAAAGTTAACATAATTCACCTTATTTACAAGCATCTTTGCATGTCTATACAGGTTGCCTAAGAAATCTGTTTGACCTCACTTTTATTGAGGTCTAGTCTTTCCCTGGAAGAACCTAGGATCTAGCCATAAGACTTTCCTGGTGACTATCTTAGAAGACTAGTGATGGAACCCTCTCCCCTTAGAAATGCAAAATGCTTCTTTGATTGACTTAGAGTTTCATATCATTAAGGTTGTCCTCTAGCACTTTGTAGGACGAGCGAAGCATGAGAAAGCTCAAGAGGAGTCCCCTATAGGATGGTCAAGCCTTAGGGTAAACCCTGGGTAGTCTGGTCTTGGTTAAGCTAGCTCACACACTCACACCTACACTATACTTACACTCACTTCTCCAAACCCTAAACCAAACTTCCTCAACTTGATCCCCTACACTTTTGCAATGATGATTGGTGCAGTAATTAACTTTTCATTTAATAAGTTAAAGGCATTTAGACAATTTTCATCAAATTCAAATTTTATATCTTTTTCTAAAAGATGGCATAAAGGTTTAGTAATCTTGGAAAAATCTTTAATATATCTTCTATAAAACCCAGCATGTCCAAGAAAACTTATTATACATGTTATATTAGTTAGGGCTTGTAATCCAACAATAACTTAATTTTTTGCTTCATCAACTTCCATTCCATTTTTAGAAATTTTATGACCCAGTACAATTCCTTCTACGACCATAAATTGATACTTTTACCAATTCAGAACTAAATTTGTTTCTTGACAGCGCTTTAATACTTTAGTCAAATTATATAAGCAAGAATCAAAAGAAATTCCAAATACAGAAAAATCATCCATAAAAATTTGAATTCCTTTTTCGATTAAATCAGAAAAGATAATCATCATACACCTTTAAAAAGTAGCAGGTGTATTACATAACCCAAAAGGTATTCTATGAAAAGCAAATGTTCTGTAAGGAATTGTAAATTTAGTCTTTTCTTGATCCTCAAGAGTTATAGTTATTTGATGGTAACCAGGATATCCATCCAAAAAGCAAAAATATGAATATCCCTCTAATCTATCCAGCATTTGATCTAAGAATGGAAGAGGAAAATGATCTTTCCTGGTGGCAGTATTTAATTTTATGTAATCAATACAGATTCGTCAACCAGTAACTTGTCTTGTTGGAATTAATTCATTATTTTCATTTTCAACAGCAGTCACTCCTCCTTTATTTGGAATGCAATGAATGGGACTAACCCGAGGACTATCAGATATTGGATAAATTATTCCAGCATCCAACCATTTCAACATTTCTTTCTTAAACACATCTTTCATAACTGGGTTTAATCACCTTTTAGGTTCAATACTGGGTTTACTGTCATCTTCCAATAATATTCTGTGCATACATATTGATGGGCTAATTCTTTTAATATCTGCTATTGTCCATCCAAAAGCTTTTTTCTACTCTTTTAAAACTTCAATCAATTTCCTCTCTTGTTCTGTAGTTAATTCAGAAGGTATAATAACAGGTAAAGTTAATTAATTCCCTAAAAAGGCATACTTTAAAAGAAAGGGTAATTCCTTTAATTCCAATTTAGGAGCCTTTCAATTGATGGTTTGAATTCATTACCTTCAGTTGTATCCAATATTTCCCAATTTTCATTAACATAATCAATATCTTTTATATTTTCTTCAGAATCATTTTCATCACTTAAATCTTCAGAGTCTAAAAACTCTTCTTCTTTATAAATCGTCTGACATTTTTCTTGATAGTGTTGTGTTATAATGTAGTAAAAGGTATCCATTCTGTAACACTTCTCCTTGTTAGGATACCACATTGATTTAAGAACATTAAATGTTACTTCTTGATTATTAACTCTCATGGTTAACTCCCCTTTTTGTACGTCTATCATAGCACGTCTGGTAGCAAGGAAAGATCTTCCTAAAATAATAGGAATCTCTTCATCTTCTTCCATATCCAGAATTATAAAATCTACAGGGAAAATAAATTTATCCACCTTTACCAATATATCTTCTATCATTCCTCATGAATGAGTGGTAGATCGGTCTGCTAGTAAGGTTGCATTAGTAGGAGATATTTCTCCTAAATCTAACCTCTTAAAGATGGATAAAAGCATGAGGTTAATACTTGCTCCTAAATCGCATAAGGCTTCTCCATGAAATCTATCACCTATAGCACAAGGTATAGTAAGACTTCCAGGATCTTTAAGCTTTTGAGTTAGCTTTTTCTGAATAATTGCACTACATTCTTCGCTTAGTGCAACAATTTCAAAAGCTTCAAATTTTCTTTTCTTATTAAGAATATATTTCATAAATTTAGCATACTTAGGCATTTGTTTCAAAGCTTCAACAAATGGGATATTAATGGTAAGCTTTTTAAATACCTTAAAAAATTTCATAAATTGTTGATCCAATTTCTGTTGTTTCGGCATTGTGGAAATGGAGGTGGAGATTTTTTAAATTCATCTTGAGATAGAGATTGTTTTTCTTCTTCCGTAATTATTTCCTCAGGATTCTCAACTCCTATAACTTCATTCTCTTTTTGAATTTTATTTTCCTTTCCATCCCTTAGTTCTTTTCCACTTCTAAGTAATACAGCTTTAATCTGCTCTTGATTTTTTCCATTTTCTATTGGATTTACTTCAACAGTACTTGGAAGTATTCCCTGTGGTCTATTGTTAATTGCATTTGCAATTTGCCCCATTTGATTTTTAATATTTCTTATCGCAGCATTTTAACTTTGTAACTGACTACCCATTTGTAAAATTAATTCTTCTATAGACAGTTTCTTTTCCTTAAATTGCTGGTTATTAAAACCAGGAGGATAAGAAGTTTGATAGTTAGAAGTACCTTAATTATTCCAATTTCCTATTTGGTTAGGATAGTTATTACCCCATTATGGATTTACATTATTCCAATTTAAGTCAGGGTGATTTTTCCAACCTGGATTATAGCAATTAGAATAAGGGTTATTAGTTTTGCTAGCGATAGCTTGCAATGTCTCTAAAGTTTGAGATCCATCAGTACTTCCATAATTATCATTACTTAAATGCGATAATTGACACAAATTATCCAATTTCGTAGATATTGCAGCAACTTGAGATACTAAAATAGAAAATGCATTATTTTCTTGAATACCAGCCACTCTTTTACTATTTATTCTTTCAGAAGTCCATTGAAAAATATTAGTTGTTATTTCTTCTATTAAAGCATAAGTTTCATTAAATGACTTAACCATTAAGGAACCTCCAGTAGCAACATTTACAATAGATCTAAGAGAACCTATTAATCCATTATAAAATGTTTGTATAATTAACCAGTCTGGTAAAGCATGATGTGGGCACTTCCTAAGAAGTTCTTTAAATCGTTCTCATGCTTCATAAATAGTTTCTCCTTCAAATTGAGTAAATGAGGTTATATCATTTCTAATTTTTGCTCTTTTGGAAGGCGGAAAATACTTAGCTAGAAATTTTTGAGCCATTTCTCCCCACATTTTAATAGATCTTCTTGTTAACAAATTTAGCTACATCTTAGCCTTATCCCTTAAAGAAAAAGGGAAAAGTCTAAGCCTAATAGCATCATCAGAAACATTATCATACTTGAAAGTATCACAAAGGTTTAGAAAACTAGCAATGTGGAAATTAGGATCTTCAGTAGAAGATCCTCCAAACTGATTATTTTGGACCATTTGTTTAATTGCAGGTTTAAGTTCAAGTGAGTTTGTTGCTACAGTAGGGATTTGAATGCTTAAGTGAATTTCATCGGTTGTAGGGTTAGCATACTCTCTTAAAGGTCTATGTAAATTTTGAAGTTCATTTTCTATAATATTTTGTTCCACATTATTTTGAGGTATATTAGCCATTTCTAGCAAATTATGAATTCATTTTTCTTTTATAATTCTTCTTACAATGCGTTCTAATTCAAAATTATAAGGTATTAATCCTTCAGATCCTGAACTTCGCATAAAAGGAATTAGTAAATATTTTTAAATAATAAAATAAAAAATATACTTTAACATATATAAATATTAATATAAAAAAATAAAATTTTTTCTTTCTTTAACTATTCAATTTTTAGTGCTTATGTTTCTTCCCCAACACAGGCGCCAAAAACTTGACTCGACCGCAACTATGCAAGTAAAATAGCTTATAGAATTATGACCAAAATTGACCCAAATCAGAATAAGCGGCCAATGTACGATAATTAATGATTAAAATTTTCATAAATAAATATAAATCATACAATAGGGGTACTACGCAAGTATGTGTATCGTTTCAAGTAATCTAGAGCTTTCTAGTTAAGCCCCAGATATTGATCCCACGGGGAAGGTTAAGCACAAGTAATTAGGAAAGAAAGATGAAAATCTATTTATAAACTAATCAACTAACAAGTACTAATATGCAAGTTATTAAAGTAGCAGTTATAAATAAAATAGTAATTTAAATGCTTTATCACAATAAACAAAGACTTTTTCCCCATACAAAATATTTAATGATTAGTAAATATCTAAATTAGTTTGAGAACTTAGAATGTGGTATTATGATGAATATGAGAATATATATTATTTACCCTTTGGTCCAGAGTCTAAAGAACATTGGCTAGTTTTGGAAAATTGGATCAGGATGTATTGTTAGTAGTAAGGGATGAAGTTCTAGGCTCTCACTTCTAGTTCCCCCCCCAAGGGTGTCTATAGTCGGGCCTACTAGTGACCCGTCACCTCGTCTTAAACCAAATTGATAGAAATTAGTCTGTCACTCTAAAAACATATTCAATTCTAAGCCCTTCAAAGATTATCTCCCTATCTATTTGCACCTCGCCCTTTAAGGATTTACCATCCACCTTTCCAAAGGAAATGTGATACTTACAAGTTAAGAGCTCTTAGCCCACGGTCAGGTCTTAAGAATTCTCCACAGATTTTAACATTACAAGTGATCAAATTGTAGTGTAAATGAAAATCAGGTAAAGTAACATCACAAGTTATTGATGAAGAAAAATAAGTTCTCAAAACTAAATTAAATATTTATCTAAATCATTTCATATTCGTAGGGAGAAAGAGAAGACGACTACTCAGAAAGCATAAAATTCACACCACAAACCATATTTATATAATTCAAATTTAAAGTACAAAAACTTAAGAACCAAATTATAAATACTTATCTGGAATAATATCCAAGCAATCCTTTGAAGTTTCTCTGACTCCAACTAACTTCTACAAGACTCCAAATCCAGCAATCACACTATAAACACTCTGAACTCTCACTAAAAAAGGTAAATAACACTTACACACTCTTTAATTAAATGAAATGACACACCTCTTTCACTTACACACTCTAAAACGACTACACTTTGCTGCAGAATTGTCTTATATTTATAGAGCTTTGAAAATGACCAGGGGTTGCTTCAGGAACCTCTTCAAAATTTGTCCAAATTTGTTGAATATTCTAGAAGGTTACTGTGGCGCCTAGGCACCAGTCTTCTGTGAATGGACGCGTCCCTTCAGGTTTTGAGTCGCACATCTTCGTTGAATAATCGATTCCCTATGTCTATATTTATTGTATTTTGTTTATAACATATGAGAAATTATCCAGAGACTTCTATATTACTTCTGAGTCATTGATCACAGAAAAATACATTAAGAAATTCATATCTATTTTTGATGAAATTACACTTTAAAGAAAGGTATTTTCTTTATTTCTTTGCGAGAATGAAGATTTATAAGTGATGGAAGCAAAAAACATGAAATGGAGCAAATTTGGATCATAAAGGAAGAAATTCAAGCAAATTGAACTAAGTCGCCGACGGCTCGTTGACAGTGAGCCCGAGCCCGCTGACAGCGAGATAGCGCGGTTTGAAGACCTTCTAGAAGCCACGCTGATGGCGAGGTCGTTTCCCGCCGACGGCGAGACAGTTCAAAATACAAATACTTTGAACCTGGACACTTTTTGAAGAGGTGTTTAAGTACCCCTTGGACCTTTGCCTACCTCTATAAATAGAGGCCGAATTCTAGTGTCTAGGTGTGTCTATTTTAGAGAGTCTGAGTCTCTTTTTGGTGTCTTAAGTGTGTCTGTTGTTTATCATTAGTAAGTTTCTTTAGCTTATTTGAGTGCTATTTAGAAGTTTGTTGTACTAGAAGGAAAAGTCAAAGGAACTTCAAGGAGTCTGTTTGGGGAGGAAATTAAGATAAGTATCTTTGTTTATTGTTGTTGTTAACTTTAAATGAAATCCATGCTTTGTTTTATTCCCATGCATTACGAGTAGTTTTCTTAGTCTTTCTCCTTGTTTATGAAAATTATGTGAATTGATGAAATTAAATAGAAGTACCTAATATATTAAAATAAATTGTAATAATTTTTACTTAAAACTTAATTTACTTTCAATCTAGCCAATTGACTTGTTAAAATATGTTGAATTATCAACTATAGTAAAAATTACATCTAATATTTAGGGAAGTCAAAAACCTTAGAAGGAGGGTGCAAATAAGTAGGGAAATATTAATTATCGGACGTAGAATTGGACATTTTAGTGTGACAGACTAAAATATTCAATTTGGTCCTATTGTTTGAGAGCTGAAATGTAGATGTTAGCCCTCAGGTGAGGGGAACGTGGGAGCTCGAAGTGGCGACCGATATCTTCCCAGGCCTAACCGCGATTCGGTAATCAAATATAGGATTAGTTAATGTTCTTTGCACCTGGACCAAAGGGTAAAGAATAGGAATGCTCCTATTTGTCACAATACAATTTAAGAATTCTTTTTAAATTCATCATTCACTTAATTTTCTAAAAACAAGGAGAAGGATACTTTTTCTGAATTATTTAAATCAACTTTTATTTCAATCATTAGTTTACTTTAGTTTGCTTTAGTTACTTTAAATTTCCTTTAACTATATTAGTAAGTAATTCCTTTAAATTTAGCTGATAACAAATCTGTTAAAAACTTCCCTATGGGATCGATAACCAGGACTCCATTAGAGCCCTGTATTACATGATACAATACGTATACTTGCATAGAATCCACATTAAACATTCAATCATATAATTAAATATATATATATATATATATATATATATATTAAAGCGGAATCAAATTTTTGGTGCCGTTGCTGTAAACATAAATTGCAAATATTTTAAAAGTGGGTCAAGTTTTTGGCGCCGTTGCCGGGGAGTGAAGAAATTATTTACTAGAGTAACAGACTATTTTGTTTTATAAAATTGTATGCAAAAATTTGGAAACGAAGACTTAATACCTTACGATTCAGAATTAGAGCGTACAATTAAAAGAATTAGAAAACAAAAAAAGACAAATTATAAATTTAACACAAATGACAAATATTCCTGAAAATGGAAATATCAATCAACCAAGACCATTGCGAGATTATGCCAACCCTACATTAGATGAAATTCATTTAACTATTCAAAACCACGATGTAGCTCGCTAATTCATTTGAACTTAAACTCTGTAATTATCCAAATGGTACAAAATAATCAATTTTGTGGTTCACCTATCGAAGATCCTAATTTACATCTTGCTAGTTTTTTGAACTATGTGCTACTTTCAAATATGAAGGAGTATCTAACGATGCTATTAGACTTAGACTTTTTCCTTTTTCTTTAAGGGATAAGGCTAAAATGTGGTTAAATTCGTTAGCACCTGGATCTATTAAAACTTGGGGAGAATTATCACAAAAATTTCTATCCAAATATTTTCTACCATCTAAAACTGCTAAGCTTAGAAATGATATAACTTCTTTTAGTCAGCTTGATGGAGAGTCGATATATGAAGCTTCAGAGAGATTTAAAGAACTCCTTAGGAAATGCCCACATCATGCGTTACCAGATTGGTTAATTATCCAAACTTTCTATAAAGGATTAGTAGGATCTTTAAGATCAATCATCAATGCTGCTGCTGGAGGATCATTAATGTAAAAACCATTTAATGAAGCCTATGTTCTAATCGAAGAAATGACAACCAATAATTTTCAATGGTCTGCCGATAGAATGAATCCGAAAAAAATAGCTAGTATTCATGAAAATGATGCAATATCTATGTTAGCTTCGCAAAATCGCTGCTGTATCTAAAAAATTAGATCATTTTGGAATGAATTACTCTCCAAATATATCAGAAGAAAATTCATCGGGACAACTTATAGAATCCCAATCCCAATATGAAACTATTAATGCAATTAATAATAGACACAATAATCCTTATGCAAATTATTATAATCCTGGATGGAAAAATCATCCTAATTTTAATTGGAATAATAACATAACTAAGCAACCATGGATGAATAATATGACACAACCATTAGGAAATCCATTTAATCAAGTAAATCCTAATTATAAACCTAATTATCCACCTGGATTTAATAACCCATAATTTAAAGACAAGAAATTATCGATAGAAGAATTAATATTAAATATGGGTCAACATTTACAAAAATCAAGGAAATCAATTACAAATACAAGGAAACCAATTACAAAATCAAGGAACAGCTATCAAAAATATTGAAACTCAACTTGGACATATCGCTACTGCACTTAATAATAGAATACCTGGAACATTTCCTAGTAATGTGGAAATAAATCCCAAAGACAAGGGAAATGAGCAAATTAAAGCCATACAATTACAAAATGGTGTTGACCTCATTTTTGATGAGGTCTTCTCTTCTTCTCTTTAGTACTTAGGATCTAGCCTTAGGCTTTTCCTTTGACCGTCTTAGAGGACTAGAATTGGGACCCACCTTCTAGAAATTCAAACCACTTCTTAACTCCCTGCAAACTCTACAAACTTGACTGTAGACCCCTAATCACCTAGAGGGTTGAAATCAAAATTTGGAAGTTTAAAGGATGAGTTCCTATAGGACTCTTTGGCCTTAGGACTGCCCTGGGTGGCCTGGTCTGGTGGAGGGGCTTACTTACACACACTACACTCATACATTACACCTACACACTACACTTCCACATACCTCCTAGAACCACACTTATACCTAACTTGACCTCCTGACTCAGGTAGGTGATTCACATGGATGGTCCTTAACCCCTAAGCCCTTGGCTAAGAGGGTTAGGAATAACATAGTGAATGCCTCAAATGAGTCCCTTCATGGCTCATGTGGGCTTGATATGGCTTCATGGCTCAACCAAAATGATTTCTTTCCACTTAAATTCACCCAATCTTCAATTTCCCAAATTTTCAATTTTTGACCCCCGGGACCCTACACCTGCTAACTACCCAAAACCCTCGAAACTACCCAAATTTCTCAAAAATTGCCAAATTACCCAAAATTCTCCAAAATCATTCCCAAATATTTCCACATCACTTAAATTGATCATCCATACCCAAAAATACCAAAAATTCCAAAAATACCTCCCAATACCCTCCAAATACCCAAAATACCCCTCTTGGCCTAAAAATCCAAAAATTCAGAAAATTCCCAGAAAATTCCAGAAAATCCAAAATATTCCTAATTTTATTTTGTCCAACTACACCATGGGCCAATTTTGTCAATTTACCCTACTTTTGTCAAAACCCCCAATTTGACCCATTTTAACCCTAAGTGAACCCAATGTCAAACTAAACCTACCCAATTGACCCCAATTTTGGTCCAATTCAATTCTAAACTTCAAATAAATATCCCAAATACCAATTTAGACCAAATCCAAGCCCAATTTGATCGACATTTGGATCCAATCTCACTTTTGGCCTTAAAGCCCAATTTGGACCCATGACACAAACCTAACCCAAACTCACCCAATTCAACTCCAATTAACCCCAAATCTTTTCTAAATCCTCTTTAGCATCCCCAAAAGCAAAACACTAACATGATTTGCCCAAAATTTAGACCCAAACCCCACTCAAACTCAACCCAAGGTTAAAAGGCTCATTTTTGACCTAAACCCAAACCTAGCCCAAATGAGCCCAAACCCCAAAATCAAAGCCCAACCAAAGTCAAAACCTCTTTGAAACACTCCCATAAACATTTCTCAACATTAATTCTACATCAATTTCAACCCTAGCCCAACATTGGCCCAACTTGGCCCACTTGGACCTATATTGACCCATTCACCAAAAGAGCCCAAATTCAACCCAATTCAAATCCAAATCACCCCCAATTTGCTTCAAGTCACTCATGACACATCCATGAGCTAAACCCAACAATTATTTGGCCCAACCTCTTTACAAAATTCCCATCCATAAATTCATTTTTAAACTTAAAGGCCCATTCCTTAAACCATTTTAAAAGCCCACTTCCACCAAATCCAAAACCCCAAAAATTCTTCCAAAGCCCATAAGACATTTCCCCTCATCATACTTTCAATTAAAATCATCCCTAAGTCCTAAAACAATGATCAAATAATTCTAAATGAAGCTTCATCCAAATTTCCACCAAATTATCCAAAATCCTTAAAATCCTTTTTTATGAAATTGACCAAACTTTTTGCCAAGCCAAAGGTGAGCCATGAAGCCATGCATGAGCCACATGTGAGCCATGAGAGCTTTGGACACTCCACCATGCCATATTGGGTAAGAAGAGGGGGCTTTCCTTAATCCCTAAAGCTCATTAGCCTTAATCATGTTTCACCTAAACTTAAATTTAATCCAAATATATTTGGATGGAGACTTCTCCATGCCAAACCAGCTGATCCCTTTGATCCCCCACAGCATCCAAAGCCACCTTGAAGGGTGCACCAAGCCCAAATGGGTGGATTGACCCATTTAGACTCAAAACTAGCCATGCCCCATTCTACTTTGAATCAAAGCCTTTACACATGGCAATTGCCGATTGCTTGCACCAAGCCCCGACCACGACCCACCTGACCTTGAGGGTGACCCATGCCTGGCCGGCCGGCCACCGAGCCGCCGGAAAACACCATGGCCGAGAGCTCGCATGTGAGCCAACTTTGAAATTCTCACCTGCTTAGTCGCCCCATCCCCAGTGGCCATTGTAGCTGTTCTTCTCTTGCCGAGAGCAGCTGATCCCAAGCCCTAGCTCTCCACGGGAGGCCCTTCACCCTCTCCTGTTTAAACTCCACCCCTCTCGGCCATGAGAGGAGCCGAGCACAAACCTTGCCGAAACTACGCCAAAATTGTTCCAAACCCT
Organism: Papilionanthe hookeriana x Papilionanthe teres; assembly: GCA_022702705.1. NCBI lineage: Eukaryota > Viridiplantae > Streptophyta > Magnoliopsida > Asparagales > Orchidaceae > Papilionanthe > Papilionanthe hookeriana x Papilionanthe teres. The sequence goes on along the minus strand of CM040428.1, from coordinate 133,495,484 downwards.
TCTCCACCCTTAGAGCACTTGATCCCAGGTGAGATCCCCCCGCTATTTCTTCTCCGCGAGCTCGATTTCGGAGTTGAAATTCCACCCAAAACCAGGACACTTCTCCACGGTGGACCAATCCTCAAATTGATTGGTTCTACACCTTCACCGGACCAAGGGAAGGTGTCCACCAAGAAAAGCCCCATCTCCGGACCACCCGGTTGCTCCGGCCTCCGAGCTTTGTGATCGGGCTTGGTTGAAATCACATCCGGACAATTCACCGGACCGGGAGACTTCATGCTGGAGCTTCGTCGGGATCCAATCGAAGGTGCAACAACTCTCGGATTGAAGCCACACTTCTCCGAGCAAAGGTATGAGCTAATTCTTCATCCCGAGCTTCGTAGATTCTCCATTTCAAATGCCTTAGTTTCAATGCATGTTAACCGTATAGATGTGTTCGTCTCTTCAAGACGAATCCATAGAGCATAAGAACATAAAAATCCATTGAGTATCGAGTGAGATCTAAGGGATTTAGTGTGGACGGCTCTCGGGTGAGGACGCTCGGGGACGATGAACGGATGCCGTCCATTCAATACACGCGCGGACGAACGGCTCAGATGGCATCGGACCAGGAGACGGTACGAGAACCGCGGGGCCCGGGGCTGGCGACTCGGGTGGCGGCGTCGAATGGGAGCGCGACGCGTGTGCGTTCGGAGTCGCCGAGGTTGACGCGGCGCCGCGTGGATAAATAGAAAATTAGGGTATTTTTCATTTATTTAATTCCCTAAACTTCAAAAATTCATATCTCTGTGTAGAAAAATCAAAAAAATAAAATAAAAATACCCTCTTGCTCAGTGAACAGAGGAGAATAATGTGGAAAAGAAATCATTTAATTTCATCAAGTATTTTATTTTTTATAATTTATTTACTCTCTACACTATTTTAATTCTCCATGCATGCATAAAATTCACCATGGCATGAGACCATAGGGCTTTTGAAGCCTCTGAATTTGGGAACATTCCCTGAATTTTCCAAAGTCAAAGGCCATCCCTATGAAGAGTTATTGATTTTTCAAGTTCATGTTACTGTTTTGAGTATTTTAATTCCAATAAATAGCATGTTGTGAAATAAATTCTAGGAAAATTTGGTGATGTTCCTTATGACCAGAGAACCCTAGGAAAAATAGGTTCTGACTTGGTTCATTTAAAACAACCCTAATTGGCTTAAACACCCAAAATAGTTCTCTAATTAATTAGAGTTAACCATGCATCAAATTGACTTGAAATCAATTCTCCACTGACCTTTAGGATCAGAGGAACCCATCATAAAAAATTTGTAGTCAATTGGACTTGGTTAGCCCCACTAATTGGGTTGATTAAGCCACTTAGCCATTTTAAACTTTAAAAATTCATAACTTTTAAAATACCTTTCAAAAATTTACTAAATTGGTTTTGGGGCCTCACTAATATCAGGGGAACCTAAGAAAATTAAAATTTCAAATTTCTAAAAAAGTTGATTTTTAATAATTAAAAAATAATAAAAATCACAAAAATAATAAAATTCACCAAAATGTCACATTTTGAATTTTAATCACATAGGAACAAATCCCACATTTTTCTTAGGTCTATTTAGTGAGATATTAAATTTTAAAGCTTTAAGGTAATTTTAAAATTAAAAAAAATATATTTTCTAGCTTTTTCACTAAAATAATTATAATAAATTATAGAAAAATCAGAAAATTACAAAATTTGCTTCTATGGTTTCCTTGATATCAAAGAGATTTTTGAAAAATATAAAATTCATTTTTCAACCTTTATTTTATTTTTAAATTAATTAACACTCCAAAACTTAAAATAATTATAATAAAAATAATATAATTCAAAAAATCACTAAAATTGGTCCAAGTGGTTCTCTGGTCATTAGGAATGTCCCCTAATTTTCTTAAGGACAGAAACTTTCCCTTGGTCATGTTATTAAATTTTCCTTGAAAATCTCTATTTTTCACCAAAAATAATTATATAAATAAATTAAATACAGAAAAATCACATTTTCTCTTCTCATGTCTTTATTGACATATGAGTGAAGTCACATAAAAATTTCAAGTTCATTTGAGTTCAATTTAGTGAGTTATGAAATTATTAAGCTTAAAGGGTAAAGTGGTAATTAAAATTTTTAATCCTTAATTAAAACTTTAGGTTTAATAAAAAATTAATAAGTAAAATATTTGATCCTAATCGATTTGGATGATTGAAATTTAAATAATTAAAGGGTAGAAACCCATTAAACAATTTTAAAATGATTAAACTTTAATTAAATAATGGATTAAATTTGGAATAATAATAAAAATTGGAATTATTAAAATAGGGATATTATTAGGAAGAGATTTATTCTTTAATTTAAAAATCCCTAAATTAATTATCTCATTAATATTTAATTCTTAATTAAAGTAATAACTCAAATTTAAAATATATTAAAAGACTTACTCATTAAACTAAAATTAAATTATTAAACTCTTTTAAAAATCTCAATTAAAATTAAAAATAAAATTAAATTAAATAAATTAAATTAAATTAAAATTAAATTAAATTAAATTAAAATTAAATTAAATCAAATCAAATTAAATTAAATAATTAAATTAAATAAAATTAAATTAAATAAATTAAATTAAATTAAATTAAATTAAATTAAATTAAATCAAATCAAATCAAATTAAATTAAAGGAAATTAAAGGAAATTAAATCAAATTAAATTAAAATTAAATCAAATCAAATTAATTTAACATCAAATCAAACTCAATTGAATTAAATTAAATTAAAACTCAATTAAATTAAATTAAATTAAATTAAATATAACATCACCAAAGACATAAAGAATTCAAAATAAATCTAAAGCAACTTGAACACTATTCCAAATTTAAACTCTTTAACTTAAACCAAATCATTAGAATACCAATTTACCCTTGAAAGCTTTAGTTATCATAACTCCTAAACAGAGCATTAAATGAAATGTTACTTCACTCATAGGATATTCAAATGTCCTAGTTCACTGAGCAAGTTAACAAAGCTTGAATTCCGGACGATTAATTCATTTGTATAATTAAATTCATTTGGACTTAAAACAATCCTAGAAATATTGAAAAGATGTTTAAGATTATTCTTAAGCACTTCCTCGATAGGATAGGACATTTATAAGAACAATTGAACTTAATTATTCTTTGATGAAGAAAATCGTCCTTAAACCAAACACAAAGAACCTAGACGTCATAGGAGATGACTAGCCATAGGATTAGGAACTTGGTAGAAAACCATAACCCTTACCTTAGCTTTACTCAGGAACTTGCTTAAATATTCTAATTGTGTTTTAAGTGCGGCTTGGGATGACGGGAAGACCCTCCAGTACGCTTTTATTTTATTGCAATTTACTTTCTTGCAATTTACGTTATTGCAATTTATTTAATCGCATTGCACTTACTTTTCTTGCATGATAAACAATTGTTGCATGAAAACCCACACCTTTAGGATAGCCCCTAAAACTGAAACCAAAACTAAGTTAAAAGTCATTGCAAGATAAAATTCACCGCCACAACATTTCAAAATATAAAACAACTCAAAATTTAATCACAAACATGAACACAAAACTACAATTACAACTAAATTAAAACGTCCTGTTGGATGATCGGGAATACCTCGGATGATGTAACCTACGTGTTGCTAACGGGGTTTCCACGGTCTAAATGAAAGTGTGGAACTCATTCGGTTGAGTTTAGCAAATTCATCTGGACTAAGTGAATCCGATAAAAATAATGATGCCGGAAGGATGGAACCGTGGGATCTTAACCGGTGTCGTTATAATCAACTTTAAGATTTGTTTTAATTAAAACATAAAAAACACTTGGAAATTAAGACTTCTCTAAACCAAAACACTTTTCTCATCTCCTAATTTTTTATTTCTAAAACTAAACCTCCGCAACAACAAGGAGCTCGGAGCATGGTGGGCAGCACGGCCATCGTCATCAGCAAAACCTGAGCCTACTTCAGCAAAACTTTCCTAGAATTAAATAACCAAGCCATAGGACTTCGAGGTAGTTTGCCTAGTGCAACATAAACCCTCAATCTTTGTTAGGCATTTGCATGATCAGGTCATGTAAATTAAGCCCTAACCGGTCTTAGGATTCCGAGATAGTCGTCCGGTACGACAATAAACCCTCACATCTTCGAGGCTATTTGTTTGATTTTATCATACAAATATAAGCCCTAATTAATTAAAATTGACAAGATCAAAACATTTAAAAATATTAGGACTTTCTTAAATCTAAGCCAAACAATAGGATAGTCGGGAAATTACTGAAGTTCACTTCGAATCTGTGATTTCTCCTACTTTTCTCCCTTTGGATTCACAAAACAAAATGTTCCAAACTTGATTCATTCCCCATTGAAATTCCAAAATTCAATCCCTTGAAAACTTAAACTTTGAAATCCTTGAGAGCAGAATTATTGATTATTATCGAGAGTTTTCTTAGGTGATTCCCGTCACTTAAGATGTAATTAACTATAGGGGCTTGCCCTTATAGGGAATTTTGAAGAACCCGAGTAATATAAACCCCGTTTAATGTTTTCATATTAAGCGAGGGAATTTTGTCGGCTTATAAAATTGGTTCGCGGACCAAACGGATGTCACAAATCTTCTAGTTTATTTAATCGAGCCCCACCGTCAAGCAGTGTGTCTAACCTTAGGGATAGATACACGGTTTGTGGTGCGGTGCTCGTTTATATAAACTATTTGGGATGTGAGATCGGTTTAATCTCATATCTTAAAACCTTCAAATTTGAAATTATTTTCAAAATCAAATACTACTTTTCAAATTATTTATTTTAATTAAATTAAAATTCACCGACATATTTCTGTTAGGCGACCCCTCTTCAAAATAAAACACAACCTAAAAATATGCCGACAAATGGAAAAGAATTAGAACCTCGAATTTAGAAAGAACTTGAAAGTCAAAAAGAGGAAGTGGAAATTGAAAAGGAAAAGAATCAACAAGATCCAAACTTAGAAAATCCTTTAATACCTATGAAAATTTCGTTGAAAAACCTCCACCACCATTTCCTCAATGACTAATTCAACATAAAAAAGACAAACAATTTGCTAAATTCCTTGAAATTCGAAGAAATAAACAATAAATATTCCTTTCGTAGAAGCTTTAGAACGTATGCCAAACTATGTAAAATTCATGAAAGATATTCTAAATAAAAAAAGAAAATTTATCGATAATGAAATGGTCGCACTTAGTGAAGAGTGTAGTGCTCTTATTCGAAAAAACTTCTTGAAAAATTAAAAGATTCCGGTAGTTTCACTATACCTCGCGCTTATTGGAGAAAAATTCTATGGAAAAGCTTTGTGTGACTTAGGAGCAAGCATCAATCTAATGCCTCTATCAATTTTTAAAAGATTAGGATTGGGAGAAATTTCACCTACTTCGGTAACTCTTCGATTAGTCGATCGTTACGTTACATATCCTAAGGGAGTTATTGAAGATGTATTAGTAAAAGTGGACAAATTTATCTTCCCTGTAGATTTTATTGTCTTAGATATGGAAGAAGATAAAGAAATTCCTATCATTTTAGGAAGACCATTTTTAGCTACTAGAAAAGCTATGATTGATGTTCAGAAAGGAGAATTAACTATGAGGGTAAATGACCAAAAAATTACTTTTAATATTGCTTAAATCAATGAAATATCCTGCTGTTAGAAAAAGATGATGAGTGTTTTCGAATGGAAGTACTCGATCATTTACAAAAAGAACATTTTAAGGAATATTATGAAGAAAAATTAGAAAAAGAAAATATTGAATTAATTGAAAAAGCTGAGATAAATGAAGAACTAGATTATATTCAAGAGAAATTTGAATTGTTCGATGACACAGAAAACACTGAAAAAAATATAGTTCCATCGATTATTAAACCTCCTGAACTTGAGTTAAAAATGTTACATAATCATTTAAAGTATGCTTACTTAGGTAATTCTTCAACTATACCAGTTATTATTTCATCTGAATTATATGAATCTCAAGAACAAAACTTTTAGATACATTAAAAAAATATAAGAAAATTTTTTGTTGGACTTTAGCAGATATTAAAGGAATTAGTCCTTCAATTTGTATGCACGGAATTATTTTAGATAATGAACATAAACCTAAAGCAGATCCTCAAAGGAGATTAAATCCAATAATGAAAGAAGTAGTTAAAAAGGAAATTTTAAAATGGTTAGATTATGATATTATATATCCTATTTCTGACAGTGCTTGGGTAAGCCCAATTCACTGTGTACCTAAAAAAGGAGGGGTGACCGTCAAAGCTAATGAAAATAATGATCTTATCCCTATAAGACAAGTCACTGGATGGCGAATATGTATTAATTATAGAAAATTAAACACGACCACCGGGAAAGATCACTTCCCTTTACCATTTCTAGACCAGATGTTAGATAGATTAGCCGGACATAAATATTTTTGTTTCTTGGATGGATATACCGGTTATCATCAAATACAAATTGCTCCCGAGGATCAAGATAAAATTACATTTACTAGTCCTTATGGAACTTTCGCTTTTCGAAGAATTCCTTTAAGATTATGTAATGCACCTGCAACATTCCAAAGATGTATGATGTCTATATTTAGTAAATTAATTGATAATGGAATAGAAGTATTTATGGATGATTTCTCTGTATTTGGAACAACAATTGACACATGCTTAAATCATCTTGAAAAAGTATTTGAAGTATGTGAGAATACTAATTTAGTTCTTAATTGGGAGAAATGTTAATTTATGGTTACAGGCGGCATTGTATTAGGGCATAAAATTTCAGAAAAAGGCATGGAAGTAGACCCTGCAAAAATTCAAGTTATAGCTAAATTACCACCTCCAACTACGGTGAAAGAGGTAAGAAGTTTTCTTGGACTTGCTGGATTCTACAGATGTTATACTAAAGATTTTTCAAAAATTACTAAACCTCTATGCCAACTTCTTGAAAAGGACAAGAAATTTGAATTTACAACTGAATGCCTGAATGCTTTTGAATTATTAAAAGATAAATTAATTACAAGACCTATAATAGTTTCACCTAACTTGGGAGAAACTATTTCGACTTATGTGTGATGCTAGTGATTATGCTATAGGAGCAGTTCTTGGGCAAAGATATGATAAGATTTTCAAAGTTATATACTATGCTAGTAAAACTCTAAATGATGCTGAAATAAATTATACAGTTCATGAAAGAGAATTATTAGCAGTTGTATATGCTTTTAATAAATTTCGACATTATCTAATAGGAACTAAATGTATTATACATACTGATCACTCTGCTATAAAATATTTAATGCAAAAGAAAGATTCTAAACCAAGATTAATCAGATGGATATTATTAATGCAAGAATTTGATTTTGAGATCGTTAACAAAAAGGGAACTGATAATCAAATTGCAGATCATTTATCAAGATTAGAAAATCATGAATTATCTGATACTGATAATGAAATTTTAGACGAGTTTTCCGATGAACAACTTTATAATATAAATGAGTTGAAAATACCTTGGTATGCTTGATATAGTAAATTATATTGTAAGTGGCATTTTACCACCTATGTTAACTTTGCAACAACAGAAAAAATTCATTCATGATACTAAAACATACTTTTGGGATGAACCATACTTATATAAGCAATTTAAGGATTTAATCAATAGAAGATGTGCACCTTATGAAGAAACTGAACCAATTATTAAAAAATGTCATGACTCTGATTTTGGAGGATATTTTGGGACAGATAAAACTGCTTATAAAATTCTACAATCTGGATTCTACTGGCCTACTCTATTCAGAGATGTATATAGATATATAAAAACCTGCGATAAATGCCAAAGAGTAGGAAACATATCGAGAAAAAATGAAATGCCTCTGAATTTTATATTAGAAGTTGAAATTTTTTATGTTTGGGGATTAGATTTCATGGGACCTTTTATTCCTTCATTTGGAAGCTCATATATATTAGTAGTTATTGATTATGTCTCCAAATGGATCGAAGCACAAGCTTTACCTAGGTGTGACGCTAAAAGTGTTTCAAAATTTTTAATGAAAAATACTTTTACTAGATTTGGAATGCCGAGAGTAATTATCACTGACGGAGGAACTCATTTTAGAAACAAATATATCAGCAAACTAGTAGAAAAATATAATATTATGAATAAGATATCAACTGCTTATCATCCACAAACTAGTGGATTAGCTGAAGTTTCTAATCGAGAGATTAAGCGTACATTAAAAAAATGAGTAAACCCTAATAGATTAGACTGGTCTATAAGACTAGACACTGCATTATGGGCATACAGGACTGCTTATAAAACTCTGATTGGAATGACTCCTTATAGGCATATATATGGAAAAACTTGCCACTTACCAGTTGAATTAGAGCATAAAGTATATTGGGAGATTAAAGAATCTAATTATAATATGAAAGAAGCTGGTGAGAAGAGATTGTTGCAATTAAATGAATTGGAAGAATTAAGAAACGAATCATATGATAATGATAGGATTTATAAAGAAAGGATGAAATTATGGCATGATCGGAAGATTAATCAGAGAAATTTTGAATCAGGACAAGAAGTTTTGCTTTATAATACTAGATTGAAATTATTTCCAGGGAAATTGAAATCTCGATGGTTAGGACCTTTCACCATAACTCAAATATTTTCACATGGAACTATAGAAATTGAAGATCCAAAAACGGGACATAGATTTAAGGTAAACGGACATAGATTAAAATCATATTTCGAAGGTAGAAGACCAAATTTTAAAGAGGTTTTAATGCTTAGTCAACTTGATTACTAACTAAATTAGGTCGGGCTGACGACGTTAAACCAAGCGCTTTAAGGGAGGCAACCCATAGTAGTCTTTTATTTTAATTATCTATAAATTAGTGAGTCTATATTATTAAAACAAATCTTACTACTCAATTGTTTTATTAGACTCATCACAAATTTGAACCTATATGATGAGATCAGAAAATATTCGGACCAGAGCGTTGTATTTTTGAAAAGAGGTCGCCTACAGAAATTGTCGGCTAATTTTAGATTTTAAATTTAATTTAAATATGTATATATGGTTTAGAAAGTAGTATTTGATTTTGAAAATAATTTTAAGATATGAAATCAAACCGCTCTCACATCCCAAATAGTTTATATAAACAAGCATCGCATCACAAACCGTGTATCTATCCCGAAGAATAGACACACTGCTTGATGATGGGGCTCGGTTAAATAAACTAGAAGATTTGTGACATCTGTTTGGTCTGCGAACCAATTTTATAAGCCGACAAATTCCCTTGCTTCATATAAATGGATTAAGCAGGGTTTATATTACCTGGGTTCTTAAAGTTCCCTATAAGGGCAAGCCCCTATAGTTAATTACATCTTAAATAACGGGAATCATCTAAGAAAACTCTTGATAATGATCAGTGGTTTTTCTCTCAAGAATTTCAAAGTTTAAGGTTTCCAAACAATTGGATTTTTGGAAATTTTCAATAGGGAATGACTGAAAATTGGAACAAGTTACTTTTGAGGATCCAAAGGAAGAGAAGTAGGAGAAGCTGAGGATCCAAGAAGAATCTTGGCAACTTCCCAAACTATCCTATTGTTTGGCTCAGTTTTAAGAAAATCCTAATATTATTTGATATTTCAATCTTGCCAATTTTAATTAATTTGGACTTATATTTGTATGATAAAATCATACAAATAGCCTCAAAGATGTGAGGGTTTGTGTCGTACCAAACGACTACCTCGAAGTCCTAAGACCGGTTGGGGCTTAATTTACATGACATGATCATGCAAATGCCTAAAGAAGTGTTGAGGATTTATGTTGCACTAGGCAAACTACCTCAAAATCCTATGGCTTTGTTGTTTAAAACTAGGAAAGGTTTTGCTGAAGTAGACCCTAGTTTTATTGATGACGATGGCTGTGCTGCCCACCATGCTCCGAGCTCCTTGTTGTTGCAGAGGTTTAGTTTTGGAAGTCATAAATCAGGAGATGAGAGAAGTGTTTTGGTTTAGAAATCTTAAAATTCAAGTTTTTTTAATATTTTAATTAAAACAAATCTTAAAGTTGATTATAACAGAACCGATTAAGATCCCACGGTTCCGTCATCCCGTCACCGTTATTTTCATTGAATTCACTTAGTCCAGATGAATTTGCTAAACTCAACTGAATGAGTTCCACACTTTCATTTAGACCGTGGGAAATCTCATTAGCAACACGTGCGTTACATCATCCGAGGTATTCGCGATCATTCAACGGGATGTTTTAATTTAGTTGCAATTGTAGTTCTGTTGTTCTGTTTGTGATTAAATTTTGAGTTGCTTTATATTTTCAAATGTTGTGGCGGTGATTTTTATCTTGTAATGACTTTTAATTTAGTTTTGGTTTCAGTTCAGGGACTATCCTAAAGGTTTTGGTTTTCATGCAACTGGTGTTTATCATGAAAGAAAAGTAGAGTGCATTTGCAATAAAGTAAATTGCAATAAAATAAAAGCATACCTGGAGGGTATTCCCGTCATCCCAAGCTGCACTTAAAAAACATGTTAAGTTATTTAAATATTTCAACAAGTACCTAGGTAAAGCTAAGGGAAAGGTTTTGGTTGTCTATCAAAGTCCTAGTCCTATAGCTAGTCATCTCCTATGACGTCTAAGTTCTTGTATTTTGGTTTAAGGACGATTTTCTTCATCAAAGAACAATTAAGTTCAATTGTTCTTATAAACATCCTATCATATTGAGGAAGTGCTTAAGACGAGTCTTAAACATCTTTTCTATATTGCTAGGATTATTCTAAGTCCAAAAGGATTTAATTAATCAGGTGAAGTAATCATCCGAGGTTTAATTAAGTTTTGTTCTTTTGCTCAGTGAACTAGGATGTTTGAATATCCTATGAGTGAAGTGCCACTTCACCTAATGCTCCATCTCGGAGTTATGATAACAAGAGCTTTTAAGGGCAAATGATGTTTTAGTGATTTGTGTTTTAATTTATTTTAATTAATGGATTTAAGTTTGGAATAGTGTTCAAGTTGTTTTAGATCTGTTTCGAATTCTTTAGGTCTTAACTGATGTTATATTTAATTCTATTTAATTTAATTTAATTTAATTTAATTTAATTTAATTTGGTTTGATTTAATTTTAATTTAATTTTATTTTTAATTTAGTTTTGATTTTTATTTTAATTTAATTTTTGATTTAATTTAATTTAATTTAATATGTTTTAATTTAATTTAATTTAATTTAATTTAATTTACTTTAATTTTAATTTAAATTTAAATTTAATTTTATTTTTATTTTAATTTAATATTTTTTTTAAAGATGATTTAATTTAATTATTAAAGTATTATTTTAATTGAAATTTTGATTTAATTTAGTTTGAATATTTTAATTTTTAATTTAATTTAATGACTAAGTCTCTTAGTATTTTAAGTCTTAAATTTAGATTATCATTAGGAATTAAATATTATTGAAGTGTTTAATTTAGAGATTTTTAAATTGAAGAATAAATATCTTCTTAAATAATATTCCTATTTTAATAATTTCAATTTTTATTAATCTTCAAAATTCAATTAATTGATTAATTAAGGTTTATTCTTTAAAATTGATTGATGGGTTTCTACTCTTTAATTATTTAAATTTCAATCATCCAAATCAGATTAAGATCAACTATTTTACTCTTTCATTTTATTAAGCCTAAAATTTTAATTAGAGGTTGAAAGTTTTAATTACCATTTTGCCCTTCAAGCTTAATAATTCCATAACTCACTAAATTGAGCTTAAATGAATTTAAAATTTTTATGTGGCTTCACTCACATATCAATTAAGACATTATAGGAGAAAATGTGACTTTTCTGTATTTAATTTATTTATATAATTATTTTTTGTGGAAAATAGGGATTTTCAAGGAAAATTTAATAAGATGACCAAGGAAAATTTTCTATCCTTAAGAAAATTATGGGGTACTCCTAGTGACCAGAGGACCATTTGGACTAATTTTGGTGATTTTTTGAATTTTATTTTATTTATTATAATTATTTTTAATTTTGGAGTATTAATTAATTTAAAAATAAAATAAAGGTTGAAAAATGAATTTTATATTTTTAAAAAATCTTTCTGATATTAGAGAAACCAGAAACCAATTTTTATAATTTTTTGATTTTTCTTTGATTTATTAGAATTATTTTAGTGAAAAGGTTAAGAAAAATACATTTTTAATATTAAAAATTACATTAAACCTTCAAAATTCAATATCTTATCCTAAAGACTTAAGAAAAATATTTAGTTTGTTCCTAAGTGTTTAGAATTCAAAATATGACATTTTGGAGATTTTTAATCTTTTATGATTTTTATTATTTTTTAATTATTGAAATTATTAAAATATTGATAAAAATCAACTTTTTTAGAAAATTATAATTTTAATTTTCCTAAGTTCCACTGATATCAGAGAAGCTGCAAAACCAATTTTGTGAATTTTTGAAAAGTATTTTGTGAGTTATAAATTTTTAAAGTTTGATTTCATTCATGGGGCTTAATTAACCCATTTGGTGGGGCTAACTAAGTCCAATTGATCTCAATTTTTTATGTGGTGTTCTCCTATCCCTAGAGGATAGTGGAGAATTATTTTTAAGTTAATTTAAATAGTGGTTAAACCTAATTAATTAAAGTTCAATTTTAGGTGTCTAGGCCAATTAGGATTGTTCCAAGTGAATTAACTCAAAACTTATTTTTCCTAGGTTCCTCTGGTCATAAGGAACATCACCAAATTTTCCTAGAATTTATTTCTCAACATGCTAAATATTGGAATTAAAATACTCAAAACAGTAACATGAACTTGGAAAATAAATAACTTCTCATAGGGGTGGCCCCTGACCTTGGAAAATTCAGGGAATGTTCCTAAGTTCAGAGGCTTCAAAAGCCCTATGGTCTCATGCCATGGTGAATTTTCTATATGCATGGAGAATTGAAATAGTACAGAGAGTAAATAAATCATTAAAAATAAAATACTTAATGAAATTACTTGATTTCTTTTCCATATTATTCTCCTCTGTTCACTGAGCAAGAGGGTATTTTTATTTTATTTTTAGGATTTTTTTACACAAAGTTATGAATTTTTGAAGTTCTGGGTATTTAATAAATAAGAAAAATCCCTATTTTCCTACTTATCCACGCGGCGCTGACTCAACCTCGGTGTCTCCGAAAGGCCACGCGGCGTGTTTTGATTTGGCGCCGCCATCCGACTCAGCACTCTAGGGCCCCGCGGTTCATGTCCCGTAACTCTGTCCGGCGCGATCCTGGCCGTCCACTCGAAACACGCGCGATCCAACGGTTCCCAGTCATCGTCTACGACTGGTGTGAACCCGTGACCGTCAACCTTCTAACCCTAATTTCTCACTCGATTCTCAACGGATTTTCGAGTTCTTATGCTCTATGGATTCGTCTTGAAGAGACGAACACATCCATACGGTAAAAATATATTGAAATTGACCCAAACTAAATTGAGAATCTCTGGAAGCTCAGGAGGAAGAGTGAGTCCATACCTTTGCTCAGAGAAGTGAAGCTTCGATCTGAGAGTTGTGTCACGTTCGATTGGATCCAAACAAGCTCCAGATGAAGTCCTCGGCTCGGTGAATTGTCTAGGTATGATTTCGACCAAGCCCGATCACAAAGCTTGGAAGCTGGAAGCAATGGCTGGCCTGGTGAGGGGGCTTTTAGGGGGAAACCTCTTCTCTTAGTCTGGTGAAGGTGTAGGACCAATCAATTTGGGGATTGGCTCACTGTGAAGAAGTGTCCTGGTTTTTATACTGAAATTTGAACTCAAAATTGAGCTCAGATGGAGGGAATTGGGGCTGGAATCCAGTGGGAATCAAATGCTCTATGTGTGGAGAGTGGTCTGGAATGATTTTGGCGAGTTTCCTTAAGGTTTGTTTCAGCACCTCTCATGGCCGAGAGGAGGTGGTGTTTAAATAGGAGAGGGTGGAGGGCCTCCCAGGGGGAGTTAGGGCTTAGGATCAGCTGCTCTATGCAAGAGAAGAACAGCCATGGTGTTAAATTGGGCTGGGACAACTCAGCAAGGCAGAATTGAAAAGTTTGGCTCCTCCCAAGGTCTCGGCCATGGTGTTTTCTTGCGATCCAGGTGGCTGGCCGGCAGGCATGGGTCACCCTCAGGTCCAGGTGGGTCAGGGCTGGAGGTTTGTGCAGGAAATTGAGCTTTGCCATGTGTAAAGAGGATAGCTTGGAATGGAATGGGGAAGAATGTATTTTGGCTCAAGCTGGGTCAACCCATGATTTTGGGTTTGGTTCACCTCCCATGACCTGGTTTTGGGGTCGGGTGAATCGGTTAGGTCAGCTGGTCTTAAGTGGAGAAGTCTCCATCCAAGAATATTTGGATTATATTTGGGTTAAGGGGAATCATAAGTAAGGTTAATGGCTTTTAGGAAGTTCTTAAAGGACCTCCTCCTTTTGCCCAATGTGGTAAGGTCACATGTAAACAACTCACATGGCTTGCATGTGGCTTAAGAATGGCTTCATGGCTTGCCTATGGCTTAGGATAAAGCTTAGTCAATTTCATGAAGTAGAATTTAGGAATTTTGGTATTTTGGTGGAGAATTTTCATGAAGCTTAATTTGGAATGGTTTAATGATGATTTTGAAACTTAGGGGTGATTTTGATTAAATGGATGATGTGGAGAAATGTCATGGGGGCTTTGGATTGAAAACTTGGGCTTTTGAAATGGTCTTGGGTGGGCTTTTAAAGTGGTTTAAGGATGTGGGCCTTTAGATTTGAAAATGGGCTTTTGAATAGAAAAATTTGCAAAGGTCCATGCCAAATAAATGTTGAGTTTTGTCTAAGGATGTGTCATGATTGATTTAAAACAAGTTTGGAGTGATTTGGGTTTGAATTGGGTTGGATTTGGGCTTCTTTGGTAAAGGGGTTAATGTAGGTCAAATTGGGCTAATTTGGGCCAATGTTGAGCTAGGGTTGAAATTGATGTAAAATTAATGTTGGGAAATGTTTATGGGAGTGTTTCAAAGAGGTTTCAACTTTAGTTGGGTTTTGGTTTTGGGACTTGGGCTCATGGGTCCAAATTGGGTTTTAAGGTCAAAAGTGAAATTGGATTCAAATGTTAATCAAATTGGACTTGTATTTGGTCTAGATTGATATTTTGGATATTAAATTGAAGTTTAGAATTGAATTGGACCAAAATTGGGGTCAATTGGGTAGATTTGGTTTGACATTGGGTTCACTTGGGTTAAGAATGGGCTAAATTGGGGATTTTGGTAAAAGTGGGGTAAATTGACAAAATTAGCCTATGGTGTAGTTGGACAAAATGAAATTAGGAATATTTGGCATTTTCTGGAATTTTTTGGGAATTTTTGGATTTTTTGGCTAAGAGGTGCATTTTGGGTATTTGGAAGGTATTGGGGGTATTTTTGGAATTTTTGGTATTTTTGGCTATGGAAGATCAATTTGACTGGTAAGGAAATGTTCAAGGTTAATTTTGGGGAATTTTGGATGATTTGGAAATTTTGGAGGATTTGGGCAATTTTAAGGGCTTTTGGTAGGTTTGATAGGTGTAGGGTTCCCGGGGTCAAAAATTGAAATTTTGAAAAAAAGAAGATTGATCAAATATGAGTGAAATGGAAGCACTTTGGTTGAGCCATGAAGTCATATTAAACCTATATGAGCCATGAGAGGACTCATTTGAGGCATTCACTTATGTTGTTCCTAACCTCTTAACCGGGGCCTAGGGGTTAAGGCTCATTCATATGAATTACCTACATGAGTCAAGGAGTCAAGTTGGGTATGGGTGTGGTTTTAGGACTTGGATTGTGTGTGTGAGAGTGTAGAGTGTGAGTGTAGTGAGTGTGTAAGTCAACCCTCACCAGACCAAGCCACCCAGGGTGGTCCTAAGGCCAAAGAGTCCTATAGGGAACTCATCCTTTAAATCTTCACATTTGATTTCAACCCTCTAGGTGATTAGGGGTCTATAATCAAGCTTGTGGGGTTTGCAAGGAGGAAAGGAGTGGTTCAAACTTCTAACGGGGTGGGTCTCAATTCTAGTCCTCTAAGTTAGTCAAAGGAAAAGCCTAAGGCTAGATCCTAAGTGCTAAAGAGAGAAGAGAAGACCTCATCAAAAATGAGGTCAACATCGATTTTTATGAATCTTGCTGACAGGGAGATCGTGCACCATGACTTGAGTCAGTTTTATAACTAGCTCGCCGACGGCGAGAAACTTCCCGCCGACGGGGAGGTAGTTGAAATTTTGGTTTCTTAAAAAATTTTCTTGCGGTTTTGGACGGATCTAGGCCATTTCTTCATAGGAAATTATCCCAAAACCAAATTTACACTGTTTTCTTCCTTAGGAATGACTAGAGACCAATCCTTTCGATCCAAAATGGCCACCAAACTCTTAGAAACCACAAAAACTGAAGTTTTCAACCGAAGAAAATTCGTCAGTTCGGAGGCGCAGCGTATCTTCAATAAAGGCTTGATGAGGAAAAGACTTATTAAAGAAAGAGGATTTGTTAATAGAGGAGTAGAGAATTCCACAACAAAAATCAAAGAAATGATCGCACAGTGGCATTGGGAGGTATTTTGTTATACGACATCCGCTGTAGTTATTCCAGTAGTTAAAGAGTTTTACTCTAATTTACATGCGATCAATAATGGAAATGTCTACGTCAGAGGAAGATGGGTAACATTTACTCCTTCAAGGGTAAATGAATTATTTTCTATAGAGAATACCTTTGTTTATCATTATTCCAACTTTGTGCCTTCAAGATACAATATAAACGAGATCTATAGATACCTGATCGACGAACCTGATGATTGGGAGTTACGTGAAGACGGGTATGTCAGTTTTTCTGCATCACTTCTTAACCCTGCCTCGAAGCATTGGCATTTCTTTATATCATCAAAATTATTACCTACTATGAGGGTAAATAAAGTTTCGAAAGGAATGCCACTATTTTAAACTACTGTATTCAAATTGGATTACCTATCGATGTTGGATCAATAATAGTAAAGTCTGCATTGGTATTGACTGTGCATGGGTCAGTGCATGGACTTGGACACCGCTCGACTATATTTGCTTTATGCAGTCAGTACCAAGTTTCTTATGAGGCTTGGGAAAAGGTACTTTTACCATGAAAACCACTGGATCCTACTGATATGTTTCCAACTTTTGATAACAATGATGAGATTACCATTATTTCTGACAGAGCATCACAAAACAATCCTTTAGCAAGGCCCTTTACTGATAAAACTAATTTCATTCTGAAGAAGATTAAAGGATTGGAGAAAGAATTGCAAAATGTGATGAATTCCATCGACACTATCTCTGATATGTTTGATCACATTGACTGGAGAATGAAAGAGCACTTTGATCATACTGGACATCTGGAGGCCAGTTTTATTCATCTACTAAGATAGAAATGATGGATTAATGAAGAATCTTTTGCAGAATTCCCTTTCAGGCCTTTCTACAATTTATTTGTGCACCTGCGTCGCATCGGGAATATCAGAGAAGATGTTAGTTCAGACACTAAAGAGTAGGAAAGATTTCTATGTTTATGTCATATATTAGTGTATATATGTGTTGATTTGGATTTAGGTTTTATTATGAGTCGAACTTTGATTTGATCATCTCAGAATTGATGAGATTTTATGTAATTGTTATGTCTCAGCATTTAGAGTGTTGTGGTGTGGATTGCGTTGCTGAGTATTATGGATTTGAATATTTAAGTTAAGTATGTGTTAAGTTGTTAGTGTGAAATTTGTAAGTCTCGTGGATTTCATATATAAAGTTATATTGTTTGTGTTGTGTGAACTTTTTGTGAGTTTAAGTATCTAATCTTCATACTATTATTAAATTAAGTGATCGGAAGATTGATTAAAGGCAAATCGAGGTTGAAAATGATTGACGAATTTCAAAAATTTAAAAGTTTTGGGATCTCACCGACTGCGAGAAAAACCCGCTAACAGCGAGACCGAGCTCGCCGACAGCGGATTTTTCCCGAAACTTTTGCCTTATCAAATTAATTAGCTCGCCGACAGCGAGATCCCGAAAAGACCTATATGTGACCAGTCAACTGACACTATTCATCATCCCTTTCCTCTATTTTTCGAAAAAACCGACCTAGGGCTTGAGAGATCTCGGATTTAAAGTGATTTCAAGACTTTTTGACACTAGATTTCATCTTCCCTCGGTAAGAGCTTCACTCCTATGCAAAAATTTTTGATTTTCACCATGGATTTCTTTTACATTGGGAAATTTTGGAAAAATTCGAAATGTGAAGAAATTACTTGGAAGAAATCCATGGAGATTGATTTAAATCAATTTTAGATGTTGTAGGAATCCATCTTATTATTATTTGGAAGTTTATTTAGAATTTTTGTGATTTTTATAGATCGAACGAATGGCTCCTCGACAAAAATGAAGAGTGGATTACGACACTGACCGATTCATCAATGCACGAGCGCAAAATCGATATTTTGAAAAAATTCAAGGAAGGAAGTGCATTGCGGATTGAGTTTTCAAGAATCCAGGAGAAGTGGAGCTAGTTATAAAGGAACGAGGATGGGAAAACTTCTGTTATGTTTCATATAGAGCAGCTGTGGAAGTAGTGAAGGAATTCTATGTGAATTTAACGGCAATCGAGGATGCACCGGTAAAGGTACGGGGATTTATGGTTGAATTCAGCACTACAAGAATAAACTTGTTCTATGAAGTTCGTGATCTGCATACTAGCGAGTATGATACTTTCGGTACTGCGGAAGGACCTCTGGAAGAGGTTATAGACTTTCTCACTGACGGGAAAGGAGTTTGGATGATTAAGCAGCGGGAAAGGGTAAATTTCCCTCTTTCTATGTTAAATGCAATCTCTAAAGCCTGGCATTATTTTATTTGATCTACATTGTTACCCACTTTTCACCATAGTGAGGTAACAAGAGATAGAGCAATTCTAAGTTTCTGTATTCAGAACAATAGGAGCATCAACATAGGTAACATTATTTATAGAAATATCTTAGTCACTGCTCGAAGTGAGAGTGGAGGAGGATTGGGACATCCTGGTTTGATTTTTGCACTCTGCCAACTCTCTGGAGTTGAGGCAAGAGAAGATGAGGAATGGATAGAGCCCATGAAACCTATCCCCCGTCAATATTAAGACTTATGAATCCCATGAGGGATAGAGATCAGGAACGAGGAGTTACATGCCTTCATCAAGTAGAGATATCCCCTCTACCAGTTATGATCCTCCTCAGCCCACCACCCCTACCCTTCAAGATCTGATGAATGAGTTAACCTTGAGTAGAAAGAGTTTTGAGCAGTTTGGAGAGACTATGGAGAGAAGATTTGATCATCTGGATCACAGGATTGATGGATTGGAAAGAAGACATGATTACGATAGTGAATATCTCCAGCGTCATTCAGAATATGAAATTGCATACTATGAGGCTGAACATCGATATAGGAGTGGTGATTTAGATGTTGTCTTTCCTGAGTACCCCCGCTATTCACAGTACCAGCCTGCTCAGCCTTCTCAACCTGCAGATCAGGGAGATGACATAGTTTGAGATTTTGATGCAGAAAATTAGATTCTTTATTTATTTTGGTAAGATTATTTGATTATATTGAAAAAAATTTATTCTGTGTGTAATATTTCAGTACTTTTTGTGGACTATGGGCTTGGTATGTTTGTTTGTTTGCTTGAGCTGTGATATTAGACTTTTTATTATATGTTAGTTTGAATTTTTCTTTTAGATAGAATGTTAGATTTTCTTTGATGTGTTGTTTAAGTTTGAATATGTTTATGAGTTGTGAATTTAAAAAAAATGTGTATAGATTGTTTTTATATGTTTAAATAGGTTAGTTGCTCGTATGTGTAGAAATAGATTAAGTTTTCATTTGTTATGTTTTATGTTTATTAAAAATTTCTTACCCCAGCATTTCTTTTAAATATTATATATGTGTCGAAGAATACTAACAATACGGAGTTCTTTAAGTAATACAAAAGCTCGCAAAAAAAATTTCAAAGAAAAGAAATACCTAAAGCTCGAAAGGTATGATGAATTTTACTATATACTTTCCCTTTTTCACTATTTAGTATAGATAGAAAAATTTAAGTTTGGGGGAAGGTAAAAATACAAATTTAATTATTAAAATTGTTCTCAATTTCTATTTTCAAAAATTATTATTAAATGATTTTCTATAGTAGTTTTTCAATTCAATAAACATGAATTACTTTATTTAATTATTATATAAAGTTAAATAAAATGTTTCTAGTAATTCAATTAATTAATAGAATAAGATATTTGGTTAAAAGAAATAAGAATATAGTAAACTATTTAAAATAAGGAAAACTATATTCTAAAAATTGAAAATTCTTAAGTATTTAAGTGAAAAAGAAATGATAGAAATTCAATGAAGTAAAGGCTATGAAATATATATAAGCAAGGAAATATTTTAAGTTTCAAATTTAGGAAGAAAAAGTTGAAGTTCAAAATTATTAACAGGCTATCCAGATACAGTAATTCTCACTTCAAAAAGAAAAGAAACAAAAAGAGAGAAGGATTGAAAATCAATTCACAAAAAAAAAATATAAGTGAGGAGAAGCTTGAGGAGATGCCTTATCAAAAATTGCCTTCAATGGATTCAACCTAAAAGGTAGAACTTAATTATATTTCTAAACTTATATATATATATATTAGTATTTTACTAAATAATGTTTTCTTGAACTTCCTATCATCTAAATATCTTAAGTAATTTACTCTTTTAAATATAGTCATTCTCGAAATAAATAGAAAACTAGAAATCTTAGACTCGATAACTAGATAATCTTATATCTATAAAGTTAATTTAATTACTTAGAAATATTTCTATTCAACTTTACTATAATATTATTTAAATTTTATTCATAGTATATCTGAATTGAAAAATTCTATTACATAATTCATTATTTTTATTTAGTATTAAAATTACTTGAGGACAAGTAATAATTAAGTTTGGGGGATTTTGATCACAGAAAAATACATTAAGAAATTCATATCTATTTTTTGATGAAATTGCACTTTAAAGAAAGATATTTTCTTTATTTTACTACAGGAATGAAGATTTATAAGTGATGGAAGCAAAAAGCATGAAATGGAGCGAATTTGGATAAAAAAGGAAGAAATTCATGCAAATTAAACTAAGTCGCCAACGGCGAGATCGAGGCCGCCGACGGTGAGATTATTAAGAAAATTTTTGAAGGATTTATAACTACCTCGACGACAGCGAGCCCGAGCCCGCCGACAGCGAGATAGTGTGGTTTGAAGACCTTCTAGAAGCCCCACTGACGGCGAGGTCGTTTCCCGCCGACGGCGAGACAGTTCAAAATACAAATACTTTGAACCTGGACACTTTTTGAAGAGGTGTTTAAGCACCCCTTGGACCTTTGCATACCACTATAAATAGAGGCCGAATTCTAGTGTCTAGGTGTGTCTATTTTAGAGAGTCTGAGTCTCTTTTTGGTATCTTAAGTGTGTTTGTTATTTATCATT
The DNA here is from genome assembly GCA_022702705.1 of Papilionanthe hookeriana x Papilionanthe teres. Classification (NCBI taxonomy): domain Eukaryota; kingdom Viridiplantae; phylum Streptophyta; class Magnoliopsida; order Asparagales; family Orchidaceae; genus Papilionanthe; species Papilionanthe hookeriana x Papilionanthe teres. The sequence goes on along the minus strand of CM040428.1, from coordinate 133,473,888 downwards.
AGTAAGTTTCTTTAGTTTATTTGAGTGCTATTTAGAAGTTTGCTGTACTAGAAGAAAAAGTCAAAGGAACTTCAAGGAGTCTGCTTAGGGAGGAAATTAAGATAAGTATCTTTGTTTATTGTTGTTGTTAACTTTAAATGAAATCCATGCTTTGTTTTATTCCCATGCATTATGAGTAGTTTTCTTAGTCGTTCTCCTTGTTTATGAAAATTATGCGAATTGATGAAATTAAATAGAAGTACCTAATATATTAAAATAAATTGTAATAATTTTTACTTAAAACTTAATTTACTTTCAATCTGGCCAATTGAGTTGTTAAAATATGTTGAATTATCAACTATAGTAAAAATTACATCCAATATTCGAGGAAGTCAAAAACCTTGGAAGGAGGGTGCAAATAAATAGGGAAATATTAATTATTCGACGTAGAATTGGACATTTTAGTGTGACGGACTAAAATATTCAATTTGGTCCTATTGTTTGAGAGTCGAAGTTTAGATGTTAGCCCTCGAAGTGAGGGGAACGTGGGAGCTACGAAGTGGCAGCCAGTATCCTCCCAGCCTAGCCGCAGATTCAGTAATCAAACATAGGATTAGTCAATGTTTTTGCACCTGTACCAAAGGGTAAAGAATAAGAATGCTCCTATTTGTTACAATACAATTTAAGAATTCTATTTAAATTCATCATTCACTTAATTTTCTAAAAACAAGGAGAATGATACTTTTTCTGAATTATTTAAATCAACTTTTATTTCAAGCATTAGTTTACTTTAGTTTGCTTTAGTTACTTTAAATTTCCGTTTACTATATTAGTAAGTAATTACTTTAAATTTAGCTGATAACAAATCTGTTAAAAACTTTCCTGTGGGAACGATAACCAGCACTCCACTAGAGCCCTGTATTACTTGATACGATACGTATACTTGCGTAGAATCCACATTTTTTTTAAAAGAAACTTGCCAATGGCAAGTAATTCATTAGATTACTTTTAGGTGATACAATCTAAGGTCTAACATATGGTAGACCCAAAATGTCACTATGAAGCAAAAATGCTGTAGGGGGGAGGGGATAATACATTAAGAACAATATCTTCATTAATACATCCTTGATTAGCAAGCCAGTTTGCAGGAGCATTAGCTTCTCTTGGAACATAATGGAATTCCACCTTCATGAGATTATGGAACTCATTAAATCTTCCAAGCCATCTTTTGATATGTCAAGGGGCAGATGTATCATTATAAAGAAGCTGAATACTAATAGAGGAGTCAGTCTCCAGCAAAAACTGTTTGATTTTGCATTGAAAAGCAATCTTTAAGGCCCAATAGATAGCAATAACCTTAGCTTCAAGTGCATCCAAGGCCCAGGTGGGGGACTGAAAGGATAGAAGACATTTCCACATATGATTTCTGAATAAACCACCAAAACCAGCTTTCTTCCTGTGGTAGCTACCATCGTATTTACCTTCGACCAGGGGGAGGGAGGAGGAGACCATTTAACCGATAAAGGGGTGTATTTAGGAACATCCGCAGATGGGCAATGTATGCGAATAGGCTTGAACTCGTGAAGCCTTTGTAGTTTACGAAGATAAGCAATGCAATTGGCGTACGTCAACACATAAGAAGGAGTTCGTTCCTCAAATTTAGCTTGGTTTCTACACATCCAGATGAACCAAGCCACCGAGCGAGGGATGACCAAGAAACCCGCTTTCTTCCAATCCAATAAACTAGGAGTCCAGTGTAACCAACTCAACTGCATGGTGTCAATCCTCAGATTGCTCAGTAGCTGTGTCCAAACCTGTTGGGAGAAGTGGCATGAGAAAAAAAGATTATCAATTGACTCCTCCCTGCAGTGACACATAAGACAGATTGAAGGTCCCCTCAACCCCTTCATCTTTAAAATATCATCAGCTGGGAGTAAATTGTGTCTAATTCTCCAACAGAAAAAGGATATTGAAGGGGTTAAAAATTTGTCCCAGAATTCCTGCCCCCACTGGATCTCCTCCCAACAGAAATTATGGTGATATATATAAGCAGCAAGTTTCTGAGAGTGTTTATTTTTAGTGATCGGCTTATCCTTCGATTGGGGTTGATAGTAGAGTGTTGAATCAATCGCATCCGCTCCCGACTCGGTAGTTGATTAAGAACCTGACAATTCCAGTGATCATCCTGCCAAAAATCTTTCACTTTACTGTTTAAAGGGGTACAATTATTGTTGGGAGATAATTTTTCACCTCCCCAGCTCCACTGGTCTAACCAAAAATTAATAGATCCCTCTCCCAGCTCCCAAATAAAGAGCAATTCAGCCTTCTCCCTGATTTTCAGAAGTTTAACCCATAATCTGGAGTCTCCCAATTTAGGTTGGATGGTAGTTGGATGAGCACTGCTGCAAGTACTTACCATGAATGAATTTTGCCCAGAGAGTATCCCGAGCCCCGAACTTGATCCAAATTTTGCATAGATTGATGAAACTCATATGTTCAAAGCTTTTGAATCCCAACCCTCTGCTTCGTAAGAGGTTTGCACAAGCTTTCCCAACTTTTCCAAGTGTATTTGTTTATGTTGGCCGGCCTATAGAAATTTATTAAACGATCTCCCAAGTCTTTGTTGAGTACTTTTTTCATAAGCAAACATTTGCAAGGCATAAGATGGTATAACAAGGAGAATGCTTTTTATTAAGGTAATTCTACCCTCATTAGAGAGAAAGGTATTAGTCCAACGAGTTGATTTGCTTCTTGATCTTCTCCATAGCCTCCCGAAATTGTGTTTGCCTAGTTCTGCCCTTTAATAATTGAACTCCCAAGTAGCTGATAGGTAGAGAAGCTGGTTTGAATTTAGTGTAATTAGCAATCCATGATCTCATATGAAGCTTCACCTTGGAACTCAGAATGAATTGACATTTCTGGAGATTGAATTCCAGGCTAGATATGGAGCTAAAGTGGTGTAAAATCCTGGTGATCCCTTTAACAGCTGCTTTTGAGGCTCTAGAGAAGATAATCATGTCATCAGCATAGGATAGATGGCTAATCATCACAGTGGATCTATGGTGAAACTGGTGTTGAGGAGAGGTTTTCATGAAGTCGTCGAGCGATCCGGATAGGTGATCAAATACCGAATAAAGAGAGAGGGAGAGAGGGGGTCTCCCTGCTTAATGCCTCTAGTAGCATGGAAGAAGCCATGGCATTTGCCATTAAGTAATATAGAGTGAGCGTTACATTGTAACCACCTCTTGATGAGAAGAAGGAAAGCATTAGAAAATCCTCTGGCTGCAAGGCAGTTGATAATATACTCCCAGCTTATGGTGTCATAAGCTTTCTTAATATCCAATTTCATGATTAGATTATGGCTTCTACAATCTCTATCTAGGTCAAGGATTAATTCTTGTGCTAGGAGAATGTTGTCAGAAATATTCTCGCCTTCGACAAAGGCAGACTTAGTTCTCACTGATCAGATACTTAAGATGAGGCTGAAGCCTGGTAACCAAGATCTTACTCAATACCTTGGACATAATAGTAGTGAGGCTGATAGGTCTAAAATCATTCCAGGAGGTTCTTAACTTGTTCTTGGGAATGAACACAATGGTAGATGATTGGAAGTATTTGGGTAGGTCCATTCCTTGGAAGAAAGCTTGCACTGCATGTATTACATCAGGGCCAATAATGGGCCAACCCTTTTTATAGAATGAGGCTGTGAACCCATCAGGTCCAGCCGCTTTGTTATCATCAATAGAATCTAGAGCATTCTTGATTTCAGTTTCCACAGGAACCTGGGTTAACTGAAGCTCGTGCACATAGTTGATGTTTCCCTGGTAAAAATGAGTATTTAAATGAGAGGGGTGAGTAGGAACCTGAGTGAAAAGCTCTTGAAAGGAGTTGACAGCATCCTCAGCAATTGCAGCAGGTTCCAACTAAAGGCTGCCATCCGTCTTGGTAATAGAGAGAACCATATTGCATTTCCTTCGAAGTTAATAAAGGCATGGAAGTACTTAGTATTCCTGTCCCCAACAATGAATTTAGTAGATGCGACTTTTTGTTTAAAAAGGATTCCCGATACTTGATAAGAGATAGGAGTTCCTCGTGAGCCTTATGCAAGTCCGACTTCGAAGCGAGACCCCTAACCGGATCGGTCTCAATTTGAGCAATTTTAGATTCAACTTTGCTAATATTATCATTGATGTTTCCCATTTTGTTCCAGCTTACACCGTGTGAAATGTTTTGTCGTCATCTTGTGTAAATTCCAAAGATTGCCCCAAGGAGAATGCCCCATCAATGGTTTCCGGCATTGCTGTGAGTTCGATCCGAAAGTCCGGATGAAGTAGCCACATGTCCATAAATCCGAACTTGCCCCCATTTCCCCCTTCCACATTACTAATGGAGCAAAGGATAGGCCCGTGATCCGACCCGACCATAGAAAGGTGAGTGATGTTTGTAAAAAGAAAAACTTGAAGCCGATGGAATTACCAAGCATTCTGTCCAACCTCTCCCATGTGTTGCCTCTTCTCCAAGTGAAGGCAGGACCTTGAAATCCTAAATCGAATAAACCTGCATCATTAATGAATTGATTGAAAGAATTCATATAGGAAGTAGGAGGGGGACCCCCTCCTCTTTTCTCAGCTATAGTGGTGAGGCAATTGAAGTCACCCCCAATATCCAAAAGGAGTTCATCTGTTGGGCAATTTGCAATAAATCAGTCCATAGAAGCTGCTTGCTTCACGTAGTTCTTCTTGGCATATATAAAGGTTGCATTGCCAACTTTATTATCAATAGAGAACTGTATATGAGTGAATTGATCATGATCTAACAGCACTGACCAATTTAACTCATTTCTGGCAAAGATCCAAATTTTATTTGAGATATTGATATGGATAGAGAAGCTAGCAAAAGACTTAGTGATAATATCAAAATTCTTTTTCACCATGGGTTCCAAAATAGCAAAGCACCACAATTTGTGAAAGTGCACTAAGTGTTTAATTCTACTGATAGATGAGGGAATTGCAAGCCCCCTTATATTCCAAAACATAATAAGATTGTCTTCCTTTCCCCCTTGTTCTAGGGAGGTTTTTAGAAGAGGGGCTGTCAGGAGGGTCCCCAGTTGGCAGCTCATCCATTAAATTTTGTAGTTCTGATTTGTGCTTTTTCTTCTGTTGTCTTTTTTGGGTTTGCCATTCCTTATTCAGTGTGGTATCCATTATACCAATATCTGTCTCTGAGAAACTGGTTTCTTCCTCAACCTCTAGCAGCCCACTTTTAATGTCCTGGGGACTGGTAAGGGGGTTTAAATTTGTTTCTACATTCATGTTGGTTTGTGGCAGATTTGTTGCCAACATTTCAGCTGGGACTTCCTCATTAATTAAGTTAATAAGAGCATCTTGAGGTTGAATCACATCATTCACTACAGGAGTTGAGTCAATTTGCTCGGTGTCTCCATATCCTATCCCATTTCGGCTTCGGAGATTTGTTGTTGGGGATTGGCGCCCTACGTGAACCATTCCCTAAGTTCTTGTCTATGACGAGTTTTCTTCTTATTGGGTGGATGTAGTCCGTAGCACTTGTCTTGGAGATGCCCAAACATCCTGCCGGTGTTGACAATACGAGTGGTTTGAACTCCAGTTCAATTTCTTGCCAGAAGCCTTCCTCAGGTAAGTCTTCATCAATTCTTATCCAAATTCTGTGAATATTAGGGAGGGTTATGTCCCACTCCACTAGTACTCTAGATGTAGCTGGTCTAGCCATGTCATAGGTGTGGGTGTCAATTTTGAGGGGGGTGCCCAAAGCTTGGCTTATATTATAGAGTGCATTTTGATGGTAAAGTTGAATTGGTTGGTTAGGGAATTTAAACCACATAGGTATTATGGGGGGCTCTTTTAAAGGATCAAAGTCTGGTGTCCACTTCAATAGCTTCATATAAGTCCCGACAATCGGCACCACTGTTTCCCAAATAACCTTGCATAGTCCTCCTCATTGGACAGCCTTATTAACAAATGTCTTCCATCTAGGAGTCCTAACTTCCAAGATCCCAGCAGGTTAAGGCCCTCAAAGAATTTTCTAACCAATTCCATCTTGGGATGGCCCATTTGAAACTTCCCAATCAGGCTGAATTTAATAACATCAGATAAGGTTTTCATATCCTGTTTGGAGAAGAGGACGACGAGTTGTCCCTCCTTAGTTCCCACAGGCTTTATGAAAGGACAGCTACCTTTACCAGCAGCTGTATCATGTAGTGCTTGGGGAAAGACCAGATGTTCATATTTCTTATGAGGGGTAACACCACTGCCAACTACTCCAGCATAAGTAGCCTTAGCCCACATTATGTTGGTAGCAGAAGCAATAGGATGAGCCATAATAAAAGCAGGGAAGTAGCAGTGAGATGTAGCAACAGCAGTTCCCAGTCAGAATAATTCCTCTGGCCAGAGTAGAGCACTCCAGCCAGAAGAAGCCAGGAAGAGCTGAGAACTCCGAGAACAAGTCAGAGATGAAGAAACAAAACTAGGGAAGGAGCCAGCCAATACCACAGCAGTAGCCTCCACCCAATGGAACAGTAACTAATTTGAAAAAGTTGTGCCCGGGAAGAACCAAAGAGATCCAAATTCCACCAATGACCACCACAGCTGCCAAGTGGGAATAAAAACAAGCTTACCAGCCACCTTCTCCGACCAGACATCCAGCTCCAAGACCATCCGCCAGCAGGGAACTCCATCAAAACCCTAGCAGAGCCACAAGGAGCTCAGCCGCCATTTTTTATAAGATATATATATATATATATATATATATATATATATATATATATATATATATATATGCGTAGAATCCACATTAAACATTCAATCATATAATTAAATATATATATATATATATATATATATATATATATCCACCATTTGGTATATAATGGCTGCTGGTTTAGGTGCTCTGTTAGGGTTCTGGGGTCAGGGATGACCCCCTGGCAGCGCCGGCGACTGCTTTGGCAAGGTAGGCTTACTTACTGGGTGGAGGTGGTAAGGTGTCCCTGCTGGAGCTGGTCAGGTGGCTCCTTTTCCTCCTTCCCGGGCTCTCCTGAGTTTGAATTTACTGTTCCATTGAACTTGCTTGGCTTGGAGGTTCTTTTTCCTTGTTTGCTGGTTTGGGAACATTGTTTTTCACTGCTGTTTTACCTGGAAGTTGGTTTTGTTGAGACTTCTATAGTCTTTCTTTTTGTGTTTTCTTGTCTTGTCCTTTCCATTTTTTCTGGGGGGGCATGATGGCCTACCCCATTGACTTGGATACAAATTTACAGTGGGCTAAGGCCACTTATGCTGGGGTTGTTGGAAACTCTTCTGTTGATGCTCCTACCTATGATTCCCTTCTTTTCCCTCAATTCCTGCATGATGCGGCTGCTGGCAGGTCTCACTGCCCTTTTGTTCATCCTACTGGCTCCCTGGAAGGTGAACCTGTTGTTTACTTCTCTGACCAGGAGCTAGCTCTACTCAGTGAAGAAGTTAAATTTACTTTAATAGGGAAATTTGCTTTGGGACACCCAAAGATGGACCTGGTCAGATATTTCTTTACTTCTATTCAGTCCATTGGTAAGTGGCAACTTGGCCTGCTTGATGGTAGGCATCTCCTAATTCAATTATCCACTGAAGAGGATTATGCAAGACTCTTTGCCAAACAATCTATCTCTATTGCTGGAGTTGACATGAAAATTTTGAAATGGACCCCAGATTTTGATCCTAGGAAGGAACCTCCCATAGCTCCAATATGGTTTAAACTTCCCGAACTCCCTATCAGATTTTTTAATCGAATGCTCTATTCAACATAGCTAAAGCCTTGGGAACCCCTCTCGGAAGCGATGTGCCTACCAAATCCAAAGCAAGACCTCGCTGCACGCTAGAGTACAAGTGGAAAGGGATGTTACCCTTCCCCTCATATCAAGAATTAGAATTGGCTCTGAAAATGAAGCTTTTTGGCAAGATGTTATCATGGAACAAACCCCCTACTACTGTACCCACTGCAGGATGTTTGGTCATACTTTAAGCAGATGTTATAGGATCCATCCACCAGCCAAAAGAGTTGCCAAACCACCCCCCTCTAAATCTCCAACTCTTCCTGTTGAGTCCACCCACACAACCCCCCCCCTTCCCCCACCCCCACCCCACACCCTATTTCTCTGACCTCACCTCATGCTCAAATTGACCCCCAGTTAATCAACAAGTTTGATGCTGCTGAGTTGGCTGGTGAACTGTTGAAAGGTGCCATTTCAGTGGATGATGATCCAGTGTTAACTGCTAGGGATAAAAATCTATTTTCTGTAAGAGATGACCATGTTATTGAATAGCTGGGAAGGGAAGAAGCTCACCAAGATTCTAAATCAACTGATATTGAGAAGATAATTAATAAAGCCCCACTGGAAACTGTTTGTGATGAAGATGACAGCTCTGATGCAGGAAATACCTTCATATCTTCTGGATCCCCAAATGGAGACCTACGGGAGAATTTGCGGAAGATGTCTCATAAAGCCGAAGAAGCTTGGCAAATTCGAAACAAAGGAGAAGGAAAAAGGAATTAATGGAGCTCAAAAATTTATCTCAAGATAACATCCTTGGCACCCCTCAACATCTCCAAAGACTTCCCTCCCTAGGTCGACCAGTAGTCGGGAAAGCTTTATACCATGATTAACATATTATGTTGGAATGTTAGGGGAATTTCTAATCCTGGTTCCCTTAACAGAATCCATCAACTGAACAGGACTCACAAATTTTGGATCATTGCTCTCCTTGAGCCTTTGGTGAGGAAAAACATCACTGCCTTCTCAAATAAATTCCTTGGTTATAATTGTTTCAGCAATGTTAACAATAAAATCTGGGTATTTAGTAGAAAAGAACTACATTGTAATATCTTGATTGATAATCCTCAATTTCTCCATATGGATATTTCCCTAGATCACTTTACATGCTTGGCTACCTTCATTTATGCTGGGAGCTCTTTAGAGACCAAGAACATACTATGGACTTATTTGCATAATTTTTCTGGCACTGCTATTAGGAACTGGATTGTGGGTGGAGATTTCAACAGCATTAGGGAACCTAGTGAAAAATTGGGTGGCAACACCCCTAGCATCAATGCTATGATGCAATTCTCCAACAACATCCAATCTGCAGGACTTTTTGATCTGGGTTTTTGTGGATCCCCTTTCACCAGGAAAAGAGGTAAGTTGCTAGAAAGATTAGACAGATTTTTGGTGAACGACCGAGTGGATGGAGTCATTTCCTATCACCCAAGTTCATCACCTACCTAGAATTACTTCTGATCACTCCCCTTTGCTTATTAAAATTTCTATGGGGAGTTTGAGTAAACAGCATTGTTTTAGATTTCTGAATAGTTGGGCTGATCATCATGAATTTTTGTCTGTGGTGAAAGCTGGATGGACCATTCCCCATCTCCCTGGTGATAACCCCCTTATCATATTATGGAATTTATAAGAAAACCTTAGTTTCCATTTGAAGAAATGGAACAGAAACAGCTTTGGTAATATTTTCCACCAGGTTTCACAAGCTGAACTCACTTTGAAGACTTTGGAACAACTGAATGCTAATGGAGTGGAGAATGAGGAGGCCATTATTGATGCACGGGTTAAATTAATCTAAGCCATTAAGGTGGAAGAGAATTATCCGCAACAAAAAGCTGCTTATTAATAGATTTGTTTATGGAGACGAAACTCTAAGTACTTCCATGCTATGATCAAATATAGAAGACAACCGAATGCTATTGTCTCTATCAAGGATCAACATGATCGATGGATCACCCAACCTTCTCTTATTGCTTGAGAGTGCTGTCAGGCACTTTCAGAATCTTTTTGCTGCAGACAGGTTCTCCCCTCCCCCTATCCAAACTGAGATCTTTGATGATGACAGACTCTACACCCAACAATTGCAACTTACCAGTTTACCTGAGGAACAAGAAATTGTGGCAGCACTCAACTCTATTGATGGAAATAAGGCAATTTGGACCTGATGGGTATACATCTACTTTTTATAAGAAGGCTTGGGAGCTAATCAAAAAGGATGTAATTCGTTGCTATTCAGGCCTTCTTTTCTGGTACCAATCTCCCCCCTTATTTCTCTTCTACTACCATGGTTCTGATCCCCAAAGATAAGCAGAAAACCTGTTGGAATGACTTTAGGCTTATAAGTCTAACCAACACTCTCTCAAAGATTATTAGCAAGATTCTGGTAAATAGACTTCAACCCCACCTTCCAACTCTCATCTCTCCTAATCAGTCAGCTTTTGTCAAAGGCAGAAACATCACTGATAACATTCTCCTATCTCAAGAGTTATTGCTGGACATAGACAAGCCTATTAGAGGTCAGAACCTGCTGCTTAAACTTGATCTGAAGAAAGCATATGACACTATCAGCTAGCAATTTATTGATCTTATTTTGAAGGGAAGAGGTTTCAATCCACAGTTCTGTGAGCTGATTCAAAGATGGATTTCCAATACCAATTACAGCATCTTGATCAATGGGACTTGCCATGGTTATTTCCCAGCTGGGAGAGGAATAAAGCAAGGGGACCCCCTGTCCCCTACCATTTTCATTCTGGCATTTGAGTACTTCTCCAGAATTATCAATCAGGCTCATAAATCCTACCCTTATCTCTGTTACAAACATTGCTCCACCCCTATTGTGAGTCATCTTGCCTATGCAGATGATGTTATTATATTTTCCAATGGCAGTAAGATGACAGTGAAGAAAACCATGCAAATATTGGAGCATCTTAAGGATGTGGCTGGATTAGATCTAAACAAAAGTAAATGTCAGTTCCTAACAGGCAAGAATTGCAAGACTGATACCCTTTCTTGGATCAAGGCTTTCACTGGTTTCTCTTACCCGTCTGTTCCCATTAAGTATTTAGGGATACAATTGTTAAAAGGTAAAAAAAAGAAAACTCAATATGATGAGGTGACTAACAAGATTATCTCTCAAATTAACTGCTGGGCCAATACCTTCCTCTCCAATGGGGGTCGAATTACCTTGCTTCAAAGTATCTTAACCTCTTTCCCCCTATACACTATGCAAATGATTAAAATGAAAAAAAGCACCCAGCAATTGTTAGCCACTACTTTTAACAAATTCCTTTGGGAGGGTAAACATCCACAAAAACATTGGGCCGTTTGGAATAAGCTGTGTAAACCAGTTAAAGGCTGGGGGTTTGGGATTCAAGAGCTTTAAACGAGTTGGGTGAGTTATTCTACATCAAGCGAGTGGATCGGGATTAGATAAGGAAATTCTTTATGGGCCTCTTTTATTAGTTACAAGTATTGCAAAAAACCCATCCTAACTCGGTTCATCCTAAGTCGGTTGATTCTATCCACTTGGAAGGAGATGCTTGAAAGTCGAAATTTAGCCGATGATTTCTTCGTTGGGAGCCAGGATCCGGTAAGATCAATTTTTGGCCGGATAACCTGGCTTCATGGGACTTCTCCTACTCCTCTTTTCCCTGCTGATTATGACCCAAACTTAATTGTATCTGATCTATGGCAAGGAAACCTTTGGAACATTGCAGCCTTGAAGCAGATTGTTCCAGAAGATATCATCCCTAAAATCCTGGACATCCCAGTGGAGCCTTCTGCTCCTGATAAACTTGTTACTAAGAACCCTCCACACAGGTCTCTAAGCCATTTTATCTACAAGCATGCTCACACTTGGACTAAGGTTAAGCTGGGGAAAAGAATATGGTGCAAGGAACTCACCCCTTCCATGTCCTTTTTCTCCTGGAGGTTATTTCATGGGTTCCTACCACTGGATGACATCTTGAAAATGAAGGGGCTCAGAATTGCCTCTTGATGTTGGCTGTGTAATTCTAATGATGAAACCATTCAACACCTTTTTATGGAATGCCCTGTGGTGCAGGAGGCCTGGGACTTTACACTTACAAGGATTAATCTTAGAAGGCATCAGGGCCACTGGATTTCCATTAAATCCTGCTGGCTTGACTGGGTGGACCTTCAACTCTCCCATATTCCTCTTATCATTTTTTGGTTCACTTGGATGGCTAGGAACAAAAGTAAACATCATGGTGAAAGGTCTGATAGTAAGTAAATCTCCAATCTTTACTGCAGCTTTATACAGAATCACATTTCAAATCCTTCCTCCTCAATCAAGCCCAAAACTAGGGTGACATTAATTCAATGGACCCCTGCCCCTCTTCCTTGGGTCAAGATCAATACTGATGGAAGTTACACTTTGCATAATGCTGGCATTGGTGGGGTGTGCAGGAACCATCGAGGTAACCGCCTTTGGTGGTTCCAATCCCCCATTTGTGTTTCTTCGACTCGGGAAGCAGAATTTCATTGCATGTTCATTGGGCCATCAGGATGGCAAAGGAGCTTATGTACACTCACCTGGTTATTGAATCAGATGCTGCTCATAACCTACAAATGCTGAGGGGTTCTGCCTCCACACCCCACCATCTTGTGTATTGGAAGAGGAAAATTAATCAGCTTACTCATAATATCCAAATTCAGTGGCAACACACTTATAGAGAAGGGAATCAACCTGCCAATTGGCTTGCCAGAACAGCCTCCTTCAACCACAGAATTAAGTTTAGTGCTTCCCCTGAGGCCCAGTTATCTACTTTGTTGAGAGGAGACCTTTTGGCTCTTCCTTTTGTCAGAAGAGCTTAACTTTATTTTCCCTTTTCCTTCTTTTTCCTTTGGGTGCTTGTTGGGCCTCACCCCCTCTAAAACTCGTTGTAATTACTTTAAGTTTTAACATGCAAGGAGCTTAGGGCTCTTTTTGAGAAAATATATATATATATATATATATATATAGTATTTCCCACACCCCTCAGCTTGTTAAGTGGCTTCCTCCTCCTGATGGCTGGTTGAAAGTCAATATTGATGGTAGTTGGTTTACTAAAGCCTCCTGTGTTGCTGCTATTTTTCGTAACAATGAGGGTAAATGTTCTTTATATTTTAGTTCTCCTGTTGTGGCTTCTACTCCACTTGAGGCTGAAGCTTGGGCTCTCTTTCTCTCTATTCGAGTTGCCATTGCCTGCAATATTCTTCAGTTAATTATCGAGATGGACTCCCAATTGCTTTTTAACATTCTCACTAAAAGAAGTACCCCCCCTTGGTATTTGCATTGCTTACTTCAACGATTGGAAAATTTAATTGGGGTTAATAACCTTAACCTCAATTACTCTTTCATTTATAGGGAGGGTAATAAGCCTGCAGACTGGCTTTCTAAGCAAAATTATAACTCTATTCTTTTTGGCCTTACTCCCCCTACTCCACTTAAAAAATTATTAGTTGGGGATCTTTTGGAGACCCCTTATATCAGAACTTAGCTATCCTTTTTCCTTTTGTGGTTTGTTTTTTGCTGACTGTGTCTGCTTTTATTTCCTTTTCTGTTTTCTTTCATTCTCTATTTTGGTTTGCTTTTCTTATCTTTGGGGCTGCAGAGTCTTTATTTCTTTTGTGCTGCAGTTTTTTCCGTTTAGATACTCTTGTATCTTTCCATTGTGTTTGCAGGTTTTCTCTTTCTTCTGTCTCCAATGGTGCTGTTATTATGAACTGGGCTGTTTGGATGCCCTTTACTATTATACTCTTTATCCCCTCCTTTACAGTCTCTTCTGATGCTATTAGTTGTGTTACTAGCTTTTCCTTTCTGGCTTCTCTGCTTGTGTTTTCTCTGTTGTTTCCTTGCCACAGGGTTCTTGTCGCCACAACTATTTTGTATGCTACATTTTTGGACCTCCAAGGTAGTTCTGGATATCATTTCTTGAATGGCTACACAGTGGACCACAACTTTCCAGCTCGTTCCCAGTTAATCTTTTTTCTTGCTATTCTCGTTTTGTATACGGGTATTTCTTTACTTGTATTTTTTGGAGAATTTTTTGGGTGAGTTGTACTGTGGTTGGAGGAACCCCTACGGGTGCGTTATTAATGTATTTTTTTGGTGTTTTGGTAGCGGGGATCCACCAACCCTCAATCTGTACTCAACCTTTTTATTATTAAAACGTAAGGAGCCATGAGTGCTCTTTCCCTAATATATATATATATATATATATATATATATATATATATATATATATATATATATATATATTAAAGCGGAATCAAGTTTTTGGTGTCATTGCTATAAACATAAATTACAAACATATTAAAAGTGGGTCGGTCATCAATAACCATCACAAAACCGTCCAAGAACTCTATAAATTTCCCTACTGAGTCTGGCGCCTGGGCGCCAGATCTGGCGCCTAGGCGAGCCTTTTTTTTGTTCTTTTCTCCAATTGACTCATTTTTCTCCTTTTACTCCTTTTTTATTCTTTTTCTTAATAAACTTATTTTATTGTACCTACAACCAAAAGTATAGGAAATACTTTCATTAAAGCGTAATATCCTTAAAATATTAGTTAAAATGATATAAAAATTAGGTAACTTTAAGGGTGATCAATAACCATGACTAGCCTCCCATGAAGCGCTTGGTTTAACTCTACTAGCCGACAAATGATTCCTCATAGATCAAAATCTCATCAAGATAATCCTTGATTAACGGCTCATTCTTATCTGTATCCAGTGATTCTACAAAATCCTCAAGTTTTAGTTTTTCAGACAGCTTTTTCTTGTCAGATTGATTGAAATTATTGTTCCTCAAGTTTCTTTCTAGATCTAATATTCTTCTAATTATTTTATCAATTTTCATATTATTATCATCCTTAAAATTTATAACAAATGGACCTTTATACGATAATTCAAGATCTCCAAAATTTTGGATCAGATTTTATCGAGATAATTCAAATTCTGGATAAAATTCTACTAGGTTACTCTTCTATCTCAAGTTATCTTCTATTTCTTCCTCTCAGTGTTAAGGAAATGCTCGAGGTATTCTTTCTATACTTATCTTGGTTGAAGAAATAGGTTTTTCTAATTCCTTAGGTATTTCTTCCATTGGTCTTTCAATCTTCTTTTCCTATTTTCTCAACACATTGTTTATTTGAACCATTTTTTAATTCTCTTCCACTTTTTAGTTAGATAGCTTGATCTTACCCACCATTTTTCTCCTTAAGGTTTGTCTCAGAGTCACTAGGTAAAATTTTTAGGGGGTAGATGTTAATTAAATTAATAATCTGCCCTAGTTGATTTTCTATATTCCTTATTGCGGGCCCTTGACTTTCTAGTTGACTCTACTTTTGAAAAACAAGAACTTCTAACAAAAACTCCTCTTTATATTGTGGGTTGAAGTTAGATCTATAAGGAAATGATCATTAAAGTCATCCTTATTTTTCCAATTACATATCTGATGAAATTGATTATCTTCTCTTAATTGGTCTTTTCCTCCAAAATTATTATTCCAGTTATATTTTAAATGATTTTCTCAACATGGGTTGTAATAACTAGAAAATGGATTATGTATCTGACCCACAAATTTATATTATGATATTTTAATTTGATTGCAACGAAGCCAAACACTTGACCCTGATATTTTATATGTATAGAATTGTAATTATTTATGTTGCGGATGCTACGCAAGTATACGTATCGTATCAAATAATACAGGGCTCTAGTGGAGTCCTGGTTATCGATCCCACAGCGAAAGAGAAAATTAAATAACAGCTAATTTTAAAATAATAATAATAATAATAATAATAATATACGGAAATTTGGAATTCGAATTTAAGCGCAATAAAGTAAACTAAGTATTTTAATTAGATAAATTAACTAAGTAGAAAATTAATACGAATTGCAAGGGCGAGGAAATAAAACTAATTGCTAAATAAGTCTTAACTATTCGAAAAAGTATCTTTCCCCTTGTTTAGAAATTTAAGTGATTGATGAATTTAAATAGATAATGTTAAGGTATTGTGACAAATAGGAGCATTCCTATTCTTTACCCTTTGGTACAGGTGTAAAAACAATAAATACAAATACTTATCTTAATTTATCCCCAAGCAGACTCCTCGCAGTTCCTTTGACTCTTCCTTCCAGTACAGCACGACTCACTAAAAACTCACTAACTCACTAAATACTCACTAAAGACTCAAAATAACTCACTTATAACACTTAGAACACAAAAGTAACACTAAAATAACACAAAGACTGCACACTAAATGACACACTAAAGACTTAATTTCGGCTTCTATATATAGAGGTGAGCAAAGGACCAAGAGGTGTGTAAGCATTCCTTCAAAAAGTGTCCAAGTTCAATGTATCTGCACCATTTGAACTAGCTCGCCGTCAGCGACGAACTACCTCGCTGTCGGCGAGGCTTCTAGAAGATCACAAATCGCGCTAGCTCGCTGTTAGCGGGCTCGGGCTCGCTGTCAGCCAGACAATTATAAATTCTTCAGAATTTTCTTCTCGTAACCTCGCCGTCGGCGGGCTCGATCTCGCAGTCGGCGACTCAAAGACAAATTGCATGATTTTGCTCCAAATTCACTCCTTTTATGATTTTTGATTTTATCACCTAAATTCTTCATTCCTGCAATAAAATAAAGAAAATACCCTTCTTTAAAGTGCAATTTCATCAAAAATAGGTATGAATTTCTTAATAACTTTTTCAGCGATCAGTATCTCATGGCTACTTTCAATCAATTGTTTAAATGAATTTTTCTCAATAATTTGGGGTCATTAACAAGCGTTATAATCCAAATATGAATAATCATTATTTTGACGATCCTCCATTTCTACCATAAGTTCATGGAGTCTTTTATGATTCATAATCCTCCTAAAACTGCTCTCTAAATCTGAGTCATAAAATTTAAGGTCTGCAGCTCGTGAACTATTGATCCCTGAAAAATATATGTGCTTATGTTTTAGATATGAAAATTACGATTTTATAATATGTGATACTACACAAGTGCACTTATCATTTATCAAGTAATATAAGACCTATCGATTAAGCCCCGAGATAACGAACTCACAAAGAAATGTAAAAACTTTTTAAAGAAATAAGAAAATTATATTTTTACTTTTTAAATTACTTTTGAAAGTATGTTTTGATTTGTAAAGTTTGAAAATTATTTTTGGTATTTTTGATATGAAGCTAAGCAGGAAATGAAAATTATCAGAACTTTAAACAAGATATAAAACACTAGAAAATAAAATATTTTTTTCTTTCTCATATAAAGCAGTAATACCTTTGAAAGTATTGTTGTGGAAGTATTTAAATATGTTGTTAAAAAAATGATAAAATTTATTCTTTACCCTTACTTGGTTCTATAAAGAACATTGGTTATTTTGAAATTTTAAAATTTTGAATATGGTTAGTGATACACCAAAAATATATACTGTTTTTGTTATATAATTTTACTCATTTTTTGTGATATTACCCTTTAAAAGGAAGGTATTTTGTATGTTTTTTGGTTTTAGGTACAAGAAATGGTGATTGGAGAAAAAATAAACAAAAATGGTACAATTTGGAGAAAAAATGAGCAAGAAAGCAAATATTAGCCTGACACATTTCGATAATTCTTTCTATGTTTAATCTCTTGTACACTTATTGAATATTTTTTAATTAGATTACACTTTAAATAAATGTTGTTCTTATGCTTATTTTGTAGGGTTATCTGTTAGGAACACAACTCAACTGAAACGGGGCAAATCGGAGCTAAAATACAGCCAAACGGAGCGAAACGATGGAGCTGCACATAATGGGCGCTGAGGGCGCCCAAACCGGCGCCGGCGGCAACCAAACCGGTGCCGACAGCACCAAAAACTAGAGGGTTTGATTTTTGGGTGTCGTTAGGCGGCGCCAGGAGCGGTTATTGGCCATATACATTGAACCTGGATGCTTTTTGGAAAGTTTATTCATGCACCTCTAGGGAAATTCATCCTTACACTATTTTAAACCGAATTTGAAGCCAAAAAGTTGTGTAGATGTTAGGGAAAACTTGAAGAATGCTTAGAGATCTTAGAATTGGAGTAGAAATGTAGATTTCTACCTTTTAGGAGAGATTGGTGAGGGGATTATAAGAGAATTTTTAAGGGAATGTTATAGCATTGCATGGATCGGCGGGAGACTTTATGGGAGAGACGTTTATCTTTCTTTCAAGGGGAAAAAGCTAAGTATTGTGTTCTTCATTATCTTATGATTTTTTAAACACTTATTTTATGGATTTTCTTTTAAATGAGTTTTTTTGTTGTATTTTCTTCGTGTTTTGTGATGTCTTTCTCATACTCTTTCTTCTTCTATGGAAATAGTGGCATGAGAAGATTATGTCATTGTTTTCATTCTACTTTTCTTTTGCAATAAGTAGGAATCATGTTTAGGATATTGGGATACTTGCTAAAAAAAGTCTTAATTATAAATGTAATGGTTTCTACTTGCACTTTATTTACATTACAAAAATGGCTCGTTGTAGTGTTAAAATTCGTTGTAATTGCATTGACCTGAAAGGGTGGTGTAATTCTCAACAAAGTGGAACCACATTCAATGTCCATGATTGAATTACGTATTTCATGAGGATTGAGTGCAAATAAATAGGAAAATATGATTTCATGGGTATCGAATTGGAGGTTTCAGGGTGACAGGCTGAGATCCCCAATTTGGTCCTAAAGTTTGGTAACTAAAGCTAGGGTTAGCCTTCAGGTGAAGGGTAGTGGTAGCTCTGAAGTGAGAGCCAGTATCCTCCTAGCATAACCTTGGATTTAGGGACTAAGCCTAAGACTGCCAATGTTCTTTATAGCAATCTGAAGAGGGGGTACTCGGAAAAGGGTAAAGAATAGGATTGCTCCTATTTGGCACATACAATATTTAATGCATCTTATTCCTATACATTATCCAATTCGTTATATGAGAATAATAGTTTTTATTATCTCAAAATTCACCAAACCAATTCCTCCAAAAAGGGTTATCTTTAGAAGTAATATTTGCATTTAGGAGTAGTTATTATCCTTACATATAATTATCTACATTTAAGAGTAGTTGTTAGAAACACCACTTATATACCATTCCAAACTAAGGCTGTTAGTAGTAGACTAGAATTTGACTAAGGACCACTTACCTCGCTTCCCTATGGGATTGACAAACGGGACTCCATTAGAACTCTGTATTACTTGATATGATACGTATACTTACGTTGGATCATTGTGACTTTATAAAATTATTATATATCTATTGTTCATAAATCCTTGCATATAAAAAAGTCGCATCAAGTTTTTTGCGCCGTTGTTAGGGAAGCTTCGGTAAGAACTTTAGGAGAATTTTAGTTAAACCTACAAGACTTAGATTTGGACTTTATAATACTATATAGTGTGTTTAATTATTGTGTGTTTATTTTAAAAAAAAATCCAAAATACCAAAAATATTTTTGATATATGTCCTATTTGCTAAGTCTTTAAATTAGTATGCGTGGTTCAGGAGCTGCAGACCTTGAATCTTACGACTCAGATTTAGAGAGAACTTTTAAGAGGATGATGAATCAGAAAAGACTCCATGAATTTATTGCATAAATGGCAGATCTACAATATAATGAATGTTCAGATTTAGATTATAATTCTAGTAGCTTTGAAAGAGTAAACCCCTAGAGAGTAATGAATTTTTAAGATGATATGCTTACTTTGTTAAGTTCTCAGGTTGCTGATATTGAGAGGAAGTTAGATCAAAACCTAAAGAGTTATCCTCAAGGTCCCCCAGTTATTATGAAAAATTCATTTTGACAATTAATTTGAGCCTAACTATTTTGAAACTGGCCCTGAGATGCACAATCCTTATTCCGATTATTACAATCCAGGGTGGGAAGATTATTCATACTTTAACTGGAATACTAATTTTGGAGGAGAAAACCAATTTTGGGAAGATAATTAAATTAACAGATATGTGATTGTAATAATTAGAATGATTTTAGCGATAGAATTTCTTTTCCTTATAGATTTTACTCTGACCCGAAAGATGATGAAAACGAATTACTTTTAGAAAAGGATGTGAGTCAATTGGCATGTGAGCTAGAAAGTTAAGGGATCGCTGTAAGGAATATAGAAGACCAGTTGGGGCAGATTATGAATGCAATTAACAGTTACCCCCAATAGATTTTACCTAGTGACCCTGAGATAAAACTTAAATAGATGAATGATGAGAAAAATAAAGATATCGAACTAGGACTTCGAATAGAATTTGATGATATATTTTAAAAGAAATTTGAGTTAAAAGATGAGGATAAGGAGATTGAAAGACCAATGGAAGAAATTCCAAAGGAATTAGAAAGATATATAGAAAGACCACCTCAACTCTTTACTCAGTACCAAGGGGAAGAATTGGAAGATAATTTGAATCATAAGAGTAAGATAGAAGAATTTGATCCAGAATCTAAATTATCTAGAGAGAAGCTGATCCAAAATTTGGGAGATCTTGAATTATCATATATTGATCCATTTCTAATAAATTTCAAGGATAATATTAATATGAAGATCGAGAAAATCAATAGAAGAATATTGGATCTAGAAAGAAATATGAGGAACAATGATATAAATCAATCTGAAAAAAAAGTGTTAAAAGAAAAATTACAATTTGAGGATTTTGTAGGAATCCTTGGATCTGAGAAAGATTGGGTGATTGATCGAGGATTACTTAATTGGAATTTTGATCTAAGAGGAATCATTTGTCGGGCTGGCAACGTTAAACCATATGCTTTATGGGAGGCAACTCATAGTTATCAGTGTGCTTTGATTTAGCATGCTTGAGAGTCATGATTATTAGTGTTGTATTGTGTTTGCTTTAGTGTGGATTGATCAGCTTAATTCATGCTTAGATTAGTGGATTGACTTGATCTGTGTGTGTCATTATGGATTGATCAATTTGATTGCTGTTGGTAGATGTTTGTATTGTTAGTGGTAGGATTGGATCTTTTTGCGTCATGAGGGAGGTGATTCCTTACCTTCTTATTATGGTTAGACTTGTATGTTCTCTTGTAGTAGTTTGATTGATGAGTCTACTATGACTCGGGTCTTACCCGGACTTGAGCTTTACAGGAGTATCATGAATTTGAATAGTGTTAGATCCATCTTAATTTTGTTACTTCCTTTCTCTAACTTTGTTTTCATTTGGTGAGATCCACGTACCTATTTGATGAATAATATTAGGATGATCTTGCACTATAATATGTAAATGTGCTTAATTAAAGGGATTAGATGTTGTGTGAGATTGGTGTCCGGAAACCAATTTAACAGGGATAATCTTATCTTTGGGATTATAATCTATAAAATCATTTGAAAGTACCTAATTTACTAATGTAGTGATTCCGTTAGAAATTGGAGGTAAGGTAGTGAGATTGGATGAGTTAAAGAATGAATTAACCTCATTTATCATATGTGTGTTTATGTTTGTGTTACAATTTTATTTAGGTCTTAAAGAACATTTTTATATTCCCTTGCTAATACCTGCTATGCTAATTAAACTTTTATTTAATGAATTTCATTCTGGCATGATTAGTTTAGATTTACTTTCTGTTGCATATTATTTTGTCCTAATGAATACTTTTAAATGTTTTTGATAGACCTGTGTGGTAGAGAGAATATTTGAACTGTTTTCTTCTTGCTTATATTTTCTGTACTAAATGTTATACATGTTAAAAATCAAGTTTTGGGGTAGGAATAAAAATAAAATTTTAAAGTGAAAATACTTCCTTTTAGTGTAAGTTTATTGCAAGCATGTTTTAGGCTAGATTTACTTTCTCCTGTAGTCATTCTATCCTGATTGTTCATGTATATGAATTTGATAGGATGTTGTAGTAGTAAGTAGATTCAACCTTTACTTTTTCTTCCTTCTACATTTTATGAAA
The DNA here is from genome assembly GCA_022702705.1 of Papilionanthe hookeriana x Papilionanthe teres. Lineage (NCBI taxonomy): Eukaryota > Viridiplantae > Streptophyta > Magnoliopsida > Asparagales > Orchidaceae > Papilionanthe > Papilionanthe hookeriana x Papilionanthe teres. The sequence goes on along the minus strand of CM040428.1, from coordinate 133,452,138 downwards.
TTAATTGTAAAATATTTTAAAATTTATGTTTGGGGGAAGAAAAAATTTTAAAATGTAACTTTATTTGTCCTTAGTAACCTATATTTAATTTGATATCACTTTTAAAATGACTTGTTGTACATGGTGTTACCTTTAGGTCACTATAATTTTAATTTTAGGAATGTTAGAAAAATAATCTAGCTGAAATCCTTAGTGAAGAAACTGTTATAGAGTTATTATACTTTGTAGGAAACATTGGGAAAATGATTTTGTTATTTATGGTAGAAAGGAATTGAATATTTGAATAGCTAAAATTCTTAGATTTATAATTAATGAGAATTGAGTCTTTATTGAAAACATTTTTTAAACTAATACTTACACTTATAAAAAGTGAGGGAAAGTTTTGCATTTTGTATTTTAGAGAGAGGATAGAGAAATTAAAAATTATGAAAGGCCTATCCAGATATAGTAATCCTCACATAAAAAAAGTGAAAAAAGGGATTAAAAATGATCCCGAAAGAAATAAAAAAAAAGGTGAAAAAAGAGATTGAATGTAATCCCGAAATAAATGAAAAAAAAGAGAAAATATGTGAACAGAAGCTTGAGGAGAAGCCTAATCAAAAATTGGTTTCACTTGAATCTTTTTAAATGAAAAGACTTAAAAATAATCCTAAGCTTATTCTTATTTCAAAAGGTATTAGTTAAATTGATTTAGATAAGGTGCATAAATTCTATTTTTATACTTTCTATGAATCTTTAGTTTGAGAATTCAATAACTTTTGAAGTAAATAAAAAAATCAGGATTCGTAAGTTGAATATGAGATATTCTTACACTCTAGTCCTAGGTTGATTTGCTAGAATTTCTCCTATATTATACTATAACATTTCTGAGATGAAATTATAGGAAACTTTATTCAAACCCACAACCATAAGTCAATATATTTGGTTTTTAAAGTTATAGTGTTACTTGAGTATAAGTAACAGTTAAGTTTGGGAGATTTTGAAGCACAAAAAATATATAAAGTTTTTGCTATATGATTTTACTCATTTTTTATGATATTACACTTTAAAAGGAAGGTATTTTGTATTTTTTTGGTTTTAGATATAAGAAATGGTGTTTAGAGCAAAAATAAGCAAAAATGGTGCAATTTGGAGCAAAAATGAGCAAGAAAGTAAATTTTGGCCTGACACATTTCAAAAAGTCTTTCTATGTTTAAACTCTTTTAAACTTCTTGCATATTTTTGAATGATATTACACTTTAAAGAAATGTTGTTTTTATGCTTATTTTGTAGGGCTATCTGCTAGGAATGCAACGCAACTGAAACGGGGAGAATCAGAGCTAAAATGGAGTCAAACATGGCAAAAAGATGGAGCTGCGCAGAATGGGTGCCGTGGGCGCCCAAACTAGCACTGACGGCGCCAAAAACCCAAGGATTACTATATCTGGTAGAGCACATGATAAAGATTTTGAATTTCTGTATTGGGACACCAATTTTTGATTTTGTGCTCACCTCAAGCTTCTTCTCAGTTGAATCTTCACAGAGAAAAGTTTTTCCTCTTTTTTTCTTTTTTTTGTCCTTTTATTTTCTGAAAATTACTGTATCTGGTAAGACATATTTCTGTAAAGATTTTGAATGTAGAAACTCCCCTAATTAATAATTCTGAAATGTTTCTTAACGTGAATCCTGGGATATTATAACTCATCCAAAAGTCTGGACCCAGTCACATGGCAGAAAACTAAAAGACCATTGATATCCCAGACCAATTACTCGTATTTCAACCACACTGTTTCATTTCAAAATATACTTAGGACCCAGTCCGAATTCCTTAAAGTGAAGGACCCAGTTATTAGGGCACTAATTTCATTCTCCCCTGAAGTCATATTCTTATTAAAATGTTGAAGTTTCATCGTGCCTCACCCCATCTTTATCGTCTTTCTGCTAAACTTTAAACATCCTTGAGCTTCTTAGTATTTTTTTATTTTGTTGCGGCGAGAGGGTTGGGACCCACGACCCATCAACAAGTCGTTGTCTCTTTTAACTGTTTTGTGGTGGGAGGGTCGGGACTCACTACCCATCATTAAGTTGTTTTAATTGTTTTGTCGTGGGAGGGTCGGGACCCACTACCCATTATCTTTCTCGTATCCATTTTGATTGTCAATCCATGGAATTTGAACTTATTGGCAGCTTCGTCATGGTACAGTCCTTCGGTGGATGTGTAGATCGTATTTTGAAGAACATTCAGAAGTCAGTGACGTCCTTTGCCTTGTAATTTCAACGGTAATACTCAAGTTAACGAACTTGTCCTGTAAACTGAGCATTCTTTAAAATTTATTCATGTGAATTTTTTTAATTTCAAAATTTTTCATTTTGTTTTATTATTGTGTATTCGATGGGTTTTGAGAATTTTATTTTGAATTGAAATTTCAACAAATTTTTATTTTGTTTAGAGTTTATTGGAAGGTTGTTAGAGTGAAATTTAAGTTTGGCCTATTAGCAGCAAGTCAAACCCAAAGAGGAATGAAAAATCAGATCTGGTCCGAGATTTAGAGGAGGTTGAATTCACATTGAAATAACATCAATAGATCACTCCTATTCTAACACACCTATTGGGGGTCTACCTCTCCTCTTTGGGGAGGTGAGAGGATTCCGTAACCTCTCTGTTTAGGGATGTCTAAATAGTGGCTCCAAAATCCAAAAGGAGTTGACTATACCCGTTCAAGAAAGAAATGAATCGTGGTATGCCAACAGAAATAATGGTAATTTGGTCCACTAGGGGTATGGACTCGCTACCAATTTATGAAAACTAAACCATCTGATCAAAATGGAGAGAGGAACTGCTCCCCAGTGGAGTCGCCAGAAATTGTCGGCATATTTTTAGGTTGTGTTATATTTTGAAAAGGGGGGCTCCAAATAGAAATTATCGGTGAATTTCAAAGTTTAAATTTAATTTAAGTATATATATAATTTAGAAAGTAGCATTTAATTTTTGAAAATAATTTTAAGTTTGAAAATTTTAAGATATGAAATCAAACCGATCTCACATCCCAAATAGTTTATATAAACGAGCACCACACCACAAACCACGTATCTATCCCGAAGAATAGGTGCACTACTTGATGATGGGGCTTGATTAAATAAACTAGAATATTTGTGACATCCATTTGGTCTGCGAAGCAATTTTATAAGCCGACAAGTTCCCCTGCTTAATATAAATGAATTAAGCAGGGTTTATATTACCTGGGTTCTTAAAGTTCCCTATAAGGGCAAGCCCCTGTAGTTAATTACATCTCAAATGACGGGAATCATTTAAGAAAACTCTTGATAGTGATCCGTGGTTTTGCTCTCAGGAATTTCAAAGTTTAAGGTTTCAAACAAATTGGACTTTGGAAATTTCAAAAGGGAATGGATCAAATTTGGAACAGTTTTTTTTAGGAATCCAAAGAAAGAGAAGTAGGGGATGTCACGGACCCGAAGTGAATGTCGGTGACTTCCCAACTATCCTATGGTTTGAGTTCAATTTGAGAATATTATTTAATGTTTCAATCCTGCCAATTTTAGTTAATTAGGACTTATATTTGTATGACACAATCATACAAATAGCCTCGAAGATGTAAGGGTTTATGTCGTACCAAACGACTACCGCGGAGTCCTAAGACTGGTTAGGGCTTAATTTACATAATATGATTTTGCAAATGCCTAACGAAAAGTTGAGAATTTATGTTGCACTAGGCAAACTACCTCAAAATCCTACGGGTATGTTATTTAGACTAGAGAATGGTTTTGCTGAAGTAGACACAAGTTTTGCTGTTGACGATGGCCGTGCTGCCCACTAAGCTCCAAGCTCCTTGTTATTGCAGAGGTTTAGTTTTAGAAGTGGCAATCAAGAGATGAGAGAAGTGTTTTGGTTTAGAAAAGTCTTCAGGTTCAGATGTCTTAATGTTTTAATTAAAACAAATCTTAAATTTGATTAAGCAGGACCGATTAAGATCCCACGGTTTCGTCATCCCGGCATCGCCATTTTCATCGGATTCACTTAGTCCAAATGAATTTTCTAAACTCAACTGAATGAGTTCCACACTTTCATTTAGACCGTGAGAAATCTCATTAGCAATGCGTGGGTTACATTATCCGAGGGATTCTCGATCATCCAACGAGACATTTTAATTTAGTTGTAAGTGGAGTTTTGTTGTTCTGTTTGTGATTAAATTTTGAGTTGTTTTATATTTTTGAATGTTGTGGCGGTGAATTTTTATCTTGTTGTGACTTTTAGTTTAGTTTTCGCTTTTAGTTTTGTGGCTATTCTAAAATTTTCAGTTTTCATGCAGGGTGACATTCTTTTTTAACATGCAAGATAAGTAAAGTACAGTGCAGGTAAATAAATCACAATAAAATAAAAGCGTACCTGGAGGGTCTTCTCGTCGTTCCCGGCTGCACTTAAAACACATGTCAGAGCATTTATATATTTGTAACAAGTACCTAGGTAAAGCTAAGGGAAGGTTCTGGTTATCTACTAAAATCCTAATTCTACTGCTAGTCAATTCTTATGACGTCTAGGTTATTGTGTTTTGTTAAGGATGATTCTCTTCATTTAAGAACAATTAAGTTCAATTGTTCTTCTAAAACACCCCATCATATTGAGAAAGTGCTTAGGACAAATCCTGAACATCTTTTCAATGCTTATGGGATTTATTTGAGTCCAAATGAATTTCATCGTTCGAATGAACTGATCATCCAGGGTTTAGTTAAGTCTGACTCTTGCTCAGTGAATTTAGATGTTTTAATTATCTTATAAGAAAGGTGACATTCACTTGGCGTTTCACTTAAGAGTTATGTGGGTGAAAGTCTTTAGGGGCAGGTTAGGTTATTAAGAAACCTAATCATCTTGTTTGAAGTTGAGTTGGTTTGTTAAGAATGATTAAAATTAATTATAATATTTTAGTTTAATTATAATTATCTTATGTTATTTCAATTTGATTGTGTAATTTCAAAAGTTGACTTAGTTATTCTAAAATTGTTTTAACTTTAATTTTAGTTATATTTAATTTAATTGCATTGATTTGAAGTTGATTTTAATTTAGTTCCATTAGTTTAATTTTGATTTAAAGTTAATTAAATTATTTTAAAATTATTTTAATTTAATTAGATTTAATGTAAATTGTTTTTTATTAATTATGTCGTTTTAAAATTATTTTTAATTTAATTAATTATATTATTTTAAAAATATTTTTTTTATTAAATTATCTTAGAAATTATTTTAATTTGGTTATTTAATTTATCATATTTTTCATTAATGAGTTATTAAATTAATATTAAGTGATATTTGATTTCAATCATTAATTAGGGGTTAAGATTAATGAATTAATATCTTCCAATATTAAACCCCTTCACTTAATACATTCTGTTTTAATTAACTTCAAATTTTTAATAATTTAAGAAATTATAATCATTTTCTTTAAGTTGGAAAAGTGATAAATGGGTTCCTACCATTTAATTCCTCATGTTTCAATCATCTAAGGAGATTAATTAGGATCATTTATTACTCATTACCCATAATTAAGCCTAAATGTTAATTAATGCTAAATTTTAATAATTATCATTCTGCCCCTTAGGCTTGTTCACTTCATAATTCATTAAATATAACTCAAACGACTTTGAAATTTTTATCACCCTACACATGGGACAATTAAAACATCAGAGGTAGAAAATGTGATTTTTTTAAATTAAATTTAATTTATATATTTATTTTAATGAAAAAATGGGGTTTTTAATGAAAAATCAATAACATTACCAAGGAAAGACCGATGACTTTGAAATTTTTACTGGAAGTGACCCTTGACCAGAGGACCATTCAAACAAAGTTGGAGAGTTTGTGAGTTTTAATTTAATTATTATAATTATTTTAATTTCTGGAGTATTAATTCATTTTAAAATATTTTAAAGGTGGAAAAATTAATTTTATATTTTTAGAAAATCTCTCTATAGTCAAGAAATCCAGAGAAATAAATTTTATATTTTTTTTATTTTTCTTTGATCTATTAGAATTATTTTTGTAGAAGGTTAATAAAATTCATTTTTTAAATGTTAAAAATTATCCTAGGCCTTTAAAAATTAATATCTTAATTTAGAGACTTAGGAAAAATATTTTGATAGTTTCCAAGTGATTAGGAGACCAAATGTGACATTTTGGTGAATTTTAATATTTTTGTGATTTTTATAATTTTTAATTATTAAATATTTAAAAAATGATTATAAATCAAATTTTTATAAAAAATACAATTTTATTTTTCTTGGACTCCTTTGATCACAAAAAACTCACAAAATTAATTTGGTGAATTTTTGAAATGTATTTTGGGTTTTAAAATTTTTTTAATCTACAAAATGGTCATGTCCCTCAATTAATTCATTTAATGGGTCAAATTAATTTCAATTGATTAAAAATTTTTATGTGAGGTTTCCCTGATCTTAAGTGATAGTGGAGAGTTTATTTCATGTGATTTTGATGTGTGGTTACTCCTAATTAATTAAAATTTAGTTTTAAAATTTTGGCCAATTTAGAGTTTGTTTGATTGAAAAATCATGAGATAATTTTTTAATGTGCCTCTGGTCAAAGGGAACACATCCTAATTTTTCTAGATTTTTCTAAGCAAAATGATAATTTTTATAATTATTATAGCAAAACTGATGCATAAAATTGAAAAATAGATATCTCTTCATGAAGATCTTCTCTGACTTTGGAAAAATCAGGAAAGATCCACCATTATGCATAGAATAACATACTAAAAGTTCAAGTTATGGAGAAGCTCATACATGCATGAAGAATTAAAAGTTTGAAAATACCATTTAATTAATTAAAAATCAAATATGCGTCAAATAAATATTAAATCACTTCTACAGTATTCTCCTCATTTCAGTAAGCAAGAGGTTATTTTTATTTTATTTTTTGGTGTTTTATATGAAAAGTTATGATGTTTTGAAGTTTAGGTTCAAAAATAGATCCAAAAAATTAATTTCCCGCTCAATCCACGTGTCGATCTCCTATTGGGCTGCTTGGTTCCTGTAGCGGTGCATTCACGGACCAATTTCTGTCTCACTCCATCAGAGCCGTCCGTCCGATACACGCCTGATCGAACGGCTGCTGCTCCTCTCTCCTAGTGCTATTCACCTAAAACCGTCCACCTTCAAACCTTAATATCTCCCTCGATTCTCAACAAAATTGAGTGAATTTTTTTTTAAAATGATTGTCTAATCAAGTAGAACACATTTATATGGTGATGATATACTTAAAGCATATGAATATTTACAGAAAATTAAAATAACCTTGGTTGGAGGAGAAAAAATTGATACCTTTGTCCAAGAGGTGAGGCCTCAATTGGAAATGGTCGGGTTGAGCTTAGGACTTCTTGGAGAAGCTTTGGAAACAATTTGGCAGAATCTCCCCAAGATAATCTTTTTTTCTCTTCTTCTTTTCGGCCATGAATGGAGCTTAAATAGAGGAGCTTGGGTGGCCATGGGGGTTGATTAGTAGGTTCAAAATGTGTGCTTAGGTGGAGGGGAGGTTAGAGTTTGATTTTGGTGCAATCAATTTGGGATTGCCATGTGTAAAGTCAAGGATTTAAATGGCATGGGTGTAAGGGGCATTTTTGGGTCAATTTGGGTCAAGGCATGGATTTGGGTTTGGTTCACCCCCCAAGGTTGGTTTGGGCTGATGGGAGATTATTTGTTTTAGCCAAGAGGAGTGGAGAAGTCCCCATCCAAGAAGATTTGCCTAAGCAAGGGTAAGGGTGAAGCATAAAAGAGGTTAAAAAGCTTTATTACGAGAGGTGGAAAGTGGCTCACCCTTCTCCCCAAGATGTTATGGTGAGGTGAGCATGACCATCATGACTTACATATGGCTTGGGGCAATGCTTTATGGCTTGCATTTGGCTTAGCTAGGCTTGGTCAATTTGCATGAAAAATGGATTTTTTATTTCAGTGGTATTTTTATAAAGTTTGTCATAAGGCTTGATTTGAAATAATTTGATGATGAATTTGGAACCTTAGGCAAATAATTTAATCAAAAGGATGATAAAATGATAATTGGCATGTAGGCTTTTGAGTGGATTTGGGCTAATTGAAGTGATTTAGCTCATGGGCTTGATTTTGGGCTTTTAAATTTGGGGTGAACTTGGGCTTGAGTTTGGGTTAGGTTTGGGTCAAAATTTGGGCTAAGTGAATGTTGTGTTTGGCTTAGAAAAGTGTTATAAAGAGTTTGCAAAAGATTTGGAGTGATTTAGAATTGAATTGGATGATCAATTTGTTGGGTTTGGACATAAGGTCAATTTTGAGCTTTAAGGGCAAATTTAGAATTTTTGATCAAATTGGATTAAATTGATAACATTTGGGTATGTGATAGTTGAACAAAATGATGTGGAGAATATTTTAGAATTTTTGGGATTTTTTGGGATTTTTTGGGATTTTTTGGAATTTTTGAAATTTTTTGCTATGAAGGGCATTTTGGTAATTTTGGGGAGTTTGGGGGTAAGTGGTCAAAAGGCTGAATTAATGGCTCGAGGTGGTTTCGAAAGAAATTTAGAGTCAAACAAAAGTTTCCGAGGTCATTTTTGATATATGTTGATGGTTTTATGAATCACGGAGCGTTTTTTAAGTATCGGCTATTTTGGTCACGATGGGCCCAAAGGTAGCTCAAAAGTATGGCATGTTTACAGTCAAACTTCTCAGTTTGACAAGAGGAACTCTCTGGAATGATTTTTTTGGAGCTCGGGTGACTGCTAAGTTTTGAGTTTCGGGACCCTTTTTAGGGGCGATTTGGTAATTTTGGGAAGTTTAGGAGCCGGGAGTACAAGATCAACATTTTGGGAAAATTGAAGATTGATTAGATGTGAGGAAAATGAAACCATTTTGGTTGAGCCATGAAGTCATGTTAAGCTCACAAGAGCCATGAGATGACTCATTTTAGGCACTTAATATGTTGTTCCTAACCCTCTTAGCCAGGGGCTTAGGTGTTGAGGTCCATCCATATGAATTTCCAACATGAGTTAGGAAGTCAAGTTGGGTAAGAGTAGTTTTAGGGTTTAGAATGTGTGTGAGAGCGTGGTGTGTGCAGGTTAACCTGACCAAGACCAGACTACCCAGAGTAATCCTAAGGCCAAAGAATCTTATTGGAACTCATCCTTATCTTCCTACACATTGGCCCTAACCTTCCAAGTAATTTGGAGGTTGATGACCATCCATGTAGGATTCTAAAGAGAGTTTAGATTTGGTTGAATTTCTAAATGGTGGGTTCCATTTCTATTTTTCTAGGATAGTCAAGGAGAAGTCCTATGGCTAGATCCTAAGCACTAAGAGGAAAGAAAAGACCTCACCAAAAATGAGGTCAACACTTGCTAAAAGAAGTTTTAATTATAAATGTGATGGTTTCTACTTGCACTTTATTTACATTACAAAAAGAGCTCGTTGTAGTGTTAAAATTCATTGTAATTGCATTGACCCGGAAGGATGGTGTAATTCTCAACAAAGTGGAACCACATTCAATGTTCGTGAATGAATTGCGTAGTTTATGGGGATTGAGTGCAAATAAATAGGGAAATATAGTTTCATGGGCATCGAATTAGAGATTTCAGGGTGACAGGCTGAGATCCCCAATTTGGTCCTAAAGTTTGGTTACTAAAGCTACGGTTTGCCTTCAGGTGAAGGGCAGTGGGAGCTCTGAAGTGAGAGTCGGTATCCTCCCAACCTAACCTTGGATTTAAGGACTAAGCCTAGAATTTGCCAATGCTCTTTATAGCACTCTGAAGAGGGGGTACTCGGAAGAGGGTAAATAATTGGATTGCTCCTATTTGGCACATACAATATTTAATGCATCTCATTTCTATACAATATTCAATTCGTTACATGAGAATAGTAGTTTTTATTATCTCAAAATTCACCAAACCAATTCCTCCAAAAAGAGTTATCTTTAAAATAATTTTTGCATTTAGGAGTATTTATTATCCTTACATATAATTATTTGTATTTAGGAGTAGTTGTTAGAAACACCACTTATACCACCATTCCAAACTAAGGCTGTTAGTAGTATACTAGAGTTTGACTAAGGACCACTTATCTCGCTTCCCTGTGGGATCGATAAACGGGAATCCATTAGAGCCATGTATTACTTGATATGATACGTATAATTGTGTTGGATCATTGCGACTTTATAAATATTATAATATATCTTTTTTTCATAAATCGTTGCATAAAAAAAAGTCGCATCAGTTAGGCAGGGAAAATTCCAGCTCTCACTGTAGAGTTCCCTCGATTCCCTCCACCTGGGGGCTAACTTCTCATAACAAAATTTAAAATATAAATCCAAATTAAGGGGCTTTAGCCTGTCACTCTAAAGACCTCTAATTTTACTCCTTATTAAAAACATATCTCCTAATATATTTGCATTCAATTATATGGACTACAATTCTCACTCATATAATTGAATGTGATTTTTACCAATTGTTGTTTAAGAAAATACCACATTGGATCTTACAGAATCTCACAACAAATTTTAGCATCTTAACTGGCCAAATATAGAAGTAAATTTAAGTTCATGGAATTACATCTTCACAACTATTTCCATCTTTAAACACTTATACATTCCATAGCAATCCTATATAATTTAATTACTTCTTCATATAAGAAAGAAAAAGATAAAGAAAACTACTCAGATCTAATGGAAAAAATACAAGCACACATTAATTTTAAAATAGAAATCATAAAGAAAACACAACAAGAAAAACTTAATATAAAAATAGAAGTAAACACTTATATGAAAATCCTCTCCACAAGACTCCAGAAGTTCTTTTGAAACTTGACTTTCCACAAGACAACACTACAGAGGTTGGCACCCAACTTTATTGACTCCAACTCTGACTTTAGACTTCAATAAGAACTAGATAAATGGATGAAAGAAAATTGGTGGAAAGAAGGTTTCACACCAACCCATTCTCCTCTAAAACTAAACTAACTAAACTATAATCAATAAAAGACTGAAAGTAAAACTAGAAAAGACTCTTTGAAAATAGAAGAGGAATTTGAAAATTAGAAAAAACTCCTGAAAACTAGACTCTCTAAAAACTTATTCCAAGTTTTCATGATATAATTTTAATAATAATCCAAAAGGTACCTTGGTGTCTATTCAAATTATGTCTCGATTCAATGTATCCACCAAAAGATGCATCCCTTCATTCGAATTTGCCGCCAAAGGGAAGTTAAGGAAGTCACCACCAAAAGTTGCTTCAAACACCTCTTGAAATTGGCGCCAAGAATGAAGAAAAATTTGATTTTTAACTGTGGCGGCAAAGTCCAATTTTTCATTTTTTGATTTTTCGCTCCAAAATTGTTCCAATTTTGCTCCTTTCATCATAATCACACATTTTCATCTTACCTGCAAGAAAAACACAAAATACCTTCCATTAAAGTGCAATATCATCAAAATTGGGTATAAAAATGTGCATAAAAACACTATATATTTTAAGTGTACAAAAATCCCCCAAACTTAAAATGTTACTTGTCCTCAAGTGACTCTTAATCACATAGAAAATTTTAGCATGCAAATTAAGTAATGAGTTCCTTAGGAAGGTAACAAAATTTTGTTCTTGAAATGGAATAGTCTAATTAAGAAAAAATTTCAGTAGTTAAGACCAACTTAAAGTTTAGGAAGTTTTAGGTCAATGATAATGTAAAATATATGTTTCTATCTAATTCAGAAATACTTGTAGATTCTTTAAAATATAGGATTCATACACTTATTTTTCTCACTTAAAAATCTTTATTTGAAAATAATTTTACTTTCTATATTATAACCTTAAGCTTTAGATTTTCTCAGAACTTATATCTTATACTTTAGGTACAGAACCAAATTTTTTTTAGGCCCTTAAATCTTCAAGCTTCTCCTTCGTTTTTACATACTATTTTTCACTTTTTTCACTTTTCTTTTTTTTTCTTTCTTTCTTTTTTTTTATATGGTAAGGATTACTATATCTGGATAGGCCTTTAATGATTTTGAATCCCACCCTTCCATTTAAAATAAAGGTCTGGTATACATCTTTCACTTAAAAATCATAATAGTAGTATTTCAAAATTACTCCTCAATAAAAGAAATTTAAGCTTTGAAGAATAAAAGTCAAATCTTCTATTTATCCATAAATACAATATTTCTTAGTAAAGATAGTTGAACTATATTTAGCATTTATTTACTAATTTTTAACTTTAATTTTTTCATTATTGCTATAAATTTTAACTAAATTCTCTTATTCATTTCTATATTCAAAATTTTGTTCCCCTAATGTAACTTTATATACATAATTATTTTCAATCAAAAATTAAATTAATTTTAAGTATTCTTGAGAACAAATAAAATTTTAGGTTTTAGAAAAATTTTCTGTTTTTAAATTCCTCCCCCCCCCCCCAAACATTAACTTTTAGTTAGGATAAAACATTTAAACATAAGAAATGATACATGTGTTAGAATTGAAAACTAACATAACATGCTTGCAGGAATTTTAATATCCTAAATATGCAAGTATAACAATTTAAAAATAGGAGTAAAAAGAAATCAAATTCAAAATTTTTAGTTTTTTCATTAAATAGAAATTTCAAAAATTCAAAGAACTTCTACAATAGTTGAGGTTTTCAAAGCAAATACACACCAACTAAAAATAACTGAAATCACACCAATACTATATAACAAATGGTAGTAGTAGATTTTGAAAAGTTTTCAACATGCAGTTTTTTATATAATAGTTTTTAATAGTGTTCCAGATTCTCCTAACAGTTTTGGAAATAAAGTACACACTATTAAAACTCTGACACAACATACACATTAAAACATTTACTACTACACATATATCACACAAAACAACATATAGAATATCAATACAACAAAGATACATCTGAATATGCATGAGAAAGAAATAATAGTCCAACTATAATCAGCATATTACTAGATTTCACACCACAAACACAATATCAAAATAAAACACAAGACATAACATACATCAGTACATCAATAAAAACTCAGTAACACATAAGAAAACAAATCCACTAATCATCCTCATCTTAATCATCATCTTGCTCGTTCCAATCTCTAGATGGCACATATGGTATATAGAATGGATGAGGGGGCATCTCAGCACTCATATCACCTCTAATCAATTTATCCAAATAATGCTAATAATTCTCCTGATATTCATCATGTTTTACAATATATTTTTCCATATTATCCATCTTACCATCCATGTCTCTAATATGCTCACAGTAAGACTCACCTTCTTCAAAATATTTCTTAACAAACCAGTCTGTGAATCATTGGATGATGAAGCTCTCGAAGTAGTAGCACGGGAAGTAGAAGCAACGAAGCGAATGCGAAGCGATGAAGCCCTACCAAATCCTCCTCTCCAGCCAAACTCTGAATGTACAGTGTAAGCTCCAACGTTTACACTGCTAATTGGTTTTAAAGGCTGAAGGACCTCTTCCTAAGTTTCAAATTTCACTCCAGACCGTTCACATGTTGAATGAATCAAGGAAGGAATTTCCATACCTGCAGAAGTGGTAGATCTGGCGCAATTCAAAATATAATCATAAATGATTACTTCAATATCTATAGGCTTCTCTTGTTGAATGCAATAGTTCAACACAGCTCTCTCCATTGTAACTTCACTAGTATGGCTTGAAGGAAACAGCATAGATGAGATAAAATAATGCCATGCTTTAGAAGTGGCATTTAACTTAGAGGTATGAAAATTGACTCTTCTATCATTAGTGATCTTCCATAATCCTCTTGCATCAGTCATAAATGCCATAATCTCATCTAACTCTCCCTTAGTAGGATGATAGTTAGAATAAAAAAAACATATCAGGAGGCAGTCGATAAAAGGTATTGATTACCGCACATGTAAAATGTATTTCTTGCCTTCTCACCATCACCAAGTTATCTTCTGCTGCAGGTAATTTTGCATAAAACTCTCTGACCACAGAAACAACAACAACAACAGAGAAGCAACAGTAATTCTCCTAATTCCTTCTAGAAATCATCTCCTCATTAAATTCTCCTGGCTCACTAAACACATGCTCAGGAATCAATTTACATGACTGTAGTGCGTCGACGTATCATTCCTCAGCCCTTGCACTAACAAGCTTGTCAGAATCAAATCTTGTCTTTTCTCTCGTGCTCTTTGACTTTGGATCCATTTCTAAAAATTCACAAAAAAAATACCATAAATTCTAAAATCAAACTAAACTTGCTAAATTAACTTCGAAAAGTAATTTCCACTAAATCCAAGAAATTTCTCATCCTTTTTCTCAAATTTTTACCATGAATAGTGATTTTAGGATTTTCCAAAATGTACTCAAAATACATGGTGAAAATAAAAAATTTTTACTTGGGAGTAGTGTTCTTACCTTAAGTAATCCAAATCTAATAATTTTTGCTGTGATCGGCTTTCAAATGATCTAATATATTGATGCCCTAGGCTCCTTTACATGAAAATTAGAGGTTGAAGACAATAGTGGCAGTTTAAAATGGCGATTTTCAGGTTTTAACTGCTGAAAATCAACTTTCGCGAACCGGCGCCTAACGGCGAGGCCTTCGGCGCTTAGCTGCAAAATCTGGCGCTTAAGCGCTGGCACTCTGGCGCTTAGGCGCTAGTGCCCAGATTTTCACAATTAAGAAAGTGCACTAAACCACTTAGTTAATTACCCTTAATCTTCTCAAAATAATTGTCTCCTCCTCATAAATTCCTAAAACTTCAATTTCAAATTTTAATATCCGTCAATTCCAATCAAGTTTCACACAAACAAAAACTTATATTCATTAAAAATAAACCACACTTAATACAAACTAAAAGTTTCTATCCAAACATTTTGGATGAAATTCCCTAAATACAAAAGACTCAATAATCATAAAGATAGGTTTACATCACTAAGATGTAACAATCACACATTAAAGTGCAACAAATCACAAACATAAAACATTAAACACTTAAAACATTCAAACACATAAAACATAAAATAAGCAAAACAAACCACAAGATCAAACTTAACATTTAATTCCACTCTCCAGTAGGCGGAATATATCCAGAACCACTATTATTTCCATTTGCCCCTTCTGGAATATAAATTTGATAGAATGGGCGATGATTGAACACTCTTACATCTTCTTCTTCTAACAACTTGTTCTTCAGGAACATCACCTTATCCACTTCTTCCACGTGACTTGTATGACTGAATTGCATCTTGTGTTGCCATCGCATATACTCCAAGTATGCGCTAGTTTCATTTGAAGTCATTCGGGCTTCGATCTTTGCAATCTTTTCTGCAATTCCTTGAATACTAAAAATGATAAATCCATTGAATAACTCTTTAGCACTGTCACTAATAAACTTACTCTTGTTAGAATCTTCTCTCTTCTTTATCTCATTCTCCTAGGAAGACATGATGCACTTAAAACAC
Source organism: Papilionanthe hookeriana x Papilionanthe teres (assembly GCA_022702705.1). Classification (NCBI taxonomy): domain Eukaryota; kingdom Viridiplantae; phylum Streptophyta; class Magnoliopsida; order Asparagales; family Orchidaceae; genus Papilionanthe; species Papilionanthe hookeriana x Papilionanthe teres. Next base: position 133,436,676 of record CM040428.1, on the reverse strand, counting down.
TCTTCTTAAGACTCAGGAATGAAAATAGGACTTGGGGCAAGTGTTTCCCTTAATCCTGGGCCTTTTTATAGACTTTAGAAGTGCATAACCCACCCTTATATGTTTTAAAACTCCAAAATAACTTCAAAAACCACTTTCCCACAATCTAGGCTCTAGAACCTCATTTATCACATGTTTCATAACTACGGCGCCTAAGCGCCAACTAGGCGGCCCTTAGCTGCTAGTGCTAAATTTAGCACAGGTCAGCCAAATGTCCAAAATTATAAGGTCAAATAAATATTACTATAATATAAAAACTCTAAAATACTACCACCAAAACATAAAAATAAATCAAACAAAGCACAGAAAGCAAACATATAACAAAGCACACTGATAACTATGGGTTGCCTCCCACAAAGCACTTGGTTTAATGTCATCAGCCTGACATACCCAAAACTCATTGTGAGTTACCCAACATCAGATTCTCATAAGATTTGAAGTTGATTGACTGAAAAATAAGATTTAAGTCTATCACCGTTAACTTTAAATATTTTTCCAGTCTTACGATCTTGAATATCCACAGCTCCATAGGAATAAACTTTTATCATAATAAATGGACCCATCCATTTAGACTTAAGTTTTCTAGAGAAAATTCTCAATCTGGCATTATATAACAAAACTTTATGTCCTGACACAAGATTTTTAGTAGGAATCTTCCGATCATGCCATAACTTCAACTTTTCCTTATAAATCTTAGCATTTTCACAAGATTCATTCCTTATCTCTTAAAGCTCATTTAATTGTAATAATCTCTTCTCAGCAGCATCTTTTAAATTATAATTGAACTCTTTAATAGCCCAATATGCTTTATGCTCAAGTTCAATAGGCAAATGATAAGCTTTTCCAAAAATCAGCCTATATGGGGACATTCCTATAGGGGTTATGTAGGCAGTCTTATAGGCCCACAAAGCATAATCCAGTTTGATTGATCAATTCTTTCTATTTAGATTAATAGTATTTTCCAATATTCTTTTAATTTCATGATTGGATAATTCAACCAAACCACTTGTCTGAGGATGATAAGCAGTAGCAATGCAACGATTTATATGATATTTCTTTGCTAATTTCTCAATAATCAAAATTTTAAAATGCCTTCCCCCATCAGTTATGATTACTATTAGTATTCTAAATCTGTAAAATATATTATTTCTTAAAAAACTTTGCAACAATTTGAGCATCACATCGAGGTAAAACAATAGTTTCAATCCATTTGGAAACATAGTCTACTGCTATCAAAATATAAACATTTCTGAAAGATGGTGTAAATGAACCCATGAAATCTAATCCCCAAACATCAAATATTTCAACTTCCAACATATAATTGAGGGTCATCTCATTTCTTCTAGAAATATTACCTACACGCTGACATCTATCACAATTTTTAATATAAGCATTCACATATTGAAAAATTGTAAGCCAATAAAACCCAGATTGTAAGATTTTATATGCAGTTTTCTCTTATTCTCCTCCCTCTATCCCTCTTGCTCGGAATCATGACATTTTTGAATAATTTCATAAGTCTCTTCCAAAGGTACACATCTTTGAATTATAAGATCCTTTCCTTGTTTATATAAAAATAGGTCATCCCAAAAATAAGTCTTAGCATCAGACATAAATTTCTTCTTTTCCTAGTATGTCAAACCATAGGGTATAATATTACTGATAATAAAGTTTACTATGTCGGCTTACCACGGAACATGCCACTCATTAATTGTGAATAATTTATCATCAAGAAAATGTTCATTAATTTTTTGAGCACCACAGACAGATTTTCATTTTTAAGCCTGGACAAATGACCAGCAATTTGATTATCAGAACCCTTCCTATCTACTATCTCAAAATCAAATTCTTGCAAAATAAGAATCCATCTAATCAATTTCAGCTTTGCATCCTTCTTCTACATTAAATATTTAATAGAAGAATGATCAATATACACCACATTTAGTTCCAATTAAATATGGTTGAAATTTATCAAAGGCAAATACTATAGCTAATCACTCCTTTTCAATAGTGGTATAGTTAATTTGAGCTTCATTAAGAGTTTTACTAGCATAACAAATAACTTTGAAACTTTTATCATATTTTTGACCCAAAACAGCACCAATAGCATAATCACTAACATTACACATTAATTCAAAAGGTTTTCCCCAATTTGGTGAAATTATAACAGGTGCAGTGATTAATTTTTCTTTTAATATTTCAAAAGCTTTTAGGCAATCATCATCAAAATAAAAAATTGCATCCTTTTCCAGTAAACGGCATAAAGGTTTTGTAATCTTTGAAAAGTCTTTGATGTAACGCCTGTAGAATCCAGCATGTCCCAGAAAACTTCTAATTCCCCTTACATTGGTCGGGCAAGGTAAATTAGAGATAACTTGAATTTTTGCAGGATCTACCTTTAAACCTCTTTCTGAAATTTTATGTCCTAATATAATTCCTCCTGCTACCATAAATTCGTATTTTTTCCAATTAAGGACTAAATAGTATCTTCACAGCATTTTAGAACTTTAGAAAAATGTTTTAAACATGATTCAAATGAAATTCCAAACACTAAAAAGTCATCTATAAAAACTTCAATCCCTTTTTCAATTAAATCACAGAAAATAGCCATCATACATCTCTGAAATGTAGCAGGGGCATTACATAAACCAAAGGGCATTCTTCTAAAAGCAAACACACCATAAGGACTTGTAAACATAATTTTCTCTTGATCCTCAGGAGTAATTTCAATTTGGTGGTAACTAGTATTTCCATCCAGAAAATAAATGTATTTATGCACAGTCGGTCTATCCAGCATCTGATCCTGAAATGGGAGTGGAAAATGATCTTTCCTTATGGCAAGATTTAATTTTCTATAATCAATGCATATTCACCACCCTGTAACTTATCTTGTTGGAATCATTTAATTCTTTTCATTAATAGTCATAGTTACTCCTCCTTTCTTAGGAACATAGTGAATATGACTAACTCATGCACTATCTGAAATAGGGTAGATAATTCTAGCATCCAACCACTTCAAAATTTCTTTTTTAACAATATCTTTCATGATAGGACTTAATCTCCTTTGGGGATCAGCCCGAGGTTTGTAATTATCTTCTATAAGAATTATGTGCATATAAATAGAAAGATTGATGCCTTTAATATCAGCAATTGTCCATCCAAAGGCTTTCTTGTACTTCTTCAAAATCTCAAGCAAACTCTCTTCTTCTTTTCAATCAATTGAGATGAAATTATAACAGGTAAGGTTAAGGATTCACCCAAAAAAATATACTTTAAATGATCAAGAAGCATTTTTAACTCAAGTTCAGGTGGTTTTTCAATTGATGGACCATAAGATTCATCTTTTTCAGTCATATCCAACAATTCAAAATTTTCATGAACATAATTTAATTCTTTCTCTTAAAAATCTTCAGAATGATGTAACTCCTCTTCTTGCTTATGTTCCAATTCTTCTCTTTCAGATTTTTCTTCATAAGTTGAGTTGAAATGACATTCACTCAAATATCTAATAACATCCATCCTAAAACATTCATTATCTTTACCTATTGTGGGATATTTCATCAATTTCAAAATATTGAATGTAACAGTTTGATCATTAACCCTCATCGTTAATTCTCCTTTTTGCACGTCTATCATTGCTTTGATGTGGCTAGGAAAGGTCCTCCTAAAATGATTGGTATCTCTTTATCTTCCTCCATATCAAGCATAGTGAAATCAACAAGAAAGATAAATTGACCCACTTTAACCAAAACATCTTCTATAACTCCTTTTGGATATGTGATCGAATGATATGTTAATTGCAGAGTTACAGTAGTTGGGGTTATTTCTTTTATTCCCAGTCTTTTGAATATTGATAGAGGTATAAGGTTAATGCTTGCACCCAAATCTCAAAAGCTTTTCCATAGAATCTGTCTCCGATTGCACATGGAATAGTGAAACTACCAAGATCTTTAAGCTTTTCAGGAAGCTTCTTCTGAATTATTGCACTGCACGCCTCACTAAGTGAAACTATCTCATTATCTTCAAACTTCCTCTTTTTGTTGAGAATATCCTTCATAAATTTCACATAGCTCAGCATTTGTTCTAAGGCTTCAGCAAATGGAATATTAATGGTAAGCTTCTTAAATATCTCCAAGAAATTTGAAAGTTTCTTATCCAACTTTTGTTGATGAAGTCTCTGAGGAAATGGAGGTGGTGGCTTTTCCAAATTAACCTTAGGTGGAGAAATTGGTCTTTCCAAACCTATCATAGAGTCCTCTTTTGGTTCTTCAATCTCTTATTTCTCTACTTCGTTTCTTTCTGAACTCTACCTTTCAACTCTCTTCCACTTCTCAGTTGAATTGCTTTTACATGCTCTTTATTCTTATCTCTTGGATTCACATCAGTATTACTTGGAAGCATTCCTTTGGATCTATTACTTAATGAATTTGCAATTTTCTCCAATTGATTTTCATTATTTCTGATGGTTGCTCCTTGAATTTGCAATTGATTTCCCATATGTGACACCACTTCTTCAATAGATAACTTCTTCTCCTTTAATTGTAAAACATTATTAAAACATGAAGGATAGGTTAGTCTATAATTATTATTTCCTTGGTTGTCCCAGTTCCCCAATGGGTTTACTTGGTGGTTCCCTCAATGTTAATTAATACCACCCTAATTATTGGTATTCTAGTTAAAGTTTGGATGATTCTTCTAACCTAATTGGAATATGGGTTATCAGGCTTGCTTATAGCATTCAAAGTTTCTGGTGAAGAATAAAAATCAACCATTTGGCCTAATGAATTTTCTTCAATCATGCAATTTGGCTGAGATAAATTCATCCAAAATTGGTCTATCTTCCTTGAAATTGCAGCAACTTGATTTACTAACATTGCAAAAGAATCATTTTCATGAACACTGGCTAACTTTTTAAGATTTAACCTTTCAAAAGGCCATTGAAAATTATCAGTAGCCATTTCTTCAATTAAAGTATAAGCATCAAAAAAAAATTTAGACATTAATTATCCACCTGCAGCAGCATCGATAATTAATTCAACTAATCCATTGTAAAAGGTTTGAATTATTAACTAATCTGGTATTGAATGATGTGGACATTTCCTGAGGAGATCTTTAAATCTTTCTTATGCTTCATATATTGATTCACCTTCAAACGGACAAGAAGATGTAATATCATTTCTCAACTTTGCAGTCTTCGATGGTGGAAAATATTTAGCAATGAATTTTTGTGCTAAATCACCCCAAGTTCTGATATATCCAGGTGCTAACGAATTTAGCCATATCTTAGCTTTATTCCTTAATAAGAAATGAAAAGTCTAAGTCTAATAGCATCATCTGAAACACCATCATATTTAAAAGTAGCACACAACTCTAGAAAATTAGCAAGATGCAAATTAGGATCTACAGTTGTTGCTCCCCCATACTGATTATTAGACACCATTTAGATAATAGCAGGTTTAACCTCAATGGAATTAGCAGCTACAACAGGGTGATAAATACTACCATGAAGTTCATCCATTGTAGGTTTAGCAAAATCTTTTAAAGGTCTGAATTCTTGATGGATGCCAACATTTTGATTTTGATGATTTGTCATTTCTTGAATATTTTTATCCTTTTCCATATTTTTAATTTTTTTGATTTTTCTGATAGTTCTTTCTAATTGAGAATCGTAAGGCATAAGTCCCTCAGAACCTGAACTACGCATACAACAATAAAATAAAACAAAACACAACACGCTAACAAAAATAAAGAAATGTAAAAAATTTAAATTTTTCTTAATTTTCTTTAAAAGTACAGTTTTAATTAATTTCCCCGACAACACCGCTAAAAACTTGATCCCCAAAAAATATATGTGCTTACGTTTTAGATATGAAAATTATGATTTTATAATATGGGATACTATGCAAGTATACATATCCTTTATCAAGTAATATAGGACTTTCTGATTATGCCCCGAGATATCAAACCCACAGAGAAATGTAAAAACTTTTTAAAGAAATCAGAAAATTATATTTTTACTTTTTAAATTAATTTTGAAAGTATGTTTTGATTTTGTAAAGTTTAAAATTTTTTTTTTTGGTATTTTTGATATAAAGCTAAGAAGGAAATGAAAATTATCAGAACTTTAAAACATAATATAAAACACTAAGAAATAAAATATCTTTTTCTTTCTTTTATAAAGCAGTAATAACTATGAAAGTATTGTTGTGGAAGTATTTAAATGTGTTGTGACAAATAGGAGCAAATTTATTCTTTACCCTTACTTGTTCTATAAAGAACATTGGTTAATTTGAAATTTTAAAATTTTAAACATGGTTAGGTAGAGAAGATACTAGCTCTCACTCTAGAGTTCCCTCGATTCCCTCTACCTGGGGGCTAACTTTTCATAACAAAATTTAAAATATCAAACCAAATTAGGGGGCTTTAGCCTGTCACTCTAAACACCTCTAATTTTAATCCCCATTAAAAACATATCTCCTAATATATTTGTATTCAATTATATGGACTGCAAATCTCACCCATATAATTGCATGTGATTTTTACCAATTGTTGTTTAAGACATTACCACATTAGATCTTACATAATCTCACAATAAACTTTAATATCTTAACTGAATAAATTAAGAATTAAATTAAGTTCATGGAATTAAATCTTCACAAATTATTCCAACTTTAAAAACTTTTACATTCCACACCAATCCTACATAATTTAATTACTTCTTCATTTAAGTAAGAAAAAGAAAAAAAAAACTACTCAGATCTCATGGAGAAAACACAAGCACACATTGATTTGAAAATAGAAATCATAAAGAAAACACAACAAGAAAAACTAAATATAAAAATAGAAGTAAACACTTATATGAAAATCCTCTCCACAAGACTCCGGAAGTTCCTTTGAAACTTGACTTTCCACATGACAACACTACAGAGATTGGCACCCACTCTATTGACTCCAACTCTGACTTTAGAGTTCAATAAGAACTAGATAAATGGATGAAAGAAAATTGGTGGAAAGAAGGTTTCACACCAATCTTTTCTCCTCTAAAACTAAACTAACTAAATGACCCGACCCGCAATAACGCACTAATATTCGCTTCCAAAAGATGGCAAAAAACTTGACCCAATTTATAAATAACGGCTAGTGTATAAAATCAAAATGTTGTAAAATTTTAGAAAATATTTTACACACAAGGGGTACTACGCAAGTATACGTATCGTTTCAAGTAATATAGAGTTTTCTTTTATAACCCCAGTATCGATCCTACAGAGAAGCTAGGTAAGCAATCTTTTAGGCTAATTCTAGTCTATTTCTATAAGGCCTAAATTTGGAATGTCGATTAAAATGAGTTTTCTAATAACTAATCCTAAATTAAATTCTCAAATAAAAAGGTAACTTATGGATAAATTGGTTTGGAGAAATTCGAGATATTAAAAATTACCTTTCTCTTGCAATTACATAGATAATGTGTAAGAAAGATATGCTTAGAATTAATGTAGTTGTGCCAAATAGAAGCATTCCTATTCTTTACCCTTTGGTCCAAGCATAAAGAACATTGGCTAATCTATAGATCGGTTCAGGATGTTTTATTAGTAGAATGGGTTAATCTAGGCTCACACTACTAGATGTCCAAGGGTGGCTATGGTCGGCCCTATCAGTGACCCGTTCCCTTTCTATAGATTAAATTATTAAAATTTAGTTTGTTACTCTAAAAACTAATCAATTCTGCGCCCAATAAATAATATCTCCCTATTTATTTACACTTCACCTTGAATAACCCGCACAAGGCCTTCGACTACCCAAGGATTCATGTGATATCTACTAGTTAAGAATTCATCTCCATCTAGGTCTCAGAATTCTTCAACAGGTTTTAACAATACAAGTGACCAATTTGTAAAGTAAATGAAGATCTGATACGAATATCATCACCATAATTTAATAAGAGAATATCTAAGAAAATCTTAATTCCTAAACATGCATCTATTTCATTACAAAATAAAAGTAAATGAAAATAATGGCATGAGAAGTAAAAGAATTGATAGAACTATATAATAAATTAAGTGTCAACAAGGAACTTATTTCATTAGTATTATATTATATTTATGCAACTATCTGTCACCTAGAAGCATCTAATAGATAATTCTATCATAAAAATCATTTTCCTACGCATGCCACTACTTCTTATTAAAAGAAAGAGTAAAGGAAATCACTTACAAAACATGGATAATTCACGACAGAAAACTTGGTTTAAATAAAGAAAATCCACTAGAAAGTGTTTACAACAATTACAAGAGAATGAAGAACACAATACTTAGCTTTTTCCTTCTGAAAGAAAGAAGAAGATCTCTCCACCAAAGTTTTCCACTGATCCATGCGACACTCGTACATCCCTTACATAAATATCTCAAAATCCCTCACCAATCTCTCCATAAGATGTAAAAATCTACTTCTTCATAACTCTAAATGACTAAAATGACTATGGGGGAAGAAAGAGACTATAGGGTGTGATTTTCTCTGAAGGAGTGGCCTCCTATTTATAGGCTTCAAGGGATGCCTTGAGGCACCTCATGAAAACATGTCTAAATTCAATGAATCTTCTAGAAGGTCTGTCTGGCACCTAGGCCCTGGAATCTGGCGCCTAGGCACCGAACACCGCATCCAGTTCTTCGCACCTCTTCACTTTGGCTCGCATCTCTTCGTGATTTAAACCGCTCCAATGTGTCAAGATTCATTATATCACATGTCCTATATATTAGGAATAACTTCCAGGCTTCCAAATGGTCTAGAAACAACTTAACACTGTCAAAATAACTCCCAAAGTTGTCAAAATCCCATCCAATAACCGTTTATGGATGATTCTGGTGCCTAGGACTTGATTTTGGCGCCTAGGCACCGTTTTCTCGTTGTCACTGGCGCCTGGGCGTCGGGTTTGGCGCCAGGCGCCACCCTGTGTGCAGCTCCACTGTTTTGCTCCTTTTGGCTCTGTTTCAACTCCGTTTCGCACCATTTTAGTTGTGTTGCGTTCCTAACATCTTCACCTACAAGATAGACATAAAAATAACCTTTCTCAAAAGTATAATTTCATCCATAAATATGTGAGAAATATGAAAGATAGTAAGCATAGAATGGCATATTGATATGTGCTAAGTCAGAAGTTTCTTTCTTGCTCAATTTGGCTCAAAATTGCATAGTTTTTGCTTCATTTTCTCTAAAATCATATTTTTATACTTGAAAAGAAAAATATGCAAAATTATGTAAAATACCTTCCTTTATAGTGTAATATCATTAAAAATATGCATAAAGTGGGCATGAAATGAACACTAAAAATAGGTACTTTTTTCCATTGATCACTAAACTGTCATCAATAAAAGACTGAAAGTAAAACTAGAAAAGACTCTTTAAAAATAGAAGAGGACTCAGAAAATTAGAAAAGACTCTTGAAAACTAGACTCTCTAAAAACTTATTCCAAGTCTTCATGATATAATTTTAATAATAATCCCAAAGATGCCTTAGTGTCTCTTCAAATTATGTCCCGATTCAATGTATCCACCAAAAGATGCATCCCTTCATTCAAATTTGCCGCCCATGCGAAGTTAAAGAAGTCACCACCAAAAGTTGCTTCAAACATCCCTTGAAATTGGCGCCAAAAAAGAAGAAAATTCAATTTTTAACTGTGGCAGCTAAGCGCCGACCAGGCGGCGCTTAGCCGCCAAATTCCAATTTTTAATTTTTTTAATTTTTTTTCTCCAAATTTGCTTCATTTTGCTCCTTTCATCATAATTACTCATTTTCATCATACCTACAAGAAAAACATAAAATACCTTCCATTCAATTGCAATATCGTCAAAAATAGGTATAAAAATGTGCATAAAAACACTATATATTTTAAGTGTATCAACTATGCATACAAATTAAAAGAATTAGCTAATAGGAAAATATTAAATATATTTTTGGTACTTTTTATTTTCTTTAAATAAACACAAAAAACACAGAAGTTAATAATACTAGGATTATTAAATCTATGCTTACGGATTTAGCTCAAATTTTCCTAAAGTTCTTACTTTTGCTTCCCCAGCAACGGTGCAATAAACTTGATCGACCCGCAATTATGCAGTAATTTAGCTTCCAAAAGATGGCCAAAAACTTGACCCAATTTATATTTAGCAGCTAGTGTGCAAGATTTAAATGTTATAAAATTTAGAAAAAAAAATTACACAGTAGGGGTACTACACAATTATTGTATTGTTTCAAGTAATATAGGATTTTCTCTTAAGTCCCTAAGTATCGATCCCACATAGAAGCTCTGTAGGAAATCCCTTAGGCTAATTCTAGTCTACTACTATTAGGACTTAGTTTGGAATGTCGATTAAAGTGGTTTTTCTAATAACTATTCAAAATTGAAAATATTAATCATAAGATAACTTATCTGGATAAATTTGTTTAGAGATTTTTTAGATATTAAAGATTACCCTTCTCGTGCAATGATCTACATAATGTGAAGGAATGAAATGTTTTAAATATAATGTTGCCAGTGACAAATATGAGCATACCCATTCTATACAACTAATCTAATGTTTATTTCAGCTTGGGCAGTAGTGCTGAGTAAATTCTTGACTCTCATCTCCAGATTAACTATTGTTTCCTCTCTATAGAAGGCCTCTCGCCTACAAATTACCCACTATGCCCTCTCTATATGATCAATTAGGTACCCTTAGATCTATACTCTAAACTTAATTGATAAAGAATCTATATAGTGACCCTAGAAGCATCAATTTTACGCCCATCATAACTTATCTCCCTATCTATTTGAACTATCCATAGATTTTGGTCGCCCTCCTTATAATGTTAGTGTGGCAATCACTAGTTCGGTGAATTCATAGCTCTCACAAGTCATTATGTTTTACAATAGATTTTAACCTCATAAGTGTGTCAGCATATTTTTAGGTAGTGTGTTTTATTTTGAAAAGGGGTTCGCCTAACAGAAGTTGTCGGCGAATTTTTAATTTAATTTAAATAAATAATTTTGAAAAGTAGTATTTGATTTTGAAAATAATTTTAAATTTGAAGGTTTTAAGATATGAGATTAAACCGATCTCACATCCCAAATAGTTTATATAAACGAGCACCACACCACAAGCCGTGTATCTATCCCTAAGGATAGACACATCGCATCGACAGTGGGGCTCGATTAAATAAACTAGAAGATTTGTGACATTCGTTTGGTCTGCGAACCAATTTTATAAGCCGACAAATTCCCCTGCTTAATATGAAAGCATTAAACAAGGTTTATATTACCTGGGTTCTTTTAAAATTCCCTATAAGGGCAAGCCCCTATAGTTAATTACATCTTAAGTGATGGGAATCACCTAAGAAAACTCTCGATAATAATTGATAATTATGCTCTCAAGGATTTCAAAGTTTAAGTTTTCGAGGGATTGAATTTTGGAATTTCAATAGGTAATGGATCAAATTTGGAACATTTTGTTTTGGGAATCCAAAGGAAGAAAAGTAGGAGAAATCACAGATTCGAAGCGAACTTCGGTAATTTCCCGACTATCCTATTGTTTGGCTTGAGTTTAGGAAAGTCCTAATATTTATTTAAATGTTTTGATCTTGCTAATTTTAATTAATTAGGGCTTATATTTGTATGATAAAATCAAACAAATAGCCTCAAAGATGTGAGGGTTTATTGTCGTACCGGACGACTACCTCGGAATCCTAAGACCGATTAGGGCTTAATTTTCAATGCAAGTGCCTAACAAAGAGTTGAGGATTTATGTTGCACTAGGAAAACTACCTCGAAGTCCTATGGCTTTGTTATTTAATTCTAGGAATGTTTTGCTGAAGTAGACTCGGGTTTTGTCGATGACGATGGTCGTGTCGCCCACCATGCTTCGAGCTCCTTGTTGTTGCAGAGGTTCGATTTTAGAAGTCATAAATCGGGGGATGAGAAAAGTGTTTTGGTTTAGAGAAAATCTTAATTTCCAAGTGTTTTCAATACTTTAATTAAAACAAATCTTAAAGTTGATTATAACGACACCGGTTAAGATCCCACGGTTCCATCCTTCAGGCATCATTATTTTTATCGGATTCACTTAGTCCAAATGAATTTGCTAAACTCAGCTGAATGAGTTCCACACTTTCATTTAGACCGTGGGAAATCCCGTTAGCAACACGTAGGTTACATCATCCGAGGTATTCCCGATCATCCAACGGGACGTTTTAATTTAGTTGTAATTGTAGTTTTGTGTTCGTTTGTGATTAAATTTTGAGTTGTTTTATATTTTGAAATGTTGTGGCGGTGAATTTTATCTTGCAATGACTTTTAACTTAGTTTTGGTTTCGGTTTTAGGGACTATCCTAAAGGTGTGGGTTTTCATGCAACGGTCGTTTATCATGCAAGAAAAGTAAGTGCGATGCGATTAATGAAATTGCAATAATGTAAATTGCAAGAAAGTAAATTGCAATAAAATAAAAGCGTACACGGAGGGTCTTCCCGTCATCCGAAGCTGCACTTAAAACATAATTAGAATATTTAAGCAAGTTCCTAGGTAAAGCTAAGGGAAGGGTTATGGTTTTCTACCAAATTTCTAATCCTATAGCTAGTCATTTCCTATGACGTCTAGGTTCCTTGTGTTTTGGTTTTGAAGACAATTTTCTTCATCGAAGAACAATTAAATTCGATTGTTCTTATAAACATCCTATCATATTGAGAAAGTGTTTAAGAAGAATCTTAAACATCTTTTCAATATTGCTAGAATTGTTTTAAGTCCGAATGGGTTTAATTATACAAATGAATTAATCGTCCGAGAATTCGAGTTTTGTTGTTATCTTGCTCGAGTGAACTAGGACATTTGAATATCCTATAAGTGAAGTAACATTTCATTTAATGTTCGTTTAGGAGTTATAATAACCAAAGATTTCGAGGGTAAATTGATGTTGAAATGGTTTGTGATTTAGTTTAATTTCGATTAATGGGTTTAAATTTGGAATACTTGTTGAAGTTGCTTTATATTTAATTTCTTTTCGTTTTAGGTGATGTTATTTAATTCAATTTAATCTTTAATTTAATTTAATTTAATTTTAATTTTAATTTAATTTAATTTAATTCAATTTAGTTTGATTTGATGTTAAATTAATTTAGTTTAATTTGATTTAATTTCCTTTAATTTAATTTGATTTAATTTTAATTTAATTTGATTTAATTTAATTTAATTTAATTTAATTTAATATGTTTTAATTTAATTTAATTTAATTTAATATGTTTTAATTTAATTTAATTTAATTTAATTTAATTTAATTTGTTTTAATTTAATTTAATCTAATTTAATTTAATTTTATTTTTTAATTTAATTTAATTTAATTTAATTTATTCATTTAATTTAATTTAATTTGTTTATTTAATTTAATTCAATTTAATCTAATTTAATTAATCTTTAATTTAATTTAATTTGATTTAATTTAATTTTATTTTTAACTTTAATTGAAATTTTAAAAGAGTTTAATAATTTAACTTTAGTTTAATGATTAAGTCTTTTAATATTTTGAATTTGAGTTATCATTTTAATTAAGAATTGAATATTAATGAGATAATTAATTTAGGGATTTTTAAATTAAAGAATAAATCTCTTCCTAACAATATCCCCATTTTAATAATTCCAATTTTATTATTCTTCCCAAATTTAATCAATTATTTAATTAAGGTTTATTTCAATTATTTTAAATTGTTTAATGGGTTTCTACCCTTTAATTATTTAAATTTCAATCATCCAAATCAGATTAGGATCAAATATTTTATTTATTAATTTTTTTTAAACCTAAAGTTTTAATTAAGGATTAAAATTTTAATTACCACTTTACCCTTTAAGCTTAATAATTTCATAACTCACTAAATTGAGCTTAAATGAACTTGAAATTTTTATGTGACTTCACTCATATGTCAATAAAGACATGAGAGGAGAAAATGTGATTTTTCTGTATTTAATTTATTTATATAATTATTTTTGGTAGAAAATAGAGATTTCCAAGGAAAATTTAATAACATGACCAAGGGAAAGTTTCTATCGTTAAGAAAATTAGGGGGCATTCCTATTGACCAGAGGACCACTTGGACCAATTTTGCTGATTTTTTGAATTATATTATTTTTATTATAATTATTTTAAGTTTTGGAGTGTTAATTAATTTAAAAATAAAATAAAGGTTGAAAAATAAATTTTATATTTTTCAAAAATCTCTCTGATATCAAGGAAATCAGAGAATCAAATTTTATAATTTTCTAATTTTTCTATTATTTATTATAATTATTTTAGTGAAAATGCTAGAAAATACATTTTTTTTAATTTTAAAATTACCCTAGAGCTTTAAAATTTAATATCTCACTAAATAGACCTAAGAAAAATATGGGGTTTGTTCCTAAGTGATTAAAATTCAAAATGTGACATTTTGGTGAATTTTATTATTTTTGTGATTTTTATTATTTTTTAATTATTAAAATATTAAAATAATATTAAAAAATCAACTTTTTTAGAAAATTAAAATTTTAATTTTCTTAAATTCCCTAATATCAGAGAGGCTCCAAAACCAATTTGGTGAATTTTTAAAAAGTATTTTGAAAGTTATGAATTTTTAAAATTTAAATTGACTAAATGGCTTAATCAACCCAATTAGTAGGGCTAACCAAGTCCAATTGACCTCAAATTTTTATGGTGGGTTCCTCTAATCCTAAAGGTCAGTGGAGAATTAATTTCAAGTCAATTTTATGTATGGTTAGCTCTAATTAATTAGAGATCCATTTTGGGTGCTTAAGCCAATTAGGGTTGTTTTAAATGAACTAACTCAAAACCTATTTTTCCTAGGGTCCTCTAGTCATAAGGAACATCACCAAATTTTTCTAGAATTTATTTCACAATATGCTATTTATTGGAATTAAAATACTCAAAACAGTAACATGAATTTGAAAAATCAATAACTCTTCATAGGGATGGCCTCGACTTTGGAAAATTCGGGGAATGTCCCCAAATTCGGAGGCTTCAAAGCCACTATGGTCTCATGCCATGGTGAATTGTATACATGCATGGAGAATTAAAAATATGCAGAGAGTAAATAAAATATTAAAAATAAAATACTTGATAAAATTAAATAATTTCTTTTCCACATTATTCTCACTACGATTCATTGAGTAAGAGAGTATTTTTATTTTATTTTTCGATTTTCCTACACAAAGTTATGAATTTTTGAAGTTTAGGGAATTAAATAAATCGGAAAAATCCCTAATTTTCTATTTATCCACGCGGCGCCGCGTCAACCTCGGCAGCTCCGAACGCACACGCGTCGCGCTCCCATTCTCCGCCGCCATCTGAGTCAGCAACCCGGGCCCCGCGGTTCTCGTACCGTCTCCTGATCCGACGCGATCCTGGCCGTCCGTCCGCGCGTGTATTGAATGGACGGCATCCGTTCATCGTCCCCGAGCGTCCTCGCCCGAGAGCCGTCCACACTAAATCCACTAATATCTCACTCGATACTCGATGGATTTTCATGTTCTTATGCTCTATGGATTCGTCTTGAAGAGACGAACACATCTATACGGTGATCATGCATTGAAATTAAAGCATTTGAAATGGAGAATCTCCGGAAGCTCGGGATGAAGAATTAGCTCATACCTTTGCTCGGAGAAGTGTGGCTTCGATGCGAGGGTTGTTGCACCTTCGATTGGATCCCGCAAGCTCCGGATGAAGTCTCCGGTCCAGTGAATTGTCTAGGTGGGATTTCGACCAAGCCCAGATCACAAAGCTTGGAGGTCTGGAGCAAGCTGGGTGGCTTCGGAGATGGGGCTTTTCTGGTGGACACCTTCCCTTGGTGCAGTGAAGGTGTAGAACCAATCGATTTGGGGATTGGCTCACTTGTGGAGAAGTGTCCCGGTTTTGGGCCTAGATTTCAACTACGAAATTGAGCTCGCGGAGAAGAAATGGCGGGGGGATCTCGGTGGGGATCAAGTGCTCGTGTATAGGGAGGAGTACGGAACAATTTTGGCGAGTTTCCTTAAGGTTTTGTTTCAGCACCTCTCATGGCCGAGAGGGGTGGTGTTTAAATAGGAGAGGGTGGAGGGCCTCCTGGGGAGAGTTAGGGCTTGGGATCGAGCTGCTCTTGGCAAGAGAAGAACAGCTCCGATGGCCACCGAGGATGGGGCGGCTCGGCGGGTGAGAATTCCAAGTTGGGCTCACATGTGAGCTCTCGGCCATGGTGTTTTCCGGCGACTCGGTGGCTGGCCGGCCGAGCATTGGTCACTCTCGGGGTCAGGAGATCCAGGGCTTGAAGTTGGTGAAGGCAATTGGGCTTGGACATGTGTAAAGTGTTTGAATCAAAGTAGAATGGGGTAAGGGTATATTTTGGCTCAAATTGGTCAAATGAATGGATTGGGCTAGGTGCACCTTCCCGTGGCTAGTTTGGGCTGAAGATAAAGTGGTTTAGGTCAGCTTAATTAGTGGGGAAGGGTCACCATCCAAGTACAATTAAGTTTAAGCATGGTTTAGTGGAGTCATGGAAGTGGCTAAATCACCCTTAAGGGAATCATTAAAGGACTCCCTCCTTTTGCCAAAAATGACATGGTGATGTGTAAAGTGGTCGCCATGGCTTGCGTATGGCTTGTGCATGGCTTCATGGCTCCATTTGGCTTGGGAAAAGGTTGGGTCAATTTCATAAAAATGGATTTTAGGAATTTTTGGTAATTTGATGGAAATTTGTATGAGACTTGATTTGGAATGATTTGATGATGAATTTAGGACTTAGGGATGATTTTAATTGAATGGATGATGTAGAGAAATATCATGTGGGCATTGGGACCAATTTTGGGCCTTTGGATGTGGTGAAAGATGGGCTTTTAAAATGGTTTAGGAAAGTGGGCTTTTGAATTTTAAAATGGATTTTGGGATGAAATTTTGTAAAGAGGTTGGGCCAAATAATTGTTGGGTTTAGCTCATGGATGTATCATGAGTGACTTGAAGCAAATTGGGGGTGATTTGGGTTGAATTTGGGCTCTTTTGGTGAATGGGCCAATATAGGTGCTAAGTGGGCCGAGTTGGGCCAATGTTGGGCTAGGGTTGAAATTGATGTAAAATAAATGTTGAGAAATGTTTATGGGAGTGTTTCAAAGAGGTTTTGACTTTGGTTGGGCTTTGATTTTGGGGTTTGGGCCCATTTGGGTTAGGTTTGGGTTTAGGTCAAAATTGGGCCTTAAGGCCAAAAGTGAAATTGGATCCAAATTTCAATCAAATTGGACTTGGATTTGGTCTAGATTGGTGTTGGGAATATTGAATTGAAGTTTAGAATTGAATTGGACCAAAATTGGGGTCAATTGGGTAGGTTTGGTTTGACATTGGGTTCACTTTGGGTTAAAATGGGTCAAATTGGGGGTTTTGACAAAAGTGGGGTAAATTGACAAAATTGGCCCATGGTGTAGTTGAACAAAATGAAATTGGGAATATTTGGAGTTTTCTGGAATTTTCTGGGAATTTTCTGAATTTTTTGAATTTTTGGGTCAAGAGGGGTATTTTGGGTATTTGGAGGGTATTGGGAGGTTTTCTTGGAATTTTTGATATTTTTGGGTATAGATGATCAATTTGAGTGATGTGGAAATGTTTGGGATTGATTTTGAGGAATCTTGGGTTATTTGGAAATTTTTGAGAAATTTGGGTAATTTTAAGGGTTTTGGGTAGAGTTAAGCGGGTGTAGGGTCCGGGGGTCAAAAATTAAAAATTTGGAAAATTGAAGATTGGGTAAATTTGAGTGGAATGAAATCATTTTGGTTGAGCCATGAAGCCACATCAAGCCCACATGAGCCATGAAGGGACTCATTTGAGGCATCCATTATGTTGTTCCTAACCCTCTTAGCGCGAGGGCTTAGGGGTTAAGGACCATCCATGTGAATCACCTACATGAGTCGGGGAGGCCAAGTTAGGTATAGGTGTGTGAAAGTGTAGTGTATAGGTGTAGTGTGTGTGTAAGTCAGCCCCTTCACCGAGACCGGGCCACCCGGGCGGTCCTAAGGCCAAAGAGTCCTATAGGAACTCATCCTTTAAACTTCCACATTTGATTTCGACCCTCTAGGTGATTAGGGGTCTACAGTCAAGTTTGTGGAGTTTACTGGGAGTTAAGAAGTGGTTTGAATTTCTAAAAGGTGGGTCCCAATTCTAGTCCTGTAAGATAGTCAAAGGAAAAGCCTAAAGCTAGATCCTAAGTACTAAAGAGAAGAAGAGAAGACTGTCATCAAAAATGAGGTCAACAAAGTGATCAGTTTGCAAAGAAAATTAAGAATTGGTGTAAATACCATCACATTAATAAAATAAGAGAATATCTAAGCAAATATAGATTCATAAACATGCATCTAGTTTATTGCAAAAGAAAAGTAAAATGAAGATGATGGCATAAGCAGTAAAAGGATTGATACAATTATGGAGTAAATTATGTGCCAATAAGGAACATATGTTTGTCTACCCTCTTCTGAGTGTGTAGGTACACTTAGTTTTTTATTAGTTTTGGGAAACTATTTATCACATAGAAGCTCCTAATAGAAATAGATCATTAAATTATATTTCTTTAAAATTTGCATTGTCGCCTAAACTATTTTACTAGTCAATCGGTCAATGTGCAATATCACTGCTCTCCCGAGTCTTAGTATCACTTACAACAAATTTTAACATAACATATTGCCACTTAAGTTATCTTATTGAAGCAAAGGAGATATTACTCATCAAATTAAAAAAATTATTTTATTATAAAAATTTTTTTTCTAAACATGCCACTACTTCATATTAAATGAAAAGTGTAAAGAAAACCACTCACTAAGCATGGATAAAACATAAAAAAAAACTTCATTAAATCAAAGAAAATCTAATACAAAGTGTTTACAACAATTACAAGATAATGGATAACACAATACTTAGTTTTTTCAATTTGAAAGAAAGATGAAAATTTCTCAAATAAAGTCTCCTACCGCTTTATGCTCCACTCATACTTCCTTACCCATATCTTTAAAAATCCCACACAAATCTCTCTAGAAAATTGAGAGATCTACATCTCCATCTCCTTTATGCACTCATGCTAAAACTCTCTCAATAAATCCCTTAATAACTCCTAATATCTTCTCATGAGAAACACCAACAACCCTTTTTAGAGAGAAGCCAAGCACCTCTTTTTTTTCTAAGAGACACACTTTTTCACTTCAAGAAACACTCGTCTTTACATTCCAAATGTCTAGATTCATTATACAACTCTTTGGGGTGTGCATAACAACCTAGATTCTTTCAAAACATCCCAGAATATCCTGATATCACCAAAAGCTCATCCAAAAATTGTCTCGAGTGCCTGGGCACCACTCTAGATGCCTAGGTACCACCTTCAACCTACTTCTGGTGCGTAGGTGCCAGCTGGGGCGGCTAGGCTCCAGTTCAAAAGTTAGAACAATCCAATCACTCCATCTCACCCCTTTTGGGCTCTAATTTACTCCAAGTGTTATAGCTACACAATAAACATGAAAATAACATTTTATTAAAGTGTAATTTTATTCAAAATCATGTGTTAAATCAAAATGTGTTAGATCAAAATTTTCTTTCTTGCTCTATTTAGCTCCAAATTGCACTATTTTTTGCTTCATTTTCTCCAAAAGTCTATTTATTGTACCTAATGCCAAAAGAATGTAAAATACCATCCTTTAAGTGCAAAATGTATATAAAAAATAAGCACAAAATGTATATAAAAATAGGTATTATTTAGGCATATCAAGGGGTTGCATTGGTGTACAGAGGTGGTCATAAAGTAGCAATAAGCCTGATCAAAGTGAGAAAGAAAGGAGATGAAGGGACTATTGTAGTGAAATTATTGTTAGTCAACATATCAATGATGTTGTGTGAGGTAGAGAAGGCAAATAACTTCTTCATCCTTTTATAAGTACTAAGGCCCTGATGAGGAGGTCGGTGAGGTGGCTAATTTCAACTAGCACATGAAACCATTTATAATAGAAAGAAATATATTAATAAAATTTTTATTAAGCAACAAAAGTAAGTAAGAGAAGTATAATATAAAAGAAAAAGTAATAGCAGAAAGATATATATTCAAAAAACAAACATATTGTAACTACATGTAAAAATACCAAAAAATATTTGAAAATGTTGAGCAGATAATGTGGTAAATTAAAACCTAATAATATAAGAGATAATATTAAGAAGAAACTAAAATAAAAAATATACATACCACTGTCGGCATCCATTTCTAATTTCATAAGTGTCATTTTCCACATGAAAGGCTTGTAACGATTGTCTACTCATTCATAGCATCTCGTAGCTCAAGACACCAATTGAAATCCTCTGGTACGTGTTCGGGGAACAAAATAAAGGTCTATGATGATCCATCCTTACTTGGGAAACTCAACCATTGATCAAGCCCATGCAAGCCATCAGACATGTTTGATGTCCATCCTAGTGTGAAGAGGTCCCACTGTATCCATTCAGAGCCTACTGGAGACCTCCCACATGCGCTACAAGAAAATTAGGGTTTGGACAAATTCTATGATCAATGTATGAGAAAAATATTCATTTTTTAGGTTATGGGATCATAAATTACTTTTATGTAGCCTTCCATAGCCTTTAAATCGAGAAAATCCTCCGTTAGACGCTCCTAGTGTAAATCAAGGTATTCGGGGTACACTGATGCCTAGGCGCCATCATCCACCTAGACACCCAAAATGCCCTCCTAGATGGCCAAAATTGAGCCCTAGAAATTTTTCAATAGTTTTTGGGGCATATGAGCCAGTATTGCACACATAGGTACCCCTAACAGCTCATAACAGCCTTTCCTGACAGGTAGAAACAAGGTGCCACCGAGGTGGCACCTGAGCACTAGACCCGGCGCCAGAGCGATGGACTGGTTGCCTAGGTGCTAGGGTCACGACACCTACATTCCAGGGTTACAATGCCTAGATGCAAGTTAAATACCAAGTCACAAAAAAGCCAGTTTTTAGTGTCGATTTGACAACGATGCACCCCCCAACGAGCCGAAATTATAGAGATCCTTAGGTTTGAGTAGACAAGCATGTAGGATGTTAAACCCATGGATATAGCCTTATTTGGATGCCCTAAGTACCCCTCTACTGACCATTTGGCTTCATTAAGGGGCATTTCTAGGATTTCATTGGGTAAACTGATTTTAGGCTCCCCCTCTCCTCATTCCTTTAGAGGGAGATCCACATCATCTTCAGTATTGTGGTAAGGGAGAGCTTCTTTAAGTTAATCACTTGGAGATCTTGAAGGTTCTTTGGATAGAGCATCCTAGAGAGGGTAAGAGAGGAAGATCCTTCTTCTTCCCAAGAAGAGGAAGCTAAGGGAGCCCATCTCCTACATTTTATTCCTCTTTTTCACCCTTTTTTTCTCTTCTTCAGCGACCCCATCCTTCTCGGGTTACGTTTTTGAGGAGTACAAGTAGGAAATCTTCATCTTAGCTTGGAGGAAGAGCAACTCCGATGGGCTCACAATCTCTCCTTTGGAAGGAGAGATTCATCCTACGTTGGTGAAGTAAAAAATCTGGTGGTCTCTCAGGTGAGGAGGGCTTCTTTGTTACTTCAAGGAAGGACTTGTACAGGCTTCTCTCCTATCATTAGGATTTCTTCCTCCTGCATGAAGAAATGCATCCGCAATCGTCATGTAGGTGAAAACTCCCTAAACTCTTTTGAACTTTCTTTCTTTATGGCCTTAAAATTATATTTCACAATGTTCTTAAGGGTGAAAGGATTACTCTGTGGAAATTTCATTATTTATGGATTTATAATTAATTGTTAATAATTAAATTACTCTAGAGAGTATTTAATTAATTAAAAATAAAAAATAAATTATCAAGTCTAGATTTTGGTCTAAAAAATTTCCTCTTCTCTCCCTGAGCTTGAGGGTATTTTTGCATATTTTTATAATTTTTATTTGTTAAGATATGGATTTTTTTAAGCTTATTATGTAATTAATTAAATTCTAATTAAATATAATAATCCGAATGGCACTATGTGTTCTCGTACTCTTTGAAACATGCATGATCAGCTGCAAGGCTCAGAGCACAGGATGACCTAAGATTATATCAGGACCGTCTGTTTCTAAACACGGAAACAGACGGAGTTCTTGCGCCTCCTTCATTCGACTTAACCCTTAAGCCATCTGTATGAAAACCTTAAGATCTCAATGGCTTTTTAATGGATTTCCATAATTTTTTGCTCTAAAGCGTCATCTAAAGGAGACAAAATGGCTTTTTTATGGTGATGATAGAGTTATGAAATGGTTTGTTTCACAAACGACTGGACCCGAGCATGATTTAGGTCAAGTAAACCATAACTTGGCCTGATTTTATCAAACTTTAATTGAAATGGTTCGAAAGCTTCGCCTTGATCTCAGTAAGCTTTGCCCCAACTCAATTTGAGATGAAATTGGGTCTATATATGAAGTAAATCAAGAGGTGCTACGGTTTGGAAAGTAAATATGGAAAATTATGTTAGAGCCTATGGGAAGGGCCAATTTTGATTGAGATCTTCCTCGTGAGGTTCAGGGATAGTTTTAGGACTGCCAATTTTGGATTTTAAGTGGTTTCATGTCAACCCGAAAACTTGTTCTGTTATTTGGTGGAGAAATTGAAAAGAGTTAATGAATTTCATAGCTCAATTTTGTATGGACTCAACTCCTTAGAGGATGGGGAAGAATTTTTGTCTTTGGTGGTTCAGAGTATAAGGACTGTAGGCTTGTCTATTTCTTGCTTGGTTGCTCTTGGGTTGCCTTTATTTATAGCCATGGGAGGCCATGGGTGAGCTTAAGCTGGCTTGGTTTCGCTTGGGGGAGTTGCTACTCAATGCCATCATGACTAAGGATAGAATTTCAGCTCAAGGATAAGCTTAATTCACCCTCCCAAGGCCAACCCATGTTAGTTCCATATAAGGTGAAGGTTTAACTCAAACTTTGGCTTTTCGTCATTGGATGGTCAATGAGGTGATTGGCATCTCTAAGTTGAGCTAAAGTTGCCTCCCCATTTAAGCTCACAAGCTCATTTAACGGAATTCAAGAGAACATGATTTATAGTAAAAAAGATTGCGCTCCTTAGGCTAGGAAAGAGAACCTATTCATTTTCATTAAATAGAAGAGGTATTTCTATATAAATATAAATTAAATTTGCTCTAAAGTTATATCCTTTTAAAACTATATTCAAACATAATCAAAATTTTTATATACTAACTAATTGTGTTAAAAAATTCTTAAAATTTGAAATTTAGTAAGCTTTTAGCTCAAAAGATGCTTCTTTTAAAAAGAATTTTTTTGAAAATTATTTCAAAATAAAATAAATTCTTGTAAAGAATCAAAATCTTTTACAAAATTAAAATTCTTTTAAAACTAAAACTATATTTTAAAAACATGTTTTAAAAAATCAAAATTAAGATCTTTTTTAACTCAAGATTAAAAAAAAGGCCCTTTCTAGATTCAAAACTTTCTTTTAAAAATGAGAATCTTAATGTTTAAATCTTTTAAGATTTAAGAAAATTTTTAACTTAAATTTCTATAACATCTAATAAACTCTTAAAACTTATAACTTTTAAAGGAATTTCAAAATTAATAAAGCTTTAAAATAATACCTTTTTTAAACCAAACTCAAACTGAACACAACTCAGTCAAGGAAATATTTTTCAAAGAAAATATTCAAATTCCACTTGATCATAAGAAATTTAATCTAAGAACCTATAATCTTTGTTAGGCTCCTTCAATAGTTTATCCTAAGCAAGACTTATATATTCACTAACAAAAATGTCTCTAGAATGAATATGTTTCTCCCCAAAAATATGTGATTTCGTAGCCTTAGTCGTTGAGTATATAAGTCAAGGGTCATTCTACGTCTACATAATGCATATATAACTAAATTTGTATCACTCAAGCTCTTTGAATGAAAAAGATATTTTTCTGAAAAAAACTCTATTTTATGAAATTAAATATTTTTGCTTAGAATATAAATGATCCTTAAGTATGAAGAATATATACTTAGAAGGTTTAAAATAGAATTGCTTTAAATATAATTCTCATTCACACAACACTAAACTTTAGAGGACAACCCTAAGAATGAAAACCAAGAACATTTATGATAAAAATTGAACTCAAAATCATTAGAAAAATTCTGATATCTGACACCAATTAACAACCTAAGAAGACTAGAACCTCAAACCTTTAGAAGAACCCTAAAATTTTCATAATCATCAAACTTAAGATTAAAGCTATCATGAGTTAAATATTGAATCGATAAAAATACTTAAAATCATCCAAAGCTAATTTTCACAGCCACAACTTATGATAGCTCCAAACTATGAACTCTTGATTAGCCAACTAAGACAAAAACTTAGGTGCACACACATCCTAGGGTGGTCCAGTCTAGAAGTATAGGTTAGAGTACTAGTTACCCAATTTATAGTATTAAGAACTAGAACATTTAAAATAAATAACCTATCCTCTTGGACTGTAAGGGTACCGTAGGAGGCAGTAACCCATGAATACTGGTGTAGGTACCCCAAACCACTTGATAATAACACAATCAACCTTAAGTCATTGTTATGGCAACATGGGAGACCTTCTATTATTTTATTGGTTAGTAGTATAAGAATATTAATGCACCTAAAATGATGGAAAGCCAAGGGAATCTTGAACATAAACTTTTTTTCCCATAATTTAGGTTGGCCCACCTATTAGGCTCCTTTTTAGAGTCATTTTAGGTCAATGCTTAACCTCCATCAAGAAATCCCCTAAACTTTCTTGACCCTTAGTCTACGATTCAATTCAACACAATTCCAATCTCAGCTCAATTTCAACCCAATTCAATATCAATCCAATTCAAATCAGCTTAATTACAATCTAGTTTAACTCAATTTTGAATCAGTTCAAAATCCATACTTCAAACCTAAATCTCAAACTCAAACTCAATACCATAATCCTCATTTTTAATTGATGAGCCCAAGCCTTATTGATTTATAAATCTTGAAAATTCAAACCAGAATTTAATAAATTTAATCAACTTTAATTAATTTCAAACAACTTTAACCTTACATAAATTCAAAATAAATTTAACAGATTTTAACACTTTAAAATATTTTAATAAACTTAAATGAATTTTAATAATACTTAGGCTCTGCTTGGGAGAGATTAAAAGTGCAGTGGTGTTTTACAAAACGCCGCCGCATCGTTTGAATAACACGTTGAAGGAGCGATCGGGCAGATGGGATTTTACTTTTGCGAAGGAATTTGATAGCGGGGTTATTCCCGCAATCCAGCGTTCCGCTTCTCCTTTTCCTCAGTTGCCCTTTGCGAGCCCTCATGCAAAACCCCGATTTCTTCCTCGCGCGGCCTCTCCCCCGATCGCTAACACCGTCGTCACCTCCTCCTCCTGCATTGGGTCTCTCGCCAGTGACCACACCCCCCGGCCCACATTCCGCCGGCGGCCGAAGGCCCCTTCTCCCCTTTCTTCTTCACGCGAGCTCCCCGATCCCTAGCTGACTCGCACCATCATTCTCTTGGCCAGCGAATCACGTGCCACTGACCCTAGTTGGACGCCCTTGCTCTCTCCCTCTTCCAGTTGGCACGGCTACCTCCCGAACTCCCCCTGCTACCTTGACCCACTTTTTAATATGTTTGTAATTTATGTTTATAGCAACGGCACCAAAAACTTGATTCCTCTTTAATATATATACATATATATATATTTAATTATATGATTGAATGTTTAATGTGGATTCTACGCAAGTATACATATCGTATCAAGTTATACAGGGCTCTAGTGGAGTCCTGGTTATCGATCCCACAGGGAAGTTTTTAATAGATTTGTTATCAGCTAAATTTAAAGGAATTACTTACTAATATAGTAAATGGAAATTTAAAGTAACTAAAGCAAACTAAAGTAAACTAATGCTTGAAATAAAGTTCAGAAAAAGTATCCTTCTCCTTGTTTTTATAAAATTAAGTGAATGATGAATTTAAATAGAATTCTTAAATTGTATTGTGACAAATAGGAGCATTCCTATTCTTTACCCTTTGGTTCAGGTGCAAAGAACATTGACTAATCCTATGTTTGATTACCGAATTTGCGGTTACGTCGGGAGGATACCGGTCGCCACTTCAGAGCTCCCACGTTCTCCTCACTTGAGGGCTAACATCTACACTTCAGCTCTCAAACAATAGGACCAAATTGAATATTTTAGTCTTTCACACTAAAATGTCCAATTCTACGTCCGATAATTAATATTTCCCTATTTATTTGCACCCTCCTTCCAAGGTTTTTAACTTCCCTGAATATTGGATGTAATTTTTACTATAGTTTATAATTCAATATATTTTAACTACTTAATTGGCCAGATTGAAAGTAAATTAAGTTTTAAGTAAAAATTATCACAATTTATTTTATATATTATGTACTTCTATTTAATTTCATCCATTCGCATAATTTTCATAAATAAGGAGAAAGACTAAGAAAACTACTCAGAATGCATGGGAATAAAACAAAGCATGGATTTCATTTAAAGTTAACAACAACAATAAACAAAGATACTTATCTTAATTTCCTCCCCAAGTAGACTCCTTGAAGTTCCTTTGACTTTTCCTTCTAGTACAACAAACTTCTAAATAGCACTCAAATAAACTAAAGGAACTCACTAATGATAAACAACGACACACTTAAAACACCAAAAAGAGACTCAGACTCTCTAAAATAGACACACCTAGACACTAGAATTCGTCCTCTATTTATAGAGGTAGGCGAAGGTCCAAGAGGTGCTTAAACACCTCTTCAAAAAGTGTTCAGGTTCAATGTATTTGCATTTTGAACTGTCTCGCCGTCGGCGGGAAACGACCTCGCCGTCAGCGGGGCTTCTAGAAGGCCTTCAAACCGCGCGATCTCACTGTCGGCGGGCTCGGGCTCGCTGTCGGCGAGGTAGTTATAATTCTTTCAGAAATTCTCCTTATGATCTCGCCGTCGGCGACTTAGTTCAATTTGCATGAATTTCTTCCTTTTTGATCCAAATTAGCTCCATTTCATGCTTTTTGCTTCCATCACTTATAAATCTTCATTTCGCATAGTAAAATAAAGAAAATACCTTTCTTTAAAGTGCAATTTCATCAAAAATAGATATGAATTTCTTAATGTATTTTTCTGTGATCAAAATCCCCCAAACTTAATTATTACTTATCCTCAAGTAATTTTAATACTAAATAAAAAATAATGATTTCTGTAATAGAATTTTTCGATTCAGATATACTATGAACAAAATTTAAATAATATTATAGTAAAGTTGAATAGGAATATTTCTAAGTAATTAAATTAACTTTATAGATATAAGATTATCTAGTTATCAGGTCTAAGATTTCTAGTTTTCTATTTATTTCAGGAATGACTATATTTAAAAGAGTAAATTACTTAAGATATTTAGATGATAGGAAGTTCAAGAAAACATTATTTAGTAAAATACTAATCTATATATATAAGTTTAGAAATATAATTAAGTTCTACCTTTTAGGTTGAATCCATTGAAGCCAATTTTTGATAAGGCATCTTCTCAAGGTTCTCCTCACTTATATTTTTCTTTTTTTCTTTCTTTTTTTTCTTTTTGGATTGATTTTCAATCTTTTTTCTTCTTTTTCTTTTTCAAGTGAGGATTATTGTATCTGGATAGCCTATTAATAATTTTGAACTTCAATTTCTCTTCCTAAAATTGAAACTTAAAATATTTCCTTGCTTATATATATTTCATAGCCTTTACTTCATTGAGTTTCTATCCTTTCTTTTTCACTTAAATACTTAAGAATTTTCAATTTTTAGAATATAGTTTTCCTTACTTTAAATAGTTTACTATATTCTTATTCCTTTTAACCAAATATCTTATTCTATTAATTAATTGAATTACTAGAAACATTTAATTTTATATAATAATTAAATAAAGTAATTCTTGTTTATTGAATTGAAAAACTACTATACTAATTTTTAAAAATAGAAATTGAGAACAATTTTAATAATTAAATTTGTATTTTTACCTTCCCCCAAACTTAAATTTTTCTATCTATACTAAATAGTAAAAAGGGAAAGTATATAGTAAAATTCATCATACCTTTGAGCTTTAGGTATTTCTTTTCTTTGAAATTTTTGCGAGCTTTTTCATTACTTACAGAACCTGTACTGTTAGTATTCTTCCACATATAGTATTTAAAAGAAAGTGCAGGGATGAAATTTTAAAATAAGTATCAAACATAATGTTGACCTCATTTTTGATGAGGTCTTCCCTTCTTCTTTTTAGTGCTTAGGATCTAGCCTTAGGCTTTTTCTTTTATATATAAAAATTTGTAACTAATTTAACACACAAGAAATCTAACATTAATAACATAAACAAACATATCAACATCCATAGTCTCTAGAAAGTACAGAATAATAACATCCAAAATAATAAAGTTTCCTAAAATAAAAACAAATCTAAACAAACCAAACAAACTAAAAAGCTCTAATCTCCTGCATCAAAATCCCAAGCTATGTCATCCTCACGATCTCCAGTGGAAAGTGCAAAGCGGTGTCTTGTGAATAACGAGGGCACTCGGAAAGACAACATCTAAATCACCACTCCTATATCGACGTTCGGCTTCATAGTATGCAATCTCGTACTGCGAATGTCCCGTGGAGATATCAGCTATCATAATTGTCTTCTCTCCAAGCCTACGATCCTTTGATCTATGTCTCAAATCTTCTTTCCATATTTTCTCCAAATAACTCGAAACTCTTTCTACTCGGGGTCAATTCATTCATGGATCTTGAAGGGTAGGAGTGATGTGCGGGGTGGTTCATAGCTATTAGAGGTATATCTCTACTTGAAGAGGTACATAATCCCTTGTCCCGGATCTCCATCCTTCATGGGATTCATATTTCTTTATATTAGCACGAGTAAGGGGTTTCATAGGTTCAATCCATTCCTCATCATCTCTTGCCTCTACCCCAAATAATTAGCAAAGTGCATAGATAAGACCGGGATGTCTAGTCCTCCTCTACTTTCATTTCTAGCGAGTGGCTAATATGTTTTTATATATAACATTTCCCACGATGGCACTCATACGGATACCGAATACGAAATTCCAGAACTACTCTATCTCTTGTTACCTCACTATGGTGGTAGGTAGGTAACAAAGTAGAACAAATAAAATAATCGGGCTTTAGTGTTGCATTTAGCATGAAAAGGAAGTTTACTAGTTCCCGCTGCTTTATCTTCTCCTTTCCCATCGAGTGAGAAATTTGATCACCTCTTCCGGTGGTCCTTCATAGTTCCAAAAGTTTCATATTCGGCGGTATGGTTTCTCGTACTTCATAATAAGCGTTTATTCCATGAGCGTTGAAATCTAAAAAAATCTCCCAACATATAGGTGCATCTTCAGCACGTGTTAAATTTGCATAAAATTCCTCTCTTACTTCTACGAGTACTCACATTGGTATTATGCTTAGCTTAGAAATTTTCCCATCCTCGCTCTACGAATGATTCGCTCAACTTCTCCTCTGGATTCTTGAAAACTCGATCTTGAATGCATTTTCTTGCTTGTATGTTTTGAAAATATTGTGTTTGTGCGCTTGCATTAATGAATCGGGTTTCGTCATAATCTATTCGTCGCTTTTTATCGTGGAGCCATTTCTTGATCTTGTGAAATTTACAAAAATCTTAACTAAACTCAAAATATTAATAAGAAGGCTTCCTACGACAACTAAAATCCATTAAAATCAATTTTTATGAAATTCTTCCAAGTATTTTCTCTACATTTCGAAATTTTCAAAATTCTCCAATGTAGAAGAAATCAATGGTGAAAATCAAAAATTTTTGCATAAGTGAAGCTCTTACAAAGGGAAGATGAAATCGGTGTCAAAAAGTGTTGAAATCGCCTCAAATCCGAGATCTCTCCAGCCCTAGGTCGTTTTCAAAAAAAATTTGGGAAAGGGATGATGAATAGTGTCGGTTGACCGGTCGAAGTATAGGTCTTTTTGCGTTCTCGCGTCGACGAATTTTTCTCACGGTACGCAAGCTAATTAATTTCATAAGGCAAAATTTTCGGGAAAATCCAGCGAGTCGGCGAGCTCGGTTTCGCTGTCAGCGGGTTTTCTCGGCGGCGGCGAGATAAATCTCTCGCCGTCGGCGAGCTCCAAAAAATTTTTAAATTTTTGAAATTCGTCAATCATTTTCAACCTCGAATTTCCCTTAATCAATCTTCCAATCTTAATTTAATAATAATTCGATGATTAGATACTTATGCTCACAAAAGTCACACAACACAAACAATATAACTTTATATATGAAATCCATGAGATTTACAAATTTCACACTAATAACTTAACACATACTTAACTTAAATGTACAAATCATAATACTCAGCATCGTAATCCACACCACAATACTCTAAATGCTGAGACATAACAATTTATAAAAAGTCTCATCAAATGCGAGATGATCGGAAATCAAAGTTCAACTCATAATAAAATTTAACTCCAAATCGAACACGCATATATATACAAATATAACAAAAATATAGAAATCTTCCTACTCTTCGATTAATACGAACTAACATCTTCTCTGATATTTCCGATGCTGTCAGCATATTTTTAGGTTATGTGTTTTATTTTTGAAAGAAATTCGCCTACGAAATTGTCGCGTTTTTTTTAATTTAATTTAAATAAATAATTTGAAAAGTAGTATTTGATTTTGAAAATAATTTTAAATTTGAAAATTTTAAGATATGAAATCAAACTGATCTCACATCCCGAATAGTTTATATAAACGGCCGCCGCCTACAAGCTAGTGTATCTGTATCTAGAAGAATAGACACAACTGCTTGATGATGGAGCTCGATTAAATAAACTAGAAAGGACTATTGACATCTGTTTTAGTATGAACAATTTATAAGCCGACAAGTTCCTTTTGTTTAATATGAAAACATTAAATAGGGTTTATATTACAGGTTCTTAAAGTTCCCTATAAGAAATGACCCCTATAGTTAATTACATCTTAAGTGACGGAAATCACCTAAGAAAACTCTCGATAATAATCGGTAGTTATTTTGCTCTCAAGAATTTCAAAGTTTAAGTTTTCAAGGGATTGAATTTTTGAATTTCAATAGGGAATGGATCAAATTTGGAACATTTTATTTTAGGAGTCCAAAGGAAGAAGGGTAGGAGAAATCCAAGTCAAAGCGAACCTTGGCCATTCCCCTGACTATCACATTGTTTGGCTTGAATTTAGGAAAGGTCATAATGTTTATTTAGTATTTTGATCCTGCCAATTTTAATTAGTTAGGACTTATATTCGTATGATAAAATCATACAAATAGCACCCGAAGATGTGAGGGTTTATATCGTATCGGACGACTACCTCGGAAATCCTTTAGGCCATAGGTTAGGGCTTAATTTACATGATATGATCATGCAAATGCCTAACGAAGAGTTGAGGATTTATGTTGCCTAGGCAAACTACCTCGAAGTCCTATGGCTTGGTTATTTAATTCTAAGAAAGTTTCTTTGATGTAGATTTCGGTTTTCTTGACGACGATAGCGTCTTTGCCATGCATGCTCAGAGCTCCTTGTTGTTGCGGGTTTAAGTTTTAGAAGTCATAAATCAGGAGATGAGAGAGGTGTTTTGGTTTTAGAGAAGAGCTTCATTTCCATGTGTCTTTAATATTTTAATTAAAACAGGTTTTAAAGTTGATTAAAACGCGGAACGATTAGATCCCGCGGTTCGAGTCATCCCGACACAGATTATTTTCATCGAATTCACTTAGTCCGGATGAATTTGCTAAACTCAACTAAATGAGTTCCGCACTTTCATTTAGACCGTGGGAAATCCCGTTAGCAACACGTGGGTTACATCATCGAGGTATTCCCAGATCATTCAATGAGACGTTTTAATTTAGTTGTATTTGTAGTTTTGTTATTATACATTTGTGATTAAATTTTGAGTTGTTTTATATTTTGAATGTTGTGGCGGTGAATTTTATCTTTTAGTGTCTTTTAATTTAGTTATGGGTTTCAGTTTTGGTTTAAGTGTCCTAAAGGTGTAGGTTTTCATGCAATGTTGTTTATCATGCAAGAAAAATAAGTGCGATGCGATTAAATAAGTTACGATAGAGTAAATCGCAATAAAATAAAAGCGTACAGGAGGGCCTTCCCGTCATCCCAAGCTGCACTTAAAACACGGTTAGAATATTTAAGCATTTAAGTAAGTTCCTAGGTAAAGGTTAAGTTTCGAGGCTATCCTAAAGGTGTGGGTTTTCATGCAACGAGTTGTTTATCATGCAAGAAAAGTAAGTGCAATGCAGTTAAATAAATTGCAATAATGAAAATTGCAAGAAAATAAATTGCAATAAAATAAAAGCATACCTGGAGGGTCTTCCCGTCATCCCAAGCTGCACTTAAAACACAATTAGAATACTTAAATAAGTTTCTAGGTAAAGCTAAGGGAAAGGTTATGGTTTTCTACCAAGTTCCTAATCGTATAGCTAGTCATTTCCTATGACGTCTAGGTTCTTTGTGTTTTGGTTTGAGGACGATTTTCTTCATCAAAGAATAATTAAGTCCAATTGTTCTTATAAACATCCTATCATATTGAGAAAGTGTTTAAGAATAATCTTAAACATCTTTTCAATACTGCTAGAATTGTTTTAAGTCCAAATGGATTTAATTATATAAATGAATTAGTCGTCCAGGGATTCAAGTTTTGTTAACTTGCTCAGTGAACTAGGACATTTGAATGTCCTATAAATGAAGTAACATTTCATTTAATGTTCTGTTTAGGAGTTATAATAACCAAAGCTTTTGAGGGTAAATTGGTGTTCAAATGATTTGTGATTCAGTTTAATTTCCATTAATGGGTTTAAATTTAATTTAATGGGTTCAAATGATTTTTAATTTAATTTAATTTAATTTAATTTAATTTAATTTAATTTAATTCATTTAATTTAATTTATTTATTTAATTTATTTTAATTTTATTTATTTAATTTAATTTAATTTAAGTTATTTAATTTAATTTAATTTATTTATTTAATTTAATTTAATATTTAATTTAATTTATTTAATTTATTTAATTTAATTTAATTTTTAATTTAATTTACTTAATTTAATTTAATTTTTAATTTAATTTTATTTTTTTTAATTGAAATTTTTTTTAAAAGAGTTTAATAATTTAATTTTAGTTTAATGATTAAGTATTTTAATGTTTTGAATTTGAGTTATCATTTTAATTAAGAATTGAATATTAATGAGATGATTAATTTAGGGATTTTTAAATTAAAGAATAAATCTCTTCCTAATAATATCCCTATTTTAATAATTCCAATTTTATTATTCTTCCAAATTTAATCAATTATTTAATTGAGGTTTAATCATTTTAAATTGCTTAATGGGTTTCTACCCTTTAATTATTTAAATTTCAATCATCCAAATCAGATTAGGATCAAATATTTTACTTGTTAATTTTTTATTAAACCTAAAGTTTTAATTAAGGGTTAAAATTTTAATTACCACTTTACCCTTTAAGCTTAATAATTTCATAACTCACTAAATTGAACTCAAATGAACTTGAAATTTTTTGTGACTTCACTCATATGTCAATAAAGACATGAGAGGAGAAAATGTGATTTTTCTGTATTTAATTTATTTATATAATTATTTTTGGTAGAAAATAGAGATTTCCAAGGAAAATTTAATAACATGACCAAGGGAAAGTTTCTGTCCTTAAAAAAATTAGGGGACATTCCTAATAACCAGAGGACCACTTGGACCAATTTTGGTGATTTTTTGAATTATATTATTTTTATTATAATTATTTTAAGTTTTGGAGTGTTAATTAATTTAAAAATAAAATAAATGTTGAAAAATGAATTTTATATTTTTCAAAAATCTCTCTGATATCAAGGAAATCAGAGAATCAAATTTTGCAATTTTCTGATTTTTCTATGATTTATTATAATTATTTTAATGAAAAAGCTAGAAAATATATTTTTTTTAATTTTAAAATTACCTTAAAGCTTTAAAATTTAATATCTCACTAAATAGACCTAAGAAAAATATGGGGTTTGTTCCTAAGTGATTAAAATTCAAAATTTGACATTTTGGTGAATTTTATTATTTTTGTGATTTTTATTATTTTTTAATTATTAAAAATATTAAAATAATATTAAAAATCAACTTTTTTAGAAAATTGAAATTTTAATTTTCTTAGATTCCCCTAATATCAGAGAGGCTCCAAAACCAATTTGGTGAATTTTTGAAAAATATTTTGAAAGTTATGAATTTTTAAAGTTTAAAATGACTAAGTGGCTTAATCACCCCAATTAGTAGGGCTAACCAAGTCCAATTGACCTCAAATTTTTATGGTGGGTTTCTCTGATCCTAAAGGTCAGTGGAGAATTGATTTCAGGTTAATTTAATGTATGGTTAGCTCTAATTAATTAGAGATACATTTTGGGTGTTTAAGCCAATTAGGGTTGTTTTAAATGAACTAACTCAAAACCTATTTTTCCTAGGGTTCTCTGGTCATAAGGAACATCATCAAATTTTCCGAGAATTTATTTCACAACATGCTATTTATTGGAATTAAAATACTCAAAACAGGTAGCATGAATTTGAAAAATCAATAACTCTTCATAGGGATGGCCTCGACTTTAGAAAATTCGAGCAATGTTCCCGAATTCGGAGGCTTCAAAAGCCCTATGGTCTCATGCCATGGTGAATTGTATACATGCATGGAGAATTAAAAGTATGCAGAGAGTAAATAAATTATAAAAAATAAAATACTTGATGAAATTAAATGATTTCTTTTCCACATTATTCTCCTCTGTTCACTGAGCAAGAGGGTATTTTTATTTTATTTTTCTACACAAAGTTATGAATTTTTGAAGTTTAGGGAATTAAATAAATAAAAAATACCCTAATTTTCTATTTATCCACGCGGCGCCGCGTCAACCTCGGCAGCTCCGAAACGCCGCGTGGCGCGCTCCCATTCGACGCCGCCACCGACTCGGCGCTCCGGGGCCCGCTGTATCGTTCCGTCTTCTGATCCGACGCGATCCTGGCTGTCCGCCCGCGCGTGTATTAAATGAACGGCATCCGTTCATCGTCCCCAAGTGTTCTCACCCGAGAGCCGTCCACACTAAATCCCTAATATCTCACTCGATACTCAATGGATTTTCATGTTCTTATGCTCTATGGATTCGTCTTGAAGAGACGAACACATCTATACGGCTATCATGCATTGAAATTAAAGCATTTGAAATGGAGAATCTCTAGAAGCTCCGGATGAAGAATTAGCTCGTACCTTTGCTCAGAGAAGTGTGGCTTCAATCTGAGAGTTGTTGCACCTTCGATTGGATCCTAGCAAGCTCCAGATGAAGTCTCCTGGTCTGGTGAATTGTCTAGGTTGGATTTCGACCAAGCCCGATCACAAAGCTTGGAGGCTGGAGCAACTGGGTGGCCTGGAGATGGGGCTTTTGTTGGTGGACACCTTCCCTTGGTGCAGTGAAGGTGTAGAACCAATCAATTTGGGGATTGGCTCACTGTGGAGAAGTGTCCTGGTTTTGGGCCTAGATTTCAACTCCGAAATTGAGCTCGCGGAGAAGAAATGGCGGGGGATCTCGGTGGCGATCAAGTGCTTCGTGTATGGGGAGGAGTCCGGAACAATTTTGGCGAGAGTTTCCTTAAGGTTTGTTTCAGCACCTCTCATGGCCGAGAGGAGTGGTGTTTAAATAGGAGAGGGTGGAGGGCCTCCCAGGGAGAGTTAGGGCTTGGGAACAGCTGCTCTTGGCAAGAGAAGAACAGCTCCAATGGCCACTGGGGATGGGGCAGCTCAGCAGGTGAGAATTCCAAGTTGGGCTCACATGTGAGCTCTCGGCCATGGTGTTTTCCGGAGGCCTGGTGGCTGGCCGGCCAGGCATTGGTCACCATCTTGTTCAGGTGGGTCAGGGCTGGGGTTTGGTGCATTCAATCGAGGTTTGACATGTGTAAAGGGTTTGATTTAGATGGAATGGGGGAGGAGCTAATTTTGAGTCTAAATGGGTCAACCCACCCATTTGGGCTTGGTGCACCCCTCGAGGTGGCTTTGGATGCTCGTGGGGGATCAAAGGGATCGACTGGTTTGGCATGGAGAAGTCTCCATCCAAATATATTTGGATTAAATTTAAGTTTAGGTGAAACATGATTAAGGCTAATGAGCTTTAGGGATTAAGGAAAGCCCTCCCTCTTCTTACCCAATATGGCATGGTGGAGTGTCCAAAGCTCTCATGGCTCACATGTGGCTCATGCATGGCTTCATGGCTCACCTTTGGCTTGGCAAAAAGTTTGGTCAATTTCATGAAAATGGATTTTAGGAATTTTTAGTAATTTGATGGAAATTTGTATGAAACTTGATTTGGAATTATTTGATGATGAATTTAGGACTTAGGTAATGGCTTTAATTAAGTGGATGGCAAATGGAGATGTCATGTGGGCTTTAGGGTAGATTTTGGGCCTTTGGATGTGGTGAAGGATGGGCTTTTAAAATGGTTTAGGAAAGTGGGCTTTTGAATTTTAAAATGGATTTTGGGATGAAATTTTGGTAAAGGCTTGGGCCAAATAATTGTTGGGTTTAGCTCATAGATGTGTCATGAGTGACTTGAAGCAAATTGGGGGTGATTTGGGTTTGAATTGGGTTGAATTTGGGCTCTTTTGGTGAATGGGCCAATATAGGTCCAAGTGGGCCAAGTTGGGCCAATGTTGGGCTAGGGTTGAAATTGATGTAAATTCAATGTTGAGAAATGTTTATGGGAGTGTTTCAAAGAGGTTTTACCTTTGGTTGGGCTTTGATTTTGGGGTTTGGGCCCATTTAGGTTAGGTTTGAGTTTAGGTCAAAATTGGGCCTTTTAGCTTTGGGTTGAATTTGAGTGGGGTTTGGATCTAAATTTTGGGCAAATCATGTTAGTGTTTTGCTTGTGGGGAGGCTAAGGAAGATTTAGAAAAGATTTGGGGTTAATTGGAGTTGAATTGGGTGAATTTGGGTTAAGTTTGGGTTTCTAAAAGGTGGGTCCCAATTCTAGTCCTCTAAGATAGTCAAAGGAAAAGCCTAAGGCTAGATCCTAAGCACTAAAAAGAAGAAGAGAAGACCTCATCAAAAATGGGGTCAACAAATGGACCCCCAATAGGTGTGGTGAGCTGACGGAGCACACCGCGCGTATTGGTGTTGACCGAAGCGATCAACAAAATCAACACAGATGTCCAAGTGACGAACTTAGGACGAAGTAGAAGAGTTTCCGCTGGGGAGTAGCAAGTATATCTCTGAAACCGGAGATTCCTGAACTCTCGGCTGGGAAAGGAAAAGGAGGTGAATCCCAAATCACATGATCCGGGGAATTTCGATTTAGATTTTATTTTGTTTCAATTTAAGTTTTGATGTGTGAGCTTAGATTTTAGTTTGGAGTTTTAATTTAGATTGAAGTTTTGTCGAAATTAATTTGAGGGATTTGATTTGAAATGAAAATTGGAATTATGAGGTTTTAGATGTAACATCTTCGACCTCGAAAGAAAATTGAATTGATCGGATTGAATCATTGCGATGAGGAGAGATCTCGGAGCAATGTCTGTATTGGATGTAAAATCCTTAATCTCGATAGTTTGATTTTGATGTATTTCATCGCAATAGGGAAAGAATCCTAAAGCAATGCGGTCTCGGATGTAAAATCCTCAACCCCAAAAGTTTGATTGGGATGTATTTCATTGCGATAGGGAAAAGATCCTAAAGCAATGCAGTCTTGGATGTAAAATCCTCAACCCCAAAAGATTTGAATTTTGATGTATTTCATTGCGGTAGGGAAAAAATCCTAAAGTAATGCAGTCTCGGATGTGAAATCCTCAACCTCAAAAGTTTGAATTTGATGTATTTCAGTGCAATAGGGAAAGAATCCTAAAGCAGTGCAGTCTTGGATGTAAAATCCTCGACACAAAAAAAGTTTGATTTTGATGTATTTCAGTGCAATAGGGAAAGAATCCTAAAGCAGTGCAGTCTTGGATGTAAAATCCTCGACCCAAAAATTTGAATTTGATGTATTTTAGTGCAATAGGGAAGAATCCTAAAGCGAGTGCGGTTTTGGATGTAAAATCCTCGACCCAAAAGTTTGAATTTGATGTATTTCGAGTGCAATAGGGAAAGAATCCTAAAGCAGTGCAGTCTTGGATGTAAAATCCTCGACCCAAAAGTTTGAATTTGATGTATTTCAGTGCAATAGGGAAAGAATCCTAAAGCAGTGCAGTCTTGGATGTAAAATCCTCGACCCAAAAAATTGAATTTGATTGATAATTTATTCGTGATCTGGAAGAAATTGAATTTGAATTTGATTGATATTTGATTCGAGATCTGGAAGAAATTGAATTTGAATTTAATTGATATTTGATTCGAGATCTGGAAGAAATTGAATTTGAATTTGATTGATATTTGATTCGAGATCTGGAAGAAATTGAATTTGAGATTTGGAAGGATGAGTTTGAACTCGATTGAGATTTGATTTGAAATTTGGAAGATCAAATTTGAAATTTGATCGAGATTGGATTCGAAATTTGGAAAGATTGAATTTGGAATTTGGAAGGATGAGTTTGAACTTGATTGAGATTTGATTTAAGATTTATGTTGATTTTGTTTATCTTTTAATGATTCAAATTTTACTTTATTGTTTATTTAATGTTCATGTGAATTTGGTTTTCGTTATTTTTAGATTTTTTTTTTAGGAAAGTTTTCTTTTATTCTTCTTTTTTTTTTCTTTTCTGTTCTTTGTTCGAAGTTCATTTAACTTTAATGGCGTTTCCCAGTCAATTTGCACAAAAGAGGTGAAGGCCAAAAATGTGACATGGTCACTTTCTTTCCAATCATGTTGAAGATACATCATACAACTCGATCTGGAATACATCTCATACAATCCATGTAGACTCAAAACGGACTATGTATGATCTTTGTTGATCCATTAAAGAAGCATTTGTCAAAAATCCATGTCTGAATAGTGGGGTACATGGTTAATAACATCACCTTCCAAGCCATCCTTGGCAAAGATGCCGGCTGGATGTACGTTGGAGGTGTGATATTTCCCATGTAACTCACGGCTCGTAAGGCCGGAGGTTCTCTAGCTCGGGTCCGGTTGGAAATGGTAAGGTGTCTTCCTGTCATCCATTCTCCCGAAAGTAACCGAGATCCGCTTCACCGGTACTCCCGGTATGCAATGCTTAGCGATATATGCTCTGTTGCCCTTCGGTATCATGACGGAACCTACCGGTAAAGGTATCTTCACCGGTCCTTGGAACTCACCCGGGCTCGCTTATCCGGAGGTCGGATCCGAACATGATGTTACACTCATTCGGAAAGAGACCGTGCAGAAGGTCCGACAAAGTCGTGGTGATCTATGTGTGGGGGTATGCGATCACCTCGTTTGTAGATGTTGATAATGCAACTATTGGGTATGCAATCCGCGGCGGTACCCTCCATGTTATCAATCTCTTTACCGTTCTCTTGATGACTAATGGCATCGGATCCACTTGCCCATGACGGAGTATTCCCGGTTGGTTTCCCTTCCCGTCTTCGACGAAAGTTGTAGCAAGCATCCACATTGTATTGTAATTCTTCCCTTCCCTGGCATCCATCTCCGGGGTTCTGAGTAGGTATTTTCCCTTAGGCGGCCTGCTCGGCCCATTCTTTTCAAATCCCGGATGCAATCCACGATTTACTATTGTTCATACTCTGAGAATACGTCGGTATGTAGCTCGAGGCCCTCTAGTATATTGATTCTTCTACCTTTAATTCTCTCGAAGTATTCAAAGGTTTTCTTTTCAACATTCTGCATTCTCTCTAGCTCGTATTCCGGAATGATCCGCGGATGGCGAGGCCTGGTGACATATTGTGGGATATACGGTTCAATCCCTTCGCGTTCTCCTGTATACCTCGGCTCCTCAGGGATGATGCCTGTCGGGACATCCCCCGGGGTTGCTTCTGCAACAAGGGCATGCATTACAGGTGGTTCTATCCGGTAGCGTGGTAGCCTTCTTTCTTCGATCTTCCGGAGATTTCCCTGGTCCTTTCGTTATCCTAGGAGCCGGCCTCCTTTCTTCGGGTTCTCGGTGAACCGGTGTCCTCGAAGTGTACGTACGGCGGTAGTAACTCGTCTCGTTGCGCCGGTCCGCGGCTAGTTTTGTTAACATCTTACGGATACGGCGATTCTTATTTCTTCGTTGCGTTCGTCGCGAGAGTAGCTCTCCGCACTTCTTGAATCTACGTGGGCGCGGCGCCGACAAGCTCGCCCTCTGCCGTAGCGACTACGGACTTCATTTTCTTGTCTTCTTCGGTGTTTGCTTTTCTTTTCTTGTCGCTTGGATTGGTGGCTTGGGCCACCCACTTTCATCACTTGTCCGCCCGGCGAGTTCTTCTCGGTCAACCGGGACCCGGTCACTTTCCTCGTATCGTAGGCTCGCCGGTGCGAAATTCAAGTCAATCTCGATTATCGCTCCATCTTTCACCCTCTTTTCATCGAGTGCAAGGCTTACGCCATTCTTAAAGTTCGGGACCAACCGCCTGTTCGACATTTCCCTGCGAAAAGACAAGGAAAAGGATCAGGGGCTGTACTAAGAACAAAAACATTAAGAAAATGTTTATTAAAGACACATTTTTTTTTTATATTTTTTTTTATATTTTTTTTTATATTTTCGAATTTAACAGGAATGAAGTAGGATAAGATCAGGGAAGAGATTTTGATTTGGAAAAGAAAACAAGGAAAACTCAATTATCATGACTTTATTTATTTTAGCTCATTTTATTATTTTTTGGGTTCGGACCCAATCATAAGTAATTACTTCACCCGTGTTTCTTAGGGATGAAGAATTCATTCTTTCGAAACATCAGGTGGCGTAATACTTTTTCAAGTATCGTCTATTGATCGGAAGCATATGTCGTTCTCCCTGGCAATTCACTAGCCGGTAGGAACCTCCCGAGTATATCGCTTCAACCACAAACGGTCCTTCCCAAGTGGGTTCAAATTTTCCTCCTATCTTGCGATGTGCAAGAATAGGTCTCTTGAGAACGAGAACTAAGTCACCAACTTTGAAGGTTCTTGGGCGGACCAGTTTGTCATGGGCTTGAACCATCTTAGCTTGGTATAGTTCTAAATTTTGCTGTGCTGCAAGTCTTTTCCCTTCCAAGCTTTCTAATTCTTCTAGTCGTAGTTTGGCATTTTCTTCTGTCGTAATCTTGTTCGCAACTGCAATTCTGAGTGAAGGAAGCTGAACCTCTAAAGGTAACACTGCCTCGGACCCATACACCACGGCGTAAGGTGTAGCTTCGAGTAGGAGTTCGAAGGTTGTCCGGTAGGCCCATAAGGCTTCTAACAACTTCTCGTGCCAATTTCTCTTATTATCGTCCAAGGTTTTCTTTAAGATTTGAACGAGAGTTTTATTAAAAGCCTCGGCGAGGCCGTTTGCTCTTGGGTAGTAAATTGTTGAGTATCGCCGGTCGATTCCGTGTCTCCCGACAAAATTGTTGATTTGTGTGCTTCGAATGCCGACCCATTATCCGAGATGATCCTGCACGGCACTCCGAAACGGTAGACAACTTGGTTCTTGAAAAACTATAGCACGTGGTGTGCTTTCACTTCTCTTAGTGGAACTGCCTCTGCCCACTTGGAAAAGTAATCTGTAGCCGCAAGAATGAAATGATGTCCTTTTGAAGATGGTGGTTCTATTGGACCCACTATATCTGTGCCCCAACATTCAAAATGGCCATGATGCAATTGTCGGGTGCAGCACATTTGGAGGTTGGTGTAGAACCACTCCCTGCACTTGGCATTGGTGACAGATCTTGGCGATTTTCATGCAGTCGGTCATCATCGAGGGCCAGTAGTACCCTAGTCTTTTAATTTTCATTTTCATCTTCGGACCCGACCGGTGAGCGCCACGGAGTCCCGAATGCACCTCCTTAACAATTTCACGGGCCTCGGACCCGCTTAGGCACCTTAGCCACATTTGATCAAAAGACCTTCCGTACGGTGTGTTGTTTATTAATGCGTAAGACGAAGTTCTTTTCTTGATCCGATGGGCCAACGACCTATCGTCCGGTAGCTTTCCTGTTTGCGGGTAGTTCATCAATGGTCGTCGCCAATCTTCCGTGTTTTCTCATCATCTGTTGCAACCGATTCTTTTTCTTTTTCGATTTGTGTATTGTGTCTATGTCGAGCCGTGATAGGACTCGACGTCCGTGAACCGACACTTCCATCGATTCAACTTGCAAACAGGCAAATTCTTTTGCGAGACGGGCTAA
The DNA here is from genome assembly GCA_022702705.1 of Papilionanthe hookeriana x Papilionanthe teres. NCBI lineage: Eukaryota > Viridiplantae > Streptophyta > Magnoliopsida > Asparagales > Orchidaceae > Papilionanthe > Papilionanthe hookeriana x Papilionanthe teres. The sequence continues at coordinate 133,394,272 of CM040428.1, read as the reverse complement.
AGCATCTGCTAAAACATTTTCTTTTCTGGGAATTTTGTAGATCGTTACATTTGGAATCTGTTCCAACAGTTGTATGGCATACTGGAAGTATTGTTCGAGTCTTGGCTTTAAAATTCTGTATTGTCCGCGATCCGTCGAATGATTAACTGCGAATCCTCGTAGATGTTGATGTCTCGTTATCCCTATTTGAATAGTTAATTCCGGTCCCGTTATGAGGGCTTCGTATTCCGCTTCGTTGTTTGTACACGGTTCTGTCAAGTGGTAGGAGTATCTTAACATCCCTCGCTCCGGTGTTATAAAGATTAGCCCGATTCCTGCCTTACCGAGCACTATCACTTGCGATTCTTCGTCTTTGTGTGCTGGAGACGCTCCACACAGATTCTGATCTGACCATTCTTCTTTCTGACTGGCACCACATTGGCTATCCAAGTAGGGTATTGTTCTTCACGGACAAATTTAGCGTCTATTAGCTTTTTAACTTCGGCTATGAGTTGTTGTTCGATTTCTAGACGCATTCTTCTGGGACCTTGTCCGATCGGGACGAAGTAGGATCCACTCCTAGCTTATGGACTGCAACCTCCGGAGCTAATCCCGGCATTTCATCGTAGTTCCAAGCAAAACGAGTCTTTAAATTCCATTAATAATTTGATTATTTCTTCGGAGTCTTCTTTGTTGAGTAAGGAGCTAACAAAGGTAGGTCTAGCTCTTCGCTAGTACCTAAGTTAACTTCCGTTAACTCATCTATTGTAGATTTAATTTCTTCTTCGAATTCTGGTGGAGCGTCTCCAATTTGTAAATCTTCGAGTTCGTCTGTAGTTTCCATGCGGCTTTCATTGGACTTGCAAGTGACAACCAAGAAAAATTCGGTATCGTCAACCGACCCTACCGTGCCGAATTCGAGTCCATGCTTTGAATCGGGAGGACGACCGCGAGTTATTCCATAATTTTTCAAAATGTTGTGATTGGCCTTTTGTCCATTGTCGAGGTAAGAAACCACGTTGAATTAAATTTTGAACACGAGGAGAGTACCACTCAAAAGGTAATTCCATTAATTCGATGAAGTGACATCTTCGAATTGTACATTATTTTCGGCTTTGGAGGAAGAAGCACCACGGTAGAATTTGATTGGCCTTGCACCGTCGTTACGTACCTCTTTGACCACCATACCCTCGATCTTGTTAGAATGGATCGGGGTTAGGGTCATAGTATGTACGTAGTGGTTAATCTTCTCGTACATTGATTTGTATTCTTCATTCTTCTCATCTTCGAGAGAGTTCTTGAATTGCGGCTACTTCTGACTTATTGTCGCTGCTTCTTGTTTGATTTCTTTTTCTTCTTCAGAACTATCTTCCCAATCAACATTGATGGCTTGTTTCCTCTGTCCAACTGTCCTAGCGTCTCTACAACGGCCTCGTCCCCAGCCTCGACCTCGGATGCGAGTTGTGGAGAAACCTTCACCATCTCGCCGGAAGGGAGTGGTGAGTGACTGTTGGACTAGAACTTCAGGTTCTTCGTTGTCCTGAACTTTCTTTGCTTCATTTGTTACGATATCTCCGGAGAAGATTGTTTTCTTTGGCGGTGCATAATAAGCCGCGTCTTCATGGATTCCAATCTCATGTACGGAGAATGGTTGTAAGTCGCCTTTGATGCACCGTTCCCCTCCATCGTAGTATTTAATGCATCGATGCGGAGATGATGGTACCATCCTATTTTCATGTATCCATGGTCGGCCCAGTAGAGCGTTGAACGATGTTTCTGAATTGATTATGTGAAATTTTGCAGTTGTCTTTGCCAAGTCACCGGACTTCATCAGTAGCGTTATTGACCCGAGGGCTCTTTCTCCTTTCTGGTTGAATCCTCTTAATAACATTTTGTCTTCTTCGAGTTCACGAGCATCAATTTCCAAGTATGCTAGTCTTCGAAGACTCATTATATTGATTGATGCTCCTGGATCCACCAATACTCTGGAGAGCGTAAACTTCCCAATTGAAACTGAAATGTACAACGGTCGGTTGTGATCTGCTGTCCCAAGTAGTAGGTCATTGTCCGTGAAGGTAACACCTCGTCTGTTCCTTTAACGAGCAAACCTCATCTAAGGAATCTCCAGCCATTTGAGCTAAGCAAATTTCTGGATCAAGTAAGGCTTTGATCAGAGCTTCTCTCATCTCCTTTGATAAGATGAGAGCGTCGTAGATGCTCAGTTTGGCCGGTAGTTTCCTAAGATGGGCTAGCACGTTGTAATCCACTTTATTTCCATGTGTCTCGGCTTCTTCCCGAATGGGTATTTCTTCTGCCGGGGTTGGTTCTTCCTGAACAACCACCTGCTTTCCTTTGTCCTTTGGACGCATTCTCGGAGGTAGAACTCTTCCACTTCTTAAGTTGACTTCTGTAATTTCTTCTGACTCTAGTATTGAGTTTGCTGGTGTTTCCTCCTGAATCAGAATGACAGGTTCTTCCAGATTAGCTTCAGAGTCTGAAGGCTATAACTCTATCGTGACTGGAGCTCCTCGAAACTCGCAGATAGATTCGTTGCTTGTTGAACTCTCGTAGCCTCCTTGATGGATGTCTTCTTCGTCATTTTGATCGTCGAGATTGTGTATGATTTGAGAATTGTCATTTGTATCGAAATCGATGTCCGGATTGTCGCTAGTTACGTAATCGTTAGAAACAGTCAAAACGTAGCCAACGCCATCACCCTTATCATTATATGATCCCACCGAAGTGAGCAGATAATTATACAAAATCAGAGGTTCGAGGGATTTCTCCCCCGAGTCGGAAACAACTATCCTAGGATAAGCAGCCCCTAGTCTAGCCTTAGGAGTCTCGGTCCCCTCTTCTTCGTCGATCTTCTTCTTCTCTTCAATCGTCTCCTGTTGAGGTGGTTCTTCTATCGCAAGTGATAAGTACCGGCTTAAGAGGTCTCGAACTACGAATTGAAGTTCGCACCGAGGCGGTTCGGATGTCGTCTAAAATTTTCTTCGAAGACCTTGTCCGAGCGGTGGTCCATCCATCGTCGGTTGCATAGGGATCTATCGGAATGACGGGATCGGTTGAGATAACATTCACGGAACCTCCTTTCTGGGGTTCCTTCATGTACTCCTTCGGGATTGTTATATTTCCTTTCCGAAGGTTGTCGTTGAGCCAACTTTTAAAGGTAATGCAATCTTCTATCTTATGCCCAAGCATCCGGTGGTAGGGGCAAAAGTTGGGATCACCTTTCTTGTTGACTTCCTCTGGTCTTTTAGGCTCCGGCGATTGGAAATCTGGAGTCTTCATCAGACTACGGAACATTTTCGGTACTGCTTCATTCTTGAACGGATATTCCCTGCTCAGAAGCTCCCTTAATGTACGTTGCGGACGAGGCGGTTGTTCATACTGCGGAGATGACTGATAGCTGGGCCGGGGTTGCTGGTAATTCGTTGTGGTTGTCGCGGCCGTTCTGGTGGTATTTGCATCGGTTGCTTGCCTTTGTCAACTGCTGCAACGATTCCAGATTTCTTTTCGAAGGTCTTCACCGGCTTCTGCTTGTCCGTCTTATCGGCGAAACTTAATTGCTTTGCCTCTTCTTGCAAGCTTCCGGCCTTGCTTAATAACTTCTCGAAAGTCTTAATAGTGAATCCTTTGAGGAGAAGTGCTATCGGGCCGTGAATGCTTTTAAGTAAAATGCCGACTGCATGTTGTTCTTGTAGTTGTGGTTCACACTTCATGCTTAAGTTCCTCCATCGAAGTATGTAATCCACCAAAGTTTCGTTTGGCCTTTGTTTCTCTACCACTAAATCACCTATAGTGATGTGGTGCTGAGCTCCGGCAAATCGCTTGATGAAGAGGTTCTCTAGCTCGAGAACGTCTTCACCGAACCATTTGGTAATTCCGCATACCGGTCGAAGGCGATTCCCGACGGATCGCCGACGAACCGTCGGAAGAGTAATGCATCGCTCCCACCGGCATTACAAAAACCGGCACGAAAGTGTGCAACATGCCGTCGGGGGTTCCCGGTTTCGTCGAAGGTCTTGAACAGAGGTGGTACGAAGCCTTTCGGGTATTGGACAACGTCGAATTCTTCTGGGTAAGGTCTACCCGTCCGAATGGATGTCCCGCTCTTCGATTGTGCTAAGGCTTCTCGCACTTGCTGTTCCACCAAGTTCTTGATATCCTTTTCAGGGATCATACTTTGTGTTGTATCCTTTTTCGACTTGATCATCCCCGTTGACGGATGTAATCTCCTTTCCTCCATCTACAATGTGAATGACCTCCGGGGGTGTCTCTCTTTGTGGTTGTACTCGACTCCGGAGAGTGGCCGAGCTACGACCATCTCTTCCATCCTTTTCGCCATTTGAGCGATCGTGTCGTCTTTTCCTGAAGCTGCCTTCTCATCAGTTCTGGCTCCTCTCTTTCTGCGGCTGCAGGAGCACCTTGCGAAGCTGATGAAGCTCGTGTCTCAACCATGTTGATTTCTGCATATTCGTCGTCCATGAATTCCGATGAATCAATCTCATCTCCGAACTTTTCTTCTCTTTCTTTTGCCAACCGTCGGATATCGGTTCTCAACTTTTCCATGGAATCTTCTAGCGGGGCTTTCTGTGTGTCATTGCGGTTGTCGTGCGATAGCTGCCGGGTCCCTTTTTCACGAGTCCCTTTTATCGCAGTAGCACTTTCTTCAGATTCCAGCCTCCTGGCGAGACTTTCTTTCTCGAGCTGCTGTCTCAATCTCAACTGCCCCGTAGTGGGACGCCACACCATCCTTCTAGCAGCAGAAGGTCTAGGACCAGATGGTCTGTTGGCCAAATGCTGGAAGGTGGTATCCTCCCTAATCTGTAATCCTGAGACGACGACAGGCGGACTAGCCTTCATTCTTTTACTTGGCTTTTCTGTCAAGATAGCGGGCTCTACTCAGGGCCCAAGACGGGATTTGACTGGCACCCGCCCTATCCTTCGTAGAATCTCTTATACAGGGCAGTTTTCCTTCTTTGCTAACTTTTCTACCAAAGTTTACAGTCGAGCAAACGGCGTAGTTCTAATTCTTTTCTTGCGGCAATCGTTGTAATATGCGGGCTGAGGCAATGCGGCAGCAATCTTGCGAACATTTTCCTCGTCCTCTGCGGCGGAGAGGGGATGGAACTCGCTTCCTCCCAAAAGTGGTATGTATTCGAGCGACGGTGTATATTCGCGGCGGTGTATATTCGGCGACGGTGTATATTCGAGCGGTTCGGGATTTCCTCCAGAAAGCAATTTCGGCGGCTACGGCTTCTCTAGCGATCCTTCTACTCGTTTCTTCTTTGGGTCCTTGTCGGTGACGGAATCTTTGAACCGGACCCGATTTCGAAAACAGAAGGTCTTACAGGAAGATCTGTACCCTCCACGGTAACAGGTTTACCATAGTTCTGGATTTCTTTACCCTTTGATTTGGCAAAAGTTGGGGTAGGTGTAGAAACAACTAGACCAGTGGGGGTAGTAAGAACAGTCCTCTTGCGGACGGCAGTACTCCTCTTAGTCGGGATCCTTTGCAGGGGAGGAAACTCTTGGGTCGACCTAAGGTTGAACTCAAGCAGTGGTTCCTCAGCTTCAGATACCTTGTTCGTCAGTGCAAAGAGGGAGACGTCAGTGACCTTGACATTCGTGTTTTCAAATCCTTGTCCGAATCGGATGATCCCATTGTCGGGCGACTCATCCTTATAGACGGCGAAGTCCAAGTCCATTGGTGAAGGAGAAAATCAGCTTTGGGGCTTCCATTTCTGCAGGGTAGATTTTGGTTGTCAGTCTCAAGTTATGCTTCTTTCCTCTAGGACGAAAAGAAAGGAATTGAAAAGAGTCCGAACACATTCTTGTTCATGTATTTATAAGAAGGAATCATTTGTTAAAAGAATCACTTATTAGAGGGTTTGTTTATTTAGAACGGAATGTTCAAAGGTGTAGAGAAGGTAAGGAGTCCGATTCGGAGTTGGAAAGGAAAAGAGAGTCTTAAGCAAGACTTCTCGACTCGAAGGATCATTCCTGAGACTAACACCTATTGGGGGTCCACCCCACCTCGTAAATGAGGTAAAAGGATCTCGGAACCTCTCTGTTTAGGGGTGTCTAAACAAGTGGCTCCTAAATCCGAGAGAATGTTGGCTATACTTATCCAAGGTAGAAATGAACATAGTATTCCAACGGAAAGAAGGGTAGTTTGATCCACTAAGGACATGGATGCACTACCGATTTTTGAAAGCAGAATTATTTGATTATAATGGAGAGAGGAATTTTCCCCAGCGGAGTCGCCAGAAATTTGTCGGCATATTTTCAGGTTGTGTGTTTTATTTTGAAAAGGAAGGGTCGCCTAACAGAAGTTGTCGGCGAATTTTTAATTTAATTTAAATAAATAATTTTGAAAAGTAGTATTTGATTTTGAAAAAAATTTTAAATTTGAAGGTTTTAAGATATGAGATTAAACCGATCTCACATCCCAAATAGTTTATATAAACGAGCACCGCATCACAAACCGTGTAGCTATCCCTAAGGATAGACACACTGCTTGACGGTGGGGCTCGATTAAATAAACTAGAAGATTTGTGACATCCGTTTGGTCTGCGAACCAATTTTATAAGCCGACAAATTCCCCGCTTAATATGAAAGCATTAAACAGGGTTTATATTACTCGGGTTCTTTAAAATTCCCTATAAGGGCAAGCCCCTATAGTTAATTACATCTTAAGTGATGGGAATCACCTAAGAAAACTCTCGATAATAATCAATAATTCTGCTCTCAAGGATTTCAAAGTTTAAGTTTTCAAAGGATTGAAGTTTGGAATTTAAATAGGGAATGGATCAAATTTGGAACATTTTGTTTTGGGAATCCAAAGGAAGAAAAGTAGGAGAAATCACAGATTCGAAGCGAACTTCGGTAATTTCCCGACTATCCTATTGTTTGGCTTGAGTTTAGGAAAGTCCTAATATTTATTTAAATGTTTTGATCTTGCCGATTTTAATTAATTAGGACTTATATTTATATGATAGAATCATACAAATAGCCTCGAAGATGTGAGGGTTTATGTCGTATCAGACGACTACCTCGGAATCCTAAGATCGGTTAGGGCTTAATTTGCAGTGCAAAAGCCTAACAAAAGGTTGAGGATTTATGTTGCACTAGGCAAACTACCTCGAAGTCCTATGGCTTTGTTATTTAATTCTAGGAAAGTTTTGTTGATGTAGATTCAAGTTTTGTCGATGACGATGACCGTGCTGCCCACCATGCTCCGAGCTCCTTGTTGTTGCAGAGGTTTAGTTTTAGAAATCATAAATCAGGGGATGAGAAAAGTGTTTTGGTTTAGAAAAAATCTTAATTTCCAGGTGTTTTTTATGTTTTAATTAAAACAAATCTTAAAGTTTATTATAACGACACCGGTTAAGATCCCACGGTTCCATCCTTTCGGCATCATTATTTTTATCGGATTCACTTAGTCCAGATGAATTTGCTAAACTCAACCGAATGAGTTCCACACTTTCATTTAGACCGTGGGAAATCCCGTTAGCAACACGTAAGTTACATCATCCGAGGTATTCCCGATCATCCAACGGGACGTTTTAATTTAATTGTAATTGTAGTTTTGTGTTACGTTTGTGATTAAATTTTGAGTTGTTTTTTATATTTTGAAATGTTGTGGCGGTGAATTTTATCTTGCAATGAATTTTAACTTAGTTTTGGTTTCAGTTTCGGGGCTATCCTAAAGGTGTGGGTTTTCATGCAACAGCTTGTTTATCATGCAAGAAAAGTAAGTGCAATGCAGTTAAATAAATTGCAATAATGAAAATTGCAAGAAAATAAATTGCAATAAAATAAAAGTGTACCTGGAGGGTCTTCCCGTCATCCCAAGCTGCACTTAAAACACAATTAGAATACTTAAACAAGTTCCTAGGTAAAGCTAAGGGAAAGGTTATGGTTTTCTACCAAGTTCCTAATCCTATAGCTAGTCATTTCCTATGACGTCTAGGTTCTTTGTGTTTTGGTTTGAGGACGATTTTCTTCATCAAAGAATAATTAAGTCCAATTGTTCTTATAAACATCCTATCATATTGAGAAAGTGTTTAAGAATAATCTTAAACATCTTTCAATACTGCTAGAATTGTTTTAAGTCCAAATGAATTTAATTATATAAATGAATTAGTCGTCGAGGGATTCAAGTTTTGTTAACTTGCTCAGTGAACTAGGACATTTGAATGTCCTATAAATGAAGTAACATTTCATTTAATGTTCTGTTTAGGAGTTATAATAACCAAAGCTTTTGAGGGTAAATTGGTGTTCAAATGATTTGTGATTCAGTTTAATTTCCATTAATGGGTTTAAATTTGGAATAGTGTTCAAGTTGCTTTATATTTAATTTCTTTATGTTTTAGGTGATGTTATATTTAACTTAATTTAATTTAATTTAATTTAATTGAGTTTTAATTTAATTTAATTCAATTTAATTTGGTTTAACTTAATTTAGTTTGATTTGATGTTACATTAAATTAATTTTATTTGATTTAATTTTAATTTAATTTGATTTAATTTAGTTTAATTTTTAATTTAATTTAATTTAATTCATTTAATTTAATTTATTTATTTAATTTATTTTAATTTTATTTATTTAATTTAATTTAATTTAAGTTATTTAATTTAATTTAATTTGTTTATTTAATTTAATTTAATTTTTAATTTAATTTATTTAATTTAATTTTTAATTTAATTTACTTAATTTAATTTAATTTTTAATTTAATTTATTTTTTTTAATTGAAATTTTTTTTAAAAGAGTTTAATAATTTAATTTTAGTTTAATGATTAAGTCTTTTAATGTTTTGAATTTGAGTTATCATTTTAATTAAGAATTGAATATTAATGAGATGATTAATTTAGGGATTTTTAAATTAAAGAATAAATCTCTTCCTAATAATATCCCTATTTTAATAATTCCAATTTTATTATTCTTCCAAATTTAATCAATTATTTAATTGAGGTTTAATCATTTTAAATTGCTTAATGGGTTTCTACCCTTTAATTATTTAAATTTCAATCATCCAAATCAGATTAGGATCAAATATTTTACTTGTTAATTTTTTATTAAACCTAAAGTTTTAATTAAGGTTTAAAATTTTAATTACCACTTTACCCTTTAAGCTTAATAATTTCATAACTCACTAAATTGAACTCAAATGAACTTGAAATTTTTATGTGACTTCACTCAGATGTCAATAAAGATAAGAGAGGAGAAAATGTGATTTTTCTGTATTTAATTTATTTATATAATTATTTTTGGTAGAAAATAGAGATTTCCAAGGAAAATTTAATAACATGACCAAGGGAAAGTTTCTGTCCTTAAGAAAATTAGGAGACATTCCTAATGACCAGAGGACCAATTTTGGTGATTTTTTGAATTATATTATTTTTATTATAATTATTTTAAGTTTTGGAGTGTTAATTAATTTAAAAATAAAATAAATGTTGAAAAATGAATTTTATATTTTTCAAAAATCTTTTCGATATCAAGGAAATCAGAGAAGCAAATTTTGCAATTTTCTTATTTTTCTATGATTTATTATAATTATTTTAATGAAAAAGCTATAAAATATATATTTTTTTAATTTTAAAATTACCTTAATGCTTTAAAATTTAATATCTCACTAAATAGACCTAAGAAAAATATGGGGTTTGTTCCTAAGTGATTAAAATTCAAAATTTGACATTTTGGTGAATTTTATTTTTTTTGTGATTTTTATTATTTTTTAATTATTAAAAATATTAAAATAATATTAAAAATCAACTTTTTTTAGAAAATTGAAATTTTAATTTTCTTAGATTCCCCTAATATCAGAGAGGCTCCAAAACCAATTTGGTGAATTTTTGAAAAATATTTTGAAAGTTATGAATTCTTAAAGTTTAAAATGACTAAGTGGCTTAATCACCCCAATTAGTAGGGCTAACCAAGTCCAATTGACCTCAAATTTTTATGGTGGGTTCCACTGATCCTAAAGGTTAGTGGAGAATTGATTTCAGGTCAATTTGATGTATGGTTAGCTCTAATTAATTAGAGATCCATTTTGGGTGTTTAAGCCAATTAGGGTTGTTTTAAATGAACTAACTCAAAACCTATTTTTCCTAGGGTTCTCTGGTCATAAGGAACATCATCAAATTTTCCTAGAATTTATTTCACAACATGCTATTTATTGGAATTAAAATACTCAAAATAGTAACATGAATTTGAAAAATCAATAACTCTTCATAGGGATGGCCTCTGACTTTGGAAAATTCAGGGAATGTTCCCAAATTCAGAGGCTTCAAAAGCCCTATGGTCTCATGCCATGGTGAATTGTATGCATGCATGGAGAATTAAAAGTATGCAGAGAGTAAATAAATTATATAAAAAAAATACTTGATGAAATTAAATGATTTCTTTTCCACATTATTCTCCTCTGTTCACTGAGCAAGAGGGTATTTTTATTTTATTTTTCTGATTTTTCTACACAAAGTTAAGAATTTTTGAAGTTTAGGGAATTAAATAAATCAAAAAATACCCTAATTTTCTATTTATCCACGCGGCGCCGTGTCAACCTTGGCAGCTCCGAAACGCCGCGTGGCACGCTCCCATTCGACGCCGCCACCTGACTCAGCGCTCCCGGGGCCCGCTGTATCGTTCTGTCTTCTGATCCGACGCGATCCTGGCCGTCCGCCCGCGCGTGTATTAAATGAACGACATCCGTTCATCATCCCCAAGTGTTCTCACCCGAGAGCCGTCCACACTAAATCCCTAATATCTCACTCGATACTCAATGGATTTTCATGTTCTTATGCTCTATGGATTCGTCTTGAAGAGACGAACACATCTATACGGCTATCATGCATTGAAATTAAAGCATTCAAAATGGAGAATCTCTAGAAGCTCGGGATGAAGAATTAGCTCATACCTTTGCTCAGAGAAGTGTGGCTTCAATCTGAGAGTTGTTGCACCTTCGATTGGATCCTAGCAAGCTCCAGATGAAGTCTCCCGGTCTGGTGAATTGTCTAGGTTGGATTTCGACCAAGCCCGATCACAAAGCTTGGAGGCCTGGAGCAATTGGGTGGCTCGGAGATGGGGTTTTTTCGGTGGACACCTTCCCTTGGTCCGGTGAAGGTGTAGAACCAATCAATTTGGGGATTGGCTCACTGTGGAGAAGTGTCTTGTTTTTGGGCCTAGATTTCAACTCTGAAATTGAGCTCACAGAGAAGAAATGGCAGGGGGATCTCGGTGGGGATCAAGTGCTCTGTGTATGGGGAGGAGTCTGGAACAATTTTGGCAGAGTTTCCTTAAGGTTTGTTTCAGCACCTCTCATGGCCGAGAGGGGTGGTGTTTAAATAGGAGAGGGTGGAGGGCCTCCCAGGAGAGTTAGGGCTTGGGATCAGCTGCTCTTGGCAAGAGAAGAACAACTCCAATGGCCACGGGGATGGGGCGGCTCAACGGGTGAGAATTCCAAGTTGGGCTCACATGTGAGCTCTCGGCCATGGTGTTTTCCGGCGGCCTGGTGGCTGGCCGGCCATGCATTGGTCACCATCTTGTTCAGGTGGGTCAGGGCTGGGGTTTGGTGCATTCAATTGAGGTTTGACATGTGTAAAGGGTTTGATTTAGATGGAATGGGGGAGGAGCTAATTTTGAGTCTAAATGGGTCAACCCACCCATTTGGGCTTGGTGCACCCCTCAAGGTGGCTTTGGATGCTGTGGGGGATCAAAGGGATCAGCTGGTTTAGCATGGAGAAGTCTCCATCCAAATATATTTGGATTAAATTTAAGTTTAGGTGAAACATGATTAAGGCTAATGAGCTTTAGGGATTAAGGAAAGCCCTCCCTCTTCTTACCCAATATGGCATGGTGGAGTGTCCAAAGCTCTCATGGCTCACATGTGGCTCATGCATGGCTTCATGGCTCACCTTTGGCTTGGCAAAAAGTTTGGTCAATTTCATGAAAATGGATTTTAGGAATTTTTGGTAATTTGATGGAAATTTGTATGAAACTTGATTTGGAATTATTTGATGATGAAATTAGGACTTAGGTAATGGCTTTAATTAAGTGGATGACAAATGGAGATGTCATGTGGGCTTTAAGGTAGTGGGCTTTTGAATTTTAAAATGGATTTTGGGATGAAATTTTGGTAAAGGCTTGGGCCAAATAATTGTTGGGTTTAGCTCATAGATGTGTCATGAGTGACTTGAAGCAAATTGGGGGTGATTTGGGTTTGAATTGGGTTGAATTTGGGCTCTTTTGGTGAATGGGCCAATATAGGTCCAAGTGGGCCAAGTTGGGCCAATGTTGGGCTAGGGTTGAAATTGATGTAAATTCAATGTTGAGAAATGTTTATGAGAGTGTTTCAAAGAGGTTTTACCTTTGGTTGGGCTTTGATTTTGGGGTTTGGGCCCATTTGGGTTAGGTTTGAGTTTAGGTCAAAATTGGGCCTTTTAGCTTTGGGTTGAATTTGAGTGGGGTTTGGGTCTAAATTTTGGGCAAATCATGTTAGTGTTTTGCTTGTGGGGAGGCTAAGGAAGATTTAGAAAAGATTTGGGGTTAATTGGAGTTGAATTGGGTGAATTTGGGTTAAGTTTGGGTTGTGGGTCCAAATTGGGCTTTAAGGCCAAAAGTGAAATTGGATCCAAATGTCAATCAAATTGGACTTAGATTTGGTCTATATTGGTGTTGGGAATGTTGAATTGAAGTTTAGAACTGAATTGGACCAGAATTTGGGTCAATTGGGTAGGTTTGGTTAGACATTGGGTTCACTTTGGGTTAAAATGGGTCAAATTGGGGGTTTTGACAAAACTAGGGCAAATTGACAAAATTGGCCCATGGTGTAGTTGGACAAAATGAAATTGGGAATATTTGGGATTTTCTGGAATTTTCTGGGAATTTTCGGAATTTTTTGGATTTTTTGGCCAAGAGGGGTATTTTGGGTATTTGGAGGGTATTGGGAGGTATTTTTGGAATTTTTGGTATTTTTGGGTATGGATGATCAATTTGGGTGATGTGGAAATGTTTAGGAATGATTTTGGAGGATTTTGGGTAATTTGAAAATTTTGCAAAAATTTGGGTAATTTCAAGAGTTTTGGGTATGCTAAGCGGGTGTAGGGTCCCGGGGGTCAAAAATTGAAAATTTGGGAAATTTAAGATTGGGTGGATGTAAGTGGAATGAAATCATTTTGGTTGAGCCATGAAGCCATATCAAGCCTATATGAGCCATGAAGCCATATCAAGCCCATATGAGCCATGAAGGGACTCATTTGAGGCATTCACTATGTTGTTCCTAACCCTCTTAGCCAAGGGCTCAGGGGTTAAGGACCATCCATGTGAATCACCTACATGAGTCAGGAGGTCAAGTTGGGTATGGGTGTGTTTTTTAGGAAGTGTGTGAAAGTGTAGTGTATAGGTGTAGTGTGTAAGTGTAGTGTGTGTGTAAGTCGCCCCTTCACTGCGACCGGGCCACCAGTGAGCGGTCCTAAGGCCAAAGAGTCCTATAGGAACTCATCCTTTAAACTTCCACATTTGATTTCAACCCTCTAGGTGATTAGGGGTCTATAGTCAAGTTTGTGGAGTTTGCAGGGAGTTAAGAAGTGGTTTGAATTTCTAAAAGGTGGGTCCCAATTCTAGTCCTCTAATATAGTCAAAGGAAAAGCCTAAGGCTAGATCCTAAGCACTAAAAAGAAGAAGAGAAGACCTCATCAAAAATGAGGTCAACACCAAGGAAGACATGATGCACTCAAAACACTCTTCTTAAGACTCATGAATGAAAATAGGAGTTGGGGCAAGTGTTTCTCTTAATCCAAGGCCATTTTATAGACTTTATAGGTTCATAACCAGACCTTATACGTTTTAAAACTCCAAAAGAACTTCAAAAACCACTTCCCTATGATTTAGGCTTCTATAACCTCATTTATCACATATTTCATAACTCCGGCGCCTAGCGCCAACTAGGCGACGCTTAGCCGCCAGTGCTCAATTAGCACAGGTCTGCAAAATATCCAAAATTTCATTTCGACTCCTCTAAGTCATAAAATAAGGTCAAATAAAGACTATTATAACATAAAAAACTCCAAAATACTATTACTAAAACATAAAAATAAACTAAACAAAGCACACAAAGAAAACATAAAGCAAAGCACACCGATAACTATGGGTTGTCTCCCACAAAGCACTTGGTTTAACATTTTCAAGCTGACACACCTAGAACTCATTCTTAGTGACCCAACATCAAATTCTAATCGGATTTAAGTTTATCAACAAAAAATAAGGTTTAAGTCTATGATCGTTAACTTTATATATTTTTCCAGTCTTAGGATCTTCAATATCTACAGCTCCATAGGAATAAACTTTTATCACAATAAATGAACCCATCCACCTGGACTTAAGTTTTCCAGAAAAAATTCTTAATCTGGCATTATATAGAAAAACTTTCTGTCCTGGCACAAGATTTTTAGTAAGAATCTTCTGATCATGCCATAACTTCATCTTTTCCTTATAAATCTTAGCATTTTCATAACATTCATTCCTTATCTCTTCAAGCACATTTAATTGCAATAATCTTTTCTCAACAACATCTTTCAAATTATAATTGAACTCTTTAATAGCCCAATATGCTTTATTCTCAAGTTCAATATGCAAATGACAAGCTTTTCCAAAAATCAGCCTATATGGGGGCATTCTTAAAGGGGTTCTGTAGGCAGTCCTATAGGCCTACAAAGCAAATCCAGTTTGATTGACCAATCCTTTCTGTTTGGATTAACAGTTTTTTCCAATATTCTTTTAATTTCACGATTAGATAATTCAACCAAACCACTTGTCTGAGGATGATAAACAGTAGCAATGCGATGATTTAAATGATATTCTTTTCTAATCTCTCAATAATCGCATTTTTAAAATGACTTCCCCCATCGGTTATGATTACTCTTGGTATTCCAAATCTGTAAAATATATTATTTCTTAAAAACTTTGCAACACTTTGACCATCACATCGAGGTAAAAGGAATAGCTTTAATCCATTGGAAACATAATGTACTACTATCAAAATATACACATTTCCGAGAGATGGTATAAATGGACCCATGAAATCTAATCCCCAAACATCAAATATTTCAACTTCCAACATATAATTTAGGGGCATCTCATTTCTTCTAGAAATATTGCCTACACACTGACATCTATCACAATTTTTAATATATGCATTCACATCCTTAAAAATTGTAGGCCAATAAAATCTAGATTTTAAGACTTTATATGTAGTTCTTTCAACTCCAAAATGTCCCCTATAATCAGAATGATGACATTTTTTAATAATTTCATAAGTTTATTCCAAAGGTACACATCTTCGAATTATAAGATCCTTTCCTTGTTTGTATAAAAATGGGTCATCCCAAAAATAAGTCTTAGTATCAGACAGAAATTTCTTCTTTTCCTGGTATGTCAAACCATAGGGCATAATATTACTGATAATAAAGTTTACTATGTCAGCATACCACGGAACACACCACTCATCAACAGTAAATAATTTTTAATCAGGAAAATGTTCATAAATTTCTTCAGTATCACAGAGAGATTATTCATTTTCAAGCTTGGACAAATGATCAGCAATTTGATTATCAGAACCCTTCTTATCTACTATCTCAAAATCAAATTATTGCAAAAGAAGAATCCATCTAATCATCTTGGCTTTACATTCATTAAATATTTGATAGCAGAATGATCAGTATGCACCACACATTTAGTTCCAATTAAATATGATCAAATTTTATCAAAGGCAAATACTATAGCTTATAACTCTTTCTTAGTAGTGGAATAATTAATTTGAGCATCATTAAGAGTTTTACTTGCATAATAAATAACTTTGAAAATTTTAACATATTTCTGACCCAAAACAGCACCAATAGCATTATCAATAGCATCACACATTAATTTAACTGATTTTTCCCAATTTGGTGAATTATAACAGGTGCAGTGATTAATTTTTTCTTTTAATGTTTCAAAGGCTTTTAGGCAATCATCATCAAAATAAAAAATTGCATCCTTTTCCAGTAAACAACATAAAGGTTCTGTAATTTTTGAAAAGTATTTGATGTAACGCCTGCAGAATCCAGCATGTCCCAAAAAACTTCTAATTTCGCTTACATTGGTCGAGCAAGGTGAATTAGAGAAAATTTGAATTTTTGCAGGATCTACCACTAAATCTTTTTTTAAAATCCAATGTCCTAATACAATTCCTCCTGCTACCATAATCTGACATTTTCCCAGTTAAGGACTAAATTAGTTTCTTCAGAGCGTTTTAGAACTTTAGAAAAATGTTCAAAACATGATTCAAATAAAATTCCAAACACTGAAAAGCATCCATAAAACTTCAATCCCATTTTCAATTAAATCACATAAAATAGCCATCATACATCTCTGAAATGTAGTAGGGGCATTACTTAAACGAAGGGCACTCTTCTAAAAGTAAACGTACAGTAAAGAGTGGTAAACATAGTTTTCTCTTGATCCTCAGGAGCAATTTGAATTTGGTGATAACCAGTATATCCATCCAGAAAATAAAAGTATTTATGCCCAGCCAGTCTATCCAGCATCTGATTTAGAAATGAAATTGGAAAATGATCTTTCCATGTGGCAAGTTTTAATTTTCTATAATCAATGCATATTCACCACCTTGTAGCTTGTCTTGTTGGAATCATTTCATTATTTTCATTAACAGTCACAGTTACTCCTCCTTTCTTAGGAACACAGTGAATAGGACTAACCCATGCACTATCTAAAATAAGGTAGATAATTCCAGCATTCAACCACTTCAAAATTTCATTCTTAATAACATCATTCATGATAGGATTTAATCTCCTTTGGGGATCAGCCTGAGGTTTGCAATTATCTTCCATAAGAATTCTGTGCATACAAATTGAAGGACTGATTCCTTTAATATCAACAATTGTCCATCCAAAGGCTTTCTTATACTTTTTAAAAATTTCAAGCAAACTCTCTTCTTCTTTTTCAGTCAATTGAGATGAAATTATAACAGGAAAGGTTAAGGATTCACCCAAAAGAACATACTTCAAATGATCAAGAAGCATTTTTAGCTCAAGTTCAGGAGGTTTTTCAGTTAATGGACCATAGGATTTATCTTTTTCAGTCATATCCAACAATTCAAAATTATCATGAACATAATTTAATTCTTCCTCATGAAAATCTTCAGAATGATGTCACTCCTCTTCTTACTTATGTTCCAATTCTTCTCTTTCAGATTTTTCTTCATAAGTTGACTTGAACTGACATTCACTCAAATATCTGATAACATCCATCCTATAACATTCATCATCTTTACCTATTGCAGGATATTTCATCGATCTCGAAATATTGAATGTAACAGTTTGATCATTAACCCTCATCGTTAATTCCTCTTTTTGCACATCTATCATTGCTCTACCTGTGGCTAGGAAAGGTCTTCCTAAAATGATGGGTATCTCTTTATCTTCCTCTATATCAAGCACAATGAAATCAACAGGAAAGATAAATTGATCCACTTTAACCAAAACATCTTGTATAGCTCCTTTTGGATATGTGATTGAACGATCTGCTAAATGCAGAGTTATAGTAGTTGGAGTTATTTCTCCTAGTCCAGTCTTTTGAATATTGATAGAGGCATAAGGTTAATGCTTGCACCCAAATCAGATAAAGCTTTTCCATAGAATCTATCTCCAATTGCACATAGAATTGTGAAACTACCAGGATCTTTAATCTTTTTAGGAAGCTTTTTCTGAATTATTGCGATGTAGTTCTCAATAAGTGCAACTATCTCATTATCTTCAAACTTTTTCTTTTTGTTGAGAATTTCTTTCAAAAATTTCACATAGCTCGGTATTTGTTCTAAGGCTTAAACAATTGGAATATTAATGGTAAGCTTCTTAAATATCTCCAAGAGTTTTGAAAATTGCTTATCCAACTTTTGTTGACGAAGTCTCTAAAGAAATGGAGGTGGTGGCTTTTCCAAATCAACCTTAGGTAGAGAAATTGGTCTTTCTAAACCTTTCTGAGCATCCTCTTTTGGTTCTTTAATCTCTTCCTTCTCTACTTTAGTATCTTTCTGAACTCTACCTTCCAACTCCCTTCCACTTCTTAGTTAAATTGCTTTTATATGCTTTTTATTCTTAGCTCTTAGATTCACTTCAGTTTTACTTGGAAGTATTCTTTAGGATCTATTACTTAATGAATTTACACTTTGTCCCAATTGATTTTCAGTATTTATATGGTTGCTCCTTGTATTTGCAATTGATTTCCCATATGTGACACCACTTCTTCAATATACAACTTCTTCTCCTTTAATTGTAAAGCATTATTAAAACATGGAGGATAGGTTAGTCTATAATTATTATTTCCTCGATTTTTCCAGTTCCCCAATGAGTTTACTTGGTGGTTCCCCAATTGTTGATTAATACCACCCTGATTATTGGTATTCCAGTTAAAGTTTGGATGATTCTTCCAACCTGAGTTATAATAATTGGAATATGGGTTATTATGCTTGCTTATAACATTTAAAGTTTCTGGTGAAGAATATGAATCAACCATTTTGGCTTAATGAGTTTTCTTGAATCATGCACTTTGGCTGAGAAAAATTCATTCAAATTGGTCTATCTTCCATAAAATTGTAGCAACTTGATTTGCTAACATTGCAAAAGCATCATTTTCATGAACACTGAATACCTTTTAGGATTTAACCTTTCAGAAGGCCATTGAAAATTAGTAGCCATTTCTTCAATTAAAGCATAAGCATCAGAAAACTATTTAGACATTAATGATCCACCAACAGTAGGTTCGATAATTGATCTAAAAAGATCCAACTAATCCATTGTAAAAGGTTTGAATTATTAACCAATCTGGTATCGAATGATGTGGACATTTCCTGAGGAGATCTTTAAATCTTTCTTATGCTTCATATATTGATTCACCATCAAACTGACAAAAAATATAATATCATTTCTCAACTTAGCAGTCTTCGATGGTAGAAAATATTTAGCAAGAAATTTTTGTGCTAAATCACCCCAAGTTCTGACGGATCTAGGTGCTAACGAATTTAACCGTATCTTAGCTTTATCCCTTAGTGAGAAAGGAAAAAGTCTGAGTCTAATAACATCATTTGAAACACCATAATATTTAAAAGTAGCACACAACTCTAGAAAATTAGCAAGTTGCAAATTAGGATCTTCAGTTGTTTCTCCCCCAAAATGATTATTAGACACCATTTGGATAATATTAGGTTTAAGATCAAAGGAAATAACAGCTACAGCATGGTGTTGAATACTAACATGATGTTCATCCATTATATGGATGGCATAATCTGTTAAAGGTCTCAATTCTTAATTGATGCCAAAATTTTGATTTTGATGATTTTCCATTTCTTGAATACTTTTATCTTTTTCAGAATTTTTCATTTTTTTTATTTTTCTTATAGTTTTTTCTAATTCAGAATCGTAAGGCACTGATACTTCATCACCTAAACTACACATACAACAATAATATAAAACAAAACACAACACACTAACAAAAATAAAGAAAAGTAAAAATTTAAATTTTTCTTAATTTTCTTTAAAAATGCAGTTTTAATTAATTTCCCCGGCAACGGCGCCAACAACTTGATCCCCGATAAATATATGTGCACCAAATACTTGACACTACACCGAGTATATGTGCTGATGATTTAGATATGACTTTATAATATGGGATACTACGCAGGTATACCTATCATTTATCAAGTAATATAGGACTTTCTGATTAAGCCCCGAGATATCGAACCCGCAGGGAAATATAAAAGTCTTTTTAAAGAAATAAGAAAATTATATTTTTACTTTTTAAATCATTTTTGAAAGTATGTTTTGATTTGTAAAGTTTGAAATTTGTTTTTGGTATTTTTGATATAAAGTTAAGGAGGAAATGAAAATTATCAGAATTTTAAAACACGATATAAATCACTAGAAAATAAAATATCTTTTTTTTCTCTTACAAAGAAGTAATAATTATGAATGTATTGTTGTGGAAATATTTAAATGTGTTGTGACAAATAGGAGCAAATTTATTCATTACCCTTACTTGGTTCTATAAAAAACATTGGTTAATTTGAAATGTTAAAATTTTGAACATGGTTAAGCAGGGAAGATACCAGCTCTCACTCTAGTGTTCCCTCGATTCCCTCCACCCGGGGGCTAACTTCCCATAACAAAATTTAAAATATCAAACAAAATTAGGGGGTTTAGCCATCACTCTAAAGACCTCCAATTTTAATCCGCATTAAAAAACATATCTCCTAATATATTTGCATTCAATTATATGAACTACAATTCTCACCCATATAATTGCATGTGACTTATGTCAATTGTTGTTTGATACAATATTGCATTGGATCTTACATAATCCCACAATAAATTTAACATCTTAACTAGCCAAATTAGGAATTAAATTAAGTTTATGGAATTAAATCTTCACAACTTATTCCAACTTTAAACACTTATACATTCCACAGCAATCCTACATAATTTAACTACTTTTTTATTTAAGAAAGAAAAAGATAAAGAAAACTACTCAGATCTCATGTAGAAAACACAAGAAAACATTGATTTCAAAATAGAAATCATAAAGAAAACGCAACAAGGAAAACTAAATATAAAAAAAAAGTTAACACTTATCTGAAAATCCTTTCCAGAAGACTCTGGAAGTTCTTAACTTTCCACAGGACAACACTACAGAGGTTGGCGCCCAACTCTGTTGACTCCAACTCTGACTTTAAACTTCAATAAGAACTAGATAAATGGATGAAAGAAAATTGGTGGAAAGAAGGTTTCACACCAACCCTTTCTCCTCTTAAAGTAAATTAACTATACTATATACTATAAAAGACTGAAAGTAAACCTAGAAAAGAACTCTGAAATTAGAAAAGACTCTTGAAAACTAGACTCTCTAAAAAAACTCTCTAACCTCTAATCTCCTTTAGACTCATTACATGAAATAATTTTAATAATTTTCCAAAAGGTGTCTTGTTGTCTCTTCAAATTATGTCGCGATTCAATGTATCGACCAAAAGATGTATCCCTTTATTCAAATTTACCACCCATGGGAAGTTAAGGAAGTCACCACCAAGAGTTGCTTCAAACACCCCTTGAAATTTGCACCAAAAATGAAGAAAATTCGATTTTTAACTATGGCAGCTAAGCACCGACCTGGCGGCGCTTAATGTTAATTTTTTATTTTTTTCAATTTTTGCTCCGAATTTGATCCAATTTTGCTCCTTTGATCATAATCACTCATTTTCATTATACCTGCAAGAAAAACGCAACATATGTTCCATTAAAGTGCAATATCATCAAAAATAGATATAAAAATGTGCATAAAAATACTATATATTTTAGGTGTATTAGGCGACATTGTTATTTAACATGTGAACTTATAAGCAGGAAAGTACAGTAAGGAAAGTGCAGGAAAAGAAGGTATTGTAATCAATGAAAAAGCGTATCTTTCGAGTTTTCTCGTTCCTCTACCTAAAACTTTAGTACATTATGCAGTAAAAATCTATAATTTTATAGAAAGCAAACCCTATAGATAGGTTCGTCATAAGCCTACCAATTCCTATGTCAAAACTTGGTGGGTCCTTTTTATTTTAGTGTATAGATAATTTCTTAAGCAAGGCATAATGAGTTTAATCATCCTTCATGGTATCAAAAAGAGTATGAGAAAGGTTCAGTGATCGGGCCCCTGACATCTCAAAATTCTTGAAAAGTCTCGAGTTAATTCAAAACCTATTATGTCTTTCAATGAGCAGTGATGTTTCGATTATCACTAATAATAGGAAAATTATCACATATAATTTAATTTGTTAAATAACATATGTTATGGTCTGTTAAGGGGCAAGTTTGTTCATTGAAAGACATTGCCTATCTTGATTTTAAAGTGGATTTGTATTGTTTAAAAGAGTGTGAAATTTATTAAGTTTTTCTTCAAAACCTCATTAATCATATTTGATGCATCCTAGGTCACTACCAAACCCTTAAAAATTTAGTGGGTATATTTGCAATTGTAAAAAAAAGCTAAACATGTGAGTGTGATTCTTATCAGAATATTAAATTATAATTTGAACACCAATAGGGGGGTATTGAATTAGTGAATTATTGACTTCCAAGGTCAAAACCTAATGTTAAGGACCATTTAATTTTTATTATCGTCCAAATAAAAATAATTAAAGAAATTGTCAATTTACCCTTTAATGTGAAGAAAGTGGGATTAGTTTCTACTGCTTACCCCTTCTATGTTTTAATCATTTAATCATGTTAATTAAGATCATTCATTGCTCATTTCCCACTTTAATTAAGCCTAAATATTAATTAAGCTCAAATCATAAAAAATTACAATTCTGCCCCTAAGGACCTAACACTTCATAATTTATCAAATTCAATGCAAATGACTTTGAGATCTTTATGGTACTCTCCCCTTGAGTCAATTAAAATATCAGAGAAGAAAATGTGATTTTTTTTAATTTATATAACTGTTTTAATACAAAATAGGGATTTTAAAACATAATTTTATAATCTGGACAACACACATGACCTAAACCTAAAAAAATTACTCGAGGTTCATTTAGCTCAGGAACCACTTGGGCCAAATTTCATTATTATTTTACTTTTAATTTAATTATTAAAATTATCTTATATTTTTTTTAAGTAATACTTAAATATAAAATGTAATTTAATTTATAAATTGAGTTTTATATTTTTCATAAATCTCTCTGAGGTCAGGGAACCCAGAAAAATAAATTTCATGCTTTTACGAATTATATTTTAATTATTAGAATTATTTTAGTGAAAATTTAAGAAAAATTCAATTTTAATCATTTAAAAAATATTTTTAAGCATTCAAAATTTAATATCTTTACTTTGAAAATTATGAAAGTTATTCCAATTGATCCTAAATGATCAAGAGACAATTTAGAAAAATTTTCATATACTTTATTAATTTTGTGATTATTTTTAATTTTTAAATGTTAAAATATTCAAAATAGGTTTAAAAAAGGTAAATTTTATTTTAATTCAAATTTTATTTTTCTTATGTTCCCCTGCTCATGGAGAACTCCCAAAACCAATTTTGTAACTTTTTTAGTTATATTTTTATTACTATAATTATTTTAGTGTCAAAATTACCAATTCTCATAAAAAAAATCAAATTTAGTGGGTTAATTAACTCCAATTCTCTTAAATTTTTTTATGGGGAGTTCCTCTATCCATAATTTTTTTGACAAAAACATTAATTTTTTTAAGCCATTCACATGTTTACTTTATCCTATTTAATTTTGTTTTAGTTTTAGGATTTAATGTTGACTAGAGATATTTTAATTCATGTTAATTTTTTCCTTGGGTCCTCTGATTACAAGGAACCTACCAAATAATATTTTATATTTTTTTGACAAAAACACTAATTTTTATAATTATTTTACCAAAATAGTGACCATAGGCTTGAAAATTAGGGATCTCTTCATAGGTATCTCCCATGACTTTGGAAAAATCAGAGAAGATCCACCATGGAAAAGAGATCAAAAATCCAAAGATCATGTCATGGTAAAATTTCTAAATGAGTGAAAAATCAAAAGACTAAATATTGTATTCAAGAAATTAAAAATTAAAGTTACATTAAATAAAATCGAAACCAGTTCCACATTGTTCTCCTCTATTCACTGAGCAAGTGGGTATTTTTATTTTATTTTTATGATTTTTTTACACCAAGATATGGATTTTTTAATTTTGACTAATTTAAATTACTTGATAAATCCTAATTTCCTATTTAAGTGATGCAGTGTCAAGTCAACCTCAGTCAGCTGCCATGCATCTCTGCTGTGTCATTCCATCTTCTCATCTGGAGCATTCTAGAGTGTCGATCCATTACACGTGCGATTGGACAATTAGGGTTCATCGTCTTCACCTGATTCATCTTGCAGACTGTCCACCTTCCAGGAATAAGAACTTGAGCTAGATTTAAACAAATTGACTCGGATTTGATCATAGAGCTTCATCTAAGTGAGACGAACACATCTATATAGCTTATACAATATGGAATACAGTATAAATGCATGGAGGATGAAATTATCTCGGGAGGAGGAGGAGGTTCAATACCTTTGTCTTAAAGGGAAGGCCTCAATCAGATTGGTTGCTCACCTTCTTTGTGACTTTGCAAAGCTTTAGCAAGCAGCAACTTGAGCTCTCCCTTTGACTGGGTATGAGTTTGATCAGACTCGATTTCAGGTGGTGATCAAAGTGTTGTTTGGAGGCTGTCTATGATGGGGCTTAGAATAAGGAACCTCCTCTCTTGATCTAGTGAAAGTCTAGAGCAAGTTGGTTTAGGGTTTTAGGCAGTGAGGAGGTGCAATTAGAAATGTCCTAGTTTCGACTGAGGAATGATCTCATAAATTGGGCTCAAGTAGGGAAATTGAGGGCCTAGAAATGGTGAGATTGCACTTAGAAGGTCTCAAAAAAGCTCTTGTAAGATTTTGGCTGAGTCTCTCCAAGGATTCTAGCACTCTACAATTTAGCCGTGAAGGGTGGCTTTTATATCCATGGATGGAGGGGGGAGCTCAGGGGGCCAAGTGGGGTGACAGAGCTTGCTTGTGTGGAGGGCTAAGCAGCGCAAGCATCCAATGAGGGATTGCCATAGAGGATTGCTTTAATATTTGGTTGAAAGGGGTATAGTGGCGCTCAGTTTTAGTCTATTTCTGGCGGCTAGGCTAACCGATAAAGACAGAGAAGGTGACAGCAAAGAAAGGGAAGGTAAGGGAAGGTTTTAGTGCATTGAAGTGGCTTGCTTAATGGAGGTTGCTTGAACTAATGGGTTTAGTGAAAAATTTGGGAGAAGTTGACTTAAGTGAAAACCTTTGGTCCATAGCTCATTTGGTTGGGATTTAGTGGCTCTTGGCTGGTCCCTGGGTTCCCAAGGTTGGCTGTGGTGGAGTCAATTTAGTGAATTTGGCTATGTTTAGGTGGCATTAGGTTATGGCTTCAATTTGGGTCATTTGTATCAAGGTTGGGCTAGCTTGGGTTTGATTTTGGGTTTAGGCCAAATGATTGTTCAAAGTGGCATATATGATTGTCATGAATTATGTGGAAAGGGTTTGGAATGATGTTGAAATGGTATAGGAAGTGGAACAAGCTTGAACTGGTGATGAGGCCAATTTTGGGACAATTAGACTAGCTTGGGTTTAGTTTAGGCTAAGGTTGGGTCAAGGGTCAATTGATGGTTCCAAAAGGTGTATGGGGATGTCTTAAAGAGTTTTCAACATAAATTGGGTGGCAATCTTAGGATCATGGCATCCAATTTGATGGATTTTGGACATGTGACATATTTGGGGTAAAACTGGGAACTATTTGTTTGATTGAACTTGGGTGAGGTTTGGGCTCAAATATGAGGCAATTTATGGTTCAATTTTGTTTATTGGAATGTCATGAAGAGTTTATAGTTCAAAATTTTGGGAAATTTAATGACATTGGCTTCAATTATTGGGAAATTTGGTCATATGGTCAAAATTGGGGCTTTCTGGTTTAGGTTTAAATTGGGTTCATATGTGGGCCAGATTGAGCTTGAATTTGGTTTTAATTGGGAATGTAGATGTCGAATCAAATTTTTGAATTGGAATTGGGGAGAATTGAAGTCAATCGGGTGGATATTGGTGGTAATTTTGGCATTTTGGACTTAAAGGGAAAATTTCAGACTTTTGGTCAAATTTGGCTAATTTTGTCAAATTGGGTTAATGTAGTGGTTCAAAATTTAAATTGGGAATGTTTGGAGGGTTTTGGGAATTTTTTGAGAATTTTGGAATTTTTGGAATTTTGGGCTAGGAGGGGCAATTTGGTAATTTTAGGAATTTTGGGGCTATTTTGGGAAATTTGGTAAATTTGGGTATTATTGGTCAATTTGAGTAGTGGAGATTATTTTGGGATGATTTTTGAGGGATTTTGTTAATAATGGTTGATTTTGGGAATTTTGGGCAAAATTGTCATTTCGTAAAGTTAAGGGGTAAGGGGTTCAAAGTTTGAGACTTTTGGTAAGGTGGGGTATCAATTGGAAATTTTTAATCATTTGAATCATGGTCCAAGGGAATTCCCCATTTGGATCCTCCATGTGCTGGTACTAGCCAAACCCTAGCCCGGGGCTAAGGGCATGGGGAAACCACCCACATGAGTTTCCAAAGACTAATGGAATCAGAGAGGAAGGTGTCTAGCTTAGGGTTGTGAGTAGTGTGTAAACGTGTGTATGTGTATGTTAACTACAGACCTCCCAAGGTTAATCCTAAGACTTCACCATCCTATAAGGAACTTCTCTTGAGCTTTCTTATTCTTGGTCTCATCCTCCCAAATATTACAGGTTAGACCTTTACATATGAATTTCCAAGTGCAGCCAGAAAGAAGCTTGTTTTTCTTGGTGAATTTCTTAGAACTATGGCTAGACCCTATGACATTCTTAAAGAAAGACTAGACCTCAACAAAAGTGAGGTCAAGAAAGACTAGACCTCAACAAAAGTGAGGTCAACAAACTTAAGGACAACTAGTATATGGGCCATTTCAAATGACAATAAAATATTATACAGTCAAGAAGGAAGAAGTCCACTTAATCAAAATTAGGCCATTTGTAGTAACACTAAAATTATCTTTGTTATCTACATTGGAGAAAACTTTGAAATGCTTAGTAGAAGAAGGGTCAAAAACTGAGAAGGTGGAGAGTTCAGTTTCTAATATGAAAATTAAATCACACTTACTAGTTTTGATGTAATATGAATATCAATATTAATTTTAAAAACATTCTTCTAAGTGAGGATACTGAGAAAAAATGTAGCTTATTATTGGGATTGGGAAGCTCTCCCAAGATTTACCTTTATTAACACTAGAGATGGATCATAGGGATGAAGATGGCATAGAAGAGGCTTTGATCAAATATACTAAATGATTAGCTATGAGATTTTATAAGGGTATATTATGGTATTGCTCTTGATTAGTTAGCTAATCAACTATATTTTTATGCTTTAAGCACCTTAGTTCATTCAACATTGTGGAGGAATCATGAGCAGATGACTCAAAACTTTTGAAAGATTAGATTAAGAATGTTGAGGTTATGGGAAAAGAAGGAAGGAGGAGTTTTTCCATGAGAAGGTAGGGGGCTTTGAATAGTCTGCTACTGCTCATAGGAGGCCTCTGACTAGCATTAGTCCTGCTATATGTGCTACCACAACAAGTTAAAATGAATTGCAATAGGTTTTTGGTTTTTTAGATATGAGCTATGTGGAGGGATCATGAGCAAACTATAAAGTAAGATCTTGAGTGAAAATTTATACATTCATAAAAAATATGTTGGATGATGTTTTGGCCTTTGATCGAAATAGTTATGAAATTTAGAAGATCAGATTTAGTTTGATTTGAATGTTTACTCAAACAAAGGTAAGATGATAGCATTTAGCTATTAGAGAATTGATACCTAAGGGAAACATAATTTTTCTAGCTATCTTATATATCCCATTTTTTGACTAACAATACATGGGAAGGTTGTGGAACAAAACCTAAATGAGGGGCTCTTTGGAATCCTCCAGCTTAAACCCATGTGCCTAACTTTTAGAAGTAGATGTTTTGTCATTAATAAACTAATAGTCTATGACCGAAACCTTATCCATACCCTTAGAAAATTAAATTTAAAAAGGAAAAAAAATATTAAGCAAGTGAGATGACTTTGACAATATCTCATAACAGCCACAATTTGTCAATATCATGGTGGATATTATGATAAAAATATTATTTGCCTAAAAGACAACTAACAAATGGAATTCCATTATTTTGATTCTTTATCAATTTCTTCAATTAAAAAGGAAATATTATCGTTAGGATAGAGAATGAAAGGATACTAGCCAATAATAAAGGATATATATGAATAGGAGAAAAAGGGAATGGAAGCGAGGTTTATAGGGAGCTGAGGGCAAAGCCCCAAAGCAAAATGGAAGACAAAAAGGAGGATTTGTTGAGTACATGGCCATGGTTTCATAGAACAAATGAAAAGAATAAGGAAGTGGAAAAGGAAACCCTAACAGAGCATTTTCACCTAAAATATTTGTATGGAAATTTACATACATTCCACACAATTTCTTATGTATATAGATATAAAACTCCTAAAATTTAGATATTCATACTTAAAACACTATAGTGTTAAAAACCAACACATGAAAGTGTGTATTTTATATTGAAAATGTTAAAAATTATGGTATTTTTGATGTTATATTAAGGTTTAGAGTATTATGATGTAAATATGAAAGTTTAGATGTTACATATGTAAATAAAAACGATTTGAATGGTAAGCATGTAAATGCTCCAATTATTTAATATAAATTCAATAAATACTTAGAGAAATGATATTTTCATAATATGGGATCAAATTGTATATATTTAAAACTCTATGTTCGGTGGAGAAATTGCAGAACATTCTCTCCAAAAAATCTGTTATGTTGAGACATTTCCTTGTCCTTAATCTTCAAATTGTATTAATTATCTTGAAGACTTGCAATTCATGTTATTTCTTGCTTTTTCCAACCTTTACTTTGACCTTATAAAAATTTTTTCTTTTGCATTTTTTTCCTATATGATGAATGGATAAACATAAATTTATTCTAAAGGGGATTTTTTGAGGGGTGATTATATACTTTTGAACTTGACGCTTTCATATGCAGTAAGATTTTCGATCATGTTTTAGAATAAAAAGAACGCTCTATTAAATAGCGATTAGAAATAGAAATATTTTTTGATAACTTTATTTGGAAAAGGTAAATTAGAAATTTAATAGATAATTTGTCAAAAATATGAATATATATATATATATATATATATATATATATATATATATATAATGTAGATATATATATATACATATATATAAATAAAGATGAACCATAGACGCAAGTACAAAAGGAGTGAATGTAATTGAATTAACTGATCTCATAAAATAGAAAGGTTGAATTTTCCACAGCGGCTAGCATGTCAACAAGGAATCTGAGGTAGCGTTGTAAATAATTCTACCCCACTCGTTAAATGCGCCATTCCTTTTTTTTTTTTTAATATGCACAATTTTGAATTAAATTGGATTAGCCGGTTCGATTGTTTCAATTGTGAATCAGCCATCCTAATACTTAGGCTCAATGTTCAACAGGATTTATAGAATCTCAGCCACACAAAAATTACATATACTACCTATTTTGATGCAAGATATTATAAACATAGCCAAATTTAAGCGAGTCAAAATAATGATCGTGCTTTTAGATAGCCTGGTTACATAAATAAATAAATAAATTAATTAATTAATTTAAAATCCAATGAAACAATTTATGAGAAGCAAGCGAGCAACCACAAGCAACAAGTGATAATCAAGCCCATGCTAAAATTTTCGTCTACATGCAAATTATGTGACATTAAGGAGTAGGAAATAGTACTTTTATCACTACAAGAAAGAAATTAATTAGCATTGATTTATGGATTAGAGAATTTCTTATGCAAAGTTTGTCGTCAGATTTGCGTGTCTTGTGTTGATTAGAGATGGCTTTTGTATCGCCCTATGTCATTGCAAATAGTTTGTGTCGAAAAGTTTTTGACGATATAATTACTTAATTGCGTCGATAATCAGATTGTGTAGTTGAGGCAAACTAAGTTGCTTTGACAAATGCTAACGTAAATCCGACGCACATTCCCTAAAATTCTAATCTCGTGAGATCGGGCCACATTCGCGATTCTACTATTTGATTGGTTTAAGCTTCCAGCGTGATTGTTCTGCACTATTTTGAGTTTGCATCGTTGATTTCGCTGGTCTTACCTTTCGTTATATTTTTGGAATTTTACGGTCTTCATGTAAAAATTAAAGTTTATGTGTTAGATATGTAATATATAAGAATTGCATGGCTTGTATGTAAAAGTTAAAGTTTGGGTGTTAGATATGTAGTATATATGAATTGTTTGGTTTGTATGTAAAAATCGATATTTATGAGTAAGCTATGTAACAAATAAGAATTGAGTGGAAGGCTTGTAGAAATTGAAGTTTAGGAATTAAATGTATAAAGAATATTATTGTAATTTGTTTGTAAGCATTAAGATTTTACATGTTAGATATGTAATACATAAAAATTGTGTGGTATGTATGTAAAAATTGAAGTTTAGGAGTTAGTTATGTAATACATTAAAATTGACTGGATTGTATGTAAAATTTGAAGTTTAGGTGTTAGATATATAATACATAAAAATTGTGTGACTTTTATGTAAAAATTGAACTTTTTTTGTTAGATATGCTATGCACAAGAAGTGAATGGAATGTTTGTAAAAGTTAAAGTTTATGTTTTAGATATGTAATACAAAAGAATTGAAGTTTATGTGTTAGAGACGTAATACATAACAGTTATATGGTTTGTATGCAAAAATCGAAGTTTGGTTGTTAGATATGTAATGAATATGAATTGAGTGGAATGTATGTGCAAATTGATGATTTGGTGTTAGATATCTAAAACATATGAATTGAGTGAAATGTATGTATAAATTGAACTTGAGATGTTAGATTATTAATACATATGAATTGTATGTACTAGCTGTGTAATGCATAAGGATTGAGTAAAATATTTGTAAAATTTGAAATTTAGGTGTTTGATATGTAATACATATAAAATTTGTGTGGTTTGTATGCAAAAATTGAAGTTTATGTGTTAGATATGTAAAACTTATTAATTGTGTGGATTGTATGTAAAAAATTGAAGTTTATGCATTAGATATGTAATACATAAGAATTAAGTGGAATATTTGTAAAAATTGATGTGTAGGTGTTAGATATGTAATACACATGAATTAAGTGAAATGTATGTAAAAAATAATGTTTAAGAGTTAGATATGTAATACATAAAAATTGTGAGGTTTGTATGTAAAAATTGGTGTTTATTTGTAAGATATGTAATATATAAGAATTGAATAGAATGTTTATAAATATTGAAGTGTAAGTGTTAGATATTTAATACGTGTGAATTGAGTGAAATGTATGTAAAGATTGATGTTTAAGTGTTAGATATGTATGTATTAGGTGAGAATTATGTGGTCTGTAGAGAAAATTGAAGTTTATGTGTTAAAGTAAAATATAAGAATTTTGGGGTTTCGGCGCAAAAATAGAATGTGCTAGATATGTATGTATTATGTGTTTGTAAAAATTAAGTGGTGGTTTGGGATCAGTTTTTGTTTATTACTTTTTGTATTTGAAAACAAAAAATAGGAAACAATTATAAATCTGTGTTCGCATATCTGTTTTTTATTTTTTGGATAATATTTCTTTTTTTAAATAATAATAACAGAAAATTTTTTTTTTTCTTTTTTTTTTCTTTTTCTAAAACAACAAAACAATCCTTTGCTGCCTAGCCCATCTTCATCACCCACCACCGCAAACCGGCGCCCGCCGCTGCACACTGCAACCCGCCGCTGCACACTGCAGCCTGCCGCAGGCAACCATTAACCACCACAGATGCCGGCTGCCTACCAACATCTGCCCGCTGGCGTTGCCCGCCGCCGCCGCCACTCGCTGCTTGCCACTTCGCAGTGTTGCTGCCGAAGCCACAACCCACCATTATTGGTCATCACCGACCCTCACTAACCGAAGCTGCCGCCCCGTCGCCTACAAGCACACATTTATTGTTTTGTGCTGGGTGGAGCAAGTAAGATGTCGTATAAGTCATTTGCGGCAGAGTTTAATACTTGAACGTAAGTGTACCCAATCATTTTATAAAGAAAGGAAAAAAACCCTTGCAAATATATTACATATATATATATTTAAAAAATAAATAAATAATAATAGTACCAAACACATTTTCTAAAGTATAAAACAGAAAACAAAATCAAAACAAATTTGACTAAAAAAAAACTAAAATAAAAAACAGGAAGTGATTCCAAATAGGCCCTATTTGAAAATTTATTTCATACGGACGCAATTTGCGTCCGGCGTCCAATGAGAATATTGAAAAAAAAAGAAAAAAAATTAAATTAGGACCCACTGACATACACTTTTTGGATAGTGAGTACTTTTATTGGTTCACCGTACACAATTCTGCGTACGATGAACTTATGAAATAATTTTTCCTAATGTTTACATGATAGATATGTAATGCATACAAATTGTTGTTTGTTTCTAAAAATTGAAGTTTTGGTGTTATATAGGTAATACATGAGAATTGTGTGGTTCTTAAGTAAAATTTGAAGTTTATGTGTTAGATATGTAATGCATAAGAATTGTGTGGTTTGTATTTTGTCAAGGGAAATTTTAGTATTAGATTCGTAATATATAAAAATTGAGTGAATGTATGTATGAAAGATATTTAAATGTACTAAACTTTAAATTTGCATACAGGTTGCTGATGAATATTCAAAATTTGATATCATAGATATATAATAGATTGTATCCATGAAAAAAAGTACTCACTGGTATGTCTTAAATGGTGTAGAGGAATTTATGTAAATGATATTACAGCTACTCTTATACAATTCATATGGTATA
The DNA here is from genome assembly GCA_022702705.1 of Papilionanthe hookeriana x Papilionanthe teres. Taxonomy (NCBI): domain Eukaryota; kingdom Viridiplantae; phylum Streptophyta; class Magnoliopsida; order Asparagales; family Orchidaceae; genus Papilionanthe; species Papilionanthe hookeriana x Papilionanthe teres. The sequence continues at coordinate 133,361,711 of CM040428.1, read as the reverse complement.
TTACGATTCTCTTATACGATGCACAAAAATCAAACGAACCTATCACCGAATAAAATCAATTTGGGTCTATACCCCATGGAATTTCAGCCTAATTTTCGTTAATGAACTGTACTCGTGCGTATGAACTAGATGTTCAGTATAATTATAGTGGTGTTTCATCAGGTGTTACTCTAACATCATAAATTACTTATGTAGAATTGATTTTTGATGCCAACAGTGCTACTTTGTTTGAAATTTTTCCTAATGATGAATATGTGCGCATCAATTTTCGATGTCATACTTGTTAGATGTCCCTCACAAATGTTATGAAACATATAATGTTCATGCATATCCTCCCACAACTCGAGAAATCCATAAAACCCTCCAACACATTTTTGGGAAAATCAAGGTTTGCGGCAAAACACTCACACAATGGTTTAGGGTGCTGGTTAACATTAGTGTCTTTAATATATGACCCATAAACATTCCAAATTTTTTAGGTTAAGGTACCATATTTTAGTCTTACATAGTCACTCATGTTTTAAAAACCTTTAGAAAATGTTTCTGTAAAAATCAAGTTTCTCGGAGCTAGACCTATCCTTATGCTCCAGGCCTCGGCGAGTTGGCGCTACCTCTGGAGCCTAGAAGGCCAGAATAGCTCCAGAGGTGAAAAAATGAGAGTATGAAAAGTCAGCGCCTAGTCCTGAACAATTGGGTACCAAACCTCGGTGCCCCGGTGCTGGCCTCAGGCTCCTCTGCCCTCATAACAACCTCAAAGGTACGAAAACCGAGAATTTAGATAGTCAGCTCGAAGCCCCGAGCACCTAGGTGCCATGCCTTGGTGCTCTAGCACTTGCCTCGGGTACTTAGGTGCTCAGAATGTCTCCATAGGCCCTAAAATCGAGAAGCTGGAAAGCTGGCACCCAGTACGCCGCTTAGGTGCCCAGAACAACTCCCTGCAGCCGTGAAACCGAGAAGAAGGAAACCAGACGCCCAGTCTTTGTGCCAAAGCTTCGGACCTTGATACCCCAACTCAAAACCCAATGCATAGACGCTAGCCTATTTTAATATCCTAATTTTTTCTATGGATTTCCACCTAATTTAGCCCTGAACGATCCCCTAGGCAGCTAAAAAGTGCAAATCTCCTTGTTGAAAGAAAGGTATGCATGTGGAGGAGAAAAAGTTGGCCTTATGGACATTTTTGGATAGTTGGAGGAATTTGAGAGTAAATAAGTCGTGCTATTTTTAGCAAAAATAGAGGAAGGATAAGGGGAATGACACATCTTCTTCAAAGGGGGAGTTCTTTTGGTTGGTTTTGGAAAGGTGGAGAACTCTTGACAAGGGAGAGCTTCTGGCAAGGTCAGAAGAGAGCTTCCTTATTCTTCTCATCCTCAAGCCTTACATTATCTTCTTGATCTTCTTCGATCATAATTTCCACTGTACATTCCTCTTCCATCTCCACCATTTTCCTTTAGTGTGTAAGAGTGCTTCTTGGAGGAGCTGCATTGCGAAAATACGAGAGCTTCATTTCTCCTAACGAGAAATGAGAACTTCATGCTAGCAAAGTTGCAGTATGGATAAGTCTAGAGCACACTTCTCCAACCATTATGGAGGTGAGAACTCTAAATCTCTCATCTTTCTCTTCTAACAATCCTCAGTTAAATGAAATCTAGGAAATTAAATAACAATTATATGAAAATGCTAAGATTTATAAAGAGAAAATGAAAAGGTGCCATGATAAAAAAGTTCTTAAGAAACCTTTGAGCGTAGACAAGAGGTTTTACTATATAACACGTGATTGAAATTATTTCTCAGAAAACTTAAGTTCTTATGGTAAGGTTCATTTACTGAAGAAAAAGTTTATCCTTTTGGTGCAATTGATATTAAAGTTCTAAAAGTAGTAAGGTGTTGAAAGTGAATGGGAAGAGACTTAAACCTTGCCTTGGTGATGAAAGGCCTATGGTAAATGGTCTTAATTTTTGGTGAACCTAACTAAATATCTAGATTCACCGGGTTGAGGATTGATCCACTTAAAATTTGATAGCTTTTAAATGCCCATTTCATGCCTGGTTTTGATGATATTGCACTTTAAATAAATGTATTTTTCGTGATTTCATGCAGGTATATTGATTTGAGGCTTTTGGAGAAAAAGTAAGAAAAAAGGAGCAAATTTAGAGCAAAATGCATTTTTTTGAACTAGCGCTGTCACCAGCGCCGGACCGCGCCAATTTACAGAGTGTTTTGACTAGAAGACAAAAGATAGCGCTGGACGACATCGTATCCTGCGCCGGACCACTCCTTATCCCGATTTTAAACTAGATTCAATGTATTTGGCCATATTTTAGAGGGTTGCTTGAAGAAACTCTTGGAAAATCAGTTATGGCCGAATTTAAACTATTTTTGAGCCAATTTTAGAGGGAGGGAGAGAGTTTTGAGAGTGAGGTAGAGAAGAGTGAGTGTGTCTGTTCATTTGTTTAGTCAATTTAGGGTTTGTGTGTTCTCTTCTAAGGATTTTAGGAAGAGATGAAAAGTGGGTGATTTCAACTTTCTTACTTATCTAAGGAGAGAATTCTGTGTTGTTGTAAAAAAAGAAGAGGAGTCAAAGGAATTCCTTGAGATTTTCTTGGGGAAGAGTTTGAGATAAGTTATCTTTTCTTTACTCTGTTAGTATGACGTTTTTTTATATATAAAATCCATATTTTGTCATCATTTCCTCATGAGTCTTGAGTACATTTCTTTGTCTTCCTCCTTTCCATGTGATGTGCTAATGTTGTGATATGAAAATGATGTGCTGATTTATTATGGAGAATTTGTGATGACCTTTTCACTTCGTACTTCATTTACTTTTGTTATGGTCAATTAAATTATTAAAAATTGTTAGGAAACGTATGTTCCTTTTTCCCTTTTTAATTTTTCTAGTTGTTCTTTCTAGTTCAGAATCTAAAGGTATTAATCCTAGAGAACCAAAACAACGCATAAAAAAAATAAAGCAAGGAATAAAAATTTTTTATTTTATTTTATTTTATTTTTATATTTTTATTTTTATATTATTATATTTTTTTATGTTTTTGGAAATATAATATTTAAAAATCTATAAATTGTACATCTTATCCCCGGCAACGGCGCCAAAAACTTGACCCCATTTTTGTATTTCCAAATACAAGAATTTGTTACCACTGCTAGAAAATTTAATTTCTGGCAAAGGCGCGAAACACTTGACCCCGAAAAACTTGCTATATAGATGTGTACTAAATTTTAATTTACGACAATACCATTAAATAAAACTTGTTTGCTACTGAATGCTATGCTGTTAGTGATTAATACTTTTTAAATATATGTTTATATAGCAAAATATAATTTTAAAGGAAAATATTTTATATACTTTTTGGGTACTATGCAAGTATATGTATCGTTTCAAGTAATAAAGGGCTTTGAAACAAAGACCCCAATATCGATCCCACGGGGAAAAAGGGTAATAAATTTTTACATATTGTATTTCAAAATCATTTTGTATTTTAATCTAACTATAAATTACTTTTAATTTACTAGATACAGATAAAGAAAACTATAAAAAGAAAATGATTTTGTGAAAACAATATAAAACAAACAACTTTCTTCCTTTCAATTAATCCAAGATTTTTAAGATAATCTAATATTCATTGGAGAATCTATTATACGGTATTGTGTCAAATAGAAGCATTCCTATTCTTTACCCTTTGTTCCAGGCGCAAAGAACATTGGCTAATCTACAGATCAGGTCCGGATGTATTGTTAGTAGAATGAGTTAATCTAGGCTCACACTACTAGATGCCCAAGGGTGGCTATGGTCAGCCTTACTAGTGACCCTTTCCTTATCTATAAATCAAATTATAAGAATTTAGTCTGTCACTCTAAAAACATTTCAATTCTACGACCTTTAAATCTTATCTTCCTATTTATTTACACTTCACCTTGAATAGCCAGCGCTTGGCCTTCGACTACCCAAGGATTCATGTGACATCTACAAGTTAAGAGTTCTTCTCCTTCTAAGTCTCAAAACTCTTCAACAGGTTTTAACAATTTAAATGACCAATTTAAAAAGTAAAGTAAGATCAGGTATTAATATCATCACAATGTTTTAAAAATATTTTGATTTTCAATTCTCCATCGAATTTTATATTATCTTATTTATCTTTTCATAATTGAAGGAAGAAAGTAAACTAACTTCTCAGAACACATTGAATATAAACAGCAAAACATAATAAATAAACTTTGAATCAAAAATAAAATACTTATCTAAAATATTCCTTCTACAGATCTTCTGATTCCTACTGACTCCACAGTATAATGAATTCCAGATGCAACAATTTGAAAATAAACTCACTAGACTAAATAAAAGTGGCCCTCTATTTCTCTCTCTATTTCTCTCTCTAAGGATGAGAGATCCTAAAGTAGCTAAGAGATAGGCGATGCAATGGGGTCACACTTTTTTCTGAAGGAGTGGACTCCTATTTATAGGCTTCAAGGGTTGCCTTGAGGCACCTCTTCAAAACATGTCAAAATTCAATGAATCTTCTAGAATGTTTGTCTGGCGCCTAGGTGCCGGAATCTGGCGCCAAGGCGCCAGACACCGCGTCCAGTTCTTCGCACCTCTTCACTTTGGCTCACACATCTTCGCGATTAAAACCATTTTGGATTGTCCAAATGCAATGTATCACATGTCCTATTATCAAGGAACAATTGTCAGTCTTCTAGAATGTCTAATAACCTCTCACTTCGTCAAAATAACCGTCTAAAAGCCATCAAAACTTGACAGTTTCTATATCGAGTCTGGTGCTTAGGCGCCAGACCATAATTTTTAAAAATTCTTGTATTTTGCTCTATTTTTGCTCCTTTTTCACCCTTTTTCCTTTTTTGGACCTTTTTACATTACCTACATCCAAAAACACAAAAATACCTTTCATTAAAGCATAATATCACTAGAAATTGATAAAAATCAAGGCATAAAAATAGGTATTTTTTCATGGATCACCCACCACTGTGGAGTTGCTTGTTTGAACACATCAATGCCCATGGACGTAACAATAGGTCTATGACATCTTAATGTAAGTAAATAAACCAAATTTCTACATTTTCCTAAACCAATAATGTAAAATGCCAATTAAACATTGATATTAATTATAGAGGAGAAGTACTAGCACATTTGAGACATGAAGTACAAAAGGCAAATCCTAAGCCCAATGACCACTAGTAGAAGTGGTAGTCATTCATTGGTGGGCAGTTTAATTTTAAGATGCAATAGAAAAAAGGTAGGGAACAATAAGGGGATGTTATATGACCTGGACGCAAATGATATTAAAGTGAGGGCCGAATACTCCTAAGTTGCTTTAGGTGGTTTGAGGTCATCATCATCAGAGAATGAAGAATGTGTCTGATGTGTCACTGCTATGACTAAGGAGCATCGTCAGTTACTTGAGGGCCAACATAGAATCGAGTCCACTGTAGCACAATTGGTAGAACATATTGTAGATTGTTGTTGAGAGAGGCCTTTGAGTTCGATGAATGAGAAGGAGGATGGGGGAAACAATGATGTGTATTATGATAATGTCCCATAAGGGTTTATATATTACTTTTTTATTTAGTGTTTGGACATATTTTTCTCTGTCTATATATTCTATGTTAAGATATGCACTTTTATAACTTTTGTGTAATGTTTGCTAAATTATATTGGCTTTCATTTCAAATATATATTTATGCAATATGTTATGTGTTGTGTTGGTAATGATTAAATGCTTGTAATATTTTTTGTGTGCATATTTTACAAGTCTTATCACCCTGTTTATATTTAATTCAATTTTATATAGATTTGCATCAGGGCTATATCAAAAATTCATGATGCTGATACCTTTGAAACATTTTGATGCTAATCAACCTCTACGACCGAAACAAAGGATTTAAATGACGACGCAAGTTTGCATCCACAAATGATGGATGGAAAGACCATAGATAAATTTTTTGTGCAGACACGAGTTACATCAACACTGGTTAACACCGACTAATTCGGACGCTAATGTCAACACAATTTGTTTGTGTCAGACAAAATAAGTGTTGTTTTATTTATGATGCTTTTTTTGAGTGGACCATTTGTTCGACATAAGTCCACTGCTAACACTATTTTGCATCATATTATTGGCATATTAGCATCGAAATTGGTTGACAATAAGTTTTGGCAAAATCTTTTTGTGTCTCCCTGTTGAGGTGCGAGCTACAGGTTATGACGATTTATCTTCTGTTCGATAGTCCAAAATTAATTTACCGATAGGAGTTCCTCACTAGCAATCAAGGGTAGAGAGTCAGGCTATATCAACTGAACAATAACACATACCAAGCACAGTCAAGCGAATTGGTCATGCCAAGAAGTAGCCAAATAAGTTCAGCCAGACAAGCTAGAGAGTAGTCAAGCGATAAGCTCATACCCATGAAATACCTAGAATATCTTGTATAAACCTCATTAAAGTAGTGACAAAAATATATCATCATTTTATGGCCCTCTCTCCTCTATAAATATGGGGATCATTACATGTACAGAGGATAGCCAATTTTAAGCCTAAAAGATCCAAAAATGTCAACACGATTGATACGTTTACTATTCATTACTGCACGCTCTTCTTTCTCTCTATCTATCTCTCTTTCATTTTTTATGCTCTATTATTTGGAGTGTGATTCATGAATAAATCAATATTCAACATCTTAAACTTAATAATTAATTCACAATTATTTGATTCACATTGAGCAGTTAATGCTGAGTAACAAAAACCAATGTTTGCTTCAAAAAAATTGGGGTGCTAATGCATAAAATGAATTGTAAGGATAAAAGGCAATTCACACTAATAATGATAAGATACAACAAATCATTAATTAAATATCTAAAATAATTTTTAAAATTTTTTTATATCACTCAATTTTTTTACCACACCAAAAAATAAATAAATTAACTTGTAAAAAATGAATATATCTTTGCATGCACGATCAAAGACTATATGTTTTAAAATAGGATATGTAAATATAAAAAAATTATGTGAAATCTTTTCTTTAAACACTTGAAAGCTGTTTATTGAATAATCTGCTGATAAGCAGCTGATCCTGATCAACTGCTGAACAATAGCTCATCCGGATAAGCTGGTTGATTGTTTGGTTTGTGCTGTTGGAAAACAACTGATTTGTAGTTGTTTTTTAATTAATGACTATTCTGCCCCTGTGCAGTAATGTTGTTTGCAATATAACTGTTAAAAATTAGCCATTTAAAACCACAAAATCCTTATTTAGTGATAACAATTTAAATGATAAATTTGATATTAAACAACAAAGATCCCTTAAGCAACTTTTAGTTAGCTGTAACTAAGCAATCGTACACAGAAACGTGCCAGTAATATAGTTTCGTTGATAAAATCAATTTGCATCAATAAAAACCAATCAAAGCAAATCCTAAAATATGACTATGAGATAACAATATTTACTTCTGCTTAATTCCTTCGAACCAACAAAGCCTCACACACAACATAAAAGGGGAGGGAAGTAATAAAAAAAATATACGAACCTTTCTGAATGTAGTGGAGATGAATTTGAAGCCCTCTCACTTGTGCAGTGCAGAGGTCGACGCAAAAGAAATTAACAACGGAAACAGTGTTGACTAGCTCCTACATCGGGATCGGATGGTGGTGAGTGAAAGCCTAATCTCACCCTTAGCAGTGGTGAGTTTGGTGAGGAGGTGCTGGCCTAGATAACCACTTCCTCATATGACAAGAGCCCGCGTCCTCTCTGCCATCATCATTCTCTCTCTCTCTCTCTCTCTCTCTCTCTCTCTCTCCCTCCCTCCCTCTCCCTCTCTCTCCCCCTCCCTCTCCCTCTCTCCCCTACCGCCATTGTCATCACGAATGGCAAGCAGGTAAGAAAACAAGGGAAGAACACTAAGGCCACGGGGTCGAGCCCACAGCCGCATTTATTAAAGAATCTCTTCCAGTGTTTTAGGATACACAGGTAAAACATAATAAACGAACACCTGAGATGTATTTTCAAAACACAAATGCAGCTAATAAGTTGCCCTAAACGCACCCTAAAACTAGACAATTTTTTGCATCCAATTTTGGATCTAATGTGTTGTGCTTCACGTGCATGTTAATCTTTCTTATATAAAATATAATGAAAAAAGAGGTTTTACGTACATATTACACTTAAAAGTTTGATTTTTGATATATAGCATCTGAAATTTCATATTTACGCTCATAAAACCTATGAAATTTGAGGAATTATGTCCTCTCCCATAAGAGACAACATCGCCATCCCTGGTGCTCATTGTGTCACATGATCACTGGCCTGTTCAAACCCCATGAGATGAGAATTTGCACCCAAATCTCTCCTCTTCCTCCCCATCATTGCAGCTTCCCAGAAGCATTTTGCTCACCCCGTCATTTTTTCACTGATTAAGCTCTGGCGCCCTCGCCGAACTTACCGCTTTCTCGACCATCGACAATGGCCTGAGAACCTAGACGCTCTAAGGTCGTACCATATGAGAGCACTACAACGTCCCCAATCGGAGCCATTATTTCATACGGAATGCGCACACAGCAGCTACGTGCTGAATAACACCCCAATATCTTCAATTTAAGATTATTGAAGGTTATTTACAAGTTATTATGTATTAAATAAATATTAGATTATATGTAGATTACTGTACGGATTTCAGGGAGGTTACTGTACGTCGTCGTGATTCTTGCTTATCTCTGGTTCATGGAGGCATGCACATTCCCTCTTCAATTGTGAGGTCTTCCCAGTTAGGAAGAGAATGCGAGATGAAAGCATTAGGGACGGAGTACATTAGATCGCACGATGAGAATGCATGACGGAGACAAGACATGTGTACTTAGTTGGAGTATTGTTATTGAGAGTTTCGAGAGATTTTTGTGAGGGCGTAAATATAAAATTTCAGGTGTATACATAAATATAAAAAGTTTAAATTTTATGTATGTAAAAATCAAAAAAGTAATTTCTTCTCAGACAATTTAGTTGCAAAGTTTATATAAGTGCCACGTTGACTCGGCCAATTTAATCCTATAGTTTATAAGAGTGTCATGTTGATTCTCAAATTGATTAATTTGAGATTTTAATAGTCGATTTATTATATCTTCATTTTAAAAATTTAAGGGCTAATTTCAAACTTTTATAAACTATGGGATAAAATAACCCAATGTAAATAAGTATGAATTATTTTGCTACTTGACTAAAAAAAAATTCTGAGAAATATAGCCCAAATCTTACTAAGTAGCCTGAAATGACCATATCACCCTTCCCTTTGACTTGCAATGCCAAAGCCGCGGCGCAACGTATTTTGTAATTCTGTGTTTAAGCAAATAATTCTTCTTCTGTTTTTTTGGGAACTTTACATACAGACCACTCAACACCTATCTATTTGCATATCTAACATCTAAACTTTCTTTTAGCATATTTTTCATCATACCCATGCATAGAAAAGTATACTATATTGTAAAAGGTTGAAATTTATATGATATAAAAATTTTTAGTTGCATAAATGTAAAAAAGTTGTAATAGTTGTATTATGATATTATATAAGACTTTTAGTTGCACAAATGTAAAAAAAGTAAATTTAAGTTTTCATATGTAAATGCATATTGATTAGGTGGTATGTAACTTTACATAAATGCCCCTTTTTTCTCATCTATTTAAACATTACCAAATCATAAATATTGAGTTCAAAACTCACTTGCTAGTCAATTTTGTTTTTCTGTCTAATTTACTGTAGATGTGCAGTAAATGCCAAAAGTACAAGACTAACATCCTTGGACATGCGGTTCTTGCTGGCCCGCTCAGTCATTGCAATAATTAGAACTGGTGTAGTTGGCCAAGCTTTTATAGAAGTTTGACTGAATAGTTTGTTCTGAAATTATTTCTATTACTTATTTTTTTAACTTTAGTTTATTTTTGCTATTATTTTTCTTGGAATAACATAATTTATTTTAAATATACTTGAAAATTTTTTAAATTTCTTCAAAATTTTTTTAATAAATAATCATATTTTTTAACATAATAAATAATTTTTTCCAACTAAAATATAAATAAAAAATTAAAGAAGATTTACATACATATCACTCAATTCTTTTGTATTTAGATATATACGTACACATATATTTTCTCTTCTGCAAACATGTCTTTTCACATATGTATTGTGTGTCGGAGAATTTGCGACAATAGAAATATATTAATATTTTAGAATTATATGAAAATCTAACACACACAAACATACAAAAAAATAAGTGATAGAGAGGACACCATAAGATTTTATATGAAAAATCTAAAAGGGAAAAATTCATGGGTCCTAACACATTTACAAAGGTTATACTATTGAGATGTAAGTCACAAGAATTTTGCTCTTGAATAATATAAACTAATATTACAAGAATGTAAGAAAATATTTGGGACGTGAGAGCGACTAGACTGAGACTGAGACGATAAAAGACCAATGACATTAGTGTTATGATGACAATCTGGATTCATTATCATCGTTGGTGTTGGTCGTTAGGCAATAGTGATTCAACAAGATTAGTGATGACAGCGAAATGATGGTGATTTGACGAGGATGATTTGATAACAACAGTGTACCATGAGTGTTGTCGTAACTAAACAGTGGTCATCCAATGATAGCGAATAGTACACCAAAATAATGGCTTGGTGGGATTTTTTTTATGATGGGATTCACCATAGATCTTGAAGGACATCTATCTAAATAATCAAATATGACATTCAAAGAATAATATACAATCTTCAAAGATAAAGAAATATCTAAACATGGATATAGTCATTTAGATGAGAAGTATCATTGGGATTTATGGATCAGTGAAACCAATTTATTTTAATTCCAGGGTTTGGTATCCCTATGAAGGGGCTCCCTCATAATTATTTACATCTCAAGAATTAATCTCGAATAAAAATATGCCTTGTTGACCTCACGTTCGTGAGGAGTCGCCCCACGCACCTACACATAACCCTCAGACCAAGGTTCTGCTTTCCTGGGCTTCACCAGGGCAAACCCAAGGCATCAACCCTTGGTTGAGTTTGTTTAGGGATTGTCGGCACATAAAAGTTAGGATTAAAAAAAAAAAGTCGTCTAGTAGAAGCTGTCGGCCGCTGGAATCAAAATCTCGTCTCCCGCTTCGGAAGGACTTTTAATTTAAAATATATGTATAGTTTAAAAATATAATTTTAATTTATATATATATATATATATATATATATATGAAATCAAACTGATTTCATACCTTTGAGAAAGTTTGAATAACCGAGCACTGTATACCAAGCTATGCATATATTCCGAGGAATAGGCACATTACTTGGTATTGAGGCTCGGTTAAATAAACTACTCGTGTATGACATCCGTTTGGTCTGCAAACCAGTTATGTTAGCCGACAAGTTCCCTTATTTAAGACAAAAGAATTAAATAGGGTTTATATTAATCTGAGGTCGGTTTCATTTGTTATAAGAGCAAGCCCCTATAGTTAATTACATCTTAGATGACCGAAGTCATCTAAGAAAACTCTTGATTTAGATCAGGAAATATAGTTTTATGAATTGACTTCCAAAGGTTGGGATCTTCAACGAAAGTGAGGTAATCAAAATCCAATAGGTGAGTGGTTTCAAGTTCCGGAACAGTTGTTGTAGGAATCCAATGGAGGAAGAACAAGGAGAGGTCATTAATCTAAGAATAAATCTTAGTGGCTTCCCGATCTACTCTATTATTTCGCTTCAATTTTGAAGAATTATTCATATTTTATCCTGTCAATTTTAATTAATTAGGTCTTACATTAATATGATATCGCTCATGTGAATAGCCTAGAAGATTGATGATTTATGTTATATTGGATGACAACCTCGGAAACCTAAGGCGAGTTGGGGCTTATATTACACTAAGTGCAAAGACCCAAAAGTTCAAGTGAGGGTTTATGCCGCACTAGGTAGGCTACCTCGAATTCCTATGGCTTATTGTTTAATTCTAAGGAAAGGTTTTGCTGATGTAGACATGGTCTGCTGTTGAAGATGGTCGTGTTGCCCACGCTCCATGCTCCACATTCCTCGTCGTAGCAGGTTTAGTTTTAAAGTGACAATTGAAGAGATGATAGAAGTATCATGTTCTGGAAGATTTAAAATTGAGGTGGCTTAGTGTTTTTTAATTAAAGCAAATGTTTAAGTAGATTATGGAGACACGTAAATTACCTCCTCCAAGGGATCCCGGTCGTCCAAGAGCCGTTTTAATTTAGTTAAAGTTGCAAGTTTATTTTGGTTGGTGATTAAATTTTGAATTGTTTAAACATGCGGGTTTAATCATTTTTCATAGTTCAAAATATGTAGGAAAGTAAAGTGAGAAAGCTACGCTAAACAATAGTATATGTTGTGGAAAGCAAAGTTGGCAAACTGCACTTAAGCAGGTATATGTGTGTGTTGAAGTGTATGCAGGAAAGGCAAAGTACGAAACTTGTGTAATAAACAAAGAGAAAACCAAAAGAGCGAAGAAGAATATCTCGTAGGAAATCCATAGAAAATATGTAGAAAAATTCATAGGAAATTAGTTGGAAATCCGAAAAAAAGCAAATCTATGAAGAAAAAAACTCGTAGGAAATCTGTAGAAAATCTGTAGAAAGCTCCGTAGGAAAACCATGAAAAACGGACTACAAGTCTGGGGAACTGTAAGCACGATAACGTGAATGACTAAGAGTTGTGCTGTATATATCCCGCCTTAAGTGAGAACTACCAAACTGTCACCTTATGGAACGCAGTTCTAACTCGATCTGAATAGTCAACCATGGACCTTTGTGAAATTTTCATACATTTCAATTTGGACTACATGCAAGTGAAAAATTATGGGTAGGGAGGCTATTTTTGTTGTGGAGGTAGTTTTGTATTATTATTTTCAAATGTATATGTATATTTTATAAAAGTAGTATGATCCACAAGTTGACTATCTTAATCGAACTAGGACTACTAGCAACCTAAGAGTGTCAGCGGCATAATTCCCTAAGGATGGGCGAATAGTACCGTAAATTCCTTCGTCTACCCTCTCCAGTGTCTCTGAGTCAGGAGAGACTATTCAAGAAATCCCTTGTATCCCTCTTTTACTGCAATTTCATCGTCATCCTCCCCCTTACACGCTACATACAACCTTACTTGATGGGTCCACATATAGCGGAAGGGCTATACATGCGTGCTTATGTGTCCTACATAAACATGGGACTTAGGCCAAGAAGTAAGAAGAAACAAAGGACAAGGGGTCAAGGAAGAGAAAGAGGAGATGGCGATCCACCCAGAACAATGTCGTAAAGGGGGTGGAGCGACTCTCAAAACCGCACAAAGTAATAAACATGAACTGGTGTAAGGGAAAAAGTAAACTCCATATGCGGTGCAAAAGGGACAACCACAGAGTGAGAAAAACGTGTAAGGGCAAATCTCTACGAATGAGCATAGGGGAGAGGATGTTTGTATAACATCCATAACAGGTGAACCGAACCTCTGCTAATATGGTGCAGAGAGGTGGCCACAAGATATATGAAGTGCAGAAGAAAAACCCCCTCCAACATGGTGCGAGGGGAGTAATTTATAAAACATATAAAGGATAAAAGACCGAACCACTTCAACATGGTGCAAGGGGAGCAATTTATCGAGGTAGAAAACCAACAAAAGGGAAAGACTCAAAATCACCACGTAAAGTATTCTCCCTAACAACCCTACTTGTTTCATACCTTCATATCTCCTAAGCGGCACAAAACTTTTCTTGTATACCACAACAAAGAGATTAAACAACTAGGTGAGACAATGTGTTATAGCGAGTACAGAATTTATAGAGAAGCAAATATGTAAGTGAGAAAGTTAACTCCCAATACTAGCATGTACACAATAAGAGCAAGCTAAACATGAATTATGCTCCCAAATTTCCTCCTTTGAAGTGGTAGGCATACCGCATCCTTTCCATCCTTTTTCTTTCTTGCAAGCAACAAAAATAAGTCTCATCCATATAAATTTTAATATAAGGGCTACAAGAAGATATCTAAAATCAACTTAGAATATACCAAGCAAAAAAATTTTCCATCTAGAGATTACATAGGAATGGTCTAAACTAATCCCAAGCAAATAAAACAATGTCGATTTCCACATAAAGATACAATAGAAGTGATTTAACTCAACCTTAGACAAGTGTATAGATGCAGATTTTTACTTAGGGGTAGCATAGATGTGACATAAACCAATCACAAATGATTAAACCAATGCAGATTTTTACTTTATAAAGACACATAATTGATCCAAACTCATTCCAAATAAGTAAACTAATGCGAATTTTTATTTTAACATAGCATAGGTATGATGAAATTCCTTCCAAATGAACATATAGATGCAAAACCTTCACTTTGGCATATCATGAATAAGATAACCTCATTTCCAAATAAAATAAACACAATAAAGAGAAGTGTGATTAAACATTTATGTGGAGAACAATGAATTTCATATAATGGGCATATGACAATTTCTTTACCATACGTCGATTTATATGTGCAAAGGGGAAAATTCAAAGTCCTACAAACAAAACACCATTTTTATGCATGGAATAGGGTGAAAAATATGTAAAATTGAAGCTTAGGTGATATACATATGAAAGCTTAGTGAAATGAATGAAAAGTAAGCCCACATGGCCTCATTTGCGAGTGTTTCACAATTAGTATATTTAAACTGAAAATTGCACATAAGCTTACCAAAATATTTCCATGTGAACTAACCATTTTAAAGCAACATTAAATTATAGAATAAGCTGAAAAGTGTATGAAATTGAGGCTTAGATGATATACATGAAAATTTAGTGAAATGAATGAAAAGTAAGCCCACATAGCCTCTTTTGTGAGTGTTTCACAAGGTGAATTTTCAATCCGAAAATTGCATATGTTTATCAAAACATGCTAAATATCACAAATTGACATTCTATTCTTTCCAAAGAAAACTAGGATAGCATGAAATTTCCTTCCGAATTTTCTTTTCCTCTCTTTCTCTCTTTTTTTTTTTTTTTGAAAACAATACTAATCATGCTTACCAAAGTGGATTTTAAATGAAGGGGCAAGAAAAATTAAACTAACTTATGAAAAGTCCAACAATGATATATTTGACGTAGGGGCAACAAGGAGAGGAGTTTAAAACTAACTCCAAACAAACATAACGATGCAAATTTTCACTTATAGCAACATAAGATCGTCCAAACCAATCTCAAACAAAGAGGTAGTGCAAATTTTTCATTTTTTGTATGCATACAGAGTTGATATAAACATTTCCAAAAGACTTGCTATGCATAATTTTATTTTTGGGTAGCATAAAGTTGGTATAAAACATTTTCAAAAAGATCACATGTGTAGAATTTTATTTTTCGGGTAGCATGAAGTTGATATAAAACATTTCAAAAGTTCACGTAAATGCGTAAATTTCTTTTCGGATAGCATGAGTTGATGTGAAACATTTCCAAACATCACATAATGCAAAATTTTACTTTTGGATAGCATAGAGTTGATATAAACATTCCCAAATTAAAATATCAAAACAAGTATCCTTTAGCCAACATGAAAGAGAGCGAAGGAGCTCCCAAGTATCACATAGAACAAGTAAATTACCAAGCCATCAGCATGCATCCTTAGCCAACATGAAGAGGAGCCAAAAGGGGCCATGAAATGCTAAATGAAAGAAGCACAATATTAAACTCCTACATATGAACAGCCAAGCATGGAGGAGTTGGAAAGGCTCCAAACTATCACAAGAAACCATTAAACTTTAAGCATCTACAAGCATACATTTTTTACTATTCATATGAGAGCAAAAGGCCTCCCAAATACTTCATGAAGCTATCCAAATATTTAACCATAAGCATGTAATTGTAACCCTTTCATAAAGTGGGAAAAACGACCTCTTTAAATATCTCATGAAGCTACCCAAGCATACCAAACATAAAATTTTTAACCATTCTTAAAGAGAGTAAAAGGGCCTCCCAAATATTTCATGAAGCACCAGATATTTAGCTACAAAAAATAGATTTTAGCCTTTCATAAAGGGATCAAAAGGACCTCTTAAATACATCACAAAGCAAGCTAAATACTTAGCTACAAACATGGAATTTAGCCATTCATAAAGAAAGCAAAAGGGTGATGACCTCGACCATAAATGCCTACAATTTATACTTTAATTTATATTTCAAAGGGTAGTATGCAAAAATAAATATATAATTTTAGAAAATATTTTGCACACCAGAGGTACTACGCAAGTATACGTATCGTATCCAAGAATAGAAGGCTCTATTGGAGTCCTAGTTATCGATCCCACTCGAAAGATTAATTTTAAAAATTAATTGATTTTCAAATTAAAAGTAATTATAATTTTTATTTCTTTCAAAAATTAGATTTTTAAGTTTTATGAAATTTCTACTAGATGTAAGTAAAGTAGCAATAAAGGTTGATGCAAGTATAAATAAAAAAACCTTCTTCTTTTCAACTAATCCAAGATTTTTCGTAAAAATGATCATTCATGAAGAATCCTGAAATTATAGTATTGCGACAAATACAAGCATTCTAATTCTTTACATTCGCTCGATTGTATAAAGGAATATCAAGCAATCTATACATTAGTTCAGATGTATTATTAGTAGAATGAAGTTAATCTAACACTACACTTTCTGTATATCCAAGAGTGGCGATGGCCGGCCCTACTAGTGACCCGTTTCATTTGTATAAAACAAATTAATGAATTTAGTCCGTCACTCAAAAACTAATTAACTTTACACCCAATAAATAATATTTTCCTATTTCTTCGCATTTCACCTCGGTCAACCTACACGTGGCCTTCGATTACCCAAGGATTCATACGATATCTTCTAGTTAGAACTTTATCTCCCGATAGGTCTCGAATTCTTCAACGATTTTAACAATTCAAATGACCAGCTTAAAACGTAAATTAAGATCACGTATGAATATCATCACAATAATTTTTAAAATTAAGTTTATGTTCTCCAACGAAATCAAATTATTTTTATTATCTTTTCATGGCCGAAAAGGAGAAAGAAAAGTAACTACTCAACACATTAAATTCACACAACAAAACATATTTATAAAACTTTGAACCAAGTTACTGCCGGCATATTTTTAGGTCGTGTGTTTTATTTTCAAAAGTGGTCGCCATCAAGTTGTCGGCAAATTTTTAATTTAGTTTAAATAAATAAATCGAAAAGCAGTATTTGATTTTCAAAATAATTTTAAGTTTGAAAAATTTTAAGATATGAAATCAAATCGATCTCACATCCCAAATAGTTTATATAAACGAATACCACACCACAAACCGTGTATCTATCCCTAAGGATAGACACACCGCTCGATTATGGGGCTCCATTAAATAAACTAGAAGATTTGTGACATCCGTTTGGTCCGCGAACCAATTTTATGTTCTATTGTGCTTCGCTTTAATAATAAAACATTAACAGGTTTGTAATACCTGTTCTTTAAATTTCTATAAGGGCAAGCCTTATGCTTAATTACATCTTAAGTGACGCGGAATCACCTAAGAAAACTCTCGATAATAATCAATGATTCGCTCTCAAGAATTTCAAAGTTTAAGGTTTTCAAAGATTGAATTTCGAAGTTTCAATAAGGAATGGATCAAATTTTTGGAATATTTTGTTTTGTGAATCCAAAGGAAGAAAGGTAGGAGAAATCACCTCCATTCGAAGTGAATCAGATAATTTCCCGACTATCCTATCATTCGTTTCGAATTGTGAAAGTCCTAATGTTTGTTTAAAGATTTCAATCTCACAATCTTAATTAATTGTGGCTTATATTTGTGTATGATAAAATCAAAACAAATAGCCTAGAAAATGTGAGGGTTTATATCGTATCGACGACTACCTCGGAATCCTAAGACCTAGGCTTAATTTGCGATGCAAATGCCTAACGAAGAGCCGAGGATTTATGTTGCACTGTGCAAGCTACCTCGAAATCCTATATTTTAGTTATTTAATTCCCAAGAAATGTTTAGCCGATGTAGACTCAGGTTTTGCCGATGACGATATCATGCCGCCCACCATGCTCCGAGCTCCTCGTCATTACAGAGGTTTAGTTTCTAGAAATCATAAATCGTGGACAGAGAAGTGTTTCGTTTAGAGGAAATCTGTTCTCCAAGTGTTTTGTGTTTTAATTAAAACAAATCTTAGCCGATTATAACGACACCGGTTAAGATCCCACGGTTCCATCCTTCCGCATCGTTATTTCTATCTGATTCACTTTACCCGCATGAATTCGCTAAACTCACAATCGAATGAGTTCCACACTTTCATTTAGACCGCGGGAAACCCGTTAGCAACACGTAGGTTACATCATCCGAGGTATTCCGATCATCCAACAGACGTTTTAATTTAGTTGCAATTGTAGTTTTGTGTTCGTTTTGTGATTAAATTCTCGAGTTGTTTTATCTTTTGAAATGTTTGTATGCCAATTTTATCTTGCAATGACTTTTAACTTAGTTTTGGTTTTAGTTTTAGGGACTATCTTAAAGGTGCGGGTTTTCATGCAACAGTTGTTTTATCATGCAAGAAAGTGAAATGCATTTGCAATAAAGTAAATCAGAAGAAAGTAAATCGTGGTGAAAGTAAATTGCAAGAAAGTAAATCGTAATAAAATGTGTTAATTGAGGGTCTTCCTATTATCCTAAGCCGTACTTAAAACACAATTAGAATATTTAAGCAAGTTCCTGTAGTAAAGCCAGGAAAGGTTATGGTTTTCTACCAAATTCCTAATCCTATAGCCTAACATATTTCCTATGACGTCTGTGTTCTTTTCAGAGCTATTAACGACGATTTTCTTCATCAAAGAATAATCAAATTCAATTTGTTTATAAATATCCCATCATATCGAGTGCTTAAGAAGGATCTTAAACATCTTTTTCAATATTTCTAGGATCGTTTTAAGTCCAAATGAAATTTAATTATATAAATGAATCGATCGTCCGAGGTTTTCAAGTCTTCACACTCGCTCAAAGGAATCAGACATTTTGGTCATCCCATGAGTAAAGTAACACTCCATTTAATGTTTCATTTAGAGTTACAATAATCAAAGCTTTCAAGGGCAAGTTAAATATTCAAATGATTCGTTTGCCAAAGAGTTTAAATTTCGAATAAGAACAAGTTTTGCTTTATATTTAATTTCTTTTGGCGTTCAGTGATGTTATATTTGACTTAACTTAATTTAATTCAGTTTTAATTTAGTTTAACATAATTCAATTTAATTGGATTTCGGTGTTTAATTAATTCGATTCGATTTAACTTTAATTTAATTATTTAATTTAATTTAATTTAATTTTAATTATTTAATTTAATTTAATTTAATTGTTTAATTTAATTTAATTTAATTTTAATTTAATTTAATTTAATCGTTCGATTTAATTTAATTTTAATTTTAATTAATTTAATTTAATTGTTTAATTATTTAATTTAATTTAATTATTTAATTTAATTTAATTTTAATTAACTTAATTTAATTGTTTAATTTAATTTAATTTAATTATTAAATTTAATTTAATTTAATTTTTAAAATTAATCTTAATTTAATTTATCTTTAATTTACTTTATTTTTAATTTTAATCGAAATTAAGTCTTTTAATATTTTAAATTCCGAGTTATCATTTTAATTAAAAATTGAGTATTAGTTGATATAATTAATTTAGGGATTTTTTAAATTAAAGAATAAATCTCTTCCTAATAAATATCTTTATTTTAATAATTCCAATTTTATTATTCTTCCAAATTTAATCTATTATTTAATTAAAGTTTAATCATTTTAAAATTATTTAATGGGTTTCTACCCTTTAATTATTTAAATTTCAATCATCCAAATCAGACAGATCAAATATTTTACTTGTTGATTTTTTAAGCTAACCTAAAGTTTTAATTAAGATTAAACATTTTAATTGCCTATTTTACCCTTAAGCCTTAATAATTTCATAACTCACTAAATCAACCTGCACGAATCCCGAAATTTTTAATACCCTTACTCATACGTCAATAAAGACATGAGAGGAGAAAATGTGATTTTTCCGTATTTAATTTATTTATATAATTATTTTTGCGAAAAATAGAGATTTTCAAGGAAATTGAGCAATACGACTGGCGAAAAGTTTCGTCCTTACAAAAATTAGGGGGACATTCCTAATGACCAGAGAAGCACTTGGACCAATTTTGGTGATTTTTTGAATTATATTATTATTTATTATAATTATTTTGAGTTTTGGAGTGTTAATTAATTAAAAATAAGATAAATGTTGAAAAATGGATTTTATATTTTTCAAAAAATCTCTCTGATATTAAGGAAACTAGAGAAACAAATTTTGCAATTTTCTGATTTTTCTATGATTTATAATAATTATTTTAGTGAAAATGCTAGAAAATACATTTTTTTTAATTTTAAAATTACCCTAGGGCTTTTAAAATTCAATATCTCACTAAATAGACTTAGGAAAAATGTGATGTTCCAAGTGATTAAAATTCAAAATGTGACATTTTGGTGAATTTTATTATTTTTGTGATTTTTATTATTTTTTAATTATTAAAAATATTAAAATATTATTAAAAATCAACTTTTTTTTAAAATTGAAATTTTAATTTTCTTGGGTTCCCTGAGATTAGAGAGGCTCCAAAACCAATTTGGTGAATTTTAAAATATTTTAAAAGTTATGAATTTTTAAAGTTTAAAATGGCTATTGCTTAATCAACCCAATTAGGCGGGCTAACCATGCTCCACCGACTTCAAATTTTACGGGGGTGATTCCTCCGATCCTGTGTCGCTGGAGAATGATTTCAAGTCAATTTGATGCCTGGTTAACTCAATTAATTAAAGACTCATTTTAGGTGTTTAAGCCAATTTCAGGTTAATCCGAGTGAATTAACTCAAGCCCTATTTTTCCTGTAGCTTCTCTCATTATGTAAAGAACATCACTAAATATTTCTAGAATTTATTTCAACATGCTAATTTTTTGGAAATTAAAATACTAAAATAGCAAATACGCATTCGAAAAATAAATACCCTTTTCACAGATGCCGGCTCTCTGACCTCGGGAAAACTATGAATGTTCCCCAAGTTCAGAGGCTTCAAAGCTCTATGGTCTCAAGTGCCACAGAATCGAGAGGTACTAATGGAGAATTGAAACGTATGCAGAGAGTAACAAATCATAAAAAATAAAAATACTTAATTAAATTAAATGATTTCTTTTCCACATTATTCTCCTCTGTTCACCGAGCAAGAGTATTTTTATTTTATTTTTGTGATTTTTCTTACACAGATATGAATTTTCGAAGTTTAGAATTAAATAAATAGAAAAATACCCTAATTTTCTATTTATCCACGCGGCGCCACACACCCCGGCAACTCCGAAACGCCGTGTCGCGCTCCCATTCGACGCCGGCCATCCGAGCCGCTGTGCCCCGGGCCCCGCGGTTCTCGTACCGTCTCCCCCGGGTCCGACGCAACTCGGCCGTCCGTGCGCGAAGGTATCGAATGGATCTGCATCCGTTCATCGTCCCCAAGTGTTCTCACCCGAGAGCCGTCCACACTAAATCCCTAAGATCTCACTCGATTCTCAATGGATTTTCATGTTCTTATGTTTCATGGATTCGTCTCATGAGACGAACACATCTATACGGCTAACATGCATCGAAACTAAGGCATTCAACGAGAATCTCCGGTAAGCCTGGATGAATAGTTAACTCATACCTTAGCTCGAGAAGTGTGGCTTCAACTGAGAGTTGTTGCACCTTCGGATCGGGGTCCCGCAAGCCCAGATGAAGTCTCCCGGTCTCGGTGAATCAATAACAGAAAGCACTGGCGCCCGATCACACAAAGCTTGAGGCCGGAGCAACCGGGTGGCCTCGAGATGGGGCTTTCAAAGTGAAACTTCTCCTCTTGGTCCAAAGGAAGGTAGGACCAGTCAATTTGGAGGATTGGCCCACGCGCAGCTGCCCCGAGCCAGTGAATTCGCCGAGAATCGGCTCGTCGGCGGATTGCGCAAATCGACACCGGGATCAACTCGCTCTCGGATGGTGAAGGGTTTGAAACAATTTTTTTGCGCAGTTTCGGCAAGGTTTGTGTCGCTCGCTCCTCTTTGGCCGAGAGGGTGAGGGGTTTGGGCCAGAGAGGGTGCAAGGCCTCCTGTGGAGTTACGGATCACCGTCCGGGGTGAGAAGATCACCCATGGTGGCCACCGGGGGATGAAGTGGGGCCAAATAAGTGAGAATTTCACTGTCGGCCACATGTGAATCCGGCCATGGTGTTTTCCGGGTGCCTGGTGGCCGGCCGGCCAGGCATGGGTCACCCTCAAGGTCAGTGTCGGGTCGAGGCTCGTGCAATCAATCGCCATGGACATGCGTAAAGGCTTCGATCCAAAGTGGAATGCAGGCATGGCTAGATTCGAACTTAAATGGGTCAACCCACCCATTCGGGCCAGGTGCACCACCCAAGGCCTGGTTTTGGTCGAGGGAAAGTGATTTGGCTCAAAGACACCGTAGGTCAAGTCACCATCCAAGCACAATTGAAGTTTAAGCATGGTTTAGCCGGAAACATGGAAGTGGTTAATCACCTTTAGGAACAAGGAAAGAGCTTCCTCCTTGCCCAAAATGGCATGGTGATACAAAGAGGCTCTTTATGGCTTCGTATATGGCTTATGCATGGCTCCATGGCTCCATTTGATTGGGAAAAGTAAAGTCAATTTCTTACGGAATGCATTTAAGGAAAATTTGGTATTTAGGGGTGATTTGGCATGAGGCTTGATTTGGAATTATTCGATGATGAATTTAGACTTAGGATGATTTTAATCAAAGTATGATGAGGGAAATGTCATACGTCTCTTAAGAATTTTTGCTTTTTTGAAAGGGTTTGGCCAGTTTTTGGGCATTTCGATTAGGAAAGCTGGCTCTCAATTTTTTTTTAAAATGGATTTTGGGATGAAATTTTGTAAAGAGGTCGGGTCAAATAATGACATTGGGTTTAGCTCATGGATGCGTCATGAGTGACTAAGCAAATTGGGGGTAGTTTGGACTTGAATTGGCCGGGATTCCGAATTCTTTTATGAATGGGCCAATGTAGGTCAAATCTGGCTAACTTGGGCCAATGTTTGGCCAGGGTTGAAATTGATGTAAAATAAATATTAAGAAATGTTTATGGGAGTGTTTCAAAGAGGTTTTGGCTTTGGTTTGGCTTAATTTCGAGGTTCGGGCCTATTCGCTAGATTCGGGTTTAGGTCAAAATCGGGCTTTTTTGATTTCGGGGGTTGAATTTGGAGGGGGTTTGGGTCAAAATCTTGGGCAAATCATGTTAGTGTTTTTAGTTTATGAGGATGTCAAGGAAGGTTTAGAAAAGATTTGGGGTTAATTGAGCCGAATTGGGTTGGGCCGGCTAAGTTCAGGTCATGGGTCCAAATTCGGCTTTAAGGCCCAAAGTGAAATGGATCCAAATGTCAATCAAATTGACTTGGATTTGGTCTAAATTGGTATTGGGAATGTTGAATTGAAGTTTAGAATTGAATTGACCAAGATTGGGGTCAATCGGGTATGTTTGGCTCGACATTGGGTCCACTTTCGGGTTAAATGTCAATTGGGGTTTTGACAAAAGTAGGGTAAATTGACAAAATTGGCCCATGGTGTAGTTGGACAAAATGAAATTGGGAATATTTGGGATTTTCTGGAATTTTTCTGGGAATTTTCTGAATTTTTGGATTTTTGTGCCAAGAAGGGTATTTTGGGTATTTGGAGGGTATTGGGGGGTTTTCTTGGAATTTTTGGTATTTTTGGGTATGGATGACCAATTTGAGTGATGTGGAGGTGTTTGGGATTGATTTTGGAAAATTTTAGGTAATTTTGTGATTTGCACTGCATCATGTTTTGGGCAGTGCTTAAGAGGTGTAGGGTCCCGGGGTCAAAATCGAAAATTTGGGAAATCAAGATCATGAATTTCCGTGTGAAATCATTTTGGTTGAGCCATGAAGCCATTTCAAGCCCATGAGCCATGAAAGGATTCATTCAGGCATTCACTTCAGCTGTTCCTAACCTCAACAAGGGCTTAAAAGCAAGGACCATCCACGCGAATCACTCAAGGTTTAGGCCGGAGGTCAAGCTGGGTATGGGTGTGGTTTAGGAAGTGTGCGGAAATGAAAGGGGAGGCAGTGTATGTCAGCCCCTTCATCGACCAGGCCACCCAGTAAGGGCCCCAAGGCCAAAGAGTCCTATGAACTCATCCTTTAACTTCCATATTCGATTTCTCAACTCCTCTGTGTGATTAGTCTATAACAAGTTTCAGGAGTCATAGGGAGTTTAGAAGTGGTTCGAATTTCTAAAAGGCGGGTCCCAATTCTAGTCCTCTAAGATAGTCAGAAGAAAGGCCTAAGTTAGATCCTAAGCACTAAAAAGAAGAAAGGAAGACTCCCATCAAAAATGAGGCCACAAAATGGACTTCTGGTCAGTGTGGTGAGCCGACGGAGCACACCGCGCGTATCGGGCGTTGACCGAAGCGATCAACGAAAACCAACACAGATGTCCAAGTGACGGCCTTGAAGACGAAGTAGAAGAGCTTGCCGGGGAGGCCGAAGCATATCTCCGGAACCGGAGACCCCGGGAATCCCCTCGCCGGGGAAAGGAAAAGGAGGTAAATCCCAAACTGGCAAGATCCGAGGGAATTTCGATTTAGATTTTATTTTGCTTCAATTTATGTTTTGATGTGTAGTTTAAATTTTAGTTCGAGTTTCAATTTGGGATTGGAAGTTTTGTCAAAATTAATTGAGGGATTTTGATTTGAAAGTTTGTGTAATTAGGATTTCGAGGTTTTAGATGCAACATCTCCAACCTCGAAAGAAGATCGACCGATTAGATTGAACCGTTGCAAACGAGAAGATATCTCAGAGCAAAGTGGTGTCAGATGAAATCCTTAACCTCAAGAGCTCGATTTCGATTCGATGTATTTCATCATGATAGGAAAAAGATCCCGAGCAATGCGCCTGATGTAAAATCCTCGACCCAAAAGTTGAATTTGATGTATTTCAAATACACAGAAGAGAATCCTAAAGCAAGCAAGGGGCCTCGGGATGTAAAATCCTCGACTCAAAATTTGAATTTTGATGTATTTCAAAGGTAACAGAAGAGAATCCTAAAGCAAAGGCAGTCTTGGATGTAAAATCCTCGACACAAAAGTTTGAATTTTTGATGCATTTCAAAAGGCACAGAAGAGAATCCTTCAGCAAAGGCAGTCTTGGATAAAATCCTCGACCCCAAAAAGCTTGAATTTTGATGTATTTCAGTGCACAGAAGAGAATCCTAAAAGGGTTAAGGGGCCTTCGGATGTAAAACTTTCGACCCAAAAGTTTGAATTTTGATGTATTTCCAAGGCACAGAAAGGATCCTAAAGGCAGTCTCTTTGATGTAGAATCCTCGACCCAAAAGAGTCGAATTTTCGATGTATTTTAAAGGCACGTAGTGCTGATCCTAGCAAAGGCAATGGATGTAGAATCCTCGACCTAAAAGAGTCGAATTTGAATTTGATGTATTTCGGCTGCAACAGGAAAAGGATCCTGAAGCAAAGGCAGTCTCTCTATTAAAAGAATCCCTCGACCCAAAAGAGTTTAATTTGAATTCATGTATTTCTCAAAGGTAACAGAAAAGGATCCTAGCAAGCAGCATTGGATGTAAAATCCTCGACCCAAAAGTTTTAGTTTTCGATGTGATTTGTGTTGCAATAGGAAGAGAATCCTAGCAAGGTACTTCTGGATGTAAAATCCCCGACTCCAAAAGTTTGAATTTGAATTAAAGGATGAGTTCTAACTCGATTGAAATTTGATTTAAGATTTGACTAATTTGAAAGATCAGTTTTCCGAATCGACGAGATCGATTTAGATTTTCGATTGAGAATTCGAGCCTGAATTTGTAAAGATGAAATTTGATTTGGAATTTGGAAGGATGGAATTTGATTTTCAAGTTTGGAAGGATGGACGGATTATCTTAATTTGGAAAGATTGAATTTGAAATTTGATCGAGAATTTGCTTTGTGATTCGATTTATCATTCATGTCGATTTCGTTTACCTTTTAATGGTTCAAATTTTATTTTATCATTATTTAATGTCGCCGTGAACTTAGCGTTTGTCATTTGCATTTTTTTTAGAAAGTTTTTTATTCTCTTTTTTTATTTCTTTTTCTCGTTTTTCGCTCAAGTTCATTTAACTTTAATGCATGCTTTCCCAATCAATTCGCACAAAAGAGCGGCGCGCCAAACGTGATGTCGCGTCACTTTCATTCCAATCATGTTGAAAATATATCATACAACCTCGACCGAATATATCATACAATCCATGTAGACTCAAAACGGATCGTATGATCTTTGTTGATCCATAGAAAGAATCATCCGCCAAAAATCCATACACCGGTCATGAGGTACATATCAATAACATCACCTTCAAGCCATCTCTGGCGCGATGCCGGGCCGGATGTACACGGAGGTGTGATATTTCCCATGTAACTCGCTACCGTAAGTTTTATATGTCTCCTCTTAGCCTGGATCCGTTGGAAATGGTAAGGTATTTTGTCACGTCCATCCTCCTGGAAAGTAACCCAGATTCGCCTTCCACTGCACCCTGGTATGCAATGCTTTGGCGTATATCTGCCCGCTACCTTGCAGTATCATGATTGAACCCACCGGCAAAGGTATCTTTATCGCCTGGAACTCACTCGCCCGCGATCCGGAGGTCGCCGATCCAACATGATGTTGTACCATTCAAGAAAGAGACTGCAAGGTAGTTGTCCGGAATGTCATGCATCAATATGCCGGGTAAGGTACACCTGGCCAGGCATGTTGATAACGCAGCTATCGTAGCGCATCCGCTGGCAGTACCCTCCATGTTATCAATCTTTTCACCATTCTCTTGATAACTAATGGCATCGGATCTATCAACATGACGGTTAGTCCCTGGGTTTCCTCTTCCCGTCTTCGCAAAGTCAGAGCGCATCCGCATTGTATTGTGATTCTTCCTTTCCTCGGCATCCATCTCCGGCCTGGTATGTGTTTTCCCTTGTGCGGCCTGCTCGCCCATTCTTTTCGTATCCCGGATATACCACGATTTGCTGTTTAAGGTTACATACTCCGAGAATACGTCGGTGTGTAGCTCGAGGCCTTCTAGTGTTGATTCTTCTTCTTAATTCTCTCAAGTATTCGAAAGTTTTCTTTTTCAACATTCTGCATCCCCCTCCAGCTCGTATTCCGGAATGATCTGCAGATGGCGAGGCCTTGTGACGTATTGTGACATATGGTTCAATCCCCTTCACGTTCCCCTCGCATACCTCGGCTCCTCGTGGATGATGTCCGTCGGACATCCCCCTGTGGCTGCTTCGCAACAAGGTCATGCACCGCCTCGTGGTTCTATCCGGTGGCGTGCAGCAGCCTTCCTTCTGATCTTCTCGGAGATTTCAGTTCTTTCTCGTTATTCTGTGAGCCGGCCTCCTTTCTTCAGGTTCCCCGGTGAACCGGTGTCCTCAAATGCGAGTGCCGGCATTAGCAAATTGCCCGGGCGCCGCGCCGGTCCGCAAGCGCCTGTTTTGTTAACATTTTACGGATGCGGCGATTCTTATTTCTTCGTTGCGTGGGCCAGAGAGCAGCCCCTCCGAACTTCTTGAATCTCGCGGGCGCGGCGTCGACAAGCCCGCCCTCCCGCCGTAGTTGACTACGGACTTCATTGCCTTCTTCGGGTGTTTGCTTTTCTTTTCTTGTTGCTGGATTGATGGCTTGGGCCACCCACTTTCATCATCACCGCCCGGGTAGTTCTTCTTGCCAACTGGGACCTGGCCACTTTCTTCGCATCGTAGGCTCCGCCGGTGCGAAATCCGAGTCAATTCGATTATCGCTCCATCTTTCACCCTCTTTTCATCGAGTGCAAGGCTTACGCCATTCTTAAAGTTCAAGACCAACCGCCCCGTTCGACATTTCCCTCGCGAAAAGACAAGGAAAAGGACCGTGGGCTGTACTAAGAACAAGAACATTAAGAAAATGTTTATTAAAGATACATTTTTTCGTTATTCTTTATATTTCTTGAAATTCTAATGTGAATGAAGTAGGATAAGATCCGAAAGAGATTCGATTTGAAAAAGGAAACAAGGAAACTTAATTATCATGATTTTATTTATCTTAGCACATTTTATTATTTTTTTCGGGGTTCGACCCTTAATCACAAGTAATTACTTCACCCGTGTTTCTTGACGAAGAATTCATTCCTTCGAAACATCGTGTAAAATGTGAATATTTTTTTCGTTAAGTATCGTCCGTCGATCGGAAGCATATGTCGTTCTCCCGGCAATTCACTAGCCGGTGAACCTCCCGAGTATACTGCTTCAACCACAAACGGTCCTTCCCAAGTGGGTTCAAATTTTCTCCCGTCCTCGCGGTGCGCAAGAACAGTTCCCGAGAACGAGAACTAAGTCACCAACTTCGTTCTCATGACTACTTGTCATGGGCTCAACCATCTTAGCTTGGTATAGTTCTAAATTCTGTACATACTGCAAGTCTTTTCCTTCCAAGCTTTCTAATTCTTCGGAGTCGTAGTTCCGGCGTTTTCCTCGTCGTGATCTTATTTGCAATTGCAATTCCGGGAGGAAGGGAAGTCAACTCTAAAGGTAACACTGCCGGACTCATACACGAGCGCAAGGTGTAGCTTCGAGTAGGCTCAAGGTTGTCCGGGTAGGCCCATAAGGCTTCTAACAATTTCGCCAATTTCTCTTATTATCGTCCAAGGTTTTCTTTAAGATTTGAACGAGAGTTTTATTAAAAGCCTCGCCGAGGCCGTTTGCTTCGGGTAGTAAATTGTCGAGTATCGCCGCCGATTCCGTGTCTCTCGACAAAATTGGTTGACGGTGTGCTTCTGAATGCTGACCCATTATCCGAGATGATCCCGCGCGGCACTCCGAAACGGCAGACAACTTCTGGTTCTCGAAAACCGCAGCACGGGTGTGCTTTCACTTCTAAGCGGAACCGTTTTCCGCCCACTTGGAAAAGTAATCGAGTCAAGAATGAAACGATGTCCTTTTGAAGATGGTGGTTCTATCGGACCACGAGAGCTCAGCTCCCAACATTCAAAACGGCCACGACGCAATTGCTCAAAAGTAGCACATTCGGAGGCCGATGTAGAACCACCGCGCACTCGCACGTGACAGCCTTCGGCGATTTTCATGGCCGGTCATCATCGAGGGCCGCAGGGCACTTAGTCTTTTAATTTTCATTTTCATCTTTGACCCGATCGGTGAGCGCCACAGAAGTCCCGACGCACCTCTTTATCACCTCACGGCCTCGTACCCGCCAGCACCTTACCTACATTCGATCAAAAGACCTTCTCCGTATAATGTGTTGTTTATTAATGCGAGACGAGTTCTTCGGACCGGCTGTGCCGCCGACCTATCGTCCGGTAGCTTTCCTGTTCGCAGGTAGTTCATCAACGGCCGTCGCCAATCTTCTCGTGTTTTCCGTCACCGCAACCGATTCTTTTTCTTCGTCGATTTGTAATCGTGTCTATGTCGAAATGTGATGTGACCCGACGTCCGTGAACCGACACTTCCACCGATTCATCTTGCAAAATGTGCAAATTCTTTTGCGAGACTAAAGCATCCTGCGCAAAGCATTCTCTTTTCTAGGAATTTTGTAGATTGTCATGATTTGGAATCTGCTCCAACACCAGACAAGATACCGGAAGTATTGTTCGAGCCTCGTTTAAAAATCCCGTATTGTCCGGCGATCCGTCAATGATTAACCGTGAATCCCCGTAGATGTTGATGTCTCATATCCCATTCAATGGTTAATTCCAATCCCGTTATGAGGCTTCGTATTCGCTTCGTTTACGAGACACGGTTCTCGTCAAGTGGCAGGAGTATCTTAACATCCCCGCTCCGTGTTATAAAGATTAGCCCGATTCTCGCCTTTACCGGTACTATCACTTGCGATTCTTCGTCTTGTAGCCGAAGATGCTCCGTCGAAATATAATTCCCAACGTCACCTCATCGTGGTCTTCTAGGCTCATTATTTGTTCATCTCATGTGATCGTCATCGAGAGTGAGATTCGGCCGCAAAGGGTGTGCCGCGAGGAAGTCCGCTAAGACTCGTCCCTTACGGCACGCAGAGGCACGAAAGTTATATCGAATTGCAACAATATCATCAATTATCCGGCAAGTCTCGCCGGAAAGTGTTGGACGAACAAGTATTGCAATGGATTAAATTTCGAGATCGTCGACTTTATGAGAAAGCATGTAATGCCCGAGCTGAGCGGCGAAGATCGTGGCCAAACAATGCTTTTCAATTGCGGGATACCTACTCTCCGTCGGAAGTAAACGACGGCTTGCTAAAGAAAGAGCATTTTTCACCTCATCATCGACCCTGCCATCAGGCTCCGAGGGAGAGCCGGCTCAGAGTCGCGGTGGGGGTGCACGCGCCCACCCGAGACCTGGGTCGGCGAAGATGTGAGTGTGCCGTCATCATCGTTTAATGTCTTCGAAGGCCTTCTCGGCATTTCTTCCCAAATACCGCGTCCTTTTAACTAGTGCCGAGAAAGGTCGACACCTACTCGAATGTGCTCGAGATAAAGCGTCGAAGATATGCCAGCCTCTCGAAAGATCGTAGTCGTTTTGGCAAGGCCGAGCGGTATCAAGATGGCTTTAATCTTCTCCGGTCGATTTCAATTCCACGATGTCGGACAACGAATCCTAAGAATTTCCCGGAGGTGACGCCGGCGCATTTTAAGGGATTCATCTTGGCTAATTGCTCTTAATCGTTCGAAAAACAATTCTCAAATCATACGTGTTTTCCTTTACTTTGCTTTCGATGACGACATCGTCCACGTGAAGACTCGACTATCAGGATGAGATCATCAAAAATTCTTGTCATTGCTCTTTGGTAAGTCGCTCCTGCGTTCTTCAGTCCGAATGGCATCACCGTGTAACAAAATACTCCGATCGGCGTTCCGTATGCCGTAAGCTTCTTCATCTTTCCTGAGCCATTTTTATCTCAAGCCGTATCCCGAAGATCCATCCATGAATGAGAATATTTCATGTGTCAAGCAATACGATCATCGCTCTCGGGAATCCTGCAGAGGGAATTCATCTTTGACATGCCTCGTTTAAATCCTCCGAAGTCCACACAAATTCTCGATCCGACCATTCTTCTTTCCGACCGGCACTACGTTGGCTACCAGCGGGTATTGTTCTTCGCCGACAAATTTAGCGTCTATTAGCTTTTTAACTTCGGCTATAATTTGTTACCGATTTCTAAACGCATTCTTCCGGGACCTCGTCACCGGAATGCATAGATCCACTCCTAGCTTATAACGCAACCTCCGGAGCTAATCCCGGCATTCTTCATCGTAGCTCCAAGCAAAACAAATTTTTAAATTCCATTAATAACTCGATTATTTCTTCTGAGTCTTCTCTTTATCGAGTAAGGAGCTAACAAAGGCAGTTCAGGGTTTTCACAAATCTAAGTTAACTTCCGTTAACTCATCTATCGTAGATTTGATTTCTTCTTCAATTTCGGTGAGCGTCCCCACTCAGAATCTTCGAGTTCGTCTCCGTAGTTTCTGCGCTATCGACTTGGCAAAGTTGACAACCAAGCAAAATTCCGCATCGTCAATCGACCCTATCGTGCCGAATCCGAGTCCATACTTCGACCGGGAGGACGACCGAGTTATTCCACAACTTTTCAAAATGTCATGGACGGGGCCCTCGTCCATTGTCGAGGTAAGAAACTACGTTGAATTAAATTTCAAACACAGAGAGAGTACCACTCAAAAGGTAATTCCACACTCCCGATGAAGTGACATCTTCGAATTGTACATTATTTTCGCTTTGGAGGAAGAAGCACCACTGCAGAATTTGATCGGAGCGCACGTCACTACGTACCTCGACCTCCATACCCTCGATCTTATTAGATGGATCGGAGTTAGGGTCATGCATGCACGCAGCGGCTAATCTTTCCGCACATCGATTCGTATTCTTCGTCTTTCATCTCGAGGAGATTCCATTGCGGCTTCTTTCGACTTATTGTTGCCGGCTTGCTTGATTTCTTCTCTTCGGGACCATCTTCCCAATCAATATCGATGGCCGGTTTCTTCTCGTCCAATCGTCCTAGTGTCTCTACCACCCCGCCCTCGTCCCCGGCCTCGACCCCATGCGAGTCATGGAGAAACCTTCACCATCTCGCCGGAAGGAGCGGTGAGTGACTGTTGACTGTAACTTCCAGGTTCTTCGTTGTCCCGAACTTTCTTCGCTTTTATTTTGTTACTTGTTCTCGAGAAGATTGTTTTCTTTCATGCATAATAAGCCGCATCTTCACATTCCACTTCATGTACGGAGAATGGTCAGAAGTCTCCTTTGATGCACCTAAGCCCTCCATCGTAATATCGATGCATCGATGCAGAGATGATGGTACCATCCTTACTTTCTATGTATCCATGGTCGGCCCGCAGAGCGTTGAACGACGTTTCGAATCAATATATGAAATTTCATGTCGTCTCGCTAAATCACCGGTTTTCATCGCAGCGTTTATTGACCCGAGGGCTCTTTTTCTCCTTTCATTGGTCTCTTAATAACATTTTGTCGGCTCGAGCTCTCACGAGCATCAATTTCAAGTATGCTAGTGTTCGAAGACTCATTATATCACCGATGCTCCCGGATCCACCAAAATCGAGGAGCGTAAACTTCCCAATTGTAAATCGAAATGTACAACGGCTCTATACAGATCCGTCGTCCCAAGTAAGAGGTCATCGTCCGTGAAGGTAACACCTCGCTGTTCCTTTAACGAGCAAACTCATCCAAGGAATTCCCGCCATTCGAGCTAAGCACTTCCGGACTGGCAAGGCCTCGATCGAGCTTCTCTCATCTCCTTCGATAAGATGAGAGCATCGTAGATGCTCGCCTCGTCGGTAGTTTCCTAAGATGGCCATACGTTGTAGTCCACTTTGTTCTCCGTGTCTCGGCTTCTTCTCGAACGGGTATGGCCTCACGGCTGGTTCTTCTCAACAACCACCCGCTTTCCTTCGTCTTTTCGACCCATTCGGAGGTAACTTTTCCACTTCTGTGTCGACTTCGTACTTTCCGAATCTGGGGTATCGAGTTTGTCGGTGTCTCCTCCTGAATCGGAATGATCGGCCTTTTCCGGATTATCTTCCAAATCAAGGCTCTAACTCCACTGTAACCGGAGCTCCCCGAAACTCGCGCATAGATCCGCGTTCGTTGAACCTCGTAGCCTCCTCGACGCGATGTCTTCTTCGTCATTTTGATCGTCGAGATCATGTATGATTCGAGAATTGTTGTTGGCATCGAAATCGACGCCCGGATTGTCGCTAGTTACGTAATCGTTAGAAATGCTCAAAACGTAGCCAACGCCATCACCCTATCATTATATGATCCCACCGAAGTGAGCGTATAATCATACAAAATCGAGGTTCGAGGGATTTCTCCCCGAATCGGAAACAACTATCCTGTGGATAAGCAGCCCCTAGTCTAGCCTTAGGAATCCGGTCCCTCTTCTTCGTCAATTTTCTTCTTCTCTTCGATTTTCTCCTGCCGAGGTGGTTCCATCGGTGGGCAGACAGCATCGGCTTGGCAGTCTCGAACTCCGACCGAAGCTCGCACCGAAGCGGTTCGGATGTCGGGTTTAAAATCTTCTTTCAAGATCTCGTCCAGGCGGGTACCATCCATCGCTCGCCAGACAGGATTCATCGAATGACGGGATCGGGCCGAGATAACATCGACGGAACCTCCTTCGGGTTCCTTCATGTACTCCTTCGATTGTTATATTTCCTTTCCGAAGGTTGTCGTCGAGCTAACCTCAATATAAATGCAGTTCCTCATCTTGTGCCCAAGCATCCGATGGTAGGGCAAAAGTTGGGATCACCTTTCTTGTTGACTTCTCCGGTCTTTGGGCTCCTGCACTCGGAAACTGAGTTTTATTAAGCTACGGAACATCTTCGGTACCGCTTCATTTTTCAACGGATATTCTCTACTCAGAAGCTCCCTCAATGTACGCTGCGGACGAGACGGTTGCTCATATCATGAGACGACCGATAAATTGACCGGGGTTGCCGGTAATTTTGTTGTGGTTGTCGCTATCAAGCCTTGGTATTTCCAGATTTGGCTGTTTGGGCTTTGTCAATCGTCGCAACGACCCCAGATTTCTTTTCGAAAGTCTTCACCGGCTTCGCTTGTCCGTCTTGTCGGCAAATCTAATTGTTTCGCCTCTTCTCTGCAAGCTTCCGGCCTTGCTTAACAACTTCTCAAAAGTCTTACAGTGAATCCTCGAGGAGAAGTGCTATCGCCGTGAATGCTTTTAAGCAAGATGCCGACCGCATGTTGTTCCCGTAGCCGTGGTTCACACTTCATGCTTAAGTTTCTCCATCGTTACGTAATCCACCAAAGCTTCATTCGGCCTTTGTTTCTCTACCACTAAATCACCTATGTTGATGTGGTGTCGTAGCTCCCGCAAATCGCTTAATGAAGAGGCTCTAGCTCGAGAATGTCTTTACAGATCCGTTGGGTAATTCGCATACCCGCCGAAGGCGATTCCTGATGTACTGCTAACGAATCGTCGGAAGAGCAGCGCATCGCTCCTACGGCATTGCAACAATCGGCACGGCGGTGCAACATGCCGGCTGGGTTCCCGGCTCCGTCGAAGGTCTTAAATGAGGTGGCACGAAGCCTCGGGGTATCGATTGCCGACCCTTCCGGGTAAGGTCTACCCGTCCGAATAGATGTCCCGTTCTTCGATTGTGCTGTGGCTTCTCGCACCGCTCGTTCATCAAGCCTGATATCCTTTTCGTGATCATATCAGGTTGTATCTCACTGTCATCCCCATCGACGGATGCAATTTCCTTTCCTCCGTCTACGATGTGAATGACTTCGGGGGTGTCTTCTATGGTTGTACTGACTTGAGAGGGTTGTAGCTACAGCCATCTCTCTTCCATCCTCTTTCGCCATTCGAGCGATCGTGTCGTCCTTTTCCCCGAAGCCGTCTCTTCATCGCCCGTTCCTCTCTTTCGCGGCCGCAGTGAGTACCCGAGGAAGATGATGAAGCTCGTGGTCTCAACCATGTTGATTTCTCGCATATTCGTTGTCCATGAATTCCGATGAGTCGATCTCATCTCCGAACTTTTCTTCTCTTCTTTTGCCAACCGTCGGATGTCATGTCGGTTCTCAACTTTT
Organism: Papilionanthe hookeriana x Papilionanthe teres; assembly: GCA_022702705.1. NCBI lineage: Eukaryota > Viridiplantae > Streptophyta > Magnoliopsida > Asparagales > Orchidaceae > Papilionanthe > Papilionanthe hookeriana x Papilionanthe teres. The sequence goes on along the minus strand of CM040428.1, from coordinate 133,326,426 downwards.
CCATGGCATCTTTCTAGTGAGCTTTCCGTGCATTCGTGGCCACACATGGCCGCCGGTCCTTTTTTCATGAGTCCCCTTCATCGCAGTAGCACTTTCTTTTCAGATTCCACTCTCCCCGGGCGGTACTTTTCTTCGCTGCTGTTTCGCCCAATCGCCCCGTAAAGGGGACGCCACACCATCCTTCTGCCAGCAGGTTCAGCGACCATGGTCTACTCCACAACACGGGAAGGTGGTATCCTCCTAATCCGTAACCCCGACACACATGCGGGCTAGCCTCCTTAATTTCGTCGGGGTTTTCTATCATGACGGCGTGTCTCTACTCGGGCCCAAGACGGGATTCGACCGGCACCCGCCCTATCCTTCGTAGAACTCTCCGACACGACAGCTTTTCCTTCTTCGCTAGCTTTTCTACCAAAGTTTGCGGGGCCGAGCAAACGGCGTAGTCCTGATTCTTTTCTTGCGGCTATCGTCGTAGTATGCGGGTCGCGGTAATGTGCGCAATCTTTCGAACATTCTCTTCATCCTCTCATGGCGGAGAGGGGATGGAACTCCGTTCTCCCAAAAGTGTACGTAATGGGCAAAGGGGTGTATATTCGGTAACGGTGTATATTCTGGCAACTCTGGAATTTCCTCCAGAAGGCAACCTCAGCAACCTCTGGCTTCGGCGATCCTTCTATTTCTATTTCTTCTTTCAGTCTGTCAAGGAATCTTTCGAACCGGACCCGATTTCGACATTTAAGGTCTTACATAGGAAGATCCGTACCCTCCACGCGTACTGTGTTTATCATAGCTCTGGATTCCTTTCCCTTTGATTTGCGAAGTCGGTGTAGGTGCGAAACAACTGTATCAAAGGGGGTAGTGAGAATGCCTCCTCCCATGACAGCGATTCTCCTAAATGGACCTTCATAGGAGAAATCCCTGTCGACTCTAAGGTTGAACCTGCCAAAGGGTTCCCAAAATTTTCGATACCTTGTTTGTCAGTGCAAAGAGGGAGACGCCGGTGACCTCGACGTTCGCAGCCAAAACTCCCCCCGTCCAAATCGGACGACCCTATCACGCGCTCATCCTTATACAACAAGTCCAGCCCGTTTCTAAGTAGCTGGAGAAAATCGGGCTCGGGGCTTCCATTTCAGGTAGATTCTCGTTGTCACCAAGTTATGCTTCTTTTCTTCGTGACGAAAAGAAAGGAACCGAAAAGAGTCCGAACCTACTTTTTGTTCATGTATTTATAAGAAGGAATTATTCATGTTAACTACTATTGCAGGTCTGCTTATTTTAGAATCTTAACGTTCAAAGGTGTACAGAAGGTAAGGAAACCGATTCAGAAAGGAAAAGAAAGTCTTAAGCAAGACTTCCCGACTCGAAGGATCACTCAACTAACACCTATCAAATCCACCCCACCTCGTAAATGAGGTAAAAGGATCTCGAACCCCTCCGTTTAGGGTGTCTAAACAGCTGCTCCTAAATCCGAGAGAGAATGTTGCCATACTGTCAGATAGAAATGAACATAGTATTCCAACGGAAGAAGGGTAGTTTGATCCAATAGGACATGGATACACGACTGCATTTTTGAAAGCAAGACTATTCGATTATAATTGAAAGAGGAATCACCTCAAATGAGTCGCCGTAAACTCGCTTCGCATATTTTGTGTCAGGTGTTTGTCAAAAGTGGTCGCCTAATGTATTGTCGGCAAATTTTTAATTTTAGTTTAAATAAACAATCGAAAAGCAGTATTTTGGATTTTGAAATAATTTTAAGTTTGAAAAATTTTAAGATATGAACAACCGATCTCACATTCCAAATAAGCTTATATAAACGATCACCACACCACAAACCGTGTATCTATCCCTAAGGATACACACGTCACTTCGTGGGGCTCGATTAAATAAACTAGAAGATTCGTGACATCCGTTTGGTTCTGCGAACCAATTTTATAAGCCGAGATAAGTTTCCGTTTAATATGAAAACATTAAACAGGTTTATATTACCCGGGTTCTTTAAAATTCCCTATAAGGGCAAGCCCCTACGCTAATTACATCTTGGCGACGGAATCACCTAAGAAAATCCTCGATAATAATCAATGATTCTCGCTCTCAAGAATTTCAAAGTTTAAGGTTTTCAAAGATTGAATTTTCAAGTTTCCAATTGTGGAATGGATCAAATTTTTTTGAACATTTTGCTTTGAATCCAAAGGAAGAAAGGTAGAGAATACCGATTCGAAGTGAACTTCGATAATTTCCCGACTATCCTATCATTCGCTTCGAATTTAGGAAAGTCCTAATGTTTATTTAGTATTTCAATTCGTCAATCTTAATTAATTGTGTCTATATTTGCATGATAAAATCAAACAAATAATTTTCTAGAAAATGCGAGGGTTTATATCGTATCGACGACTACCTCATTCAAGACCGTGTTGTATTTAATTTGCGATGCAAATGCCTAACGTAGCCGAGGGATTTGGAGTGTTGCACTCAGGCAAGCTACCTCGAAATCCTATGGTTTAGTTATTTAATTCTAAGAAATGTTTAGCCGATGCATCGTGTTTTGCTGATGACGATGGTCATGTCGCCCACCATGCTCCGAGCTCCTCATTACAGAGGTTTAGTTTTAGAAATCATAAATCAGGATGAGAGAAGTGTTTTCGTTTGTGAGAAAATCTTAATTTCCAAGTGTTTTTGCGTTTTAATTAAAACAAATCTTAAGTTGATTATAACGACACCTAAGATCCCACGGTTCCATCCTTCCGCATCGTTATTTTTATCGCATTCACTTACCTGCATTTAATTCGCTAAACTCAATCGAATTAGCCCACACTTTCATTTAGACCTGAAATCCCGCAACACGTAGGTTACATCATCCGAGGTATTCCCGATCATCCAACAGACGTTTTAATTTAGTTGCAATTGTAGTTTCGTGTTCTGTTTGTGATTAAATTCTTGAGTTGTTTTATCTTTTGAAATGTTGTATGGGTGAATTCCATTCGCAATGACTTTTTAACTTAGTTTCGGTTTTAGTTTTAGACTATCCTAAAAGGTGTGGGTTTTCATGCACAAACTTGTTTTATCATGCAAGAAAAGTAAATGCATTTTGCAATAAAGTAAATTGCAAGAAAGTACCGTAAGAAAGTAAATTGCAAGAAAGTAAATTCGTAATAAAATAAAAGCGTACCTGGAGGGTCTTCCCGTCATCCCAAGCTGCACTTAAAACACAATTAGAATATTTAAGTTAAAGTTCCTGTAAAGCTAAGGGAAAGGTTAGTGTCACCAAATTCCTAATCCGTGCCTAGTCATTTTGGTGACGTTCAGGTTCTTTGTTTTGTTTTAATCTCCATCGATTTTCTATCAAAGAATAATCAAATTCAAATTAGCCTATAAATATCCGATTACATTGAAAACATGGCATGGATCTAAAACATCTTTTCAATATTTCTAGATCGTTTTAAGTCCAAATGAATTTAATTATATAAATGAATCGATCGTCCGAGGTTTTCGAAGTCTCGTTAACTCGTCAGTTGAACCAGACATTCTAACATTCCATGAAAGTAACACTTTACTTTAATGTTTATTTAGAGTTTACAATAATCAAAGCTTTCAAGTGGCAAGTTAGTATTCAAATGATTTGCTGCTAAAGAGTTTAAATTGGAATAAAGGTTCGTTTCGTTTTTATATTTTTAATTTTTATGTCTTGTGTGATGTTATATTTAATTTAACTTAATTTTAATTCGAGTTTTAATTTGCTTAACATAATTCAATTTAATTTCGACTCGTGTTTAATTAATTGGATTTTGATTTAACTTTAATTTAATTATTTAATTTAATTTAATTTAATTTTAATTATTTAATTTAATTGACCAATTGTTTAATTTAATTTAATTTAATTTTAATTTAATTTAATTAATTGGCTGATTTAATTTAATTTAATTTTAATTAATTTAATTTAATCGTTTAATTATTTAATTTAATTTAATTATTTAATTTAATTTAATTTTAATTAACTTAATTTAATTGTTTAATTTAATTTAATTTAATTATTAAATTTAATTTAATTCTAATTTTAAATTTAATCTTAATTAATTTATCTTTAATTTACTTTATTTTTAATTTTAATTTAAATTAAGTCTTTTAATATTTTAAATTGAGTTATCATTTTAATTAAAAATTGAAAGATTAGTTTGATATAATTAATTTAGGATTTTTTAAATTAAAGAATAAATCTCTTCCTAATAAAATATCCCTTATTTTAATAATTCCACCTTAGCTATTCTTCCAAATTTAATCTATTATTTAATTAAAGTTTAATCATTTTTAAAATTATTTAATGGGTTTCTACCTTTTAATTATTTAAATTTCAATCATCCAAATCAGATTAGGATCAAATATTTTTATTTCTGTCGTATTTTTTATTAAACCTAAAGTTTTAATTAAGGATTGTGCGCATTTTAATTACCATTTTACCCTTTGCTTAATAATTTCATAACTCTACTAAATCGAACTCAAATCTAACTTGAAATTTTTATGTGACTTTACTCATATGTCAATAAAGATACATGAGAGGAAAATGATTTTTTCCGTATTTCAATTATCATATAATTATTTTTGCTTAAAATACATTTTCAAATAAATTTTGAGCAATACGACTAAGGGAAAAGTTTCTGTCCTTTAAGAAATTAGGACATCTCTACCTACTCTGTGCTGATTTAATTTAATTTCGGTGATTTTTTGAATTATATTATTATTTATTATAATTATTTTGAGTTTTGTTTGCTAATTTAATTTAAAAATAAGATAAATGTTGAAAATGGATTTTATATTTTTCAAAATCTCTCTTGATATTAAGGAAACCAGAGAAACAAATTTTGCAATTTTCTGATTTTTCTATGATTTATAATAATTATTTTAGTGAAAATGTGTTAGAAAATACATTTTTTTTAATTTTAAAATTACCCTAGGGCTTGTACCCAATATCTCACTAAATAGACTTAGGAAAAATGTGGGATTTGTTCATGATTAAAATTCAAAATGTGACATTTTGGTGAATTTTATTATTTTTGTGATTTTTATTATTTTTTAATTATTAAAAATATTAAAATATTATTAAAAATCAACTTTTTTAGAAATTGAAATTTTAATTTTCTTGGGTTCCCTGATATCAGAGAGGCTCCAAAACTAATTTTGTGAATTTTAAAAAATATTTTAAAAGTTATGAATTTTTAAAAGTTTAAAATGGCTATTGCCTTAATCAACCCAATTGCTGGGGCTAACCAAGTCCAATCGACTTCAAATTTTTATGGTGGATTCCTGATCCTAAAGGTCAGTGGAGAATTGATTTCAAGTCAATTTGATGCCTGGTTAATCTCCTAATTAATTAAAGACCTATTTTAGGTGTTTAAGCCAATTGTGGTTAACTGAGCACTAACTCAAGTCCTATTTTTCCTAAGACTTTCCTATCATAAAGAACATCACTGAATATTTCTAGAATTTATTTCACAACATGCTAATTTTTGGAATTAAAATACTCAAAACAGCAACATTTATCTTGAAAATAAATAACTTTTCACAGATTTGTTTCCACTGAAAATCTGTGTGAATGTTCCCAAGTTCAGAGGCTTCAAAAGCCCTATGGTCTCATGCCATGGCACTGTATACATGCATGGAGAATTAAATGTATGCGTAGAGTAAATAAATCATAAAATAAAATACTTAATCAATTAAATGATTTCTTTTCCACATTATTCTCCTCCTTCGTTCACCTATGCGTATTTTTATTTTATTTTGTGATTTTTCTACACAGAGATATGACCAAGCTTAGGGAATTAAATAAATGTAAAATACCCTAATTTTCTATTTATCCACGCGGCGCCGCGTCAACCCCGCAACTCCGAAACGCCGCGCGGCGCTCCCATTCGACGCCGCCATCCCAGCCGCAGCCCGGGCCCCGCGGTTCTCGTACCGTCTCCTCGGTCCGACGCAATCCCGGCCGTCCGCGCGCGCGTGTATCGAATGGACGGCATCCGTTCATCGTCCCCAAGTGTTCTCACCCCGCAGCCGTCCACACTAAATCCCTAAGATCTCACTCGATTCTCACCGATTTTCTGTTCTTATGTTTCTGCTGACTGGCTCTCGAAGAGACGAACATATCTATACCGCCAACATGCATTGAAATCCACAACATTTGAAATGGAGAGATCTCCGTGCTTCCTGGATGAATAGTTAACTCATGACCTTAGCTCGCAGAAGTGCGGCTTCAACTGAGCTGGCTGGCACCTTCGATCGGGGTCCCGGTGCCAGCCTCCCACGGCCTCCCGTCCTGCCGAATCGGCTCACGCATGAAAGCGACCACAAACTCGATCACAAAGCCGATACCGCGAGCAACCGGCGGGCTCCGGAGATGGCTTCTGCGGAAACTTCTCCTCTTGGTCCAGCTGAAGGTGCAGGGGACCACCAACGCAGGATTGGCTCACCGCGGCAAAGTAACTCGGTTTCGTGCGGAATTTCACGAGAAATCGGGCTCCGTTGGTGGGGATTAGTGGGCAAATCGACACCGGGATCAACCGCTCCTCGTGATGGTGAAGGCTCAAACACCTGCGCAGTTTCGGCAAGGTTTGTGCCGGGGCTCCCTCTTGTCGAGAGGGTGAGGGGTTTGGGGCCAGAGGGCCAAGGCCCTCCTGTGGGGATAGGCTTGCATCACCGGCTTCTGAGGAGAAGACTGCCCATGGTAGCGACCGGGGATGGCACTTTGCCAAGTGAGAATTTCCTTACCACTGCTCACATGTGAACTTTCGCCTACGAGGCTTTCCGAAGGCCTGGTGGCCGGCCGGCTGTGCATGGGTCACCCTCAAGGTCAGGCTGCCTGCATGAGGTTTGTGCAATCAATCGTCAATACATGTGTAAAGGCTTGATCCAAAGTGGAATGGGGCACGTGCTGGGATTTGAACCTAAATGGGTCAACTCACCCATTCTCAAAGGCGGGTGCACCACCCAAGGCCTGGTTTTTACCGTGAAAAGTGATTTGCCTAAGATAATCGCAGGGTCAAGTCACCATCCAAGCACAATTAGGCTTAAGCATGGTTTAGCCGGAACATGGAAGTGGTTAATCACCTTTGTGGAATTGGCGGAAAGAGCCTTCCTCTTTGCCCAAATGGCATGGTGGACATGTAAAGAGGCTCTTATGGCTTGCATATGGCTTATGCATGGCTCCATGGCTCCATTTGGCCTGGGAAAAGTAAAGTCAATTTCATGGAAATGGATTTAAGGAAAATTTTGTATTTAGGGGTGATTTGGCATGAGGCTTGATTTGGAATTATTTGATGATGAATTTAGGACTTAGTGGATGATTTTAATTGAAAGTATGATGAGGGGAATGTCATATGGGCTCTGGAAGAATTTTCGCTTTTTCGAAAGGGTTTTAGATGCTTTTAAGATGGATTAGGAAAGTGGGCTCTCGAATTTTAAAATGGATTTTGGGATGAAATTTTGTAAAGAGGTTGGGCCAAATAATTATTGGGTTTAGCTCATGGATGTGTCATGAGTGACTTGCCAAATTTGGGGTAGTTTGGACTGGAATTTGGGTCAGATTCTCAATTCTTTTGAATGGGCCAATGTAGGTCAAATTGGGCTAACTTGGGCCAATGTTGGGCTAGGGTTGAAATTGATGTAAATAAATATTAAGAAATGTTTATGGGAGTGTTTCAAAGAGGTTTTGGCTTTGGTTGGGTTTTTAAATTTTGCCTGGGCCTATTCGTTGTAGATCTGGGTTTAGGTCAAAATTGGGTTTCTTTGATTTCGGGGTTGAATTTGAAAGTGGGGTTTGGGTCAAATCTTGGGCAAATCATGTTAGTGTTTTGTTATGGTGATGTCAAGGAAGGTTTAGAAAAGAATTTTGGGGTTAATTGGAGTTGAATTGGGTTAGTTTGGGCTAAGTTTTGGGTCATGGGTCCAAATTGGGGCTTTAAGGCCTGAAGTGAAATCTGGATCCAAATGTCAATCAAATTGACTTGGATTTGTCTAAATTGGTGATTGGAATGCTTAATTGAAGTTTAGAATTGAATCGACCAAGATCAAATAATTGGGTATGTTCGTTCCGATATCGGGTCCACTTCGTTGCACGGGGTCAATTGGGGTTTTACAAAAGCAAAGGTAAATCGACAAAATCGGGCCCATGGTGTAGTCAGACAAAATGAAATTTGGAATATTTGGGATTTTCTGGAATTTTCTGGGAATTTTCTGAATTTTGATTTTTGAAGCCAAGAAGGGTATTTTGGGTATTTGGAGGGTATTGGGGGGTTTTCTGGAATTTTGTATTTTTGGGTATGGATGACCAATTTGAGTGATGTGGAGGTGTTGGGGATTGATTTGGAAAATTTTAGGTAATTTGGAGATTTTGCAAAAAATTGGTAATTCACATGGCTCTCTGGGGTGTTTAAGAGTTAGTAGGGTCCTTGTGTCAAAAAATTGAAAATTGGGAAATTGAAGATTGGGTGAATTTGGGTGGGGTGAAATCATTTCTGCTGAGCCATGAAGTCATTTCCTTGCCCATATGAGCCATGAAAGGATTCCTATTTCCGAGGCATCTACTATGTTGTTCCTAACCCTTCTACCATGGCTTAGGGTTAAGGACCATCCATGTGAATCACCTACATGAGTCAGAGGCCGAAGTCAGTATGGGTGTGGTTTTAGGAAGTGTGCGGAAATGTAGTGTGTAGGTGTAGTGTATGTCACCCCTTCATCGACCAGCCACCTGTGGCATTCTAAGGCCAAAGAGTCCTGAGTAGGAACTCATCCTTTAAACTTCCATATTCGATTTCAACCCTCTAGGTGATTAGGTCTATAGTCAAGTTTGTGGAGTTTGCATGGAGTTTAGAAGTGGTTTGAATTTCTAAAAGGCGGGTCCCAATTCTAGTCCTCTAAGATAGTCAAAGGAAAGGCCCAAGGCTTATCCTAAGCACTAAAAGAAGAAAGGAAGACCTCATCAAAAATGAGGTCAATGTTACAAATACTTATCTGAAATGTTCCTTCAAGTGATCCTTTGACTTTCATCGACTTCAATGCAAAGACAAAACTTCTACAATGCCAACTCTTACAAACACTCACTTACTACTAAAGGAATTGAGTAGTAAAACTCAATGTAACTAAAATAAACTAAAATGAACTCACTAAATACTTAAGAAAAGTATTTATTTTAGAACTATTTGTGCGCGAGAGCTCGTTTTCCGTAGAGATGTCTCATATTTATAGAGATTCAAAAGTGACCAGTGGGTTGCTTAAGGCATCTCTCTGCAAAATTCGTCCAAATTCAATGAATCTTCTGTAATGTAAATGTCGCGCCAGCGCCCGGACTCGCGTGACTCCGCATCTTTTGCTCCCTTCACTTTCGAATGCACCTCTTCGCGATTAAAACTATTTTCCCCATGTCCGCATGGATTGCATCACATGTCCTATGTGTCAGGTAATCTTCGCCCTGTAAGGTCTGATAACAGCTTAACACCGTCAAAATAAATGCCTAAAATTGTTGAAAATCTTAACTGCTTCAGTATCGAACTGGCGCCTAGGAGTCGGATTCGAGCGCATAGGCGCCAGACCTATAATTTTGACAACTTTGCTTTTTAGCTCTATTTTTGCACCTTTTTGCTCTTTTTTCCTTCTTGAACTCTTTTTTTCATCACCTATATCCACAAATATAAAAATACCTTTCATTAAAGCATAATATCGTTAAAAATTGAATCATAAATAAGGCATAAAAATAGGTACTTTTAAGTGGATCAAATTCCCCCAAACATAAATGTTACTTTTCCTCAAGTAACCTTTTTTTATTACATAAAATGTATAACATCTGGAATGAAATTTAAATATTTAAGATTCATTATAATTTTTGGTTTTATAAATGCTCTAATAAATCATTAACCAAATTTCACTAATTAAGGTTAATTTTGAGAATTTAAAGAAATCTTAACTTCTAAATCATAAGACTTTAAATTTTTCATTTATTTCAAGAATAATTGTAATTTATCATATTAAGGTCACATAGATAATTTACAAGAAAAAGACTTTCATGAAAACTTTTCTAGTAAGGATAATTCTACATAAGAATTAAGTTAAAAATGTAATTAGTTTTCTTCCTGTAAGATAATTCAAGTGAAGCCAATTTTTGATTAAGTATCTCCCCAAGCTTCTCCTCACATTTCTTTCTTGCTCTTTTCTTTTTTTTTCTTTTTCGTTTTTTCTTTTTAAGGATATTTTTCAATCCCCCCTCCTCTTTTTTTTTGTAATTTGTGAGGATTACTATATCTGGATAGTCTGTTAATGATTTTGAACTTCACTATCCTAAACTTATATTAAAAAACTTATACATTTTAACATAATAAATATGACATTCTTAATAAGTATTTTTCAAAAATTATTTCAATCTTTTCTTTTTCAAGTAATAATCTTGATTCTTTAGTATTTCAAAAATACAATTCTTTTTACTATAAATAGAAAAAATTTTAAACTTATTATTATTTAAGTTAAATACTTTTATTCTTAAAATCAATCAAAATTATTAAAATATTAGTTAAGTTTAATAAAATATTTATAAATTCAAAAATTTAAGTAACCTTAAATAAATTTTTCATTCCATATGTTATGATAATATTTTTAAAGAAAATAATAGTAATTAAGGACAAATAATATTTAAATATCAAAGTATTTTCCCTTCCCCCAAATTTCAGTTTTGGTATAAACATGAATCATGAAAATTTCTAAAGCATGACAGAAAGAATAGCATATTTCCACCAAGAATTTTTCTAAGTATATGAAAAGTAATCTAGAAAGGGAAATTTTATTTCTACACATGCTTTTTATGAATATAAAAGAAATGTTTAAGCATATATAGAAAAAATTTAGTAAGCTGGATCAATTTCTACAAATTTTTTTTTCTAAATTTTTTTTTCTTTTATAATTTTAAAAAAAATAACTAAACTAAACAGGTGTACTGATCACTGTACTAAAACAGAAACAGAATATCTCATTACAAAAATAAACTCTAACAATCCAACAATCATCAGTACAACAATAAGTGTCTCAGAATCAATACAATCTAAACATAAAAAGTACACTAATATCAACAGTGCATCAAACATAAAAACAAATAATCACATACATCCAAAACTAACACACTAATAAAACATAACATGAATAACACAACTACTCAATCCTAGAAATCTACTCATCACTAACTGTCTTCTCATCCTCATCATCATCAAAAGAAAAATCTACATTCTTATTCTGGTGATCATCATATGGTGAGAATCGAGGGCAGGTCGGGAACTGAACTGAATGATCACCCTTAAGGAATCTAACAAGAGTCTCAAAATACTCTGCATGAAAATCACTCTTCCTCTGGGTGTACTCAGAAAGATGATCGACTTTCTTATCTATTGTATCCACTCTACAATGGGTTAAAAGTAACATATTCTGCTGCTCTATAAATTTATCATGCATATTTTCCCAAAGACTAGATGGTGGCTCAGCAGTAGAAGTAGAGGGTCGAGAAGTAGAAGATCTACCCGAAGTAGGTAATGAATTAGAGGGTGCGGTAGAACTCTTACCTCAAAGTCGATCATAAACACTAACATTCTCCCGTCCAATGGGCTTGGTAGACTTAAGCTTCTCCTCTGAAAGCTAAGCAACAACTCCAACACTTTCACACAATGAATAAATCAGAGATAGGAATCCCAATCCCACAGAAGTTCTGGAACTAGCAGTGGCCTCCACAGAATCTTAAATAATACTCCCAACATCAATTGGCTTCCTCTCCTGTATGCAGTAGTTGAGGATAGCTCTGTCCTTTATGACCTCACTCAAATAGTTGGATGGAAGGAGGAGTGCAGAAATAAAGTAATGTCAGGCCTTATAAACACCATTTAACTTAGAAGATGAAAAATTTACCCGTTTCTCATTCCAGATCTTCCAAGCTCAAGTACAATCAGTCAAATATGCAATAATCATCTCCAAATCTCCCTCAGATGGAGATAATTCAGAATAGTAGCACTCAATGAACAGTGGCAGGCCGTAGAAAATGTTGATTCTTTCATGAGTAAATCCTACTCCAACTCTCATGAAGATCTCGTAATCTTCGGTATCCATAAAATTAGCAAAAAATTCCTTGACGACAGGGATCACAACAACAACAGTGAAGTAGCAGAATTGTTGCTAGTTCAGTGCAACGATCGTATCTTCAATAATTCTACCAGGATTGTAGAAACTCCTCTCTGAGATAAATTTTCTTGTCATAACAAATTCATTGTAATGAAAATGCACTACTAGAGTAGCAAATTTGTTGCAATTAAAATTTTCTCGTTCTTTTTCTCGCTTAGATTTCAAAGCCATCTAAAAATAAGAGAAAGAAAATGCAAAATAAATTAAAGGATCAAAAGAATAAACTTATTTAAGCTTTAAAAACTTAAATAAAGCTTCAAAAGTGTGGATTAAACTCCAAAAATCAAATTTTTCGGTTTTGCTCAAAAGTTAAAAAATCCATGGTGAAAATAAAAAATAAATGGATTAGAAGGTAGATCTGACCTAAAAATGAAGAAATCGAGTGATTCCAAGCTAAAAAACTCAAAAAACAGATGTAAAAATGAATCCCAAGATATGTATTTCGCAAAAAATGGAGGAAGAAGGAGTCTAGGTATTGTTAATGGCGTCGGTGGGTTTAAAAGCCTGAATTTTGGGTTCAGGCCAAACTGGCACCTAGGCGTCGAATTCTGGCGCTTAAGCGCCAGACTCGACCTCCCAAAAATTCAATTTAAAAATTGTACTTTCCACAAAAACTTAACAAATTCGACTTATAATTACTCACATGAGAGTATTACTCCAATTTCTAACTTCCAAATATTTCCACAAATAATTTAAATGATAAAATAGATCCAACATTCAAACACAAGATATAATCAAACTCTTCAAATTACATTTCAAAATTTTCCATTCTAAGCTCAAGAAATTACAAAAAAGTACTATAACAAGGTTCAACTCTTAATAAAGAACACAAACATCACTATTTCAAAGCAAATTCATAATTAAACAACACACTTTGAACATTGAAAGAAAACACACAAACTAAATATTCGACTCACTAAAACATGACTCGATCACACCTACAACACACCAATGATCTATTCTTCTCCAAAACTTTGAATTTCCATCCCTCTCGCAATGAAGATTTCTAGGCCCGCATGGGTAGAAAATTAACGCCCTTGGAAATTCCAAAGCCATCTTTTCGTCAATCCATTTATTCTTCGCATACATCGTCACTTGAGAATCTTGAAAGGCTGCCATTTGATCGAATTAAAGCTTTGTCTGCCATTCCAAGTGCTCAATTTGGTGATACATCTCATGTAGACAATTTTCAACACTTAGCAATTCTGCCTCAATCTTATCTTGAAGACTGAATAATTTCTCCAAACTTACTGCAATATAACCATTGAAATAAGGTTGAGGATCTTTAGAAGACTTATCTCTTAACTCATGATCTCCTCTCTACATTGCTTCTAAACTTCTCTTTTCTCTTCCAAAATGAGTTGTGCTGGACGAAATTAGGGTTGCTTAGGGATTAGGGATGAAGATAGGGTAGTTTCTATGAAGTATTCGTGTGAAAAACTAAAGATTTTTGGTTTTTGCACGAACCTGTAGCTGGGGTGCTTAGGCACCGAAATCTGTCGCCTAGGCTCCGGATCATTGATACACAGGTTATGCTGGCGCTTAGGCACCATGTTTGGGCGCCTAGGCGCCATAACCATGTTTGACTCCATTTCGCCTATCGTCAAATTTACAAAGTTTCAGTTTAAAAAAAGTCTATTAAAATGGTGTGATTAACACACACATATCAATTGAGATAAATTCAATTCACAAATAATCACAATGATAATATATGGGTTGCCTTCCACCACAAAGCGCTTGGTTTAACATCGTTAGCTTGACCTAATCAGTTATTTTAATCGGGTAGACTCAGCTCGAAGCCTCCTTGTAAATCGGTTTCATTTCTCCCATATAAGGCTTCAGTCTTAATCCGTTAGCTTTAAATATTTTTCCCGTCTTGGGATCTTTAATATCCACATCTCCATAAGGGTATACTTTCTAAATTATAAATGGTCCCATCCATTTAGATCTTAATTTTCCAGGAAAAGTCTTAAACGAGTATTAAATAATAATAATTCTTGTCCCGTCTCAAATATTTTTCTTAAAATCTTTTTATTATGAAATTTCTTCATTTTTTCCTTATAAATCTTTGCATTTTCATAATACTCATTTCTTATCTCTTCCATTTCATTTAATTGTAACAGTTGTTTCTCTCCTGCAGCATTCAAATCATAATTGAACTCCTTTATCACCCAGTAAGCTTTATGTTTCAGTTCAATAGGTAAGTGACAATGTTTACCATAAACTAACCGTTAAGGTGACATTCTGATAGGTTTCTTATAAGCTGTCCTACAAGCCCATAATGCAGAATCAAGTCTATCAACCCAATCAGTTCTTTTAGGATTAACAGTCTTCTCTAATATTCTTTTAATTTCTCTGCTTGATACTTTAGCGTTTCCACTTGTTTGTGGGTGATAAGCAGTTGCAATTCTATGTTTAATTATGAATTTTTCCTGTAATGATTGAATTCTTACATTTCTGAAATGACTTTCCCCATCTGTGATAATTACCCTCGACATTCCAAATCTTCTAAAAATCACTTTCTTTAAAAACTTTAAAACACTTTTGGAATCACAGTTAGGTAAAGATACAGCTTCAATCAACTTTGAAACATAATCAACTGCTAATAAAATATAAATCTTTCCATATGATGGTATAGAAGGTCCCATAAAGTCTAAATCTCATACATCAAAAATCTCAATTTCTAATATATAGCTTAGAGGAATTTCATCTTTTCTAGATATATTCCCCATTCTTTAACATCAATCACAAGTTTTCACATAATGTCCAACATCTTTAAATAATGTAGGCCAATAAAATACTAAATTTAAGATTTTAAACTCAGTTTTATCCACTCCAAAGTGTCCTCCAAATTCAGAATCGTGACATTTTAGAATAATTGCAAAAGTTTCTTCATAAGGTACAAATCTTCAAATCACAGAATCTCCACCTAGTTTAAATAATTGAGGATCTTCCCAATTATATGATTTAGAATCATTCTTGAATTTCTTAATATATTTGCTATTCAATCCATACGGTAAAGTATTGCTAACCAAATAGTTAACTATATCTGCATGCTAAGGAGTTTGAAATCCTTAAATAACATATAACTGTTCATCAGGGTATTTTTTATTTATGTTTTCTTCTGTAATCTTCTCATTATCATTTTTAATTCTTGATAAATGATCAACAATTTAGTTGTTAGCCCCTTTTTTGTCTACTATTTGAAAATCAAATTCTTGTAAAAGTAGAACCCCTCATATAAATCTAGGTTTAGCATCCTTTTTAGGCATTAAATACTTAATAATAGAATGATTATGTACGATACATTTGGTCTCAAGAAGATAAGGTCTAAATTTATCAAAGGTATATACTATTGCGAAGAGCTCTTTCTCAGTGGTAGTGTAATTTATTTGAGTTTCATTAAGGTTTTGCTAGCATAATATATAACTTTCAAAATTTTCTTTTATTTTTGTCCCAATACAGCTCCAATTGCATAATCACTTGCATCACACATTAATTCAAAAGGTTTACTCCAATTAAGTATAACAATGATAGGTGCGGTGATTAATTTCTCTTTTAGAATATTGATAGCATTCAGACAATCTTCATTAAATTTAAACTTAGCATCTTTTTCTAATAAATGAAAAAGAGGTTTAGTAATCTTAGAAAAATTCTTTATATATCTTCTATAAAATCTAGCATGACCCATAAAACTTCTTAAATTAGAAGCAGTAGTAGGTGCTTGAAGTTCAGAAATAATTTTCACTTTTGTCTAATCAACTTCCATCCCTTTTTGTGAAAATTATATCCAAGTACAATTCCTTCTGTAACCATAAACTGACATTTTGTCCCACTTTAGAACCCAATTTGTTTCTTCACATATTTTTAGAACTTTTGTTATATTTTCCAAGCAAGACTCAAAAGAAGTTCCAAATACTTAAAAATCATCCATAAATACTTCAATTCCTTTTTCAATTAGATCACAGAATATTGACATCATACTTCTCTGAAAAGTTACAGGTGCATTACATAAACCGAAAGGCATTCTTCTATAGGCAAATTTTCCATAAGGACTTGTAGATGTTGTTTTATCTTGGTACTCAAAAGCAATGGATAATTGATGATATCCAAAACATCCATCCAAAAAATAGAAATATGAGTGTCTAGCAAATTTATCTAGCATCTGATCCAAAAAGGTAAAGGAAAATGATCCTTTCTAGCGGAATTGTTTAATTTTCGATAATCGATGCAAATTCACCATCCAGTAACTTGTCTTGTAGGGATTAATTCATTTTTATCATTAACAATGACAATTACTCCTCCTTTCTTCAGAACACAATGAATAGGACTTACCCATTGACTATCCGAAATAGGATAAATAATTCCAGCATCCAACCATTTTAAAATCTCTTTTTTAAAAACCTCTTTCATAATTGGATTTAATCTTCTTTAAGGTTCAATAGTAGGTTTACAATTTTCTTCCATTAAAATCTTATGCATATAGATTGAAGGGCTTATTCCTTTTATATCTGCAATAGTCTAACCAAAAGCTTTCTTATAGTTCCTATTAATTTTTCTTCTTGATCTTTGCTTAGTTCAGAAGATATAATCACAGGTAAAGTTAATGAATTTCCATGAAATGCATACTTTAAATGTGCAGGTAACATTTTTAATTCCAGTTCAGGGGCTTTTTTAATAGAGGGTAAAAGTATATCATTTTTAGTCGTGTCTATAATTTCCTAATTATCATGAGTATAATGAGTTTCTTCAAATAAATTTTCTTCATTCACTTCTTCAATTTCTTCAGTTAATGACTCATTATATAACATATATTAATCATTTTCTTCTTCAGAGATTAGTTTACATTTTTCTTAATACTGCTTTTCAATTATATAATCAATAATATCCATTCGATAGCCATTTTCTTTGTCAGGATACCTCATTGATTTCAGAACATTAAATGTTATCTCTTGATCATTAACTCTCATTGTTAATTCTCCTTTTTGCTCATCAATCATAGCACGTCCAGTAGCTAGAAAAGATCTCCCTAAAATAATAGGTATTTCTTTATCTTCTTCTATATCCAGTACAATGAAATCCACAGGGAAGATAAATTTATCCACTTTAACAAGGACATCCTCTATAACTCCTTTAGGATAAGTAATAGATCGATCACCTAACTGAAGGGTTACAGTGTTGGGAGAAATCTCTCCTAAATCTAACCTTTGAAAGATAGAAAATGGCATGAGATTAATACTTGCTCCTAAATCACATAAGGCTTTTCCACATAATTTTTCTCCAATAACACATGGTATAGTGAATCTTCCAGGATCTTTATGCTTCTGAGGTAGTTTCTTTTGAATTAATGCACTACATTCTTCACTTAATGAAACAGTTTCATAAGCTTCAAATTTTTGTTTCTTGCTTAAAATATCCTTCATAAATTTTGCATAACTCGGCATTTGTTCCAAAGCTTCAGCAAAAGGAATGTTGATGGTAAGTTTCTTAAAAATCTCAATGAACTTAGAAAATTGATGGCCAAGATTCTGTTATTTTAGTCTTTGTAGAAAAGGTGGTGGTAGTCTTTCAACTTCCACTTCAATAGGAATTACAGTCTAATCTTTACTTGGAGAAAGAGTTCTTTAGGTTTTTCAATCTCTTTAACCTCTCTCTCTTTTTCAATTTCATTCTGAATTTTCTCTTTCAATTCCTTTGCACTTCTAAGTTGTACAGCTTTTGCTTTTTCATGGTCTTTTCCAATTTCTTTTGGATTAATTTCGACATTTAGGAAGTGTTTCTTGAGGTCTGTAATTAATAAATTAGCAATTTGTCCCATATGATTCTCAATATTTTGAATAGTAGTGTTTTGACTTTGTAATGGATTACCTAGTTGCAAGATCAATTCTTCTAAAGATAAATTTTTCTGTTGATTATTAAAACCAGAAGGAAAAGTAGGTCTAAACTTTGAACTTCCTTAATTTTTCCAATTCCCAGTTAGATTAACTTGATTATTACCCCATTGTTGATGTCCATTATTCCAATTAAAATTAGGCTGAATTTTCCAACCTAGATTATAATAATTTGAATAAGTGTTATTAGTTTTACTAGCAATGGCTTGCAATGTCTCCATTGTTTGAGAATCATCAATATTTGCAGAATTGTCATTACTTAGATGTGATATGTTAATTGCAAAATTATCTAATTTCTTAGAAATCGCTGCCACTTGTGATGCTAAAATAGAAAAGGCTTCATTATCTTGAATACTTGCCACTCTTTTAGGATTAACCCTTTCAGAAGGCCATCGAAAATTATTGTTAGCCATTTCTTCAATTAAAGTATAAGCTTCATCAAATGTCTTGGCTATTAAAGAACCTCCAGCAACAGCATATATAATAGATCTAAGTGATCAAATAAGTTTATTATAATATGTTTGAATAATTAACCAATCTGGTAAAGCATGATGAGGATATTTTTATAATAGTTCTTTAGATCTTTCCTATGTTTCATAAATTGTCTCTCCATCAAATTAAATAAATGAAGTAATATCATTTCCTAATTTAACAGTTTTAGAAGGAGAAAAATATTTAGCAATGAATTTTTGTGCCATATCTGCCTAAGTTTTAATAGAACCAGTTGCTAATGAGTTCAGCCATATCTTTGCTTTATCTTTTAAGGAAAAAGGAAAGAGTCTAAGCCTAACAACATCATCAGAAACATTATTATATTTAAAGGTAGCACAATTTTCTAAGAAACTAGCAAGATGTAAGTTTGGATCCTCATTTGGTGTTCCTCCAAATTGATTATTTTGAACCATTTGAATAATAGAAGGTTTAAACTCAAAAGAATTAGCATATACAGTAGGCATTTGAATACTAATATGAAGTTCATCAGCTGTAGGGTTTGCATAATCCCTTAATTGTTTATAAAAAATTTTATTCATTAATTTCTATTAAATTTTCATTATTGTTATGTAAGTTAGCCATTTCTTGATATTTTTGAATTTGTTTTCCTTTTCTAATTCTTTTAACAGTTCTTTCTAATTTAGAATCAAAAGGTAATAATCCTTCAGACCTAGAACTATGCATAAAAATTAAATAAAAGGGTTTGAAAATAAAATAAAATAAAATAAAATAAAATCTTTTTGGTAATTTTGTTTTTGTAAATATTTTTGTATTTTTAAAGAAATAAAAGTCTATATAAAGTATTTTAAATTTGAAAAATCTAAAAATTGTGTTTTACTTCCCCGGCAGCGGCACCAAAAACTGTGTGACCTCGACTCGTAACTATGCCTACAATTTATCCTTTAACTTATATTTTAAAAGGTAGTATGCAAAAATAAATATATAAATTTAGAAAACATTTCACACACCAAAGGTACTACTCAAGTATACGTATCATATCCAATAATACAGGGCTCTATTGGAGTCCTGGTTATCGATCCCATAGAGAAGATTAATTTTAGAAATTAATAGATTTTCAAATTAAAAGTAATTATAATTTTTATTTCTTTTCCAAAAATAGATTTTAAGTTTTATGAAATTTCTACTAGATGTAATTAAAGTAGCAATAGAGTAAAGGTTGATGCAAGTGTAAATAAAACAACTTTCTCCTTTTCAACTAATCCAAGATTTTTCAGAAAAACTATTATTCGTGGAGAACTTGAAATTATGGTAACTATCATTGAGCCAAAAAGAATTTTCAGAAAAATTATCATTGTGCCAAAAAGAAGCATTCCTATTCTTTACCTTTGCTTGATAGTATAAAGAACATTGGCTAATTTATAGATTGGTTCAGGATGTATTTGTTAGTAGAATGGGTTAATCTAGACTCACACTTCTAGATGTCCAAGGGTGGCTAAGGTCGGCCATATTAGTGACCCGTTCCCTTTCTATAAACCAAATTAATAGAATTTGGTCTGTCACTCTAAAAACTAATTAATTCTACACCAAATAAATAATATTTTCCTATTTATTTGTACTTCACCTTGAATAACTCGCACATGGCCTTCGATTATCCAAGGTTTCATGTGATATCTACAAGTTAAGAACTCATCTCGTGATAGGTCTCAGAATTCTTCAACAGGTTTTAACAATTCAAATGGCTAGTTTAAAAAGTAAATTAAGATCTGGTATGAATATCATCACAATAATTTTTAAAATTAAGTTTAAGTTCTCCACCGAAATCAAATTATCTTTATTATCTTTTCATGGTTGAAGGAGAAAGAAAAGTAACTACTTAGAATACATTGAATTCACACAACAGAACATATTTATAAAACTTTGAACCAAATTATAAATACTTTTTTTAAATGTTCCTTTAAGTGATCCTTTGACTCCTACTGACTCCAATGCAAAGTACAAGACTTCAACATCACCAACTCTTACAAACTCTCACTTACTACTCAAGGAATTGAGTAGTAACACTCAAAGTAACAAAAATAAACTAAAAGAAACTCACTAAATACTTAAGAAAAGTATTTGGTGGCTCTCTAGAACTATTTTCAGGCATGGGAGAGCTTTGTTTTCTGTAGAAATGTATTCTATTTAAAGAGCTTCAAAATGACCAGGGGTTGCTTAAGGCACCACTTCAAAATTCGTCCAAATTCAATGAATCTTCTAGAAGGTAACTGTGGTGCCTAGGCGCCGGATTTGGCGCCTAGGCGTCGAACTGCATGACCAGATCTTCACACCTCTTAACTTTGGATCACACCTCTTTGGAATTAAAACCGTTTTCCTTTGTCCATATGCATTGTATCACATGTCCTATGTATCAGGAGTAACTTCCAATCTTCTAGAAGGTCTGATAACCGCTTAACACTGTCAAAATAACTGCCTAAAGTTGTCAAAAATCTTAATTGTTTCAGTATCAAACTAGCACCTAGGCGTTGGATTATAGCGCCTAGGCGCCGGATTCTAGCGCCTAGGCGCCAGACCTATAATTTTGTCAACTTTGATTTTTAGCTCTATTTTTGCTCCTTTTTGCTCTTTTTCCTTGAACTCTTCTTTTCATCACGTATGTCCAAAAACATGAAAATACCTTTCATTAAAGCATAATATCCTTAAAAATTGACTCATAAATAAGGCATAAAAATAGGTACTTTTTAAGTGGATCAAAGGGCCTCTTAAATACTTAATGAAACAAACTAAATATTTAGCTACAAACATGGATTTTAGCCATTCATAAAGAGAACAAAAGGTCCTCTTAAATACTTCACAAAGAAAGCTAAATACTTAACCATGAGCATGATTCTTTTTAGCCATCAAAGAGGTGTAAGAAAAACCTCTTAAATATCAGATATATAAAGCTCAAAATTTAACCATAAATATGAAATTTTAGTCATCAAAAAAGGTGTAAGAAGACCTCTTAAATATTACATGAAGCAAAATAAACATTAAGCATAAGCATGATTCTTTAGCCACCAAAGCATGAAGCCTTTAGCCACCAAAGAGGTGTAAGAAAAACCTCTTAACTATCACATATAACAAAAATCAATTTGGAGCCTCCATACATGGATTTTCGGCCAAGCCAAGGAGGATCCAAATTGCTCCATAAAATCTCACAAAATTAATCAAACCTTAAACCATTAAATCAATAATTTAAATCAAGCATAAGAGAGAAAATAAAACTTCACAATAGAATAAGAAAATCCATCATTTAAGCCATAAAGCATGAAGTAAATTTGCACCAATGTGAAGAACGAACCGACAATAGTTTGGGACTAGTAGAGGATGAAAAATGGAGAATCCAGCAGCAGCTCCCCTTATGATTTCATTTGATGAGCAAGAAGAAGCTCCATTTATAACCAAATGAAGGTGAAAGAGAAGGTAAAAATCAGCCCCAAGCAAAATCATTACAACCAATATATAAAAATACTTTTCCTTTGAACCAAGCTCTTAGGTTATCATGAAAGAGCATGGAAGGAACTCAAATGGTAGCCAAGAGCTCCTCAAAACTTGCCACCAAAGCTTGGATTACTTCCACAGAAGTGATGAGGCATGGAGAAGGTCTTCACCATGCTCTCACGCCACATGAAGACAAGGAGGGGCGGCAAGAGCAAGCAAGAATCGGGAGGGGAATGGGACGGTTCGGGTAAACTTCCCATGGCTGAAAATTTCGAATGGAGGGAGATGGGGGGCGGGGGGGGGGGGGGGGCAGGGGAGGGGGCTACTATTAGAGAGGTTTAGGCGTGGGTTAGATTAGGTTTAATCAAAGGATTAAGTGATTAAAATCGAAAATTTTAATTATTTGACGCGAAACGTGCTGAATTTTGAGTTTCTTCGACGTGCGTCAAACCACAACAAGTTATATATCATTTCCAAATAATTTCAACATTCCAGACGTAACGGCAAAGTTCGTTTGGTGATCCGAGGTTGTTCGAACAACCTCATCGTGGATTTAGTCAAAACAGGTCAAATTTGGGAATTTTGACTTAAATCGGATTTGGGTGAGGCTTGGGCTCAAATTGATGGTAATCAAGTGTTGCAATTAGTTTAGAGGAGTGTTATGAAGAGTTTGGAATTCAAATTGAGTGGAAATTGGTCAGCATTGGGTTCGATTTGGGTCAAATCTGAGTTTACGTAAAAATTGGGGTTTTTGGTCAAATTGTGTAAAATTGATTAACTTGGGTTAAATTGATGGTTGAAAAGTGAAATTGGGATTATTTGGAAGGTTTTGGGAATGTTTAAGAATTTTTGGAATTTATGGAATTTTTTTGATAGGAGGGGCACTTTGGTAATTTCAGGGTTTTTTTTTGTGAAAGTGGTCAAAAAGCTGAACCAAGAGCTTGACGACATTATAAATGAAATTTGGAGCCAAACAACAGTATTCGGGGGCATTTTTGATCAATGTGGAAGGTTTTACGTATCCCAGAGCGCTTTTTAAGTAATCGTCTATTTAAGTGTCGAGGGGTTCAAAAGTAGCTCGAAAGTATGGCATGTTTACAGTCGAACTTCATCATTTGATGAAAGGAACGCCCTCGAATGATTTTCGGGGAGTTCAAACAACTCTGGACAAACTTAGAATTTTGGGTTTAAAAAGGTATTTTGGGGATTGTAAGAATTTTGGGGCTATTTTGAGAATTTTGAAAATTTTGGGTGGTTTTAGCTGTTTTGAGTGGTGGAGGATATTTTGGAATGATTTTATAAGAACTTAGGTAATTTTGGTCAATTTTCGGATTTTTAGGGGTAATTAGGTAATTTAGGCATGTTTTAGGACCGGGGAGTTTAAAAATTGAAATTCCTGGGAAAATAAAAGTGGCTTTAGAGTGAGGAGAATGGGACCAATGGTAACCTTCTTTGGTCCTCTATGTGTCACATCTTACCACCTGAGCCATAAGCTTGGGGTCTGGTGAGACCAACTCTTAAGTGTCCAAAAAACAAGGGACCCAAAATAGGATGTGGTAGATTTAGAGTTGTGAGTGAGAGATATGTGTGTGAGTGCATGGTGTGAGCTCCGGACCTCCTAGGGTCAATCCTAAGGTCTTTTCACCTATAGGGAATCCCACTTGGTCTTCCTTATGTTTAGTCCCTTCCTCCTAAATATTAGAGGTTGAGCCTTAACATGTGGAAGCCCCAAGTAAGCAAAACAAGTATATGGAATTTCTACGTGGTGGGGTTTTCCATTGCTAGTCTTCTAAGAAGAGTCAATAGGAAAGTCCTATAGCTAGACCCTAGGCTATCTAAGGAGAGACTAAACCTCAACCAAAAGTGAGGTCAATAAGGATTTAACTTTATGATAAACCTAATTTGACCCTCATGGACAGAACATACCCCCAATCACCCATATAAATCCAAAACCCTAGGAACTTTTCTTTGGACCCTAGGGGCATCTTTGATAATGATTGGGAGGTTGGTCTACCTAAATTTATCCCAAGCCTCACTAAAGCGCTCCCCAACCCCAAAAAATCCTATGAATCACTTTAAACCCTATCACACCTTTTAACCCTAAATTATGGTGACATCATTCTTGATCAAAACTAATTGATCCTTGCCTAATTTTTGGTAAAGACTTGATCAATTGGCCACATTTCCATCCAATTGTACCCTACCCAACGTTGTTATGACAACACGCCATGTGAAGAACCCAATTGGCACCCCATTGATTAACCTTATTAATTAATCAATTAATTAATTTATACGATTATTAAATTTCTATATGTCCTAAATTTTTAACAAAGACCAACCCAATTAGGCTTGCCCAAAGTCCTAAAAATCCAATCGACAAACATGGCCTAAGAAGCCCAGAGACCATTGTAATGGATGACACTAAAATATAAACTTGGCTCCGTTCACCATGGGCGAAGCCAGATTGCTCCTTAGTCATGGCCTCTTTGAAAAAATAATGGGGAGCCAAACCAAACTTTGGGGAGCCAAGAACAGACCAAACCTGGCCTTGGTCACCAACCAATAGATCCCTCAATTACAATGAGCTCCCTCTCATACCATCCTCTCAGCCATTGGTGTTCCATGACCAATAAATGAGAACTTGCAAAAGCTCCTCCCCATTGCCAAAAACCTCTAAAAATTCTTTAGAGATCCTCTATGAAGCCACCCAAGCATCCACATGCCATGTCAAACTCCCCCTCCTCTATCATGGCTATATAAGGAGGGAACTCGAGCTCCAAGCATAAAATCTAAGCTCCTTACCTGGTGATCCCCGATTACAATATACAAGAGTTTAATCCTTTAATTTTCTTATTTATATTTCTTCCTTTAGAATGGTGCCAAAAACGTGACTCCAAAGCAAAGTAAGATTTCAATTATGTCTTTAAATAGTAGGGATATTACGCAAGCATATGTATCGTTATCAAGTAATATAGAGCTTTATAATTAAGCCCCGAATATCGATCCCACGAAGATCACGGTTAATCTCAACTGCTTTCAAGAGATGTTCTAGTCTACAATAACACGCCCTAGCTTGGAAAGTCAATAAATGTTTGTTTTTAATTATATCTTACAATTATTACCACAATACTACTTCTACTCCTAAACTAAAATACTTAGAGAAAATTAGAAAGTGGGGTTGGATATATTAAAAATGCTCTTCCTCATACAATGAAATTAGTGACATGTGTAAAAGTAAAACAAGTAGCGAGAGAGATGTGATAAATATGAGCAATTATATTATTTACCCTTACTTGGTTCTATAAAGAACATAGTTTACATTGATGATTTGAAATCATGTAGATATGTTGGGAAGGGAAGATACTAGTTCACTCTAGAATTCCCTCTTCTCCCTTGACATGGGGGCTAACATCTTATAACAAAAATTTTCACATCAAATCAAATTAGGGGCTTTAGGCTGTCACCATAAAGTCCTCTATTTCTACACCTTCTAAACATGCATATTTCCCTATTTATTTGCACTCAACCATATGGACTACATTCTCACCCATATAATCTCATGTGATTTTTACTAATAGTTGACTGAGACAATACCACATTGGTTCATACATGTTCTCACAACAAATTTTAACATGCAAGTTGATCAACTTTACATGTAAGGAAGATCAAAGTAAAATCATCACAATATATTCTAACTCTACTCAATTCTATATCCTACACATGCATACTAATGCATTGTAAGAGGGAAGAATAAAGAAAAGTACTCACTACACATGGAGAAACAACAACTTTTCATTGAACAAGACTTTGAATCCATACAAAAAAGTACCAAATTCAAACCAAAATACAATAAAAATACTTATCTTTGATGGAAATCAAACTCTCCTTGTATAGCAAAAGCAATGTCCTTCCAATCCTCTCTAAGAACAAAGTGAAAAGAAAAGAAGAAATTCTTCCACTCTCTTTCTCTCTCACCTTGTCGCCTCACTTCAGGCTTACACCCAAGTGATCTTCTTCTCCAAGCCTTCTTCTCCTCTTCTAATCTTCTCCTCCTCTCTAAATCTTCTTCTTCAAGAGTTTCCAAGCCTTAATTATAGTTTTCTAAGAGATTCTTAAGTGTCTCTTCAAATAGAGTCCACATTCAATGAATCTTTCAAAGGGTGCCTTAAGTGCCTTTTCACTCCAAGAGACACATCTCTTCCATCATAACTCCTTATAACTGACCTAAAATATTCTATAAAATTTAATTTAACATTTACAATGAATTCCCCATGAGACACACTTCGCAAAGCTTCAAAAAACGTCCAAATCCGATGTTTCTTCTAGAATTTAGGCAAAAAACCGTAACGGGTGGCTCTACGACGACGGTTTGGCACATAGGTGCCACTTCTTAGCGAATATGCACCAACTGGTGGTGCTAGTTGCTAGAGACAAGTACAAAAGTGTCTGGTTTGACTCATTTTGCTCCAATATGCTCCAGTTCAGCCCGTTTTGCTCCGGTAAGCTCCATTTTGGTCCATTTTTGTTCCTTTTGCTCCAATCACTCGAAATTCTTCAGTTTGATGTACATACAACCAAAAACACAAGAAAACATACCTTTAAATTGCTATATCATTATAAATCTTAGCATGAAAAGTAGTACATTTTTATTTTGATCAAAATCCCCAAACTTAAACATTACTTGTCCTCAAGTAATACTACACTTTTAAAATAACTTTTGTAGATTAAAGTTAATGGGTCACCCTTTAGAACTGCTAAAATATTGTTCTAAAATTGGATAGTTCAACCTAAAAGAACTTCGAATGAGTCAGACTAGCCGAGGGTATAAGATATTTATCATCAAACTTAGGAAATTGGTTTCCTATCTAATTCAAAAAATATGCAGATTTTTCAAACTTCAAATCCCATGAACTTTACTTTCTAGATTTAAGAACTCTCTTAAAAGTTATTTTATTAATATAAGTATAAAAAGAATGCTTAGAATTGTTTTAAGTTCCTTACTCTAGAAAGACTCAAGTAAAACAAATTTTTTTTAGGTCCTTGATACACCTAAAATATATAGTATTTTTATGCACATATTTATACCTATTTTATATGATATTGCACTTTAAAGGAATGTATTTTGTGTTTTTCCTGTAGGTATGATGAAAATGATTAATCATGATGAAAATATAAAAAAAGGATCAAATTTGGAGAAAAATTATGAAGATTGAAAATTTTGGCCTGTAGCGCCTAAGCGCCAAAGTGCCGGCGCTTAAGCAGCAAAGTTAAAAATTGAATTTTAATCAAAGTTGGCACCATTCTCAAGGGGTGTTTGAAGCAACTTTTTGTGGTAACTTCCTTTGGGCGGAAGATGTGATTGAAGTGATGCATCTTTTGGTGGATACATTGAATCTAGACATGATTTGAAGAGACACCAACACACCTTTTTGGAAAATTATTAAAATGAAGACTCATAATTTGCAAGGGAGTTCTCTTTTTAGAGTGTTCCTTTAGAGAGCCTTTTTTAGAGTCTTTTTAGAGAGTCTTTTGAAGTTTGGAGAGTGTTTGATTAGTATAGTGTAGTTCTATAGTTGCTAGTAGAGAGTCTAAAGTTTGTATTTGAGTCATCAGAGTTGGGCGCTAAATTTTTTTCATCCTTGTTTCTAGTTTTTATTAAAGTATAAAGTTTGTATTTGAGTCATTAGAGTTAGGTGCTAACCCTTATAGAATTGTATCGTGGAAAGCAAAAATTCAGAGGAACTTCCAGAGTTTTATGGAGAGAATTTTCAGTTAAGTATTTAGCTTTGTTTTTACACATTGTTTATAAGTAAGATTTGTTGTGTTTTCATTATGGTTTATGCTTTCAAATCAAGTTGTCTTTGTGTGTTTTCCATGAAATCTCAGTAGTTTACTTTATCTTTTTTCTTCTTAGATGATGAAGTAATTAAATTATGGAAATATGTTGTGGAATGTATAAGTGCTTAATTCTGAAAGAAATAGTGATGATTCAATTCCTTGTACTTAATTTACTTCTTGATGTGGCCAATTAAGATGTTAAAATTTGTTGTGAGATTATGTAAGAATCAATGCAATATTGTCTCTATCAATTATTGGAAAGAATCACATGCAATTATATAGGTGAGAATTGTAGTCCATATGATTGAATGCAAATATTAAGGGAGATATGTTTTATTGGAGAGTAAAATTAGAGGACTTTAGCATGACAGGCTAAAAGCCCCTAATTTGGTTTTTTATTTTAAATTTTGTTATGAGATGTTTGCCCCCAGGTGGAGGGAATAGAGGGAACTCTAGAGTGAGAGCTGGTATCTTCCCTGCCTAACCCATCTACAAAATTTCAAAATTTCAAATTAACCAATTTTATTTATAGAACCATGTAAGGGTAAAGAATATAATTGCTCCTATTTAGCAAAATACATTTAAATACTTCCACAACAAAAATATACATAATTATTACTGATTCATTGAAGAAGGAAAAAGATATTTGATTCATATAGCTTTTATCGTGTTTAGAGTATTGATAATTTTAATTTCATGCTTAACTATTTATTAAAAATATCAAAACAACTTTTCCAACTTTATATCTTAAAACATACTTTACAAAAATCATTTGAAAAAGTAAAAAGTTATTTTTTCTTATTTCTTTAAAGTTTTAGACATTTCCCTGTGGGTTCGATATCTTGGAGCTTAATTAAAAAATCCCATATTACTTGATAAACAATAATTATACTTGCGTAGTATCCCATATTATAAATCATAAATTTCTTATCTAAATCGTAAGCATAAATATTCAGGGATCAGACCTCTCATTTCTCCTCAGTTTTTTTTTCAGGATCTTTTTGATCCATTAATTTTTTTATATGTGAGGATTACTATATCTAGAGATGTCCTTAAATGGTTTTGAATTCCACTATCCCCCTTTAAAGTTAAAACTTATTACTTCACTTGAAAAAATGCATTTTTTTTTAAATACTTTCTAAAAGAGCCCTAAATGTTTGAAAAAAATAAACTTCTTCCTACTAAAGATAGTTATTCATTTTCTCATGTTCTCCACTAAATATCTTTAACTCTAGGTTCACCATTTTCACTAAAATATCAACTAAATTTTTCTACACCATTTATATACTTAAAGTTCTAACAAAAATCATTAGAAATAAAATACAAATTTATTTGTAGTAGTTTTGAAAACAAGCAATGTTTAAATTTGAAACATTTTTCTTCCCCCCCCCCAAACTTAAGCTCAAACATGTGTAACAATGAAGTACAAAAATATGCCGCAGGGAAAAATCACTTTTTCAATTTAATACACATACTATAAAAATATCATCAAATAGTATTTGGTAGAATATTCCAGTAGAAAGTAAATCTAGCCTAAACAAGCTTGACATAACATTATAAAGGAATTTTAAATTATAGAATAGGTACAAATTGAAGATTAAACAGAAACACAATTTAAACTTCATAAAAGAATTGCTAGATGCTAACAAATTTAAAATAATAAGATAAGTTTTGTTGTCTCCAATGACTCATTGAACTTGACTCACAAAATAGACACAAACTCCAATACATAGACCCACATATCATAAAAAAAATAACAACTGTGGTTAATTTGATCTCCTTTCTACTTACATTTCCCCTCCATACTTTAAATTTCTAACGGAAGAAACTACACTAATAACGTGGGTGTATTATAAAATTTTTTATATGTTCATCACACATGGACCAGAATTACCCTATTATAAAAACTCATGTGTTTCCAATTTTAGGTTTACTCTAAGTCTAAGGTATACACAATCTGGTAAATAAAAGTAGTGCAGTTCATCCAGATGTTGTTGACTAAGTTCATGTCCTTAGTCTGTAAAGATAAAGTTAGATAAAGGAAGTAATAGAGTTTACATAGAGTGGTCCAAGTCTAAACTCTACATGCTTTAAGGTAATGCTCAGCTCAGGTTGAGAACTAATTCATATACAAATTTAGTCAAGACCAAGGCATAACCTCACAACATTAACCCAAACTACTCTTAAACATCAAACAAGGATCAAACTCTAACATCTCACTATTATCCAGTCCAACATAACAACAATCACAATAAACGGATAACAAAGATAACCATGGGTTGAATCACTCAAAGCGCTTAGTCTAACATCAACGACCTGATGTATTCAATGTTTACTCTGGTTGCCCCAACATCAAAAACTCATTCATTTTGTATGTATACCAAGGAATACGCCATTCAATGATTTTGAATAACTATTCTTAGGAGATCTTTTACTGATTTCATAATTCAATTCAAGTTCTTCTTGTGATTGAGTTGAATCCGAAGATGTAAAGACAGGTGGTGTAGATGAATTCCCTAAATAGGTAGGTTTTAAAATTGTATAAGGTACATTCATCTTAGTTCATGAGATTTTTCAACAGATGAAATTAAAAGTTTACTATTTTCGGTAACATCCATCATTTCGTACCTCTCCTGAACATACAAACAGTCTTCTTTGAATAACCTTTTCAACTCATCATGAAAGTCCATTTCGATCTCATTTGTTAACTTACACTCAAAACTCTCTTGGAAATGGTCTTTACTTAGATAATCAATTTCATCCATCCAAAAAAAATTATCATCTTTTTTTTCAGTTGGATATTTCATAGTCTTTAATACATCAAAAGTTACTTTTTGGTCATTAATATTCGTAATCAACTGATGTGACACTTTTATATGCCAGAATTTATAAACCCAACTTTATATATTTATAATGATTTTGTAGATTCACAATTTTGAACACAAGTATACGTATCGCTCAAGTAATATAAGGCTCTAGTGGAGTTTTGTTTATCGATCCCATAAGGAAGCGAGGTAAAAGGTTCTTAGTTAAATTCTAGTGTAATATTATCAAACTTTAGATTGGAAGGTCGATATAAGTGGTGTTTTATCTAGAAACTACTCCTAAATGCAGATGATTATATGTAAGGATAATAACAAATCCTAAAAGCAAATATTACTTCTAAAGATAACCTTTCTAGATGAGTTCGTTTGGTGAATTTTGAGATAATAAAATCTACTATTCTTATGTAGTAAATTGGATAATGTAAAGGAATGAGATGCATTAAATATTGTATGTGCCAAATAGGAGCAATCCTATTCTTTACCCATATTTCAGGGTATAAAGAACATTGGCTAGTCCTAGGTTTAGTCCCCAAATCTGTGTTTAGGCTGGGAGGATACTGGCTCTCATTCTAGAGCTCCAACTTCCCTTTGCCTGAAGACTATCTCTTGCTTTAGTTTCCAAACACTAGGACCAAATTGAGGATTTTAGTCTGTCACCCTAAAATCTCCAATTATATGCCCATCAAAGTATATTTCCTTATTTATTTTCACTCAACCCCCATGAACTTCACCATCCATGGAATTTGAATGTGGTTCCACTTTGTTGAGAATTACACCACCCTCTCGGATCATAGCACAATTATAACGAATTTTAACATTACAATGAGCTTTTTTTGTAATGTAAATGAAGTGCAAGTAAAACCATCACGTTTATAATTAATAACACTTCTAACATGCATCACAATATACTAAACATGAGCCCTACTTATTGCAAAAGAAAAGTAAAAGGAAAATAACGATATAATCTTCTCATGCCACTATTTCTAAGAAAAAGAAAAAGTAAGAGAAAGACATCACAAAGCATGACGAAAACACAACAGAAAACCTCATTTTAATGCAAATCAACAAAATAAGTGTTTATAAAATCATAAAATAATGAAGAACACAATACTTATATTTTTCCCTTCGAAAGAAGGAAGAAGATCTCCCCCCCAAAATCTTCTTTTGATCCATGCAATGCTAGAACAAACCCTTACAAATTCTCTCAAAATCCCCTCGCTAATCTCAACAAAAGGTAGAAATCTACATTTTTACTTCTATTCTAAGATCTCTAAGCATTCTCCACATTTTCCTTAACATCTACTAGTTTTTTGGCTTCAAAATCGCTTTAAAATAGTGTAGGGACGAATTTCCAAAGAGGTGCTTGAAGAACCTTCCAAACAACGTCCAAATTCGACGTATATGGCCAATAACCGCACAAAAACGCACCCAAACTGTCTGAGGCACGGTCTGGCACTGTTTGGCCACCGTTCAGCGCTATTTGAACCACTTTAAAAATACCCATTTTTATGCCTTATTTATGATTCAACTCTTAAGGATATTATACTTTAATGAAAGGTATTTTTATGTTTTTGGATGTAGGTGATAAAAAAGAGTTCAAGAAGGAAAAATGAGCAAAAAGGAGCAAAAATGGAGCTAAAAGAGCAAAGTTGTCGAAATTGTAGGCCTGGCGCCTAGGCACCAAAATCCGGCGCCTAGGCACCGCAGACAAGATTTTTTACGACTTTGGGTAGTTATTTTAACGGTGTTAAGCGGTTATTAAAGCTTCTAGAAGATTGGAAGTTACTCCTAATATATATGACATGTGATACAATGCATCTGGACATAGGGAAACATTTTTAATCACGAAGAGATGCGACCCAAAGTGACGAGGTGCGAAAGACCTAGTCACGGAGTCCGGCGCCTACGCGCCAGATCCCGACACCTAGGTGCGACAGTTACCTTCTAGAAAATACATTTTATTTGGAAAAATTTTGAAGAGGTGCCTTAAGCAACCCCTGGTCAAATTCAGAGCTCTATAAATATGAGCCCATTCTATAGAGAAAATTGCCCCTTTCACCTCTTCTAGCATCATTTAGTCCTCAAGCACTATATAGTCATCCAATCATTTTAGGGAGCTAACTTCTATATTATTTAGTGAGTTTATTTTGAGTTTATCATGTGAGAATATTAGTGTTGTTTCTGTTGAAGTCTTTCATCATTTCATGAAGTCAGTAGGAGTCAGCGGATCACTTGAAGGAACATTCCAGATAAGTATTTGTAACTTGGTTCAATGTTTTATAAATATGTTTTGTTGTGTGAATTCAATGTGTTCTGAGTGGTTAGTTTTTTTTCTCCTTTAAACTATGAATAGATAATAAGATAATTAAATTTTGTTGGAGAATTTAACTTTAAATAATTATAAAAATTGTGATGATATTACTACCTGATCTTAGTTTACTTTTTAAACTGGCCATTTAAATTGTTAAAAATTGTTGAAGAATTTTGAGACCTATCAGGAGATGAGTTATTCACTAGTAAATATCACATTAATCCTTGGGTAGTCGAAGGCTTTAAGTGGGTTATTCAAGGTGAAGTGCAAATAAATTGGAAGATATGATTTATTGGGCATAGAATTAATTAATTTTTAGAGTGAGAGACTAGATTCTAATAATTTAATTTATAGAAAGGGGACAGGTCACTGGTAGGGCTAACCATAGCCACCCTTAGACATCTAGTAGTGTGAGCCTAGATTAACCCATTCTACTAATAAAATATCCTCAATCGATCTATAGATTAATTAATGTTCTTTAGGCTTGGACCAAAGGGTAAAGAATAGGATGCATCTATTTAGCATGATACCCAAATCTAAATTCTCCACAAATGATAATTATTTTAAAAATCTTGAATTAGTTGAAAAGGAGAAAGTTGTTTTATTTAAACCTTCATTAATATTTATTTTAGTGTTGTTTACTTACATTTAGTATAAATTTCATTAAATTTAAAATCTAAACTTTAAAAAGAAATAAAAATAAAAATTATTTTTAATTTGAGAAATCTAAAATATTACTTAATATTCTAAAAATCTTCCCTGTGGGATCGATAACCAAGACTCTACTAGAGCCCTGTATTACTTGATACGATACGTATACTTGCGTTTGAAATTGTGACTTTTACAAATTATAAAAATCTAAATATAAATTCATAAAATCTTTCATAAGTAAAATCACATCAAGTTTTTGGCACCGCTGTCAGTGATTAAATTTTCTAGCAGTGGAATTAAAGTCTTGCATTTGAAAGTAAAAAAGTCATATTAGGCTGAGTCACACATCAAGTTTTTGGCGTCGTTGTCGGGGAAGATATGGAAAATAAGTAAGAAAGTTAAAAAGACATTTTTCAAATTAAATATAATTTATACACTTTTATTTCTTTTAAAATATAAAAAAATAATAAATTAAAAAATATATAAAATTAAAAATACCAAAAAGATTTTAATTTTATGCGTAGTTCTAGATTGGAAGGATTATTACCTTTTGATTCTGAACTAGAAAGAATAGTTAAAAGAATTAAAAAAGGAAAACAAGGTAAACAAATTCAAAAATATCTAGAAATGGCTAACTTACATAACAACAATCAAAATGCAATAGAAATCAATGAACAAAATGTTAAAAAACCTTTAAGGGATTATGCAAACCCTATAACTGATGAACTTCATATTAGAATTCAAACGCTAGCTGTAGATGCTAATTATTTTGAGCTTAAACCTTCTATTATTCAAATGGTTCAAAATAATCAATTTGGAGGAACACCTAATGAGGATCAAAATTTACACCTTGCTAGTTACATAGAACTTTGTGCTATCTTTAAATATAATAATATTTCTGATGATGCTATTAGGCTTAGACTCCTTCCTTTTTCCTTAAAAGATAAACCAAAGATGTGGCTTAATTTATTAGCAACTCGTTCTATTAAAACTTGGGCAGATACGACACAAAAATTCCTTGCTAAATATTTTTCTCCTTCTAAAACTGATAAATTAAGAAATGATATAACTTCATTTACACAATTTGATGGAGAAACAATTTATGAAGCCTGGAAAAGATTTAAAGAACTATTAAGAAAATGTCCTCATCATGCTTTGCCAGATTGGTTAATTATTCAAACATTTTATAATGGACTTATTGGATCACTTAGATCTATTATTGATGTTGTTGCTGGTGGTTCTTTAATGGCTAAGACATTTGAAGAAGCTTATAAATTAATTGAAGAAATGGTTAATAATAATTTTCAATGGCCTTCTGAAAGGGTTATCCTAAAAGAATGGCAAGTATTCAAGATAATAAAGCATTTTCTATTTTAGCTTCACAAGTGGCTGTAATATCTAAGAAATTAGAAAATTTTTCTTTTAATATATCGCATGTAAGTAATGATAATTCCACAAATACAAATGATTCTCATACAATGGAAACTTCGCAAGCTATTTCTAGTAAAACTAATAACCCTTATTCTAATTATTATAATCCTGGTTGGAAAAATCATCCTAATTTTAATTGGAATAATAGACATCAACAATGGAGTAATAATCAAGTTAATCCAAATTGGAACAATCAAGGAAATTCAAACCTTAGACCAACTTAAGGTCCTGGTTTTAATAATCAGCAGAAAAGTTATCTTTAGAAGAATTGATCTTGTAACTAGGTAATCAGCTACAAAGTCAAAACACTGGTTTTCGTAATATTGAGAATCAGATGGTTCAAATTGCTAATTTTATTAATTACAGACCTCAAGGAGCACTACCTAGCAGTGTCGAAATTAATCCTAAAGAAACTAGAAATGAACATGAACAAGCAAAAGATGTACAACTTAGAAGTGGAAAGGAATTAAAAGGGAAAATTCGGAATGTAATTGAAAAAGAGAGAGAGGTAGAAGAAATTGAAAAACATAAAGATACTTTTTCTCCAAGTAAAGATCATACTGTAATTCCTATTGAAGTGGAAGTTGAAAGACCACCACCAACTTTTCCTCAGAGATTAAAACAGTACAAACTTGACCATCAATTTTCTAAGTTCTTTGAGATTTTGAAAAAACTTACCATCAACATTCCTTTTGCTGAAACGTTGGAACAAATGCCAAGCTATGCAAAATTTATGAAGGATATTTTAAGCAAGAAAAAAAAATTTGAACCTTATGAAACTATTACATTAAGTGAAGAATATAGTGAAATAATTTAGAAGAAATTACCTCAGAAACTTAAAGATCCTGGAAGTTTCACTTGGAAAAAAATTTGTGGAAAAGCCTTATGTGATTTAGGAGTAAGTGTTAATCTCATGCCATTTTTAATCTTTTGAAGCTTAGATTTAGGAGAGATTTCTCCCACCACTATAACCCTTCAATTAGCTGATCGATTTATCACTTATCATAAAGAAGTTATAGAGGATGTTTTTATTAAGGTAGATAAATTTATGTTTCCCGTGGATTTCATTGTGCTAGATATGGAAGAAGATAAAGAAATACCTATTATTTTAGGGAGACATTTTTTAGCTACCGGACGTGCTATGATTGACGTGCAAAAAGGAGAATTAACGATAAGAGTTAATGATCGAGAGATAACATTAAATGTTCTAAAATCAATGAGGTATCCTGATAAAGAAAAATTCTATCGAATGGATATTTTTGATTATATAATTAAAAAACATTATCAAGAAAAATGTAAAGTCATTTCTGCTGATAAAAATGATGAAACAGTGTTATACAATGAGTCATTAACTGAAGAAATTGAAAAAGTAAATGAAGAAAAATTATCTGAAGAAACTCATTATATTCATGAAAACTGAGAAATTTTAGACACAACTAAAAATGATATACTTTTACCCTCAATCGAAAAAGCCCCTGAACTGGAATTAAAATTGTTACCTACACTTTCAAAGTATGCATTTCTTGGAAATTCATTAACTTTACCAGTAATTATATCTTCGGAATTGAGTAAAGATCAAGAAGAAAAATTAATAGGAGTTCTGAAGAAATATAAGAAACTTTTGGTTGGACTATTGTAGATATAAAAGGAATAAGCCCGTCAATTTGTATGCATAGGATTTTAATGGAAGAAAATTGTAAACCCATAATTGAACCTCAAAGAAGATTGAACCCAATTATGAAAGAGGTTTTAAAGAAAGAGATTTTGAAGTGCTTAGATGCTAGAATTATTTATCCTATTTTGGATAGCCAATGAGTGAGTTCTATTCATTGTGTTCTAAATAAAGGAGGTGTAACTGTCATTATTAATGAAAAAATTGAATTAATCTCAACAAGATAAGTTACTGGATGGCGAATTTGCATTGAATATCGAAAATTAAATAGCGCCACTAGAAAGGATCATTTTCCTTTACCTATCTAGGATCAGATGTTGGATAAATTAGCTGGACACTCATATTTCTATTTTCTGGATGGATATCCTGGTTATCATCAATTATCTGTTGCTCCTGAGGACCAAGAGAAAACAACATTTACAAGTCCTTATGGAACATTTGCCTTTAGAAGAATGCCTTTCAGTTTATGCAATGCACCTGTAACTTTTCAAAGATGTATGATGTCAAAATTCTCTGATTTAATTGATAAAGAAATTGAAGTATTTATGGACGATTTTTCAGTATTTGGAACTTCTTTTGAGTCTTGCTTGGAAAATTTAACAAAAGTTTTGAAGGGATGTGAAGAAACAAATTTAGTTCTAAACTGGGAAAATTTTCAATTTATGGTCACAGAAAGAATTGTACTTGGACATAAAATTTCACAAATAGGGATGAAAGTTGATCAGGTAAAAGTGAAAATTATTGTTGAACTTCAACCACCTACTACCGTTACTAATGTGAGACGTTTTCTAGGTCATGTTGGATTTTATAGGTGATATATAAAGAATTTTTCTAAAATTGCTAATCCTCTTTGCCATCTAAAAGCTAAATTCAAATTCAATGAAGATTGTCTGAATGCATTTAAAATTTTAAGAGAAAAATTAATCTCTGCACCTGTTATTGTTGCACCAGATTAGAGTAAAACTTTTGAATTAATGTGTGATGTAAGTGATTATGCAATTGGAGCTGTATTGGGACAAAAATATGAGAAAATTTTGAATGTTATATACTATGCTAGCAAAACTCTTAATGAAACTCAAATAAATTATACTACTACTAAAAAAGAGCTTTTAGCAATAGTATATGCCTTTGATAAATTTAGACCATATCTTCTTGGAATGAAATGTACCGTACATACTGATCATTCTGCTATTAAGTATTTAATGTCTAAAAAGGATGTTAAACCTAGATTGATCAGATGAGTTTTACTTTTACAAGAATTTGATTTTGTGATTATGAACAGAAAAAGAACTGACAACCAAATTGCTGATCATTTATCAAGAATAAAAAATAATAGTGAGAAGATTTATGAAGAAAATATAAATTAGAAATTCTCTGATGAGCAATTATATGTCATTCAAGGATTACAAATGCCTTAGTATGCCATATAGTTAACTATTTGGTTAGCAATATTCTACCATATGGGTTGAATAGCAAATATATTAAGAAATTCAAGAATGATTGTAAATTGTATATTTTAGAAGATCCTCATTTATTTAAAATAGGAAGAGATTCTGTGATTCGAAAATGTGTACCATATGAAGAAACTTTTGCAATTATTCAAAAATGTCAATATTCTGAATTTGGAGGACACTTTGTAGTGGATAAAACTGCATTTAAAATTTTAAATTCTGGATTTTATTGGACTACATTATTCAAAGATGTTGTACATTATGTGAAAACTTGTGATCAATGTCAAAGAATGGGGAATATATCCAGAAAAGAGGAAATGCCTCTAAACTTTATATTAGAAATTGAAAATTTTGATGTATGGGGTTTAGACTTTACGGGACATTTTGTACCATCATCTGGAAAGATTTATATTTTATTAGCAGTTGATTATGTTTCAAAGTGGATTGAAGGTGTAGCTTTACCTAACTGTGATTCCAAAAGTGTTTTAAAATTTTTAAAGAAGATGATTTTTACAAGATTTGGAATGCGCACGGTAATTATCACAGATGGGGGAAATCATTTTAGAAATATTATAATTCAATCATTATTGGAAAAATTCAGAATTAAACATAGAATTGCAACTGCTTATCACCCTCAAACAAGTGGAATGGCTGAAGTATCAAACAGAGAAATTAAAAGTATTTAGAAAGAACTGTTAATCCTAAAATAACTGACTTGGTTGATAGACTTGATTCTACATTATGGGCTTATACAACAGCTTATAAGACACTTATCGGAATGTCAACTTATCAGTTAGTTTATGGTAAACAATGTCACTTACCTGTTGAACTGGAACATAAAGCTTGCTAGGAGAAAAAGGAGTTCAATTACGACTTGAATGCTGCATGAGAGAAACGATTATTACAACTGAGTGAAATGGAAGAGATAAGAAATGAGTCCAATGAGAATGTAAAGATTTATAAGGAAAGAATGAAGAAATTGCATGACAAAAATATTTCAAGGAAAATGTTTGAGCCTGGACAAGAAGTGTTATTATTAAATGATTGTTTAAAACTTTTTCCTGGAAAATTTCAATCTAAATGGATGGGACCATTTATAATTGAGAAAGTGTACCCTTATGGAGCTGTGAATATTAAAGATCCCAAAACTGGAAAAGTATTTAAAGTTAACGGATTAAGACTAAGGCCTTATATGAGAGAAATGAAACCAAATTAAAAAGAGGCTTACGAACTGAGTCTACCCGATTAAATTAATTAGGTCAAGCTGACGATGTTAAACCAAGCGCTTTGTTGGAGGCAACCCATTTATTATCAGTATGATTGTTTGTGATTTGAATTTATCTTAATCATGTTTGTATGTGGATCACGCCCTTTTTAATAGACCTATTTTTAAGACCAAAACTTTGTAAATTTAACGATAGCCGAATCGGAGTCGATCGAGGTTCCGACACCTAGGCACCAAAAGTTGGCGCCTAAGTGCCAGAATAACCTGCATGTATCTATAATCTGGTGCCTAGGCACCAAATTCTAGCTCCCAAGCATCACAATTACAGATCGTGTAAAAATTGAAATTCTTCAATTTTTCACATAAAATCTCCATATATATTGACCTATCTTCGTCCCCAATCGCATAGAAACCTAAATTTCAACCAGAGCAATCTATTTTGGAGGAGTAAAGAAGAGTTTGGAAGCAATGGATAGAAGAAATCATGGAAATGAGGTAAGAGACAAATCTCCCAAAGATCCTCAACTTTATTTTAATGGTTTTATTGCTGTTAGTATGGAGATATTTTTAGTCATTTGGAAAAGATTAGAGTGGAACTTGAAAGCATTGGGAATCATTTGCATGAAATGTATCATCAAATTGAACACAAGGAATGGCAAACGAAACTTTAATTTGATCATATGGTGGCCTATCAAGACACTCAAGTAGCAATGTACGCGAAGAACAAATGAATAGATGAAAAAATGGCTTTGGAATTTCTAAGGGCGTTGGTTTTCTATCTTGGTGGTCCTAGGGAACTTCATTGCGAAAGAGATGAAAATTGAAGATCGGTGTTGAATAGATCTCTTATGTGTTCTAGGTGTGATTAAGTTAAGTTCTAGTGTGTCGATTATCTAATTTGTGTGTTTGCTTAATTGTTCAATGTGTGTTGTTTGATTTGGAATTTGTTTTGAATTTATATTATTTGTGTTGTTTATAGAATGATGAACCTTGTAATAGTCTTCTTATGGAATTCATTGAGTTTTGAATGAAAATTATGAATTGGAATTAAAGAGTTAAATTGAATTTTGTGTTTGAAATGTGGATCTTAGTTATCATTTTAATTGATTGAGGAAATATTTGGAGGATATAAATTGGATTAATACTCT
This sequence comes from Papilionanthe hookeriana x Papilionanthe teres, assembly GCA_022702705.1. Classification (NCBI taxonomy): domain Eukaryota; kingdom Viridiplantae; phylum Streptophyta; class Magnoliopsida; order Asparagales; family Orchidaceae; genus Papilionanthe; species Papilionanthe hookeriana x Papilionanthe teres. The sequence continues at coordinate 133,285,855 of CM040428.1, read as the reverse complement.
TATAAGAGTAATTAGGAGTCAAATTTGACAAGTTTTTATGGAAAGTATAAAACTTTAATCGAATTTTTGGAAAGGTGAGTCTGGCGCCTAGGCTCCGGTTCGGCTTGAAACCGTAACTTCATCTTCTTAAACACCCCCAAGCCATTTTTTGACGCCTAAGCTTCCCTTTTCTCTGGTTTTCTCACAAAGAGACCCTAGAGATCCTATTTGAGGCCGGATTTTCTTGTTTTTAAGCTTGAAATCACTGGATTTCTTCATCCTAAGGTCAGATCTACATTCTAAACCAATTATTTTCGATTTTCACCATGGATTTTGCTCACATTGTAGAAAACTGAAATTTTGGGAAAATTTTGATGTCTAGAGTTAAATCTATGGATTTTTAAGCTCTTTCAAGTTTGGAAAGCATAAATTAGTTTATTTTCTTTGATCCTATGAATTTATTTTGTGTTTTTATTTCACATTTAGAAGGCACCCAAATCTAAGCGAGGAAAGGAATGAGAAAATTTTGATCGTAGCAAGTTTGTCACTGCCGCTGCACATTTCTGGTACAATGATTTTGCTACGACTTGGAATTTTATCTCGAAACAAAGTTTTTACGATACGGGAGGAAGAATTGAGGAAACGATCGTTGCACTTAACTGGCAACGATTCTGCTATTTTACTGCTGTTGTTGTTATCTCTGTGGTTAGGGAGTTCTATGTTAATTTTGTGGATACTGAAGAGTACGAGATTTTCGTTAAAGGAGTTGGAGTAGGATTCACTCCCGAGCGTATCAACATTTTCTACGGCCTGCCGCCGAATATCTAGTGTTATTATGCCGGATTATCTCCATCTGAGGGAGATTTAGATATGATTATTGCTTACCTAACTGATGGTACTAGAGCTTGTAATATCTGGAATGGAAAAATGGTAAATTTTTCATCTTCTAAGCTTAATGGTGTTTCAAAGGCATGACACTACTTTATTTCTGCTCATCTCATTCCATCCAATCATTTGAGCGAGGTTACCAAGGATAGAGCTATCCTTAACTATTGCATTCAGGAGAGGAAGCCGATTGATGTAGGAAGTATTATTTATGATTCTGTAGAGGCCACTGCTCGTTCTAGCACTTCTGTTGGACTTGGATTTCCATCTTTGATATATTCTCTGTGGGAAAGTGCTGGAGTAGTTGTTGAGCTTTCTAAGGTAAAGCTCAAGTCTACGAAGCCCATAGGATGAGAGAGCATCAGTATCTATGATCGATTCGAGGTAAGAGTCTACTGAACCTTCTAGTTCATTACCTGCTTCTGGTAGATCTTGTACTTCTAGACTTCTACTTATACTGCTAAGCCATCATCTAGTTTCTGGGAGTCCATACATGATCAGTTTATGGAGCAACAGAATGAGTTATTTCTAACTCATTATAGAGTAGATACAATCGATAAGAAGATCGACCATCTCTCTGAGTATACCCAAAGGAAGAGTGATTATGATGCTGAGTATTCTGAGTCTATAGTCAGTTTCCTGAAGGGTAAGCATGATTTTCAGTTTCATACCTTTTCTAGATTTTCACCGTATGTTGATCCGAAGGATATGGAATTTTCTTTTGGAGATGACGATGACGAGGCTACACACAGTGATTAGTAGCCAGATTTACCTCTTGAGATTTGTGATTTTGTTTTTAGTTTATTTCTTATTTGTTAGTACTGATTAGTGTGATTGTATTGTTGTTTGCTAGTGTCACTTTTTTAAGTAACTCTGTGTGAAATTTTGATGTTGAGATTATTTTGGAGTATCTACTGTGTTATGTGTTTAAGACTGAAATATGGTTGAATTTTTTCTATGATAAATGTTTCTTTCTGTTTCAGCCTACTGTTTAATATTCATGAGTAGTGCATGTTTAAAAAAAAATTAATTAACTCTTGCTCTGCAAACTTTTCTATATATGCTTAATTACTTATGTTATATTTCTATTAAAGCATGTGTAGGAGTAGAAATGAGTTTTTCCTTACTGCATTATCACTATACCTAGATGAATTCCTGTTTATTTCTTTCTCTCATGCTTTAGAAAATTTTATAATTCATTTATATACTAAAGCTGAAGTTTAGGGGAAGGTAAAATATTTTTTTTTTACTTTTTTCTTTTTTCAAATTTAAATAGTATTTCTCCTTAATGAAGTAATATTTCTTTAAAAAAAAATTTTAACATAACATAAGGAATAAAAAATCTATTTAAGATTACTTAAATTTTTTGAATTTATAAATAATTTAGTAAACTTAATTAAAATTTCAATAATTTTGATTGATTTTAAGAATAAAATTATTTAACTTAAAGAATAATAAGATTAAGAATTTTTTTATTTACGGTAAAGAGAATTGTATTTTAGAAATACTAAGGAATCAAGATTATTATCTGAAAAAGAAAAGATTGAAATAATTTTTGAAAAATACTTATTAATAATGTAATAATTATTAAGTAAAAAATGTATAAGTTTTTAAATATAAGGATAGTGAAGTTCAAAATCATTAACAAGCTATCTAAAAATAGTAATCATCACAAATAAAAAAAGGAAAAGAAAAGAAAAAAAAAAAAACAAATGTGAGGAAAAACTTGAGGAAATGCCTAATCAAAAATTGGCTTCACTTGAATTATCTTATAGGAAAAAAAACCAATTACATTTTTAACTTTATTTTTATGTACAATTATTTTTACTAGAAAAATGTTTTATGAAAATCTTTTTCTTGTAAATATTTTATGTGACCTTAATATGATAAATTACAATTATTCTTAAAATAAATGAAAAATTAGAAGTCTTATGATTTGGTTGTAAAATATTCTTTAATTTCTTAAAATTAAACTTAATTAGTGAAATTTGGTTAATGATTTGCTAAAATATTTGTAAAACAAAAAAAATTACAAGGATCTTAAATTTTTAAACTTCATTCCAAAAATTATATATTTTATGTAATTAAAAGGGTTACTTGAGGACAAGTAACGTTTAAGTTTGGGGAATTTGATCCACTTTAAAAATACCTATTTTTATGTCTTCTTTATGATTCAATTCTTAAGGATATTATGCTTTAATTAAAGGTATTTTTATGTTTTGGGATGTAGTTGATAAAAAAAGAGTTCAAGAAGGAAAAATGAGCAAAAAGGAGCAAAAATGGAGCTAAAAAAGTAAATGTTATCGAAATTGTAGGCCTGGCGCCTACGCGCCAGTTCGATACAGACGTAGACAAGATTTTTGAAAACTTTGGGCAGTTATTTTGACGGTGTTAAGCGGTTATTATAGCTTCTAGAAGACTAGAAGTTACTCATAATATATAGGACATGTGATACAATGCATCTAGACACAGGGAAACAGTTTTAATCACGAAGAGGTGCGACCCAAAGTGACAAGGTGCCAAAGACCTGGTCATAGAGTCTGGCGCCTAGGCGCCAGATCTCGATACCTAGGCGCGACAGTGTACCTTCTAGAAGATACATTGTATTTGGACGAATTTTGAAAAGGTACCTTAAGAAACCCCTGGTCAAATTTAGAGCTCTATAAATAGGAGCCCATTCTAAGTCACCCCTTTCACCCCTTCTAGCATCACTTTGTCCTCAAGCACTATATAGCCATCCAATGATTTTAGGGAGCCACCTTCTTTAATATTTAGTGAGTTTATTTTGAGTTTATTTTGAGTGTTAAGTGTGAGAATATTAGTGTTGTTGCTGTTGAAGTCTTCCATCATTGCATTGAAGTCAATAGGAGTCAGCAGATCACTTGAAGGAACATTCCAGATAAGTATTTATAACTTGGTTCAAAGTTTTATAAATATGTTTTTTTGTGTGAATTCAATGTGTTCTGAAGAGTTAGTTTTCTTTCTCCTTTCAACTATAACTTTATTAGAGAATTTAACTTTAAATAATTATAAAAATTGTGATGATATTAATACCTGATCTTAGTTTACTTTTTAAACTGGCCATTTAAATTGTTAAAACCTGTTGAAGAATTTTGAGACCTATCCGGAGATGAGTTATTAACTAGTAGATATAACATGAATCCTTGGGTAGTCGAAGGCTTTATGCGGGTTATTCAAGGTGAAGTGAAAATAAATAAGAAGATGTGATTTATTGGGCATAGAATTAATTAGTTTTTAGTGTGACAGACTAAATTCTAATAATTTGATTTATAGAAAGGGAACGAGTGTGCGGCTTATTTTTTTTAGGGTGTGTGTGTTGTGTTTTGAAGAGGGGTCGCCTACAGAAATTGTCGGCGAATTCTTAATTTAGTTTAAATAAATAATTTGAAAAGTAGTATTTGATTTTGAAAATAATTTTAAATTTGAAGGTTTTAAGATATGAGATTAAACCGATCTCACATCCCAAATAGTTTATATAAACGAGCACCGCACACTGAAGCCGTGTATCTATCTCTAAGGATAGACACAGCGCTTGACGGTGGGGCTCGATTAAATAAACTAGAAGATTTGTGACATCCGTTTGGTCTACGAACCAATTTTATAAGTCGACAAATTCCCTGCTTAATATGAAAGCATTGAACGGGGTTTATATTACACGGGTTCTTTAAAATTCCTATAAGGGCAAGCCACTATAGTTAATTACATCTTAAGTGACGAGAATCACCTAAGAAAACTCTCGATAATAATCAATAATTCCGCTCTCGAGAATTTCACGGTTTAAGATTTTCGAGGATTGAAATTTTTGAAATTTCAATAGGGAATGGATCAAGTTTGGAACATTTTGTTTTGGGAATCCAAAGGAAGAAAAGTAGGAGAAATCACGGATTCGAAGCGAACTTCGGTAATTTCCCGACTATCCTATTGTTTGGCTTGAGTTTAAGAAAGTCCTACTATTTATTTAGATGTTTTGATTTTGCCAATTTTAATTAATTAGGACTTATATTTATATGATAGAATCATACAAATAGCCTCGAAGATGTGAGGGTTTATGTCGTATCGGATGACTACCTCGGAATCCTAAGACCGGTTAGGGCTTAATTTGCAATGCAAGTGCCTAACGAAGAGGTTGAGGATTTATGTTGCACTAGGCAAACTACCTCGAAGTCCTATGGTTTTGTTGTTTAGTTCTAGGAAAGTTTCTTTGAAGTAGACTCGAGGTTTCTTGATGACGATGGCCGTCACCGCCCACCATGCTCCAGAGCTCCTTATTGTTGCAGAGGTTTAGTTTTAGAAATCATAAATCAGGGGATGAGAAAAGTGTTTTGGTTTAGAGAAAATCTTAATTTCCAGGTGTTTTTTATGTTTTATTTAAAACAAATCTTAAAGTTGATTATAATGACACCGGTTAAGATCCCACGGTTCCATCCTTCCGGCATCATTATTTTTATCGGATTCACTTAGTCCGGATGAATTTGCTAAACTCGACTCGAATGAGTTCCACACTTTCATTTAGACCGTGGGAAATCCCGTTAGCAACACGTAGGTTACATCATCCAGAGGTATTCCCGATCATCCAACGGGATGTTTTAATTTAGTTGTAATTGTAGTTTTGTGTTCTCGTTTGTGATTAAATTTTGAGTTGTTTTATATTTTGGAATGTTGTGGCGGTGAATTTTATCTTGCAATAACTTTTAACTTAGTTTTGGTTTCGGTTTTAGGGACTATCCTAAAGGTGTGGGTTTTCATGCAACGATTGTTTATCATGCAAGAAAAGTAAGTGCAATGCGGTTAAATAAATTGCGAGAAGGTAAATTGCAAGAAAGTAAATTGCAATAAAATAAAAGCGTACTGGAGGGTCTTCTCGTCATCCCAAGTTGCACTTAAAACACAATTAGAATATTTAAGCAAGTTCTAGGTAAAGCTAAGGGAAGGGTTATGGTTTTCTACCAAATTCCTAATCCTATAGCTAGTCATTTCCTATGACGTCTAGGTTCTTTGTGTTTTGGTTTGAGGACGATTTTCTTCATCGAAGAATAATTAAATTCAATTGTTCTTATAAATGTCCTATCATATTGAGGAAGTGCTTAAGAAGAATCTTAAACATCTTTTCAATATTTCTAGGATTGTTTTAAGTCCAAATGAATTTAATTATATAAATGAATTAATCGTCCGAGAATTCGAAGTTTTGTTGTTATCTTGCTCGATGAATCTAGGACATTTGGATATCCTATAAGTGAAGTAACATTTCATTTAATGTTCTGTTTAGGAGTTATGATAACTAAAACTTTCGAGGGTAAATTGGTATTCAAATGATTTGATTTAAGTTAATGGGTTTAAATTTGGAATAATGTTCAAGTTGCTTTATATTTAATTTCTTTCTGTTTTAGGTGATGTTATATTTAATTTAATTTAATTTAATTTAATTGAGTTTTAATTTAATTTAATTCAATTGAGTTCAATTTAATTTGATTTGATGTTTAATTAATTTAATTTGATTTGATTTTAATTTAATTTGGTTTAATTTAATTTAATTATTTAATTTAATTTAATTTGATTTAATTTACTTAATCTAATTTAATTTAATTTAATTATTCAATTTAATTTAATTTATTTAATTTAATTTAATTTAATTATTTAATTTAATTTAATTTATTTAATTTAATTTAATTTTAATTTAATTTTATTTTTTAATTTTAATTGAATTTTTTAAAAGAGTTGAATAATTTAATTTTAGTTTAAAGATTAAGTCTTTTAATATTTTAAATTTGAGTTATCATTTTAATTAAGAATTGAATATTAATGAGATAATTAATTTAGGGATTTTTAAATTAAAGAATAAATCTCTTCCTAATAATATCCCTATTTTAATAATTCCAATTTTATTATTCTTCCATTTTTAATCAATTATTTAATTAAGGTTTAATTATTTTAAAATTGTTTAATGGGTTTCTAGCCTTTAATTATTTAAATTTCAATCATCCAAATCAGATTAGGATCAAATATTTTACTTGTTAATTTTTTATTAAACCTAAAGTTTTAATTGAGGATTAAAAAATTTAATTACCACTTTACCCTTTAAGCTTAATAATTTCATAACTCACTAAATAGAACTCAAATGAACTTGAAATTTTTATGTAACTTCACTCATATGTCAATAAAGACATGAGAGGAGAAAATGTGATTTTTCTGTATTTAATTTATTTATATAATTATTTTTGGTAGAAAATAGAGATTTTCAAGGAAAATTTAATAACATGACCAAGGAAAAGTTTCTATCCTTAAGAAAATTAGGGGACATTCCTAATGACCAGAGGATCACTTGGACCAATTTTGGTGATTTTTTGAATTGTATTATTTTTATTATAATTATTTTAAGTTTTGGAGTGTTAATTAATTTTAAAATAAAATAAATGTTGAAAAATGAATTTTTTATTTTTCAAAAATCTCTCTGATATCAAGGAAACCAGAGAAACAAATTTTGTAATTTTCTGATTTTTCTATGATTTATTATAATTATTTTAGTGAAAATGCTAGAAAATACATTTTTTTTAATTTTAAAATTACCTTAAAGCTTTAAAATTTAATATCTCACTAAATAGACCTAAGAAAAATGTGGGATTTGTTCCTATGTGATTAAAATTCAAAATGTGACATTTTGGTGAATTTTATTATTTTTGTGATTTTTATTATTTTTTAATTATTAAAAATATTAAAATATTATTAAAAATCAACTTTTTTAGAAAATTGAAATTTTAATTTTCTTAGGTTCCCCTGATATCGAGAGAGGCTCCAAAACCAATTTGGTGAATTTTTGAAAGGTATTTTAAAAGTTATGAATTTTTAAAGTTTAAAATGGCTAAGTTGGCTTAATCGACCCAATTAGTGGGGCTAACCGAGTCCAATTGACCTCAAATTTTTCTGGTGAGTTCCTCTGATCCTAAAGGTCAGTGGAGAATTGATTTCAAATCAATTTGATGCATGGTTAACTCTAATTAATTAGAGACCTATTTTGAGTGTTTAAGCCAATTAGGGTTGTTTTAAATGAACTAAGTCAAAACCTATTTCTCCTAAGGTTCTCCGAGTCATAAGAAACATCACCAAATTTTCCTAGAATTTATTTCACAACATGCTATTTTTTGGAATTAAAATACTCAAAACGAGCAACATAAATTTGAAAAATCAATAACTTTTTATTGGGATTGCCTCGACTTTGGAAAATTCAGGGAATGTTCCCAAATTCAGAGGCTTCAAAGCCACTATGGTCTCATGCCATGGTGAATTGTAGACATGCATGGAGAATTAAAAGTATGCAGAGAGTAAATAAATTATAAAAAATAAAATACTTGATGAAATTAAATGATTTCTTTTCCACATTATTCTCCTACATTCACTGAGCAAGAGGGTATTTTTATTTTATTTTTCCGATTTTCCTACACGGAGATATGAATTTTTGAAGTTTAGGGAATTAAATAAATCAAAAAATACCCTAATTTTCTATTTATCCACGCGGCGCCGCGTCGGCCTCGGCAGCCTCCGAACGCACGCGCGTCGCGCTCCCATTCGACGCCGCCACCCGAGTCGGCGGCCCGGGCCCCGCGGTTCTCGTACCGTCTCTCGGTCCGACGCCGTCCGAGCCGTTCGTCCGCGCGTGTATTGAATGGACGGCATCCGTTCATCGTCCCCGAGCATCCTCGCACGAGAGCCGTCCACACTAAATCCTTAAGATCTCGCTCGATACTCGATGGATTTTCATGTTCTTATGCTCCATGGATTCGTCTTGAAGAGACGAACACATCTATATGGCTATCATGCATTGAAATTAAAGCATTCGAAATGGAGAATCTCTAGAAGCTCGGGATGAAAAATTAGCTCATACCTTTGCTCGGAGAAGTGTGGCTTCGATCGAGAGTTGTTGCACCTTCGATTGGATCCGGCGAAGCTCCGGATGAAGTCTCTCGGTACGGTGAATTGTCTTAGTGTGATTTCGACCAAGCCCGATCCACAAAGCTTGGAGGTTTGGAGGAAGCTGGGTGGCACGGAGATGGGGCTTTTCTTCGGTGGACACCTTCCCTTGGTGCAGTGAAGGTGTAGAACCAATCGATTTGGGAATTGGCTCACTGTGGAGAAGTGTCACTGGTTTTGGGTGGAATTTCGGTTGGGAAATTGGATTTTATCGAGTGGGGATTAGGGAAAATTGACACTGGGGATCAAGCTGCTCTAAGGGTGGAGAAGGGTTTGGAACAATTTTGGCGAGTTTCGGCAAGGTTTGTGCAACTCTCCTCTCATGGCCGTGAGGGGGTCGGGTTTAAATAGAGGTGGTGGAGAGCCTCCCGGGGATGGCGAGGGTTGGGATCGAGCTTGCTGCGATCATGGGAAGAACGGCCGTGGTGGCCATTGGGCATGGGGCGGCTCGGCGAGGTGGAATTTCGAAGTTGGCTCACATGTGAGCTCTTGGGTGTGGTGTTTTCCGGCGATCCGGGCGGTGGCGCGCGGGCATGGGTCACCATCTTGACCGGGGAGGTCGGGGCTTGGCAATGGTGAAGTCGATTGGGTTTGGACATGTGTAAAGTGTTTGGATTAAAATGGAATGGGGAAGAGGCCACTTTGTCTTGAAATTGGTCAATCCATTGGTTTGGGTTGGGTTCACCTCCCCATGGTGGTCTTGGGTGAGAAGATCGGTTAAGTTAGGCTGAGTCGAGAGGTGGTGATGTCCTTATCCAAGAATATTTGGATTAAATCTTGGTTAAGGGAAACATGCTTAAGGCTAATGACTTTTAGAAGATGGTTAAAGGACCTCCTCCTTTTGCCATTAATGGCATGGTCACATGCCAAATTTTCATGGCTTCATATGGCTTGTGAATGGCTCACCTTTGGCTTGGGAAAAGGTTTGGTCAATTTCATGGAAATGGGTTTTAAGAATTTTGGATATTTTGGTGAAAATTTGCATGAAGCTTGATTTGGAATAATTTGATGGTGAATTTAGGACTTAGGTAATGGCTTTAATTAAGTGGATGACAAATGGAGATGTCAAGTGGGCTTTAGGGTAGATTTTGGGCCTTTGGATGTGGTGAAGTGGGCTTTTAGGAAAGTTTAAGGGGAATGGGCTTTTTGATTTTAGGATGGGCATTTGGGTAAAGATTTTGTGAAGAAATTTGTCAAATAAATGTCATAATTGGTTTAGGGATTTTTTATGAAGGGCTTGGAGTCAATTTGGTGTGATTTGGAGTTGAATTGGTTTGAATTTGGATTTATTTGGTAAGTGGGCCTATGTAGGTCAAATTGGGCTAACTTGGGCTAATGTTGGGCTAGGGTTAAAATTGATATAAAATCAATGTTGAGAAATGTTTATGGGAGTGTTTCAAAAAGTTTTTGACTTTGGTTGGGCTTTGATTTTGGGGTTTGGGCTCATTTGGGTTAGGTTTGGGTTTAGGTCAAAAATGGGCCTTTTAGCTTTGGGTTGAGTTTGAGTGGGGTTTGGGTCCAAATTTTGGGCAAATTATGTTAGTATTTTGTTTGTGGGAATGTTAAGTAAGATTTAGAAAAGATTTGGGGTTAATTGGAATTGAATTGGGTGAGTTTGGGTTAGGTTTGGGTCATGGGTCCAAATTGGGCTTTAAGGCCAAAAGTGAGATTGGATCCAAATGTCAATCAAATTGGACTTGGATTTGGTCTAGATTGGTATTGGGGATATTGAATTGAAGTTTAGAATTGAATTGGACCAAAATTGGGGTCAATTGGGTAGGTTTGGTTTGACATTGGGTTCACTTAGGGTTAAAATGGGTCGAATGGGGGTTTTGACAAAAGTAGGGTAAATTGACAAAATTGGCCCATGGTGTAGTTGGACAAAATGAAATTGGGAATATTTGGGATTTTCTGGAATTTGCTGGGAATTTTCTGAATTTTTGGATTTTTTGGCCAAGAGGGGTATTTTGGGTATTTGGAGGGTATTGGGAGGTTTTTCATGGAATTTTTGGTATTTTTGGGTATGGATGATCAATTTAAGTGATGTGGAAATGTTTTGGAATGATTTTGGAGAATTTTGGACAATTTGGAAATTTTGAGAAATTTGGGTAATTTCGGGGGTTTTGGGTAGAGTTAGCGGGTGTAGGGTCCGGGGTCAAAAATTGAAAATTTGGAAAATTGAAGATTGGGTGCATGTAAGTGGAAAGAAGTCATTTTGGTTGAGCCATGAAGCCATATCAAGCCCATGTGAGCCATGAAGGGACTCATTTGAGGCATTCACTATGTTGTTCCTAACCTGCTTGCCGAGGGCTTAGGGGTTAAGGACCATCCATGTGAATCACCAACATGAGTCGGGAGGTCAAGTTAGGTATGAGTGTGGTTTTAGGAGGTATGTGGAAGTGTAGTGTGTAGGTGTAGTGTATAAATGTAGTGTGTGTGTAAGCCGGCCCCTTCACTGAGACCGAGGCCGCCGAGGCGATCTAAGGCCGAAGAGTCTATAAGAACTCATCCTTTAAACTTCCACATTTGATTTCAACCCTCTAGGTGATTAGGGGTCTACGAGTCAAGTTTGTAGAGTTTGCGGGGAGTTAAGAAGTGGTTTGAATTTCTAAAAGGTGGGTCCCAATTCTAGTCCTCTAAGATAGTTAAAGGAAAAGCCTAAGGCTAGATCCTAAGTACTAAAGAGAGGAAGAGAGGACCTCATTAAAAATGAGGTCAACAAATGGACCCCCAATAGGTGTGGTGAGCTGACGGAGCACACCGCCCGTATTGGTGTTGACCGAAGTGATCAACAAAACCAACACAAACATCCAAGTGACAAACTTAGGATGAAATAGAGGAGTTTTCGCTGGGGAGTAGCAAGTATATCTGCGAAACCGGAGATTCTCGAACTCTCGTCGGGAAAGGAAAAGGAGGTAAATTCCAAATCACATGATACGGGGAAATTCGATTTAGATCCTATTTTGTTTCAATTTAAGTTTTGATGTGTGAGTTTAGATTTTAGTTTGGAGTTTCAATTTAGATTGAAGTTTGTCAAGATTAATTTGAAGGGATTTGATTTGAAATGAAAATTGGAATTCTGAGGTTGTAGATGTAACATCTTCAACCTCAAAAGAAAATTGAATTGATCGGATCGAATCATTACAATGAGGAAAGATCTCAGAGTAATGCGGTATTGGATGTAAAATCCTTAAACCTAAGAGTTTGATTTTGATGTATTTCAGTGCAATAGGAAAAGAATCCTAAAGCAGTGCAGTCTCGGATGTAAATCCTCAACCCAAAAGTTTGAATTTTGATGTATTTCAGTGCAATAGGAAAGAATCCTAAAGCGGTGCGATCTTGGATGTAAAATCCTCGACCCAAAAGTTTGAATTTGATGTATTTCGGTGCGATAGGAAAGAATCCTAAAGCGGTGCGGTCTTGGATGTAAAATCCTCGACCCAAAAGTTTGAATTTGATGTATTTCGAGTGCAATAGGAAAGAATCCTAAGCGAGTGCGATCTTGGATGTAAAATCCTCGACCCAAAAGTTTGAATTTGATGTATTTCGAGTGCGATAGGAAAGAATCCTAAAGCGGTGCGGTCTTGGATGTAAAATCCTCGACCCAAAAGTTTGAATTTGATGTATTTCGAGTGCAATAGGAAAAGAATCCTAAAGCGATGCGGTCTTGGATGTAAAATCCTCGACCCAAAAGTTTGAATTTGATGTATTTCGGTGCGATAGGAAAAAATCCTAAAGCGAGTGCGATCTTGGATATAAAATCCTCGACCCAAAAATTTGAATTTGATGTATTTCGGTGCAATAGGAAAGAATCCTAAAGCGAGTGCGGTCTTGGATGTAAAATCCTCGACCCAAAAGTTTGAATTTGATGTATTTCGGTGCGATAGGAAAGAATCCTAAAGCGGTGCGATCTTGGATGTAAATTCCTCGACCCAAATGTTTAAATTAGATGTATTTCGGTGCAATAGGGAAGAATCCTAAAGCGGTGCGGTCTTGGATGTAAAATCCTCGACCCAAAAGTTTGAATTTGATGTATTTCGGTGCAATAGGAAAGAATCCTAAAGCGAGTGCGATCTTGGATGTAAAATCCTTGACCCAAAAGTTTGAATTTGATGTATTTCGGTGCAATATGAAAGAATCCTAAAGCGATGCGATCTTGGATGTAAAATCCTCGACCCAAAAGTTTGAATTTGATGTATTTCGGTGCAATAGGGAAGAATCCTAAAGCGGTGCGGTCTTGGATATAAAATCCTCGACCCAAAAGTTTGAATTTGATGTATTTCGAGTGCAATAGGAAAGAATCCTAAAGCGGTGCGATCTTGGATGTAAAATCCTCGACCCAAAAGTTTGAATTTGATGTATTTCGAGTGCAATAGGAAAAGAATCCTAAAGCGATGCGATCTTGGATGTAAAATCCTCGACCCAAAAGTTTGAATTTGATGTATTTCGGTGCAATAGGAAAAGAATCATAAAGCGAGTGCGATCTTGGATGTAAAATCCTAGACCCAAAAGTTTGAATTTGATGTATTTCAGTGCAATAGGAAAAGAATCCTAAAGCAGTGCAGTCTTGGATGTAAAATCCTCGACCCAAAAGGTTGAATTTGTTGTATTTCAGTGCAATAGGAAATAATCCTAAAGCAGTGCAGTCTTGGATATAAAATCCTCGACCCAAAAATTTGATTTTGATTGGTATTTGATTCGAGATCTGGAAGAAATTGAATTTGAATTTGATTGAGACTTGAAATCTGGAAAGATTGAATTTGAGATTTGATTGAGAATTTGATTTGTGATTTGAAAAGATTGAAATTTGATTTGGAATTTGGAAAGATTGAATTTGAAATTTGGTTGATAATTTGATTTGTGATTTGATTTATCATTCATGTTGATTTCGTTTATCTTTTAATGATTCAAATTTTATTTTATCGTTTATTTAATGTTCATGTGAATTTGATATTCGTCATTTTTAGATTTTTAAAGAAAGTTTTCTTTTATCCCTTTTTTTATTTCTTTTCTGTTCTTTGTTCGAAGTTTCATTTAACTTTAATGGCGTTTCCCAATCAATTTGCACAAAAGAGGTGAAGGCCAAAAATGTGACATGGTCACTTTCATTCCAATCATGTCGAAAATACATCATACAACTCGATCTGGAATATATCTCATACAATCCATGTAGACTCAAAACGGATCGTGTATGATCTTTGTCGATCCATCGAAAGAAGCATACGTCGAAAATCCATGTCCGAATAGTGGGGTACATGGTTAATAACATCACCTTCCAAGCCATCCTTGGCAAGGATGCCGGCCTGGATGTACGTTGGAGGTGTGATATCTCCCATGTAACTCACAGCTCGTAAGGCCGGAGGTTTTCTAGCTCTGGGTCTTGTTGGAAATGGTAAGGTGTCTTGCTGTCGTCCATTCTCCTGAAAGTAACTGAGATTCGCTTTACTGGTACTCCTGGTATGCAATGCTTAGCGATATCTGCTCCGTTGCCCTTCAGTATCAAGATGGAACCTACCGGTAAAGGTATCTTTACTGGCCTTCGGAACTCACCCAGGCCTGCTTATCCGGAGGTCGGATCCGAACATGATGTTACACTCGTTCGGGAAAGAGATCGTGCGAGAAGGTCGACGAAGTCATGGTGATCTATATGTGGGGGTATGCGATCACCTCTGTTTGTAGATGTTGATAATGCAGCTATTGGGTATGCAATCTGCTGGCAGTACCCTCCATGTTATCAATCTTTTCACCATTCTCTTGATGACTAATGGCATCGGATCTACTTGCCCATGACGAAGTATTCTTGGTGGGTTTCCCTTCCTATCTTCAGCAAAGTTGTAGCAGCATCCGCATTGTATTGTGATTCTTCCCTTCCCTGGCATCCATCTCCGGGGTTCCGAGTATGTGTTTTCTCTCAGGCGGCCTGCTCGGCCCATTCTTTTCAAATCCGGATACAATCCACGATTTCTCGTTGTTCATACTACGAGAATAAGTCGATATGTAGCTAGAGGCCCTCTAGTATGTTGATTCTTCTTCCTTTAATTCTCTCGAAGTATTCAAAGGTTTTCTTTTCAACATTTTGCAACCTCTCCAGCTCGTATTCCGGAATGATCTGCAGATGGCGAGGCCTTGTGACATATTGTGGGATATATGGTCCAATCCCTTCACGTTCTCCTGCATACCTCAGCTCCTCAGGGATGATGCTCGTCGGGACATCCCCGGGGTTGCTCGCAACAAGGTCATGCATTACTAGTGGTTCTATCCGGTGGCGTGGTAGCCTTCTTTCTTCGATCTTCCGGAGATTTCCCTAATTCTTTCGTTATCCTAGGAGTTGGCCTCCTTTCTTCGGGTTCTCGGTGAACCGGTGTCCTCGAAGTGTATGTACGGCATCAGCAAGCTGTCTCGTCGCGCTGGTCCGCAGCTAGTTTTGTTAACATCTTACGAATACGGCGATTCTTATTTCTTCGTTGCGTGGCTGTGAGAGTAGCCCTTCGAACTTCATGAATCTCTGTGGGCGCGGCGCCGACAAGCCTGTCCTTCGTTGTAGCAACTACGAACTTCATTTTCTTATCTTCTTCGGTGTTTGCTTTTCTTTTCTTGTTGTTGGATTGGTGGCTTGGGCCACCCACTTTCATCACTTTGTCCGCCGGGTAGTTCTTCTCGGTTAGCGGGACCCAGTCACTTTCATCGTATCGTAGGCTCGCTGGTGCGAAATCCGAGTCGATCTCGATTATCGCTCCATCTTTCACCCTCTTTTCATCGAGTGCAAGGCTTACGCCATTCTTAAAATTCAGGACCAACAGCCCGTTTGACATTTCCCTGCGAAAAGACAAGGAAAAGGATCAGGGGCTGTACTAAGAACAAGAACATTATGAAAACATTTATTAAAGGTACATTTTTTCTCTTATATTTTAAAATTTAACAGGAATGAAGCGGGATAAGATCATGAAAGAGATTTTGATTTGGAAAAGAAAACATGGAAAACTTTATTATCACGATTTTATTTATTTTAACACATTTTATTATTTTTGGGTTCGGACCCAATCATAAGTAATTACTTCGCCCGTGTTTCTTAGGGATGAAGAATTCATTCCTTCGAAACATCGGGTAGCGTAATACTTTTTCAAGTATCGTCCGTTGATCGGAAGCATATGTCGTTCTCCACGGCGATTCACTAGTTGGTAGGAACCTCCCGAGTATACTACTTCAACCACGAAACGGTCCTTCCCAAGTGGGTTCAAATTTTCCTCCTATCTTGAGGTGTGCGAGAATAGGTCTCTTTAGAACGAGAACTAAGTCACCAACTTTGAAGGTTCTTGGGCGGACCGGTTTGTCATGGGCTTGAACCATCTTAGCTTGGTATAGTTCTAAATTCGTTGCGTCGCAAGCCTTTGCCCTTCCAAGGTTTCTAATTCTTCGAGTCGTAATTTGTCGTTTTCTTCGTCGTGATCTTGTTTGCAAGCTGCAATTACGAGTGAAGGAAGGCTGAACCTCTAAAGGTAACACCGCCTCGGACCCATACACCAGAGCGTAAGGTATAGCTTGAGTAGGAGTTCTGAAGGTTGTCCGGTAGGCCCATAAGGCTTCTAACAATTTCTCGTGCCAATTTTCCTTATTATCGTCCAAGGTTTTCTTTAAAATTTGAACGAGAGTTTTATTAAAAGCCTCAGCGAGACCGTTTGCTCTTGGGTAGTAAATTGTTGAGTATCGCCGGTCGATTCCGTGTCTCTCGACAAAATTGTTGATTTGTGTGCTTCGAATGCGACCCATTATCCGAGATGATCTGCGCGGCACTCCAAAACGGTATACAACTTGGTTCTTGAAAAGCGCAGCACGTGGTGTTCTTTCACTTCTCTAAGTGGAGCCGCCTCGCCCACTTAGAAAAGTAATCCGTAGCGCGAGAATGAAACGATGTCCTTTTGAAGATGGTGGTTCTATCGGACCCACTATATCTGTGCCCCAACATTCGAATGGCCACGACGCAATTGTCGGATGTAGCACATTTTGAGGTTGGTGTAGAACCACTCCGTGCACTTGGCATTGGTGACGGCTCTTGGCGATTTTCACGCGATCGGTCATCATCGAGGGCCGGTAGTACCCTAGTCTTTTAATTTTCATTTTCATCTTTGGACCCGACGCGGTGAGCGCCACAGAGTCCTGAATGCACCTCTTTAACGATTTCACGGGCCTCAGACCCGCTTAGGCACCTTAGCCACATTTGATCAAAAGACCTTCTGTACAATGTGTTGTTTTTTAATGCGTAAGATAGAATTCTTTTCTTGATCTGATGGGCTAGCGACCTATCGTCTGGTAGCCTTCCTGTTTGCAGGTAGTCTATTAATGGCTGCCGCCAATCTTCTGTGTTTTTACATCCTTCTGCTATAGTCGATTCTTTTTCTTTTTCGATTTGTGTATTGTGTCCATGTCGAGCTGTGATAGGACTCGACGTTCGTGAATCGACACTTCCACTGATTCATCTTGCAAACAGGCGAATTCTTTTGCGAGACGGGCTAAAGCATCTGCTAAAGCATTTTCTTTTCAGGAATTTTGTAGATCGTTACATTTGGAATCTGTTCCAACAACTTGTATGGCGTACTGGAAGTATTGCTCGAGTCTTGGCTTTAAAATTCGTATTGTCCGGCGATCTCGTTGAATGATTAACTGCGAATCCCCGTAGATGTTGATGTCCGTTATCCCGATTTGAATAGCTAATTCCGATCTCGTTATGAGGGCTTCGTATTCGCTTCATTGTTTGTACACGGTTCGTCAAGTGGTAGGAGTATCTTAACATCCCCGCTCCGGTGTTATAAAGATTAGCCCGATTCCCGCCTTACAGGGCACTATCACTTGCGATTCTTCGTCTTTGTGTGCTGAAGATGCTCCGTCGAAATATAATTCCCAACATCGATCATCGAGGTCTTCTAGATTCATTATTTGTTCATCCGGCAAATCGTCATTAAGAGGAGATTCGGCGGCGAAGGGTGTCTTGCGAGAAAGTCTGCTAAGACTTGTCCCTTTACGGCACGCGAAGGCACGAAAGTTATATCGAATTGCAATAATATCATTGACCATCTGGCAAGTCCGCCGGAAAGTGTTGGACTAGTCATCAAGTATTGCAATGGATTAAACTTCGAGATCAGGTTGACCTTATGAGAAAGCATGTAGTGCCTAAGCTTTTGAGCGGCGAAGATCAGGGCTAAACAATGCTTTTCAATTGCAGGATACCTTACCTCCGTCGGAAGCAAACGACGGCTTAAGTAGTAAAGAGCATTTTCTTTACCCTCATCATTGACACAGGCTAACGGGGCTCCGAGAGAGTCGTCTAAAGCCGCGGTGTAAAGTATCGACGGTCTACTCGAGGCCAGAGGTCGCTAAGACAGGAGGTGTCATTAAATATTGTTTAATGTCCTCGAAGGCCTTCTGGCATTTCCCTTCCCAAATAAATTTGGCGTCCTTTTTAACTAGTGCCGAGAAAGGCTAACACCTACCTGATAGGTTTGAGATAAAGCGTCGAAGATATGCCAGCTTCCCTTGAAAAGATCGTAGTTGTTTTAAGGTTTTAGGAGGCGATATTTCTAAGATAGCTTTAATCTTTTCCGGGTCAATTTCAATTCCACGATGTCGGACAACGAATCCTAAGAATTTCCCGGAGGTGACGCCGAAGGCGCATTTTAAGGGATTCATCTTAAGGCTAAATCTTCTTAATCGTTCGAAAACAATTCTCAAATCATACGGTGGTTTTCCTTTACTTTTCTTTTGATGACCACATCGTCCACGTAGCATTCGACTTGATTGTGGATGAGATCATCAAAAATTCTTGTCATTGCTCTACGGTAGGTTGCTCCGGCGTTCTTCGATCCGAATGGCATCACTTGTGTAGCAAAATACTCCGATCGGCGTTACGAATGCTTGTAAGCTTTTCATCTTCTGGAGCCATTTTTATCTGGTTGTATCCTGAAGATCCATCCATGAACGAGAATATTTCATGTATTGAAGCAATGTCGATCATTAATTCTGGGATCGGTAGAGGGAATTCATCTTTTGGACATGCCTTGTTTAAATCTCTGAAGTCTACACAAATTCGATTTGACCATTCTTCTTTCGTCGGCACCACATTGGCTAACCAAGTCGGGTATTGTTCTTCACGGACAAATTTAGTGTCTATTAGCTTTTTAACTTCGGCTATGACTTGTTGTTCGATTTCTAGACGCATTCTTACGGGACCTTGTCCGGTCGGGACGAAGTAGGATCCACTCTTAGCTTATGGACTGCGACCTCTGGAGCTAATCCTGGCATCTCATCGTAGCTCCAAGAAAAACAGTCTTTAAATTCCATTAATAACTTGATTATTTCTTTGGAGTCTTCTTTATTGAGTAAGGAGCTAACAAAGGTAGGCCTAGGCTCTTCGCTAGTACCTAAGTTAACTTCCGTTAACTCATCTATTGTAGATTTGATTTCTTCTTCGAATTACGGTGGAGCGTCTCCGATTTGTAAATCTTCGAGTTCGTCCGTAGTTTCCATGCGGTTTTCATTGGGCTCACAAGTGACAACCAAGCAAAATTCGGTATCGTCGGCCGACCCTGCGTGCCGAATCCGAGACCATGCTTTGAATTGGGTGGACGACCGGAATTATTCCATAATTTTTCAAAATGTTGTGATTGGCCTTTTGTCCATTGTCGAGGTAAGAAACCACGTTGAATTAAATTTTGAACACACGGAGAGTACCACTCAAAAGGTAATTCCACTAATTCTGATGAAGTGACATCTTCGAATTGTACATTATTTTCAGTTTTGGAGGAAGAAGCACCACGGTAGAATTTGATTAGCCTTGCACCGTCGTTACGTACCTCTTTGACCACAATACCCTCGATCTTATTAGAATGGATCGGGGTTAGGGTCATAGTATGTTGTCGGCATATTTTTAGGTTGTGTTTTATTTTGAAGAGGGGTCGCCTAACAGAAATCTGTCGGCGAATTTTTAATTTAATTAAAATAAATAATTTGAAAAGTAATATTTGATTTCAAAAATAATTTTAAATTTGAAGGTTTTAAGATATGAGACTAAACCAATCTCACATCCCAAATAGTTTATATAAACGAGCACCGCACCACGGACCGTGTATCCATCCCAAGGATAGACACACTTTGCTTGACGGTGGGGCTCGATTAAATAAACTAGAAGATTTGTGACATCCGTTTGGTACTGCGAACCAATTTTATAAGCCGACAAAATTCCCCAGCTTAATATGAAAACATTAAACGGGGTTTATATTACTCAGGTTCTTTAAAATTCCCTATAAGGGCAAGCCCACATAGTTAATTACATCTTAAGTGATGGGAATCACCTAAGAACACTCTCGATAATAATCAATAATTCTGCTCTCGAGGATTTCAAAGTTTAAGTTTTCGAGGATTGAATTTTGGAATTTCAATAGGGAATGGATCAAACTTGGAACATTTTGTTTTGTGAATCCAAAGGAAAAGTAGGAGAAATCACTGATTCGAAGTGAACTTCGGTAATTTCCCGACTATCCTATTGTTTGGCTTGAATTCAGGAAAGTCTTAATGTTTATTTAGTATTTCGATCTTGCCGATTTTAATTAATTAGGGCTTATATTTGTATGATAAAATCAAACAAATAGCTTTCAGAAGATGTGAGGGTTTATGTCGTATCGGACGACTACCTCGGAATCCTAAGACCGGTTAGGGCTTAATTTGCGATGCAAATGCCTAACAAAGAGGTTGAGGATTTATGTTGCACTAGAGCGAGCTACCTCGAAGTCCATGGCTTTGTTGTTTTAATTCTAAGAAGATTTTGCTTGAAGTAGGTTTAAGTTTTGTCGACGACGATGGCCGTGTCGCCCACCATGCTCCAAGCTCCTTGTTGTTGCAGAGGTTTAGTTTTAGACATCATAAATCGGGAGATGAGAAAAGTGTTTTGGTTTAGAGAAGTCTTAATTTCCAAGTGTTTTGTATTTTGATTAAAACAAATCTTAAAGTTGATTATAACAACACCGGTTAAGATCCCGCGGTTCCATCCTTCCGGCATCATTATTTTTATCGGATTCACTTAGTCCGGATGAATTTGCTAAACTCAGCTGAATGAGTTCCACACTTTCATTTAGACCGTGGGAAATCCCGTTAGCAACACGTAGGTTACATCATCAGAGGTATTCCCGATCATCCAACAGGACGTTTTAATTTAGTTGTAATTGTAGTTTTGTGTTACGTTTGTGATTAAATTTTGAGTTGTTTTATATTTTGAAATGTTGTGGCGGTGAATTTTATCTTGCAATGACTTTTAACTTAATTTGGTTTCGAGTTTTAGGGACTATCCTAAAGGTGTGGGTTTTCATACTGCTGTTGTTTTATCATGCAAGAAAAATAAAGTACATTTGCAAGAAAGTAAATTGCAAGAAAGTAAATTGCAATAAAAATAAAAGCGTACACGGAGGGTCTTCCCGTCATCCCAAGCTGCACTTAAAACACAATTAGAATATTTAAGCAAGTTCCTAGGTAAAACTAAGGGAAGGGTTATGGTTTTCTACCAAATTCCTAATCCTATAGCTAGTCATTCCCTAGGACGTCTAGGTTCTACGTGTTTTGGTTTGAGGACGATTTTCTTCATCGAAGAACGATTAAGCCCGATTGTTCTTATAAATGTCCTATCATATTGAGGAAGTGCTTAAGAGGAATCTTAAACATCTTTTCGATATTTCTAGGATTGTTTTAAGTCCAAATGAATTTAATTATACAAATGAATTAATCGTCCAAGAATTTCAAGTTTTATTGTTATCTTGCTCGGTGAACTAGGACATTTGAATATCCTATAAGTGAAGTAACATTTCATTTAATGTTACGTTTAGGAGTTATAATACTCGAAAGCTTTCGAGGGTAAATTAGTATTCAAATGATTTGATTTAAGTTAAAGGGTTTAAATTTGGAATAGTGTTCAAGTTGCTTTATATTTAATTTCTTTTATGTCTTAGGTGATGTTATATTTAATTCGATTTAATTTGATTGAGTTTTAATTTAATTTAATTTAATTTAATTTGATTTGATGTTTAATTAATTTGATTTGATTTAATTTAATTTAATTATTTAATTTAATTTAATTTAATTTAATTTAATTTAATTATTTAATTTTAATTTAATTTAATTTAATCCAATTTAATTTACTTAATTTAATTTAATTTTTAATTTAGTTTTATCTTTAATTTTAATTGAAATTTTTGAAAGAGTTTAATAATTTAATTTTAGTTTAACGATTAAGTCTTTTAATATTTTGAATTTGAATTATCATTTTAATTAAGAGTTGAATATTAATGAGATGATTAATTTAGGGATTTTTAAATTAAAGAATAAATCTCCTCCTAATAAATATCCCTTATTTTAATAATTCCAATTTTATTATTCTTCCAAATTTAATCTATTATTTAATTAAAGTTTAATCATTTTAAAAATTGTTTAATGAGTTTCTACCCTTTAATTATTTAAATTTCAATCATCCAAACCAGGTTAAGATCAAATATTTTACTTGTTGATTTTTTTATTAAACCTAAAGTTTTAATTAAGGGTTAAAAGTTTAATTACCATTTTAACCCTTAAGCTTAATAATTTCATAACTCACTAAATTGAACACAAATGAATTTGAAATTTTTATGTGACTTTACTCATATGTCAATAAAGACATGAGAGGAGAAAATGTGATTTTTCTGTATTTAATTTATTTATATAATTATTTTTGGTGAAAATAGAGATTTTCAAGGAAAATTTGATAACATGACCAAAGGAAAGTTTCTGTCCTTAAGAAAATTAGGGGACATTCCTAATGACCAGAGAAGCACTTGGACCAATTTTGGTGATTTTTTGAATTATATTATTTTTATTATAATTATTTTGAGTTTTGGAGTATTAATTAATTTAAAAATAAAATAAATGTTGAAAAATGGATTTTATATTTTTTAAAAATCTCTCTGATATCAAGGAAACCAGAGAAACAAATTTTGCAATTTTCTGATTTTTTTATGATTTATTATAATTATTTTAGTGAAAATGCTAGAAAATACATTTTTTTAATTTTAAAATTACCTTAAAACTTTAAAATTCAATATCTCACTAAATAGACCTAGGAAAAATGTGGGATTTGTTCCTAAGTGATTAAAATTCAAAATGTGACATTTTGGTGAACTTTATTATTTTTGTGATTTTTATTATTTTTTAATTATTAAAAATATTAAAATATTATTAAAAATCAACTTTTTCAGAAAATTGAAATTTTAATTTTCTTAGATTCCCCTGATATCAGAGAGGCTCCAAGACCAATTTGGTGAATTTTTGAAAAGTATTTTAAAAGTTATGAATTTTTAAAGTTTAAAATGGCTAAGTGGCTTAATTAACCCAATTAGTGGGGCTAACCAAGTCCAATTGACCTCAAATTTTTATGGTGAATTCCTCTGATCCTAAAGGTCAGTGGAGAATTGATTTCAAGTTAATTTGATGCTTGGTTAACTCTAATTAATTAAAGACCTATTTTAGGTGTTTAAGCCAATTAGAGTTGTTCGAGTGAATTAACTCGAGTCCCATTTTTCCTAGAGTTCTCGCGGTCATAAGGAACATCACCAAATTTTTCTAGAATTTATTTCACAACATGCTAATTTTTGGAATTAAAATACTCAAAACAGACAACATGCATTTGAAAAATAAATAACTTTTCACAGAGATGGCCTCGACCTTGGAAAATTCAGGGAATGTTCCCGAGTTCGAGGCTTCAAAGCTCCTATGGTCTCATGCCATGGTGAATTGTATACATGCATGGAGAATTAAATGTATGCAGAGAGTAAATAAATTATAAAAAATAAAATACTTGATGAAATTTAATGATTTCTTTTCCATATTATTCTCCTACGTTCATCTGAGCAAGAGGGTATTTTTATTTTATTTTTGTGATTTTTCTATACAAAGATATGGATTTTTAAAGTTTCGATATTTAATAAATACATTAAATACCCTATTTATCTACTTATCCACGCGGCGCCGGCGAAACATCGGCGGCTCCGAAGGGGTACGTGTCGCGCCGTGATTGGGCGCCGCCATCCGAGTCATCCGTCCGGGCCCCGCGGTTCGCGTAACTTTCCCGGTCCGGCGCGATCCGAATCGTCCGCTCGATACACGCGCAATCCAACGGCTCCCGGTCATCGTCTACGGCCGGTGTGCACCGTGACCGTCGACCTTCTAACCACTAATTTCTCGCTCGATTCTCGACGGATTTTCGTGTTCTTATGCTCTATAGATTCGTCTTGAAGAGACGAACACATCCATACGGTAAACATGCATTTAAATTGACTCAAATTAAAATGAGAATCTGCTGGAAGCTCGGGAAGAAGAGGGAGTTCATACCTTTGCTCGGAGAAGTGAAGCTTCGATGCGAGAGTTGTTACACCTTCGATTGGATCCTAGTAAGCTCCGGATGAAGTCTCCTGAGTGCGAGTGACTTGTCTAGGTTGGACTTCGACCACGGCTCGATCACAAAGCTTGGAGGCTGGAGCAAGCTGGGTGGCTCTAGAGATGGGGCTTTCGGTGGGGAACTTCTCCTCTTGGTCCGGTGAAGGTGTAGGACCAATCGATTTGGGAATTGGCTCATTGTGAAGAAGTGTCCTGGTTTTTGGGCTAAAGTTTGAGCTCGAAAATTGGGCTCGGCTAGAGGAATTGGGGCTGGAATTCGGTGGGGATCGGGTGCTCTATGTGTGGAGAGTGATGCGGGTGATTTTGGCGAGTTTCCTTAAGGTTTTTGGTTCGGCCTCCTTTGGCCGAGAGGGTGAGGGGTTTAAATAGGCATGGTCGGAGGCTCTCCGGGGAGTTTAATGGTTGGGATCGAGCTTGCTGCGGTGAGGAGAAGAACAGTCTGCAATGGCCATTTGGAGTGAGGCGGCTCGGCGAGGTGGAATTCCAAAATTTGGCTCCTCCCGAGGTTTCGGGCATGGTGTTTTCCGACGCGGGTGGCCGGCCGGCCGAGTCGGGTCACCCTCGAAGCTCGGGTGGGTCGGGCTGGAGGCTTGTGCGGTCGATTGAGGTTTGACATGTGTAAAGGAGTTTGATTTAAATGGAATGGGAGAAGGCTCACTTTGGCTTGGTTTGGGTCAACCCACCATTTTGGGCTTGGTGCACCCTTCCAAGCTCTGATTTTGAGCTGAGGGAATCATTTAGGTCGGCTTAGAAGGAGTGGTGAAGTCTCCATCCATGATGAGGTGGCTAAACATGGTTTAGTGTGTGACATGATTAAGGTAAAAAAGGGTTAAAGGAGGTTTAAGAAAGAACCCCCTCTTCTTGCCATAAATGGACTAATGACAAGTCAAAGCCCTCATGGCTTCATGTGGCTTAAGAATGGCTTGTTCATGGCTTCATTTGGCTTGGGAAAAGGTTGATTTGTTTCATGAAAAGGGTTTTAGAAATTTTAGACATTTAGGGGGTAATTTGACATGTGGCTTGATTTGGAATGGTTTAATTGATGATTTTGAAACTTATGGGTGATTTTGATCAAATGGATGATGAGGGGAAGTGTCATGTGGGCTTTAGGATGATTTGGGCTTTTAAAATTTAATGAAGATGGGCTTTTAAGAAGG
This sequence comes from Papilionanthe hookeriana x Papilionanthe teres, assembly GCA_022702705.1. Lineage (NCBI taxonomy): Eukaryota > Viridiplantae > Streptophyta > Magnoliopsida > Asparagales > Orchidaceae > Papilionanthe > Papilionanthe hookeriana x Papilionanthe teres. Next base: position 133,260,389 of record CM040428.1, on the reverse strand, counting down.
TTTAAGGGAAGTGGGCTTTTAAGTTTAAGGATGTGTTCATGGATGGGAATTTTTGTAGAAGTTTGGGCCAAATAGTTGTTGGTTTTGGTTTAGGGATGTTTCATGAATAATTTGAAATAGATTTAAGGTGGTTTGGGTTTGAATTGGGTTGAATTTGGGTTTATTTGGTAAATGGGCCAATGTAGGTCAAATTGGGCTAACTTGGGCCAATGTTGGGCTAGGGTTGAAATTGATGTAAAATAAATGTTGAGAAATGTTTATGGGAGTGTTTCAAAGAGGTTTTGGCTTTGGTTGGGTTTTGATTTTGAGGTTTGGGTTCATTTGGGTTAGGTTTGGGTTTAGGTCAAAATTGGGCCTTTTGATTTTGGGTTGAATTTGAGTGGGGTTTGGGTCAAAATCTTGGGCAAATCATGTTAGTGTTTTGTTTATGGGGATGTTAAGGAAGGTTTAGAAAAGATTTGGGGTTAATTGGAGTTGAATTGGGTTAGTTTGGGCCAAGTTTGTGTCATGGGTCCAAATTTGGGCTTTAAGGCCCAAAGTGAAATTGGATCCAAATGTCAATCAAATTGGACTCGGATTTGGTCTATATTGGTATTGGGATATTGAATTAAAGTTTAAAATTGAATTGGACCAAAATTGGGGTCAATTGGGTAGGTTTGGTTTAACATTGGGTTCACTTTGGGTTAAAATGGGTCAATTTGGGGGTTTTGACAAAAGTAGGGTAAATTGACAAAATTGGCCCATGGTGTAGTTGGACAAAATGAAATTGGGAATATTTAGGATTTTCTGGAATTTTCTGGGAATTTTCGGAATTTTTGGATTTTTAGGCCAAGTAGGGTATTTTGGGTATTTGGAGGGTATTGGGGGGTATTTTTGGAATCTTTGGTATTTTTGGGTATGGATGATCAATTTGAGTGATGTGGAGATGTTTGGGATTGATTTTGGAAAATTTTGGGTAATTTGGAAATTTTGCAAAAATTTGGGTAATTTCGAGGTTTTGGGTAGGTTTAGTAGGTGTAGGGTCTCGGGGTCAAAAATTGAAAATTTGGGAAATTGGAGATTGGGTGAATTTAGGTGGAAAGAAATCATTTTGGTTGAGCCATGAAGCCATATCAAGCCCATATGAGCCATGAAAGGACTTATTTGAGGTATTCACTATGTTGTTCCTAACCCTCTTAGCCAAGGGCTTAGGGGTTAAGGACCATCCATGTGAATCACCTACATGAGTCAGGAGGTTAAATTGGGTATGGGTGTGGTTTTAGGAAGTGTGTGGAAATGTAGTGTGTAAGTGTAGTGTAAGTTAGCCCCTTCACCAAACCAGGCCACCCAGGGCAGTCTTAAGGCCAAAGAGTCCTATAGGAACTCATCCTTTAAACTTCCACATTTGATTTCAACCCTCTAGGTGATTAGGGGTTTATAGTCAAGTTTGTGGAGTTTGCGGGGAGTTTAGAAGTGGTTTGAATTTCTAAAAGGCGGGTCCCAATTCTTGTCCTCTAAGATAGTCAAAGGAAAAGCCTAAGGCTAAATCCTAAGCACTAAAAAGAAGAAGGGAAGACCTCATCAAAAATGAGGTCAACATATGTACGTAGTGGTTAATCTTCTCGTACATCGATTTATATTCTTCATTCTTTTCATCTTTGAGGGAGATCATGAATTGCGGCTTCTTTCGACTTATTGTTGCTGCTTCTTGCTTGATTTCCTTTTCTTCTTCAAAACTATCATTCCAATCAACATTGATGGCTGGTTTCCTCTGTCCAACTGTCCTAACGTCTCTACCACGGCCTCGTCCCCGGCCTCGACCTCGGATGCGAGTTGTGGAGAAACCTTCACCATCTCGCCGGAAGGGAGTGGTGAGTGGCTGTTGGACTAGAACTTCAGGTTCTTCGTTGTCCCGAACTTTCTTTGCTTCATTTGTTACGGTATCTCTGGAGAAGATCGTTTTCTTTGGCGGTGCATAAAAAGCTGCGTCTTCATGGATTCCAATCTCATGTACGGAGAATGGTTGCAAGTCACCTTTGATGCACTGTTTCCCTCCATCGTAGTACTTGATGCACTGGTGTAGAGATGATGGTACCATCCTGTTTTCATGTATCCATGGTCGGCCCAGCAGAGCGTTGAACGATGTTTCTGAATCGATTATGTGAAATTTCGCGGTTATCTTTGCTAAGTCACCGGTCTTCATCTGTAGCGTTATCGACCCGAGGGCTCTTTCTCCTTTCTGGTTGAATCCTCTTAATAACATTTTGTCTGCTTCGAGCTCACGAGCATCAATTTCCAAATATGCTAGTGTTCGAAGACTCATTATATTGATTGATGCTCCTGGATCCACCAATACTCTGGAGAGCGTAAACTTCCCAATTGTAACTGAAATGTACAACGGTCGGTTGTGATCTGTTGTCCCAAGTAGGAGGTCATTGTCCGTGAAGGTAACACCTCGCTGTTCTTTTAACGAGCAAACCTCATCTAAGGAATCTCCAACCATTTGAGCTAAGCAAATTTCCGGATCAAGTAAGGCCTTGATCAGAGCTTCTCTCATCTCCTTTGTTAAGATGAGAGCGTCGTAGATGCTCAGTTTGGCCGGTAGTTTCCTAAGATGGGCTAGCACGTTGTAGTCCACTTTATTTCCATGTGTCTCGATTTCTTCTCGAATGGGTATTTCTTCTGTCGGGGTTGGTTCTTCTTGAAAAACCACCTGCTTTCCTTTGTCTTTTGGACCCATTCTTGGAGGTAGAACTTTTCCACTTCTCGAGTTGACTTCGTAATTTCTTCGAATCTAGTGTTGAACTTGTCGGTGTCTCCTCCTGAATCGGAATGACAGGCTCTTCCGGATTATCTTCAAAATCTGAAGGCTCTAACTCTATCGTGACTGGAGCTCCTCGAAACTCACAGATAGATCCGTTGCTTGTTGAACTCTCGTAGCCTCCTTGATGGATGTCTTCTTCGTTATTTTGATTGTCGAGATTGTGTATGATTTGAGAATTGTCGTTGGTATCGAAATCGATGTCCGGATTGTCGCTAGTTACGTAATCGTTAGAAACAGTCAAAATGTAGCCAACGCCATCACCCTTATCATTATATGATCCCACCGAAGTGAGCGAGATAATCATACAAAATCAGAGGTTCGAGGGATTTCTCCCCCGAATCGGAAACAACTATCCTAGGATAAGCAGCCCCTAGTCTAGCCTTAGGAGTCTCGGTCCCCTCTTGTTCGTCAATTTTCTTCTTTTCTTCGATCGTCTCCTGTCTAGGTGGTTCTTCATCGCAAGTGATAGTACCGGTTTAACGGGTCTCGAAACTCGAATTGAAGCTCGCACCGAAGCGGTTCGGATGCTTGTCTAAAATCTTCTTCGAAGATCTCATCCGGGCGGTAGTCCATCCATCGTCGGTTGCATAGGGATCTATCGGAATGACGGGATCGGTTGAGATAACATTGACGAGAACCTCCTTTACGGGGTTCCTTCATGTACTCCTTCGGGATTGTTATATTTCCTTTCCGAAGGTTGTTGTTGAGCCAACTTTTAAAGGTAATACAATCTTACATCTTGTGCCCAAGCATCCGATGGTAGGGGCAAAAGTTGGGATCACCGTTCTTGTTGACTTCCTCTCGGTCTTTTAGGCTCGGCGACTGGAAATCTGGAGTCTTCATCAGACTACGGAACATTTTCGGTACTGCTTCATTCTTGAACGGATATTCTCTGCTCAGAAGTTCCCTTAATGTACGTTGCGGACGAGATGGTTGTTCATACTGTGGAGATGACTGATAGCTGGGTCGGGGTTGTTGGTAATTCTGTTGTGGTTGCTGCGGCCGTTCTGGTGGAATTTGCATCGGTTGCTTGCCTTTGTCAACTGCTGCAACGATCCCGGATTTCTTTTCGAAGGTCTTCACCGGCTTCTGCTTGTCTGTCTTGTCGGCGAAACTTAATTGCTTCGCCTCTTCTTGCAAGCTTCCGGCCTTGCTTAACAACTTCTCGAAAGTCTTAATAGTGAATCCTTTGAGGAGAAGTGCTATCGGGCCGTGAATGCTTTTAAGCAAGATGTCGACTGCATGTTGTTCTTGCAGTTGTGGTTCACACTTCATGCTTAAATTTCTCCATCGAAGTATGTAATCCACAAAAGTTTCATTCGGCCTTTGTTTCTCTACCACTAAATCACCTATAGTGATGTGGTGCTGAGCTCCGGCGAATCGCTTGATGAAGAGGCTCTCTAGCTCTGAGAATGTCTTCACCGAACCATTGGGTAATTCTGCATACCAGTCGAAGGCGATTCCTGACAGACTGCTGACAAACTGTCGGAAGAGTAACGCATCGTTCCCGCCGGCATTGCAACAACTGGCACGAAAGTGTGCAACATGTTGTCGGGGGTTCCCGGTTCCGTCGAAGGTCTTGAACAGAGGTGGTACGAAGCCTTTCGGGTATTGGACGGCGTCGAATTCTTACGGGTAAGGTCTACCCGTCCGAATGGATGTCCCGTTCTTCGATTGTGCTAAGGCTTCTCGCACTCGTTGTTCTACCAAGTTCTTGATATCCTTTTCAGGGATCATACTTTGTGCTGTATCCTTCTTCGACTGATCATCCCCATTGATGGATGTAATCTCCTTTCCTCCGTCTACAATGTGAATGACCTCTGGGGGTGTCTCTCTATGTGGTTGTACTTGACTCTGGAGAGTGGCCAGAGCTACGACCATCTCTTCCAACCTTTTCGCCATTTGAGCGATCGTGTCATCCTTTTCCTGAAGCTGTCTTCTCATCGGTTCCGGCTCCTCTCTTCTGCGGTCGCAGGAGCACCTTGCGAAGGCGATGAAGCTCGTGTCTCGACCATATTGATTTCTCGCATATTCGTCGTCCATGAACTCCGATGAATCGATCTCATCTCCGAACTTTTCCTCTCTTTCTTTTGCCAACCGTCGGATATCGGTTCTCGACTTTTCCATGGCATCTTCTAGCGGAGCTTTCGTGTGTTTTTGCGGTTGTCATGCGATAGGCTGCCGGGTCCCTTTTTCACGAGTTCCCTTTATCGCGGTAGCACTTTCTTCGGATTCCGGCCTCCTGGCGAGACTTTCTTTCTCGGGCCGATGTTTCGATCTCAGCTTGCCCCGTAGTGGGACGCCATACCATCCTTCTAGCAGCAGAAGGTCTAGGACCAGATGGTCTGTCGGCCAAATGCTGGAAGGTGGTATCCTCCCTAATCTGTAATCCTGAGACTACGACAGGCGGGCTAGCCTTCATTCTCTTGCTTGGCTTTTCTATCATGATGGCGGGCTCTACTCGGGGCCCAAGACGGGATTCGGTCGGCACCCGCCCTATCCTTCGTAGAATCTCCGATACGGGGCGGTTTTCCTTCCTTGCTAACTTTTCTACCAAAGTTTGCGGTCGAGCAAACGGCGTAGTTCTAGTTCTTTTCTTGCGGCTATCGTTGTAGTATGCGGGCCGAGGTAATGTGGCGAGCAATCTTGCGAACATTCTCCTCATCCTCTGCGGCGGAGAGGGGATGGAACCTGCTTCCTCCCAAAAGTGGTATGTAGTCAGGCAGCGGTGTATATTCTGGTAGCGGTGTATATTCTGGTAGCGGTGTATATTCAGGCAGTTCTGGGATTTCCTCCAGGAAAGCAATTTCAGCAGCTCTGGCTTCTCTGGCGATCCTTCTACTCCTGTTTCTTCTTTGGGTCCTTGTTAGTGACGGAATCTTTGAACTGGACCCGATTTCGAAAACAGAAGGTCTTACAGGAAGATCTGTACCCTCCACGGTAACAGGTTTACCATAGTTCTGGATTTCTTTCCCCTTTGATTTGACATAAGTCGGGGTAGGGGCAGAAACAACTAGACCAGTGGGGGTAGTAAGAACAGTCCTCCTGCGGACGGCAGTACTCCTCCTAGTCGGGATCCTTTGCAGGGGAGGAAACTCTTGGGTCGACCTAAGGTTGAACTCGAGCGGTGGCTCCTCGGCTTCGGATATCTTGTTCGTCGGTGCAAAGAGGGAGACGTCGGTGACCTTGACGTTCGTGTTTTCAAATCCTCGTCCAAATCGGATGATCCCATTGTAGGGCGGCTCATCCTTATAGACGGCGAAGTCCGATCCGTTGGTGAAGGAGAAAATCGGTTTCGGGGCTTCCATTTCGCGGGGTAGATTCCGGTTGTCGGTCCCGAGTTATGCTTCTTTTCTTTAGGACGAAAAGAAAGGAATTGAAAAGAGTCCGAACTCATTCTTGTTCATGTATTTATAAGAGGGAATCATTTGTTAAAAGAGTTACTTATTAGAGAGTTTGTTCATTTAGAACGGAATGTTCAAAGGTGTAGAGAAGGTAAGGAATCCGATTCAGAGTTGGAAAGGAAAAGAAAGTCTTAAGCAAGACTTCTCGACTCGAAGGATCATTCCTAAACTAACACCTATCGGGGTCCACCCCACCTCAAAAATGAGGTAAAAGGATCTCGGAACCTCTCTGTTTAGGGGTGTCTAAACAGTGGCTCCTAAATCCGAGAGAATGTTGGCTATACTTATTCAAGATAGAAATGAACATAGTATTCCAATGGAAAGAAGGGTAGTTTGACCCACTAAGGACATGGATGCACTACCGATTTTTGAAACCAGAATTATCTGATTATAATGGAGAGAGGAATTTTCCCCAGCGGAGTCGCCAGAATTTGGGCGGCTTATTTTTTTTAGGGTGTGTGTGTTGTGTTTTGAAGAGGGGTCGCCTACAGAAATTGTCGGCGAATTCTTAATTTAGTTTAAATAAATAATTTGAAAAGTAGTATTTGATTTTGAAAATAATTTTAAATTTGAAGGTTTTAAGATATGAGATTAAACCGATCTCACATCCCAAATAGTTTATATAAACGAGCACCGCACCACAAACCAGTGTATCTATCTCTAAGGATAGACACACTCGCTTGACGGTGGGGCTCGATTAAATAAACTAGAAGATTTGTGACATCCGTTTGGTCCGCGAACCAATTTTATAAGCCGACAAATTCCCCGCTTAATATGAAAGCATTGAACGGGGTTTATATTACCTGGGTTCTTTAAAATTCCCTATAAGGGTAAGCCCCTATAGTTAATTACATCTTAAGTGACGGGAATCACCTAAGAAAACTCTCGATAATAATCAATAATTCTGCTCTCAAGAATTTCACAGTTTAAGATTTTTAAGGGATTGAAATTTTTGAAATTTCAATAGGGAATGGATCATGTTTGGAACATTTTGTTTTGGGAATCCAAAGGAAGAAAAGTAGGAGAAATCACGGATTCGAAGCGAACTTCGGTAATTTCCCGACTATCCTATTGTTTGGCTTGAGTTTAAGAAAGTCCTACTATTTATTTAGATGTTTTGATTTTGCCAATTTTAATTAATTAGGACTTATATTTATATGATAGAATCATACAAATAGCCTCGAAGATGTGAGGGTTTATGTCGTATCGGATGACTACCTCGGAATCCTAAGACCGGTTAGGGCTTAATTTGCAATGCAAGTGCCTAACGAAGAGGTTGAGGATTTATGTTGCACTAGGCAAACTACCTCGAAGTCCTATGGTTTTGTTGTTTAGTTCTAGGAAAGTTTTGCTGAAGTAGACTCAGGTTTTGCTGATGACGATGGCCGTGCTGCCCACCATGCTCCGAGCTCCTTGTTGTTGCAGAGGTTTAGTTTTAGAAATCATAAATCGGGGGATGAGAAAAGTGTTTTGGTTTAGAGAAAATCTTAATTTCCAGGTGTTTTTTATGTTTTATTTAAAACAAATCTTAAAGTTGATTATAATGACACCGGTTAAGATCCCACGGTTCCATCCTTCCGGCATCATTATTTTTATCGGATTCACTTAGTCCAGATGAATTTGCTAAACTCAACTAAATGAGTTCCACACTTTCATTTAGACCGTGGAAATCCCGTTAGCAACACGTAGGTTACATCATCCGAGGTATTCCCGATCATCCAACAGGATGTTTTAATTTAGTTGTAATTGTAGTTTTGTGTTCGTTTGTGATTAAATTTTGAGTTGTTTTATATTTTGGAATGTTGTGGCGGTGAATTTTATCTTGCAATAACTTTTAACTTAGTTTTGGTTTCGGTTTTAGGGACTATCCTAAAGGTGTGGGTTTTCATGCAACGAGTCGTTTATCATGCAAGAAAAGTAAGTGCAATGCGATTAAATAAATTGCAAGAAGGTAAATTGCAAGAAAGTAAATCGCAATAAAATAAAAGCGTACCTGGAGGGTCTTCCCGTCATCCCAAGCTGCACTTAAAACACAATTAGAATATTTAAGCAAGTTCCTAGGTAAAGCTAAGGGAAGGGTTATGGTTTTCTACCAAATTCCTAATCCTATAGCTAGTCATTTCCTATGACGTCTAGGTTCTTCGTGTTTTGGTTTGAGGACGATTTTCTTCATCAAAGAATAATTAAATTCAATTGTTCTTATAAATGCCCTATCATATTGAGGAAGTGCTTAAGAAGAATCTTAAACATCTTTTCAATATTTCTAGGATTGTTTTAAGTCCAAATTAATTTAATTATATAAATGAATTAATCGTCCGAGAATTCAAGTTTTGTTGTTATCTTGCTCAGTGAACTAGGACATTTGAATATCCTATAAGTGAAGTAACATTTCATTTAATGTTCTGTTTAGGAGTTATGATAACTAAAACTTTCAAGGGTAAATTGGTATTCAAATGATTTGATTTAAGTTAATGGGTTTAAATTTGGAATAGTGTTCAAGTTGCTTTATATTTAATTTCTTTCTGTTTTAGGTGATGTTATATTTAATTTAATTTAATTTAATTTAATTGAGTTTTAATTTAATTTAGTTCAATTGAGTTCAATTTAATTTGATTTGATGTTTAATTAATTTAATTTGATTTGATTTTAATTTAATTTGGTTTAATTTAATTTAATTATTTAATTTAATTTAATTTGATTTAATTTACTTAATTTAATTTAATTTAATTTAATTATTCAATTTAATTTATTTAATTTAATTTAATTTAATTTAATTATTTAATTTAATTTAATTTATTTAATTTAAATTAATTTTAATTTAATTTAATTTTTTTATTTTAATTGAATTTTTTAAAAGAGTTGAATAATTTAATTTTAGTTTAATGATTAAGTCTTTTAATATTTTAAATTTGAGTTATCATTTTAATTAAGAATTGAATATTAATGAGATAATTAATTTAGGGATTTTTAAATTAAAGAATAAATCTCTTCCTAATAATATCCCTATTTTAATAATTCCAATTTTATTATTCTTCCATATTTAATCAATTATTTAATTAAGGTTTAATTATTTTAAAATTGTTTAATGGGTTTCTACCCTTTAGTTATTTAAATTTCAATCATCCAAATCAGATTAGGATCAAATATTTTACTTGTTAATTTTTTATTAAACCTAAAGTTTTAATTGAGGATTAAAAAATTTAATTACCACTTTACCCTTTAAGCTTAATAATTTCATAACTCACTAAATTGAACTCAAATGAACTTGAATTTTTTATGTGACTTCACTCATATGTCAATAAAGACATGAGAGGAGAAAAAGTGATTTTTCTGTATTTAATTTATTTATATAATTATTTTTGGTAGAAAATAGAGATTTTCAAGGAAAATTAATAATATGACCAAGGGAAAGTTTCTGTCCTTAAAAAAATTAGAGGACATTCCTAATGACCAGAGGATCACTTGGACCAATTTTGGTGATTTTTTGAAATGTATTATTTTTATTATAATTATTTTAAGTTTTGGAGTGTTAATTAATTTAAAAAATAAAATAAATGTTGAAAAATGAATTTTATATTTTTCAAAAATCTCTCTGATATCAAGGAAACCAGAGAAGAAAATTTTGTAATTTTCTGATTTTTCTATGATTTATTATAATTATTTTAGTGAAAATGCTAGAAAATACATTTTTTTTAATTTTAAAATTACCTTAAAGCTTTAAAATTTAATATCTCACTAAATAGACCTAAGAAAAATGTGGGATTTGTTCCTATGTGATTAAAATTCAAAATGTGACATTTTGGTGAATTTTATTATTTTTGTGATTTTTATTATTTTTTAATTATTAAAAATATTAAAATATTATTAAAAATCAACTTTTTTTAGAAAATTGAAATTTTAATTTTCTTAGGTTCCCCTGATATCAGAGAGGCTCCAAAACCAATTTGGTGAATTTTTGAAAGGTATTTTAAAAGTTATGAATTTTTAAAGTTTAAAATGGCTAAGTGGCTTAATCAACCCAATTAGTGGGGCTAACCAAGTCCAATTGACTTCAAATTTTTATGGTGGGTTCCTCTGATCCTAAAGGTCAGTGGAGAATTGATTTCAAGTCAATTTGATGCATGGTTAACTCTATTTAATTAGAGACCTATTTTGGGTGTTTAAGCCAATTAGGGTTGTTTTAAATGAACTAAGTCAAAACCTATTTCTCCTAAGGTTCTCTGGTCATAAGAAATATCACCAAATTTTTCTAGAATTTATTTCACAACATGCTATTTTTTGGAATTAAAATACTCAAAACAGCAACATGAATTTGAAAAATCAATAACTTTTTATAGGGATGGCCTCTGACTTTGGAAAATTCAGGGAATGTTCCCAAATTCGGAGGCTTCAAAAGCTCCTATGGTCTCATGCCATGGTGAATTGTAGACATGCATGGAGAATTAAAAGTAAGCAGAGAGTAAATAAATTATAAAAAATAAAATACTTGATGAAATTAAATGATTTCTTTTCCACATTATTCTCCTCTGTTCACTGAGCAAGAGGGTATTTTTATTTTATTTTTCTGAATTTCCTACACAGAGATATGACTTTTTGAAGTTTAGGGAATTAAATAAATCAAAAAGTACCCTAATTTTCTATTTATCCACGCGGCGCCGCGTCAACCTCGGCAGCTCCGAACGCACACGCGTCGCGCTCCCATTCGACGCCGCCACCCGAGTCGGCGGCCCGGGCCCCGCGGTTCTCGTACCATCTCCCGGTCCGACGCCATCCGAGCCGTTCGTCCGCGCGTGTATTGAATGGACGCGCATCCGTTCATCGTCCCCGAGCGTCCTCACCCGAGAGCCGTCCACACTAAATCCCTAAGATCTCACTCGATACTCAATGGATTTTCATGTTCTTATGCTCTATGGATTCGTCTTGAAGAGACGAACACATCTATACGGCTATCATGCATTGAAATTAAAGCATTCGAAATGGAGAATCTCTAGAAGCTCGGGATGAAAAATTAGCTCATACCTTTGCTCGCAGAAGTGTAGCTTCAATCCGAGAGTTGTTGCACCTTCGATTGGATCCCGAGCAAGCTCCGGATGAAGTCTCCCGGTCCAGTGAATTGTCCGAGTGTGATTTCGACCAAGCCCGATCACACGACTTGGAGGCCGGAGCAACCGGGTGGCCCGGAGATGGGGCTTTTGCTAGCGGACACCTTCCTCGGTCCGGTGAAGGTGTGGAACCAATCAATTTGGGAATTGGCTCACCGTGGAGAAGTGTCCTGGTTTTGGGTGGAATTTCGGCTGGGAAATTGGATTTTATCGGTGGGGATTAGGGCAAATTGACACTGGGGATCAACCGCTCTAAGGGCGAGAGAAGGGTTTGGAACAATTTTGGCGAGTTTCGGCAAGGTTTGTGCAACTCTCCTCTCATGGCCGTGAGGGGGTCGGGTTTAAATAGAGGTGGCTGGAGAGCCTCCCAGGGATGGCCAAGGGTTGGGATCAGCTGCTCTGATCATGGGAAGAACATCCATGGTGGCCATTGGGCATGGGGCAGCTCAGCAAGGTGGAATTTCAAAGTTGGCTCACAAGTGAGCTCTCGGGTGTGGTGTTTTACGGCGATCCAGGCGGCTGGCCGGCAAGCATGGGTCACCATCTTGACCAGGGAGGTCAGGGCTTGGCAATGGTGAAGTCAATTAGGTTTGGACATGTGTAAAGTGTTTGGATTAAAATGGAATGGGGAAGAGGCCACTTTGGCTTGAAATTGGTCAATCCATTGGTTTGGGTTGGGTTCACCTCCCCATGGCTGGTCTTGGGCTGAGAAGATCAGTTAGGCTAGCTGGTCAAGAGGTGGTGATGTCCTTATCCAAGAATATTTGGATTAAATCTTGGTTAAGGGGAAACATGCTTAAGGCTAATGACTTTTAGAAGATGGTTAAAGGACCTCCTCCTTTTGCCATTAATGGCATGGTTACATGCCAAATTTTCATGGCTTCATATGGCTTGTGAATGGCTCACCTTTGGCTTGGGAAAAGGTTTGGTCAATTTCATGGAAATGGGTTTTAAGAATTTTGGATATTTTGGTGAAAATTTGCATGAAGCTTGATTTGGAATAATTTGATGGTGAATTTAGGACTTAGGTAATGGCTTTAATTAAGTGGATGACAAATGGAGATGTCATGTGGGCTTTAGGGTAGATTTTGGGCCTTTGGATGTGGTGAAGTGGGCTTTTAGGAAAGTTTAAGGGGAATGGGCTTTTTGATTTTAAGATGGGCATTTGGGTAAAGATTTTGTGAAGAACTTTGTCAAATAAACGTCATAATTGGTTTAGGGATGTTTTATGAAGGGCTTGGAGTCAATTTGGTGTGATTTGGAGTTGAATTGGTTTGAATTTGGATTTATTTGGTAAGTGGGCCTATGTAGGTCAAATTGGGCTAACTTGGCTAATGTTGGGCTAGGGTTAAAATTGATATAAAATCAATGTTGAGAAATGTTTATGGGAGTGTTTCAAAAAGGTTTTGACTTTGGTTGGGCTTTGATTTTGGGGTTTGGGCTCATTTGGGTTAGGTTTGGGTTTAGGTCAAAAATGGGCCTTTTAGCTTTGGGTTAAGTTTGAGTGGGGTTTGGGTCCAAATTTTGGGCAAATAATTTTAGTATTTTGTTTTTGGGAATGTTAAGGAAGATTTAGAAAAGATTTGGGGTTAATTGGAATTGAATTGGGTGAGTTTGGGTTAGGTTTGGGTCATGGGTCCAAATTGGGCTTTAAGGCCAAAAGTGAGATTGGATCCAAATGTCAATCAAATTGGACTTGGATTTGGTTTAGATTGGTATTGGGGATATTGAATTGAAGTTTAGAATTGAATTGGACCAAAATTGGGGTCAATTGGGTAGGTTTGGTTTGACATTGGGTTCACTTAGGGTTAAAATGGGTAAAATTGAGGGTTTTGACAAAAGTAGGGTAAATTGACAAAATTGGCCCATGGTGTAGTTGGACAAAATGAAATTGGGAATATTTGGGATTTTTTGGAATTTTTTTGGAATTTTCTGAATTTTTGGATTTTTTGGCCAAGAGGGGTATTTTGGGTATTTGGAGGGTATTGGGAGGTTTTTCTTGGAATTTTTGGTATTTTTGGGTATGGATGATCAATTTAAGTGATGTGGAAATGTTTGGGAATGATTTTGGAGAATTTTGGACAATTTGGAAATTTTGAGAAATTTGGGTAATTTCGGGGGTTTTGGGTAGAGCTAAGCGGGTGTAGGGTCCCGGGGTCAAAAATTGAAAATTTGGAAAATTGAAGATTGGGTGGATGTAAGTGGAAAGAAGTCATTTTGGTTGAGCCATGAAGCCATATCGAGCCCATGTGAGCCATGAAGGGACTCATTTGAGGCATTCACTATGTTGTTCCTAACCCTCTTAGCCAAGGTCTTAGGGGTTAAGGACCATCCATGTGAATCACCTACATGAGTCAGGAGGTCAAGTTAGGAATGGGTGTGGTTTTAGGAGGTATGTGGAAGTGTAGTGTGTAGGTGTAGTGTATAAATGTAGTGTGTGTGTAAGCCAGCCCCTTCACTGCACCAGGCCACCTGGGCAGGTCCCAAGGCTAAAGAGTCCTATAGGAACTCATCCTTTAAACTTTCACATTTGATTTCAACCCTCTAGGTGATTAGGGGTCTACAATCAAGTTTGTAGAGTTTGCAGGGAGTTAAGAAGTGGTTTGAATTTCTAAAAGGTGGGTCCCAATTCTAGTCCTCTAAGATAGTCAAAGGAAAAGCCTAAGGCTAGATCCTAAGTACTAAAGAGAAGAAGAGAAGACCTCATCAAAAATGAGGTCAACAATGAGTCACTGGTAAGGTCGATCATAGCCACCTTTGGACATCTAGTAGTATGGGCCTAGATTAACCCATTCTATTAATAAAACATCCTGAACTGATCTATAGATTATTCAATGTTCTTTATGCATGGACCAAAGGGTAAAGATTAGGAATGCTTCTATTTGGCACAATACCATAATCTAAATTCTCCACAAATGATAATTATTCTAAAAATCTTGGATTAGTTGAAAAGGAGAAAGTTGTTTTATTTATACCTGCATTAATATTGATTTTAGTGTTGCTTACTTACATTTAGTATAAATTTCATTAAATTTAAAATCTAAACTTTAAAAATAAATAAAAATAAAAATTACTTTTAATTTGCAAAATCTAAAAATATTACATAATATTCTAAAAATCTTCTCTGTGGAATCAATAACTAGGACTCCACTAGAGCCCTGTATTACTTGATATGATACGTATACTTGCATTTGAAATTGTGACTTTTACAAATTATAAAAATCTAAATATAAATTCATAAAATCATTCATAAGTAAAATCACATCAAGTTTTTGGCACCGCTGTCAGTGATTAAATTTTCTAGCAGTGGAATCAAAATCTTGCATTTGAAAGTATAACGCCCCATTAGGCTGAATCGTGCATCACTTTTTTCCGTGAAATTTGTGTGCTTCTTGGAACACTGGCACTGGTCCAGGAGCGTTTCAGAGTTGGTACTGTGCAGTTCCACCATTTCACTCTGTTTGGCTCCGTTTTAACTATGATTCGCCTTGTTTCACTTGCGTTGCGTTCATAACATATAGCCCTACAAAATAAACATAAAAGAACCTTTTTCTAAAGTATAATCTCATTAAAAAATATTCAATAAGTGTAAAAAAGATTAAGAAAAGAAAAACTTATCAAAATGTGTCATGTCAAAATTTGCGTTTTTATTTGTTTTTGCTCCAAATTGCTCCATTTTTGCTTTTTTTCTCCAAAAGACATTTATTATACAAAAACTAGAAAAAATACAAAATATCTTCCTTTATAGTGAAATATCATCAAAAATAGGTTTGAAATAGACAACAAAAAGATATCAAATTTTCTGTGGATCATCAACTCTCTTTTATGCACATCTATCATAGCTTGTCCAGTAACAAGGAATGGTCTCCCCAAAATAACTGGATTATCTTTATCGTCTTTCATATCTAATACAATAAAGTCCAAAGGAAAGATAAATTTATCCACTTTAACAAGTACATCTTCTATAAACCCTTTTGGATAAATGATAGATTGATTTGCCAACTGAAGGGTTACAATAGTAGGAGAAATATCAGCTAAACCTAACCTTTTAAATATAGATAGAGACATCACATTAATACTCAATCCTAAATCACATAAAGCTTTTCAACATAATTTTTCTCCAATTGCACAAAGAATTGTAAAGATACAAGGATCTTTAAGTTTCTGAGGAAGCTTTTTATGAAATATAGCGCTACACTTCTCATTCAGTGCAACTATCTCGTAATCCCCAAGTTTCCATTTCTTATTTATTATCTCCTTCATAAACTTTGCATAACTAGGCATCTATTCTAAAACTTCAGCAAAATGAATATTTATCGTTAACTTCTTAAGTATTTTCAGAAATTCTCAAAATTATTAATCCAACTCATGTTGTATAAGTCTTTGAGGAAATGGAGGTGGTGGTCATTCCAAAATAGTCCAACTTTCTTGATAATGCAACAACCTGAGATACAAGAATTGCAATAGCATCTGTATCATGAACACTGATCGCCTTTTTAGGATTTACTCTTGGAGAGCGCCATTGAAATTCATTTCTAGCCATTTCTTCAATTAAAGCATACGCTTCGCCAAATGGTTTTGAAATTAATGATCCACCAGTGGCAGCGTCATTTATAGACTAAAGGGACCCTACTAACCCATTGTAAAAAGTTTTAATGATTAACCAATTAGGCAGAGCATGGTGTGGACACTTTCTAAGGAGTTCCTTAAATCTTTCTCAGGCTTCGTATATTGATTCCCCTTCATAATGACAAAATGAGATAATATCATTTCTAAGTTTAGTGGTACTTAAAGGTGAAAATACTTAGCTATGAATTTTTGAGATAACGCCTCCCAATTTTTAATAGAGCCAGGTGCAAATGAGTATAACCACATTTTAGCCTTATCCTTAGTGAGAAAGGAAAAAGCCTTGGTCTAACAGCATCGTCTCACATGCTGTTATAATGAAATGTAGCACAAAGTTCTAGAAAACTTGAAAAGTGCAAATAGGGATCCTCTGAAGGAGTTTCCCTAAACTGGTTGTTCTGCACCAGTTGGATCATCTCTGGATTTAGTTCAAACGAGTCAGCTTCTACGACAGAGATTTGTATACTTGAGTGAATTTCACCAATCGTAGGATTTACATAATCCCTCAATAATTTATGATGATTTTTAAAGTTATTATTTTGAATATTTTCCATTTTCACTTCTAGTTTTTCAAGTCATTTCTATTTCATAAATTTTTTTCATTTTTTCTAAATCGGGATCCTAAGGCACATGTCCAGCAGATCCTTTAGTGCACATACATAACACAACATACAATACATTAACAATTAAAAAAAATATTTTTAACACAAGAAAACATTTTTATAAACACCTTATTTTTAACTCAAATAATTACTTCACAACACTTTTTCATACAACAAGCACTTTTCAAACAAAATTGTTTTTACAACACTCTAATTTTCTATGTTTAAGATTAATTACTTCAACTAAAATACTTCTAAAAGTCAAGATCAATCATTGCGATCCTCGGCAACGACACCAAAAACTTGATCCCTGATTACAATATACAAGAGTGTAATCCTTTAATTTTTCTTGTTTATATTTCTTCTTTTACAATGGTGCCAAAAATTCACTCCAAAGCAAAGTAAGATTTCAATTATTTCTTTAAATTTTAAGGATTTTACGCAAGTATACGTATCATTATCAAGTAATATAGAGCTTTCTGATTAAGGCCTGAATATCAATCCCATGGAGATCATGGTTAATCACGGTGGCTTTCAAGAGAAGTTCTAGTCTCAATAATATGCCCTAGCTTAGAAAGTCAATAAATGTTTGGTTTTGATTTTATCATATAATTATTACTACAATACTATGTTGACCTCATTTTTGGTGAGGTCTGATCTCTCTCTCGTTAGTGCTTAGGATCTAGCCATAGGTTTTCTCTTTGAATATCCTAGAGGACTAGAAATGGGATCCACCACATAAAAATTCAAAACACTTCTTAACTCCCTTCAAACCCCACAAGTTTGATTGTAAACCCCTAAAGCCACTTGGAGGGTTAAGATCAAGTGTGGAGGTTTAAAGGATAAGTTCCTATAGGACTCTTTAGCCATAGGAGTACCCTGGGTGGTCTGGTTCTGGTGAGGGTAAGCTTGTACACACCACACTCTCACACACATTCTAAACCCTGAAACTACTTTCACCAAACACAACTCTCTGACACATGTAGGTGATTCATATGAATGGACCTTAACCCCTATGCCCCTAGCTAAGAGGGTTAGGAACAACATATTGAGTGCCTAAAATGAGTCCTCTCATGATCTTGTAACCTTAATATGGCTCCATGGCTCAATCAAAAAGTTTCATTTCACTCACATCTAATTATTCTTCTTATTTCCCAAATTTCAATTTTTGACCCCCGGGCCCTAAACCCACCAAACCTACCAAATGCCCTTGAAATTGCCAAAAATTTGAAAAATTGCCTAAATTAACCAAAATTCCTCAAAATTAATCATAAAGACTTCCCACCACTCAAATTTATCATCCATGGCCAAATACACCAAAATTTCAAAAAATACCCCCCAATACCCTCAAAATACCCAAAATGCCCCTTTAACACAAAAATCTAAAAATTCCCAAAAAATTCCAAAAAATCCAAAATATTCCCAATTTCATTTTATTTAACTACTCCATAGGCCAATTTTGTCAATTTAGCCCACTTTTACTAAATTACCCAATTTGACCCTTTTTTTAACCTAAGCTGAACCAATGTCAAATCAAATCAACCCAATTGATCCCAATTTTGATCCAATTCAGTTCTAAAAGTCAATTTAATATCCCCAATATTAATTTGAACCAAATCCAAATCCAATTTTATCAACATATGGGTCCAATTTCAATTTGAAGCCTAAAACCTCAATTTTGGCCCATGACTTTAACTTAGCCCAAACCAACCCAACTCAACTCCAATTAGCCCCAAATCTTTTCTAAAACTTTCCTAACATCACCACAAACAAAACACTAACTTAATTTGCCCTAAATTTGAACCTAAACTCCACCCAAGCCTAACCCAAACTAAAATTTCCTAAATTGGCCTAAACCAATGATGAACCCAAATAGGCCCAAATCTTAAAATTAAGACCCAACCAAAATTTGAGACTCTTTGATACACTCCCATAAACCTTTTGCAAGATTAATTTTACATCAAAACCAACATTACCCCAACCATAGCCCAAATTATCCCAATTTGACCCACTTTGACCCTATTATTAAAGAGGCCCAAATCAAATCCACTTCAACCCCAAATGACACCAAACCTTTTCTAAAGTCCTCATGACACATCCCTAAACTAAACCCAATATTTATTTGGCATAGTCTTTCACAAAATTTTCATCCAAAATTCCATTTTGAAACATAAAAGCCCACTTCCACGAAGCATTTAAAAGCCCATTCCAAAATAATTTCAAGAGCCCAAAACCTATTTCCAAGCCCACATGACAAATCCCTCTCATCATCCATATAATAAAATCATTCTCTAAGTTTTATTTCCATCATTTAAATAGACTAAATATGGCCCCATGGAAAATTTTCATCAAAATGTCCAAAAATTCAAAACCTTCTTCCAGGTAATTGACCAAGCTTTGTCCCAAGCCACATGGAGCCATGAATCCATGGACAAGCCATATGCAAGCCATGAAGAACCCTTTCCACCTCACCATGCCATTAGTATCAAAAGAGGAAGCCTCTTTCTTAACCCTTCACTAAATATTTTTAACCCCATTTATGTTACACTCTAAACCAAGTTTAGCCACATCACCTTGGATGGAGACTTCACCACCCTTTCCTAGCTGACCCAAGTGACTTTCTCTTCAACCCAAACCAGCCTTAGGGAGGTGCACCTAGCCTAAATAATGAGTTGATAAAATTGAGCCCAAAATGAACTCTTTCCCATTCCACTTAAATACACTCCTTTACACATGTCAAACCCCAATTGAATTCACAAACCCCAAACCCTAACCTCACTGACCATAAAGGTGACCAATGCCTGGCTAGCCAGTCACCATAACCGCCAGAAAACACCATGGTCAAGAGGTCTAAATTGATTTAAAAAATTCAAACTCTTTTGCTGAGCTGTCCCATGGCTACTGGTCAGTGGAGCTATTCTTCTCCTCACCAAGGCAGCTGATCCCAAGCCCTAACTCCCCCTGGGAAGCCCCTGGCCATGGCTATTTAAACAGCCATCTATCACGGCCAAAAGGTTTGCTGAAATTAACTCTCATAAAACTCCACAAAATTCCCACAGAGCTCCCCCTAGCCACGAGAAGCTCATCCCAACTGTCCTTATGCCCTAATTCCCACTGATTGAGCTCAATTTTGGAGCTCAATTCTCAGGCCAGAACAGGACATCGACTAGGACTTCACAGAAGTAAAATAGACTCCTCTCACACCTTCACCAAAGGTAGAGAAGGCGTTCCCCAGCAAAAGCCCCCTCACCAGGCCATCCAATTTTTCCAGAGACCAAAGCTTGAAATCAGGTTTGGTGGAAATAGGATCTAGACATTTCACCAGGACCAGAGGCTTCATCCCTATGCTCCTCCAGCTCCAACGAACGTGCCGAGCATATTCAGTCGAGGCTTCACCTCCTGAGCCAAGGTATGTGAACTTCTCTTTAAGTCGAGCTTCCAGCGATTCTCCATTTCATTTGAGTCTATTTCATAGCATATTAGCTGTATAGATATGTTCGCCTCATCAAGAAGAGTTCATAGAGCCTAAGAACATGTGATTTGGTTAAGTATCAAGCGAGATATTAAACCTAGAAGGTGGATGGCTCTTGGGTTCGAACGCCTGGGGACGATGAACGGATATCGTCCATTCGCACGTGTATTGAATGGACGGTCCAGATGGAGCCGGACGAGAGGATGGAGCGAGACCGCAGACCGTGTGGCATCCCAGTCAGATTGTGGCTTCAAATGGTAGAGTGATGCGTGGCCTTTCAGAGCTACCAAGGTTGAGTGAGCGCCACGCTGGACAAGTAGATAAATAGGGTATTTTGTAATTAATTAAATATCAGAAACTTTAAGAATCCATATCTTTGGGTAGAAAAATCCTAAAAATAAAATAAAAATATCCTCTTGCTCAGTGAACAGAGGAGAATAATGTGGAAAAAGAATTGAGTTGTTTTGTTAATTATTTTATTTTTAATTACTTATTTACTGATTTCAGTATTTTAATTCTCTATTCATGCATATAATTCACAATGGCATGAGACCATAGGGCTTTTGTAGCCTCTGTCTTTCGGAACATTCCCTGAATTTTCCAAGATCAGAGGTCATCTCTGTGGTAAGTTATTGATTTTCCAATTTTTTGCCTCTGTTTTGGAATTTTAATTCCAATAATTTGCATGTTGCTTAGAAAATTCTAAGAAAATTAAGGGAGGTAGCTTATGACCAGAGGACCCTAGAAAAATTATGGGTTGATTTAATTCCTTAAGAATAACCCTAAGTAGTCCAAACACTCAAAATTGAATTTTAATTAATTAGAATTAAACACTCATCAAAATTACTTCAAAATAATTCTCCATTGTCACTTAGAAGTAGATAACCACACATAAAAATTTCAAGTCAATTGGAAATAATTTAACTGATTAAATGAATTAATTTACATAGCCATTTTGAAAATTAAAAATTCATAAAACCCAAAATATATTTCAATATTTCACCAAATTGGTTTTATGGGCTCTCTGATGTTAGATGGGTCTAAGAAAATTAAAATTAGAATTTTCTAAAAATTTTCATTTTTAATCATATTTTCAATATTTTAATAATTAAACAATAATAAAAATCACAAAAATATTAAAAATCGTAAAAATGTCATATTTTGTATCCTAATCATTTAGGAATCAACCAAATATTTTTCCTAGGTCATTAGGTTAAGATATTGAATTTTAATGGCTTAAGACAATTTTTAATATTAAAAAATGAATTTTCCAACCTTTGCACTAAATTAATTCTAATAAATCAGAGAAAAATTTGAAAAATAAAAAATTTATTTCTATAAGTTCCTTGAGGTCAGAGAGATTTAAGAAAAATATAAAACTTAATTTTTAACTTTAATTTTATTTTATAATTAATTAATACTCCAAAAATAAAAAAAAAACTATAATAAATAAAACATAATTCAAAAATTCACCAAAATTGGTCCAAGCGGTCCTCTGGTCAGTAGGAACATCCCACAATTAGCTTAAGGATAGAAACCTTATCTTGGTCATGTTGTTGAATTTTTATTCAAAATCCTTATTTTTATCAAAATAATTATATAAATTAACTTCAAAACAGAAAATCACATTTTCTCCACTAATGTCTTAATTGACATGTGAGTGGAGTGACATGAAAATTTCAAATTTATTTGAGCTCAATTTGGTGAGTTATGAAATAGATAAGCCTAAAGGGGCATAAAAGTAATTAAGGATTTTAACCCTAATTATTACTTTAAGTTTAATCATAAGGGAGGGTAAAAATATTTGATCTTAATCTTCTCTTGGATGATTAAAACTTAAGGAATAAAGGAGTAGAAACCCATTAATCAATTTAAAAATATCAAAAATGGAACCTTAATCAATTAAATCTTTTAAATTTTGGGAGAATAATTAAAATTTTGGATTATTAGGGATGTGACTTAAGAAGATACCAATTCTTTAATTTAAAGTCCCTAATTAAATTAATTCAATGGTAATCAATCCTTAATTAATTCTAAAATAATGGCTGAAATTAATAATTAAAATGAAAAATTAAATTAAAGTTTAAAACATTAAATGATTTAACAATCAAATTAAAAAAAATAAATTTTAAACATTTAAAATTATTTTGAAATCACTTAAAAATAAACTTAAAACAAATTTAAAATCTTAAGTAATTTCAAAACAATTCATAATAAATAATATAAAAAAATCAAACTAATTAAAATCAACCAAAAGTACTATAATTAATCCAAATCAAGTCATCGAAATTTAACGAAAAAAAAAATAATTTAAACACCTCTTTCAACCTAAGCAAATTTAAAACATTAAAATTAATCTTAAATATTAAGATCATTTAAAATATAAAGATTTAATTGAATTAAAACAACTTGAACACTATTACAAACTTAAAATTTTTAATTAAAATTTTTTAACTAAACCAAATCACTTTGAATCATCAATTCCAATTATAAATTAAAAATTGTTAAAATCTTCAACGAATTAATTTGCCCCTAAAGGCTTTTATTATTATAACTTCTAAACAAAGCATCATGTGAAATGTCACTTTACTCATAGGATAATCAAACATCCTAATTCACTGAGCAAGAAGCAAAACTTAACTAAATCTCTTGAATGATTAATTCACTTGAACAATGAAATTCAGTTGGACTCGAAATAATCTCAGAAGTGTTGAAAAGATGTTTAAGATTCGTCCTAAGAAATTCCTCAACATAATGAGATGTTTTAGAAGAATAATCGAACTTAATTGTTCTTTGGTGAAGAAAATCATCCATAAAACACAAGAACCTAGACGTCATAGAAAATGACTAGCAATAGGATTAGGATTTTGGTAGACAACCAGAACCTTCCCTTAGCTTTGCCTAGGTATCTCTTGCAATTACATAAATGCTCTGACATGTGTTTTAAGTGCAGTTTGGAATGCCGAGAAGACCCTCCAGGTACGCTTTTACTTTATTGCAATTTACTTACCTTTACTACACTTTACTTTTCTTGCATGATAAACAAGAATGCTACCCTGCATGAAAACTGAAACCTTTAGGACAGCCACAAAACTGAAACCCAAAACTAAATTAAAAGTCACAACAAAATAAAATTCACTGCCATAACATTCAAAATATAAAACAACTCAAAATTTAATCATAAATAGAACACAAAACTATAACTACAACTAAATTAAAACGTCTCGTTGGATGATCGGGAATACCTCAGATGATGTAATCTACGTGTTGCTAACGAGATTTCCCATGGTCTAAATGAAAGTTTGGAACTCATTCAGTTAAGTTTAGCAAATTCATTTGGACTAAGCGAATCTGATAAAAATAACGGTGCCGGAATGATGGAACCATAGGATCTTAACCGGTGTTGTTATAATCAACTTTAAGATTTGTTTTAATTAAGACATTAAAACTATTTGGACTTTAAGATTTCTCTAAACCAAAACACTTTTCTCATCTCCTGATTTTCACTTTCTAAAACTAAACCTCTACAACAACAAGAAGCTTGTAGCATAGTGGGCAGCACGGCCATCGTCTTCAGCAAAAATGGAATCTACATCAGGAAAACATTTCCTAGTTTTAAATAACAAAACCATAGGATTTCGAGGTAGTTTGCTTAAATGCAACATAAATCCTTAACTTTCTGTTAGACATTTTCATAATCATATTATGCAAATTAAGTCCTAACCGGTTTTAGGATTCCAAGGTAGTTGTTTGGTACAACATGAACCCTCACATCTTCGAGGCTATTTGTGTGATTATATCATACAAGCATAAGTCCTAAAATAACTAAAATTGGCAGGATTGAAAAATTAAATAATTCTCTCCAAATTCAAGCCAAACCATAGGATAGTTGGGAAGTCACCGAAGTTCACTTCGGGTCCGTGACATCCCCTACTTCTCTTCCTTTGGATTCTTAAAATAAACTGTCCCAAATTTGAGCTATTCCCTAATGAAATTTCCAAAATCCATTTTTTTTGAAACCTTAAACTTTGAAATTCTTGAGAGCAAGACCACTGATCATTATTGAGAGTTTTCTTGAGTGTCTTCAGACATTTAAGATGTAATTAACTATAGGGACTTGCCCTTATAGGGTACTTTAAGAACCCAGGTAATATAAACCCTGCTTAATTCCTTTATATTAAGTAGGGGAACTTGTCAGCTTATAAAATTGGTCCGCAGACCAAACAGATGTCACAAATCTTCTAGTTTATTTAATCTAATCCCATCATCAAGCAGTGTGTTTATTCTTCGGGATAGATATGTGGTTTGTGGTGTGATGCTCGTTTATATAAACTTTTTGGGATGTGAGATCGGTTCAATTTCATATTTTAAAAATTTTAAACATAAAAATTATTTTAAAAAATCAAACGCTACTTTCCAAATTATATATAAAACTAAATTTAAAATCTGAAAATTCGTCGACAACTTCTGTAGGCGACCCCTTTTCAAAATACATAACCTAAAAATATGCCGACAATTTTTGGAGACTCTACTGGGGATTAGTTCATCTTTCCATTTTGATCAGATGGTTTTGCTTTCATAAATCGGTAGTGAGTCCATATCCCTAGTGGATCAAACTATCATTCTTTCCGTTGAAATACCACGTTCATTTCTATCTTTATCAGGTATAGTCAACTCTCTTAGATTTTGGAGCCACTGTTTAGACACCCCTAAACAGAGAGGTTCCGAAATCCTTTTACCTCTTTGAGGTGGGGTGGACCCCCACTAGGTGTTAGCTTAGGAGTGGTCCTTCGAGTTGAGAGGTCTTACGAGACCTTCTCTTCCTTTCCAATTCTGAATCGGGTCCTTTACCTTATCTACACCTTTAATCGTTTTGTTCCTAACAAACAAATCCTCTAATAAACAACCTTCTAATAAATGAACTCTTTTAAAAATCACAAATACACCAAGATAAACGAAAATGTGTTCAGACTCTCTCTTTTTCTTCATAAGTATTGCGACAAAAAGAAGCATAATTCGGGACTAACGTTCGGAATCTACCTTGCAGAAAATATCTGCAACAAAGTTAATCTTCTCCTTCACCAACGGAATGGACTTCACTGTTTTTAAGGATGAGCTGCCTGACAATAGAATCATCTGTTTTAGACAAGGATTCGACAAGACAAATATTAAATTCGCTGACGTCACCCTCTTCGCACTAATGGACAAAGTGCCAGAAACTGAGAAACCCATGATTGAGTTCAACCTAAAGTCGACTCAAGAATTCCCTCCCCTGCAAAGGGTTCCAGCTGAAAGAAGTACCACTGTTTGTAGGAGGACTGTGATCTCTACCCCCACCAGCCTGGTCATCTCTACACCTGCTTCGGCTCCCACCAAATGGAAGGGAAAGGGAGTCCAAATTTATGATGAGCCTGCTACCGTGGAGGATACATATTTTGCTGCAATACCGTTTGTTTTCAAAATCAGGTCCAGTTTGAAGTTTACACCCCTGACTCAGACTCATAGAAGAAATAGGAGCAGAAAGATCGCCAAGATTGAGAAGGCCAAGGCCACTGAAGTCACCTTTTCGGAAAAGATTTTTGAGAAAGAAGAAGTACTGCCCGAGTATTCACCCATGTTGGAAGGAAGTAGGTTTCACCCTCTCTCTACTGCATCAGACGAAGAAGATTCCCGAAGGATCATCGCTGCGTTACCCCTACATGCATACTATAGTGACTACAAGAGGAAGAGGGCCAAGACTACGCCGCTCACTATACTGCGAGCCGTAGTAGAAAAGTTAGCAAAGAAAGAAAGGTGCCTCATACCAGAGATCCTAGGAAGGATGGGACGAATGTCAGTCAAATCACACCTCGGACCACGAGTAGGCCCTATCATTGCTCCAGAGAAACCAAGGAAGAAACTGTGAACTAGTGAGAGAAGTTCGCCTGTTGTCGTGTCAGGTCACCATATTAGGGAGGACCCCACCTACCATTGTACAGCCGACAAACCATCTGGTCCTAGGCCTTCTACTGCAAGAAGGATGGTGTGGCAACCTATTATTGCTGAACTGATACCGACACAATGTTCTCGAAAGAAGAGTCTCGTCAGAGAATCTAAATCTAAAGAAAGCGCCACTGCATTAAAAGAAACTCCTGAAAAAGAAGTTTAACTGTCATCACATGACAACCGCGAAACCATTTGGAAGAGACCACTTAAGGATGCTATAGGAAAACTAAGAACGGACATCCAACGGTTGTTAAAAGAAAGAGGGGAAAAGTTGGAAACTGAAGTAGATTCATCAGAGTTCATGGATCAAGAATATGCTGAGATCAATATGGTCGATACCCGAGCATCGTCAGCTCTGCAGGGTACTCCATGAGCTTCAGAAAGGGATGAACCAAAAGTAATGAGAGCACGTCTTCAAGAAAAAGATGGTACAATTTCTCAGATGGCAAAGAGGATGGAAGAGATGGCAGCCGCCTTAGCCACTCTCCAGAGTCAGCTTCAACCTCAAAAGGAAACACCCCCAGAGATTATTCACATCGTCGATGAAGGAAAAGAAGCACGTCCATCAATGGAAATGAACAGCTGAAGAAGGATTCAGTGCAGAGCATGATTCCCAAAAAGGATATTAAGAACATGGTAGAACAGCAGATTCGAGAAGCCTTAGCTTAGTCTAAGAGTGGAGCATCTATTCAGACGGGTAGACCTTACCATGAAGAATTTGATGCATTCCAATACCCGAAAGGCTTCGTACCACCTCTGTTCAAGACTTTTGACGGAACGGGAAACCTCCAGCAGCATGTCGCACATTTTCGTGCTAGTTGCTACAAAGTCGGTGGGAGCGATGCTTTACTCTTTCAACAGTTCGTCGGCAGCTTATCAGGGATTGCCTTCGACTGGTATGTAGAATTGCCAAATGGCTCAGTTAAGACCTTTTTAGAGTTAGAAAACCTCTTTGTTAAGCGGTTTGTCGGGGCTCAGCACCACATCACTATCGGTGATCTAGTGGTGGAGCAACAGAAACCGAACGAAACTTTGGTGGACTACATACTTCGATGGAGGAACTTAAGCATGAAGTGTGAGCCGCAGCTTCAAGAACAGCATGCAGTAGGTATCCTACTGAAGAGTATCCATGGCTCGATAGCACTTCTCCTCAAAGGATTCACAATGAAGACTTTCGAGAAGTTGCTTAGCAAGGTCAAGAGCTTGCAAGAGGAGGCAAAGCAGCTAAGTTTTGTAGATAAGATCGATAAACAGAAGCCTGTGAGAGCATTCGAAAAGAAATCTGGAATCGTCGCGGCAGTGGCAAAGATGTTCCACAGTAGCAAAGATGTTCAGCGTACCACCTCGTCCATCGCGTACCCTGAAAAAACTTCAAAATAGGGGATATCCATTCAAAACTGAAGCAATAGCAAAGATGTTTCGTAGTTTAATGAAGACACCAGATTTTTAGTTACCAGAGCCCAAGAGGCCAGAAGAAGTCAACAAGAAAGATCATCTGAACTACCGTCCCTACCACCGGATGCTTGATCCATGAAAAAATACCTATTTTTATGCCTTGATTTTTATCAAATTTTAAAGGATATTATGCTTTAATGAAAGTTATTTTTGTGTTTTGGATGTAGGTGATGTAAAAATGTATAAGAAGGAAAAAAGATGAAAAAGGAGCAAAAAGGAGCAAAATGGAGCCAAAATTCAAAATTATCAAAATAACTGGCCCAACGCCTGGGCGCCAGAATCCGGCACCTAAGCGCTAGTTCGATACAAAACTCTATAAGATTTTTGACGACTTTTGGACGGTGTTAGCGGTTATTGGACCATCTTGAAGATTGGCAGTTATTCCTGGGTTATAGGACATGTGATACATTGTATTTGGACGCTTGGAAACGGTTAAGATCGCGAAGAGGTGCGATCCAAAGTGAAGAGGTGCGAAGAACTGGATGCATAGTCTGGCGCCTAGATGCCAGATTCCGACGCCTAGGCGCCAGACACACCTTCTAGAAGATTCATTCAACATGGACACATTTTGAAGAGGTGCCTCAAGGCAACCCTTGAAGCCTATGAATAGGAGACTACTCCTTTGGAGAAAAACGCCTAGGCCCAAGCCCAAAAACCACCAACGCCCAACCTACCCCATAATTCCATTTAGAGAGAGAAATTAGATAAATATTTTAAGGGCCATATTTACAGTTTCTTTTATTAATTAGTGAGTTTATTTTAGAGTTTGTATTAAGAGTATTTGAAGATTCGGTGCTTTTGAAGTCTATTTACTTTGGAGTCAGAAGTATTCAAGGGTTCAGTTGGAGAAACACTTGAGATAAGTATTTGTATTTTGATTCAAAGTTTTATTTATATGTTTTGTTTTTTAAAATCAATGTGTTCTGAGTAGTTACTTTACTTTCTTCTTTCGATTATGAAAAGATAAAGAAGACAATATAAAATTCGTTGGAGAATTAAAAACTATATATATATTTTAAACATTGTGATGATATTAATACCAGATCTTAATTTACTATTTAAATTGGTCATTTAAATTGTTAAAATCTGTTGAAGAGTTTTGAGACCTAGAAGGAGATGAATTCTTAACTAGTAGATATGACATGAATCCTTGGGTAGTCGAAGGCATTGCGCGGGTTATTCAAGGTGAAGTGCAAATAAATAGGACGATATTATTTAATGGGCGTAGAATTAATAAGTTTTTTGATTGAGAGGCTAAATTCTTGTAATTTGGTTTATAGAGAAGGAAAGGGTCACTAATAGGGCCGACCATAGCCACCCTTGGACATCTAGTAGTGTGAGCCTAGATTAACCCATTCTACTAACAATACATCCAGACCTGATCTATAGATTAGCCAATGTTCATTATACTATCGAGCGAAGGTAAAGAATAGGAAAACTTCCATTAGGCACAATACCATAAATTTATATTCTCCTCGAATATTATAATATCTTAAAAGTCTTGGATTAATTGAAAGAAATAAAGTTGTTTCCCTATTTTTATTTACTTCAATCATTACTTTATTACTGCTTTATTTCTGCATCTAGTAAATTAAATATCAACTTTTTCACTTTAAAAGAAATAGACAAAAATGAAATCAAAATATTTAAAAAAAATTATAATCCTCCTTGTGGGATCGATACTGGGGTCTTTATTTAAAGCCCTATATTACTTGAAGCGATACATATATTTGCATAGTACCCCTAGTGTGTAAAATATTTTCCATAAAATTATATTTATATACACTAGCTGCTATTATTACTTGAGTCAAAGTATTGGCTATAACATATTTTTGATAGCTTAAATTACTGCATTGTTTAGAGATTGCAAACCAAGTTTTTAGCGCATTGCTGCGGATCGAGGGTTAAGTTTTTGGTGTCATTGCCGGGGAGACAAAATTTATAGATTTTTAAATATTTTATTTTATTTATTTCTTTTATTGTCAAAAATATAAAATACAAAAACATTTAAAAAAACAACAAAAATAAAAATAAAAATAAAAATAAAAATAATTTTTTTCTTGCTATTTTACTTTTTATTTACTTTTTATGCGTAGTTCTGGATCTGAAGGGTTATTACCTTTAGATTCTGAATTAGAAAGAACTGTTAGAAGAATTAAAAAAGGAAAAAAAAGTCAAAAATATCAAGAGATGGCTAACATAATAATTTACAAAATCCAATTGAAATTAATGAACAAAATGTTTACAAACCATTAAGGGATTATGCTAACTCTACAGTTGATTAATTTCATAGTAGTATTCAAATACCTTATGTAGATGCTAATTCTTTCGAGCTTAAACCGTCTATTATTCAAATGGTTCAAAATAATCAATTTGGGGGAACACCAATTGAGGATCCAAATTTACACCTTGCTAGTTTTTTAGAACTTTGTGCTACCTTTAAATATAACAATGTTTCTGATGATGCTATTAGACTTAGACTCTTTCCTTTTTCTTTAAGAGATAAAACAAAGATGTGGTTGAACTCATTAGCAATAGGTTCTATTAAAACATGGGCTGAAATGACACAAAAATTCCTTGCTAAATATTTTCCTCCTTCTAAAACTACTAAATTGAGAAATGATATTACTACATTTAGTCAATTTGATAGGGAGACAATTTATGAAACTTGGTAAAGATTTAAAGAACTATTAAGAAAATGTCCTCATCATGCTTTACCTGATTGGTTAATTATTCAAATATTTTATAACAAACTAATTGGATCACTTAAATCAATTATTGATCCTGCTGCTGGAGGTTCTTTAATGGCTAAATCATTTGAAGAAGCTTATACTTTAATTGAAGAAATGGCTAACAATAATGTTTAATGGCCTTTTGAAAGGATTAATCCTAAAAGAATGGCAAGTATTCATGATAACGAAGCTTTTTCTATCTTAGCTTCACAAGTAGTTGTTATATTTAAAAAATTAGATAATTTTTGCTATCAATATATCACATAACAACTCTGCTAATATTGAAGATTCTCAAACTATTGAAACTTTACAAGCCATTGCTAGTAAAAATAACCCTTATTCCAATTATTATAATCCTTAATGAAGAAATCATCCTAATTTTAACTGGAATAATTCACAACAACAATGGGGTAATAATCAATCCCATCCAAATGGAAATTGGAACAATCAAGTAAATTCAAACTATAAACCACCTGGATTTAATAATCAACAGAAAATGTTATCTATAGAAGAATTAATTTTACAACTAAGTAATTAATTACAAAATAAAAACACTGCTATTTGTAATATTGAGAATCAAATAGGACAAATTGCTAATTTAATTAATTACAGATCTCCAAGAACACTTCCTAGTAATGTTGAAGTCAATCCAAATGAAACTGGAAAAGAACATGAACATGTTAAAGTTGTGTAACTTAGACTTGGAAGGGAATTAAAAGAAAGAATGTTGAATGAAATTGAAAATGAGATTGAGGTTGAAGAGATTGAAAAACCTCAAGAAACTCCTTCTCCTAGTCAAGGTCAGACTGTTATTCCTATTATTGTGGAAGTTGAAAAACCACCACAACATTTTCCTCAAAGACTAATACAGCAGAAGCTTGATCAATAATTTTCTACGTTATTTGAAGTTTTTAAGAAACTTACCATTTACATACCTTTTGCTGAAGCTTTGGAACAAATGCCAACTTATGCAAAATTTATGAAGGATATTTTAAGTAAGAAATGAAAATTTGAAGCTTTTGAAACTATTGCATTAAGTGAAAAATTTAGTGCAATAATTCAAAAGAAATTACCTCAGAAACTTAAAGATCCTCGAAGTTTTACTATACCTTGTGCTATTGGAGAAAAATTTTGTGGAAAATCTTTATGTGATTTAGGAGCAAGTATTAATCCCATGCCATTTTCTATCTTTCGAAGGTTGAATTTAGGAGAGATTACTCCCACCACTGTAACCCTTCGATTAGGCGATAGATCTATCACCTACCCTAAAGGAGTTATAGAGGATGTTCTTATTAAAGTGGATAAATTTATTTTCCCTGTGGATTTCATTGTACTTGATATGGAAGAAGATAAAGCGATACCAATTATTTCAGGGAGACCTTTTCTAGCTACTGGACGAGCTATGATTGATGTGCAGAAAAGAGAATTAACCATGAGAGTTAATGATCAAGAGATTAAATTCAATGTTCTTAAATCAATGAAGTACCCTGATAAAGAAAAATGCTATTGAATAGATAATATTGATTATATAATTGAAAAACATTATCAAGAAAGATGTAAAGTCATTTTTGAAGAAAAAATTAAATTATTAATTGATGGAAATGAAGAACTAAAAGAAGAAGAATTATCTAATGAAACTCATTATATTAAGATAACTAGGAAATTTTGGACGTAACACAAAATGATATACTTTTACCCTCAATTAAAAAAGCCCCTGAACTGGAATTAAAAATGTTACCTGCACATTTAAAGTATGCTTTTCTTGGAAATTCATTAACTTTACCTGTTATTATTTCTTCTAAACTAAGTTTAGATCAAGAAGAAAAACTGATAGAAGTGTTAAAGAATTATAAGAATGTTTTTTGTTGGACTATTGCTGATATTAGAGGAATAAGCCCTTCCATCTGTATGCATAGAATTTTAATGGAAGAAGATTTTAAACCTACTATTAAACCTTAAAGAAGATTAAATCCTATCATGAAAGAGGTTGTTAAAAAAGAAATTTTAAAATGGTTAGATGCTAGAATTATTTATCCTATTTTGGATAACCAATGGGTAAATCCTATTCATTGTGTTCCGAAGAAGGGAGGAGTAAATGTCATTGTCAATGATAAAAAAGAACTAATTCCTACAAGACAAGTTACTGGATGGCGAATTTGCATTGATTATCGGAAATAAAATGAAGCCACTAGAAAGGATCATTTTCCTTTACCTCTCTTGGATCAAATGCTTGACAAATTAGCTGGCCACTCATATTTCTGTTTTCTGGATGGATATTCTAGTTATCATCAATTACCTGTCGCTCCTGAGGACCAAGAGAAAACAACATTTACAAGTCCTTATGGAACATTTGCATTTAGAAGAATGCCTTTCGCTTTATGTAATGCACATGCAACTTTTCAAAGATGTATGATGTCAATATTTTGTGTTTTGATTGACAAATGAATTGAAATATTTATGGTTGATTTTTCGGTCTTTGGAACTTCTTTTGAATCTTGTTTGGAAAATATTTTCAAAGTTCTGAAAAGATTTGAAGAAACAAATTTAGTTCTAAACTAGGAAAAATGTCAATTTATGGTCACAGAAGGCATTGTACTTGGTCACAAAATTTCATAAAAAGGGATGGAAGTTGATCAAGCGAAAGTGAAAATTATTGATGAACTGCAACCACCTAGTACTGTTACTAATGTGAGAAGTTTTCTAGGCCATGCTGGATTTTATAGAAGATATAAAAAGGACTTTTCTAAAATTGCTAAACCTCTTAGTCATTTATTCGAAAAAGAAGTTAAATTTGAATTTAATGAAGACTGTATTAATGCTTTCAATATTTTAAAAGAAAAATTAATAACTGCACCTATAATTATTGCACCTAATTGGGATAAACCCTTTGAATTAATTTGTAATGCAAGTAATTTTGCAATTGGAGCTGTATTGGGACAAAAATATGAGAAAATTTTCAAAGTTATATATTATGCTAGTAAAACACTTTCTGAAACTCAAAGAAATTACACTACTACTGAGAAATAGCTTTTAGCTATAGTCTATGCCTTTGATAAATTTAGAACTTTTCTTCTTGGTACCAAATGCATAGTTCATACTGATCATTCTGCTTTTAAATATTTAATGACAAAAAAAGATGCTAAGCCTAGACTGATAAGATGTGTTTTACTTCTACAAGAATTTGATTTTCAAATAGTGGATAGAAAAGAAACTGATAACCAAATTGCTGATCATTTATCTAGAATTAAGAATATATAAATGAGAAATTTCCTGATGAGCATTTATATGTTATTCGAGGATGCCAAACACCTTGGTATGTGGATATAGTTAACTGTTTAGTTAGCAATATTCTACCTTATGGATTGAATAACAAATACATTAAGAAATTTAAAAATGATGCTAAATCTTATATTTGGGAAGATCCTCATTTATTTAAATTAGAAAGAGATTCTGTAATTCAAAGATGTGTACCTTATGAAGAAACTTTTGCTATTATTCAAAAATGTCATGATTCCGATTTTGGAGGAAACTTTGGAGTAGATAAAACTGCACTTAAAAATTTAAATTCAGGATTTTATTGGCCTACCTTGTTCAAAGATGTGAGAAATTATGTGAAAACATGTGATCGATGTCAAAGGATGAGAAATATATCTAGAAAAGATGAAATGCCTTTAAACTATATATTGGAAGTTGAAATTTTTGATATATGGGGTTTAGACTTTATGAGACCATTTGTACCATCATCTGGAAAGATTTATATTTTACTAGCAGTTGATTATGTTTCAAAGTGCATTGAAGTTGTAGCTTTACCTAACTGTGATTCCAAAAGTGTTTTAAAATTTTTAAAGAAAATGATTTTTTCATGATTTGGAATGCCTAAGGTAATTATCACAGATGGTGGAAGTCATTTTAGAAATATAAGAATTCAATCATTACTGGAGAAATTTAGAATCAAAAACAAATTTACAACTGCGTATCACCCTCAAACAAGTGGAATGGCTGAAGTATCAAACAGAGAAATTAAAAGAATTTTAGAGAAGACTGTTAATCCTAAAAGATTTTATTAGGTTGATAGACTTGATTCTACATTATGGGCTTTTAGCACAGCTTATAAGACACCAATCGGAATGTCACCTTACCGGTTAATTTATGTTAAACATTGTCACTTACCTGTTGAACTTGAACATAAAGCTTATTCGGCGATAAAGGAGTTTAATTTTTATTTGAATACTGCAGGAGAAAAAAGATTATTACAATTAAATGAGATGGATGAAATAAGAAATGAATCATATGAAAATGCAAAAATTTATAAAGAGAAAATGAAGTTGTTACATGATAAAAAGATTTCAAAAAAAATATTCGAGCCTGGATAAGAAGTATTATTATTTTATACTCATTTAAAACTTTTTCCTGGAAAATTAAGATCTAAATGAATGGGACCATATATAATTGAGAAAGTATACCATTATGGAGCTATGGATATAAAAGACCCCAAAACAAGAAAAATATTTAATGTTAACGGATTAAGGTTGAAGCCTTATTTGGGAGACATTAAAATGATTTATAAAGAGGCTTACGAGTTGAGTCTACCTGATTAAAGACTTAATTTGGTCGGGCTGATGATGTTAAACCAAGAGCTTTTTGGGAGGCAACCCATAATTATTTTTGTGTGATTTTACATATTTAATGTAAGGTTATGCTTCGGTCTTGACTAATTTTATATAACTTTAGAAAATTGGACGCTAATAAGTCTTCATTGATTTTAGCTAAAAATTATCTCGAAGTATATAAAGTTTGGACTTTGGATCACTCCATTTCATATGTGAGTAAAAAGGAGATCAAGTTAACCTTCATTATGATTGTTTATAATTTGTGTTACTAAGTCTATATTGATCTTACCATTCTAATTTACCTATTTTGGAAAATGAAACTTTGAAATTTGACGATAGGTGAAACGGAGTCGAACATGGTTCCGGCACCTAAGCGCCGAAATTAGGCGCCTAAGCGCTAGAGTAAAACTGTGTAACGATGGGTCTGGCGCCTAGGCGCCAGATTTGGCACCTAAGTGCCATAGTTACTGGATCGTGTAAAACAAAAAATTTTCAGTTTTTCACACGATTTTCTTCTTTAAATTACCTCATCTTCGTCCTCAATCCCTAAGTAATCAAACTTACGACATAGACACATCATTCTTGAGAGATTATAGAGGATTTTTGAAGAAATGGAGAGAAGATAAACTTGGAGAAGAGGCTAGAGACAAAGGTTCAAAGGATCCTGAACCCTACTTCAATGGTTTTATCATTGTAAGTTTGGAGAAAATTTCAAGTCTTCTAGATAAATTTGAAGCAGAATTCAAAAGTATTGGAGATCGCCTCCATGACATGTATCATCAAATTGAACATCTGGAATGGCAGGCGAAGCTTCAATTTGATCATCTAGCGGCTTATCAAGATGCTCAAGTGGAGATGTATGCGAAGAACAAATGGATCGATGAGAAAACGGCTACGGATTTTCCGAGGGCGTTAGTAATCTTCCTAAATAGGCCTAGTAATCTTTCTTGTGAAGGGTATGTAAATTTCTAATTTGAAGATTAGATAGTTATTGTGGTGTGATCTAGACTTTTATTAGTGTGTCGTTATATCGATTTAGTAAATCAAATGTGTTATTTGTGTGTTTGTTTTATTGTTCAACGTGTGTTGTATTTGCTTTGAAATTGTGTAGTTTGATTGTTTGTTAGGACTTGAATCATATTACTATACATATCTGTAATGTATTGAGCCAAAATTGAAGATTATGAATGGAATTAAAAGAGTTTGATTTAAACCTTTTGTTTAATTGGTGGATTTAATTTTTAATTTTTCAAATTTTTTAGAAAATATTTTGGAAGATGGAAATTGAAGCACTACTCTAATATGAGTAATTGGAAGTTGAATTTATGATTTTTGGTGGAAAATAAAATTTTTAAAGTGATTTTTGTGAAAGGCGAGTCTGGCGCCTAGGCGCCAGAATTTGACGCCTAGGCGCCGGTTCAGCCAGCTTACCGAAAATTAGCACTTAAATCCCATTAGCCATGGTTAACGCCTAAGCTTCATCCCCTTCCTCCTTTTCGCGAAAATACACCCCATTGATCCACCTTGAGGTCAATACATCAAGTTTTTTAGCCCGAAATCACTTGATTTCTTCATCTCGAGGTCAGATCTACCTTCTAATCCATTTATTTTTTATTCTTACCATAGTTTTTCATATTTTTTGCTAAAAACTGAAACTTTAATAAAAAATTTGATTTTAAGAGTTTCTCCTTGGATTTTTAAACTGATTTTAAGTTTCTCAAGCTTAAAAAGAGTTTAAATATTTGATTCCTAAATTTATTTGTGTTTTATTTCACGTTTAGATGACACCAAAATCTAAGTGAGGAAAGGCACGAGAAAATTTCGACAGCAACAAGTTTTTGACTGTGGCAGCGCATTTTCGTTATCACGAATTTGCGAACTCAAGAAATTTTATCTCGGAGCACAGTTTTTACAATCTTGGTGAAATGATCGAGAACACGATCGTTGCATACAACTGGCAACGATTCTGTTATTTCACTGATGTTTCCATTATTCCTATTGTACGCGAGTTTTATGCCAACTTTTTGAATGCGGAAGACTACAAGTCTTCGTTAGAGGTGTCGGAGTAGGATTTACTCCGGAACGGATCAATATTTTCTACGGCCTGCCACCTACCATCAAGTGCTACTATTCTGGTTTATCTCCATTTGAGGGAGATCTTAAGATGATTATTGCATATCTGATTGATGGCACTAGAGCTTGGAAGATCCGGAATGACAAACGGGTAAACTTCAAATCTTCTAAGCTAAATGACATTTCAAAGGAATGGCATTATTTTATTTCTGCTAGACTTCTACCTTCCAACCACCTGAGTGAAGTTGCCAGAGATCGAGCTTTCCTAAACTATTGCATTTAGGAGAGGAAGCTGATAGATGTTGGCAGTATTATTTATGATTCAATGGAATCGATTGCTAGATCTAGCACTTCTGTGGGATTAGGATTCCCATCTTTAATTCATTCTTTATGCATGAACAATGGCGTTTCTGCTGATATATCAGAGGAGAAGTTGAAGCCTACAAAGCCAATTAGGCAAGAGAGTGTTAGCATTTATGATCGTCTTCGAGGGAAGAGATCTACTGGTCCTTCTACTTCTGTACCTACTCCAGGTAGAGCTTTTACTTCTAGACCTTCTACTTCTACTACTGAGCCACCATCTAGTTTCTCGGAATCGATGCATGATAAATTTCTTGAGTAGTAGAATGAGTTATTTCTAACTTACTGCAGAGTAGATACTATAGACAAGAAGATTGATCATTTATTTGAGTTTACCCAAAGGAAAAGTGAGTATGATGCTGAGTATTTAAAGTCTTTAGTGAGATACTTTAAGGGTGAGCATGATATTCAGTTTCCTACCTGTCCTAAATTTTCACCATATGTTGATTCAAAGGATGTGGAATTTTCTTTTGGTGATGTTGACCTCATTTTTTATGAGGTCTTCTCTTCTCTCTTTAGTACTTAGGATCTAGCCTTAGGCTTTTCCTTTGACTATCTTAGATGATTAGAATTGGGACCCACCACCTGGAAATTCAAACCACTTCTTAGTTCCCTGCAAACTCCACAAACTTAACTATAGACCCCTAATCACTTAGAGGGTTGAAATCAAATGTGGAAGTTTAAAGGATGAGTTCCTATAGGACTCTTTGGCCTTAGGACTGCCCTGGGTGGCCTGGTCTGGTGAGGGCTGACTTACACACACTTTACACTTGTACACTACACTTTCGCACACCTCCTAAAACCACACCCATACCCAACTTGACTTCCTGACTCATGGAGTTGATTCACATGGATGGTCCTTAACCCCTTAAGCCCTTGGCTAAAAGGGTTACGAACAACATAGTGAATGCCTCAAATGAGTCCCTTCACGGCTCATGTGGGCTTGAAATGGATTCATGGCTCAACAAAAATGATTTCATTCCACTTACATTCACCCAATCTTCAATTTTCCAAATTTTTAATTTTTGACCCCCGGGACCCCGGACTCGCTAGCTTACCCAAAACCCTCGAAATTACCCAAATTTTCCAAAATCTCCAAATCACCCAAAATTCCTCAAGACCAATCCCAAACATTCCCACATCACTCAAATTGACCATCCATAGCCAAAAATACCAAAAATTCGAAAAATACCTCCCAATACCCTCCAAATACCCAAAATGCCCCTCTTGACCCAAAAATACAAAAATTCAGAAAATTCCCAGAAAATTCCAGAAAATTCCAAATATTCCCTATTTTATTTTGTTCATGTACACCATAAGCAAATTTTGTTAATTTACCCCACTTTTATCAAAACCCCCAATTTGACCCATTTTAACCCAAAATGAGCCCAATGTTAAACCAAACCTACCCAATTGACCCAAATTCTGGTCCAATTCAATTCTAAACTTCAATTCAACATTCCCAAAACCAATCTAGAACAAATACAAGCCCAATTTGATTGACATTTGAATCCAATTTCACTTTTGGCCTTAAAGCCTAATTTGGACCAATGACCCAAACCTAACCCAAACCAAACCAATTCAACTCCAATTAACCCCAAATCTTTTCTAAACCTTCCCTAACATCCCCACAAACAAAAGACTAACATGATTTACCCAAAATTTGGATCCAAACCCCACTCAAATTCAACCTAAAACCAAAAGGCCCAATTTTGACCTAAATCCACCCCTAACCCAAATGAGCCCAAATCCCAAAATCAAAATCCAACCAAAATTGGAACCTCTTTCAAACACTCCCATAAACATTTCCCAACATTAATTTAACATTAATTTCAACCGTAGCCCAACATTGGCCCAAGTTAGCCCAATTTGACTTACATAGGCCCATTTATCAAATCAACCCAAATTCAACCCAATTCAAACCCAAATCACTCCAAACTTATTTCAAATCAATCATGACACATCCTTAAGACAAACCCAACAATTATTTGGCCCAAGGCTTTACCAAACTTTCATCCTAAAATCCATTTTAAAATTCAAAAGCCCACTTCCCTAAACCATTTTAAAAAAGCCCATCTTCACTAAATTTCAAAAGGCCCAAAGCCCACTTAACAATCCTATATCATCATCCATTTGATAAAACCATCTCCTAAGTTCTAAATCGATGATAAAATAAATCCAAATCAAGCCATATGCCAAATCCCTTCAAATCACCCCTAAATTACCAAAATTTTTAAAACCTTTTACATGAAATTGACCAAACTTTTTCCCAAGCCAAAGGTGAGCCATGAAGCCATGCATGAGCCCCATGGGAGCCATGAGAGCCATGGAATCTACTTTCCACCTCACCAAACCATTAATGGCAAGAGAGGGGATCTCTTTCTTAAACCCTTTTATACCCTTTTTACCTTAAGCATGTCACACACTAAACCATGCTTAGCCACCTCACCTTGGATGGAGACTTCACCACTCCTTCTAAGCCGACCTAAATGATTCCCTCGACTCAAAATCGGGTCTTGGGGAGGTGCACCAAGCCTATTTCCATGGGTTGACCCGGACCAAGCCAAAATGAGCCTTCTCCCATTCCATTTAAATCGAACTCCTTCACACATGTCCATAGCCAATTGATTGCACTAAACCCCGCACCCGACCCACCTGAACAAGATGGTGACCGAGTGCACGGCCGGCCGACCACCAGGCCGCCGGAAAACACCATGGCCGAGACCTTGGGAGGAGCCAAACTTTGGAATTCCACCTTTCTGAGTTGCCTCATGCCCAGTGGCCATTGCAGCTGTTATTCTCTTGCCAAGAGCAGCTGATCCCAAGCCCTAATTCCCCCTGGGAGAGCCTCCAGCCATGCTTATTTAAACCCCACCCCTCTCGACCATGGAAGAGGTGCTCGAATGAACCTTAAGGAAACTCGCCAAAATCACTCCGGACTCTCCCCACACCTAGAGCACTTGATCCCCAGCTGTCCTCCCGCCCTAGTCCCCACTAATCGAGCTCGATTTTGGAGCTCAATTCTCGAGCCGTAACGGGACATTCCCAAATCTTCCACCAAAGTCAAATTAAACTCACCTACACCTGCACAAGGTCAAGAGGATTAGTTCCCCAGTGAAAGCCCCCTCTCCAGGCCACCCATCTATTCCAGACTCCAAAGGTTGGAATCGGGCTTGGTCAAAATCATACCTAGACAATTCACCAGGCCAGGAGACTTCATCTGGAGCTTGCTTGGACTCAATCGAAGGTGACACAACCCTCAGATCGAAGCCACACTTCTCTGAGCAAAGGTATGGTCTCACTCTTCTTCCCGAGCTTCTGAACATTCTCCATTTTTATTGAGTCAATTTCATGCCACATAAATCGTATGGATGTGTTCGTCTTCTCGAGACGAATCCATAGAGCATAAGAACTTTTAATTTGGTCAAGTATCGAGTGAGATCTTAAGCCTAGAAGATGAACAGTTCTCGGGCTAGGAGGCTTGGGGACGATGAATGGATGTCGTTCATTCAATACACGCGCGGATGGACGACTCAGATCAGGTCAGATCAGCGGATGATACGCGGAAGGCAGGACCCGAACTGCTGACTCAAGTGGCAGCGTCGAATGGGAGCGCGCCGCGTGGCCGTTCTGAGATGCCGAGGATGACAGGGCGCCGCGCTGGATAAGTAGGAAATTAGGGTATTTTTTATTTATTTAATTCCCTAAACTTCAAAAATGCATAACTTTGTGTAGGAAAATCAGAAAAATAAAATAAAAATACCCTCTTGCTCCGTGAACAGAGGAGAATAATGCGGAAAAGAAATCAATTAATTTCATTGAGTATTTGATTTTTAATAGTTTATTTACTCTCTGCACTATTTCAATTCTCCATGTATGTATACAATTCACCATGGCATGAGATCATAGGAGCTTTGAAGCCTCCGAATTTGGGAACATTCCCTGAATTTTCCAAAGTCAGAGGCCATCCCTATGAAGAGTTATTGATTTTTCAATTCTAGGTCACTATTCTGGATATTTTAATTCCAATAATTAGTATGTTGTGAAATAAATTCTAGGAAAATTTGGTGATGTTTCTTATGACCAGAGGACTCTAGGAAAAATAGGTTTTGAATTAATCCACTTAGAATAACCCTAATTGGCTTAAACACCCAAAATAGGTCCTTAATTAATTAGAGCTAATCATACATCAAATTGACTTGAAATCAATTCTCCACTGACCTTTAGGATCATAAGAACTCACCATAAAAATTTGAAGTCAATTGGACTTGGTTAGCCCTACCAAATGGGTTGATTAAGCCATTTAGCCAACTTAAACTTTAAAAATTCATAACTTTCAAAATACTTTTCAAAAATTCACCAAATTGGTTTTGGAGCCTCTCTGATATCGGGGGAATTTAAAAAAATTAAAATTGTAATTTTCTAAAAAGTTGATTTTTGCATTATTTTAATATTTTTAATAATTAAAAAATAATAAAAATCACAAAAATAATAAAATTCACCGAAATGTCATATTTTGAATTTTAATCTCTTAGGAACAAACCCCATATTTTTCTTAGGTCTCTATGATGAGATATTAAATTTTAAAGCCCTAGGGTAATTTTAAAATTAAAAAAATGTATTTTCTAGCATTTCCACTAAAATAATTCTAATAAATCAAAGAAAAATAAAAAAATTACAAAATTGGTTCTCAGGTTTCCTTGATATCAGAGAGATTTTTGAAAAATATAAAATTCAATTTTCAATCTTTATTTTATTTTTGAATTAATTAAAACACCAAAACTTAAAATAATTATAATAAAAATAATATAATTCAAAAAATCACCAAAATTGGTCCAAGTGGTCCTCTAGTCATTAGGATTGTCCCATAATTTTCTTAAGGACAGAAACTTTCCCTTGGTCATGTTGTTGAATTTTCTTTAAAAATCCTTATTTTCCACAAAAAATAATTATATAAATAAATTAAATACAGAAAAATCCCATTTTCGCCTCTAATGTCTTGATTGACATATGAGTGAAGTCACATAAAAATATCAAATTCATTTAAGCTCAATTTAGTGAGTTATGAAATTAGTAAGTTAAAGGGCAAAATTGTAATTAAAATTTTAACCTATAATTAAAATTTTAGGTTTAATTAAAAGGGTGGGTAAAATATTTGATACTAAGTTGATTTTGGATGTTTGAAACTTAGGTATTAAAGGGTAAAAATCTACCAAACAGTTTAAAAAACAATTAAAATAAACCTTAATTAAATAATTAATTAAATTTGGAAGAATAATAAAAAAAATTGGAATTATTAAAATAGGGATATTATTAGGAAGAAATTTATTCTTTAATCTAAGAATCCCTAAATTAATCACCTCAATAATGTTCAATTCCTAATTAAAATGATAATCCAAATTCAAAATTTAAAATGCTAAAAACTTAATCATTAAATTAAATCAAAGTAAATCCTTTTAAAATTTCAATTAAATTAATACTTTAACAATTAAAATTAAATCTTTTTTTTTAAAAAAAAACATAAAAAAAAAAAAAAATTAAATTAAAATTAAAAATAAAATTAAGTTAAAATTTATATTAAATTAAAATCTAAAATAAAATTAAATTAAAATTTAATTAAATTAAAGTTTAAAATCAAATTAAATTAAAATAAATTAAAATTTAAATTAAATTAATTTAAATTAAATTAAATCACATTAAATTAAATTAAATTAAAACATATTAAATTAAATTAAATTAAATAAAAAATATATATAATAATATAATAAAAAAAACAATAAGTTAAAATTAAATTAAATAAATAAAATAAAAATTGAAACTAAATCAAATTAAAACTAAAAAAACAATAAGTTAAATTAAAATTAAGTTTAATTAAATATAACATCACTTAAGACATAAAAGAATTCAAAAATAAATTTAAAACAACTTGAACACTATTCCAAACTTAAACCCATTGATTGAAATTAAGTTAAAACACAAATCATTTGAACATTAATTTGCCCTCAAAAGCTCATGATGTCATAACTCTTAAACGGAGTGTTAAGTGAAATGTTTTTTCACTCATAGGATATTCAAATGTCCTAGTTCACTGGGCAAGATAATAAAGCTTGAACTCCTGGATAATTGATTCATTATA
Source organism: Papilionanthe hookeriana x Papilionanthe teres (assembly GCA_022702705.1). NCBI lineage: Eukaryota > Viridiplantae > Streptophyta > Magnoliopsida > Asparagales > Orchidaceae > Papilionanthe > Papilionanthe hookeriana x Papilionanthe teres. The sequence goes on along the minus strand of CM040428.1, from coordinate 133,217,029 downwards.
TAATTAAATTCTCTTAGACTTAAAACAATCCTAAAAGTATTGAAAAGATGTTTAAGATTCGTCTTAAGCACTTCCTCAGTAGGATAAGATGTTTATAAGAACAACTGAACTTAATTATTCTTTGATGAAGAAAATCATCCTCAAACCAAAACACAAGAACCTAGACGTCATAGGAAATGACTAGCAATAGGATTAGGAACTTGGTAGAAAACCATAACCCTTCCCTTTGCTTTTCCTAAGAATTTGCTTTAAATGCTTAAATATTCTAAATTGTGTTTAAGTGCAGCCTGGGATGATGGGAAGACCCTCCAGGTACACTTTTATTTTATTGCAATTTACCTTCTTGCAATTTACTTTTTTGCAAATGCACTTTACTTTTCTTGCATGATAAACAACTGTTACATGAAAACCCACACCTTTAGGATAGTCCCTAAAACTGAAACCAAAACTAAATTAGAAGTCATTACAAGATAAAATTCACCGCCATAACATTTCAAAATATAAACATCTCAAAATTTAATCACAAACAGAATACAAAACTACAATTACAACTAAATTAAAACGTCTTATTGGATGATCGGGAATACCTCGGATGATGTAACCTACGTGTTGCTAACGGGATTTCCCACGGTCTAAATGAAAGTGTGGAACTCATTCAGTTGAGTTTAGCAAATTCATCTGGACTAAGTGAATCCGATAAAAATAACGATGCCGGAAGGACGCAACCGTGGGATCTTAACCGGTGTTGTTATAATCAACTTTAAGATTTGTTTTAATTAAAACATAAAAAACACTTGGATTTTAAAACTCCTCTAAACCAGAACACTTTTCTTATCTCTTGATTTTTAATCTTCTAAAACTAAAACTCTACAACAACAAGGAGCTCGGAGCATGGTGGGCAGCACGGCCATCGTCATCAGCAAAACCTGAGTCTACTTCAGCAAAACTTTCTTAGAATTCAATAACTAAGCCATAGGACTTCGAGGTAGTTTTCCTAGTGCAACATAAATCCTCAACCTTTTGTTAGGCATTTCCATTGCAAATTAAGGCCTAACCGGTCTTAGGATTCTGAGGTAGTCGTCCGATACGACATAAACCCTGACATCTTCGAGGCTATTTGTATGATCAGGTCATACGAATATAAGTCCTAATTAATTAAAATTGATAAGATCAAAACATTAAATAAATATTAGGACTTTCCTAAATTCAAGCCAAACAATAGGATAGTCGGGAAATTACCGAAGTTCGCTTCGAATCTGTAATTTCTCCTACCTTTCTTCCTTTTGGATTCCCAAAATAAAATGTTCCAAACTCGATTCGTTCCCTATTGAAATTCAAAAATTCAATCCCTCGAAAACTTAAACTTTGAGATTCTTGAGAGCGGAATTATTGATTATTATCGAGAGTTTTCTTAAGTGATTCCCGTCATTTAAGATGTAATTAACTATAGGGGCTTGCCCTTATAGGGAATTTTAAGAACCCAGGTAATATAAACCCTGCTTAATTCATTTATATTAAGCAGGGGAATTTTTCAGCTTATAAAATTGGTTCGCAAAACAAACGGATGTCACAAATCTTCTAGTTTATTTAATCGAGCCCCCATCATCAAGTATTGTGTCTATTCTTCGGGATAGATACATAGCTTGTGATGTGGCACTCATTTATATAAACTATTTGGGATGTGAAATCAGTTTGATTTCATATCTTAAAACTTTCAAACTTAAAATTATTTTCAGAATCAAATGCTACTTTCTAAATTATATATATACATATATATATTTAAACCAAATTTAAAACCTAAAAAATAAGCCGTACAAATTATGGCGACTCCGCTAGGGATAATTCCTCTCTCCATTTTAATCAGATAAGTCTTCTTTCAAAATCGGTAGTGTATCCATGTCCCTAGTGGATCAAACTACCCTTTTTTCCGTTGGAATACTATGTTCATTTCTACCTTGAATAAGTAAAGCCAACATTCTCTCGGATTTAGGAGCAACTGTTTAGACACCCCTAAATAGAGAGGATCCGAGATCCTTTTACCTCATTTCGGAGGTGGAGTGGACCCCCAATAAGTATTAGTTTAAGAGCGATCTTGAGGGTCGAGAAGTTTCTACAAAACTTTCTCTTCCTTTTCCAATTCCTAATCAATTCCTTTTACCCTTCCTACAACTCTCCTTCTTTTAATAATTCTCTGTCTTAACGAACAAATCTTTTCGAAAAACAATTATCTAAATAACTTTTCTTTTAACACCAAAAATACACTAAGATAAATGAAAATGTGTTCGGACTCTTTCTTTTTCGTCATAAGTTTTATGACAAGAAGAAGCACGATTTGGGGACTAACACTTGGAATCTGCCTTGCAGAAATGGAAGCCCCAAAAATGATCTTCTCCTTTGTCAACGGACTGGAGCTGGCTGTGTTCAAGGACGAACTACCTAATAATGGAATCATTTGATTCGGACAAGGATTCGGGGACACCTACATCAAAATCCCCGACATCACTCTCTTTTCACTCACAAGCAAAGTACCAGAAACTGAGAAACCGTTGATTGAGTTTAACCTCAAGTCAACTCATGAATTCCCTCCTCTACAAAAGATTCCAATTGAGAGGAGTACTATTGTTCGCAAAAGGACTGTTGTTGCTACCCCCACTGGTCTAGTTGTCTCTGCACCTACCCCGAGCTTCGCCGTACTAAAGGGGAAGGAAATTCGGAACCGTGATGAACCCGTTACCGTGGAGGGTACGACATCTTCCCGTGAAACCTTCCGTTTTTGAAATCGGGTCCAGCTCGAGAATTCCATCACCGACACGTACTCGCAGAAGGAACAGAAGTAGAAGGATTGCTAGAGAAGCCAGAGCTGCCGAAGTTGCTTTCCTAGAAGAAATCCTAGAACTGCCCGAGTATACACCACTGCCTGAATACATACCACTTTTGGGAGGAAGTAGGTTTCACCACCTCTCCTCCGCAGAGGATGAGGAAAATATCCGCAAGATTGCTGCTGCATTGCCTCAGCCCGCATATTACAAAGATGGCCGTAAGAAAAGGGCTAGAATTACGCCATTTGCTTGACTGCAAAGCCTGATAGAAAAGTTAGCAAAGAAAGAAAAATGCCCTGTGTCAGAGATTTTAAGAAGGATAGGGCGAAGTCCCGTCTTGGGCCGCGAATAGAACCTGCTATCGCTGTAGAAAAGCCAAATAAGAGGATGAAAGCTAGTCCACATATCATTGTTTCAGGACTACAAATTAGGGAGGATACCACCTACCAGCATTTGGCTGACAGACCATCCGGTCCCAGACCTTCTACTGCTAGGAGGATGGTATGGCGTCCCACTACTGGACAATTAAGATTAAAACAACAACCTGAGAAGGAAAGTCTCGTCAGGAGACTTGAGTCCGAAGAAAGTGCTACCGCAGTGAAGGGGACTCATGAGAAGGAAACCCGACAGCTATCGCATGACAACTGCAAAGATGTACAGAAAAGACCACTAGAAGATGCTATGGAAAATCTAAGAACCGATATTCAGCGATTAGCAAGAGAAAGAGAAGAGAAATTCGAAGATGAAGTTGACTCGTCAGAGTTCATGGATGATGAATATGCTTAAATTAACATGGTTGAGACACGAGCTTCGTCAGCTTCACAAGGTGCTCCTGCAGCCGCAGAAAGAGAGGAGCCGGAAGTAATGAGGATGCAGCTTCAAGAGAAAGATGATATGATCGCCCAAATGGCAAAAAGGATGGAAGAGATGGCTGTAGCCCTAGCCACTCTCCAGAGTCAGGTTCAACCCCAAAGAGAAACACCCCCAGAAGTTATTCACATTGTAGACGGAGGAAAGGAGATTACATCCGTCAACGGGGATGATCAATTAAAAAAGGACACAACACAAAACATGATTCTGGAAAAGGATATCAAAAGCATGGTGGAACAGCAGGTGCGAGAAGCCTTGGCACAATCAAAGAGTGGGACATCCATTTGGACGGGTAGGCCTTACCCGGAAGAATTCGACGCTGTCCAATACCCGAAAGGCTTCGTACCACATCTGTTCAAGACCTTTGATGGAACCGGAAACCCTCGATAGCACGTTGCACATTTTCGTGCCAGTTGTTGCAATGCCGATGGAAGTGATGCTTTACTCTTCCGACAATTTGTGAGCAGCCTGTCAGGAATCGCCTTCGATTGGTATGCGGAATTACCGAACGTTCGGTGAAGACATTTTCAGAATTAGAGAACCACTTCATCAAGCGATTTGCCGGAGCTCAGCACCACATCACTATAGGTGATTTAGTGGTAGAGAAGCAGAAGCCGAACGAAACTTTGGTGGACTACATACTTCGATGGAGGAATCTAAGTATGAAGTGTGAGCCACACTCGCAAGAACAACATGCAGTCGGCATTTTACTTAAGAGCATTCATAGCCCGATAGCACTTCTTCTCAAGGGATTTACTATTAAGACTTTCGAGAAGTTGTTAAGCAAGGCCTGAAGCTTGCAAGAGGAGGCAAAGCAATTAAGTTTCACCGACAAAACAGAAAAATAAAAGCCCGTGAAAACTTTCGAAAAGAAGTCCGGATCGTCGCAAATTGCCGATAAAGGCAAGCAACTAATACAAATACCGCCGTAACGGTCACAACAAACTCAAAAGAATTACCAAAGAACCCCGACTCCAACTATCGCTCATCCCAACAAGATGAACAACCGCCTCGCCCACAACGTACACTAAAGGAGCTTCCGAGCAGGGAATATCCGTTCAAGAATGAGGCAAGGCTAAAAATATTCCGCAAGTCCGATGAAGACTCGCATTTCCAACTCGCGAACCTAAGAGACCAGATGAAGTCGACAAGAAAGGTGATCCCAACTTTTGCCCTTACCACCGGATGCTTGGACACAAGATAGAAGATTGCATTACCTTCAAAAGTTGGATCAATGAAAATCTTCTAAAAGGGAATATAACAATCCCGAAGGAGTACATGAAGGAACCCCAGAAAGAAGGTTCCGTCAATGTTATCTCGATGGATCTCATTGTTCCGATAGATCCCTATGCGACTGATGATGGATGGACTACCACTTGGACAAAGTCTTCGAAGAAGATTTTGGATCACATCCAAACCGCTTCGGTGCGAGCCTCAATTCAGAGTTCAAAACCTGTCAAGTCGGCATTATCACTTGCGATAGAAGGACCACCTTAACAAGAGACGATTGAAGAAAAGAAGAAAATTGATGAAGAAGAGAATACCGAGGCTCCCGAGGCTAGACTAGGGTCGCTTATCCTAGGATAGTTGTTTCCGATTCTGGGAAAAATCCCTCGAACCTCTGACTCTATATGATTATTTGCTCGCTCCAGCGGGATCTTATAATGATAAGGGTTATGACGTTGGCTACGTTTTGACTGTTTCTAACGATTACGTAACTAGCGACGACCAACCTAATCCGGACATCGATTCTGATACAAGTAACAATTCTCAAATCATACACAATCTCGACAATCACAATGACAAGGAAGACATCCACCAGGAAGGCTACAAGAGTTCAACAAGCAATAAATCAATTTGCGAGTTTCAAGGAGCTCTAGTCACAATAGAGTTAGAGCCTTCAGACTCTGAAGCTAATCCAGAAGAACCTGTCATTCCGATTCAGGAGCTGACACCAGCAAACTCGATATTAGATTCAGAAGAAATTACAGAAGTCAACTTAAGAAGTGGAAGAGTTCTACCTCCGAGAATGGGTCCAAAGGAAAAAGGAAAGTTGGTGGTTGTTCAGGAAGAACCAACCCCGACAGAAGAAATACCCATTCGGGAAGAAATCGAGACACATGGAAATAATGTGGACTACAACGTGCTAGCCCATCTTAGGAAACTACCGGCCAAACTAAGCATCTACGACGCTCTCATCTTATCAAAGGAGATGAGAGAAGCTCTGATCAAGGCCTTACTTGATCCAGAAATTTTCTTTGCTCAAATGACCGGAGATCCCTTAGATGAGGTTTGCTTGTTAAAGGAACAGCGAGGTGTTACCTTCACGAACAATGACCTACTACTTGGGACGGCAGACCACAACCGACCATTGTACATTTCAGTTACAATCGGGAAGTTTACACTCTCCAGAGTGTTGGTGGATCCAGGAGCATCAATCAATATAATGAATCTTCAAACGCTAGTGTACGGCTTATTTTTAGGTTGTGTGTTGTATTTTTGAAAAGGAGGTCGCCTAACAGAAGCTGTCGGCGAATTTTAATTTAATTTAAATAAATAATTTTGAAAAGTAGTATTTGATTTTGAAAATAATTTTAAATTTGAAGGTTTTAAGATATGAGATTAAACTGATCTCACATCCCAAATAGTTTATATAAACGGAGCACCGCACCACAAACCGTGTATCTATCCCTAAGGATAGTACACACTCGCTCGACGGTGGGGCTCGATTAAATAAACTAGAAGATTTGTGACATCCGTTCGGTCCGCGAACCAATTTTATAAGCCGACAAATTCCCCGCTTAATATGAAAGCATTAAACAGGGTTTATATTACTCGGGTTCTTTTAAAATTCCCTATAAGGGCAAGCCCCTATAGTTAATTACATCTTAAGTGACGGGAATCACCTAAGAAAACTCTCGATAATAATCAATAATTCTCGCTCTCAAGAATTTCAAAGTTTAAGTTTTCAAGGGATTGAATTTTGGAATTTCAATAGTGGAAAGGATCAAATTTGGAACATTTTGTTTTGGGAATCCAAAGGAAGAAAAGTAGGAGAAATCACAGATTCGAAGCGAACTTCGGTAATTTCCCGACTATCCTATTGTTTGGCTTGTGTTTAGGAAAGTCCTAATATTTATTTAAATGTTTTGATCTTCCCAATTTTAATTAATTAGGCCTTATATTTGTATGATAAAATCAAACAAATAAACTTCGAAGATGTGAGGGTTTATTGTCGTACCGGACGACTACCTCGGAATCCTAAGACCGGTTAGGGCTTAATTTGCAATGCAAATGCCTAACGAAAGGTTGAGGATTTATGTCGCACTAGTGCAAACTACCTCGAAGTCCTATGGCTTCGGTTATTTTAATTCTAAGAAAGTTTTGCTGAAGTAGACTCGTGTTTTGCCGATGACGATGGCCGTGCCGCCCACCATGCTCCGAGCTCCTCGTTGTCGCAGGTTTAGTTTTAGAAGTCATAAATCGGAGATGAGAAAAGTGTTTTGGTTTAGAGAAAATCTTAATTTCCAAGTGTTTTTTGTGTTTTAATTAAAACAAATCTTAAAGTTGATTATAACGACACCGGTTAAGATCCCACGGTTCGATCCTTCCGCTTCATTATTTTTATCGGATTCACTTAGTCCGTATGAATTTGCTAAACTCAACTAAATGAGTTCCACACTTTCATTTAGACCGTGGGAAATCCCGTTAGCAACACGTAGGTTACATCATCCGAGGTATTCCCGATCATCCAACAGGACGTTTTAATTTAATTTTAATTGTAGTTTTGTGTTCTGTTTATGATTAAATTTTGAGTTGTTTTATATTTTGGAATGTTGTGGCGGTGAATTTTATCTTGCAATGACTTTTAACTTAGTTTTGGTTTCAGTTTTAGGGACTATCCTAAAGGTGTGGGTTTTCATGCAACGCTTGTTTATCATGCAAGAAAAGTAAGTGCAATGCAGTTAAATAAATTGCAATAATGTAAATTGCAAGAAAGTGAATTGCAATAAAATAAAAGCGTACCTGGAGGGTCTTCCCGTCATCCCAAGCCGCACTTAAAACACAATTAGAATATTTAAGCAAGTTCCTGAGTAAAGCTAAGGTAAGGGTTATGGTTTTCTACCAAATTCTTAATCCTATAGCTAGTCATTTCCTATGACGTCTAGGTTCTTGTGTTTTGGGTTTGAGGACGATTTTATTCATCAAAGAACAATTAAGTCCAATTGTTCTTATAAATGTCCTATCATATTGAGGAAGTGCTTAAGAATAATCTTAAACATCTTTTCAATATTTCTAGGATTGTTTTAAGTCCAAATGAATTTAATTATATAAATGAATTAGTCGTCTGTGGATTCAAGTTTTGTTAACTTGCTCAGTGAACTAGGACATTTGAATGTCCTATAGGTGAAGTAACATTTCATTTAATATTCTGTTTAGGAGTTATGATAACTGAAGCTTTTGAGGGTAAATTGGTGTTCAAATGATTTAATTTAAGTTAATGGGTTTAAATTTGGAATAGTGTTCAAGTTATTTTTAGATTTATTTTGGATTCTTTATGTCTTTGGTGATGTTATATTTAATTCAACTTAATTTAATTTAATTTAATTTAATCTTTAATTTAATTTAATTCAATTTAATTCAATTTAGTTTGATTTCGATGTTAAATTAAATTAATTTGATTTCGATTTAATTTTAATTTAATTTGATTTAATTTTAATTTAATTTAATTTTAATTTAATTTTATTTTATTTAATTTTAACTTAATTTTATTTAATTTTAATTTAATTTATTTATTTAATTTAATTTAATTTAATTTATTCATTCAATTTAATTTAATTTATTTATTTATTTTAATTTAATTTAATCTTTAATTTAATTCAACTTTTAATTTTAATATAATTTAATTTGATTTAATTCAATTTAATTTACTTAATTTAATTTAATTTTTAATTTAATTTTATTTTTAATTTTAATTGAAATTTTTAAAAGAGTTTAATAATTTAATTTTAGTTTAATGATTAAGTCTTTTAATATATTTTAAATTTGAGTTATCATTTTAATTAAGAATTGAATATTAATCGGATAATTAATTTAGGGATTTTTAAATTAAAGAATAAATCTCTTCCTAAAAATATCCCTATTTTAATAATTCCAATTTTATTATTCTTCCAAATTTAATCAATTATTTAATTAAGGTTTAATTATTTTAAAATTGTTTAATGGGTTTCTACCCTTTAATTATTTAAATTTCAATCATTCAAATCAGATTAAGATCAAATATTTTATTTATTAATTTTTTTATTAAACCTAAAGTTTTAATTGAGGGTTAAAAATTTTAATTACCACTTTACCCTTTAAGCTTAATAATTTCATAACTCACTAAATTGAACTCAAATGAACTTGAAATTTTTATATGACTTCACTCATATGTCAATAAAGACATGAGAGGAGAAAATGTGATTTTTCTGTATTTAATTTCTTTATATAATTATTTTTGGTGAAAAATAGAGATTTCCAAAGAAAATTTAATAACATGACCAAGGGAAAGTTTCTGTCCTTAAAAAAATTAGGGGACATTCCTAATGACCAGAGGACCACTTGGACCAATTTTGGTGATTTTTTGAATTATATTATTTTTATTATAATTATTTTAAGTTTTGGAGTGTTAATTAATTTAAAAATAAAATAAATGTTGAAAAATGAATTTTATATTTTTCAAAAATCTCTCTGATATCAAGGAAATCAGAGAGTCAAATTTTTCAATTTTTTGATTTTTCTATGATTTATTATAATTATTTTAGTGAAAATGCTAGAAAATACATTTTTTTATTTTAAAATTACCCTAGAGCTTTAAAATTTAATATCTCACTAAATAGACCTAAGAAAAATATGGGGTTTGTTCCTAAGTGATTAAAATTCAAAATGTAACATTTTGGTGAATTTTATTATTTTTGTGATTTTTATTATTTTTTAATTATTAAAATATTAAAATAATATTAAAAATCAACTTTTTTAGAAAATTGAAATTTTAATTTTCTTAAATTCCACTGATATCAGAGAGGCTCCAAAACCAATTTGGTGAATTTTTGAAAAGTATTTTGAAAGTTATGAATTTTTAAAATTTAAAATGACTAAATGGCTTAATCAACCCAATTAGTAGGGCTAACCAAGTCCAATTGACCTCAAATTTTTATGGTGGGTTCCTCTGATCCTAAAGGTCAGTGGAGAATTGATTTCAAGTCAATTTGATGTATGGTTAGCTCTAATTAATTAGAGACCTATTTTGAGTGTTTAAGCCAATTAGGGTTGTTTTAAATGAACTAACTCAAAACCTATTTTTCCTAGTGGTTCTCCGGTCATAAGGAACATCATGAAATTTTCCTAGAATTTATTTCACAACATGCTATTTATTGGAATTAAAATACTCAAAACAGTAACATGAATTTGAAAATTCAATAACTCTTCATAGGGATGGCCTCTGACTTTGGAAAATTCAAGGAATGTTCCCAAATTCAGAGGCTTCAAAAGCCCTATGGTCTCATGCCATGGTGAATTGTATACATGCAAGGAGAATTAAAAGTATGCAAGAGAGTAAATAAATTATAAAAAATAAAATACTTCGATGAAATTGAATGATTTCTTTTCCACATTATTCTCCTCTCGTTCACCGAGCAAGAGGGTATTTTTATTTTATTTTTCTCGATTTTTCTACACAAAGTTATGAATTTTTGAAATTTAGGGAATTAAATAAATCAAAAAATACCCTAATTTTCTATTTATCCACGCGGCGCCGCGTCAACCTCGAGCAGCCTCCGAAACGCCGCGTGGCGCGCTCTCATTCGACGCCCCCATCTGGCTCAGCGCTCCCGGGCCCGCCGTATCGTTCCGTCTTCCGATCCGATGCGATCCTGGCCGTCCGTCCGCGCGTGTTTTAAATGAACGGCATCCGTTCATCGTCCCCAAGTGTCCTCACCCGAGAGCCGTCCACACTAAATCCCTAATATCTCACTCGATACTCAATGGATTTTCATGTTCTTATGCTTCTATGGATTCGTCTTCAAGAGACGAACACATCTATATGGCTATCATGCATTGAAATTAAAGAATTTGAAATGGAGAATCTCTAGAAGCTCGGGATGAAGAATTAGCTCATACCTTTGCTCAGAGAAGTGTGGCTTCAATCTGAGAGTTGTTGCACCTTCGATTGGATCCTAGCAAGCTCCGGATGAAGTCTCCCGGTCTCGGTGAATTGTCTAGGTTGGATTTCGACCACGCCCGATCACAAAGCTTAGAGGCCGGAGCAACCGGGAGGCCCGGAGATGGGGCTTTTGCCGGTGGACACCTTCCCCCGGTCCGGTGAAGGTGTAGAACCGATCAATTTGGGGATTGGCTCACCGTGGAGAAGTGTCCTGGTTTTGGCTGGAATTTCGCTGAGAAATTGGATTTTGTCAGTGGGGATTAGGGCAAATCGACACCGGGGATCAACCGCTCTAAGGGTGGAGAAGGTTTGGAACAATTTTGCGCAGTTTCGGCAAGGTTTGTGCAACTCTCTTCTCATGGTCGCGAGGGGGTCGGGTTTAAAGAGAGGTGGCCGGAGAGCCTCCTGTGGATGGCCAAGGGTCGGGATCAGCTGCTCTGGTCATGGGAAGAACAGCCATGGTGGCCATCTGGGCATGGGGCAGCTCAGCAAGGTGGAATTCCAAAGTTTGGCTCCTCCCAAAGTCTCGACCATGGTGTTTTCCGGCGATCCAGACGGCTGGCCGACAGGCATGGGTCACCTTCATGGTCAGGGAGTCCAGGGCTTGAAGTTGGTGAAGTCAATTGGAGTTTGACATGTGTAAAGGCTTTGAATTAAAATGGAATGGGGAAGAGGTCATTTTGGCTTCAATTTGGTCAACCCATTGGTTTGGGTTGGGTGCACCTCCCCATGGCTGGTCTTGGGCTGAGAAGATCAATTAGGCTAGCTGGTCAAGAGATGGTGATGTCCTTATCCAAGAATATTCGGATTAAATCTCGGTTAAGGGGAAACATGCTTAAGGCTAATGACTTTTAGGAGATGGTTAAAGGACCTCCTCCTTTTGCCATTAATGGCATGGTCACATGCCAAACTTTCATGGCTCCATATGGCTTGTGAATGGCTCATCCTTGGCTCCATTTGGCTTGGGAAAAGCTCGGGTCAATTTCATAAAAAAGGATTTAAGAAAATTTTGATATTTTGATGGGAATTTGTATGGGGCTTGATTTGGAATTGTTTAATTGATGATTTTGAAACTTAGGGGCAATTTTGATTAAATGGATGATGAGGGGAAGTGCCATGTGGGCTTTAGATGAATTTGGGCTTTTGAATTCAAGGAAGTGGGCTTTTAGGAAAGTTTAAGGGGAATGGGCTTTTTGATTTTAGGATGGGCATTTGGTTGAAGATTTTGTGAAGGACCTTGTCAAATAAGTGTTATAATTGGTTTAGGGATGTTCTATGAAGGGCTTGGAGTCAATTTGGTGTGATTTGGGGTTCAATTGGTTTGAATTTGGATTTATTTGGTAAGTGGGCCTATGTAGGTCAAATTGGGCTAACTTGGGCCAATGTTGGGCTAAGGTTGAAATTGATGTAAAATTAATGTTGAGAAATATTTATGGGAGTGTTTCAAAGAGGTTTTGACTTTGGTTGGGCTTTGATTTTGGGGTTTGGGCTCATTTGGGTTAGGTTTGGGTTTAGGTCAAAAAATGGGCCTTTTAGCCTCGGGTTGAATTTGAGTGGGGTTTGGGTCTAAATTTTGGGCAAATCATGTTAGTGTTTTATTTGTGGGAATGTTAAGGAAGATTTAGAAAAGATTTGGGGTTAATTGGAGTTTGAATTGGGTGAGTTTGGGTTAGGTTTGGGTCATGGGTCCAAATCGGGCTTTAAGGCCAAAAGTGAAATTGGATCCAAATGTCAATCAAATTGGACTTGAATTTGGTCTAGATTGGTGTTGGGAATGTTGAATTGAAGTTTAGAACTGAATTGGACCAGAATTTGGGTCAATTGGGTAGGTTTGGTTTGACATTGGGTTCACTTAGGGTTAAAATGGGTCAAATTGGGGTTTTGACAAAAGTAAGGTAAATTGATAAAATTGGCCCATGGTGTAGTTGGACAAAATGAAATTGGGAATATTTGGGATTTTCTGGAATTTTCTGGGAATTTTTGAAATTTTTAGATTTTTGGGTTAAAAAAGGTATTTTGGGTATTCTGGAGGGTATCGGGAGGTATTTTTGGAATTTTTGGTATTTTTGGGTATGGATGATCAATTTGAGTAATGTGGAAATGTTTAAGATCAATTTTGAGGAATTTTTGGTGATTTAGGAAATTTTGAAAAATTTGGGTAATTTCAAGGGTTTTGGATAGGCTAGGCGGGTGTAGGGTCCCGGGGGTCAAAAAATTGAAAATTTGGGAAATTGAAGATTGGGTAGATGTAAGTGGAATGAAATCATTTTGGTGAGCCATGAAGCCATATCAAGCCCACATGAGCCATGAAGGGACTCATTTGAGGCATTTTCTATATTGTTCCTAACCCTCTTAGCCAAGGGCTTAGGGGTTAAGGACCATCCATGTGAATCACCTACATGAGTCAGGAGGTCAAGTTGGGTATGGGTGTGTTTTAGGAAGTGTGTGAAAGTGTAGTGTATAAGTGTAGTGTGTGTGTAAGTCAGCCCCTTCACCGCACCAGTGCCACCCGTAGGCGGTCCTAAGGCCAAAGAGTCCTATAGGAACTCATCCTTAAACTTCCACATTCGATTTCAACCCTCTAGGTGATTAGGGGTCTATAGTCAAGTTTATGGAGTTTGCAGGGGTTAAGAAGTGGTTTGAGTTTCTAAAAGGTGGGTCCCAATTCTAGTCCTCTAAGATAGTCAAAGGAAAAGCCTAAGGCTAGATCCTAAGCACTAAAAAGAAGAAGAGAAGACCTCATAAAAAATGAGGTCAACAAATGGACCCCCAATAGGTGTGGTGAGCTGACGGAGCACAAAAATTTGAATTTGATGGATATTTGAGATCTGGATGAAATTGAATTTGAGATTTGGAAGGATGAGTTTGAACTCGATTGAAATTTGATTTAAGATTTGATTTGAAATTTGGAAGATCAAATTTGAAATTTGATCTAGATTGGATTCAAAATTTGATTGAGAATTTGATTTGAGATTTGATTTAACACTTATGTTGATTTTGTTTATCTTTTAATGATCCAAATTTTACTTTATTGTTTATTTAATGTTCATGTGAATTTGGTGTTCGTCATTTTTAGATTTTTTTTTTTTTAGGAAAGTTTTCTTTTATTCTTCTTTTTTTCTTTTCTGTTCTTTGTTCGAAGTTCATTTAACTTTAATGGCGTTTCCCAGTCAATTTGCACAAAAGAGGTGAAGGCCAAAAATGTGGCACGGTCACTTTCATTCCAATCATGTTGATGATACATCATACAACTCGATCTGGAATACATCTCATACAATCCATGTAGACTCAAAACGGACTATGTATGATCTTTGTTGATCCATCAAAGAAGCATCTGTCAAAAATCCATGTCTGAATAGTGGGGTACACGGTTAATAACATCACCTTCCAAGCCATCCTTGGCAAGGATGCCGGCTGGATGTACGTTGGAGGTGTGATATTTCCCATGTAACTCACATCTCGTAAGGCCGGAGGTTCTCTAGCTCTGGGTCTGGCTAGAAATGGTAAGGTGTCTTCCTGTCATTCATTCTCCTGAAAGTAACTGAGATCTGCTTCACTGGTACTCCTGGTATGCAATGCTTAGCGATATCTGCTCTGTTTCCCTTCGGCATCATGACGGAACCTACCGGTAAAGGTATCTTCACCGGCCCTCGGAACTCACCCGGGCCTCGCTATCCGGAGGTCAGATCCGAACATGATGTTACACTCGTTTAGGAAAGAGATTATGCGAAAGGTCCGACAAAGTCGTGGTGATCTATGTGTGGGGGTATGCAGTCACCCCGTTTGTAGATGTTGATAATGCAACTATCGGGTATGCAATCCGCCGGCAGTACCCTCCATGTTATCAATCTCTTTACCATTCTCTTGATGACTAATGGCATCGGATCCACTTGCCCATGACGGAGTATTCTCGGTGGGTTTCCCTTCCTGTCTTCAGCAAAGTTGTAGCAGCATCCGCATTGTATTGTGATTCTTCCCTTCCTTGGCATCCATCTCCGGGGTTCTGAGTAGGTTTTCCCTTAGGCGGCCTGCTCGGCCCATTCTCTTCAAATCCCGGATGCAATCCACGATTTGCTGTTGTTCATACTCTGAGAATACGTCTGTATGTAGCTCGAGGCCCTCTAGTATATTGATTCTTCTACCTTTAATTCTCTCGAAGTATTCAAAGGTTTTCTTTTCAACATTCCGCATTCTCTCCAGACTTCGTATTCCGGAATGATCCGCAGATGGCGAGGCCTTGTGACATATTGTGGGATATACGGTTCAATCCCTTCACGTTCTCCCGCATACCTCGGCTCCTCGTGGATGATGCCTGTCGGGACATCCCCGGTGGTTGCTTCGCAACAAGGTCATGCATTACCGGTGGTTCTATCCGGTGGCGTGGTAGCCTTCTTTCTTCGATCTTTGTGAGATTTCCCGGTCCTTCTCGTTATCCTAGGAGCCGGCCTCCTTTCTTCGAGTTCCCGGTGAACCGGTGTCCTCGAAGTGTATGTACCGGCATTAGCAACCGGCTCGTCGCGCCGGTCCGCAGCTAGTTTTGTTAACATCTTACGGATACGGCGATTCTTATTTCTTCGTTGCGTTGCCGTGAGAGTAGCCCGTCGAACTTCTTGAATCTCTCGTGAGCGCGGTGGCCGACAAGCTCGCCCTCCGCCGTAGCCACTACGGACTTCATTTTCTTATCTTCTTCGGTGTTTGCCTTTCTTTTCTTGTACGTTGGATTGGTGGCTTGGGCCACCCACTTTCATCACCGTCCGCCCGGGCGGTTCTTCTCGGTCAACCGGGACCCGGTCACTTTCCTCGTACCGTAGGCCTCGCCGGTGCAAAATCCGAGTCAATCTCGATTATCGCTCCATCTTTCACCCTCTTTTCATCGAGTGCAAGGCTTACGCAATTCTTAAAGTTCAGGACCAACCGCCCGTTCGACATTTCCCTGCGAAAAGACAAGGAAAAGGATCAGGGGCTGTACTAAGAACAAGAACATTAAGAAAATGTTTATTAAAGACATTTTTTATTACTTCTTGTATTTTTAAATTTAGCAGGAATGAAGTAGGATAAGATCAGGAAAGAGATTTTGATTTGGAAAAGAAAACAAGGAAAACTTTATTATCACGATTTTATTTATTTTAGCACATTTTATTATTTTTGGGTTCGGACTCAATCATAAGTAATTACTTCGCCTGTGTTTCTTAGGGATGAATAATTCATTCCTTCAAAACATCAGGTAGCGGAATACTTTTTCAAGTATCGTCCGTTGATCGGAAGCATATGTCGTTCTTTCTGGCAATTCACTAGCTGGTAGGAACCTCCTGAGTATACTGCTTCAACCACAAACGGTCTTTCCCAAGTGGGTTCAAATTTTCCTCCTATCTTGCGATGTGCAAGAATAGGTCTCTTGAGAACAAGAACTAAGTCACCAACTTTGAAGGTTCTTGGGCGGACCAGTTTGTCATGGGCTTGAACCATCTTAGCTTGGT
Source organism: Papilionanthe hookeriana x Papilionanthe teres (assembly GCA_022702705.1). Taxonomy (NCBI): domain Eukaryota; kingdom Viridiplantae; phylum Streptophyta; class Magnoliopsida; order Asparagales; family Orchidaceae; genus Papilionanthe; species Papilionanthe hookeriana x Papilionanthe teres. The sequence continues at coordinate 133,200,662 of CM040428.1, read as the reverse complement.
ATAGTTCTAAATTCTGCTGCGCTGCAAGTCTTTTCCCTTCCAGGCTTTCTAATTCTTCTAGTCGTAATTTGGTGTTTTCTTCTGCCGTGATCTTGTTTGCAAGCTGCAATTCGAGTGAAGGAAGGCTGAACCTCTAAAGGTAACACTCGCCTCGGACCCATACACCGGAGCGTAAGGTGTAGCTTGAGTAGGAGTTTGAAGGTTGTCCGGTAGGCCCATAAGGCTTCTAACAACTTCTCGTGCCAATTTCTCTTATTATCGTCCAAGGTTTTCTTTAAGATTTGAACGAGAGTTTTATTAAAAGCCTCAGCGAGACCGTTTGCTCTTGGGTAGTAAATTGTTGAGTATCGCCAGTCGATTCCATGTCTCCTGACAAAATTGTTGATTTGCGTGCTTCTGAATGCTGACCCATTATCTGAGATGATCCTGCGCGGCACTCCGAAACGGTAGACAACTTGGTTCTTGAAAAACTGTAGCACGTGGTGTGCTTTCACTTCTCTAAGTGGAACTGGCTCTCGCCCACTTGAAAAGTAATCCGTAGCCGCAAGAATGAAGCGATGTCCTTTTGAAGATGGTGGTTCTATCGGACCCACTATATCCGTGCCCCAACATTCAAATGGCCACGACGCGATTGTCGGATGTAGCACATTTGGAGGTTGGTGTAGAACCACTCCGTGCACTTGGCATTGGTGACAGCTCTTGGCAATTTTCATGCGATCGGTCATCATCGAGGGCCGGTAGTACCCTAGTCTTTTAATTTTCATTTTCATCTTCGGACCCGATCGGTGAGCTCCACGAGTCCTGAATGCACCTCCTTAACAATTTCACGGGCCTCGGACCCGCTTAGGCATCTTTGCCACATTTGATCAAAAGACCTTCTGTACAATGTGTTGTTTATTAATGCGTAAGACGGAGTTCTTTTCTTGATCTGATGGGCTAGCGACCTATTATCTGATAGCTTTCTCGTTTGCGGGTAGTCTATCAATGGCCGTCGCCAATCTTCTGTGTTTTTACGTCACCGTTGCAACTGATCCTTTTTCTTTTTCTGATTTATGTATTGTGTCTATGTCGAGCTGTGATAGGACCTGACGTCCGTGAACTGACACTTCTACTGATTCATCTTGCAAACAGGAAAATTCTTTTGCGAGACGGGCTAAAGCTTCTGCTAAAGCATTTTCTTTCCTGGGAATTTTGTAAATCGTCACATTTGGAATCTGTTCCAACAGCTGTATGGCATACTGGAAGTATTGTTCGAGTCTTGGCTTTAAAATTCTGTACTGTCCGACGATCTGTTTAATGATTAACTGTGAATCCCCGTAGATGTTGATGTCTGTTATCCCCATTTGAATAGTTAATTCCAGTCCCGTTATGAGGGCTTCGTATTACGCTTCATTGTTTGTACACGGTTCCGTCAAGTGGTAGGAGTATCTTAACATCCCCGCTCCGGCGTTATAAAGATTAGCCCGATTCTCGCCTTACCGGGCACTATCACTTGCGATTCTTCGTCTTTGTGTGCTGAAGATGCTCCGTCGAAATATAATTCCCAACGTCGATCATCAGGGTCTTCTAGATTCATTATTTGTTCATCCGGCAAGTCGTCATTGAGAGGAGATTCTGCCGGCAAAGGGTGTGCTTGTGAGGAAGTCCGCTAAGACTTGTCCCTTTACGGCACGAAGAGGCACGAAAGTTATATCGAATTGCAATAATATCATTGACCATCTGGCAAGTCTGTCGGAAAGTGTTGGACGAGTCATCAAGTATTGCAATGGATTAAATTTCGAGATCAGGTTGACCTTATGAGAATGCATGTAGTGCCTGAGCTTTTGAGCGGCGAAGATCAGGGCCAAACAATGCTTTTCAATTGCGGGATACCTTACTTCCGTCGGAAGTAAACGACGGCTTAAGTAGTAAAGAGAATTTTCTTTACCCTCATCATTGACACAGGCTAACGAGGCTCCGAGAGAGTCGTCTAAAGCCGCGGTGTAAAGTATCGGCGGTCTACCCGAGGCCGGGGTCTGCTAAGACAGGAGGTGTCATTAAATATTGTTTAATGTCCTCGAAGGCCTTCGGCATTTCTCTTCCCAAATAAATTTGGCGTCCTTTTTAACTAGTGCCGAGAAAGGCTGACACCTACCGACAAGTTTGAGATAAAGCGTCGAAGATATGCCAACTTCCCTTGAAAAGATCGTAGTTGTTTTAAGGTTTTGGGAGGCGGCATTTCTAAGATAGCTTTAATCTTTTCCGGGTCGATTTCAATTCCACGATGTCGGACAACGAATCCTAAGAATTTCCGGAGGTGACGCCGAAGGCGCATTTTAAGGGATTCATCTTAAGGTTAAATTGTCTTAATCGTTCGAAAACAATTCTCGAATCATACGAGTGGTTTTCCTTTACTTTGCTTTTGATGACCACATCGTCCACGTAGCATTCGACTTGATTGTGGATGAGATCATCAAAAATTCTTGTCATTGCTCTTTGGTAGGTTGCTCCTGCGTTCTTCGATCCGAATGGCATTACTCGTGTAGCAAAATACTCCGATCGGCGTCCCGAATGCTCGTAAGCTTTTCATCTTCCGGAGCCATTTTTATCCGGTTGTATCCCGAAGATCCATCCATGAACGAGAATATTTCATGTGTTGAAGCAATGTCGATCATTAATTCTGGGATCGGTAGAGGGAATTCATCCTTTGGACATGCCTTGTTTAAATCTCCGAAGTCCACACGATTCCGATCCGACCATTCTTCTTTCTAACGGCACCACATTGGCTAGCCAAGTTGGGTATTGTTCTTCACGGATAAATTTAGCGTCTATTAGCTTTTTAACTTCAGCTATGACTTGTTGTTCAATTTCTAGACGCATTCTTACGGGACCTTGTCGTCGGAACGAAGTAGGATCCACTCCTAGCTTATGGACTGCGACCTCTGGAGCTAATCCTGGCATCTCATCGTAGCTCCAAGCAAAACAGTCTTTAAATTCCATTAATAACTTGATTATTTCTTCGGAGTCTTCTTTATTGAGTAAGGAGCTAACAAAGGTAGGTCTAGGCTCTTCGCTAGTACCTAAGTTAACTTCCGTTAACTCATCTATTGTAGATTTGATTTCTTCTTCGAATTCGGCGGAGCGTCTCCAATTTGTACATCTTCGAGTTCGTCCGTAGTTTCCATGCAGTTTTCATTAGGCTCGCAAGTGACAACCAAGCAAAATTCAGTATCGTCGACCGATCCTACGTGCCGAATCCGAGACCATGCTTTGAATTGGGCGGACGACCGGAATTATTCCATAATTTTTCAAAACGTTGTGATTGACCTTTTGTCCATTGTCGAGGTAAGAAACCACGTTGAATTAAATTTTGAACACAGGGAGAGTACCACTCAAAAGGTAATTCCATTAATTCTGATGAAGTGACATCTTCGAATTGTACATTATTTTCAGTTTTGGAGGAAGTAGCACCACGGTAGAATTTGATTGGCCTTGCACCGTCGTTACGTACCTCTTTGACCACCATACCCTCGATCTTGTTAGAATGGATCGGGGTTAGGGTCATAGTATGTACGTAGTGGTTAATCTTCTCGTACATTGATTTGTATTCTTCGTTCTTCTCATCTTCGAGAGAGATCTTGAATTGCGGCTTCTTCCGACTTATTGTCGCTGCTTCTTGTTTGATTTCTTTTTCTTCTTCAGAACTGTCTTCCCAATCAACATTGATGGCTGGTTTCCTCTCTCCAACTGTCCTAGCGTCTCTACCACGACCTCGTCCCCGGCCTCGACCTCGGATGCGAGTTGTGGAGAAACCTTCACCATCTCGCCGGAAGGGAGTGGTGAGTGACTGTTGGACTAGAACTTCAGAGTTCTTCGTTGTCCCGAACTTTCTTTGCTTCATTTGTTACGGTATCTCTGGAGAAGATTGTTTTCTTCGGTGGTGCATAATAAGCTGCATCTTCATGGATTCCAATTTCATGTACGGAGAATGGTTGTAAGTCACCTTTGATGCTCTGTTCCCCTCCATCGTAGTATTTGATGCACTGATGTAGAGATGATGGTACCATCCTGTTTTCATGTATCCACGGTCGGCCCGATAGAGCGTTGAACGATGTTTACGAATCGATTATGTGAAATTTTGCGGTTGTCTTTGCTAAGTCACCGGTCTTCATTAGTAGCGTTATTGACCCGAGGGCTCTTTCTCCTTTACGGTTGAATCCTCTTAATAACATTTTGTCGGCCTCGAGCTCACGAGCATCAATTTCCAAGTATGCTAGCGTTCGAAGACTCATTATATTGATTGATGCTCCCGGATCCACCAATACTGCGGAGAGCGTAAACTTCCCAATTGTAACTGAAATGTACAACGGTCGGTTGTGATCTGCTGTCCCAAGTAGTAGGTCATTGTCCGTGAAGGTAACACCTCGTTGTTCCTTTAACGAACAAACCTCATCTAAGGAATCTCCGGCCATTTGAGCTAAACAAATTTCCGGATCCAGTAAGGCCTTGATCAGAGCTTCTCTCATCTCCTTTGATAAGATGAGAGCATCGTAAATGCTCAGTTTGGCCGGTAGTTTCCTAAGATGGGCTAGTACGTTGTAGTCCACTTTATTTCCATGTGTCTCGGCTTCTTCTCGAACGGGTATTTCTTCTGCTGGGGTTGGTTCTTCTTGAACAACCACCTGCTTTCCTTTGTCTTTTGGACCCATTCTTGGAGGTAGAACTTTTCCACTTCTCAAGTTGACTTCTGTAATTTCTTCTGAATCTAGCGTTGAGCTTGTCGGTGTCTCCTCCTGGATCGGAATGACAGGCTCTTCCGGATTATCCTCAGAATCTGAAGGCTCTAACTCTATTGTGACTGGAGCTCCTCGAAATTCGCAAATAGATTCGTTGCTTGTTGAGCTCTCGTAGCCTCCTTGATGGATGTCTTCTTTGTTATTTTGCTCGTCGAGATCGTGTATGATTTGAGAATTGTCGTTGGTATCGAAATCGATGTCCGGATTGTCGCTAGTTACGTAATCGTTAGAAACAGTCAAAACGTAGCCAACGCCATCACCCTTATCATTATATGATCCCACCGAAGTGAGCGAGATAATCATACAAAATCAGAGGTTCGAGGGATTTCTCCCCCGAATCGGAAACAACTATCCTAGGATAAGCAGCCCCTAGTCTAGCCTTAGGAGTCTCGGTCCTCTCTTCTTCGTCGATTTTCTTCTTCTCTTCAATCGTCTCCTGTTGAGGTGGTTCTTCTATCGCAAGTGATAGTACCGGCTTAACGAGGTCTCGAACTCGAATTGAAGCTCGCACCGAGGCGGTTCGGATCTTGTCTAAAATCTTCTTCGAAGACCTTGTCCGAGCGGTAGTCCATCCATCGTCGGTCGTATAGGGATCTATCGGAATGATGGGATCGGTTGAGATAACATTGACGGAACCTCCTTTACGGGGTTCCTTCATGTACTCCTTCGGGATTGTTATATTCCCTTTCCGAAGGTTGTCGTTGAGCCAACTTTTAAAGGTAATGCAATCTTCTATCTTGTGCCCAAGCATCCGGTGGTAGGGGCAAAAGTTGGGATCACCTTTCTTGTTGACTTCCTCCGGTCTTTTAGGCTCTGGCGACTGGAAATCCGGAGTCTTCATCGGACTACGGAACATTTTCGGTCTTGCTTCATTCTTGAACGGATATTCTCTCGCTCGAAGTTCCCTTAATGTACGTTGCGGACGAGGCGGTTGTTCATGCTTGTGGAGATGATCGATAGTTGGGCCGGGGTTCTTGGTAATTCGTTGTGGTTGTTGCGGCCGTTACGGTGGTATTTGCATCGGTTGCTTGCCTTTGTCAGCTCGCTGCAACGATCCCGGATTTCTTTTCGAAGGTCTTCACCGGCTTACGCTTGTCCGTCTTGTCGGCGAAACTTAATTGCTTCGCCTCTTCTTGCAAGCTTCCGTCCTTGCTTAACAACTTCTCGAAAGTCTTAATAGTGAATCCTTTGAGGAGAAGTGCTTATCGGGCCGTGAATGCTTTTAAGTAAAATGCCGATTGCATGTTGTTCTTGTAGTTGTGGTTCACACTTCATGCTTAAGTTCCTCCATCGAAGTATGTAATCCACCAAAGTTTCGTTCGGCCTTTGTTTCTCTACCACTAAATCACCTATAGTGATGTGGTCGTCGAGCTCCGGCGAATCGCTTGATGAAGAGGTTCTCTAGTTCGAGAACGTCTTCACCGAACCATTTGGTAATTCCGCATACCGGTCGAAGGCGATTCTCGACGGACTGGCGACGAACTGTCGGAAGAGTAATGCATCGCTCCCGCCGGCATTACAACAAGCGGCACGAAAGTGTGCAACATCTTGTCGGGGGTTCCCGGTTCCGTCGAAGGTCTTGAACGAGAGGTGGTACGAAGCCTTTCGGGTATTGGACGGCGTCGAATTCTTACGGGTAAGGTCTACCCGTCCGAATGGATGTCCTTCTCTTCGATTGTGCTAAGGCTTCTCGCACTTGCTTGTTCCACCAAGTTCTTGATATCCTTTTCGGGGATCATACTTTGTGTTGTATCCTTTTCGGTGATCATCCCCATTGACGGATGTAATCTCCTTTCCTCCGTCTACAATGTGAATGACCTGCGGGGGTGTCTCTCTTTGTGGTTGTACTTGACTGCGGAGAGTGGCCGGAGCTACGGCCATCTCTTCCATCCTTTTCGCCATTTCGAGCGATCGTGTCGTCTTTCTCCTGAAGCTGCCTTCTCATCGGTTCACGGCTCCTCTCTTTCGCGGCTGCGGGAGCACCTTGCGAGGCGATGAAGCTCGTGTCTCGACCATGTTGATTTCGCGTATTCGTCGTCCATGAATTCCGATGAATCAATCTCTTCTCCGAACTTTTCTTCTCTTTCTTTTGCCAGACCGTCGGATATCGGTTCTCGACTTTTCCATGGCATCTTCTAGCGGGGCTTTTCGTGTGTCTTTGCGGTTGTCGTGCGATAGGCTGCCGGGTCCCCTTTTCACGAGTCCCCTTTATCGCGGTAGCACTTTCTTCGGATTCCGAGTCTCCGGCGAGACTTTCTTTCTCGAGCTGCTGTCTCAATCTTAGCGCCCGGTAGTGGGACGCCATACCATCCTTCTAGCGGCGAAGGTCTAGGACCGGATGGTCCGTCGGCCAAATGCTGGAAGGTGGTATCCTCCCTAATCCGTAATCCGAGACGACGACGGGCGGACTAGCCTTCATTCTTTTACTTGGCTTTTCCGTCATGATGGCGGGTTCTACTCGGGGCCCAAGACGGGATTTGAGCGGCACCCGCCCTATCCTTCGTAGAATCTCCGATACGGGGCGGTTTTCCTTCTTTGCTAACTTTTCTACCAAAGTTTGCGGTCGAGCAAACGGCGTAGTTCTAGTCCTTTTCTTGCGGCTATCGTTGTAGTATGCGGGGTCGAGGCAATGCGGCGACAATCTTGCGAACATTTTCCTCGTCCTCGCGGCGGAGAGGGGATGGAACCTGCTTCCTCCCAAAAGTGGTATGTAGTCAGGCAGCGGTGTATATTCTGGCAGCGGTGTATATTCGAGCAGTTCTGGGATTTCCTCCAGGAAAGCAATTTCAGCAGCTCTGGCTTCTCTGGCGATCCTTCTACTTCTGTTTCTTCTTTGGGTCCTTGTCGATGACGGAATCTTTGAGCTGGACCCGATTTCGAAAACGGAAGGTCTTACGAGAAGATCCGTACCCTCCACGGTAACGGATTTACCATAGTTACGGATTTCTTTCCCCTTTGATTTGGCGAAGTCGGGGTAGGTGCGAAACAACTAGACCGGTGGGGGTAGTAAGAACGGTCCTCTGCGGACGGCAGTACTCCTCCTAGTCGGGATCCTTTGCAGGGGAGGAAACTCTTGGGTCTACCTAAGGTTGAACTTAAGCAGCGGCTCCTCAGCTTCAGATACCTTGTTCGTCAGTGCAAAGAGGGAAACATCGGTGACCTTGACATTCGTGTTTTCAAACCCTTGTCCAAATCGGATGATCCCATTGTCGGGCAGCTCATCCTTATAGACAGCGAAGTCCAGTCCATTGGTGAAGGAGAAAATCAGTTTCGGGGCTTCCATTTCTGCGGGGTAGATTCGGTTTGTCGATCCCGAGTTATGCTTCTTTTCTTTAGGACGAAAAGAAAGGAATTGAAAAGAGTCCGAACACATTCTTGTTCATGTATTTATAAGAAGGAATCATTTGTTAAAAGAATCACTTATTAGAGGGTTCGCTTATTTAGAACGGAATGTTCAAAGATGTAGAGAAGGTAAGGAATCCGAATCGGAATTGGAAAGTAAAAGAAAGTCTTATGCAGGACTTCTCGACTTGAAGGATCATTCCTAAACTAACAGCTATTGGGGGTCCACCCTACCTCAAAAATGAGGTAAAAGGATCTCGGAACCTCTCTGTTTATGGGTGTCTAAACAGTGGCTCCTAAATCCGAGAGAATGTTGGCTATACTTTTTCACGGTAGAAATGAACATAGTATTCAAATCGGAAAGAATGGTAGTTTGATCCATTAAGGACATGGATGCACTACCGATTTTTGAAAGCAGAATTATCCGATTAAAATGGAGAGAGGAATTATCCCCAGCGGAACAGAAGCTGTCGGCGAATTTTAATTTAATTTAAATAAATAATTTTGAAAAGTAGTATTTGATTTTGAAAATAATTTTAAATTTGAAGGTTTTAAGATATGAGATTAAACCGATCTCACATCCCAAATAGTTTATATAAACGAGCACCGCACCACAAACCGTGTATCTATCCCTAAGGATAGACACACCGCTCGACGGTGGGGCTCGATTAAATAAACTAGAAGATTTGTGACATCCGTTTGGTCCGCGAACCAATTTTATAAGCCGACAAATTCCCCTGCTTAATATGAAAGCATTAAACGGGGTTTATATTACTCAGGTTCTTTTAAAATTCCCTATAAGGGCAAGCCCCTATAGTTAATTACATCTTAAGTGACGGGAATCACCTAAGAAAACTCTCGATAATAATCAATAATTACGCTCTCAAGAATTTCAAAGTTTAAGTTTTCAAGGGATTGAATTTTGGAATTTCAATAGGGAATGGATCAAATTTGGAACATTTTGTTTTGGGAATCCAAAGGAAGAAAAGTAGGAGAAATCACGGATTCGAAGCGAACTTCGGTAATTTCCCGACTATCCTATTGTTTGGCTTGAGTTTAGGAAAGTCCTAATATTTATTTAAATGTTTTGATCTTGCCAATTTTAATTAATTAGGGCTTATATTTGTATGATAAAATCAAACAAATAGCCTCGAAGATGTGAGGGTTTATTGTCGTACCGGGACGACTACCTCGGAATCCTAAGACCGGTTAGGGCTTAATTTGCAATGCAAATGCACAACGAAAAGTTGAGGATTTATGTTGCACTAGGCAAACTACCTCGAAGTCCTATGGCTTGGTTATTTTAATTCTAAGAAAGTTTTGTTGAAGTAGACTCGGGTTTTCGCTGATGACGATGGCCGTGCTTGCCCACCATGCTCCGAGCTCCTTGTTGTCGCAGAGGTTTAGTTTTAGAAGTCATAAATCGGGGGATGAGAAAAGTGTTTTGGTTTAGAGAAAATCTTAATTTCCAAGTGTTTTTTGTGTTTTAATTAAAACAAATCTTAAAGTTGATTATAACGACATCGGTTAAGATCCCACGGTTCGATCCTTCCGGCATCATTATTTTTATCGGATTCACTTAGTCCAGATGAATTTGCTAAACTCAACTAAATGAGTTCCACACTTTCATTTAGACCGTAGGAAATCCCGTTAGCAACACGTAGGTTACATCATCCGAGGTATTCCCGATCATCCAACAGGACGTTTTAATTTAATTGTAATTGTAGTTTTGTGTTCTATTTGTGATTAAATTTTGAGTTGTTTTATATTTTGAAATATTGTGGCGGTGAATTTTATCTTGCAATGACTTTTAACTTAGTTTTGGTTTCGAGTTTTAGGGATTATCCTAAAGGTGTGGGTTTTCCTGCAACGAGTTGTTTATCATGCAAGAAAAGTAAGTGCAATGCGGTTAAATAAATTGCGATAATGTAAATTGCAAGAAAGTGAATTGCAATAAAATAAAAGCGTACACTGGAGGGTCTTCCCGTCATCCCAAGCTGCACTTAAAACACAATTAGAATATTTAAGCAAGTTCCTAGGTAAAGCTAAGGTAAGGGTTATGGTTTTCTACCAAATTCCTAATCCTATAGCTAGTCATTTCCTATGACGTCTAGGTTCTTGTGTTTTGGGTTTGAGGACGATTTTATTCATCAAAGAACAATTAAGTCCAATTGTTCTTATAAATGTCCTATCATATTGAGGAAGTGCTTAAAAATAATCTTAAACATCTTTTCAATATTTCTAGGATTGTTTTAAGTCCAAATGAATTTAATTATATAAATGAATTAGTCGTCCAGGGATTCAAGTTTTGTTAACTTGCTCAGTGAACTAGGACATTTGAATGTCCTATAGGTGAAGTAACATTTCATTTAATATTCTGTTTAGGAGTTATGATAACTGAAGCTTTTGAGGGTAAATTGGTGTTCAAATGATTTAATTTAAGTTAATGGGTTTAAATTTGGAATAGTGTTCAAGTTATTTTTAGATTTATTTTGGATTCCTTATGTCTTTGGTGATGTTATATTTAATTCAACTTAATTTAATTTAATTTAATTTAATCTTTAATTTAATTTAATTCAATTTAATTCAATTTAGTTTGATTTGATGTTAAATTAAATTAATTTGATTTTGATTTAATTTTAATTTAATTTGATTTAATTTTAATTTAATTTAATTTTATTTTATTTTATTTAATTTAATTTTAACTTAATTTTATTTAATTTTAATTTAATTTATTTATTTAATTTAATTTAATTTAATTTATTCATTCAATTTAATTTAATTTGTTTATTTAATTTAATTTAATTTAATCTTTAATTTAATTCAACTTTTAATTTTAATTTAATTTAATTTGATTTAATTCAATTTAATTTACTTAATTTAATTTAATTTTTAATTTAATTTAATTTTTAATTTTAATTGAAAGTTTTAAAAGAGTTTAATAATTTAATTTTAGTTTAATGATTAAGTCTTTTAATATATTTTAAATTTGAGTTATCATTTTAATTAAGAATTGAATATTAATGAGATAATCAATTTAGGGATTTTTAAATTAAAGAATAAATCTCTTCCTAAAAATATCCCTATTTTAATAATTCCAATTTTATTATTCTTCCAAATTTAATCAATTATTTAATTAAGGTTTAATTATTTTAAAATTGTTTAATGGGTTTCTACCCTTTAATTATTTAAATTTCAATCATTCAAATCAGATTAAGATCAAATATTTTATTTATTAATTTTTTTATTAAACCTAAAGTTTTAATTGAGGGTTAAAAATTTTAATTACCACTTTACCCTTTAAGCTTAATAATTTCATAACTCACTAAATTGAACTCAAATGAACTTGAAATTTTTATATGACTTCACTCATATGTCAATAAAGACATGAGAGGAGAAAATGTGATTTTTCTGTATTTAATTTATTTATATAATTATTTTTGGTGAAAAATAGAGATTTCCAAGGAAAATTTAATAACATGACCAAGGGAAAGTTTCTGTCCTTAAGAAAATTAGGGGACATTCCTAATGACCAAAGGACCACTTGGACCAATTTTGGTGATTTTTTGAATTATATTATTTTTATTATAATTATTTTAAGTTTTGGAGTGTTAATTAATTTAAAAATAAAATAAATGTTGAAAAATAAATTTTATATTTTTAAAAAATCTCTCTGATATCAAGGAAATCAAAGAATTAAATTTTGCAATTTTCTGATTTTTCTATGATTTATTATAATTATTTTAGTGAAAATGCTAGAAAATATATTTTTTTATTTTAAAATTACCCTAGAGCTTTAAAATTTAATATCTCACTAAATAGACCTAAGAAAAATATGAGGTTTGTTCCTAAGTGATTAAAATTCAAAATGTAACATTTTGGTGAATTTTATTATTTTTGTGATTTTTATTATTTTTTAATTATTAAAATATTAAAATAATATTAAAAAATCAACTTTTTTAGAAAATTGAAATTTTAATTTTCTTAAATTCCACTAATATCAGAGAGGCTCCAAAACCAATTTGGTGAATTTTTGAAAAGTATTTTGAAAGTTATGAATTTTTAAAGTTTAAAATGACTAAATGGCTTAATCAACCCAATTAGTAGGGCTAACCAAGTCCGATTGACCTCAAATTTTTATGGTGGGTTCCTCTGATCCTAAAGGTCAGTGGAGAATTAATTTCAAGTCAATTTGATGTATGGTTAGCTCTAATTAATTAGAGACCTATTTTGAGTGTTTAAGCGATTAGGGTTGTTTTAAATGAACTAACTCAAAACCTTATTTTTCCTAGGGTTCTCTGGTCATAAGGAACATCATGAAATTTTCCTAGAATTTATTTCACAACATGCTATTTATTTGAATTAAAATACTCAAAACAGTAACATGAATTTGAAAAATCATTAACTCTCCATAGGGATGACCTCTGACTTTGGAAAATTCAGGGAATGTTCCCAAATTCAGAGGCTTCAAAAGCCCTATGGTCTCATGCCATGGTGAATTGTATACATGCATGGAGAATTAAAAGTATGTAGAGAGTAAATAAATTATAAAAAATAAAATACTTGATGAAATTGAATGATTTCTTTTCCACATTATTCTCCTCCGTTCATCGAGCAAGAGGGTATTTTTATTTTATTTTTCTGATTTTTCTACACAAAGTTATGAATTTTTGACGTTTAGGGAATTAAATAAATCAAAAAATACCCTAATTTTCTATTTATCCACGCGGCGCCGCGTCAACCTCGGCAGCTCCGAAACGCCGCGTGGCACGCTCTCATTCGACGCCGCCATCTGACTCAGGGCTCCCGGGGCCTGCTGTATCGTTCCGTCTTCTGATTTGACGCGATCCTGGCCGTCCATCCACGCGTGTATTAAATGAACGACATCCGTTCATCGTCCCCAAGTGTCCTCACCCGAGAGCCGTCCACACTAAATCCCTAATATCTCGCTCGATACTCGATGGATTTTCATGTTCTTATGCTTCTATGGATTCGTCTTGAAGAGACGAACACATCTATACGGCTATCATGCATTGAAATTAAAGCATTTGAAATGGAGAATCTCTAGAAGCTCGGGATGAAGAATTAGCTCATACCTTTGCTCAGAGAAGTGTGGCTTCAATCTGAGAGTTGTTGCACCTTCGATTGGATCCTAGCAAGCTCCAGATGAAGTCTCTCGGTCGCAGTGAATTGTCTAGGTTGGATTTCGACCACGGCCGATCACAAAGCTTGGAGGCTGGAGCAACCAGGAGGCTCGGAGATGGGGCTTTTGCTGGTGGACACCTTCCCCGGTGCAGTGAAGGTGTAGAACCGATCAATTTGGGGATTGGCTCACCTGTGGAGAAGTGTCCTGGTTTTGGTCGGAATTTCAGTTGAGAAATTGGATTTTGTTAGTGGGGATTAGGGCAAATTGACACTGGGGATCAACTGCTCTAAGGGTGGAGAAGGTTTGGAACAATTTTGGCAGAGTTTCGGCAAGGTTTGTGCAACTCTCTTCTCATGGCCGTGAGGGGATCGGGTTTAAATAGAGTTGGGCTGGAGAGCCTCCGGGGATGGCCGAGGGTTGGGATCGAGCTGCTCCGGTCATGGGAAGAACGGCCATGGTGGCCATTGGGCATGGGGCGGCTCGGCAAGGTGGAATTCCAAAGTTTGGCTCCTCCCGAGGTCTCGGCCATGGTGTTTTTCGGCGATCCAGGGCGGCTGGCCGGTAGGCATGGGTCACCTTCGGGGTCGGGGAGTCCGGGGCTTGAAGTTGGTGAAGTCGATGGAGTTTGACATGTGTAAAGGCTTTGAATTAAAATGGAATGGAGAAGAGGTTATTTTGGCTTCAATTTGGTCAACCCATTGGTTTGGGTTGGGTGCACCTCCCCATGGCTGGTCTTGGGCTGAGAAGATCAGTTAGGCTAGCTTGTCAAGAGGTGGTGATGTCCTTATCCAAGAATATTTGGATTAAATCTTGGTTAAGGGGAAACATGCTTAAGGCTAATGACTTTTAGGAGATGGTTAAAGGACCTCCTCCTTTTGCCATTAATGGCATGGTCACATGCCAAACTTTCATGGCTCCATATGGCTTGTGAATGGCTCATCCTTGGCTCCATTTGGCTTGGGAAAAGCTTGGGTCAATTTCATAAAAAAAGATTTAAGAAAATTTTGATATTTTGATGGGAATTTGTATGGGGCTTGATTTGGAATTGTTTAATTGATGATTTTGAAACTTAGGGGCAATTTTGATTAAATGGATGATGAGGGGAAGTGCCATGTGGGCTTTAGATGAATTTGGGCTTTTGAATTTGAAGGAAGTGGGCTTTTAGGAAAGTTTAAGGGGAATGGGCTTTTTGATTTTAGGATGGGCATTTGGGTGAAGATTTTGTGAAGGACCTTGTCAAATAAGTGTTATAATTGGTTTAGGGATGTTCTATGAAGGGCTTGGAGTCAATTTGGTGTGATTTGGGGTTGAATTGGTTTGAATTTGGATTTATTTGGTAAGTGGGCCTATGTAGGTCAAATTGGGCTAACTTGGGCCAATGTTGGGCTAGGGTTGAAATTGATGTAAAATTAATGTTGAGAAATATTTATGGGAGTGTTTCAAAGAGGTTTTGACTTTGGTTGGGCTTTGATTTTGGGGTTTGGGCTCATTTGGGTTAGGTTTGGGTTTAGGTCAAAAAATGGGCCTTTTAGCCTTGGGTTGAATTTGAGTGGGGTTTGGGTCTAAATTTTGGGCAAATCATGTTAGTGTTTTATTTGTGGGAATGTTAAGGAAGATTTAGAGAAGATTTGGGGTTAATTGGAGTTTGAATTGGGTGAGTTTGGGTTAGGTTTGGGTCATGGGTCCAAATTAGGCTTTAAGGCCAAAAGTGAAATTGGATCCAAATGTCAATCAAATTGGACTTGAATTTGGTCTATATTGGTGTTGGGAAAGTTGAATTGAAGTTTAAAACTGAATTGGACCAGAATTTGGGTCAATTGGGTAGGTTTGGTTTTACATTGGGTTCACTTAGGGTTAAAATGGGTCAAATTGGGGTTTTGACAATGGTAGGGTAAATTGACAAAATTGGCCCATGGTGTAGTTGGAAAAAATGAAATTGGGAATATTTGGGATTTTCTGGAATTTTCTGGGAATTTTTGAAATTTTTAGATTTTTGGGTTAAAAAAGGTATTTTGGGTATTTGGAGGGTATTGGGAGGTATTTTTGGAATTTTTGGTATTTTTGGGTATGGATGATCAATTTGAGTAATGTGGAAATGTTTAAGATCAATTTTGAGGAATTTTGGGTGATTTAGGAAATTTTGAAAAATTTGGGTAATTTCGAGGGTTTTGGGTAGAGTTAGGCGGGTGTAGGGTCCGGGGGTCGAAAAATTGAAAATTTGGGAAATTGAAGATTGGGTGGATGTAAGTGGAGTGAAATCATTTTGGTTGAGCCATGAAGCCATATCAAGCCCACATGAGCCATGAAGGGACTCATTTGAGGCATTCACTATGTTGTTCCTAACCCTCTTGCGCAAGGGCTTAGGGGTTAAGGACCATCCATGTGAATCACCTACATGAGTCAGGAGGTCAAGTTGGGTATGGGTGTGTTTTAGGAAGTGTGTGAAAGTGTAGTGTATAAGTGTAGTGTGTGTGTAAGTCAGCCCCTTCACCAGACCAGGCCACCCAGGGCAGTCCTAAGGCCAAAGAGTCACTATAGGAACTCATCCTTAAACTTCCACATTTGATTTCGACCCTCTAGGTGATTAGGGGTCTATAGTCAAGTTTGTGGAGTTTGCAGGGGGTTAAGAAGTGGTTTGAGTTTCTAAAAGGTGGGTCCCAATTCTATTCCTCTAAGATAGTCAAAGGAAAAGCCTAAGGCTAGACCCTAAGCATTAAAAAGAAGAAGAGAAGACCTCATCAAAAATGAGGCAACAGCTAGCATATTTGGAAATTGATGCTCGCGAGCTCGAAGCGGACAAAATGTTATTAAGAGGATTCAACCAAAAAGGATAAATAGCCCTCGGATCAATAAAACTGCTAATGAAGACCGGTGACTTGGCAAAGACAACCGCAAAATTTCACATAATTGATTCAGAAACGTCATTCAACGCTCTACTGGGCCGACCATAGATACATGAAAACCGGATGGTACCATCATCCCTACATCAGTGCATCAAATACTATGATGGAGGAGAACAGTGCATCAAAGGTGACTTACAACCGTTCTCTGTACATGAAATTGAAATCCATGGAGATACCATAACAAATGAAGCAAAGGAAGTTCGGGACGACGAAGAACATGAAGTTCTAGTCCAACAGTCACTCACCACTCCCTTACGGCGAGATGGTGAAGGTTTCTCCACAACTCGCATCCGAGGTTGAGGCCGGGGACGAGGTCATGGCAGAGATGTTAGGACAGTTGGACAGAGGAAACCAGCCATCAATGTTGATTGGGAAGACAGTTCTGAAGAAGAAAAAGATATCAAACAAGAAGCAGCGACAATAAGTCGGAAGAAGCCGCAATTCAGGATCCCTCTCGAAGATGAAAAGAACGAAGAATATAAATCGATGTACAAGAAGATTAACCACTATGTACATACTATGACCCTGACCCCGATCCATTCTAATAAGATCGAGGGTATGGTGGTCAAAGAGGTACGTAGCGGCGGTGCAAAGCCCATCAAATTCTACTGTGGTGCTCCCTCCTCCAAAACTGAAAATAATGTACAATTTGAAGATGCTACTTCATCAGAATTAATGGAATTACCTTTTGAGTGGTACTCTCCCCATGTTCAAAATTTAATTCAGTGTGGTTTCTTACCTCGACAATGGAAAAAAAGTCAATCACAACATTTTGAAAAATTATGGAATAACTTCGGTCGTCCACCCAATTCAATACATGGTCTCGAATTCGGCACAGTAGGATCAGTTGACGATACTGAATTTTGCTTGGTTGTCACTTACGAGTCTAATGAAAACTGCATGGAAACTACAGAAGAATTTGAAGATTTACAAATTGGAGACGCTCCACCAGAATTCGAAGAAGAGATTAAATCTACAATAGATGAGTTAACGGAAGTTAACTTAGGTACTAGCGAAAAGCCTAGACCTACCTTTGTTAGCTCCTTACTCAATAAAGAAGACTCCGAAGAAATAATCAAGTTATTAATGAAATTTAAAGACTCGTTTTGCTTGGAACTACGATTAGATGCCGAGATTAGCTCCGGAGGTCGCGATCCATAAGCTAGGAGTGGATCCTACTTCTGTTCCAGTCAGACAAGGTCCCAGAAGAATGCATCTAGAAATTTAACAACAAGTCATAGCTGAAGTTAAAAAGCTAATAGACGCTAAATTTGTCTGTGAAGAACAATACCCAACTTGGCTAGCCAATGTGGTATCAGTTAGGAAGAAGAATGGTCAGATCAGAATTTTTGTGGATTTCAGAGATTTAAGCAAGGCATGTCCAAAAGATGAATTCCCTCTACCGATCCCAGAATTAATGATCGATATTGCTTCAACACATGAAATATTCTCATTCATGGATGGATCTTCAGGATAGAACCAGATAAAAATGGCTCCAGAAGATGAGAAACTTACGGCATTTAGAACCCCGATCGGAGTATATTGCTACACAGTGATGCCATTCGGACTGAAGAACGCAGGAGCAACCTACCAGAGAGCAATGATAAGAATTTTTGATGATCTCATCCACAATCAAGTCGAATGCTACGTGGACGATGTGGTCATCAAAAGCAAAGTAAAGGAAAACCACCTGTACGATTTGAGAATTGTTTTCGAACGATTAAGACAATTTAACCTTAAGATGAATCCCTTAAAATGCGCCTTCGGCGTCACCTCCGGGAAATTCTTAGGATTCGTTGTCCGACATCGTGGAATTGAAATCGATTCGGAAAAGATAAAAGCTATCTTAGAAATGCCGCCTCCCAAAACCTTAAAATAACTACGATCTTTTCAAGGAAAGCTGGCATATCTTCGACGCTTTATCTCAAACTTGTCAGGTAGGTGTCAGCCTTTCTCGGCATTAGTTAAAAAGGATGCCAAATTTATTTGGGAAGAGAAATGCCAGAAAGCCTTCGAGGACATTAAACAATATTTAATGACACCTCCTATCTAGCGAGCCTCGAGTCTCGGTGTAGACCATCGATACTTTATACCGCGGCTTTAGACGACTCTCTCGAGCCCCGTTAGCTTCGTGTCAATGATGAGGGTAAAGAAAATGCTCTTTACTACCTAAGCCATCGTTTACTTCTGACGGAAATAAAGTATCCCGCAATTGAAAATCACTATTTGGCCCTAATTTTCGCCGCTCAAAAGCTCAGGCACTACATGCTTTCTCATAAGGTCAACCTCATCTCAAAATTTAATCCATTGCAATACTTGATAACCCGTCCAACGCTTTCTAGCATACTTGCCAGGTGGTCAAAGATATTATTGCAATTCGATATAACTTTCGTGCCTCTTCGTGTCGTCAAGGGACAAGTCCTAGCAGACTTCCTCGCAGCACACCCTTTGCTGGCAGAATCCCCTCTCAATGATGACTTGCCAGATGAACAAATAATGAGTTTAGAAGACCCTGATGATCGACGTTGGGAATTATATTTTGACGGAGGATCTTCAGCACACAAAGACGAAGAATCGCAAGTGATAGTGCCCGGTAGGCAGGAATCAGACTAATCTTTATAACACCGGAGCGGGGGATGTTAAGATACTCCTACCACTTGACAAAGCCGTGTACAAACAATGAAGCAGAATACGAAGCCCTCATAACAGGACTGGAATTAACTATTCAAATGGGGATAACAAACATCAACATCTACGGGGATTCGTAGTTAATCATTCAAGAGATCGCCGGACAGTACATAATTTTAAAGCCAAGACTCGAGCAATACTTCCAGTATGCCATACAGTTGTTGGAACAGATTTCGAATGTGACAATCTACAAAATTCCCAGAAAAGAAAACGCTTTAGTAGATGCGTTAGCAGAATTTGCCTGCTTGCAAGATGAATCAGTGGAAGTGTCAGTTCACGGACGTCAGGTCCTATCACAGCTCGACATAGACACAAAACAAAAATCGAAAAAGAAAAAGAATCAGTTGCAGCAGTGACAAAAAACACAGAAGATTGGCGACAACCATTGATAGACTACCTGCAAACAAGAAAACTATCAGACGATAGGTCGTTAGCCCATCAGATCAAGAGAAGAACTCTATCCTACGCATTAATAAACAACACGTTATACAGAAGGTCTTTCGATCAGATGTGGCTAAGATGCCTAAGCGGGTCCGAGGCCCGTGAAATTGTTAAAGAGGTGCATTTAGGACTCTGTGGCCCTCACCGATCGGGTCCGAAGATGAAAATGAAAATTAAAAGACTAGGGTACTACCGGCCCTCGATGATGACCGACCGCATGAAAATCGCCAAGAGCCGTCACCAATGCCAAGTGCACGGAGTGGTTCTACACCAACCTCCAAATGTGCTACATCCGACAATTGCATCGTGGCCATTTGAATGTTTGGGCACAGATATAGTGGGTCCAATAGAACCACCATCTTCAAAAGGACATCACTTCATTCTTGCAGCTACAGATTACTTTTCCAAGTGGTCAGAGGCAGTTACACTCAGAGAAGTGAAAGCACACCACGTGCTACAGTTTTTCAAGAACCAAGTTGTTTACCATTTCGGAGAGCTGCACAGGATCATCTCAGATAATGGGTTAGCATTCAGAAGCACGCAAATCAACAATTTTGTCAGGAGACACGGAATTGAATGGAGGTATTCAATAATTTACTATCCAAGAGCAAACGGCCTGGCTGAGGCTTTTAATAAAACTCTCGTTCAAATTTTAAAGAAAACCTTGGACGATAATAAGAGAAATTGGCACGAGAAGTTATTAGAAACCTTATGGGCCTACCGGACAACCTTCAGAACTCCTACTCAAGCTACACCTTACGCTCTGGTGTATGGGTCTGAGGCAGTGTTACCCTTAGAGGTCCAACTTCCTTCACTCAGAATTGCAATTGCAAACAAAATCACGACCGAAGAGAATGCCAAATTACGACTAGAGGAATTAGAAAGCCTGGAAGGGAAAAGACTTGCAGCGCAGCAGAATTTAGAATTATACCAAGCTAAGATGGTTCAAGCCCATGACAGATTGGTCCGCTCAAGAAACTTCAAATTTGGTGACTTAGTTCTCATTCTCAATAGACCTATTCTTGCACACTGTAAGATAGGAGGAAAATTTGAACCCACATGGGAAGGACTGTTTGTGGTTGAGGCAGTCTACTCAGGAGGCTCTTACCAGCTTGTGAATTGTCAAGGAGAAAGACATGCTTCCGATCAACGGACGATACTTGAAGAAGTATTACGCTACCTGATGTTTCGAAGGAATGAATTCTTCATCCCTAGAAGCACGGGCGAAGTAATTACCTATGATTGGGTCCGAACCCAAAATAATAAAAAATGTGCTAAAATAAATAAAATCGTGATAATAAAGTTTTCCTTGTTCTCTCTTCTAAATCAAAATCTTTTTCCCGATCTTTTCCCACTTCATTCCTGTTGAATTTAAAAATATAAAATGAATAATAAAAATATATACAAAAGAAAACTTTGTCTTCAATAAACATTTTCTTAATGTTCTTGTTCTTAGTACAGCCCCTGATCCTTTTCCTAGTCTTTTCGCAGGGAAATGTCGAACGGGCGGTTGGTCCTGAACTTTAGAAATGGCGTAAGCCTTGCACTCGACCAAAAGAGGGTGAAAGATGGAGCGATAGAAGAGATTGACTCAGACTTCGCACCAACGAAGCCCGCAAACGAGGAAAGTGACTCGGGTCCCGAGTTGACCGAGAGGAACCGCCCGAGTCGGACGAGAATGAAAGTGGGTGGCCCAAGCCACCAACCCGGCTGCAAGAAAAGGAAAACAAACACTGAAGAGGACAAGAGAATCAAGTCTGTAGTCGCTACAGCAGAGGGCAGGCTTGTCAGCGCTGCACCCGCAGAGATTCAGGAAGTACGAAGAGCTACTCTCACAGCAACTCAGCGAAGAAATAAAAATCGCCGTATCCGCAAGATGTTAACTTAACTAACAGCGGACCAGCACGACGAGGTAGTCGCTAATACCAGTGCATATACTTCAAGGATACTGGTTCGCCAGGAACCTGGAGAAAGGAGGCCAAATCCTAGGATAACAGAAGAGACCAGGGAAATCTCAAGAAGATCAGAAGAAGGAAGGCTACCACGCCACCGGATAAAGCCACCAGTAATGCATAACCTTGTTGCAGAAGCAACCCCGAGGATGTCCCGACGGAGACCATCCCCGAGGAGCCGAGGTATGCGGGAGAACGCGAAGGGATTGAGCCATATATCCCACGAGACGTCACTGGGCCCGGCCATTTGCAGCATTATTCCGAATACGAGCTAGAAAGAATGCGGAATGTCGAGAAGCAAACTTTTGAATACTTCGAGAGAATTAGAGGCAGGAGGATCAATATACTAGAAGGCCTCGAGCTACATACAAAAGTCTTCTCAGAATACAAACAACAACAAATCGTGGACTGCATCCGGGATTTAAAAAGAATGGGTCGAGCAGGCCGCCTAAGAGAAAACACCTACTCGTAACCCCGGAGATGGATGTCAGGGAAAGGGAGAATTACAATACAATGTGGATGCTGCTACAACTTCGCAGAAGAGAGGAAGGGAAACCCACCAGGGATACTCCGTCATGGCAAGGTAGATCCAATGCCATTGGTCATCAAAAGGATGGTAAAGAGAATGATAACATGGAGGGTAATCGCCGCAGATTGCATACCCAACAGCTTGCATCATTAACATTTACAAGAAGGGTGATCGCATACCCCCGCACATAGATCACCATGACTTTGTCGACCTTTCGCACAGTTTCTTTTCTGAACGGATGTAATATCATGTTCGGATCTGACCTCCAGAGAGCAAGCCCAGGTGAGTTCCGAGGGCCAGTAAAGATACCATTACCGGTAGGTTCCGTCATGATACTAAAGGGCAACGGAGCAGATGTCGCTAAACATTGCATACCAGGAGTACCAATGAAGCGGATCTCAGTTACTTTCGAAGGATGGATGACAGGAAAGCACCTTACCACTTCCAGCCAGACCTAAAGCTAGAGAACCTCCAGCCTTACGAGCTGTGAGTTACATGGAAAATATCACACCTCCAACGTACATCCATACGGCATCCTTGCCAAGGATGGCTTGGAAGGTGATGTTATTGACCATGTACCTCACTATTTAGACATGGATTTTTGACAGATGCCTTTTTGGATGGATCGACAAAGATCATACATAGTCCGTTTTGAGTCTACATGGATTGTATGACATGTATTCCAGATCAAGTTGTATGATGTATCTTTGACATGATTGGAATGAAAGTGACCATGTCACAATTTTGGCCTTCACCTCTTTTGTGCAAGTTGACTTGAAAACTCCATTAAAGTTAAATGAACTTCGAACGAAGAATAGAAAAGAAACAAAGAGAATGAAAGAAAACTTTCCTTAAAAAAAAATCTAAAGAAAATGAGAAACACCAAATTCACATGAACATTAAATGAATGATAAAATAAATTTGAATCGTTAAAGGACAAACAAAACAAATACAAATCTCAATCAAATTTCAAATTTAATCATCCAGATTTCAAATCAAATCTCAATCAAATTCAAATTCAACCTTCCAGATCTCAAATCAAATCACAATCAAATTCAAACTCAATCTTCCACATCTGAAATCCAATCTGTTCTACTCTTTCCCTTGTCTGGGATGGAAGCGGTTGATTCCATTGACACCGAGCCATGAGGTTTTCAATTCGAATCTAATGGCGAGGAATTGTATCCAATCCAAACCAGCAACTTTCGATCAACTCTTTTGAATGGAATATGTAACATCCACATGTTACTTCCTAACCTGTTTCTTTCCACAAAAAAAAAATCTTTCACAACTCTCATGAATATCCTAAAACACCAAAATTCCACACTTTTCAAATCAACACTACAAATATTTGCAAAATCAATTACCATTCAAAATCAAATTCTTGGGGTTGAGGATTTTACATCCGAGACTGCATTGCTTTAGGATTCTTTCCCTATTGCAATGAAATAGATCAAAATCAAATTTTTGGGGTTGAGGATTTTACATCCGAGACTGCATTGCTTTAGGATTCTTTCCCTATTGCAATGAAATACATCAAAAATTAAATTCTTGAATTTGAGGATTTTACATCCGAGACTGCATTGCTTTAGGATTCTTTCCCTATTGCAATGAAATACATAAAAACTCAAACTTTTGGGGTTGAGGATTTTTTACATCCGAGACTGCATTGCTTTAGGATTCTTTCCCTATTGCAATGAAATACATCAAAAATCAAATTCTTGGGGTTGAGGATTTTACATCCGAGACCGCATCGCTTTAGGATTCTTTCCCTATCGCAATGAAATACATCAAAATCAAATTCTTGGGCCGAGGATTTTACATCCGAGACTCGCATCGCTTTAGGATTCTTTCCCTATCGCAATGAAATACATCAAAAATCAAATTCTTGGGGTTGAGGATTTTACATCCGAGACTGCATTTCTTTAGGATTCTTTCCCTATTGCAATGAAATACATCAAAACTCAAACTTTTGGTGTTGAGGATTTTTTACATCCGAGACTGCATTGCTTTAGGATTCTTTCCCTATCGCAATGAAATACATCAAAAATCAAATTCTTGGGGTTGAGGATTTTACATCCGAGACAGCATTGCTTTAGGATTCTTTCCCTATCGCAATGAAATACATCAAAATCAAATTCTCGGGGTTGAGGATTTTACATCCGAGACTGCATTGCTTTAGGATTCTTTCCCTATTGCAATGAAATACATCAAAAATCAAATTCTCGCGGTTGAGGATTTTACATCCGAGATTGCATTGCTTTAGGATTCTTTCCCTATTGCAATGAAATACATCAAAACTCAAACTTTTGGGGTTGAGGATTTTACATCCGAGACTACATTGCTTTAGGATTCTTTCCCTATTGCAATGAAATACATCAAAATCAAATTCTTGGGGTCGAGGATTTTACATCCGAGACCGCATCGCTTTAGGATTCTTTCCCTATCGCAATGAAATACATCAAAATCAGACTTTTGGGGTCGAGGATTTTACATTCGAGACCGCATTGCTTTAGGATTCTTTCCCTATCACAATGAAATACATCAAAATCAAACTCTTGAGGTTAAGGATTTTACATCCAATACCACATTGCTCTGAGATCTCTCCTCATTGTAATGATTCAATCCAATCAATTCAATTTTCTTTTGAGGTTGAAGATGTTACATCTAAAACCAAAAAATTCCATTTTTCTTTTCAAGTTCAAATCCCTTCAAATTAATCTTAACAAAACTTCAATCTAAATTTAAACTCAAACTAAAATATGAGCTCACACATCAAAACTTAAAATGAAACAAAATAAAATCTAAATCGAAATTCCCCCAGATCATGCGATTTGGGATTCACCTCCTTTTCCTTTCCCTGGTGAGAGTTCAGGAATCTCCAGTCTCAGAGATATACTTGACACTCCCCAACGGAAACTCTTCTATTTCGTCCTAAAGTTTGTCGCTTGGACATCTGTGTTGGTTTCGTTGATCTTTTTGGTCAACGCCAATACGCGCGGTGTGCTTGGTTAGCACACCACACCTATCGGGGGTCCATTTGTCGACCTCATTTTCGATGAGGTCTTCTCCTCTCTTTAGTACTTAGGATCTAGCCTTAGCTTTTCCTCTCGACTATCTTAGAGGATTAGAATCGGGACCCACCATCCTGGAAATTCAAACCACTTCTTAGGTCCCTACAAACTCCACAAACTTCGACTCATAGACCCCTAATCACTTAGAGGGTCGAAATCAAATGCGGAAGTTTAAAGGATGGGTTCCCATAGGACTCTTCGGCCTTAGGACTACCCCCGGGTGGCCCGGTTTGGTGAGGGCCGACTTACACACACTTTACACTTGTACACTACACTTTCACACACCTCCTAAAACCACACCCATACCCAACTCGACTTCCCGACTCATGGAGTCGATTCACACTGGATGGTCCTTAACCCCTAAACCCTCGCGCAAAGGGTTAGGAACAACATAGTGAATGCCTCAAATGAGTCCCTTCATGGCTCATGTGGGCTTGATATGGCTTCATGGCTCAACTAAACTGATTTCATTCCACCTACTTTCACCCAATCTTCAATTTTCCAAATTTTTAATTTTTGACCCCCGGGACCCCGGACCTGCCTAGCCTACCCAAAACCCTTGAATCTACCCAAATTTTCCAAAAATCTCCAAATCACCCAAAATTCCTCAAGAAATATCCCAAACATTTCCACATCACTCAAATTGACTATCCATAGCCAAAAATACCAAAAATTCCAAAAATACCTCCCAATACCCTCCAAATAGCCAAAATGCCCCTCTAGACCCAAAAATCCAAAAATTGAGAAAATTCCCAGAAAATTCCAGAAAATTTTAAATATTCCCAATTTCATTTTGTTCAACTACACCATGGGCTAATTTTGTCAATTTACCCCACTTTTGTCAAAACCCCCAATTTGACCCATTTTAACCCAAAATGAGCCCAATGTTAAACCAAACCTACCCAATTGACCCAAATTATGGTCCAATTCAATTCTAAACTTCAATTAAACATTCCCAACCCCAATCTAGACCAAATCCAAGCCCAATTTGATTGACATTTGAATCCAATTTCACTTTTGGCCTTAAAGCCCAATTTGGACCCATGACCCAAACCTAACCCAAACCAAACCAATTCAACTCCAATTAACCCCAAATCTTTTCTAAGCCTTCCCTAACATCCCCAAAAACAAAACAATAACATGATTTTCCCAAAATTTGGATCCAAACCCCACTCAAATTCAACCTAAAACCAAAAGGCCCAATTTTGACCTAAATCCACCCCTAACCCAAATGAGCCCAAATCCCAAAATCAAAATCCAACAAAAATTGAAACCTCTTTCAAACACTCCCATAAAATATTTCCCAAAATCAATTTAACATCAATTTCAACCCTAGCCCAACATTGGCCCAAGTTAGCCCAATTTGACTTACATAGGCCCATTTATCAAATCAACCCAAATTCAACCCAATTCAAACCTAAATCACTCCAAACTTGTTTCAAATCAATCATGACACATCCTTAAGCCAATCCCAACAATTATTTGGCCCAAGCCTTTACCAAAATTTCATCCTAAAATCCATTTTAAAATCCAAAAGCCCACTTCCCTAAACCATTTTAAAAAAGCCCATCTTCACTAAATTTCAATAGGCCCAAAGCCCACATGACAATCATATATCATCATCCATTTGATAAAACTTTCTCCTAAGTTCTAAATCCATGATAAAATAAATCCAAATCAAGCCATATGCCAAATCCCATCAAATCACCCCTAAATTACCAAAATTTTTAAAACCTTTTTCATCAAATTGACCAAACTTTTCCCCAAGCCAAAGGTGAGCCATGAAGCCATGCCTGAGCCCCATGGGAGCCATGAGAGCCATGGAATCTACTTTCCACCTCACCAAACCATTAATGGCAAGAGAGGGGATCTCTTTCTGAAACCCTTTTAAACCCTTTTTCACCTTAAGCATGTCACACACTAAACCATGCTTAGCCACCTCACCTTGGATGGAGACTTCACCACTCCTTCTAAGCTAACCTAAATGATTCCCTCAGCTCAAAATCAGGTCTTGGGGAGGTGCACCAAGCCTATTTCCATGGGTTGACCCAAACCAAGCCAAAATAAGCCTTCTCCCATTCCATTTAAATCAAACTCCTTTACACATGTCCATAGCCAATTGATTGCACTAAACCCCACCCGACCCACCCGAACAAGATGGTGACCAAGTGCTCGGCCGGCCAGCCACCGAGCCGCCGGAAAACACCATAGCCGAGACCTTGGGAGGAGCCAAACTTTGGAATTCCACCTTGCTGAGTTGCCCCATGCCCAGTGGTCATTGCAGCTGTTCTTCTCTTGCCAAGAGCAGCTAATCCCAAGCCCTAATTCCCCCTGGGAGAGCCTCCAGCCATGCTTATTTAAACCCCACCCCTCTCGACCATGGAAGAGGTGCTGAATGAACCTTAAGGAAACTCTACCAAAATCACTCCAGACTCTCCCCACACCTAGAGCACTTGATCCCCACTGTCCTCCTGCCCTAGTCCCCACTAATTGAGCTCAATTTTGGTGCTCAATTCTCGAGCCGAACAGACATTTCCAAATCCTCCACCAAAGTCAAATTAAACTCACCTACACCTGCACAAGGTCAAGAGGAGAAGTTCCCCGGTGAAAGCCCCCTCTCTAGGCCACCCATCTGTTCCAGACTCCAAAGGTTGGAATCAGGCTTAGTCAAAATCATACCTAGACAATTCACTAGGCTAGGAGACTTCATCTGGAGCTTGCTTCGACTCAATCGAAGGGGACACAACCCTCAGATCAAAACCACACTTCTCTGAGCAAAGGTATGGTCTCACTCTTCTTCCCAAACTTCTGAACATTCTCCATTTTTATTGAGTCAATTTCATGCCACATAAACCGTATGGATGTGTTCGTCTTCTCGAGACAAGTCCATAGAGCATAAGAACGTTTAATTTGGTCAAGTATCGAGTGAGATCTTAAGCCTAGAAGATGGACGGTTCTCGGGCTAGGAGGCTTGGGGACGATGAACGGATGCCGTTCATTCAATACGCGAGCGGATGGACGACTCAGATCATGTCGGATCAGCTGATGATACGCGGAAGGCGGGACCCAGGCTGCTGACTCAAGTGGCGGCGTCAAATAAGAGCTCGCCGCGTGGCCGTTCAGAGATGCCGAGGATGACAGGGCGTCGTGCTGGATAAGTATGAAATTAGGGTATTTTTGATTTATTTAATTCCCTAAACTTCAAAAATGCATAACTTTGTGTAGGAAAATCAAAAAAAAAAAAATAAAAATACCCTCTTGCTCAGTGAACAGAGGAGAATAATGTGGAAAAGAAATCATTTAATTTCATTGAGTATTTGATTTTTAATAGTTTATTTACTCTCTGCACTATTTCAATTCTCCATGTATGTATACAATTCACCATGGCATGAGACCATAGGGCTTTTGAAGCCTCTAAATTTGGGAACATTCCCTGAATTTTCCAAAGTCAGAGGCCATCCCTATGAAGAGTTATTGATTTTTCAATTCTAGGTCACTATTCCGAATATTTTAATTCCAATAATTAGCATGTTGTGAAATAAATTTTAGGAAAATTTGGTGATGTTTCTTATGACTAGAGGACTCTAGGAAAAATAGGTTTTGAATTAATCCACTTGGAATAACCCTAAATGGCTTAAACACCCAAAATAGGTCCTTAATTAATTAGAGCTAATCATACATCAAATTGACTTGAAATCAATTCTCCACTAACCTTTAAGATCAGAGGAACTGACCATAAAAATTTGAAGTCAATTGGACTTGGTTAGCCCTACCAAATGGGTTGATTAAGCCATTTAGCCAACTTAAATTTTAAAAATTCATAACTTTCAAAATACTTTTCAAAAATTCACCAAATTGGTTTTGGAGCCTCTCTGATATCAGGGGAATTTAAGAAAATTAAAATTGCAATTTTCTAAAAAGTTGATTTTTTGTATTATTTTAATATTTTTAATAATTAAAAAATAATAAAAATCACAAAAATAATAAAATTCACCGAAATGTCATATTTTGAATTTTAATCTCTTAGGAACAAACCCCATATTTTTCTTAGGTCTCTATGATGAGATATTAAATTTTAAAGCCCTAGGGTAATTTTAAAATTAAAAAATGTATTTTCTAGCATTTCCACTAAAATAATTCTAATAAATCGAAGAAAAATCAAAAAATTACAAAATTGGTTCTCAGGTTTCCTTGATATCGAGAGATTTTTGAAAAATATAAAATTCATTTTTCAATCATTATTTTATTTTTGAATTAATTAATACTCCAAAAATTAAAATAATTATAATAAAAATAATATAATTCAAAAAATCACCAAAATTGGTCCAAGTTGTCCTCTGGTCATTAGGAATGTACCATAATTTTCTTAAGGACAGAAACTTTCCCTTGGTCATGTTGTTGAATTTTCCTTAAAAATCCTTATTTTCCACAAAAAATAATTATATAAATAAATTAAATACAGAAAAATCCCATTTTCTCCTCTAATGTCTTGATTGACATATGAGTGAATTCACATAAAAATATCAAATTCATTTAAGCTCAATTTAGTGAGTTATGAAATTAGTAAGTTAAAGGGCAAAATAGTAATTAAAATTTTAACCTACAATTAAAATTTTATGTTTAATTAAAAGGGTGGGTAAAATATTTGATACTAAGTTGATTTTGGATGTTTGAAACTTAGGTATTAAAGGGTAGAAATCTACCAAACAATTTAAAAAACAATTAAAATAAACCTTAATTAAATAATTAATTAAATTTGGAAGAATAATAAAAAAATTGGAATTATTAAAATGGGGATATTATTAGGAAGAAATTTATTCTTTAATCTAAGAATCCCTAAATTAATCACCTCAATAATGTTCAATTCCTAATTAAAATGATAATCCAAATTCAAAATTTAAAATGCTAAAAACTTAATCATTAATTTAAATCAAAGTAAATCCTTCTAAAATTTCAATTAAATTAATACTTTAACAATTAAAATTAAATCTTTAAAAAAAAAAAACATAAAAAAAATAAAAAAATAATAAAATTAAAACTAAAAATAAAATTAAGTTAAAATTTAAATTAAATTAAAATCTAAAATAAAATTAAATTAAAATTTAATTAAATCAAAGTTTAAAATCAAATTAAATTAAATTAAATTAAAATTAAAATTCAAATTAAATTAATTTAAATTAAATTAAATCACATTAAATTAAATTAAATTAAAACATATTAAATTAAATTAAATTAAATAAAAAAATATATAATAATATAATAAAAAAACAATAAGTTAAAATTAAATTAAATAAATAAAATTAAAATCGAAACTAAATCAAATTAAATTAAATTAAAGTTAAATTAAAATTAAGTTTAATTAAATATAACATCACTTAAGACATAAAAGAATTCAAAAATAAATTTAAAACAACTTGAACACTATTCCAAACTTAAACCCATTGATTGAAATTAAGTTAAAACAGAAATCATTTGAACATTAATTTGCCCTCAAAAGCTCATGATGTCATAATTCTTAAACGGAGTGTTAAGTGAAATGTTATTTCACTCATAGGATATTCAAATGTCCTAGTTCACTGGGCAAGATAATAAAACTTGAACTCCTGGATAATTGATTCATTATATAATTAAATTCTCTTGGACTTAAAACAATCCAAAAAGTATTGAAAAGATGTTTAAGATTCGTCTTAAGCACTTCCTCAGTAGGATAGGATGTTTATAAGAACAATTGAACATAATTGTTCTTTGATGAAGAAAATTGACCTCAAACCAAAACACAAGAACCTAGACGTCATAGGAAATGACTAGCTATAGGATTAGGAACTTGGTAGAAAACCATAACTCTTCCCTTAGCTTTACCTAGGAATTTTGCTTTAAATGCTTAAATATTCTAAATTGTGTTTAAGTGCAGCCTGGGATGACGGGAAGACCCTCCAGGTACGCTTTTATTTTATTGCAATTTACCTTCTTGCAATTTACTTTATTGCAAATGCACTTTACTTTTCTTACATGATAAACAAGTGTTGCATGAAAACCCATACCTTTAGGATAGTCCCTAAAACTGAAACCAAAACTAAATTAAAAGTCATTACAAGATAAAATTCACCGTCACAACATTTCAAAATATAAAACAACTCAAAATTTAATCACAAACAGAATATAAAACTACAATTACAACTAAATTAAAACGTATTGTTGGATGCTCGGGAATACCTCGGATGATGTAACCTACGTGTTGCTAACGGGATTTCCTACGGTCTAAATGAAAGTGTGGAACTCATTCAGTTGAGTTTAGCAAATTCATCTGGACTAAGTGAATCCGATAAAAATAACGATGCCGGAAGGATGGAACCGTGGGATCTTAACCGGTGTTGTTATAATCAACTTTAAGATTTGTTTTAATTGAAACATAAAACACTTGGATTTTAAAACTTCTCTAAACCAGAACACTTTCCTCATCTCTTGATTTTTAATCTTCTAAAATTAAAACTCTACAACAACAAGGAGCTCGGAGAATGGAGGGCAGCACGGCCATCGTCATCAACAAAACCTGAGTCTACTTCAGCAAAACTTTCTTAGAATTAAATAACTAAGTCATAGGACTTTGAGGTAGTATGCCTAGTGCAACATAAATCCTCAACCTTTTATTAGGCATTTGCATTGCAAATTAAGCCCTAACCGGTCTTAGGATTCTGAGGTAGTCGTCCGATACGACATAAACCCTCACATCTTCGAGGCTATTTGTATGATCAGGTCATACGAATATAAGTCTTAATTAATTAAAATTGGCAAGATCAAAACATTAAATAAATATTAGGACTTTCCTAAATTCAAGCCAAACAATAGGATAGTCGGGAAATTACTGAAGTTCGCTTCGAATCTGTAATTTCTCCTACCTTTCTTCCTTTTGGATTCCCAAAATAAAATGTTCCAAACTCAATTCGTTCCTTATTGAAATTAAAAAATTCAATCCCTTGAAAACTTAAACTTTGAGATTCTTGAGAGCAGAATTATTGATTATTATCGAGAGTTTTCTTAAGTGATTCCCGTCATTTAAGATGTAATTAACTATAGGGGCTTGCCCTTATAGGGAATTTTAAGAACCTAGGTAATATAAACCCTGCTTAATTCATTTATATTAAGCAGGGGAATTTGTCGGCTTATAAAATTGGTTCGCAGACCAAACGGATGTCACAAATCTTCTAGTTTATTTAATCGAGCCCCCATCATCAAGTATTGTGTCTATTCTTCGGGATAGATACATAGCTTGTGATGTGGCGCTCATTTATATAAACTATTTGGGATGTGAGATCAGTTTGATTTCATATCTTAAAACTTTCAAACTTAAAATTATTTTCAGAATCAAATGCTACTTTCTAAATTATATATATACATATATATATTTAAACCAAATTTAACACCTAAAAAATAAGCCTTACAGGTGATGACAATGACGAGGCTACAAATAGTGATTAGTAGCTTTATTTACCTCTGAGATGTGCTGATTCTGTCGTTAGTTTATTTTTTGTTTGCTAGTGTTATTTGTTGTTTGTTGTTTGTTGCTTGTTAGTGTAGATTTGTTTATGAAACTTTGTGTGGATTGTTGGATGTTGAGACTGTTTTAGATATTTAGTGTATTGTGTTGAAGACTGAAATTTGGATGAATTAATGTTTATTTATGTTTCAGCCTACTGTTTAGTATTCTTAAATATTAGTAATATTGTTCTGTTTTTGTTACTATTATGAGTGTAATCATTTAAGTCAGCTACTGATACAAAAAAAAATGATGAGCCTGCTTACTTTTATATATGCTTCGTTATTTCAGTAATATTCATAAAAAACATGTGTAAAAGTAAATTTTTCTTTTTAGACTGTTTTTACATACTTATTAAAATTTCTTTTTAAATTATACATTTCTTTCTCTCATACTTTAATTTTTTTTTCATGATATACCAAAACTTAAGTTTGGGGGAAGGGAAAATTCATGCAAATTTAAATTATATTTGTTCTTAATGAACTAATATTTTCTAAAAAAAATATTAACATAACATAAGGAATGAAGAATCAATTTAAGATCATTTAAATTTTTGAAATTATAAATAATTTAGTAGACTTAACAAAAATTTTAAAAACTTTGATTGATTTTAAGAATAGAATTATTCAACTTAAAGAAGAGTAAGATTAAGAAAATTTTCTATTCATAGTAGAAATAATTCAATTTTAAAAGTATTAAGAAATCAAAAATTATAACTTGAAAAAGAAAAAGATTGAAATTCTTTTTAAAATCTATTCATGTTATAGTAATTAAGTGAAAATGTATAAGTTTGAAAATATAAGTTAAGAATAGCAAAGTTTAAAACCATTAACAAAGCTATCCAGATATAGTAATCCTCTCTGTAAAAAAAAAAAAAGAAACAGAGAAGAGAGAGGAGAAGCTTGAGGAGATGCCTAATCAAAAATTGGCTTCACCCGAATTAGCTTATAAGAAAAAAACTGATTACATATTTTACTTAATTTTATGCATGTATCTTTATTAGAAAAGATTTTCATGAAAATCTTTTTCTTGTAATAATTTATGTGATCTTAATATAATAAACTATAATTATTTTAGAAGTGAATGAAAATTT
The DNA here is from genome assembly GCA_022702705.1 of Papilionanthe hookeriana x Papilionanthe teres. Taxonomy (NCBI): domain Eukaryota; kingdom Viridiplantae; phylum Streptophyta; class Magnoliopsida; order Asparagales; family Orchidaceae; genus Papilionanthe; species Papilionanthe hookeriana x Papilionanthe teres. Next base: position 133,167,185 of record CM040428.1, on the reverse strand, counting down.
TTTAAAATCTTATGATTTGGTAGTTAAATATTCTTTAAATTCTTAAAATTAAACCTAGCTTGTTAAAAGCTGTTAATGATTTACTAAAACCTTTATAAAATAAAACATTATAAGAAATCTTAAATATTTACCTTTTATTCCAATTGTTATACATTTTATATAGTAAAAAGGGTTACTTGAGGACAAGTAACGTTTAAGTTTTGGGGATTTTGATCCATGAAAAAATACCTAATTTTATGTCTTGATTTTATCAAATTTTTAAGGATATTATACTTTAATGAAAGGTATTTTTGTGTTTTGAATGTAGGTGATGCAAAAATTTTCAAGAAGGAAAAAAATGAAAAAGGAGAAAAAAGGAGTAAAAATGGAACCAAAATGCAAAATTGTCAAAATAATTGGCCTGACGCCTAGGCGCCAGAATCCAGCGCCTAAGCGCCCGTTCGATACAAAATTCTGTAAGATTTTTGATGACTTTTGGACAGCTATTTTGACGGTGTTAGCGGTTATTGGACCATCTAGAAGATTGGCAGTTATTCCTGGATTATAGGACATGTGATACATTGTATTTGGATGCTTGGAAATGGTTAGGATCGCGAAGAGGTAAGATCCAAAGTGAAGAGGTGCGAAGAACTGGACACAGAGTCCGGCGTCTAGGCGCCAGAGTCCGGCGCCTAGGCACCAGATTCCGGCGCCTAGGCGCCAGACACACCTTCTAGAAGATTCATTGAACATGGACACATTTTGAAGAGGTGCCTCAAGGCAACCCTTGAAGCCTATAAATAGGAGGCTACTCCTTCAGAGAAAAACGCCCAGGCACAAGCCTAAAAACCACCAACGCCCAACCTAGACCCATAGTTCCATTTAGAGAGAGAAATTATAGAAATATTTTAAGGGCCATATTTATAGTTTCTTTTATTAATTATGAGTTTATTTTAGAGTTTGTATTAAGTGTATTTGAAGAGTTAGTACTTTTGAAGTCTATTTACTTTGGAGTCAGAAGAATTCAGAGGTTCAGTTGGAGAAACACTTGAGATAAGTATTTGTATTTTGATTCAAAGTTTTATTTATATGTTTTGTTGTTTAAAATCAATGTGTTCTGAGTAGTTACTTTACTTTCTTCTTTCAATTATGAAAAGAAAAATAAGATAATAAAAATTCGTTGAAGAATTAAAAACTATATATATTTTTTAAACATTGTAATGATATTAATACCGGATCTTAATTTACTATTTAAATTGGCCATTTAAATTGTTAAAATCTGTTAAAGAGTTTTGAAACCTAGAAGGAGATGATTTCTTAACTAGTAGATATCACAAGAATCCTTGGGTAGTCGAAGGCCTTGCACGGGTTATTCAAGGTGAAGTGTAAATAAATAAAAAGATATTATTTAATGGGCATAGAATTGATAAAGTTTTAGAGTGACAGGCTAAATTTTTGTAATTTGGCTTATAGAGAAGGAAATGATCACTAGTAGGGCCGACCATAGCCACCCTTGGACATCTAGTATTGTGAGCCTAGATTAACCGAGTCTACTAACAATACATCCAGACCTGATCTATAGATTAGCCAATGTTCTTTATACTATCGAGCGAAGGTAAAGAATAGGAATGCTTCTATTTGGCACAATACCATAAATTTATATTCTTTACGAATATTTCATTATCTAAGAAGTCTTGGACTAATTGAAAGGAAGAAAGTTGTTTACTTATTTTTATTTTCATCAATCATTAATTTATTACTGCTTTATTTCTGCATATAGTAAATTAAATATCAACTTTTTAACTTTAAAAGAAATACATAAAATAAAATCAAAATATTTTTAAAAAAATCTATAATCCTCCTCATGGGATCGATACTGGGGTCTTTATTTAAAGCCCTATATTACTTGAAGCGATACGTATACTTGCGTAGTACCTCTAGTGTAAAATATTTTTCATAAAATGATATTTATATATACTAGCTGCTATTATTATTTGAGTCAAAGTATTGGTTATAACATATTTTTGATAGCATAAATTACTCCATTGTTTGGTGATTGCAAACAATGTTTTTGATGCATTGTTGCGGATCGAGGGTCAATGCTCGGACACAAAATAGAAGATTGCATCACTTTCAAGAGTTGGCTTGATGATAATCTCCGGAAAAGGAACATAATGATCCCAAAGGAATACATGAAGGAACCCTAAAAAGAAGGTTTCGTCAATGTTATTTTAATGGATCCTATTGTTCCAATAGACCCTTACACGACTAACGATGGGTGGAGTACCGTTTGGACAAAGTTTTCGAAGAAAGTTTTGGATCATATCCAGACCACTTCGATGCGCGCTTCAACTCAGAGTTCGAAACCTATCGAGCTGGCACTATCACTTGCAATTGAAGAACCACCCAGAAGGAGGAGAAGATCGTGAAAGTGAAGAAGACCGAGGATCCGAAGGGTAGACTAGGGGCTGCTTATCCTAGGATGGTTGTTTCTGATTCAGGGGAGAAATCCCTCAGACCTCTGACTCTGTATGATTATTTGCTCGCCCCGGCAGGATCTTATAATGATAAGAGTTATGGTGTTGACTACATTTTGACTGTTACTAACAATTATGTAACTAGCGACAACTGACCTAATCCGGATCTCGATTTCAATACAAATAACGATTCTTGAATCATACAAAACCTCGACGACCACGACGAAGGAGAAGACGTTCACAATGATGGCTACGAGAACTCAACAAGCAACGAGTCCATTTGTGAATTCCGAGGAACTCCAATCACAATAGAATTAGAGCAATCAGATTCTGAAGCAACTGCAAAAGAGCCAGTCGTTCCAATTCAAGCGGAGACACAGACAGATTCAGCACCAGATGCAGAAGAAATAACTGAAGTTAAACTAAGAAGTGGAAAAGTTCTACCCTCTAGAATGGGTCCAAAGGATAAAGAAAAACAGGTGGTTGCTCAGGAAGAGCCAACCCCAGCAGAGGAATTACCCATTCGGGAAGAGACTGAAGAGCCTGGTAATAAAGTGGACTATAACGTGCTAGCCCATCTTAGGAAGCTCCCAGCCAACCTGAGCATCTACTACTCTCTGATCCTGTCGAAGGAGATGAGAGAAACTCTGATCAAGGTTTTATTTGATCCAGAAATTTTCTTAGCTCAAATGGCCGATAATTCCTTAGACGAGGTTTGCTCGTTAAAAGAACATTGAGGTGTTACCTTTACAGACAATGATCTGCTACTTGGAATAGCTGATCACAACTAACCGTTATACATTTCAGTCATTATTGGAAAGTTAATGCTCTCCAGAGTGTTGGTTGATCCGGGAGCATCAATCAACATAATGAATCTTTGGACGCTAGCATAGTTGGAAATTGATGCTCGCGAACTCGAAGCAGACAAGATGTTAGTAAGAGGCTTCAATCAGAAAGGAGAAAGAGCCCATGGATCGATAACACTATTGATGAAGACCAGTGATTTTGCAAAGACAACCGCAAAATTCTATATAATTGATTCTGAGACATCATTCAACACCTTACTGGGTCGGCTGTGGATCCATGAGAAATGGATTGTACTGTCTTCTCTGCACCAGTGCATAAAATATTATGAAGGAGGAGAATGATGTATCAAAGGTGACCTGCAATCGTTCTCCGTACACAAAATTGGAATTCACGAAGATGCAGCCTACTACGTGCCTCCAAAAAAGACAATCATCTCCAGAAATACCACACAAAATGAAGCAAAAGAAGTTCGAGATGATGGAGAACCTGAAATTCTAGTTCAACAGTTACTCACCACTCTCTTACAGCGAGATGGTGAAGGTTTCTCCAGAACTCACACCCAAGGTCGACTCCGGGGGCGAGGTCTTGGAAGAAATGGTGGAACAGTTGAACAAAAGAAACTGGTCATCGATGTTGATTGGGAGAACAGTTCTGAAGAAGAAGAAGTCAAGAAAGAAGTAGCGACAATAAGTCAGAAGAAAACCCAATTCAAGTTGTCTCTCGAAGAAGAAAATAATGAAGAATACAAATCAATGTACGAGAAGATTAACCACTATGTGCATACTATGACCCTGACCCTGATCCATTCTAATAAGGTCGAGGGTATGGTGGTCAAGGAAGTGCATGGTGGCGGTAATAAGCCAATCAAATTCTACTGTGGTGCTTCTTCTTCCAAAACTGAAGACAATTCGAAGATGTTACTTCATCTGAATTAATAGAACTACCTTTTGAGTGGTACTCTCCCTGCGTTCAAAATTTGATGCAATGTGGAGAATTACCTAAGCAATGGACAAAAGGTCGATCACAACACATTGAGAGATTATGGAATAATGCCAGTCGGCCTCCCAATTCAAAACATGGTCTCAGATTCAGCACAGTAGGATCAGTTGATGATACGAAATTTTGCTTGGTTGTCACTTGTAAGCCTAATGAAGACTACCTGGAAGCTTTAAATGATCTTGAAGATCTACCAATTGGAGATGCTCCACTAGAATTGGAAGAAGAGATTAAATCTACAATAGACGAGTTAATGGAAGTTAACTTAGGTACTAGCGAAGAGCCTAGGCCGACCTTTGTTAGCTCCTTACTCAATAAAGAAGACTCCAAAAACATGATCAAGCTACTAATGGAATTCAAGGACTGTTTTGCTTGGAGTTATGATGAAATGCTAGGATTATCTCGAAAAGTTACAGTTCACAAACTAGGAGTGGATCACACTGCCATTCCAGTCAAGCAAGCTCCCGGAAGAATGCGTCTAGAGATTGAAGAATAAGTTATAGTTGAAGTTAAGAAGCTAATAAACATTAAATTTGTCCGTGAAGATCAATATCCAACTTGGTTAGCCAATGTGGTACCAGTCAGAAAGAAGAATGGACAGATCAGAATCTGCGTGGATTTTAGAGATTTAAATAAAGCATGCCCAAAGGATGAATTTACACTACCAATTCCAGAATTGATGATTGACATCACTCGACACATGAGATATTCTCTTTCATGGATGGATCGTCGGGATATAACCAGATAAAGATGGCACCAGAAGATGAAAAGCTCACAGCCTTTAGAATGCCAATTAGAATATACTGCTACACAGTAATGCCTTTCGGATTGAAGAATGCAGGTGCAACTTACCAAATAGCAATGACGAGGATTTTTGATGATCTCATTCACAACCAAGTCGAGTGCTACGTAGATGATGTGTTCATCAATAGCAAACTGAAGGAATATCACTTGTATGATTTGAGAATTGTTTTCGAGCGATTAAGGCAATTCAACCTTAAGATGAATCCCTTGAAATGTGCCTTCGGCGTTACCTCTGGGAAATTCTTAGGATTTTTTGTCCGATATCATGGAATTGAAATCGATACGAAAAAGATTAAAGCTATCTTAGAAATGCTGCCCCCCAAAACTTTGAAACAATTACGATCCTTTCAAGGGAAGTTGGCATATATTCGACACTTTATTTCGAATTTGAAAGGTACGTGTCAGCCCTTCTCGGCATTGGTTAAAAGGATGCCAAATTTGTTTGGGAAGAGAAATGCCAGCGGGCCTTCAAGGACATTAAGCATTATTTAATGACACCTCCTGTCTTAGCAGCCCCAGTCTCGTGTAGACCATTAATACTTTATACCGTGGCGTTAGACGACTCCCTTGGAGCCCTGTTAGCCTAGGTCAATGACGAGGGAAAAAAATGCTCTTTACTACTTAAGTAGTCGTGTAATTCCAACGAAAGTAAAGTATCCCCCGATTAAAAAGCATTGTTTGGCCCTGATCTTTACTGCTCAAAAGCTCAGGTATTACATGCCTTGTCATAAGGTAAACCTTATTTCAAAGTTTAATCCATTGCAATATTTGATGACCCAACTAACGCTTTCCAGCAGGCTTGCCAGGTGGTCGATGATACTATTGCAATTCAACATACTTTTGTTCCTCTTCGTGCCATAAAGGGACAAGTCCTAGCAGACTTCCTTGTAGCACACCCTTTACCGGCAGAATCTCCTCTCAACGATAACTTGCTTGACAAGTAGATAATGAGCCTAGAAGACCCCGATGATCAGCGTTGGGAACTATACCTTTACGGAGCATCTTCAGCACAAAAAGATAAAGAATTACAGACGATAGTGCCCGGTAAAGCAGGAATCATACTAATCTTTATAACACTGGAGCGGAGGATGTTAAAGTACTCCTACCACATAATAGAACTGTGCACGAACAATGAAGCAGAATACGAAGCCCTTATAATCGAATTGGAGTTAACCATTCAAATGGGGATAACTGACATCAACATCTATGGAGATTCACAGTTGATCATTTAATAAGTCACAAGACAGTACAAAATTCTTAAGCCGAGACTTAAATAGTACTTTCAGTATGTGATCCATGAAAAAAATACCTATTTTTATGCTTTGATTTTTATCAAATTTTTAAATATAGTATGCTTTAATGAAAGGTAATTTTGTGTTTTGGATGTAGGTGATGCAAAAATGTCCAAAAAGAAAAAAAAGATGAAGAAGGAGCAAAAAGGAGCAAAAAATGGAGCTAAAAAAGCAAAATTGTCAAAATAATTGGTCTGGCGCCAAGGCACTAGAATCCGGCGCCTAAGAGCCAGTTCGATACAAAATTCTATAATATTTTTGATGACTTTTGGACGGTTATTTTTATGGTGTTAGCGGTTATTGGACCATCTAGTAGATTGGCAGTTATTCCTGTATTATAGGACATGTGATACATTGTATTTGGATGCTTAGAAACGGTTAGGATCGCGAAGAGGTCCGATCTAAAGTGAAGAGGTGAGAAGAACTGGATGCAGAGTCTGGCGCCTAGGCGCTAGATTCCGGTGCCTAGGCGCCCAATTCCGGCGCCTAGGCGCCAGACACACCTTCTAGAAGATTCATTGAACATGGACACATTTTGAACAGGTACCTCAAGGCAACTCCTGAAGCCTATAAATAGGAGGCTACTCCTTCAGAGAAGAAAGCCCATAAACCCCCACAACCCAACTAAAAACCATCAACGTGCAACCTAGCCCCATAATTCCATTTAGAGAGAGAAATTAGAGAAATACTTTAAGGGCCATATTTATAGTTTCTTTTATTATTTAGTAAGTTTATTTTAGAGTTTGTATTAAGAGTATTTGAAGAGTCGGTGCTTTTGAAGTCTACTTACTTTGGAGTCAGAAGTATTCAGAGGTTCAGTTGGAGAAACACTTGAGATAAATATTTGTATTTTGATTCAAAGTTTATTTTTATATGTTTTGTTGTTTAAATTCAATGTGTTCTGAGTAGTTACTTTAGTTTCTCCTTTCAATTATGAAAAGATAAATAAGAGAATATAAAATTTGTTGGAGAATTAAAAACTATATTTATTTTAAACATTGTGATGATATTAATACCGGATCTTAATTTACTTATTTAAATTGGCCATTTAAATTGTTAACATCTGTTGAAGAGTTTTGAGACCTAGAAGGAGATGAATTCTTAAATAGTAGATATCACATGAATCCTTGAGTAGTCGAAGGCCTTGAGCAGGTTATTCAAGGTGAAGTGCGAATAAATAGGAAGATATTATTTAACAAGCATAGAATTGATAAGTTTTTAGAGTGACAGACTAAATTCTTGTAATTTGGTTTATAGAAAAGGAAAGGGTCACTAGTAGCGCCGACCATAGCCACCCTTGAACATCTAGTAGTGTGAGCCTAGATTAACCCATTCTACTAACAATACATCCAGACCTGATCTATAGATTAGCCAATGTTCTTTATACTATCGAGCGAGGGTAAAGAATAGGAATGCTTCTATTTGGCATAATACCATAAATTTATATTCTCCACAAATATTACATTATCTAAAAAGACTTGGATTAATTGAAAGGAAGAAAGTTGTTTGCTTATTTTTATTTACATCAATCATTACTTTATTACTGCTTTATTTCTGAATCTAGTAAATTAAATATCAACTTTTTAACTTTAAAAGAAATACATAAAAATTAAATCAAAATATTCAAAAAAATTGAATAATTCTCCTCGTGAGATCGATACTAGGGTTTTTATTTAAAGCCCTATACTACTTGAAGCGATGTGTATACTTGTGTATTACCCCTAGTGTGAAAAATATTTTCCATAAAATTATATTTATATACACTAGCTGCTATTATTATTTTAGTCAAAGTATTGACTATAACATATTTTTGATAGCATAAATTACTGCATTGCTGCAGATCGAGGGTCAGTATGCCATGAAATTGTTGGAGCAGATTCTGAATGTAACGATCTATAAGATTCCCAGAAGAGAAAATGTTCTCGTAGATGCGCTAGCCTGCCTCGCGAAAGAGTTTACCTGCTTACAAAATGAGTCAGTTGAAATGACAGTTAAAGGACGACAGGTCCTCTCACAGCTCGACATGGATGCAATATACAAGTCAGAAAAAGAGAAAGAAACAGTTGCAGCAGTAACGGAAAATACAGAAGATTGGCGGCAGCCATTAATAGACTACCTACAAACAGGAAACCTACCAGATGATAAGTCAGTAGCACCTCAGATTAAGAAAAGAACTCTGTCATACGCATTAATAAACAATACGTTATACAGAAGGTCTTTCGACCAGATGTGGCTAAGGTGCCTGAGTGGGTCCAAGGCCCGTGAAATTGTTAAAGAAGTGCACTTAGGACTTTGTGGCCCTCAACAGTCAGGTCCGAAAATGAAAATGAAGAATAAAAGATAAGGGTACTACTGGCCCTTGATGATGACCGACTGCATGAAAGTTGCAAAGAGTTGTTACCAATGCCAAGTGCATGGAGTGGTTTTACATCAACCTCCAAATGTGCTACACCCGACAATCGCATCGTGGCTATTTGAGTGTTGGGGCACGGATATTGTGGGTCTGATAGAACCGCCTTCTTCAAGAGGACATCGATTCATTCTTGCAGAGACAAATTACTTTTCCAAATGGGCAGAAGCTATACCGCGCAGAGAAGTGAAAGTGCACCGCGTGCAACAGTTCTTCAAGATTCAAATTGTCTACCTTTTGGGGGTACCTCGCAGAATTATCTCAAATAACGGGTCCGCGGTCAAGAGTACGAAAATCAACAATTTTGTCAGAAGACATGAGATTAATTGGCGTTATTTGATGATCTATTGCTCAAGAGAAAACGGCTTGGTTGAGGCTTTTAATAAAACTCTCGTCCAAATTCTAAAGAAAACTTTGGACGACAACAAAAAAAATTGGCATGAGAAGTTGTTAGAAGCCTTATGGGCCTACAAAACGACTTTCATAACTCCTACTCAGTCTACAACTTACACTTTAGTGTACGGGTCCGAAGCCGTCTTACCCTTGGAGGTTCAGCTTCCGTCTCTCAGAATTGTAGTTGCAGGAAAGATTACTACAGAAGAAAATGCTAAACTTCGACTAGAAGAACTGGAAAGCTTGGAAGGGAAACGACTTTCAGCACAGCAAAATTTGGAACTATATCAAGCCAAGATGATTCAGGCCCACGATAAACTGGTCCGCCCAAGGACATTCAAAGTTGGTGACATGGTTCTAGTTTTCAAGAGACCTATTCTTGCACACCGCAAGATAGGAGGTAAATTTGAACCAACATGGGAGGGGCCGTTCGTGGTTGAGACAGTCTACTCAGGAGGCTCCTACCAACTTGTGAATTGTCATGGGGAACGACCTATGCTTCCAATCAATGGACGCTATTTGAAGAAGTATTACGCAACCTGATGTTTTGAAGGATGAACTTTAAAAAAAATGAAGTCTCATTCCTAGAAGCACGGGTGCAGTAATCACTTATAATTGGGTCCTAACCCAAAATATAAAAATGGATGATAAAAATCATTAATAAAAAAATGCATTCAAAAGAAAATATGTGAAATCATAATAATAAAATTATGATTCCTCCTTTTAATTCTTCTTACTCATGATCTTTCCCCATCTTTACCTACTCTTATTAAAATTTGAAAGAAACAAATAAAAATTTTTCCATTGATAAATGATTTTTTCTTATTGTTCTTGTTCTTAGTATAGCACCTGATCCTTTCCTTATTTTTCACAGGAAAATGTCAAACTGGTGGTTAGTTCTAAACTTTAAGAATGGTGTGAGTTTAGAACTCGATGAAAAGAGGATGAAGGATGGGGCCTTGATTGAGATCGAATCTGATTTCACACCGGCCGGGCTACAGTACGAAGAAATCGATTGGACCCCGATTGATCGGGAAGAGTACCGCAGCCAGACAGTGATGAAATTGTGTGGCCCAAGTCAACAGTTTGCCAGCAAGAAAAGAAAAGCAAATGCCGCTCATGCAACGGGGGAAGGCAAGAAAGTTAAGTCCATGGTTGCTACAGCAGAGGGAAGGCTTATCAGCTCCATGCCCACAGAAATTCAAGAAGTAAGGAGAGCTACTCTCACTCTTACTTAGCGATGAAATAAGAATCACCGCATACGCAAGATGCTGACCAAGCTAGCAGCATATCAACAAGAAGAGATAGTGCTACCGTCAGTGCAAGTACATCGAAAAAATCAGTTCAGCAAAAGCCAGAAAAGAGGAAGTCAACTCCAAAAAAAACAGAAAAGATGAAAGAAATTCCAAGAAGAGCAGAAATAGAATCAGAGCCACGACGCCAGACAGATGCACCAGTTTTGAAGAGTCTTGTTGCGAAAGCAACCCCGGAGGATGTCTTGACAGAGACTATCCCCGAGGAGCCAAGACACGTGGGAGAACATGCTGGGTTCGAACCATACATCCCACAGTACATTACCAGACCTAGCTAGTTGCAAATAATTCCTGAATACGAGCTGGAAATGATGTAGAATGTTGAAAAGAAGACTTTTGAATATTTTGAAAGAATCCGAGGCAAGAGGATCAACATCTTGGAGGGCCTTGAGCTGCATACAATTTTGTTCTTAGACTACGAGCAGCAGCAAATAGTGGACTGTGTTGTTGAACTTCGGAAAATGGGTCGAGCCGGTCGTTTAAGAGAGAAGACCTACTCGGAACCTCGAAAATGGATGAGAGGAAAAGGAAGAGTTACAATCCAGTGCAGGTATTGCTACAACTTCGCTCAAGACAGAAAGGGAAATCCACCAGGGATACTCCGTCATAGTGAGGTGGATCTAATGCCAAGAATTATCAAGAGAATGGTAAGAAGGATGGTGGCATTGAGTGTATTTCCGTATCAGATTGCATACCCAACAGCTGCATCATTAACATATACAGGGAGGGCGACTCCATACTGCCACACATAGATCATCATGACTTCGTCAGACCTTTCTGCACAGTGTCTTTTGTCAACCAATGTAACATCATGCTAAGATCTGACCTCCGGATAGCAGGCTCTGGAGAATTCTGAGGGCCGGTGGAGATACCACTACCGGTAGGTTCTGTCCTGGTGTTAAAAGGGAATGGAGCCGACATAGCAAAACATTGCATTCCAGGAGTGCCTGTTAAGTGGATCTCTGTCACTTTCAAAAGGATGGATGATAGAAAAATGTCTTTCCACTTTCAGCCAGATCCAAAGTTAGAGAGCTTTCGGCCCTATGAGCTGTGAGCTACATGGAAAATAGCACACCTCCAATGCACATCCAAACGGCATTTCCTGCTAAGGATGAGTTGGAAGGTGATGTTATTATTCATGTGTCTCACTATTCAGACATGGATTTCGATAGAAGTTTTTAAAAGAAACTTGCAAGAATCTTGAACAATCCGTTTTAGATTTGAATGGATTGTATGAGATACTCAATTCTCAAGTAAAATATCATCATGTTTTGGATCAAGATTTATGATGTATTTTCGACAAGATCGGAATGAAAATGACCATGTCGTGTTTTGCCTTCACCTCTTTTTGTATAAATTGACTGGGAAACACCATTAAGTTAAATGAACTTCGAACAAAGAAAGAAGGAAAAATAAATATAAATGAGAACTCTCTTTAAAAAAATCCAAAAGTCAAAATGAATTCCAAATAAATGTGAACTCTAAATTGAAAATCAAGTTAAAATCAAATCACAACAAACGACGAAAACAAATTCCCGAATCTGAAATTCCCAAACTCAGAATATTCTCAAACATTTTCGACTATCCGCTATCTCTTTCCTCTTTTGAGAAGGTCGACTGAGTCTACTGACACAGAAACACGAAATCTTCGATTTGGTTTTGATGGCATGGACTCATATCCTTCGCCAAACAATCAAAATTCAATCAACTCTCCTGGGATGTGAAATACTTTCATGTCTCATTTTGATCTTCCACTAAACAAAAATTTCAACAAAATCTTCAAAACCAAATCAAATACAAGCTATTGGGATCAGTACCTAAATTTTGATTCCCATCTCTTTCGAGACTGGTACCAAATTCCAGTTCTCTCCTTTGGAGGTCGGTACAAAATTTTGACTCTCTTTCTGAGATTGATACCAAATTTCAATTCTCTCTTTCGAGATTGGTACCAAATTCCAGTTCTCTCATTTTGAAGTCGGTACTAAATTCTGACTCTCTTTCTGAGATTGATACAAAATTTCAATTCTCTCTTTCGAGACTGGTACCAAATTCCAGTTCTCTCCTTTCAAGGTTGGTACCAAATTCTGACTCTCTTTCTGAGATTGATACCAAATTTCAATACTCTCTTTTGAGACTGGTACCAAATTCCAGTTCTCTTCTTTCGAGGTCGGTACTAACTTCTGACTCTCTTTCGAGATTGATACCAAATTTTAATTCTCTCTTTCGAGACTGGTACCAATATCTAGTTCTCTCTTTTCGATGTCGGTACCAAATTCCGACTCACTTTCTGAGATTGATACCAAATTTCAATTCTCTCTTTCGAGACTGGTACCAAATTTTGGTTCTCTCCTTGCGAGGTCGGTACTAAATTCCAAGTCTCTTTCAAGATTGATACCAAATTTAAATTCTCTCTTTCGAGACTAGTACCAAATTCCAGTTCTCTCCTTTCGAGGTCGGTACTATATTCCGACTGTCTTTCGAGATTGATACTAAATTTCAATTCTCTCGTTCGAGTCTGGTACCAAATTACAATGCTCTCCTTTCGAGGTAGGTACTAAATTCCGACTCTCTTTCTGAGATTGATACCAAATTTCAATTCTCTCTTTCGAGACTGGTACCAAATTCCAGTTCTCTCCTTTCGAGGTTGGAACTAAATTTCGATTTTCTTTCTGAGGTTGATACTAAATTTCATTTCTCTTTTTAGAGACTGGTACCAAATTCTAGTTCTCTCCTTTGGAGGTCGGTACCAAATTTTGACTCTCTTTCCGAGATTGATACCAAATTTCAATTCTCTCTTTCGAGACTGGTACCAAATTCCAGTTCTCTCCTTTTGAGGTCGGTACCAAATTCCGACTCTCTTTTCGAGATAAGTACCTAAATTCTGATTCTCATCTTTTTCGAGATCAGTACCTAAATTTTGATTCTCATCCTTTTCAATCAATACCTAAATTTTGATCTTCTCCTCGATGCTGGTACCTAAAGTCCAGTTCTCTTTGTAATCTCGAGGTTGGAACCTAGGTTCCAATTCCCATTTCAAATCTGAAATCTCTGCGAAATTCACCTTGAAATCTAAATCTCAAATTAAATTTAAAAAAAAATTCCGATCAAGCTAAATTGTAATCGAAATTAAAACTTGAATCGAAAATTCAAATTCAAAATTAAGACTTAAAATAGAAAATGAGATGAAATCTAAATCAAATTTCTCCAGATCTTGTGATATGGAATTCACCTCCTTTTCTTTTCCCCAGCGAGAGTTCAAGGAGCTTCAGTCTTGGAGATTTATCTGATATTCCCCAGCGAAAATTATTCTAAGCATTGTTCTGAGTTTATCACTCGAACATTTGTGTTGACTCTGTTGATTTCTTTTATCAACACCAATACGTGCGGTGCGCTTGGTTAGCACACCACACCTATTGGGGGTCCATTTGTTGACCTCATTTTTTGTGAGGTCTAATCTCTCTCACCTTACTACTTAGGATCTAGCCATAGGTTTTCCCTTTAACTATCCTAGAGGACTAGAAATGGGATACACCACTTAGAAATTGAAAACACTTCTTAACTCCCTTTAATCCCCACAAGTTTGATTGTAAACCCCTAAAGCCACTTGGAGGGTTAAGATCAAATGTGGAGGTTTAAAGGATAAGTTCCTATAAGACTCTTTGGCCTTAGGAGTACCCTGGGTGGTCTGGTCCTGGTGAGGGTAAGCTTGCACACACCATACTCTCACACACATTCTAAGCCCTGAAACTACTATCACCAAACTCAACTCTCTGACTCATGTAGGTGATTCATATGAATGGACCTTAACCCATAAGCCTCTGGCTAAGAGGCTTAAGAACAACATATTGAGTGCCTAAAATGAGTCCTATCATGGTTCTTATAAGCTTAATATGGCTCTATGGATCAATCAAATAGTTTCATTTCACTCACAACTACTTATTCTTCTTTTTCCCAAATTTCAATTTTTGACCCCCGGGGCCCTAAACCCACCAAACCTACCAAATGCCCTTGAAATTGCCCAAAATTTGTAAAATTGCCTAAATTACCAAAAATTCCTTAAAATCAATGATAAACATTTCCCACCACTCAAATTAATCATCCATGGTCAAATACACCAAAATTTCCACAAATACCCCCAATACCCTCAAAATACCCAAAATACCCCTTTAACCCAAAAATCTAAAAATTCCAAAAATTCCCAGAAAATTCCAGAAAAACCAAAATATTCCTAATTTCCTTTTATTCATCTACACCATAAGTAAATTTTGTCAATTTAGTCCACTTTTACTAAAATTCCCAATTTAACCCTTTTTTTAACCTAAGATGAACCCAATCTCAAACCAAGTCAACCCAATTGATCCCAATTTTGATCCAATTCAGTTATAAACTTCAAATTAATATCCTTAATATCAATTTTAACCAAATCCAAACCCAATTTTATCAACATATGGGTCAAATTTCAATTTGAAGCATAAAAGCCCAATTTTGGCCCATGACTTAAACTTAGCCCAAACCAACCCAACTCAACTCCAATTAGCCCCAAATCTTTGTTAAAACCTTCCTAACATCCCCACAAACAAAATACTAACTTAATTTGCCCTAAATTTGAACCTAAACTCCACCCAAGCCTAACCCAACCCAAAATTTCTTATATTGGCCTAAACCAATCATGAAACAAAATAGGCTCAAATCTCAAAATTAAGACCCAGCCAAAATTAAAGACTCTTTTTTACACTCCCATAAACCTTTTGCAACATTAATTTTATATCAAAACCAACATTAGCCCAACCATAGCCCAAGTTAGCCCAATTTGACCCACTTTGACCCTATTATTAAAGAGGCCCAAATCAAATCTAATTCAACCCCAAATGACACCAAACCTTTTCTAAAGTCCTCATATCACATCCCTAAACTAAACCCAATATTTATTTGGCATAGTCTTTCACAAAATTTTCATCCAAAAGTCCATTTTGAAACATAAAAGCCCATTTCCATGAAGCATTTTAAAAGCCCATTCCTAAATAATTTCAAGAGCCCAAAACATATTTCCAACCCCACATGACAAATCCTTCTCATCATCCTCCTAATAAAATCATTCTCTAAGTTTTATTTCCATCATTTAAATAGACTAAATATGGCCCCATGGAAATTTTCCATCAAAATGTCCAAAAATTCAAGACCATCTTCCATGTAATTTACCAAGCTTGCCCCAAGCCACATAGAGCCATGAAGACATGGACAAGCCATATGCAAGCCATGAAGAACCCTTTCCACCTCACCATGCCATTAGTAGCAAAAGAGGGAGCCTCTTAACCCTTCACTAAATATTTTTAACCCCATTTATGTTACACTCTAAACCAAGTTTTGCCACATCACCTTGGATGGGGACTTCACCACCCTTTCCTAGCTGACCTAAGTGACTTTCTCTTCAAACCAAACCAGCCTTGGGGTGGTGCACCTAGCCTAAATAATGACTTGATCAAATTGAGCCCAAAATGAACACTTTCCCATTCCACTTGAATCCACTCCTTTACACATGTCAATCCCCAATTGAATTCACAAACCCCAAGCCCTGACCTCGCTGACCATGAAGGTAACCCATGCCTTGTCAGCCAGTCACCACAACCGCCGGAAAACACCATGGCCGAGAGGTCTAGATTGATTTAAAAAATTCAAACTCTTTTGTTGAGCTGTCCCATGGCTACTGGTCAATGGAGCTGTTCTTCTCCTCACCAAGGCAGCTGATCTCAAGCCCTAACTCCCCCAGGGAAGCCTCTGACCATGGCTATTTAAACAGCCATCTCCTACGGCCAAAAGGTTGGCTGAAATTAACTCTCACAGAACTCCACCAAACTCCCCACAAAGCTCCCCCTAGCCAAGAGAAGCTCATCCCCACAGTCCTCCTGCCCTAATTCCCACTGATTGAGCTCAATTTTGGAGCTCAATTCTCAGGCCAGAACAGGAAATCCACCAAGACTTCACAGAAGTCAAATTAACTCCTCTCACACCTTCACCAGAGGTAGAGAAGGAGTTCCCCAGCAAACGCCCCCTCACTAGGCCATCCAATTTTCCCAGAGACCAAAGCTTGAAATCGAGTTTAGTGTAAATCAGATCTAGACATTTCACTAGAACCAAAGGCCTCATCCCTAGGCTCCTCCAGCTCCAACGAATGTGCCGAGCACATTCAGTTGAGGCTTCACCTCCTGAATCAAGGTATGTGAACTTCTCTTTAGCCCGAGCTTCCAACGATTCTCCATTTCGTTTGAGTCTATGTCATAGCATGTTAGCCGTATAAATATGCTCGTCTCGTCAAGACGAGTTCATAGAGCCTAAGAACGTGTGATTTGGTTATGTATCAAGCGAGATATTAAACCTAGAAGTTGGACGACTCTCGGGTTAGAACGCCTGGGGACGATGAACGGATGCCGTCCATTCACACGTGTATTGAATGGACTGTTTAGATCAGCCGGACAAGAGGATGGAGCAAGACAACGGGCCGTGTGGCATCCCAGTCAGATGGCGTTGTCAAATGGCGGAGCAACATATGGCCTTTCAGAGCTGCCGAGGTTCAGTCAGCGCCACGCTGGATAAGTAGATAAATATGCTATTTTTGAATTAATTAAATACCAGAAACTTTAAAAATTCATATCTTTGTGTAGAAAAATACTAAAAATAAAGTTAAAATATCCTCTTGCTCAGTGAACATAGGAGAATAATGTGAAAAAAGAATTAAGTTGTTTTGTTAAGTATTTTATTTTTAATTAATTATTTACTAATTTCAGTATTTTATTTCTCCATTCATGCATATAATTCACCATGGCATGAGAACATAGGGCTTTTATACCCTCTCTCTTTGGGAACATTCCTTGAATTTTCCAAGGCCAGAGGCCATCTCTATGGTGAGTTATTTATTTTTCAATTTTATGCTTCTGTTTTGGAATTTTAATTCCAATAATTTACATGTTGCTTAAAAAATTCTAGTAAAATTAGGGGATGTAGCTTATGACCAGAGGACCCTAGGAGAATTATGGTTTGATTTAATTCCTTTAGAATAACCCTAATTAGTCCAAACTCTCAAAATTAAATTTTAATTAATTAGAATTAACCACTAATAAAAATTACTTGAAAATAATTCTCCACTGTCACTTAGGATGTCGAGAACCTCACATAAAAATTTTATGTCAATTGGAAATAATTTAACTCATTAAATAAATAACTAAGTGACAAAGCTATTTTGAAAATTAAAAAATTCATGAAACCCAAAAAATATTTCAATATTTCACCAAATTGGTTTTGTGGGCTCTCTGATATCAGAGAAGTCTAAGAAAATTAAAATTGAAATTTTCTTAAAATTTTCATTTTAATCATATTTTCAATATTTTAATAATTTAAAAATAATAAAAATCACAAAGACATTAAAAATCATAAAAATGTCATATTTTGCTTCCTAATCATTGAGGAATCAACCAAATATTTTTCCTAAGTCTCTAGGTTAAGATATTGAATTTTAAAGGCTTAAGACAATTTTTAATATAAAAAAATGAATTTTCCAACCTTTGCACTAAATTAATTATAATAAATAAAAAAAATCAGAAAAATAAAAAATTTGGTTCTTTGAGTTCCTTGAGGTTAGAGAGATTTAAGAAAAATATAAAACTTAATTTTCATCTTTAATTTTATTTTATAATTGATTAATACTACAAAACTCCAAATAATTATAATAAATAAAATATAATTCAAAAATTCACCAAAATTGGTCCACGTGGTCCTCTGGTCAATAGGAACATCTCATAATTTTCTTAAGAATAGAAACCTTGTCTTGGTCATGTTGTTAAAATTTATTGAAAATCCTTATTTTTATCAAAATAATTATATAAATTAATTTAAAAATAGAAAAATCATATTTTCTCCTCTAATGTCTTAATTGACATGTGAGAGAAGTGACATAAAAATTTTAAATTCATTTGAGCTCAATTTGGTGAGTTATGAAATGATTAAGCCTAAAGGGGCATAAAGGTAATTAAGGATTTTAACCCAAATTATTACTCTAAGTTTAATTGAAAGGGCGGGTAAAAATATTTGATCTTAAACTTCTCTTGGATGATTGAAACTTAGGGAATAAAGGGGTAGAAACCCATTGATCACTTTAAAAATATCAAAAATGGAACCTTAATTAATTAAATCATTTAAATTTTGGGAGAATAATTAAAATTTTGGATTATTAGGGATGTGACTTAAGAAGATACCAATTCTTTAATTTAAAGTCCCTAATTAAATTAATTCAATGGTAATCAATCCTTAATTAATTCTAAAATAAAGGCTGAAATAAATAATTAAAAAGGAAAAATTAAATTAAAATTTAAAACATTAAATGATTTAACAATCAAATTAAAAAAATAAATTTTAAACATTTAAAATTAATTTGAAATCACTTAAGAATAAACTTAAAACAAATTTAAAACCTTATGTAAATTCAAAAAAATTCATAATAAATAATATAAAAAAATCAAACTAATTAAAATCAACCTAAAGTATTATAATTAATCCAAATCAAGTCATCAAAATTTAACGAAAATAAATAATTTAAACACCTCTTTCAACCTAAGAAAATTTAAAACATTAAAATTAATCAGAAATATTAAGATCACTTAAAATATAAAGATTTAATTGAATTAAAACAACTTGAACACTATTCCAAACTTAAAATTATTAATTAAAATTTTATAGCTAAAGCAAATCACTTTGAATCATCAATTCCAAATTTAAATTAAAAATTGTTAAAATCTTCAACGAATTAATTTGCCCCTAAAGGTTTTTATTATTATAACTCTTAAACAAAGCATCAAGTGAAATATCACTTTACTCATAGGATAATCAAACATCCTAGTTCACTCAGCAAGAAGCTAAACTTAACTAAATCTCTTAAATGATTAATTCAGTTGTACAATGAAATTCAGTTGGACTCGAAATAATCTTAGAAGTGTTGAAAAGATGTTTAGGATTCGACCTAAGTACTTCCTCAATATAATGGGATTTTTTAGAAGAACAATCAAACTTAATTATGTTTTGGTGAAGAAAATCATCCATAAAACACAAGAATCTAGACGTCATAAGAAATGACTAGCAATAGGATTAGGATTTTGGTAGACAACCAGAATCTTCCCTTAGCTTTACCTAGGTATCTCTTGCAATTACTTAAATTCTTTGACATGTGTTTTAAGTGCAGCTTGGAATGATGAGAAGACCCTCCAGGTACGCTTTTACTATATTGTAATTTACTTACCTGTACTGCACTTTACTTTTCTTGACTGATAAACAAGTATGCCACCCTGCATGAAAACTGAAACCTTTAGGAAAGCCACAAAATTGAAATCCAAAACTAAATTAAAAGTCACAACAAGATAAAATTCACTGTCATAACATTCAAAATATAAAACAACTCAAAATTTAATCGCTAATAGAACACAAAACTACAACTACAACTAAATTAAAACGTCTCGTTGGATGATCGGGAATACCTCAGATGATGTAACCTACGTGTTGCTAACGGGATTTCCCACGGTCTAAATGAAAGTGTGGAACTCATTCAATTGAGTTTAGCAAAATCATTTGGACTAAGTGAATCTGATAAAATAACGGTGCCGGAATGATGGAACCGTGGGATCTTAACCGATGCTGTTATAATCAACTTTAAGATTTGTTTTAATTAAAACAGTAAAACTATTTGGACTTTAAGATTTCTCTAAACCAAAACACTTTTCTCATCTCCTGATTTTCACTTTCTAAAAATAAACCTCTGCAACAACAAGGAGCTTGGAGCATAGTGGGTAGCACGACCATCGTCTTCAGCAAAACTGGAATCTACATCAACAAAACCTTTCCTTGTTTTAAATAACAAAACCATAAGATTTTGAGGTAGTTTGCTTAAATGCAACATAAATCCTTAACTTTCTGTTAGGCATTTGCATAATCATATTATGCAAATTAAGTCCTAACTGGTTTTAGGATTTCAAGGTAGTTGTTTGTTACGACATAAACCCTCACATCTTCGAGGCTAATATCATACAAGCATAAGTCTTAAAATAACTAAAATTGGAAGAATTAAAACATTAAATAATTCTCTCCAAATTGAAGCCAAACCATAGGATAGTTGGGAAGTCACCGAAGTTCACTTCGGGTCCGTGTCATCCCCTACTTCTCTTCCTTTGGATTCTTAAAATAAACTGTCCCAAATTTGAGCTATTCCCTATTGAAATTTCCAAAATCCAATTTGTTTGAAACCTTAAACTTTGAAATTCTTGAGAGCAAACCCACTTATCATTTTCGAGAGTTTTCTTGAGTGTCTTTTGACATACAAGATGTAATTAACTATAGGGGCTTGCCCTTATATGGAACTTTAAGAACCCAGGTAATATAAACCCTGCTTAATTCCTTTATATTAAGCTGGGAAACTTATCGGCTTATAAAATTGGTCCACAGACCAAACAAATGTCACAAATCTTCTAGTTTATTTAATCGAGCCCCATCATCAAGCGTTGTGTCTATTCTTCGGGATAGATATGTGGTATGTGGTGTGGTGCTCTTTTATATAAACTATTTGGGATGGGAGATCGGTTTGATTTCATATTTTAAAATTTTCAAACATAAAAATTATTTTCAAAAATACAACGCTACTTTCCAAATTATATATATTTAAACTAAATTTAAAATCTAAAAATTCACCGATAAATTCTGTAGGCGACCCCTTTTCAAAATACACAAACTAAAAATATGTCAACATACTACTTCTACTCCTAAATAAAAATACTTAGAGAAAATTAGAAAGTGGGGTTGGATATATTAAAAATACTCTTCCTCATACAATGAAATTAAAGACATGTGCAAAAGTAAAACAAGTAGTTACAGAGATTGTGACAAATAGGAGCAATTATATTCTTTACCCTTACTTGGTTATATAAAGAACATATGTTAATTTGATAATTTGAAATCTTGTAGATGGGTTAAGTAAGGAAGATACTAGCTCTCACTCTAGAGTTCCCTCTTCTCCCTCCACATGGGGGCTAACATCTCAAAAAAAACTTTCACATCAAGACAAATTAAGGACAATAGTCGATCACCCTAAAGTTCTCTAATTCTACACCTATTAAACATTCATATCTCCCTATTTATTTGCACTCAACCATATAGACTACATTCTCACCCATATAATCTCATGTGATTTTTACCAATAGTTGTCTGAGACAATACCACATTGGTTCTTACATGTTCTCGCAATAAGTTTTAACATACAAGTTGATCAAGTTTACATGTAAATGAAGATCAAAGTAAAATCATCACAATATATTCTAACTCTACTCAATTCTATATCCTACACATGCATACTAATTCATTTTAAGAGGGAAGAATAAAGAAAATTACTCACTACATATGGAGAAACAACAACTTTTCATTGAACAGGACTTTGAATCCATACAAAAAAAACTACCAAATTCAAACCAAAATACAATGAAAATACCTATCTTTGATGTAAATCAAACACTCCTTGTATAGAAAAAGCAATCTCCTTGCAATCCTCTCCAAGAATAAAGTGAATAGAAAAGAAGAAATTCTCACACTCTCTCTTTCTCTCTCACCTTATCGTCCCACTTAGGGCTTACGCCCATGTGATCTTCTTTTCCATGCCTTCTTCTCATTTTCTAGTCTTTTCCTCCTTTTTAATTCTTCTTCTTCAAGAGTTTCCAAGCCTTAATTATAATTTCCCAAGATATGCTTAAATGTCTCTTCAAAAAGAGTCAACATTCAATGAATCTTCTAAAGGGTGCCCTAAGTGCCTTATCACTCCAAGAGACACATCTTCTCCATCATAACTCCTTCTAACTGACTCCAAAGCTTCTAGAAAGTTTATTTTAATATTTCTAATGAATTTCCCACAAGACACATTTTGCAACACTTCAAAAAATGTCCAAATCTGATGTTTCTTCTAGAAGTTATGTCAGAAACCATAATTGGTGACTATGCGCAGACGGTTTGCCGCATAGGTGCCACTTTCTAGTGGTTATGCTTTAATTAATGGTGCCTAGGTGCTAGCCACAGGTACAAAAGTGTCTGGTTTGACCCGTTTTACTCTGGTATGCTCCAGTTCAACCCGTTTTTCTCTAGTATGCTCCATTTTGGTCCATTTTAGTTCCATTTACTCCAATAACTCCAAATTCTTCAATTTGATATACATTTAACCAAAAATACAAGAAAACATCCCTTTAAAGTGCAATATCAATATAAAATTTTGCATAAAAAGTAGTACATTTTCAGGTTGATCACCTGGTGATGCACGGGACTTATATTTTGCAAGAATTTATGAACTCAAATTTATATATTTATAATGATTTTGTTAAGTCCGAGCATTCAACGCAAGTATACATATCTTATCTAGTAATATAGGGCTCTAATGGAGTCGTGATTATCGATCCCGCAGGGAAGTTTGAAGTATAAGAAAGCATTCACAATATAAATAATATAACACTAAAGTGTGAAGTTTGAAGTATAAGAAAGCATTCCCATGAAGTACACAATTCATTTATAGAAAGTGAATGATCTTTCATTATTTTTGTAGGACATTAATTCCTTTCAAACTTAATGTTCAACAATATGTTTTAACATTTCAATTGGCCAAATCGAAAAGTAAATTAAGTTCTAAATGAAAAACCATCATAATTTCTTTATTACATTAAAAGCACATTAAATCCACATCAATCCATCATCACATCTCTATGCAAGAAGAAAGACAAGGGAAACTACTTAGAATTCATGGAGAAGATACAATAAAACATGGATTTTCTATATAAAAGAAAAGTCATACAAACCATAAAAGAAAATACAACTTATCTCCTTCTCTTCCCCAATGCAATTCCCTTCAAGTTCCTTTGAATCCTCTTCTCTCTTTTCTTTAAAACACTTGATTATCTCTTTAGAATGGAAAGGAAGAAGCAATCTCTCACTTTACTCCTTCTCCTTCACGCCTTAGAGAAGAATTCCTCTCAAATCCTCACTCTACACACACTTCTCCTAAGCCCTAACACTTAACACTCACTAAAACTACTCTAGAAGACACAAGACACACACTATTTTTCGTCAAAAAATAGTTACTTATAAGATAGAGACGAAATCCCAAGAGTTTCAATAGGCATCCCTTTAAAAAGTCACCTAAACTCTTTAAATTTGAATTCCACCGACTTCGGGTGCTTGTGGTGCCAGATAGGGCACCGGCGGTGCTCTATCCTACCAATATTTTTTGGAGGCTCTAGATTTGAGTGCCGGCGGTGCCAGAACACCTTTTTCCACCATTTTGATCCTTTTTGCTCCTTTTTGCTCTGAATTCATTCATTTTTGCTTCTTTTCACTCCAATCACCTAAAATCATCATACCTACAACAAATCATGAAAAATACCTTTCTTCTAAGTGTAATATCACCAAAAATGAGTAAAATTATATAGCAAAAACTGTATATATTTTTGGTGTATCAGAATCCCCCAAACTTTAACTATTACTTGCCCTCAAGTAATATTTTTACTACATAAAATTATAACTCTAAGTAATGTACTTTTCAACTGCAAGACACTAAAATTTTTCATTCAAAAGAATATATTGGTAGATTTTTAGAAAGAAATTTAGTAACTCAGGTCAACACTATAGGTGTAAGAATACTCACCAATCAAGTCTAAGAGTTCTAGTCTTCTATTTATTTCAAGATGAACCATAATTTGTCACATTAAGAGTGCCTCAAAAGACTATGTGAAGAAGGAGTTCATGTAAACTTCATTAGAATGTAGGCCATCACTTAAAACATAAATTCAGAAATGAAATCAAGTTTTCCCTTTAGGGTGACTCAAGTGAAGCTAATTTTTGATTAGGCATCTCCTCAAGCTTCTCCTCATAAATATTTTTCTTTCTTTTTCTTTTCTATTATTTTCCTCTTTTCTTTTTGGGATTATTTTTCAATCCTTCTTTTATTTCTTCTTTTTTTTTAATTAGGATTACTATATCTGGATAACCTTTAATGATTTTGAACTTCACTCTCCTCTCTCTAAAGTTCAAACCTGAAACATCCCCTTACTTTATAGTTAATTACAAGCTTTATTATTCATTATAAATTCACAATCTCTTCTTAACACACAATACTTTAAATCCCCTCAACATTTCAAAAATACAGTTTTCTTTACTTTAAATAGTTGACTATAATCAAATCCTTTCATACCAAATATCTTTCTTCTATAAAATTAACCTTTATCACTAAAAGTTTTCATCCTATCCTTCCATAATATTCAACTGAAATAAAAAGTTTTAGTTACTTACAGTGAGGTTCAACTGCCCTAAGTTATGCTAATAATTTTTGAAAATATAACAATTGAGAACAAATAAAAGTTAGTATTTCTATACCCTCCACTAAACTTAAAATTTTCAATGAATTTGAAACAGTTGAGAGTAAAAGAAAACTAAACTTTCTGTGCTGGGATCTTGAAATCTTCAACAGTTATCTGGTATTAATCAAAATTTACAACTAGCAGGCACGAAGCAATTAGTAGCAGTGATATAACAATTTTAATTATTTGCATGGGTAAAGAGAAATTAACTTTGAACATCTAAACATCCAACAAAATACTACAACTTGAAACAAACTATCACAATACTACACAGTCCAACTAACAATATCAATGTTTCAGTACAACATAACAGTACACCAACAAGGTTACACAATATATAAAAATAAATACTACATCACAACAGTATAACACAACACAACAAGATCAACAGAAATAAAAATAAACAATCTACCAGTCTCCATCACCAGGATCAGCAACAGGGTCATCAGCAGGGTCATGTCTATATGGTGTATAGCTGGGTCAAGTAGGAAATATCACATCGGAATCCCCCCTCATAAATCTGACCTGAGCATCATAATAAGCAATATAGAACTCAACTCTCATCTGCAGATAATCTTCATTCATATCACTCCTTTCCTCAAATACATCCATCCGACTATGGAGTCTATCCACACTAGCACTCTGTAATTTCAGCTGCTCAATAATATCAGATAACGAAGGTGGCTTAGAAGTAGATGGAACATCATAACTAGTAGTAGGAATATCAATACTCCTATGCTCAACTCTGGCACCCACATGAGACTCATAAGTAAGGATAATATTCTTTGTAATTGGTCTCAATGGCATAGCCACTTCTTCAAAACTATTAAACTCCACTCCCGACTGAACATAAAGAGCATGAACTAAAGCAGGATGTCATAAACCACTAGTGGTCTCGCCTCTAGCAATAGTCTGAATATTCTTATCGATAATAGCCCCAATATCAATCTTTTTCATCTTCTGTATACAATAATTTAGAGTCACTCTATCCCTTGTAACTTTGTTGTGGTGATAAGATGGTAATAGTCTGACAGAAATGAAATAATGCAAAATTTTTGAAGCAACATTAAATGTAGAGGCGGGGAAGTTAATCAACTATTTTTGACTTACTTTCAATTCTCCTCGCCCATCAGTCAGAAAATCAATCACTTCTCTCATATTCTCCCCTCGATTGTCAAAGTTTTTCTATTCAAAAATGAATGGTTCCTGAGTTTGATAGAAAGCATTGATACGCTGAGGAGTAAACCACTTTTCCTCTAACAAGCACATACTCTGTCTCAGTCCAGGGTACATTTGAATAGAACTCTCTAATTACTCCCATAACAGCATTCACAGTGAAATAATAAAATTGCTCCCAGTTCTGCTCTGCAACTAATCATTCCACAGATCCTCCAGGACTATCAAAAGCTCGATCCTAGATACACTTCTTGTTGTAAAGGTAAGCGTTAAAGCAAAATTGGGCTTTGTATTAATGAATTTCTCCTCATCAAAGTCTAATTTCCTCTTCCCTTTACTCAACCTTGGAGCCATGTGAATTTCTAAAATTTGTAAGAAAATTCCAACAAATCCCAAATTCACAATGTAACAAACTCCAAATACTATTCTAAATAAGCAAGAGCAAATTTCATCATGGAAATCTCAAAATCTCTTTAAAACTCCAAAAATTCTAACCTAAGCAATGTGCGAGATTTCCATGGTGAAAATAAAAAATTTTTAACTTAATGTGAAGCTTTTACCAAGAGAAGTGTGGATCTGGTGTCGAAAAGCTTTGAAATCTCCTTAAATCTGAGATCTAGTAAGCCCTAGATCTTCGAAATCATGAAAATGGAGGAGGAAGATGAAGGAAAAGAAAGAATTTGCGGGTCCTAGGATAAAAATCATGAAAATGAGGGTTTTTGGCCTTTTACTGGGTTCGGACGTCGGAGGCGCTCTATTTAAAATAATTAGCCAAACTCTCTGGATTTGGGCACCGGCTCCAGTGATAAATATTTTCTGGGTCTGAAAATTTTTTCATAATTTTGATCATTTTGACATCCACAATAATGTTTTACACTTCAATAGGCATCTACATCATTCTATAAGCAATAATTAACACAATTCTTCACACAAACAATACACAACAATCTTATATATATATATAATCCAAGTTACATCAAAGGCACCAAAATGTTCATTCAAACTAACTACTCATAGATACTTAGTGCAGCAAGCACTCTACGATTGGCAGACACTAAGATCTAAGCACACAATGAAAGTAAGCAAATCAAAATCCAAGTTCAAATTTCAAAGCAAATAATACACAAACCAAACATAACTAAGAAAAGTAAACTAAACACACAACAAACAAAAGTAAAATCCATCAATTACTCAACTTTAATTTTAGAACTATCCTCTCCTCTTATGTCTCCAATTGATTGCTTATGCACAAACAACTTATAGAATAGATGAATTGGAAATTCGTCAGATGATTCCTTAGCAATCACCATGTTCTTTTTTATCAGATTGATCAAGTAGATCTCAATTCGACCAGTGTGATTGAATTGCTCTTTCATTCTCCAATCTATATGATTGAATAAATCATAAATAATATTAATTGCATTCATAACGTTCCGTACCTCTTTCTCCAACTGTTTGATCCTCTTTAATATCATTCTGGAACCTTCAGGAAAATAGGGTTGAATTTGTTGTGAAGTCTGTGTTGGTTGATCAGCGAGCAAATTCATGTCATCTTGATCTCCAACTGTCTGGTAGTAATAGGGATTAGTTGGATCGATAGGCCTCCATGGAAGAAGAACCATTTCCCAACTTTCATAAGGAACCTATGCTGAACACATAACATAAATATGGTGGACGGGTGTCCAAGCCCGTATTTAGATCCATGCATAATTAATCCCAGAACTGATTTCACAATGATATTAACAATGTCAACTGGCCTCCCAGTTTGAATACAGAAATTCAAAATGGCTGTTTACTTGGTTACCTTGCTAATCTTCAATGTCAGAAATAACTTTGCCGAAATAAAGTAGTGCCACTATATCGATACTGGATTGAGAGATGCAGATGGGAAACTAATGTATCCATTCTCTTTAACTTCTCATTCCTCATTCTCATCCGTCAAATATCGATACACATCATTCATATTATCCCTCGAGGCATTGAAACTAGAATAATAGAAAATAGGTACTTTCTCGATTATAAAGAGATCGTTAATTCTTGTAGGAGTGAATTGCATAAATCTACCACGCACAAATAAGAACCCTTGGTTGATCCCGTGAAGATTTGTATAAAAATCTTTTACGATAGGAACAACAACAGCAGTGGTAGTGTAGCAATGAACTTCCCAACGTGTCTCCTTAATAATTTCTTCAATTCTAGTAGTAGGATTATCCATACCTCGATTTATGAAGACTCTTTTCTTGATAATCATTATTTTCATCATCACTTTATTGAATAAACGTTGTGCCTCAAAACTTATGAACTTCCTTCGGTTGAAAACACGAAATTGAGGGGTTTCAGTTGGATAGGAATCCATAGGATACGACTTGGGATTGGTGGTTTTCATTTTTCTGGAGTTAAGAAGTCAAAAATAGAGTATATGGAGTTATAAGGATGAAGATCCCGCCAAAAACCCCCCAAAACTCGCATTTTAAAACTTAAAAATCATCAACAAGTTTTGGGCACCAGCGGCGCTCAAACAGGCAAGTTCAGTGTGTTAACAGTGATAGGGCACCGGCGGCGCCAGTCGTAAAAAATTCTCACCGAACTTTGTTTGACCCAAAATATTCCAATATCTCGATTTGATCCATCATTTATCAATATTTAAAGTTTTTAGGATTCAAAAATAACTATCTAAGAAGAACAACTACATCGAATAAGCAAATACACGACAAAGATACAGATGTATTGCCTCCCATATAACGCTTGGTCTAACGTCGTCAGCCCAAAAAACCATTCAGTTAATCGAGATGACTCAACATTAAAACCTCTCTAAAATCAGGTTGAAACCCGTCAATGTAAGGCTTTAATCGATGCCCATTAACCTTGAAAATCTTTCCAGTATCAGGATCTTTAGTATCAACAGGTCCAGAAGAATAAACTTTTACAACTGTAACAGGTCCTAACCATTTAGACTTGAGCTTTCCAGGAAATAACTATAATCTTGTGTTGTATAATAAAACTTTTTTCCCAAATTCCAAGTTCTTTTTTACATCTTCCTATCATGCCATAATTTCATTTTCTCTCTACAGATCCTATCAATGTGATAAGATGCATTTCTAATCTCTTCCAATTCATTCAATTGCATAAATCTTTTCTATCCAGCATTTTTTAAATTAAAATTTAACTCTTTTATCGTCCAATATGCTTTATGCTCCAATTCAATTGGTAAATGGCAAGTCTTACTAAACACTAGTCTATATGGAGACATTCCAATAGGGGTTTTAAAAGCAGTCCTATAAGCCTATAAAGCAGTATCTAATCGAGCAGACCAATCTAATTTATGATTATCCACAGTTTTCTCTAAAATTCTTTTAATTTCATGATTAGACACTTCTGCTAAACCACTAGTCTGGGGATGATAAGCATTAAAGATTCTATGAATAATATTATATTTCTCAATTAATCTCTTAATTCAATTATTTCTGAAATGGGATCCACCATCAGTTATGATCACTCTCAGCATTCCATATCTTATAAATATATTTTTCTTTAAAAATTTTGAAACACTCCAAGCATCACATCATTAAATAATCAAATTTGTTTGTTCCTGTGGCACACATTTCCTAATAATCAGATCCTTACACTGTTTATATAGATAGGGCTCATCCCAAAAATAAAATTTTGCATCATATGTGAACTTCTTTTGTTGTTGCCTTTTTAAATTAGGTGGTACGATATCACTTACAACATAATTCACAATATCAGCATGCAAAGGCAAATTGCTTCCCATAATTGTATAGAGTTGCTCATCAGAGAAAATTTCAGTAGTTTCCTTTTCAAATTCAGATAATTTATCATATTCTACTCTTGGCAGATGATCAGCTATTTGATTATCAACTCCCTTCCTATAAACTATCACAAAATCAAATTCTTGCAGAAGAAGTATCCATCTAATGAGTCTAGGTTTCACATCCTTCTTTTGCATTAAATATTTGATAGCCGACTGGTTTCTATGCACAATACTTTTATCTCCAATTAAATAACGTCTAAATTTTTCACAAGCAAATACTATTGCTAATAACTCTCTTTTAGTTGTGGTATAATTAATTTGAGCCTCTGATGACCTCGACCCGTAACTATGCCTACAATTTATTCTTTAATTTATATTTCAAAGGGTAGTATGCAAAAATAAATATATAATTTTAGAAAATATTTTGCACACCAAAAGTACTACGGAAGTATACGTATCGTATCCAATAATACAGGGCTATATTGGATTCCTGGTTATTGATCCCACAGGGAAGATTAATATTAGAAATTAATAGATTTTCAAATTAAAATTAATTATAATTTTTATTTCTTTTTTAAAAGTCAGCTTTTAAGTTTTATGAAATTTCTACTATATGTAATTATAGTAGCAATAAAGTAAAGGTTAATGCAAGTATAAATAAAACAACTATCTCCTTTTCAACAAATCCAAGATTTTTCAGATAACTATCATTCGTGGAGAACATGAAATTATGGTATTGCGCCAAATAAAAGCATTCATATTCTTTACCTTCGCTCGATAGTATAAAGAACATTGGCTAATCTGTAGATTGGTTCATGATGTATTATTAGTAGAATTGGTTAATCTAGACACACACTTCTAAATGTCCAAGGGTGGCTATGGTCGGCCCTACTAGTGACCCGTTCCCTTTTTATAAACCAAATTAATAGAATTTAATTTGTCACTCTAAAAACTAATTAATTCAATGGCCAATAAATATTGTTTTCATATTTATTTGCATTTCACTTTGAATAACACGCACATGACCTTCAATTATCCAAGGATTCATGTCATATCTACTAGTTAAGAACTCATCTCCGGATAGGTCTCAAAATTCTTCAACAGATTTTAACAATTCAAATGACCAGTTTAAAAAGTAAATTAAGATCAGGTATGAATATCATCACAATATTTTTAAAATTAAGTTTAAGTTCTCCAACAAAATCAAATTATCTTTATTATCTTTTCATGGTTGAAAGGAGAAAGAAAAGTAACTACTCAAAACACATTGAATTCACACAACAAAATATATAAAACATTGAACCAAGTTACAAATACTTATCTAAAATGTTCCTTCAAGTGATCCTTTGACTCCTACTGACTCCAATGCAAAGTTGAAGACTTCAACAACACCAACTCTTACAAACTCTCACTTACTACTCAAGAAATTGAGTTGTAACACTCAAAGTAACTAAAATAAACTGAAATAAACTCACTAAATACTTACGAAAAGTATTTAGTGGCTCTCGAGAACTATTTCCGGGTGCGGGAGAGCTCTGTTTTCTGTAGAAATGTCTCTTATTTATATAGCTTCAAAAATGACCAGTGGTTGCTTAAGGCACCTCATCAAAATTCGTCCAAATTCAATGTATCATCTAGAAAGTAATTATGGAGCCTAGGCAACGAACTCTGTGACCATATTTTCACACCCCTTCACTTTGGATCGCACCTTTTCGCGATGAAAACTGTTTTCCTATGTCTAGATGCATTGTATCACATGTCTTATGTATCAGGAGTAACTTCTAGTCTTCTAGAAGGTCTGATAACCACTTAACACCTTCAAAATAACTACCCAAAGTTGTTGAAAATCTTATCTGCTTCAGACCTATAATTTTGGCAACTTTGCTTTTTAGCTCTATTTTTGCTCCTTTCTGCTCCTTTTTCCTTTATGAGCTCTTTTTTTATCACCTATATCCAAAAACATAAAAATACCATTCATTAAAGCATAATATCCTTAAAAATTGAATCATAAATAAGGCATAAAAATAAGTACTTTTTAAATGGATCAAATTCCCTTAAACTTAAATGTTACTTGTCCTCAAGTAATGCTTTTTATTACATAAAATGTATAACACCTGGAATGAAGTTTAAATAGTTAAGATTCCTTATAAATTTTGGTTTTATAAATGCCCTAGTAAATCATTAACCAAATTTCACTAATTAAGGTTAATTTTGAGAATTTAAAGATTACTTAACTATCAAATCATAAGACTTTAAATTTTTCCTATATTTCAAGAATAATTGTAATTTATCATATTAAGGTCACATAAATAATTTAAAAGAAAAAGACTTTCATGAAAACTTTTCTAGTAAGGATGCTTGTACATAAAAATTAAGTTAAAAATGTAATTAGTTTTCTTCCTATAAGATAATTCAAGTGAAACCAATTTTTGATTAGGCATCTCCTCAAGCTTCTCCTCACATTTCTTTTTTGCTCTTTTCTTCTTTTTTTCTTTTTAAGGATATTTTTCAATTCCCCCCCCTTTTTTTCATAATTTGTGAGGATTACTATATTTGGATAGCCTAGTAATGATTTTGAACTTCACAATCCTTAACTTATATTTAAAAACTTATACATTTTCACTTAATAAATATGACATTCTTAATAAGTATTTTTCAAAAATTATTTCAATCTTTTATTTTCCAAGTAATAATCTTGATTTCTTAGTATTTCAAAAATACAATTCTCTTTACTATAAATAGAAAAATTTTTAATCTTATTATTCTTTAAGTTAAATAATTATATTCTTAAAATCAATCGAAATTATTAAAATTTTAGTTAAGTTTACTAAATTATTTATAAATTCAAAAATTTAAGTAATCTTAAATAATTTTTTCATTCCTTATGTTATGTTAATATTTTTAAAGAAAATATTAGTAATTAAGGACAAGTATTATTTAAATTTCAAAGTATTTTCCCTTCCCCCGAACTTCAGCTTTGGTACAAACATGAATCATGAAAATTTCTAAAGCATGAGAGAAGGAATAGCATATTTCCACCAGGAAATTTTCTAAGTATATGAAAAATAATCTAGAAAGGGAAATTTTATTTCTACACATGCTTTTTATGACTATAGAAGAAATGTTTAAGCATATATAGAAAAATTGTAGTAAGCAGGATCAATTTCTACAAAAAAGAAAAATTTTAAATTCTTTTTTCTTTCATAATTTTAAACAAAAATAACTAAACTAAATAGGTGTACTGATCACTGTACTATAAACAAAACATCTCATTACAAAAATAAACTCTAACAATCCAAAAATCATCAGTACAACATTAAGTGTCTCAGACTCAATACACTCTAAACATCAAAAGTATAATAACATCATCAGTGCATCAAACATAAAAACAAATCATCACATACATCCAAAACTGACACACTAACAAAACATAACATAAATAACACAACTACTCAATCCTAGAAATCTACTCATCACTAGCTGTCTCCTCATCCTCATCATCATCATCATCAAAAGTAAAATCTACATTCTTATTCTGGCGAACATCATATGGTGAGAATCGAGGGCAGGTCGTGAACTAAATGATCACCCTTAAGGAATCTAACTAGAGTCTCAGAATACTCTGCATCAAAATCACTCTTCTTCTGGGTGTACTCAGAAAGATGATCCACTTTCATATCTATTGTTTCCACTCTAGAATGGGTTAAAAGTAACAAATTATGTTGCTCTATAAATTTATCATGCATATTTTCCCAAAAACTAGATGGTGGCTTAGCAAAAGAAGTAGAGGGTTAAGAAGTAGAAGCTCTACCTGAAGTAGGTAATGAACTAGAGGGTACGATAGAACTCTTACCTCGAAGTCGATCATAAAAACTAACATTGTCTCATCCAATGGGCTTGGTAGACTTGAGCTTCTCCTCTGAAAGATTAGCAATAACTCCAGCACATTCGCACAGAGAATAAATCAGCGATGGGAATCCCAATCCCACAGAAGTGCTGGAATAAGCAGTGGCCTCAACAGAATCATAAATAATACTCCCGACATCAATTGGCTTCCTCTCCCGTATGCAGTAGTTGAGGATATCTCTGTCCTTATTGACCTCACTCAAATGTTTGGATGGAAGGAGGTGAGAAGAAATAAAGTAATGTCCGGCCTTAGAAACACCATTTAATTTAGATGATGAAAAATTTACCTGTTTCCCATTCCGGATCTCCCAAGCTCTAGTACTAATAATCAAATATGCAATAATCATCTCCGAATCTCCCTCAGATGGAGATAATCCAGAATAGTAGCACTCAATGATTGGTGGTAGGCCATAAAAAATGTTGATTCTTTCAGGAGTAAATCCTACTCCAACTCCTCTAACGAAGAACTTGTAATCTTCGGCATCCATAAAATGAGTATAAAATTCCCTGATGACAGGGATCACAGCAACTGCATTGAAGTAGTAGAATTGTTGTAAGTTCAGTGCAACAATCATATCTTCAATCATTCCACCAGGATTTTAGAAACTCCACTCCGAGATAAATTTTCTCATTGTAGCAAATTCATTGTAACGAAAATGCGCTGCGACAGAAGCGAAATTGCTACGATTGAAATTTTCCTATTCTTTCCCTCGCTTAGATTTCAAAACTATTTAAATGTAAGAGAAAGAAAATGTAAAATAAATTAAGGGTTCAAAAGAACAAACTTTTTTAAGCTTTAAAAACTTAAATAAAGCTTCAAATCCATGGATTAAACTCCAAAAATCAAAATTTTCGATTTTGCTCAAAAGTTGAAAAATCCATGGTGAAAATAAAAAATAAATGGATTTGAAGGTAGATCTGACCTCGAGATGAAGAAATTGAGTGATTCCAAGGACAAAAACTTGAAAAACCGAGCTAAAAATGGATCCCAAGGTATGCATTTCGCGGAAAATGGAGGAAGAAGGAGCCTATGCATCGTTAATGGCGTATGTGGGTTTCAAAGCTCGAATTTCGAGTTCAGGCTGAACTGGCACCTAGGCACCAAATTCTGGAGCTTAGGCACCAGACTCGTCCTTTCAAGAATTTAATTTAAAAATTATATTTTCCACAAAAACTTAACAAATTCTACTTCTAAGTACTCATATAAGAGTGTTACTCAAATTTCTAACTTCCAAACATTTCCACAAACAATTTAAATGATAAAATAGAACCAACATTCAAACACAAGATATAATCAAACTCTTCCAATTCCATTTCAAAATTTTCCATTCCAAGCTCAAGAAATTACAGAAAAGTACTATAACAAGGTTCAAATCTTAATAAACAACATAAACATCATTATTTCAGAGCAAATTCATATATAAACAACACACTTTGAACATTAAAATCAAACACACAAACTAAATATTTGACTCACTAAATCATGACTCGATCACACCTAGAATACACCAATGATCTATTCTTCTTCAAACTTTGAATTTTCATCCCTCTCACAATGAAGATTGCTAGGCCCACATGAGTAGAAAACTAACGCCCTTGGAAATTCCAAAGCCATCTTCTCGTCAATCCATTTGTTCTTCGCATACATCTTCACTTGAGAATCTTCAAAGAACGCCATATGATCGATTTGAAGCTTTGTCTGCCATTCCAAGTGCTCGATTTGGTGATACATATCATGTAGACGATTTCCAACACTTACCATTTCCACCTTAATCTTATCGAGACGACTGAATAATTTCTCCAAACTTACTACAATATAACCATTGAAATAAGGTTGAGGATCTTTAGAAGACTTATCTCTTAACTCATTTCCATGATCTCCTCTCTCCATTACTTCTGAACTTCTCTTTTCTCTTCCAAAATGAGTTGTGTTGGACGAAATTTGGGTTGCTTAGGGATTGAGGATGAAGATAGGGTAGTTTATAGGAAGAATTCATGAGAAAAAAATCTGAAGATTTTTGGTTTTTGCACGAACCTGTAACTGGGGCACTTAGGCACCGAAATCTGGGGCCTAGGTGTTGGACCATCGATACATAGGTTATGCTGGCGCTTAGGCGCCAAGTTTGGGCGCCTAGGTGCCAGAACCATGTTCGACTCCGTTTCGCCTATGGTCTAACTTACAAAGTTTCAATCTTAAAATAGGTCTATTAAAATGGTGTGGTCAAAACACACATATCGATTGAGAAGAATTCAATTCACAAACAATCACAATGATAATATATGGGTTGCTTCCCACAAAGCACTTAGTTTAATGTCGTCATCCCGACCTAATCAGTTATTTTAATCGGGTAGACTCAGCTTGTAAGCCCCCTTGTAAATCGATTTTATTTCTCCCATATAAGGCTTCAGCCTTAATCCATTAATTTTAAATATTTTTTTCGTCTTAGGATCTTTAATATCCACAGCTCCATAAGGGTATACTTTCTTATTTATAAATGGTCCCATCCATTTAGATCTTAATTTTCTAGGAAAAAGTCTTAAACGAGTATTAAATAATAATACTTCTTGTCCAAGCTCAAATATTTTTCTTGAAATCTATTTATCATGCAATTTCTTCATTTTTTCCTTATAAATATTTGCATTTTCCAAGCAAGACTCAAAAGAAGTTCCAAATACTAAAAAATCATCCATAAATACTTCAATTCATTTTTTAATTAGATCACAAAATATTGACATCATACTTCTTTGAAAAGTTGCAGGTGCGTTACATAAACCGAAAGACAGTCTTCTAAAGGCATATGTTCCATAAGGACTTGTAAATGTTGTTTTCTCTTGGTCATCAGGAGCAAAGGGAATTGATGATAACCAAAAATCCATCCAAAAATTAGAAATATGAGTGTCATGCTAATTTATCCAGCATCTGATCTAAGAAAGGAAAAGGAAAATAATCCTTTCTACTGGCATTGTTTAATTTTCAAAAATCGATCCAAATTTATAATCCAGTAACTTGTCTTGTAGGGATTAATTCATTTTTATCATTAACAATGACAGTTACTGCTCCTTACTTTGGAACACAATGAATAGGACTTACCCATTGACTATCCGAAATAGGATAATAATTCCAGCATCTAACCATATTAAAATCTCTTTTTTTAACAACCTATTTCATAATTGGATTCAATCTTCTTTGAGGTTCAATAGTAGGTTTACAATTTTCTTCCATTAAAATACTATGCATACAGATTGAAGGGCTTATTCCTCTTATATCTGCAATAGTCCAACCAAAAGCTTTCTTATAGTTCTTCAGAACT
Organism: Papilionanthe hookeriana x Papilionanthe teres; assembly: GCA_022702705.1. Classification (NCBI taxonomy): domain Eukaryota; kingdom Viridiplantae; phylum Streptophyta; class Magnoliopsida; order Asparagales; family Orchidaceae; genus Papilionanthe; species Papilionanthe hookeriana x Papilionanthe teres. Next base: position 133,130,132 of record CM040428.1, on the reverse strand, counting down.
CCTACTAATTTTTCTTGTTGATCTTTGCTTAGTTCTGAAGATGTAATCACAGGTAAATTTAATGAATTTTCAAGAAATGCTTACTTTAAATGTGAAAGTAACATTTTTAATTCCAGTTTAAGGGCTTTTTCAACAGAGGAAAAAAGTATATCATTTTTAGTCGTGTCTATAATTTCCCAAATATCATGAATATAATGAGTTTCTTCAAATAAATTTTTTTCATTCACTTCTTCAATTTCTTTAGTTAATGACTCATTATATAACATAGATTCGTCATTTTTTTCTTCAGAAACGACTTTACATTTTTCTTGATAATGCTTTTTAATTATATAATCAATAATATCCATCTGATAGCATTTTTCTTTGTCAGTATAACTCAATTATTTCAAAACATTAAATGTTATCTCTTGATCACTAACTCTCATTATTAATTCTCCTTTTTGCACATCAATCATAGCACGTCCGGTATCTAGAAAAGGTCTCCCTAAAATAATAGGTATTTCTTTATCTTCTTCTATATCTAGTACAATGAAATCCACAAGGAAGATAAATTTATCCACTTTAAGAAGGACATCCTCTATAACTCCATTAGGATAAGTAATAGATCGATCAGCTAACTGAAAGGTTACAGTGGTGGGAGAAATCTCTCCTAATCTAACCTTCGAAATATAGAAAATGGCATGAGATTAACACTTGCTCCTAAATCACATAAGGCTTTTCCACAAAACTTTTCTCTAATAGCACATGGTATAGTGAAACTTCTAAGATCTTTAAGCTTCTGAGGTAGTTTCTTTTGAATTATTACACTACATTCTTCACTTAATGCAACAATTTCATAAGCTTCAAATTTTCATTTCTTGCTTAAAATATCCTTCATAAATTTTGCATAACTCGGCATTTGTTCCAAGGCTTCAGGAAAAGGAATGTTCATGGTAAGTTTCTTAAAAGTCTCAAATAACTTAGAAAATTGATGGTCAAGCTTCTGCAGTTTTAGTCTTTGAGTAATAGGTGGTGGTTGTCTTTCAACTTCCAATTCAATAGGAATAACAGTCTAATCTTTATTTGGAGAAAGAGTTTCTTTAGGTTTTTCAATCTCTTCAACCTCTCTCTTTCAATTTCATTCTGAATTTTCTCTTTTAATTCCTTTCCACTTCTAAGTTGTACATCTTTTGCTTGTTCATGGCCTTTTCCAATTTCTTTTAGATTAATTTCGACGTTGCTAGGAAGTGTTCCTTGAGGTCTGTAATTAATAAAATTAGCAATTTGTCCCATCTGATTCTCAATATTTTGAATAGCACCATTTTGACTTTGTAACTGATTACCTAGTTGTAAGATCAATTCTTCTAAAGATAAATTTTTCTGTTGATTATTAAAACCAGGAGGATAAGTAGATCTAAAGTTTGAACTTCCTTGATTGTTTCAATTCCCAGTTGGATTAACTTGATTATTACCCCATTATTGATGTCCATTATTCCAATTAAAATTAGGGTGATTTTTCCAACCTGGATTATAATGATTTCAATAAGGGTTATTAGTTTTACTAGCAATAGCTTTCAATGTCTCCATTATTTGAGAATTATCAATATTTGCAGAATTGTCATTACTTACATGCGATACGTTAATAGCAAAATTATCCAATTTTTTAGATATCACCGCCACTTGTGAAGCTAAAATAGAAAAGACTTCATTTTCTTGAATAATTGCCACTCTTTTAGGATTAACACTTTCAGAAGGCCATTGAAAAATATTGTTAGCCATTTCTTAAATTCAGGTATAAGCTTCATCAAATGTCTTAGCCATTAAAGAACCTCCAGCAGCAGCATCTATAATACATCTAAGTGATCCAATGAGTCTGTTATAAAATGTTTGAATAATTAACCAATCTGGTAAAGCATGATGAGGACATTTTCTTATTAGTTCTTTCAATCTTTCACATGTTTCATAAATTGTCTCTCCATTAAATTGAATAAATGAAGTAATATCATTTCTTAATTTAGCAGTTTTAGAAGGAGGAAAATATTTAACAAGGAACTTTTGTGCCATATCTGCCCAAATTTTAATAATACCAGTTGCTAATGACTTCAACCACATCTTTGCTTTATCTTTTAAGGAAAAAGGAAAGAGTCTAAGCCTAACAGCATCATCAGAAACATCATTATATTTAAAGGTAGCACAAAGTTCTAAGAAACTAGCAAGATGTAAGTTTGGATCCTCATTTGGTGTTCCTCCAAATTGATTATTTTGAACCATTTGAATAATAGAAGGTTTAAGCTCAAAAGAATTACCATCTAAAGCAGGCATTTGAGTACTAATATGAAGTTCATCAGCTGTAGGGTTTGCACAATCCCTTAATGATTTATAAACATTTTGTTCATTAATTTCTATTGGATTTTGATTATTGTTATGTAAGTTAGCCATTTCTTGATATTTTCGAATTTGTTTTCATTTTCTAATTCTTTTAACAGTTCTTTCTAATTCAGAATCAAAAGGTAATAATCTTTCAGATCCAGAACTACACATAAAAATTAAATAAAAAGACTTGAAAATAAAATACAATAAAATAAAATCTTTTTGTTATTTTTGTTTTTGTAAATATTTTTGTATTTTTAAAGAAATAAAAGTGTATATAAAATATTTTTAATTTGAAAAATCTAAAAATTGTCTTTCACTTCCCCGACAACTGCGCCGAAAACTGTGATGACCTCGACCCGTAACTATGCCTAAATTTATCCTTTAATTTATATTTCAAAGGGTAGTATGCAAAAATAAATATATAATTTTAGAAAATATTTTACAAACCAGAGGTACTACTCAAGTTTAAGTATCGAATCTAGTAATACAAGGCTCTATTGAAGTCCTGGTTATCGATCCCACAGGGAAGATTAATTTTAGAAATTAATAGATTTTCAAATTAAAAGTAATTATAATTTTTATTTCCATTTAAAAATCAGATTTTAGGTTTTATGAAATTTCTACTAGATGTAAGTAAACTAACAATAAAGTAAATGTTAATGCAAGTATAAATAAAACAACTTTCTCCTTTTCAACTAATCCAAGATTTTGCAGAAAAACTATCATTCGTGGAGAACTTGAAATTATGGTATTGAGCCAAATAAAAGCATTCTTATTCTTTACATTCGCTTGATAGTATAGAGAACATTGGCTAATCTAGAGATTGGTTCAAGATGTATTATTAGTAGAATGGGTAAATCTTGACTCACACTTCTAGATGTCTAAGGCTGGCTATGGCCGGCCCTACTAGTGACCCGTTCCCTTTCTATAAACCAAATTAATAGAATTTAGTCTGTTACTCTAAAAACTAATTAATTCGACGACCAATAAATAGTATTTTCCTATTTATTTGCACTTTACCTTGAAAAACCCGCACATGGACTTCGATTACCCAAGAATTCATGTGATATCTACTAGTTAAGAACTCTTCTCCGGATAGGTCTCAGAATTCTTCAACAGATTTTAATAATTCAAATGGCCAGTTTAAAAAGGAAATCAAGATCAGGTATGAATATCATCATAATAATTTTTAAAATTAAATTTAAGTTCTCAAAATCAAATTATCTCTATTATCTTTTCATGGTTGAAAGGAGAAAGAAAAGTAACTACTTAGTAAACAATTAGTTCACACAACAAAACATATTTATAAAACTTTGAACCAAGTTACAAATACTTATCTGAAATGTTCCTTCCTTTGACTCCTACTGACTCTAATGCAAAGTACAAGACTTCAACAATTCCAACTCTTAAAAACTCTCATTTACTACTAAAGGAATTGAGTAGTAACACTTAAAGTAACTAAAATAAACTACAATAAACACACTAGATACTTAAGAAAAGTATTTGGTGGCTCTCTAGAACTATTTCGGGGCGTGGGAGAGCTCTGTTTTTTTATAGAAATGTCTCCTATTTATAGATTTTAAAAAATGACCAAGGGCTGCTTAAGGCACCTATTCAAAATTCGTCCAAATTAAATGAATCTTCTAGAAAGTAACTGTGGCGCCTATGCGCCGACAACTGGCGCCTAGGCATCGGACTTCCTGACCAGATCTTCGCACCCCTTCACTTTGGATCGCACCTCTTCATTTTTAAAATCGTTTTCTTGTGTCCAGATGCATTATATCACATGTCCTATGCATCAAGAGTAACTTTCAATATTCTACAAGGACTGATAACCGCTTAACAACGTCAAAATAACTGCCTAAAGTTATCAAAAATCTTAACTACTTCAGTATCGAACAAGAGCCGAGGTGTCAGACCTATAATTTTGGCAACTTTGCATTTTAGCTCTATTTGTTGCTCCTTTTTTCTTCTTATTCCTTCTTGAACTCTTTTTTTTATCAACTATAACCAAAAACATAAAAATACCTTTCATTAAAGCATAATATCCCTAAATGTTGAATGATAAATAAGGTATAAAAATAGTTACTTTTTAAGTGGATCGGCCTCAATAAGAGTTTTACTAGCATATTAAATTACTTTGAAAACTTTATCATGCCTTTGCCCCAATGCTACTCCGATCGCATAATCACTAGCATCACACATAAGTTAAAATAGTTTCTCCCGGTGAAACAATTATAGGGCAATGATTAATTTTTCTTTCAATAATTCGAAAGATCTCAAGCATTCATCATTAAAATCAAACTTTCTATCATTTTCTAACAGTCGGCACAATGGTTTAGTAAATTTAGAGAAATCTTTAATATATCGCCTGTAAAATCCAGCGTGTCCTAAGTAACTCCTCACCTCTCTCACAGTACTGGGTGGTGGCAATCTCTCAATCGCTCTAATTTTAGTAGAGTCGACCTCCATAGCATTTTCAGAAACTTTATGCCAAAGCACAATTCCTCCTGCAACCATAAATTGACATTTCTCCCAATTCAAAACTAGATTTGTTTTCTCGCAAAGCTCCAAAACTTTTACTAAGTTTTCCAGGCAAATTTCAAATGAAGTCTCGAATACAGAGAAATCATCCATAAAAACTTCAATTCCATTATTTATCATGCTACTGAAAATAGACATCATACATCTCTAAAATGTTGCTGGTGCATTACACTATCCAAAAGGCATTCTTCGAAAAGCAAAGGTTCCATAAGGGCTAGTAAATGTTTTCTTTTCTTGATCCTCGGAAGCAATAGGTATTTGATAGTAACCAGTTTATCCATCCAGAAAACAGTAGTACTTGTGTCCAGCAAGTCTATCTAGCATTTGATCGAGAAAGGAAGAGGAAAGTGATCTTTTTTGGTGTCAGCATTTAATTTCATATAGTCAATACAAATTTGTCATCCATTAATTTGTCTTGTGGGTATAATTTCATTACATTCATTCACTTCAACAGTTACTTCTCCCTTTTTTGGTACACAATGTATTGGACTCACCTAAGCACTATCCGAAATAGGATAAATAATTCCAGCATCCAGCTACTTTAAAATCTCTTTCTTACCTACTTCTTTCATTATAGGATTCAATCTCCTTTGCGGATCAACTCTTGATTTATGTTCTTCATCTAATAAAATTTTGTGCATACAAATTGAAGGACTAACTCCTTTAATATCTGCCAAAGTCCATCCAAAAGCTTTCTTGTATCTTTTTAAAATTTCCAACAACTTTTGTTCTTGATAATCGTTTAACTCCGAAGATATAATAACTAGCAAGGTAGATAATTCTCCTAAAAACATATACTTCAAATGATTAGGGAGAATTTTCATCTCAAGTTCAGGATGTTTTATGATAGATAGACTTAAGCTTTTATTTCTACCTTCCAAAGTGTCTATTACTTTGAATCTCTCCTGAATACACTCCAAATCTTCATTCTACTTACTATCTAAATTTTCTTCATCTTCAATTTCTTCTTCAAACATATTTTTATATTCTTCTTCTTTTTCAAATATATTTTCAAAGTGATCGTTTCTAAAGTAATCACAGACCTCCATCCTAAAACATTCATTATCTTTTTCCATTGAGGGATACTTCATAGATTTTAAAATATTAAAGGTCAACTCTTGATCATTAACTCTCATAGTTTATTCTTCTTTTTGAACATCAATTACTCCTCTTCCAGTAGCAAGGAATGGTCTTCCTAAAATGATTGGAATTTCTTTCTTCCTCCATATCAAGGACAATAAAATCCATAGGAAAGATAAATTTATCCCTTTCCCTAACACATCTTCCACCACTCCTTTAGGGTAAGTAATGGAACGATCGACCAACTGAAGAGTCACAGATGTAGGAGAAATTTTTCTTATTTCTAACCTTTTGAAAGTTGATAAAGGCAAAAGATTAATACTAGCTCCCAGATCACATAAGGCTTTTCCGAAAAAATTTTCACCTATAGCACACGGAATAGTGAAACTATCAGGATCTTTAAGTTTTTTCGGAAGCTTCTTCTGAATAATTGCACTACTGATCCACTTAAAAGAACATATTTTTATGCCTTATTTGTGATTCAATTCTTAAGGATATTATGCCTTAATGAAAGATATTTTTTATGCTTTTTTATGTAGGTGTTAAAAAAAAGAGTCAAGATGGAAAAAGTAGCATAAATCTAAAAAAATAGAGCTTAAAGGGAAAAGTTGCCGAAATTATAGGTCTGGCCCTAAGCGCCAGAATCCGAGGCCTAAGCACCAGTTCGATACTGAAGTAGATAAGATTTTTGACGACTTTAGGTGGTTACTTTGACGGTGCTATGCGGTTATTAGACCTTTTAGAAGACTGTAAGTTACTCCTAATACACAGGACATGTGATACAATGATCTGGACATGGGAAAACAGTTTTACGCATAAAGACATGTGATCCAAAGTTAAGAGGTTTGAAGACTTGGACACGGACTCTGGAGCCTAAGATCCAAATTCTGGCACTTAGGCGTCATAGTTACCTTCTAGAAGGTACATTGTATTTGGACGAATTTTGAAGAGGTTCCTTAAGCAACCCCTGGTCAAATTCGAAGCTCTATTGTACGGCTTATTTTTTAGGTTGTGTGTTGAATTGTGAAAAGGGGTCGCCTAACAGAAATTGTCTGCGAATATTTGATTTAAATATATATGTAGTATTTGATTTTGAAAATAATTTTAAGTTTGAAAATTCTAAGATATGAAGTCAAACTGATTTCACATCCCAAATAGTCCACATAAACGAGCACCGCACCACAAACCGTGTATCTTTCCCGAAGAATAGACACACTGCTTGATAATGGGGCTCGGTTAGATAAACTAGAAAGGTTTGTGACATCCGTTTGAGTCCGCGAACCAATTTTATAAGCCGACAAATTCCCCTGCTTAATATGAAAGCATTAAACGGAGTTTATATTACACAGGTTCTTTAAAATTCCCTATAAGGGCAAGCCCCTATAGTTAATTACATCTTAAGTGACTGGAATCACCTAAGAAAACTCTCGATAATAATCAATAATTCTGCTCTCAAGAATTTCAAAGTTTAAGTTTTCAAAGGATTGAATTTTGGAATTTCAATAGGGAATGGATCAAATTTGGAAGATTTTATTTTGGGATTTCAAAGGAAGAAAGGTAGGAGAAATTACGGATTCGAAGCGAACTTCGGTAATTTTCCGACTATCCTATTGTTTGGCTTGAATTTAGGAAAGTCCTAATGTTTGTTTAATGTTTTGATCTTGCCAATTTTAATTAATTTGGACTTATATTTGTATGATAAAATCATACAAATAGCCTCGAAGATGTGAGGGTTTATGTCGTATCGGACGACTACCTCGGAATCCTAAAACCGGTTAGGGCTTAATTTACATGACCTGATCATGCAAATGCCTAACAAAGGTTGAGGGTTTATGTTGCACTAGGCAAACTACCTCGAAGTCCTATAGCTTTGTTATTTAATTCTATGAAAGTTTTGCTGAAGTAGATTCAGGTTTTGCTGATGACGATGGTCGTGCTGCCCACCATGCTCCGAGCTCCTTGTTGTTGCAGAGGTTTAGTTTTAGAAGTCATAAATCAGGAGATGAGAAAAGTGTTTTGGTTTAGAGAAAATCTTAATTTCCAAGTGCTTTTGTGTTTTAATTAAAACAAATCTTAAAGTTGATTATAACAACACCGGTTAAGATCTCACGGTTCCATCCTTCCGGCATCGTTATTTTTATCGGATTCACTTAGTCCAGATGAATTTGCTAAACTAAACTAAATGAGTTCCACACTTTCATTTAGACCGTGGGAAATCCCGTTAGCAACACGTAGGTTACATCATCCGAGGTATTCCCGATCATCCAACAGGACGTTTTAATTTAGTTGTAATTGTAGTTTTGTGTTCTGTTTGTGATTAAATTTTGAGTTGTTTTATATTTTGAAATGTTGTGGCGGTGATTTTTATCTTGCAATGACTTTTTACTTAGTTTTGGTTTCATTTTTAGGGACTATCCTAAAGGTGTGAGTTTTCATGCAACAATTTGTTTATCATGCAAGAAAAGTAAGTACGATGCGATTGAGTAAATTGCAATAAAGTAAATTGCAATAAAATAAAAGCGTATCTGGAGGGTCTTCCCGTCATCCCAAGCTGCACTTAAAACACAATTAGAATATTTAAGCAAGTTCCTAGGTAAAACTAAGGGAAGGGTTATGGTTTTCTACCAAATTCCTAATCCTATATCTAGTCATTTCCTATGACGTCTAGGTCCATGTGTTTTGGTTTGAGGACGATTTTCTTCATCAAAGAATAATTAAGTTCAGTTGTTCTTATAAACATCCTATCATATTGAGAAAGTTCTTAAGAAGAATCTTAAACATCTTTTCAATATTACTAGAATTGTTTTAAGTCCAAATGAATTTAATCATGCAAATGAATTAATCATCCGAGAATCCAAGTTTTGTTGTTATCTTGCTCAGTGAACTAGGACATTTGAATATCCTATAAGTGAAGTAACATTTCATTTAATGTTCTGTTTAGGAGTTATGGTAACCAAAGCTTTCGAGGGCAAATTGGTGCTCAAATGGTTTGTGATTTAGTTTAACTTCAGTTAAAGGGTTTAAATTTGGAATAGTGTTCAAGTTGCTTTATATTTAACTTCTTTATGTCTTAGGTGATGTTATTTAATTCAATTTAATTTAACTTCAATTTAATTTAATTTGGTTTGGGTTCAATTTAAATTTAATTTATTTAATTTAAATTAATTTTAATTTTAACTTGATTTTATTATTTTTTTTAATTTAATTTAATTTAATTTAATTTAATTTAATATGATTTAATTTAATTTAATTTAATTTAATTTAATTATTTATTTTTTAATTAATTTAATTTTTATTTAATTAATTTCATTTAATTTTAATTAAATTTAATTCTATTTAATTTAATTTGTTCAATTTAATTTAATTTAATTTATTTGATTTAATTTAATTTAAATTAATTTAATTTGTTTGATTTAATTTAATTTAATCTTTAATTTAATTTTAATTTAATTTTAATGATTAAGTCCTTTAACACTTTAAAACTTAAATTTGAATTATCATTTTAATTAGGAATTAAATATTATTGAGATGATTAATTTAGGGATTTTTAAATTAAGGAAAAAATCTCTTCCTAATAATATCCCTATTTTAATAATTCCGATTTTATTATTCTTCCAAATTTAATCAATTATTTAATTAAGGTTTATTTCAATTATTTTAAATTATTTAGTAGGTTTCTACCCTTTAATTATTTAGCTTTCAATCATCCAAATCAGATTAGGATCAAATATTTTACTTGTTAATTTTTTATTAAACCTAAAGTTTTAATTAAGGGTTAAAATTTTAATTACCATTTTGCCCTTCAAGCTTAATAATTTCATAACTCACTAAATTGAGCTTAAATGAACTTGAAATTTTTATGTGACTTCACTCATATGCCAATAAAGACATGAGAGAAAATGTGATTTTTCTGTATTTAATTTATTTATGTAATTATTTTTGGTGGAAAATAGGGATTTCCAAGGAAAATTTAATAATATGACCAAGGGAAGTTTCTATCCTTATGAAAATTATGGGACATTCCTGATGACCAGAGGACCACTTGGACCAATTTTGGTGATTTGTTGAATTATATTATTTTTATTATAATTATTTTAAGTTTTGGAGTATTAATTAATTTAAAAATAAAGTAAAGGTTGAAAAATGAAATTTATATTTTTCAAAAATCTTTCTGATATCAAGAAAATCAGAGAATCAATTTTTGCAATTTTTTGATTTTTCTTTGATTTATTACAATTATTTTAGTGAAAATGCTAGAAAATACATTTTTTTTAATTTTAAAATTACCCTAGGGCTTTAAAATTTAATATCTCATTAAATAGACCTAAGGAAAATATAGGATTTGTTCCTAAATGATTAAAATTCAAAATATGACATTTTGGTGAATTTTATTATTTTTGTGATTTTTATTTTTTTTAATTATTAAAATATTAAAATAATATCAAAAAATCAACTTTTTAAGAAAATTGAAATTTTAATTTTCTTAAATTCCTCTAATATCAGAGAGGCTCCAAAACCAATTTGGTGAATTTTTAAAAAGTATTTTGAAAGTTATGAATTTTTTAAAGTTCAAATTGACTAAATGGCTTAATCAACCCATTTAGTAGGGCTAACCAAGTACAATTGACTTCAAATTTTTATAGTGGGTTCCTCTAATCCTAAAGGTCAGTGGAGAATTGATTTCAAGTCAATTTGATATATGGTTAACTCTAATTAATTAAGGAGCTATTTTGGGTGTTTAAGCCAATTAAGGTTATTTTAAATAAATTAATCCAAAACCTATTTTTCCTAGGGTCCTCTGGTCATAAGAGACATCACCAAATTTTCCTAGAATTTATTTCACAACGTGCTAATTATTGGAATTAAAATACTTAAAACAGCAACATGAATTTGAAAAATCAATAACTTTTCATAGAGATGACCTCTGACTTTGGAAAATTCAGGGAATGTTCCCAAATTCAGAAGCTTCAAAAGCCCTATGGTCTCATGCCATGGTGAATTTCCTATATGCATGGAGAATTAAAATAATGCACAACAGAAATAAATTATTAAAAATAAAATACTTGATGAAATTAAATAATTTCTTTTCCACAATATTTTCCTCTGTTCACTGAGCAAGAGGGTATTTTTATTTTATTTTTCTGATTTTCCTACACAAAGTTATGGATTTTTGAAGTTTAGGGGAATTAAATAAATCAAAAATACCTCGGCAGCTCCGAAAGGCCACGCGGCTCGTTCTGGTTCGACGCCGCCATCTGACTCAGCACTCCGGGGCCCCGCTGTGTCGTTCCATCTCCTGATCCAACGCGATCCTGGCCGTCCGTCCGCGCGTGTATTAAATGAACGACATCCGTTCATCGTCCCCAAGCGTCCTCTCCCGAGAGCCGTCCACACTAAATCCCTAATATCTCACTCAATACTCAATGGATTTTCATGTTCTTATGCTCTATGGATTCATCTTGAAGAGACGAATACATCTATACGGTGATCATACATTGAAATTAAAGCATTTGAAATAGAGAATCTCCAGAAGCTCGTGATGAAGAATTAGCTCATACCTTTGCTCAGAGAAGTGTGGCTTCAATCTGAGGGTTGTGTCACCTTCGATTGGATCCCAGCAAGCTCCAGATGAAGTCTCCTGGTCTGATGAATCGCCTAGGTATTATTTCGACCACGACTCGATCACAAAGCTTGGAGGCCGGAGCAACTAGGTGGCTCGGAGAGGGGCTTTCGCTGGTGGACTCCTTCCTCGGTCCGGTGAAGGTGTAGGACCAATCAATTTGAGGATTGATCCACTGTGGAGAAGTGTCCTGGTTTTGGGTGGAGTTTTGTCGCTAAATTGGGCTCCGTTGGTGGGGATTAGGGCAAATTGTCACCTGGGGATCAATTGTTCTAAGTATGGAGAGTGTTCGGAACAATTTTGGCAGGGTTTCGGTGAAGGTCCGAGTTCGAGCACCTCTCATGGCCGAGAGGGGGTGGTGTTTAAATCAGGAGAGGGTGGAGGGCCTCCCGGGGAGAGTTAGGGCTTGGGATCAGCCTGCTCTTGGCAAGAGAAGAACAGCTGCAATGGCCACCTGGGGATGGGGCGGCTCGACAGTGAGAATTCCGAGTTTGGGCTCACATGCGAGCTCTCGGCACTGGTGGTTTCCGGAGGCTCGTGGTGGCTGGCCGCCAGTGGTCGGGTCACCCTCAAGGTCGGGAGGTCGGGGGCTGGGGCTTAGTGCAGTCAATTGGCCATGGACATGTGTAAAGGAGTTGAATTGAAATGGAATGGGGGAGGAGCTCATTTTGGGTCCAAATGGGTCAACCCACCTTTGGGTTTGGTTCACCTCCCCATGGCTGATTTGGGCTGAGGGTGGATCAGATGGATCAGCTAGGAAAGGGTGGAGAAGTCACCATCCATGAATATTTTGATTAATCATGGATTAAGGTGAAGCATTAAAAGGGTTAAAACCTTTTTAAGGGGGCTTAAAAGAGGCTCCTCCTTTTGCCATTAATGGCTTGATCACATGTCAAACCTTCCATGGCTTCATGTGGCTTGTCCATGGCTTGCATGTGGCTTCATGGCTTGTCTTTGGCTTGGGGAAAAGCTTGGTCAATTTCATGAAAATGGATTTTAGAAATTTTTGGTAATTTGATGGGAATTTGTATGAAGCTGGATTTGGAATGGTTTAATGATGATTTTTAAACTTAGGGGTGATATCAATTAAAGGTATGATGAAAAGAAATTGCCATGTGGGCTTTAGGGCCAATTTTGGGCTTTTGTATTTGGTGAAAATGGGCTTTTAAAATGGTTTAGGGAAGTGGGCTTTTGGATTTTAAAATGGATTTTAGGATGTAATTTTGGCAAATGCTTGGGCCAAAAAATTGTTGGGTTTAGCTCATGGATGTGTCATGAGTGATTTGAAGCAAGTTGGGAGTGATTTGGGTTTGAATTAGGTTGAATTTGGGCTCCTTTGGTGAATAGGCCAATATAGGTCAAATTGGGATAATTTGGGCCAATGTTGGGCTAGGGTTGAAATTGATGTAAAATTAATGTTGGGAAATGTTTATGGGAGTGTTTCAAAGAGGTTTTGACTTTGGTTGGGGTTTGATTTTCGGGTTTGGGCCCATTTGGGTTAAGTTTGGGTTTAGGTCAAAATTGGGCCTTTTAGCTTTGGGTTAAATTTGAGTGGGGTTTGGGCCTAAATTTTGGGCAAATCATGTTAGTTTTTTGTTTTTGGGGATGCTAAGGAAGGTTTAGAAAAGATTTGGGGTTAATTGGAGTTGAATTGGGTGAGTTTGGGTTAGGTTTGGGTCATGGGTCCAAATTGGGCTTTAAGGCCAAAAGTGAAATTGGATCCAAATTTCAATCAAATTGGACTTGGATTTGGTCTAGATTGGTGTTGGGAATGTTGAATTGATGTTTAGAATTGAATTGGACCAGAATTTGGGTCAATTGGGTAGGTTTGGTTTGACATTGGGTTCACTTAGGGTTAAAATGGGTTAAATTAAGGGTTTTGACAAAAGTAGGGTAAATTGACAAAATTGGCCCATAGTGTAGTTGAAACAAAATGAAATTGGGAATATTTGGGATTTTCTAGAATTTTTTGGGAATTTTCTGAATTTTTTGGATTTTTGGGTCAAGGAGGGTATTTTGGGTATTTGGAGGATATTGGGAGGTATTCTTGGAATTTTTGGTATTTTTGGCTATGGATGATCAATTTGAGTGATGTGGAAATGTTTAGGAATGGTTTTGAGGAATTTTGGGTGATTTGGAAATTTTGCAAAAATTTGGGTAATTTCAAGGGTTTTGGGTAGGCTAAGCGGGTGTAGGGTCCCGGGGGTCAAAAATTGAAAATTTGGAAAATTGAAAATTTGGAAAATTGAAGATTGGGTGAATGTAAGTGGAATAAAATTATTTTGGTTGAGCCATGAAGCCATATCAAGCCCACATGAGCCATGAAGGGACTCATTTGAGGCATCCAATATGTTGTTCCTAACCCTCTTAGCCAAGGGCTTAGGGGTTAAGGACCATCCATGTGAATCACCTACATGAGTCAGGAGGTCAAGTTGTGTATGGGTGTGGTTTTAGGAGGTGTGTGAAAGTGTAGTGTATAAATGTAGTGTATGTGTAAGTCAGCCCCTTACTGACACTGTGCCACCTGGGGTAGTCCTAAGGCCAAAGAGTCCTACAGAACTCATCCTTTAAACTTCCACATTTGATTTCAACCCTCTAGGTGATTAGGGGTCTACAGTCAAGTTTATGGAGTTTGCAGGGAGTTAAGAAGTGGTTTGAACTTCTAAGTGGTGGGTCCGAGTTCTAATCCTCTAAGATAGTCAAAGGAAAAGCCTAAGGCTAGATCCTAAGTACTAAAGAGAAGAAGAGAAGACCTCATCAAAAATGAGATTAACATCTATAAATAGGAGTCAACTCTACAAAGTAAAGTGCAAACTATAGTCCCCAAGCACCCTATATCTCCTCTAGTCCCCTTCTAGCATCCAAAAATTTTTGGGAGCCACCTTCTTTAGTATTTAGTGAGTATATTTTGAGTGATACTAATCATTTCCTTGAGTAGTAAGTGTGAGTTTATTAGTGTTATTGTTGTTGAAGTCTTTCATTTTGCATTGGAGTCAGTAGAGGTCAATGGACCACTTGAAGGAACATTCTAGATAAGTATTTGTAACTTAGTTCAAAGTTTTATAAATATGTTTTGTTGTGTGAATTCAATGAATTCTGAGTAGTTGTTTTTCTTTCTCCTTTCATCTATGAAAAGATAATAAGATAATTAAATTTTGTTGGAGAACTTAACTTAAAATATTTATAAAAATTGTGATGATATTAATACCTGATCTTAATTTACTTTTTAAAGTGGCCTTTTAAATTGTTAAAACCTGTTGAAGAATTTGGAGACTTATCTAGAGATGAGTTCTTAACTAGTAGATATCACATGAATCCTTGGGTAATCGAAGGCTATATGCGGGTTATTCAAAGTGATGTGCAAATAAATAAAGAGATATTATTTATTGGGGGTAGAATTGATTAGTTTTTAGAGTGACAGACTAAATTCTAATATTTTGGTTTATAGAAAGGGAACAGGTCACTAGTAGGGCCGACCATAGCCACCCTTGGACATCTAGTAGTGTGACCCAAGATTAACCCATTCTACTAATAATACATCCTGAACTGATCTATCGATTAGCCAATGTTCTTTATACTGTCGAGCAAAGGTAAAGAATAGAAATTCTTCTATTTGACAGAATACCATAATCTAAGTTCTCCACAAATTATAATTATTCTAAAAATTTTGGATTAGTTGAAAAGGTGAAAGTTGTTTTATTTATACTTGTATTAATCTTTACTTTTTTACTGCTTACTTACATTAAGTAGAAATTTTGTTAAATTTAAAAATCTGAATTTTGAAAAGAAATAAAAATAATAATTACTTTTAATTTGAAAATCTTATAAATTTCTTAAATTAATTTTTCCCGTAATCTTCCTTGTGGGATCGATAACCAGGACTCCAATAGAGCCTTGTATTAATTGAAACGATACGTATAATTACGTTTGAAATTGTGACTTTTTAAAAAATTATTTTAAATATTTAAATATAAATTCATAAGTTCTTGCATTCGTAAAGGTCGGGTATCAAGTTTTTGGCGCCATTGCCGTGGAAGATAAGGAAGAATGTTAAAAAGACAATTTTTACATTTCTCAAATTAAAATAATTTATACACTTTTATTTTTTAATATATATATATATATATATATATACAAAAAAAATTATTTTTATGCATAGTTCTGGATCCGAAGGATTATTACCTTTTGATTCTGAATTAGAAAGAACTGTTAAAAAAATTCAAAAATATCAGGAAATGACTAACTTACATAACAGTAATCAAAATCCTAGAGAAATTAATGAACAAAATGTTTATAAACCATTAAGGGATTATGCAAACCCTACAGCTGATGAACTTCATATTAGTATTCAAATGCCAGTTGTAGATGCTAATTCTTTTGAGCTTAAACCTTCTATTATTCAAATGGTTTAAAATAATCAATTTGGAGGAACACCAAATGAGGATCCAAATATACATCTTGCTAGTTTCTTAGAACTTTGTGCTACCTTTAAATATAATAATGTTTCTGATGATGCTATTAGGCTTTGACTCTTTCCTTTTTCCTTAAAAGATATAGCAATGATGTAGCTTAACTCATTATCAACTTCTTTTATTAAAACTTGGGTAGATATGACACAAAAATTCCATGCTAAAAATTTTTCTCCTTCTAAAACTGCTAAATTAAGAAATGATATTACTCCATTTATGCAATTTGACGGAGAAACAATTTATAAAACATGGGAAAGATTTAAAGAAATATTAAGAAAATGTCCTCATCATGCTTTACCAGACTGGTTAATTATTCAAACATTTTATAACGAACTTATTGGATCACTTGGATCTATTAAAGATGCTGCTGGTGGTGGTTCTTTATTGGCTAAGAAATTTGAAGAAGATTATACTTTAATTAAAGAATTGGCTAACAATAATTTTCAATGGCCTTCTAAAAGGGTTAATCCTAAAAGAATGACAAGTATTCAAGATAATGAATCCTTTTCTATTTTATCTTTACAAGTGGCTGTGATATCTAAGAAATTGGATAATTTTGCTATTAACATGTCGCATGTAAGTAATGATAATTCTGCAAATACTGATGATTCTCAAACAATGGAAACTTTGCAAGCTATTGCTAGTAAAACTAATAACCCTTATTGTAATTATTATAATCCAGGTTGGAAATATCACCATAATTTTAATTGGAATAATGGACAACAACAACCAAGTTAATCTAACCGGAAATTGGAATAATCAAGGAAATTCAAACTTTAGACCGACTTATCCTCCTGTTTTTAACAATCAGTAGAAAAAGTTATTTGTAGAAGAATTGATCTTGCAACTAGGTAAACAGCTACAAAGTCAAAGCACTGCTATTTGTAATATTGAGAATCAGATGGGTCAAAATGCTAATTATATTAATTACAGACCTCAAGGAACATTGCCAAGCAATGTCGAAATTAATCCAAAAGAAACTGAAAAAAAAATGAACAAGAAAAAGCTATACAACTTTGAAGTGGAAAGGAATTAAAAGAAAAGATTCAGAATGAAATTGTAAAAGAGAGAGAAGTTGAAGAGATTGAAAACCTAAAGAAACTCTTTCTCCAAGTAAAGATCACACTGTAATTCCTATTAAAGTGGAACTTGAAAGACCACCACCACCGTTTCCTCAAAGACTAAAACAATAAAAGCTTGACCATCAATTTTCTAAGTTCTTTGAGATTTGTAAGAAACTTAACATCAACAGTCCTTTTGCTGAAGCTTTTAAAAAAATGCAGAGGTATGCAAAATTTATGAAGGATATTTTAAGAAAGAAAAGGAAATTTGAAGCTTATGAAACTGTTGCATTAAGTGAAGAATTTAGTGCAATAATTCAAAAGAAACTACCTCGAAAACTTAAAGATCCTGGAAGTTTCACTATACCCTATACTATTGGAGAAAAATTTTGTGGAAAAGCCTTATGTGATTTAGGAGCATGTATTAATCTCATGCTATTTTCTATCTTTTGAAGGTTAGATTTAGGAGAGATTTCTTCCACCATTGTAACCCTTCAGTTAGCTGATCAATCTATCACTTATCCTAAAGGAGTTATAGAGGATGTTCTTGTTAAGGTGGATAAATTTATCTTTCCTGTGGATTCATTGTACTGGATATGGAAGAAGACAAAGAAATACTTATTATTTTAAGGAGACCTTTTCTAGCTACCAGACGTTCTGTGATTGATGTGCAAAAAGAAGACTTAACGATAAGAGTTAATGATCAAGAGATAACAATTAATATTTTGAAATCAATTAGGTATCCTGACAAAGAAAAATGCTATCGGATGGATATTTTTTATTATAAAATTGAAAAGCATTATCAAGAAAAATGTAAGGTCATTTTTGAAGAAAAAGATGATGAATCTGTGCTATATAGTGAGTCACTAACTGAAGAAATTGAAGAAGTAAATGAAGAAAATTATCTGAAGAAACTCATTATATTCATGATAATTGGTAAATTTTAGACACAACTAAAAATGATATACTTTTACCCTCAATTGAAAAAGCCCCTGAACTAGAATTAAAAATGTTACCTGCACATTTAAAGTATGCATTTCATGGAAATTCATTAACTTTTCCTATCATTATATCTTCAGAATTAAGCAAAGATCAAGAAGAAAAATTAATAAGAGTTCTGAAGAACTATAAGAAAGCTTTCTGTTGGACTATTGCAGATATAAAAGGAATAAGCCCTTCAATCTATATACATAAGATTTTAATGGAAGAAAATTGTAAACCCACTATTGAACCTCAAAGAAGATTGAACCAAATTATGAAAAAGGTTGTTAAAAAAGATGATTTGAAATGGTTAGATGCCGGAATAATTTATCCTATTTCAGTTAGTCAATGTGTAAGTCCTATTCATTGTGTTGTAAAGAAAGGTGGAGTAACTGTCATTGTTAATGAAAAAATGAATTAATTCCTACAAGATAAATTACTCGATGGTGAATTTGCATTGATTATCGAAAATTAAAGAACACCACTAGAATGGATCATTTTCCTCTACCTTTATTGGATCAAATACTGGATAAACTAGTTGGACACTCATATTTATATTTTTTGGATGGATATTCTGGTTATCATCAATTATTCGTTACTCCTGAGGACCAAGAGAAAACAACATTTACAAGTCCTTTTGGAACATTTGCCTTTAGAAGAATGCCTTTCGGTTTATGTAATGCACCTGCAATTTTTCAAAGATGTATGATGTCAATATTCTGTGATTTAATTGATAAAGGAATTGAAGTATTTGTGGAAGATTTTTCAGTTTTTGGAACTTCTTTTGAGTCTTACTTGGAGAATATAACGAAAATTCTGAAAAGATGTGAAGCAACAAATTTGATTCTAAACTGGGAAAAATGTCAATTTATGGTCACAGAAGGAATTGTACATAGACATAAAATTGTCTGCATATTTTTAGGTTGTAAGTTTAATTTTAAAAAGTGGTCTCTTACATAAGTTGTCGGCGGATTTTAAATTTTAACTTTAATTTAAATATGTATAATTTAGAATGTAGCATTTAATTTTGAAAATAAGTTTAAAAGAAGATTTAAGATTTGAAATCGAACCGATCTCACATCTTAAATAGTTTATATAAACGAGCACCGCACCACCAATCATATATATATCCCGAAGAATAGACACACTGCTTGATGATGGGGCTCGGTTAAATAAACTAGAAGATTTGTGACATCTGTTTGGTCTGCGAATGAACTTTATAAGCCGACAAGTTCCCCTGCTTAATATAAAGAAATTAAGCAGGTTTTATATTACCTGAGTTCTTAAAGTTCCCTATAAGGGCAAGCCCCTATAGTTAATTACATCTTAAATGACGGGAATCATTTAAGAAAACTCTCGAAAATGATCAGTGGTTTTGCTCTCAAAAATTTCAAACTTTAAGGTTTTCAAACAATTGGATTTTGGAACTTTTAATAGGGATTAGCTCAGATTCGGAACAGTTTATTTTAGGAGTCCAAAGGAAGAGAAGTAGGAGAAGCTGAGGATGCTGGAAGAATCTTGGAAACTTCCCAAACTATTCTATTGTTTGGCTTCAATTTGGAAATTTATTTAATGTTTCAATCCTGCCAATTTTAGTTAATAAGGACTTATATTTGTATGACATAATCATACAAATAGCCTCGAAGATGTGAGGGTTTATGTCGTACCAAATGACTACCTCGGAGTCCTAAGACCGGTTAGGGCTTATTTTGCATAACATGATTATGCAAATGCCTAACGAAAAGTTGAGGATTTATGTTGCACTAGGAAAACTACCTTGAAATCCTATGGGTTGGTTATTTAATTCTAAGAGAAGTTTAGCTGATGTAGATCCAAGTTTTGCTGATGATGATGACCGTGTTGCCCACTATGCTCCAAGCTCCTTGTTGTTGCAGAAGGTTTAGTTTTAGAAGGTGAAAATCAGGAGATGAGAGAAGTGTTTTGGTTTAGTAATCTTAAAGTCCAAATATTTTTAATATTTTAATTAAAATAAATATTAAAGTTGTTTAAACAGAACCGATCACGGTTCCGTCATCCCGGCACCGTTATTTTCATCGAATTCACTTAGTCTAGATGAATTTGCTAAACTCAACTGAATGAGTTCCACGCTTTCATTTAGACCATGGGAAATCTCGTTAGCAACACGTGGGTTACATCATCCAAGGTATTCCCGATCATTCAACGAGACGTTTTAATTTACTTACAATTGTAGTTTTGTTGTTCTGTTTGTGATTAAATTTTGAATTGTTTTATATTTTGGAATGTTGTGGCGGTGAATTTTATCTTGTGGTGACTTTTAATTTAGTTTTGGGTTTCAGTTTTGTGACTATCTTAAAGGTTTCAGTTTTCATGCAACAATCTTGTTTAACATGCAAGAAAAAGTAAAGTGCAGTGTATGTAAGTAAATTGCAATAAAGTAAATTGCAATAAAATAAAATCGTACCTGGAGGGTCTTCTCGTCATTCCAAGCTGCACTTAAAACACATGTTAAGGCATTTAAATGTTTATAACAAATACTCAGGTAAAGCTAAGGGAAAGGTTTTGGTTGTCTACCAAAGTCCTAGTCCTATCGCTAGTCATCTCCTATGACGTCTAGGTTCTTGTATTTTGTTTAAGGATGATTTTCTTCATGAAAGAACAATTAAATTCAATTGTTCTTCTAAAACTTCCACATCATATTGAGGAAGTGTTTAGGACGAGTCGTGAACATCTTTTCAATCTTTTTGGGATTATTTTTTTTTCAGTCCAAATGAGTTTTATTGTACACGTGAATTAATCATCCCAAAATTTAGTTTAATTTCTTGCTCAGTGAATTAGGATGTTTGATTATCCTATAAGTAAAGTGACATTTCACTTGATGCTTTATTTATGAGTTATAATAATTAAAACCTTTAATGGCATATTAATTTATTAAAGATTTTAATGATTTAAAAGTGAAATTGGAGATTTAAAGTGATTTAATTTAGTTATAAAATTTTAATAAATTTATGTTTGGAATAGTGTTCAAGTTGTTTTATTCTTAAGTGCTTTAAACCATTTGAATTGAAAGAGGAGTTTATAAATTATTTAATTTAGACTTTAATGATTTAACATTAATTTAATTGCAATATTCTAGTTTAACTTTTAAATTGGTTTGATTTTTTTTAATTAAACAAGTTATCTTTGTGAAATTAATTTTTAATGTTTCAAATATGCTTTAAATTTGCTTTGAAGTGATTTTTGAGATTAATAATAATCTTTTTTTTTGTTTTAAATTTATTTCAATTTAATTATCAAATTATTTAATGTTTTAAGTTTTAATTTAATTAAGGTTCACTTTCCTTTTAATTATTAATTTCAATTATCACTTTAAATTTAATTAAAAAGTTAAACAATATTAAAGTGTTTCATTTAGGGATTTTAGTTTAAGTTATTATAATCTCTCTAAATTATATCCCCATTTAAATAATCCCAATTTTAATTTATTCTTCCAAAATTCAAATTATTTAATTAATTAAGGTTTACTTTAAATATTTTCAAGATGATTAATGGGTTTCTACCCTTTAATTCTCTAAGTTTCAATCTTCTACAAAAAATTTAAAAAAATCACATATTTTACCCTCCCCTTGATTAAACCTAAATATTAATTAGGGTTAAAATCCTTTAATTACCTTTAGTCTTATTTATTTCATAACTCAACAAATTAATATCAAATGAACTTGAAATTTTTATGTCACTTCACTCATATGTCAATTAAGACATTAGAGGGGAAAATGTGATTTTTTGAATTTAATTTAATTTGTATAATTGTTTTTGTGAAAAATAGAGATTTTCAATGGAAATTCAACAACATGACCAAGGAAAGGTTTCTATACTTAAGAAAATTAGGGGATGTTCCTACTAACCAGAGGACCACGTGGATCAATTTTGGTAATTTTTTGAATTATATTTTATTTATTATAAATATTTTAAATTTTAGAGTGTTAATTAATTATAAAATAAAATAAAAGTTGAAAATTAAGTTTTATATTTTTATTAAATCTCTCTAACCTCAACGAGTTTGGAGAAATAAATTTTCTAATTTTCTAATTTTTCTTTGATTTATTAGAATTAATTTAGTGGAAATGTTGGAGAATTAATTCTTTTAATTCAAAGATTGTTTTAAGCATTTAAAATTCAATATCTTTACTTTGAGACTTGGGAAAAATATTTGGTTTATTCCTAAGTGATTTTGAGTCAAAATATGACATTTTTATGATTTTTAATATTTTTATGATTTTTATTATTTTTTAATTATTTAAAATATTAAAATATGGTAGAAAATGAAGATTTTTAGAAAATTTTAATTTTAATTTTTTAAGACTCCTCTGATGTCAAAGAGGCCCCTAAACCAATTTGGTGAATTTTTAAAGTGTATTTTTAGAGTTATGAATTTTTAAAGTTTAATTTTTGTTATGTGACTTAATTAAACCATTTAGTGGGGTTAAACATTTCCAATTGATTCCAAATTTTTATGTGAGGTCCCTCTGATCCTAAAGATCAGTGGATAATTATTTTCAAGTTCTTTTAATATGTGGTTAACCCTAATTAATTATAGTTTAGTTTTGAGTAATTAGGCCAATTAGGGTTATTCTTAATGAATTAACTCAAAATATAATTATCCTAGGGTCCTCTGGTCCTGAGAAGCTTCCCCAAATTTTCCTAGAATTTTCTCAGCAATATGCTAATTAATGGAATTAAAATACCAAAAATAGTGACATAAACTTGAAAAATACATAACTTTTCATAGAGATGGCCTCTAACATTGAAAAACTAAAGGAATGTTCCCAAGATCAGAGACTTCAAAAGCCCTATGATCTCATGCCATGGTGAATTTTCTATGCAAATGGAGAATCAAGAAACTAAAATGAGTAAATAATTAATTGAAAATAATATACTTATCAATATAACTTGATTTTTTTCTCACATTATTTTCCTCTGTTCACTGAGCAAGAGGGTATTTTTAATTTATTTTTATGATTTTTCTACACAAAGATATGAATTTTCTTAGTTTTGGGTATTTAAATAAATAAAAAAAATCCATATTTATCTACTTATCCTACTCAGCACCGTGTCAAGCTACGGCGGATCGAAAGACCACGCGGTGCACTCCTATTTAACGCCACCATCAGAGTCAGCCGCCACGCATCCCGTTGTCCTGCTCCTTCCTCTGATCCGACGCAATCTGAGCCGTTCAACCGATACACACGTGATCGGACGGCGCCTGGTCATCGCCTAGGACTGGTGTGCACCCGTGACCGTCCACACTAAAACCCTAAGAACTCTCTCATTTCTCAACGGATTTTCGTATTCCTATGCTATATGGATTTGTCTTGAGGAGATGAACACATCCATACGGTTTACATGCCAGGAAATTAAGCCAAGCAAAATAGAGAATCTCTGGAAACCCAGGAGGAAGGATAGGTCTATACCTTGGCTCTGAGAAGTGAAGCTTCAATTAGAGAGTTGTGTCACCTTCGATTGCACCCAAGGAAGCTCCAGCTGAAGTCTCTGGCTCTGGGGAATTGCCTAGGTACAACTTCCACCAAGCCCGATTTCAAAGCCTGGTCAATAGAGAGATTGGCTGGCCTGGTGAGGGGTCTTACTCTGGGGAACTCCTTCTCTTGGTCTTGTGCAGGTGTGGTTGAGTTTAATTTGATTTTGTTGGAGGTTTCAGAGATGTCCTGGTTTTGGGCTGAGAATTAAGCTCCAAAATTGAGCTCAATTAATGAGGTTTAGGGACGGAGAACAGTAGGGATCAATTTCTCTAGTCTAGAAGAAGGTCCTGGAGCAATTTTGGCAGAGTTTTGTTTAGGTCTGGTTCATCACCTTGTTTGGCCGAGAGGGTGGTGGGTTTAAATAGACATGGCTGGAGGGCCTTTGAGGGGGAATTTAGGCTTGGGATCAGCTGCTCTGGTGAGGAGAAGGATAGCCATGTAGTCCAATTAAGTTGGGACAACTCAGCAAGGAGGAATTGAATTTTTGAATCAAATGAGTACTCTCGACCTGGTGTTTTCCGGCGACTGTGGTGGCTGGCCGGCCAGGCATGGGTCACCCTTAGGGTCAGGGAGGTCAGTGTTGGGGTTTGGTGAGTTTAATTTGCATTGGCCATGTGTAAAGGGTTTGATTTAAATGGAATGGGGGAGGAGCTAATTTTGGGTCCAAATGGGTCCAGGTCATGGATTTAGGTTTGGTTCACCCTCCAAGGCCTGATTTTTTGGCTGAGGGAATCAGGTAAGTCAGCTAGCTTAGTGGAGAGAAGTCACCATCTAAGTACATTTAGGTTTAATCAAGGTTTAAAAGAGTCATGAAAAGGCTTAATCACCCTTAAGGGAATCATTAAAAGACTCCCTCCTTTTGCCATAAATTACATGGTGATGTGTAAAGTGGCTTCCATGGCTTACATATGGCTTGTGCATGGCTTCATGGCTCCATTTGGCTTGGGGCAAAGCTTAGTCAATTTCATGGAAGTAGATTTTAGGAATTTTGGATTTTTGGTGGAAATTTAGATGAAGCTTGATTTGGAATGGTTTAATGATGATTTTGAAACTTAGGGGTGATATCAATTAAAGTTATGATGAAAAGAAATTGCCATGTGGGCTTTAGGGCCAATTTTGGGCTTTTGGATTTGGTGGAAATGGGCTTTTAGAATGGTTTAGGAAAGTGGGCCTTTAGGTTTGAAAACAAACTGGTGGATGGAAATTTTGTAAAGGATTGGGCCAAACAAATGTTGAGTTTCGTTTAGGGATGTGTCATGAACATTTTAGAAAAGATTTGGTATCATTTAGCGTGGAATTGGATTTAATTTGGGCTTTTTTTGGTAAAGGGGCTAAAGTGGGTCAAATTGGGCTAACTTGGGTTGAGGTTAGGCTAAAGTTGGATTTGACGTAAAATTAATGTTGAGAAATGTTTATGGGAGTGTCACAAAGATTTTTCAACCTTGGTTTGGCTTTGATTTTGGGATTTGGGCCCATTTGGGTTCATGATTGATTTAGGCCAAATTTGGGATTTTGGTTTTGAGTTAGGTTTGAGTGGAGTTTAGGTTCAAATTTGAGGTAAATCTTGTTAGTGTTTTGCTTGTGGGGATGTTAGGAAGGTTTTAGAAAAGATTTGGGGCCAATTGGAGTTGAATTGGGTTGGTTTGGGCTAGGTTTAGGTCATGGGCCAAAATTGGGCCTTAGGCTTCAAATTGAAATTGGATCCAAATTTTTATCAAATTGGGCTTGGTTAGGTCTAAATTGTTATTGGGGATATTGAATTGAAGTTTAGAATTGAATTGATCAAAATTGAGCTCAATTGGGTTGATTTGGTTTGATATTGGGTCCACTTGGGTTAAGAATGGGTCAAATTGGGGGTTTTAGTAAAAGTGGGTTAAATTGACAAAATTGGCCTATGGTGTAGTTGAATAAAATAAAATTGGGAATATTTGGGATTTTCCGGAATTTTTCTGGGAATTTTGGAATTTTAGGGTTAAAAGGGAATTTTGGGTATTTGGAGGGTATTGAGGGGTATTTTTGAAATTTTTGGTATATTTGGCTAAGGATGATCAATTTGAATGGTGGGAATTGTTTAGGATTGGTGAATTTTGGGTAATTTAGGAAATTTTGCAAATTTTGGGTAGCTTCAAGGACATTTGGTAGGCTTGGTGGGTGTAGGACCCCGGGGGTCAAAAATTGAAATTTTAGAGAAGTGAAGATTGATCAAATTTGAGTACAATGGAATCACTTTGGTTGATCCATGAAGCCATATCAAGCCCATAAAAGCCATGAGAGGACTCATTTGAGGCATTCACTATGTTGTTCCTAACCCTCTTAGCCAAGGGCCTAGGGGTTAAGGTCCATCCATATGAATTACCTACATGAGTCAGGAAGTCAAACTAGGTATGAATGGTTTTAGGATTTGGGATGTGTGTGAAAGTGTAATGTGTGCAGGTCAACCCTCACTGCACTGTGCCACCTGGGGTAGTCCTAAGGCCAAAGAGTCCTATAGGGAACTCATCCTTTAAACCTCCACATTTATTCTTAACCTATAGTTTACAATCAAACTTGTGGGGTTTGAAGGGAGTTTAAGAGGTGTTTAAATTTCTAAGTAGTGGATTCCATTTCTTGTCCTCTAAGATAGTCAAAGGGAAAGCTTAAGGCTAGATCCTAAGTACTAAGGAAAGAGAAGAGAAAAGACCTCATTAAAAATGAGGTCAACAAATGGACCCCAAATAGGTGTGGTGAGCTAACCAAGCACACCGCGCTTATTTGCGTTGACTGAAGAGATCAACAAAACCAACACAGACGTCTAAGTGACACACTTATAAAAAAGTAGAAAAAAATTTCCCATGGGGAGTATCGAGTATATCTCCAAGACCGGAGATCCCTGAACTCTCACTGGGTAAAAGAAAAGGATGTGAATTCTAGATCATAAGAATTGGGAAAATTTTATTTAGATTTCATTTCATTTTCTATTCCGAGTTTTTTTTTAATGTGTGAGTTTAGATTTCGATTTGTTCTAAGTTTCAATTTCGGTTGACGCTTAATTTAAAATCAATTTAAGGAAATCTGGATTTGACATGAGAATTGGAACCTAGGTTCCAACCTCGGGACATGAAGAGAACTGGAGTTTAGGCACCAGCTTCGGAGTGGAAATCAGAGTTTAAGTATCAATTTAAAAGGATGAGAATCAGAATTTAGGTACTGATCTTGAAAGTTAAAAGAGAACTGAAATCGGGTTCCAGTCTCGAAGGTTTTAAGAGAACTAGAATCTGGTTCCAATCTCGAAGGTTTAAAGAGAAATGGAAACTGGTTCCAATCTCGAAGGTCTAAAGAGAAATGGAAACTGGTTCCAATCTCGAAGGTCTAAAGAGAAATGGAAACAGGTTCCCATCTCGAAGGTCTAAAGAGAATTGGAAACTAGTTCCAATCTCGAAGGTCTACAGAGAATTGAAATCTGGTTCCAATCTCGAAGGTCTAGGGAGAAATGGAAACTGGTTCCAATCTCGAAGGTCTAAAGAGAAATGGAAACTGGTTCCAATCTCGAAGGTCTAAAGAGAATTAAAAACTGGTTCCCATCTCGAAGGTCTAAAGAGAATTGGAATCTGGTTCCAATCTCGAAAGTTTAGAGAGAAATGGAAACTGTTTCCAATCTCGAAGGTCTAAAGAGAAATGGAAACTGGTTCCAATCTCGAAGGTCTAAAGAGAATTGGAATCTGGTTCCAATCTCGAAAGTTTAAAGAGAACTTGAATCTGGTTCTAGTCTCGAAGGTTTAAAGATAACTGGAATCTGGTTCCAGTCTCGAAGGTTTAAAGAGAACTAGAATCTGGTTCCTGTCTCGAAGGTCTAAAGAGAATTGGAATCTGGTTCCACTCTTGAAGGTTTAAAGAGAACTGAAATCTGGTTCGAGTCTCGAAGGTTTAAAGAGAATTGGAATCTGGTTCCAATCTCGAAGGTTTAAAGAGAAATGGAAACTTGTTTCAATCTCGAAGGTTTAAAGAGAACTGGAAACTGGTTCCAATCTCGAAGGTCTAAAGAGAAATGGAAATTGTTTCTAATCTCGAAGGTCTAAAGAGAAATGGAAACAGGTTCCCATCTCGAAGGTCTAAAGAAAACTGCAAACTTGTTCCAATCTCGAAGGTTTAAAGAGAACTGGAATCTGGTTCCAGTCTCGAGGGTTTAAAGAGAAATGGAAATTGGTTCCAATCTCGAAGGTCTAAGGAGAATTAGAAACTGTTTCCAATCTCAAAGGTTTAAAGGATTGAAATTTTCTGTGGAGATTTGAGTTTAGCAGGAGATTTAGAATGAGACGTGAAACTGTTTCACGTCCCAAGAGGTTTGATCAAAGTCTAATTATTTGGCAAAGGACATGAATCCATGCCATCAGAACCAAATCGAAAATTTTCGTGGTTCTGTGTCAGTAGACTCAGTTGACCTTCTCAAAAGAGGGAAGGAAATACGGAGAGTCAAGAAGAGATTTGAGACTAGCTGAAGGCCGAGAATTTTGGATTCAGGAATTTGTCTTAGTCGCTTGTTGTGATTTGATTTTTAGCTTGACTTTTCAATTTAGAGTTCATTTTTTTTAGAGTTCGTTTTTATTCATAGTTAATTTTTAATATTCAGATTTAAAAAAAAAGAGTTTTCATTTATTTTAATTTTCCCTTTGTTCTTTGTTCAAAGTTCTTTTAATCTAATGGCGTTTCCCAGTCAATTTGCACAAAAATAGGTGAAGGCAAAACATGACATGGTCACTTTCATTCCAATCTTGTTGAAAATATAACATACATCTTGATCCAAAACATGATAATATTTTCTTTGAGAATTTAATATCTCATACAATCCATATAAATCCAAACGGATTGTGTAAGGTTCTTTAAGTTTATTTTAAAAGCAGCTGTCAAAATCCATGTCTCAATAGTGAGATACATGGACAATAACATCACCTTCCAAGTCATCTTTGGCAGGAATGCCGTATGGATGTGCATTCGAGGTGTGCTATCTCCCATGCAACTCACAGCTCGTAAGCCGGAGACTCACTAACTCTAGATCTTGCTGGAAGTGGAAAGGCATTTTTCTATCGTCCATACTCCTAAAAGTAATAGAGATCCGCTCAA
This sequence comes from Papilionanthe hookeriana x Papilionanthe teres, assembly GCA_022702705.1. Lineage (NCBI taxonomy): Eukaryota > Viridiplantae > Streptophyta > Magnoliopsida > Asparagales > Orchidaceae > Papilionanthe > Papilionanthe hookeriana x Papilionanthe teres. Next base: position 133,101,412 of record CM040428.1, on the reverse strand, counting down.
CAGGCACTCCTGGAATGCAATGCTTTGCGAAGTCTGCTCCCTTCCCTTTTAACACCATGACGGAACCTACCGGTAGTGGTATCTCTACTGGTCGTCGGAATTCACCAGGGCCTGCTGTCCAGAGGTCAGATCCGAACATGATATTGCATTGGTTGACAAAAGACACTGTGTCGAAAGGTCTAACGAAATCATGATGGTCTATGTGTTGAGGTATGCAGTCGCCCTCCTTGTAGATGTTAATGATGCAGCTGTTGGGTATGCAATCTACAAGCAATACCCTCCATGTTATCATCCTCATTACCATTCTTTTAATAATGTTCGACATCGGATCCACCTCACTACGACGGAGTATCCCTGGTGGATTTTCTTTTCTGTCTACCGCGAAGTTGTAGCAACATCTGCACTGGATCGTAACTCTTCCTTTCCCTGGCATCCACCTTCGAGATTCTGAACAAGTTTTCTCCCTCAGACGACCAGCTCAGACCATTTTCTAAAGTTCAACAATGCAGTCTACAATTTGCTATTGCTCGTAATCTGAGAACACATCTGTATGCAGCTCAAGGCCTTCTAAGATGTTGATCCTCTTGCCACGGATCCTTTCAAAGTATTTAAAAGTTTTCTTTTCAACATTCTGCATTTTCTCCAACTCATATTCTGGAATTATCTGCAACTGGTAAGGTCTAGTAATGTACTGTGGGCTGTATGGTTCAACCCCAGCACATTCTCCTGCATGTCTCGTCTCCTCGGAGATAATCTCTGTCGGGACATTCTCCGGGGTTGCTTTCGTGACAAGACTCATTAAAACTGTTGCATTTAACTGGCATCGAGGCGTTGATTCTATTTCTGCTCTTCTTGGGATTTCCTTTATCTTTTCTATTTTCCTTGGAGTTGATCTCCTCCTTTCTGGTTCCTGCCGAACCAATTTCTTCGGAATTTTTGTATTACTGGTAGCAACTGTCTCTTCATGTTGATCTGTTGCTAACTTAGTTAACATCTTGCGAATGCGGCGATTCTTGTTCCTCCACTGGGTGGCAGTGAGAGTAGCTCTCCTTACCCCTTGGATTTCTGCGGACAAGGCGCTGACAAGCCTGCCCTCTGCTGTAGCAACAACAGACTTAACTTTCTTGTCCTCTCCCATTGCATGAGCGGTGTTTATTTTTCTCTTCTTGCTGGTTGTTGGTTAATTTGAGCCACCTAATTTCATCACTGTATGGCTGTGGAGCTCTTCCCGATCAATCGGGTCCAATCATTTTCTTCATATTGTAGCTCGGCTGGTGTGAAGTTAGAGTCAATCTCGATCACAGCTCCATCCCTCACCCTCTTTTCATCAAGTTCTAGATTCACGCCATTCTTAAAGTTTAGAACCAACTACCCGTTCGACATTTCCCTGCGAAAAACAAGGAAAAGATTAGGGGCTGTACTAAGAATAAGAACAGTAGAAAAAAAATGTTTATTAATGAAGAACTTTTATTCGCTTATTTTAAATTTAAATAGGAGTAGGAAAAGATGAAGAATGATTAAGAGTGAGACTCGATTTGAAAGGAAGGATAAAAACTTTATTATCTTGATTTCACATGTTTTCTTTTTAACATTTTTTTAACGATTTTTTTTATCATCCACTTTTTTTATTTATATTTTTGGGTTCGGACCCAGTCCTAAGTAATTACTATGTCGGTACTTCTAGGAATGAGGATTCATCCTTCAAAACATCAGGTTGCGTAATACTTCTTTAGATATCGTCCATTAATTGGAAGCATAAGTCGTTCTCCATGGAAATTTACAAGCTGGTAGGAACCTCCTAAGTAAACTGTCACGACGACGAATGGCCCTTACCAAGTCACTTCAAATTTACCACCTATCTTGCAATGTGGAAGAATACGTCTTCTGAGAACCAAAACCAAGTCACCGACTTTGAATGCCCTTGGACGGACTAATTTATCATGGGCCTGGATCATCTTGGCTTGATACAGTTCCAAATTCTGCTATGCTGAAAGCCTTTTCCCATCCAAGCTTTCCAGCTCTTCTAGTCATAGTTTGGCATTTTCTTCTGTAGTGATCTTGTTTGCAACTGCGATTCTGAGAGACGGAAGCTGAACCTCTAAGGGTAGAACGGCCTCAGACCCGTACACTAAGGCGTATGGCGTAGACAGGGTGGGAGTTCTGAAAGTCATCTTATAGGCCCATAAGGCTTCTAACAACTTCTCGTGCCAATTTCTCTTGTTGTCATTGAAAATTTTCTTTAGGATTTCGACGAAAGTTTTATTAAAAGCCTCGGCCAAGCCGTTCGCTCTTGGGTAGTAGATTGTCAAAAAACGCCAGTCGATCCCGTGTCTTTTGACAAAATTGTTGATCTTTGTGCTTTTGAATGCGGACCCGTTATCTGAGATAATCCTGCTCGGTACCCCAAAATGGTATACGACTTGATTCTTGAAGAACTGTAGCACGTGATGTGCTTTCACTTCTCTGAGTGGTATAGCTTCTGTCCACTTAGAAAAGTAATTTGTAGCTGCAAGAATGAAGCGATGTCCTCTTGAAGAAGGAGTTTTATCGGACCAACAATATTTGTGCCCCAACACTCAAATGAACACGACGCAATTGTCGGATGTAGCACATTTGGAGGTTAATGTAGAACCACTCCATGCACTTGGCACTGGTGACAACTTTTGGAAATCTTCATGCAATAAGTCATCATTGAGGGCCAGTAGTACCCTAGTCTTTTAATTTTCATCTTCATTTTCGGACCCAACTGATGAGCGCCACAAAGTCCAGAGTGTACTTCTTTAACAATTTCACGAGCCTCGAACCCACTCAGGCATCTTAGCCACAAATGATCAAAAGATCTTCTGTATAAAGTGTTGTTTATTAATGCGTAAGACAGAGTTCTTTTCTTGATTTGATGGGCTATCAACTTGTCGTCCAGTAGGTTTCTCGTTTGCAAGTAGTCTATTAGCGGTTGACGCAAGTCTTCCGTAACTTATGTTACTGATGCAATCGATTCTTTTTCTTTTCCTTCTAATCTGTGTATTGTATCAATGTCGAGCTGTGATAGGACCTGTCGTCCTTGAACTGACACTTCAACTGACTCATCCTGCAAGTAGGAAAATTCTTTTGCAAGGAGGGCTAACGCATCTGTGAGAGCATTTTCTCTTATGGGAATCTTGTAGATTGTAACATTTGGAATTCGCTCAAATAGTCTCAAGGCGTACTGAAAGTACTTTTCGAGTCTTGGCTTTAGAATTTTGTATTGTCCCGCGACCTATTGAATGATCAACTGGGAATCTCTGTAGATGTTGATGTCTGTTATCCCCATCTGAATGGTTAATTCTAGTCCAGTTATAAGGGCTTCATATTCTGTCTTGTTGTTTGTACACGGTTCTGTTAAGTGGTAGGAATACCTTAACATCCCCCGCTCTGGTGTTATAAAGATTAGTCTGATTCATGCCTTACCGGGCACTATCGTTTGCGATTCTTTATCTTTTTGTGCTGAAGATGCTCCGTCGAAGTACAATTCCCAACTTTGATCATCGGGGTCTTCTAGGCTCATTATCTGCTTGTCCGGCAAGTCGTCATTGAGAGGCGATTCTGCCGGTAATGGGTGTGCTGCAAGGAAGTCTGCTAGGACTTGGCCCTTTACAGCATGAAGAGGAACGAAAGTTATATCGAATTGCAATAATATCATTGACCACCTAGAAAGTCTGCCGGAAAGCGTCGGTCAGGTCATCAAATATTGCAATAGATTAAACTTTGAAATAAGGTTGACCTTATGAGAAACCATGTAATGCCTGAGCTTCTGTGCGGCGAAGATCAGGGCCAAACAGTGCTTCTCAATAGGAGGATACTTTACTTCTGTCGGAATTAGACGACGGCTTAAGTAGTAGAAAGCATTTTCTTTTCCCTCGTCATTGACCTGGGCTAGCAGGGCTCCGAGAGAGTCGTCTAAAGCCGTGGTATAAAGTGTCAACGGTCGTCCCGAGACTGGGGCTACTAAGACAGGAGGTGTCATTAGGTTCCGAGACTTAGCATCCTTGTTAACCAAAGCAGAAAAAGGCTGACACCTTCCTGACAAATTTGAGATAAAGCATCGAAGATATGCCAATTTCCCTTGAAAGGACCGTAGCTGTTTCAAGTTTTTAGGAGGTGGCATTTCTAAGATAGCTTTAATCTTCTCCGGATCGATTTCAATTCCACGATGTCGGACGACAAATCCTAAGAATTTCCTAGAGGTGACGCCGAAGGCACATTTCCAGGGATTCATCTTAAGGTTATATTGTCTTAATCGCTCGAAAACAATTCTCAAATCATACAAGTGATCTTCTTTTAGTTTGCTTTTGATGAACACATCATCAACGTAGCACTCGACTTGGTTGTGAATGAGATCATAAAAAATCCTTATCATTTCTCTTTGATAGGTTGCTCTTACATTCTTTAATCCAAACGACATCACTGTGTAGCAGTACACTCCAATTGGTGTTCTGAAGGCTGTAAGCTTTTCATATTCTAGTGCCATCTTTATCTAGTTGTATCCCGAAGATCCATCCAAGAAAAAAAAGATTTCATGTGTTGAATCAATGCCGATCATCAATTCTGGAATTGGTAGCAGGAATTCATCCTTTGGACATGCTTTATTCAAATCTCTGAAATCAACGCAGATTCTGATCTGACCATTCTTCTTTCTGACTGGAACCACATTGGCTAACCAAGTTAGATATTGTTCTTCAAGGACAAATTTAGCGTCTATTAACTTCTTAACTTCTGCTTTTACTTGTTGTTCAATCTTCAGACGCATTCTTCTCGGAGCTTGTCTGACTAGAACAACAGTGGGATTTACTCCTAACTTATGAATTGCGACTTCTGGAGCTAATCCTGGCATTTCATCATAACTCCAAGCAAAACAGTCCTTGAATTCCATCAATAGCTTGATTATCTCTTTGGAGTCTTCTTTACTGAGTAAGGAGCTAACAAAGGCCGGCCTAGGCTATTCGCTAGTACCTAAGTTAACTTCCATTAACTCATCTATTGTAGATTTAATTTCTTCTTCAAATTCTGGTGGAGCATCTCCAATTGGTAGATCTTCGAGATCTTCTGAAGCTTCCAAGAAGTCTTCATTAGGCTCGCAAGTGACAACCAAGCAAAATCCCATATCGTCAACTGATCCTACCATGCCGAATCCGAGACCATGTTTTGAATTGGGAGGCCGGCTGGCATTATTCCATAATTTTTCAAAGTGTTGTGATTGACCTTTTGTCCACCATCGAGGTAAAACACCACTTTGAATTAAATTTGGAACACAAGGAGAATACCACTCAAAAGGTAGTTCCATTAATTCAGATGAAGTAACATCTTCGAATTGTACATCTTTTTCAGTATTGGAATAAGAAGCACTACGATAAAATTTGATTGATTTAGTACCACCGCCATGCACTTCCTTGACCACCATACCCTCGATCTTATTAGAATAGATCGGGGTCAGGGTCATAGTATGTACATAATGGTTAATCTTCTCGTACATTGATTTATATTCTTCATTCTTTTCATCTTCGAGAGAGATCTTAAACTGGGGTTTCTTTTGATTTACTGTTGCTACTTCTTTCTTGATTTCTTCTTCTTCGGAACTGGTCTCCCAATCCATGTCGATCACTGGTTTCTTTTGTCTAACTGTTCTATTGTCTCTTCCATGACCTCATCCCCGGCATCGACCTCGGGTGCGAGTTCTGGAGAAACTTTCACCATCTTGTCGTAAGGGAGTGGTGAGTAACTGTTGGACTAGAATTTTAGGCTCTTTATCGCTTGTACTTCTTTTGCTTCATTTGGTACGGTGTTTCTGGAAAAGATTGTTTCCTTCGGAGGTGCGTAGTAGGTTGTATCTTCGTGAATTCAAATTTCATGCACGGAGAATGGTTGCAAATCACCTTTGATACACTGTTCTCCTCCTTCGTAATATTTTATGCATTGGTGCAAAGACGACGGTACCATCCCGTTTTCATGAATCCATGGCCGACCCAGTAGAGCACTGAACGATGTCTCAGAATCAATTATATGGAATTTTGCGGTTGTCTTTGCTAAGTCACCGGTCTTGATTAACAGTGTTATTGATCCAAGAGCTCTTTCTCCTTTCTGATTGAACACTCTTAATAACATCTTGTCTGCATCAAGTTTGCGAGCATCAATTTCCAAATATGCTAACGTTCAAAGGTTCATTATGTTGATTGATGCTCCTGGGTCAACCAACACTCGGGAGAGCGTAAACTTTCCAATAGTGACTGAAATGTACAACGGTCGGTTGTGATCTACTTTTCCAAGTAGTAGATCATTGTCTGTGAAGGTAACACCTCACTGTTCTTTTAACGAGCAAACCTCATCGAAGGAATTATCGGCCATTTGAGCTAAACGAATCTCTGGATCATGTAGGGCCTTGATCAGAGTTTCTCTCATCTCCTTTGATAGGATCAGAGCGTCGTATATGCTTAGTTTGACTGGTAGCTTCCTAAGATGGGCTAACAAGTTATAATCCACTTTATTAACATGTTCCTCGATTTCTTCCCAAATAGGCAGTTCCTCCGCTTGGGTTGGCTCTTCCTGAGCAACCAGCTGCTTTCCTTTATCCTTTGGACCCATTCTCGGGGGTAGAACTTTTCCGCTTCTTAAACAGACTATAGTTATTTCTTCTGAAGCTGGTGTTGAATCTGCCGGTGTCTCCTCTTGAATCGGAACGACGGGCTCTTCTGGCGATGCTTCAGAATCTGATGACTCTAATTCTATCGCAATCGGAGCTCCTCGAAATTCACAAATAGACTCGCCGCTTCTTGAGCTTTTTGTAGCCATCCATGTGAACGTGTTCTCCTTCATCGTGGTCATTAAGGTTTAGTATGATCTGAGAATCGTTATTTATATTGGAATCGAGATCCGGTTATGGTTGGTTTTCGTTAGTTACGTAATCGTTAGAAACAGTCAAAACGTAGGCAACGCCAAAACTCTTATCATTATAAGATCCCGCCGGGGCGAGCAAATAATCATACAGAGTCAGAGGTTCGAGGGATTTCTCCCCTGAATCGGAAACAACTATCCTAGGATAAGCAACCCCTAGTCTACCCTTTGGAGCCTCAGTTTTCTTCTCTTCTACGATTTTCTCCTCCTTTTTAGGCAGTTCTCCAATTGCAAGCGATAGTGCCGGCTCGGCAGGTTTCAAACTTTGAGTTGAAGCGTGCACTGAAGCCTTCTGGATATGATCTAAGATTTTCTTTGAAGACTTTGTCCAGACAGTACTCCATCCATCATGGGTCGTGTATGGGTTTATCAGAACGATAGGATCCGTCGAGATAACATTGACGGAACCTCCTACGAATAGCAGTACTTCTTTCAACTGGAACCCTTTTCAGGGGAGGGAATTCTTGAGTCGACTTCAGGTTGAACTCAATTACGGGCTCTTCAGTTTCTGTCACTTTCTCCATTAGTGCGAAGAGAGTGACGTTAGCGAACTTAATATCTGTATTGTTGAATCCTAGTCCAAAACAGATGATCCCATTGTCAGGCAGCTCATCCTTATAGATGGCGAAGTCCATTCCATTCGTGAAGGAGAAAATTAACTTTGGCGCAGTCATTTTCTGTAGGGTAGATTCTGAGTATTAGTCCGGAATTATGCTTCCTTTTGTCACAAAACTTAGGACGAAAAAGAAAAAGTCGGAACACATTTTCGTTTATCTTAGTGTATTTGTGATTTAAAAGAGCTTGTTTATTAAAGGGTTGTTTATTATAATATTTATTTGTTAGGAACGAAATGTTTAAAGAACGGAGGTTTACAGAAAGAGGAAGGGACCCGGTTCAGAATTGGAAAGGAAGAAAAATCTCGTAAAACTTCTCAACCCGAGGGACCGCTCCTAAGATAACACCTATTGGAGGTGCACCCCACCTTAGAAAAGAGGAAAAAGAATTTCAGAACCTCTCTGTTTAGGGGTGTCTAAACAATGGCTCCTAAATCTAAGAGAGTTGACTATACCTGTTCAAGACAAAAATGAACGTCGTATTTCAACGGAAGAATGGTAGCTTGGTTCACTAGAGACATGGTCTTGCTACCAATTTATGAAAGCAAAACCATCTGATCAAAATGGAGAGAGGGACTAGTACACAGCGGAGTCGCCAGAAGTTGTCGGCATATTTTAGGTTGTAAGTTTAATTTTAAAAAGTGGTAGCCTACAGAAGTTGTCGGTGGATTTTAAATTTTAAATTTAATTTAAATATGTATAAACTACAAAGTAGTATTTGATTTTTAAAAGAAGTTTAAACGAAGATTTAAGATATGAAATCGAACCAATCTCACATCTCGAATAGTTTATATAAACGAGCACCGCACCACAAATCGTATATCTATCCTGAAGAGTAGACACACTGCTTGATGATGGGGCTCGGTTAAATAAACTAGAAGATTTGTGACATTTGTTTAGTCTGCGAACCAACTTTATAAGCTGACAAGTTCCCCAGCTTATTATAAAGAAATTAAGCAGGGTTTATATTACCTGGTTTTTTAGAGTTCCCTATAAGGGCAAGCCCCTATAGTTAATTACATCTTAAATGACGGGAATCATTTAAGAAAACTCGATAATGATCAGTGGTTTTGCTCTCAAGAATTTCAAAGTTTAAGGTTTTCAAATAATTGGATTTTGGAAATTTTAATAGGGATTAGCTCAAATTCAGAATAGTTTATTTTAGGAGTCCAAAGGAAGAGAAGTAGGAGAAGCTGAGGATCCAGGAAGAATCTTGGCAACTTCCCAAACTATCCTATTATTTGGCTTCAATTTGGGAATCTATTTAAAGTTTCAATCCTGCCAATTTTAGTTAATTAGGACTTATATTTGTATGGCATAATCATACAAATAGTCTCGAAGATGCGAGGGTTTACGTCGTACCAAACGACTACCTCGGAGTCCTAAGACTGGTTATGGCTTAATTTGCATAACATGATTATGCAAATACTTAACGAAAAGTTGAGGATTTATGTTGCACTTGGCAAACTACCTTGAAATCCTATGGCTTGGTTATTTAATTCTAAGGAAAGTTTAGCTGATGTAGATCCAAGTTTTGCTGATGACGATGGTCGTGCTGCCCACTATGCTCCGAGCTCCTTATTGTTGCAGAAGGTTTAGTTTTAGAAGGTGAAAATCAGGAGATGAGAGAAGTTTTTTGGTTTAGAAATCTTAAAGTCCAAATATTTTTAATATTTTAATTAAAACAAATCTTAAAGTTATTTAAACAGAACCGATTAAGATCTCACGGTTCCGTCATCCCGGCACCATTATTTTCGACAAATTCACTTAGTCTAGATGAATTTGCTAAACTCAACTGAATAAGTTCCACACTTTCATTTAGACAGTGGGAAATCCCGTTAGTAACACATGGGTTACATCATCCGAGGTATTCCCGATCATTCAACGAGACGTTTTAATTTAGTTGTAATTGTAGTTTTGTTGTTCTGTTTGTGATTAAATTTTGAGTTGTTTTAAATTTTGGAATGTTGTGGCAGTGAATTTTATCTTGTGGTGACTTTTAATTTAGTTTTGGGTTTCAGTTTTGTGACTATCCTAAAGGTTTCAGTTTTCATGCAACAATCTTGTTTAACATGCAAGAAAAAATAAAGTGCAGTGTATGTAAGTAAATTGCAATAAAGTAAATTGCAATAAAATAAAATCGTACCTGGAGGGTCTTCTCGTCATTCCAAGCTGCACTTAAAACACATGTTAAGGCATTTAAATATTTATAACAAATACCTAGGTAAAGCTAAGGGAAAGGTTTTGGTTGTCTACCAAAGTCCTAGTCCTATCGCTAGTCATCTCCTATGACGTCTAGGTTCTTGTATTTTGTTTAAGGATGATTTTCTTCATGAAAGAACAATTAAATTCAATTGTTCTTCTAAAACATCCCCATCATATTGAGGAAGTGTTCTTTTCAATATTTAGGATTATTTTTTTTTAGTCCAAATGAGTTTTATTGTACAGGTGAATTAATAATCCCAAAATTTAGTTTAATTTCTTGCTCAGTTAATTAGGATGTTTGATTATCCTATAACTAAAGTGGCATTTCACTTGATGCTTTATTTAAGAGTTATAATAATGAAAACCTTTAAGGGCATATTAATTTATTAAGATTTTAATGATTTAAAATTGAAATTGGTGAATTAAAGTTATTTAATTTATTTATAAAATTTTAATAAATTTAAGTTTGGAATAGTATTCAAGTTATTTTATTCTTAAGTGCTTTAAACCAATTGAATTGAAAGAGGAGTTTAAAAATTATTTAATTTAGATTTTAATGATTTAACTTTAATTTAATTGCAATATTCTAGATTAACTTTTAATTGGTTTGATTTTTTTAATTAAACAAATTATCTTTGTGAAATTAATTTTTAATGTTTCAAATTTGAAATTAATAATAATCTATTTTTTTGTTTTAAATTTATTTCAATTTAATTATCAAATTATTTAATGTTTTAAGTTTTAATTTAATTAAGGTTCACTTTCCTTTTAATTATTTAATTATTAATTTCAATTATCACTTTAAATTTAATTGAAAGGTTAAACATTATTAAAGTGTTTCATTTAAGGATTTCAGTTTAAGTTATTATAATCTCTCTAAATTATATCCCCATTTAAATAATCCAAATTTTAATTTATTCTTCCAAAATTTAAATTATTTAATTAATTAAGGTTTACTTTAAATATTTTCAAGATGATTAATGGGTTTCTACCCTTTAATTCTCTACGTTCAATCTTCTAAAGAAAATTTAAAAAAATCAGATATTTTACCCTCCCCTTGATTAAACCTATATATTAATTAGGGTTAAAATCCTTTAATTACTTTTATGCCCCTTTAGGCTTATTTATTTCATAACTCAACAAATTAAGCTCAAATGAACTTGAAATAATTATGTCACTTCACTCATTTGTCAATTAAGACATTTGAGTGGAAAATGTGATTTTTCTGAATTTAATTTAATTTATATAATTATTTTTGTGAAAAATAGGGTTTGTCAATGGAAATTCAACAACATGAGCAAGGAAAGGTTTCTGTCCTTAATAAAATTAGAGGATGTTCCTACTAACCAAAGGACCACTTGGACCACTTTTGGTGATTTTTTGAATTATATTTTATTTATTATAATTATTTTGAGTTTTAGAGTGTTAATTAATTATAAAATAAAATAAAAGTTGAAAATTAAGTTTTATATTTTTATTAAATCTCTCTGACCTCAAGGAGTTCAGAGAAACAAATTTTATAATTTTCTGATTTTTCTTTGATTTATTAGAATTAATTGAGTGGAAAGATTGGAAAATTCATTTTTTTTAATTCAAAGATTGTTTTACGCATTTAAAATTCAATATCTTTACTTTGAGACTTGAGAAAAATATTTGGTTTGTTCCTAAGTGATTAAGAGTCATAATATGACATTTTTATGATTTTTAACATTTTTATGATTTTTATTATTTTTTTAATTATTTAAAATATTAAAATATGGTGGAAAATGAAGATTTTTGGAAAATTTTAATTTTCTAAGACTCCTCTGATATCAGAGAGGACTCAAAACCAATTTGGTAAATTTTTAAAGTGTATTTTTGGAGTTATGAATTTTTAAAGTTTAATTTGGGTTATGTGACTTAATTAATCCATTTAGTGAGGTTAAACATTTCCAATTTATTCCAACTTTTTATGTGAGGTCCCTCTGATCCTAAAGATCAGTGGAAAATTATTTTCAAGTTTTTTTAATGTGTGGTTAACCCTAATTAATTAAAGTTCGGTTTTGAGTAATTAGGCTAATCAGGGTTATTCTTAATGAATTAACTCAAACTATAATTATCCTAGGGTCCTCTGGTCCTAAGAAGCTTCCCCAAATTTTCCTAGAATTTTCTAAGCAATATGCTAATTAATGGAATTAAAATACCAAAAATAGTGACAAAAACTTGAAAAATACATAACTTTTCATAGAGATGGCCTCTAACCTTGAAAAATTCAGGGAATCTTCCCAGGATCAGAGGTTTCAAAAACCTTATGGTCTCATGCCATGATGAATTGTCTATGCAAATGGAGAATCAAAATACTGAAATGAGTAAATAATTAATTAAAAAATAAAATACTCATGAAAATAACTTGATTTCTTTCCCACATTATTCTCCTTTGTCCACTGAGCAAGAGGGTATTTTTAATTTATTTTTATGATTTTTCTACACAAAGATATGGATTTTCTAAGTTCTTGGTATTTAAATAAATCAAAAAATCCATATTTATCTACTTATCCGACTCAGTGCCCTGTCAACCTACGACGGATAAAAAGACCACGCGGCGTGCTCCTATTTGACGTCGCCATCTAAGTCAGCCGCCACCCATCCCGCTGTCCTGTTCCTTCCTCTGATCCGACGCAATTTGAGTCGTTCAACTGATACACGTGTGATTGGACGGCGCCTGGTCATTGTCTACGACTGGAGTGCACCCATGACCGTCTACACTAAAACCCTAAGAACTCTCTCATTTCTCAATGAATTTTTGTGTTCTTATACTCTATGGATTTGTCTTGAGGAGATGAACACATCCATACAGTTTACACGCCATGAAATTAAGCCAAGCAAAATAAAGAATCCCTGGAAGCTCGAGAGGAAGGAGAGGTCTATACCTTGGCTCTGAGAAGTGAAGATTCAATCAGAGAGTTGTGGCACCTTAGATTGAACCCAAGGAAGCTCTGGATGAAGTCTCTGGCTCTGGCGAATTGCCTAGGTACAACTTCCAGCAAGCCCGATTTCAAAGCTTGGTCGATAGAGAGAATGGCTGGCCTGGTGAGGGGGCTTTCACTAGGGAACTCCTTCTCTTGGTCCTGTCCAGGAGTGGGTGAGTTTAATTTGATTTTTGTGGAGGTTTCAAGGATATCCTAGTTTTTGGCTGAGAATTGAGCTCCAAAATTGAGCTCAATCAATGGGGTTTAAGGCAGGAGAACCGTGGGGATCAATTGCTCTAGGCTAGGAGAAGGTCCTGGAAAAATTTTGGCAGAGTTTTGTTTTGGTCTGGTTCATCACCTTATTTGGCCGAGAGTGTGGTGGGTTTAAATAGACATGGCTGGAGGGCCTCCCAGGGGGAGTTGAGGCTAGAGATCAACTGCTCTGGTGAGGAGAAGAACAGCTATGGAGTCCACTTGAGTTGGGACAACTTAGCAAGGAGAAATTGAACTTTTGAATCAAATGGGTGCTCTCGGCCTAGTTTTTTCCGGCGACTGTGGTGGCTGGCCGGCCAGGCATGGGTCACCCTCAGGGTCAGGGAGGTTAGGGCTGGGGTTTGGTGAGTTCAATTAGCATTGGCCATGTGTAAAGGGTTTGATTTAAATGGAATGGGGGAGGAGCTAATTTTGGGTCCAAATGGGTCTAAGTCATGGATTTAGGTTTGGTTCACCCTCTAAGGACTGATTTTTAGGCTGAGGGAATCAGGTAAGTCAGCTAGCTTAGTGGGGAGAAGTCACCATCTAAGTACATTTAGGTTTAATCAAGGTTTAGAAGAGTCATGAAAATGCTTAATCACCCTTAAGGGAATCATTAAAGGACTCCCTCATTTTGCATAAATGACATGGTGATGTGTAAAGTGGCTTCCATGGCTTGCATATGGCTTGTGCATGGCTTCATAGCTCCATTTGGCTTGGGGCAAAGCTTAGTCAATTTTATGGAAGTAGATTTTAGGAATTTGGCATTTTTGTGGAAATTTAGATGAAGCTTGATTTGGAATGGTTTAATGATGATTTTGAAACTTAGGGGTGATATCAATTAAAGGTATGATGAAAAGAAATTGACATGTGGGCTTTAAGGCCAATTTTGGGCTTTTGGATTTGGTGGAAATGGGCTTTAGAATGGTTTAGGAAAGTGGGCCTTTAGGTTTGAAAACAAATTGGTGGATGGAAATTTTGTGAAGGATTGGGCCAAACAAATGTTGGGTTTAGTTTAGAAATGTGTCATGAACATTTTAGAAAAGATTTGGTTTCATTTAGAGTGGAATTGGATTTAATTTGGGTTTTTTTTGGGTAAAGGGGCCAAAGTGGGTCAAATTGGGCTAACTTGGGTTGAGGTTGGGCTAAAGTTGGATTTGATGTAAAATTAATGTTGAGAAATGTTTATGGGAGTGTCACAAAGAGTTTTCAACCTTGGTTGGGCTTTGATTTTTGGATTTGGGCCCGTTTGGGTTCATGATTGGTTTAGGCCAAATTAGGGATTTTGGTTTTGGGTTAGGATTGGGTGGAGTTTAGGTTCAAATTTGGGATAAATCTTGCTAGTGTTTTGCTTGTGGGGATGTTAGGAAGGTTTTAGAAAATAATTGGGGCCAATTGGAGTTGAATTGGGTTGGTTTGGGGTAGGTTTAGGTCATGGGCCAGAATTGGGCCTTAGGCTTCAAATTGAAATTAGATAAAAAAATTAATCAAATTGGGCTTGGATTTGGTCTAAATTGATATTGGGGATATTGAATTGAAGTTTAGAATTGAATTGGATCAAAATTGAGGTCAATTGTGTTGATTTGGTTTGACATTGGGTCCACTTGGGTTAAGAATGGGTCAAATTGGGGGTTTTGATAAAAGTAGGTTAAAATGACAAAATTGGCTTATGGTGTAGTTGAGCAAAATGAAATTGGGAGTATTTGAGATTTTCTAGAATTTTTTGGGAATTTTGGAATTTTTGGGTTAAAAGGGTATTTTGGGTATTTGGAGGGTATTAAGGGGTATTTTTGGTATTTTTGGTATATTTGGCTAAGGATGATCAATTTGAATGGTGGGAAATGTATATGATTGGTTTTGATGAATTTTGAGTAATTTAGGCAATTTTGCAAATTTTGGGTAGCTTCGAGGACATTTGGTAGCCTTGGTGGGTGCGGGCCCTTGGTGTCAAAAATTGAAATTTTGGAAAAATGAAGATTGATCAAGTTTGGGTACAATGGAATCAGTTTGGTTGAGCCATGAAGCCATATCGAGCCCATAAAAGCCATGAGAGGACTCATTTGAGGCATTCACTATGTTGTCCCTAACCCTCTTAGCCATGAGCCTAGGGGTTAAGGTCAATCCATATGAATTACCTACATGAGTCAGGAAGTCAAACTAGGTATGAATGGTTTTAGGATTTGGGATGTGTGTGAAAGTTTAATGTGTGCAGGTCAACTCTCACCAGACCAGGCCACCAAGGGTAGTACTAAGGCTAAATAGTCCTATAGGGAACTCATCCTTTAAACCTCCACATTTAATCTTAATCCTCCAAGTAACTTGGGGGTTTACAATCAAACTTATAGGGTTTGAAGGGAGTTTAAGAGGTGTTTAAATTTCTAAGTGGTGGGTTCCATTTCTTGTCCTCTAAGATAGTCAAAGGGAAAGCCTAAGGCTAGATCCTAAGTACTAAGGAGAGAGAAGAGAAAAGACCTCATCAAAAATGAGGTCAACAAAAATTTCACAAATAGGTATGGTAGTTGGTCAGGCAAAAGTGAAAATTATTGCTGAACTTCAATTGCCTACTACCGTTACTAATGTGAGAAGTTTTCTGGGTTATCCTGGATTCTATAAGAGATATATAAAGGATTTTTTCTGAAATTTCTAAACTTCTTTATCATTTATTAGAAAAAGAAGCTACGTTTGAATTTAATGAAGATTGTCTGAATGCGTTCAATATTCTAAAAAAAATTAATCACTGCACCTGATTGGAGTAAACCTTTTGAATTAATGTGCGATGCAAGTGATTATGCAATTGGAGCTGTATTGGGACAAAAATATGTGAAAATTTTCAAAGTTATATATTATGCTAGCAAAACTCTTAATGAAACTCAAATAAATTACACTACTACTGAAAAAGAGCTTTTAGCAATAGTATATGCCTTTGATAAATTTAGACCTTATCTTCTTTGAATGAAATGTATTGTGCATACTGATCATTCTGCTATTAAGTATTTAATGTCTAAAATGGATGCTAAACCTAGATTGATCAAATGGGTTTTACTTTTACAAGAATTTGATTTTCAAATAGTGGACAAAAAAGGAAATAACAACCAAATTGCTGATCATTTATCAATAATCAAAAATAATAATGAGGAGAATTATGAAGAAATATAAATGAGAAATTCCCCGATGAATAGTTATAAGTTATTCAAGGATTACAAATGCCTTGGTATGTAGATATATTTAACTATTTGGTTAGCAAAATTTTACCATATGGGTTGAATAAAAATATATTAAGAAATTCAAGAATTATTCTAAATCTTATATTTGGGAAAATCCTCATTTATTTAAAATAGGCAGAGATTCTATGATTTGAAGATGTATACCTTATGAAGAAATTTTTGCAATTATTAAAAAATGTCACGATTCTGAATTTAGAGGACACTTTCGAGTGGATAAAACTGCGTTTAAAATTTTAAATTCTAGATTTTATTGGCCTACATTATTTAAAGATGTTGGACATTATGTGAAAACCTGTGATTGATGTCAAAGAATGGGGATTATATCCAGAAAAGATGAAATGTGTTTAAACTATATATTAGAAATTGAAATTGTTGATGTATGGGGTTTAGACTTTATGGGACATTTTGTACCATCATCTGGAAAGATTTATATTTTATTAGCAGTTGATTATGTTTCAAAGTGGATTGAAGCAGTAGCATTACCTAATTGAGATTCCAAAAGAGTTTCAAAATTTTTAAAGAAAATGATTTTTACAAGATTTGGAATGCCCAGGATAATTATCACAGATGAGGGAAGTCATTTCAGAAATATAAGAATTCAATCATTACTGGAAAAAATTCAAAATTAAACATAGAATTACAACTGCTTATCACCCACAAACAAGTGGAACGGCTGAAGTGTCAAATAGAGTAATTAAAAGAATATTAGAGAAGACTATTAATCCTAAAAGAACTGACTGGGTTGATAGACTTGATTTTGCATTATGCACTTATAGAACAGCTTATAAGACATCTATTGGAATGTCACCTTATCTGTTAATTTATAGTAAACATTGTCACTTACCTGTTGAACTGGAACATAAAGCTTACTGGGTGATAAAGGAGTTCAATTATGATTTAAATGCTGCAGGAGAGAAACGACTGTTACAACTGAATGAAATGGAAGAGATAAGAAATGAGTTCTATGAAAATGCAAAGATTTATAAAGAAAGAATGAAGAAATTACATGAAAAAAATTTCAAGAAAAATATTTGAGCCTCGACAAGAAGTATGATTATTTAATACTCGTTTAAAACTTTTTCCAAAAAAAATTAAGATTTAAATGGATGGGACAATTTATAATTGAGAAAATATACTCTTATGGAGCTGTGGATATTAAATATTCCAAAACTAGAAAAATATTTAAGTTAATGGATTAAGACTGAAGCCTTATATGGGAGAAATGAAACTAAATTACAAAGAGGATTATGAACTGATTTTACCCGATTAATACAACTGATTAGGTCGGGTTGTGGACGTTAAACCAAGAGCTTTGTGGGAGGCAACCCATAAATTATCATTGTAATTTTTTGTGATTTGAATTTATCTTAATCGATGTTTATGTGTTGATCAAACCCTTTTAATAGACTTATTTTTAAGACTGAAACTTTGTAAAATTTGACGATAGGTGAGATGGAGTCGAACGTTGCTCTGACACCTAGGCCCCAAAAGTTGGCACCTAAGCGCCAGCATAACCATTAGTATCGATAGTCAGGCGCCTAGGCGACAGATTTTGGCGCCTAAGCGCCATAGTTACAAATAGTGGAAAAACAGAAAAACTTCAATTTTTCACACGAAATCTCTTCATAAATTGCCCTACCATCGTCTCCAATCCCTAAGCAACCTTATTTACGACTAGAGCAATCCATTTTGGAGGAGATAAGAGGAGTTTAGAAGCAATGGATCGAGGAAATCATGGAAATGAGGTAAGAGACAAATCCCCCAAGGATCCTCAACCTTATTTTAATGTTTTTATTGCAGTTAGTATGGAGAGGTTATTTAATCATTTAGAAAAGATTGAAGGAGAACTTCAAAACATTGGGAATCGTTTGCACGAGATGTATCATCAAATTGAGCATTTGGAATGGCAAATGAAATGTCAGTTTGATCATATGGTAGCCTATCAAGACGCTCAAATAGCAATGTATGAGAAGAACAAGTGGATTCATGAAAAGATGGCTTTGGAATTTCCAAGGGTGTTGGTTTTCTATCCCTGCGGTCCTAGCGAACTTCATTATGAAAGAGATAGAAATTGAATTTTGGTGTTGAATTGATCTTTTATGTGTTCTAGGTGTGATTAAGTCAAGTTCTACTGTATCGAAAATCAAGTTTTTATATTTGTTTAATTATTCAACGCCGGCTCGGCCTGAACCCGAAACTTCATCTTCTTAAACGCCCCACCCCACCCCCCCCACATGCCATTCTAACGCCTAAGCTTCCTGTTCTTCTCGTTTTCACGAACATCAACTCTAAAGATCCCATTTGAGGCTAGATTTTCAAATTTTTAAGCTTGAAATAACTCAATTTCTTCATCCCAAGACAGATCTATATTCTAAACAAATTATTTTTATGTTTTTATCATGGATTTTGCTCTCTTTGAAGAGAACCAAAATTTTGAGGAAAAAATTGATTTTTAGAGATAAATCCATGGATTTTTAAGCTCTTCCAAGTTTGAAAAGCTTAAGATTGTTCATTTCCTTTGATCCTATAAATTTATTTTACATTTTTATTTCACGTTTAGATTGCACCTAAATCTAAGCGAGGAAAGGAACAAGAGAATTTCGATCGTAGCAAGTTTGTCACTGTCGCGGCGTATTTTCGTTACAATGATTTTGCTACGACAAGGAAGTTTATCTCTGAACAAAGTTTTTACAATCCTGGTGGAAGGATTGAAGAAAAGATTGTTGCACTCAACTGGCAACGATTCTGTTATTTCACGGCTGTTGCTATTATCCCTATCGTTAGAGAGTTTTATGCAAATTTCCTGGATGTTGAAGAGTACGAGATCTTCGTAAGAGGAGTTGGAGTAGGATTTACTCCAGAGTGAATCGACATTTTCTTCGGCCTGCCACCAAACATCTAGTGTTATTACTCTGGATTTTCTCCATCTGAGGGAGATTTAGAGATGATTATTGCTTACCTGACTGATGGTACAAGAGCTTGGAAGATCTGGAACGAAAAATGGGTAAATTTTTCATCTTCTAAGCTAAATGGTGTTTCAAAGGCATGTCATTACTTTATTTCTGCTCGCCTCCTTCCATCCAATCATTTGAGTGAGGTTACCAAGGACAGAGCTATCCTCAACTACTGTATACAAGAGAGGAAACATATTGATGTTGGGAGTATCATTTATGATTCTATAGAGGCCACTGCTCGTTCTAACACTTCTGTTGGACTGGAATTTCCATCATTGATTTATTCTCCATGTGAAATTACTGGAGTTGTTGCTGTGCTTTTAGAAGAGAAGCTCAAATCTACAAAGCCCATTGGACGGTAAAGTGTCAGTATCTATGATCGACTCTGAGGTGAGAGTTCGCACCTTCTAGTTCATTAGCAACTTCTGGTAAACTTTCTACTTCTGGACATTCTACTTCTGCTGCTGAGCCACCATCTAGTTTCTGGGAATCCATGCATGATAAGTTTATGGAGTAGTAGAATGAGTTATTTCTAACTCATTGTAGAGTAGATACGATCGATAAGAAGATCGATCATTTTTTTGAGTACACCCAAAGGAAAAGTGATTATGATGCTGAGTATTTATAGTCTCTTGTTAGATTCCTGAAGGGTGATCATGATGTTCAGTTCCCTACGTGTCCTAGATTCTTACCTTATGTAGATCCAAAGGATGTAGAGTTTTCTTTTTGTGACGACGACAATGAAGCTACAACTAGTGATTAGTAGTTTGATTTACCTCCTGAGATGTGTTGATTCTATTATTAGTATATTTCTAGTATGTTAGTACCGATGAGTCTGATTTTACTGTTATTTGTTAGTGTTGATTTGTTTAATTAACTTTGTGTGGACATTTAAAGATTAGACTGTTTTAGATCATCTATTGTGTTATGTATTAAAGAGTGAAGTATGGATGAATTTTTATTTTCTATGATAAATGTTTGTTTCTGTTTCAGCCTACTGTTTAGTATTCTTGAATAGGTAGAAATGTTGCATTTTTCTATATATATATATATATATATATATATATATATATATATATAATAAATCACTGGATTCTCGCATATACTTGGGTTCTCCTACAACACCCCTCCCATTAAATATCTTGGGGTCTACCTCACCTTCGGGAGGGCCAAGCAAATCCAATTTGATGATATCCTTACCAAGATAAACTCTCAACTTAATTGCTGGACAAACTCCTTCTTATCTAATGCAGGAAGAATTACTTTACTAAAGAGTATACTTACCACATTCCCCTCTTATCTGCTGCAAATGACAACCATGAAAAAAAGTACTCAATTACAATTGGAAAGGGATTTTAACATATTTCTTTGGTATGATCAAAGACAACAAATGCATTGGACATCATGTAAAAAAGTAACTAAACCAGCATTGGCTGGTGGATTGGGTTTTAAAGGCCTCCCTAGTCTTCAGCAGTTCAACTTATGCAAACTTTGGATTCATTTCAGAGCACAGACCTCCCTGTGGGCCAAATTCATGAAAGGAAAGTACTGCAGACACACTCATCCTTCACTTGTTGTCAGAAAATTGGGGGATTCAAAAATCTATGTAAAATTTCTTAAACATAGGACAAACTGATGAGTACTTATTTATCTGGAAATTGGGTAATGAGGAAATCAACTTTTGGTTGGATAATTAGTGCCCAAAGGACAGGTTAATTCCTAGAGTGGATCATGCTGACCACACTCTCAAGGTTGCTGATTTTTGGGATGGCTAAAACTGGTCACTCCCACACCTTAGAGCAATTTTACAGGATCACTCAGCTCATCAGATCTCCACTTTAAAATTCAATAGAGGTAGACCTGATAAAATTAATTGGCAAATTTACCAACTTCAGCGTATTACCAAAGCTATTTATAGTAAATCATATCATTGGCCTGTTGTTCCTTTAGGGAAAATCATCTAGGGAAAATAATTGTCCCCATCTATGTTTTTCTTGTGTTGGAGAGTTTTCCATAGCATTATCCCCACTGATGATATACTCAAAATGAAAGGTTTGAGGGGGCCTTCAAAATGTGCACTGTGTCACCATCAGGAAGAATCCATACCTCATTTACTTTTCAGATGTTCCTTCCCCCAGGCTGTTTGGATTGAACTGGTATCTTCTCTAGGTAAGGGGAGAACCACCATCCAATGGGATTTATTCCATAATTGCTGGCAAGACTAGAATAATCAAAAATTTCACATTGTTCATTCCATTGTGATCTGGTTCCTTTGGATGGCCAGAAACCATACTAAATTTGAAGATATTCATGTTGTTGTATCTAAAGTGGTGACAAATTGCAAATCTTACTTGATCAAGATCATTACACACAAAAGGTTCCCAAATATTTTACAACTTACCTTTCCAACTGCTGAAGTTTCCCCCTTGTCAAAATTATTAGATGGCAGCCGCCTCCCAACCCTACCAATAAAATTAATACTGATGGAAGCTACTCAATAGATATTGCTGGGGTGGGGGGAATTTTCATAAATCATCTTGGCAAGGGTCTTATGTTCTTTCAAGCCCCTGTTGATGCCCAATATGCTTCTGAAGCTGAGCTAATTGTTGTGCACTAGGAACTATAATTAGCCTGGAAAGCCTCTTGGACCAATATCTGGATTGAAGTGGATTCCACTGTTCTGCTGAACAGTCTTGAAAAGGATACCCAACAAATTAGAATCACAACTACTAGATACAGCAAATTCAACACATAAAACCCCCTCAGGCCAAATTTTCTTTCATTTTTAGAGAGGGGAACAAACCAACAAACTGGCTAGCTTGTAATGGTGTTGCTTCCCTGGAGGTTCTGGTCTCACAGTTCCCCCTACTGCTTTACATATTCTGATTGCTGGGGACAATTTGGGTTTTCCCCATCTCAGACTGGAACATCCTTCACAGATCTGATTAACTCTGGCTCTTTATGTTGTTGTACTACTTCAGTTTTGTAGACTACTTTTGTTAGTTGTATCCTAGTTTCTTGTTATGGGTGGGAGTTGTGTATTTGTTGAGTTTTGTGGCAGTCCTGTTATAGGTTCAATCTGTTTAGCTGGGTCTTTAATTTTGTGGTTTTGTTAGGGTATTTGGTTCCTGTCGGCATATTTTTAGGTTGTGTGTTTTATTTTGAAAAGTGGTCGCCTAACAGAAGTTGTCGGCAAATTTTTAATTTAGTTTAAATAAATAAATTGAAAAGTAGTATTTGATTTTGAAAATAATTTTAAGTTTGAAAAATTTTAAGATATGAAATCAAACTGATCTCACATCCCAAATAGTTTATATAAACGAATACCACACCACAAACCGTGTATCTATCCCTAAGGATAGACACACCGCTTGATGGTGGGGCTCGATTAAATAAACTAGAAGATTTGTGACATCCGTTTGGTACTGCGAACCAATTTTATAAGCCGACAAGTTTCCCCTGCTTAATATGAAAACATTAAACGGGGTTTATATTACTCAGGTTCTTTAAAATTCCCTATAAGGGCAAGCCCCTATAGTTAATTACATCTTAAGTGACGGGAATCACCTAAGAAAACTCTCGATAATAATCAATGATTCTCGCTCTCAAGAATTTCAAAGTTTAAGGTTTTCAAAGATTGAATTTTGAAGTTTCAATAGGGAATGGATCAAATTTTTGGAACATTTTGTTTTGTGAATCCAAAGGAAGAAAGGTAGGAGAAATCACTGATTCGAAGTGAACTTCGATAATTTCCGACTATCCTATCATTTGGCTTGAATTTAGGAAAGTCCTAATGTTTATTTAGTATTTCAATCTTGTCAATCTTAATTAATTAGGGCTTATATTTGTATGATAAAATCAAACAAATAGCCTAGAAAATGTGAGGGTTTATATCGTATCGGACGACTACCTCGGAATCCTAAGACCGGTTAGGGCTTAATTTGCAATGCAAATGCCTAACGAAGAGTTGAGGATTTATGTTGCACTAGGCAAGCTACCTCGAAATCCTATGGTTTAGTTATTTAATTCTAAGAAATGTTTAGGCGATGTAGACTCGGGTTTTGCCGATGACGATGGTCATGCTGCCCACCATGCTCCGAGCTCCTTGTTGTTGCAGAGGTTTAGTTTTAGAAATCATAAATCAGGGGATGAGAGAAGTGTTTTGGTTTAGAGAAAATCTTAATTTCCAAGTGTTTTTTGTGTTTTAATTAAAACAAATCTTAAAGTTGATTATAACGATACCGGTTAAGATCCCACGGTTCCATCCTTCCGGCATCATTATTTTTATCGGATTCACTTAGTCCAGATGAATTTGCTAAACTCAACTGAATGAGTTCCACACTTTCATTTAGACCGCGGGAAATCCCGTTAGCAACACGTAGGTTACATCATCCGAGGTATTCCCGATCATCCAACGGGACGTTTTAATTTAGTTGTAATTGTAGTTTTGTGTTCTGTTTGTGATTAAATTTTGAGTTGTTTTATATTTTGAAATGTTGTGGCGGTGAATTTTATCTTGCAATGACTTTTAACTTAGTTTTGGTTTTAGTTTTAGGGACTATCCTAAAGGTGTGGGTTTTCATGCAACAGTTGTTTTATCATGCAAGAAAAGTAAAATGCATTTGCAATAAAGTAAATTGCAAGAAAGTAAATTGCAAGAAAGTAAATTGCAAGAAAGTAAATTGCAATAAAATAAAAGCGTACCTGGAGGGTCTTCCCGTCATCCCAAGCTGCACTTAAAACACAATTAGAATATTTAAGCAAGTTCCTAGGTAAAGCTAAGGGAAAGGTTATGGTTTTCTACCAAATTCCTAATCCTATAGCTAGTCATTTCCTATGACGTCTAGGTTCTTTGTGTTTTGGTTTAATGACGATTTTCTTCATCAAAGAATAATCAAATTCAATTGTTCTTATAAATATCCTATCATATTGAGAAAGTGCTTAAGAAGGATCTTAAACATCTTTTCAATATTTCTAGGATTGTTTTAAGTCCAAATGAATTTAATTATATAAATGAATCGATCGTCCGAGGTTTTCAAGTCTTGTTAACTTGCTCGATGAACTAGGACATTTGAATATCCTATGAGTAAAGTAACACTCCATTTAATGTTTCATTTAGGAGTTACAATAATCAAAGCTTTCGAGGCAAGTTAGTATTCAAATGATTTGGTTTAAGTTAAAGAGTTTAAATTTGGAATAGTGTTCAAGTTGTTTTATATTTAATTTCTTTTATGTCTTAGGTGATGTTATATTTAATTTAACTTAATTTAATTGAGTTTTAATTTAGTTTAACATAATTCAATTTAATTTGACTTGGTGTTTAATTAATTTGATTTGATTTAACTTTAATTTAATTATTTAATTTAATTTAATTTAATTTTAATTATTTAATTTAATTTAATTTAATTGTTTAATTTAATTTAATTTAATTTTAATTTAATTTAATTTAATTGTTTGATTTAATTTAATTTAATTTTAATTAATTTAATTTAATTGTTTAATTATTTAATTTAATTTAATTATTTAATTTAATTTAATTTTAATTAACTTAATTTAATTGTTTAATTTAATTTAATTTAATTATTAAATTTAATTTAATTTAATTTTTAAATTTAATCTTAATTTAATTTATCTTTAATTTACTTTATTTTTAATTTTAATTGAAATTAAGTCTTTTAATATTTTAAATTTGAGTTATCATTTTAATTAAAAATTGAGTATTAGTTGATATAATTAATTTAGGGATTTTTTAAATTAAAGAATAAATCTCTTCCTAATAAATATCCCTTATTTTAATAATTCCAATTTTATTATTCTTCCAAATTTAATCTATTATTTAATTAAAGTTTAATCATTTTAAAATTATTTAATGGGTTTCTACCCTTTAATTATTTAAATTTCAATCATCCAAATCAGATTAGGATCAAATATTTTACTTGTTGATTTTTTATTAAACCTAAAGTTTTAATTAAGGATTAAAGATTTTAATTACCATTTTACCCTTTAAGCTTAATAATTTCATAACTCACTAAATTGAACTCAAATGAACTTGAAATTTTTATGTGACTTTACTCATATGTCAATAAAGACATGAGAGGAGAAAATGTGATTTTTCTGTATTTAATTTATTTATATAATTATTTTTGGTGAAAAATAGAGATTTTCAAGGAAAATTTGATAACATGACCAAGGGAAAAGTTTCTGTCCTTAAGAAAATTAGGGGACATTCCTAATGACCAGAGAAGCACTTGGACCAATTTTGGTGATTTTTTGAATTATATTATTATTTATTATAATTATTTTGAGTTTTGGAGTGTTAATTAATTTAAAAATAAGATAAATGTTGAAAAATGGATTTTATATTTTTCAAAAATCTCTCTGATATTAAGGAAACCAGAGAAACAAATTTTGCAATTTTCTGATTTTTCTATGATTTATAATAATTATTTTAGTGAAAATGCTAGAAAATACATTTTTTTTAATTTTAAAATTACCCTAGGGCTTTAAAATTCAATATCTCACTAAATAGACTTAGGAAAAATGTGGGATTTGTTCCTAAGTGATTAAAATTCAAAATGTGACATTTTGGTGAATTTTATTATTTTTGTGATTTTTATTATTTTTTAATTATTAAAAATATTAAAATATTATTAAAAATCAACTTTTTTAGAAAATTGAAATTTTAATTTTCTTGGGTTCCCCTGATATCAGAGAGGCTCCAAAACCAATTTGGTGAATTTTAAAAAAATATTTTAAAAGTTATGAATTTTTAAAGTTTAAAATGGCTAAGTGGCTTAATCAACCCAATTAGTGGGGCTAACCAAGTCCAATTGACTTCAAATTTTTATGGTGGATTCCTCTGATCCTAAAGGTCAGTGGAGAATTGATTTCAAGTCAATTTGATGCCTGGTTAACTCTAATTAATTAAAGACCTATTTTAGGTGTTTAAGCCAATTAGGGTTAATCCGAGTGAATTAACTCAAGTCCTATTTTTCCTAGAGTTCTCTGGTCATAAAGAACATCACCAAATATTTCTAGAATTTATTTCACAACATGCTAATTTTTGGAATTAAAATACTCAAAACAGACAACATGCATTTGAAAAATAAATAACTTTTCACAGAGATGGCCCTCGACCTTGGAAAATTCAGGGAATGTTCCCAAGTTCGGAGGCTTCAAAAGCCCTATGGTCTCATGCCATGGTGAATTGTATACATGCATGGAGAATTAAATGTATGCAGAGAGTAAATAAATCATAAAAAATAAAATACTTAATTAAATTAAATGATTTCTTTTCCACATTATTCTCCTCTCGTTCACTCGAGCAAGAGGGTATTTTTATTTTATTTTTGTGATTTTTCTACACAGAGATATGAATTTTTGAAGTTTAGGGAATTAAATAAATAGAAAAATACCCTAATTTTCTATTTATCCACGCGGCGCCGCGTCAACCTCGGCAACTCCGAAACGCCGCGTGTCGCGCTCCCATTCGACGCCGCCATCTGAGTCGGCAGCCCGGGCCCCGCGGTTCTCGTACCGTCTCCCGGTCCGACGCAATCCCGGCCGTCCGTGCGCGCGTGTATCGAATGGACGGCATCCGTTCATCGTCCCCAAGTGTTCTCACCCGAGAGCCGTCCACACTAAATCCCTAAGATCTCACTCGATTCTCGATGGATTTTCATGTTCTTATGCTCTATGGATTCGTCTTGAAGAGACGAACACATCTATACGGCTAACATGCATTGAAACTAAGGCATTTGAAATGGAGAATCTCCGGAAGCTCGGGATGAATAGTTAACTCATACCTTAGCTCGTAGAAGTGTGGCTTCAATCCGAGAGTTGTTGCACCTTCGATTGGGTCCCGCTGAGCTCCGGATGAAGTCTCCCGGTCCGGTGAATTGTCTAGCTATGAAAGTGACCACAGCTCGATCACAAAGCTTGGAGGTCGGAGCAACCGGGTGGCTCCGGAGATGGGGCTTTCGGTGGGAAACTTCTCCTCTTGGTCCGGTGAAGGTGTAGGACCGGTCGATTTGAGGATTGGCTCACCGTGGCAAAGTGTCCCGGTTTTGGGTGGAATTTCGGCTGAGAAATCGGGCTCGTTGGTGGGGATTAGGGCAAATCGACACCGGGGATCAACTCGCTCTCGGGATGGTGAAGGGTTTGAAACAATTTTGGCGCAGTTTCGGCAAGGTTTGTGCTTGGCTCCTCTTTGGCCGAGAGGGTGAGGGGTTTAAATAGGAGAGGGTGGAAGGCCTCCTGCGGGGAGTTAGGGCTTGGGATCGAGCTGCTGCGTGAGGAGAAGATCAGCCATGGTAGCCACTGGGGATGGGGCGGCTCAGCAAGTGAGAATTTCAATGTTGGCTCACATGTGAACTTTCGGCCATGGTGTTTTCCGGCGGCCCGGTGGCCGGCCGGCCGAGCATGGGTCACCCTCGAGGTCGGGTGGGTCGGGGCTGGAGGTTTGTGCAATCAATCGGCCATGGACATGTGTAAAGGCTTTGATCCAAAGTGGAATGGGGCATGGCTAGATTTGAACCTAAATGGGTCAACCCACCCATTTGGGCTAGGTGCACCACCCAAGGCCTGGTTTTGGCCGAGGGAAAAGTGATTTGGCTCAGCATAATCAGTAGGGTCAAGTCACCATCCAAGCACAATTAGGCTTAAGCATGGTTTAGTGGAAACATGGAAGTGGTTAATCACCTTTAGGAATTAAGGAAAGAGCCTCCCCCTTTTGCCCAAAATGGCATGGTGACATGTAAAGAGGCTCTTATGGCTTGCATATGGCTTATGCATGGCTCCATGGCTCCATTTGGCTTGGGAAAAGTAAAGTCAATTTCATGGAAATGGATTTAAGGAAAATTTTGGTATTTAGGGGTGATTTGGCATGAGGCTTGATTTGGAATTATTTGATGATGAATTTAGGACTTAGGGATGATTTTAATTGAAAGTATGATGAGGGGAAATGTCATATGGGCCTTGGAAGAATTTTGGGCTTTTTTTGAAAGGGTTTTAGATGGGCTTTTAAGATGGATTAGGAAAGTGGGCTCTTGAATTTTAAAATGGATTTTGGGATGAAATTTTGTAAAGAGGTTGGGCCAAATAATTATTGGGTTTAGCTCATGGATGTGTCATGAGTGACTTGAAGCAAATTTGGGGTAGTTTGGACTTGAATTGGGTTGGATTTGAATTCTTTTGGTGAATGGGCCAATGTAGGTCAAATTGGGCTAACTTGGGCCAATGTTGGGCTAGGGTTGAAATTGATGTAAAATAAATATTAAGAAATGTTTATGGGAGTGTTTCAAAGAGGTTTTGGCTTTGGTTGGGTTTTAATTTTGAGGTTTGGGCCTATTTGGGTTAGATTTGGGTTTAGGTCAAAATTGGGCTTTTTGATTTTGGGTTGAATTTGTGTGGGGTTTGGGTCAAAATCTTGGGCAAATCATGTTAGTGTTTTGTTTATGAGGATGTCAAGGAAGGTTTAGAAAAGATTTGGGGTTAATTGGAGTTGAATTGGGTTAGTTTGGGCTAAGTTTGGGTCATGGGTCCAAATTTGGGCTTTAAGGCCCAAAGTGAAATTGATCCAAATGTCAATCAAATTGGACTTGGATTTGGTCTAAATTGGTATTGGGAATGTTGAATTGAAGTTTAGAATTGAATTGGACCAAGATTGGGGTCAATTGGGTATGTTTGGTTTGACATCGGGTCCACTTTGGGTTAAAATGGGTCAATTTGGGGGTTTTGACAAAAGTAGGGTAAATTGACAAAATTGGCCCATGGTGTAGTTGGACAAAATGAAATTGGGAATATTTGGGATTTTCTGGAATTTTCTGGGAATTTTCTGAATTTTTGGATTTTTAGGCCAAGAAGGGTATTTTGGGTATTTGGAGGGTATTGGGGGGTTTTCTTGGAATTTTTGGTATTTTTGGGTATGGATGACCAATTTGAGTGATGTGGAGGTGTTTGGGATTGATTTTGGAAAATTTTAGGTAATTTGGAGATTTTGCAAAAATTTGGGTAATTCAAGGGTTTTGGGTAGGTTTAGTAGGTGTAGGGTCCCGGGGGTCAAAAAATTGAAAATTTGGGAAATTGAAGATTGGGTGAATTTGGGTGGGGTGAAATCATTTTGGTTGAGCCATGAAGCCATTTCAAGCCCATATGAGCCATGAAAGGACTCATTTGAGGCATTCACTATGTTGTTCCTAACCCTCTTAGCCGAGGGCTTAGGGGTTAAGGACCATCCATGTGAATCACCTACATGAGTCGGGAGGTCAAGTTGGGTATGGGTGTGGTTTTAGGAAGTGTGCGGAAATGTAGTGTGTAGGTGTAGTGTATGTCGGCCCCTTCATCGACCAGGGCCACCTGTAGGCAGATCTAAGGCCAAAGAGTCCTATAGGAACTCATCCTTTAAACTTCCATATTTGATTTCAACCCTCTAGGTGATTAGGGGTCTATAGTCAAGTTTGTGGAGTTTGCGGGGAGTTTAGAAGTGGTTTGAATTTCTAAAAGGCGGGTCCCAATTCTAGTCCTCTAAGATAGTCGAAGGAAAGGCCTAAGGCTAGATCCTAAGCACTAAAAAGAAGAAAAGGAAGACCTCATCGAAAATGAGGTCAACAAATGGACCCCCAATAGGTGTGGTGAGCCGACGGAGCACACCGCGCGTATTGGCGTTGACCGAAGCGATCAACGAAACCAACACGGATGTCCAAGTGACGAACTTAGGACGAAGTAGAAGAGTTCTCGCTGGGGAGTGTCGAGTATATCTGCGGGAACCGAGATTCTTGAACTCTCGCTGGGGAAAGGAAAAGGAGGTAAATCCCAAATCACAAGATCTGAGGGAATTTCGATTTAGATTTTATTTTGCTTCAATTTATGTTTTGATGTGTGAGTTTAAATTTTAGTTTGGAGTTTCAATTTAGATTGAAGTTTTGTCAAAATTAATTTGAGGGATTTGATTTGAAATGAAAATTAGGATTTTGAGGTTTTAGATGTAACATCTCCAACCTCGAAAGAAGATTGAATTGATTAGATTGAACCGTTGCAACGAGAAGATATCTCGTAGCAAAGTGGTGTTGGATGTAAAATCCTTAACCTCAAGAGTTTGATTTCGATTTGATGTATTTCATTGCGATAGGAAAAGATCCTGAAGCAATGCGGTCTTGGATGTAAAATCCTCGACCCAAAAGTTGAATTTTGATGTATTTCAGTGCAATAGGAAGAGAATCCTAAAGCAGTGCAGTCTTGGATGTAAAATCCTCGACTCAAAAATTTGAATTTTGATGTATTTCAATGCAATAGGAAGAGAATCCTAAAGCAGTGCGATGCTTGGATGTAAAATCCTCGACACAAAAGTTTGAATTTTGATGTATTTCAGGTGCGATAGGAAGAGAATCCTAAGCGAGTGCGAGTCTTGGATGTAAAATCCTCGACCCAAAAGTTTGAATTTTGATGTATTTCGATGCGATAGGAAGAGAATCCTAAAGCGATGCGATACTTGGATGTAAAATCCTCGACCCAAAAGTTTGAATTTTGATGTATTTCGGTGCAATAGGAAAAGGATCCTAAAGCGGTGCGATCTTGGATGTAGAATCCTCGACCCAAAAGAGTTGAATTTTGATGTATTTCGGTGCAATAGGAAAAGGATCCTAAAGCGGTGCGATCTTGGATGTAGAATCCTCGACCCAAAAGAGTTGAATTTGAATTTGATGTATTTCGGTGCAATAGGAAAAGGATCCTAAGCGAGTGCGGTCTTGGATGTAGAATCCTCGACCCAAAAGAGTTGAATTTGAATTTGATGTATTTCGGTGCAATAGGAAAAGGATCCTAAAGCAGTGCAGTCTTTGATGTAAAATCCTCGACCCAAAAGTTTTGAGTTTTGATGTATTTCAGTGCAATAGGAAGAGAATCCTAAAGCAGTGCAGTCTTGGATGTAAAATCCTCGACCCAAAAGTTTGAATTTGAATTTGAAAGGATGAGTTTGAACTCGATTGAAATTTGATTTAAGATTTGATTTGAAATTTGAAAGATCAAGTTTGAAACTTGATCGAGATTGGATTTAGATTTTGATTGAGAATTTGATTTGGAATTTGTAAAGATGAAATTTGATTTGGAATTTGGAAGGATGGAATTTGATTTTGAAGTTTGGAAGGATGGAATTTGATTCGGAATTTGGAAAGATTGAATTTGAAATTTGATTGAGAATTTGCTTTGTGATTTGATTTATCATTCATGTTGATTTCGTTTGTCTTTTAATGGTTCAAATTTTATTTTATTGTTTATTTAATGTTCATGTGAACTTAGTGTTTGTCATTTTTAGATTTTTTTTAGAAAGTTTTCTTTTATTCTCTTTTTTTTATTTCTTTTCTGTTCTTTGTTCGAAGTTCATTTAACTTTAATGGCGTTTCCCAATCAATTTGCACAAAAGAGGTGAAGGCCAAAAACGTGACATGGTCACTTTCATTCCAATCATGTTGAAAATATATCATACAACTCGATCCGGAATATATTTCATACAATCCATGTAGACTCAAAACGGATCGTGTATGATCTTTGTTGATCCATAGAAAGAATCATCCGTCAAAAATCCATGTACGAATAGTGAGGTACATGGTCAATAACATCACCTTCCAAGCCATCCTTGGCAAGGATGCCGACTTGGATGTACATTGGAGGTGTGATATTTCCCATGTAACTCACGACTCGTAAGGCCGGAGGTTCTCTAGCTCGGATCCGGTTGGAAATGGTAAGGTATTTTCTCTGTCGTCCATCCTCCCGAAAGTAACCGAGATTCGCTCCACCGGCACCCCGGTATGCAATGCTTTGCGATATCCGCTCCGTTACCTTGCGGTATCATGACGGAACCCACCGGTAAAGGTATCTTTACTCGGCCCTCGGAACTCACCCGGGCCTGCTATCCGGAGGTCGGATCCGAACATGATGTTGCACTCATTCAAGAAAGAGACTGTGCGAAGGTCCGACGAAGTCGTGGTGATCAATATGTGGGGGTATGCGGTCACCTCGTTTGTAGATGTTGATAATGCGGCTATTGGGTATGCAATCCGCCGGCAGTACTCTCCATGTTATCAATCTTTTCACCATTCTCTTGATAACTAATGGCATCGGATCTACTTGCCCATGACGAAGTATCCCCGGTGGGTTTCCCTTCCTGTCTTCGACGAAAGTTGTAGCGAGCATCCGCATTGTATTGTGATTCTTCCTTTCCCCGGCATCCATCTCCGGGGTTCCGAGTATGTGTTTTCCCTCGGGCGGCTCGCTCGGCCCATTCTTTTCGGATCCCGGATACGGTCCACGATTTGCCGTTGTTCATACTGCGAGAATACGTCGGTGTGTAGCTCGAGGCCTTCTAGTATGTTGATTCTTCTTCCTTTAATTCTCTCGAAGTATTCGAAAGTTTTCTTTTCAACATTCTGCATCCTCTCCAGCTCGTATTCCGGAATGATCTGCAGATGGCGAGGCCTTGTGACATATTGTGGGATATATGGTTCAATCCCTTCACGTTCCCCCGCATACCTCGGCTCCTCGGGGATGATGTCCGTCGGGACATCCCCGGGGTTGCTTCTGCAACAAGGTCATGCACTGCTCGGTGGTTCTATCCGGTGGCGTGGTAGCCTTCTTCCTTCGATCTTCCGGAGATTTCTCTAGTTCTTTACGTTATTCTAGGAGCTGGCCTCCTTTCTTCGGGTTCCCGGTGAACCGGTGTCCTTGAAATGTGAGTGCCGGCATTAGCAGACTGCTCTCGTCGTGCTGGTCCGCGACTAGTTTTGTTAACATTTTACGGATGCGGCGATTCTTATTTCTTCGTTGCGTGGGCGTGAGAGTAGCCCTCCGAACTTCTTGAATCTCGCGGGCGCGGCGCCGACAAGCCCGCCCTCCGCCTGTAGTGACTACGGACTTCATTTTCTTGTCTTCTTCGGTGTTTGCTTTTCTTTTCTTGTTGTTGGATTGGTGGCTTGGGCCACCCACTTTCATCACTTTGTCGCCGGGTAGTTCTTCTCGGTTAACGGGACCCGATCACTTTCTTCGTATCGTAGGCTCGCTGGTGCGAAATGCGAGTCGATCTCGATTATCGCTCCATCTTTCACCCTCTTTTCATCGAGTGCAAGGCTTACGCCATTCTTAAAGTTCAAGACCAACCGCCCGTTCGACATTTCCCCGCGAAAAGACAAGGAAAAGGATCGGGGATCGTACTAAGAACAAGAACATTAAGAAAATGTTTATTAAAGATACATTTTTTCGTTATTCTTATATTTTGAAATTTAACAGGAATGAAGTGGGATAAGATCAGGGAAGAGATTTTGATTTGAAAAAGAAAAGAAGGAAAACTTTATTATCATGATTTTATTTTTTTTAGCACATTTTATTATTTTTGGGTTCGGACCCAATCATAAGTAATTACTTCGCCCGTGTTTCTTAGGGATGAAGAATTCATTCCTTCGAAACATCAGGTAGCGTAATACTTTTTCAAGTATCGTCCGTTGATCGAAAGCATATGTCGTTCTCCCTGGCAATTCACTAGCTGGTAGGAACCTCCTGAGTATACTGCTTTAACCACAAACGGTCCTTCCCAAGTGGGTTCAAATTTTCCTCCTATCTTGCGGTGTGCAAGAATAGGTCTCTTGAGAACGAGAACTAAGTCACCAACTTTGAAGGTTCTTGGGCGGACCAGTTTGTCATGGGCTTGAACCATCTTAGCTTGGTATAGTTCTAAATTCGTTGCTGCCGCAAGTCTTTTCCCTTCCAAGCTTTCTAATTCTTCGAGTCGTAGTCCGGCGTTTTCTTCGTCGTGATCTTATTTGCAATTGCAATTCCGAGTGAAGGAAGGCTGAACCTCTAAAGGTAACATCGCCTCGGACCCATACACCGGAGCGTAAGGTGTAGCTTGAGTAGGGGTTCGAAGGTTGTCCGTAGGCCCATAAGGCTTCTAACAATTTCTCGTGCCAATTTCTCTTATTATCGTCCAAGGTTTTCTTTAAGATTTGAACGAGAGTTTTATTAAAAGCCTCGGCGAGGCCGTTTGCTCTTGGGTAGTAAATTGTTGAGTATCGCCGGTCGATTCCGTGTCTCCGACAAAATTGTTGATTTGTGTGCTTCGAATGCCGACCCATTATCCGAGATGATCCTGCGCGGCACTCCGAAACGGTAGACAACTTGGTTCTTGAAAAGCCGTAGCACGTGGTGTGCTTTCACTTCTCTAAGTGGAACTGCACGCCCACTTGGAAAAGTAATCCGTAGCTGCAAGAATGAAACGATGTCCTTTTGAAGATGGTGGTTCTATCGGACCCACTATATCTGTGCCCCAACATTCGAATGGCCACGACGCAATTGTCGGGTGTAGCACATTTGGAGGTTGATGTAGAACCACTCCGTGCACTTGGCATTGGTGACAGCTCTTGGCGATTTTCATGCAGTCGGTCATCATCGAGGGCCGGTAGTACCCTAGTCTTTTAATTTTCATTTTCATCTTTGGACCCGATCGGTGAGCGCCACGGAGTCCCGAATGCACCTCTTTAACAATTTCACGGGCCTCGGACCCGCTTAGGCACCTTAGCCACATTTGATCGAAAAGACCTTCGTATAATGTGTTGTTTATTAATGCGTAGGACGAGTTCTTTTCTTGATCCGATGGGCCGCCGACCTATCGTCCGGTAGCTTTCTCGTTTGCGGGTAGTCATCAATGGTCGTCGCCGATCTTCGTGTTTTCTCGTCACTATCGCAACTGATTCTTTTTCTTTTCTCGATTTGTGTATTGTGTCTATGTCAAGTCGTGATAGGACCCGACGTCCGTGAGCCGACACTTCCATCGATTCATCTTGCAAACGGGCAAATTCTTTTGCGAGACGGGCTAAAGCATCTGCTAAAGCATTCTCTTTTCTAGGAATTTTGTAGATTGTCACATTTGGAATCTGTTCTAACAATTTGTATGGCATACTCGGAAGTATTGTTCGAGTCTTGGTTTAAAAATTCTGTATTGTCCGACGATCCGTTGAATGATTAACTCGTGAATCCCCGTAGATGTTGATGTCCGTTATCCCCATTTGAATGGTTAATTCCAATCCCGTTATGAGGGCTTCGTATTCCGCTTCGTTGTTTGTACACGGTTCGTCAAGTGGTAGGAGTATCTTAACATCCCCCGCTCCGGTGTTATAAAGATTAGCCCGATTCCCTGCCTTACGGGCACTATCACTTGCGATTCTTCGTCTTTGTGTGCTGAAGATGCTCCGTCGAAATACAATTCCCAACGTCGATCATCGGGGTCTTCTAGGCTCATTATTTGTTCATCGGCGGATCGTCATTGAGAGGAGATTCGGCCGGCGAAGGGTGTCTTTGCGAGGAAGTCTGCTAAGACTTGTCCCTTTACGGCACGCGAGGCACGAAAGTTATATCGAATTGCAATAATATCATTGACCATCCGGCAAGTCCGCCGGAAAGTGTTGGACGAGTCATCGAGTATTGCAATGGATTAAACTTCGAAATCAAGTTGACCTTATGAGAAAGCATGTAGTGCCTGAGCTTTTGAGCGGCGAAGATCAGGGCCAAACAATGCTTTTCAATTGCGGGATACTTTACTTCCGTCGGGAGTAAACGACGGCTTAAGTAGTAAAGAGCATTTTCTTTACCCTCATCATTGACCCAGGCTAACGAGGCTCCGAGAGAGTCGTCTAGAGCCGCGGTGTAAAGTATCGTCGGTCTACCCGAGACTCGGAGTCGCTAAGACGGGAGGTGTCATTAAATATTGTTTAATGTCTTCGAAGGCCTTCCGGCATTTCTCTTCCCAAATAAATTTGGCGTCCTTTTTAACTAGTGCCGAGAAAGGTCGACACCTACCCGACGGGTTTGAGATAAAGCGTCGAAGATATGCCGGCTTCCCTTGAAAAGATCGTAGTTGTTTTAAGGTTTTGGGAGGCGGCATTTCTAAGATGGCTTTAATCTTCTCCGGTCGATTTCAATTCCACGATGTCGGACAACGAATCCTAAGAATTTCCCGGAGGTGACGCCGAAGGCGCATTTTAAGGGATTCATCTTAAGGTTAAATTGTCTTAATCGTTCGAAAACAATTCTCAAATCATACGAGTGGTTTTCCTTTACTTTGCTTTTGATGACGACATCGTCCACGTAGCATTCGACTTGATTGTGGATGAGATCATCAAAAATTCTTGTCATTGCTCTTTGGTAGGTTGCTCCTGCGTTCTTCGATCCGAATGGCATCACCGTGTAGCAAAATACTCCGATCGGCGTTCGAATGCTCGTAAGCTTTTCATCTTCCGGAGCCATTTTTATCTGGTTGTATCCCGAAGATCCATCCATGAATGAGAATATTTCATGTGTCGAAGCAATATCGATCATCGGTTCTGGAATCGGTAGAGGGAATTCATCTTTTGGACATGCCTTGTTTAAATCTCCGAAGTCCACACAAATTCGATCCGACCATTCTTCTTTCGACTGGCACCACATTGGCTAACCGAGGTCGGGTATTGTTCTTCACGGACAAATTTAGCGTCTATTAGCTTTTTAACTTCGGCTATGACTTGTTGTTCGATTTCCAGACGCATTCTTCCGGGACCTTGTCCGATCGGAACGAGTAGGATCCACTCCTAGCTTATGGATCGCAACCTCCGGAGCTAATCCCGGCATTTCATCGTAGCTCCAAGCAAAACAGTCTTTAAATTCCATTAATAACTTGATTATTTCTTCGGAGTCTTCTTTATTGAGTAAGGAGCTAACAAAGGTAGGTCTAGGCTCTTCGCTAGTACCCAAGTTAACTTCCGTTAACTCATCTATTGTAGATTTGATTTCTTCTTCGAATTCGGTGGAGCGTCCCCGATTTGTAAATCTTCGAGTTCGTCCGTAGTTTCCATGCGGTTTTCATTGGACTTGCAAGTGACAACCAAGCAAAATTCGGTATCGTCAAGCGACCCTACCGTGCCGAATCCGAGTCCATACTTTGAATTGGGAGGACGACCGGAGTTATTCCATAACTTTTCAAAATGTTGTGATTGGCCTCTTGTCCATTGTCGAGGTAAGAAACCACGTTGAATTAAATTTTGAACACGGGGAGAGTACCACTCAAAAGGTAATTCCATTAATTCGATGAAGTGACATCTTCGAATTGTACATTATTTTCGGTTTTGGAGGAAGAAGCACCACGGTAGAATTTGATCGGCTTTGCACCGTCACTACGTACCTCTTTGACCTCCATACCCTCGATCTTATTAGGATGGATCGGAGTTAGGGTCATAGTATGTACGTAGTGGTTAATCTTCTCGTACATTGATTTGTATTCTTCGTTCTTTTCATCTTCGAGGGAGATCTTGTATTGCGGCTTCTTTCGACTTATTGTTGCTCGCTTCTTGCTTGATTTCTTTTTCCTCTTCGGAACTATCTTCCCAATCAACATTGATGGCTGGTTTCTTCAGTCCAATTGTCCTAGTGTCTCTACCACGGCCTCGTCCCCGGCCTCGACCTCGGATGCGAGTTGTGGAGAAACCTTCACCATCTCGCCGGAAGGGAGTGGTGAGTGACTCGTTGGACTAGAACTTCGGGTTCTTCGTTGTCCCGAACTTTCTTTGCTTTATTTGTTACGGTGTCTCCGGAGAAGATTGTTTTCTTTGGCGGTGCATAATAAGCCGCATCTTCATGGATTCCAATTTCATGTACGGAGAATGGTTGTAAGTCTCCTTTGATGCACTCGTTCCCCTCCATCGTAATATTTGATGCACCGATGCGAGAGATGATGGTACCATCCCGTTTTCATGTATCCATGGTCGGCCCAAGTAGAGCGTTGAACGACGTTTCGAATCGATTATATGAAATTTTGCGGTTGTCTTTGCTAAATCACCGGTTTTCATCGGTAGCGTTATTGACCCGAGGGCTCTTTCTCCTTTACGGTTGAATCCTCTTAATAACATTTTGTCGGCCTCGAGCTCGCGAGCATCGATTTCCAAGTATGCTAGTGTTCGAAGACTCATTATATTGATTGATGCTCCTGGATCCACCAAAACTACGGAGAGCGTAAACTTCCCGATTATAACCGAAATGTACAACGGTCGGTTGTGATCTGCGTCCCAAGTAGTAGGTCATTGTACGTGAAGGTAACACCTCGTTGTTCCTTTAACGAGCAAACCTCATCCAAGGAATCTCCGGCCATTTGAGCTAAGCGAATTTCCGGATCGAAGTAAGGCCTTGATCAGAGCTTCTCTCATCTCCTTTGATAAGATGAGAGCATCGTAGATGCTCAGTTTGGCCGGTAGTTTCCTAAGATGGGCTAGCACGTTGTAGTCCACTTTGTTCTCCTGTGTCTCGGCTTCTTCTCGAACGGGTATGTATTCCGCTGGGGTTGGTTCTTCTTGAACAACCACCTGCTTTCCTTTGTCTTTTGGACCCATTCTTGGAGGTAGAACTTTTCCACTTCTTAGGTTGACTTCGTAATTTCTTCGAATCTAGTATTGAGTTTGTCGGTGTCTCCTCTCGAATCGGAATGACTGGCTCTTACGGATTATCTTCCAAATCGAAGGCTCTAACTCCATGTATGCTTGGAGCTCCTCGAAACTCACGGATAGATCCGTTGCTTGTTGAACTCTCGTAGCCTCCTTGATGGATGTCTTCTTCGTCATTTTGATCGTCGAGATCATGTATGATTTGAGAATTGTTGTTGGTATCGAAATCGACGCCCGGATTGTCGCTAGTTACGTAATCGTTAGAAACGGTCAAACGTAGCCAACGCCATCACCCTTATCATTATATGATCCCACCGAAGTGAGCGGATAATCATACAAAATCGAGAGGTTCGAGGGATTTCTCCCCGAATCGGAAACGACTATCCTAGGATAAGCGGCCCACTAGTACTAGCCTTAGGAATCTCGGTCCCCTCTTCTTCGTCGATTTTCTTCTTCTCTTCGATTTTCTCCTGTCGAGGTGGTTCCTCCATCGCAAGTGATAGTACCGGCTTAACGGGTCTCGAACTACGAATTGAAGCTCGCACCGAAGCGGTTCGGATGTTGTCTAAAATCTTCTTCGAAGATCTCGTCCGAGGCGGTAGTCCATCCATCGTCGGTTGCATAGGGATCTATCGGAATGACGGGATCGGTTGAGATAACATTGACGGAACCTCCTTTACGGGGTTCCTTCATGTACTCCTTCGGGATTGTTATATTTCCTTTCCGAAGGTTGTCGTTGAGCCAACTTTTGAAGGTAATGCGAGTCTTCATCTTGTGCCCAAGCATCCGATGGTAGGGGCAAAAGTTGGGATCACCTTTCTTGTTGACTTCCTCTCGGTCTTTTGGGCTCTGGCAGCTGGAAATGCTGGGTTTTCATTAAGCTACGGAACATCTTTAGTATCGCTTCATTTTTGAACGGATATTCTCGCTCGAAGCTCCCTCGATGTACGTTGCGGACGAGACGGTTGTTCATACTGCGGAGACGACTCGATAGTTGGACCGAGGTTCTTGGTAATTTTGTTGTGGTTCTTTGCGGCCGTTGCAGTGGTATTTGCATCGGTTGTTTGCCTTTGTCAATCTGTCGCAACGACCCCGATTTCTTTTCGAAAGTCTTCACCGACTACGCTTGTCGCGTCTTGTCGGCAAAACTTAATTGCTTCGCCTCTTCTTGCAAGCTTCGGCCTTGCTTAACAACTTCTCAAAAGTCTTAATAGTGAATCCCTTGAGGAGAAGTGCTTATCGGGCCGTGAATGCTTTTAAGCAAGATGCTGATCGCATGTTGTTCTTGCGAGTTGTGGTTCACACTTCATGCTTAAGTTTCTCCATCGAAGTATGTAATCCACCAAAGTTTCATTCGGCCTTTGTTTCTCTACCACTAAATCACCTATAGTGATGTGGTGCTCGAGCTCCGACAAATCGCTTAATGAAGAGGCTCTCTAGCTACGAGAATGTCTTTACGGATCCGTTGGGTAATTCCGCATACCGGTCGAAGGCGATTCTCGACGGATCGCTAACGAACCGTCGGAAGAGTAGCGCATCGCTCCCGCCGGCATTGCAACAAGCCGGCACGAAAGTGTGCAACATGCTTGTCGGGGGTTCCCGGTTCCGTCGAAGGTCTTAAACGAGAGGTGGTACGAAGCCCTTTGGGTATTGGACAGCGTCGAATTCTTCCGGGTAAGGTCTACCCGTCCGAATAGATGTCCCGTTCTTCGATTGTGCTAGGGCTTCTCGCACTTGCTTCGTTCTACCAAGTTCTTGATATCCTTTTCGGGGATCATACTTTGTGTTGTATCCTTTTCAGCTGGTCATCCCCATTGACGGATGTAATTTCCTTCCCTCCGTCTACGATGTGAATGACCTCTGGGGGTGTCTCTCTATGTGGTTGTACTTGACTTTGGAGAGTGGCTAGAGCTATGGCCATCTCTTCCATCCTCTTGGCCATTTGAGCGATCGTGTCGTCCTTTTCTCGAAGCTGTCTCTTCATCGGTTCCGGCTCCTCTCTTCTGCGGCTGCGGGAGCACCTTGAGAAGATGATGAAGCTCGTGTCTCAACCATGTTGATTTACGCATATTCGTTGTCCATGAATTCCGATGAGTCGATCTCATCTCCGAACTTTTCTTCTCTTTCTTTTGCCAACCGTCGGATGTCGGTTCTCGGCTTTTCCATGGCATCTTCTAGCGGAGCTTTCTGTGTATCTTTGTGGTTGTCATGCGATGGTTGCCGGGTCCTTTTTCACGAGTCCCCTTCATCGCGGTAGCACTTTCTTCGGATTCCGGCCTCCTGGCGAGACTTTCTCTCTCGGAGCTGCTTGTTTCGGTCTCGAGCCGCCCCGTAGTGGGACGCCACACCATCCTTCTAGCGACGGAAGGTCTATGACCGGATGGTCCATCGGCCAAATGCTTTGGAAGGTGGTGTCCTCCCTAATCTGTAATCCGATACTACGACGGGCGGGCTAGCCTTCATTCTCTTGCTTGGCTTTTCTATCATGACGGCGGGTTCTACTCGAGGCCCGAGACGGGATTTGGCCAAGCACCCGCCCTATCCTTCGTAGAATTTCCGACACGGGGCGGTTTTCCTTCCTTGCTAACTTTTCTACCAAAGTTTGCGGTCGAGCAAACGGCGTAGTTCTAGTTCTTTTCTTGCGGTTATCGCTGTAGTATGCGGGTCGTGGTAATGTGGCGACAATCTTTCGAACATTCTCTTCATCCTCTGCGGCGGAGAGGGGATGGAACACTGCTTCCTCCCAAAAGTGGTATGTAGTCGGGCGGTGGTGTATATTACGGTAGCGGTGTATATTACGGCAACTGCGGAATTTCCTGCAGGAAGGCGATCTCGGCGGCTACGGCTTCCACTGGCGATCTTTCTATTTCTATTTCTTCTTTGGGTCTTTGTCGGCGAAGGAATCTTCGAAGCTGGACCCGATTTCGAAGACGAAGGTCTTACGGGAAGATCCGTACCCTCCGCGGTAACGGGTTTACCATAGTTACGGATTTCTTTCCCCTTTGATTTGGCGAAGTCGGGGTAGGTGCGAGAAACAACTAGACCGGTGGGGGTAGTGAGAACGGTCCTCTGCGGACGGCGGTACTCCTCCCTAGTCGGGACCCTTTGCGGGGAGGAAACTCTTGGGTCGACCTGAGGTTGAACTCGAGCGGTGGTTCTTCGGCTTCGGATACCTTGTTCATCGGTGCGAAGAGGGAGACGTCGGTGACCTTGACGTTCGTATTTTCAAATCCTTGTCCGAATCGGATGACCCCATTGTCGGGCGGCTCATCCTTATAGACGGCGAAGTCCGATCCGTTGATGAAGGAGAAAATCGGTTTCGGGGCTTCCATTTCGCGGGGTAGATTACGGTTGTCGGTCTCGAGTTATGCTTCTTTTCTTCGGGACGAAAAGAAAGGAATTGAAAAGAGTCCGAACTCATTCTTTGTTCATGTATTTATCATTTGTTAAAAGAATCACTTATTAGAGGGTTTGTTTATTTAGAACGGAACGTTCGAAGGTGTAGAGAAGGTAAGGAATCCGATTCGAAAGGAAAAGAAAGTCTTAAGCAAGACTTCCCGACTCGAAGGATCACTCCTAAACTAACACTTATTGGGGGTCCACCCCACCTCGGAAATGAGGTAAAAGGATCTCGGAACCTCTCTGTTTAGGGGTGTCTAAACGGTGGCTCCTAAATCCGAGAGAATGTTGGCTATACTTGTTCGAGATAGAAATGAACATAGTATTCCAACGGAAAGAAGGGTAGTTTGATCCATTAGGGACATGGATATACTACCGATTTTTGAAAGCGAAATTATTTGATTATAATGGAGAGAGGAATATTCCCAGCGGAGTCGCCGGAAATCCTGTCGGCATATTTTTAGGTTGTGTGTTTTATTTTGAAAAGTGGTCGCCTAACGAAGTTGTCGGCAAATTTTTAATTTAGTTTAAATAAATAAATTGAAAAGTAGTATTTGATTTTGAAAATAATTTTAAGTTTGAAAAATTTTAAGATATGAAATCAAGCCGATCTCACATCCCAAATAGTTTATATAAACGAATACCACACCACAAACCGTGTATCTATCCCTAAGGATAGACACACTCGCTTGATGGTGGGGCTCGATTAAATAAACTAGAAGATTTGTGACATCCGTTTGGTCCGCGAACCAATTTTATAAGCCGACAAGTTTCCCCTGCTTAATATGAAAACATTAAACGGGGTTTATATTACACAGGTTCTTTAAAATTCCCTATAAGGGCAAGCCCCTATAGTTAATTACATCTTAAGTGACGGGAATCACCTAAGAAAACTCTCGATAATAATCGATGATTACGCTCTCAAGAATTTCAAAGTTTAAGGTTTTCGAAGATTGAATTTTGAAGTTTCGATAGGGAATGGATCAAATTTTTGGAACATTTTGTTTTGTGAATCCAAAGGAAGAAAGGTAGGAGAAATCAGCGATTCGAAGTGAACTTCGATAATTTCCCGACTATCCTATCATTTGGCTTGAATTTAGGAAAGTCCTAATGTTTATTTAGTATTTCGATCTTGTCGATCTTAATTAATTAGGGCTTATATTTGTATGATAAAATCAAACAAATAGCACTAGAAAATGTGAGGGTTTATATCGTATCGGACGACTACCTCGGAATCCTAAGACCAGGTTAGGGCTTAATTTGCGATGCAAATGCCTAACGAAGAGTTGAGGATTTATG
This sequence comes from Papilionanthe hookeriana x Papilionanthe teres, assembly GCA_022702705.1. Classification (NCBI taxonomy): domain Eukaryota; kingdom Viridiplantae; phylum Streptophyta; class Magnoliopsida; order Asparagales; family Orchidaceae; genus Papilionanthe; species Papilionanthe hookeriana x Papilionanthe teres. Next base: position 133,058,145 of record CM040428.1, on the reverse strand, counting down.
TTGCACTTAGGCAAGCTACCTCGAAATCCTATGGTTTAGTTATTTAATTCTAAGAAATGTTTAGGCTGATGTAGACTCGGGTTTCTGCTGATGACGATGGTCATGCTGCCCACCATGCTCCGAGCTCCTTGTTGTTGCGAGAGGTTTAGTTTTAGAAATCATAAATCGGGGGATGAGAGAAGTGTTTTGGTTTAGAGAAAATCTTAATTTCCAAGTGTTTTTTGTGTTTTAATTAAAACAAATCTTAAAGTTGATTATAACGATACCGGTTAAGATCCCGCGGTTCCATCCTTCCGGCATCATTATTTTTATCGGATTCACTTAGTCCGGATGAATTTGCTAAACTCAGCTGAATGAGTTCCACACTTTCATTTAGACCGTGGGAAATCCCGTTAGCAACACGTAGGTTACATCATCCGAGGTATTCCCGATCATCCAACGGGACGTTTTAATTTAGTTGTAATTGTAGTTTTGTGTTCTGTTTGTGATTAAATTTTGAGTTGTTTTATATTTTGAAATGTTGTGGCGGTGAATTTTATCTTGCAATGACTTTTAACTTAGTTTTGGTTTTAGTTTTAGGGACTATCCTAAAGGTGTGGGTTTTCATGCAACTAGTTGTTTTATCATGCAAGAAAAGTAAAATGCATTTGCGATAAAGTAAATTGCAAGAAAGTAAATTGCAAGAAAGTAAATTGCAAGAAAGTAAATTGCAATAAAATAAAAGCGTACCTGGAGGGTCTTCCCGTCATCCCAAGCTGCACTTAAAACACAATTAGAATATTTAAGCAAGTTCCTAGGTAAAGCTAAGGGAAAGGTTATGGTTTTCTACCAAATTCCTAATCCTATAGTTTAGTCATTTCCTATGACGTCTAGGTTCTTTGTGTTTTGGTTTAATGACGATTTTCTTCATCGAAGAATAATCAAATTCGATTGTTCTTATAAATATCCTATCATATTGAGAAAGTGCTTAAGAAGGATCTTAAACATCTTTTCAATATTTCTAGGATTGTTTTAAGTCCAAATGAATTTAATTATATAAATGAATCGATCGTCAGAGGTTTTCAAGTCTTGTTAACTTGCTCGAGTGAACTAGGACATTTGAATATCCTATGAGTAAAGTAACACTCCATTTAATGTTTCATTTAGGAGTTACAATAATCAAAGCTTTCGAGGGCAAGTTAGTATTCAAATGATTTGGTTTAAGTTAAAGAGTTTAAATTTGGAATAGTGTTGAAGTTGTTTTATATTTAATTTCTTTTATGTCTTAGGTGATGTTATATTTAATTTAACTTAATTTAATTGAGTTTTAATTTAGTTTAACATAATTCAATTTAATTTGACTTGGTGTTTAATTAATTTGATTTGATTTAACTTTAATTTAATTATTTAATTTAATTTAATTTAATTTTAATTATTTAATTTAATTTAATTTAATTGTTTAATTTAATTTAATTTAATTTTAATTTAATTTAATTTAATTGTTTGATTTAATTTAATTTAATTTTAATTAATTTAATTTAATTGTTTAATTATTTAATTTAATTTAATTATTTAATTTAATTTAATTTTAATTAACTTAATTTAATTGTTTAATTTAATTTAATTTAATTATTAAATTTAATTTAATTTAATTTTTAAATTTAATCTTAATTTAATTTATCTTTAATTTACTTTATTTTTAATTTTAATTGAAATTAAGTCTTTTAATATTTTAAATTTGAGTTATCATTTTAATTAAAAATTGAGTATTAGTTGATATAATTAATTTAGGGATTTTTTAAATTAAAGAATAAATCTCTTCCTAATAAATATCCCTTATTTTAATAATTCCAATTTTATTATTCTTCCAAATTTAATCTATTATTTAATTAAAGTTTAATCATTTTAAAATTATTTAATGGGTTTCTACCCTTTAATTATTTAAATTTCAATCATCCAAATCAGATTAGGATCAAATATTTTACTTGTTGATTTTTTATTAAACCTAAAGTTTTAATTAAGGATTAAAGATTTTAATTACCATTTTACCCTTTAAGCTTAATAATTTCATAACTCACTAAATTGAACTCAAATGAACTTGAAATTTTTATGTGACTTTACTCATATGTCAATAAAGACATGAGAGGAGAAAATGTGATTTTTCTGTATTTAATTTATTTATATAATTATTTTTGGTGAAAAATAGAGATTTTCAAGGAAAATTTGATAACATGACCAAGGGAAAAGTTTCTGTCCTTAAGAAAATTAGGGGACATTCCTAATGACCAGAGAAGCACTTGGACCAATTTTGGTGATTTTTTGAATTATATTATTATTTATTATAATTATTTTGAGTTTTGGAGTGTTAATTAATTTAAAAATAAGATAAATGTTGAAAAATGGATTTTATATTTTTCAAAAATCTCTCTGATATTAAGGAAACCAGAGAAACAAATTTTGCAATTTTCTGATTTTTCTATGATTTATAATAATTATTTTAGTGAAAATGCTAGAAAATACATTTTTTTTAATTTTAAAATTACCCTAGGGCTTTAAAATTCAATATCTCACTAAATAGACTTAGGAAAAATGTGGGATTTGTTCCTAAGTGATTAAAATTCAAAATGTGACATTTTGGTGAATTTTATTATTTTTGTGATTTTTATTATTTTTTAATTATTAAAAATATTAAAATATTATTAAAAATCAACTTTTTTAGAAAATTGAAATTTTAATTTTCTTGGGTTCCCCTGATATCAGAGAGGCTCCAAAACCAATTTGGTGAATTTTAAAAAAATATTTTAAAAGTTATGAATTTTTAAAGTTTAAAATGGCTAAGTGGCTTAATCAACCCGATTAGTGGGGCTAACCAAGTCCAATTGACTTCAAATTTTTATGGTGGATTCCTCTGATCCTAAAGGTCAGTGGAGAATTGATTTCAAGTCAATTTGATGCCTGGTTAACTCTAATTAATTAAAGACCTATTTTAGGTGTTTAAGCCAGATTAGGGTTAATGCGAGTGAATTAACTCAAGTCCTATTTTTCCTAGAGTTCTCTGGTCATAAAGAACATCACCAAATATTTCTAGAATTTATTTCACAACATGCTAATTTTTGGAATTAAAATACTCAAAACAGCAACATGCATTTGAAAAATAAATAACTTTTCACGAGAGATGGCCTACGACCTTGGAAAATTCGGGGAATGTTCCCGAGTTCGGAGGCTTCAAAACTCCTATGGTCTCATGCCATGGTGAATTGTATACATGCATGGAGAATTAAATGTATGCAGAGAGTAAATAAATCATAAAAAATAAAATACTTAATTAAATTAAATGATTTCTTTTCCACATTATTCTCCTCTGTTCACCGAGCAAGAGGGTATTTTTATTTTATTTTTGTGATTTTTCTACACGAGAGATATGAATTTTTGAAGTTTAGGGAATTAAATAAATAGAAAAATACCCTAATTTTCTATTTATCCACGCGGCGCCGCGTCGACCTCGACAACTCCGAAACGCCGCGTGTCGCGCTCCCATTCGACGCCGCCATCCGAGTCGGCGGCCCGGGCCCCGCGGTTCTCGTACGCGTCTCTCCGGTCCGACGCAATCCTGGCCGTCCGTGCGCGCGTGTATCGAATGGACGGCATCCGTTCATCGTCCCCAAGTGTTCTCGCACGAGAGCCGTCCACACTAAATCCCTAAGATCTCACTCGATTCTCGATGGATTTTCATGTTCTTATGCTCTATGGATTCGTCTTGAAGAGACGAACACATCTATACGGCTAACATGCATTGAAACTAAGGCATTTGAAATGGAGAATCTCCGGAAGCTCGGGATGAATAGTTAACTCATACCTTAGCTCGGAGAAGTGTGGCTTCAATCCGAGAGTTGTTGCACCTTCGATTGGGTCCGCAGAAGCTCCAGGATGAAGTCTCCGCGGTGCGGTGAATTGTCTAGCTATGAAAGTGACCACGGCCGATCACAAAGCTTGGAGGCTGGAGCAAGCTGGGTGGCTCTGGAGATGGGGCTTTCGGTGGGAAACTTCTCCTCTTGGTCCGGTGAAGGTGTAGGACCGGTCGATTTGAGGATTGGCTCCGCTGTGGCAAAGTGTCCTGGTTTTGGGTGGAATTTCAGTTGAGAAATTGGGCTCTGTTGGTGGGGATTAGGGCAAATTGACACTGGGGATCAACTGCTCTCAGGATGGTGAAGGGTTTGAAACAATTTTGGCAGAGTTTCGGCAAGGTTTGTGCTTGGCTCCTCTTTGGCCGAGAGGGTGAGGGGTTTAAATAGGAGAGGGTGGAAGGCCTCCCGGGGAGTTAGGGCTTGGGATCGAGCTGCTCGGTGAGGAGAAGATCAGCCATGGTAGCCACTCAGGGATGGGGCGGCTCGACAAGTGAGAATTTCAATGTTGGCTCACATGTGAACTTTCGGCCATGGTGTTTTCCGGCGGCACAGTGGCCGGCCGGCCGAGCATGGGTCACCCTCGAGGTCGGGTGGGTCGGGGCTGGAGGTTTGTGCTGATCAATTGGCCATGGACATGTGTAAAGGCTTTGATCCAAAGTGGAATGGGGCATGGCTAGATTTGAACCTAAATGGGTCGACCCACCCATTTGGGCTAGGTGCACCACCCAAGGCCTGGTTTTGGGTGAGGGAAAAGTGATTTGGCTCGGCATAATCGAGTAGGGTCGAGTCACCATCCAAGCACGATTAGGCTTAAGCATGGTTTAGTGGAAACATGGAAGTGGTTAATCACCTTTAGGAATTAAGGAAAGAGCCTCCCCTTTTGCCCAAAATGGCATGGTGACATGTAAAGAGGCTCTTATGGCTTGCATATGGCTTATGCATGGCTCCATGGCTCCATTTGGCTTGGGAAAAGTAAAGTCGATTTCATGGAAATGGATTTAAGGAAAATTTTGGTATTTAGGGGTGATTTGGCATGAGGCTTGATTTGGAATTATTTGATGATGAATTTAGGACTTAGGGATGATTTTAATTGAAAGTATGATGAGGGGAAATGTCATATGGGCCTTGGAAGAATTTTGGGCTTTTTTTGAAAGGGTTTTAGATGGGCTTTTAAGATGGATTAGGAAAGTGGGCTCTTGAATTTTAAAATGGATTTTGGGATGAAATTTTGTAAAGAGGTTGGGCCAAATAATTATTGGGTTTAGCTCATGGATGTGTCATGAGTGACTTGAAGCAAATTTGGGGTAGTTTGGACTTGAATTGGGTTGGATTTGAATTCTTTTGGTGAATGGGCCAATGTAGGTCAAATTGGGCTAACTTGGGCCAATGTTGGGCTAGGGTTGAAATTGATGTAAAATAAATATTAAGAAATGTTTATGGGAGTGTTTCAAAGAGGTTTTGGCTTTGGTTGGGTTTTAATTTTGAGGTTTGGGCCTATTTGGGTTAGATTTGGGTTTAGGTCGAAATTGGGCTTTTTGATTTTGGGTTGAATTTGAGTGGGGTTTGGGTCAAAATCTTGGGCAAATCATGTTAGTGTTTTGTTTATGAGGATGTCAAGGAAGGTTTAGAAAAGATTTGGGGTTAATTGGAGTTGAATTGGGTTAGTTTGGGCTAAGTTTGGGTCATGGGTCCAAATTTGGGCTTTAAGGCCCAAAGTGAAATTGGATCCAAATGTCAATCAAATTGGACTTGGATTTGGTCTAAATTGGTATTGGGAATGTTGAATTGAAGTTTAGAATTGAATTGGACCAAGATTGGGGTCAATTGGGTATGTTTGGTTTGACATTGGGTCCACTTTGGGTTAAAATGGGTCGATTTGGGGGTTTTGACAAAAGTAGGGTAAATTGACAAAATTGGCCCATGGTGTAGTTGGACAAAATGAAATTGGGAATATTTGGGATTTTCTGGAATTTTCTGGGAATTTTCTGAATTTTTGGATTTTTAGGCCAAGAAGGGTATTTTGGGTATTTGGAGGGTATTGGGGGGTTTTCTTGGAATTTTTGGTATTTTTGGGTATGGATGACCAATTTGAGTGATGTGGAGGTGTTTGGGATTGATTTTGGAAAATTTTAGGTAATTTGGAGATTTTGCAAAAATTTGGGTAATTCGAGGGTTTTGGGTAGGTTTAGTAGGTGTAGGGTCCGGGGGTCAAAAATTGAAAATTTGGGAAATTGAAGATTGGGTGAATTTGGGTGGGGTGAAATCATTTTGGTTGAGCCATGAAGCCATTTCAAGCCCATATGAGCCATGAAAGGACTCATTTGAGGCATTCATTTATGTTGTTCTAACCCTGTGGCCGAGGGCTTAGGGGTTAAGGACCATCCATGTGAATCACCTACATGAGTCGGGAGGTCAAGTTGGGTATGGGTGTGGTTTTAGGAAGTGTGCGGAAATGTAGTGTGTAGGTGTAGTGTATGTCGGCCCCTTCATCGGACCGGGCCGCCCGGAAGCGATCTAAGGCCAAAGAGTCCTATAGGAACTCATCCTTTAAACTTCCATATTTGATTTCAACCCTCTAGGTGATTAGGGGTCTATAGTCAAGTTTGTGGAGTTTGCGGGGAGTTTAGAAGTGGTTTGAATTTCTAAAAGGCGGGTCCCGATTCTAGTCCTCTAAGATAGTCAAAGGAAAGGCCTAAGGCTAGATCCTAAGCACTAAAAAGAAGAAAAGGAAGACCTCATCAAAAATGAGGTCAACAGTTCCATTGTGGCATTGGAACTACCCTATATTTTCTGGTTTGTAACTTTTTACTACAACATGTAGGGAGCAACAACTCCTTTCTTTTAATATATATATATATATTTATATATAATTGTAGAAAATAACTCCTGCTCTGCAAACTTATCTATATATGCTTAATCATTTCTGTTACATACATATTAAACCATGCATAGAAGTAAAATAGAGTTTTTCCTTACTACATCATCAATGTACCTAGATAAATTCCTTCTTATTTCTTTCTCTCATGCTTTAGAAAATTTTATGATTCATGTTTATACCAAAAGTGAAGTTTGGGGGAAGGGAAAATTCTTTGAAATTTAAATATTATTTGTCCTTAATGTACTAATATTTTCTTTAAAAAAATTAACATAACATAAGGAATGAAAAATCTATTTAAGATTACTTAAATTTTTGAATTTATAAATAATTTAGTAAACTTAACTAAATTCTAATAATTTTGATTGATTCTAAGAATATAATTGTTTGACTTAAAGAATAAATAAGATTAAATTTTTTTTCAATTTATAGTAAAGAGAATTGTATTTTTGAAATACTAAGGAATCAAGATTATTACTTGAGAAAGGAAAGATTGAAAAAAAATTTGAAAAATACTTAGTAAAAATGTCATATTTATTAAGTAAAAATGTATAAGTTTTTAAATATAAGTTAATGATAGTGAAGTTCAAAATCATTAACAGGCTATCCAACAATACTAATCCTCATAATTTTAAAAAAAATTAATATAGAGGATTGAAAAATATCCTTAAAAAAAAGTGAAATGTGAGGAGAAGCTTGAGGAATTGTCTAATCAAAAATTGGCTTCACTTGAATTATCTTATAGGAAGAAAACTAATTATATTTTTAACTTAATTTATTTTGTACAAACATTTTTTTCTAAGAGAAATATTTCATGAAAGTCTTTTTCTTATAAATATTCTATGTGACCTTAATATGATAAATTATAATTATTCTTGAAATAAATGAAAAAATTAGAAGTCTTATGATTTTGTAGTTAAATATTCTTTAATTCTTAAGATTAAACTTAATTTGTGAAATTTGGTTAATGATTTGCTAAAGCATTTATAAAACCAAAATTTACAAGGAATCTTAAATATTTAAACTTCATTCCAAATGTTATATATTTTATGTAATTAAAAGGGTTACTTAAGGATAAGTAACGTTTATGTTTGGGGGAATTTGATCCACTTAAAAAAATACCTATTTTTATGCCTTATTTATGATTCAATTCTTAAGGATATTACGTTTTAATGAAAGGTATTTTATATTTTTTGATGTAGGTGATAAAAAAAAGAGTCAACAAGGAAAAGGGAGCAAAAAGGAGCAATAATAGAGCTTAAAGAGAAAATTTTCTGAAATTATAGGTATGGCGCTTAGGCACCCGAATCCGGTGCCTAGGCGCCAGAATTCGGCACCTAAGCGCCAGTTTGATACTGACACAGATAAGATTTTTAACGACTTTGGGCAGTTAATTTGACGATGTTAAGCAGTTTTCAGACCTTCTAGAAGACTGGATGCTACTCCTAATATATAGGACATGTGATACAATGCATCTGGACACGGAAAAACTATTTTAATCGCGAAGAGGTGCGATCCAAAGTGAAGATGTGCAAAGACTTGGTCACGGACTTTGGCGCCTAGGCTCCAGATTCCGGAACCTAGGCGCCACAGTTACCTTCTAGAAGGTACATACAAATTTTGAAAAGGTTCCTCAAGCAACCCCTGGTCAAATTCAAAGCTCTATAAATAGGAGTCAATTCTACAGAGAAAAGTGCACCATATAGTCCCCAAGCACCCTATATCTCCTCTAGTCCCCCTCTAGCATCCAAACATTTTAGGAAGCCACCTTCTTTAGTATTTATTGATTTTATTTTGAGTGATACAAATCAATTCCTTGAGTAGTAATTGTGATTTTATTAGTGTTGTTGCTGTTGAAGTCTTTCATTTTGCGTTGGAGTCAGTAGAAGTCAGCGTATCACTTGAAGGAACATTCCAGATAAGTATTTGTAACTTGGTTCAAAGTTTTATAAATATGTTTTGTTGTGTGAATTCAATGTGTTCTGAGTAGTTAGTTTTCTTTCTCCTTTCAACTATGAAAAGATAATAAGATAACAAAATTTTGTTAGAGAACTTAACTTAAAATATTTATTAAAATTGTGATGATATTAATACCTGATCTTAATTTACTTTTTAAACTGGCCATTTAATTTGTCAAAACCTGTTGAAGAATTCTGAGACCTATCCTGAGATGAGTTCTTAAGTAATGGATATCACATGAATCCTTGGGTAATCGAAGGCTATATGCGGGTTATTAAAAATGAAGTATAAATAAATAGGGAGATATTGTTTATTGGGCGTAGAATTGATTAGTTTTTAGAGTGACAGACTAAATTCTAATAATTTTGTTTATAGAAAGGAACGGGTCACTAGTAGGGCCAACCATAGCCACCCTTAGCATCTAGTAGTGTGAGCCTAGATTAACTCATTCTACTAATAATACATCATGAACTAATCTATAGATTAACCAATGTTCTTTATACTATCGAGCGAAGGTAATGAATAGGAATGCTTCTATTTGGCACAATACTATAATCTAAGTTCTCCACAAATGATAATTATTCTAAAAAATCTTGGATTAGTTGAGAATGAGAAAGTTATGTTATTTATACTTGCATTAATCTTTATTTTTTTACTACTTACTTACATTAAGTAGAAATTTTATTAAATTTAATAATCTGAATTTTGAAAAGAAATAAATATAATAATTACTTTTAATTTGAAAATCTAATAAATTATTAAATTAATTTTTCCTGTAATTTTCCATGTGGAATCGATAACTAGGACTCCAATAGAGCCCTGTATTACTTGAAACGATATGTATACTTGCATTTGAAATTGTGACTTTTACAAAAATTATTATAAATATTTATATATAAATTCATAAGTTCTTACATTCGTAAAGGTCTGGTATCAACTACACTCTCTGCTAAGTGCAACAGTTTCATTATCTGTAAACTTTCTTTTCTTTCTCCGGATATCCTTCATAAACTTGGCATAGTCAGGCATCTGTTCTAATGCTTGAAAAAAAGGAATTTTTATCGTTAATTTCTTAAGGATCTCCAAAAATTATCCAAATTTGTTATCCCTGTTTTGTTTCTTAAATCTTTGAGGAAATGGAGGTGGTGGTTTTTCAACAGTTATCTTCATTGGCTCAAGAGGGTAATCCAAGTCTGGATAAATCTTGTTTAAGCATTTTTCGATTTCCACCTTCTCCTTTTCTATTTCAACTTCTTTTTGCACTCTAGTTTCCAATTCTTTTTCACTCCTTAATTGAATAGCCTTAAGTTGTTCCTTATTTTGATCTCAACATTACTTGAAAGTGTTCCAGAAGGTCTATTATTAAGTGCAGTGAAAATATGTCCCAATTGATTTTCTATATTTTTCATAGCAACACCTTGAGCTTGTAAGTGATTTCTCATATTCAGAATCATGTCTTGAATAGACAACTTCTTATCCTTAAATTTTGGGTTACTATTAAATCCAGTAGAATAAGATGGTCTAAAATTAGTATTTGCTTGATTGTTCGGATTTCCAATTGGATTTATAAAACTGTTAGCCCAGTGCGGGTTAACATTAGCATTGCTATTATTCCACTTAAAGTTTGGGTGATTCTTCCAACCATGATTATAATAATTCAAATAAGGATTTTTAGGTCTATTAACAACATTTAAAGTCTCATAAGGTGTTTGAGATTCTGTTATCTGTCCAAATGAATTTTCTTCCAACACTTTAGGTGGTTGAGAATAATTTATTCCATATTGTTCTATTTTTTTAGAAAGGGCTTCAATTTGAGAAACTACCATAGTCATCATATCGAAATCATGAACACTAGCTACTCTCTTAGGATTTACTCATTCAGAGGGACCTAGAAAATTATTAGTAGTCATTTCTTCAAATAATGCGTATGCTTCATCAAAAGATTTTAACATTAATGATCCCCCAGCAGCAGCATCTATAATAGATCTCAATGATCCTACTAATCCATTATAAAATTTTTGAATTATTAGCCAATCTGGTAAAGCATGATGTAGGCACTTCCTAATAAGATATTTAAATTTTATCCAAGCTTCATATATTGACTCTCCTTCAAACTGACAAAAGGATGTAATATCATTTCTTAGTTTAGCAGTCTTTGATGGAGGGAAATATTTTGATAGAAACTTTTGAGATAATTCTCCCCAAGTTCTAATAGATCCAGATGCTAACGAGTTTAACCAAGCCTTAGCTTTATCCCTTAATGAAAATGAAAAAGTCTAAGTCTGACAGCGTCACTAGACACTCCATCATATTTAAAAGTAGCACACAGTTCTAGAAAACTAGCGAGATGTAAATTTGGATTCTCATTAGGTGTTCCTCCGAATTGATTATTTTGTACCATTTGGATAATAACAAGTTTCTGTTCAAATGAATTAGGAGCAACATCAGGATTTTGAATTGTTATGTGATTTTCATTTGCTATTTGGTTAGCATAATCTCTTAAAGGTCTTGGCAAATTTTCAATATCATTTCTCTGATTATCTTGATTATTCGTCATTTTGCAAGGATTTTCAATTTATTTTTGTTGTTTTCTAATTTTTTTGATAGTACGCTCTAACTCCAAATCGTAAGGCACTAAATCTATAGATCCACTACTACGCATATACAATAACACAAATACTTTTATAAAGGTAAACAAACACACAATTACACACTACATAATAAAGGTTTTCTGTTACTATATTATTAATAAATACTGTTTATACTTTCTTACTTATTACTTCGTTACCTCCTCGGCAACGGCGCAAAAAACTTGATGCACGGGACTTATATTTTGCAAGAATTTATGAACTCAAATTTATATATTTATAATGATTTTGTTAAGTCCAAGCATTCAGCGCAAGTATACTTTTCATATCAAGTAATACAGGGCTCTAATGGAGTCTTGATAATCGATTCCACAAAGAAGTTTGAAGTATAAGAAAGCTTTCACAATATAAATAATATAGCACTAAAATTTGATATTTAAATAGCACTTAAGGCTTAACACATACTCCTACTAACACTATGCAGAAAATAGTAGCAATTAACAAAACTACAATTACTTCTAACAACTTTAAAAATAGAATTAACTAACAGACACACTAAACTAAGTATTTGAAAGGTTTTTGATATATGAGAAAAGTATCTTTCCTCTTGCAATGAGAATATGATGTGTGGATTGATATGGAACAATTATCTATATTATTGTGCAAAATAGGAGCATAGATGATTCTTTACCCTTAAAAGAGTACCCCCTCTTCTAAGGCTAGGCTGGGAGGATACCTGCTCACACTTCAGAGCTCCCACTCACCCTTCACCCGAAGGCTAACCTTTGATATTAGTTACTAATCTTCGAACTAATTAAGGGATTTTAGCCTGTCACTCTGAAATCTCCACATTGAAGTCCATCAAAACATATTTCCCTATTTATTTGCACTCAATTCCTATGAACTAGGCAATTCATCCATAGAAATTGAATGGATCTTTCATTATTATTGTAGGACATTAAATCCTTTCAAACTTAAAGTTCAACAACATATTTTAACATTTCAATTTGCCAAATCAAACATAAAATTAAGTTTGAAATGCAAAACCATCTTAATTTTTTTATTACATTAAAATCACATTAAATCCACATCAATCCATCATCACATCTCTATGCAAGAAGAAAGACAAGGGAGATTACTCAGAATTCATGGAGAAGATACAATAAAACATGGATTTTATATATAAAAGAAAGTTCATACAAACCACAAAAGAAAATACAACTTATCTCTTTCTCTTCCCCAATGCAATTCCCTTGAGTTCCTTTGAATCCTCTTCTCTATTTTCTTTACAACTCTTGATTCTCTCTTTAGAAAGGAATGGAATAAGCAATCTCTCATTTTACTCCTTCTTCTTCACTCCTTAGAGAAGAATTTCTCTCAAATCTTCACTATACACACACTTCTCCTAAACCCTAACACTTAACACTCACTAAAACTACTCTAGAAGACATAAGACACACTATTTTTCATCCAAAAATAGTTACTTATAAGATAGGGATGAAATCCCAAGAGTTTCCATAGGCATCCCTTCAAAAAGTCGCTAAAACATTTCAAATTTGAATTCCACCGAATTCGGGTACCGGCGGCGCTCAAACCTGCCAATATTTTTTGGAGTCTCTGGATTTGGGCGCCGACGGCGCCAGAACACCTTATTCCACCATTTTGCTCCTTTTTGCTCTGAATCGTTCCTTTTTGCTTCTTTTCACTTCAATCACCTAAAATCATCATACATGCAAAAAATCATGAAAAATACTTTTCTTTAAAGTGAAATATCACCAAAAAGAGTAAAATTATTTAGCAAAAACCGTATATATTTTTGGTGCATCACCTAGCCACTGAGACCTCTTGCTCTTAACATCAAAAGTAGTCCTCTTGATTTAGGCAATTCACCCCCACCACTATAAAGGCTTCCCCTTTACTGTCAAACCCTAATTTCACCACCCAAATCCAAGGCATATTTCGGCCCCGACATCAAATTTTCCATAAATTAAAATCAACCACTCCAAAAGCTTCTCCAAGCTCGAAGACACTCTCCCAATTAGAATTGAAGCTTCCTGGGCTTTGCATCCCATCCCAACAACTTTTGGCTAAATTATAGCTAGATATAATTTCAAGTCAAATTAAAACAAGGAGGAGCATCATTGCATCAATGTGATCATCTTTGTTAAGCCCAATTGAGGCCAAACCTCTTGGGACATGGTATAGGTCAAAATTCTAGAATTTAGTCTCAGATTTGGTCTTTTACTTCGAAAATGTGTAATACACCTTTATTTAGCCCCATAGATAGCTTCGTCTTAGGTGGATGAATTGTAGGAATAAACCTAATGTGATTTAGTTGAGAATCGAGTAAAATAATAAGCTTTGAATACAATTATTTCTCAGTTCACCGTCTCATGAGAACATTGAACGGATGTCGTCTATTTCTGTGTATTTGAAAAAGTCATCCATGATGGGGTCAGATGATGTGATTAGACGGAATGGGGGGAGCAAACCCGGGGACACCGTGGCAGCCATGTGGAAGGTGCATCCAATGTGTGTGCCCTGTGGCTGCTCGGCGACTCCAAGGTTCGTGTCAATGCCGACATGGTTAATAGGATACTTCAAATTTTTTTAATTGATAAAATTCAAAAATTTAAATAAAAATTTAAAAACCCATAACATAATGTATAAAAATCACAAAAATAAAAAATATATATATATCTGGACTAAGTGAACAGAAGAGAAATAATGACAAAAAATTGAAAACAATTAAATTATATTTCATTTTAGTTAATTAAATATCCCAGAGAGTATTTTAATTATTAAGAACTAAAAATAATTCTGAATAAAATGAAACTATGAGGGATTTTTCCCTCTACCCTTGGGAATATTTCCTGATTTTTCCAAGCTCAGCAGAATTCCCTAACATCAAAATGATTAATCTTCTACCAAATTTATAATTACTTTGAAAAAAAATTACAAATAATCATAAAATTAAAAATTTAATTAAAAATTATTTAAAAATTTTTGGGTAGTGAAATTATGTCCTAAAATGATGATTGCTACCCTAAAAAATTTTAAAATACAAATTAGGAGGCTCGAGTAAAATTATAAAATTAACAATTCTAACTTTCGCTAAAATTGTCCTTTAAAATTAATTTAAAACAGTAATCAAATTGTAGGGGCTTAACCTAATGCAGCTTTATGGTTTTAACAACTTGGTTATCACCTTAACCATAAAACACCCTTGGTGACCTAGGGTTAGTTATACCTAAAATATATAGTGTTTTTAAGAACATTTTTATACCTATTTTTGATGATATTGCATTTTAAAGAAATATACTTTTATGTTTTTCTTGTAGGTATGATTAAAATGAGTGACTATGATGAAAGGAGCAATAAATGATCAAATTTTGAGTAAAAATTGAAAGGTGTAAAAAATTGGCCTTTGGAGCCTAAGCACCGGACCAATGGCGCATAGGTGCCATAATTTAAATGATGAATTTATTTAATTTTGGCACAAATTTCAAGGGGTTTTTGAAGCATCCTTTGGTTTAAACTTGATTAATTTCCCATCAATGCCAAAACTCATTTAAAATTTGAATGAATTTATGCATTATTTATGGATACATTGTATCTGGACATATTTTGAAGAGACACTAAGGCACATATTGGAAAATTTTAAAAAGAAGACTTGAAGATCAGAAAAAGGGTTGTTGATGGAGGGTTTAATTAGTGGTAAGAGTCAAGTATATGTTAGTGAGTTTTTAAGAGTACACCTTTCCACTTCACCACTTTTATTATCACTTGTATCTAGTTTTTATTAAGAGTATAATAAAGATTTGGAGTCAATAGAGTTGGGTGCCAACCTCTACTATGTCGTAAGGGGAAAGCAAAGTTTCAAAGGAACTTCAAGAGTCTTGTAGAGAGTATTTTCAGATAAGTGTTTAACTTCATTTTATATTTTGTTTTAAAGTAAAACTTATTGTGTTTTCACTATCATTTCTACTTCAAATTAAGTTGTTATTGTGTTTTCTCCATGGATTTTGAGTAGTTTTCTTTATATTTTTCCTTTTAACCGATGAAGTAATTAAATTATGGAAGGAAGTTGTGTCAAGTATAGGATTTAAATGTTAGAAGAAGTTGTGATGATTCACTACCTTGCACTTAATTTACTTCTTAATTTGGCCAATTAAGATGTTAAAATTTGTTGGGAGATTATGTAAGATCCACTGTCTCAATCAACAATTGGAAAGAATCACATGCAATTGTATAGATGAGAATTGTAGTCCATATAATTGGGTGCAAATAAATAGGAAGATATGCTTATAATGGGGAGTAAAATTAGAGGACTTTAGTGCAACAGGCTAAAGCCCCCTAATTTGGTTTGATGTGAAAACTTTTGTTATGAAATGTTAGCTCCCAGGTGGAGGGAATCGAGGGACTCTAGAGTGAGAGCTAGTAGCTTTTCAGCCTAACCCATCTACAAGATTTCAAATCATCATGTTCTTTATAGAACCAAGTAAGGGTAAATAATATTATTTTTTCTATTTAGCACAACAAATTTTAAATACTTCCACAATGAAATTCCATAATTATTACTGATTCATTAAAAGAGAAAAAATATACTTTATTCTCAATTGCTTTCATACTAGTTTAAAGTTGTTTTAACTTTAGTTGTTTACTTTAATTTTTATTCAGAAAATACCAAAAATAAATTTGAAAACTTTATATTTTAAAGCATACTTTACAAAATCATTTGAAAAGGTAAAAAGTTATTTTTCTTATTTCTTTAATATTTTAGACATTTTTCTGTGGGTTAGATATCTCGGGGCTTAATCAAAAAGTCTTTTATTACTTGATAAATGATACATATACTTGCTAGTATCCCATATTATAAATAATTAAAATATATCTCTTATTTGCTTTAGAGTCAAGTTTTTGGTATCATTGTAAAAAAAGAGATAATATCATTGGAAAGAAATATAAAGTGAAAATCGTAAGCATAAATATTTGGGGATCAAGTTTTTGGAACCGTTTCCGGGGAAGAGATAATATCATTCGAAAGAAATATAAAGTGAAAATTGTAAGCATAAATATTCGGGGATTAAGTTTTCGCTGCCATTTCCATGGATATTAATTAAATTTTCATTTAAATAAAAATTAAGAAAAAAGAAGTTTTTACTTTTCATTATTTATTGTTAGTGTGTTTTATTTCATTTTGTTAATTTTGTATGCGTAGTTCAGATTCTGAATGAATTGTGTTATATGATTCTGAATTAGAGAGAGCTATCAGAAAAATCAAAATAAATTAAAAATTTAGAAAAAGATAAAAATATCTAACAAATGGCAAATCAAGATCATTGAAATGTTGAAATCCATCAAGAATTTAGACCTTTAAGAGATTATGCAAACCCTACAGTGGATGAACTTCATGGTAGTACTCAACACCCTGCTGTAGCTGCTAATTCATCTGAACATGAACCTGTTATTATTCAAATAGTATCTAGTAATCAGTTTAGTGTAGCACCAATTAAAGATCATAATTTACATCTTGCTAATTTTTTAGAATTGTGTGCTACTTTTAAATACGATGGTGTTTCAGATGATGCTATTAGACTTAGAATTTTTACTTTTTCACTTAAGGATAAAGCTAAGATTTGTTTAAATTTGTTAACAACTGGATCTATCAGATCTTGCAGTGATTTAGCACAAAAATTCCTTGCTAAATATTTTTCACCATCAAAGCCTGTGAAGCTTAGAAATGATATCAGATCATTCGATACCAGATTGGTTAATAATTTAGACCTTTTACAATGGATTAGTTGGATCTCTTAGATCTATTATCGATATCGCTACTAGTGGTTCATTGATGTCTAAACAATTTGTTGATGCTTATGCTTTAATATAAGAAATAGTTACTAATAATTTTCAATGGTCTTCTGATAGGTTAAATCCTAAAAAGGTAGCCAACATTCATGAAAATGATGGTTTTGCAATGCTAGCAAATCAAGTTGCTGTAATTTCAAAGAAGATAGACCAATTTGGGATGAATTTTTCTCAGCCAAGTTTCATGATTAAAAAAAATTTATTAGGCCAAATGGTTTATTCTCAAACGTTACCAGAAAGGTTGAATGTTATAAGTAAGCCTAATAACCCATATTCTAATTATTACAACCAAGTAAACCCATTAGGAAACTGGAACAACCAAGAGAATAATAATAATTATAGACCAACCTATCCTCCAGGTTTTAAAAATACATCAAAATTTAAGGAGAAGAAGTTGTCTATAGAAGAAGTGGTGTTATAAATGAGAAATCAATTACAAAGTCAAGGAGCTACAATTAGAAATATTGAGAATCAATTAGGACAAATTGTCAATTTGTGAAGAAATAGATCCCAAGGAACGCTTCCTAGAAATACTAAAGTAAATCAAAGAAACAAGACTATAAAGCAAGTACAAGCTATTCAGTTGAGAAGTGGAAGAGAGTTGGAAGGTAGAGTTAAAAAACAGACTAAAGTAAATAAAGAAGAAATTGGAGAACCAAAAGAGGATGCTCTGAACGGTTTGGAAAAACCTATTTCTCCACCAAAAGGTTGATTTAGAAAAGCCACGACCTCCATTTCCTCAGAGACTTCAACAACAAAAATTGGATAAGCAATTTCAAAATTCTTGTCGATATTTAAGTAGCCTACAATCAATATTCCATTTTCTAAAGCCTTAGAATAAATGCCAAGCAATGTGAAGTTTATGAATGCTATTCTCAAAAAAAAGAGGAAGTTTGAAGATAAAGAGACTGTTGCACTTAGTGAAGAGTGCGGTGCAATAATTCATAAAAAGCTTCCTGAAAAGCTTAAAGATCATGAAAGTTTCACAATTCCATGTGCCATTGAAGACAGATTTTTTGAAAAAGCTTAATGTGATTTGGGTGTAAGAATTAACATTATGCCATTATGAATATTCAAAAGACTAAGATTAATAGAAATAATACCTACTACTATAACTCTCCAATTAAGAGATCGTTCAATCATATATCCTAAAGGAGTTATAGAGGATGTTTTGGTGAAAGTGGATCAATTTATTTTTCCTGTTGATTTCTTTTTGTTGGATATGGAGGAAGATAAAGAGATACTCATAATTTTAGGGAGACCTTTCCTAGCCGCAGGCAGAGCAATGATAGATGTACAAAAAAGGGAATTGACGATGCAAGTTAATGATCAAGCTATTACATTCAATATTTCAAAGTCAATGAAATATCCTGCAAGAGGTAAAGATGATGAATGTTATAGGATAGATGCTATCAAATATTTGAGTGAATATCATTTCAAGTCAACTTCTGAAGAGAAATCTAAAAGCAAAAAATTGGAATACAAGCAAGAAGAGGAATAACAAGATTCTCAAGATTTTCATGAGGAAGATTTAAATTATGTTCATGAAACTTTTGAAATTTTTGACATGATTGAAAAAGATGAATCTTTTGGTCCATCAATTGAAAAATCCTCCTGAACTTGATTTAAAGATCCTTCCTAATCATTTAAAGTATGTCTTTTTAGGTGATTCCTTAACTTTACCAGTTATTATTTCCTCTCAATTAATTGAAAGAGAAGAAGAGAGTTTGCTTGCAATTTTAAAGAAATATAAAAATGCCTTTGAATGGACAATAGCTGATATTACAGGAATCAGTCCTTCAATTTGTATGCATAGAATCTTTATGGAGGATAATTGCAAACCTCAGGTTGATCCTCAAAGGAGATTAAATCCTATTATGAAAGAAGTTGTTAAGAAAGAAATTTTAAAGTGGTTGGATGCTAGAATTATCTACCTTATTTCAGATAGTGCATGGGTTAGTCTTATTCACTGTGTACTTAAGAAAAGAGTAGTTATTGTGATTGTTAATGAAAAAAATGAAATAATACCAGTAAGACAAGTTACAGGATGGTAAATATGCATTGTTTATAGAAAATTAAATCTTACCTCCAGAAAAGATCATTTTTCACTTCCTTTTCTAGATTAGATGTTGGATAGACTGGCTGGGCATAAATACTTTTATTTTTCTGAATGGATATACTGGTTACCACCAAATTCAAATTTCTCCTAAAGGATAAAGAGAAAACAACGTTTACCAGTCCTTATGGTACATTTGATTTTAGAAGAATGCCCTTTGGTTTATGTAATGCCCCTACTACATTTCGAAGATGTATCAAGATAATTTTCTGTGATTTAACAGAAAAAGGAATTGAAGTTTTTATGGATGAATTTTTAGTGTATGGAATTTCATTTGAGTCGTCTTTAGAACATCTATCTAAAGTTTTAAAATGCTATGAAGAAGCTAATTTGATTCTTAAGTGGGAGAATGCCAATTTATGGTAGTAAGAGGAATAGTTTTGGGGCATCGTATATCAAAAAATGGTATGGAAGTAGATCATGCAAAAATTTAAGTGAACTCTAATTTGCCTTGCCTAACTAATCTAAGGGAAATTAGAAGTTTTCTGGGACAGGTTGGATTCTACAGGTGTTATATTAAAAACTTTTCACAAATTTCGAATCCTTTATGTCGTTTACTGGAAAAAAGATGCAATTTTTAATTTTAATGCTGAATGCCTAAAAGGTTTTGAAACTTTAAAAGAAAAATTAATCACCGCACCTGTTATAGTTTCACCTAATTGGAAAAACCTTTTAAATTAATGTGTGATACTAGTGATCATGCTATTGGAACTGTTTTAGGACAGAAATATGATAAGATTTTTATAGTGATTTACTATGTTAGTAAAACTCTTAATGAAGCTCAAATTAATTATACCAATACTGAGAAAGACATATTAGCTATAGTATTTACCTTTGATAAATTCATATTATATTTAATTGAAACTAAATATGTGGTGCATATTGATCATTTTGTTATTACGTATTTCATGAAGAAGAAGGATGCTAAACCAAGGTTCATTAGATGGATTCTTCTTTTCCAAGAATTTGATTTCGAGATAGTAGATAGGAAGCGTGCTGATAATCAAATTGTTAATCATCTGTCTAGGCTTGAAACTAAAAAATCTCTCTACGATGCTGAAGAGATCAATAAAAATTTTCCTGATGAAAAATTATTCGTTGTTAATGAGTGGTGTGTTCTGTGGTATGCCGATATTGTAAACTTTATTGTTAGTGATATTTTACTCTATGTTTTAACATACCAAGATAAGAAGAAATTTATATCTGAAGCTAAGACTTATTTTTGGTATGACCCGTTTTTATATAAACAAGGAAAGGTTGTGATTATTCGAAGATGTATGCTATTAGAAGAAACTTATGAAATTATTCAAAAATGATATAATTCTTATTATGGGGGACATTTTGGAGTTGATAAACTGCATATAAAATCTTACCATCTGGATTTTATTGGCCTACAATTTTTAAGGATGTTAATGTTTATATTAAAAAGTATGATCGATGTCAATGTGTAAGCAATATTTCTAGAAGAAATTAGATGCCCCTCAATTATATGTTAGAAGTTGAAATATTTGACATTTTGGGATTAAATTTCATGGGAACATTTATACCACCTTTCGGAAATACATACATTTTGATAGCAGTATGCTATGTATCTAAATGGACAGAAGCTGTTGCTTTACCTTGATGTGATTCTCAAAGTGTTGCAAAGTCTTTAAATAAGAATATATTTTGCAGATTTGGAATTCCAAGAGTAATCATAACTGATGGGGGAAGTCATTTTAAAAATGCGATTATGGAAAAGTTAGTAAAGAAATATCATATTAACCATAGCATTCTACTGCTTATCATATGCAAACAAGTGGTTTGGTTGAATTATCCAACCATGAAATTAAAAGAATATTGGAAAAGACTGTTAATCCAAATAGAAAGGATTGGTCAATCAAGTTGGATTATGCTTTGTAGGCCTATAGGACTGCCTACAGAACTCCTATAAAAATGTCCCCATATAGGCTAATTTTTTAAAAAACTTGTCATTTACCAGTTGAACATGAGCAAGAGCATATTAGGCTATTAAATAGTTCAATTATAATTTGAAAGATGCGGGAGAAAAGAGATTGTTGTAATTAAATGAGCTTGAAGAGATAAGGGATGAATCTTATGAAAATGCTAAGATTTATAAAGAAAAGATGAAATTATTGCATGATCAGAAGATTCTTACTAAAAATCTTGAGCTAGGGCGAAAAGTTTTGCTATATAATGCTTGATTGACAATTTTTGTTGGAAAACTTAAGTCCAAGTGGACAGACCCATTTATTGTGATGAAAGTCTTTTCATGTGGAGCTGGGGATTTTCAAGATCCTAAGACTGGAAAAATATTTAAAGTGAATGATCATAGATTTAAACCTTACTTTTCAATAAATCAATCTTTACCTAAAGAGAATTTGATGTTGGGTCACTCAGAATAAGCTCTGGGTATGTCAGGCTGATGATTTTAAACTAAGCACTTTGTAGGAGGCAACCCATATTTATCGGTGTGCTTTGCTTTATTTTTGCTTTGATTAATTGTATTTGGTCTGATTTTAGAAATGTGGTAGAAATTTGGAGTTGTTTATGTTATAGTGATGTTTATTTTAGCTTGTTTAATGACTTAAAGGAATCATAATGAAGATTTTGACTTTTAACAAAACTGTGCAAAATGTGTACTGGCGGCTATGTACCGCTGGTTAGCGCATGGGCGCCATAGTTATAAAAAATGTGAAAAATGAGGTTCTAGAAGCCTAACTCGTGGGTGAGTAGTTTTTTGAGTTATTAACGAGTTTTAAAACGTGTAGGGTCGGTTTTATGCCTTCCCAAGTCTATAAAAGACCCTGAATTTATGAAATACTTGCCTCAGTACTAATTTTCATTCTTGAGTCTTCTAAAAGAGTATTTTGAGTGCAAAAATATCTTCTTGGGAGAGAAAAATTAAGAAGAAAGAGGAAGCCAACAGGAAGAAATCTATTTTCAATAATGCGCAAGAGTTATTTAATATATTTCTAGCTGTGAGTATACAAGGAATAGTAGAAAGGATTACAAAGATGAGGCTGATTTGAAGTCTATTGATGCAAAGGTAAATAAAATTAATGCTCATTTAACACACATCGAATGACAACTCAAAATGCAATTCAGTCATACAAGTCATGTGGAAGAAAAAAATAGAGCGATGTTTCTAAAGAACAAATGGTTAGAAGAAGATGATGTAAAAGCCTTTGAACATCACCCGTTTTATCAGATTTACATTCCAGATGGTTCAAATGGAACTAATGGTGGTTCTGGATATAATCCACCAAAAGGAGAATAGAATTAAATTATGTGTGGTCTTGTGGTTAAATTAAGCGTGTTTAATGTTTTAAGTGTATTTTTCTTTAATATTTGAGTTTGTTGCACTTTACATGTGTTTACTACATCTTAATGACGTAAGTTTGTATTTATTTACAAGTGTTTGAACTAATGTATTTGGAAATTTCATCCAAAGTATTTTGGATAGAAATTTTTAGTTTGTATTAAGTGTAGTTTGTTATCAATACAAGTTTGTGTTTGTGTGAAATTTGTGTGGAATCATTGGAATTTAAGAGTGCTTTTGGAGTATTATAAGAGTTTATGGGGAGAAATAATTATTTGAAGTGATTAAGGG
Organism: Papilionanthe hookeriana x Papilionanthe teres; assembly: GCA_022702705.1. Classification (NCBI taxonomy): domain Eukaryota; kingdom Viridiplantae; phylum Streptophyta; class Magnoliopsida; order Asparagales; family Orchidaceae; genus Papilionanthe; species Papilionanthe hookeriana x Papilionanthe teres. Next base: position 133,035,242 of record CM040428.1, on the reverse strand, counting down.
GGATTAACTAAGTGTTTTAATGTGATTAAATTAATTGTCAAAATTTGAGCATTGGCGCCTAAGTGCCAAACCAACGCGCATAAGAGCTAGATTTTGCAGCTAAGCGCCATATGCCTCAAGCATAGGCGCCGGTTCGCAAAAATTGATTTTTGGCAGTTAAAAATCCAAAATTTACCATTTTGAATACCACCATCACCTTCACCCTATCAGTTTTGCGAAATAGGATCCTAGGGCATCAATATTGGGATCATTTTAGACCCGATTTCGCCGAATTTGTTGGATTTGAGTTCCTTAATCTATTATCCCTACTCCTAAGTAAAATTTTTTGATTTTCACAATGTATTTTGAGTACATTATGGAAAAAATTTTAAATTATTATTCATCGTGAAAATTTGAGAAAACCATGAAAAATTGCTTGGATTTAGTCAAATTTATCTTTAGAAGTTAAATTAGCAAGTTTAGTTTAAAATTAAAATTTATGGTGAATTTTTTATGAATTTTTAGAGATGGATCCAAAGTTAAAATGCTCGAAAGGAAAAGAAAAATTTGATTCTAAAAAATTTGTCAGTTCTAAAGCTGTGAATCGCTGCATCGATGCACTTGTATCACGAAAATTGATTCAACAAAGAGTGTTTAGTAAGCCAGGAGGTGAAATTAAATAGATGATTACTAGAAGAAATTGGAAATGATACTGTTGTCTCTCTATTGTAGAACTTCTTTCTGTGGTGAGAGAGTTTTATACTAACTTGCCAGCAGTAGGAGACAATTTGGTGATGGTTAGAGGGCAACAAGTGGATTTTTCATCTGCTTTAATAAATACTTTTTACCGATTACCTCCTCTAATATTTTGGTTTTATGCAAATTTTCATCCTTCTAAGAGAGAGTTAAATGAGATTATGGCCTTTCTTACTGATGGAAGAGGTTTGTGGAAGATAACAAATGACAGAAGAGTGAATTTTTCAGCCTCCAAATTGAATGTCGCCTCTAAATTGAATGCCACCTCAAAGTCATGTCACTAATTTATCTCATCTAAAATCCTACCTTCAAGTCTTGTCAGTGAAGTTACAAGGGAGAGAACTGTTCTGAACCATTGTATTAAGTAGGGAAAGCCTTTAGATATTGGGGTTATTATCTTTGATTATAATATGAACCGTGCCAGAGCTACTACTACTGCAGGTATGGGATTTCCAACTCTGATTTATTCACTTTGTTAGTAGTTTGGAGTGAAGTCTGATACATGGGAAGAAGTCCTTCAGCCTCTTAGACCTATTACCAGTGTAAATGTAAACACTTACACTGTAGATTCAACATTTGGCTGGAAAGGAGGGTCTGTTAGAGCTTCCAGCGCTTCTACTTCTTTTGCTTATGATGCACATGCATCATCTTCAAGAGATTCACAGACTGGATTGCAATAGAAGATTTTGAAGAAGGTGAGTCTTACGAGAGAGCATATTAGAGATATAGATGGAAAGATTGAAAATATTGGACGGTATATTGTAGAACATGATGAATATGAGGAGAATTATCAGCAGTACATGAACAGAGTGATTAGAGGTGATCACAGTGCTGAGATGCCGCCTCATCCTTTTTATATACCTTATGTTCCATCTAGAGACATGAATGAAGATGAGGATGATGTTGATGATGATTAGTATTTTTATGTTGAGTTGTGATGTTGTGTTGTGATGTTTTTATTTTTGATGTTTTTATATGTGTTTGCAGTAGTAAATGTTTTTATGTGTTTTTAGTGTTTGAATTTTTAGTAGTGTCTAATTTAATTCCTATAAATATTAGAAAAATTTAGAAAACTATAACAAACTACTATTTATATAGCTTGTTTAAACTTTTCAAAATTTGCTACCATTTATTTTCTTGTTTGTTATGATTTGTGTTGGTGTGTATTTGCTTTGAAAACCTTCACTATTATAGAAGTCCTTTAAAATTTTGAAATTTCTATTTCATAAGAAACTGGAAAACTGAATTTGATTTTTTTGTACTCCCTATTTTTAAACTGTTATACTTGCATATTTAGGATATGAAAATTCTTGCAAGCATGATATTCTAGTTTTTTTTTATTCTTACCAATGTATCATTTTTATGCCTAAATGTTTTATCTTAATTCAAAATTAAAGTTTGGGGGAATTTAAAAATAAATTTTCAAAAACTAAAATTTTATTTGTTCTCAAGAATACTTAAATAAAATTTGATTTTTATTGAAAATAATTGTGTATATGAAGTTATATTAGGGAAGCAAAATTTTAAATATATAAATGAGTAAGAGAATTTAGTTAAAATTTATTGTAATGATGAAAAATTTAAAGTTAAAATTTTCTTAGTAAAGAAATGTTAAATATAATTATACTATCTTTAGTAAGAAATGTTGTATTTTTTGGATAAATAGAAGATTTGACTTTTATTTTTCAAAGCTTAAATTTCTTTTATTGAGAAATAATTTTCAACTCTATTATTATAATTTTTAAGAGAAGGATATATATCAGACCTTTGATGTAAATGAAAGGGTGGAATTCAAAATCATTAAAGGCCTATCTAAATATAGTAATCCTTGTCTTATAAAAAAAAAGAAGAGATAAAGAAAAGAAAAGAAAAAGAAGAAAAAAAAACAAAAAATGAAAAAAAAGAAAGAAAATAGTATGAGGATTTAAGGGCGTAATCAAAAATTGGTTCCATACCTAAAGTTTAAAATATAAGTTTTGAGAAAATCTAAAGTTAAGTTTATAATATAGTAAGTAAAATTATTTCCAAATAAAAATTTTTAAGTGAGGAAGATATAATGTTTGAATCCTAAATTTTGAAAAATCTACAAGTAATTTGAATTAGATAGGAACTAATATTTTTCATTAGCCTTTACTTAAAAACTTTCTAAACTTTAAATTGGTCTCATTTACTGAAGTTTTTTCTAAATTTGACTATTTCATTTCTAGAACAAAAATTTGAAACCTTTTTAAAGAAAATCATTTACATAATTTGCATGTTAAAATTTTCTAAGTGATTGAGCGTCACTTGAGGACAAGTAATATTTTAAGTTTGAGGGATTTTAATATACCTAAAATATATAGTGTTTTTAAGTACATTTTTATACTTATTTTTGATGATATTGCACTTTAATGAAAGATATTTTTATGTTTTTCTTGCAGGTATGATTAAAATGAGTGACTATGATGAATGGAGTAATAAAAAATCAAATTTGGAACAAAAATTGAAAGGTGTGAAAAACTGGCCTCTGGCCTAAGCGGCGGACCATTAGCGCATAGACACCACAGTTAAAGTGACAAATTTATTTGATTTTGGCGCAAATTTGAAGGGGTTTTTAAAGCATCCTTTGGTTGAAACATCAATAACTTCCCATCAACGCCAAAAATCATTTAAAATTTGAATGGATGGATGCATTCTTTATGGATATATTGAATCTGGACACATTTTGAAGAGACAACAAGGCACATATTGGAAAATTTTAAAAAGAAGTCTTGAAGATCAGAAAAAGGGTTATTGTTGGAGGGTGTAATTAGTAGTGGTAAGAGTCAAGTTTATGTTAGTGAGTTGTTAAGAGTACACCTTTCCACTTCACCACTTTATTATCACTTGTATCTTGTTTTTATTAAGAGTTGAATAGTGATTTAGAGACAACAGAGTTGGGCGCCAACCACTATTGTGTCTTGTAAGGGGAAAGCAAAGTTTCAAAGGATCTTCAAGAGCCTTGTGCAGAAGATTTTCAGATAAGTGTTTAACTTTGTTTTATATTTGGTTTTAAAGTAATACTTGTCTTTTCATTATGATTTCTACTTTCAGATCAAGTTGTGATTGTTTTTTCTCTATGGATTATGAGTAGTTTTTTTTTTATCGTTTTCCTTTTAAATGATGAAGTAATTAAATTATGGAAAAAAGTTGTGTGAAGTATAAATTTTCAATGTTGGAAGAAGTTGTGATGATTCACTACCTTGCACTTATTTTACTTCTTGATTTGACCAATTAAGATGTTAAAATTTGTTGGGAGATTATGTAAGATTCTTTGAGTTATTGTTTCAATTAACAATTGGAAAGAATCACATGAAATTGTATGGATGAGAATTGTAGTCCATATAATTGGGTGCAAATAAATAGGAAGATATGCTTATAATGGCGAGTAAAATTAGAGGACTTTAGTGTGACAGGATAAGGCCCCCAAATTTGATTTGATGTGAAAAACTTTGTTATGAGATGTTAGCCCCCAGGTGGAGGGAATTCAGGGAACTCTAGAGTGAGACTTAATATCTTCCCTGCCTAACTCATCTACAAGATTTCAAATCTTCAAATTAACCAATATTTTTTTCAGAACCAAGTAAGGTAAAAAATATAATTGCTTGTATTTGGCACAACAAATTTTAAATACTTCCACAACGAAATTCCATAATTGTTACTGATTCATTAAAAAAGGTAAAAGATATTTTATTCTCATTTGCTTTCAAACTACTTTAAAGTTGAGTTAACTTTTGTTGTTTGCTTTATTTTTTATTCAGAAAATACCAAAAACAATTTTGAAAACTTTATATTTTAAATCATACTTTACAAAGTCATTATAAAAAATAAGAAGTTTTTTTTTCTAATTTCATCTATAAAAACTTCAATTCCTTTTTCTATTAAATCACAGAAAATAGCTATCATGCATCTTTGAAATATAACAGGGGGCATTACATAAACCAATGGGCATTCTTCTAAAAGCAAAAGTACCATAAGGACTGGTAAACTTTACTTTCGCTTGATCCTTTGGAGCAATTTTTATTTGGTGATAACCAGTATATCCATCCAGAATAAAAGAAGTATTTATGCCCAGCTATTCTATCCAACTTTTGGAACAGAAAGGGTAACAGAAAATGATCTTTCCTCATAGAAAAGTTCAATTTTATATAATCAATGCACATTCACCATCCTCTAACTTGTCTTGATTGTATTAGTTCATTCTTTTCATTAACAATTACAGTTAATCCTCCTATCTTAAAAGCATAGTAAATAGGACTAACGCAAGCACAATCTGAAATAGGATAGATAATCTCAGCATCTAAACTCTTTAAAATCTCCTTCTTGACAACTTCTTTATAATTGGATTTCATCTCCTCCATCAGAATTCTATGCATACAAATTGAAGGACTGATTCCTTTAATATCAGCAGTTGTTCATCCAAAGGTTTTCTTATATCTCTTTAAAATTTTAAGCAAACACTCTTCTTCTTCTGAAGTTAAATTCGAGAAAATTATAACCGAAAAAGTTGAGGAATCACCTAAAAAACCTATTTTAAAATCTTAGGAAGTAACCACAATTCATGCTCAGGAGGTTTCTTAATTGATGGAAAAAAAGTTTTGTCTTTTTCTGTCATATTCAAAACTTCAAAACTTTCTTGAACAAAATTTGAATTTTCTTCAATAAAATCGTTAAGATGTTCTAATTCATCTTCTTGCCCATGTTCCAATTCCTTCATTTCTTGTTTTGAAATGGCATTCACTAAAATATCTCATTGCATCCATCCTGAATCATTAAACTTCTTTACCTTTTGCAGAATATTTCTTTGATTTGGAAATATTAAAAGTGATTGTTTAATCATTAACACACATAGCTAATTCCCCTTTTTGTACATCTACCATTGCTCTGCCTGTTGCTAGGAAATGCCTCCTTAAAATGATAGGTATTTTTTATCTTCCTCAAAAAAATGAAATCAACAGGAAAAATAAATCGATCAACTTTCACAAAAACATGTTTTACAACTCCCTTAGAATATGTTATAGAACGATCTGCTAATTGAAAAGTTACAGTAGTAGGAGATATTTCCATTAATCACATTATTTTAAATATAGTTAATACTTGCACCCAAATCACATAAAGCTTCTCCAAAAAAAATGTCTCCTATCACACATAGAATTGTGAAGATTCCAAGATCTTTAAGCTTTTCAGGATGTTTTTTCTAAATTGTAGCACTGTACCCCTCACTAAATACAACGGTATCATTATCTTCAAACTTCTTTTTTCTATTAAGGGAATTGACCAAATGAAAAAATTTTAAGATTTTCATGCCTATTTTATATTGATTTTGATGATATTGCAATTTAAAAAAGGGTATTTTTGATGTTTTTTGCAGATATGTTGATTTATGGACAATAGAGTGAAAATATGAAAAAAGTAGTGAATTTGGAGCAAAAAGTACTAAGATTATGAAAATTTGATCTAGGGCGCCAACGGTGAGATCGACGGCTCTCTCATGAGGTACATTGAATGTGGACGATTTTTGAAGGGATGCTTGGAAAACTCTTGGAAACTCTTCAATTACTTTAAAAGGAACAATTTGGGGTCGATAAAAGGGTCCACTAGCATCCATTTGTGTCCACCACGTGTCCATCTAATCCATTAGAGAGTTAAGTGTGTGAGTCTAGTAAGTCCATAGATTTTCTAGAGTATTAATTAGTGTGTTCAAATAGTGATATTTGTGAGGAATTCTTCTAGAGATTGTAAGAGTGGAAGGGAAGTGAGAGATGTCTTCCTCATTGTCGTTTTGAATGAGAATTTTGTGTACTGTAAAGAAAGGAAGAGATTCAGAGGAACTTCAAGGAGTTTGCTTGGGGAGGAATTTAAGATAAATTATATTTTCTTATTTTAGTTTGTAGAACTTTGCTTTTATATATGAAATCCAACTTTTATCGTATCATCTCCATGAAATATGAGTAGTTTTTTTGTCTTTCTCCTTATTTTAATATTTTTGTGAAATGGTAAATTGAATTAGTGTGCCAAGAAAATGTTAAAGAAGTTGTGATGATCTTTTACTTATATCTTAATTTACTTTCAATCTAGCCAATTGATTAGTTAAAATATGTTGACTTTAACAACTAAAGTAAAGATTACATCCGAGATTCAGGGAGGTCAAAATCCTTGGAAGTAGGGTGAAAATAAAAAGGGAAATAATATTCATTGGGTGTAGAATTGGAGATTTTGGAGTGACAGACTAAAATCCTCAATTCAGTCCTATCGTTTGGGTGCTAAAGTGTAGATGTTAGCCCTCAGGCGAGGGGAACGTGAGAGCTCCGAAGTGAGACCTAGTATCCTCCCAGCCTAGCCGCATAATCGATAATGAAGCATAGGATTAGTCAATGTTCTTGATGCATGGACTAAAAGGTAAAGAATAGGTATGGTATCCTCCTAGCCTAGCCACAGATTTAGTAACCAAGAATTGGATTAGTCAATGTTATTTATGCCTGGACCAAAGGGTAATTCTAATTATCCATTAACTTAAATTTCTTAACAAAGGAGAAAGATTCTGGCTTATATATTTGAACTTCACTTTATTAGTAAAATTAGTTATCTGTTAGTAGAACTAGTTTATTAAAACTTAATATTATTTTCGATTGCATATTAGTGACAAATAGGCAATTTCGATTTCCAAGTTGTGATTCTGAATTGATTTCTATAATCCTAATTCAAAACTTCTAAAATATTTACTATGGGATTGATATACAGGACTCCACTAGAGCCCTGTATTACTTGAGCGATACGTATACTTAAGTTGAATTGTAACTCTGCGATTATAGAATATATTATATACTTGTTACAAAAAAAATTAAAATTAATCTAAGTGTGCGGTGTGGTTCAAGTTTTTGGCACCGTCACCGGGGATCTAACCCGGTTCACCCTTGTGAAAGGCGGGAATACTCACCACTATACTACAACCCATAAAACTTGGACCACTGCACACACTTAGCGTAATTTTAATTTTTTTTGTAACAAGTATATAATATATTCTTTAATCGCAGAGTTAATATTCAACGCAAATTTACGTATCGCTTAAGTAATACAGGGCTCTAGTGGAGTCATGGATATCGATCCCATATGAAATATTTTAGAAGCTATGAACTAGTATTATAGAAATCAATTCAGAATCACAACATTGAAATCTAAATTGCATATTTGTCAATAATATGCAATAAAAAATAATATTAAGTTTTAATAAACTTGTTCTACTAACAAAAAATTAATTCTACTAATAAAGTGAAGTTCAAATGTATAAGCAAGAATCTTTCTCCTTTGTTAAGAAATTTAAGTGAATGGATAATTAGAATTACCCTTTGGTCCAGGCATAAAGAACATTGACTAATCCTATGCTTGGTTACTGAATCTGCGGCTAGGCTGGGAGGATACCATACCCATTCTTTATCCTTTGGTCGAGGCATAAAGAACATTGACTAATCCTATGTTTGGTTACTGAATCTGCGGCTAGGCTGGGAGGATACCGACTCTCACTTCAGAGCTCCCACGTTCCTCTCACCTGAGGGCTAACATCTACACTTCAGCACCCAAACGATAGAACCGAATTGAGAATATTAGTCTGTCACTCTAAAATCTTCAATTCTACACCTGATGAATATTATTTCCCTATTTATTTGCACCATATATCCAAGGACTTTAACCTCCCTGAATCTCGGATGTAATCTTTAATTTAGTTGTCAAACTAAACATATTTTAACTAATCATTGGTTAGATTGATAGTAAATTAAGATATAAGTAAAAGATTATCACAAATTCTTTAAACTTTTCTTGGCACAATAATTCAACTTACTATTTCACAAAAATATTAAAGCAAGGAGAAAGACAGAAAAACTACTCAGATTTCACGGAGAGGATATGATAAAAGTTGGATTTCATATATAAAAGTAAAGTTCTACAAACTAAAATAAGTAAATACAACTTATCTTAAATTCCTCCCTAAGCAAACTCCTTGAAGTTCCTTTGAATCTCTTCCTTTCTTTACAGTACACAAAGTTCTCCTTCGAAACAGCAATGAGGAAGAAATCTCTTACTTCCCTTCCACAATTACAATATCTCGAAGAATCCCTCACAAATATCACTATTTGAACTCACTAATTAACACTCTAGAGGCTCTATGTACTCACTAGACTCACGCACTAGACTCTTTAATGGATTAGATGGACATGTGGTGGACACAAATGGACGCTAGTGGACCCTTTTTTCGGCCCCAAATTGTTCCTTCTAAAGTAATTTGAAGAGTTTCCAAGAGTTTTCCAAGCATCCCTTCAAAAATCATCCACATTCAATATTCCTCGTGAGAGAACCATCGATCTCGCCGTCGGCGGCCTCGAGCTCACCGTCAGCGGACTTCTAGAATACTTAGCCTTGGACCCTTTTGTATAAGCCCCGCTTTGGGCAGCCTCGATCTCACCGTCGACAGGCTCCCTTGTAATATATTCTGAACTCTCGGAAAAAATTCGTCGTCGGCGCCCTAGATTAAATTTTCATAATTTTAGTCCTTTTTGCTCCAAATTCGCTCCTTTTTGCATATTTTCGCTCCATTGTCCATAAATCAACATCTCTGCAGAAAAACATCAAAATTACCCTTCTTTAAAGTGCAATATCATCAAAATCAATATAAAATAGCCATGAAAATCTTAACATTTTTTCATTAGGTCAGGTATCCTTCATAAACTTTACATAGCTTGGAATTTCTAAAGCTTCAACAAAATGAATGTTAATTGTAAGCTTCTTATTGATTTCCAAATATTTTGAAAATTTTTTATCCAACTTTTGTTGACAAAGTCTTTTAGGAAATGAAGGTGGTGGCAGTTTTTCTAAATCAATCTTAAGTAGAGAAATTGGTCTCTCAAAATCTTCTGGAGCGTCCTCTTTAGATATTTCATTTTTTTCTCTAATCCAATCTCTTTTTGAACTCTGCTTTCCAACTCTTTACAACTTCTAAGTTGAACAGCCTTTACTTTCTCTTTATTCTGGTCTTTAGGATTAATTTTTGTATTACTAGGAAGTGTTCCTTAGGTTCTATTACTTAATGAATTTGCAATTTGTCCCAACTGATTCTCAATATTTCTTATAATAGCTCCTTGACTTTGTAACTGATTTCCCATTTATAACACCACTTCTTATACATACAACTTCTTATCCTTAAATTGTGAAATTTTATTGAAATGTGAATGATATGTAGGTCTATAATTACTATTACCTTGGCTGTTCTAGTTCAGTAATGGGTTTACTTGGTTGCTTCCTTATTACTGATTAGTACCACCCAAATTGTTATTTAAGTTAAAATTAGGATAGTTTTTCCAACCTGGATTATAGTAATTCGAATATGGGTTATCTGACTTGTTATTAATAACATTCAAAGTCTCAATTGATTTTTAAAAATCTACCATTTGGCTTAATGAATTCTCTTCAATCATTAGAATTGGTTGAGAAGAATTCATTACAAATTCATCTATCTTCCTTGAAATTGTAGCAACATTGTTTGCTAAGATGGAAAAAGCTTTAGAATCATAAATATATGCTACCTTTTTAGTATGTTCCCTTTAATATAAGGCCTTTGAAAATTATTAGTATCCATTTCTTCAATTAAAGAATAAGCTTCTGGAAAAGGTTTAGACAGCAATGAACCACCAGCAGCGACATCGATAATATATATAAGAGATCTAGATAATCAATTATAAATAGTTTGAATAATTAACCAATCTGGCACAACATCATGTGGAGGCTTTCTTAAGAGTTCTTTTAATCTTTCCCAAGCTTTGTAAATAGATTCCCCTTCAAACTGACAGAAAGATGTAATATGATTTCTAAGCCTCACAGTTTTTTATGGTGGAAAGTATTTAGCAAGGAATTTATGTGTTAAATCACCCCAAGTACCGATAGATCCAGGTGCTAAAAAATTCAACCATATCTTAGCCTTATCCCTAAGTGAGAATAGAAAAAGTCTATGCTAATAACATCAACAGAAACAACATCATACTTAAATGTAACACACAATTCTAGAAAATTGGCAAGATGTAAATTTTGATATTCAGTTGGTGGTCCCTGAAACTGATTATTAGATACCATTTGGATAATAACATGTTTAAGTTTGAAAGCAGCTACAGCCAAATTTTGAATACAACCATGTAGTTCATCCACTATAGGGTTTGCATACTCTCTTAAAGGTTTTAATTCATGTTGAATTTCAACATTTTGTTTAATTTGATTTGCCATTTCATGAAAATTTTGAATTTTCTCTATATTTTTAATTTAAAAATTTCTCTAATAGTTCGTTCTATATTAGAATTGTAGGGCACAAGTCCTTTAGAATATGAACTTCACATAAACTATTACAACACAACAAAAAGTAAAAATAAAAATAAATGCACAATAACAGATAAGGTTTAAATAAGACTTTCTAAAAATAAGAAAATTGTTTTTCTAAAAATTCTCTTTTTAATTTTTTTTTTAAAATTCAAATCTGAAGAAATTTTGATTTTTCTCGTTGGCAACGGCGCAAAAAACATGATCCCGATTCTCATTACTACCAGATGGAAACTGATAAAATTTATGCTTGTGATAATCCAATTAGACTTATAGTTTTGATTTAAAATAATCTTCTTTTCAACAGAGCCAAGAACTTGACTCTGATGTAAGTAAGAATACAATAGTGATAATTTAATTTAGGGATTCTACGCAAGTATATGTATCGTTATCAAGTAATATAGGAATTTCTTATTAAACCGCAAAATATTGATCCCACGGGGTAAAATTTTGAAAATTTAGAAGACAAAAAGGTTTTTAGATCACAATTTCTATTTAGAACACATAAATAGCTTTAGATATCAAATAATTTTAAAATACGATTCTTTTTGGTTATTTCTTAAATTATGAAATAAAGTAAACAATTTACTAACTATAACAATAATTTTTTTATGATTTAAAGAATTATAAATGAAAATATCATTTTACTTATCATGAATAAAAAATAATTAAAGGAATTCTGATGTGGAAGTATTCATAATATGTTGTGCCAAATATGAGTCATTTTATTCTTTACCAGAACATTGGCTAGTTTAAAGTTTGAATTATTTTGAAAACGATTAGTTAGGGAAGATACTTGCACTCACTCTAGAGTTCCACCCTTTCCCTCCACTTGGGGGCTAACTCTCGCATCAAACCTAAAATAATAAACTTAATTAGGGGCTTTAGTCTGTCACTCTAAACTCTCTAATTCTACACCCATGAAAGTATATTTTTGTATTTATTCGCACAAGATTATATGAATTAGTTTCTCATCCAAAAAATTCGATGTGTTTCCTACCTATTGTTGATTGAGAAAATACCTACAAGGATCTTACATGTTCTCACAACAAATATTATGATCATGATAGGTCAAATTAAGAAGTAAATGCAGGGCAAGGATTGAAACAACATAACTTCTTCCAACATTAAAAAACAATAACTCCACAACATTCATCCAACAATCAGATACTTTTCATTTTAAAGAAAAAGATAAAGAAGCTACTCAAAATCCATGGAGAAAATACCCACGAGAAAATACCCATGCTATTTTATCAAAAGATGCCTTGGTGTGTCTTCAAAATGTGTCCATATTCATTGAATTTACCCAAGATATGCATCATTTCAAGTGAATTTTGAATGTCTTTTTGTGCCCTTGATCAGTTACTCACGTTAGTACCAAAGGATGCCACAAACACCTCTTCAAAATTCACCAAAAATTCTTTAAAATTGTCAAGTAACTACCTAGCGCTTAAGCGCAGGGTCTTGGAGCTTAGGAGTGGCCTTCTCTATCTTTTGGCGCTTAGGTACCAGATCTGGGCGCTTTGGTGCCCTAGTTTATTTTAACATCTTCTTCATTTTTGCTCCAAATTTGATCATTTTTACTCTTTTTGACATATTTGGTCTACTTATGTGTAACTGAAAGAAAATGATAAAAATATCTTTCATTAAAGTGTAATATCATAAAAAATAGGAATAAAAATATGCATAAAAATATTATATATTTTAGGTATATCACCTACCAAATCTATTTTTATAATTTTCTAGTTCATATTTTATTTATTATAATTGTTTTAAATAGAAAATAAAGATTTACATTGAAAATTAGGGTTTCCGATGTCATAGGTGCTCTCTAAATTTGAAAAAATTAGAGAACATCCCTAAGTATGAGAGGAATGAATCCCAAAATTCCACATTTTATTATTATTTATTAATTATTTAAAATTAAAACAAGCTCTGGAGTATTTAATTAATTAAAAATAAAATACAACAAAAAAAATTTTGATTTTTGTTAATAATTTTCTTCTCTCTTCACTTAGCATTACGTGTTTTTATTTTATTTTTATGAATTTTCTCCACTTAGTTATGATTTTTTATAATTCTAAAATAATTAAATAAAAAGGCCCATTTTTGTACTTATCCATGCGGTAGCCAAACTAACCTACAACGGCTCCGAGCTTTCCTTGTGATGTGCTCCCATTCGACACCGCCTTCCGCATCAGCTACCACGTAGCTCTATGTTCACGAACCATTCCTTCATCTGGTTCCATCGAATCTTTACGACCGAGACACGCGTAATCCAACAGCTACTTGTCTTCGTCCCCAACCGGCCTAACATGTAAACCTTCCACACTCAAAACCTAATACATCACTTGATATTCTACCAAATCACATGGGCTTTGTGCCTACACCTTCATATAGTCTAGATGAACATATCCATATGGTTAATCAAACATAAAATTAAATTTTTATTCACAATGGCTCAAATGAAGCTCAGATTTAGGGAAAAGGGTTCATAACTTAGCCCATGAGGGGAGGCTTTGATTAGGTGTGTTCTGAAGCTTCATAATGAGCTGGCACACCTCCTCTAAGTGTTGGTTCGAGTAGGGATTAAAGCTATGCAGAAGTTCCACCTCATGGTTGTACAACATCAGAGGAAGTCAAGTGTAGAGGGCTCCAGAGATAGGGATTTTAGTAGGGAACTTCCTCATTTGGTCTGGGGAAGCTTAGGTGCAGTTAAATTTGGGTATTGGATTAATTTAAGGGGATGGTCATGAATATGCCCTCTATTTGAGCTCATAAATTAAGCTCATGCAGAGAGAATTAGAGCTACAAAATAGTAGGGGTTAGCTTCTATTGGATGATAGAAGGTGATACAACGAAAATATATAATATTTTTTATGCACATTTTTATACATATTTTTGATGATATTGCACTTTAATGGAAGGTATTTTGTGTTTTTCTTGCAAGTATGATAAAAATGAGTGATTATGATGAAAGGAGCAAAATCAGATCAAATTTGGAGCCAAAAAAAAATGTAAAATGAAATTTTGGGCACTGGCGGCTAAGCGTCGCTAGGCCGGCGCTTAGCCGCCACAGTTAAAAATTGAGATTAACTTGAATTTGGCGCCATTTTTAAAGGGGATGGGATGCAACTCTTGGTGGTAACTTCCATAACATCCTTTGGACGGCAAGTTTGAATGAAGGGGTGCATTCTTTGGTGGATACATAAAATCTGGACACATTTTGAAGAGACACCAAGGCACCTTTTGGTTTCATTTTTAAAGAGAGTCTTAGGAAAGATTAGGGGCTCTTCCATTGCACTTTGAAGAGTGTTTTTACAGATTTTTTTATTATGAGTACGAGTAGAGAGTATAAAAGAGAAAAGGGTAGGATTAAAGCCTTCTTCCCACTTCTTATCTTTCCTTTAGTTTAGTTTTTATTTTGAAGTCTAAAGTCTGTTTCTGAATCATCGGAGTTGGGAGACTGACTCTGAGGAGTAGTTTAGCAAAGAGTCAAAGTTTCAGAGGAACTTCCTGAGTCTTGTGGAGAGTATTTTCAGATAAGTGTTTATCTTACCTTTAGCTTTTAATTAATACTAGTTGTGCTTGTTATTTTTATTATGGTTTTTAATTTCAAATCAATGTATTTTTGTATTTTCTCAATGCATTCTAAGTAGTTTACTTTATCTTTTTCTTTCTTAAATGAAGAAGTAAGTAATTCATGAAGAATTGTTGTGGAAAGTATATGTGTTTAAAATTAGAAGAAGTTGTGAAGATTGATTCTATAAACTTTATTTACTTCTTAATTTGGCCTGTTAAGCTGTAAAATTTATGGTGAGATTATGTAAGATCCAATGCGGTGTTGTCTCATAAAAGTTATAAGAATCACATGCAATTATATGGGTGAAAATTGTAGTTCATATAATTGAATGCAATATATTAGAAGATGTTTTAAAAAGGAGTAAAATTAGAGGATTTTTAGTGTGACAGGCTAAAAGCCCATAATTTGGTTTGAAGTTTTGAATTTTGTTATGAGAAGTTAGCCCCTAGGTGGAGGGAATTGAGGGAACTCTAGAGTGAGAGCTGATATCTTCCCTGCCTAACTATGTTCAAAATGATAAAATTTCAAATTAACCAATGTTCTTTATAGAACCAAGTAAGGGTAAAGAATACATTTGTTTCTGTTCATCACAACAAATTTAAATACTTCCACAACAATACTTTCATAATTATTACTACTTTATAAGAGAAAGAAAAAGATATTCTAGTTAATATTATTTTTCATACCGTGTTTACAATTTTTATCATTTTAATTTCTTTTTTGACTTTTATAAGAAAACTTAAAGAGTGAAATCAACTATCAAACTTATCAAAATCAAAACATACTTTCAAAAGCCGATTAAAAAAGTAAAAAGATAATTTTCTTATTTCTTTAAACATAATTCACTTTCCCTGTGGGTTCGATATCTCGGGGCTTAATCAGAATGCCCTATATTACTTGATAAACGATATGCATACTTGTGTAGAATCCACATTATAAATCATAATTTTCATATCAAAATCATAAGCATAAATACTCAGATGGACCAAGTTTTTGGCGTCGTTTCCAATTTTCATATCATAATTGTAAGTATAAATATCGGGTGGATCAAAAGGTCTGGAAAAATTCTGACAGAGTTTCATTTAGGTTTTCTACGTTTTCTTTTTTTGACCGTTAGGTGGAGGTTCTTACAAGGGCAAAGGGTGGCCATTTGGGTTGACCAATGGGCGCAAAGTGAAGCTTAGGTAGAGAGCTGAGCAGCTCAAGTGACCAATGCGGGTAAGCCATACTGGACGGGTACAATTGTGTTCAAATCATGGCGATTGCTTTATCAGTTTTGGGTTTTTGGCATCTAGGCCGCCCGACTAGGCCTGAGGTGGTAACTAGGTGGTGCAGAGAGGTTAGTGAGGAGTTAATTATGTTCAAGATGAAGGTTTAATTATGTGATGACAAGTTTAGGTCACCTAGCCAAATATGGGAAGAGATCCCCCAAATCAAGGGACCCTTGATCCATGGCACCATTTTTAGGGTTTTGAGTGATGTGATTAGCATCCTAAATGGGTAATCAAGGTAGAGAAGGATTAGTCATGGTTTAGTTCCAATGAATTAGGTTAATTTGAGGTTTGGGCTAAAAGTTGAATTTGGGCTTAATTTAGGGTTGGTTTAAAAATCAATGGAAGGGTGGAATTGGTCTAAGTTTATGTTATGAAGAATTTAGGAAGTGATTTGTGTGGAATTAGATTGATTAAATAACTTGATTTAATGGAATTTTGAAGTTGGGTCAAACTTAGTGCATTTGACTTGGGCTTGGGTCTAGGTTATATTTGGGTTTGGATTTAGGTCTGGTGAGGGTTCAACTTGGTTTATAGGATTGTCATGAGGAATTTTGAATTTGTAATTGGGGGAATTGGATTGGTCATGGGGTTAATTTGGTGGAATTTAGGGGTAGGGTCAAATTAGAGCTATTCATTTAGGCTTGGATTTTGGGTTTGTAACGAGATTCAATTGGGCTAGGATATGCTTCCAATTGGGTTTGGACATGATGAAAAAAGATTTTGATCTGAAATTGAGAGAGTTTGGAATCATTTTGGTTGAAATTCGGGGTGATTTGGAGAATTTAGACACTTAGGGGCAATTTGGGAATTTTGGCTAATTTTTGTGGATTTGGGTGTAACTAAAAACATTGGGTAGTTCAAATTGATTTTAGAGATATTTGGAGTGAATTTGGATATTTTAAGAATTTTTAGAGCATAAGGGGTAATTTTGGAAATGTTTGGGGCTAAAAGGTCAAAATGGGGGGCTTTGGTAAAATTGTGATGGATTGAACATGTTAAACATAAAATTACCCATTTTGAGCCATGAGTCCAAGGGAGACCACATTTTGAATCGTCCATTTGTTGGTCCAAGCCAAACCCTAGCCTAGGGCTAAGGGTTTGGAGGCCACTCACATGAGTTTCCAAAAGAGTGGGGAACCGGGTTAAGCGTGATTGGTTTAGAGTTTCAGAATGTGTGTGAAGGTGAAGGGGTCAAGTGTGTGAGTGCAAGACTGATCAATGCCACAGCACGCTGTGCTAGGCTTAAGGTCAAACAGTTCTATAAGCTGCCTCATGCTTGGCTTCATCCTACTTTGTGCTAAGTTTATAACCAAACATGTGGAACTTCAAGAAGAGTTGAGAGGTGTTTAGAATTTTTAATTGATAGGGTTTCATCACTAGTCCTCTAAGATAGCCAACTGGAAAGTCCTATGACTAGATCCTAAGCTTCTATGGAAGAAAGACTAGACATCAACAAAAGTGAGATTGACAGTACTAAAGATTAGGACCTATAAAAAAATTATTTTACCCACTTAGACTATTTAGGTGCCCTAAGATGAAGTAACCTATGGTTACTTACAAAGGCATCTCAAACCACCCAATAGTAAGAAGGCTGGCATTTGACTTCACTATGGTAATAGTGAAGACATCATATTATCTAGTTGGTTAGTAGTTTAAGGATATATCAATGCACTCGGGGTGATGGAAAGTCATAAATTTATTGATCATGGGATTTATACCCAAAAAATAAGTTATTCCATTTATTTGTGCTCCTCATAGATTCTAAGTTTATTTTGGCTTAGAGTTCCAGTACCATCTAGAAATCCTTCTAGCCTATAGTGTTCCTAGTTTATGGTTCAACTTCAATCAAGCTTTCAACCTCAAATATCTACTTCAATCAAACATAATATCGCAAACTTCCACTTCAATAGAACATTCAACTTCAAAATTTAAGTTCACTCAAACTATCAACTTCAATCAAACTCTTCTAAGTTTAAGTCAAAATATGAGATGTGAAAAAAATTAATTCGACTAATGCCTTATTCAAACCTCTACAACCCCAATCAAAATTTTCTCGATTAAAATATCCAAATCTTCCTAAATCAAAACCTTTTTGTTCAAAGCTAAATTTTAAAACAAAAAACATTCAATACTTAATGTTTAAAACTTCAAAACTTAAACATTGAAAAAAACTTTAAAACTTCAAAATGTTTCCACAATAATCAAAACTTAAACTTAAAAACTTTAAAGTTTAAACCCTTCTAAAAACGCAAAAAATTTTGAACTTCCAAAACTGAAACTTCAAAACTTAAAATTTTAAATCTTTCAACACTTGAATGTTAAAAGCTTCAAAACCTTTTAAAATCTTAAACATTCAAACATCAAAACTTTAGATATTTAACATCAAAACATAAATTATTCAAATAAACCTTGACTAATCTAAAAAATATCCAACAAATTTCAATTAATCTCAAACAAAGTTCAAATAACGTTAATCAACTCAGGTTACCTAACTTAAGTCAAATCAAATTAACCAAGCATTCTGCTCAAGTGAATAACTGATAAGACCCTATTTAAACCAAATCAATTCCAAATCAATGTTTAACTCAAAAAAATTAAACTCTTTCAAACTAAATCCAATCTCTCAAATAACAACTTAACCTTTTCAATATAGCTTATAATTTCAATCTCCGAGGTACGCTTTCTCCCCATAATTTGCTAACCCTTTTCCTTGCTTTTTCCTTGAAACACCTTCGTTGGACTGTAATTCCTCACCATTCAATTCTAGGTAAATCCTTTTAAACATATCAATTTATCTACATCGCAGAAGCATTAATCTTTAAGACATTTATCTTATAATTATGCATAATATAAGTTAATACTTTAATCGAGAGTTTTCTCGCGAGTCACAACATACGCGATGTAATTATTAATAAGGGCTTACCCTTCTATGGGTACCCCTATCTTATGCTCGTAAGGCGTAGGGTAAAATTCTTTAGTTAGGTAGACTTATAAATCTTAAAAAAGTTTAGACCATAATGGTTATATCTGTTTTAAGGTCATATTTCTATCTCTCTAGGTAGTATTTTATTCTTCAAATGATGCATTCAATCCTTTAGATATAAATCATATGTGATATGTGGGGGGCACATCATCATTAAAAAAAAATTCCCACCAAGATTCATCAACGTCCTGCGAGTTGGGGGCTACTGGCGGTGATCGACAATAGCCTAGAAGTGGTGGTTGACGATGATCGATGGCTATAGGAGCATGAAATGTTTGTTGAATCCTCAGTTCAAAACAAGCCTGTAATTTAACTCCTCTCGGACCGACTCTAGCTCTAGGTTTCCACTTAGTCGTCTGATCTCCCATTCATGAAGGGGATAGTGTTCTATTTATAAAATTTCTGAGTGGTATCTCCTGTAAATAAGGAAATAATACATGTTACTCCATCAGACAACCTAGAGAGATTCCCACAATCGGACAACATATTGTGAACATTTTAATGTCTTAATGGTGTTGGAATTAAGTGATCATGAACTCATTGGATGCGTCTCATTGACACACTCAATTTGAGTATAAACTTGCCAGATTTAGAGTCTCTTTGATCCTCTAATTAGCAACTCAAAACTTCCAAAGGTATACTTATGGCTTGATCCATGCATCATTTGACTCGAATTGTAGACTCAACAATTGACAATTATGATCATTAATTACAAGCATTTTTTCATTTTGTTAATCTATCTATAATTAACATAAACATCGTGACCAGAATAATCGACGCAAATTTCTTTGTAGCATATGGACTTTTCTCCCCACGAAGAATGACGAAAAGTAGGAAGTCATGTCTTGTCTTAGATATCTATTAAAAAAATTATAAAATTCATCTTTTAATTTAAAATAAATCATTTTCTTTGGAAGATAGCGTGAGACGTAAGCAAAAGAGCGTGTGAAAATAATGTGTTATTATGTTATTTTGCATCTGAGAAAAGACGTTTACATAAAGCATGATTAATTTATACTGAAATATTCATTATTATTAAAAGAGTAAATTTTATGTCTTGACATTATACATAAATCTGACACACATAATTAACATAATAATAGCTTGTAAGGGATATGATATTATTTATGCCAAAAACTCAAGGGAGAAAAAATTAGTGGATGCATACTCATTTGAAATGATTCTATTAGTGTGACTAGCTAGTATGTTAAAAATGCACCATTCTATAGAGGCATATGAGACAATAACACTATTTTATAAACATGACTGATAGAGGTTGATTTACATCATTGAATTAAATAGAAGGAGCCTTTAACCATTTAAGTTGTCATTAAAGAATAATGGTTTATCTATTCGATCATTATCGTTATAGGATGGAGATCAATGACTAAAAAGGCAAGCTCGAATCATGGTTTAAATGATGAGCATTGAAATTGATGTTAAAAAATAGCGTCGAATAATAATATGCTGGTATTCATGGTGAATATAAATATTTGTGTCGACCATGGGTGTCAATTTATTGAAGATAGCAGGTTTTAATGTTAGTATTAGTGATAAGCATCAACCTTGTCAGTGATCATTTGGAGTTTGTTAGAGTCATTGATTTGGAAGATGAGTTCTTGTTTTAGTAGTAATGATAGGCATTAATACAAGTGTCAATAGAGGGTGTCAATATTGGCTTCATTAGTGATAATCAAGATTATTGTTATGATGTCAGGTATTTGTTTTATTGGTATTGGAGAGCACCAATGTCAATGCTAATGTTTCATTGACAATTGTAGACATTAATATCAATATTATTGTCGATATTAGGTTTTTTTCTTATTGGTAAGTGAGAGCATCAATGTAGGTTTATTGTTAGTCATCATCCATGTTAGGAAACATGATCGTCAACAATGGTGTAAACAATTAACCTTAATAAACAGTAGTGTTGATGTTGTTACATGAATTCATCCTTGTTAATAACGACAGATGTTAATATTATCTTTCACAATGGTTGTTGGTGATAACAATAGCAAACATTGAATTTAATGATAGTTGTCGATCATGTGAATGACGGTGAATGACGGTGAATGTTAAACTTTTTATTGACAATGGATGTTAGTAATGATGACATTGATATGAGCCAAATTTATTACTGATAACAAATATTGGCATTTATGTCAACAATGTCAGTCAGTTAGGCGGTGGTGATGGACGTTAGATTCATTGAGGATGACGAATATCAACTTTTGTACTGATTGTGACAATGGTAGGTGTTAGCATTTGTATCGACAACTAGCACTAATCTTGGTGGAAGTAAGCAGTGTCAGCCTTTATTGGTGATGATAGGTGTTAACTGAATTAATTATAGATTTCTAGAGATGGACATTATGATCCTTTTAATAAAAAGACAAAACACAATTGGAATGTTCCTATTGATTCCTTCAACATAAAATATTTTAAGGCATATTAGTACTTTCGAATCATTGGAATTGAGAGATCTCGAGCTCTTAGATTTGTCTCGTTGGGAATATTATTTCAAGAGTAGACATATAAGATGTCAAGAGCATTTGATTTCTTAAATAATATCATAACTTTCAAATATATTTTATTGTGCTTGAAAGTATTTGTTTAGACTATATCCAAAATCAGAATTTAAATATTCTTGAAATTGACAATAAAATTTTTTTATTTAATTATTCGAGCATTTAAAGATTCGAGATTTATATCAATATTTGTGCATAATGGGATATATTTTTATGGTATATCAAAAATAATTCTTTTCATATCTATAAATAAAAATTATACTAATGATTAAACGATGTATTTTTGTTAATGGATGTTCGTGGCTGTGGTAGAAGGTAGAAATCAAAGGAGCGATCTCTGATAGCCGTGATTCATTGAAGTGATTGGGATTCCCAAGAAGAACTTGACTCGTTGATAAGTAAAACATTGACTTTTCGAGGCTTGAATTAAATAATTGGTTTGATATCATTTTTAGGATGTTGGCATTTACAAACATACCATATAATTTTTTATGTGTTTATATATCTAATATCTAAAAATTTATAATTTATATTTTCATACATACCACTCAAATATTTAGCATTAAATTCAAAATATCATTATTATTATCCTTTTAAAATTGGAGTATACATTTTCATGCATAGATTTATAACACCAAGTTGTTATTAAGTGTAAAAATCAAACATTAGTTGTTGGATATGTAAATGGATAAAAATTGTGTGTTATCTATGTATATTTTCCCAAAAAAAATAAACAAATATATGAAGTTGTATAAAAGTTTCCTTTCCTCATAAATAATTTCATAAAATTAAAAAAAAAAGGAAGATTTTGTGTGTCTTGATTACTTACCTACGAAGGAAGTCAAAAAGCCAGCTGCAAGCAGACTAACTGGAGTCACACTATAGTTAAATTTAGGTGAATATGAATTAGATTGATTTAATTTGAGGGTGTATCTATAATGTATATATACCTTTGTGTGAATATACAATTGTTTAATATTCTTATACATTCGAATAAAATATATGAAATCAAGGAAGATAGATAAATTATAACAATCAAAATTGGAGGTTGTTGTTTTATTATTTAAAGTTATAATATGATAAAAGCAAAAGTTGGAAAATTTTATTTATTGTTATTATAATCTATGCTCTACTTCTAATTCTAATGTATTGAATGACATTGTGCATCTTTGATTTTTCCAGTTCAGATTTGTGATATCAAGCAAATAATATGGTAAACGGGCTTGTAGACAAGGAAAATAATATGGCAAATAAGTTCATGGAGGGTGACAGAAATACCTTGTTCTATGATGCCTGCATCAAATACATAAGAAAGTGCAACACCATCCATAACATCACCAATTCTCAGGGGGTGGTGCTCCATGATAACACAACCATTGCTTTAGAAGTTGTGAACTTCTTCCACAACCTGCTAACCCAGTACGCCTACTAAAACATTACCCATTGACCCTACTGTGTTCAACCAGCAGATGGTCTTAACTAGTAACCTTTATCTCGCTGAACCTCTTGATAAAAGTGAAATTTGAGCTGCCATACAAACTATTTACTGTAATAAGACTGCTGGTCCAAATGGATTCACTGCAGACTTTTACAAGCATACTTTGGAAGTCATCAAAGTTGATCTTATTGCTGCTGTGCAAAGCTTCTTCTTGGGCAATGAGCTCCCTCGGTATTTTCATTCATCAATAATGGTACACATCCCCAAAACCACTGATGCAACAACTTGGAATCACTATAGACCTATCAGCCTTACCATTTTTATTAGTAAAATTATAAGAAAAGTTATTGTTAGAAGACTCCAACCCCACTTGCATACTCTCATCAGCCCGTACCAGTCTGCATTTGTAAAGGGAAGATACATTGCAGATAATGTGTTGCTTGCTCAAGAATTGCTGCTGCATTTGGATAAGGTCTGCAGGGGGAAATCTTATTTACAAGCTAGATCTCAAGAAAGCCTATGATACTATCTCATGGAATTTAATATTGGAGGTATTATTAGCCAGATATTTTAATTTAGCCTTCTGTAGTCTGATTTCTAGATGACTGAAGGGAAACTCACACTCTATACTGGGAGAAATTCCTTGCTTCTAGAGGACTTCAGCAGGGACACCCATTGTTTCCCGCAATCTTTATTCTTTCTATGGATTACTTATCAAAAATTGTGGATAGGCAATTGTTACCTAATCACTATGCAAGGTACCATAAAAAAGCTAAATTTAATATTTCACATCTTATTTATGCAAATGACATAATTATTTTCTCTAGAGCCAACAAATTGGCTATCAAGAAAGTAAGTCTTTGCATGGATCTTAGAAAATTAAACCTAATAATTTGACTTGATATAATAGAAATCAAACTATTTTGAAACGTGGCGATTTGTGGACCAAAAGGATGTTTGTGGCTGTGGTAGAAGCTAGAAATCAAAGGAGCGATAGCAGATAGCCGTGATTCATGAAAATGATTGGGATTCACTAGAAGAACTTGACTCGTTGACAAGTAAAACATTGACTTTCGAGGCTTGAATTAAATAATTGGTTTCATATCATTTTTAGGATGTTGGCATTTACAAACATACCATATAATTTTTATGTGTTTATATATCTAATATTTACAAATTTATAATTTATATTTACATACATACCACTCAAATATTTAGCACTAAATTCAAAATATCAAGATTATTATCCTTTTAAAATTAGAGTATACATTTTCATGCATAGATTTATAACACCAAGTTGTTATTAAGTGTAAAAATCAAACATTATTTGGACATGTAAATTGATAAAAATTTTGTGTTATCTATGTATATTTTCCTAAAAAAAAAAATAAACAAATATACTAAGTTGTATAAAAAGTTTCCTTTCCTCATAAATAATTTCATAAAATTATAAAAAAAAAAAAAGAAGATTTTGTGTGTGTTGATTACATACCTACGAAGGTAGTCAAAAAGCCAGCTGCCTGGAGTCACACTATAGTTAAATTTAGGTGAATATGAATAAGTTCAATGTAATTTGAGGGTGTATCCATAATTTTAATATATCTTTGTGTGAATATACAATTGTTTAATATGCTTATACATTCGAATTAATATATATGAAATCAATGCAGATAGATAAATCATAACAACCAAAATTGGAGGTTATTGTTTTATTATTTAAAGCTATAATATGATAAAAAAAAAGTTGGAAAATTTTATTTATTGTTATTATAATCTATGCATTACTTCTAATTCCAATGTATTGAATGACTTTGTGCTGCTTTGATTTTTCTAGTTCAGGTTTGTGATATCAAGCAAATAATATGGTAAAAGGGCTTGTGACATGAAAAAATTTTCTGTGCAGATATCCGGATGTTCGGAGAATGGTGTGCATTACACCACTATATTGTGCACAGTGGCATGTTTAATCCGCATGATTGTCCGTATGTAGAGACAACATATGAAATTTTTTCTTAATGGTAATAGTGAAGATATCTTATAATCTAGTTGGTTAGTAGTTTAAGGATATCAATGCGCTCGGGGTAATGGATATTCATAGAAATATTGATCATGGGATTTATACTGAAAAATTAAGTTAATCCCTTTATTTATCCTCCTTATAGAGTCTAAGTTTAGTTTTTGGCTCAGAGTTCCAGTTCCATCTAGAAATCCTTCTAGCCTATAGTGTTCCAAGTTTATGGTTCAACTTCAATCAATCTTACAACCTCAAATATCTACTTCAATCAAACTTACAATCTCAAACTTCCACTTCAATAGAACTTTCAAACTGAAATTTTCGTTTCAGTCAAACTATCAACTTCAATCAAACTCTTCCAAGTTTAAATCAAAATATGAGATGTGAACAAAATTAATTCGACTCAAACCTTATTCAAACATCTACAACCCCAATTAGGGGTGTAAACGAGTCGAACACGAGCGAGAGCTTAGCTCTCGCTCGTGTTCGGCTCGTTTATATTTCGAGCTCAAAAATTGTGTTCATGTTCGGCTCGTTTGCTTAGCGAGCCGAACACGAGCCGTTCACGAACAAAGAGTTGTTTTGACAATCCTAATCACGTACCCATAAGATGTTAAGGATTGAGGCAAGATTTAAAAATTATTGTTTATATTAAAACATCATTTGAATCAAATTTAATAAATTTTATTATATTTTCTTAGTTAATACTTTTAGTTGATTATAAATCATTGTAGCCTTGTAGTCAATTAAATTTTTTAAAAATACTACTCAACAAAAAAAAATAATAAATAAATAAATAAATATATATATATATAAAGTTGATGAGTAATATTTCGAGTCAAAACGAGCCGAACACGAACGAACAAACCTTTGTTCGTGTTCGGCTCGTTAACCTAGCGAACGAAGTTAACGGGCCGAGCACGAGCTTCTTAACGAGCCGAGCACGAGCTGCTCGCGAACAACGAGCCGTTTTGACAGCCCTAACCCCAATCAAAGTTTTCTCAATTAAAATATCCAAAATCTTCCTAAATCAAAACCTTTTGGTCAAAGCTAATTTTTAAAATAAAAAAATTTCAATGCTTAAAGTTTAACTCAAAAAAATTAAACTCTTTCAAATTAAATCCAATCTCACAAATCAAAACTTAACCTTTTCAATGTAGCTCATAACTTTAATCGCTGAGGTACGCTTTCTCCCCAAAATTAGCTAAACATTTTCCTGGCTTTTTCCATTTAACACCTACATTAGACTCTAAGTCCTCACCTTTCAATTCTAGGCAAATCCTTTTAAACATATCTATTTAACTGCATCTCCGAAGCATTAATCTTCAAGACATTTAACTTATAATTATGCATATATAAGTCAATAATTTAATTGAAAATATTCTTGTGAGTCAAAACTCACGAGATGTAATTAACAATGAGGACTTATCCATCTATGGATACCCCTATCTTATGCTCATATGGTGTAGGGTAAAATTTTTTTGTTTAAATTTAGAAATCTTAAAATTTTTTTTCATAATGGTTATATTTCTATCTCATGGTTGTAATTTACTCTTCAAATAATGCATCCAATCATTTACATAGAAATCATCTGTGATATACGGTGGGCATATTAACATAACAAAAAATAAATAAATAAATCACACCAGTACTCATCAACGTCGGCGAGTAGGGACCTACCGGCAGTGGTCGACAACAGCCTGAAAGTGGTTGTTGACGATGATCGATGGCTACAGGTGCAAGAAATGTTTGTCAAGTATTCAGTCCAAAACAGGACAGTAATTTAACTCCTCTCGGACCACCTCTAGCTCTAGGTTTCCTCTTAGTGGTTTGATCCCCCTTCATGAAGGAAAGAGGGCTCTATTTATAAATTTTTTTAGCGGTATCTTATGTAAACAAGGAAATAATACATATTACTCTATCGGACAACCTAGAGAGATTCCTACAATCGGACAACATATTGTGGACATTTAAATGTCTTAAAGATGTTGGAATTAAATGATCAAGGACTGAATGGATTCGTCTCATTGACACGCTCAATTTGATTTTAAGCTTGCCAGATTTAGAATCTTATTGATCCTTTAATCAGCAAATCAAAGCTTCCAGAAGTATACTTATGGCTTGATCCAGGCAGCAATTGACTCGAATTATATCAATTTTAGTGTAATTGTGTTCCTCACTTTGAGACGGTTAGTTTAACTATATATTTATCGAAATCAAATTTTTGGATGATTTAAATTTGAATTTGAATATTTTTTTGCTTCAAATATATTGGGTGATCTGTGTCAATCATATCAATATTCATATCAAATGACAATTTGTTCATCATATCAAAAACAATGAGCCGTTTCATATAACCATTGGGAAAGTTAAGTATGAAATGCGAGTTTTCTAAGAATTCATATATATATATATATATATATATATATATATATATATATATATATATATATATATATATATATTACTATAAATTAATTTCTTAGAAAACTAAATAAAAAAATATATCTTGAACCAAGCTGATCATTTTTCCAAACAACTGTCAATTATGATCATTAATTACAAGCAATTTTTCATTTTGTTAATCTATCTATAATTAACGTAAACATCGTGACCAAAAACAATTGAGTCAAATTTCTTTGTGGCATATCGACTTTTCTCCCCACTAAGAATGACGAAAAGTAGGAAGTCATGTCTTAGATATCAATAAAATAGTTATAAAATTCAGCTTTTAATTTAAAATAAATTATTTTTTTTAGGAAGATGGCGTGAGACGAAAAGACCGTGCGAAATTAATGTTTTTGTGCATATGAGAAAAAACATACTCATAAAACATAATTAATTTATACTGAAATAATCGTTATTATTAAAAGAGTAAATTTTATGTCTTGACATTATACATAAATCTGTCACACATATAATTAACATAATAATAACTTGTAAGGGATATGATATTATTTATGTGAAAAACTCAAGGGACAAAAAATTAGTGGATTTATACTCATTTGAAATGATTCTATTAGTGTGAATAGCTAGTATGTTAAAAATGCACCATTCTATGTAGACATATGAGACAATAACACTATTTTATAAACATGACTGATACAGGTACACTTTCCTCTATTAGTACTTTCAGATCATTGGAATTGAGAGATCTTGCGCTCTCAGATTTGTCTCGTTGAGAATATTATTTCAAGAGTAGATTATTAAGATGTCAAGAGCATTTGATTTCTTAAATAATATCATAAGTTTCATATAAATTTTATTGTGATTGAAACTATTTGTTTAGATTATAACTTTATCGAAATCAGAATTTAAATATTCTTGAATTTGACACTAAAAATTTTTTATTTAATTATCTGAGCATTTAATGATTAGAGAATTATAATAATATTTGTGCACAATGGGACATATTTTTTATGATGTATCAAAAATAATTATTTTCTTATCTACAAATAAAAATTATACCATCAAGAAAAAAAATTTGAAAAAAAATAGTAAGGAGTCAAAATAGGCACGGGATTGCATCTTAGAAAATCAAACCTAATAATTTGACTTGATATAATAGAAATCAAATAATTTTGAAACGTGGCGATTAGTGGACCAGAAGGAAGTTCGTGGCTGTGGTAGAAGCTAGAAATCAAAGGAACGATCGCTGATAGTCGTGATTCATGAAAATGATTCGGATTCCATAGAAAAACTTGACTCGTTGACAAGTAAACCATTGACTTTTCGAGGCTTGAATTAAATAATTGCATTGATACCATTTTTAGGATGTTGGCATTTACAAACATACCATATAATTTTTATGTGTTTATATATCTTATATCTAAAAATTAATAATTTATATTTACATACATACCACTCAAATATTTAGCATTAAATTCAAAATATCATTATTATTATCTTTCAAAAATTGGAGCATACATTTCCATGCATAGATTTATAACACCAAATTGTTAGTAAGTGTAAAAATCCAACATTTTTTGTTGGATATGTATATGGATAAAAATTATGTGTTATCTATGTATATTTTCCCAAAAAAAAAAAAACAAAAAAAAACAAATATATGATGTTGTACAAAAAGTTTTCTTTCCTCATAAATAATTTCATAAAAAAAAAAAAAAAAGAAGATTGTGTGTTTGTTGATTACATAGCTAAGAAGGAAGTCAAAAAGCCAGCTGCAAGCAGACTAACTGAGGTCACTCTATACTTAAATTTAGGTGAATATGAATTAGATCAATCTAATTTGAGAGTTTATCCATAATGTATATACATCTTTGTGTGAATATATAATTGTTTAATATGCTTATACATTCGAATTAATATATATGAAATCAAGGCAGGTAGATAAATTATAACAATCAAAATTGGAGGTTGTTGTTTTATTATTTAAAGCTATAATATGATAAAAGCAAAAGTTGGAAAAATCTATACTTTACTTCTAATTCTCAAGTACTGAATGACATTGTGCTTCTTTGAATTTTCCAGTTTAGGTTTGTGATATCGAGCAAATATTATGGTAAACGGGCTTGTGACATGACAAAATTTTCTGTGCAGATATCCGGATGTTCGGAGAATGGTCTGCATTACCCCACGAGATTGTGCACTGTGGCATGTGCAATCTGCACGATCGTCCGTAGATAGAGACAGCATATGAAATATTTTCTTAATGGACACATGCTCAACATCATTCAAATTCAAAATTTGTACTGATAAATTAATTATTATGAGGTAGTTTAAAAGAAAAGATGGTTTACAGCTTTATCAAGATAAAAAAAGAATTAGAAAATTAAATTTAAATTTAAATAAAATAGAATAACTAAGGATTGTGAATTTTATAGTATTCATCCTAGGAGAAAAAGAGCATTCCTAGGATTAAAGTAGAAGAGTGCAAATTAAGAAGAAGAAGAAAGTGAAAAACAAAGGATTTGTTTGAAATAAATTTTATTATTATTATTTTTTTATTTTAAAGGTAATAATTGTTTGACATGATATTCATATTTTCTTGTTTATGTTCAACAATATATTAACTTATTTTTAAAAACAACGAAAATAACTTAAAATTATTTTGAATAATTTATAAAAAAAGCTTTTTTTATTTAACTTGACGAAAATATTTTAATTGACCAGAACATGAATAAAACAAAACGAAGCCAGAATTGAAAAGAAAAAAAATTATCCTAAGGTCACTAGATTACAATTTGCACCACTGTTCTGCCTGATCACTTTCTAAATGCTATTTTTGGAATTAGTAAGAGTTATGGTTGCAAATATGCAAATTATTTAATTTAAAAAAGAAAGGAAGTTCAGGTATTTAATTTCATTGCATTTGTATCTAATAATTTGTAAAATGTTATTAATGTTTCCGTCGTGCCTCCTGTCCGCCGCAACAAACCACATCACCAATGACTGGCGTTTAGCAACTTTCCATCTACATGTCTGGTATGTCCAAAATGTGTCACTATAAATCTCGATGAAATTCAACAGAATAAGAGACAAAAGTGTAGTTAGTGACAGCCCGCAATGAACTGACTTGCCAATATTAGCCCTCTTGAAGTAGGATCTGAGGCCAACCAAACAATAACCGCTTTTGTCGAAGATCAAGAATATCGAAGCAAGAGAAGGCATCAACAAACTCTCATACACACCTAGCCAGGTACCCTAAGACAACACCCAAAAATCTTCAATAGCCCTAAGGATCTCATCATAACAAACTCCACGGACAACCCAAGGGGACCTCTATCAAGTGGTAGCCTACCTGCCAGATGACTGTGAACAACCCTCTGCTCGACAACCTAATATCATCCTGCCCACAAGTGTTTCTCATCTAGGGGTCAACAGTCGACGACAGGATCAAAACTAGCGAACGACTGACCAAACTGACTGTGTGATTTTATAATGATCGAAGGAAAACAAAAGTTGACTGGCTGCCCCAACTGTGTAAAGTCAAAGGACTAGGCCTTGCCGACCCATGGACTATCAATACAATCAGATGATTGATGGGATAGACAAGCCATAGGCTCATTTATTTCTTATACCTAAAATACTCTGTAACGGCCTAGTAGAATTAGGGGTAATCATGTAAAGCTAAAGGGTTCATTTCTACATTATATTATTAATCAGTCATTTATATAAACATAAATTATTTATTGTGCACTTTTTTTCCCTCTCTGTCTCTCTCTTTCTCTCTCGTATTTGAACTATATTCATTCAGTATGATTAATAGGGCATATTCAGAGTCAACATCCTAAAAGGTGTGGCGAGTATGGATCATGCCAGTTACAAGAAGTGGAGCAGATCACAGAGAAGAAATCCTCTTATGAGAATTAGTCAACTTAGAGTACACCTAGTATTTTCTGCATCAGCAGATCTAGGAATTGAAAGATTATATGATGTGTCCTATGTTAGAGGCAATTAGAGAAGCATTAATGAGGGAGGGGCGGGGGGGAGGGAACCCAATGGAGAAACAAACACCCAACAATGAGAGGGCACATCGGCATGAAGAAAGAACAAGGGACTTTTAGTACCAGGATAATGTCGAGTCTGAATTGATGGGCATATAGCGGTTCCAGTGCACTGAAGCCCCCTATCAGCTGAAGAATGCATTCTCTTGAAAGATTTCAGTCATTGAATCCCTAAGAAGTTCAGGATACCATCGTTTGAATCCTGCAAAGGTCATACAGATCCGACTAACCAATCACCTTTTATTGATTCAATTGTCTACCCACTGAAGGTCACTGACACTCTAAAGTGTTGCCTCTTTTTCACCATGCATAGTGAGTCAGCCTTCATGTGGCTCAACAATTGCCTGGTGGAGTAATAACATCCTTTGTTAATTTTAGAAGGATGTTTGTGAAGTAGTTCTTGGCACACATAAGACTCAGAAGAGTTCACATGCCGTACTATAGATCCGGTAGAGGCAAAATGAGATTCTCTGCTAATTTTTTATGTAGTTCTAGAAGGAGTTATTGGAGCTATCAGATCTGGTACCCATAGTAGCGCTTGCTACCATAGTTCAAGAGATGAAAAATGGATCATTCTATTTTGAATCATGAGCGACTATTGACCTATTAAAAATTGTTGGAGCTATCCAACTAACAAATTTTGTCTGAAGAGTACAAGTACACCATTTTGTTAGACAGGGAAAAGTAACCACCAGCTATCTAAAGAGAATGGCCCCAAGAGATGATAGATGGAGGCTAAAGGAAGAATGTGTCATTCTACTCATCCACATTATGAATACAATTGATCGCATCAAGATAACAGGGAAGCTGATTGGAGTAACAACAAAAGATATCAAGAAAGGTACGTTAACCAACAACTGGCTCTTTATCATGAGCAATCATCTAATGACCATGAAGCGCCAAAAGCCACCCTACTAAAAAATAACAGAGATGGTAAAGGCCATCAAGAACAAATAATACTTTAAAAAAGTGCCATCAAGGTGCGGAAGAGCTTTTCTTCTTGACACAAATAAATATGGCACCAATCACAGATCATGGCCATGATACAGAGGAAAAAAAGGCACCTCTTAAGACTATTTATGGAGTTCGTGGTGCCTGGTTTTGCAACCTAGAGGCATAAGAAGGCTTCGGTTGAGGAAATCATAGATGAACTAGTTAGGGAAAATGCCATCCATATCATTGTGTTGGTGCTAGTAATGTTTAGAGGAATTGGAGAATCCTCTCATCATGTCAGTTAAAATGGTGCTCCGATCAAAACAACTTTGTGCAACCACCTTCGCTCCAAGGCACAACTCCCATCCACCAATAACATTCACCAATGTGGATCTGCCCCCAAGGAGGAATCCGTATAATGATGTGAACATTGTGATGTTGATGATTAAAAATATCCAGGTAGACAACATTCAGGTCAAAACTAGAACTATAAAAAATTTTTTTCAAGTCAGTCTTTAATAGCTTGGACCTATAAGTCCACAATTAGTGGCAACAAAAATCCTACTTTATGGTTTCTCTATCGAGAGGATCAATGCACTGGGAGTAATTGCCCTACCAGTCACTTAGGGAGAAGACGAGAATCAATTCTCCTGTATGGAAGATTTCCAAATGGTGGACTCGCCACCAACTTATACTACAATTTTTATTGCCCTCTATTGAACAATTACATGTTCGTAGCCTCTACATACAACATTATGGGAAATTTTTACGGTAACAAAGCGATTATTATCATTTGGGAAAATTGGAGCAGCCTCAGACATACTATCTATGGGCTGTCAGGAGTGTGGAGTAGGATTTTCTTGACATCTCGAACAGATGTGAGGGTGGTCCTAAGAAAAATAAGTGATAGCGTTTCGAGAGACCGGCATATCGCTGCCAGTGCTGCCAAAAAAAAATTGATTTTCTCGTGTCAGTGGGGATATCAGAATGTCATTATTTTGTTTTTGGAGTCGTCACTCTGCTTATCTATCATATCACCCTAATCTTCCAGTAATCTTATTCTTTCGGATCATGTAAAGGATCCTCATATGTTAAAAATATTTAAGAAGAAGGATAAGGGCGAATAAGATAGAAAACAATAGAATATGGAAATGTCAGTGATAATCCTTTACAGAAAAGATTTCCAAAATGCCTTATTTTGGATATTTTCATATAAGGATGACCTTTAAAAACCAAAGATTTTAGGTATGATACCTACTTAGAGTTCTTTAATTCTCCTATAGGAGCAAGCTCATGTAGTTAACTACATCTTAGACATTTAGGAATGCCTAAGAAAACTCTTGATTAACGTTAATAATCACTCTCTAAGAAAAATGTCAAATATCATGATCAAGGAAAGAAACATCAATTTTCAATCCTAGGGGTGATTTTTTTTTTAAGTGTCACATACTACCCAAATGGTTTATTTTGTTTATGTCATTTTTGTTGTTTTGATGTTGATTTAGTTTTCTTGTCGTTTTAATTTTGTTTAGTAATTTTTCATTGTTTTATTGTCTTTTTGGTGTATTCTGTAATTTTTTTAGTGGCTATCCTAAAAGTTTTAATTTGTGTTGCTATTGGTTTTGTCATTTTGTCCTTGACTCATTAATGTCATTTTAGTTTTATATTATTATTGTTTGTCCCGTCTTCAGTATGTCTCTCTGCAAAACATAGTTAGCACATCATAATAACATGCAAAGTAAATCTAAAAAGGAACTTATCTTCAAACTACAAGTAAAACAGTGTCAGACTTATAGAAGAAATAATGTCAGTTATATTTCTGATTGGTCTTTTAATTTTAGACAACCCAGTTAAGATGTCCATGGCTCCGTAGTATGAAAGGTGTTTAAATCGGGATCAGAAGGCTCCTGTCAACAACTAGGATAGCATCGTTCGAGAAATCTACGTAGATCAAGAATTCTGAGGTTCGACTTCCATTCGGTGATCCTTGTTCACTATGATTTCATTCAACTTTTAATGTACTCTTGTCAGTTTTTAGGGGTGGGAAATTTTTAGGTTGTTTATGATTTATTAACATATTTATTTTATGCTTTTTGTCGTTTATTTTTGTTTTGTTCATCATATAGTATCATTTGTGGTTTGATTAGCAATTATATCTTCTCAAACATGGTTACATGTCAGGTTCAAGTATATGTATTAATGTCTTTTTAAAGTGGATTTTAGGTATATTTTTTGTAAAACCTAAGAATAGAAGTTTGTTTAGGTTTAACTTAACTAGAACCTAAAGGTTAATGTTGTTTAGACTGAATTTAGAAAAAACGTAAGATTGATGTCTTCCTAAGTTCAATTTGGATAGAACTTAATATTGAAGATGATTTAAGGTCCAATTTTGGTAGGATTCAAAATTTGAAATGAGTTATGTTCTATGTTGATAGAACCTAAAGTTTTTGGTTCAATGTGAGTAGAACCTAAGGTTAATGATTGTTTTAATTCAAATTTCGATAGGACCTAAAGTTGATTTGGATTGAACCGAACGGTTTAAAATGGTTCTAAGTCAAATGTAAGTAGGACTTAAAGTTGATTTAGATCCAATGCAAGGATCTAGAATTGGTTTATGTTCAATAAGAATTGAACCTAAGGTTTGAAATTATTTTAAGTCCACTGTAAGTAAGACCTAAAGTTGATTTAGATCCAATGTAGGTAGGATCTAAAATTTTTTTAGGTTCAATATGAATTAAACCTAAGGCTTAAAATTCTTCTAAGTCAATGTAAGTAGGACTAAAAGTTGATTTAGATTTTAATGGTTTAATTTTAT
This sequence comes from Papilionanthe hookeriana x Papilionanthe teres, assembly GCA_022702705.1. NCBI lineage: Eukaryota > Viridiplantae > Streptophyta > Magnoliopsida > Asparagales > Orchidaceae > Papilionanthe > Papilionanthe hookeriana x Papilionanthe teres. Next base: position 133,000,098 of record CM040428.1, on the reverse strand, counting down.
TTAAGTTTGAATTGGTTTGAATCTAAGACTTTGATTGACTTAGGTTCAAGTTGGTTAAACATAATAATTTGATTTGACTTAGGTTTAAGTTAGGTTGAACTTAAGAGTTTAATTTGACTTACAATCAAGTTAGGTTGAACCTAAGAGTTTAATTTGACTTTGGTTCACGTTAGGCTAAACCAAAGAGTTTGATTTGAGTTAGGTTCAAGTTGAACCTAAAATTAGGTTGATTTAGGTTCAATGTAGGTTGAACCTAAAGTTTGGTTGAGAGGTATGGTTAGGTTCAATTTGGGTTGAATCTAGAGTTTGGTCATGTTAGGTTCAATGTAGGTTAAACTTAGAGGTTTGGTTAGGCTCAATTTGGGTTGAACCTGAATTTTGGTTAACTTGAGGTCAAGTTAGATTGAAACTTAGTTTGCATTTTATTTTGGTTTAAGATAAGTTAAACCTAAGGTTTGAGTTAAAATGGGTTCAAGTTAGATTGAACCTAATTTTAGTTTTGAATTAGTTCAATGTAGGTTGAACCTAAACTTTGAGTTAACTTGGGTTCAAGTTAGGTTGAACCTAAGAGTTTAATTTGACTTAGGTTCAAGTTAAGTTGAACATAAGAGTTTCATTTTCCTTTGGTTCAAGTTAGGTTGAACCTAAGAGTTCGATTTGACATAGGTTCAAGTTGAACCTAAAATTAGGTTGAGTTAGGTTCTATGTAGGTTGCACCTAATGTTTAGTTGAGAGGTAAGGTTAGATTCAATTTGGGTTTAACCTGAAGTTTGGTCGAGTTACGTTCAATGTAGGTTGAACCTATTGGTTTGGTTAGGTTAAATTTGGGTTGAACTTGAATTTTGGTTATCTTGGGTTCAGGTTAGATTGAAACTAAATTTGGGCTTGATTTAGGTTCAAGATAAGTCAAACCTAATGTTTGAGTTAACTTGCGTTCAAGTTAGGTTGAACCTAAGTTTAGATTTGACTAAGGTTCAGTGTAAGTTGAACATAAAGTTTGAGTTAACTTGGGTATAAGTTAAGTTGAACCGAAGTTTAGGTTTAACTTAAGTTCAATGTAGGTTGAACCTAAGGTTTACGTTAACTTTGGTTCAAGTTCGGTTGAACCTAAGTTTAGGTTTGACTTAAGTTCAATATAGGTTGAATCAAAGTTTTGAGTTAACTTAGGTTCAAGCTAGGTAGAACCTAAGTTTATGTTTGACTTAAGTTTAATGTTACGTAGGCTAATGTAAGTAAGGCTTAAGATTTAAATAAGTCTAATTATGGTTAGAATTAATTAAGTTTTAGGGTTACTTATGCCTAACGTAAGTAAGGCTTAAGGGTTAAATAAGTCTAATTAGGGTAGTCTTAATTCTTGTTAAGAGTTAGTTAAACCTAATTTGGGTAAGGTTTAATTGAAATAATTGGATTAAAGACCAAATTAATGGTAGGTGTAATTAGAGTTTAAGATTATTTAAGCTTATTTTAAGTAAGGCGTAAGGGTTAGTTAAGCCTAATTTGGGTTAGAATAGTTAGGGTTAATGAATACTTAAACCTAATTTAGTTAAGGTTTAAGGGTTAATTAAATCTAACTAGTGTTATCTTAATTAGGTTTTATGGTTACTTAAACCTAATTTCGTTAAGATGGGTTAATTAAGTCTAACTAGCGTTAGCCTTAATTAGGTTTTATGGTTTCTTAAACCTAATTTTGTTAAGGCATAAGGTTTAATTAAGTCTAAATAAGGTTAGACATAAATAGCGTTTAAGGTCGCTTAAGCCTATTGTAAGTAAGGCTTAAAGGTTAATTATGTCTAATTAGGATTATACTTAATTAGTTTTTAAGGTTTACTTAAGCCAAGTAAGACTTAAGCATTAATTAATTCTAATTAGGGTTGACTTAATTAGGGTTTATGATTATTTAAGCCTAATGTAAGTAAGGCTTAAGGGTTAATTAAGTCTAATTACAGTTATACTTAATTATGGTAAAGTATTAATTACACCTAACTTAAGTAAGGTTTAATTGAATTAATTAATTGGATTAATTAAAACTTTTTAGGGCTAGGTCTAATAAGTGTTTAAGATTACTTAAGCCTTATTTAAGTAAGTCTTAAGGGTTATTAAGTCTAACTAGGGTTAAACTAAATTAGAATTTATGGTTACTTAACCATAATTAAGCATGGCTTAATGGTTAATTAAGTTTAATTAAGGTTAAACTTAATTAGGATTTAGGTTTACTTACCTAATTTAGTTAAGGATTAAGGATTAATTAAGTCTAGTGAGGATTTATACCTAATTTGAGTTTGATTTGTATTAAACCTAATGTTATTAAGGTTTAATAAGATTAATTAGGTTTAATGAGGGGTTAAATATAATTAGGGTTTGTTTTGTCTTAAACCTAATGATATTAAAGTTTAAGGTAATTAATTAGGTATAATGAGGAGTTATACCTAATTAGGGTTTGTTTTGACTTAAAACTAATGTGTTTAAAGCTTAACAGGGTTTCATCAGGTCTAATTGATGTCTTTGACCTAATTAAGATTTATGGTGTTAAACCTAATGTGATTAAAGCTTGACAGTGTTTAATCAGGTCTAATTGATGTCTTTGACCTAATTAAGGTTTATGGTGCTAAACCAAATGTGATTTAGGCTTAATAGGGTTTAATGAAGTCTAATTGATGTCTTAGACCTAATTGGTGTTTATGGTGTAAAACCTAACGTGATTAAGTTTTGACAGGGTTTAATTAGTTCTAGTTGATGTCTTAGACCTAATTAGGGTTTGGATGAGGTTTAGGTTCATATGATTTAAACCTAAGTCATAGGTTTAGTTTAGATCCATTTTGACTTAATGATTGATGGTTTTGACTTAGTCCAATATAGAGTGAACTAAGTATGATATTTTAAGGCAAACACTTAAACCTGAATGACCTTAGGGTTATAAACTTAAGTTTAAAACTTATAATTTTAAGCCTAAGATCAAATATGACATTTCAAAATTTCTAAAATTTATGATTTGTCATTTTAAAGTTTAATTTTTTTCACCCTAAATTTCCTAACAAATTTTGAATTTGATTTTCCATTTTCTGATTTTTTTTATAATTATTTTTGAAAATAATAACAAAGTTCTATAGAAAATTGATGAACTTGATCCAGAGACTTTCTCAACCTTTGGAAAAATCACAGAATGTTCTGAAGGATGAAAGGATCAATTTGTGAAAATTTCATAATTTTTAGTTTTATAATTAATTTTTAATAATTAAATTACTCCATAGAGTAATTAATTAATTTAAAATAAAATATAAAACATTAATTCCATATTTGGATTTCATAATTTTCTCATCATCTCCTTGAATCCAGAGATATTTTTTTATAATTTTCTAATTTTTCTATGTCAAGATATTAATTTTTAAAGATTTTTACATTTTATGTATTTAAATAAATTAAAAATCCTTAATTTCCTATTTATACGCGTGGCTGCTGACTCATACCTCAAAAGAGTCGAAACACCAGGCTTTGTTTGATTGGTTGGGGGTGTCGACGTGGATGCTTAGCTAGCCCGCAATTCTGTTTGTTTTAAATGGACAGAATCGTGGTCTGGCTCAATCAGAGCCGTCCATTTTCAGTACACGAAGATGGACAGCATCGGTTCATCATCCCAAATGGAGATGAACTGAGAACTGCTCATGGTTTTAGATTACAATCTCCCCAGAACTTGCATTAAACTCAAAACAATTTTGTTTCTAGAGCATCAACTCGACATGGAGAACACATCCATATTGAACTATGGATGTTTTGAATTGAACTCTTTCACACTGTCTGAAACTGAACCTACTTTAGGTTTAAGTGAACACACAAGAGCTTGATGAAGTGATGCTTCAATCAATATTGTTTGGAATGATCGTGTTATCCTTGTGCAGCTTCCCCTATGTCAATTTGGAGTGAAATAGAGTCCATGTATGAATTCACCAAAAAGTGCTCACGGCTTGGTGTGGGAATTGGTTAGAGCTTACGAAAATAACCTATTTTGATTGGGAACTTCTTCATACACCTTAGTGAAGGTGTATGAATGGCTAATTTAATGTTTTGAAGGGTTTTGTGTATGCCCGAAAACTTGTCCTTTATTTAGGGCATAAAATTGGAGAGCTCGGTGGATATCAGAGGCTGAGGCTATGGAGGATCAACTCCTTAGGGTCTTGGGAGCAATTTTGGTCTTGGGTGTTTCAGGGTTTAGGCAATGTTTGTGTGTCTCTCCTCTTTCTTGGAGCTCTCGGGGGCTTATTTATAGCCATGGAGAGGCCATGACTGAGCTTGGATGGACATGGAGTTACTTGAGATGAAGGTAATAGTCTCATAATGTCATGGGGATGAGATTTCGGCTAGGAGATAAGCTCAATTTACCATCCCAAGGTTAATCCATGTTAGACTCAACTACGGAGAATGATTGGTTTTAGGTTTGGCTTCTCTCTATTGGCTAGCTTATGAGGTGAGTATGGCTAGTTAAATCTTGTTGAATTAACCTCCCCCATGTAGATTCACTAATTCACTTAATAAGTTCACGAAAGAATGAAACCTAAGCTTCATCTTCCATCGTTTCCATGGCTTGTCATGATGGAAACAATTATGATGGAAAGGATGATTTGGATGAGCTTCTTTCCAATTGGATTAAGGGGGAGGTGGATGATGACTCAACCAAGTCTTTCCTTAAGCATTTCATAAAGAGGAGACACCTCTTTTATCCCTTCATAATGGTATCACGATAAACTTTAACTTAGGTTAACCATGGTGGCTTATGGGTTTGTCACCATGTCATGATGAAGTTCAATGGGTCTCATATGTAATGGGCGACCCTCCATAAAATGAATCTGATTTTGAAAATTAATTATGTGCTTTTTATGTCATGTATGATGTCATAATTTCAAATTCAATTTAGCGTTATTTAGTTATACTTCCATTTTTAATTAATTATGTAATTAGTTAGAAATGTATGAAATTATAACATTAATCCATAAATTGGTCAAAAATGATTTTAGGTGTTGACCATTTAACCAATTTTATCAACTTGGTCCGAAATTGAGTATTTGACCTAAGTTGAATAAAATTGACCATTGTTGACCATTGTTAACTAAGATTGACCAGGGTTGACCAATTTAGGTCCTGGGTTGACCCATGTAACTTACATAACCTTGGAATGATTGAGTGACTCATGGGAAGCTATGTTATAGCTAAATTTGGTTAAATGGTTTGGTTTGACCAATTTTAATGTTTATGTTATCTAAATTGTCATGTTTGGTCATCGTGGTGTCTTAAGTTGATCAAAGGGGTAATGTTTGACAAATTTATTGTCTGAGTTGACTTGGTGGTCAATGTAGTAGTCAATGGGTCCATTTTGATCAAATTTTAACTGATTAGGTCAATTTTTGACCTATTGTCCAATGGGGTAGTTAATAGGTAATTTTGACTAAATCTGACCATTTAAGTCATTGAGTTAACATTCAGATCTATGATGGGTCATAGACTGACCATTTTGACCATGTTTGACCATCTAGGTCATCAGTTGATCTTTGGGTTAATGTGGTCCCAAATTAGGGTCTAATGTAATTCATATGATCATTTTAAGATATCATAAATATTTGGGTTAAAAGGGCTTCATTAGGGTTTTATCTTAGGCTTTAGGGTTTAGTGACCCTTAATAAGAATTAGGAGGTCAATATTGGTAGACTTCCATTCTCAAAATGAATCATAAATGACCTCTCACAAAAGTGAAGTCAACAAATGGGCCCCCAATGTGTGTGAAATACTGTGTAAGTACGTCGCACATATTGGTGTTGACTGAAACAGTCTCGATATCCCATCAAAGTTGTCAGATTAAGAGTAATTTATTTTCTCAAAAATATTATTTTAAATATTTGAAAGGAATATGGATGCCAAATTCTAGTAAAGGAAGTATTATATTGTTTCTCATTGATGTCGGTATTGTCAGTTTTAAAAAGGAATGCTTTGGAGACTTATATCTTATCCCAAAGGAAGGGATTGAAGGAATGTCATAATTTTATGTCGGGAGTGTCTTTCATCCAATAAATAATGAAAATAGATGTCATATTCTATTTAAGGAAGTCTTATACTATTTCTCAAAAATGTCAAATGTCGGTATTGTCAATTTTGTAAAGGAATGCTTGGAGGCTAATATCAAAGCTCAAAGGGAGAGACTAAAGGAATGCCATAATTCTGTGCCAGGAAGACCTTAAATCCAAAAGAGAATAGATTTCCTATTCTATTTAAGGATGTCTTATACTATTTCTCAAAGATGACAAATGTCTGTATTGTCAATTTTGGGGAGGAATGCTTGGAAACTTATATTCTATCCCAAAGGAAGTGACAAAAGGAATGTCATAAGTCTGTTACAGGAAGGTCTTACATCTGATAGCTAATGAGAATAGATGGCATATTACATTTAAGGAGGTCATACACTGTTTCTCAAAAATTTCAAATGTTGGTATTGTTGATTTTGGGAAGGAATGCTTGGAGACTTATATCCTATCCCAAAGGAAGAGACTGAATGAATGTCATAACTCCGTGTGAGGAAGCTTTTAAATCCGATAGTAAATGAGAATAGATGTGAATTCCATTTAAGGAGGTCTTACACTGTTTCTCAAATGTAAAATTTTGGTATTGTTGATGTTGGGAAGGAATGCTTGGAGACTTATATCCTATCCCAAAGAAAGAGACTAGAGGAATGCCATAATTCCGTATTAGGAAGGTCTTACATCCAATACAGAAGTTGCGTGTGAAAACACACAAAGAAGAATGTATCCATTATGGATTTAAATTTTATTAGTCAAAATGCAAGTTTTATGTTGTTTATGGAACTTGTTTATTTTAATTATGTCATTTTCAATTTTAGGTATTTATTTTGGCATTTCTGGACTTGCTCAAGCATTATCAATAACTGGGGAATATATTACAAGATTTTATTCCATTATCAAAGATAATGTACATTGATATGAAAATTCAGCAATACATCATATATCATATGTGAAACATCACAACTCAAACTATCTGGAAGATATCATGTCATAAGTTTCCATATTGTTTTCTTGTCATTTTCACAACCTTGGGTACTACTAGACCTACCATGAATATCTAGCACTCCAAGATACTATCGGAAACAAGTTCTTTCAAGTATTTCCTAGGTGCTTGGACATTTGCAGGTTCATGGTAGTTTCAAGGATTGCAGCCCCTCGAGCTTTTGTACAGGTTGGTAATCGATAAAACATTTTCCAAGATGCATTTTTCTTGATGTGATTGAGGTGTGTTGGTTGCTTACACTCGGTATGCGGTGTTTGGAAAAATTAGCTCCATTCTATTGTAAGACTAGGACTGATCCACACAGAAGAGGAATTTGGTAAGACCTACAAAATTCTCCTAGTCCTATAATCTATATCTCTCTCCTAAACATGATAGAACACATGTTTAAGAGTGACAATACAGAAAGTTCTTTTAAAGTCATGACTATCAATATGTGGTGGGAACAATCCCACTCTTCTTAGATGTTGATGATGGAACTATCTGGAATGCAGTTATGTGGTATTATGTCCCAAGCTACCAGTCGATTGATGATCTGAATAATAACTGTGGGCATTGGGTCCACCTGTTCCGGTTATAGAATTCCATGAGGATTCCCATCATTGTCTTTAGCGTAATTGTAGCAGCATCTGTATTGGATAGTCGCCCCCCCTTTGCAACGTGTCCATTCATTAGGCTTTGAATATGTCCACTTTATCAATTATCCAGTTTGTCTAAGATGTCGTGCTTCCATTATATTGTTAATAATGGCGGCCTGTTCATCTTTGTCAAAGACTTTGGTAACTAACCATATACCTTCCAGTATATTGATAGTATGTCCATCGATATATTTAAATTTCTCAAAAGAGTGTCTTCTACGAGCCTGAATGCTTTTTAATTCTTCCTCATAAATAATTTTTCTATCATTTGGTTAGTCTGGTGTCATACGATTGAGTATTGATACGTAAGGAGTTGGTACAAAGACTGTTCTTTCTATCTCTTCTTCTTCTTCTTCAGGATCTAAATCCTCTACTACTAGGATAGGATATACCTTTCCAGGTGTGTCTTCAAAGATCAGAAATTCAAATTCAGATGTATCATTCTTCATAGGTTTCGTACTCTATCGTTCTTTTTCTTTAATTTGTTTCATTCGTTTATTCTGGATCCATCTTTGAGCCTGATTCAATCCAACAATCAATTTATTGACTCCTGTGACATATGCTTCTATGATTCCATGAGTCACTGTGACTACTACTGGCTTAAATCTTCGAGAGTCAATTCTATTCTCTCGTACCAGTGTGGATATCAGAATGTCATTGTTTTGGTTTTTGAGTCGCCACTCTGTTTATCTATCATATCACCCTATTTTTTATGTAATATTATTCTTTCGGATCTAGGATCCTTAGATGTTAATAAACATTAAGAAGGGTAAGGGCTAATAAGATAGAAGACAACAAAACAAGGAAAAGTCAGTAGTAATCCTCTACGGAAAAGGTTTCCAAAATGCCTTTTTGGATATTTCAGTATAAGGATGACCTCAAATAACCAGAGATTTTAGGAATGATACATATTCTGAGTTCTTTATTCTACTTTAGGAGCAAGCTACTATAGTTAATTACATCTTAAAAAATTAGTATTATCTAAGAAAATAATACTCACTCTCTAAGAAAAATGTCAAATGTCAAGATCAAGGAAAGAAAAATTAATGTTCAATCCTAGGGGTAATATGTTTCTATGTGACACGTACTACCCTAAAGTTTTGTTTTGTTGATGTCATTTTTGTCGTTTTGATTTTATTTTATTTTGATGTTGATTTAGCTTTATTAAAAATTTGATTTTGCTTTGTAATTTGTGTTCGTTATATTATCGTTTTCGTTTGTTTTGTAATTTATTCAGTGGCTATCCTAAAATTTTTAATTTTTTGTTGTTTTTGGATTTGTCATTTTGTCATTGTTTCATCTTAATGTAAATTTAGTTTTATTTTGTTATTGTTTGTTCCGTCTTCAAAACATCACCCTCAAAACAAGGGTTATCACACCCTAATAACATTCAAAGTAAATCTATAATGAAACTTTTATTATACCTGCAAGGAAAAGTGTGTCATATTTGTAAGAGAAATAATGTTGATTTTATTTCTTAAATTATTATTTGGTTTTTAATTTTTAGATAACCAGGTTAAAATGTTCATGGCTCCGTTGTTCTTGGGTCGTCGGATGCCTTGATTTACCTAGTCCGAAAGGTGTTTAAACTATAACCGTAAGACTAATGTCAACAACCAGGATTGCATCGTCAAATAAATCTTTGTAGATGAAGATTGTTGAGGTTTAAGTTGCATTCGATGATCTTTATTCCTTATGATTTTATTCAAGTTTTAATATCTTTTTGTCAGTTTTTAGGGGTTAGAAAATTTTAGGTTTTTTACGATTTATTAACTAATTTTTTATTGTGGTTTTTGTCATTTATTTTTCTTTTGTTCATTATTTTGGATCATTTATGGTTTGATTATCAATTATATCTTCTCAAACCTGGTTACATGTCAGGTTCAAGTTTAAGTATTAATGTCTTTTTAAGGTGAATTTTATGTTTATGTCGGTGATGTATTAAGTTGAATTTTTTTGTTGATGATGTCATTTGTTTTGGTTTCATATTTGATTTAGGTTTAATGTTGGTAAAACCTAGAAATAAATGTCTGTTTAGGTTCAACTTAACTAGAACCTAAAAGTTAATAGCATTTAGACACAATTTAGATAAAACCCAATAGTGATGTCTTTTGAAGTTCAATTTAGATAGAACTTAATATTGAAGATGATTTAAAGTCCAATTAAGGTAGGATTCAAAATTTGAAATGATTTAAGTTCTATGTTGATAGATGACCCGACAAGAAATTATGCAGTAAAATAAACTTCCAAAAGATGACCAAAAACTTGACCCAAGTTATAAATAGCGCCTAGTGTGCAAAATCTTGAATGATATAAAAATTAGAAAATATTTTACACACTAGGGGTATTACGCAATTATACGCATCGTTTCAAGTAATGAAGGGCTTTCTTTTAAACCCCAGTATCGATCCCAAAGAGAAGCGAGGTAAGAAACTCTTTAGGTTAATTCTAGTTTAATTCTATAAGGCTTTAAGTTGGAATGTCAATTAAAATGGTTTTTCTAATAACTATTCCTAAATGAAAATTTAATATAAAAAGATAACTTAACTGGATAAATTGGTTTAGAGAATTTTGAGATATTAAAGACTACCTTTCTTTTACAATTACCTAGATAATGTGTAGGAAAGAAATACTTAGAATTTAATGTAGTAGTGACAAAATAAGAGCATATATATCCTTTACCCTCTAGTCTAGGTCATAAAGAACATTAGCTAGTTTTTAAAGATTGGATTAGGATGTACTGTTAGTAGTAAGGGACAAAATTCTAGGCTCTCACTTCTAGTTCCCCCCCATGGGTGCCTATGAATGGGCCTACTAGTGACCTGTCACCTCCTCTTAAACAAAATTGATAGAATTTAGCCTGTCACACTAAAAACATATTCAATTTTGCGCCATTCAATGATTATCTCCCTATCTATTTGCACCTCCCTTTCAAAAAGAAATGTGATACATACAAGTTAAGAGTTTTTAGCCCACTGTCAGATCTTAAAAACTCTTTACAGTTTTTAATAAGACAAGATGCCAATTTGTGAAGTAAATTATGATTAGGGACATTATTATCACAATAATTTAATAAGAGAATATATATGCAAATCTTTATTCCTAAACATATATCTTTTTTATTACAAAATAAAAGTAAATGAAAATAATGGCTTTAGAAGTAAAAGAATTGATAGAATTATATAAAAAATAAAGTGCCAACAAAGAACATATGTCTTTAATATTCTATTAGTTTCATGCAACTATCTGTCACCTAGATGCATCTAATGGAAACAAATCATTAAATTATAATTCCTTAAAAGTTGCATTACTGCTTAGCTATTTTACTAGTTAACCAGATAATGTGAGTGCACTCAAGTTGCGAGATCACTTACAACAAATTTTAACATTACCTATTGCCCCTTAGGTTATGTAAATTAAGCGAAGGAGATATTACTCATCACAGTGAAATGAAAATAATTCTATTATAAAAATAATTTTCCTACACATTCCATTACTTCATATTAGAAGAAAATAGCGAAGAAACTTACTTATGAAGCATGGATAGAACATAACAGAAAACTTCATTTAAATCAAAGATAATCCACCAGAAAGTGTTTAGAACAATTATAAAAAAAATGAAGAACACAATACTTGGTTTTTTCCCTCTAAAAGAAAGAAAAAAATCTCTCCACCAAAGTCTCCCGCCGATCCATGTGCTACTCGTACATTCCTTACATAAATCTCTCAAAATCCCTCACCAATCTTTCCAGAAAGTGTAGAAATCAACATTTCCTAACTCACACCCAAAATCTACACACACACACACCCCTTGGACCTTATGTAAAACAACCCCAAAATAACTTTAAGATGACTCTACATAACTCCCTAAGACTCTAAAAGAACTCCCCTTGGCTTTAGAATTAATCCCTATTTATAGAGCTTCAAAAATGACCAAGGGTTGCTTCAGGCATCTCTTCAAATTTCGTCCGCATTCGTTGAATCTTCTAGAATTTAACTGTGGCTCCTAGGTGTCAGTTCTGGCTCCTAGGTGCCAGTTCTGGCTCCTAGGTGCCAGATCTTTTGTGTGAAGGGTCGTACCCCTTCACTTAAGAAATGCTTGTGAACCACCCAAAACCGTCGAATAATCGTCCATAACCATCCACAAAATGTTTCTAGCTGTGTCTGGCACGTCGGCGCCACTGTCCTGCGCCTAGGAGACATTTTCTCGTCGTTATTGGCGCCCAGGCACATGTTCTGGCGCCTAGTCGCCACCCTATGCGCAGCTTCACTGTTTTGCTCTGTTTGGCTTTGTTTCAACTCTGTTTCGCCCCATTTCAGTTGCGTTGCATTCCTAACATCTTCATCTACAAGATAAAATAAAAAAACATTTCTTCAAAGTGTAATTTTATTCAAAAATATGTGAGAAATATAAAAGAGATTAAGCATAGAATGACATATCGATATATGTTAGGACAGAATTTTCATCTTTGCTCATTTTGGCTCCAAATTGAATTGTTTTTGCCTTATTTTCTCTAAAATCTTATTTTTTATACTTAAAAAAAAATATGCAAAATACCTTCCTTTAAAGTGTATATTATTTGAAAATGTGTATAAAGTGAGCATAAAATCTACACTAAAAAATAAGTAATTTTTAGGTTGATCAATTCACCCAAACTTAAACGTTACTTATCCTCAAGTAACACTATAACATATAAAACCAAACAAGAAAATCATGTGTACGAGTTTCTTTATGAGTTTCTAAAATTTTGTTCTAGAAATGTAGTAGTCTAATTTAGAGAAAATTTTAGTAAATGAGACCAATTTTAAGTTTAGAAATCTCTTAGATGAAAGAGTATGAAAATATATGTTTCTATTTAATTCATAAATACTTATAGATTTTTCAAAATATAGCTGTTAGGCATTTTAGTTTATTTACTTAAAATTCTTTATTAAAAATAATTATACTAACTATTTTATATTTTTAAGCTTAAGATTTTCTCAACTCTTATACTTTAAAAAGCTCAGGTATGGAACCAATTTTTGATTAGGCCCTTTAATCCTCAAGCTTCTCCTTCCTTTTTCACATACTATACTTTTCTTTTCTTTTCTTTTCTTTTTTCTTTTTCTTTTCCTTTTCTTTTTCTTTTTCTCAGGCAAGGATTACTATATCTGGATAGGTCTTTAATAATTTTGTATTCCACCCTTCCTTTCCTAAAGCATAAGGTAGATATATATCTTTTACTTAGAAATATAAAAACAGTTTTGAAAATTATTTTTCAATAAAAGAAATTTAAATATTGAAAAAAAATGTCTAATCCTTCTATTTTTAAAAAAAAACAATTTTTCCTACTATATATAGTTACACAATATTTATCATTTCTTTACTAAAAAACTTTTAACTTTAAAATTTTCATCACCACTATAGATTTTAACTAAATTCTCTTACTTATTTCTATATTCCAAATTTTATTTTTCTAATATAACTTCATACACATAATTATTTTTCAATCAAAAATCAAAATTATTTATAGCATTTTTGAGAACAAATAAAATTTAAGTTTTTGAAAATTATTTTTCATTCAACCCCAAACTTTAATTTTAAAATATTTTGTAATTAATTCCATAAAATGTAGGTAGAAGAAAAATAAAAGCTGAATATACTGACTACTACAACATCTTATCAAATGTATATACATGCATAATCTTGGTAGAATGACTGCAGACTAAATCTAGCCTAAAAAATAATTGCAATAATATTAAACTAAAAAGGAAGTATAATAACTTTTAAATATATTTTTCTTCCTACCCCAAAACTTGATATTTAACATGTATAACATTCAGTAAAAAAATGTAAGCAGGAAGAAGAATACTTCAGAAATTCTATCTACCACAAATTTCTATCAGAAATATCTATAAGTATTCATTATGACAGAAAAATTTGCAATAGAAAGTAAATCTAAACTAAACCTGCTAGAATAAAATTAAACTAAAGGAAGGTCTAACAAGCAGGACAAACATTGGCATGGGAATATATATTTAAGTGTTCTTCAAATCCCTAAATTGTTGTAACACAAACATAAACACACATCATAAATGAGGTCAACTATTCCTTTAACTCATCGCATCTCACTACCTTACTTCAAATTTCTAACGGATTCACTATACTAATAAATTAGGTACTTATAAATATTTAATAGAGTCTAATCCCAAGGATATGATTATCTCAGATATGTTGGCTCTCGAGGACCAACGTCAGACATCACCTTATCCCTTTAATTTAAGCACCTCTAACTGTTATAAAGATAGTATAAGACCATCCTCATGTTACTCATTAAATATGTTCATGACTCCTACCAAATGAAAACAAGATCAGAGAAAAGAAGTAATGGAAATTAAGATGGATCCATAAGAAGTTAAAGAATCACCTCCCTCATGACACTAAAATGATCAGATTAACTACAACAATCCAAACATCAATCAAAGTGATCAATTCATAATGACGCATAAAGATCAATTCAATTTGTTAACAATACAAGGAGATCAATCCACACTAAAGCAAACACACTAAAACACTAACAAACATGACTTCAAGCATACTAAATCAAAGCACACCAATAACTATGGGTTGCCTACCATAAAGCGCGTGGTTTAACGTTATTAGCTTGATTAATGATTCCGCCTAGATCAAAATTTCCATTTAATTAATCCTTGATCAATTGCCCAATAATTTTCAAATCCAGGAATTCCTATGAAATCCTCAAATTTTATTTTTTTCCTTTCAGCTCTTCCATATCAGATTGATTTAGATCATTATTCTCCACGTTTCTTCCGAGGTCCAATATTATTCTAACAATTTGCATATTAATTTCTTCTTTAAAATTCATAAGAAATGGATCTTTATAAGGTAGTTCAAGATCTTCCAAATTTTGGAAAGAATTCTCTCTAAGTGATTCATATTTTAGATTAAATTCTACCAGTTGCTCTTCTGATTTAAGTTGTCATTGACTAGCATTGTAATCCAAATATTGTCGGCATATTTTTAGGTTATGTGTTTTGAAAAGGGGGTTGCCTAAAGAAATTATCGGCGAATTTTAGGTTTTAAATAAAATTTAAATATATATATAATTTTAGAAAGAAGCATTTGATTGTATGTTTGAAATTTTTAAGATATGAAATCAAACCGATCTCACATCCCAAACAGTTTATATAAATGAGCACTGCACCACAAACCGTGTATCTATCCCTAGGAATATATACACTGTTTAATGATGTGGCTCGATTAAATAAACTAGAAGATTTGTGACATATGTTTAGTCTGCGAACTAATTTTATAAGCCGACAAGTTCCCCTGCTTAATATAAAGGAATTAAACAGGGTTTATATTACCTGGGTTCTTAATTTTCCCTATAAGGGCAAGCCTCTATACTTAATTACATCTCAAATGTCTGAAAACATTTAAGAAAACTCTTGATAATGATCAGTGGTTTTGCTCTCAAGAATTTCAAAGTTTAAGGTTTCAAACAAATTGGATTTTGGAAATTTCTATAGGGAATAGCTCAAATTTGGAACAATTTATTTCAGGAGTCCAAAGGAAGAGAAGTAGGGGATTTCACGGACCCGAGGTGAACTTCAGTGACTTCCCGACTATCCTATGGTTTGGCTTCAATTTGAGAGAATTATTTAGTGTTTCAGTCCTACTAATTTTAATTAATTAGGACTTAGATTTGTATGACATAATCATACAAATAGCCTCGAAGATGTGAGGATTTATATCGTGCCAAACGACTACCATGGAGTCCTAAGACTGGTTAGGGCTTAATTTGCATAACTTGATTATGCTAATGCCTAACGAAAAGTTGAGGATTTATGTTGCACTAAGAGAACTACCTCGAAATCATATAGCTTTGTTATTTAATTCTGAAAAAGGTTTTGCTGTTGTAGATCCAAGTTTTGTTGACGAAGATGGCCGTGCGGCCCACTATGCTCCAATCTCCTTGTTGTTGCAGAGGTTTAGTTTTAGAAAGTGGCAATCAGAAGACGAGAGAAGTGTTTTGGTTTAGAAAAGTTGAAAATTGAGATGGCTTAGTGTTTTAATTAAAACAAATCCTAAAGTTGATTAAACAGAACCGATTAAGATCTCACGATTCTGTCATCCCGGCACCATTATTTTCATCGGATTCATTTAGTCCAAATGAATTTGCTAAACTCAACTAAATGAGTTGCACACTTTCATTTAGACCGTGGGAAATCTCCTTAGCAACACGTAGGTTACTTCATCTGAGGGATTCCCGATCATCCAACAAGATGATTTAGTTTAGTTGTAGTAGTAGTTTTGTTTTTCTGTTTGTGATTAAATTTTGAGTTGTTTTATATTTTTGAATGTTGTGGCAGTGAATTTTATCTTGTTGTGACTTTTAGTTTAGTTTTAGGTTTCAGTTTTGCGGCTATCCTAAAATTTTTAGTTTTTATGCAGGGTGACCTTGTTGTTTAGCATGCAAGAGAGGTAAAGTACAGTGCAGGTAAATAAATCGCAATAAAATAAAAGCATACCTGAAGGGTCTTCTCGTCATTCCCGGCTGCACTTAAAAAACATATCAGAACATTTATATATTTTAAGGAAAGCACCTAGGTAAAGCTAAGGGAAGGTTTTGGTTATCTACCGAAATCCTAATCCTATTGCTAGTCACCTCATATGACGTCTAGGTTCTTGTGTTTTGTTGAGGATGATTTTCTTCACCAAAGAACAATGAAGTTTCACTGTTCTTTGAAACATCCCAACAAGTTAGAGAAGTGCTCAGAATTAAATTCTGAACATCTTCTTAAACATTTTAGGGATTACTTGAAGTTCAGTTAGTTTCATTGAGGTGGTGAATCAATCTTCCTGGTTACTCTTGCTCAGTGAATTAGGATGTTTGATTATCCTATGAGTGAAGTGACATTTCACTTGAAGCTTCGTTTATGAGTTATAATAATGAAATCCTCTAGGGCTATATTAGTTTATTAAGGAATTTAACCATCTTTAATTAAAGTTGAATTGCTGATTTAAGATAATTTAATTTAAAAATTCAGTTTGGTTTTCTTTTAAGTGTTTTAAGAAAGAAGTGTTTACATTATTTAATTTCATTAAATTTTGATGATTTAAATTTGATTTGAATTAATCATATTATTTTAGGTTGGCTTTAATTGATTTGATTTTCACATTTTTAATTATGAATTGTTTAGAGATTACTTAATACTTTAAAATTGTTTCAAGTTTGTTCTTAAGTGATTTCAAATTAATTTTAATGTTTTAAATTTATTTTTAATTTGATTATTAAATCATTTAATGTCTTAAGCTTTAATTTATTTAACAAGTTATTTCCCTTTTAATTATTAATTATTAATTTTAATCATCATGTGTTTAAAATTAATTAAGAGTTGAATGTTACTGGAGTGATTCATTTAGGGATTTTAGATTAAATGATTGCAATTTTCCTAAATTATATCCCCATTTTAACAATCCAAACTTTTAATTATCTTTCGAAAATTTCAATTATTTACTTAATTATGATTCACTTTGAATATTTTTAAGATAATTAGTGGGTTTCTACCTTTTAATTTCCTAGGTTTTAATCATCTAAAAGAGAATTAAGATCAGATATTTTACCCTCCCTTTGATTAAGCCTAAGGTATTAATTAGGGTTAAAAATTCTTAATTACCTTTATGCCCTTTTAAACATATTCATTTCATAACTCACTAAATTGAACTCAAATGAACTTGGAATTTTTATGTTACCTAATTCACATGTCAATTAAGACATTGGAGAAGAAAATATGTTTTTTCTATTTTTAATATAATTTATATAATTATTTTAATAAAAATAAGGATTTTCAATGAAAATTCAACAACATAACCAAGGTAAGGTTTCTATCTTTAAAAAAATTATGGGATGTTTTTACTGACTTGAGGACCACTTGGCCCAATTTTGGTGATTTTTTAAATTATATTTAATTTATTATAATTATTTTGAATTTTGGGGTATTAATTAATTATAAAATAAAATTAATGTTGAAAAATAGATTTTTCATTTTTCTTAAGTCCCTCTAGTTCAAGGAAGCCAGAGAAACAAACTTTATATTTTTTTATTTTTCTTTGATTTATTAGAATTATTTTTGTGGGAAGATTTGAAAATTCATTTTTTAACATTAGAAATTACATTAAGCTTTTAAAATTCAATATCTTAACTTAGAGACTTAGGAAAATATTTGGTTGGTTCCTAAGTGATTAGGGAAAGAAATATGACATTTTTGTAATTTTTAATATTTTTATGATTTTTAAAATTTTTTAATTATTAAAATATTAAAAATAGTGTTAAAAATGAAAATTTCTAGAAAATTCCAATTTTAATTTTCTTGGACTCCTCTAATATCAGAGAAGCCCTAAAACCAATTTGGCTAAATTTCGAAATGTATTTTTGGTTTTATGAATTTTTTTAATTTTTAAAATAGCTATGTCACTTAATTAATTCATTTAATGGGTTAAATTAACTTCAATTGACTTGAAATTTTTATATGAGGTTCTTTGCATCCTAAGTGATAATGGAGAATTTTTTTCAAGAGATTTTAATGTGTGGTTACCCCTAATTAATTAAAGTTCAATTTTAAGTGTTTGGGCTAATTAGGGTTATTTTTAATAAATTAAACCAAACCATAATTTTCCTAGGGTCCTCTGGTTATAAGATATCTCCCCTAATTATTCTAGAATTTTCTAAGTAATATGATAATTATTAGAATTAATATACCAAAACAGACACATAAACTTGGAAATTAGATAACTCTTCATAGAGATGGCCTCTGGTCTTGGAAAATTTATGGAATGTTCCCAAGAATAGAGGCTAGAAAAGCCCTATGGTCTCATGCCATGATGAATTATGTATGCAAGTGGAGAATTAAAACATCATAGAGAGTATTTAAATCATTAAAAATCATATACTCAACAAATTAATTTAATTCTTTTTCCACATTATTCTTCTCTGTTCGTTGAGCAAGAGCGTATTTTTATTTTATT
The DNA here is from genome assembly GCA_022702705.1 of Papilionanthe hookeriana x Papilionanthe teres. NCBI lineage: Eukaryota > Viridiplantae > Streptophyta > Magnoliopsida > Asparagales > Orchidaceae > Papilionanthe > Papilionanthe hookeriana x Papilionanthe teres. The sequence goes on along the minus strand of CM040428.1, from coordinate 132,981,372 downwards.
TTTATAATTTTTTTATGCAAAGATATGATTTTTCAAAGTTTACTGAATTAGTTAAATATAAAAATCCCCTATTTTTCTACTTATCCAGCGCGACGCCAACTCAACCTCGATAGCTCTAAAGCTCCACACGGCACGCCTCCATTCGACGCCGCCTTCCACCTCAGCGCCACGCGGCTTCGCGGTCTCGTCCCTTGCTCCGGCTGGGTGCAATCTACATCGTTCATTCGATACACACACGAATGGACAACATCCATTCATCGTCCCCGAGTGCCCATGCCCAAAAACTGTCCACACTAAATCTCTAAGATCTCCCTCATTTCTCCACCAAATTTCATGGTCTTGGACTCTATGGACTCGTCTCAATAAGATGAACACATCTATATGACTATGATGCTATGAAATGGACTTAAATAAAATGGAGAATTGAAAGAATCTCTCGGGAAGGAAGAGTTCAATACCTTGGCTCTAAGAAGTGAAGCTTCAATCAGAAAGGCTCGACACATTCGTTGGAGTCCAAGGAAGCTAGGGATGAAGCATGGAGCTGTGGTGAAATGCCTACGTATGATTTCCACCAAACCCAATTTCAAGCTTTGGTCTCTAGCATAAATGGGTGGCCTGATGAGGGGGATTCCACTGGGGATCTTCTTATCTTGGTCTGGTGAAGGTATGGGTGAGTTTAATTTGGTTTATATGGAGGTTTCAGGGATGTCCTGGTTTCAGGCTTGATATTGAGCTCAGAAATTGAACTCACAGAGGAAGCTTTAGGGCTAGATTTCAGTGGGGATCAATTGCTCTAAGTTAGGAGAAGATTTTGGGATCAACTTGATAGAGTTTTGTTAAGGTCCAGTGCATCTAACCTTTTGGCCGTGGAGGTGAGGAGTTTAAATAGCCATGGCTATGGGGTTTCCCAGAGGCAATTGAAGACTGGGATCAGCTGCTCAGGGGAGGAGAAGAAGAGCCCTGATGTTTACTGAGGTTGGGACAACTCAGCAAGCTCAAATTTAAAATTTTGTCTCACATGGAGCTCTCGAGTGTGGTGATTTCAGGCGACCCAGGCGGCTGGCCGGCAGGCATGGTTCACCATCTGACTCAGTGAGGTCAGGGCTGGGGTTTGGTGAGTTCAATTGGCTTTGAACATGTGTCAAATGTTTGATTTAAATGGAATGGGGGAAGGTTTAATTTTGAACTTAATTGGGTTCAATCATGGTTTGGGGTTTGGTGCACCCCCTAAGGCTTAACTTTGGGCTGAGGGAGAATCATTTGGGTCAACTCAAAGATGGGTGGTGAAGTCTCCATCCATGGTGAGGTGGCTAAACTTGGTTAAAGTGTGACATGAATGGGGTTAAAAAGTTTAGTGAGGGATTAAGAAAGATTTTCCCTCTATCGCCATTAATGGCATGGTGAGGTGAAAAGGGCTCCTCATGGCTTGCATATGGCTTGCCGATGATTTCTTGGCTCACATTTGGCTTAGGGACTTGTATGAGAAAGGAATTTGGAATTTTGGGGTATTTCTGATGGAATTATCATGAGGCTTGATTTAGATTTATTTGATGATGAAATTGTAATTTAGGGAATGATTTTAACTAAAGGGATGACAAATAAATATGTCATGTGGGCTTTAGGATAGATTTTTGGCTTTTAAATTTGGTGAAAGATGGGCTTTTAAAATGTTTCAAGGGGATGGGCTTTTAAATTTTAAAATAAACTTTTGGATAAAAATTTGGTAAAAGGTTATGCCAAATAAGTGTTACATTTAATTTAGGAATGTGTTATGAGGGTTTTAGAAAAGATTTGGGGTCATTTGAAGTTGAATTGGGTTTGATTTGGGTCTTTTAGTAATATGGTCAAAGTGGGTCAAATTGGGCTAACATGGGTTAAAGTATGGTTAATGTTGGTTTTGTTGTGAAATTAATGTTGTAATTGGGTCTTGATTTTGGGATTTGGGCTTGTTTGGGTTCATGATCAGTTTATGCCAAATTGGGGGATTTTTGATTGAGTTAGGCTTGGGTGGAGTTTGAGTCCAGGTATTGGGTAAATTAATGTAGAGTTTTGTTTGTGGAAATGTTAGGAAAATTTCAAAACAAATTTGGGGAAAATTGGGTGACATTTGGGTTGAAATTGGGATGGATTGGGTTTGTTGGTCATTTTAGGCCTTAGAGGCTAATTTGGGATTTTTTGATCAAATTGGGTTAAATTAATAAAATTTGGGTATGTAGGAGCTCAACAAAATGAAATTGGGAATATTTGGGATTTTCTGGAATTTTTTTAGAATTGTTGGAGTTTTTTTGGATTTTTTGGTTAAAAAGGGTATTTTAGGTATTTGGAGGTTATTTGGAGGGTATTGGGGTATTTTTTGAAAAGTTTGGTATATTTGGTTATGGCTAATCAATTTGAGTGGTGGGGAGTGTTTAGGATTGATTTTAAGGAATTTGGGTAATTTGGGCTATTTTTTTGAATTTTGGGCAATTTCAAGGGAATTTGGTAGGTTTTGTGGGTTTAGGGCCACGGGGGGTCAAAATTTAAATTTAGGAAAAATGAAGATTGATTAAGTGTGAGTAAAATGAAACTATTTTGGTTGATCCATGAAGCCATATTAAGCTCACAAGAGCCATGAGAGGACTCATTTTAGGTACTCAATATGTTGTTCCTAACCCTCTTAGCCAGGAGCTTAGGGGTTGAGGTTCATCCATATGATTTTCCTACATGAGTCAGAAAGTCAAGTTGGGTAAGAGTACTTTTAGGATTTAGCATGTGTGTGAGGGTGTGGTGAGTGCAAGTTGAACCTCACCAAGACCAGGCCACCCAGGGTTGTCCTAAGGCTTGACCATCCTATAAGAACTCATCTTTAAACCTCCACATTTGACTTTTAACCTTCCTAGTGGCTTTAAGGCTTATGGTCATCTGTGTGGTTCAAGGAGAATTAAGAAGTATTTGAATTTCTAAGTGGTGGGTTCCAAGTCTAGTCTTCTAGGATAGTCAAGGAGAAGTCTTATGGCTAGATCCTAAGCACTAAGAGGAAAGAAAGACCTCACCAAAAATGAGGTCAACAAATGGACCCCCAATAGGTGTGGTATGCTAACTAAGCACACCGCGCGTATTCGCGTTGACCGAAGAGATCAATAAAACCAACACAGACTTCTATGTGACACACTTAGAACATAGTGTAGAAAATTTCTGCTGGGGAGTATCAGGTAAATCTCCAAGACAGAAGATTCCATAACTATCGCTGGGGAAAAGGGTGATGAATTTCAAAATTTCAAGAGATTGAATTTTAGATTCATTTCATTTTTATCTCAAGTTTTAATTTTGAGTTTTGAATTTAGATTCAGGTTTCCATTTTGGTTGAAATTTGATTTGAGATTGATTTCAAGATGTATTTCGCAAAAATTTTGGACTTAAGATGGAATTGGAACCTATGTTCCAACCTCGGGATTGTAAAGAGAACTGGAATTTAGGTACTAGCCTCGAGGAGAAAATCAGAAATTAAGTACCGATCGAGAAGGATGAGAATCAGAATTTAGGTACTGATCTCGAAATGAGAACTGGAAGTTAGGTACCAGCCTCGAGAGGGAGTCGGAAGTTAGGTACCGACCTCTGAAAGGGTGAGAACTGGAAGTTAGGTACCTATCTCGGAAGAGAGTCGGAACTTAGGTACCGACCTCGAAATGGGTGAGAACTGGAAGTTAGGCACCAGTCTCGGAAGAGAGTCGGAAGTTAGGTATCGACCTCAGAATTTCAGGAGTGCGCTCGGAAGAATGTGAATTTAGCAGACACCGAGATTAGGATGCCTTGTCAGTCTTATACCCAAGTCAGAGGATTAGAATGCAAAAAGTTTCTCGGAAAGAGTACGAGATTAGCGGACACGGAGATTAGGAAGCCTTGACGGTCTTATACCCAAGTCGGAGGATTCAAATGCGAAAATGTTTCTTGGAAGGATGCGGGATTGGAGGTAATTCAGAGAAGAGAATTGAAATTTGAGTATCGATCTCGAAGTGAGAACTAGAAGTTAGGTACCAGCCTCAAAAAGATGGGAATTGGAATTTAGGTACCAATCTCAAAAGTAGGTATTTGATTTGGGTTTTCAAGATTCTGTAGAAAATTTAGCGCAGAAGAGATCGGAATGAGACATGAAAGTGTTTCACATCCCGAGAGAGTTGATCAAATTTTGATTGTTTGGTGAAGGATATGAATCCATGCCATCAGAACCAAATCGAATATTTTGTGGTTCTATGTCAGTAGACATAGTCGTCCTTCTCAAAAAAGGGAAAGAAACCGCATAGAGTCGAAAGGATTTCAAGACGATGAAAAAGTTTAGAAGTTTGAAACTGAAGTTGAAGTCTTCTGTGGGGAAGAATCAACTCAAAAGAGGGCTCAAAGGAGCTTCAAATGGATTTCAGTTGAAAGATTCAAATCGACAGATTTAGATCGGAATTCAATTTGAGATTTAAATTCTTTTTTTTTTATTTTTGTGATTCAATTTCATTTTTATTTATTTAGAGTTCGTGTTCATTTGAAGTTCGTTTTGACATTCAGATTTTTAAGAAGAGTTCTTTATTCATTTTCTTTTCTTTTCGTTCTTTGTTCGAAGTTCATTTAACTTAATAGCGTTTCCGAGTCAATTTGCACAAAAGAGGTGAAAGAAAAATACGACATGGTCGTTTCCATTCCAAGTGGTTGAAAATACATCATATAACTTGATCCAAAATATGATGATATTTTCCTTGAAAATTCAGTATCCCATACAATACACATAAATCCAAAAACGGATTGTGTAAGATACTTGCAAGTTTCTTCCAAAAGCTTCTGTCAAAATCCATGTCTAAATAGTGAGATACATGGACAATAACATCACCTTCCAAGCCATCCTTGGCAGGAAATTCCATCCGGATGTACATTGGAGGTGTGTTATCTCCCATGTAGCTCACAGCTCGTAGGACCGAAGGCTCTCTAACTCTGGATCTGGTTGAAAGTGGAAAGGCATTTTGCTATCGTTCATCCTCCTAAAAGTGACAGAGATCCTCTTAACAGGCACACATGGAATCCAGTGTTTTGCAATGTATACTCCATTTCCTTTTAGCATTAAGACGGAACCTACCGGTAGAGGTATCTCCACCGACCCTCAGAATTCTCCGAGGCTTGGTATCCGAAGATCAGATCCAAACATGATGTTACACTAGTTGACAAAAGAGACTGTGCAGATAGGTCTTACAAAGTCGTGATGATCTATGTGTGGGGGTATGCAGTCGCCCTGCCTGTATATGTTAATGATCCAGCTGTTGGGTATGCAATCTGCAGGCAATACCCTCCATGTCACCATCCTTTTTACCATCTTCTTGATAATTCTTGGCATCAGATCCACCTCACTTCGATGGAGTATCCCTGGTGGATTTCACTTCCTGTCCTCGGCGATGTTGTAGCAACACCCGTTCTGGATTTTAACTCTTTCTTTTCCTTTCATCCATCTTTGAGGTTCTGAATAGGTCTTCTCACTCAAACGACCAGCTCGGCCCATCTTCAGAAGTTTGATGACACAGTCCACAATTTACTGCTGCTCATAGTCTGAGAACACATCCGTGCGCAGCTCAAGGCCTTCTAAGATGTTGATCCTCTTGCCTCAGATTCTTTCGAAATATTGAAAAGTTTTCTTTTCAACCTTCTGCAATCGCTCCAGCTCGTATTCTGGGATTATCTGCAATTGGCGAGTCTGGTAACGTACTGTGGGATGTATGGTTCAACCCCAACGCGTTCTCCTGCATGTCTCGGCTCCTCGGGGATAGTCTCTGTTAGGACATCCCCCGGGGTTTCTTTCGCAATAAGACTCTTCCAAACTGGTGCATCTGTTTGGCATCGTGGCGCTGATTCTATTTCTGCTTTCCTCGGGATTTCTTTCATCTTATCTACTGTTCTTGGAATTGATCTCCACTTTCTGGTTCTTGATGGACCGATTTCTTTGAAGTATATGTACTGACGGTAGAAACTGTCTCTTCATGTTGATCTGCTGCTAGCTTGCTCATCATCTTGTGAATGCGGCGGTTCTTATTTCTTCATTGGGTAGAAGTGAGAGTAGCTCTCCTTACCTCTTGAACTTCTGCGGGCATGATACTGACAAGCCTGCCCTCTGCTGTAGCAACCATGGACTTAACTTTATTGTCTTCTCAAGTTGCATGAGCGGCGTTTGCTTTTCTTTTCTTTCTGGTGAATTGCTGACTTGGGTCACCCAATTTCATCACTGTCTGGCCGTGGAACTCTTCCCGGTCAATCAGAGTCCAATTAGTTTCTTTGTACTGTAGCCCGACTGGTTTGAAATCAGAGTCGATCTCAGTCATGGCCCCATCATTCATCCTATTTTCATCGAGTGCTAGAGTCACGCCATTCTTATAGTTTAGAACCAACTGCTCGTTCGACATTTCCCTGCGAACAATAAGGAAAGGATCAGGGGCTGTACTAAGAAGAAGAACAATAAAAAAAGATCAATTATTAATGGAAAATTCTTATTCATTTCTTTCAAATTTTAATAAGAGTAAGAAAAGATGAGGAATGATCAGGAATGAGCTTGACTTGGAAGGAAGGATAAAAATTTTATTATTATGATTTCACATATTTTCTTTTTAGCACACATTTTTTTTGTTAATGATTTTTATCATCCATTTTTTTTATATTTTGGTTTCGGACCCAATTACAAATGATTACTCTACCCGTACTTCTAGGAATGAGACTTCATTTTTAAAGTTCATCCTTCGAAACATCAGGTTGCGTAATACTTCTTCAAATATCGTCCAATGATTGGAAGCATAAGTCATTCTCCACGGCAATTCACGAGTTGGTAAGAACCTCCAGAGTAGACTGTCTCTATCAAGAACGGCCCCTCCCAAGTTGGCTCAAATTTACCTCTTATCTTACAGTGTGCAAGAATAGGTCTCTTGAGAACTAAAACCAAGTCACCGACTTTAAATGTCCTTGGGCGGACCAGTTTATCGTGGGCCTGGATCATTTTGGCTTGATACAACTCGAGACTCTACTGTGCTTAAAGGAATTTCCCGTCCAAGCTTTCCAGTTCTTCTAGTCATAGTTTGGTGTTCTCTTCTGCAGTAATCTTATTCGCAACTGCAATTCTGAGAGAAGGAAGTTAAACTTCCAAGGGTAAGACGGCCTCATACCCGTACACTAGAGCGTAAGGTGTAGAATGAGTGGGAGTTCTGAAAGTCCTCCTGTAGGCCCATAAGGCTTCTAAAAACTTCTCGTGCCAATTTCTTTTGTTTTCGTCCAAAGTTTTCCTTAAGATTTGGACGAGAGTTTTATTAAAAGCCAAGGCCAAGCCGTTTGCTCTTGGGTAGTAGATCGTCAAATAGCTTCAATCAATCCCATGCCTTCTGACAAAACTGTTGATCTTCGTGCTTCCGAATGTGGATCTGTTATCTGAGATAATTTTGTACGGTACCCGAAACGGTAGATGATTTGATTCCTGAAGAATTGCAGCACGTGATGTGCTTTCACTTCTTTGAGCGGTATAGCTTCTGGCCATTTGGAAAAGTAATCTGTGGCTGCAAGAATAAAGCAATGTCCTCTTGAAGAAGCGGTTCTATCGGACCAACAATATTTGTGCCCCAACACTCAAACAGACACGATGCGATTGTAGCACATTTGGAGGTTGATGTAGAACCACTCCCTGCACTTGGCACTGGTGAAAACTCTTGGCAACTTTTAAGCAATCGGTCATCATCGAGGGCCTGTAATATCCTAGTCTTTTAATCTTCACTTTCATTTTCGGACCTGACTGATGAGCGCCACAAAGTCCTGAATGCACTTCTTTAACAATTTAACGAGTCTCAGACTCGCTGAGGAAACTAAGCCACATCTGGTCGAAAGATCTTCTATATAACATATTATTTATTAATGTGTATGACAGAGTTCTTTTCTTGATTTAATGGGTTAATGACTTATCGTCCGGTAGGTTTTCTGTTTGTAGGTAGTCTATTAATGGTTGATGCCAATCTTCTGTTGTTTCAACCACTGTTGCAACTGTTTCTTCTTTTTTTCTGATTTTTATATTGCATCCATGTCGAGCTGTGAGAGGAACCGTCATCCCTGAACCGACATTTCAACTGATTCACTTCGTAAGCAAGCAAATTCTATTGTAAGGCGGGCTAGAGCATCTGCAAGAGCATTTTCTCTTTTGGGAATTTTGTAGATCGTTACATTCAGAATCTGCTTTAAAAATTTCATTGCATATTAAAAGTATTGCTGGAGTCTTGGTTTCAGAATTTTGTACTGTCCTGCAACCTGTAGAATGATCAACTGAAAATCTTCGTATATGTTGATGTTTGTTATCCCCATCTGAATGGTTAACTCCAGTACAGTTATAAGGGCTTCGTATTCTGCTTCATTGTTTGTACATAGTTCTGTTAAATGGTAGGAATACCTTAGCATCCCCCGCTCCGGTGTTATAAATATTAGTCCGATTCCTCCCTTACCGGGCACTACCGTTTATAATTCTTTGTATTTCTGTGCAGAAGATGCTCCGTTGAAGTACAATTCCCAACGCTGATCATCGTGGTCTTCTAAGCTCATTATCTGTTTGTCAAGCAAGTCGTTGTTGAGAGGCGATTCTACCAGTAAAGGGTATGTTGCGAGGAAGTTTGCTAGGACTTGTCTCTTTACGGCACTAAAAGGAACGAACGTTATATCGAATTACAATAGTATCATCGACCACTTGGCAATTATACTGGAAAGCATTGGTCGGGTCATCAAATATTGCAATGGATTAAACTTCGAGATAAAGTTGACCTTGTGAGAGAGCATGTAATGCCTGAGCTTTTGAATGGTGAAGATCAGGGCCAAACAATGCTTCTCAATCGGGAGATAATTTACCTCCATCGGAATTAGACGATGACTTAAGTAGTAGATAGAATTTTCTTTCCCCTCGTCATTGACCTAAGCTAGTAGGGCTCCAAGGAAGTTGTCCAGCGCCGCGGTATAAAGTATCAACGGTCTACCCGAGACTGGGGCTACTAAGACAGGAGGTGTCATTAAATACTTCTTAATGTCCTCGAAGGACCGCTGGCATTTCTCTTCCCAAACGAATTTAGCATCCTTTTTAATTAATGCCGAGAAGGGCTGACACCTACCTAACAAATTTGAGATAAAGCGTCGATGATATGCCAATTTCCCTTGAAAGGATCATAATTGTTTCAATGTTTTGGGAGGCAACATTTCTAAGATAGCATTAATCTTCTGTGGATCAATTTCAATTCCACGATTTCGGACAACAAATCCTAAAAATTTCCCAGAGGTGACGCCGAAGGTGCATTTCAGGGGATTCATCTTAAGGTTAAATTAGTCTTAATCATTCGAAAACAATTCTTAAATCATACAAGTGATCTTCCTTTAGTTTGCTTTTGATGACCACATCATCCACGTAGCACTCGAATTGGTTGTGAATGAGATCATCAAAAATCCTCGTCATTTCTCTTTATTAAGTTGCTCCTGCATTCTTCAATCCAAAGGGCATTACTGTGTAGCAGTATATTCCGATTAGAGTTCTAAAGGCCGTGAGCTTTTCAGCTTCTGGTGCCATCTTTATCTGCTTGTATCCTGATGATCCATCTGATCGCTAAAAAATTTATTAAGAAATTCATACCTATTTTTGATGAAATTGCACTTTAAAGAAGGGTATTTTCTTTATTTTATTGCAGGAATGAAGAATTTAGGTGATAAAAGCAAAAATCATAAAAAGGAGCGAATTTGGAGCAAAATCATGCAATTTGAGCTGAGTCGCCGACGGCGAGATCGAGCCCTCCGACGGCGAGGTTACGAGAAGAAAATTCTGAAGAATTTATAACTGTCTCGCCGACGACGAGCCCGAGCCCGCTGACAGTGAGCTAGAGCGGTTTTAAGATCTTCTAGAAGCCTCGCCGACAGCGAGGTAGTTCGTCGCCGACGGCGAGCTAGTTCAAATAGTGCAGATACATTGAACCTGGACACTTTTTGAAGGGATGCTTACACACCTCTTGGTCCTTTGCTCACCTCTATATATAGAAGCCGAAACTAAGTGTTATGTGTATTATTTTGTGTATTCTAAGTGTGTTAAGTCGATTTTTGTGTCTTAGTGTGTCCTTGAGTGAGTTAGTGGGTTTTTAGTGAGTTTTACTGTACTGGAAGGAAGAGTCAAATGAACTGCGAGGAGTCTGCTTGGAGAAAATTTAAGATAAGTATTTGTATTTATTGTTTTTAACTTTAAATGAAATCCATGCTTAGTTTAGTTCTCATGCATTCTGAGTAGTTTATTAGTCTTTCTCCCTCTTTATGAAATTAAGTGACTTGATGAACTAAAAATAGAAGTATTTTTATATATTAATAAATTGTGATAATTTTTACTTAGAACTTAATTCACTTTCAAACTGGCCATTTAATTTGTTAAAATATGTTGATTATCAACTATAGTAAAAATTACATCTGATATTCGGGGAATTCAAAAGCCTTGGAAGGAGGGTGCAAATAAATAGGGAAATAATATCACTTGGGCGTAGAATTGAACATTTTAGTGTGACGGACTAAAATATTCAATTCGATCCTATTGTTTGAGAGTCGAAGTGTAGATGTTAGCCCTCGGGCGAGGGAACATGGGAGCTGCGAAGTGGCGATCGGTATCCTCCCAGCCTAGCCGCGATTCGGTAATCAAACATAGGATTAGTTAATATTCTTTACACCTAGACCAAAGGGTAAAGAATAGGAATGCTCCTATTTGTCACAATACCTTAAAATTATCTATTTAAATTCATCAATCACTTAAATTTCTAAACAAGGGGAAAGATACTTTTTCTGAATAGTTAAGACTTATTTAGCAATTAGTTTAATTTCATGCACTTTCAATACGAATTAATTTTCTACTTAGTTAAGTTACCTAATTAAAATACTTAGTTTACTTTATTGCACCAAAATTTAGAATTCCAAATTTTCGTATACTATTTTTATTATTATTATTTTAAAATTAGTTGTTATTTAATTTTCTCTTTCCCTGTGGGATCGATAACCAGGACTCCATTAGAGCCCTGTATTACTTGATACGATACGTATACTTGCGTAGCATCCACAACATAAACAATTACAATTCTATACATATAATATAGCGGGGTCAAGTTTTTGGCTTCGTTGCAACCAAATTAAAATATCATAATATAAATTTGTGGGTCAAGTTTTTGGCGCCGTTGCCAGGGAAAGTAAGAAAAATTTACTAAAGTAACAGACTATTTTAAAATAATCATAATAAATAAATTAATATTAATTCAAAAATTGTATGCACAAATTTGGAAACGAAAAATTAATACCTTACGATTCTGAATTAGAGCGTACAATTAAAAGAATTAGAAAACAAAAGAAACAAATAATAAATTTAATACAAATGGCGAATATTCCTGAAATTCAAAATATGAACCAACAAAGACCATTAAGAGATTATGCCAACCCTACATTAGATGAAATTCATTTAACTATTCAAAACCCTGATGTAGCTGCTAATTCATTTGAACTTAAACTCGCAATTATCCAAATGGTACAAAACAATCAATTTAGTGGTTCACCTATCGAAGATCCTAACTTACATCTTGCTAGTTTTCTAGAACTTTGTGCTACTTTTAAATATCAAGGAGTATCCGACGATGTTATAAGACTTAGACTTTTTCCTTTTTCATTAAGGGATAAGGCTAAAATGTGGTTAATTCGTTAGCACTCGGAGCTATTAAAACTTGGGGAGAATTATCACAAAAATTTCTATCCAAATATTTTCCACCATCTAAAACTCGCTAAGTTTAGAAATGATATAACTTCTTTTTATCGGATAGATGGAGAATCAATATATGAATTATGGGAGAGATTTAAGGAACTTCTTAGGAAATGCCCACATCATGCGCTACCGTATCGGTCGATTATTCAAACCTTTTATAATGGATTTGTAGGATCTTTAAGATCAATCATCGATGCTCGTCTTCGGAGGTTCATTAATGTCTAAACCATTTGATGAAGCTTACGCACTAATCGAAGAAATGGCAACAAATAATTTCCAATGGCTCATCGATAGAGTAAATCCGAAAAAGATAGCCAGCATTCATGAAAACGATGCAATATCTATGTTAGCTTCTCAAATTGCTGCTATATCTAAGAAATTAGATCATTTTGGAATGAACTACTCTCCTACTTTAGAAGAAAACTCATCTGGACAAATCATAGAATCTCAATCTAATTATGAAACTTTAAATGATATTAATAATAGAACTAATAACCCTTATTCAAATTATTATAATCCTGGTTGGAAAACTCATCCAAATTTTAATTGGAATAGCACATCTAATCAACTATGGATGAATCAACCTAATCAAGCAAATCCAAACTATAAACCTAATTACCCACCTGGATTTAATAACAATAACCCTCAATTCAAAGATAAGAAATTATCTATAGATGAATTAATTTTGAATATGGGTCATCAACTACAAAATCAAGGAAATCAATTACAAATTCAAGAAAATCAATTACAAATTCAAGGAACATCTATTAAAAATATTGAAACTCAACATGGACATATTGCTACTGCGCTAAATAATAGAATACCTGGAACTTTTCCTAGTAATGTAGAAATAAATCCTACAGATCAAGGAGGGGATGATATAGTTTGGGACTTTGATGCTGAAGATTAGGACTTTATGTATTTTATTTGTTTGATGTAAGTTATTTTGAGGATTGTATATGTTTGTAATATTCAATACTTTATATTTTGAAACATTGGATGTTAGTTAGATTAATCCGTTGATTGTTATAGTAGTTAGTTTTTGTTTTGTGTTAGTTAATTGCATTTGTTTTTATAGGATGTTATTTTTCTTTAATATGTTTTTATTTTATTTTGTATTGTTTTAAGTTTTCAAAATTGTTAATCTGTTAGTTCAATTGTTTTTAATATGTAGTAATTCGTATGTGTAGTGTCGAGTTATTTTAATTGTTGTGTTTAATACTTATCTTAGATTTTATCCCAGCATTTTCTTTAAATAGTTATATATATATGGAGAATACTAACAGTACAGGTTCAATGAAAAATGAAAAAGCCTGCAAAAATTTCAAAGAAAAAAAAAAAAAGAAAAGAAATACCTAAACTTCAAAAGGTATGATTTATTTACTTTCCCTTTTTCATTATTTAGAATAGATATAAAAATTTAAGTTTGGGGGGAGAGTAAAATACAAATTTAGTTATTAACTTGTTCTCAATTTCTATTTTCAAATTATTATAAAAATGATTTTTATAGCAAATTTTTCAATTTGATTTAATATGAATTATTTTATTTAATTATTATAAAAGGTTAAATGAAATATTTCTAGTACTTTAATTAATTAAATAGAATAAAATATTTGGTTAAAGGGAATAAGAATATAGTAAACTATTTTTAGTAAGGAAAACTATATTCTAAAATTAAAATTCTTAAGTATTCAAGTGAAAAAGAAAAAGATTGAAAATCAATGAAGTAAAAACTATGAAGTATATATAAGCTAAGAAATATTCCTAAGTTTCAAATTTAGGAAGATGAAAATGAAGTTCAAAATTATTAACAGGCTCTCCAGATACAATAATCCTCATTAGAAAAAAAAAAGAAATTTATTTTATGTTATTTTAATTTGGTTGCAACGAAGCCAAAAACTTGACCCACAAATTTATATTATGATATTTTTAATTTGATTGCAACGAAGCCAAAAACTTGACCCCGCTATATTATATGTATAGAATTGTAATTGTTTATGTTGTGGATGCTACACAAGTATACGTATCGTATCAAGTAATACAGGGCTCTAGTGGAGTCTCGGTTATCGATCCCACGGGGAAAGAGAAAATTAAATAACAACTAATTTTAAAATAATAATAATAATAATAGTATACGAAAATTTGGAATTCTAAATTTAAGTGCAATAAAGTAAACTAAGTATTTTAATTAGGTAACTTAACTAAGTGGAATATTAATACGTATTGAAAGTGCAGGAAATTAAACTAATTGCTAAATAAGTCTTAACTATTCAGAAAAAGTATCTTTCCCCTTGTTTAGAAATTTAAGTGATTGATGAATTTAAATAGATAATTTTAAGGTATTGTGACAAATAGGAGCATTCCTATTCTTTACCCTTTGGTCCAGGTGTAAAGAATATTGACTAATCCTATGTTTGATTACCGAATCCGCGACTAGGTCGGGAGGATACCGACCGCCACTTCGAGCTCCTACGTTCCCCTCGCCCGAGGGCTAACATCTACACTTCGGCTCTCAAACAATAGGACCGAATTGAATATTTTAGTCCGTCACACTAAAATGTTCAATTCTACGCCCAAAGTGATATTATTTCCCTATTTATTTGCACCCTCCTTCCAAGGCTTTTGAATTCCCGAATATCGGATGTAATTTTTACTATAGTTGATAATCAACATATTTTAACAAATCAAATGGCCAGTTTGAAATTGAATTAAGTTCTAAGTAAAAATTATCACAATTTATTAATATATAAAAATACTTCTATTTTTAGTTCATCAAGTCACTTAATTTCATAAACAGGGAGAAAGACTAATAAACTACTCAGAATGCATGGGAACTAAACTAAGCATGGATTTCATTTAAAGTTAAAAACAATAAATACAAATACTTATCTTAATTTTTCTCCAAGAAGACACCTCGCTGTTCCTTTGACTCTTCCTTCCAGTACAGCAAAACTCACTAAAAACTCACTAACTCACTCAAGGACACACTAAGACACAAAACTCGACTTAACACACTTAGAATACACAAAATAATACACATAACACTTAATTTCGGCTTCTATATATAGAGGTGAGCAAAAGACCAAGAGGTGAGTAAGGATCCCTTCAAAAAGTGTCCAGGTTCAATGTATCTGAACTATTTGAACTAGCTCGCCGTCGGCGACGAACTACCTCACTGTCGGCGAGGCTTCTAGAAGATCTTCAAACCGCTCTAGCTCGCTGTCAGCGAGATATTTATAAATTCTTCAGAATTTTCTTCTCGTAACCTCGCCGTCGGCGGGCTCGATCTCGCCGTCGGCGACTCAGCTCAAATTGCATGATTTTGCTTCAAATTCGTTCCTTTTTATGATTTTTGCTTTTATCACCTAAATTCTTCATTCCTGCAATAAAATAAAGAAAATATCCTTCTTTAAAGTGCAATTTCATCAAAAATAGGTATGAATTTCTTAAAAAATTTTTCAGCGATCAAAATCCCCCAAACTTACTTTTTACGTGTCCTCAAGTAATTTTAGTACTACATAAAAATAATGAGTTTTATAATAATATTTTTCAATTTAAATAACTATAAATTAGATTAATTAATATCATAATAAAGTTAAAAAATAATTCATGTAATTTAATTAATCTTATAGAAATAAATTATTTAGTCATCAGGTCTAAGATTTCTAGCTTACTATTCATTTCAGGAATGACTACATTTAAAAGAATAACTACTTAAGATATTCATATGATAAGAAATTCAAGAAAATACTATTAGGTAAAATTCTAATCCATAAACATAAGTTTGGAAATATCTAAGTTTTCCCTTTAGGTTAAATCAAATGAAGCCAATTTTTGATAAGACATCTCCTCAAGCTTCTCCTCATTTTTCTTTTCTTCTTTTCTTTTTTTTTTCTTTTTTTTTTCTAATGAGGATTACTGTATCTGTAGAGCCTGTTAATAATTTTGAACTTCATTTTCATCTTCCTAAATTTGAAACTTAGGAATATTTCTTAGCTTATATATACTTCATAGTTTTTACTTCATTGATTTTCAATCTTTTTCTTTTTCACTTGAATACTTAAGAATTTTAATTTTAGAATATAGTTTTCCTTACTAAAAATAGTTTACTATATTCTTATTCCCTTTAACCAAATATTTTATTCTATTTAATTAATTAAAGTACTAGAAATATTTCATTTAACGTTTTATAATAATTAAATAAAATAATTCATATTAAATAAAATTGAAAAATTTGCTATAAAAATCATTTTTATAATAATTTGAAAATAGAAATTGAGAACAAGTTAATAACTAAATTTGTATTTTACTCTCCCCCCCAAACATAAATTTTTATATCTATTCTAAATAATGAAAAAGGGAAAGTAAATAAATCATACCTTTTGAAGTTTAGGTATTTTTTTTCTTTGAAATTTTGCAGGCTTTTTCATTTTTCATTGAACCTGTACTGTTAGTATTCTCCATATATATATAACTATTTAAAGAAAATGCAGGGATAAAATCTAAAATAAGTATTAAACACAACAATTAAAATAACTCTACACTACACATATGAATTACTACATATTAAAAACAATTGAACTAACAGATTAACAATTTTGAAAACTTAAAACAATACAAAATAAAATAAAAACATATTAAAGAAAAACTAACATCCTATAAAAACAAATGCAATTAACTAACATAAAAACAAAAACTAACTACTATAACAATCCAAGCAGATTAATCTAACTAACATCCAATGTTTCAAAATATAAAGTACTGAATATTACAAACATATACAGTCCTCAAAATAACTTACATCAAACAAATAAAATACATAAAGTCCTAATCTTCGACATCAAAGTCCCAAACTATATCATCCCTCCTTGATCCGTAAGTTGCTTGAGAAGACTGAGCAGAGTGATACTGAGTGTACCTGGGGCATTCTGGAAAGACAACATCTAAATCTCCACTCCTATAACGACGTTCAGCTTCATAATATGCAATCTCGTATTCCAAATGTCACTGGAGGTATTCACTATCATAATCATGTCTCCTCTCTAGATTATCAATCCTTTGATCAAAATGATCAAACCTTCTCCCCATGGTCTCTCCAAACTGCTCAAAACTCCTACTATGCATAGTCAATTCATTCATCGGATCTTGTAGGGTAGGGGTGGTAGGCTCGGGAGGTCCATAGCCTAGTAGAGGGTATATCTCTACTTGATTGAGTAAAATAACTTTTTACTCCTGATCTCCACCCTTCATGGGACTCATACTTCTTAATGTTAGCAACTGTAAGTGGTTTCATAGGTTCCACCCATTCTTCATCATCTCTAGGCTCAACTCCAGAGAGTTGGCAGAGTGCAAAAATCAATCCAGGGTGGCCCAATCCAGCTCCACTCTCATTTCGAGGAGTGGCCAGGATGTTCTGATAAATAACTCTCCCGATGTTGATGCTTCTGTTATTTTGAATGCAGAAATTCAGAATTGCTCTATCTCGTGTTACCTCACTGTGGTGATATGTGGGTAACAGAGTAGAACAAATAAAGTAATGCCAGGCTTTGGAGACTGCATTTAATTTGGAAAGAGGAAAATTCACTCTTTCCTGTCGCTTAATTTTCCATACTCCGGTCCCATCGGTGAGAAAGTTAATGACTTCCTCCAGGTGGTCCTTCCATCGTTCCAAAAGTTTCATACTCGCTAAAGTGTGAGTCATGAACTTCATAGAACGCGTTAATTCTTGCAGCATTGAAATCTACAAAAAATCCTCGTACCTTTACTAGTGCATCTTCAGCGGCAGTCAAATTGGCATAAAATTCTTTCACCACTTCTACAGCTGCTCTATACTGAACATAACAGAAATTTTCCCAGCCTCGTTCCTTTATAATCCACTCTACTTCTCCTCACGGATTTTTGAATACCCGATCCGCAATGTACTTTCTTCCTTGTATATTTTCAAAATATTTTGCATGTGCTCGTGCATTGATGAATCGGTTTTCGTCGAACTCTACTCGACGTTTTTGTCGTGGAGCCATTCGATCGATCTGTGAAAATCATGAAAATTTTCACTAAACTTAAAAATAATCCTAAGAAGGCTTCCTACAACATTTGTAAGCAATTTAAATCAAATTCCATGGATTTCCACCGAATATTTCTTCCACATTTTGATTTTTCCCAAAATTTGCAATGTGGTGAAAATACATGGTGAAAATCAAAAATTTTTGCATAGGAGTGAAGCTCTTACCAAGAGAAGATGAAATCCGGTGTTTTTGAGTGATGAAATCGCTTCAAATCAAAGATCTCTCAAGCCCTAGGTTGGTTTTTGCGAAAATTGGAGGTTGGGGATGATGAATAGTGTTTTTGACCGGTCAATTAAAGTATTTTTTGTGACCTAGCTGTCATCGAGATTTATCTCACCGTCGGCGAGCTAATATTTTTTAGAACCAAAAACTTTCAGGAAAAATCTGCTGTCGGCGAGAAATTCTTCGCTGTCAGCGAGATCGATCTCGCTGTCGGCGGGATTTTTCTCGCTGTCGGCGAGATTCCAAAATTTTAAAATTTTTGAAATTTCGTCACTCATTTTCGTCCTTGATTTTTCTTATATTATATTTCCGATCATATCATTTATTACTTTAATATGAAGATTAGCTACCTAAACACAAACAAATTCACACAACACAACAAATTAACTTTAATATTGAAATCCATGAGACATACAAACGAACATAATTTAAAACTCTATAATCAAACTTCAAACTTCAATCCTTACTACTAATCAGCATCGCAAACCAATCCACGACACTAAATGCTGATAAAAAACTATGACGCATATCTCAATTAAGTTTGAGATATTCAAATCATCACTCCACACATAATAAAATCTAAATCAAATCAAATAACATAAACATAAACATACTATGGAAATCTTTACTACTACTCTTCAATGTCAGAATCTTCATCTTCTTTGATATTTCCTATATGATGATGATGCACAAATAAGTTATAGAAAGGCCTGAAGGGAAATTCCAAAGCAGATTCTTCAGTATTCCAACCCTTCTGTCTCAGTAAATGAAGAAAGCTAGCTTCCAAGTGTCCAGAATGATCTAAGTGTTCCTTCATCCTCCAGTCAATGTGATCAAATAAATCGGATATATTGTCGATTAAATCTCTCACATTACGTAGTTCTTTCTCCATTCCATTAATTTTCTTCATAAGTAACTCTGTTTTATCCGAAATAGGCCTTGTTATAGGATTATTCGATGAAACTCTATCGGAGATAAATGTAATGTCTTCATTATTGTCCAAAGTAGGGAACATATCCGTAGGATCGAGCGGCTTCCAAGGTAACGGAACCTTTTACCAAGCTTCATAAGAAACCCGATACCGATCGCATAATGCAAAAATAGTAGATGGGTGTCCTAGTACGTGAACCGACCCATGCACGATTAAACCCATCGGACTTAACAATTATTGATCCCACATCAATAGGCAATCCAATTTGAATACAATAATTCAATATAGCGCATTCTTTCGAGACATTGTTTACCCTCATAGTAGGTAACAATTTAGATGAGATGAAAAAGTGCCAGTGCTTTGAGACAGAATTCAAAAGTGATGTAGAAAAACTAACATACCCGGCTTCACGCATTTCCCAATCTTCCGTTTCATCAGTCAGATATCGAAATATCTCATTCATATTATATCGAGAAGGCACAAAATTTGAATAGTGACATACCGGGGTGTTTTCTATAGAGAATAACTCATTTACTCTTGATGGAGTAAACGTCACCCATCTTCCTCGGACGTAGATATTCCCATTGTTGATCGCATGTAAGTTAGAGTAGAACTCTTTCACAACCGGAATAACAACAACAGACGTCGTGTAACAAAATACCTCCCAGTGCCGCTGTGCAATCATTTCTTTTATCTTCGTTGTGGAATTCTCTAATCCTCGATTGACAAATCCCCGTTCCTTGATAACTCTTTTCTTTACCAAAACCTTGTTGAAGATCCGTCGCGCTTCCGCACTCACAAATTTTCTCCGATTAAACACTCCGGATTTAGAAGAATCTAAGAATTTGGAGGCCATTATGGTGAATGGAATGAATTCTAGTGAAGAAAGCGGACTTAGAATGGTTTAAGAATGGGTTTTCACAAAGGAATTGGTGTTGAAACCGTCCAGATCAGCATTTAAAGTATATATAACTCATTTTTATAACTTCCTCGCTGTCGGCGGGAGGTTTCTCGCCGTCGGCGACTTAGTTATAAAAACAGCCTTTCAGGTTCTCGCTGTCGGCGGGCTCGTTTCTCGCTGTCGGCGAGCTTATAAATAAACTGAATTAAATTAGGCGCGAACCTCGCTGTCGGCGAGTATCGACCTCGCCGTCGGCGAGATTTCAAAATAATGTCCAATTTCGCTCTAAATCGAATAATTTCTTTTCTCATCATAATGGTTCGAATATGTGATGATTCATAATAATAATTGAGTAGTAAAGTTTCAATAATATAAACTAACTATTAAGATACAATAAAAATAGATAACTAATATGGGTTGCCTCCCATAAAGTGCTTGGTTTAACGTCGTCATCCCGACCTAATTTCAATTATTAATCAGGTCGACTAAGCATTAAAACCTCTTTATAGTTAGGTCTTATACCTTCGAAATATGGTTTTAATCTATGTCCATTAACTTTAAATTTATGTCCGAGTTTTTGGATCTTCGATTTCTATAGTTCCGTATGAAAATTTTGAGTTATGGTGAAAGGTCCTAACCATCGAGACTTCAATTTTCCAGAAATAATTTCAATCTAGTATTATATAGCAAAACTTCCTGTCCTGGTTCAAAATTTCTCTGATTAATCTTCCGATCATGCCATAATTTCATCTTTTCTTTATAAATCCGATCATTATCATACGATTCATTTCTTAATTCTTCCAATTCATTTAATTGAAGCATTCTTTTCTCACCAGCTTCCTTCATATTATAATTAAATTCTTTAATCGCCCAATATGCTTTATGTTCTAATTCAACTGGTAAGTGGCATGTTTTTCCATATATAAGCCGTATGGAGTCATTCCAATCGGAGTTTTATAAGCAGATTCTATAAGCCCATAATGCGATTGTCTAATCTAATAGTACCAATCAAACCTATTTGGGTTTACTGATTTTTCTAAAATACGTTTAATCTCACGATTGGATACTTCAGCTAATCCGCTAGTCTGTGGATGATAAGCAGTGGATATCTTATGAGTAATATTGTATTTTTCTACTAGTTTGTGAATGTATTTATTTCTTAAATGAGTTCCTCCGTCAGTGATAATCACTCTCGGCATACCAAATCTAGTAAAAATATTTTTCATCAGAAATTTTGAAACACTCTTAGCATCACACCTAGGTAAAGCTTATGCCTCAATCCATTTGGAAACATAATCAACAGCTACTAATATATATGAGTTTCCAAACGAAGGAATAAAAGGTCCCATAAAATCTAATCCCCAAACATAAAAAATTTCAACTTCTAATATAAAGTTTAGAGGCATTTCGTTTCTTCTAGATATATTTCCTACTCTTTGGCATTTATCGCAAGTTTTAATATATCCGTATACATCTCTAAATAGAGTAGGCCAGTAAAATCCAAATTGTAGAATCTTATAAGCAGTTTTATCAGTCCCAAAATGTCCTCCAAAATTAGAATCATGACATTTTTGAATAATTGGTTCAGTTTCTTCATAAGGTACACATCTTCTAATAATTAAATCCTTACATTGCTTATATAAATATGGTTCATCCCAAAAATAGGTTTTCGTATCATGGATGAATTTTTTTTGTTGTTGCAAAGTTAGCATAGGTGGTAAAATATTACTAACTATATAGTTTACTATATCAGCATACCATGGTATTTTCCACTCATTGATAGTATATAGTTGTTCATCAGGAAAACTGTCTATAATTTCATTTTCAATATCAGATAATTCATGATTTTCTAATCTTAATAAAAGATCCGCAATTTGGTTATCAGTTTCTTTCTTATTAACGATCTCAAAATCAAATTCTTGCATTAATAGCATCCATCTAATTAATCTTGGTTTGGAATCTTTCTTTTGCATTAAATATTTGATAGCGAGAATGATCAGTATGCACGATACATTTTGTTCCAATCGGATAAGGTCTAAATTTATTAAAACCATATACTACCGCTAATAATTCTCTTTCACGTAATCGTATAATTTATTTCAAGCATCATTTAGAGTTTTACTAAGCATAGTATATAACTTTAAAAATCTTTTCATATCTTTGCCTAAGAATCGCTCCTACGGCATAATCACTAGCATCACACATAAGCTCAAATGGTTTCTCCCAGTTAGGTGAAACTATTATAGGTGCTGTAATTAATTTTTCTTTTAAGAGGTCAAAAGCATTCAGGCGTTCGATTGTAAATTCAAATTTCTTGTCCTTTTCGAGAAGTTGGCATAGAGGTTTAGTAATTTTTGAAAAATCTTTTATATAGCGTCTGTAGAATCCAGCATGTCCGAGAAACTTCTTACCCCTTTTACCGTAGTTGGAGGTGGTAATTTAGCTATAACTTGAATTTTTGCAGGGTCCGCTTCCATGCCTTTTTCCAAAATTTTATGCCTCTAATACAATGCCGCCAAGTAACCATAAATTGACATTTTTCCCAATTTAGAACTAAATTTATTTTCTCACATACTTCTAATACTTTTTCAAGATGAGTTAAGCATGTGTCAAATGATGTTCCAAATACAGAAAAATCATCCATAAATACTTCTATTCCATTGTCAATTAACTTACTAAATATAGACATCATACATCTCTGGAATGTTGCTGGTGCATTACATAATCCAAAAGGCATTCTTCGAAAAGTGAAAGTTCCATAAGGACTAGTAAATGTAGTTTTCTCTTGATCCTCAGGAGAAATTTGTATTTGATGATAACCGGTGTATCCATCTAGAAAACAAAAATACTTATGTCCAGCTAATCTATCTAACATCTGGTCTAGAAATGGTAAAGGGAAGTGATCTTTCCTGGTGGCGGTATTTAATTTCCTATAATCAATACATATACGCCAACCAATAACTTGTCTTATAGGAATAAGATCGTTATTTTCATTGACAGTTTAATCTCCTTTGGTGATCTGCTTTAGGTTTATGTTCATCATCTAAAATAATTCTATGCATACAGATTGAAGGACTAATTCCTTTAATATCTGCTAAAGTCCAACCAAAAGTTTTCTTATATTTTTTTAAAGTTTCTAAAAGTTTTTGTTCTTGAGATTCGTTTAATGCGGATGAAATAATAACTGGTAAAGTTGAAGAATTACCTAAATAAGCATATTTCAAATTATCGAGTAATATTTTTAGCTCAAGTTCAGGAGGTTTAATAATTGATGGAACTATATTCTTGTCAGTGTTTTCAGTATTATCCAAAAATTCAAATCGTTCCTGAATATAATCTAGTTCTTCATTATTATCTTCAATTAATTCTGTGTTTTCTTTTTCTAATTTGTCTTCGTAATATTCCTTCAAATGTTCTTGTTGTAAATGTTCAAGTATTTCCATCCGAAAACATTCATCATCTTTTTCTATCGCAGGATATTTCATTGATTTTGCAATATTAAAGGTAACTTTTTGGTCATTTACTCTCGTAGTTAATTCTTCTTTCTGAACATCAATCATAGCTTTTCCAGTAGCTAAAAATGGTCTTCCTAAAATGATAGGAATTTCTTTATCTTCCTCCATATCTAAAATTATAAAATCTACTGGGAAGATAAATTTATCCACTTTTACTAACACATCTTCAATAACTCCCTTAGGATAGGTAACCGAAGGATCAGCTAATTGAAGGGTTACTGAAGTAGGTGTAATTTTTCCTAATCCTAATCTCTTAAAAATCGATAGAGGCATTAGATTGATGCTTGCTCCTAAGTCACACAAAGCTTTTCCATAAAATTTTTCTCCTATAGCACGAGTATAGTGAAACTACCGGGATCTTTCAATTTTTCGGAAGCTTCTTCGAATAATAGCACTACACTCTTCACTAAGTGCGATTGTTTAATTATCGGTGAATTTTCTTTTCTTATTTAGAATATCTTTCATAAATTTTACATAATTTGGCATCTGATCTAAAGCTTCGACAAAAGGTATATTGATTGTTAATTTCTTTAGTATTTCAAGGAATTTAGCAAATTGTTTATCTTTTTTATGTTGAGCTAGTCGTTGAGGAAATGGTTGTGGAGGTATTTCAACAGAAATTTTCATAGGTATTAAAGGATGTTCCAAGTTTGAATTTTGTTGAATTGTTTCCTTTTCAATTTCCACTTCCTCATTTTGGCTTTTAAGTTCTTTTTGAATTTGAGGTTCTAATTCTTTTCCACTCCTTAGTTGTATTGCTTTAATTTATTCTTTTCCTTGATCTTTAGGATTTATTTCTACATTACTAGGAAAAGTTCCAGGTATTCTATTATTTAGCGCAGTAGCAATATGTCCAAGTTGAGTTTCAATATTTTTAATAGATGTTCCTTGAATTTGTAATTGAGTTCCTTGAATTTGTAGTTGATTTCCTTGATTTTGTAGTTGATGACCCATATTCAAAATTAATTCATCCATAGATAATTTCTTATCTTTGAATTGAGGGTTATTGTTATTAAATCCAAGTGGGTAATTAGGTTTATAGTTTGGATTTGCTTGATTAGGTTGATTCATCCATTGTTGATTAGATGTGTTATTCCAATTAAAATTTGGATGAGTTTTCCAACCAGGATTATAGTAATTTGAATAAGGATTATTAGTTCTATTATTAATAGCATTTAAAGTTTCATAATTAGATTGAGATTCTATGATTTGTCCAGATGAGTTTTCTTCTAAAGTAGGAGAGTAGTTCATTCCAAAATGATCTAATTTCTTAGATATAGCAGACAATTTGAGAAGCTAACATAGATATTGCATCGTTTTCATGAATGCTGGCTATCTTTTTCGGATTTACTCTATCAGCGAGCCATTGGAAATTATTTGTTGTCATTTCTTCGATTAGTGCGTAAGCTTCATCAAATGGTTTAGACATTAATGAACCTCCACAGTGATAGCATCGATGATTGATCTTAAAGATCCTACTAATCCATTATAAAAGGTTTGAATAATCAGCCAATCTGGTAGCGCATGATGTGGCCATTTCCTAAGAAGTTCCTTAAATCTCTCCCAAGATTCATATATTGATTCTCCATCTATCTGACAAAAAGAAGTTATATCATTTCTAAACTTAGCAGTTTTAGATGGTGGAAAATATTTGGATAGAAATTTTTGTGATAATTCTCCCCAAGTTTTAATAGATCGATGTGCTAACGAATTCAACCACATTTTAGCTTTATCCCTTAATGAAAAAGGAAAAAGTCTAAGTCTTATAAAGCATCGTCGGATACTCCTCGATATTTAAAAGTAGCACAAAGTTTTAGAAAACTAGCAAGATGTAAGTTAGGATCTTCGATAGGTGAACCACTAAATTGATTGTTTTGTACCATTTGGATAATTGCAGTGTTTAAGTTCAAATGAATTAGCAGCTACATCAGGGTTTTGAATAGTTAAATGAATTTCATCTGATGTAGGGTTGGCATAATCTCTTAATGGTCTTTGTTGGTTCATATTTTGAATTTCAGGAATATTCGCCATTTGTGTTAAATTTATTATTTGTTTCTTTTGTTTTCTAATTCTTTTAATTGTACACTCTAATTCAGAATCGTAAGGTATTAATTTCTCGTTTCCAAATTTGTGCATATAATTTTTGAATTAATATTAATTTATTTATTATGATTATTTTAAAATAGTCCGTTACTTTGGTAAATTTTTCTTACTATCCCCGGCAACGGAGCCAAAAACTTGGTCCGCAAATTTATATTATGATATTTTAATTTGGTTGCAACGAAGCCAAAAACTTGACCCCGCTATATTATATGTATAGAATTGTAATTGTTTATGTTGTGGATGCTACGCAAGTATACGTATCGTATCAAGTAATACAGGGCTCTAGTGGAGTCCTGGTTATCGATCCCACAGGGAAAGAGAAAATTAAATAACAACTAATTTTAAAATAATAATAATAATAATAATAGTATACGAAAATTTGGAATTCTAAATTTAAGTGCAATAAAGTAAACTAAGTATTTTAATTAGGTAACTTAACTAAGTAGAAAATTAATACGTATTGAAAGTGCAGGAAATTAAACTAATTGCTAAATAAGCCTAAACTTTTCAGAAAAAGTACCTTTCCCCTTGTTTAGAAATTTAAGTGATTGATGAATTTAAATAGATAATTTTAAGGTATTGTGACAAATAGGAGCATTCCTATTCTTTACCCTTTGGTCCAGGTGTAAAGAATATTGACTAATCCTATGTTTGATTACTGAATCTGCGACTAGGCTGGGAGGATACCGATCGCCACTTCGAGCTCCTACGTTCCCCTCGCCCGAGGGCTAACATCTACACTTCGACTCTCAAACAATAGGACCGAATTGAATATTTTAGTCTGTCACACTAAAATGTTCAATTCTACGCCCAATGATATTATTTCCCTATTTATTTGCACCCTCCTTCCAAGGCTTTTGAATTCCCCGAATATCAGATGTAATTTTTACTATAGTTGATAATCAACATATTTTAACAAATCAAATGGCCAGTTTGAAATTGAATTAAGTTCTAAGTAAAAATTATCACAATTTATTAATATATAAAAATACTTCTATTTTTAGTTCATCAAGTCACTTAATTTCATAAACGAGGAGAAAGACTAATAAACTACTCGTAATGCATGGGAACTAAACTAAGCATGGATTTCATTTAAAGTTAAAAACAATAAATACAAATACTTATCTTAATTTTTCTCCAAGAAGACACCTCGTCGTTTCTTTGACTCTTCCTTCCAGTACAGCAAAACTCACTAAAAACTCACTAACTCACTCAAGGACACACTAAGACACAAAACTCGACTTAACACACTTAGAATACACAAAATAATACACATAACACTTAATTTCGGCTTCTATATATAGAGGTGAGCAAAAGACCAAGAGGTGAGTAAGGATCCCTTCAAAAAGTGTCCGAGTTCAATGTATCCGAACTATTTGAACTAGCTCGCCGTCGGCGACGAACTACCTCACTGTCGGCGAGGCTTCTAGAAGATCTTCAAACCGCTCTAGCTCGCTGTCAGTGGGCTCGGGCTCGCTGTCAGTGAGACAGTTATAAATTCTTCAGAATTTTCTTCTCGTAACCTCGCCGTCGGCGGGCTCAATCTCGCCGTCGGCGACTCAGCTCAAATTGCATGATTTTGCTCCAAATTCGCTCCTTTTTATGATTTTTGATTTTATCACCTAAATTCTTCATTCCTGTAATAAAATAAAGAAAATACCTTCTTTAAAGTGCAATTTCATCAAAAATAGGTATGAATTTCTTAATAAATTTTTCAGCGATCACCATCCATGAAAGAGAAGACTTCATGTGTCGAAGCGATGTCGATCATCAATTCTGGAATTGGTAGCGAGATCTCATCCTTCGAGCATGCTTTATTCAAATCTCTGAAATCCACGCAGATTTTGATCTGACCATTCTTCTTTCTGACTGGTACCACATTGGCTAAACAAGTTGGATATTGCTATTCACGGACAAATTTAGCATCTATTAGCCTCTTAACTTCAGCTATTACTTGTTGTTCAATCTCTGGCGCATTCTTCGGGAGCTTGTCCGGCCGGAACGAGCAGTGTGATCCACTCCTAGCTTATGAACCGCAACTTCTGGAGCTGATCCTGGCATTTCGTCATAACTCTAAGCAAAACAGTCCTTGAATTCCATTAATAGCTTGATCATTTCTTTGGACTCTTCTTTATTGAGTAAGGAGCTAACAATGGTCGGCCTAGGCTCTTCGCTAGTACCTAATTTAACTTCCATTAACTCGTCTATTGTAGATTTAATTTCTTCTTCAAATTCTGGCGGAGCGTCTCCGATTGGTAGATCCTCGAGATCATCTGAAGCTTCTAGGTAGTCTTCATTAGGCTCGCAAGTGACAACCAAGCAAAATCCTGTATCATCAACTGATCCTACTGTACCGAATCCAAGACCAAGCTTAGAATTGGGAGGTCGACTGGCATTATTCCATAATTTTCCAAAGCGCTGTGATTGACCATTTGACTACTATTTAGGTAAGACGCCACGTTGAATTAAATTTTGAACATAGGGAGAGTACCACTCAAAATGTAATTCCATTAATTCAGATGAAGTAAAATCTTCAAATTGTACATCATTTTCAATTTTGGAAGAAGAAGCACCACGGTAAAACTTGATGGCTTAGCACCGCCACCATGCACTTCTTTGACCACCATACCCTCGACCTTGTTAGGATAGATTGGGGTCAGGGTCATGGTATGTACATTGTGGTTAATCTTCTCGTACATTGACTTGTATTCTTCATTCTTTTTATCTTCGAGAGAGATCTTGAATTGGTTTTCCTTTTGATTTATCTTCATTACTTCTTTCTTAGTTTCTTCTTCTTCGGAACTGTTCTCCCAATCAACATCGGTGACCAGTTTCTTTTGTTAAACTGTTCCACTGTTTCTTCCTTGACCTCGTCCCCGGCCTTGACCTCGGGTGCGAGTTCTAGAGAAACCTTCACCATCTCGCCTTAAAGGAGTGGTGAGTAACTGTTGAAGAAGAATTTCAGGTTCTTCAGCGTCTCGAACTCCTTTTGCTTCATTTGGTATGGTATTTCTGGAGAAGATTTTCTTTTTTGGAGGCACGTAGTAAGCTACATCTTCGTGAATTTTGATTTCATGAACGGAGAACGATTGCAAATCACCTTTGATACACTATTCTCCTCCTTCATAATACTTTATGCATTGGTGCAGAGATGACGGTACCATCCGGCTCTCATGGATCCACGGCCGACCCTGTAGAGCGTTGAATGATGTCTTAGAATCAATTATGTGAAATTTTGCGGTTGTCTTTGCCAAATCACCAGTTTTCATTAATGGTGTTATTGATCCAAGAGCTCTTTCTCCTTTCTGATTGAAGCCCCTTAATAACATTTTGTTTGCTTCGAGATCGTGAGCATCAATTTCCAAATATGCTAACGTCCGAAGGTTCATTATATTGATTGATGCTCCCGGATCAACTAGCACCCTGGAAAGCGTAAACTTTCTGATTGTGACTGAAATGTACAACGGTCGGTTATGATCAGCTATTCCAAGTAGTAGATCATTGTCCATGAAGGTAACACCTCGCTGTTCTTTTAACGAGCAAACCTTGTCTAAGGAATACCGGCCATTTGAGCTAAAAAAATTTCTAGATCAAGTAAGGCCTTGATCAGAGTTTCCCTCATCTCCTTTGACAGGATCAGAGCATCATAGATGCTCAGTTTGGCTGGTAGCTTCCTAAGATGGGCTAGCACGTTATAATCCACTTTATTACCAGGTTCTTCAGTCTCTTCATGAATGGGCAGTTCTTCTGCTGGGATTGGCTCTTCCTAAGAAACCACCTACTTTCCTTTATCCTTTGGACCCATTCTCGGGGGTAGAAATTTTTCGCTTCTTAGATTGACTTCTGTTATCTCTTCTGCATCTGGTGCTGAATCTGTCGGTGTCTCCTCTTGAATCGGGATGACTGGCGCTTCTAAAGTTGCATCTATGTCTGATAGCTCTAATTCTATTGCAATTGGAGCTCCTCGGAATTCACAAATGGATTCATCACTTTTTGATCCTTTATAGCCATCCTTGTGCACTTCTTCTCCTTTGTTGTGGTCATAGAGGTTTATTATGATTTGAGAATCATTATTTGTATTCAAATTGATATCTAGATTAGGTTGGTTGTCGTTAGTTATGTAATCGTTAAAAACAGTCAAAACGTAGCCAACACCAAAACTCTTATCGTTATAAGATCCTGCCGGCGTGAGTAAATAATCATACAGAGTCATAGGTCTGAGGGATTTCTCCCTCGAATTTGAAACAACCATCCTTGGATAAACAACCCTTAGTCTACCCTTCGGAGCCTCGGTCTTCTGTTCTTTCACGATCTTCTCCTCCTTCTGGGACGGTTCTTCAATCGGAAGCGATACTGCCGGCTCGGCAGGTTTCAAACTTTGAGTTGAAGCGCACACCGAAGCGGTCTGGATGTGATCCAAAATTTTCTTCGAGGACTTTGTCCAGACAGTACTCCATCCATCGTTGGTCGCGTAAGGTTCTATCGGAATAATAGGATCCGTTGAAATAACATTAATGGAATCTCCTTTTTGGGCCTCCTTCATGTATTCCTTCGAAATCATTATGTTCCCTTTCCGGAGATTATCCTCGAGCCAATTCTTGAAGGTGAAGCAGTCTTCTGTCTTGTGTCTGAGCATCCTATGGTAGGGACAGTAGTTCAGATGATCTTTCTTGTCAAATTCTTCTGGCCTCCTGGGCTCTGGTAGTTGAAAGTCAGGCGTCTTCATCAAACTGCGAAACATCTTAGCCACTGCTTCAGTCTTGAAGGGGTATTCCTTATTCAAAAGTTCCTTCAAGGCACGGGGTGAACGAGGCGGTGGTTGATCATGATGCCATGATTGATAGTTCGATCGAGGCTGTTGGTAGCTCTGTTGAGTCTATTGGTAAGTCCGTTGCGGTGGTTGATAACTTGGCTGTGGCTGCTCTGGCTGTATCTGCACTGGCTGCTTACCTTTATCCACTGCTGCGACAATCACAGATTTCTTTTTAAATGCTTTTAAGGGCTTCTGCTTATCAGCCTTGTCAACAAAACTCAGTTGTTTTGCCTCCTCCTGCAAGCTCCCGGCATTGCTAAGCAACTTCTCGAAACTCTTAATTGTGAATCCCTTGAGGAGAAGTGCTATCGGGCCATGGATACTCTTCAGTAGGATACCGACTGCATGTTTTTCCTGAAGCTTTGGTTCACACTTCATACTTAAGTTCCTCCACCGAAGTATACAATCCACTAATGTTTCGTTCGGTTTCTGTTGCTCCACCACTAGATCACCAATGGTGATGTGGTGCCGAGCCCGGAAAACCGCTTAACGAAGAGGTTCTCCAATTCTGAAAGGTCTTGACTGAACCATTCGACAATTCTGTTAACCAATCAAAGACAATCTCTGATAAACTACTTACGAACTGATGAAAGAGCAAAGCATTGCTCCCACCGGCATTGCAGCAACTAGCACGAAAATGTGTGACATGCTGTTGGGGGTTTCCTGTACCGTCAAAAGTCTTAAACAGAAGTGGTACGAAGCCTTTCGGGTATTGGACTACATCAAACTCTTTGGGGCAAGGTCTACCCATCTGAATAGATGCTCCACTCTTAGACTGGGCTAAGGCTTCTCGTACCTATTGTTCCACCATATTTTTAATATCCTTTTCGGGAATCATGCTCTGCGCAGAATCCTTCTTTGGCTGTTCATCTCCGTTGACGGATGTAATTTCTTTTCCTCCATCGGCAATGTGAATGATCTCTGGGGGTGTTTCCTTTTGAGGTTGAAGCTGACTCTAGAGAGTGGCTAAGGCAGCCGCCATCACCTCCATCCTCTTTATCATCTGAGAAATCGTGTCAATTGAGAGATCGTCCATAACCGTCCCCAAAATTTTTCTGGTTGTGTATGGCACCTAGTTGTCGTTTCCTCATTGTTACTAGCGCCCAGGCGCTTGTTTTGGGGCCTAGGTGCCACGCTATTTAGAGCTTCATTGTTTTGCTACGTTTGGCTTCATTTCAACTCTGTTTTGTTATGTTTCAGTTGTGTTGCATTCCTAACATCTTCACCTAGAAGATAAACATAGAAACAACCTTTCTTCAAAATGTAATTTCATTCAAAAAGATATGAGAAATATAAATGAGATTAAGCATAGAAAGACATATTGATATATGCTAGGTTAGAATTTTCTTTTTTGCCCATTTTGGCTCCAAATTGCATAGTTTTTTGGCTTATTTTCTCTAAAATCATATTTTTTTTATACTTGAAGACAAAAATATGCATAATATCTTCCTTTAAAGTGTATATTATTAAAAATGTGCATAAAGTGAGCATAAAATCTACACTAAAAAATAGGTAATTTTTATGTGGATCAATAGAACCTAACGTTTCATGTTCAATGTGAGTAGAAACTAAGGTTATTATGGAATTAACTGAAAGGTTTAAAATGGTTCTAAGTCCAATGTAAGTAGGGCTTAAAGTTGATTTAGGTCAAATGTAATTACTATCTAAAATTGGTTTAGGTTCAATATGAATTGAACATAAGGTTTGAAATTATTCTAACTCCAATGTAAGTAAGACGTAAAGTTGATTTAGATCCAATGTATGTAGAATATAAAATTGGTTTAGGTTCAGTAAGAATTAAAAGTAAGGTTTGAA
Organism: Papilionanthe hookeriana x Papilionanthe teres; assembly: GCA_022702705.1. Lineage (NCBI taxonomy): Eukaryota > Viridiplantae > Streptophyta > Magnoliopsida > Asparagales > Orchidaceae > Papilionanthe > Papilionanthe hookeriana x Papilionanthe teres. The sequence goes on along the minus strand of CM040428.1, from coordinate 132,949,228 downwards.
ACTATTCTAAGTCCAATGTAAGTAGGACATAAAGTTTATTTAGATTTTAAAGATTTTATTTGACTTAGGTTTAAGTTAGGTTGAACCTAAGTGTTTGATTTGAATTAGGTTAAAGTTAGGTTGAACATAGATGTTTCATTTGACTTAGGTTCAATTTAGGTTGATCCTAAAAGTTCAATTTGACTTAGGTTCAAGTTAAACCAAAAATTATGTTGAGTTAGGTTCAATGTAGGGTGAATTTGAAGTTTTGTTGAGAGGTATGGTTAGGTTCAATTAGGGTTAAACCTGGAGTTTGGTCGAGTTAGGTTCAATGTAGGTTGAACCTAGAGGTTTGGTTATGTTCAATTTGGAGTGAAACTGAAGTTCGGTTAACTTGTGTTCAAATTAGATTGAACCTAAATTTGGGTTTGATTTAGGTTCAAGATAAGTTAAACCTAAGGTTTGAGTTCACTTGGGTTCAAGTGAGGTTGAACCCAAGTATAGGTTTGACTTAGGTTCATTGTAGGTTGAACCTAAAGTTTTAGTTAACTTGGGATCAGGTTAGGTTGAACCTAAGTTTAGATTTTACTTAATATCAATGTAGGTTGAACCTAAGGTTCGAGTTAACTTGGGTTCAAGTTATGTTGAACCTAAGTTTAGGTTTGACATAAGTTCAATGTTGGTTTAATCTATAGTTTAAGTTAACTTGGGTTCAAGTTAGGTTGAACCTATGTTTAGGTTTGACTTAAGTTTAGTGCCACTTAGGCTTAATGTAAGTAAGGCTAAAGGTTTAAATAAGTCTAATTTAGGTTAGACTTAATTAAGGTTAAAGGTTACTTAAGCCTAATGTATGTAAGGCTGGATGGTTAATTAAGTCTAATCAGGATTAGACTTAATTATGGTTAAGAGTTAATTAAAACTAATTTAGGTAAGGTTTAATTGAAATAATTGGATTAATTAGACCTAATTAGTTCTAGTTTAATTAGGGTTTAAGTTTACTTAAGCCTAATTTAAGTAAGGCTTATGGGTTAATTAAGTCCAATTAGGGTTATACTTAATTCAGATTTAAGTTTGCTTTAGCATAATGTAGCTAAGGCTTAAGGGTTAATTATGGCTAATTAAGGTTAGACTTAACTAGGATTTAGGTTTACTTAAACTTAATTTAGTTAATTTTTAAGGATTAAATAAATCTAATGAGGGTTAGTCATAATTAGAGTTTGATTTGTATTAAACATAATGTAGTTAAGGTTTAATAGGATTAATTAGACGTAATGAGGGGTTAGACCTACTTAGTGTTTGTTTTGTCTTATACCTAATTATATTAAGGTTTAGGGTGATTCATTAGGTCTAATAAGGGGTTAGACCTAATTAAGTTTTTTTATTTAAGATTAATGTGATTAAAGCTTAATAGGGTTTAATCTGGTCTAATTGATGTCTAAGACCAAATTAGGGTTTATGATGTTAAACTAAATGTGATTAAGGCTTAGTAGGATTTGATCAACTCTAATTGATGTCTTAGACTTAATTAGGGTTTATAGTGTTAAACCTAATGTGATTAAGGCTTAACAGGGTTGAATCAAGTCTAATTGATTTCTTAACAGGATTTAATAAAGTCTAATCCCAAGGATATCATTATCTCAGATTTGTTGGCTCTCGAGCACCAACATCAGACATCACCTTATCCCTTTAATTAAGCACCTCTAAATGTTATAAAGATAGTATAAGACCATCCTCATGTTACTCATTAAATATGTTCATGACTCCTACCGAATGAAAACAAGGTCAGAGAAAAGAAGTAATGGAAATTAAGATGGATCCATAAGAAGTTAAAGAATCACCTCCCTCATGACACTCAAAATGATCAGATTAAGTACAACAATCCAAACATCAATCAAAGTGATCAATTCATAATGAAACATAAAGATCAATTCCATTTGATAACAATACAAGCAGATCAATCCACACTAAAGCAAACACACTAAAACACTAACAAACATGACTTCAAGCATACTAAATCAAAGCACACCGATAACTATGAGTTGCCTCCCATAAAGCGCGTGGTTTAACGTCATCAGCCCGATAAATGATTCCTCCTAGATCAAAATTTCCATTTAATTAATCCTTGATCAATTGCCCAATAATTTCCAAATCCAGGAATTCCTACGAAATCCTCAAATTTTATTTTTTTTCTTTCAGCTCTTCCATTTCAGATTGATTTTGATCATTTTTCTCCAAGTTTCTTCCTAGGTCCAATATTACTCTATTAATTTACATATTAATTTCTTCTTTAAAATTCATAAGAAATGGATCTTCATAAGGTAGTTCAAGATCTTCCAAATTTTGGAAAGAATTCTCTCTAAGTGATTCATATTTTTGATCAAATTCTACCTGTTGCTCTTCTAATTTAAGTTATCATTGACTAGCATTATAATCCAAATATTGTCGGCATATTTTTAGGTTATGTGTTTTGAAAAGGGGGTCGCCTACAGAAATTATTGGCGAATTTTAGATTTTAAATTAAATTTAAATATATATATATATATAATTTTAGAAAGAAGCATTTGATTTTAAGTTTGAAATTTTTAAAATATGAAATCAAACCGATCTCACATCCCAAATAGTTTATATAAACGAGCACCGCACCACAAACCATGTATCTATCCCGAGGAATAGATACACTGCTTGATGATGGGGCTTGATTAAATAAACTAGTTGATTCGTGACATCCGTTTAGTATGCGAACCAATTTTATAAGCCGACAAGTTCCCCTACTTAATATAAATGAATTAAACAGGGTTTATATTACCTGGGCTCTTAATGTTCCCTATAAGGGCAAGCCTCTATAGTTAATTACATCTTAAATGTCCGAAAACACTTAAGAAAACTCTCGATAATGATCAGTGGTTTTGTTCTCAAGAATTTCAAAGTTTAAGCTTTCAAACAAATTGGATTTTGGAAATTTTAATAGGGAATAACTCAAATTTGGAATAGTTTATTTCAGGAGTCCAAAGGAAAAGAAGTAGGGAATTTCATGGACCCGAAGTGAACTTCGGTGACTTCCCGACTATCCTATGGTTTGGCTTCAATTTGAAAGAATTATTTAGTGTTTCAATCCTACCAATTTTAATTAATAAGGACTTATATTTGTATGACATAATCATACAAATAGCCTCGAAGATGTGAGGGTTTATATCGAACCAAACGACTACCTCGGAGTCCTAAGACCGGTTAGTGCTTAATTTGCATAACATGATTATGTGAATGCCTAACGAAAAGTTGAGGATTTATGTCGCACTAAGAAAACTACCTCAAAATCTTATGGCTTAGTTATTTAATTCTAAGAAAGGTTTTGCTGATGTAGATCCAAGTTTTGCTGACGAAGATGGCCGTGATGCCCACTTTGCTCCATCCTCCTTGTTGCTGCAGAGGTTTAGGTTGAGAAAGTGGCAATCAGGAGACGAGAGAAGTGTTTGGTTTAGAAAAGTTGAAAATTGAGATGGCTTAGTGTTTTAATTTAAACAAATCTTAAAGTTGATTGAACAGAACCGATTAAGATCCCACGGTTCCGTCATCCCGGCACCATTATTTTCATCGAATTCACTTAGTCCAAATGAATTTGCTAAACTTAACTAAATGAGTTCCACACTTTCATTTAGACCGTGGGAAATCTCATTAGCAACACATACGTTACTTCATCCGAGGGATTCCCGATCATCCAAGAAGACTTTTTAATTTAGTTGTAGTAGTAGTTTTGTTATTCTGTTTGTGATTAAATTTTGAATTGTTTTATATTTTTGAATGTTGTGGCGGTGAATTTTATTTTTTTGTGACTTTTAGTTTAGTTTTGGGTTTCAATTTTGTGGCTATCCTAAAAGTTTTAGTTTTCATGCATGGTGACATTGTTGTTTAGCATGCAAGAGAGGTAAAGTACTGTGCAGGTAAATAAATCGCAATAAAATAAAAGCATACCTGAAGGGTCTTCTCGTCATTCCCGGCTGTACTTAACTCACATATCAGAGCATTTATATATTTCAAGGAAAGCACCTAGGTAAAGCTAAGGGAAGGTTCTGGTTATCTACCAAAATCTTAATCCTCTTGCTAGTCACCTCATATGACGTCTAGGTTCTTATGTTTTGTTGAGGATGATTTTCTTCACCAAAGAACAATGAAGTTTCACTATTCTTCGAAACATCCCATCAAGTTAGAGAAGTGCTCGGAATTGAATTCTGAACATCTTCTTAAACATTTTAGGGATTACTTGAAGTTTAGTTAGTTTCATTGAGGTGGTGAATCAATTTCCCGGGTTACTCTTTCTCAATGAATTAGGATGTTTGTTTATCCTATGAGTGAAGTAACATTTCACTTGAAGCTTCATTTATGAGTTATAATAATGAAATTCTCTAGGGCTATATTAGTTTATTAAGGAATTTTACCATCTTTAATTAAAGTTGAATTGCTGATTTAAGATAATTTAATTTCAAAATTCAGTTTGGTTTTCTTTTAAGTGTTTTAAGAAAGAAGTGTTTAAATTATTTAATTTCATTAAATTTTGATGATTTAAATTTGATTTGAATTAATCATATTATTTTAGGCTGGCTTTAATTGATTTGATTTTCACATTTTTAATTATGAATTTTTTAGAGATTACTTAATTGTTCAAAATTGTTTCAAGTTTGTTCTCAAGTGATTTCAAATTAATTTAATGTTTTAAATTTATTTTAAATTTGATTATTAAATCTTTTAATGTCTTAAGCTTTAATTTATTTAACAAGTTATTTCCCTTTTAATTATTAATTATTAATTTTAATCATCATGTCTTTAAAATTAATTAAGAGTTGAATATTACTGGAGTGATTTATTTAGGGATTTTAGATTAAATGATTGCAATTTTCCTAAATTATATCCCCATTTTAACAATCCAAACTTTTAATTATCTTTCAAAAATTTCAATTATTTAATTAATTAAGATTCACTTTGAATATTTTCAAGATAATTAATGGGTTTCTACCTTTGAATTTTCCAGGTTCTGAATCATCTAAAAGAGAATTAAGATCAGATATTTTACCCTCCCTTTGATTAAGCCTAAGGTATTAATTAGGGTTAAAAATTCTTAATTACCTTTATGCCCTTCTAAACATATTCATTTCATAACTCACTAAATTGAGCTCAAATGAACTTGGAATTTTTATGTCACCTAATTTACATGTCAATTAAGACATTAGAGAAGAAAATGTGATTTTTCTATTTTTAATTTAATTTATATAATTCTTTTAATAAAAATAAGGATTTTCAATGAAAATTTAACAGCATGACTAAGGTAAGGCTTCTGTCCTTAGAAAAATTATGGGATGTTTCTACTGACAAGACGACCACTTGGACCAATTTTGGTTATTTTTTAAATTATATTTAATTTATTATTATTATTTTTAATTTTAGGGTATTAATTAATTATAAAATAAAATTAAAGATGAAAAATAGCTTTTTCATTTTTATTAAGTCCTTCTAGCCTTAAGGAAGCCAGAGAAACAAACTTTATTTTTTTTTTATTTTTCTTTGATCTATTAGAATTATTTTAGTGGGAAGGTTTGAAAATTCATTTTTTAACTTTAAAAATTACATTAAGCTTTTAAAATTCAATATCTTAACCTAGAGACTTAGGAAAATATTTGGTTGGTTTCTAAGTGATTAGAGAATGAAATATGACATTTTTGTGATTTTTAATATTTTTATGATTTTTAAAATTTTTTAATTATTAAAATATTAAAAATAGAGTTAAAAATGAAAATTTGTAGAAAATTCCAATTTTAATTTTCTTGGACTCCTCTAATATCAGAAAAGCCCCAAAACCAATTTGGTGAAATTTCAAAATGTGCTTTTGGTTTTATGAATTTTTTTAATTTTTAAAATAGCTATGTCATTTAATTAATTCATTTAATGGGTTAAATTAATTTTAAATGAATTGAAATTTTTATGTGAGGTTCTTTGCATCCTAAGTGATAATGGAGAATTGTTTTCAAGTGATTTTAATGTGTGGTTACCCCTAATTAATTAAAATTCAATTTTAAGTGTTTGGGCTAATTACAGTCATTTTTAATAAATTAAACCAAACCATAATTTTCCTAGGGTCCTCTAGTTATAAGATATCTCCCATAATTTTTCTAGAATTTTCTAAGCAATATGATAATTATTAGAATTAATATACCAAAACAGACACATAAACTTGGAAATTAGATAACTCTCCATAGAGATGGCCTCTGGTCTTAGAAAATTAAGGGAATCTTCCCCAGTACAGAGGCTAAAAATGCCCTATGGTCTCATGCCATGATGAATTATGTATGCAAGTGGAGAATTAAAACATCATAGATAGTTTTTAAATCATTAAAAATCATAGACTCGACAAATTAATTTAATTTTTTTTCCACATTATTCTCCTCTGTTCACTGAGTAAGAGAGTATTTTTATTTTATTTTTATAATTTTTCAATGCAAATATATGATTTTTCAAAGTTTTCTGAATTAATTAAATAGAAAAATCCCCTATTTTTCTACTTATCCAGCGCGGCGCCAACTCAACCTCGGTAGCTCTGAAGCTCCACACGGTGCGCCTCCATTTGACGCCGCCTTCCACCTCAGTACCACGCAGCTTCGCGGTCTCGTGCCTTGCTCCGGCCCGACGCACTCTGGATCGTTCATTCGATACACGCACGAATGGACAACATCCATTCATCGTCCCCGAGCGCCCTTACCCAAGAACCATCCACACTAAATCCCTAAGATCTCCCTCATTTCTCCACCAAATTTCATGGTCTTGGACTCTATAGACTCGTCTCAATAAGACGAACACATCTATACGACTATGATGCTATGAAATGGACTTAAAAAAATGGAGAATCGAAAGTAGCTCTCAGGAAGGAAGAGTTCAATACCTTGGCTCTAAGAAGTGAAGCTTCAATCAGAGAGGCTCGACACATTCCTTGGAGTCCAAGGAAGCTAGGGATGAAGCCTGGAGCTGTGGTGAAATGCCTAGGTATGATTTCCACCAAACCCGATTTCAAGCTTTGGTCTTTAGCATAAATGGGTGGCCTGGTGAGTGGGATTCCACTAGGGAACTTCTTCTCTTGGTCTGGTGAAGGTATGGGTGAGTTTAATTTGGTTTCTGTGGAGGTTTCAGGGATGTCCTGGTTTCAGGCTTGAGATTGAGCTCAGAAATTGAACTCACAGAGGGGGCTTTAGTGCTAGATTTTAGTGGGGATCAATTGCTCTAAGTTAGCAGAAGAGTTTGGGATCAATTTGACAGAGTTTTGTTAAGGTCCAGTGCATCCAAACTTTTGGCCGTGGAGGTGAGGAGTATAAATAGCCATGGCTATGTGCTTCTCAGAGGCAATTGAAGACTGGGATCAGCAGCTCAGGGGAGGAGAAGAAGAGCCCGGATGTTCACTGGGGTTAGGACAACTCAGCAAGCTCAAATTTAAAAATTTGTCTCACATGGAGCTCTCGGGTGTGGTGTTTCCGGTGACCCAGGCTGCTGGCCGGCAAGCATGGTTCACCATCTCTGTCAATGAGGTCAGGCCTGGGATTTGGTGAGTTCAATTAGCTTTGAACATGTGTCATAGGTTTGATTTAAATGGAATGGGGGCAGGTTTAATTTTGAACTTAATTGGGTTCAATCATGGTTTGGGGTTTGGTGCACCCTCCAAGGCTTGACTTTGGGCTGAGGGAGAATCATTTGGGTCAGCTCAAAGATGGGTGGTGAAATCTCCATCCATTGTGAGGTGGCTAAACTTGGTTAAAGTGTGACATGAATGGGGTTAAAAAGTTTAGTGAGGGATTAATAAAGATACTCCCTCTTTTGCCATTAATGGCATGGTGAGGTGAAAAGGGCTCCTCATGGCTTGCATATGGCTTCCCCATGGCTTCTTGGCTCACATTTGGCTTAAGGACTTGTACGAGAAAGGAATTTGGAATTTTGGGGTATTTTTGATGGAATTATCATGAGGCTTGGTTTAGATTTATTTGATGATGAAATTTGAATTTAGGGAATGATTTCAATTAAAGGGATGACAAATGAAAATGTTATGTGGGCTTTAGGATAGATTTGTGTTATTAAATTTGGTGAAAGATGGGCTTTTAAAATGTTTCAAGGGGATGAGCTTTTAAATTTTAAAATAAAATTTTGGATAAAAATCTGGTAAAAGGTTATGCCAAATAAGTGTTGCATTTAATTTAGGAATGTGTTATGAGGGTTTTAAAAAATATTTGGGGTCATTTGGAGTTGAATTGGGTTTAATTTGAATCTTTTAGTAATATGGTCAAAGTGGGTCAAATTGGGCTAACATGGGCTAAAGTTGGGTTAATATTGGTTTTGATGTGGAATTAATGTTGCAAAAGGTTTATGGGAGTGTTACAAATAGTTTCCAATTTTGGTTGGGTCTTGATGTTGGGATTCAGGCTTGTTTGGGTTCATGATTGGTTTAGGCCAAATACGGGGATTTTGGATTGAGTTAGGCTTGAGTGGAGTTTGAGTCCAAGTATTGGGTAAATTAATGTAGAGTTTTGTTTGTGGGGATGTTAGGAAAATTTCAAAACAAATTTGGGGAAAATTGGGTGACATTTGGGTTGAATTTGGGATGGATTGGGTTTATTGGTCATTTTAGGCCATAGAGGCTAATTTGGGATTTTTTGATCAAATTGGGTTAAATTAATAAAATTGGGGTATGTAGTAGTTTAGAAAAATCAAATTGGGAATATTTGGGATTTTTTGGAATTTTTTGAGAATTGTTGGATTTTTTGGATTTTTGGGTTAAAAAGGGTATTTTAGGTATTTGGAGGTTATTTGGAGGGTATTGGGGTATTTGTTGAAAAGTTTGGTATATTTGGTTATGGCTAATAAATTTGAGTGGTGAGGAGTGTTTAGGATTGATTTTAAGGAATTTGGGTAATTTGGGCAATTTTTGAGAATTTTGAGCAATTTCAAGGGTATTTGGTAGGTTTGGTGGGTTTAGGGCCACGGGGGTCAAAAATTGAAATTTGGTAAAAATGAAGATTGAATAAGTGTGAGTAAAATGAAACTATTTTGGTTGAGCTATGAAGCCATATTAAGCTCACAAGAGCCATGAGAGGACTCATTTTAGGTACTCAATATGTTGTTCCTAACCCTCTTAGCCAGGGGCTTAGGGGTTGAGGTCCATCCATATGATTTTCCTAAATGAGTCAGAAAGTGAAGTTGGGTAAGAGTGGTTTTAGGATTTAGCATGTGTGTGAGGGTGTGGTGTGTACAAGTTGAACCTCACCAAGACCAGGCCACCCAGGGTTGTCCTAAGGCTTGACCATCCTATAGGAACTCATCTTTGAACCTCCACATTTGACTTTTAACCTTCCAAGTGGCTTGGAGGCTTATGGTCATACGTCATGGTTCAAGGAGAATTAAGAAGTATTTGAATTTCTAAGTGGTGGTTTCCATCTCTAGTCTTCTAGGATAGTCGAGGAGAAGTCTTATGGCTAGATCCTAGCACTAACGGGAGAGAAAAGACCTCACCAAAAATGAGGTCAACAAATGGACCCCCAATAGGTGTGGTATGCTAACCAAGCACACCGCGCGTATTGGCATTAACTGAAGAGATCAATAAAACCAACACAGACGTCTATGTGACACACTTAGAACAAAGCATAGAAAATTTCCGCTGGGGAGTATCAGGTAAATCTCCAAGACTGAAGATTCCATAACTATCGCTGGGAAAAGTGTGATGAATTTCAAAATTTCAAGAGATTGAATTTTAGATTCATTTCACTTTTATCTCAAGTTTTAATTTTGAGTTTTAAATTTCGATTCGTGTTTCCATTTTGGTTGAAATTTGCTTTGAGATTGATTTCAAGATGTATTTCGCAAAAATTTTGGATTTAAGATGAGAATTGGAACCTAGGTTCCAACCTCGGGATTGCAAAGAGAACTGGAATTTAGGTACCAGCCTTGAGGAGAAAATAAAAAATTAAGTACTAATCGAGAAGGATGAGAATCAGATTTTAGGTATTGATCTCGAAATGAGAACTAGAAGTTAGGTACCAGCCTCGAGAGGGAGTCAGAAGTTAGGTACCGACCTCGGAAAGGGTGAGAACTGGAAGTTAGGTACCAGTCTCCGAAGAGAGTCGGAAGTTAGGTACCGACCTCGAAATGGGTTTGAACTGGATGTTAGGTACCAGTCTCGGAAGAGAGTCAGAAGTTAGGTATGGACCTCGGAATTTCAGGAGTGCGGAAAAGTTTTGTCGGAAGAATGTGAATTTAGAAGACACCGAGATTAGGATGCCTTGTCGGTCTTATACCCAAGTCAGAGGATTAGAATGCAAAAAATTTTCTTGGAAAGAGTGTGAGATTAGCAGACACCTAGATTAGGAAGCCTTGTCGGTCTTATACCCAAGTCGGAGGATTTAAATGCGGAAACGTTTCTTGGAAGGATGCGGGATTGGAGGTAATTCAGAGAAGAGAATCGAAATTTGAGTATCGATCTCGAAGTGAGAACTAGAAGTTAGGTACCAGCTTGAAAAAGATGGGAATTGGAATTTAGGTACCAATCCCAAAAGTAGGTATTTTATTTGGGTTTTCAAGATCCTGCAGAAAATTTAGCGCAGAAGAGATTGGAATAAGACATGAAAGTGTTTCACATCCCGAGAGAGTTGATCAAATTTTGATTGTTTGGCGAAGGATATGAATCCATGCCATCAGAACCAAATAAAAAATTTTGTTGTTCCGCGTAGAATCGAAAGGATTTCAAGACGATGAAAAATTTTGAAAGTTTGAAACTGAAGTTGAAGTCTTCTGTGGGAAGAATCAACTCAAAAGAGGGGTCAAAGGAGCTTCAAATGGATTTCAGTCGAAATATTCAAATCGACAGATTTGGATCGGAATTCAATTCGAGATTTAAATTCATTTCGTTTGTTTTAGGGATTCAATTTCATTTTTTAGTTATTTAGAGTTCGTGTTAATTTGGAGTTCGTTTTGACATTCAGATTTTTAAAAAGAGTTCTTTATTAATTTTCTTTTCTTTTCATTTTTTGTTCGAAGTTCATTTAACTTAATAGTGTTTCCCAGTCAATTTGCACAAAAAAGGTGAAGGCAAAACACGATATGGTTGTTTCCATTCCAATTTGTTCAAAATACATCATATAGCTTGATCCAAAACATGATGATATTTTCCTTGAAAATTCAGTATCTCATACAATCCACATAAATCCAAAAACGGATTGTGTAAGATTCTTTCAAGTTTCTTCCAAAAGCATATGTCAAAATCCATGTCTGAATAGTGAGATACATGGACAATAAAATCACCTTCCAACCCATCCTTGGCAGGAAATGCCATCCGGATGTGCATTGGAAGTGTGCTATCTCCCATGTAGCTCACAGCTCGTAAGGCCGAAGGCTCTCAAACACTAGATCTGGCTAAAAGTGGAAATGCATTTTGGTGTCATCCATCCTCCTGAAAGTGACGGAGATCCGCTCAACAGGCACACCTGGAATGCAGTGTTTTGCTATGTATGCTCCATTTCCTTTTAGCATTAAGACGGAATCTACCGGTAGAGGTATCTCCACCGGCCCTCGGAATTCTCCGGGGCATGGTATCCGAAGATCAGATCAGAACATGATGTTACACTGGTTGACAAAAGAGACTGTGCAGAAAGTTCTAACGAAGTCGTGATGATCTATGTGTGGGAGTATGCAGTCGCCCTCCCTGTATATGTTAATGATGCAGCTGTTGGGTATGCAATCTGCAGACAATACCCTCAATGTCACCATCCTTTTTACCATCCTCTTGATAATTCTTGGCATCGGATCCACCTCACTTCGACGGAGTATCCCTGGTGGATTTCTCTTCCTGTCCTCGGCGATGTTGTAGCAACACCCAAACTGGATTGTAACTCTTCCTTTTCCTTTCATCCATCTTTGAGGTTTTGAATAGGTCTTCTCTCTCAAATGACTAGCTCGGCCCATCTTCTAAAGTTTGATTATGCAGTCCACAATTTGCTGCTGCTCGTAGTCTGAGAACACATCCGTGTGCAGCTCAAGGCCCTCCAGGATGTTGATCCTCTTGCCTCAGATTCTTTCGAAATAATCAAAAGTTTTCTTTTCAACCTTCTACAATCGCTCCAACAAGTATTCTGGGATTATCTGCAATTGGCGTGGTCTGGTAACGTACTGTGGGATGTATGGTTCAACCCTAGCACGTTCTCTTACATGTCTCGGCTCCTCGGGGATAGTATTTATTAGGACATCCCCCAGGGTTTCTTTCGTTGTGCATCTGTTTGGCGTCGTGGCGATGATTCTGTTTCTGCATTCCTCGGGATTTCTTTCATCTTTTTACGTTGTTCTTGGAATTGATATCCACCTTTCTGGTTCCTGATGGACTGATTTCTTTCAAGTATATGTACTGACGGTAGCAACTGTCTCTTCACGTTGATCTACTGCTAGCTTGCTCAGCATCTTGTGAATGCGGCGGTTCTTGTTTCTTCGTTAGGTTGGAGTGAGAGTAGCTCTCCTTTCCTCTTGAACTTCTGCGGGCATGGTACTGACAAGCCTGCCCTCTGCTGCAGCAACCATGGACTTAACTTTCTTGTCTTCTCATCTTGCATGAGCGGCATTTGCTTTTATTTTCTTGCTGGTTGATTGCTGACTTGGGCCACCCAATTTCATCACTGTCTGGCTGTGGAACTCTTCCCGTTCAATCGGAGTCCAATCAATTTCTTTGTACTGTAGCCCGGTCGGTGTGAAATCAGAGTAGATATCAATCACGGCCCCATCCTTCATCTTATTTTAGTCGAGTGCTAGACTCACGCCATTCTTAAAGTTCAGAACCAACTGCCCGTTCGACATTTCCCTGCGAACAACAAGGAAAGGATCAGGGGCTGTACTAAGAATAAGAACAATAAAAAAAGATCAATTATTAAAGGAAAATTCTTATTCATTTATTTTAAATTTTAATAAGAGTAAGAAAAGATGAGGAAAGATCAGAAATGAGCTTGACTTGGAAGGAAGGATAAAAATTTTATTATTATGATTTCACATATTTTCTTTTTAGCACACATTTTTTTTGTTAATGATTTTTATCATCCATTTTTTTTATATTTTGGCTTCGGACCCAGTTACAAATGATTACTCTACCCGTACTTCTAGGAATGAGACTTCATTTTTAAAGTTCATCCTTCGAAACATCTGGTTGTGTAATACTTCTTCAAATATCATCCATTGATTGGAAGCATAAGTCGTTCTCCATGACAATTCACGAGTTGGTAAGAACCTCCAGAGTAGACTGTCTCTACCAAGAACGACCCCTCCCAAGTTGGCCCAAATTTACCTCTTATCTTACGGTGTGCAAGAATAGGTCTTTTGAGAACTAAAACCAGGTCACCGACTTTAAATGTCCTTGGGCGGACCGTTTATCGTGGGCCTGGATCATTTTGGCTTGATACAACTCAAGACTCTGCTGTGCTGAAAGTCATTTCTCGTCCAAGATTTCCTTTCTTCTAGTCTTAGTTTGGCTTTCTCTTCTGTAGTGATCTTACTCAAAACTGCTATTCTGAGAGATGGAAGTTAAACTTCCAAGGGCAAGACGGCCTCGGACTCGTACACTAGAGCATAAGGTGTAGACTGAGTGGGAATTCTGAAAGTCATCCTATAGGCCCATAAGGCTTCTAACAGCTGTTGACCTCATTTTTGATGAGGTCTTCTCTTCTCTCTTTAGTACTTAGGATCTAGCCTTAGGCTTTTCCTTTGACTATCTTAGAGGACTAGAATTGGGACCCGCCTTTTAGAAATTCAAACCACTTCTAAACTCCCTACAAACTCCTGCAAACTTGACCATAGACCCCTAATCACTAGAGGGTTGAAATCGAATGTGGAAGTTTAAAGGATGAGTTCTATAGGACTCTTTGGCCTTAGGGCGCCTACAGGTGGCACGGTGCAGTGAAGGGGCTGACTTACACTACACTTACACACTACATTTCCACACACTTCCTAAAACCACACCCATACCCAACTTAACCTCCGACTCGTGTAGGTGATTCACATGGATGGTCCTTAACCCACTAAGCCCTTGGTAAGAGGGTTAGGAACAACATAGTGAATGCCTCAAATGAGTCCTCTCATGGCTCATATGGGCTTGAAATGGCTTCATGGCTCAACCGAAATGATTTCTTTCCACCTAAATTCACCCGATCTTCGATTTCCCAAATTTTCGATTTTTGACCCAGAGACCCTACACTACTTAAACCTACCGAAAACCACTTGAAATTACCCAATTTTTGCAAAATTTCCAAATTACCCAAAATTTTCCAAAATCAATCCCAAACATCTCCACATCACTCAAATTGATCATCCATACCCAAAAATACCAAAGATTCCAAAAATACCCCCGATACCCTCCAAATAACCCAAAATACCCTTCTTGGCCTAAAAATCCAAAAATTCAAAAAATTCCCAGAAAATTCCAGAAAATCCCAAATATTCCCAATTTCATTTTGTCCAACTACACCATGGGCCAATTTTGTCAATTTACCCTACTTTTGTCAAAACCCCCGATTTGACCCATTTTAATCGAAAGTGAACCGAATGTCGAGCCAAACCTACCCGATTGACCCCGATTTTGGTCCAATTCAATTCTAAACTTCAATTCAACATCCCTAATACCAATCTAGACCAAATCCAAGTCCAATTTGATTGACATTTGGATCAATTCCACTTTTGACCTTAAGGCCCATTTTCGACCTAAGCCCGAACCTAACCGAAATGAACCCGAGCCCCAAAACCAAAACCCAACCATAGTTAAAACCTCTTTGAAACACTCCATAAACACTTCTCAACAATAATTCTACATCAATTTCAACCCTAGCCCAACATTGGCCCGACTTGGCCCACTTGGACCTATATTGGCCCATTCACCAAAGAATCGAATCGACCCGATTCGAGCCCAAACTACCCCAAATTTGCTTCAAGTTACTCATGACACATCCATGAGCTAAACCCGACAATTATTTGGCCCAACCTTTTACAAAAATTTTCATCCATGAACACATTCATAAACTTAAAAGCCCACTTCCCTTAAACCCTTCTAAAAGCCCATTTCCTTCAAAATTCAAAAGCCCGAATCTACCTAAAGCCCACATGACATCTCCATTTGTCATCCATTTAATTAAATCCATTACCTAAGTCCTAAAATCATCATTGAATTATTCCAAATGAAGCTTCATCCAAATTCCCATCAAATTACCAAAAATTTCTTAAAACCCATTTTTATGAAATTGACTCGACTTTCCCCGAACCGAAGACGAAGCCATGCAAGCCATTGACGAAGCCACATGAAGCCATGGGAGGCTTGACATGTGACCATGCCATTAATGGTAAAAGGAGGGGCTCCTTTCCTAATCTTTCATTAAGCCTTTTTTACCTTAAGCATGTCGCACACTAAACCATGTTTAGCCACCTCATCATGGATAGAGACCACACCACTCTCTCTTGGGCGACCCAGCCTGATCCTCTCGGCCCAAAATCGGGCCATGGGGAGGTGAACCAAGCCCAAAAGGTGGGTTGACCCATTTGGACCCAAAATAGGCTCATCCCCATTCCATTTCGATCCAACTCCTTTACACATGGCAATTGCCGATTGATTGCACAAACCTCAGGCCTGACTCACCGACCACGAGGGTGACCCATGCTCAGCCGGCCGGCCACTCGGGCCGCCGGAAAACACCATGGCGAGAGCTCGCATGTGAGCCGACATTGAAATTCTCACTTGCGAGGCTGCCCCAGTCCACAGTGGTCACCATGGCCGATCTTCTCCTCACCGAGCAGGCTGATCCCAAGCCCTAACTCTCCACGGGAGGCCCTCCGCCCTCTCTGACCTCAAACTCCACCCCTCTCGGCCATGAGGGGAGCCAAGCACAAACCTTGCCAAAACTGCGCAAAATTGTTCCGGACCCTTCTCCACTCTTAGAGCACTTGATCCCAGGTGAGATCCCCTGCGCATTTCTCCTCGTCAAGCTCGATTTCGGAGTTGAAATTCCACCCAAAACCGAGGACACTTCTCCACGGTGAGCCAATTCCCAAATTGATTGGCTCTACACCTTCACCGGACCGAGGAAGGTGTCCACCATCAAAAGCCCCATCTCCGGGCCACCCGGTTGCTCCGGCCTCCGAAGCTTTGTGATCGGGCTTGGTCGAAATCATATCCGGACGATTCCCGAGACCGGGAGACTTCATGCGGAGCTTGCTGGGACCCGATCGAAGGTGCAACAACTCTCGGATTGAAGCCACACTTCTCCGAGCTAAGGTATGAGTTAACTCTCCATCCCGGAGCTTCGGAGATTCTCCATTTCAAATGCCTTAGTTTCGATGCATGTTAGCCAGTATAGATGTGTTCGTCTCTTGAAGACGAATCCATAGAGTATAAGAACGTAAAAATCCATTGAGAATCGAGTGAGATCTTAGGGATTTAGTGTGGACGGCTCTCGGGTGAGAACACTTGGGGACGATGAACGGATGCGCGTCCATTCGATACACGCGCGCACGGACGGCCGGGATTGCGTCGGACCGAGGAGACGGTACGAGAACCGCGGGGCCGGGGCTGCTGACTCAGGTGGCGGCGTCGAATGGGAGCGCGACGCGTGTGCGTTCGGAGCTGCCGAGGTTGACGCGGCGCCGCGTGGATAAATAGATAAATAGGGTATTTTCTTATTTATTTAATTCCACTAAACTTCGAAAATTCATATCTACTGTGTAGGAAAATCACAAAAATAAAATAAAAATACCCTCTTGCTCGGTGAAGAGAGGAGAATAATGTGGAAAAGAAATCACTTAATTTCATCAAATATTTTATTTTTTATAATTTATTTACTCTCTGCATTGTTTTAATTCTCCATGCATGCATACAATTCACCATGGCATGAGACCATAGGGCTTTTGAAGCCTCCGAATTTGGGAACATTCCACTGAATTTTCCAAAGTCGAGGCCATCCTATGAAGAGTTCTTGATTTTTCAAGTTCGAGTCATTTGTTTTGAGTATTTTAATTCCGAGTAAATAGCATGTTGTGAAATAAATTCTAGGAAAATTTGGTGATGTTCCTTATGACCGAGAGAACCACTAGGAAAAATAGGTTTTGACTTAGTTCATTTAAAACGACTCTAATTGGCTTAAACACCCAAAATAGGTCTTTAATTAATTAGAATTAACCGGGCATCAAATTGACTTGAAATCAATTCTCCACTGACCTTTAGGATCAGAGGAATCCACCATAAAAATTTGAGGTCAATTGGACTTAGTTAACCCCACTAATTGGGTTGATTAAGTCGCTTAGCCATTTTAAACTTTAAAAATTCATAACTTTTAAAATACTTTTCAAAAATTCACTAAATTGGTTTTGGAGCCTCTCTGATATCAGGGGAACCTAAGAAAATTAAAATTTCAATTTTACGAAAAAGTTGATTTTTAATAATATTTTAATATTTTAATAATTAAAAAATAATAAAAATCACAAAAATAATAAAATTCACCAAAATGTCACATTTTGAATTTTAATCACTTAGGAACAAACCCCATATTTTTCCTAAGTCTATTTAGTGAGATATTAAATTTTAAAGCCCTAGGGTAATTTTAAAATTAAAAAAATGTATTTTCTAGCATTTTCACTAAAATAATTACAATAAATCATAAAAAAATCAGAAAATTGCAAAATTTGCTTCTCTGGTTTCCTTGGTATCAGAGAGATTTTTGAAAAATATAAAATCCATTTTTCAACATTTATTTTATTTTTAAATTAATTAATGCTTCAAAACTCAAAATAATTATAATAAAAATAATATAATTCAAAAAAATCACCAAAATTGGTCCAAGTGCTTCTCTGGTCATTAGGAATGTCCCCTAATTTTCTTAAGGACAGAAACTTTCCCTTGGTCATATTATTAAATTTTCCTTGAAAATCTCTATTTTCCACCAAAAATAATTATATAAATAAATTAAATACAGAAAAATCACATTTTCTCCTCTCATGTCTTTATTGACATATGAGTGAAGTCACATAAAAATTTCAAGTTCATTTGGGTTCAATTTAGTGAGTTATGAAATTATTAAGCTTAAAGGGTAAAATGGTAATTAAACTTTTAACCCTTAATTAAAACTTTAGGTTTAATAATAAAAATCAACAAGTAAAATATTTGATCTTAATCTGATTTGGATGATTGAAATTTAAATAATTAAAGGGTAGAAATCCATTAAATAATTTTAAAATGATTAAACTTTAATTAAATAATAGATTAAATTTGGAGGAATAATAAATTGGAATTATTAAAATAAGGGATATTTATTAGGAAGAGATTTATTCTTTAATTTAAAAAATCCCTAAACTAATTATATCATTGATACTCGATTTTTAATTAAAATGATAACTCAAATTTAAAATATTAAAAGACTTAATTAAATTATTAAACTCTTTTAAAATTTTAATTAAAATTAAAAATATAAATTAAGCTAAATTAAATTAAATTAACAATTAAATTAAATTAAAAATTAAATTAAATTAAATTAAATTAACAATTAAATTAAATTAAATTAAATAAATTAAATTAAATTAAATAACAATTAAATTAAATTAAATTAAATTAAATTAAATAAATTAAATTAAATAATTGAATTAAATTAAATTAAATAATCAAATTAAAATTAAATCAAATCAAATTGATTAAACATCAAATCAAATTAAATTAAATTAAATTAAATTAAATTAAATTAAAACTCATTTAAAGTTAAATTAAATTGAATTAAAAATAACATCACCTAAAACAGAAAGAAAATAAATTTAAAAACGACTTGAACAATTATTCCAAATTTAAACTCTTTAACTTAAACCAAATCATTTGAATACTAATTTACCCTTGAAAGCTTTAGTTATTATAACTCCTAAATAAAACATTAAATGAAGTGTCACTTCACTCATAGGATATTCGAATGTCCTAGTTCAACTGAGCAAGTTAACAAAACTTGAAAACCTCGGACGATTGATTCATTTATATAATTAAATTCATTTGGACTTAAAACGATCCTAGAAATATTGAAAAGATGTTTAAGATCCTTCTTAAGCACTTCCTCGATATGATAGGACATTTATAAGAACAATTGAATTTGATTATTCTTTGATGAAGAAAATCGTCCTTAAACCAAACACGAAAGAACCTAGACGTCATAGGAAATGACTAGGCTATAGGATTAGGAATTTGGTAGAAAACCATAACCTTTCCCTTAGCCTTACACTAGGAACTTGCTTAAATATTCTAATTGTGTTTTAAGTGCGGCTTGGGATGACGGGAAGACCCTCCAGGGTACGCATTTGTATTATTGCAATTTACTTTCACCGCAATTTATTTTCCAGCGATTTACATTATTGCGATTTACTTTATTGAACTTGCGTTTATTTTTCTTGCATGATAAAACAACGGTTGCATGAAAACCCACACCTTTAGGATAGTCCCTAAAAGCTGAAACCAAATTAAGTTAAAAGTCATTGCGAGATAAAATTCACCGCTACAACATTTCAAAATATAAAACAACTCGAAAATTTAATCACGAAACGAACACAAAACTACAATTACAACTAAATTAAAACGTCTCGTTGGATGATCGGGAATACCTCGGATGATGTAACCTACGTGTTGCTTAACGGGATTTCCACGGTCTAAATGAAAGTGTGGAACTCATTCGGTTGAGTTTAGCAAATTCATCCGGACTAAGTGAATCCGATAAAAATAATGATGCGGAAGGATGGAACAGTGGGATCTTAGCCGGTGTCGTTATAATCAACTTTAAGATTTGTTTTAAATAAAACATAAAAAACACCTGGAAATTAAGATTTTCTCTAAACCAAAACACTTTTCTCGACTCTCCGATTTATGATTTCTAAAACTAAACCTCTGCAACAACCGAGGAGTTTGGAGCATGGTGGGCGGCACGGCCATCGTCGTCGGCAAAACTTGAACCTACTTCGACAAAACTTTTCTAGAATTAAACAACCGAAGCCATAGGACTTCGAGGTAGCTTGCACAGTGCGACATAAATCCTCGACTCTTCGTTAGGCATTTGCATTGCAAATTAAGCCCTAGCTAGGTCTTAGGATTCCGAGGTAGTCGTCAGATACGACAATAAACCCTCACATCTTCTAAGTTTATTTGTTTGATTTTATCATACAAATATAAGCCCTAATTAATTAAAATTAGCGAGATTGAAATATCAAATAAACATTAGGACTTTCCTAAATTCGAAGCCGAAACAATAGGATAGTCGGGAAATTATCGAAGTTCACTTCGAATCAGTGATTTCTCCTACCTCTCTTCCTTTGGATTCACAAAACAAAATGTTCCAAAATTTGATCCATTCACTATTGAAATTCCAAAATTCAATCTTTGAAAACCTTAAACTTTGAAATTCTTGAGAGCAGAATTATTGGTTATTATCGAGAGTTTTCTTAGGTGATTCCCGTCACTTAAGATGTAATTAAGCTATAGGGGCTTGCCCTTATAGGGAATCTTAAAGAACCCGGAGTAATATAAACCACTGTTTAATGTTTTCATATTAAGCGAGGGAAACTTGTCGGCTTATAAAATTGGTTCGCGGACGAAACGGATGTCACTAATCTTCTAGTTTATTTAATCGAAGCCCCATCATCGAGCGGTGTGTCTATCCTTAGGGATAGATACACGGTTTGTGGTGCGGTGCTCGTTTATATAAACTATTTGGGATGTGAGGTCGGTTTAATCTCATATCTTAAAACCTTCGAATTTAAAATTATTTTCAAAATCAAATACTACTTTTCAAATTATTTATTTTAATTAAATTAAAAATTCGCCGACATGATTTACGTTAGGCGACCCCTCTTGAAAATAAAACACGACCTAAAAATATGCCGACGGGATTTACGGCGACTCACGTGAGGACTATTCCTCTCTCCATTATAATCGAAATAATTACGCTTTCAAAAATCGGTAGTGTATCCATGTCCCTAATGGATCGAACTACCCTTCTTTCCGTTGGAATACTATGTTCATTTCTATCTTGAACAAGTATAGCCAACATTCTCTCGGATTTAGGAGCCATCTGTTTAGACACCCCTAACGAGAGAGGTTCGAGATCCTTTACCTCATTTACGAGGTGGGGTGGACCCACGATAGGTGTTAGTTTAGGAGTGATCCTTCGAGTCGGGAAGTCTTGCTTAAGACTTTCTTTTCCTTTCTGAATCGGATTCCTTACCTTCTCTACACCTTTGAACATTCTGTTCTAAAATAAACAAACCCTCTAATGAGTGATTCTTTTAACAAATGATTCTTTTTTATAAATACATGAACAAAGAATGAGTTCGGACTCTTTTCAATTCCTTTCTTTTCGTCACGAAGAAAAGAAGCATAACTGGGGATCGACAACCGAGATCTACCTTGCGAAATGGAGGCCCCGAAGCGATTTTCTCCTTCATCGACGGACTGGACTTCGGCATGCATAAGGATGAGGCTTGCCGACAATGGGGTCATCCGATTTGGACGAGGGATTCGAAAACACGAACGTCGAGGTCACCGACGTCTCCCTCTTTGCAGCGACGAACAAGGTATCGAAGGCTGAGGAACCATCGCTCGAGTTCGACCTTAGGTCGACCCGAGAGTTTCTTCCCTGCAAAGGGTCCCGGAGCTAGGAGAATGCTTGCTTGTCCGCGGGAGGATTGTTCTCACTACCCCCATCGGTCTAGTTGTTTCGCACCTACCCGGACTTACGCAAATCGAAGGGAAAGGAATCCGAACTATGATAAACTATTGCACGTGGAGGGTACGGATCTTCTGTAAGACCTTGTCTTCGAAATCGGGTCCGATTCGAAGATTCCGTCGGCGACAAAGACCCGAAGAAGAAATAGAAATAGAAGGATCGCCGGGGAAGCCGGAGCTGTCGAGGTTGCATTCTGGAGGAAATTCCGGAGTTGCCAGAATATACACAGTTACCGGAATATACACCATCGCCCGACTACATACCACTTTTGGGAGGAAGCGGGTTCCATCCCCTCTCCGCCGCGAGAGGATGAGGAGAATGTTCGCAAGATTCTTTGCCACATTACCTCGGCCCGCATACTACAACGATAGCCGCGAGAGAAGAACTAGAACTACGCCGTTTGCTCGACTGCAAACTTTGGTAGAAAAGCTAGCAAAGAAGGAAAATTGCCCGTGTCGGAAATTCTACGAAGGATAGGGCGGGTGCCAGTCAAATCCCGTCTTGGGCCCGAGTAGAACCCGCCGTCATGATAGAAAAGCCAAGCAAGAGAATGAAGGCTAGCCCGCCTGTCGTAGTATCAGGATTACAGATTAGGGAGGATACCACCTTCCAGCATTTGGCCAGACGGACCATGCGGTCCTAGACACCTCGCTGCTAGAAGGATGGTGTGGCGTCCCACTACGGGCGGTTGAGACTGAAACGAGCGGCCGAGAAAGAAAGTCTCGCCGGGAGGCTGGAATGCGAAGAAAGTGCTACTTGCGATGAAGGGGACTCGTGAAAAAAGGATCCGGCAACCATCGCATGACAACCACGAAGATACACGAAGCTCCGCTAGAAGATGCCATGGAAAAGTTGAGAACCGACATCCGACGGTTGGCAAAAGAAAGAGAAGAAAAGTTCGGAGATGAGATCGACTCATCGGAATTCATGGACAACGAATATGCGAGAAATCAACATGGTTGAGACACGAGCTTCATCATCTTCTCGAGGTGCTCCTGCGGCCATGCGAAAGAGAGGAGCCGGAGCGATGAAGAGACGGCTTCAGGAAAAGGACGACACGATCGCTCGAATGGCGAAGAGGATGGAAGAGATGGCCGTAGCTCTGGCCACTCTCCAAAGTCAAGTACAACCACATGAGAGACACCCCGGAAGTCATTCACATCGTAGACGGAGGGAAGGAAATTACATCCGTCGATGGGGATGACCGAGTTGAAAAGGATACAACACAAAGTATGATCCACGAAAAGGATATCAAGAACTTGGTAGAACGGCGGAGTGCGAGAAGCCCTAGCACAATCGAAGAACGGGACATCTATTCGGACGGGTAGACCTTACCGGAAGAATTCGACGCTGTCCGATACCCGAAGGGCTTCGTACCACCTCCGTTTAAGACCTTCGACGGAGCCGGGAACCCCCGACGGCATGTTGCACACTTTCGTGCCGGTTGTTGCAATGCCGGCGGGAGCGATGCGCTACTCTTCCGACGGTTCGTTAGCGATGCGTCGAGGATCGCCTTCGGCTGGTATGCAGAAGTACCCGACGGATGCAGTAAAGACATTCTCGAGTTAGAGAGCCTCTTCATTAAGCGATTTGCCGGAGCTCGGCACCACATCACTATAGGTGATTTAGTGGTAGAGAAACAAAGGCCGAATGAAACTCTAGTGGATTACATACTTCGATGGAGAAATTTAAGTATGAAGTGTGAACCACAACTGCAAGAACAACATGCGGTCGGCATCTTGCTTAAAAGCATTCACGGCCGATAGCACTTCTCCTCGAGGGATTCACTTATTAAGACTTTTGAGAAGTTGTTAAGCGAGGCCGGAAGCTTGCAAGAAGAGGCGAAGCAATTAAGTTTTGCCGACAAGACGGACAAGCGAAGCCGGTGAAGACCTTCGAAAAGAAATCCGGGATCGTTGCGGCGGTTGACAAAGGCAAACAACCGATGCTGAAATACCACCGGAACGGCGCGAGCAACCACAACAAAATTACCGGCAACCCCGGTCCGAGCTATCGGTCGTCTCCGCGGTATGAACGACCGTCTCGTCGCAACGTACATTGAGGGAGCTTCGAGCGAGAGAATATCCGATTCGAGAATGAAGCGATGCCAAAGATGTTCCGTAGCTTAATGAAAACTCCGGATTTCCAGTGCCGGAGCCCAAAGACCGAGAGGAAGTCAACAAGAAAGGTGATCCCGACTTTTGCCCCTACCATCGGATGCTTGGGCACAAGATAGAAAGACTGCATTACCTTCAAAAGTTGGCTCGATGACAACCTTCGGAAAGGAAATATAACAATCCCGAAGGAGTACATGAAGGAACCCCGGAAAGGAGGTTCAGTCGATGTTATCTCAGCCAGATCCCGTCATCCCGATAGATCCACTATGCAGCGACGATGGATGGACTACCGCTCGGACGAGATCTTCGAAGAAGATTTTAGACAACATCCGAACCGCTCGGTGCGAGCTTCGATTCGAGAGTTCGAGACACTGTTAAGCCGGTACTATCACTTGCGATAGAAGAACCACCTCGACGGAGACAATCGAAGAGAAGAAGAAAATTGACGAAGAAGAGGGGCCGAGATTCCTAAGGCTAGACTAGGGGCTGCTTATCCTAGGATAGTTGTTTCGATTCGGGGAGAAATCCCTCGAACCTCTGATTTTGTATGATTATCCGCTCACTTCGGTGGGATCATATAATGATAAGGGTGATGGCGTTGGCTACGTTTTGATCTGTTTCTAACGATTACGTAACTAGCGACAATCCGAGGCGTCGATTTCGATACCAACAACAATTCTCGAATCATACATGATCTCGACGATCACAATGACGAAGAAGGCATCCATCGAGGAGGCTACGAGAGCTCGACGAAGCAACGGCTCTATGCGTGAGTTTCGAGGAGCTCCGGTTACGATAGAGTTAGAGCCTTCGGATTTGGAAGATAATCCGGAAGAGCCGAGTCATTCCGATTCGGGAGGAGACACCGACCAGACTCGATACTAGATTCGAAGAAATTACGAAGTCGACCTAAGAAGTGGAAAAGTTCTACCTCCGAGAATGGGTCCAAAAGACGAAGGAAAGCGGTGGTTGTTCGAGAAGAACCAACCCCGGCGGAAGAAATACCCATTCGAGAAGAAGCCGAGACGCATGGAGAACAAAGTGGACTACAACGTGCTAGCCCATCTTAGGAAACTACCGACGGCCGAGCATTTACGATGCTCTCATCTTATCGAAAGGAGATGAGGGAAGCTCGATCGAGCCTTACTTGATCCGGAAATTTGCTTAGCTCGAATGGCCGGAGATTCCTTAGATGAGGTTTGCTCGTTAAAGGAACGACGAGGTGTTACCTTCGCGGACAATGACCTACTACTTGGGACAGCGAGATCACGACCGGCCGTTGTACATTTCGATTACTGATTGGGAAGTTTACGCTCTCGGAGTATTGGTGGATCCGGGAGCATCAATCAATATAATGAGTCTTCGAACACTAGCATACTTGGAAATTGATGCTCGTGAGCTCGAGGCCGACAAAATGTTATTAAGAGGATTCGACCGAGAAAGGAGAAAGAGCCCTCGGGTCGATAACGCTACCGATGAAGACCGGTGACTTAGCAAAGACAACCGCAGAAATTTCACATAATCGATTCGAAACGTCGTTCAACGCTTTCTTGGGCCGACCATGGATACATGAAAACGGGATGGTACCATCATCTCTACACCGGTGCATCGAAGTACTACGATGGAGGGGAACGATGCATCAAAGGCGACTTACAACCATTCTCCGTACATGAGATTGGAATCCATGAAGATGCGGCTTATTATGCACCGCAAGAAAACAATCTTCTCCGGAGATACCGTAACAAATGAAGCAAGAAAGTTCGAGACAACGAAGAACACGAAGTTCTAGTCCAACGATCACTCACCACTCCCTTCCGGCGAGAGGGTGAAGGTTTCTCCACAACTCGCATCCGAGGTCGAGGCCGGGGACGAGGCCGTGGTAGAGACACTAGGACAATTGGACGGAGAAACCGGCCATCGATGTTGATTGGGAAGATAGTTACGAAGAAGAAAAGAAATCGAGCAAGAAGCGACAACAATAAGTCGAAAGAAGCCGCAATACAAGATCTCCTCGAAGATGAAAAGAACGAAGAATACGAATCGATGTACGAGAAGATTAACCACTACGTACATACTATGACCCTAACTCCGATCCATTCTAATAAGATCGAGGGTATGGAGGTCGAAGAGGTACGTAGTGACGGTGCAAAGCCGATCAAATTCTACCGCGGTGCTTCTTCCTCCAAAGCGAAAATAATGTACAATTCGAAGATGTCACTTCATCGGAATTAATGGAATTACCTTTTGAGTGGTACTCTCCCTGTGTTCAAAATTTAATTCAACGTGGTTTCTTACCTCGACAATGGACAAAAGGCCAATCACAACATTTTGAAAAGTTATGGAATAACTCCGGTCGTCCTCCGATTCAAAGTATGGACTCGGATTCGGCACGGTAGGGTCGGTTGACGATAATGAATTTTGCTTGGTTGTCACTTGCAAGCCTAATGAAGCCGCATGGAAACTACGGACGAACTCGAAGATTTACAAATTGGAGACGCTCCACGGAATTCGAAGAAGAAATTAAATCCACGATAGATGAGTTAATGGAAGTTAACTTAGGTACTAGCGAAGAGCCTAGACCTACCTTTGTTAGCTCCTTACTCGACAAAGAAGACTCCGAAGAAATAATCAAGTTATTAATGGAATTTAAAGACTGTTTTGCTTGGAGCTACGATGAAATGCCGGGATTAGCTCCGAGAGGTTGCGGTCCATAAGCTAGGAGTGGATCCTAGCTACGTTCCGGTCGGACGAGGTCCCGGAAGAATGCGTCCAGAAATCGAACAACAAGTCATAGCCGAAGTTAAAAAGCTAATAGACGCTAAATTTGTCGCGTGAAGAACAATACCGACTTGGCTAGCTGATGTGGTGCCGATCGAAAGAAGAATGGTCGGATCGGAATTTGTGTGGACTTCGAGAGATTTAAACAAGGCATGTCCAAAAGATGAATTCCCTCTGCGATTCCGAGGCGATGATCGATATTGCTTCGACGCATGAAATATTCTCATTCATGGATGGATCTTCGGGATACAACCGGATAAAAATGGCTCCGAGAAGATGAAAAGCTTACGGCATTCGGAACGCCGATCGGAGTATTTTGTCTACACGGTGATGCCATTCGGACCGAAGAACGCGGGAGCGACTTACCAAAGAGCAATGACAAGAATTTTTGATGATCTCATCCACGATCGAGTCGAATGCTACGTGGACGATGTCGTCATCAAAAGCAAAGTAAAGGAAAACCACTCGTATGATTTGAGAATTGTTTTCGAACGATTAAGACAATTTAACCTTAAGATGAATCCCTTAAAATGCGCCTTCGGCGTCACCTCCGGGAAATTCTTAGGATTCGTTGTTCGACATCGTGGAATTGAAATCGATCCGGAGAAGATTAAAGCTATCTTAGAAATGCCGCCTCCCAGAAACCTTAAAACAATTACGATCTTTTCGAGGGAAGGCGGCATATCTTCGACGCTTTATCTCGAGCACTGTCGAGTAGGTGTCGGCCTTTCTCGGCACTAGTTAAAAGGACGACAAATTTATTTGGGAAGAGAAATGCCAGAAGGCCTTCGAAGACATTAAACGATATTTAATGACACCTCCTGTCTTAGCGACCCCGGTCTCGGGTAGGCCAGCGATGCTTTACACCGCGGCTCTAGACGACTCCTCGGAGCCCTGTTAGCCAGAGTCGATGATGAGGGTAAAGAAAATGCTCTTTACTACTTAAGCCGTCGTTTACTTCCGACGGAAGTAAGGTATCCCGCAATTGAAAAGCATTGTTTGGCCACGATCTTCGCCGCTCAAAGCTCGGGCACTACATGCTTTCTCATAAGGTCGACTTGATTTCGAAGTTTAATCCATTGCAATACTTGATGACTCGTCCAACACTTTCCGGCGAGACTTGCCGGATGGTCGATGATATTATTGCAATTCGATATAACTTTCGTGCCTCTGCGTGCGTAAAGGGACAAGTCTTAGCGGACTTCCTCGCGGCACACCCTTTGCCGGCCGAATCTCCTCTCGATGACGATCGCGAGATGAACAAATAATGAACCTAGAAGACCTTGACGATCGACGTTGGGAATTATATTTTGACGGAGCATCTTCGGCACACAAAGACGAAGAATCGCAAGTGATAGTGCCGGTAAGGCGGGAATCGGGCTAATCTTTATAACACGGAGCGGGGGATGTTAAGATACTCCTACCACTTGACGAGACCGTGTACGAACAACGAAGCGGAATACGAAGCCCTCATAACGGGATTGGAATTAACCATTCGAATGGGGATAACGGACATCGACATCTACGGGGATTCACGGTTAATCATTCGACGGATCGTCGGACAATACGGAATTTTTAAACCAAGACTCGAACAATACTTCCGGTATGCCATACGAGTTGTTGGAACGGATTCCGAATGTGACAATCTACAAAATTCCTAGAAAAGAGAATGCTTTAGCGAGATGCTTTAGCCCGTCTCGCAAAAGAATTTGCCTGTTTGCAAGATGAATCGGTGGAAGTGTCGGTTCACGGACGTCGGGTCCTATCACGGCTCGACATAGACACGATACACAAATCGGCAAAAGAAAAAGAATCGGTTGCGGTAGTGACGAGGAAAACACGAGAAGATTGGCGACGGCCATTGATGAACTACGCCGAAACGGGAAAGCTACCGGACGATAGGTCGCTGGCCCATCGGATCAGAAAAGAACTTCGTCTTACGCATTAATAAACAACACATTATACGGAAGGTCTTTTGATCGAATGTGGCTAAGGTGCCTAAGCGGGTACGAGGCCGTGAAATTGTTAAAGAGGTGCATTCGGGACTGCGTGGCGCTCACCGGTCGGGTCCAAAGATGAAAATGAAAATTAAAAGACTAGGGTACTACGGCCCTCGATGATGACCGATCGCATGAAAATCGCCGAGAGCGTCACCGATGCCAAGTGCACGGAGTGGTTCTGCACCAACCTCCAAATGTGCTACATCCGACAATTGCGTCGTGGCCATTTGAATGTTGGGGCACGGATATAGTGGGTCCGATAGAACCACCATCTTCGAAAGGACATCGTTTCATTCTTGCGGCTACGGATTACTTTTCCAGTGGGCGAAGCGGTTCCACTTAGAGAAGTGAAAGCACACCACGTCTTGCGGTTTTCAAAACCAAGTTGTCTACCGTTTCGGAGTGCCGCGCGAGGATCATCTCGGATAATGGGTCGGCATTCGAAGCACACAAATCAACAATTTTGTCGGGAGACACGGAATCGACTGGCGATACTCGACAATTTACTACCCGAGAGCAAACGGTCTCGGCGAGGCTTTTAATAAAACTCTCGTTCAAATCTTAAAGAAAACCTTGGACGATAATAAGAGAAATTGGCACGAGAAATTGTTAGAAGCCTTATGGGCCTACGGACAACCTTCGAACTCCTACTCGAAGCTACACCTTACGCTCGCGGTGTATGGGTCCGAGGCGGTGTTACCTTTAGAGGTTCGGCTTCCTTCACTCGGAATTGCGAGTTGCAAACAAGATCACGACGAAGAAAACGCCGGACTACGACTCGAAGAATTAGAAAGCTTGGAAGGGAAAAGACTTGCAGCACAACGGAATTTAGAACTATACCGAAGCTAAGATGGTTCAAGCCCGTGACAAGCCGAGTCCGCCCGAGAACCTTCAAAGTTGGTGACTTAGTTCTCGTTCTCGAGAGACCTATTCTTGCACACCGCAAGATAGGAGGAAAATTTGAACCCACTTGGGAAGGACCGTTTGTGGTTGAAGCGAGTATACTCGGGAGGCTCCTACCGGCTAGTGAATTGCCGGGGAGAACGACATATGCTTCCGATCAACGGACGATACTTGAAAAAGTATTACGCTACATGATGTTTCGAAGGAATGAATTCTTCATCCCTAAGAAACACGGGCGAAGTAATTACTTGTGATTGGGTCCGAACCCAAAAATAATAAAATGTGCTAAGATAAATAAAATCATGATAATTAAGTTTTCCTTGTTTCCTTTTTCAAATCAAAATCTCTTCCCTCATTTTATCCTACTTCATTCTGTTAAATTTCAAAATATAAGAATAATAAAAAAATGTATCTTTAATAAACATTTTCTTAATGTTCTTGTTCTTAGTACGACCCACGATCCTTTTCCTTGTCTTTTCGCGGGGAAATGTCGAACGGGCGGTTGGTCTTGAACTTTAAGAATGGCGTAAGCCTTGCACTCGATGAAAAGAGGGTGAAAGATGGAGCGATAATCGAGATTGACTCGGATTTCGCACCGAGCGGAGCCTACGATACGAGGAAAGTGGCGGGTCCCGAGTTACCGAGAAGAACTGCCGGACGAGACGGTGATGAAAGTGGGTGGCCCAAGCCACCAATCCAACAACAAGAAAAGAAAAGCAAACACCGAAGAAGACAAGAAAATGAAGTCCGTAGTCGCTACGGCGGAGGGCGGGCTTGTCGGCGCCGCGCCCGCGAGAGATTCAGAAGTTCGGAGAGCTACTCTCGCGGCCACGCAACGAAGAAATAAGAATCGCCGCATCAGTAAAATGTTAACAAAACTAGCACGCGGACCGGCGCGACGAGACAATTGCTAATGCCGGCACATACACTTCGAGGACACCGGTTCACCGGGAACACTGAAGAAAGGAGGCCGGCTCCTAGAATAACAGAAAGAACCGGGGAGATCTCCGGAAGATCGAAGGAAGAAGGCTACCACGCCACCGGATAGAACCACCGGCGGTGCATGACCTTGTTGCGAAGCAACCCGGGGATGTCCGACGGACATCATCCACGAGGAGCCGAGATATGCGGGGGAACGTGAAGGGATTGAACCATATATCCCACAATATGTCACAAGGCCTCGCCATGCGAGATCATTCCGGAATACGAGCTGGAGAGAATGCGGAATGTTGAAAAGAAAACTTTCGAATACTTCGAGAGAATTAAAGGAAGAAGAATCAACATACTAGAAGGCCTCGAGCTACACACCGACGTATTCTCGGAATATGAACAACGACAAATCGTGGATTGTATCCGAGATTTGAAGAGAATGGGCCGAGCGAGGCCGCACGAGGAAAACACATACTCGGAACCCCGGAGATGGATGCCGGGGAAAGGAAGAATCACGATACAATGTGGATGCTGCTACAACTTTGCTTGAAGACAGAAGGAAACCCACCGGGGATACTCCGTCATGGGCGAGTGGATCCGATGCCATTAGTTATCGAAGAGAATGGTAAAAAGATTGATAACATGGAGGGTACGCCGGCGAGTTGCATACCCAATAGCTGCATCATCAACATCTACAAACGGGGTGATTGCATACCCCCACATATTGATCACCACGACTTCGTCGGACCTTTACGCACGGTCTCTTTCTTGAATGAGTGTAACATCATGTTCGGATCGACCTCCGGATAGCGAGGCCGGGTGAGTTCCAAGGGCCGGTAAAGATACCTTTACCGGTGGGTTCCGTCATGATGCTGCGAGGTAACGGAGCGAGATATCGCAAAGCATTGCATACCGGGGTGCCGGTGGAGCGAATCTCGGTTACTTTCGGGAGGATGGACGACGGTAAAATACCTTACCATTTCCGACCGGACCCGAGCTAGAGAACCTCCGGCCTTACGAGTCGTGAGTTACATGGGAAATATCACACCTCCGACGTACATCCAGCAGGCATCCTTGCCGAGGATGGCTTGGAAGGTGATGTTATTGACCATGTACCTCACTATTCGGACATGGATTTTTTGACGGATGCTTCTTTGGATGAATCAACAAAGATCATACACAGTCCGTTTTGAGTCTACATGGATTGTATGAAATGTATTCCAGATCGAGTTGTATGACGTATTTTCAACATGATTGGAATGAAAGTGACCATGTCACGTTTTTGGCCTTCACCTCTTTTGTGCAAATTGATTAGGAAACGCCATTAAAGTTAAATGAACTTCGAACAAAGAACGAGAAAAGAAATAAAAAAAAGAGAATAAAAGAAAACTTTCCTTAAATCTTAAAAAATGACAAACACTAAGTTCACATGAACATTAAATAAACAATAAAATAAAATTTGAACCATTAAAAGATAAACGAAATCAACACAAATCTCGAATTCCATCCTTCCAAACTTCAAAATCAAATTTCATCTTTACAAATTTCAAATCGAATCCTCAATCGAATTCCAAATCCAATCTCGATCGAGTTTCAAACTTGATCGTCCAAATTTCAAATCAAATCTTAAATCAAATTTCAATCGAGTTCGAACTCATCCTTACAAATTTCCAAAATTCGAATTCAATCTTTCCGGGCTTGAGTCTCAATCAAATTCAAATTCGATTTCTTCCAGGATCTCGAATCGACACATCAAATTCAAACTTTTGGGTCGAGGATTTTACATCCAAGACTGCCTTGCTTTAGGATTCTTTTCCTATTGCCTCTGAAACACATCAAATTCAAACCTTTTGGGTCGAGGATTTTACATCCAAGGCTGCCTTTGCTTTAGGATCCTTTTCTGTTGCCTTTGAAATACATCAAATCGAACTCTTTTGGGTCGAGGATTTTACATCCAAGACTGCATTGCTTTAGGATTCTTTTCCTATTGCACTTGAAATACATCAAATTCAAACCTTTTGGGTCGAGGATTTTACATCCAAGTACCTGCTGCTTTAGGATCCTTTTCCTATTGCCTTTGAAATACATCAAATCAAACTCTTTTGGGTCGAGGATTTTACATCAAGATCTTACTTGCTTTAGGATTCTTTTCTGTTGCCTTGAAATACATCAAATTCAAACCTTTTGGGTCGAGGATTTTACATCAAGACTTGCCTTGCTTTAGGATTCTTTTCTGTGCCTTTGAAACACATCAAATTCAAACCTTTTGGGTCGAGGATTTTACATCCAAGACTGCCTTTGCTTTAGGATCCTTTTCCTATTGCCTTGAAATACATCAAATCAAACTCTTTTGGGTCGAGGATTTTACATCCAAGATGCACTTGCTTTGGATTCTTTTCTGTTGCCTTGAAATACATCAAATTCAAACCTTTTGGGTCGAGATTTTACATCCAAGACTGCCTTTGCTTTAGGATCCTTTTCTGTGCATCTGAAATACATCAAATTCAAACCTTTTGGGTCGAGGATTTTACATCAAGACTGCCTTGCTTTAGGATCCTTTTCCTGTTGCCTTGAAATACATCAAATTCAAACCTTTTGGGTCGAGGATTTTACATCCAAGATTGCCTGCTTTAGGATCCTTTTCCTATTGCACTTGAAATACATCAAATTCAAACTCTTTTGGGTCGAGGATTTTACATCCAAGATGCACTTGCTTTAGGATTCTTTTCCTGTTGCCTTTGAAATACATCAAATTCAAACCTTTTGGGTCGAGGATTTTACATCCAAGTATGCCTTTGCTTAGGATCCTTTTCCTATTACATTGAAATACATCAAATCAAACTCTTTGGGTCGAGGATTTTACATCCAAAGACTGCCTTCGCTTTAGGATTCTTTCCTACTGCCTTTGAAATACATCAATTCAAACCTTTTGGGTCGAGGATTTTACATCCAAAGACTGCACTGCTTTAGGATTCTTTCCCTATTGCACTGAAATACATCAATTCAAACCTTTTGGGTCGAGGATTTTACATCCAAAGACTGCATTGCTTTAGGATCTTTTCCCTATCGCAATGAAATACATCAAATCAAATCAAACTCTTGAGGTTAAGGATTTTACATCCAACACCGCTTTGCTCTGAGATCTCTTCTCATTGCAACGATTCAATCTAATCAATTCAATTTTCTTTCGAGGTTGGAGATGTTACATCTAAAACCTCAGAACTCCAATTTTAATTTCAAATCAAATCCTTCAAATCAATTTTGACAAACTTCAATCTAAAAAAAAAAAAAAAACACTCCAAGTTGAAATCTAAAACATAAATCTAAAACAAAATAAAATCTAAATCGAAATTCTCCCAGGTCATGTGATTTGGGATTCACCTCCTTTTCCTTTCCCCAGCGAGAGTTCAGGTATCTCCAGTTTTGGGAACATACCCGATACTCCCAGCGGAAATTCTTTGCTTTGTCCTAAGTTTGTCACTTGGACGTTTGTGTTGGTTTTGTTGATCGGCTGCAGTCGACACCAATACGCGCGGTGTGCTCCATCGGCTCACCACACCTATTGAGGGTCCATTTGTTGACCTCATTTTTGATGAGGTCTTCTCTTCTCTCTTTAGTACTTAGGATGCAGCCTTAGGCTTTTCCTTTGACTATCTTAGAGGACTAGAATTGGGACCCGCCTTTTAGAAATTTAAACCACTTCTAAACTCCCTACAAACTCCTGAAACTTGACCATAGACCCCTAATCACCTAGAGGGTTGAAATCGAAATGTGGAAGTTTAAAGGATGAGTTCTCATAGGACTCTTTGGCCTTAGGGCGCCTACAGGTGGCACAGTGCAGTGAAGGGGCTGACTTACACTACACTTACACACTACATTTCCACACACTTCCTAAAACCACACCCATACCCAACTTAACCTCCTGACTCGTGTGAGTGATTCACATGGATGGTCCTTAGCCCCTAAGCCCTTGGCTAAGAGGGTTAGGAACAACATAGTGAATGCCTCAAATGAGTCCTCTCATGGCTCATATGGGCTTGAAATGGCTTCATGGCTCAACCAAAATGATTTCTTTCCACCTAAATTCACCCGATCTTCAATTTCCCAAATTTTCGATTTTTGACCCCGAGACCCTACACCTGCTAAACCTACCCAAAACCACTGAAATTACCCAAATTTTTGCAAAATTTCCAAATTACCCAAAATTTTCCAAAATCAATCCCAAACATCTCCACATCACTCAAATTGATCATCCATACCCAAAAATACCAAAGATTCCAAAAATACCCCCCAATACCCTCCAAATAACCCAAAATACCCTTCTTGGCCTAAAAATCCAAAAATTCAAAAAATTCCCAGAAAATTCCAGAAAATCCCAAATATTCCCAATTTCATTTTGTCCAACTACACCATGGGCCAATTTTGTCAATTTACCCTACTTTTGTCAAAACCCCAATTTGACCCATTTTAATTCAAAGTGAACCCGATGTCAAACCAAACCTACCCAATTGACCCCAATTTTGGTCCAATTCAATTCTAAACTTCAATTCAACATCCCTAATACCAATCTAGACCAAATCCAAGTCCAATTTGATTGACATTTGGATCCAATTCCACTTTTGACCTTAAGGCCCATTTTTTGACCTAAGCCCAAACCTAACCCAAATGAACCCAAACCCCAAAACCAAAACCCAACCAAAGTTAAAACCTCTTTGAAACACTCCCATAAACACTTCTCAACAATAATTCTACATCAATTTCAACCCTAGCCCAACATTGGCCCAACTTGGCCCACTTGGACCTATATTGGCCCATTCACAAAAGAATCCAAATCCAACCCAATTCGAGCCCAAACTACCCCAAATTTGCTTCAAGTTACTCATGACACATCCATGAGCTAAACCCAACAATTATTTGGCCCAACCTTTTACAAAAATTTTCATCCATGAACACATTCATAAACTTAAAAGCCCACTTCCCTTAAACCCTTCTAAAAGCCCATTTCCCTCGAAATTCAAAGCCCAAATCTACCCTAAAGCCCACATGACATCTCCATTTGTCATCCATTTAATTAAATCCATTACCTAAGTCCTAAAATCATCATTGAATTATTCCAAATGAAGCTTCATCCAAATTCCCATCAAATTACCAAAAATTTCTTAAAACCCATTTTTATGAAATTGACTCAACTTTCCCCGAAGCCAAAGACAAGCCATGCGAGCCATTGACAAGCCACATGAAGCCATGGGAGGCTTGACATGTGACCATGCCATTAATGGTAAAAGGAGGGGCTCCTTTCCTAATCTTTCATTAAGCCTTTTTACCTTAAGCATGTCGCACACTAAACCATGTTTAGCCACCTCATCATGGATAGAGACCACACCACTCTCTCTTGGCGACCCAATCGATCCTCTCGGCCCAAAATCGGGCCATGGGGAGGTGAACCAAGCCCGAAAGGTGGGTTGACCCATTTGGACCCAAAATAGGCTCATCCCCAATTCCATTTCGATCCGACTCCTTTACACATGGCAATTGCCGATTGATTGCACAAACCTCCGGCCCCGACTCACCTGACCACGAGGGTGACCCATGCTGGCCGGCCGGCCACCGAGCCGCCGGAAAACACCATGGCCAAGAGCTCGCATGTGAGCCGACATTGAAATTCTCACTTGCTGAGCTGCCCATCCCTCAGTGGTCACCATGGCTGATCTTCTCCTCACCGGAGCGGCTGATCCCGAGCCCTAACTCTCCCGGGAGGCCCTCCGCCCTCTCCTGACTCAAGCTCCGCCCCTCTCGGCCATGAGGGGAGCCAAGCACAAACCTTGCCAAAACTGCGCCAAAATTGTTCCGGACCCTTCTCCACTCTTAGAGCACTTGATCCCAGGTGAGATCCCCCTGCCATTTCTCCTCTGTAAGCTCGATTTCGGAGTTGAAATTCCACCCAAAACCGGGACACTTCTCCACGGTGAGCCAATTCCCGAATTGATTGGCTCTACACCTTCACCGGACCGAGGGAAGGTGTCCGCCATCAAAAGCCCCATCTCCGAGGCCACCCGGTTGCTCCGGCCTCCAAGCTTTGTGATCGGGCTTGGTCGAAATCATATCCGGACGATTCCCCGAGACCGGGAGACTTCATCCGGAGCTTGCTGGGACCCAATCGAAGGTGCGACAACTCTCGGATTGAAGCCACACTTCTACGAGCTAAGGTATGAGTTAACTCTCCATCCCGAGCTTCGGAGATTCTCCATTTCAAATGCCTTAGTTTCAATGCATGTTAGCCGTATAGATGTGTTCGTCTCTTTAAGACGAATCCATAGAGTATAAGAACGTAAAAATCCATTGAGAATCGAGTGAGATCTTAGGGATTTAGTGTGGACGGCTCTCGGGTGAGAACACTTGGGGACGATGAACGGATGCGCGTCCATTCGATACACGCGCACACGGACGGCCGGGATTGCGTCGGACCGGGAGACGGTACGAGAACCGCGGGGCCGGGCTGCCGACTCGGGTGGCGGCGTCGAATGGGAGCGCGACGCGTGTGCGTTCGGAGGCTGCCGAGGATGCGCTGGCGCCGCGTGGATAAATAGATAAATAGGGTATTTTCTTATTTATTTAATTCCCTAAACTTCAAAAATTCATATCTCTGTGTAGAAAAATCACAAAAATAAAATAAAAATACCCTCTTGCTCAGTGAAGAGAGGCGAATAATGTGGAAAAGAAATCACTTAATTTCATCAAATATTTTATTTTTTATAATTTATTTACTCTCTGCATTGTTTTAATTCTCCATGCATGCATACAATTCACCATGGCATGAGACCATAGGGCTTTTGAAGCCTCCGAATTTGGGAACATTCCCTGAATTTTCCAAAGTCGAGGCCATCCTATGAAGAGTTCTTGATTTTTCAAGTTCGGGTCACTGTTTTGAGTATTTTAATTCCAGTAAATAGCATGTTGTGAAATAAATTCTAGGAAAATTTGGTGATGTTCCTTATGACCAGAGAACCCTAGGAAAAATAGGTTTTGACTTAGTTCATTTAAAACAACCCTAATTGGCTTAAAAACCCAAAATAGGTCTTTAATTAATTAGAGTTAACCAGGCATCAAATTGACTTGAAATCAATTCTCCACTAACCTTTAGGATCAGAGGAATCCACCATAAAAATTTGAGGTCAATTGGACTTGGTTAACCCCACTAATTGGGTTGATTAAGTCACTTAGCCATTTTAAACTTTAAAAATTCATAACTTTTAAAATACTTTTCAAAAATTCACTAAATTGGTTTTGGAGCCTCTCTGATATCAGGGGAACCTAAGAAAATTAAAATTTCAATTTTCTGAAAAAGTTGATTTTTTAATAATATTTTAATATTTTAATAATTAAAAAATAATAAAAATCACAAAAATAATAAAATTCACCAAAATGTCACATTTTGAATTTTAATCACTTAGGAACAAACCCCATATTTTTCCTAAGTCTATTTAGTGAGATATTAAATTTTAAAGCCCTAGGGTAATTTTAAAATTAAAAAAATGTATTTTCTAGCATTTTCACTAAAATAATTACAATAAATCATAAAAAAATCAGAAAATTGCAAATTTTGCTTCTCTGGTTTCCTTGGTATCAGAGAGATTTTTGAAAAATATAAAATCCATTTTTCAACATTTATTTTATTTTTAAATTAATTAATGCTTCAAAACTCAAAATAATTATAATAAAAATAATATAATTCAAAAAATCACCAAAATTGGTCCAAGTGCTTCTCTGGTCATTAGGAATGTCCCCTAATTTTCTTAAGGACAGAAACTTTCCCTTGGTCATATTATTAAATTTTCCTTGAAAATCTCTATTTTCCACCAAAAATAATTATATAAATAGATTAAATACAGAAAAATCACATTTTCTCCTCTCATGTCTTTATTGACATATGAGTGAAGTCACATAAAAATTTC
This sequence comes from Papilionanthe hookeriana x Papilionanthe teres, assembly GCA_022702705.1. Lineage (NCBI taxonomy): Eukaryota > Viridiplantae > Streptophyta > Magnoliopsida > Asparagales > Orchidaceae > Papilionanthe > Papilionanthe hookeriana x Papilionanthe teres. The sequence goes on along the minus strand of CM040428.1, from coordinate 132,910,796 downwards.
AAGTTCATTTGGGTTCAATTTAGTGAGTTATGAAATTATTAAGCTTAAAGGGTAAAATGGTAATTAAACTTTTAACCCTTAATTAAAACTTTAGGTTTAATAATAAAAATCAACAAGTAAAATATTTGATCTTAATCTGATTTGGATGATTGAAATTTAAATAATTAAAGGGTAGAAATCCATTAAATAATTTTAAAATGATTAAACTTTAATTAAATAATAGATTAAATTTGGAGGAATAATAAATTGGAATTATTAAAATAAGGGATATTTATTAGGAAGAGATTTGTTCTTTAATTTAAAAAATCCCTAAACTAATTATATCATTGATACTCAATTTTTAATTAAAATGATAACTCAAATTTAAAATATTAAAAGGCTTAATTAAATTATTAAACTCTTTTAAAATTTTAATTAAAATTAAAAATAAAGCATATTAAAGATAAATTAAATTAAAATTAAATTAAATTTAACAATTAAATTAAATTAAATTAAATTAAATCAATTAAATTAAATTAAATTAAATTAAATTAAATAATTAAAATTAAATTAAATTAAATTAAACAATTAAATTAAATTAAATTAAATTAAATTAAATTAAATTAAAACTCAATTAAAATTAAATTAAATTGAATTAAATATAACATCACCTAAAACGAAAGAAAATAAATTTAAAGCAACTTGAACACTTATTCCAAATTTAAACTCTTTAACTTAAACCAAATCATTTGAATACTTAATTTACCCTTGAAAGCTTTAGTTATTATAACTCCTAAATAAAACATTAAATGAAGTGTCACTTCACTCATAGGATATTCAAATGTCCTAGTTCATCGAGCAAGTTAACAAAACTTGAAAACCTCGGACGATTGATTCATTTATATAATTAAATTCATTTGGACTTAAAACGATCCTAGAAATATTGAAAAGATGTTTAAGATCCTTCTTAAACACTTCCTCGATATGATAGGACATTTATAAGAACAATTGAATTTGATTATTCTTTGATGAAGAAAATCGTCCTTAAACCAAAACACAAAGAACCTAGACGTCATAGGAAATGACTAGCTATAGGATTAGGAATTTGGTAGAAAACCATAACCTTTCCCTTAGCCTTACCTAGGAACTTGCTTAAATATTCTAATTGTGTTTTAAGTGCAGCTTGGGATGACGGGAAGACCCTCCAGGTACGCATTTGTATTATTGCAATTTACTTTCACTGCAATTTATTTTCCGACAATTTACATTATTGCGATTTACTTTATTGCGAACTGCGTTTATTTTTCTTGCATGATAAAACAACAGTTGCATGAAAACCCACACCTTTAGGATAGTCCCTAAAACTGAAACCAAATTAAGTTAAAAGTCATTGCAAGATAAAATTCACCGCTACAACATTTCAAAATATAAAACAACTCAAAATTTAATCACAAACAGAACACAAAACTACAATTACAACTAAATTAAAACGTCCTGTTGGATGATCGGGAATACCTCGGATGATGTAACCTACGTGTTGCTAACGGGATTTCCCACGGTCTAAATGAAAGTGTGGAACTCATTCGGTTGAGTTTAGCAAATTCATACTGGACTAAGTGAATCCGATAAAAATAATGATGCCGGAAGGATGGAGCCAGTGGGATCTTAACCGGTGTCGTTATAATCAACTTTAAGATTTGTTTTAAATAAAACATAAAAAACACCTGGAAATTAAGATTTTCTCTAAACCAAAACACTTTTCTCAACTCCCGATTTATGATTTCTAAAACTAAACCTCTGCAACAACCAGGAGTTTGGAGCATGGTGGGCGACACGGCCATCGTCGTCGGCAAAACTTGAACCTACTTCAGCAAAACTTTTCTAGAATTAAACAACCAAGCCATAGGACTTCGAGGTAGCTTGCCTAGTGCAACATAAATCCTCGACTCTTCGTTAGGCATTTGCATTGCAAATTAAGCCCTAACCGGTCTTAGGATTCCGAGGTAGTCGTCAGATACGACAATAAACCCTCACATCTTCTAGAGTCTATTTGTTTGATTTTATCATACAAATATAAGCCCTAATTAATTAAAATTGGCAAGATTGAAATATCAAATAAACATTAGGACTTTCCTAAATTCAAGCCAAACAATAGGATAGTCGGGAAATTATCGAAGTTCACTTCGAATCAGTGATTTCTCCTACCTCTCTTCCTTTGGATTCACAAAACAAAATGTTCCAAAATTTGATCCATTCCCTATTGAAATTCCAAAATTCAATCTTTGAAAACCTTAAACTTTGAAATTCTTGAGAGCAGAATTATTGGTTATTATCGAGAGTTTTCTTAGGTGATTCCCGTCACTTAAGATGTAATTAACTATAGGGGCTTGCCCTTATAGGGAATCTTAAAGAACCCAGGTAATATAAACCCTGTTTAATGTTTTCATATTAAGCAGGGGAAACTTGTCGGCTTATAAAATTGGTTCGCAGACCAAACGGATGTCACTAATCTTCTAGTTTATTTAATCAAGCCCCACCATCAAGCAGTGTGTCTATCCTTAGGGATAGATACACGGTTTGTGGTGCGGTGCTTGTTTATATAAACTATTTGGGATGTGAGGTCGGTTTAATCTCATATCTTAAAACCTTCAAATTTAAAATTATTTTCAAAATCAAATACTACTTTTCAAATTATTTATTTTAATTAAATTAAAAATTCGCCGACAGATTTCTGTTAGGCGACCCCTCTTCAAAATAAAACACGACCTAAAAATATGCCGACAACAACTTCTCGTGCCAATTTATTTTGTTTTCTTCCAAATTTTTCTTTAAGATTTAGATGAGAGTTTTGTTAAAAGCCTCAACCAAGCTGTTTGCTCTTGGGTAGTAGATCATCGAATAGCGCCAATCAATCCTATGCCTTCTGAAAAAACTGTTGATCTTCGTGCTTTCGAATGCGGACCCGATATCTGAGATAATTCTGCATGGTACCCAGAAACGGTAGACGATTTGATTCCTGAAAAATTGTGGCACGTGATGTGCTTTCACTTCTCTGAGCGGTATAGCTTCTGCCCATTTGGAAAAGTAATCTGTGGCTGCAAGAATAAAACAATGTCCTTTTGAAGATGACGGTTCTATCAGACCCACGATATCTGTGCCCCAACACTCAAACGACCACGATGCGATTGTAGCACATTTGGAGGTTGATGTAGAACCACTCAATGCACTTGGCACTGGTGACAACTCTTGGCAACTTTCAAGCAATCGGTCATCATCGAGGGTCAGTAGTACCCTAGTCTTTTAATCTTCATTTTTATTTTTGGACCCGACTGATGAGCACCACAAAGTCCTTTATGCACTTCTTTAATAATTTCACGAGCCTCAGACTCGCTCAGGCACCTAAGCCACATCTAGTCGAAAGATCTTCTGTATAACATATTATTTATTAATGTGTATGACAGAGTTCTTTTCTTGATCTAATGGGCTAATGACTTATCGTCCGGTAGGTTTCCCGTTTGTAGGTAGTCTATTAAAGGTTGACGCCAATCTTCTGTTGTTTCAGCTACTATTGCAACTGTTTCTTCTTTTTTTTCTGATTTTTGTATTTCATCCATGTCGAGCTGTAAGAGGACCCGTCGTCCCTGAACTGACATTTCAACTGATTCACCCTGTAAGCAGGCAAATTCTTTTGTAAGGCGGGCTAGCGCATCTGCAAGAGCATTTTCTCTTCTGGTAATTTTGTAGATCGTTACATTCAGAATCTGCTTTAACAATTTCATCGCATATTGAAACTATTGCTCAAGTCTTGGTTTCAGAATTTCGTACTATCCTACAACCTGTTGAATGATCAACTGAGAATCTTCGTATATGTTGATGTCTGTTATCCCCATCTGAATGGTTAACTCCAGAACAGTTATAAGAGCTTCGTATTCTGCTTCATTCTTTGTACACGGTTCTGTTAAATGGTAGGAATACCTTAACATCCCCTGCTCCACTGTTATAAAGATTAGTCCGATTCCTCCCTTACCGGGCACTATCATTTGCAATTCTTTGTCTTTCTATGCTGAAGATGCTCCGTCGAAGTACAATTCCCAACGCTGATCATCGGGGTCTTCTAAGCTCATTATCTACTTGTCGAGCAAGTCATTGTTGAGAGGCGATTCTGTCGGTAAAGAGTGTGTTGCGAGGAAGCTTGCTAGGACTTGTCCCTTTACGGCACAAAGAGGAACGAACGTTATATCGAATTACAATAGTATCATCAACCACTTGACAAGTTTGCCGGAAAGCGTTGGTCGGGTCATCAAATATTGCAATGGATTAAACTTCGAGATAAGGTTGACCTTCTGAGAAAGCATGTAATGCCTGTGCTTTTGAACGACGAAGATCAGGGCCAAACAATGCTTCTCAATCTGGGGATAATTTACCTCCATTGGAATTAGATGATGACTTATGTAGTAGAGAGCATTTTCCTTCCCCAAGTCATTGACCTGGGCTAGCAGGGCTCCAAGGAAGTCGTCTAGCGCCGTGGTATAAAGTATCAACGGTCTACCCGAGACTAGGGCTGACACCTACCTAACAAATTCGAGATAAAGCGTCGAAGATATGCCAATTTACCTTGAAAGGATCATATTTGTTTCAAAGTTTTGGGAGGCAGCATTTCTAAGTTAGCTTTAATCTTCTGTGGATCAATTTCAATTCCACGATGTCGGGCAAAAAATCCTAAGAATTTCCCAGAGGTGACGCTGAAGGCGCATTTCTGGGGATTCATCTTAAGGTTAAATAGTCTTAATCACTCGAAAAGAATTCTCATATCATACAAGTGATCTTCCTTTTGTTTGCTTTTGATGACCACTTCATCCACATAGCACTCGACTTGGTTGTGAATGAGATCATCAAAAATCCTCATCATTGCTCTTTGGTAAGTTGCTCCTGCATTCTTCAATCCGAAGGCATTACACTGTAGCAGTATATTCCGATTGGCATTCTGTAGGTCGTGAGCTTTTCATCTTTGGGTGCCATCTTTATCTGATTGTATCTTGATGATCCATCCATGAAAGAGAAGACTTCATGTGTAGAAGCGATGTCGATCATCAATTATGGAATTGGTAGCGGGAACTCGTCCTTCGGGCATGCTTTATTCAAATCTCTGAAATCCACGCAGATTCTGATCTGACCATACTTCTTTCTGACTGGTACCACATTGGCTAACCAAGTTGGATATTGCTATTCACTGACAAATTTAGCGTCTATTAGCTTCTTAACTTTAGCTATTACTTATTGTTCAATCCCTAGACGCATTCTTCTTGGAGCTTGTCTTACTGGAACTGCAGTGTGATCCACTCCTAGCTTGTGAACTGCATCTTCTGGAGCTAATCCTGGCATTTCATTATAACTCTAAGCAAAACAGTCCTTGAATTCCATTAATAGCTTGATCATTTCTTTGGAGTCTTCTTTATTGAGTAAGAAGCTAACAAAGGTCGGCCTAGGCTCTTCACTATTACCTAAGTTAACTTCCATTAACTCGTCTATTGTAGATTTATATTCTTTTTCAAATTCTGGCGGAGCGTCTCCGATTGGTAGATCCTCGAGATCATCTGAAGCTTCTAAGTAGTCTTCATTAGGCTCGCAAGTGACAACCAAGCAAATCCCGTATCATCAACTGATCCTACTGTGCCGAATCCAAGACCATGCTTTGAATTATTAGGTCGATTGGCATTATTCAATAATTTTTCAAAGCGCTGTGATTGACCTTTTGACCACTATTTAGGAAAGACACTGCGTTGAATTAAATTCTGAACATAGGGAGAGTACCACTCAAAAGGTAATTCCATTAGTTCAAATGAAGTAACATCTTCAAATTGTACATCATTTTCAATTTTGGAAGAAGAAGCACCACGGTAAAACTTGATCGGCTTAGCACTGTCACAATGCACTTCTTTGACCACCATACCCTCGACCTTATTAGGATAGGTTGGTGTCAGGTTCATGGTATGTAAATAGTGGTTAATCTTTTCGTACATTGATTTGTATTCTTCGTTCTTTTTATCTTCGAGAGAGATCTTGAATTGGGGTTTCTTTTGATTTATCTTCATTACTTCTTTCTTAGTTTCTTCTTCTTTGGAACTGTTCTCCCAATCAACATCAGTGACCGTTTCTTTTGTTGAACTGTTCCACTGTTTCTTCCTCGACCTCGTCCCCGGCATCGACCTCGGGTGCGAGTTCTGGAGAAACCTTCACCATCTCACCGTAAAGGAGTGGTAAGTAACTATTGAACAAGAATTTCAGGTTCTTCATCGTCTCGAACTCCTTTTGCTTCATTTGGTATGGTATTTCTGGAGAAGAATGTCTTTTTTGGAGGTGCGTAGTAAGCTGCATCTTCTGAATTCTTATTTTATGAATGGAGAACGGTTGTAAATCACCTTTGATACACTATTCTCCTCCTTCATAATACTTTATGCACTGTTGCAGAGACGACGGTACCATCCGATTCTCATGGATCCACGGCCGACCCTGTAGAGCGTTTAATGATTTCTTAGAATCAATTATGTGGAATTTTGTGGTTGTCTTTGCCAAATCACCAGTTTTCATTAATAGTGTTATCGATCCAAGAGCTCTTTCTCCTTTCTGATTAAAGCCCCTTAATATCATTTTGTTTGCTTCGAGATCGCGAGCATCAATTTCCAAATATGCTAACGTCCGAAGGTTCATTATGTTGATCGATGCTCCCGGATCAACTAGCACCCTGGAAAGCGTAAAATTTCAGATAGTGACTGAAATGTACAACGGTCGGTTGTGATCAGCTATTCCAAGTAGCAGATCATTGTCCGTGAAGGTAACACCTCGCTATTCTTTTAACGAACAAACCTCATCTAAGGAATTACTGGCCATTTGAGCTAAACAAATTTCTAGATTAAGTAAGGCCTTGATCAGAATTTCCCTCATCTCCTTTGACAGGATCAGAGCATCATAGATGCTCAGTTTGGCTGGTAGCTTCCTAAGATGGGCTAACACGTTATAATCCACTTTATTACTAGGTTCTTCAGTTTCTTCATGAATGGGTAGTTCTTCTGCTGAGGTTGGCTCTTCCTAAGCAACCACCTGCTTTCCTTTATCCTTTGGACCCATTCTCGGGGGTAGAACTTTTTCGCTTCTTAGATTGACTTCTGTTATCTCTTCTGCATCTGGTGCTAAATCTGCCAGTGTCTCCACTTGAATCGGGATGACTGGCTCTTCTAAATTTGCTTCGATGTCTGATAGCTCTAATTCTATTGCAATTGGAGCTCCTCGGAATTCACAAATGGATTCATCACTTTTTGAGCTTTTATAGCCATCCTTGTGAACTTCTTCTCCTTCGTCATGGTCATCGAGGTTTAGTATTTTTTGAGAATCGTTATTTGTATTTAAATCGATATCCAGATTAGGTTCGTTGTCCTTAGTTACGTAATCGTTAGTGTCGGCATATTTTTAGGTTGTGTGTTTTGAAAAAGGGGTCGCCTATAGAAGTTGTCGGTGAATTTTAAATTTAATTTAAATTGAAATATATATATATATATATATATATATATATATAGTTTTAGAAAGAAGCATTTGATTTTGAAAATAACTTTAAGTTTAAAATTATTTTAAGAGATGAAATCAAACTGATTTCACATGCCAAATAGTTTATATAAACGAGCACCACACCACAAACCATGTATCTATCCCGAAGAATAGACACACTGTTTGATGATGGGGCTCGATTAAATAAACAAGAATATTTGTGACATCCCTTTGGTCTGTGAACCAATTTTATAAGCCGACAAGTTCCCTTGCTTAATATAAATGAATTAAGCAGGGTTTATATTACCTGGGTTGCTAAAGTTCCCTATAAGGGCAAGCCCCTATAGTTAATTCATCTTAAATGACGTGAATCATTTAAGAAAACTCTCGATAATGATCAGTGGTTTTGCTCTCAAGAATTTCAAAGTTTAAGGTTTTCAAACAATTGGATTTTGGAAATTTCAAAAGGGATTAGATCAAATTTGAAACAGTTTATTTCAGGAGTCCAAAGGAAGAGAAGTAGGAGAAGCTAAGGATCCAAGAGGAATCTTGGTAACTTGCCAAACTATCCTATTGTTTGGCTTCAATTTAAGAGTTTATTTAATGTTATAATCCTGCCAATTTTAATTAATTAGCACTTATATTCATACCCACATAATCATACAAATAGCCTGGAAGATGTGAGGGTTTGTGTCGTACCAAACGACTACCTCGGACTCCTAAGATCGGTTAGGGCTTAATTTGCATAATATGATTATGCAAATGCCTAACGAAAAGTTGAGGCTTTATGCTTCACTAGGCAAACTATCTTGAAATCCTATGGCTTGGTTATTTAAAACTAGGAAATGTTTAGCTGACGTAGTTGCAAGTTTTGCTGACGATGATGGTCGTGCTACCCACTGTGCTCCAAGCTCCTTCTTATTGCAGAGGTTTAGTTTTAGAAAGTGAAAATTAGGATATGAGAGAAATGTTTTGGTTTAGAAAAGTTTTAAAGTCCAAATGTCTTTAGTGTTTTATTAGGGGAATCTTAAAGTTGATTATAACAACACCGGTTAAGATCCCACGGTTCCATCTTTCCTGCACCGTTATTTTTATCGGATTCGCTTAGTCCAGATGAATTTGCTAAACTCAACTGAATAAGTTCCACACTTTCATTTAGACCGTGGGAAATCCCGTTAGAAACATGTAGGTTTCATCATCCGAGGTATTCTCGATCATCCAATAAGACATTTTAATTTAGTTATAGTTATAGTTTTGTGTTCTGTTTGTGATTAAATTTTGGGTTGTTTTATATTTTGAATGTTGTGGTGGTAAATTTTATCTTGTGTTGATTTTAATTTAGTTTTGGTTTCAGTTTTGTGGCTACCCTAAAGGTTTCAGTTTTCATGCAACAATCTTGTTTAACATGCAAGAAAGGTAAAGCGCAGTAGATGTAAGTAACTTGCAATAAAATAAAAGCGTACCTGGAGGGTCTTCCCGTCATTCCAAGTTACACTTAAAGCACATGTTAGAACATTTAAATATTTGCAACAAGTACCTAGGTAAAGCTAAGGGAAAGGTTTTGGTTGTCTACCAAAGTCCTAATCCTATTGCTAGTCGATTCCTATGACGTCTAGGTTCTTGTATTTTGTGGATGATTCTCTTCACCAAAGAACAATTAAGTTCAATTATTCTTCTTAAAACACATCATTGTATTGAGGAAGTGCTTAGAAATGGGTTCTAAACATCTTTTCAATACTTCTGAGATTATTTCGAGTCTAAATGAATTTTTATTGTAGAGATGAATCAATCATCCATAAATTTTTAGTTAAGTTTTAACTCTTGCTCAGTGAACATAGGACATTTGATTATCCCATGAATGAAGTGACACCTCACTTGATGCTCCATTTAAGAGTTATAACGATAAAAGTCTTTAGGGGCAAATCAATTTGTTAAAGAATTTAATGATTTAAAATTAGAATTGGTGATTTAAAGTGATTTAATTTAGTTATGAAATTTTAATAATTTTAAGTTTGGAATAGTGTTCAAATTATTTTAAAATTAGTTTAAATCTTTAAACCCTTTTATATATTATCTTAATGCTGCAGATTAATTTTGATGTTTTAAATTTACTTAGAAGTGTTTAAATTATTCATATATTTTTGATGGTTTGATTTAGGTTAATTATGATATTTTAGGTTAGTTTTGATTAGCTTAATTTGTTTTATATGTTTAATTATGAATTGTTTTAATATTATTTAATATTTCAAATTTGCTTTAAGTTTGTTATTAAGTGATGTTGAATAAATTTTTAAATTTAATTTAATTTAATTGTTAAATCACTTAATAATTTAAATATTAATTTAATTAAGGGTTATTTTCTTTTTAATCATTTAATTATTAATTTCAATTATCACTTTGAATTTAATTAAAAGTTAAATATCATTAAAGTGATTCATTTGGGGATTTTAGTTTAAGTTATTATAGTCTCTCTAAATTGTATCTCCGTTTTAATAATCCAAATTTTAACTTATTCTTCAAAAATTCAAGTTGTTTAATTAATTAAAATTTACTTTAAATATTTTCAAGATGATTAATGGGTTTCTACCCCTTAATTCTCTAGGTTTCAATCTTTTAATGAAAATTTTAAAATCAGATATTTCACCCCCCATTTTGATTAAGCCTAAATGTTTATTAGGGTTAAAATCCTTTAATTACCTTTATGCCCCTTTAGGCTTATTTATTTCATAACTCATCAAATTAAACTTAAATGAACTTGAAATTTTTATGTCACTTCACTCATATGTCAGTTAAGACATTAAAGGAGAATATGTGATTTTTCTGAATTTAACTTAATTTATATATTTATTTTGATGAAAAATAGGGATTTTTAATGCAAATTCAAAAACATGACCAAGGTAAGGTTTCTATCCTTAGAAAAATTATGGGATGTTCCTACTGACCAGAGCACCACATGGACCAATTTTGGTGATTTTTTGAATTATTTTTTTTATTATAATTATTTTGAATTTTGGAGTATTAAGCAATTATAAAGTAAAATTAAATTTGGAAATTAAGTTTTATATTTTTCTTAAGTCTCTCTAACCTCAAAGAGTTCAGAGAAACAAATTTTATATTTTTCATTTTTTTTTGATTTATCAGAATTAATTTGGTGAAAATGTTGAAAAATCCATTTTTTAATATTAAAAATTGTCTTAAGCATTTAAAATTCAATATCTTAACCCAAAGACTTGGGAAAAATATTTTGTTTGTTCCTCAGTGTTTAGGAGTTAAAATATGATACTTTTATGATTTTTAATATTTTTGTGATTTTTATTATTTTTTAATTATTAAAATATTAAAATAAGGTTAAAAATGAAAATTTTTGAAAAATTCCAATTTTTATTTTCTTAGACTCCTCTGATATCAGATAGGTCCCAAAACTAATTTGGTGAATTTTTAAAATGTATTTTTAGAGTTATGAATTTTTAAAGTTTAATTTTACTCATGTAACTTAATTAATCCTTTTAGTGGGGTTAAACATTTCTAATTGATTCCAAATCCTTTTAGTGGGGTCCTTCTAATCCTAAAGATCAGTTGAGAATTTTTTTCAAGTTCTTTTGATATGTGATTAACCCTAATTAATTAAAGTTCAATTTTTAGTAATTAGGCCAATTAGGGTTATTCTTAATGAATTAACTCAAAGCATAATTATACTAGGGTCCTCTAGTCCTAAGGAACTTCCACAAATTTTCCTATAATTTTGTAAGTAATATGCTAATTAATGGAATTAAAATACCAAAAACAGTGACATAAACTTGAAAAATACATAACTTGCCATAGAGATAGCCTCTAACCTTGAAAAATTCAGGGAATGTTCCCAAGATCAGAGGCTTCAAAAGCCCTATGGTCTTATACCATGGTGAATTGTTTATCCAAATGGAGAATTAAAATACTGAAATGAGTAAATAATTAATTAAAATTAAAATACACATCGAATTAACTCAATTCTTTTTTCACATTATTCTCCTCTTTCACTGAGCAAGAGCGTATTTTTATTTTATTTTTGTGATTTTTCTACACAAAGATATGGATTTTCTATGTTTCAGGTATTTAATTAAATAAAAAAATCCATATTTATCTACTTATCCACGTAGCGCCGACACATCCTCGGCAGCTCCGAAAGCCCACGCGTCGCCTCCCTATTCGACGCCGCCATCTGACTCAGCGCTCCGGGGGCCCACGGTTCACGTACCGTTCTCTGGTCCGACGCAGTCTGAGCCTTCCACTCGATACACGCGCGATCGGACGACGCCTGGTCATCGTCTACGACTGGTGTGCACCCGTGACCATCCACACTAAAACCCTAAGATCTCTCTCATTTCTCAACGGATATTCATGTTCTTATACTCTATGGATTCGTCTTGAAGAGACGAACACATCAATATGGTTTACATGCATTGAAATCAACTCAAACAAGATGGAGAATGGCTGGAATCTCTTGAGGAGGAGGAGTGTCCATACCTTGGTTCAGGAGGTGAGGCCTCAACTGAATGTGCTTGGCACGTTCGCTGGATTTGGAGGAGCCTGGGAAAGAAGCCTCTGGCCTTGTCGAATTGTCTAGGTGCAACTTCCATGAAGCCCGATTTCAAAGCTTGGCCAATAGAGAGAATGGCTGACCTGGTGAAGGGGCTTCCACTGGGGAACTCCTTCTCTTTGTCCTGTGCAGGGGTGGGTGAGTTTAATTTGATTTTGGCGGAGGTTCCAGGGATGTCCTGTTCTGGACTGAGAATTGAGCTCCAAAATTGAGCTCAATCAATGGGGTTTAGAGCAGGATAACATTAGGGATGGATTGCTCTTGGCTAGGGGAAGATCTGTGAGGAGTTTAGAGGGATTCTGTGAAGGTTGATTTCAGCCAACCTTTTGGCCAAGAGGGGGTGGCTTGTTTAAATAGCCATGGCCAGGGCTTCCCAGGGGCAATTGATGGCTTAGATCAGCTGCTTAAGGGAGGAGATGATGAGCTGTGGTGGCCAATTGCAGTGGGGCAGCTCAGCAGGTGAGAATTTCAAATTTGGCTCATTCTAAGCTCCTCAGCCAAGGTGTTTTCTGGCGGTCTGGTGGCTGGCCGGCCGCAGTCGAGTCACCATCCGACTCATGGGAGTCGGGTGCAGGGTTTGGTGCGGTCAATTGGCTTTGGACAAGTGTCTAAGGTTTGATTTAAATGGAAAGGGGGAGGCTAATTTTGGCTTGATTTGGTCCAAGGCATGGTTTAGGCTAGGTGCACCTCTCCAAGGCTTGACTTTTGGCTGGGAGGAATCATTTGGGTCAGCCAAGAGAAAGTGGTGAGGTCTCTTTCCATGGTGAGGTGGCTAAGCTTGGTTTAGAGTGTCACATGAATATGGTTAAAAGGGCTTAATGAAGGATTAGGAAAGAATCTCCTCTTCTTGCCACTAATGGCTTGGTGAAGTGGAAAGTGGCTTCCATGTGGCTTGTACACGGCTCAATGGCTCACATTTGGCTTGGAAAAAGTTTGTTCAATTTCATAAAAATGGATTTTAAGGATTTTGGATATTTTGGTAGAAATTTGGATGAAGCTTTATTTAGAATTATTTGATCATTGGTTTAGGACTTAGGGATGATTTTAATTGAATGCATGATGAAGAAGAGTGTCATATGGACTTTGGATTAATTTTTGGGCTTTTGGATTTGGTGGAAGTGGGCTTTTAGAATGGTTTAAGAAAGTGGGCCTTTAGGTTTAAAAACAAATCGATGGATGGAAATTTTTTGAAGGATTGGGCCAAAAAAATGTTGGGTTTAGTTTATGGATGTGTCATGATTGATTTGAAACAAATTTGAGGTGATTTGGTGTTGAATTGGGTTTGATTTGGGACTTTTTGGTAAAGGGGCCAAAGTGGGTCAAATTGGGCTAACTTGGGCTAAGGTTGGGCTAATGTTAGATTTTATGTAAAATTAATGTTGAGAAATGTTTATGGGAGTGTCACAAAGAGTTTTTAACTTTGGTTGGGCTTTCATTTTGAGTTTTGGGCCCATTTGGGTTTATGGTGGATTTAGGCCAAAAATGGGGACTTTGGTTTTAGGTTAGGTTTGGGTGGAGTTTAGATTCAAATTTGGGGAAAATCTTATTATTGTTTTGTTTGTGGGGATGTTAGGAAGGTTTAGGAAAATATTTGGGGCTAATTGGAGTTGAGTTGTGTTAGTTTAGGCTAAGTTTAGGTCATGGGCCAAAATTGGGCTTTAAGCTTCAAATTGGAATTGGATCCAATTGTTAATCAAATTGGGCTTGGATTTGATTGAAATTGATATTGGGGATATTGAATTGAATTTTAGAATTGGATTGGATCAACATTGAGGTCAATTTGGTTGATTTGGTTTGACATTGGGCTTACTTTAGTTAAAAAAGGGTCAAATTAGGGGTTTTGGTAAAAGTGGGCTAAATTGACAAAATTGGCTTATGGTGTAGTTGAACAAAATGGAATTGGGAATATTTGGGATTTTCTGCAATTTTCTGGGAATTTTTGGATTTTTTGGTTAAAAAGGGCATTTTGGGTATTTGGAGGGTATTGGGGGGTATTTTTGGAAATTTTGGTATATTTGGCTAAGGATGATTAATTTGAGTGGAGAGAAATGTTTAGGACTGATTTTGAGGAATTTTGGATAATTTAGGTGATTTTGCAAATTTTGGGTAGTTTCAAGGGCACTTGGTAGGTTTGGTGGGTGCAGGCCCCGGGGGGTCAAAAATTGAAATTTTTGAAAAATGAAAATTGATAAAGTTTGAGTAGAATGGAATCATTTTGGTTGAGCCATGAAGCCATGTCAAGCCCATAAGAGCCATGAGAGGACTCATTTGAGGCATTCACTATGTTGTTCCTAACCCTCTTAGCCAAGGGCTTAGGGGTTGAGGACCATCCATATGAATCACCTATATGAGTCAGGAAGTCAAGCTAGGTATGACTGGTTTTAGGATTTGGAATGTTTGTGAATGTGTAATGTGTGCAGGTCAACCCTCACCAGACCAGGCCACCCAGGGTAGTCCTAAGGCCAAAGAGTCCTCTAGGGAACTCATCCTTTAAACCTTCACACTTGATCTTAACCCTCCAAGTGAATTAGGGGTTTACAATCAAACTTATGCGGTTTGCAGGGAGTTAAGAGATGTTTGAATTTCTAAATGGTGGGTTCCATTTCTAGTCCTCTAAGATAATCAAAGGGAAAGCCCAAGGCTAGATCCTAAGTACTAAAGAGAGAGAAGAGAAAAGACCTCATAAAAAATGAGGTCAGCAAATGAACCCCCAATAGGTGTGGTGTGCTGACAAAGCACCTCGTGCGTATTTGAGTTGACCGAAGAGATCAACAAACCAACACAAACATCTAAGTGACACACTTAGAACAAAGCACAGGAAAATTTCCGCTGGGGAGTAACAGGTAAACCTCTAAGACTGAAGATCCCTGAACTCTCGCTGGGGAAAAGAAAAGGAAGTGAACTCCAGATCATAAGATCTGGGGAAATTTAATTTAGATTTTGTTTTATTTTCTATTTCAAGTTTTTTTTAATGTGTGAGTTTAGATTTCGATTTGTTCTAAGTTTTGAATTTCGGTTGAGGTTTAATTTAAAATCAATTCAAGGAAATCTGGATTTGAAATGAGAATTGGAACCTAGGTTCCAACCTCGGGATTGGGAAGAGAACAAGAATTTGGGTACTAGCCTCGCAGGGAGAGAGTTGAAATTTGGTATCAATCTCGGAAGAGAGTCGGAATTTGGTACCGACCTAGAAAGGAGAGAACTGGAATTTGGTACCAGTCTCGAAGGTTTAAAGACAACTGGAATCTGGTTCCAGTCTCGAAGGTTTAGAGAGAACTAGAATCTGGTTCCAGTCTCAAAGGTTTAGAGAGAACTGGAATCTGGTTCTAGTCTCGAAGGTTTAGAGAGAACTGGAATCTGGTTCCAGTCTCGAAGGTTTAGAGAGAACTGGAATCTGGTTCCAGTCTCGAAGGTTTAAAGAGAACTGGAATCTGGTTCCAGTCTCGAAGGTTTAAAGAGAACTAAAATCTGGTTCCAGTCTCGAAGGTTTAAAGGGTTGAAATTTGCTGTGAAGATTTGAGTTTAGCGGAAAATTTGGAATGAGACGTGAAAGTGTTTCACATCCCACGAGGATCAATTAAAGTCTGATTATTTGGCGAAGGATATGAATCCATGCCATCAGAACCAAATCGAAAATTTTTGTGGTTCTGTGTCAGTAGATTCAGTCGACCTTCTCAAAAGAGGGAAGGAAATATGGAGAGTCAAAAAGAGATTTGAGAATAGCCAAAGACTGGGGATTTTAGATTCAGGAATTTGTCTTAGTCGCTTGTTAGGATTTGATTTTAGCCCGATTTCCAATTTAGGGTTCACATTTATTTGGGGTTCGTTTTGAAATTCAGATTTTTAAAAGAGTTCTCATTTATTTTAATTTTCCCTTTGTTCTTTGTTCAAAGTTCATTTAACTTAATGGCGTTACCCAGTCGATTTGTACAAAAAGAGGTGAAGGCAAAACACGACATGGTCGTTTTCATTCTAATCTCATCGAAAATACATCATACATCTTGCTCCAAAACATGATGATATTTTCCTTGAGAATTCAATATCTTAAGCAATCCATATATATCCAAAATGGATTATGTAAGATTCTTCAAGTTTCTTTCAAAAGCAGTTGTCAAAATCCATGTCTGAATAGTGAGATACATGGACAATAACATCACCTTCCAAGTCATCCTTGGCAGGAATGTCGTATAGATCTGCATTGGAGGTGTGATATTTCCCATGTAAATCACAACTCGTAGGGCCGGAGACTCTTTAATTCTGGATCTTGCTGAAAGTGGAAAGGCATTTTTCTGCCATCCATTCTCCTGAAAGTTACGGAGATTCATTCCACAGGCACTCCTGGAATGCAATGTTTTGCGATGTCTGCTCCGTTTCCTTTCAACACAAGGACGAAACCTACCGGTAGTAGTATCTCCACCGGCCCTTGGAACTTACCGGGGCCTACAATCTGGAGGTCAGATCCAAACATGATATTGCACTGGTTGACAAAAGACACTGTGTAGAAAGGTCTAATGAAATCATGATGGTCAATGTGTGGAGGTATGCAGTCGCCCTCCTTGTAGATGTTAATGATGCAGCTGTTGTGTATGCAATCTGCGGGCAATACCCTCCATGTTATCATCCTCTTTACCATTCTTTTAATAATATTTGGTATCAGATCCACCTCACTGCGACAGAGTATTTCTAGTGGATTCCCTTTTCTGTCTACCGCAAAGTTGTAGCAACATCCACATTGGATTGTAATTCTTCCTTTTTCTGGAATCCATCTTCGGGGTTCTGAATAGGTCTATTCCCTCAGGCAGCCGGCTCAGCCCATTTTCTGAAATTCAATGATGCAGTCTACAATTTGCTGTTGTTCGTAGTCTGAGAATACATCTGTATGCAGCTCGAGGCCTTCCAAGATGTTGACCCTCTTGCCTCGAATTCTTTCGAAGTATTCAAAAGTTTTCTTTTCAACATTCTACATTCTTTCCAACTCATATTCCAGAATTATCTGCAATCGACGAGGTCTAGTAACGTACTGGGGAATGTATGGTTCGACCCCGGCACGCTCTCCTGCATGTCTTGGCTCCTCGGGGATAGTCTCTGTCGGGACATCTTCTGGGGTTGCTTTCGCAACAAGACTCTTTAGAACTGGTGCATCTGCTTGGCGTTGAGGCACTGATTCTATTTCTGCTCTTCTTGGAATTTCCTTTATCTGTTCTGCTTTCCTTGGAGTTGATCTCCTCCTTTTCAGTTCCTGATGAACAAATTTCTTTGGAGTATTTGTATTGACGGTAGCAACTGTCTCTTCATGTTGATCTACTGCTAACTTGGTTAACATATTGCGAATGCGGTGATTCTTATTCCTCCATTGGGTGGCAGTGAGAGTAGCTCTCCTTACCCCTTAGACTTCTGCGGGCATGGTGCTGACAAGCCTGCCCTTTGCTGTAGCAACAACAGACTTAACTTTCTTATCTTCTCCTATTGCGTGAGCGGTGTTTGCTTTTCTCTTCTTGCTGGCGGACTGCTGACCTGGGCCACCTACTTTCATCACGGTCTAGCTATGGAACTCTTTCCGATTAATCGGGGTCCAATCATTTCCTTCATATTGTAGCCCGGCTGGTGTGAAGTCAGAGTCAATCTCGATCATGGCTCCATCCTTCACCCTCTTTTCATCAAGTGCTAGACTCACGCCATTTCTAAAGTTCAGAACCGACAACCCGTTCGACATTTCGCTGCGAAAAAATAAGGAAAGGATCAGGGGCTGTACTAAGAACAAGAACAATAAGAAAAACATTTATTAATGAAAAATTCTTATTTATCTCTTTTAATTTTTTAAAAAAATAGGAAGAGATGAGGGAAAGATCAGGAATGAATTGATTTAAAAGGAAAGATTGACATTTTATTTTTACAATTTCACACGTATTTTTCTTTTTTAACACATTTTTTCTTAATGATTTTCTTTTTTATAATCCATTTTTTTTAAGTTTTGGGTTCGGACTCGGTCGCAAATGATTACTCTACCCGTGCTTCTAGGAATGAGACCTCATTTTTAAAGTTCATCCTTCGAAACATCAGGTTGCGTAATACTTCTTCAAATATCGTCCATTTATTAAAGCATAGGTCATTCTCCACGGCAATTCACCAGTTGGTAGGAACCTCTTGAGTAGACTGTCTCGACCACGAATGGCCCTTCCCATGTTGGTTCAAATTTACCTCCTATTTTGTGGTGTGCAAGAATAGGTCTTCTGAGAACTAGAACCAAGTCACCAACTTTAAATGTTCTTGGATGGACTAGTTTATCGTGGGCCTGGATCATCTTAGCTTGATACAGTTCCAAATTCTGTTGTGCTGAAAGTCTTTTTCCTTCCAAGCTTTCCAATTCTTCTAGTCGTAGTTTGACATTTTCTTCTGTAGTGATCTTTTCACGCAACTCGCAATTCGAGTGAGGGAAGCTGTACCTCCAAGGGTAAGACGGCTTCAGACCCGTACACTAAAGCGTAAGGCGTAGACAGAGTAGGAGTTCTGAAAGTCGTCCTGTAGGCCCATAAGGCTTCTAACAACTTCTTGTGCCAATTTCTTTTGTTGTCATCCAAGGTTTTCTTTAGGATTTGGAAGAGAGGTTTATTAAAAGCCTCGGCCAAGCTGTTTGCTCTTGGGTAATAGATTGTGGAATAGTGTCAATCAATCCCGTGTCTTCTAACAAAATTGTTGATCTTCGTACTCTTAAACGCGGACCCATTATCTGAAATGATTCTGCGCGGTGCTCCGAAACGTTAGACGACTTGATTCTTGAAGAACTGCAACACATGGTGCACTTTCACTTCTCTGAGTGGTATAGCATCTGGCCACTTGGAAAAGGAATCTGTAGTTGCAAGAATGAAGCGATGTCCTCTTGAAGAAGGCGGTTCTATCGGTCCTACGATATTTGTGCCCCAACACTCAAACGACCATGACGCAATTGTCAGATGTAGCACATTTGGAGTTTGATGTGGAACCACTCCATGCACTTGGCATTGGTGACAAGTCTTGGCAACCTTTATGCAGTTGGTTATCATCGAGGGCCAGTAATACTCTAGTCTTTTAAACTTCATTTTCATTTTCGGACCTGACTGATGAGCGCCACAAAGTCCTGAGTGCATTTCTTTGACAATTTCATAAGCCTCGGACCCGCTCAAGCATCTTAGCCACATCTGATCAAAAGACCTTTTGTATAATGTGTTGTTTATTAATTTGTATGACAGAGTTCTTTTCTTGATTTGATGGGCTAATGACTTATTGTCTGGTAAGTTTCCTATTTGCAAGTATTCTCTTAGTGGCTGTCGCCAATCTTCTATATTTTCTGTCACTGCTGCAATTGTTTCTTCTGCTCGAGCTGTGAGAGAATCGGCCGTCCCTGAACTGACATTTCAACTGACTCATCCTGTAAGCAGGCAAATTCTTTTGCAAAGCGAGCTAACGCATCTGCGAGAGCATTTTCTCTTATGGGAATCTTGTAAATCGTTACATTCGGAATCTACTCCAACAATTTCATGGCATACTAAAAGTATTGTTCGAGTCTTGGCTTTAGAATTCTGTATTGTCTTGCGACCTGTTGAATAATCAACTGAGAATCCCCATAGATGTTGATATCTATTATTCCCATCTGAATGCTTAATTCTAATCCTATTATAAGGGCTTCGTATTATGCCTCGTTGTTTGTACACGGTTATGTTAGATGGTAGGAATACCTTAACAGCCCCTGCTCCGGTGTTATGAAGATTAGTCCGATTCCTGCTTTACTGGGCACTATCGTTTGCAATTCTTTATCTTTCTGTGCTAAAGATGCTCCGTCGAAGTACAGTTCCTAACGCTGATCATCGGGGTCTTCTAGGCTCATTATTTTCTCTTTTGGCAAGTCGTCGTTGAGAGGCGATTCTGCCGGTAAAGGGTGTGCTGCAAGGAAGTCTGCTAGGACTTGTCCCTTTACAATATGAAGTGACACGAAAGTTATATCAAATTGAAATAGTATCATTGACCACCTGGCAAGTCTACCGGAAAGTGTCGGACGGGTCATCAAAGATTGCAATGGATTAAACCTCAAAATAAGGTTAACCTTATGAGAAAGCATGTAGTGCCTTAGCTTCTGTGCGGCGAAGATCTGGGCCAAACAGTGCTTCTCAATAGGAGGATACTTTACTTCCGTCGGAATTAGACGACGGCTTAGATGATAAAGCACATTTTCTTTTCCCTCATCATTGACCTGGGTTAACAAGGCTCCGAGAGAGTCGTCTAGAGTTGCGGTATAAAGTATCAACGGTCTACCCGAGACTGGGGCTGCTAAGATAGGAGGTGTCATTAAATACTGTTTAATGTCATCGAAGGCATGTTGACATTTGGAGTCCCAAGTAAACTTGGTATCCTTCTTAACCAAAGAAGAAAAAGGCTGACACCTTCCTGACAAATTTGAGATAAAGCGTCGAAGATACGCCAACTTCCCTTGAAAGGATCGTAGTTGTTTCAAGATTTTGGGAGGCGGCATTTCTAAGATAGATTTAATCTTCTCCGGATTGATTTCAATTTAACATTGTCGAACAACAAATCCTAAGAATTTCCCAGAGGTGACGCCGAAGGCGCATTTCAAGGGATTCATCTTAAGGTTATATTGTCTTAACCGCTCGAAAACAATTCTCAAATCATACAAATGATCTTCTTTTAGTTTGCTTTTGATGACTACATCATCCACGTAGCACTCGACTTGGTTGTGAAGGAGATCATCAAAAATTCTCGTCATTGCTCTTTGATAGGTTGCTCCCACGTTCTTTAATCCAAACGGCATCACTATGTAGCAGTATACCCCGATCAGTGTTCTAAAGGCTGTAAGCTTTTCATCTTCTGGTGCCATCTTTATCTGGTTGTATCCTGATGATCCATCCATGAATAAGAAGACTTCATGTGTTGAAGCAATGTCGATCTTCAATTCTGGAATGGGTAGCGGGAATTCGTCCTTTGGACATGCTTTGTTCAAATCTCTGAAATCCATGCAGATTCTGATCTGACCATTCTTCTTTCTGACTGGTACCACATTGGCTAACCAAGTTGGATATTGTTCCTCACGGACAAATTTAGCTTCTATTAGCTTCTTAACTTCAGCTATTACTTGTTGTTCAATCTCTAGATGCATTTTTCTCGGAGCTTGTCTGACTGGAAAAGCAGTGTGATCCACTCCTAGCTTTTGAACTGCAACCTCTAGAGCTAATCCTGGCATTTTGTCGTAACTCCAAGCAAAACAATCCTTGATTTCATTAATAGCTTGATCATGTTTTCAGAGTCCTCTTTATTGAGTAAGGAGCTAACAAAGGTCGGCCTAGGCTCTTTGCGAGTACCTAAGTTAACTTCCATTAACTTGTCTATGGTAGATTTAATTTCTTATTCAAATTCTGGCGGAGCATCTCCGATTGGTAGATCTTCGAGATCTTTTGAAGCTTCCAAGCAGTCTTCATTAGGCTCGCAAGTGACAACCAAGCAAAATCCTGTATCGTCAACTGATCCTACCGTGCCGAATCCGAGACCATGTTTTGAATTGGGAGGCCAACTGGCATTATTCCATAATCTTTCAAAATGTTGTGATTGACCTTTTGTCCATTGTTTAGGTAAGAAACCACGTTTAATTAAATTTTTAACACAGGGAGAGTACCACTCAAAAGGCAATTCCATCAGTTCATATGAAGCAACATCTTTAAATTGTACATCATTTTCAGTTTTGGAAGAAGAAACACCACGGTAGAATTTGATTGGTTTAGCATCACCACCATGCACTTCATTGACCACCATACCCTCGATCTTATTAGAATGGATCAGGGTCAGGGTCATAGTATGTACATAATGGTTAATCTTCTCGTACATTGATTTATATTCTTCATTCTTTTCATCTCCGAGAGAGATCTTAAACTGGGATTTCTTCTGACTTATTATCACTACTTCTTTCTTGATTTATTCTTCTTCGGAACTGTTCCCCTAATCAATGTCGATGACCGGTTACTTCTGTCCAATTGTTCCAACGTCTCTTCCTCGACCTCATCCCCAACATCGACCTCGGGTGCGAGTTCTGGAAAAACCTTCACCATCTCGCTGTAAGGGAGTGGTGAGTAACTGTTGGACTAGAATTTTAGGCTCTTCATCGTCTTGCACTTCTTTTGCTTCATTTTGTATGACATTTCTAAAGAAGATTGTTTTCTTCAAAGGCGCGTAATAGGCTGCATCTTCATGTATTCTGATTTCATCTACGGAGAATGGTTGCAAGTCACCTTTGATACATTGCTCTCCTCCATCGTAATACTTTATGCACTGGTGCAGAGACGACTGTACCATCCGGTTTTCATGGATCCATGGCCGACCCAGTAGAGCGTTGAACGATGTCTCAGAATCAATTATATGTAATTTTGCGGTTGTCTTTAATAAGTCACCGGTTTTCATTAACAGTGTAATCAATCCGAGAGCTCTTTCTTCCCTCTGATTGAAGCCTCTCAATAACATCTTGTCTAATTCAAGCTCACGAGCATCAATTTCCAAATATGCTATTGTTTGAAGATTCATTATGTTGATTGATGCTCCTGGATCAACTAGCACCCTGGAGAGCGTAAACTTTCCTATAGTGACTGAAATGTACAACGGTTGGTTTGGATCAGTTGTTCCCTGTAATAGATCATTGTCCGTAAAGGTAACACCTCGCAGTTCTTTTAACGAGCAAACCTTATCGAAGGAATTACCGGCCATTTGAGCTAAATAAATCTCTAGATCAAGTAGAGCCTTGATCAGAGCTTCCCTCATCTCCTTTGACAGGATCAAAGCGTCGTATATGCTCAGTTTGGCTGGTAGCTTCCTAAGATGGGTTAGCACATTATAGTATACTTTATCACCATGTTCCTCGGTTTCTTCCCGAATGGGCAATTCCACTACTAGGGTTGGCTCCTCCTAAGCAACCACCGTCTTTCCTTTTTCCTTTAGACCCATTCTAAGAGGTAGAACTTTTCTGCTTCTTAGTTTGACTTCAGTTACTTGTTCTGAGTCTGGTGCTGGATCTGCCGATGTTTCCCCTTGAATTGGAACGATCGGCTCTTCCGGAGTTGCTTCAGAATCGATAACTCTAATTTTATCGCGATTGGAGCTCCTCAAAATTCACAAATGGACTCATTGCTTGTTGAGCTTTCGTAGCCTCCTTTGTGAACATCTTCTTCGTCGTGGTCATCGAGGTCGTGTATGATTTAAGAATCTTTATTTACATTGGAATCGAGATCCGGATTAAGTCGGTTATAAGATCCCGCCGGGGCGAGCAAAAAATCATACAGAGTCAGAGGTTCGAGGGATTTCTCCCCTGAATCAGAAACAACCATCCTAGGATAAGCAGCCCCTAGTTCACCCTTCGGAGCCTCAATCTTCTTCTCTTCTACGATCTTCTCCTCCTTCTGAGGTGGTTCTTCGATCACAAGTGATAGTGCCCGCTCGGCAGGTTTCAAACTTTGAGTTGAAGCACGTACTGAAGGGGTATGGATGTGATCCAAAATTTTCTTTGAAGACTTTGTCCAGACGGTACTCCATCCATCATCGGTCGTATACGGGTTTATCAGAACAATAGGATCGATCGAGATAACATTGAGGGAACCTCCTTTTTGGGGTTCATGCATGTATTCTTTCGGAATCGTTATGTTCCCTTTCCGGAGATTGTCATCAAGCCAACTCTTGAAAGTGATGCAATCCTCTATCTTATGTCAGAGCATTCAGTGGTAAGGGCAATAGTTTGGATGATCTTTCTTGTTGACTTCTTCTGGCCTCTTGGGCTTTGGTAGCTGAAAATTTGGTGTTTTCATTAAACTGCGGAAGATCTTTGCTACTGCTTCAGTTTTGAATGGATATTCCTTGTTCAGAAAATCTTTCAGGGTACGCTGTGGACGAGGTGGTTGTTCATAACGCTGAGGCCACTGATAGCTCAGTCGAGGCTGTTGATAACCCTGCTGAGGTTGCTGATAGATCTGTTGCGGTTGTTGGTATGTCAGTTTTGGTGGTTGATAACTAGGCTGTGACCGCTCTGGCTGTATCTGTATAGGCTTCTTGCCCTTATCTACTACCGCGATGATTCCGGATTTCTTTTCAAATGCTTTTACGGGCTTCTACTTATCGGTCTTGTCCACAAAACTTAACTGCTTTGCCTCTTCTTGCAAGCTCCCGGCCTTGCTAAGGAACTTCTCGAAAGTCTTGATTGTAAAACCTTTAAGCAGAAGTGCTATCGGGCCATGGATACTCTTAAGCAGGATACCGACTGCATGCTGTTCTTGAAGCTGTGGTTCACACTTCATGCTTAAGTTCTTCCATCGAAGTATGTAATCCACTAAAGTCTCGTTTGATTTCTAGTGCTCCACCACTAAATCACTGATGGTGATGTGGTGCCGAGCCCCGGCAAACCGTTTAATGAAGAGGTTTTCCAATTCTGCAAAGGTCTTAACTGAACCATTTGACAATTCTGCGCACCAGTCGAAGGCGATCCCTGACAAGCTGCTGACAAACTGTCGAAAGAGTAAAACATCACTCCCACCGGCATTGCAGGAACTAGCACGAAAATGTGTGACATGCTGCCGGGGGTTTCTCGTTCTATCAAAAGTCTTGAACAGAGGTGGTACAGAGCCTTTTGGGTATTGGACCGCATAAAATTCTTCAGGGTAAGGTCTACCCATCTGAATAGAAGCTCCGCTCTTAGACTGTGCTAAGGCTTCTCGCACCTGCTGTTCTACCATATTTTTAATGTTCTTTTCGGGAATCATACTCTGTGTAGAATCCTTCTTTGGTGGCTGATCTCCGTTGACGGATGTAATCTCTTTTCCTCCATCTGCAATATGGATGATCTCTGGGGGTGTTTCTTTCTGAGGTTGTACCTGACTCTGGAGAGTTGCTAAAGCAGCAGCTATCTCTTCCATCCTCTTTGCCATCTGGGAAATTGTGTCATCTCTTTCCTGAAGCTGTGCTCTCATCACTTTCAGTTCATCTCTTTCCGCAGCAGCCGGAGCACCTTGCGAAGCTGATGATGCTCATGTCTTAACCATATTGATCTCGACATACTCCTCATCCATGAACTCTGATGAATCAACTTCATGTTCCAACTTTTCTCCTCTTTCTTTCGCCAACCGTCGGATATCCGTCCTTAGCTTTCCTATAGCATCGTCGAGGGGTTTCTTCCAGACGGTCTAGCGGTTGTCGTGTGATGGTTGTTGGACTTCTTTCTCAAGAGTTCCTTTTATTGTAGTAGCACTTTCTTCTGATTCAGGCTCTTTGACGAGACTTTTCTTCTCAAGACGTTATGTTGGTCTTATTTCAGTAATAATAGGTCACCACACCATCCTTCTTGTAGCAGAAGGCCTAGGAGCGGACGGTCTGTCGGCTATATGCCGGTAGGTGGTGTCCTCGCTAATATGATGGCCCGATACCACAATAAGTGAACTGGCTCTCATTTTCTTCCTTGGTATCTCTACGTCAGTGACAGGCTCTACTCGCAGTCCGAGGCGAGATCTAGTTGGCACTCGTCCCATTTTTCTTAGAATTTCTGACACGGGGCATCTTTCTTTCTTTGCCAATTTTTCTATCACAGCTTGTAGCCGAGCAAATGGCGTAGTCTTAACCCTTTTTCTTTTGTAGTTATTATAGTATGTAGGTCGGGGTAATGTAGTGGCAATCCTTTGGACGTCTTCTTCATCCGATGCAGTAGAGAGGGGGTGAAACCTACTTCCCTTCCAACAGAGGTATATACTCAGACAGTTCTTCTCTTTCCTCAAGAATTTCCTCTAGAAAAGCAACTTCAGCAGCTTTGGCTTTCTCGATCCTGGCGATCATTCTGCTTCTATTTCTTCTTTGAGTCCGAGTTAGGGGTGTAACTCTTGAACTGGACCCAATCTCTAAAACGAGATGGTATTGTAGCAAAATCTGTACTCTCCACGGTGACATGCTCATTACAGACATGGATTTCCTTCCCCTTTAATTTGGCAGAAGTCGGGGTAGATGCAGAGATGACTAGACCGGTGGGGGTAGAGATAACAGTCCTCCTACAAATAGTAGTACTTCTTTCAGCTGGAACCTTTTACAGGGGAGGGAATTCTTGAGTTGACTTCGGGTTGAACTCAATCAGGGGTTGTTGACCTCATTTTTGATGAGGTCTTCTCTTCTTCTCTTTAGTACTTAGGATCTAGCCTTAGGCTTTTCCTTTGACTATCCTAGAGGATTAGAATTGGGACCCACCACTTAGAAATTCAAACCACTTCTTATCTCCCTGCAATCTCCACAAACTTGACTGTAGACCCCTAATCACCTAGAGGGTTGAAATCAAATGTGGAAGTTTAAAGGATGAGTTCCTATAGGACTCTTTGGCCTTAGGATTGCCCTGGGTGGCCTGGTCTGGTGAAGGGCTGACTTACACACACACTACACCTATGCACTACACTTCCACACACATCCTAAAAACACAGCCATGCCTAACTTGACCTCCTGACTCATGTAGGTGATTCACATGGATGGTCCTTAACCCCTAAGCCCTTGGCTAAGATGGTTAGGAACAACATAGTGGATGCCTCAAATGAGTCCCTTCATGGCTCATGTGGGCTTGATATGGCTTCATGGCTCAACCAAAATGATTTCATTCCACTTACATTCACCCAATCTTTAATTTTCCAAATTTTCAATTTTTGACCCCCGGGACCCTACACCCGCCTAGCCTACCCAAAGCCTTGAAATCACCCAAATTTTTCAGAAATCCCAAATCACCCAAAATTCCCCAAAATTAACCTTGAACATTTCCACATCACTCAAATTGACCATCCATAGCCAAAAATATCAAAAATTTCAAAAATACCTCCCAATACCTCCCAATACCCTCCAAATACCCAAAATACCCCTCTTGACCCAAAAATCCAAAAATTTAGAAAATTCCCAGAAAATTCCAAAAAATCCCAAATATTCCCAATTTCATTTTGTTCAACTATACCATGGGCCAATTTTGTCAATTTACCCCACTTTTGTCAAAACCCCCAATTTGACCCATTTTAACCCTAAGTGAACCCAATGTCAAGCCAAACCTACCCAATTAACCCAAATTCTGGTCCAATTCAATTCTAAACTTCAATTCAACATCCCCAGCACCAATCTAGACCAAATCCAAGTCCAATTTTATTGGCATTTGAACCCAATTTCATTTTGGACCTTAAAGCCCAATTTGGACCCATGACCCAAACCTAACCCAAACTCACCCAATTCAACTCCAATTAACCCCAAATCTTTTCTAAACCTTCCTTAACATCCCTACAAACAAAACACTAACATTATTTGCCCAAAATTTAGACCCAAATCCCACTCAAATTCAACCCAAAGCTAAAAGGCCCAATTTTGACCTAAACCCAAACCTAACCCAAATGAACCCAAACCCCAAAATCAAAACTCAACCGAAGCCAAAACTTGTTTCAAACACTCCCATAAACATTTCCCAACATTTATTTTACATCAATTTCAACCCTAGCCCAACATTGGCCCAAGTTAGCCCAATTTGACCTATATTGGCTCATTCACCAAAGAAGCCCAAACTCAACCCAATTCAAACCCAAACCACCTCAAATTTATTTAAAATTACTCATGACACATCTCTAAACCAAACCCAACAATTATTTAGCCCAACCTTTCACAAAATTCCCATCCATAAATTTATTTTCAAACCAAAAGCCCACTTTCTTAAACCTTCCTAAAAGCCCAAACTTCATGCTAAAGCCCATATGACAAATTCTTCTCATCATACCCTTAATTGAAATCATCCCTAAGTTCTAATTGAGCCATCAAATTTTTCTAAATTAAGCCATATGCCAAATTCTATCAAATCACCCCTAAATTACCAAAATTCCTATAAAACCTCTTTCATGAAAGTTGACTTAGCTTCTTCCAAGCCAAAGGTGAGCCATGAAGCCATGTATGAGCCACATGGGAGCCATGAGAGCCTTGGACACTTCACCATACCCAAGATGGAAAGAGGAGGGAGCTCTTTCCATGTTGCCTTAAGAGGATTAGCCACTCCCATGATTCCACTAAACCTTGCTTAAGCTTAATTGTACTTGGATGGTGACCCTTCCCCACTGATTAAGCTGACCTAAACCACTTTTTCTCAGCCTAAAATCAGGTCATGGAGAGGTGAACCTAGCCCAAACACATGGGTTGACCAAATTGAGCCAAGATTAGCCACGCCCCCATTCCATTTTGATCCAACCACTTTACACTTGGCAACTGCCGATTGAATACTCTAAGAACCAGCCCTGACCTCCCTGATGACAACAGTGACCTGACCCTGGCCGGCCAGCCACCACAGCCGCCAGAAACCACCAGGCCAAGAGCTCACATGTGAGCCCAAACTTGGAATTCTTACCTGCTGAGCTGCCCCATCCCCAGTGGCCATTGTAGCAGTTCTTCTCTTGCCAAGAGCAGCTGATCCCAAGCCCTAACTTCCCCTGGGAGGCCCTCCACCCTCTCCTATTTAAACACCACCCCCTCTCGGCCATGAGAGGTGCTGAACCAGACCTTACTGAAACTCTGCCAAAATTGCTCCAGATCACTCTCCATACTTAGAGCAGTTGATCCCCAGTGACAATTTGCCCTAATCCCCACCAACAGAGCCCAATTTCTCAGCCAAAATTCCACCCAAAACCAGGACACTTCTCCACAGTGGATCAATCCTCAAATTGATTGGTCCTATACCTTCACCAGACCAAGGGAAAAAGTCCACCAGCAAAAGCCCCCTCTCCAGGCCACCCATCTGTTCCAGACTCCAAGCTTTGTGATCGGGCTTGGTCGAAATCATACCTAGACAATTCACTGGGCCAAGGGACTTCATCCGGAGCTTGCTTGGACCCAATCGAAGGTGACACAACCCTCAGATTGAAGCCACACTTCTCTGAGCAAAGGTATGAGCTAACTCTTTATCCCGAGCTTCTGGAGATTCTCCATTTCAAATGCCTTAATTTCAATGCATGACCACCATATAGATGTATTTGTCTCTTCAAGACGAATTCATAGAGCACAAGAACACGAAAATCCGTTGAGAAATGAGTGAGTTCTTAGGGTTTTAGTGTGGACGGCTCTAGGGTAAGGACGCTTGGGGACGATGAACGGATGTCGTTCATTCCATACACGCGCGGACGGAGGACCAGGATCGCGCCGGATGAGCAGATGGAACGATACAGCGGGCCCCCGGAGCGCTGAGTTGGATGGAGGCGTCGAAAGGCAGCGCGACACGCGGCATTTCGGAGCTGCCGAGGATGGCGTGGCGCCGCGTGGATAAGTAGGAAATTAGGGTATTTTCTGATTTATTTAATTCCCTAAACTTAAAAAATGCATAACTTTGTGTAGAAAAATCAGAAAAATAAAATAAAAATATCTTCTTGCTCCAAGTGAACGAGGAGAATAATGTGGAAAAGAAATCATTTAATTTCATCAAGTATTTTATTTTTAATGATTTATTTACCCTCTCGCATTGTTTTAATTCTCCATGCATATAGGAAATTCACCATGGCATGAGACCATAGGGCTTTTGAAGCCTCTAAATTTGGGAACATTCCCTGAATTTTCCAAAGTCAGAAGCCATCCCTATGAGAAGTTATTGATTTTTCAAATTCATGTTACTGTTTTGAGTATTTTAAATCCAATAATTATCATGTTATGAAATAAATTCTAGGAAAATTTGGTGATGTTTCTTATGACCAGAGGACCCTAGGAAAAATAGGTTTTGAATTAATTCACTTGGAATAACCCTAATTGGCCTAAACACCCAAAATAGCTCCTTAATTAATTAAAGCTAATCATGCATCAAATTGACTTGAAATCAATTCTCCACTGACCTTTAGTATCAGAGGAACCCACCATAAAAATTTGAAGCCAATTGGACTTGGTTAGCCCTACTAAATGAGTTGATTAAGCCATTTAGCCATTTTAAACTTTAAAAATTCATAACCTTCAAAATACCTTTCAAAAATTCACCAAATTGGTTTTAAAGCCTCTCTTATATCAGGGGAATTTAAGAAAAATAAAATTGCAATTTTCTAAAAAAGTTAATTTTTTGCATTATTTTAATATTTTAATAAATAAAAAATAATAAAAATCACAAAAATAATAAAATTCACTAGAATGTCACATTTTGAATTCTAACCATTTAGGAACAAACCCCATATTTTTCTTAAGTCTCTATAATGAGATATTAAATTTTAAAGCCCTAAGGTAATTTTAAAATTAAAAAAATGTATATTTTTGGCATTTCCACTAAAATAATTCTAATAAATCAAAGAAAAATCAAAAAATTATAAAAATTAATTCCCTAATTTTCTTGATATCAGAGAGATTTTTGAAAAATATAAAATTTATTTTTCAACCTTTATTTTATTTTTAAATTAATTAATACTCCAAAACTTAAAATAATTATAATAAAAATAACATAATTCAAAAAATCACCAAAATTGGTCCAAGTGGTCCTCTGGTCATTAGGATTGTCCCATAATTTTCTTAAGGACAGAAACTTTCCCTTGGTCATATTATTAAATTTTCCTTGAAAATCCCTATTTTCCACAAAAAATAATTACATAAATAAATTAAATACAGAAAAATCACATTTTCTCCTCTCATGCCTTTATTGACATATGAGTGAAGTCATATAAAAATTTCAAGTTCATTTAAGCTCAATTTAGTGAGTTATGGAATTAGTAAGCTTGAAGGGCAAAATGGTAATTAAAATTTTAACCATTAATTAAAACTTTAGGCTTAATAAAATGAAAAAGTAAAATATTTGATCTTAATTTGATTTGAATGATTGAAATTTGAATACTAAGAGTAGAAACCTACCAAACAATTTGAAAATAATTAAAATAAACTTTAATTAAATAATTAATTAAATTTGGAAGAATAATTAAATTGGAATTCTTAAAATATGGATATTAATAGGAAGAGATTTGTTCTTTAATTTAAGAATCCCTAAATTAATCATATCAATAATATTTAATTCCTAATTAAAATGATAATCCAAGTTTAAGATTTAAAATGCTAAAATACTTCATCATTAAATTAAATTGAAGTTAAATTATTTAAATCGTTTTAAAATTTCAATTAAATTAATACTTTAATAATTAAAATTAAATCATTTTTTTTAAAAACAAAAAAAAAACAAAAAACAAAAAAAAATAATAAAATAAAATAAAATATTAAATTAAAATTAAAAGTAAAATTAAATTAAAATTTAAATTAAATTAAACTAAATTAAATCAAATTAAATTAAATCAAATTAAATTAAATCAAGTTAAATTAAATTAAATTAATTCACATCAAATCAAACTAAATTGAATTAAATTAAATTAAATAATAGAATCAAGTTGAAATTAAAATCAAGTTAAATTGAATCAAAATTGAAACTAAACTACATTAAATTAAATTAAAGTTAAATTAAATTGAATTAAAAATAACATCACCTAAGACATAAAGAAATTCAAAAACAAACTTGAACACTATTCCAAATTTAAACCCACTAACTGAAATTAAATCACAAACCATTTGAACATCAATTTGCCCTCGAAAGCTTTTGTTGTCATAACCCCTAAACAGAACGTTAAATGAAGTGTTACTTCACTTATAGGATATTCAAATGTCCTAGTTTACTGAGCAAGATAACGACAAAACTTGGATTCTCGGAAGATTAATTCATTTGCATAATTAAATTCATTTGGACTTAAAACAATTCTAGCAATATTGAAAAGATGTTTAAGATTCTTCTTAAGCACTTCCTCAATATGATAGGATGTTTATAAGAACAACTGAACTTAATTGTTCTTTGATGAAGAAAATCATCCTCAAACCAAAACACAAGAACCTAGACGTCATAGGAGATGACTAGCTATAGGATTAGGAACTTGGTAGAAAACCATAACCCTTCCCTTAGTTTTACCTAGGAACTTGTTCTAAATGCTTAAATATTCTAAATTGTGTTTAAGTGCAGCTTGGGATGACGGGAAGACCCTCCAGGTACGTTTGTATTTTATTGCAATTTACCTCATTGCAATTTATTTAATCGCATCTCACTTACTTTTCTTGCATGATAAACAAATGTTGCTTGAAAACCCACACCTTTAGGGTAGCCCCTAAAACTGAAACAAAAACTAGATTAAAAGTCATTGTAAGATAAAATTCACCGCCACAACATTTCAAAATATAAAACAACTCAAAATTTAATCACAAACAGAACACAAAACTGCAATTACAACTAAATTAAAACTTCTTGTTGGATGATCGGGAATACCTCGGATGATGTAACCTACGTGTTGCTAACGGGATTTCCCACGGTCTAAATGAAAGTGTGGAACTCATTCAATTGAGTTTAGCAAATTCATCTGGACTAAGTGAATCCGATAAAAATAACGATGCCGGAAGGATGGAACCGTGGGATCTTAACCGGTGTTGTTATAATCAACTTTAAGATTTGTTTTAATTAAAACATAAAAAACACTTGGAAATTAAGATTTTCTCTAAACCAAAATACTTTTCTCATCTCCTGATTTATGACTTCTAAAACTAAACCTCTACAATAACAAGGAGCTCGGAGCATGGTGGACAGCACGACCATCGTCATCAGCAAAACTCGGATACACTTCAGCAAAACTTTCCTTAGAATTAAATAACTAAGCCATAGGACTTCGAGGTAGTTTGCCTAGTGGAACATAAATCCTCAACCTTTTGTTAGGCATTTGCATAATCATGTCATGTAAATTAAGCCCTAACAGGTCTTAAGATTTCCGAGGTAGTCGTCTGATACGACATAAACCCTCATATCTTCGAGGCTATCTGTGTGATCACATCATACGAATAAAAGTCCTAATTAATTAAAATTGGCAAGATCAAAACATTAAATGAACATTAGGACTTTCCTAAATACAAGCCAAACAATAGGATAGTCGGGAAATTACCGAAGTTCACTTCGAATCTGTAATTTCTCCTACCTTTCTTCCTTTGAATTCCCAAAACAAAATGTTCCAAACTTGATCCATTCCCAATTGAAATTCTAAAATTCAATCCCTTGAAACCTTAAACATTGAAATTCTTAAGAGCAGAATTACTGATTATTATCGAGAGTTTTCTTAGGTGATTCCTGTCACTTAAGATGTAATTAACTATAGGGGTTTGCCCTTATAGGGAATTTTAAGAACCCAGGTAATATAAACTCTGTTTAATGCATTTATATTAAGCAGGGGAACTTGTCGGCTTATAAAATAGGTTTGCAGACCAAACGGATGTCACAAATCTTTTAGTTTGTTTAATCGAGCCCCACCATCAAGCAGTGTGTCTATCCTTAGAGATAGATACACGTTTGTGATGCGGTGCTCGTTTATATAAACTATTCGGGATGTAAGATCAGTTTGATTTTATATCTTAAATTTTTCAAATTTAAAATTATTTTCAAAATCAAATGCTACTTTCTAAATTATATATATATATTTAAATAAAATTTAAAATATAAAATTCGCCGACAATTTCTGTTAGGCGACCCCCTTTTCAAAATAAAACACACAACCTAAAAATAATGCCGACAGGGGTTTCTCAGTTTCTGCCACTTTGTCAATTAGTCTGAAAAGAGTAACGTCAGTGAACTTAATATTTGTATTGTCGAATCCTTATCCAAAACGGATGATTCCATTGTCGGGCAGTTCATCCTTGTAGACAACCAAGTCCAGTCCGTTGGTGAAGGAGAAGATTAACTTTGGGGCAGTGATTTTCTGCAGTGTAGATTCCGAATGTCAGTCCCGAATTATGCTTCCTTTCGTCACAAAACCTAGAACGAAAAAGAAAGAGTCCGAACACATTCTCGTTTATCTTAATGTATTTGTGATTTTTAAGAGAATTTGTTTATTAGAAGGTTGTTTATTAGAGGATTTGTTTGTTAGGAACAAAATGATTAAAGGTATAGAAAAGGTAAAGGACCTGATTCAGAATTGGAAAGGAAGAGAAAGTCTCATAAGTCTCCTCAACCCGAAGGACCGCTCCTAAGTTAACACCTATTGGGGGTCCACCCCACCTCAAAGTAGAGGTAAAAGGATTTCGGAACCTCTCTGTTTAGGGGTGTCTAAACAGTGGCTCCTAAATCCGAGAGAAGTTGGCTATACCCGTTCAAGATAGAAATGAAGGTGGTATGCCAACGGAAAGAATGGTTGTTTGCTCCACTAGGGACAGGGATGCACTACCGATTTATGAAAGCAAAAACATCTGATCAAAATGGAGAGAGGAACAAGTCCCTAGCGGAATCGCCAGAAGTTGTCGGCATTTTTTTAGGTTGTGTGTTTTGAAAAAGGGGGTCGCCTACAGAAGTTGTCGGCAAATTTTAAATTTAATTTAAATTTAAATATATATATATATATATATATATATATATATATATATATATATAGTTTTAGAAAGAAGCATTTGATTTTGAAAATAACGTTAAGTTTAAAATTATTTTAAGATATGAAATCAAACAAATCTCGCATCCCAAATAATTTATATAAACGAGCACCACACCACAAACCGTGTATCTATCCCGAAGAATAGACACACTGCTTGATAATGGGGCTCGATTAAATAAACTAGAAGATTTGTGACATCCGTTTGGTCTCCTTAATATAAATGAATTAAGCAGGGTTTATATTATCTGAGTTCTTAAAGTTCCCTATAAGGGCAAGCCCCTATAGTTAATTACATCTTAAATGACGGGAATCATTTAAGAAAATTCTCGGTAATGATCAGTGGTTTTTCTCTCAAGAATATCAAAGTTTAAGTTTTTCAAACAATTAGATTTTGGAAATTTCAAAAGGGATTAGATCAAATTTGAAACAGTTTATTTCAGGAGTTCAAAGGAAGAGAAGTAGGAGAAGCTGAGGATCCAAGAAGAATCTTGGCAACTTCCCAAACTATCTTATTGTTTGGCTTCAATTTGAGAGTTTATTTAATGTTATAATCCTGCCAATTTTAATTAATTAGGACTTATATTCGTACGACATAATCATACAAATAACCTGGAAGATGTGAGGGTTTGTGTTCATACCAAATGACTACCTCCGAGTCCTAAGACCGATTAGAGCTTAATTTGCATAATATAATTATGCAAATGCCTAATGAAAAGTTGAGGCTTTATGTTGCACTAGGCAAACTACCTCGAAATCCTATGGCATGGCTATATAAAACTAGGAAAGGTTTAGTTGATGTAGTCGCAAGTTTTGCTGACGGTGATGGCCGTGCTGCCCACTGTGCTCCAAGCTCCTTGTTGTTGCAGAGGTTTAGTTTTAGAAAGTGAAAATTAGGAGATGAGAGAAGTTTTTTGGTTTAGAAAAGTTTTAAAGTCCAAATGTGTTTAGTGTTTTATTAGGAGAATCTTAAAGTTGATTATAACAACACCGGTTAAGATCCCACGGTTCCATCATTAGGCACCAATATTTTTATCGGATTCACTTAGTCCAGATGAATTTGCTAAACTCAACTGAATGGGTTCCATACTTTCATTTAGATTGTGGGAAATTGCGTTAGCAACACGTAGGTTACATCATCCGAGGTATTCCCGATCATCCAACAAGACGTTTTAATTTAGTTATAGTTATAGTTTTGTGTTCTCTTTGTGATTAAATTTTGAGTTCTTTTATATTTTGAATGTTGTGGTGGTAAATTTTATCTTGTGTTGATTTTAATTTAGTTTTGGTTTCAGTTTTGTGGCTACCCTAAAGGTTTCAGTTTTCATGCAACAATCTTGTTTAACATGCAAGAAAGGTAAAGCGCAGTACATGTAAGTAACTTCGCAATAAAATAAAAGCGTACTCGGAGGGTCTTCCCGTCATTCCAAGTTACACTTAAAGCACATGTTAGAACATTTAAATATTTGCAACAAGTACCTAGGTAAAGCTAAGGGAAAGGTTTTGGTTGTCTACCAAAGTCCTAATCCTATTGCTAGTCGATTCCTATGACGTCTAGGTTCTTGTA
Organism: Papilionanthe hookeriana x Papilionanthe teres; assembly: GCA_022702705.1. Taxonomy (NCBI): domain Eukaryota; kingdom Viridiplantae; phylum Streptophyta; class Magnoliopsida; order Asparagales; family Orchidaceae; genus Papilionanthe; species Papilionanthe hookeriana x Papilionanthe teres. The sequence goes on along the minus strand of CM040428.1, from coordinate 132,874,693 downwards.
TTTTGTGGATGATTTTCTTCACCAAAGAACAATTAAGTTCAATTATTCTTCTTAAAACACATCATTTTATTGAGGAAGTGCTTAGAAATGGGTTCTAGACATCTTTTCAATACTTCTGAGATTATTTCGAGTCTAAATGAATTTTTATTGTAGAGATGAATCAATCATCCATAAATTTTTAGTTATGTTTTAACTCTTGCTCAGTGAACATAGGAAATTTGATTATCCCATGAATGAAGTGACACCTCACTTGATGCTCCATTTAAGAGTTATATTGATAAAAGACTTTAGGGGCAAATCAATTTGTTAAAGAATTTAATGATTTAAAATTAGAATTGGTGACTTAAAGTGATTTAATTTAGTTATGAAATTTTATTAATTTTAAGTTTGGAATAGTGTTCAAATTATTTTAAATTTAGTTTAAATCTTTAAACCCTTTTTTTATTATCTTAATGCTTCAGATTAATTTTGATGTTTTAAATTTACTTAGAAGTGTTTGAATTATTCATATATTTTTGATGGTTTGATTTATGTTAATTATGATAACTTAGGTTAGTTTGATTTGTTTAATTTGTTTTATATGCTTAATTATGAATTATTTTAATATTATTTAAGATTTCAAATTTGCTTTAAGTTTGTTATTAAGTGATGTTGAATTAATTTTTAAATTTAATTTAATTTAATTGTTAAATCACTTAATATTTTAAATATTAATTTAATTAAGGGTTATTTTTTTTAATCATTTTATTATTAATTTCAATTATCACTTTGAATTTAAATAAAAGTTAAATATTATTAAAGTGATTCATTTGTGGATTTTAGTTTAAGTTATTATAGTGTCTCTAAATTATATCCCCATTTTAATAATCCAAATTTTAACTTATTCTTCCAAAATTCAAATTGTTTAATTAATTAAAATTTACTTTAAATATTTTCAAGATGATTAATGGGTTTCTACCCCTTAATTCTATAGGTTTCAATCTTCTAATGAAAATTTTAAAATCAGATATTTCACCCCCCCCATTTTGATTAAGCCTAAATGTTAATTAGGGTTAAAATCCTTTAATTACCTTTATACCCCTTTAGGCTTATTTATTTCATAATTCATCATATTAAACTCAAATGAACTTGAAATTTTTATGTCACTTCACTCATATGTCAGTTAAGACATTAAAGGAGAATATGTGATTTTTCTGAATTTAATTTAATTTATATATTTATTTTGATGAAAAATAGGGATTTTTAATGGAAATTCAACAACATGACCAAGGTAAGGTTTCTATCCTTAGAAAAATTATGGGATGTTCCTACTGACTAGAGGACCACTTGGACCAATTTTGGTGATTTTTTGAATTAAATTTTTTTATTATAATTATTTTGAGTTTTGGAGTATTAAGCGATTATAAAATAAAATTAAAGTTGAAAATTAAGTTTTATATTTTTCTTAAGTCTCTCTGACCTCAACGAGTTCAATGAAAAAAATTTTATATTTTTCAAATTTTTTTTTTGATTTATCAGAATTAATCTAGTGAAAAGGTTGAAAAATCCATTTTTTAATATTAAAAATTGTCTTAAGCATTTAAAATTCAATATGTTAACCCAAAGACTTGGGAAAAATATTTTGTTTGTTCCTCGGTGATTAGGAGTTAAAATATGACATTTTTATGATTTTTTAATATTTTTTGTGATTTTTATTATTTTTTAATTATTAAAATATTAAAATAAGATTAAAAATGAAAATTTTTGAAAAATTCCAATTTTTATTTTCTTAGACTCCTCTGATATCAGATAGGTCCCAAAACTAATTTGGTGAATTTTTAAAATGTATTTTTGGAGTTATGAATTTTTAAAGTTTAGATTTACTCATGTAACTTTATTTATCCATTTAGTGGGGTTAAAAATTTCCAATTGATTCCAAATTTTTATGTGAGGTCCCTCTGATCCCAAAGATCAGTGGAGAATTGTTTTCAACTTCTTTTGATGTGTTTTTGAGTAATTAGGGTAATTAGGGTTATTCTTAATGAATTAACTCAAAACATAATTATCCTAGTGTCCTCTGGTCCTAAGGAACTTCCCCAAATTTTCCAATAATTTTCTAAACAATATTCTAATTAATGGAATTAAAATACTAAAAAAAGTGACATAAACTTGAAAAATACATAACATGCCATAGAGATAGTTTCTGACCTTGAAAATTCAGGGAATGTTCCCAAGATTAGAGGCTTCAAAAACCCTATGGTCTTATACCATGGTGAATTGTTTAAGCAAAAGGAGAATTAAAATACTGAAATGAGTAAATAATTAATTAAAACTAAAATACTCATCAAATTAACTCAATTCATTTTTCACATTATTCTCCTCTCGTTCACTGAGCGAGAATGTATTTTTATTTTATTTTTGTGATTTTCTACACAAAGATATGGATTTTCTAAGTTTCAGGTATTCAATTAAATCAAAAAATCCATATTTATCTACTTATCCACGCAACGCCGACTCATCCTTGGCAGCTTCTAAAGCCCATGCGTCGCCTCCTTATTCGACGTCGCCATCTGACTCAGCGATCTGGGAGCCCGCAGTTCACGTACCGTTCTCTAGTCCGACGTAATTTGAGCCTTCCACTCGATACACACGCGATCAGACTGCGCCTGGTCATCTTTTACGACTGGTGTGCACCCGTGACCGTCCACACTAAAACCCTAAGATCTCTCTCATTTCTCAACGGATTTTCATGTTCTTATACTCTATGGATTTGTCATGAAGAGACGAACACATCCATATGGTTTACATGCGTTGAAATCAACTCAAACAAAATGGAGAATCGCTGGAAGCTTTCGGGGAGGAGGAGTGTCCATACCTTGGTTCAGGACGTGAGCCCTCAACTGAATGTGCTTAATACATTCTTTGGAGTTGGAGGTGCCTGGTGATAAAGCCTCTGGCCCTGTCGAATTGTCTAGGTGCGACTTCCACCAAGCCTGATTTCAAAGCTTGGCCGATAGAGAGAATGACTGGCCTGGTTAAAGGGCTTCCACTGGGGAAATCCTTCTCTTGGTCCTGTGAAGGTGTGGGTGAGTTTAATTTGATTTTGGGGGAGGTTCCAGGGATGTCCTATTCTAGGCTAAGAATTGAGCTCCAAAATTGAGCTAAATCAATGGGGTTTAGAGCAGGAGAACAGTGGGGATGGATTGCTCTTGGCTAGGGGAAGCTCTGTAAGGAGTTTGGAGGGATTTTGTGAATGTTGATTTCAGCCAACCTTTTGGCCGAGTGGGGAAGGCTTGTTTAAATAGCCATGGCCAGGGCTTCCAAGGGGCAATTGATGGCTGGGATTAGCTGCCTAAGGGAGGAGATGATGAGCTGTAGTGGCCAATTGGAGTGGGGCAGCTCAGCAGGTGAGAATTTCAAATTTGGATCCTTCTAAGCTCCTCAGCCATGGTGTTTTCTGGTAGCCTGGTGGCTGGCCGGCCAGAGTCAAGTCACCATTTGACTCAGGGGAGTCAGGACTAGGGTTTGGTGCAGTCGATTGGCTTTGGACAAGTGTTTAAGGTTTGATTTAAATGGAACGGGGGGAGGCTATTTTTGGCTTGATTTGGTCCAAGGCATGGTTTAGGCTAGGTGCACCTCCCCAAGGCTTGACTTTGGGCTGAGAGGAATCATTTGGGTCAGCCAAGAGAGAGTGGTGAGGTCTCTTTCCATGGTGAGGTGGATAAGCTTGGTTTAGAGTGTGACATGAATATGGTTAAAAGGGCTTGATGAAGGATTAGGAAAGAATCTCCTCTTCTTACCATTAATGGCTTGGTGAGATGGAAAGTGGCTTCCATGGCTTCCATGTGGCTTGTACATGGCTCAATGGCTCACATTTGGCTTGGAAAAGTTTGGTCAATTTCATAAAAATGGATTTTAAGGATTTTGGATATTTTGGTGGAAATTTGGATGAAGCTTTATTTAGAATTATTTGATCATTGGTTTAGGACTTAGGGATTATTTTAATTGAATGCATGTTGAAGAAGAGTGTCATATGGACTTTGGATGAATTTTTGGGCTTTTGGATTTGGTGGAAGTGGGCTTTTAGAATGGTTTAAGAAAGTGGGCCTTTAGGTTTGAAAACAAATTTGTGGATGAAAAGTTTGTGAAGGATTGGGCCAAACAAATGTTGGGTTTAGTTTATGGATGTGTCATGAGTAATTTGAAACAAATTTGAGGAGATTTGGAGTTGAATTGGGTTTGATTTGGGACTTTTTGGTAAAGGGGCCAAAGTGGGTTAAATTGGGCTAACTTGGGCTAATGTTGGGCTAATGTTAGATTTGATGTAAAATTAATGTTGAGAAATGTTTATGGGAGTGTCACAAAGAGTTTCCAACTTTGGTTGGGCTTTGATTTTGAGATTTAGGCCAAAAATGGGGACTCTGGTTTTAGGTTACGTTTGGGTGGAGTTTAGGTTCAAATTTGGGGCAAATCTTGTTAGGTTTTTGTTTGTGGGGATGTTAGGAAGGTTTAGGAAAAGATTTAGGGCTAATTGGAGTTGAGTTGGGTTAGTTTGGGCTAAGTTTAGGTCATGGGCCAAAATTGTGCTTTAAGCTTCAAATTGGAATTGGATCTAAATGTTAATCAAATTGGGCTTGGATTTGGTCTAAATTGATATTGGGGATATTGAATTGAAGTTTTGAATTGGATTGGATCAATATTGAGGTCAATTGGGATGATTTAGTTTGACATTGGGCTTACTTTGGTTAAAAATGGGTCAAATTGGGGGTTTTGGTAAAAATGGGCTAAATTGACAAACTTGGCTTATGGTGTAGTTGTACAAAATGAAATTGGGAATATTTGGGATTTTCTGGAATTTTCTTGGAATTTTTGGAATTTATGGATTTTTTGGTTAAAAATGGCATTTTGGGTATTTGGAGGGTATTGGGGGTATTTTTTGGAAATTTTAGTATATTTGGCTAAGGATGATCACTTGGAGTGGAGAGAAATGTTTAGGACTGATTTTGAGGAATTTTGGGTGATTTAGGTGATTTTGCAAATTTTGGGTTGTTTCGAGGGCACTTGGTAGGTTTGGTGTGTGTAGGGCCCTGGGGGTCAAAAATTGAAATTTTGAAAAAATGAAGATTGATCAAGTTTGAGTAGAATGGAATCATTTTGGTTGACCCATGAAGCCATGAAGCCATATCAAGCCTATAAGAGCCATGAGAGGACTCATTTGAGGCATTCACTATGTTGTTCCTAACCCTCTTAGCCAAGGGCGTAGGGGTTGAGGACCATCCATATGAATTACCTACATGAGTCAGGAAGTCAACCTAGGTATGAATGGTTTTAGGATTTGGAATGTGTGTGAAAGTGTAATGTGTGCAGGTCAACCCTTACCAGACCAGGCCACCCAGGGTAGTTCTAAGGCCAAAGAGTCCTACAGGGAACTCATCCTTTAAACATTCATATTTGATCTTAACCCTCCAAGTGAATTAGGGGTTTACAATCAAACTTATGGGGTTTGTAGGGAGTTAAGAGGTGTTTGAATTTCTAAATGGTGGGTTCCATTTCTAGTCCTCTAAGATAGTCAAAAGGAAAGCCTAAGGCTAGATCCTAAGTACTAAAGAGAAAGAAGAGTAAAGACCTCATCAAAAATGAGGTCAACAGTCAAAACGTAGCCAACACCAAAACTCTTTTCATTATAAGATCTCACCGGGGTGAGTAAATAATCATACAGAGTCAGAGGTCCGAGGGATTTGTCCCTCAAATTTGAAACAACCATCCTAGGATAAACAACCCTTAGTCTACCCTTCGGAGCCTCGGTCTTCTCTTCTTTCACGATCTTCTCCTCCTTCTTGGACGGTTCTTCAATCGGAAGAGATAGTGCCGGCTCGGCAGGTTTCAAACTTTGAGTTGAAGCGCACACCGAAGCAGTCTGGATGTGATCTAAAATTTTCTTCGAAGACTTTGTCTAGACAGTACTCCATCCATCGTTGGTCGCATAACGGTCTATCAGAACAATAGGATCCGTTGAAAAAACATTAACGGAATCTCCTTTTTAGGGCTCCTTCATGTATTCCTTTAGAATCGTTATGTTCCCTTTCCGGAGATTATCCTCGAGCCAATTCATGAAGGTGATGCAGTCTTCTATCTTGTGTTTGAGCATCCTATGGTAGGGACAGTAGTTCGGATGATCTTTCTTGTCAAATTCTTCTGGCCTCCTGGGCTCTGGTAGTTAAAAGTCAGGCGTCTTCATCAAACTACGAAACATCTTAGCCACTGCTTCAGTCTTGAAGGGGTATTCCTTATTCAAAAGTTCCTTCAAGGCATGAGGTGGACGAGGCGGCGATTGATCATGTTGCCATGATTGATAGTTCGGTCGAGGCTGTTGATAGCTCTTTTGAGGCTGTTGGTAAGTCCGTTGCGGTGATTGATAACTTGGCTGTGGCTGTTCTGCCTGTATCAGCACTGGCTACTTACCTTTATCCACTGTTGCAACGATCCTGGATTTCTTTTTAAATGCTTTTAAGGGCTTCTTCTTATCAGCCTTGTCAACAAAACTCATTTGTTTTGCCTCCTCCTGGAAGCTCCCGGCCTTGCTAAGCAACTTCTCGAAAGTCTTAATTGTGAATCCCTTGAGGAGAAGTGCTATCGGGCCATGGATACTCTTCAGTAGGATACCCACTGCATGCTGTTCCTGAAGCTGTGGTTCACACTTCATACTTAAGTTCCTCCACCGAAGTATGTAATCCACTAAAGTTTCTTTCGGTTTCTGTTGCTCCACCACTAGATCGCCAATGGTGATGTGGTGCCGAGCCCCGACAAACCGCTTAACGAAGAGGTTCTCCAATTCTGAAAAGGTCTTGACTGAACCATTCGGTAATTCTGCGTACCAATCAAAGGCAATCCCTGATAAACTGCTTACGAACTAACGAAAGAGCAAAGCATTGCTCCCACCGGAATTGCATCAACTAGCACGAAAATGTGCGACATGCTGCCAGGGGTTTCTTGTACCGTCAAAACTCTTAAACAGAGGTGGTACAAAGCCTTTCAGGTATTGGACTGCATCAAACTCTTTGGGTAAGGTCTACCCATCTCAATAGATGCTCGACTCTTAGACCGGGCTAAGGCTTCTCACACCTGCTGTTCCACCATGTTTTTAATGTCTTTTTCGGGAATCATGCTCTGCGCAGAATCCTTCTTTGGTTGTTCATCTCCGTTGACGGATGTAATTTCTTTTTCTCCTTTGGCAATGTGAATGATCTCTGGGAGTGTTTCTTTTTGAGGTTGAAGCTGACTCTAGGGAGTGGCTAAGGCAGCTGCCATCTCCTCCATCATCTTTGTCATCTGAGAAATCGTGTCATCTGAGAAACCGTCCATAACCTTCCCCAAAATGTTTCTGGCTGTGTATGGCACCTAGGCATCGTTTCCTCATCGTTACTGGTGCCCAGGCGCTGGTTTTGGGGCCTAGGTGCCACCCTATTTGGAGCTTCATCATTTCACTCCTTTTAGCTTCGTTTCATCTCCATTTTGCTCTGTTTCAGTTGTGTTGCGTTCCTAACATCTTCACCTAGAAGATAAACATAGAAAAAACCTTTCTTCAAAATTTAATTTCATTCGAAAACATATGAGAAATATGAAAGAGATTAAGCATACAAAGACATATTGATATATGCTAGGTTAGAATTTTCTTTTTTGCTCATTTTTGGCTTATTTTCTCTAAAATCATATTTTTTTATACTTGAAGACAAAAATATGCATAATGCCTTCCTTTAAAGTGTATATTATTAAAATGTGCATAAAGTGAGCATAAAATCTACACTAAAAAATATGTAATTTTTAGGTGGATAATTAGAACCTAACGTTTCATGTTCAATGTGAGTAGAAACTAAGGTTAAGGATTGTTTTAAGTCTAATTTAGGTAGGACCTAAAGTTGATATGGATTGAACTGAAAGGTTTAAAATGGTTCTAAGTCCAATGTAAGTCGGGCTTAAAGTTGATTTAGGTCAAATGTAAGTAGTGTCTAAAATTGGTTTAGGTTCAATATGAATTGAACATAAGGTTTGAAATTATTCTAACTCCAATGTAAGTAAGACTTAAAGTTGATTTAGATCTAATGTATGTAGAATATAAAAATGGTTTAGGTTCCATAAGAATTAAAACTAAGGTTTGAAACTATTCTAAGTCCAATGTAAGTAGGACATAAAGTTTATTTAGATTTTAATGTTTTTATTTGACTTAGGTTTAAGTTAGGTTGAACCTAAATGTTTGATTTGAATTAGGTTAAAGTTAGGTTGAACCTAGAAGTTTCATTTGACTTAGGTTCAAGTTAGGTTGAACCTAAAAGTTCAATTTGACTTAGGTTCAAGTTAAACCAAAAATTATGTTGAGTTAGGTTCAATGTAGGGTGAATCTGAAGTTTTGTTGAGAGGTATGGTTAGGTTCAATTACGGTTGAACCTAGAGTTTGGTCGAGTTAGGTTCAATGTAGGTTGAACCTAGAGGTTTGGTTGTTCAATTTGGATTGAAACTGAAGTTTGGTTAACTGGGGTTCAAGTTAGATTGAACCTAAATTTAGGTTTAATTTAGGTTTAAGATATGTTAAACCTATGGTTTGAGTTCACTTGGGTTCAAGTGAGGTTGAACTCAAGTATAGGTTTAACTTAGGTTCATTGAAGGTTGAACCTAAAGTTTTAGTTAACTTGGGATCAGGTTAGGTTGAACCTAAGTTTAGATTTTACTTAATATCAATGTAGGTTGTACCTAAGGTTCGAGTTAACTTGGGTTCAAGTTATGTTAAACCTAAGTTTAGGTTTGACTTAAGTTCAATGTAGGTTTAATCTATGGTTTAAGTTAACTTGGGTTCAAGTTAGGTTGAACCTATGTTTAGGTTTGACTTAAGTTTAGTGCCACTTAGGCCTAATGTAAGTAAGGCTTAAGGTTTAAATAAGTCTAATTTAGGTTAGACTTAATTAAGGTTTAAGGTTACTTAAGCCTAATGTAAGTAAGGCTGAAGTGTTAATTAAGTCTAATTAGGATTAGACTTAATTATGGTTAAGAGTTAATTAAAACTAATTTAGGTATAGTTTAATTGAAATAATTGGATTAATTAGACCTAATTAGTTCTAGTTTAATTAGGGTTTAAGTTTACTAAAGCCTAATTTAAGTAAGGCTTATGGGTTAATACTGTCCAATTAGGGTTAGACTTAATTCAGATTTAAATTTGCTTTAGCAAAATCTAGCTAAGGCTTAAGGGTTAATTATGGCTAATTAAGGTTAGACTTAACTAGGATTTAGGTTTACTTAAACATAATTTAGTTAAGGTTTAAGGATTAATTAAATCTAATGAGGGTTAGTCATAATTAGAGTATGATTTGTATTAAACCTAATCTAGTTAAGGTTTAATAGGATTAATTAGACGTAATGAGGGGTTAGACCTACTTAGTGTTTTTTTGTCTTATACCTAATTATATTAAGGTTTAAAGTGATTAATTAGGTCTATGAGGGGTTAGACCTAATTAAGGTTTTTTATTTAAGATTAATGTGATTAAAGCTTAATAGGGTTTAATCTGGTCTAATTGATGTCTAAGACCAAATTAGGGTTTATGATGTTATACTAAATGTGATTAAGGCTTAGTAGGGTTTGATCAAGTTTAATTGATGTCTTAGACTTAATTAGGGTTTATTGTGTTAAACCTAATGTGATTAAGGCTTAACAGGGTTAAATCAAGTCTAATTGATGTCTTACACCTAAATCATGGTTTATGGTGTTAAATGATTTAATAGAGTCTAATCCCAAGGATACGATTATCTCAGATATGTTGGCTCTCGAGCACCAACATCAGACATTAACTTGTCACTTTAATATAAGCACCTCTAACTGTTACAAAGATAGTATAAGACCATCCTCATGTTACTCATTAAATATGTTCATGACACCTATCGAATGGAAACAAGGTCAGAGAAAAGAAGTAATGGAAATTAAGATGGATCCATAAGAAGTTAAAGAATCACCTCCCTTTTGACACTCAAAATGATCAGATTAACTACAACAATCCAAACATCAATCAAAGTGATCAATTCATAATGACACATAAAGATCAATTCAATTTGCTAACAATACAAGAAGATCAATCCACAATAAAGCAAACACACTAAGACACTAACAAACATGACTTCAAGCATACTAAATCAAAGCACACCGATAACTATGGGTTGCCTCCCATAAAGCTCGTGGTTTAACGTCATCAGCACGATAAATGATTCCTCCTAGATCAAAATTTCCATTTAATTAATCCTTGATCAATTGCCCAATAATTTCCAGATTCAAGAATTCCTACGAAATCCTCAAATTTTATTTTTTTCTTTCAGCTCTTCCATTTCAGACAGATTTAGATCATTATTCTTCAAGTTTCTTCCTAGGTCCAATATTATTCTAATAATTTGCATATTAATTTCTTCTTTAAAATTGATAAGAAATGGATCTTTTTAAGGTAGTTCAAGATCTTCCAAATTTTGGAAAGAATTCTCTCTAAGTGATTCATATTTTAGATCAAATTCTACCAGTTGCTCTTCTGATTTAAGTTATCATTGACTAGCATTATGATCCAAATATTTTCGGCATATTTTTAGGTTATGTGTTTTGAAAAGGGGGTCGCCTACAGAAATTGTCGGCGAATTTTAGATTTTAAATTAAATTTAAATATATATATATATATATATATATATATATACAATTTTAGAAAGAAGCATATGATTTTAAGTTTGAAATTTTTAAGATATAAAATAAAACCGATCTCACATCCCAAATAGTTTATATAAACGAACACCACACCACAAACTGTGTATCTATCCCGAGGAATAGATACATGATCCAAGAAGAAAATACCTATTTTTATGCCTTGATTTTTATTAAATTTTAAGGATATTATGCTTTAATGAAATGTATTTTTGTGTTTTTAGATGTAGGTGATACAAAAATGTTCAAGAAAGAGAAAAATATGAAAAAGGAGCAAAAAAGAGCAAAAAGGAGCAAAAATAGAGCCAAAATGCAAAATTTTCAAAATTATTGGCCTGGCGCCTAGGCGCCAGAGTCCGACGCCTAAACGCCAGCTCTTTACAGAAAACTGTTAAGTTTTTAACGACTTTTGGGTAGTTATTTTGATGGTGTGAGCGATTATTGGATCTTCTAGAAGACTCGCAGTTGTTCCTGGTTTATAGGACATGTGATACAATGTATTTGAACGCTTCAAAACGGTTTTAATCGCGATCCAAAGTGAAGAGGTGAGAAGAACTGGACGCAGTGTCTGGCGCCTAGGCGCCAGATTCCGGTGCCTAGGCGCCAGATTCCGGCGCCTAGGCGCCAGATTCCGGCGCCTAAGCACCAGACACACCTTCTAGAAGATTCATTGAATGTGGACACATTTTGAAGAGGTGCCTTGAGGCAACCCTTGAAGCCTATAAATAGGAGGGTATTCCTTCAGAGAAAATGCCCCATCTACCCCTCCCTATCTAGAGTCCTATCTAGACAGATTATTAGAGAGATCATATTAAGGCTACCTTTTTACTTTCATTCATAAATTAGTGAGTTTATTTTAGAGTTTGTATTCAGAGTTTGAAAGAGTTGGTGCATCTGTAGTTCATTACGCTGTGGAGTCAGTAGGAGAAACATTTAAGATAAGTATTTTTATTTTGATTCAAAGTTTATTTATTATATTTTTTTATTTAATTTCAATGTGTTCTGAGTATTTACTTTACTTTCTCCTTTAAATTATGAAAAGATAAATAAGATAATACAAAAATCGTCGGAGAATTAAAAATCATATATTTTCAAAACATTGTGATGATATTAATACCGATTCTAAATTTACTATTTAAGTTTGCCATTTAAATTGTTAAAACCTGTTGAAGAGTTTCGAGACCTAGAAGGAGATGAATTCTTAACTTGCAGATATCACATGAATCCTTGGGTAGTCGAAGGCCTTGTGCGGGTTATTCAAGGTGAAGTGCAAATAAATAGGAAGATATTATATAATGGGCATATAATTGATAAGTTTTTAGGGTGAAAGACTAAATTCTTGTGATTTGGTTTATAGAAAAGGAAAGGGTCACTAGTAGGGCCAACTATAGCCACCCTTGGACATCTAGTTGTGTGAGCCTAGATTAACCCATTCTACTAACAATACATCCGGACCTGATCTATAGGCTAGCCAATGTTCTTTGCACCTAGATCAAATGGTAAAGAATATGAATGCTTCTATTTGGCACAATACCATAAATTTATATTCTCCACGAATGTTATTATTATCTTAGAAAATCTTGGATTAATTGAAAGGGAGAAAGTTGCTTTCTTATTGCTATTTACATCAATTATTTTATTCCTGTTTTATTATTGCATCTAGTAAATTAAGATATATAAAAGAAATACTTTGAAATAAAAATATTTAAAGATCTATAACTCTCTCCTCGTGGGATCGATACTGGGGTCTTTGTTTCAAAGCCCTATATTACTTGAAATGATACGTATACTTGCGTAGAACCCCTAGTAAGTAAAATATTTTCTATAAAATTATATTTATATACACTAGCCGCTATTATTATTTATAACATATATTTTTTTGAAAGCATTAATTAGTACATTGATCTTGAGAGGACTTCGGGTCAAGTTTTTGGCACCATTTCCGGGGAAGAAGATTTTAGTACGCGTATATTTATATCGGGTCAAGTTTTTAGCGCCGTTGCACGTGGAGAGCAGAGACAAACTGTTAGATTTTTAAGTATTTTTATTTTATTCATTTTTCACTTTTTAAAAAAAAACAACAAAACAAAAAAAAATATAAAAAATATATATAATAATAATATTTATTTAAATTTTTGCTAATTGACTTTTTATGCGTAGTTCTAGATCTGAAGGATTATTACCTTTAGATTCTGAATTAGAAAGAACTGTTAGAAGAATTAAAATAGGAAAACAAATTAAAAAATCTCAAGAAATGACTAATTTACATAACAATTTACAAAATCCAATTGAAATTAATGATCAAAATGTTTATAAACTATTAAGGGATTATGTTAACCCTACAGTTGATGAGCTTCATAGTAGTATTCAAATACCCACTGTAGATGCTAATTCTTTTGAGCTTAAACCTTATATTATTCAAATGGCTCAAAACAATCAATTTGGTGAAACACCAAATGAGGATCCAAATTTACACATTGCTAGTTTTTTAGAACTTTGTGCTACCTTTAAATATAACAATGTTTCTGATGATGCTATTAAGCTTAGACTCTTTCCCTTTTCTTTAGGAGATAAAGCAAAGATGTGACTGAACTCATTAGAAACAGGTTCTATTAAAAAATGAGCTGAAATGGCACAAAAATTCCTTGCTAAATATTTTCCTCCTTCTAAAACTGCTAAATTAAGAAATGATATTACTTCATTTAGTCAATTTGACGGGGAGACAATTTATGAAACTTGGGAAAGATTTAAAGAACTATTAAAAAAATGTCCTCATCATGCTTTACCTGATTGGTTAATTATTAAAACATTTTATAATGGATTAATTGGATCTTTAAAATCAATTATTGATGCTGTTGCTGGAGATTCTTTAATGTCTAAATCATTTGAAGAAGCTTACACTTTAATTGAAGAAATGACTAACAATAATTTTCAATGGCCTTCTGAAAGGATTGATCCTAAAAGAATGGCAAGTATTCATGATAATGAAGCCTTTTCTATTTTAGGATCACAAGTAACAGTAATGTCTAAGAAATTAGATAGTTTTGCTATTAATATATCACATAATAACTCCGTTAATATTGAAGATTTTCAAACTATTGAAACTTTACAAGCTATTGCTAGTAAAAATAATCCTTATTCAAATTATTATAATCATGGATGCAAAAATCACCCTAATTTTAACTGGAATAATCAACAACAACAATGGGGTAATAATCAATCTCTTCCAACTGGAAATTGGAATAATCAAGTTAATTCAAATCATAAACCACCTGGATTTAACAATCAACAGAAAAAGTTATCTATAGAAGAATTAATTTTACAACTAAGTAATCAATTACAAAATCGAAACACTGCTATTCGTAATATTGAGAATCAAATGGGACAAATCACTAATTTAATTAATTATAGACCCCCAAGAACACTTCCTAGTAATGTTGAAATCAATCCAAAAGAAACTGGAAGAGAACATGAACATGTTAAAGTTGTACAACTTAGAAGTGGAAAGGAATTAAAAGAAAGAATGCATAATGAAATTAAAAAGGAGATTGAGGTTGAAGAGATTGAAAAATCTAAAGAAACTCCTTCTCCTAATAAAGATCAAACTGATATTTCTATTAATATGGAAGTTGAAAAACCACCACCTTTTCCTCAAAGACTTAAACAGTAGAAACTTGATCATCAATTTTCTATGTTCTTTGAAATTTTTAAGAAACTTACTATAAACATACCTTTTACTGAAGCTTTGGAACATATGCCAACTTATGCGAAATTTATGAAAGATATTTTAAGTAAGAAACGAAGATTTGAAGCTTTTGAAACTATTGCATCAAGTGAAGAATGTGGTGTAATAATTCAAAAGAAATTACCTCAAAAACTTAAAGATCCTGGAAGTTTTACTATACCTTGTGCTATTGGAGAAAAGTTTTGTGGAAAAGCTTTATGCAATTTAGGGACAAGTATTAATCTCATGCCATTTTCTATTTTTCGAAGATTGAATTTAGGAGAGATTACTCCAACCACTGTAACCCTTCAGTTAGCTGATAGATCTATCACTTATCCTAAAGGAGTTATAGAGGATGTTCTTATTAAAGTAGATAAATTTATTTTCCCAGTAGATTTCATTGTACTTGATTTGGAAGAAGATAAAGAAATACCTATTATTTTAGGGAGACCTTTTCTAGCGACCGGACGAGCTATGATTGATGTGCAAAAAGGAGAATTAACCATGAGAGTTAATGATTAAGAAATTAAATTTAATGTCCTTAAATCAATGAAGTACCCTGACAAATAAAAATGTTATCGGATGGATATAATTGATTATTTAATTGAGAAACATTATCAAGAAAAATGTAAAGTCATTTCTGAAGAAAAACTTGAATTATTAACCGATGAAGATGAAGAACTAAAAGAAAAAGAAACTCATTATATTAAAGATAATTGGGAAACTTTGGACATAACTCAAAATGATATACTTTTACCCTCCATTAAAAAAACCCCTGAACTGGAATTAAAAATGTTAACTTCACATTTAAAGTAAGCATTTCTGGAAAATTCATTAACTTTACCTGTTATTATTTCTTCTGAGCTAAGTATAGATCAAGAAGAGAAATTGATATTAGTGTTAAAGAATTATAAGAAAGCATTTGGTTAAATTTTAATGGAAGAAAATTTTAAACCTACTATTGAACCACAAAGAAGATTAAATCCTATCATGAAAGCGGTTGTTAAAAAAGAAATTGTTAAATGGTTAGATGCTGGTATTATTTATCCTATTTCAGATAGCCAATGAGTATGTCCTATTCATTGTGTTCTGAAGAAAGGAGGTGTAACTTTCATTGTCAATGATAAAAATTAACTAATCCCTACGAGACAAGTTACTGGATGGTGAATTTGCATTGATTATAGGAAATTAAATGACGCCACAAGAAAGGATCATTTTCCTTTACCTTTCTTTGATCAAATGCTTGATAAATTAGCTGGACACTCATATTTCTATTTTCTGGATGGATATTCTGGTTATCATCAATTACCTGTCGCTCATGAGGACAAAAAAAAACAAAATTTACAAGTCCTTATGGAACATTTGCCTTTAGAAGATTGCCTTTTGGTTTATGTAATGCACCTGCAACTTTTCCAAGATGTATGATGTCAATATTTTGTGGTTTGATTGACAAAGGAATTGAAATATTCATGGACGATTCTTCAGTTTTTGGAACTCCTTTTGAATCTTGTTTGGAAAATATTTCCAAAATTCTGAAAGATTTGAAGAAACAAACTTAGTTCTTAAATGGGAAAAATGTCAATTCATGGTCACAGAAGGCATTGTACTTGGTCACAAAATTTCACAAAAAAGGGATGGAAGTAGATCAAGCAAAAGTGAAAATTATTACTGAATTTCAACCACCAACTACTGTTACTGATGTGAGAAGTTTTCTAGGTCATGCTGGATTTTATAAAAGATATATAAAGGATTTTTCTAAAGTTGCTAAACCTCTTTGTCATTTATTGGAAAAAGATGCTAAATTTGAATTTAACGAAGACTGTGTTAATGCTTTTAATAATTTAAAAGAAAAATTAATAGCTGCACCTATCATTGTTGCACCTAATTGGAATAAATCTTTTGAATTAATTTGCGATGTGTTGACCTCATTTTTGATGAGGTCTTCTCTTCTTCTCTTTAATACTTAGGATCTAGCCTTAGGCTTTTCCTTTGACTATCTTAGAGGACTAGAATTGGGACCCACCTTTTAGAAATTCAAACCACTTCTTAACTCCCTGCAAACTCCACAAACTTGATTGTAGACCCCTAATCACCTAGAGGGTTGAAATCAAATGTGGAAGTTTAAAGGATGAGTTTCTATAGGACTCTTTGGCCTTAGGATTACCCTGGGTGGCCTGGTCTGGAGAAGGGGCTGATTTACACACACACTACACTCATACACTACACTTTCACACACCTCCTAAAACCACACCCATACCTAACTTGACCTCTTGACTCATGTAGGTGATTCACATGGATGGTCCTTAACCCCTAAGCCCTTGGCTAAGAGGGTTAGGAACAACATAGTGAATGCCTCAAATGAGTCCCTTCATTGTTCATGTGGGCTTGATGTGGCTTCATGGCTCAACCAAGATGATTTCAATCCACTTATATTCACCCAATCTTCAATTTTCCAAATTTTTAATTTTTGACCCCCGGGACCCTACACCCGCCTAACCTACCCAAAACACTTGAAATCCTCCAAAATCACCTAAATTACCCAAAATTCCCCAAAATCATTCCTAAACATTTCTTTCCACTCAAATTGATCATCCATAGCCAAAAATATCCAAAATTCCAAGAATACCTCCCAATACCCTCCAAATACCCAAAATACCCCTCTTGACCCAAAAATCCAAAAATTCAAAAAATTCCCAGAAAATTCCAGAAAATCCCAAATATTCTCAATTTCATTTTGTTCAACTACATCATGGGCCAGTTTTGTCAATTTACCCTACTTTTGTCAAAACCCCCAATTTGACCCATTTTAACCCAAAGTGAACCCAATGTCAAACCAAACCTATCCAATTGACCCAAATTCTGGTCCAATTCAATTCTAAACTTCAATTCAACATTCCCAACACCAATCTAGATCAAATCCAAGTCCAATTTGATTGACATTTGGATCCAATTTCACTTTTGGCCTTAAAGCCCAATTTGGACCCATGACCCAAACCTAACCCAAACTCACCCAATCCAACTCCAATTAACCCCAAATCTTTTCTAAATCTTCCTTAGCATCCCCACAAGCAAAACACTAACATGATTTGCCCAAAATTTAGACCCAAACCCCACTCAAATTCAACCCAAAGCTAAAAGGCCCATTTTTGACCTAAACCCAAACCTAACCCAAATGAGCCCAAACCCCAAAATCAAAGCCCAACCAAAGTCAAAACCTCCTTGAAACACTCCCATGAACATTTCTCAACAATAATTTTACATCAATTTCAACCCTAGCCCAACATTGGCCCAACTTGGCCCACTTGGACCTATATTGGCCCATTCACCAAAAGAACCCAAATTCAACCCAATTCAAACCCAAATCACTCCCAATTTACTTCAAGTCACTCATGATACATCCATGAGCTAAACCCAACAATTATTTGGCCCAACCTCTTTACAAAATTTCATCCCAAAAACCATTTTAAAATTCAAAAGGCCCATTCCTTAAACCATCTTAAAAGCCCATCTAAAACCATTTCAAAAGACCCAAAATTGGTCCCAAAGCTCACATGATATTTCTCTACATCATCCATTCATTTAAAATCATCCCTAAGTCATAAACCAATGATTAAATAATTCTAAATGAAGCTTCATCCAAATTTTCACCAAAATATCCAAAATTCTTAAAACCCTTTTTTATGAAATTGACCAAACTTTTTCCAAGCCAAATGTGAGCCATTGAGCCATGTACAAGCCACATGGAAGCCATGGAGACCACTTTCCACCTCACCAAGCCATTAATGGCAAGAAGAGGGGATTCTTTCCTAATCCTTCATTAAGCCCTTTTAACCATATTCATGTCACACTCTAAACCATGCTTAGCCACCTCACAATTGATGGAGACCTCACCACTCCAATCAAGCTGAACCAAATGACTTTCTCTCAGCCCACACCAGGTCATGGGAGGGTGAACCAAACCCATTTGCATGAGTTGACCAAAATGAGCTCAAAATACACTCTCCCCCATTCCATTTTAATCAAGCTTTTTTACACATGTCAAACTCCAATTGACTTCACCAAATTCAACCCCTGACCCACCTGACCTTGAGGGTGACCCATGCCTGGCCGGCCAGCCACCAGGCCGCCGGAAAACACCATGGCCGAGAGCTCACATGTGAGCCAACTTTGGAATTCTCCCTTGCTGAGCTGCCCCATCCCCAGTGGCCATTGTAGCTGTTCTTCTCTTGCCAAGAGCAGCTGATCCCAAGCCCTAACTCTCCCTGGGAGGCCCTCCACCCTCTCCTATTTAAACACCACCCCTCTCGGCCATGAGAGGTGTTGAAACAAACCTTAAGGAAACTCTGCCAAAATTTTTTCGGACTCCTCCCCATACACGAGCACTTGATCCCCACCGAGATCCCCCGCCATTTCTTCTCTGCGAGCTCGATTTCGAGTTGAAATCTAGGCCCAAAACCGGGACACTTCTCCACAGTGAGCCAATCCCCAAATCGATTGGTTCTACACCTTCACCGGACCAAGGAAGGTGTCCACCAAGCAAAAGCCCCATCTCCGAGGCCACCCGATTGCTCCAGCCTCCAAGCTTTGTGATCGGCTGTGGTCGAAATCCTACCTAGGCAATCCACCAGATCCGGAGACTTCATCTGGAGCTTGCTGGGATCCAATCGAAGGTGCAACAACTCTCAGATCGAAGCCACACTTCTCTGAGCAAAGGTATGGCCTCACTCTTCTTCCCGAGCTTCTGAACATTCTCCATTTTTATTGCGTAAATTTCATCCCACATAAACCGTATAGATGTGTTCGTCTTCTCAAGACGAATCCATAGAGCATAAGAACATGAAAATCTATTGAGCATCGAGTGAGATCTTAGGGATTTAGTGTGGATGGCTCTCGGGTGAGGACGCTCGGGGACGATGAACGGATGTCGTCCATTCAATACACGCGCGGACGGACGGCTCAGATGGCGTCGGATCAGGAGACGGTACGAGAACCGCGGGGCCCGGGCTGCTGACTCAGATGGCGGCGTCGAATGGGAGCACGACGCGTGTGCGTTCGGAGATGCCGAGGATGACGCGGCGCCGCGAGGATAAATAGAAAATTAGGGGTATTTTCCATTTATTTAATTCCCTAAACTTCAAAAATTCATAACTTTGTGTAGAAAAATCAGAAAAATAAAATAAAAATACCCTCTTGCTCATTTAATTTCATCAAGTATTTTATTTTTAATAATTTATTTACTCTCTGCATATTTTTAATTCTCCATGCATGTATACAATTCACCATGGCATGAGACAATAGGGCTTTTGAAGCCTCCGAATTTGGGAACATTCCCCGAATTTTCCAAAGTCGAGGCCATCCCTATGAAGAGTTATTGATTTTTCAAATTAATGTTACTATTTTGAGTATTTTAATTCCAATAAATAGCATGTTGTGAAATAAATTCTAGGAAAATTTGGTGATGTTCCTTATGACCAGAGGACCCTAGGAAAAATAGGTTTTGAGTTAGTTCATTTAAAACAACCCTAATTGGCTTAAACACCCAAAATGGATCTCTAATTAATTAGAGCTAACCATACATCTAATTGGCTTGAAATCTATTCTCCACTGACCTTTAGGATCAGAGGAACCCACCATAAAAATTTGAGGTCAATTGGACTTGGTTAGCCCTACTAATTGGGTTGATTAAGCCATTTAGTCATTTTAAACTTTAAAAATTCATAACTTTCAAAATACTTTTTAAAAATTCACCAAATTGGTTTTGGAGCCTCTCTGATATTAGGGGAATTTAAGAAAATTAAAATTTCAATTTTCTAAAAAATTTGATTTTTTGTATTATTTTAATATTTTAATAATTAAAAAATAATAAAAATCACAAAAATAATAAATCTCACCAAAATGTCACATTTTAAATTTTAATCATTTAGGAACAAACCCCATATTTTTCTTAGGTCTATTTAGTGAGATATTAAATTTTAAAGCTCTAGGGTAATTTTAAAAATTAAAAAAATGTATTTTCTAGCATTTTCACTAAAATAATTATAATAAATCATAGAAAAATCAGAAAATTGTAAAATTTGATTCTCTGATTTCCTTGATATTAGAGAGATTTTTGAAAAATATAAAATTTATTTTTCAACATTTATTTTATTTTTAAATTAATTAACACTCCAAAACTTAAAATAATTATAATAAAAATAATATAATTCAAAAAATCACCAAAATTGGTCCAAGTGGTCCTCTGGTCATTAGAAATGTCCCCTAATTTTCTTAAGGACAGAAACTTTACCTTGGTCATGTTATTAAATTTTTCTTGGAAACCTCTATTTTCTACCAAAAATAATTATATAAATAAATTAAATACAGAAAAATCACATTTTCTCCTCTCACGTCTTTATTGACATATGAGTGAAGTCACATAAAAATTTCAAGTTCATTTGAGTTCAATTTAGTGAGTTATGAAATTATTAAGCTTAAAGGGTAAAGTGGTAATTAAAATTTTTAATCCTTAATTAAAACTTTAGGTTTAATAAAAAATTAACAAGTAAAATATTTGATCTTAATCTGATTTGGATGATTGAAATTTAAATAATTAAAGGGTAGAAACCCATTAAGCAATTTAAAATGATTAAACCTTAATTAAATAATTGATTTAATTTGGAAGAATAATAAAATTGGAATTATTAAAATAGGGATATTATTAGGAAGAGATTTATTCTTTAATTTAAAAATCCCTAAATTAATTATCTCATTAATATTCAATTCTTAATTAAAATGATAACTCAAATTCAAAACATTAAAAGACTTAATCATTAAACTAAAATTAAATTATTAAACTCTTTTAAAAATTTCAATTAAAATTAAAAAAAAATTAAATTAAATTAAAAATTAAATTAAATTAAGTAAATTAAATTGGATTAAATTAAATTAAATTAAATTAAAATTAAAAGTTGAATTAAATTAAATTAAATTAAATTAAATTAAATAAACAAATTAAATTAAATTAAATGAATTAAATTAAATTAAATTAAATTAATGAAACCAAATTAAATTAAGTTAAACCAAATTAAAAATTAAATTAAATGAATTAAAATTAAATTAAATTAAATTAAATTAAATCAAATCAAATTAAATTAAAATTAAATCAAATCAAATTAATTTAATGTAACATCAAATCAAACTAAATTGAATTAAATTGAATTAAATTAAATTAAAAATCAATTAAATTAAATTAAATTAAATTAAGTTGAATTAAATATAACATCACCAAAGACATAAAGAATTCAAAATAAATCTAAAATAACTTGAACACTATTCCAAATTTAAACCCATTAATGGAAATTAAACTAAATCACAAACCATTTGAACACCAATTTACCCTCAAAAGCTTTAGTTATCATAACTCCTAAACAGTAATATTAAATGAAATGTTACTTCACCTATAGGATATTCAAATGTCCTAGTTCATCGAGCAAGATAACAAAACTTGAGATTCTTGAATCGGTTAATTCATTTGCGTAATTGAATCCATTTGGACTTAAAACAATTCTAGCAATATTGAAAAGATGTTTAAGATTCTTCTTAAACTCTTTCTCAATATGATAGGATGTTTATAAGAACAATTAAATTTAATTGTTCTTTGATGAAGAAAATTGTCTTCAAACCAAAACACAAGGAATCTAGACGTCATAGGAAATGACTAGCTATAGGATTAGGAATTTGGTAGAAAACCATAACCCTTCCCTTAGCTTTACCTAGGAACTTGCTTAAATATTCTAATTGTGTTTTAAGTGCAGCTTGGAATGACGGGAAGACCCTTCAGGTATGCTTTTATTTTATTGCAATTTACTTTCTTGCAATTTACATTATTGCAATTTCATTAATCGCATCGCACTTACTTTTCTTGCATGATAAACAACTGTTGCATGAAAACCCACACCTTTAGGATAGTCCCTAAAGCCGAAACCAAAACTAAGTTAAAAGTCATTACAAGATAAAATTCACCGCCACAACATTTCAAAATATAAAACAACTCAAAATTTAATCACAAATAGAACACAAAACTACAATTACAATTAAATTAAAACGTCATGTTGGATGATCGGGAATACCTCAGATGATGTAACCTACGTGTTGCTAACGGGATTCCCCACGGTCTAAATGAAGGTGTGGAACTCATTCAGTTGAGTTTAGCAAATTTATTTGGACTAAGTGAATCCGATAAAAATAACGATGCCGGAAGGATGGAACTGTGGGATCTTAACCGGTGTTGTTATAATCAACTTTAAGATTTGTTTTAATTAAAACACAAAAACACTTGGTAATTAAGAAGTTCTCTAAGCCAAAACACTTTTCTCATCCCCCGATTTATAACTTCTAAAATTGAACCTCTGCAACAACAAGGGGCTCGGAGCATGGTGGGCAGCACGGCCATCGTCATCAGCAAAACCTGAGTCTACTTCAGCAAAACTTTCCTAGAATTAAATAACAAAGCCATAGGACTTCAAGGTAGTTTGCTTAGTGCAATATAAATCCTCAACTCTTCGTTAGGCACTTGCATTGCAAATTAAGCCCTAACCGGTCTTAGGATTCGAAAGTAGTCGTCCGGTACGACAATAAACCCTCACATCTTCGAGGCTATTTGTTTGATTTTATCATACAAATATAAGCCCTGATTAATTAAAATTGGCAAGATTGAAACATTAAATAAACATTAGGACTTTCCTAAATTCAAAGCCTAACGATAGGATAGTCGGGAAATTACCGAAGTTCGCTTCGAATCTGTGATTTCTCCCACCTTTTCTCCCTTTGAATTCCCAAAATAAAATGTTCCAAATTTGATCCATTCCCTATTGAAATTCCAAAATTCAATCCTTCGAAAACTTAAACTTTGAAATTCTTGAGAGCAGAATTATTGATTATTATCGAGAGTTTTCTTAGGTGATTCCCATCACTTAAGTTGTAATTAACTATAGGGGCTTGCCCTTATAGAGAATTTTAAAAGAACCCAGGTAATATAAACCCTGTTTAATGCTTTCATATTAAGCAGGGGAATTTTTCGGCTTATAAAATTGATTCGCAGACCAAACGGATGTCACAAATCTTCTAGTTTATTTAATCGAGCCCCACCGTCAGCGTGTGTGTCTATCCTTAGGGATAGATACACGGTTTATGGTGCGGTGCTCGTTTATATAAACTATTCGGGATGTGAGATCGGTTTGATTTCATATCTTAAAACCTTCAAATTTAAAATTATTTTCAAAGTCAAATACTACTTTTCAAAATTATTTATTTAAATTAAATTAAAATTCGCCGACAAATTCTGTTAGGCGACCCCCTTTTTTAAAATAAAACACACAACCTAAAAATATGTCGACAACTTCTGGCGACTCCGCTGGGGAATATTCCTCTCTCCATTATAATCAGATAATTCTGCTTTCAAAAATCGGTAGTGTATCCATGTCCTTAATGGGTCAAACTACCCTTCTTTCTGTTGGAATACTATGTTCATTTCTACCTTGGACAAGTATAGCCAACGTTCTCTCGGATTTAGGAGCCACTGTTTAGACACCCCTAAACAGAGAGGTTCCGAGATCCTTTTACCTCATTTCTGAGGTGGGGTGGACCCCCAATAGGTGTTAGTTCAGGAGTGATCCTTCGGGTCGAGAAGTCTTGCATAAGACTTTCTTTTCCTTTCCAACTCCGAATCGGATTCCTTACCTTCTCTACACCTTTGAACATTCCGTTCTAAATAAACAAACCCTTTTATAAATGATTCTTTTAACAAATAATTCCTTCTTATAAATACATGAACAAGAATGTGTTCGGACTCTTTTCAATTCCTTTCTTTTCGTCCTAAAGAAAAGAAGCATAACTTGGGACTGACAACCAGAATCTACCCTGCAGAGATGGAAGCCCCAAAGCTGATTTTCTCCTTCACCAATGGACTGGACTTCGCCGTCTACAAGGATGAGCCGCCCGATAATGGGATCATCTGATTTGGACAAGGATTTGAAAACACGAATGTCAAGATCACCGACGTTTCCCTTTTCGCACTGATGAATAAGGTATCTGAAGCTAAGAAGCCGCTGATTGAGTTCAACCTTAGGTCGACCCAAGAATTTCCGCCCCTGCAAAAGATCCCGACTGAGAGGAGTACTGCTGTCCGCAGGAGGACTGTTCTTACTACCCCCACTGGTCTAGTTGTTTCTGCACCTACCCCGACTTCTGCCGAATTAAAGGGGAAAGAAATCCGAATTATGGTAAACCTGTTACCGTGGAGGGTACGGATCTTCTCGTAAGACCTTCTGTTTTCGAAATCGGGTCCAGTTCAAAGATTCCATCACTGACAAGGACCCAAAGAAGAAACAGAAGTAGAAGGATCGCTAGAGAAGCCAGAGCCGCTGAAATTGCTTTCCTGAGGAAATCCCGTAATCGCTCGAATATACACCGCTGCTCGAATATACACCGCCGCTCGAATACATACCACTTTTGGGAGGAAGCGGGTTCCATCCCCTCTCCGCCGCGGAGGACGAGGAAAATGTTCGCAAGATTGCTTCGCCGCATTGCCTCGGCCCGCATATTACAACGATAGCCGCAAGAAAAGGACTAGAACTACGCCGTTTGCTCGACTGCAAACTTTGGTAGAAAAGTTTGCAAAGAAGGAAAAGTGCCCCGTATCGGAGATTCTACGAAGGATAGGGTGGGTGCCAGTCAAATCCCGTCTTGGGCCCCGAGTAGAACCCGCCGTCATGACATAAAAGCCAAGTAAAAGAATGAAGGCTAGTCCGCCTGTCGTCGTCTCAGGATTACAGATTAGGGAGGATACCACCTTCCAGCATTTGGCCGACAGACCATCTGGTCCTAGACCTTCCGTCGCTAGAAGGATGGTATGGTGTCCCACCTATCGGGCGGCTGAGATTGAAACAACGACTCAAGAAAGAAAGTCTCGCCAGGAGACTTAAATCTGAAGAAAGTGCTACTACGATAAAGGGGACTCGTGAAAAGGGGACCCGGCAGCTATCGCATGACAACCGCGAGGACACACAGAAAGCCCCGCTAGAAGATGCCATGGAAAAGTTGAGAACCGATATCCGACGATTAGCAAAAGAAAGAGAAGAAAAGTTCGGAGACGAGATTGATTCATCGGAATTCATGGAAGAAGAATATGTAGAAATCAACATGGTCGAAACACAAGCTTCATCAGCTTCACAAGGTGCTCCGGCAGCCGCAGAAAGAGAGGAGCCAGAACTGATGAGAAGGCAGCTTCAAGAGAAAGACGACACGATCGCCCAAATGGCGAAAAGGATGGAAGAGATGGCTGTAGCTCTAGCCACTCTCCAGAGTCAAATGCAACCACAAAGAGAGACACCCCCAGAGGTCATTCACATTATAGACGGAGGAAAGGAGATTACATCCGTCAACGGGGATGATCAGCTAAAAAAGGATACGACACAAAGTATGATCCCTGAAAAGGATATCAAGAGCTTGGTAGAACAGCAGGTGCGAGAAGCCTTAGCATAATCAAAGAGCGGGACATCCATTCGGACGGGTAGACCTTACCCGGAAGAATTCGATGCTGTCCAGTACCCAAAAGGCTTCGTACCACCTCTATTCAAGACCTTCAATGGAACCGGGAACCCCGACGACGATGTTGCACACTTTCGTGCCGGCTTGTTGCAATGCCGGCGGGAGTGATGAATTACTCTTCCGACGGTTCGTCGGCAGCTCGTCGGGGATCGCCTTTGACCGGTATGCGGAATTACCAAATGGTTCGGTGAAGACGTTCTCAGAACTAGAGAACCTCTTCATCAAGCGATTCGCCGGAGCTCAGCACCACATCACTATAGGTGATTTAGTGGTAGAGAAACAAAGGCCGAACGAAACTTTGGTGGATTACATACTTTGATGGAGGAACTTAAGCATGAAGTGTGAACCACAACTACAAGAACAACATGCAATCGGCATCTTACTTAAAAGCATTCACGGC
This sequence comes from Papilionanthe hookeriana x Papilionanthe teres, assembly GCA_022702705.1. NCBI lineage: Eukaryota > Viridiplantae > Streptophyta > Magnoliopsida > Asparagales > Orchidaceae > Papilionanthe > Papilionanthe hookeriana x Papilionanthe teres. The sequence continues at coordinate 132,848,284 of CM040428.1, read as the reverse complement.
CCGATAGCACTTCTCCTCAAAGGATTCACTATTAAGACTTTCGAGAAGTTGTTAAGCAAGGTCGGAAGCTTGCAAGAAGAGGCGAAGCAATTAAGTTTCGCCGACAAGACGGACAAGCAAAAGCCTGTGAAGACTTTCGAAAAGAAATCCAGGATCGTTGCGGCAGTCGTCAAGGGCAAGCAACCGATGCAAATATTGTCCGAACGGCCGCAGCAACCTCAACAAAATTACCAGCAACCCCGACCCAGCCTATCGAGTCATCTCCACAAGTATGAACAACCACCTCGTCCGCAACGTACATTAAGGGAGCTTCTGAGCAGAGAATATCCGTTCAAGAATGAAGCAGTGCTGAAAATGTTCCGTAGTCTGATGAAGACTCCAGATTTCCAGCTGCCAGAGCCTAAAAGACCAGAGGAAGTCAACAAGAAAGGTGATCCCAACTTTTTCCCTACCACCGGATGCTTGGGCACAAGATAGAAGATTGCATTACCTTCAAAAGTTGGCTCAACGACAACCTTCGGAAAGGGAATATAACAATCCCGAAGGAGTACATGAAGGAACCCCGTAAAGGAGGTTCCGTCAATGTTATCTCAACTGATCCCATCATTCCGATAGATCCCTATACGACTGGCGATGGATGGACTACCGCTTGGACGAGGTCTTCAAAAAAGATTTTAGACAGCATCCAAACCGCCTCGGTGCGAGCTTCAGTTTAGAGTTCGAGACCTGTTAAGCCGGTACTATCACTTGCGATAGAAGAACCACCTCAACAGGAGACGATTGAAGAGAAGAAGAAAATCAAAGAAGAAGAGAGGACCGAGACTCCTAAGGCTGGACTAGGGGCCGCTTATCCCAGGATAGTTGTTTCCGATTCGGGGAGAAATCCTCGAACCTCTCGACTCGTATGATTATCTCGCTCACTTCGGTGGGATCATATAATGATAAGGGTGATGGCGTTGGCTACGTTTGATCGTTTCTAACAATTACGTAACTAGCGACAATCCGGACATCGATTTCAATACCAACGACAATTCTCAAATCATACACAATCTCGACGATCAAAATAACGAAGAAGACATCCATCAAGGAGGCTACGAGAGTTCAACAAGCAACGAATCTATCTGCGAGTTTCGAGGAGCTCCAGTCAAAATAGAGTTAGAACCTTCAGACTCTGAAGCTAATTCAAAAGAACCTGTCATTCCAATTCAAGAAGAAACACCGGCGAGCTCAACACTAGATTCAGAAGAAATTACAGAAGTCAACTTAAGAAGTGGAAGAGTTCTACCTCCGAGAATGGGTCCAAAGGACAAAGGAAAGCAGGTGGTTGTTCAAGAAGAACCAACCCCAACAGAAGAAATACTCATTCGAGAAGAAGCCGAGATGCATGAAAATAAAGTGGACTACAACGTGCTAGCCCATCTTAGGAAACTACCGGCCAAACTGAGCATTTACGACACTCTCATCTTATCAAAGGAGATGAGAGAAGCTCTGATCAAGGCCTTACTTGATCTGGAAATTTGCTTAGCTCAAATGGCCGGAGATTCCTTAGATGAGGTTTGTTCGTTAAAGGAACAACGAGGTGTTACCTTCACGGACAATGACCTACTACTTGTGACGAGCAGATCACAACCGACCGTTGTACATTTCAGCTTACAATCGGGAAGTTTACGCTCTCCGTAGTATTGGTGGATCCAGGAGCATCAATCAATATAATGAGTCTTCGAACACTAGCATACTTGGAAATTGATGATCGTGAGCTCGAGGCCGACAAAATGTTATTAAGAGGATTCAACCAGAAAGGAGAAAGAGCCCTCGGATCAATAACACTACTAATGAAGACCGGTGACTTAGCAAAGACAACCGCAAAATTTCACATAATTAATTCGTAAACGTCGTTCAACGCTCTATCGGGCCGACCATGGATACATGAAAACAGGATGGTACCATCATCTCTACATCGTTGCATCAAATACTACGATGGAGGGCAACGAGTGCATCAAAGGTGACTTACAACCATTCTCCGTACATGAGATTGGAATCCATGAAGACGCAACTTATTATGCACCTCCGAAGAAAACAATCTTCTCCGGAGATACCGTAACAAATGAAGCAAAGAAAGTTCGGGACAACGAAGAACCCGAATTTCTAGTCCAACAGTCACTCACCACTCCCTTCCGGCGAGATGGTGAAGGTTTCTCCACAACTCGCATCCGAGGTCGAGGTCGGGGACGAGGTCGTGGTAGAGACGTTAGGATAGTTGGACAGAGGAAACCAGCCATCAATGTTGATTGGGAAGATAAAGATCGAAGAAGAAAAAGAAATCAAACAAGAAGCGACGACAATAAGTCGAAGAAGCCGCAATTCAAGATCTCCGTCGAAGATGAGAAGAACGAAGAATACAAATCAATGTACGAAAAGATTAACCACTACGTACATACTATGACCCTAACCCCGATCCAAGCCTAGCAAGATCGAGGGTATGGTGGTCAAAGAGGTACGTAGCGACGGTACAAAGCCAATCAAATTCTACCGTGGTGCTTCTTCCTCCAAAACTGAAAGTAATGTACAATTCGAAGATGTCACTTCATCAGAATTAATGGAATTACCTTTTGAGTGGTACTCTCCCTGAGTTCAAAATTTAATTCAACGTGGTTTCTTACCTCGACAATGGACAAAAGGTCAATCACAAAATTTTGAAAAATTATGGAATAACTCCGGTCGTCCACCCAATTCAAAGCATGGTCTCGAATTCGGCACAGTAGGATCAGTTGACGATACTGAATTTTGCTTGGTTGTCACTTGCGAGTCTAATGAAAACTGCATGGAAACTACAGACGAACTCGAAGATTTACAAATTGGAGATGCTCCACCAGAATTCAAAGTAGAAATTAAATCTATAATAGATGAGTTAACGGAAGTTAACTTAGGTACTAGCGAAGAACCTAGACCTACCTTTGTTAGCTCCTTACTCAATAAAGAAGATTTCGAAGAAATAATCAAGTTATTAATGGAATTTAAAGACTGTTTTGCTTGGAGCTACGATGAGATGCCACGATTAGCTCCGGAGGTCGCAGTCCATAAGCTAGGAGTGGATCCTACTTCGTCCCGGTCGGACGAGGTCCCGGAAGAATGCGTCTAGAAATCGAACAACAAGTCATAGCCGAAGTTAAAAAGCTAATAGACGCTAAATTTGTCGCGTGAAGAACAATACCCGACTTGGTTAGCCAATGTGGTGCCGGTCGAAAGAAGAATGGTCGGATCGAATTTGTGTGGACTTCGGAGATTTAAACAAGGCTTGTCCAAAAGATGAATTCCCTCTACCGATCCCGAATTAATGATCGACATTGCTTCGACACATGAAATATTTTCATTCATGGATGGATCTTCGAGATACAACCGGATAAAAATGGCTCCGGAAGATGAAAAGCTTACAACATTCAGAACGCCGATCGGAGTATTTTGCTACACAGTGATGGCATTCGAACTGAAGAACGCAGGAGCAACCTACCAGAGAGCAATGACAAGAATTTTTGATGATCCTATCCACAATCAAGTCGAATGCTACGTGGACGATGTGGTCATCAAAAGCAAAGTAAAGGAAAACCACCTGTATTTTTTGAGAATTGTTTTCGAACGATTAAGACAATTTAACCTTAAGATGAATCCCTTAAAATGCGCCTTCGGCGTCACCTCCGGGAAATTCTTAGGATTCGTTGTCCGACATCGTGGAATTGAAATCGACCCGTAAAAGATTAAAGCTATCTTAGAAATGCCGCCTCCCAAAACCTTAAAACAACTACGATCCTTTCAAGGGAAGCTGGCATATCTTCGACGCTTTATCTCAAACTTGTCGAGTAGGTGTCAGCCTTTCTCGGCACTAGTTAAAAAGGACGCCAAATTTATTTGGGAAGAGAGATGCCGAAGGCCTTCGAGGAAATTAAGCAATATTTAATGACACCTCCCGTTTTAGCAGCCTCAAGTCTCGTGTAGACCGGCGATACTTTACACCGCGGCTTTAGACGACTCTCTCGGAGCCCTGTTAGCGCAGGTCAATGATGAGGGTAAAGAGAATGCTCTTAACTATTTAAGCCGTCGTTTACTTCCGACGGAAATAAGGTATCCCACAATTGAAAAGCATTGTTTGGCCCTGATCTTCGCCGCTCAAAAGCTCAGGCACTACATGCTTTCTCATAAGGTCAACTCGATCTCGAAATTTAATCCATTGCAATACTTGATGACTCGTCCGACACTTTCCGGCAGACTTGCCGGATGGTCAATGATATTATTGCAATTCGATATAACTTTCGTGCCTCTGCGTGCCGTAAAGGGACAAGTCTTAGCAGATTTTCTCGCAGCACACCCTTTGCCGGCAGAATCTCCCCTCAATGACGATTTGCCAGATGAACAAATAATGAATCTAGAAGACCCTGATGATCGACGTTGGGAATTATATTTAAACGGAGCATCTTCAGCACACAAAGATGAAGAATCGCAAGTGATAGTGCCCGGTAAGGCGGGAATCGGGCTAATCTTTATAACACCGGAGCGGGGATGTTAAGATACTCCTACCACTTGACGGAACCGTGTACAAACAATGAAGCAGAATACGAAGCCCTCATAATGGGACTGGAATTAACTATTCAAATGGGGATAACAGACATCAACATCTACGGGGATTTGCAGTTAATCATTCAACAGATCGCTGGACAGTACAGAATTTTAAAGCCAAGACTCGAGCAATACTTTTAGTATGCCATACAGCTGTTGGAACAGATTCCAAATGTGACAATCTACAAAATTCCCAGAAAAGAAAATGCTTTAGCAGATGCTTTAGCCCGTCTCGCAAAAGAATTTGCCTATTTGCAAGATGAATCAGTAGAAGTGTCAGTTCACGGACGTCGAGTCCTATCACGGCTCGACATAGACACAATACACAAATCGAGAAAAAGAAAAAGAATCAGTTAGCAGCGAGTGACGAAAAACAAAGAAGATTGGCGACAGCCATTGATTGACTACACCGCAAACGGGAAAGCTACCGGACGATAGGTCGCTAGCCCATCGGATCAAGAAAAGAACTCGTCTTACTCATTCATAAACAACACATTGTACGAAGGTCTTTTGATCAAATGTGGCTAAGGTGCCTAAGCGGGTCCGAGGCCCGTGAAATTGTTAAGGAGGTGCATTCGGGACTCGTGGCGCTCACCGGTCGGGTCCGAAGATGAAAATGAAAATTAAAAGACTAGGGTACTACCGGCCCTCGATGATGACCGACCGCATGAAAATCGCCAAGAGCCGTCACCAATGCCAAGTGCACGGAGTGGTTCTACACCAACCTCCAAATGTGCTACATCCGACAATTGCGTCGTGGCCATTTGAATGTTGGGGCACGGATATAGTGGGTCCAATAGAACCACCATCTTCAAAAGGACATCGCTTCATTCTTGCGGCTACAGATTACTTTTCTAAGTGGGCGGAGGCAGTTCCACTTAGAGAAGTGAAAGCACACCACGTGCTACAGTTTTTCAAGAACCAAGTTGTCTACCGTTTCAGAGTGTCGCGCAGGATCATCTTAGATAATGGGTCAGCATTCAGAAGCACGCAAATCAACATTTTTGTCAGGAGACATGGAATCGACTAGCGATACTCAACGATTTACTACCCAAGAGCAAACGACCTCGCTGAGGCTTTTAATAAAACTCTCGTTCAAATCTTAAAGAAAACCTTGGACGATAATAAGAAAAATTGGCACGAGAAGTTGTTAGAAGCCTTATGGGCCTACCCGACAACCTTCAGAACTCCTACTCAAGCTACACCTTACGCTCTGGTGTATGGGTCCGAGGCAGTGTTACCTTTAGAGGTTCAGCTTCCTTCACTCGTAATTGCGATTGCAAATAAGAGCACGACAGAAGAGAATGCCAAATTACGACTAGAGGAATTAGAAAGCCCGGAAGGTAAAAGACTTGCGACGCGCAGCAGAATTTAGAACTATACCAAGCTAAGATGGTTCAAGCCCATGACAAATTGGTCCGCCCGAGAACCTTCAAAGTTGGTGACTTAGTTCTCGTTCTCAAAAGACCTATTCTTGCACACCGCAAGATAGGAGGAAAATTTGAACACACTTCGGAAGGACCGTTTGTGGTTGAAGCAGTATACTCAGGAGGTTCCTACCAGCTAGTGAATTGCCAGGGAGAACGACATATGCTTCCGATCAACGGACGATACTTGAAAAAGTATTACGCTACCTGATGTTTCGAAGGAATGAATTCTTCATCCCTAAGAAACACGGGCGAAGTAATTACTTATGACTGGGTCCGAACCCAAAAATAATAATAAAATGTGCTAAAATAAATAAAATCATGATAATAAAGTTTTCCTTGTTTTCTTTTCCAAATCAAAATCTCTTCCCTGATCTTATCCTACTTCATTCTGTTAAATTTAAAAATATAAAAAAAAATGTCTTTAATAAACTTTTTCTTAATGTTCTTGTTCTTAGTACAGCCCCTGATCCTTTTCCTTGTCTTTTCGCAGGGAAATGTCGAACGGGCGGTTGGTCCTGAACTTTAAGAATGGCGTAAGCCTTGCACTCGATGAAAAGAGGGTGAAAGATGGTGCGATAATCGAGATTGACTCGGATTTCGCACCATCGAGCCTACGATACGAGGAAAGTGACTCGGGTCCCGCTGATCGAGAAGAACTCGCTCGGGCGGACAAGTGATGAAAGTGGGTGGCCCAAGCCACCAATCCAGCAACAATAAAAGAAAAGCAAACACTGAAGAAGATAAGAAAATGAAGTCTGTAGTCGCTATAGCAGAGGGCAGGCTTGTCAGCGCCGCGCCCACAGAAACTCAGGAAGTTTGAAGAGCTACTCTCACAGCAACGCAATGAAGAAATAAGAATCGCCGTATCCGTAAGATGTTAACAAAACTAGCTGCGGACCAGCGCGACGAGACAGTTGCTAATGCCAGAACATACACTTTAAGGACACCGGTTCACCGGGAACCCGAAGAAAGGAGGCCAGCTCCTAGGATAACGAGAAGGACCAGTGGAAATCTCCGGAAGATCGAAGAAGGAAGGCTACCATGCCACCGGATAGAACCACCGAGTGATGCATGACCTTGTTGCGAAGCAACCCCGGGGATGTCCCGACGGCATCATCCCCGAGGAGCCGAAATATGCGAGGAGAACGTGAAGGGATTGAACCGTATATCCCACAATATGTCACCGAGCCTCGCCATCCGCGGATCATTCCGAATACGAGCTGGAGAGAATGCAGAATGTTGAAAAGAAAACCTTTGAATACTTCGAGAGAATTAAAGGCAGAAGAATCAATATACTAGAGGGCCTCGAGCTACATACAAACGTATTCTCAGAGTATGAACAACAGCAAATCATGGATTGCATCCAGGATTTGAAAAGAATGGGCCGAGCAGTCCGCCTGAGGGAAAACACATACTCAGAACCCCGGAGATGGATGCCAGGGAAGGGAAGAATCACAATACAATGTGGATGCTGTTACTACTTTGCGGAGGACAGGAAGGGAAACCCACCGGGAATACTCCGTCATGGGCAAGTGGATCCGATGCTAGTAGTCATCAAGAGAATGGTAAAGAGATTAATAACATGGAGGGTACGCCGACAGATTGCATACCCAATAACCGCATTATCAACATCTACAAGCGGGGTGATCGCATACCCCCACACATAGATCACCACGACTTTGTCGGACCTTCTGCACGGTCTCTTTCCCGAACGAGTGTAACATCATGTTCGATCCGACCTCCGGATAGCAGGCCCGAGTGAGTTCCGAGGGCCGGTGAAGATACCTTTACCGGTAGGTTCCGTCATGATACCGAAGGGCAACGAAGCGGATATCGCTAAGCATTGCATACCAGGAGTACCGGTGAAGCGGATCTCGGTTACTTTTAGAAGGATGAACGATAGGAAGACACCTTACCATTTCCAGCCGTACCCGTAGCTAGAGAGCCTCCGCCTTATGAGCCGTGAGTTACATGGAAAATATCACACCTCCAATGTACATCTATACGACATCCTTGCCAAGGGTGGCTTGGAAGGTGATGTTTTTGACCATGTACCCCACTATTCAGACATGGATTTTTGACAGATGCTTCTTTTTATGGATCGACGAAGATCATACATACACGTTTTGAGTCTACATGGATTGTATGAAATATAATCCGAGATCAAGTTGTATGATGTATCTTCGACATGATTGGAATGAAAGTGACCATGTCACATTTTTGGCCTTCACCTCTTTTGTGCAAATTGATCGGGAAACGCCATTAAAGTTAAATGAACTTCGAACAAAGAACAGAAAAGAAATAAAAAAAAGAATAAAAGAAAACTTTCCTTAAAAATCTAAAAAATGACGAACACCAAATTCACATGAACATTAAACTAAAATAAAATTTGAATCATTAAAAGACAAACGAAATGAACATAAATTTCAAATCAAATCAAATCTCAAATTCAATCTTTCCAGATTTCAAATCTCAATCAAATTTCGAATTCGATCTTCCAGATCTCAAATCAAATCTCAATCAAATTCAAACTTTTGGGTCGAGGATTTTACATCCAAGACTGCATTGCTTTAGGATCCTTTCCCTATCGCAATGAAGTACATCAAATTCAAACTTTTGGATCGAGGATTTTACATCCAAGACTGCATTGCTTTAAGATCATTTCCCTATCGCAATGAAGTACATCAAATTCAAACTTTTGGGTCGAGGATTTTACATCCAAGACTGCATTGCTTTAGGATCATTTCCCTATCGCAATGAAATACATCAAATTCAAACTTTTGGGTCGAGGATTTTACATCCAAGACCGCATTGCTTTAGGATCATTTCCCTATCGCAATGAAGTACGTCAAATTCAAACTTTTGGGTCGAGGATTTTACATCCAAGATTGCATTGCTTTAGGATCCTTTCCCTATCGCAATGAAGTACATCAAATTCAAACTTTTGGGTCGAGGATTTTACATCCAAGATCGCATTGCTTTAGGATCCTTTCCCTATCGCAATGAAGTACATCAAATTCAAACTTTTGGGTCGAGGATTTTACATCCCAGACTGCATTGCTTTAGGATCCTTTCCCTATCGCAATGAAGTACATCAAATTCAAATTTTTGGGTTGAGGATTTTACATCCAAGACCGCATTGCTTTAGGATCCTTTCCCTATCGCAATGAAGTACATCAAATTCAAGCTTTTGGGTCGAGGATTTTACATCCCGTATCGCATTGCTTTAGGATCCTTTCCCTATCGCAATGAAGTACATCAAATTCAAACTTTTGGGTCGAGGATTTTACATCCAAGACTGCATTGCTTTAGGATCCTTTCCCTATCGCAATGAAGTACATCCAAATCCAACTCTTTGGAGTGGAGGATTTTACATCCGAGACTGCAATGCTTTAGGATTCTTTCCCTATCGCAATGAAATACATCAAATTCAAACTTTTGGGGTTGAGGATTTTACATCCGAGACTGCATTGCTTTAGGATTCTTTCCCTATTGCAATGAAATACATCAAATTCAAACTTTTAGGGTTGAGGATTTTACATCCGAGACTGCATTGCTTTAGGATTCTTTCCCTATTGCAATGAAATACATCAAATTCAAACTTTTGGGGTTGAGGATTTTACATCCGAGACTGCATTGCTTTAGGATTCTTTCCCTATTGCGATGAAATACATCCAATTCAAACTTTTGGGGTTGAGGATTTTACATCCGAGACTGCATTGCTTTAGAATTCTTTCCCTATTGCGATGAAATACATTCAAATCAAACTTTTGGGGTTGAGGATTTTACATCCGAGACTGCATTGCTTTAGGATTCTTTCCCTATTGCAATGAAATACATCAAAATCAAACTCTTGAGGTTAAGGATTTTACATCCAATACCACATTGCTCTGAGATCTCTCCTCATTGTAATGATTCAATCCAATCAATTCAATTTTCTTTTGGGGTTGAAGATGTTACATCTAAAACCACGAAATTCCAATTTTCATTTGAAATCAAATCCCTTCAAATTAATTTTGACAAACTTCAATCTAAATTGAAACTCCAAATTGAAATCTAAACTCACACATCAAAACTTAAACTAAAACAAAATGAAATCTAAATTGAAATTTCCCCAGATCATGAGATTTTGAATTCACCTCCTTTTCCTTTCCCCAGCGAGAGTTCAGGAATCTCCAGTTTCAGAGATATGCTTGACACTCCCCAGCGGAAATTCTTCTACTTCGTCCTAAGTTTGTCACTTGGACATCTGTGTTGGTTTTGTTGATCGCTTCGGTCAACGCCAATACGCGCGGTGTGCTCCGTCAGCTCACCACACCTATTGGGGGTCTATTTGTTGACCTCATTTTTGATGAGGTCTTCTCTTCTTCTCTTTAATACTTAGGATCTAGCCTTAGGCTTTTCCTTTGACTATCTTAAAGGACTAGAATTGGGACCCACCTTTTAGAAATTCAAACCACTTCTTAACTCCCTGCAAACTCCACAAACTTAACTGTAGACCCCTAATCACCTAGAGGGTTGAAATCAAATGTGAAAGTTTAAAGGATGAGTTCCTATAGGACTCTTTGGCCTTAGGATTACCATGGGTGGCCTGGTCTGGAGAAGGGGCTGATTTACACACACACTACACTTTCACACACTACACTTTCACACACCTCCTAAAACCACACCCATACCTAACTTGACCTCCTGACTCATGTAGGTGATTCACATGGATTGTCCTTAACCCCTAAGCCCTTGGCTAAGAGGGTTAGGAACAACATAGTGAATGCCTCAAATGAGTCCTTTCATGGTTCATGTGGGCTTGATGTGGCTTGATGGCTCAACCAAGATGATTTCATTCCACTTATATTCACCCAATCTTTAATTTTCCAAATTTTTAATTTTTGACCCCGGGACCCTACACCCGCCTAACCTACCCAAAACCCTTGAAATCCTCCAAAATCACCTAAATTACCCAAAATTCCCCAAAATCATTCCTAAACATTTCTCTCCACTCAAATTGATCATCCATAGCCAAAAATATCAAAAATTCCAAGAATACCTCCCAATACCCTCCAAATACCCAAAATACCCCTCTTGACCCAAAAATCCAAAAGTTCCAAAAATTCCCAGAAAATCCCAAAAAATCCCAAATATTCCCAATTTCATTTTGTTCAACTACATCATGGGCCAATTTTGTCAATTTACACTACTTCTGTCAAAACCCCCAATTTGACCCATTTTAACCCAAAGTGAACCCAATGTCAAACCAAACCTATCCAATTGACCCAAATTCTGGTCTAATTCAATTCTAAACCTCAATTCAACATTCCCAACACCAATCTAGATCAAATCCAAGTCCAATTTGATTGACATTTGGATCCAATTTCACTTTTGGCCTTAAAGCCTAATTTGGACCCATGACCCAAACCTAACCCAAACTCACCCAATCCAACTCCAATTAACCCCAAATCTTTTCTAAATCTTCCTTAGCATCCCCACAAGCAAAACACTAACATGATTTGCCCAAAATTTAGACCCAAACCCCACTCAAATTCAACCCAAAGCTAAAAGGCCCATTTTTGACCTAAACCCAAACCTAACCCAAATGAGCCCAAACCCCAAAATCAAAGCCCAACCAAAGTCAAAACCTCCTTGAAACACTCCCATAAACATTTCTCAACAATAATTTTACATCAATTTCAACCCTAGCCCAACATTGGCCCAACTTGGCCCACTTGGACCTATATTGGCCCATTCACCAAAAGAACCCAAATTCAACCCAATTCAAACCCAAATCACTCCCAATTTGCTTCAAGTCACTCATGATACATCCATGAGCTAAACCCAATAATTATTTGGCCCAACCTCTTTACAAAATTTCATCCAAAAATCCATTTTAAAATTCAAAAGGCCCATTCCTTAAACCATCTTAAAAGCCCATCTAAAACCATTTCTAAAGGCCCAAAATTGGTCCAAAAGCGCACATGATATTTCTCTACATCATCCATTCAATTAAAATCATCCCTAAGTCATAAACCAATGATCAAATAATTCTAAATGAAGCTTCATCAAAATTTTCACCAAAATATCCAAAATTCTTAAAACCCTTTTTTATGAAATTGACCAAACTTTTTCCAAGCCAAATGTGAGCCATTGAGCCATGTACAAGCCACATGGAAGCCATGGAGACCACTTTCCACCTCACCAAGCCATTAATGGCAAGAAGAGGGGATTCTTTCCTAATCCTTCATTAAGCCCTTTTAACCATATTCATGTCACACTCTAAACCATGCTTAGCCACCTCACCATGGATGGAGACCTCGACACTCCAATCAAGTCGAACCAAATGACTTTCTCTCAGCCCACACCGAGTCATGGGAGGGTGAACCAAACCCATTTGCATGAGTTGACCAAAATGAGCTCAAAATACACTCTCCCCCATTCCATTTTAATCAAGCTTTTTTACACATGTCAAACTCCGATTGACTTCACCAAATTCAACCCCCGACCCACTCGACCTTGAGGGTGACCCATGCACGGCCGGCCAGCCACCGAGCCGCCGGAAAACACCATGGCCGAGAGCTCACATGTGAGCCAACTTTGGAATTCTCCCTTGCTGAGCTGCCCCATCCCCGGTGGCCATTGTAGGCTGTTCTTCTCTTGCCGAGAGCAGCTGATCCCAAGCCCTAACTCTCCACGGGAGGCCCTCCACCCTCTCCTATTTAAACACCACCCCTCTCGGCCATGAGAGGTGCTGAAACAAACCTTAAGGAAACTCCGCCAAAATTGTTCCGGACTCCTCCCCATACACGAGCACATGATCCCCACCGAGATCCCCTGCCATTTCTTCTCTGTGAGCTCGATTTCGTAGTTGAAATCTAGGCCCAAAACCGAACACTTCTCCACTGCGAGCCAATCCCCAAATTGATTGGTTCTACACCTTCACCGGACCAAGGGAAGGTGTCCACCAAGCAAAAGCCCCATCTCCGGAGCCACCCGATTGCTCCGGCCTCCAAGCTTTGTGATCGGTACTGTGGTCCAAATCCTACCTAGGCAATCCACCGGATCCGGAGACTTCATGCGGAGCTTGCTCGGGATCCAATCGAAGGTGCAACAACTCTCGGATCGAAGCCACACTTCTCCGAGCAAAGGTATGGCCTCACTCTTCTTCCCGAGCTTCGAACATTCTCCATTTTTATTGCGTAAATTTCATCCCACATAAACCGTATAGATGTGTTCGTCTTCTCAAGACGAATCCATAGAGCATAAGAACATGAAAATCTATTGAGCATCGAGTGAGATCTTAGGGATTTAGTGTGGACGGCTCTCGGGTGAGGATGACGCGGCGCCGCGTGGATAAATAGAAAATTAGGGGTATTTTCTATTTATTTAATTCCCTAAACTTCAAAAATTCATAACTTTGTGTAAAAAAATCAGAAAAATAAAATAAAAATACCCTCTTGCTCAGTGAACAGAGGAGAATAATATGGAAAAGAAATCATTTAATTTCATCAAGTATTTTATTTTTAATAATTTATTTACTCTCTGCATATTTTTAATTCTCCATGCATGTATACAATTCACCATGGCATGAGACCATAGGGCTTTTGAAGCCTCCGAATTTAGGAACATTCCCTGAATTTTCCAAAGTCAGAGGCCATCTCTATGAAGAGTTATTGATTTTTCAAATTCATGTTACTGTTTTGAGTATTTTAATTCCAATAAATAGCATGTTATGAAATAAATTCTAGAAAAATTTGGTGATGTTCCTTATGACCAGAGGACCCTAGGAAAAATAGGTTTTCAGTTAGTTCATTTAAAATAACCCTAATTGGCTTAAAAACCCAAAATGGATCTCTAATTAATTATAGCTAACCATGCATCAAATTGGCTTGAAATCAATTCTCCACTGACCTTTAGGATCAGAGGAACCCACTATAAAAATTTGAGGTCAATTGGACTTGGTTAGCCCTACTAATTGGGTTGATTAAGCCATTTAGTCATTTTAAACTTTAAAAATTCATATCTTTCAAAATACTTTTTAAAAATTTACCAAATTGGTTTTGGAGCCTCTCTGATATTAGTGTAATTTATGAAAATTAAAATTTCAATTTTCTAAAAAAGTTGATTTTTTGTATTATTTTAATATTTTAATAATTAAAAAATAATAAAAATCACAAAAATAATAAAATTCACCAAAATGTCATATTTTAAATTTTAATCATTTAGGAACAAACCCCATATTTTTCTTAGGTCTATTTAGTGAGATATTAAATTTTAAAGCTCTAGGGTAATTTTAAAAATTAAAAAAATGTATTTTCTAGCATTTTCACTAAAATAATTATAATAAATCATAGAAAAATCAGAAAATTGTAAAATTTGATTCTCTGATTTCCTTGATATCAGAGAGATTTTTGAAAAATATAAAATTCATTTTTCAACATTTATTTTATTTTTAAATTAATTAACACTCCAAAACTTAAAATAATTATAATAAAAATAATATAATTCAAAAAATCACCAAAATTGGTCCAAGTGGTCCTCTGGTCATTAGGAATGTCCCCTAATTTTCTTAAGTACAGAAACTTTCCCTTGGTCATGTTATTAAATTTTTCTTGGAAATCTCTATTTTCTACCAAAAATAATTATATAAATAAATTAAATACAGAAAAATCACATTTTCTCCTCTCATGTCTTTATTGAAATATGAGTGAAGTCACATAAAAATTTCAAGTTCATTTGAGTTCAATTTAGTGAGTTATGAAATTATTAAGCTTAAAGGGTAAAGTGGTAATTAAAATTTTTAATCCTTAATTAAAACTTTAGGTTTAATAAAAAATTAACAAGTAAAATATTAGATCTTAATCTGATTTGGATGATTGAAATTTAAATAATTAAAGGGTAGAAACCCATTAAGCAATTTAAAATGATTATACCTTAATTAAATAATTGATTAAATTTGGAAGAATAATAAAATTGGAATTATTAAAATAGGGATATTATAAGGAAGAGATTTATTCTTTAATTTAAAAATCCCTAAATTAATTATCTCATTAATATTCAATTCTTAATTAAAATGATAACTCAAATTCAAAACATTAAAAAACTTAATCATTAAACTAAAATTAAATTATTAAACTCTTTTAAAAATTTCAATTAAAATTAAAAAAAAAATTAAATTAAATTAAAAATTAAATTAAATTAAGTAAATTAAATTCGATTAAATTAAATTAAATTAAATTAAAATTAAAAGTTGAATTAAATTAAATTAAATTAAATTAAATTAAATAAACAAATTAAATTAAATTAAATGAATTAAATTAAATTAAATTAAATAAATGAAACCAAATTAAATTAAGTTAAACCAAATTAAAAATTAAATTAAATGAATAAAAATTAAATTAAATTAAATTAAATTAAATCAAATCAAATTAAATTAAAATTAAATTAAATCAAATTAATTTAATGTAACATCAAATCAAACTAAATTGAATTAAATTGAATTAAATTAAATTAAAACTCAATTAAATTAAATTAAATTAAATTAAGTTGAATTAAATATAACATCACCAAAGATATAAAGAATTCAAAATAAATAAAAAATAACTTGAACACTATTCCAAATTTAAACCCATTAATGGAAATTAAACTAAATCACAAACCATTTGAACACCAATTTACCCTCAAAAGCTTTAGTTATCATAACTCCTAAACAGAATATTAAATGAAATGTTACTTCACCTATAGGATATTCAAATGTCTCAGTTCATTGAGCAAGATAACAAAACTTGAGATTCTAGGACGATTAATTCATTTGTGTAATTGAATCCATTTGGACTTAAAACAATTCTAGCAATATTGAAAAGATATTTAAGATTCTTCTTAAACACTTTCTCAATATGATAGGATGTTTATAAGAACAATTGAATTTAATTGTTCTTTGATGAAGAAAATTGTCTTCGAACCAAAACACGAGGAACCTAGACGTCATAGGAAATGACTAGCTATAGGATTAGGAATTTGGTAGAAAACCATAACCCTTCCCTTAGCTTTACCTAGGAACTTGCTTAAATATTCTAATTGTGTTTTAAGTGCAGCTTAGAATGACGGGAAGACCCTTCAGGTACGCTTTTATTTTATTGCAATTTACCTTCTTGCAATTTACATTATTGCAATTTCATTAATCGCATCGCACTTACTTTTCTTGCATGATAAACAACTGTTGCATGAAAACCCACACCTTTAGGATAGCCCCTAAAAGCTGAAACCAAAACTAAGTTAAAAGTCATTGCAAGATAAAATTCACCGCCACAACATTTCAAAATATAAAACAACTCAAAATTTAATCACAAACAGAACACAAAACTACAATTACAATTTAATTAAAACGTCCTGTTGGATGATCGGGAATATCTCGGATGATATAACCTACGTGTTGCTAACGGGATTTCCCACGGTCTAAATGAAGGTGTGGAACTCATTCAGTTGAGTTTAGCAGATTCATTTGGACTAAGTGAATCCGATAAAAATAACGATGCCGGAAGGATGGAACCGTGGGATCTTAACCGGTGTTGTTATAATCAACTTTAAGATTTGTTTTAATTAAAACACAAAAACACTTGGTAATTAAGAAGTTCTCTAAGCCAAAACACTTTTCTCATCCCCTGATTTATAACTTCTAAAATTGAACCTCTGCAACAACAAGTGGCTCGGAGCATGGTGGGCAGCACGGCCATCGTCATCAGCAAAACCTGAGTCTACTTCAGCAAAACTTTCCTAGAATTAAATAACAAAGCCATAGGACTTCGAGGTAGTTTGCTTAGTGCAATATAAATCCTCAACTCTTTGTTAGGTACTTGCATTGCAAATTAAGCCCTAACCGGTCTTAGGATTCCGAGGTAGTCGTCCGGTATGACAATAAACCCTCACATTTTCGAGGCTATTTGTTTGATTTTATCATACAATTATAAGCCCTGATTAATTAAAATTGGCAAGATTGAAACATTAAATAAACATTAGGACTTTCCTAAATTCAAAGCCTAACGATAGGATAGTCGGGAAATTACCGAAGTTCGCTTCGAATCTGTGATTTCTCCTACCTTTTCTCCCTTTGAATTCCCAAAATAAAATGTTCCAAATTTGATCCATTCCCTATTGAAATTCCAAAATTCAATCCATCGAAAACTTAAACTTTAAAATTCTTGAGAGCAGAATTATTGATTATTATCGAGAGTTTTCTTAGGTGATTCCCATCACTTAAGATGTAATTAACTATAGGGGCTTGCCCTTATAGGGAATTTTAAAAGAACCTGAGGTAATATAAACCTCGTTTAATGCTTTCATATTAAGCGAGGGAATTTGATACGCTTATAAAATTGATTCGCGGACCAAACGGATGTCACAAATCTTCTAGTTTATTTAATCGAGCCCCACCATCAAGCAGTGTGTCTATCCTTAGGGATAGATACACGGTTTGTGGTGCGGTGCTCGTTTATATAAACTATTCGGGATGTGAGATCGGTTTAATCTCATATCTTAAAACCTTCAAATTTAAAATTATTTTCAAAGTCAAATACTACTTTTCAAAATTATTTATTTAAATTAAATTAAAATTCGCCGACAACTTCTGTTAGGCGACCCCCTTTTTTAAAATAAAACACACAAACTAAAAATATGCCGACACGATGCAAGTGATTTTACAATTGGAGCTGTATTGGGACAAAAATATGAGAAACTTTTCAAAGTTATATATTATGCTAGTTAAACTCTTACTGAAACTCAAAGAAATTACACTACTACTGATAAAGAGCTTCTAGCTATAGTATATGCCTTTGATAAATTTAGACCTTATCTTCTTAGTACTAAATGCATAGTTCATACTGATCATTCTGCGATTAAATATCTAATGTCAAAAAAGGATGTTAAACCTAGAATAATAAGATGGGTTTTACTTCTACAAGAATTTGATTTTCAAATAGTGGATAGAAAAGGAACGGACAACCAAATTGCTGATCATTTATCTAGAATTAAGAATGATGTTATTACTAAAGAAAATAAAAACGAGAAATTTCCTGATGAACATTTATATGTTATTCAAGGATACCAAACACCTTGGTATGCGGATATAGTTAACTATTTAGTTAGCAATATTCTACCTTATGGATTGGATGACAAATTTATTAAGAAATTTAAAAATGATGGTAAATATTATATTTGGGAAGATCCTCATTTATCTAAATTAGGAAGAGATTCTATAATTCAAAATTGCATACCTTATGAAGAAACTTTTGCTATTATTAAAAAATTTCATGATTCCGATTTCGGAGGACACTTTGGAATAGATATAACTGCATTTAAAATTTTAAATTTAGGATTTTATTGGCCTACTTTATTCAGAGATGTGAGACATTATGTTAAAACATGTGATCGATGTCAAATAATGGGAAATATATCCAAGAAAGACAAAATGCCTTTAAACTATATATTGGAAGTTACAATTTTTGATATATGGGGTTTAGACTTTATGAGACCATTTGTACCATCATCTGGAAAAATTTATATTTTATTAGCAGTTGATTATGTTTCAAAGTGGATTGAAGCTGTAGCTTTGCCTAACTGTGATTCCAAAAGTGTATCTAAATTCTTAAAGAGGATGATTTTTCCAAGATTTGGAATGCCTAAGGTAATTATCACAGATGGTGGAAGTCATTTTAGAAATATAAGAATTCAATCATTATTGCAAAAATTTGGAATCAAACATAAAATTGCAACTGCATATCACCCATAAACAAGTGGAATGGTTGAAGTATCAAACAGAGAAATTAAAAGAATTTTAGAGAAGACTGTTAATCCTAAAAGAACTGATTGGGTTGATAAACTTGATTCTGCATTATGGGCTTATAGAACAGCTTATAAGACGCCAATCGGAATGTCACCTTACCGGTTAGTTTTTGGAAAACACTGTCACTTACCAGTTGAACTTAAACATAAAGCTTATTGGGTAATAAAGGAGTTTAATTCAGATTTGAATACTGCAGGAGAAAAATGATTATTGCAAATAAAAGTGATGGATGAAATAAGAAATGAATCATATGATAATGCAAAAATTTATAAAGAGAAAATGAAGGTATTACATGACAAAAAGATTTCAGGAAAATATTTGAGCCTGGACAAGAAGTACTATTATTTAATACTCGTTTAAGACTTTTTTCCTGGAAAATTGAGATTAAAATGGATAGGACCATATATAATTGAAAAAGTATACCAATATGGAGCTGTGGATATTAAAGACCCCAAAACAGGAAAAATGTTTAAAGTTAATGGATTAAGATTAAAGCCTTATTTGGGAGATATTAAAAAGATTTATAAAGAGGCTTATGAATTAAGTCAACCTGATTAAAGAATTGCTTTGGTAGGGCTAACGACGTTAAACCAAGCGCTTTATGGGAGGCAACCCATAGATTTTGATTTTTGGTGTGTTTTTACATTTTTGATGTATGGTTATGCCTCGGTCTTGATAAATTTTATATAACTTCAAAAATCCAAAAATTATCTTGAAGTATATAAAGTTTTGACTTTAGATCACTCCATTTCATATGTGAGTAAAAAGGAGATCAAGTTAACCTTCATTGAAATTATGTATAATTGTGTTATTAAGATTGTTCTGATCTTACCATTATAATTAACCTATTATTGGAGAACGAAACCTTGAAATTTGATGTTAGGCGAAATGGAGTCGAACATGGTTCCGGCGCCTAGGCGCTAGAATTCGGTGTCTAGGTGCCAGAATTCAGCGTCTAAGCGCCAGAATAAGTTGTGTATCGATGGGTCCGGCGCCTAGGCGCCAGATTTGGCACCTAAGCGCCACAGTTACTGGGTCGTGTAAAAATTGAAAACTTTCAGTTTTTCACATGATTTTCACCTTTAAATTAACCCATCTTTGTCCCCAATCCCTAAGCAATCAATATTTCGACCCATACACTCCATTTTTGAGAGATTAGAGAGGATTTTTGAAGAAATGTAGAGGATAAATCTTGGAGAAGAGACTAGAGACAAAGGTTCAAATGATCCTCAACCCTACTTCAATGGTTTCATCGCTGTAAGTTTGGAGAAAATTTCTAGTCGTCTTGATAAATTTGAAGCGGATTTCAAAAGCATTGGAGATCGCCTTCATGAGATATATCATCAGATTGAACATCTGGAATGGCAAGCGAAACTCCAATTTGATCATCTAGCAGCTTATCATGATGCTCAAGTAGAGATGTATGCGAAGAATAAGAGGATCGACGAGAAAACGGCTAAGGATTTTCTGAGAGCATTAGTATTCTTCCTTAGTAGGCAAAGAAATCTTCAATGTGAAGATAATGAAAATTAGATAGTGATTTGGTGAGATCGTGATTTATCTAGTGAGTCATTGTATCGATTTAGTGAATCAATTGTGTTTGTTTGTGTATTTGCTTTCATGTTCAATGTGTGTTGTATTTGTTTTCAAATTGTGTTGTTTGATTGTGTGTTAGAACTTGAATCATTATATTATACTTATCTGAAGTGTATTGAGCCAATATTGAAGATTATAAATGGAAATTAGAGAAGTTTGATTTAAACCTTGTGTTTGATTGGTGGATTTAATATTTAATGTTTTTGGAAACTGTTTTGGAAGTTTGAAACTGAAGACCTATTCAAATATGTGTCATTGGAAGTTGAATTTATGAATTTTTTGTGGAAAATAAAATTTTTATAGTGATTTTTGTGAAAGGCGAGTCTGGCGCCTAGGCGCCAGAATTTGGCGCCTAAGCTCCGGTTCGGCTTGCTTACCGGAAAAACACCATATAAACCCCATTAGCCATAGATGACGCCTAAGCTTCATCTTCTTCCCCATTTTCATGAAAATACACCTCTTAGATCCATTTTGAGGTCAAAACATCAAGTATTTGAGCGCGCGAAATCACTTGATTTCTTCGTCTCGAGGTCAGATCTACATTTTAATCCATTTATTTTCGATTTTCAACATAGTTATTCCTATTTTTTGCTAAAAACTGAAATTTTGAGAAAAATTTTGATTTTTAGATATTCTATTTGGATTTTTAAACTTATTTTAAGTTTCTTAAACTTAAAAAGAGTTTAAATATTTGATTCCTAAATTTGTTCTTGTTTTCTTTCACATTTAGATGGCACCGAAATCTAAGCGAGGGAAGGGACGAGAAAACTTTGACAATAGCACGTTCGTGACTGCGGAAGCGCATTTTTGATATCACGAATTTGTGACGTTGAGAAAGTTTATCTCGGAGCAAAGCTTTTACAATCTGGGTGAAATGATTGAGAACACAATCGTTGCACACAACTGGCAACGATTCTGTTATTTCACTGCTATTGTTGTTATTCCAGAAGTTCACGAATTTTATACTTACTTTATAGATGCAGAAGACTATGAAGTCTTCGTCAGAGGTATTGGAATAGGATTTTCTCCAGAGAGGATCAAAGTGTTTTATGGACTGCCACCTACCATCGAGTGCCACTATTCTGGATTATCTCCATCTGAGGGAGATCTTAAGATGATTATTGCTTATTTGACTGACGGCACTGGAGCCTGGAAGATCCGAAATGAAAAACGGGTAAATTTCAAATTTTCCAAATTAAATGGTGTTTCAAAGGCTTGGCATTATTTTATTTTTGCTAGACTTCTACCTTCCAACCACCTGAGTGAAGTCACCAGAGATCGAGCTATATTAAACTATTGCATTCAAGAAAGGAAGTCGATAGATGTTGGTAGTATTATTTATGATTCTGTGGAGTCTAATGCTAGATCCAGCACTTCTATGGGACTGGGATTCCCATCTTTGATCTATTCTTTATGTGTTCGTAATTGAGTCACTACTGATATTTCTGAGGAGAAGCTGAAGTCTACCAAGCCAATTGGGCAGGAGAGTGTTAGTATCTATAATCATCTTCAAGGGAAGAGATTGACCACTCCTTCTACTTCTGCACACACTTCAGGTAGACCTTCTACTTCCAGACCTTCTACTTCTACTGCTGAGCCACCATCTAGTTTTTGGGAATCGATGCATGATCAGTTTATAGAGCAGCAGCATGAGTTATTTCAAACTCACTGCAGAGTTGATTCTATTGATAAGAAAATTGATCATTTATCTGAGTAAGCCCAGAGGAAGAGTAGTTAAGATGCTGAGTATGATGAAGCTCTCATTAGATTCCTGAAGGGAGAGCATGATGTTCAGTTTCCTACCTTTCCTAGTTTCTCACCATATGTTGATCCTAAGGATGTTTAGTTTTCTTTTGGTGATGATGACGATGCTGAGGCTACAGACAGTGATTAGTGGCCTGATTTACCTCTGAATTATGTTAAGTCTGTTGTTAGTTTAGTTTATTTGCTAGTATTGATTGTTGTTTGTTGTTTGCTAGATTAGATTTGTTTATTTACTTTGTGTGGATTGTTGGATGTTAAGACTGTTGTTAGAGTATTTTTAATGTATTGTCTTTAAGATTGAAATTTGGATAAATTTATGTTTATTCCTGTTTCAGCTTACTGTTTAGTAGTTAGTAATGTTGTTCTATTTTTTTTAAGTAGTAAAGTCATTTAATTTAATTATTAATGAGTCTGCTTACTTTTATACCTACTTCATTATTTTAGACTTATTCATAAAAGCATGTGTAGAAGTAAATTTTTCTTTCTAGAATACTTTTCTTCTACATACTTATAAAAATTCACTTTTTAAAATTATGTTTTTCTTTATCTCATACTTTAAAAAAAAATTTCATGATAGACCAAAACTTAAGTTTGGGGGAAAGGGAAAATACATTCAAATTTAAATTTTATTTGTCCTTAGAGAACTAATATTTTCTAAAATAAAAATTTTTAACATAACATGAAGAATAAAGAATCTATTTAAGATCACTTAAATTTTTGAAATTATAAATAATTTAGTAGACTTAACAAAAAATTTTAATAACTTTAATTGATTTTAAGAATAGAATTATTCAACTTAATGAAGAATAAGATAAAGAAATTTTTCTATTCATAGTAGAGATAATTGAATTTTAGAAGTATTAAGAAATAAAAAATTATAACTCAAAAAAGAATTGATTGAAATTCTTTTTGAAATCTATTTAAGTTATAATAATTAAGTGAAAAGGTATAAGTTTGAAAATATAAGCTAAGGATAGTGAAGTTCAAAACCATTAAGAGGCTATTCAGATATAGTAATCCTCTCTTCAAAAAAAAAAAGTGAGGAGAAGCTTGAGGAAATGCCTAATCAAAAATTGGCTTCACTTGAATTAACTTATAAAAAGAAAACTTATTACATTTATTACTTAATTTTTATGCATGCATTTTTATTAGAAAAGAATTTCATGAAGATCTTTTTCTTGTGAATAATTTATGTGATCTTAATATAATAAACTACAATTATTTTCGAAGTGAATGAAAAATTTTTGAAGTCATATGATTTGGTAGTTAGAATATTTTTTAAATTCTTAAAATTAAACTTAGTGAAATTTGGTTAATGATTTACTAAAGCCTTTATAAAATCAAAAATCTTAAGAAGTCTTAAATATTTACCTTTTTATTCCAAATGTTATACATTTTATATAGTAAAAAGGGTTACTTGAGGACAAGTAACATTTAAGTTTAGGGGATTTTGATTCAAGAAAAAAATACCTATTTTTATACCTTGATTTTTATTAAATTTTAAGGATGTTATGCTTTAATGAAAGGTATTTTTGTGTTTTTAGATGTAGGTGATACAAAAATGTTCAAAAAGGAGAAAAATATGATAAATGAGCAAAAAGGAGCAAAAAGGAACAAAAATAGAGCAAAAATACAAAATGTTCAAAATTATTGGCCTGGTGCCTAGGCGCTAGAGTCTGGCGCCTAAGCACCAGCTCTATACAGAAAACTATTAAGTTTTTGACGACATTTGGGTGGTTATTTTGATGGTGTGAGCAGTTATTAGACCTTCTAGAAGACTGGCAGTTGTTCTTGGTTTATAGGACATGTGATACAATGTATTTGGATGCTTTAAAATGGTTTTAATAGTGAAGAGGTGCGATCCAAAGTGAAGAGGTGTGAAGAACTGGACGCGGCCTTCTAGAAGATTCATTGAATGTGGACACATTTTGAAGAGGTGCCTTGAGGCAACCCTTGAAGCCTATAAATAGGAGGGTATTCATTCAGAGAAAAACGACCATCTACCCCTCCCTATCTAGAGTCCTATCTAGAGAGAGAATTAGAGAGATCATATTAGGACCACCTTTTTACTTTCCTTCATAAATTATTGAGTTTATTTTAGAGTTTGTATTCAGAGTTTGAAAGAGTTGGTGCATCTGTAGTTCATTACACTGTGGAGTCAGTAGGAATCAGAAGCTCAGTAGGAGAAACATCTAAGATAAGTATTTTTATTTTGATTCAAAGTTTATTTATTATGTATTGTTAGTTAATTTCAATGTGTTCTGAGTAGTTACTTTACTTTATCCTTTCAACTATGAAAAGATAAATAAGATAATACAAAATTCGTCGGAGAATTAAAAATCATATATTTTCAAAACATTGTGATGATATTAATACCGGTTCTTAATTTACTATTTATATTGGCCATTTAAATTGTTAAAACCTGTTGAAGAGTTTTGAGACCTAGAAGGAGATGAATTCTTAACTTTAGATATCACATGAATCCTTAAGTAGTCGTAGGGCTTGTGCGGGTTATTCAAGGTGAAGTGCGAATAAATAGGAAGATATTATATAATGGGCGTAGAATTAATAAGTTTTTAGAGTGACAGACTAAATTCTTATGATTTGGTTTATAGAAAAGAAAAGGGTCACTAGTAGGGCCGACCATAGCCACTTTTGGACATCTAGTAGTGTGAGCCTAGATTAACCCATTCTACTAAAAATACATTCGGACCTGATCTATAGGCTAGCCAATGTTCTTTGCACCTGGATCAAAGGGCAAAGAATATGAATGCTTCTATTTGGCACGATACCATAAATTTATATTCTCCAGGAATATTATTATTATCTCTTGGATTAATTGAAAGGGATAAAGTTGCTTTCTTATTTCTATTTACATCAATTATTTTATTTATGTTTTATTATTGCATCTAATAATTTAAAAATTATAAAAGAAATACTTTGAAATAAAAATATTTAAAGATCTATAACTCTCTCCTCGTGGGATCGATACTGGGGTCTTTGTTTCAAAGCCCTATATTATTTGAAACGATACGTATACTTGCGTAGAACCCATAGTGTGTAAAATATTTTCAATAAAATTATATTTATATACACTAGCCGCTATTATTATTTATAACATATATTTTTTTGAAAGCATTAATTTGTCCGTTGATCTTCAGAGGACTTCGGGTCAAGTTTTTGGCACCGTTGCCGGGGAAGAAGATTTTAGTACGCATATATTTGTATCGGGTTGTTGACCTCATTTTTGATGAGGTCTTTTCTCTTCTCTCTCCTTAGTACTTAGGATCTAGCCTTAGGCTTTCCCTTTGACTATCTTAGAGGACTACAAATGGAACCCACCACTTAGAAATTTAAACACCTCTTAACTCTCTGCAAACCCCATAAGTTTGATTGTAAACCCCTAAGTCACTTGGAGGGTTAAGATCAAATGTGGAGGTTTAAAAGATGAGTTCCCTATAAGACTCTTTGGCCTTAGGACTACCCTGGGTGGTCTAGTCTGGTCAGGGTTGACCTGCACACATTACACTTTCACACAGATTCCAAATCCTAAAACCATTCATACCTAGCTTGACTTCCTGACTCATATAGGTAATCCATATGGATGGTCCTCAACCCCTAATCCCTTGGCTAAGAGAATTAGGAACAACATAGTGAATGTCTCAAATGAGTCCTCTCATGGCTCTTATGGGCTTGATATGGCTTCATGGCTCAATTAAAGTGATTTCATTCTACTCAAACTTGATCAATCTTCATTTTTCTAAAATTTCAATTTTTGACCTCCGGGGCCCTACACCCACCAAACCTACCAAATGCCCTTGAAACTACCCAAAATTTGCAAAATTGCCTAAATTATCCAAAATTCCTCAAAACCAATCCTAAACATTCCCACCATTCAAATTGAACATCCTTATCCAAATATACCAAAATTTCCAAAAATACCCCCCAATACCCTCCAAGTACCCAAAATGCCATTTTTAACCAAAAATCCATAAATTCCAAAAATTCCTAGAAAATTCTAGAAAATCCAACATATTCGCAATTTCATTTTGTTCAACTACACCATAAGCCAAGTTTGTCAATTTAACCCACTTTTACCAAAACCCCTAATTTGACCCATTTTTAACCCAAGTGAACCCAATGTCAAACCAAACCACTCCAATTAACCTCAATGTTGATCCAATCCAATTCTAAAATTCAATTCAATATCCCCAATAACAATTTAGACCAAATCCATTAACATTTGGATCCAATTCCAATTTGAAGTTTAAAGCCCAATTTTGGCCCATGACCTAAATTTAGCCCAAACCAACCCAATTCAATTCCAATTGGCCCCAAATCTTTTCCTAAACCTTCCTAATATCCCCACAAAAAAACACTAACAAGATTTGCCCCAAATTTGAACCTAAACTCCACACAAACCTATCCCAAAGTCAAAATCCCCTAAATTGGCCTAAACCCAAACCTAACCCAAATTAAACCTAATTCAGTTCAAAATCACTTCAAATTTGTTCCAAATCACTCATGACTTATCCCTAAACTAAACCTAACATTTTTTTGACCAAATATTTTACAAAATTTCCATCTACCAATTTGTTTTCAAACCTAAAAGCCCACCTCCTTAAACCTTTTTAAAAACCCACTTCCAACAAATTCAAAAGCCCAAATTTCATTCCAAAGCCCACACGAAATTTTCCCTCATCATTCCCTATGATTTAAATCACCCCTAAGTCCAAAACCCATCATTTTGATTAAAACAAAATAGCATCATGACAAAACCAATCAAAAAACCCAAAGTTTTCAAAAAATTCCAAATAACCTTTTTTCTATGAAAATTGACGAAGCCATGGACAAGCCATAGGCTAGCCATGAAGCCATCCTTAAGCCCCATGCAAGCCATGGGAGTGGTGTTCATGTGACTATACCAGATTAGGCAAGAGCAGGAGCCTCTTTTTTTATTCCCTTAAAGTAATTATGCACTCCATGTCTCCCCTAACCCATGCTTAAGCCTAATTGTACTTGGATTGTGACTTCTCCC
Organism: Papilionanthe hookeriana x Papilionanthe teres; assembly: GCA_022702705.1. Lineage (NCBI taxonomy): Eukaryota > Viridiplantae > Streptophyta > Magnoliopsida > Asparagales > Orchidaceae > Papilionanthe > Papilionanthe hookeriana x Papilionanthe teres. Next base: position 132,821,022 of record CM040428.1, on the reverse strand, counting down.
CAATAATCAAGCTGAATCAAGGGAGCTTTTCTCAGCCCAAATCAGACCAAGGAAAGGTGAACCAAGCCCAAGCTCATGCTTTGACCAATTTGAACTTAAACTCCTCTATTTAAGCTCCATTCCTGGCCAAAGAGAAGAGATGCAAAAGATTACCTTGGGGAAACTCTGCCAAATTGTTCGCAAAGCTTCTCCAAGCACTCCTAAGCTCAATCCACCCATTTCCAATTGAGGCCTCACCCCTTGGACAAAGGTATCAATTTTTTTCTCCTCCAACCGAGCTTATTTTAAATTTCTGTAAATATTCACATGCTTTAAGTATATCATCACCGTATAGATGTATGCTACCCGATTAGACGATCATTTTAAAAAAAATTCACTCAATTTCATTGAGAAACGAGTGAGATATCAAGGTTTGAAGGTAGACGATTTTGGGTGAATAGAACTAGGAGAGAGGAGCAGTAGTCGTCTGATCACATGTGTATCGTACGAACGGCCGAGATGCAGTCGGACGGGAGCTTCATCCATAAGCAAAAACACGTCAGGCAATCACTGAGTGACACGTGGCCCCCCTAGATAGCGATAGTTTGAGAGGGAAATTGGATTTTTGATTTATTTTCGAACATAAACTTCAAAAATTCATATCTTTTTATAGAAAACTCACAAAAATAAAATAAAAAATACCCTCTTGCTCAGTGAACAGAGGAGAACAATGTGGAAAAAGAATTGGGTTAATTTGATGAGTATTTTATTTTTAATTAATTATTTACTGTTTTGAGTATTTTGATTCTCCATTTGCATACACAATTCACCATGGCATGAGACTATAGGGCTTTTGAAGCCTCTGATCTTGGGAACATTCCCTGAATTTTTCGGGGTCAGAGGCTATTGTTGACCTCATTTTTGATGAGGTCTTCTCTTCTTCTCTTTAGTACTTAGGATCTAGCCTTAGGCTTTTCCTTTGACTATCCTAGAGGATTAGAATTGGGACCCACCACTTAGAAATTCAAACCACTTCTTAACTCCCGCAAACTCCACAAACTTGATCGTAGACCCCTAATCACCTAGAGGGTTGAAATCAAATGTGGAAGTTTAAAGGATGAGTTCCTATAGGACTCTTTGGCCTTAGAACTGCCCTGGGTGGCCTGCTCTGGTGAAGGGCTGACCTACACACACACTACACTTATACTCTACACTTTCACACACCTCCGAAAACCACACCCATACCCAAGTTGACCTCCTAACTCATGAAGGTGATTCACATGGATGATCCTTAACCCCTAAGCCCTTGGCTAAGAGGGTTAGGAACAACATAGTGGATGCCTCAAATGAGTCCCTTCATGGCTCATGTGGGCTTGATATGGCTTCATGGCTCAACCAAAATGATTTCATTCAACTTACAATTACCCAATCTCCAATTTTGCAAATTTTCAATTTTTGACCCCAGGGACCCTACACCCGCCCTGCCTACCAAAAACCCTTGAAATTACCCAAATCCTCGAAAATTTCCAAATCTCCCAAAATTCCTCAAGACCAATCCCAAACATTCCCACATTACTCAAATTGATCATTCATAGCTAAAAATACCAAAAATTCCAAAAATACCCCCAATACTCTCCAAATACCCAAAAAGCCCCTCTTATCCAAAAAACCTAAAAAATTCAGAAAATTCCCATAAAATTTCGAAAAATCTCAAATATTCCCAATTTCATTTTATTAAACTACACCATGGGCCCATTTTGTCGATTTACCCCACTTTTGTCAAAACCCCCAATTTGACCCATTTTAACCCAAAGTGAACCCAATGTAAACCAAACCTATCCAATTGACCCAAATTCTGGTCCAATTCAACTCTAAACTTCAATTTAACATTCCCAACACCAATCTAGACCAGATCCGAGTCTAATTTGATTGACATTTGAATCCAATTTCACTTTTGGCATTAAAGCCCCTTTTTAGCCCAATTTGGACCCATGACACAAACCTAGCCCAAACTAACCCAATTCAACTCCAATTAACCCCAAACCTTTTCTAAACCTTCCTTAACATCCCCACAAATAAAACACTAATATGATTTACCCAAAATTTAGACACAAACCCCACTCAAATTCAACCCAAAGCTAAAAGGCCCAATTTTAACCTAAACCCAAACCTAACCCAAATAAGCCCAAACCCTAAAATCAAAACCCAACCAAAGCCAAAACCTCTTTGAAACACTCCCATGAACATTTCCCAACATTTATCTTACATCAATTTCAACCCTAGCCCAACATTGGCCCAAGTTAGCCCAATTTGACCTACATTGGCCCATTTACCAAAGAGGTCCAAATCCAACCCGATTCAAGCCCAAACTACTTCAAATTTATTCCAAATCATTCATGAAACCTTCCTAAATTAAATTCAACACTTATTGGATCCAATACTTTACAAAATTATCATCCTAAAATTTGTTTTGAAATCTAAAAGCCCACTCTCTAAACCAACTTGAAAGCCCATCCAAAGTGAAATCCAAAAGCCCAAAGCCCACATGACAATTCCTTCTCATCATCCCTTTAATTGGGATCAATTCCTAAGTCCCAAATCAATCATCAAATCAACCTAAATCAAGCACCATCTAAATTTTTCACTAAATTGCCAAAATCTCCAAATTCTTTTTTCATATAAATGGATCAACTTTTCCTAAGTCAAGGATGAGCCAAATGAAGCCACATGCAAGCCATGGACAAGCCACATGAAGCCATGGAAGGTTTGACATGTGACCAAGTTATTAAGGGCAAAAGGAGGGCCCTCTTTCCTAATCCTTCATTAAGCCTTTTAAACCATAAGCATTTCACACACTAAACCATGCTTAGCCACCTCACCATGGATGGAGACTCCACCACTCCATGGCAGCTGACCCAAGTGACTCTTTTCAGCCCAAAACCAGGTCTTGGGTGGTGCACCTAGCCCAAAAGAATGGGTTGACCCAAATCAAGCCAAAGTAGCCTCTCCCCCATACCATTTTAATCCAAGCACGTTACACTTGTCCAAGCCCAATTGACTTCACCATTGCCAAGCCCTGACCTCCTTGGTCAAGATGGTGACCCCTGCCTGCCGGCCAGCCACCTGGGCCGCCAGAAAACACCACACCCGAGAGCATCTTGTGAGCCTAAGCTTGGAATTCTCAAGTGCTGAGTTGCCCCATGCCCAATGGCCACCATGGCTGTTCTTCTCCTCACTAGAGCAGCTGATCCCAAGCCCTAACTCCCCCTGGGTGAGCCTCCAGCCAGCTCTATTTAAACCCCACCTCTCTCGGCCATGGAGGAGGTTTTGAACCAACCTTAAGGAAACTCTGCCAAAATCATTTTAGACCACTCTCTACACATAGAGCACTTCATTCCCACTGGATTCCAGCCCCAATTCCTTCCAGCTGAGCTCAATTTTGAGTTCAAATTTCAGCACAAAAACCCGGACACTTCTTCAGAGTGGACCAATCCCCAAATTGATTGATCCTACACCTTCACCAGACCAAGGGAAGAAGTCCACCAGCAAAAGCCCCCTCTCCAGGCCACCCATCTGTTCCAGACTCCAAGCTTTGTAATCGGCTGTGGTCGAAATCCTACCTAGACAATTCACCAGGCCAGGAGACTTCATCTGGAGCTTGCTTGGACGCAATCGAAGGTGACACAACCCTCAGATCGAAGCCACACTTCTCTGAGCAAAGGTATGGTCTCACTTTTCTTCCCGAGCTTCTGAACATTCTCCATTTTTATTGAGTCAATTTCATGCCACATAAATCGTATGGATGTGTTCGTCTTCTCGAGACTAATCCATAGAGCATAAGAACATTCAATTTGGTCAAGTATCGAGTGAGATCTTAGGCCTAGAAGATGGACGGTTCTCGGGCTAGGAGGCTTGGGGGCGATGAACGGATGCCGTTCATTCAATACATGCGCGGACGGACGGCTCAGATGGCGTCGGACCAGGAGATGATACGTGAATGGCGGGCCGCGTGGCGCTGAGTCGGAAGGCGGCATCGAATGGGAGAGTGCCCGTGGCCGTTCGGAGATGCCGAGGATGACAGGGCGCCGCGTGGATAAGTAGGAAATTAGGTTATTTTCCTATTTATTTAATTACCAGAACTTGAAAAATGCATAACTTGGTGTAGGAAAATCATAAAACTAAAATAAAAATACCCTCTTGCTCAGTGAACAGAGGAGAATAATGTGGAAAAGAAATCACTAAATTTCATCAAGTATTTTTTTTTTAATGATTTAATTACTCTCTGCACATTTTTAATTCTCCATGCATGTATACAATTCACCATGGCATGAGACCATAGGGCTTTTGAAGCCTCTGAATTTGGGAACATTCCCTGAATTTTCCAAAGTCAGAGGCCACCCCTATGGAGAGTTATTGATTTTTCAATTCTAGGTCACTATTCTGAATATTTTAATTCCAATAATTAGCATGTTGTGAAATAAATTCTAGGAAAATTTGAGGATATTTCTTATGACCAGAGGACTCTAGGAAAAATAGGTTTTGAATTAATCCACATGGAATAAACCTAATTGGCTTAAACACCCAAAATAGATCCTTAATTAATTAGAGCCAATCATACATCAAATTGACTTGAAATCAATTCTCCACTAACCTTTAGGATCAGAGGAACCCACCGTAAAAATTTGAAGTCAATTGGACTTGGTTAGCCCTACCAAATGGGTTGATTAAACCATTTAACCATTTTAAACTTTAAAAATTCATAAATTTCAAAATACTTTTCAAAATTTCACCAAATTGGTTTTGGAGCCTCTCTGATATCCAGGGAATTTAAGAAAAATAAAATTGCAATTTTTCAAAAAAGTTGATTTTTTACATTATTTTAATATTTTAATAATTAAAAAATAATAAAAATCACAAAAATAATAAAATTCACCAAAATATCACATTTTGAATTTTAATCACTTAGGAACAAACCCCATTTTTTTATTAAGTTTCAATAATGAGATATTAAATTTTAAAGCCCTAAGGTAATTTTAAAATTAAAAAAATGTATTTTTTTAGCATTTCCACTAAAATAATTCTAATAAATCAAAGAGAAATCAGAAAATTGTAAAAATTAATTCTCTGATTTCCTTGATATCAGAGAGATTTTTGAAAAATATAAAATTCATTTTTCAACCTTTATTTTATTTTTAAATTAATTAATACTCCAAAACTCAAAATAATTATAATAAAAAAAATATAATTCAAAAAATCACCAAAATTGGTCCAAGTGGTCCTCTCGGTCATTAGGAATGTCCCATAATTTTCTTAAGGACAGAAACTTTCCCTTGGTCATATTATTAAATTTTCCTTGGAAATCCTTTTTTTCCACCAAAAATAATTACATAAATAAATTAAATACAGAAAAATCACATTTTCCCCTCTCATGCCTTTATTGACATATGAGTGATGTCACATAAAAATTTCAAGTTCATTTAAGCTCAATTTAGTGAGTCATGAAATTATTAAGCTTGAAGGGCAAAATGGTAATTAAAATTTTAACCTTTAATTAAAACTTTAGGCTTAATAAAATTAAAGACTAAATTATTTGATCCTAATCTGATCTGGATGATTGAAATTTGAATAATAAGGGTAGAAACCTATTAAACAATTTAAAAATAATTAAAATAAACCTTAATTAAATAATTGATTAAATTTGGAAGAATAATAAAATTGGAATTATTAAAATAGAGATATTATTAGGAAGAGATTTGTTCTCTAATTTAAGAATCCCTAAATTAATCATCTCAATAATATTTAATTCCTAATTAAAATGATAATCCAAATTTAAGATTTAAAATGCTAAAAGACTTAATCATTAAATTAAATTAAAGTTAAATTATTTAAATTAAATCCTTTTAAAATTTCAATTAAATTAATACTTTAATAATTAAAATTAAATCATCTTTAAAACATAAAAAAATAAAATATTAAATTAAAATTAAAAATAAAATTAAATTAAAATTTAAATTAAATTAAATTAAGTTAAATTAAATAAAATTAAATCAAATTAAAATTTAAATTAAATTAAATCAAATTAAATTAAGTTAAATTAAATTAAATTAAATCAAATTAAATCAAATTAAATTAAATTAAATTAAATCTTATTAAATTAAATTAAATTAAATTAAATTAAATTAAAAATAAAATCAAGTTAAAATTAAAATTAGATTGAATTAAATAAATTAAATTAAAATTAAAACTAAACCAAATTAAATTAAATTAAAGTTATATTAAATTGAATTAAAAATAACATCACCTAAGACATAAAGAAATTCAAAAATAAAACAACTTGAACACTATTCCAAACTTAAACCCATTAACTGAAATTAAATCATAAACCATTTGAACATCAATTTGCCCTCAAAAGCTTTTGTTGTCATAACTCCTAAACAGAACGTCAAGTGAAGTGTTACTTCCCTCATAAGATATTCAAATGTCCTAGTTGACTGAGTAAGATAACAACAAAACTTCGAATTCCCGGACGATTAATTCATTTGTATGATTAAATTCTCTTGGACTTAAAAAATAATCCTAGAAATATTGAAAAGATGTTTAAGACTCGTCTTAAGCACTTCCTCAATACGATAGGATGTTTATAAGAACTATCGAACTTAATTGTTCTTCGATGAAGAAAATCGTCCTCAAACCAAAACACAAGAACCTAGACGTCATAGGAGATGACTAGCTATAGGAGTAGGACCTTGGTAGAAAACCATAATCCTTCCCTTAGCTTTAATTAGGGACTTGCTTTAAATGCTTAAATATTATAATTGTGTTTTAAGTGCAGCTTGGGATGACGGGAAGACCCTCCAGGTACGCTTTTATTTTATTGCAATTTACCTTATTGAAATTTATTTAATCGCATCGCACTTACTTTTCTTGCATGATAAACAACTGTTGCATGAAAACCCACATTTTTAGGATAGTCCCTAAAACTGAAACCAAAACTAAATTAAAAGTCATTACAAGATAAAATTCACCGCCACAACATTTCAAAATATAAAACAACTCAAAATTTAATCACAAACGTAATACAAAACTACAATTACAACTAAATTAAAACGTCTTGTTGGATGATCGGGAATACCTCGGATGATGTAACCTACGTGTTGCTAACGGGATTTCCCACGGTCTAAATGAAAGTGAGGAACTCATTTAGTTGAGTTTAGCAAATTCATCTGGACTAAGTGAATCCGATAATAATAACTATGCCGGAAGGATGGAACCGTGGGATCTTAACCAGTGTTGTTATAATCAACTTTAAGATTTGTTTTAATTAAAACATAAAAAAAACTTGGAAATTAAGATTTTCTCTAAACCAAAACACTTTTCTCATCTCCTGATTTATGACTTCTAAAACTAAACCTCTGCAACAACAAGGAGCTCGGAGCATGGTAGGCAGCACGGCCATCGTCATCAGCAAAACCTGAGTCTAATTCAGCAAAACTTTCATAGAATTAAATAACCAAGCCATAGGACTTCGAGGTAGCTTGCCTAGTGCAACATAAATCCTCAACTCTTCGTTAGGCATTTGCATTGCAAATTAAGCCCTAACCGGTCTTAGGATTTCCGAGGTAGTTGTCTAATACAACATAAACCCTCACATCTTCAAGGCTATTTGTATGATTTTGTCATACGAATATAAGTCCTAATTAATTAAAATTGGCAAGATCAAAACATTAGGACTTTCCTAAATCCAAGCCAAACAATAGGATAGTCGAGAAATTACCGAAGTTAGCTTTGAATCTGTAATTTCTCCTACTTTTCTTCCTTTGAATTCCCAAAACAAAATGTTCCAAATTTGATCCATTCCCTATTGAAATTCCAAAATTCAATCCTTTGAAAACTTAAACTTTGAAATTCTTGAGAGCGGGACTACCGATTATTATCGAGAGTTTTCTTAGGTGATTCCCGTCACTTAAGATGTAATTAACTATAGGGGCTTGCCCTTATAGGGAATTTTAAGAACCCAGGTAATATAAACCCTACTTAATTCATTTATATTAAGCATGGGAACTTGTCGGCTTATAAAATTGGTTCGCAGACCAAACGGATGTCACAAACCTTTCTAGTTTATCTAATCGAGCCCCATTATCAAGCAGTGTGTCTATTCTTTGGGATAGATACACGGTTTGTGGAGCGGTGCTCGTTTATGTAAACTATTCGGGATGTGAGATCAGTTTTATTTCATATCTTAAAATCTTCAAATTTAAAAATTATTTTCAAAATCAAATACTACTCTTCAAATTATTTATTTAAATTAAATTAAAAATTCACCGACAATTTATGTAGGCGACCTCTTTTTAAAAATACAACACATAACCTAAAAATATGCCGACAATTTATGGCGACTCCGCTGGGGAAAATTCCTCTCTCCAATTTTAATTAGATAGTTTTGCTTTCAAAAATCGGTAGTGTATCCATGTCCCTAGTGGATCAAACTACCCTTCTTTCCGTTGGAATACTATGTTCATTTCTACCTCGAACAAGTATAACCAACATTCTCTCGGATTTAGGAACCACCGTTTAGACACCCCTAAACGAGAGGTTCCGAGATCCTTTTACCTCATTTCCGAGGTGGGGTGGACCCCCAATAGGTATTAGTTTAGGAGCGAGTCTTGCGGGTCGAGAAGTTTCTACAAGTCTTTCTCTTCCTTTTCCAGCTCCTAATCAATTCCTTTTACCCTTCCTACAACTCTCCTTCTTTTAATAATTCTCCTCCCTAACGAACAAATCTTTTCGAAAAACAATTTTCTTTTAATATCACAAATACACTATGGTAAACATAATGTGTTCGGACTCTTTCTTTTTCGTCATAAGTTGTACGATAAGAAGAAGCACGATTCGGAGACTAACACTTGGGATCTGCCCTGCAGAAATGGAAGCCCCAAAACTGATCTTCTCCTTCGTCAACGGACTCGACCTGGCCGTGTTCAAGGACGAACTGCCTGATAATGGAATTATTCGATTCGGACAAGGATTCGGGGACACCGACATCAAAATCCCCGACGTCACTCTCTTTTCACTCACAAGCAAAGTGCCAGAAACTGAGAAGCCGTTGATTGAGTTTAACCTCAAGTCAACTCATGAATTCCCTCCTCTGCAAAAGATTCCAACTGAGAGGAGTATTGTTGTTCGCAGAAGGACTGTTGTTGCTACCACCACTGGTCTAGTTGTCTCCGTACCTACCCCGGCTTCTGCCAAACTAAAGGGGAAGGAAAATCAGAACTATGACGAACCTATTACCGTGGAGGGTACAGATCTTCCTGTGAAACCTTCTGTTTTTGAAATCGGGTCCAGCTCGAGAATTCCATCACCGATACGGACTCGCAGAAGGAACGAGTAGAAGGATTGCTAGAGAAGCCGTAGCCGTTGAAGTTGCTTTCCTAGAAGAAATCCCGTAACCGCCCGAGTATACACCGCCGCTCGAATACATACCACTTTTGTGAGGAAGTAGATTCCATCCCCTCTCCGCTACAGAGGATGAGGAAAATGTTCGCAAGATTGCTGTCGCATTGCCTCAGCCCACATATTACAATGATAACCGTAAGAAAAGGGCTAGAATTACGCCATTTGCTCGACTGCAAACCCTGATAGAAAAGTTAGCAAATAAGGAAAAATGCCCTGTATCAGAAATTTTAAGAAGGATAGGGCGGGTGCCGCCCAAGTCCCGTCTTGGGCCGCGAGTAGAACCTGCTATCGCCGCGGAAAAGCCAAATAAGAGAATGAAAGCTAGTCTACTCCGTCGTTGTTTCAGGATTACAAATTAGGGAGGATACCACCTTCCAAAGCATTTGGCCGACTGCACCATCCGGTCCTAGACCTTCCGCCGCTAGAAGGATGGTATGGCGTCCTACTACCGGACAATTAAGATTAAAACAACAACCTCGAGAAGGAAAGTCTCGTCAGGAGACTTGAGTCCGAAGAAAGTGCTACCGCAGATGAAGGGGACTCATGAGAAGGAAACCCGACGAGCTTATCACATGACAACCGCAAGGATGTACAGAAAAGACCACTAGAAGATGCTATGGAAAAGCTAAGAACCGATATTCGGCGATTAGCAAGAGAAAGAGAAGAGAAATTCATAGATGAAGTCGACTCGTCAGAATTCATGGAGGATGAATATGCAGAAATTAACATGGTTGAAACACGAGCTTCATCGCCTTCACAAGGTGCCCTCGCAGCCGCAGAAAGAGAGGAGCCGGAAGTAATGAGGAGGCAGCTCCAAGAGAAAGATGATACAATCGCCCAAATGGCAAAAAGGATGGAAGAGATGGCTGTAGCCCTAGCCACTCTCCAGAGTCAGGTTCAACCCCAAAGAGAAACACCCCGAAGTTATTCACATTGTAGACGGAGGAAAGGAGATTACGTCCGTCAACGGGGATGATCAATTAAAGAAGGATGCAACACAAAGCATGATTCCGGAAAAGGATATTAAGAGCATGGTGGAACAGCAGGTGCGAGAAGCCTTGGCACAATCAAAGAGCGGGACATCCATTCGGACGAGTGAACCTTAACCTGAAGAATTCGACGCTGTCCAATGTCCGAAAGGCTTTGTACCACCTTTGTTCAAGACCTTTGATGGAACCGGAAACCCTCGGCAGCATGTTGCACATTTTCGTGCCAGTTGTTGCAATGCCGGCGGAATTGATGCATTACTCTTCCGACAATTTGTCAGCAGCCTATCAGGGATCGCTTTTGATTGGTATGCGGAATTACCAAATGGTTCGGTGAAGACATTTTCATAATTAGAGAACCTCTTCATCAAGAAATTTGTCGGAATCTCAAGCACCACATCACTATAGGTGATTTAGTGGTAGAGAAGCGTAAGCCGAACGAAACTTTGGTGGACTACATACTTCGATGGAGGAACCTAAGTATGAAGTGTGAGCCACAGCCTACAAGAACAAGCATGCGACTAGCATTTTACTAAAGAGCATTCACGGCTCGATAAGCACTTCTCCTCAAGGGATTTACTATTAAGACTTTCGAGAAGTTGTTAAGCAAGGCCGAAGCTTGCAAGAGGAGGCAAAGCAATTAAGTTTCACCGACAAAACAGACAAATAGAAGCCTGTGAAAACTTTTGAAAAGAAGTCTGGAATCGTCGCAGCTGTCGATAAAGGCAAGCAACCGATACAAATATCGTCAGAATAGCCGCAACAACCCCTACCCAGCTATCAGTCATCTCAACAGTATGAACAACCGCCTCGTCCACAACGTACGCTAAAGGAGCTTCTGAGCAAGGAGTATCCGTTCAAGAATGAGGTAGTGCCGAAAATGTTCCGCAGTCTGATGAAGACTCCAGATTTCCAACTGCCATAACCTAAGAGACCAGAATAAGTCGACAAGAAAGGTGATCCCAACTTTTGCCCTTACCACCGGATGCTTGGACACAAGATAGAAGATTGTATTACCTTCAAAAGTTGGCTCAATGACAATCTTCAGAAAGGGAATATAACGATCCCGAAGGAGTACATGAAGGAAGCCCAGAAAGGAGGTTCCGTCAATGTTATCTCGACGGATCTCATTGTGCCGATAGATCCCTATGCGACTGATGATGGATGGACTACCGCTTGGACAAAGTCTTCGAAGAAGATTTTGGATCACATCCAAACCGCTTCGGTGTGAGCCTCAATTAAGAGTTCGAAACCTGTCAAGTCGGCACTAACACTTGCGATAGAAGAACCACCTCAATAAGAGACGACTGAAGAAAAGAAGAAAATTGACGAAGAAGAGAAGACCGAGGCTCTTAAGGTTAGACTAGGGGCTGCTTATCCTAGGATAGTTGTTTCCGATTCGGAGGAGAAATTTCTCGAACCTCTGACTCTGTATGATTATCTGCTCACTCCGGTAGGATCTTATAATGATTAGGGTTATGGCGTTGGCTACGTTTTGACTGTTTCTAACGATTACATAACTAGCGACAATCAACCTAATTCGGACATCGATTCCGATACAAATGACAATTCTCAAATCATACACAATATCGACGATCACAATGACAAAGAAGACATCCACCAAGGAGGCTATGAGAGTTCAACAAACAATGAATCTATTTGCGAGTTTTGAGGAGCTCCAGTCACAATAGAGTTAGAGCCTTCAGACTCCGAAGCTAATCTAGAAAAACCTGTCATTCCGATTCAAGAGGAGACACCAACAAACTCAATACTAGATTCGAAGAAATTACGAAGTTAACTTAAGAAGTGGAAGAGTTCTACCTCTGAGAATGGGTCCAAAGGACAAAGGAAAGCAGGTGGTTGTTCAGGAAGAACCAACCCCGGCAGAAGAAATGCCCATTCGGGAAGAAATCGACACACATGGAAATAAAGTGGACTACAACGTGCTAGCCCATCTTAGGAAACTACCGGCCAAACTAAGCATCTACGACCCTCTCATCTTATCAAAGGAGATGAGAGAAGCTCTGATCAAGGCCTTACTTGATCCAGAAATTTGCTTAGCTCAAATGACCGGAGATTCCTTAAATGAGGTTTGCTCGTTAAAGGAACAACGAGGTGTTACCTTCACGGACAATGACCTGCTTCTTGGGACGGCAGATCACAACCGACCGTTGTACATTTTAGTTACAATTGGGAAGTTTACACTCTCCAGAGTATTGTAGGTCCAGGAGCATGAATCAATATAATGAATCTTTGAAGGATAGCACACTTGGAAATTGATGCTCGCGAGCTCGAAGCAGACAAAATTCTATTAAGAGGATTCAACCAGAAAGGAGAAAGAGCCCTCGGATCAATAACACTGCTAATGAAAACCGGTGACTTAGCAAAGACAACCACGAAATTTCACATAATTGATTCAGAAACTTCGTTCAACGCTCTACTGGGATGACCATGGATACATGAAAATCGGATGGTACCATCATCTCTACATCAGTGCATCAAATGCTACGATGGAGGGGAACAGTGCATCAAAGGTGACTTACAACCATTCTCCGTACATGAAATTGGAATCCATGAAGATGCAACTTATTATGCACCTCCGAAGAAAACAATCTTCTCCAGAGATACCATAACGAATGAAGCAATGGAAGTTAGGGACGACGAAGAGCCTGAAGTCCTAGTCCAACAGTCACTCACCACTCCCTTACGGCGAGATGGTGATGATTTCTCCACAACTCGCATCCGAGGTCGAGGCTAGGGACGAGGTCGTGGCAGAGACGTTAGGACAGTTGGACAGAGGAAACCAGCCATCAATGTTGATTGGGAAGATAGTTCTGAAGAAGAAAAAGAGATCAAGCAAGAAGCAGCGACAATAAGTCGGAAGATGCCGCAATTCAGGATCTCTCTCGAAGATGAAAAGAACGAGGAATATAAATCGATGTACGAGAAGATTAACCACTATGTACATACTATGACCCTGACCCCGATCCATTCTAATAAGATCGAGGGTATGGTGGTCAAAGAGGTACATAGCGGCGGTGCAAAGCCCATCAAATTCTACCGTGGTGCTCCTTCCTCCAAAACTGAAAATAATGTACAATTTGAAGATGCTACTTCATCAGAATTAATGGAATTGCCTTTTGAGTGATACTCTCCCTATGTTCAAAATTTAATTCAGCATGGTTTCTTACCTCGACAATGGACAAAAGGTCAATCACAACATTTTGAAAATTTTTGGAATAACTCCGATCGTCTACCCAATTCAAAGAATGGTCTTGGATTCGGCACAGTAGGATCAGTTGACAATACTGAATTTTGCTTGGCTGTCACTTGCGAGTCTAATGAAAATTGCATGGAAACTACAGAAGAATTTCAAGATTTACAAATTGGAGACACTTCACCAGAATTCGTAGAAGAGATTAAATCTACAGTAGATGAGTTAACGGAAGTTAACTTAGATACTAGCGAAGAGCCTAGACCTACCTTTGTTAGCTCCTTACTCAATAAAGAAGACTCCGAAGAAATAATCAAGTTATTAATGGAATTTAAAGACTGTTTTGCTTGGAACTACGATGAGATGTCAGGATTAGCTCCATAGGTCGCAGTCCATAAGCTAGGAGTGGATCCTACTTCTGTCCCAGTCAGACAAGGTCCCAGAAGAATGCGTCTAGAAATCGAACAACAAGTCATAGCTGAAGTTAAAAGGCTAATAGACGCTAAATTTGTCCGTGAAGAACAATACCCGACTTGGTTAGCCAATGTGGTACCAGTTAGGAAGAAGAATGGTCAGATCATGATTTGTGTGGATTTCGGAGATTTAAACAAGGCATGTCCAAAAGATGAATTCCCTCTACCGATCCTGCAATTAATGATCGACATTGCTTCAAAAAATGAAATATTCTCATTCATGGATGGATCTTCGAGATACAACCGGATAAAAATGGCTCTAGAAGATGAAAAACTTACAACATTCGAATGCCGATCGGAGTATATTGCTACACGTTGATGCCATTCGGACCGAAGAACGAATGAGCAACATACCGTAGAGCGATGACAAGAATTTTTGATGATCTCATCCACAATCAAGTCGAATGCTACGTGGATGATGTGGTCATCAAAAGCAAAGTAAAGGAAAACCACCTATATGATTTGAGAATTATTTTCGAACGATTAAGACAATTTAACCTTAAGATGAATCCCTTAAAATGCGCCTTTGGCGTCACCTCCGGGAAATTCTTAGGATTCGTTGTCCGACATCGTGGAATTGAAATCGACCCGAAAAGATTAAAGCTATCTTAGAAATGCCGCCTCCCAAAACCTTAAAACAACTACGATCTTTTCAAGGGAAGTTGGCATATCTTCGACGCTTTATCTCAAACTTGTCAGGTAGGTGTCAGCCTTTCTCGGCACTAGTTAAAAAGGACGCCAAATTTATTTTGGAAGAGAAATGCCAGAGGGCCTTCGAGGACATTAAGCAATATTTAATGACACCTCCTGTCTTAGCAGCCCCGGCCTCGGGTAGACCGCCGATACTTTATACCGCGGCTTTAGATGACTCTCTCGGAGCCCTGTTAGCCCAGGTCAATGATGAGGGTAAAGAAAATGCTCTTTACTACCAAAGCCGTTGTTTACTTCCGAGGGAAATAAGGTACCCCGCAATTGAAAAGCATTGTTTGGCCGTGATCTTCGCCGCTCAAAAGCTCAGGCACTACATGCTTTCTCATAAGGTCAACCTGATCTCGAAATTTAATACATTGCAGTACTTGATGACTCGTCCAACGCTTTCCGACAGACTTGCCAGATGGTCAATGATATTATTGCAATTCGATATAACTTTCGTACCTCTTTGTGCCGTAAAGGGACAAGTCCTAGCAGACTTCCTCGCAACACACCCTTTGCTGGCAGAATCTCCCCTTAATGATGACTTGCCAGACGAACAAATAATGAGCTTAGAAGACTCGGATGATCGACATTGGGAATTATATTTCGATGGAGCATCTTCAGCACACAAAGATGAAGAATCACAAGTGATAGTGCCCGGTAAGGCAGGGATCAGATTAATCTTTATAACTCCGGAGCGGGGGATGTTAAGATACTCCTACCACTTGACAGAGCCGTGTACAAACAACGAAGCAGAATATGAAGCCCTCATAACAGGACTGGAATTAACTATTCAAATGGGGATAACAAACATTAACATCTACGGGGATTCACAGTTAATCATGCAACAGATCACCAGACAATACAGAATTTTAAAGCCAAGACTCGAGCAATACTTCCAGTATGCCATACATTTGTTGGAACAAATTCCAAATGTGATGATCTACAAAATTCCCTAGAAAGGAAACGCTTTAGCAGACGTGTTAGCCCGCCTCGCAAAAGAATTTGCCTGCTTGCAAGATGAATCAGTGAAAGTGTCAGTTCACAGACGTCAGGTCCTATCACAGCTCGACATAGACACAATACACAAATCGAAAAAGAAGAAGAATCAATTGCAACAATGACGAGAAAACACAAAAGATTGGCGACAGACCATTAATAGACTACCCGCAAACAAGGAAAACTACCGGATGATAGGTCATTAGCCCATCGGATCAAGAAAAGAAATCGTCCTACGCATTAGTAAACAACACGTTATACATAAGGTCTTTCGATCAAATGTGGCTAAGGTGCCTAAGCGGGTCCGAGGCCCGTGAAATTGTTAAAGAGGTGCATTCAGGACTCTGTGGCGCTCACCAGTCGGGTCCGAAGATGAAAATGAAAATTAAAAGACTAGGGTACTACTGGCCCTCGATGATGACCGACTGCATGAAAATCGCCAAGAGCTATCACCAATGCCAAGTGCACGGAGTGGTTCTACACCAACCTCCAAATGTGCTATATTCGACAATTGCGTCGTGGCCATTTGAATGTTGGGGCACAGATATAGTGGGTCCAATAGAACCACCATCTTCAAAAGGACATCGCTTCGTTCTTGTGGCTACAGATTACTTTTCCAAGTGGGCGAGAGCGGCTCCACTCGCAGAAGTGAAAGCACACCACATGCTACAGCTTTTCAAAAACCAAGTTGTCTACCATTTCGGAGTACCACGCGAGATCATCTCGGATAATGGGTCGCATTCGAAGCACACAAATCAATAATTTTGTCGTGAGACACGGAATCGACCGGCGGTATTCAACAATTTAATACCCAAGAGCAAACAGACTCGGCCGAGGCTTTTAATAAAACTCTCGTTCAAATCTTAAAGAAAACTTTGGACGATAATAAGAGAAATTGGCACGAGAAGTTATTAGAAGCCTTATGGCCTACCGGACAACCTTCGAACTCCTACTCGTGCTACACCTTACGCTCCGGTGTATGGGTCGAGGAAGTGTTACCCTTAGAGGTCCAAGCCTTCCTTCACTCGAGATTGCAAGCTTGCAAAAAAAATCACGACGAAGAGAACGCCAAATTATGACTAGAGGAATTGGAAAGCTTAGAAGGGAAAAGACTTGCAGCGCAGCAGAATTTAGAACTATACCAAGCTAAGATGGTTCAAGCCCATGACAGATTGGTCTGCCCAAGAACCTTCAAAGTTGGTGACTTAGTTCTCTTACTCAAAAGACCTATTCTTGCACACCGCAAGATAGGAGAAAAATTTGAACCCACTTAGGAAGGGCCGTTTGTGGTTGAGGCAGTCTACTCAGGAGGCTCATACCAGCTAGTGAATTGCTAAGGAGAACGACATATGCTTCCGATCAATGGACGATACTTGAAAAAGTATTACGCTACCTGATGTTTTGAAAGAATGAATTTTTCATCCCTAGAAGCACGGGTGAAGTAATTACTTATGATTGGGTCCGAACCCAAAAATAATAAAAAATGTGCTAAAATAAATAAAGTCAGGATAATATGTTTTCCTTGTTTTCTCTTCCAAATCAAAATCTTTTTTTCGATATTTTCCCACTTTATTCATGTTGAATTTGAAAATATAAAAGGAATAATAAAAAAAACTATCTTTAATAAACATTTTCTTAATGTTCTTGTTCTTAGTACAGCGCCTGATCCTTTTCCTTATCTTTTCGCAAGGAAATGTCGAACGGGCAATTGGTCCTGAACTTTAGAAATGGCGTAAGCCTTGCACTCGACTAAAAGAGGGTGAAAGATGGAGCGATAATAAAGATTGACTCAGACTTCGCACCAGCAGACCTGCAATACGAGGAAGGTGACTGGGTCCCAATCGACCGAGAGGAACTGCCCAGTCAGACAGTAATGAAAGTGGGTGGCCCAAGCCACCAATCCAGCAGCAAGAAAAGGAAAACAAACACTGAATAAAACAAGAGAATCAAGTGTGTAGTCGCTACAGCAGAGGGCAGGCTAGTCAGCACCGCGCCCACAGAAATTCAGGAAGTATGAAGAGCTACTCTCACAAAGAACTCAGCGAAGAAATAAAAATCGCCGTATCCGCAAGATGTTAACTAAACTAGCAGCGGACCAGCGCGACGAGGCAGTTGCTACTGCCAGTGCATATACTTCAAGGATGCCAGTTCACCAGGTACCTGAAGGAAGGAGGCCAGCTCCGAGGATAACAGAAGAGACCAGGGAAATCTCAAGAAAAACAGAAGAAGGAAGGCTACCACACCACCAGATAAAGCCACCAGTAATGCATAACCATGTTGCAGGAGCAACCCTGGAGGATGTCCTGACGGACACCATCCCCGAGGAGCCGAGGTATGCGGGAGAACGTGAAGGGATTGAGCCATATATCCCACGAGACGTCACCAGGCCTCGCCATTTGCAGATTATTCCAGAATACGAGCTAGAAAGAATGCAGAATGTTGAGAAGAAAACTTTTGAATACTTCGAGAGAATCAGAGGCAGGAGGATCATTATACTAGAAGGCCTCGAGCTACATACAGATGTGTTCTCAGAATACGAACAACAACAAATCGTGGACTGCATCTGGGATTTGAAAAGAATGGGC
This sequence comes from Papilionanthe hookeriana x Papilionanthe teres, assembly GCA_022702705.1. NCBI lineage: Eukaryota > Viridiplantae > Streptophyta > Magnoliopsida > Asparagales > Orchidaceae > Papilionanthe > Papilionanthe hookeriana x Papilionanthe teres. The sequence continues at coordinate 132,802,637 of CM040428.1, read as the reverse complement.
CGAGCGGGCCGGCCTAAGAGAAAATACTTACTCGGAACCCCTGAGATGGATGCCAGGGAAAGGGAGAATTACAATACAATGTGGATGCTGCTACAACTTCGCAGAAGACAGGAAGGGAAACCCACCGGGGATATTCCGTCATGGCCAGGTGGATCCAATGTCATTAGTAATCAAAAGGATGGTAAAAAGAATGATAGCATGGAGGGTACTGCCAGCAGATTGCATACCCAACAGTTGCACATTAACATTTACAAGAAGGGTGACTACATACCTTTCTGCACAGTTTCTTTTCTGAACGAATGTAAAATCATGTTCGGATCTGACCTCCGGATAGCAGTCCCAGGTGAGTTCCGAGGGCCAGTAAAGATACCATTATCGGTAGGTTCCGTCATGATACTGAAGGGCAACGGAGTAGATGTCGCTAAACATTGCATACCGGGAGTACCAATGAAGCGGATCTCAGTTACTTTCAGAAGGATGGATGTCAGGAAAGCACCTTACCACTTCCAGCCAGACCCGAAGCTAGAGAGCCTCCGGCCTTACGAGCTGTGAGTTACATGGAAAATATCACACCTCTAACGTACATCCATACGGCATCCTTGCCAAGGATGGCTTGGAAGGTGATGTTATTGACCATGTACCTCACTATTCAGACATGGATTTTTGACAAATACCTTTTTGGATGGATCGACAAAGATCATACATAGTCCGTTTTGAGTCTATATGGATTGTATGAGATGTATTCCAGATCGAGTTGTATGATGTATCTTCAACATGATTGGAATGAAAGTGACCATGTCACATTTTTGGCCTTCACCTCTTTTGTGCAAGTTGACTGAGAAACGCCATTAAAGTTAAATGAACATCGAACAAAGAATATAAAAGAAACAAAAAAGAATAAAAGAAAACTTTCCTTAAAAATCTAAATAAAAAAATGATGAACTCCAAATTCAAGATAAAATAAATTTGAATCGTTAAAAGACAAACAAAATGAAAATAAATTTCAAATCAAATCTCAATCAAAAATTCAAATTCAACTTTCCAAATTTCGAATCAAATCTCAATCAAAAATTCAAATTCAACTTTCCAGATTCCAAATCAAATCTCAATCCAATTCAAACTGAACCTTCCAAATCTGAAATCCAATCCGTTCTACTCTCTCCTTTGTCTGGGATGGAAGCGGTCGATTCCATTTGACATGGAGCCACGAGGTTTTCGATTCGAATCTAGTGGCAAGGAATTTTATCCAATCCAAACCAGCAACTCTCAATCAACTCTTTTGAATGGGATATGTAGCATCTACATATTCCCTCCTAATTTGTTTCTATCCACAAAAATCTTTTATAAGTTTCTTGAAATTCTCGAAACACAAAAATTCCACACTTTTCAAATCAACACTACAACACATCCAAGACTGCATTGCTTTAGGATTCTTTCCCTATCGAAATGAAATACATCAAAATCAAATTCTTGGGGTTGAGGATTTTACATCCGAGACTCGCATTGCTTTAGGATTCTTTCCCTATCGCAATGAAATACATCAAAATCAAATTCTTGGGGTCGAGGATTTTACATCCGAGACCGCATTGCTTGGATTCTTTCCCTATCGCAATGAAATACATCAAAATCAAATTCTTGGGGTTGAGGATTTTACATCGGAGACTGCATTGCTTTAGGATTCTTTCCCTATCACAATGAAATACATCAAAATCAAATTCTTGGGGTTGAGGATTTTACATCCGAGACTGCATTCCTTTAGGATTTTTTCCCTATCGCAATGAAATACATCAAAATCAAATTCTTGGGGTTGAGGATTTTACGTCCGAGACTGCATTTCTTTAGGGTTCTTTCCCTATCGCAATGAAATACATCAAAATCAAATTCTTGGGATTGAGGATTTTACATCCGAGACTGCATTGCTCTAGGATTCTTTCCTATTGCAATGAAATACATCAAAATCAAACTCTTGAGGTTAAGGATTTTACATCCAATACCACATTGCTCTGAAATCTCTCCTCATTGTAATGATTCAATCTAATCAATTCAATTTTCTTTCGAGGTTGAAGATGTTACATCTAAAACCACAAAATTCCAATTTTCATTTCAAGTTCAAATCCCTTCAAATTAATTTTGACAAAACTTCAATCTAAATTAAAACTCCAAATTGAAATCTAAGCTCACACATCAAAACTTAAACTGAAATGAAATAAAATCTAAATTGAAATTCCCCCAGATCATGTGATTTGGGATTCACCTCCTTTTCCTTGCCCCAGCGAGAGTTCAGGAATCTCCAGTCTCAGAGATATACTTGACACTCCCCAGCGGAAACTCTTCTACTTTGTCCTAAGTTTGTCACTTGGACTTTTGTGTTGGTTTTGTTGATCACTTCGGTCAACACCAATACGCGCGGTGTGCTCCGTCAGCTCACCACACCTATTGGGGGTCCATTTGTTGACCTCATTTTTGATGAGGTCTTCTCTTCTTCTCTTTAGTACTTAGGATCTAGCCTTAGGTTTTTCCTTTGACTATCCTAGAGGATTAGAATTGGGACCCACCACTTAGATATTCAAACCACTTCTTAACTCCTCGCAAACTCCACAAACTTGATTGTAGACCCCTAATCACCTAGAGGGTTGAAATCAAATGTGAAAGTTTAAAGGATGAGTTCCTATAGGACTCTTTGGCCTTAGAACTGCCCTGGGTGGCCTGGTCTGGTGAAGGGCTGACCTACACACACACTACACTTATACACTACACTTTCACACACCTCCTAAAACAACACCCATACCCAACTTGACCTCCTGACTCATGTAGGTGATTCACATGGATGATCCTTAACCCCAAAGCCCTTGGCTAAGAGGGTTAGGAACAACATAGTGGATGCCTCAAATGAGTCCCTTCATGGCTCATGTGGGCTTGATAAGGCTTCATGGCTCAACCAAAATGATTTCATTCCACTTATAATTACCCAATCTCCAATTTTGCAAATTTTTAATTTTTGACCCCCGGGACCCTACACCCGCCTAGCCTACGCAAAACCCTTGAAATTACCCAAATCCTCCAAAATTTCCAAATCACCCAAAATTCCTCAAGACCAATCCCAAACATTCCCACATTACTCAAATTGATCATTCATAGCCAAAAATACCAAAAATTCCAAAAATACCCCCCAATACTCTCCAAATACCCAAAAAGCCCCTCTTATCCAAAAAACCTAAAAAATTCAGAAAATTCCTAGAAAATTCCAAAAAATCCCAAATATTCTCAATTTCATTTTGTTCAACTACACCATGGGCCAATTTTGTCAATTTACCCCACTTTTGTCAAAACCCCCAATTTGACCCATTTTAACCCAAACTGAACCCAATGTCAAACCAAACCTATCCAATTGACCCAAATTCTGGTCCAATTCAATTCTAAACTTCAATTTAACATTCCCAACACCAATCTAGACCAGATCCAAGTCTAATTTGATTGATATTTGAATTCAATTTCACTTTTGGCATTAAAGCCCATTTTTAGCCCAATTTGGACCCATGACCCAAACCTAGCCCAAACTAACCCAATTCAACTCCAATTAACCCCAAACCTTTTCTAAGCCTTCCTTAACATCCCCACAAACAAAAAACTAACATGATTTACCCAAAACTTAGACCCAAACCCCACTCAAATTTAACCCAAAGCTAAAAGGCCCAATTTTGAGCTAAACCCAAACCTAACCCAAATAAGCCCAAACCCTAAAATCAAAACCCAACTAAAGCCAAAACCTCTTTGAAACACTCCCATGAACATTTCTCAACATTTATCTTACATCAATTTCAACCCTAGCCCAACATTGGCCCAAGTTAGCCTAATTTGACCAACATTGGCCCATTTACCAAAGAGGTCCAAATCCAACCCGATTCAAGCCCAAACCACTTCAAATTTATTCCAAATCATTCATGAAACCTTCCTAAATTAAATTCAACACTTATTGGATCCAATCCTTTACAAAATTATCATCCCAAAATTTGTTTTGAAATCTAAAAGCCCACTCTCTAAACCATCTTGAAAGCCCATCCAAAGTGAAATCCAAAAGCCCAAAGCCCACATGACATTTCCTTCTCATCATCCCTTTAATTGGGATCAATTCCTAAGTCCCAAATCAATCATCAAATCAACCTAAATCAAGCACCATCTAAATTTTTCACTAAATTGCCAAAATCTCCAAATTCCTTTTTCATATAAATGGATCCACTTTTCCTAAGTCAAGGATGAGCCAAATGAAGCCACATGCAAGCCATGGACAAGCCACATGAAGCCATGGATGGTTTGACATGTGACCAAGCCATTAATGGCAAAAGGAGGGCCCCCTTTCCTAATCCTTCATTAAGCCTTTTTAACCATAAGCATGTCACACACTAAACCATGCTTAGCCACCTCACCATGGATGGAGACTTCACCACTCCATGGCAACTGACCCAAGTGACTCTTTTCAGCCCAAAACCAGGCCTTGGGTGGTGCACCTAGCCCAAAAGGATGGGTTGACCAAAATCAAGCCAAAGTGGCCTCTCCCCCATACCATTTTAATCCAAGCACTTTACACATTTCCAAGCCCAATTGACTTCACCATTGCCAAGCCCCGACCTCCCCGGTCAAGATGGTGACCCTCGCTCGCCGGCCGACCACCCGGGCCGCCGGAAAACACCACACCCGAGAGCATCATGTGAGCCCAAGCTTGGAATTCTCACCTACCGAGTTGCCCAATGCCCAATGGCCACCATGGCTGTTCTTTTCCTCACCAGAGCAGCTGATCCCAAGCCCTAACTCCCCCTGGGAGAGCCTCCAGCCAGCCCTATTTAAACCCCACCTCTCTCGGCCATGGAGGAGGTGCTGAACCAACCTTAAGGAAACTCTGCCAAAATCATTCCAGACCACTCTCTACACATAGAGCACTTGATTCCCACTGGATTCCAGCCCCAATTCCCTCCAACTGAGCTCAATTTCGAGTTCTAACTTCAAGACAAAACCAGGACACTTCTTCACAAAGTGGACCAATCCCCAATTGATTGATCCTACACCTTCACCGTACCAAGGGAAGAAGTCCACCAAGCAAAAGCCCCCTCTCCAGGCCACCCATCTATTCCAGACTCCAAGCTTTGTAATCGGCTGTGGTCAAAATCCTACCTAGACAATTCACCAGGCCAGGAGACTTCATCTAGAGCTTGTTTGGACGCAATTGAAGGTGACACAACCCTCAGATCGAAGCCACACTTCTCTGAGCAAAGGTATGGTCTCACTATTCTTCCCGAGCTTCTGAACATTCTCCATTTTTATTGAGTCAATTTCATGCCACATAAACCGTATGGATGTGTTCGTCTTCTCGAGACGAATCCATAGAGCATAAGAGCGTTCAATTTGGTCAAGTATCGAGTGAGATCTTAGGCCTAGAAGATGGACGGTTCTCGGGCTAGGAGGCTTGGGGACGATGAACGGATGTCGTTCATTCAATACACGCGCGGACGGACGGCTCAGATGGCGTCGGACCAGGAGATGATACGTGAACCGCGGTCCGCGTGGCGCTGAGTTGGAAGGCTGCGTCGAATGGGAGTGCGCCGCGTGGCCGTTCGGAGATGCCGAGGATGACAGGGCGCCGCGTGGATAAGTAGGAAATTAGGTTATTTTCCTATTTATTTAATTACCAGAACTTGAAAAATGCATAACTTGGTGTAGGAAAATCATAAAAATAAAATAAAAATACCCTCTTGCTCAGTGAATAGAGGAGAATAATGTGCAACAGAAATCACTTAATTTCATCAAGTTTTTTATTTTTAATGATTTAATTACTCTCTGCACATTTTCAATTCTCCATGCATGTATACAATTCACCATGGCATGAGACCATAGGGCTTTTAAAGCCTCTGAATTTGGGAACATTCCCTGAATTTTCCAAAGTCGAGGCCACCCCTATGGAGAGTTATTGATTTTTCAATTCTAGGTCACTATTCTGAATATTTTAATTCCAATAATTAGCATGTTGTGAAATAAATTCTAGGAAAATTTGAGGATGTTTCTTATGGCAGCAGGACTCTAGGAAAAATAGGTTTTGAATTAATCTACTTGGAATAACCCTAATTGGCTTAAACACCAAAAATAGCTCCTTAATTAATTAGAGCCAATCATACATCAAATTGACTTGAAATCAATTCTGCACTGACCTTTAGGATCAGAGGAACCCACCATAAAAATTTGAAGTCAATTGGACTTGGTTAGCCCTACCAAATGAGTTGATTAAACCATTTATCCATTTAAAACTTTAAAAATTCATAACTTTCAAAATACTTTTCAAAAATTCACCAAATTGGTTTTGGAGCCTCACTGATATCGGGGAATTTAAGAAAAATAAAATTGCAATTTTTCAAAAAAGTTGATTTTTTACATTATTTTAATATTTTTTAATAATTAAAAAATAATAAAAATCACGAAAAAATTAAATTCACCAAAATGTCACATTTTGAATTTTAATCACTTAGGAACAAACCCCATTTTTTTCTTAAGTCTCTATAATGAGATATTAAATTTTAAAGCCCTAAGGTAATTTTAAAATTTAAAAAATGTATTTTTTAGCATTTCCACTAAAATAATTCTAATAAATCAAAGAAAAATCAGAAAATTATAAAAATTGATTCTTTAATTTTCCTTGATATCAGAGAGATTTTTGAAAAATATAAAATTCATTTTTCAACCTTTATTTCATATTTAAATTAATTAATACTCCAAAACTCAAAATAATTATAATAAAAAGAATATAATTCAAAAAATCACCAAAATTGGTCCAAGTGGTCCTCTGGTCATTAGGAATGTCCCATAATTTTCTTAAAGACAGAAACTTTCCCTTGGTCATATTATTAAATTTTCCTTGGAAATCCTTGTTTTCCACGAAAAATAATTACATAAATAAATTTAATACAGAAAAATCACATTTTCTCCTCTCATGCCTTTATTGGCATATGAGTGAAGTCACATAAAAACTTCAAGTTCATTTAAGCTCAATTTAGTGAGTTACGAAATTATTAAGCTTGAAGGGAAAAATAGTAATTAAAATTTTAACCTTTAATTAAAACTTTAGGCTTAATAAAATTAAAGAGTAAAGTATTTGATCCTAATCTGATCTGGATGATTGAAATTTGAATAATAAGGGTAGAAACCTATTAAACAATTTAAAAATAATTAAAATAAACCTTAATTAAATAATTGATTAAATTTGGAAGAATAAAAAAATTGGAATTATTAAAATAGGGATATTATTAGGAAGAGATTTGTTCTCTAATTTAAGAATCCATAAATTAATCATCTCAATAATATTTAATTCCTAATTAAAATGATAATCCAAATTTAAGATTTAAAATGCTAAAAGACTTAATCATTAAATTAAATTAAAGTTAAATTATTTAAATTAAATCCTTTTAAAATTTCAATTAAATTAATACTTTAATAATTAAAATTAAATCATATTTAAAACATAAAAAATAAAATATTAAATTAAAATTAAAAATAAAATTATATTAAAAATTAAATTAAATTAAATTAAATTAAATTAAATTTAAATTTAAATTAAATTAAATCAAATCAAATTAAATTAAATTAAATTAAATTAAATAAAATTAAATCAAATTAAATTAAATTAAATTAAATTAAATTAAATCATATTAAATTAAATTAAATTAAATTAAATTAAATTAAAATAAAAAATAAAATCAAGTTAAAATTAAAATTAGATTGAATTAAATAAATTAAATTAAAATTAAAACTAAACCAAATTAAATTAAATTAAAGTTAAATTAAATTGAATTAAAAATAACATCACCTAAGACATAAAGAAATTCAAAAAATAAAACAACTTGAACACTATTCCAAACTTAAAACTATTAACCGAAATTAAATCATAAACCATTTGAACATCAATTTGCCCTCGAAAGCTTTTGTTGTCATAACTCCTAAACAGAACGTCAAGTGAAGTGTTACTTCCCTCATAGGATATTCAAATGTCCTAGTTCACTGAGTAAGATAACAACAAAACTTGAATTCCCGGACGATTAATTCATTTGTATGATTAAATTCTCTTGACTTAAAAAATAATCCTAGAAATATTGAAAAGATGTTTAAGACTCGTCTTAAGCACTTCCTCAATACGATAGGATGTTTATAAGAACAACTGAACTTAATTGTTCATTGATGAAGAAAATCATCCTCAAACCAAAACACAAGAACCTAGACGTCATAGGAGATGACTAGCTATAGGAGTAGGACCTTGGTAGAAAACCATAATCCTTCCCTTAGCTTTACCTAGGGTCTTACTTTAAATGCTTAAATATTCTAATTGTGTTTTAAGTGCAGCTTGGGATGACGGGAAGACCCTCCAGGTACGCTTTTATTTTATTGCAATTTACCTTATTGCAATTTATTTAATCGCATCGCACTTACTTTTCTTGCATGATAAACAACTGTTGCTTGAAAACCCACACTTTTAGGATAGTCCCTAAAACTGAAACCAAAACTAAATTAAAAGTCATTACAAGATAAAATTCACCGCCACAACATTTCAAAATATAAAACAACTCAAAATATAATCACAAACAGAATGCAAAACTACAATTACAACTAAATTAAAACGTCTTGTTGGATGATCGGGAATACCTCGGATGATGTAACCTACGTGTTGCTAACGGGATTTCCCACGGTCTAAATGAAAGTGTGGAACTCATTTAGTTGAGTTTAGCAAATTCATCTGGACTAAGTGAATCCGATAAAAATAACGATGCCGAAAGGATGGAACCGTGGGATCTTAACCAGTGTTGTTATAATGAACTTTAAGATTTGTTTTAACTAAAACATAAAAAACACTTGGAAATTAAGATTTTCTCTAAACCATAACACTTTTCTCATCTCCTGATTTATGTCTTCTAAAACTAAACCTCTGCAACAACAAGAGCTCGGAGCATGGTGGGCAGCACGACCATCGTCATCAGCAAAACCTGAGTCTACTTCAGCAAAACTTTCTTAGAATTAAATAACCAAGCCATAGGACTTCGAGGTAGCTTGCCTAGTGCAACATAAATCCTCAACTCTTCGTTAGGCATTTGCATTGCAAATTAAGCCCTAATCGGTCTTAGGATTTCCGAGGTAGTTGTCTGATACAACATAAACCCTCACATCTTCAAGGCTATTTGTAAGATTTTGTCATACGAATATAAGTCCTAATTAATTAAAATTGGCAAGATCAAAACATTAGGACTTTCCTAAATCCAAGCCAAACAATAGGATAGACGGGAAATTACCGAAGTTCGCTTCGAATCTGTAATTTCTCCTACTTTTCTTCCTTTGAATTCCCAAAACAAAATGTTCCAAATTTGATCCATTCCTTATTGAAATTCTGAAATTCAATCCTTTGAAAACTTAATCTTTGAAATTCTTGAGAGCAGAACTACTTATTATTATCGAGAGTTTTCTTAGGTGATTCCCATCACTTAAGATGTAATTAACTATAGGGGCTTGCCCTTATAGGGAATTTTAAGAACCCAGGTAATATAAACCCTACTTAATTCATTTATATTAAGCAGGGGAACTTGTCGACTTATAAAATTGGTTCGCAGACCAAACGGATGTCACAAACCTTTCTAGTTTATCTAATTGAGCCCCATTATCAAGCAGTGTGTCTATTCTTTGGGATAGAAACACGGTTTATGGTGCGGTGCTCGTTTATGTAAACTATTCAGGATGTGAGATCGCTCGATTTCATATCTTAAAATCATCAAATTTAAAAATTATTTTCAAAATCAAATACTACTCTTCAATTTATTTATTTAAATTAAATTAAAAATTCGCCGACAATTTCTGTAGGCGACCTCTTTTCAAAAATACAACACATAACCTAAAAATATGCCGACAGCTATCTCTAAGGCAAGTTATGTATTTTTCAAGTTTATGTCACTGTTTTGGTATTTTAATTCCAATAATTAGCATATTACTTAATAAATTCTAAAAAAATTTGGGGAAGTTTCTTAGGACTAGTGGACCCTAGGATAATTATGGTTAGGCTTAATTCATTAAGAATAACCCTAATTAGCCTAAATACTGAAAATTGAATTTTAATTAATTAGGGTCAGCCACACATCAAAATAACTTGAAATTAATTCTCCATTGATCTTTAGAATACATAAAACCTTGCATAAAAATTTGAAGTCAATTGGAAATGATTAGCCCCACTAAATGACTTAATTAAACCACATGATCAAAATTAAACTTTAAAAATTCATAACTACAAAAATACATTTCAAAAATTCACCAATTTGGTTTTGTGGGTTCTCTAATATCAGAGGAGTCTATAAAAATTAAAATCAGAATTTTCTAAAATTTTTCATTTTTAATGATATTTTTGATATTTAAAAAATTAAAAAATAATAAAAAACACAAAAATAATAAAATTCATAAAAATGTCACATTTTGACTCCTAATCACTTAGAAAACAACCAAATATTTTTTTCTAAGTCTCTAAGTTAAGATATTGAAATTTAATGGCTCAAAACAATTTTTAATATTAAAAAATGTATTTTCCAACCTTTTCACTAAATTAATTCCAATAAATCAAAGAAAAATCATAAAATTGCAAAATTTGTTTCTCGGAACTCCTTGAGGTCAGAGAGATTTATGAAAAATATAAAATCCATTTTTCAAATTTAATTTTGTTTTATAATTAATTAACACTCAATAACTCAAAATAATTATAATAAATAAAATATAATTTAAAAAATCACCAAAATTGGTCCAAGTGGTCCTCTAGTCATTAGAAAGATTTAATAATTTTCTTAAGGACAGAAACCTTACTTAAGTCATGTTGTTGAATTTTTCTTTGAAATCCATTATTTTTCATTAAAAATAATTATATAAATAAATTAAATTCAGAAAAATCACATTTTCTCCTTTAATGTCTTAATTGACATGTGGGTGAGGTGACATAAAAATTTCAAATTCATTTGAACTCAATTTAGTGAGTTATGAAATAAATAAGCCTAAAAGGACATAAAGGTAATTAAAGAATTTAAACACCTTTATTAAAATTTTAGGTTTAATTAAAATGGAGGGTAAAATATTTGATTTTATCTTTCTTGGATGATTGAAACTTTGGGAAATTAAAAGGGAAGGAACCCATTAATCACTTTTAATAAACCAAAAATGAAACTTTAATTATTTAAACAATTTAAATTTTGGAAGATTAATGAAAATTTGAATTATTAAAAATAGGGATATAACTTGAGAGGATATTAATTCCTTAATAAAAAAATCCCTATATAAATCAATTCAATAATATTTAACTCTTAATTAAGATTAAAATGATAATCCAAACTAAGTAAATTAAAAATTAAAAAAAATAACCCTTAAATTAAAGGAAAGCTCAAAATATTAAGTGGTTTAACAATTAAATTAAATTAAATTAAATTAAATTAAATTAAATTAAATTAAATTAAATTAAGTAAAAATTTAGTTAAAATTAAAATTAAATTAAATTAACATTTTAACAATTAAAATAAATTAAATTTAAAATATTGAAATTAAATTAAATTAAATTAAGTTAAATTCAATTAAATTAAATTTTAATTATATTAAATTAACATCACTCAATAAAAAAAGTAAAACAAATTTGAAATATTAAGACAATTCATAATTAAGAATATAAAAAATCAAACTAATCAAGACTAACCTAAAATATCATAATTAACCTAAACCAAATCATTAAGATATATGAATAATCTAAGTGAATTTGAAACACCAAAGATTAATTTAAAATATTAAGATCACTTAAAGTATAAAGATTTAAACCAAAAATAATTTGAACACTGTTCCAAACTTAAAATTATTAATTAAAACCTCACAATTAAATTAAATCACTTTAAACCATTAACTCAAACTTCAAATTAAGAATTATTAAAATTCTCAACAAACCGACTTGCCCCTAAAGGCTTTAATTATTATAACTCTTAAATGGAGTATTAAGTGAGATGTCACTTCATTCATCAGGTAATCAAATGCCCAAGTTCACTGAGCAAGAGACAAAACTTAACTAAACTCCTGGATGATTAATTCACCTGTGCAACTAAATTTACTTTGACTCAAAATAATCTCGGAAGTATTGAAAAGATGTTTAGGACTCGTCCTAAGCACTTTCTCAATATGATGAGATGTTTTAGAAGAACAATTGAACTTAATTGTTCTTTGGTGAAGAAAATCATCATAAACAAAACACAAGAACCTAGACGTCATAAGAAATGACTAGTTATAGGTTATGATCTTGGTAGACAACCAGAATCTTCCCTTAGCTTTACCTAGGCACTTGTTGAAATATTTAAATGCCTTAACATGTGTTTTAAGTGCAGCGTGGGATGACGAGAAGACCCTCTAGGTGCATTTTTATTTTATTGCAATTTACTTTATTGCAGTTTACTTACATGAACTGCACTTTACTTTTCCTTGCATGTTAAACAAGATTGTTGCATGAAAACTGAAACCTTTAGGATATTCACAAAACTGAAACACAAAACTCTATTAAAAGTCACCACAAGATAAAATTCACCGCCACAACATTCCAAAATATAAACCAACTCAAAATTTAATCACAAACAGAACAACAAAAGTACAATTACAACTAAATTAAAACGTCTCGTTGAATGATCGGGAATACCTCGGATGATGTAACCCACATGTTGCTAACGGGATTTCCCACGGTCTAAATGAAATTATGGAACTCATTCAGTTGAGTTTAGCAAATTCATCTGGACTAAGTGAATTCGATGAAAATAAAGGTGCCGGGATGACGGAACCATGGGACCTTAATCGGTTTTGTTTAAACAACTTTAAGATTTGTTTTAATTTAAATATTAAAAATATTTGGACTTTAAGATTTCTAAACCAAAACACTTCTCTCATCTCCTGATTTTCACCTTCCAAAACTAAACCTCTACAACAACAAGGAGCTCAGAGCATAGTGGGCAGCACGGCCATCTACTACAGCGAAACTCGGATCTACACCAGCTAAACCTTTCTTATAATTAAATAACCAAGTCATAGGACTTCGAGTTAGTTTTCCTAGTGCAACATAAATCCTCAACTCTTCGTTAGGCATTTGCGTGATCATGTCATGTAAATTAAGCCCTAACCGGTCTTAGGACTCCGAGGTAGTCATTTGGTACGACATAAACCCTGACATCTTCGAGGCTATTTGTGTGATTATATCATATAAATATAAGTCCTAATTAATTAAAATTGGCAGGATTGCAATATTAAATAAATTATCAAATTGAAACCAAACCATAGGATAGTTTAGGAAGTTGCCAAGATTTTTCTTGGATCCTCAGCTTCTCCTACTTCTCTTCCTTTGGACTCCTGAAATTAACTGTTCCAAATTTGATCCATTCCCAATTGAAATTTCCAAAATCCAATTGTTTGATAACCTTAAACTTTGAAATTCTTAAGAGCAAAACCACTGATCATTATCGAGAGTTTTCTTAAATGATTCCTGTCATTTAAGATGTAATTAACTATAGGGGCTTACCCTTATAGGGAACTTTAAGAATCCAGGTAATATAAACCCTGCTTAATTTCCTTATATTAAGCAGGGGAACTTGTCGGCTTATAATGTTGGTTCCCAGACCAAACGGATGTCACAAATCTTCTAGTTTATTTAACCGAGTCTCATCATCAAGCAGTGTGTTTATTCTTCGGGATAGATATACTGTTTGTGGTGCGGTGCTCGTTTATATAAACTATTCGGGATGTGAGATCAGTTTGATTTCATATCTTAAAATTTTCAAACTCAAAATTATTTTCAAAATCAAATACTACTTTCTAAATTATATATATATTTAAATTAAATTTAAAATCTAAAAAATTTGCCGACAACTTCTGTAGGTGACCCCTTTTAAAAACACAACCTAAAAATATGCCGACAATTTCTGGCGACTCCGCTGGGGACTAGTTCTTCTCTCCATCCTGATCAGATGGTTTTGCTTTCATAAACCGATAGTGAGTCCATATCCCTAGTGGACCAAACTATCATTCTTTTCGTTGGCATACCACGTTCATTTCTATCTTGAACGGGTATAGCTAACTTCTCTCGGATTTAGGAGCCACTGTTTAGACACCCCTAAACAGAGAGGTTCCGAAATCCTTTTACCACTTTTCTGAGGTGGGGTGGACCCCCAATAGTTGTTAGCTTAGGAGCGGTCCTTCGGGTTGAGAAATCTTACGAGACTTTCTCTTCCTTTCCAGTTCTGAATCGGGTCCTTTACCTTTTCTATACTTTAATCATTTTTTTCCTAACAAACAAATCCTCTAATAAACAACCTTCTAATAAACGAATTCTCTTAAAAATCACAAATACATTAAGATAAACGGGAATGTGTTCGGACTCTTTCTTTTTCGTTCTAAGTTTTGTGACGAAAGGAAGCATAATTCGGGACTGACATTCGGAATCTACACTGCAGAAAATGACTGCCCCAAAGTTAATTTTCTCCTTCACCAATGGAATGGACTTTGCTGTCTACAAGGATGAACTTCCAGACAATGGAATCATCCGTTTTGGACAAGGATTCAACAATACAGATATTAAGTTTGCTAGCGTTACTCTTTTCACACTAATGGACAAAGTGCCAGGAACTGAGGAGCACGTAATTGAGTTCAACCTGAAGTCGACTCAAGAATTCCCTCCCTTGCAAAAGATTCCAACTGAAAGAAGTACTGCTATTCGTAGGAGGTTTCGTCAATGTTATCTCGATGGACCCTATTGTTCCGATAGACCCTTACACGGCTGATGATGGATGGAGTACCATCTGGACAAAGTCTTCAAAGAAAATTTTGGATCACATCTAGAACACTTCGGTGCACGCTTCAACTCATAGTTTGAAACCTGCCAAGTCGGCACTATCGCTTGCGATCGAAGAACCGCCTCAGAAGGAGGAGAAAATCGTGGAAGAAAAGAAAACTGAGGCTCCGAAGGGTAGACTAGGGGCTGCTTATCCTAGGATGGTTGTTTTCGATTCGGGGGAGAAATCCCTCGAACCTCTGACTCTGTATGATTATTTGCTCACCCCGGTGGTATCTTGTAATGATAAGAGTTATGGCGTTGGTTACGTTTTGACTATTTCTAATGATTATGTAACTAGCGACAATCGAC
Organism: Papilionanthe hookeriana x Papilionanthe teres; assembly: GCA_022702705.1. NCBI lineage: Eukaryota > Viridiplantae > Streptophyta > Magnoliopsida > Asparagales > Orchidaceae > Papilionanthe > Papilionanthe hookeriana x Papilionanthe teres. The sequence goes on along the minus strand of CM040428.1, from coordinate 132,787,432 downwards.
TTAATCCGGATCTTGATTCCAATATAAATAACGATTCTCAAATCATACACAACCTTGATGACAACGACGAAGAAGATGCTCACAAAGGAGGCTATGAAAACTCAACAAGCAACGAGTCCACTTGTGAATTTTGAGGAGCTCCAATCACGATAGAATTAGAGTTATCGGATTCTGAAGAAACTCCAGAAAAGCCAGTCGTTCCAATTTAAGGGGAAACACCGGCAGATTCAGCACCAGATGTAGAAGAAATAACTGAAGTTAACCTAAGAAGTGAAAAAGTTCTACTCCCGAGAATGGGTCCAAAGGATAAAGGAAAGTAGGTGGTTGCTCAGGAGGAGCCAACCCCACCAGAGGAATTGCCCATTCGGGAAGAAACCGAGGAACATGGTACTAAAGTGGATTATAACGTGCTAGCCCATCTTAGGAAGCTACCAGCCAAACTAAGCATATATGACGCTCTGTTCCTGTCAAAGGAGATGAGGGAAGCTCTGATCAAGGCTCTACTTGATCCAGAGGTTTGTTTAGCTCAAATGGCTGGTAATTCCTTCGACGAGGTTTGCTCGTTAAAAGAACAGTGAGGTGTTACCTTCACGTACAATGATCTATTACCGGAATAGCTCGATCACAACCGACCGTTGTACATTTCGATCACTATTGGAAAGTTTACGCTCTCCAGGGTGTTGGTTGATCCGGGAGCATCAATTAACATAATGAGCCTTCGAACGTTAGCATATTTGGAAATTGATGCTCCCGACCTCGAAGCAGACAAGAGAAAGAGCTCTTGGATCGATAACATTACTGATGAAGACCGGTGATTTAGCAAAGACAACCGCAAAATTCCATATAATTGAGTCTGAGACATCGTTCAACGCTTTACTGGGTCGGTCATGGATCCATGAAAACTGGATGGTACCGTCATATCTGCACCGGTGCATAAAATATTATGAAGGAGGAGAACAATGTATCAAAGGTGACTTGCAACCATTCTCCATACACGAGATTGGAATTCATGAAGATGCAGCCTAATACGTACCTCCGAAGAAAACAATCTACTCCAGAAATGTCATATCAAATGAAGCAAAAGAAGCGCAAGACGATGAAGAGCCTGAAATTCTAGTCCAATAGTTACTCACCACTCCCTTACGGTGAGATGGTGAAGGTTTCTCCAGAACTCGCACCCGAGGTCGAGGCCTGGGACGAGGTCGAGGAAGAGACGTTAGAATAGTTGGACAAAAGAAATCATTCATCGACGTTGATTGGAAGACCAGTTCCAAAGAAGATGAAATCAAGAAAGAAGCAGCAACAGTAAATCAAAAGAAACCTCAATACAAGATCTCTCTAGATAATGAAAAGAATGAAGAATACAAATCAATGTACGAGAAGATTAACCATTTTGTACATACTATGACCCTGACCCCGATCCATTCTAATAAGATCGAGGGTATGGTGGTCAAGGAAGTGCATGGTGGTGGTACTAAACCAATCAAGTTTTACCGTGGTGCTTCTTCTTCCAATACTGAAAAAGATGTACAATTTGAAGATGTTACTTCATCTGAATTAATGGAACTGCCTTTTGAGTGGTACTCTCCCTGTGTTCAAAATTTAATTCAACCTGGTGTCTTACCTCGACGATGGACAAAAGGTCAATCACAACACTTTGAAAAATTATGGAATAATGCCAACCGGCCTCCCAATTCAAAACATGGTCTCAAATTCGGCACGGTAGGATCAGTTGCCGATACGGGATTTTACTTGGTTGTCACTTGCGAGCCTAATGAAGAGTGCTTGGAAGCCTCAGAAGATCTCGAAGATTTGCAAATCGGAGATGCTCCGCCAGAATTCAAAGAAGAAATTAAATCTATAATAGACGAGTTAATGGAAGTTAACTTAGGTACTAGCGAAGAGCCTAGGCCGACCTTTGTCAGCTCCTTACTCAATAAAGAATACTCCGAAAACATAATCAAGCTATTGATGGAATTCAAGGACTGTTTTGCTTGGAGTTATGATGAAATGCCAGGATTAGCTCCGGAAGTCGCAGTTCACAAGTTAGGAGTAGATCCTACTGCAGTTCCAGTCAGACAAGCTCCGAGGAGAATGCGTCTAGAGATTGAACAACAAGTTATAGCAGAAGTTAAGAAGCTAATAGACGCTAAATTTGTCTGTGAGGAACAATACCCGACTTGGTTAGCCAATGTTGTACCGCATAGGAAAGAAGAATGGTCAGATCTGAATCTGCGTAGATTTTAGAGATTTAAACAAAGCATGTCCAAAGGACGAATTCCCGCTACCAATTCCAGAATTGATGATCAACGTCACTTCAACAGATGAAGTCTTTTCTTTCATCGATGGATCTTCAGGATACAACCAGATAAAGATGGCACCGGAAGATGAAAAGCTTACAGCCTTCAGAACGCCAATTGGAGTGTACTGCTACACAGTGATGCCATTTGGATTGAAGAACGCAGGAGCAACCTATGAAAGAGCAATGACGAGGATTTTTTATGATGTCATTCACAACCAAGTCGAGTGTTACATAGATGATGTGGTCATCAAGAGCAAACTAAAAGAAGATCACTTGTATGATTTGAGAATTGTTTTCGAGCAGTTAAGACAATTTAACCTTAAGATGAATCCCCTGAAATGCGCCTTCAGTGTCACCTCTGGGAAATTCTTAGGATTTGTTGTTCGATATCGTGGAATTTGTCAGGAAGGTGTCAGCCTTTTCCTACTTTGGTCAAGAAGGATGCCAAGTTTACTTGGTACTCCAAATGTTAACATGCCTTCGATGACATCAAACAATACCTAATGCCACCTCTTGTTTTAGCAGCCCCATTCTTGGGTAGACTGTTGATACTTTATACCGCGGCTTTAGATGACTCTCTCGAAGCCCTGCTAGCCCAGGTCAATGACGAGGGAAAATAAAACGCGCTCTATTACCTAAGTCTTCGTCTAATTCTGATGGAAGTAAAGTATTCTCTTATTGAGAAGCATTGTTTGGCCCTAATCTTCGCCACACAGAAGCTCAGGCACTACATGCTTTCTCATAAGGTTAACCTTATTTCAAAGTTTAATCAATTGTAATATTTGATGACCAGTCCGACACTTTCCGGGAGACTTGCCAGGTGGTCAATGATACTATTGCCATTCGATATAACTTTCGTTCCTCTTCGTACCGTAAAGGGACAAGTCCTGGCAGACTTTCTTGTAGCACACCCTTTACCGGCAGAATCACCTCTCAACGACGACTTGCCAGATGACCAGATAATGAGCCTAGAAGACCCCGATGATCAGCTTTGGGAACTGTACTTCGACGGAGCATCTTCAGCACAGAAAGATAAAGAATCACAAACAATAGTGCCCGGTAAGGCAGGAATCAGACTGAACTTTATAACACCAGAGCGGGGAATGTTAAGATACTCCTACTACTTAACAGAACCATGTACAAAGAACGAAGCGGAATATAAAGCCCTCATAACCGGATTGGAATTAACTATTCAGATGGGAATAACAGATATCAATATCTATGGGGATTCACAGTTTATCATTCAGCAAGTTGCGGGACAATATAAAATTCTAAAGCCAAGACTCGAACAATACTTTCAGTATGTCATGAAACTGTTGGAGCAAATTTCGAATGTAACAATCTACAAGATTCCTAGGAGAGAAAATACTCTTGTAGATGTGTTAGCCCGCCTTACAAAAGCATTTATTTGCTTACAGGATGAGTTAGTTTAAATGTCAGTTCAGGGACGGCAGGTTCTCTCACAACTCGAAATGGATACAATACACAAATCAGAAAAAGCTGAAGAAACAATTGCAGCAGTGATAGAAAATACAGAAGATTGGCGGCAACCACTAATAGCACTACTTGCAAACGAGAAACCTACCGGAGTATAAGTCGATAGCTCCATCAAATCAAGAAAAGAACTCGTCTTACGCATTAATAAACAACACGTTATACAGAAGGTCTTTTGATCAGATGTGGCTAAGATGCCTGAGCGGGTCTGAGGCTTGTGAAATTTTCAAAGAAGTACACTCACGACTTTGTGGCGCTCATCAATCGGGTCTGAAAATGAAAATGACGATTAAAAGACTAGGATACTACTGGCCCTCAATGATGACCGATTGCATGAAGGTCGCCAAGAGTTGTCACCAGTGCCAAGTGCATGGAGTGATTCTACATCAACCTCCAAATGTGCTACATCCGACAATCGCGTCGTGGCCGTTTGAGTGTTGGGGCACAGATATTGTGGGTTCGATAGAACCGTCTTCTTTAAGAGGACATCGCTTCATTCTTGCAGCTACAGATTACTTTTCTAAGTGGGCAGAAGCAGTACCGCTCAGAGAAGTGAAAGCACATCACGTGCTACAGTTCTTCAAGAATCAAGTTGTTTACCATTTTGGGGTACCGAGCAAAATAATCTCAGATAATGGGCCTGCATTCAGAAGCACGAAGATCAACAATTTTGTCAGAAGACACGGGATCGACTGGCGCTATTAAACAATCTACTACCCAAGAGCGAATGGATTGGCTGATGCTTTTAATAAAACTCTCGTCTAAATTCTAAAGAAAACTTTGGACGACAATAAGAGAAATTGGCACGAGAAGTTATTAGAAGCCTTATTGGCCTACAGGACGACTTTCAAAACTCCCACCCAGTCTATGCCTTACGCCTTAGTATACGGATCCGAGGCCATTACACCCTTAGAGGTCTAGCTTCTGTCTCTCAGAATTGAAGTTGCAAATAAAATCACTACAGAAGAAAATGCAAAACTACGACTAGAAGAGTTAGAAAGCTTGGAAGTGAAAAGACTTTCAGCATAGCAAAATCTGGAACTGTATCAAGCTGAGATAATCCAGGCCCATGATAAATTAACCCGTCCCAGGACATTCAAAGTTGGTGACTTGGTTTTGGTTTTCAGAAGACCTATTCTTGCACATCACAAGATAGGTGGTAAATTTGAACCGACTTGGGAAGGGCCATTTGTGGTTGAGACAGTTTACTCAGGTGGTTCCTACCAGCTTGTAAAGTGCCGTGGAGAAGACCTATGCTTCCAATTAATGGACGATATCTAAAGAAGTATTACATAACCTGATGTTTCGAAGGATGAATCCTCATTCCTAGAGGCACGGGCATAGTAATTACTTATGACTAGGTCCGAATCCAAAAATATAAAAAAAGTGGATGATAAAGAAAACCGTTTAAAAAAATATTAAAAGAAAACATTTGAAATCATGATAATAAAGTCTTTATCCTTCCTCTCAAATTGAGACTCACTCTTGATCTTTCTTCATCATTTCCTACTCCTTTTTAAATTTAAAATAAACGAATAAAAAGCTCTACATTAATAAACAAATATTTTTTCTGTTGTTCTTGTTCTTCGTACAACCCCTGATCCTTTCCTTTATTTTTTGCAGGGAAGTGTCGAACGGGTGGTTGGTTCTGAACTTTAAGAATGGTGTGAGTCTAGAACTTGATGAAAAGAGGGTGAAGGATGGAGCCGTGATCGATCAACTCTGACTTCACCCCAGCCGGGCTACAGTACGAAGAAAATGATTGGACCCCGATTGATCAGGAAGAACTTCGCAGTCATACAGTGATGAAATTGGGTGGCTCAAATCAACCATCTACCAGCAAAAAGAGAAAAGTAAATACTACTCATGCAACAGAAGAAGACAAGAAAATTATGTCCGTGGTTGTTACAGCAAAGGGTAGGCTCGTCAGCGCCATGCCCACAGAAATCCAAGGAGTAAGGAGGGCTACTCTCACTACCACTCAGTGGAGGAACAAGAATCGCGACATTCGCAAGATGTTAACCAAGTTAGTAGCAGATCAACATGAAGAGATAGTTGCTACCGTCAATACAAATACTCCAAAGAAATTGGTTCGTCAGGAACTGGAAAGGAGGAGATCAACACCAAGGAAAGCCAAACAGATAAAGGAAATCCCAAGAAGAGCAAAAATAGAATTAGCGCCTCGACACCAGATAAATGCACCAGTTTTAAAGAGTCTTATTTCGAAAGCAACCCCGGAGGATGTCCCGACAGAGACTGTCCCTGAGGAGCCAAGACATGTAGAAGAGCGCGCCAGGGTTGAACCATACATTCCCTAGTACGTTACTAGACCTCGCCGATTGCAGATAATTCCAGAATATGAGTTGGAAGGAATGCAGAATGTTGAAAAGAAAACTTTTAAATACTTTGAGAGAATTGGAGGCAAGAGGATAAATATCTTAGAAGGCCTCGAGCTGCATACAGATGTATTCTCAGATTACGAACAACAACAAATTGAAGACTGCATCGTTGAACTTCAAAAAATGGGCAGAGCCGGTCGTCTGAGGGAGAAAACTTATTCAGAACCTCGAAGGTGGATGCCAGGAAAAGGAAGAGTTACAATCCAATGCGGATGTTGCTACAACTTTGCGGTAGATAGAAAAGGAAATCCACCAGGGATACTCCATCGCAGTGAGGTGGAACCGATGCCGAATATTATCAAGAGAATGGTAAAAAGGATGATAACATGAAGGGTATTGCCTGCAGATTGCATACCCAACAGCTGCATCATTAACATCTACAAGGAGGGTGACTGCATACCTCCACACATAGACCATCATGATTTCGTTAGACCTTTCTGCACATTGTCTTTTGTCAACCAGTGCAATATCATGTTCAGATCAGACCTCTAGATAGTAGGTCCCAGTGAATTCTGAGGGCCATTAGAGATACCACTACCGTTAGGTTCCGTCGTGGTTTTAAAAGGGAATGGAGCGGACATCGCAAGGCATTGCATTCCAGGAGTGCTTGTTAAGCGGATCTCCGTCACTTTCAGGAGTATGGATGACAGAAAAATGCCTTTTCACTTCCAGCTAGATCCAGAGTTAGAGAACCTCTGGCCTTATGAGCTATGAGTTACATGGGAGATAGCACACCTCCAATGCACATCCATACGGCATGCCAGCCAAGGATGACTTGGAAGGTGATGTTATTTTCCATGTATCTCACTATTCAGACATGGATTTTGACAGCTGCTTTTAGAAGAAACTTGAAGAATCTTACACAATCCGTTTTAGATTTATGTGGATTGTATGAGATGTTGAATTTTCAAGGAAAATATCATCATGTTTTGGATTGAGCTATATGATGTATTTTCAACGAGATTGGAATGAAAACGACTATGTCATGTTTTGCCTTCACCTTTTTTGTGCAAATTGACTGGGAAACGTCATTAAGTTAAATGAACTTCGACCAAAGAACAAAGGGAAAATAAAAATAAATGAGAACTCTTTTAAAAATCTAAATGTCAAAAAGAATTCTAAATAAATGCGAACCCTAAATTGAAAATCAAGTTAAAATCAAATCAAAACAAGCGACTAAGACAAATTCCTGATTATGAAATCCCCAGCCTTCAGCTATTCTCAAATCTCTTTTTGACTCTCCATATTTCCTTCCCTCTTTTGAGAAGGTCGACTGAATCTACTGACACTGAACCACGAAGATTTTTGATTTGGTTCTGATGGCATGGATTCATATTCTACGCAAAATAATCGAACTTTGATCGATCCTCGTGGGACGTGAAACACTTTCACGTATCATTCCAAATCTTCCGCTAAACTCAAATCTCCACAGAAAATTTCTACCCTTTAAACCTTCGAGACAGGAACCAGATTCCAATTCTCTTTAAACCTTCGAGACTGGAGCCAGACTCCAGTTCTCTTTAAACCTTTGAGATCGGAACTAGATTTCAGAACCTTCGAGACTGGAACCAGATTTCAGTTCTCTTTAAACCTTCGAGACTGGAGCTAGACTCCAGTTTTCTTTAAACCTTCGAGACTAGAACCAGACTCCAGTTCTCTTTAAACCTTCGAGACTGGAACCAGACTCCAGTTCTCTTTAAACGTTCGAGACTGGAACCAGTTTCCAGTTCTCTTTAAACCTTTGGAAGTGGAACCAGTTTCCATTTCTCTTTAGACCTTCGAGATTGGAACCAGTTTCCATTTCTCTTTAGACCTTCGAGATTGGAACCAGTTTCCATTTCTCTTTAAATCTTCGAGATCGGTACCAAATTTCAACTCTCTTCCCAAGATTGCTACCAAATTTCAATTCTCTCTTTCGAGAATGGAACCCAATTCCAGTTCTCTTTAAACTTTCGAGGTTAGTACCAAAATTCTGATTCTCATCCTTTTCAATCGATACTTAAACTCTGATTCTCACTCCGAGGCTGGTACCCAAATTTCAGTTCTCTACGCAATCCTGAGGTTGGAACCTAGGTTCCAATTCTCATTTCAAATCCAGATTTCCTTGAATTGAATTTTTAAATTTTACCTCAATCGAAATTGAAACTCAGAATAAATCAAAATCTAAACTCACACATAAAAAAAAGAAAACTCAGAATAGAAAATGAAATTTAATCTAAATCAAATTTCCCCAGATCTTATGATCTGGAATTCACCTCCTTCTCTTTTCCCCAGCGAGAGTTCAGGGATCTCCAGTCTTGGAGATATACTCGATACTCCCCAGCGAAATTTTGTTTCTACTCTGTTCTAAGTGTGTCACTTAGACGTCTGTGTTGGTTTTGTTGACCTCTTCGGTCAACGCCAATACACGCGGTTTGCTTGGTTAGCACACCACACCTATTGGGGGTCCCTTTGTTGACCTCATTTTTTATGAGGTCTTTTCTCTTCTCTCTCCTTAGTACTTAGGATGTAGCCTTAGGCTTTCCCTTTGACTATCTTAGAGGACTAGAAATAGAACCCACCACTTAGAAATTTAAACACCTCTTAATTCCCTGCAAACCCCATAAGTTTGATTGTAAAGCCCTAAGTCACTTGGAGGGTTAAGATCAAATGTGGAGGTTTAAAAGATGAGTTCCCTATAGGACTCTTTGGCCTTAGGACTACCCTGGTTGGCCTGGTCTGGTGAGGGTTAACCTGCACACATTACACTTTCACACACATTCCAAATCCTAAAGCCATTCATACCTAGGTTGACTTTCTGACTCATGTAGGTAATCCATATGGATGGTCCTCAACCCCTAAGCTCTTGGCTAAGAGGGTTAGGAACAACATAGTGAATGCCTAAAATGAGTCCTCTCATGGCTCTTATGGGCTTGATATGACTTTATGGCTCAACCGAAGTGATTCCATTCTACTCAAACTTGATCAATCTTCATTTTTCTGAAATTTCAATTTTTGACTTTCGGGGCCTTACACCCACCAAACCTACCAAATGCCCTTGAAACAATCCAAAATTTGCAAAATTTCCTAAATTATCCAAAATTCCTTAAAACTAATCCTAAAAATTTCCCACCATTCAAATTGATCATCCTTAGCCAAATATACCAAAATTTCCAAAAATACCCCCCAATACCCTCCAAATATCCAAAATGTCCTTTTTAACCAAAAATCCAAAAATTCCAAAAATTCCCAGAAAATTTTAGAAAATCCCAAATATTCTCAATTTCATTTTGTTCAACTACACAATAAGCCAATTTTGTCAATTTAAACTACTTTTACCAAACCCACCAATTTGACCCATTTTTAAACCAAGAGAACCCAATGTCAAACCAAACCACTCGAATTAACCTCAATGTTGATCCAATCCAATTCTAAACTTCAATTCAATATCCCTAATATCAATTTAGACTAAATTCAAGCCCAATTTGATTAACATTTGGATCCAATTCCAATTTGAAGCTTAAAGCCCAATTTTGGCCCATGACCTAAACTTAGCCCAAACCAACCCAATTCAACTCCAATTAGGCCCAAATCTTTTCCTAAACCTTCCTTATATCCCCAAAAACAAAACACTAACAAGATTTGTCCGAAATTTGAACCTAAACTCAACCCAAACCTAACCCAAAGTCAAAATCCCCTATATTTGCCTAAACCCAAACCTAACCCAAATTAAACCCAATTCAATTCAAAATCACTTCAAATTTGTTCCAAATCACTCATGACACATCCCTAAACTAAACCCAACATTTATTTGACCAAATCTTTTACAAAATTTCCATCTACCAATTTGTTTTCAAACCTAAAAGCCCACCTCCTTAAACCGTTTTAAAAGCCCTCTTCCAACAAATTCAAAAGCCCAAATTTCATTCAAAAGCCCACATGAAATTTTCCCTCATCATTCACTATGATTTAAATCACCTCTAAGTCCATAACCCATCATTTTGATTAAACCAAAATAGCATCATGACAAAACCAATCAAAAAATCCAAAGTTTTCAAAAAATTCCAAATAACCTTTTTTTATGGAAATTGACCAAGCCATGGACAAGCCATAGGCTAGCCATGAAGCCATCCTTAAGCCCCATGCAAGCCATGTGAGTGGTGTTCATGTGACCATACCATATTGGGCAAGAGGAGGAGCCTCTTTCTTGATTCCCTTAAAGTAATTAAGCACTCCCATGTCTCCCCTAACCCATGCTTAAGCCTAATTGTACTTGGATTATGAATTCTCATCACTAATCAATCTGAATTATAGGAGCTTTTCTCAGCCCAAATCAGACCATGGAAAGGTGAACCAAGCCCAACCTCATGATTTGACCAATTTAAACTTAAACTCCTCCATTTAAGCTCCATTCATGGCCAAAGAGAAGAGATGCAAAATATTACCTTGGGGAAACTCTGTCAAATTGTTCCCAAAGCTTCTCCAAGCACTCCTAAGCTCAATCCAATAATTTCCAATTGAGGCCTCACCTCTTGGACAAAGGTATCAAATTTTTTCTCCTCCAATCAAGCTTATATTAAATTTCTGTAAATATTCACATGTTTTAAGTATATCATCACTATAGAGATGTGTGCTACTCGATTAGACAATCATTTAAAAAAAAAAAATTCACTCAATTTCGTTGAGAAACGAGTGAGATATCAAGGTTTGAAGGTAGACGGTTTTGGGTGAATAGAACTAGGAGAGAGGAGCAGTAACCGTCCGATCACATGTGTATCGCATGAACGGCCGAGATGCAGTATGACGGGAGCTTCATCCATAAGCAAAAATGCGCCAGCCAATCACGGAGCGACACGTGGCCCCCTTGATAGTGATAGTTTGAGAGGGAAATTGGATTTTTGATTTATTTTTGAACATAAATTTCAAAAAGTCATAACTTTTCATAGAAAAGTCACAAAAATAAAATAAAAATACCCTCTTACTCAGTAAACAGAGGAGAATAATGTGGAAAAAGAATAGGGTTAATTTGATGAGTATTTTATTTTTAATTAATTATTTACTATTTTGAGTATTTTGATTCTCCATTTGCATACACAATTCACCATGACATGAGACCATAGGGCTTTTGAAGCCTCTAAACTTGGGAAAATTCCCTGAATTTTTCAAGATCAGAGGCTATCTCTATGACAAGTTATGTATTTTTTAAGTTTATGTCACAGTTTTGGTATTTTAATTCAAATAATTAGCATATTGCTCAACAAATTCTAGAAAATTTTGGGGAAGTTTTTTAGGACTAGAAAACCCTAGAATAATTATGGTTAGGCTTAATTCATTAAGAATAACCCTAATTAGCCTAAATACTCAAAATTGAATTTTAATTAATTAGGGTTAACCACACATCAAAATAACTTGAAATCAATTCTCCATTGATCTTTAGGATACAAAGAACCTTGCATAAAAGTTTGAAGTCAATTGGAAATGATTAACCCTACCAAATGAATTAATTAAACCACATTATCAAAATTAAACTTTAAAAATTCATAGCTCCAAAAATACAATTCAAAAATTCACCAAATTGGTTTTGTGGGCTCTCTGATATCAGAGGAGTCTATAAAAATTAAAATTTGAATTTTCTAAAATTTTACATTTTTAATGATAATTTTTATATTTAAATAATTAAAAAATAATAAAAATCACAAAAATAATAAAAATCATAAAAATGTCACATTTTGACTCCTAATCACATAGAAACCAACCAAATATTTTTTCCTAAGTCTCTAAGTTAAGATATTGAATTTTAAAGGCTCAAAACAATTTTTAATATTAAAAAATGTATTATCCAAGCTTTTCAATAAATTAATTCCAATAAATCCAAGAAAATTATAAAATTATAAAATTTGTTTTTCTGAATTCCTTGAGGTTAGATAAATTTAAGAAAAATATAAAATCCATTTTTTAACTTTAACTTTATTTTATAATTAATTAACACTCAAAAACTCAAAATAATTATAATAAATAAAATATAATTTAAAAAATAAACAAAATTGGTTCAAGTGGTCCTCTAGTCATTAGGAATATCCCATAATTTTCTTAAGGATAGAAACCTTACTTTGGTGATGTTGTTGAATTTTCCTTGAAATCCCTTATTTTTCACTAAAAATAATTATATAAATAAATTAAATTCAGAAAAATCACATTTTCTCCTTTAATGTCTTAATTTACATGTGAGTGAGGTGACATAAAAATTTCAAGTTCATTTGAACTCAATTTAGTGAGTTATAAAATAAATAAGCCTAAAAGGGTATAAAAGGTAATCAAAGAATTTAAACCCCTTTATTAAAATTTTAGGTTTAATTAAAATGGAGGGTAAAATATTTGATTTTATCTTTCTTGGATGATTGAAACTTTGGGAAATTAAAAGGGTAGGAACCCATTAATCACTTTTAATAAACCAAAAATGAAACTCTAATTATTTAAACAATTTAAATTTTGGAAGGTTAATGAAAATTTGAATTATTAAAAATAGGGATATAACTTGTGAGAATATTAATTCTTTAATAAAAAAATCCCTAAATAAATCAATTCAATAAAATTTAACTCTTAATTAAGATTAAAATAATAATCCAAACTAAGTAAATTAAAAATTAAAAAAAATAACCCTTAAATTAAAGGAAAGCTCAAAATATTAAGTGGTTTAACAATTAAATTAAATTAAAATTAAATTAAATTAAATTAAATTAATTAAAAATTAAAATAAAATTAAAATTTAATTAAATTAACATTTTAACAATTAAATTAAATTATATTTAAAATATTGAAATTAAATTAAATTAAATTAAATTAAATTAAGTTAAATTTAATTTAATTAAATTTAAAATATATTAAACTAACACCACTGAATAATAAAGGTAAAACAAACTTGAAATATTAAGACAATTCATAATTAAGAATATAAAAAATCAAACTAATCAAGATTAACCTAAAATATCATAATTAACCTAAACCAAATCATTAAGATATATGAATAATCTAAGTGAATTTGAAACACCAAAGATTAATTTAAAATATTAAGATCACTTAAAGTATAAAGATTTAAACCAAAAATAATTTGAACACTATTCCAAACTTAAAATTATTAATTATAACCTCACAATTAAACTAAATCACTTTAAACCATTAACTCAAACTTTAAATTAAGAATGATTAAAATTCTCAACAAACCGACTTGCCTCTAAAGGCTTTAATTATTATAACTCTTAAGTGGAGTATTAAGTGAGATGTCACTTCATTCATCAGGTAATCAAATGCCCAAGTTCACTGAGTAAGAGACAAAGCTTAACTAAACTCTTGGATGATTAATTCACCTGTGCAACTAAATTTACTTGGACTCAAAATAATCTCGGAAGTATTGAAAAGATGTTTAGGACTCGTCCTAAGAACTTTCTCAATATGATGAGATGTTTTAGAAGAGCAATTGAACTTAATTGTTCTTTGGTGAAGAAAATAATCCATAAACAAAACACAAGAACCTAGACGTCATAGGAAATGACTAGTTATAGGATTATGATCTTGGTAGACAACCAGAATCTTCCCTTAGCTTTACCTAGGTACTTGTTGAAATATTTAAATGCCTTAACATGTGTTTTAAGTGCAGCGTGGGATGACGGGAAGACCTTCCAGGTAAACTTTTATTTTATTGCAATTTACTTTATTGCAATTTACTTACATGCACTGCACTTTACTTTTCCTTGCATGTTAAACAAGATTGTTGCATGAAAACTGAAACCTTTAGGATATTCACAAAACTGAAACAGAAAACTATATTAAAAGTCACCACAAGATAAAATTCACCACCACAACATTCTAAAATATAAACCAACTCAAAATTTAATCACAAATAGAACAATAAAACTGCAATTGCAATTAAATTAGAACGTCTCGTTGAATGATCGGGAATACCTCGGATGATGTAACCCATGTGTTGTTAACGGGATTTCCCACAATTTAAATGAAAGTGTGGAACTTATTCAGTTGAGTTTAGCAAATTCATCTGGACTATGTGAATTCGTTAAAAATAATGGTGCCGGGATGACGGAACTGTGGGATCTTAATCGGTTCTGTTTAAACAACTTTAAGATTTTTTTTAATTAAAATTTTAAAAATATTTGGACTTTAAGATTTCTAAACCAAAACACTTCTCTCATCACCTGATTTTCACCTTATAAAACTAAACCTCTACAAAAATAAGGATCTCAGAGCATAATGGGCAGCATAGCCATCTACTTCAACAAAACTCGGATCTACACCAGCTAAACCTTTCTTAGAATTAAATAACCAAGCCATAGGACTTCGAGGTAGTTTTTCTAGTGCAACAAAAATCCTCAACTCTTCGTTAGGCATTTGCATGATCATGTCATGTAAATTAAGCCCTAACCGGTCTTAGGACTTCGAGGTAGTCGTTTGGTACGACAAAAACCCTCACATCTTCGAGGCTATTTGTGTGATTATATCATATAAATATAAGTCCTAATTAATTAAAATTAGCAGGATTGCAATATTAAATAAATTCTCAAATTGAAACGAAACCATAGGATAGTTTGGGAAGTTGCCAAGATTCTTCTTGGATCCTCAGCTTCTCCTACTTCTCTTCCTTTGGACTCCTGAAATTAACTGTTCCAAATTTGATCCATTCCCAATTGAAATTTCCAAAATCCAATTATTTGAAAACCTTAAACTTTGAAATTCTTGAGAGCAAAACCACTGATCATTATCGAGAGTTTTCTTAAATGATTCCCGTTATTTAAGATGTAATTAACTATAGGGGCTTGCCCTTATAGGGAACTTTAAGAGCCTAGGAAATATAAACCCTGCTTAATTTCTTTATTTTAAGCAGGAGAACTTGTCGGCTTATATAGTTGGTTCGCAGACCAAACGAATGTCACAAATCTTCTAGTTTATTTAACCGAGCCCCATCATCAAGCAGTGTGTTTATTCTTCGGGATAGATACACGGTTTGTGGTGCGGTGCTCGTTTATATAAACTATTTGGGATGTGAGATCAGTTTGATTTCATATCTTAAAATTTTCAAACTCTAAATTATTTTAAAAATCAAATACTACTTTCTAAATTATATATATATTTAAATTAAATTTAAAATCTAAAAAATTCGCTGACAACTTCTGTAGGCGACCCTTTTTCAAAACACATAACCTAAAAATATTCCGACACGGGTCAATACACTGCTTGATGATGGGGCTTGATTAAATAAACTAGAAGATTTGTGACATCTGTTTAGTCTGCGAACTAATTTTATAAGCCGACAAGTTCCCCTGGTTAATATAAAGGAATTAAAGAGGGTTTATATTACCTGGGCTCTTAATGTTCCCTATAAGAGCAAGCCTCTATAGTTAATTACATCTTAAATGTCCGAAAACACTTAAGGAAACTTTCGATAATGATCAGTGGTTTTGCTCTCAAGTATTTCAAAGTTTAAGGCTTCAAACAAATTGGATTTTGTAAATTTCAAAAGGAAATAACTCAAATTTGGAACTTTTTATTTCAGGAGTCCAAAAGAAGAGAAGTAGGGGATTTCCCGGACCCGAAGTGAACTTCGGTGACTTCCCGACTATCCTATGGTTTGGCTTCAATTTGAGAGAATTATTTAGTGTTTCAATCCTGACAATTTTAATTAATTAGGACGTATATTTGTATGACATAATCATACAAATAGCCTCGAAGATGTGAGGGTTTATATCGTACCAAACGACTACCTCGGAGTCCTAAGAGCGGTTAGGGCTTAATTTGCATAACATGATTATGCGAATGCCTAACAAAAAGTTGAGGATTTATGTTGCACTAAGAGAACTACCTCGAAATCCTATGGCTTTCTTATTTAATTCTAAGAAAGGTTTTGCTGATGTAGATCCAAGTTTTGCTGACGAAAATGCCCGTGCTACTCACTATGCTCCAAGCTCCTTGTTCTTGCAGAAATTTAGTTTTAGAAAATGGTAATTAGGAGACAAGAGAAGTGTTTTGGTTTAGAAAAGTTGAAAACTGAGATGGCTTAGTGTTTTAATTAAAACAAATCTTAAAGTTCATTAAATAGAACTGATTAAGATCCCACGGTTCCGTCATCCCGGTACCGTTATTTTCATCATATTCACTTAGTCCAAATGAATTTGCTAAACTCAACTAAATGAGTTTCACACTTTCATTTAGACCATGGGAAATCTCATTAGCAACACGTAGATCACTTCATCCAAGGGATTCCCGATCATCCAACAAGACTTTTTAATTTAGTTGTAGTAGTAGTTTTGTTGTTCTATTTATGATTAAATTTTGAGTTGTTTTATATTTTTGAATGTTGTGGCGGTGAATTTTATCTTGTTGTGACTTTTAGTTTAGTTTTGGGTTTCAGTTTTGTGGCTATCCTAAAATTTTTAGTTTTCATGCAGGGTGACATTGTTGTTTAGCATGCAAGAGAGGTAAAGTACAGTGTAGGTAAATAAATCACAATAAAATAAAAGCATACCTGAAGGGTCTTCTCGTCATTCCCGGCTGCACTTAAAACACATATCAGAGCATTTATATATTTCAAGGAAAGCACCTAGGTAAGGCTAAGGGAAGGTTCTGGTTATCTACAAAAATCCTAATCCTATTGCTAGTCACCTCATATGACGTCTAGGTTCTTGTGTTTTATTGAGGATGATTTTCTTCACCATAAAACAATGAAGTTTCACTGTTCTTTGAAACATCCCATCAAGTTAGAGAAGTGCTTAGAATTCAATTTTGAACATCTTCTTAAACATTTTAGGGATTACTTGAAGTTCATTTAGTTTCATTAAGGTGGTGAATCAATCTCCCGGGTTACTCTTGCTCAGTGAAATAAGATGTTTGATTATCCTATGAGTGAAGTGACATTTCACTTGAAGCTTCGGTTATGAGTTATAATAATGAAATCCTCTAGGGCTATATTAGTTTTTTAAGGAATTTAACCAGCTTTAATTAAAGTTGAATTGTTGATTTAAGATAATTTAATTTCAAAATTCAGTTTGGTTTTCTTTTAAGTGTTTTAAGAAAGAAGTGTTTAAATTATTTAATTTCATTAAATTTTGATGATTTAAATTTGATTTGAATTAAGCATATTATTTTTTGTTGGCTTTAATTGATTTGATTTTCACATTTTTAATTATGAATTGTTTAGAGATTACTTAATATTTCAAAATTGTTTCAAGTTTGTTGTCAAGTGATTTCAAATTAATTTTAATGATTTAAATTTATTTTTAATTTGATTATTAAATCATTTAATGTCTTAAGCTTTAATTTATTTAACAAGTTATTTCCCTTTTAATTATTAATTATTAATTTTAATCATCATGTCTTTAAAATTAATTAAGAGTTGAATATTACTGGAGTGATTCATTTAGGGATTTTAGATTAAATGATTTCAATTTTCCTAAATTATATCCCCATTTTAACAATCCAAACTTTTAATTATCTTTCCAAAATTTCAATTATTTAATTTATTAAGATTCACTTTAAATATTTTCAAGATAATTAATGGGTTTCTACCTTTTAATTTCTCGGGTTTCAATCATTTAAAAGAGAATTAAGATCATATATTTTACCCTCCCTTTGATTAAGCCTAAGGTGTTAATTAGGGTTAAAAATTCTTAATTACCTTTATGCCCTTTTAAACATATTCATTTCATAACTCACTAAATTGAGCTCAAATGAACTTGGAATTTTTATGTCACCTAATTTACATGTCAATTAAGATATTAGAGAAGAAAATGTGATTTTTCTATTTTTAATTTAATTTATATAATTATTTTAATAAAAATAAGGATTTTTAATGAAAATTCAACAACATGACCAAGGTAATGTTTTTGTCCTTAGAAAAATTATGGGATGTTTCTACTGATTAGAGGACCACTTGGACCAATTTTGGTGATTTTTTTAATTATATTTAATTTATTATAGTTATTTTAAATTTTGGGTTATTAATTAATTATAAAATAAAATTAAAGTTGAAAAATAGAATTTTCATTTTTCTTAAGTCCCTCTAGTCTCAAGGAAGCCAGAGAAATAAACTTTATATTTTTCTAATTTTTCTTTGATTTATTAAAATTATTTTCGTAGGAAGGTTTGAAAATTCATTTTTTAACATTAAAAATTACATTAATTTTTTAAAATTCAATATCTTAACCTAGAGACTTAGGAAAATATTTGGTTGGTTCCTAAGTGATTAGGGAATGAAAATATGGCATTTTTGTGATTTTTAATATTTTTATGATTTTTAAAATTTTTTAATTATTAAAATATTAAAAATAGAGTTAAAAAAGAAAATTTGTAGAAAATTCAAATTTTAATTTTCATGGGCTCCTCTAATATCAGAGAAGCCCCAAAACTAATATTGTGAAATTTTGAAATGTATTTTTGGTTTTATGAATTTTTTTAATTTTTAAAATAGCTATGTCACTTAATTAATTCATTTAATGGGTTAAATTAACTTCAATTAACTTGAAATTTTTATGTGAGGTTCTTTGAATCCTAAGTGATAATGGAAAATTGTTTCCAAGTGATTTTAATGTATGGTTACTCCTAATTAATTAAAATTCAATTTTAAGTGTTTGGGCTAATTAGGGTAATTTTTTATAAATTAAACTAAACCATAATTTTCCTAGGGTCCTCTGGTTATAAGATACCTCCCCTAATTTTTCTAGAATTTTCTAAGTAATATGCTAATTATTAGAATTAATATACCAAAATAGACTCATAAACTTGGAAATTAGATAACTCTCCAAAGAGATGGCCTCTAGTCTTGGAAAATTTAGGGAATGTTCCCAAGAACAGAGGCTAAAAAAGCCCTATGGCCTCATGCCATGATGAATTATGTATGCAAGTGGAGAACTAAAACATCATAGAGAGTATTTAAATCATTAAAAATCATCGACTCAACAAATTAATTTAATTCTTTTTCCACAATATTCTCCTATGTTCACTGAGCAAGAGAGTATTTTTATTTTATTTTTATAATTTTTCTATGCAAAGATATGATTTTTCAAAGTTTTTTGAATTAATTAAATAGAAAAATCCCCTATTTTTCAACTTATCCAGCGCGGCGCCAACTCAACCTCGGTAGCTCTGAAGGTCCACACGGCGCGCCTCCATTTGATGCTGCCTTCCACCTCAGCGCCACGCGGCTTTGCGGTCTCATCCCTTGCTCCGGCCCGATGTAATCTGGATCATTCATTTGATACACGCACGAATGGACAACATCCATTCATCGTCCCCGAGTGCCCTTACTCAAGAATTGTCCACACTAAATCCCTAAGATCTCCCTCATTTCTCCACCAAATTTCATGGTCTTGGACTCTATAGACTCGTATCGATAATACGAGCACATCTATACGACTATGATGCTATGAAATGGACATAAACAAAATGGAGAATCGAAAGAAGCTCTCGGGAAGGAAGAGGTCAACTCAAAGATGGGTGGTGAAGTCTTCATCCATGGTCAGGTGGCTAAACTTGGTTAAAGTGTGACATGAATGGGGTTAAAAAGTTTAGTGAGGGATTAAGAAGGATACTCCCACTTTTTCCATTAATGGCATGGTGAGGTGAAAAGGGCTCCTCATGGCTTGCATATGGCTTGCCCATGGCTTCTTAGCTCACATTTGGCTTAGTGACTTGTATGAGAAAGGAATTTGGAATTTTGGGGTATTTTTGATGGAATTATCATGAGGCTTGATTTAGTTTTATTTGATGATGAAATTGGAATTTAGGGAATGATTTTAATTAAAGGGATGACAAATGAAAATGTCATGTGGGCTTTAGGATAGATTTTGGGCTTTTAAATTTGGTGAAAGATGGGCTTTTAAAATGTTTCAAGGGGATGGGCTATTAAATTTTAAAATAAACATTTGGATAAAAATTTGATAAAAGGTTATGACAAATAAGTGTTGCATTTAATTTAGGAATGTGTTATGAGGGTTTTAGAAAAGATTTGGGGTCATTTGGAGTTGAATTGAGTTTAATTTGGGTCTTTTAGTAATATGGTCAAAGTGGGTCAAATTGGGCTAACATGGGCTAAAGTTGGGTTAATGTTTGTTTTGATGTGAAGTTAATGTTACAACAGGTTTATGGGAGTGTTATAAAGAGTTTCCAATTTTGGTTGGGTCTTGATTTTGGGATTTGGGCTTGTTTGGGTTCATGATTGGTTTAGGCCAAATTGGGGGATTTTTGTTGGAGTTAGGCTTGGGTGGAGTTTGAGTCCAAGTATTGAGTAAATTAATGTAGAGTTTTGTTTATGGGTATATTAGGAAGATTTCAAAACAAATTTGGGGAAAATTGGGTGACATTTGGGTTGAATTTGGGATGGATTGGGTTTGTTGGTCATTTTAGGCCATAGAGGCTAATTTGGGATTTTTTGATCAAATTGGGTTAAATTAATAAAATTGTGGTATGTAGCAGTTCAACAAAATGAAATTGAGAATATTTGGGATTTTTTGGAATTTTTTTAGAATTGTTTGAATTTTTGGGATTTTTGGGTTAAAAAGGGTATTTTAGGTATTTGGAGGTTATATGGAGGGTACTGGGGTATTTTTTGAAAAGTTCGGTATATTTAGTTATGGCTAATCAATTTGAGTGGTGGGGAGTGTTTAGGATTGATTTTAAGGAATTTTGGTAATTTGGGCAATTTTTGAGAATTTTGGGCAATTTCAAGGGTATTTGGTAGGTTTGGTGGGATTAGGGCCACGGGGGTCAAAAATTAAAATTTGGTAAAAATGAAGATTGATTAAGTGTGAGAAAAATGAAACTATTTTGGTTGAGCCATAAAGCCATATTAAGCTTACAAGAACAATGAGAGGACTCATTTTAGGTACTCAATATGTTGTTCCTAACCCTCTTTGCTAGGGACATAGGGGTTGAGGTCCATCCATATGATTTTCCTACATGAGTCAGAAAATCAAGTTGGGTAAGAGTGGTTTTAGGATTTAGCTTGTGTGTGAGGGTGTGGTGTGTGCAAGTTGAACCTCACCAAGACCAGGCCACCCAGGGTTGTCTTAAGGCTTGACCAACTTATAAGAACTCGTCTTTGAACCTCCACATTTGACTTTTAACCTTCCAAGTGGCTTGGAGGCTTATGGTCATCTGTGTGGTTCAAGGAGAATTAAGAAGTATTTGAATTTCTAAGTGGTGGGTTCCATCTCTAGTCTTCTAGGATAGTCAAGGAGAAGTCTTATGGCTAGATCCTAAGCACTAAGAGGAAAGAAAGGACCTCACCAAAAATAAGGTCAACAAATAGACCCCAAATAGGTGTGGTGTGCTAACCAAGCACACCGCGCGTATTGGCGTTGACTGAAGAGATCAATAAAACCAATACAGATGTCTATGTGACACACTTAGAACAAAGCGTAGAAAATTTCCGCTGGGGAGTATCTGGTAAATCTCCAAGACTGAATTTCAAAATTTCAAGAGATTGAATTTTAGATTCATTTCATTTTTATCTCAAGTTTTAATTTTGAGTTTTGAATTTCTATTTGGGTTTCCATTTTGGTTGAAATTTGATTTGAGATTGATTTCAAGATGTTTTTCGCAAAAAATTTTGATTTAAGATGAGAATTGGAACCTAGGTTCCAACCTCGGGATTGCAAAGAGAACTGGAATTTAGGTACCAGCCTCGAGGAGAAAATCAGAAATCAAGTACTGATCGAGAAGCATGAGAATCAGAATTTAGGTACTGATCTCGAAATGTGAACTGGAAGTTAGGTACCAGCCTCGAGAGGGAGTCTGAAGTTAGGTACCGACCTCGGAAAGGGTGAGAACTGGAAGTTAGGTACCAGTCTCGGAAGAGAGTCGGAAGTTAGGTACCGACCTCAAAATGGGTGAGAACTGGAAGTTAGGTACCCGTCTCGGAAGAGAGTTGGAAGTTAGCTATTGACCTCAGAATTTTAGGAGTGCAGAAAAGTTTCTCAGAAGAATGTGAATTTAGGAGACACCAAGGTTAGGATACCTTGTCGGTCTTATACCCAAGTCGGAGGATTAGAATGCAAAAAATTTTCTCGGAAAGAGTGCGAGATTAGCGGACACCGAGATTAGGAAGCCTTATCGGTCTTATACCCAAGTCGGAGGATTCAAATGCGGAAAAGTTTCTTGGAAGGAAGTGGGATTAGAGGTAATTCAGAGAAGAGAATCAAAATTTGAGTATCGATCTCGAAGTGAGAACTAGAAGTTAGGTACCAGCCTTAAAAAGATGGGAATTGGAATTTAGGTACCAATCCCAAAAGTAGGTATTTTATTTGGGTTTTCAAGATCCTGTAGAAAATTTAGCGCAGAAGAGATTGGAATGAGACATGAAAGTGTTTCACATCCCGAGAGAGTTGATCAAATTTTGATTGTTTGGTGAAGGATATGAATCCATGCCATCAGAACCAAATAAAAAATCTTGTGTTTCTATGTCAGTAGACTTAGTCGACCTTCTCAAAAAAGGGAAAGAAACCGTGTAGAGTCCAAAGGATTTCAAGACGATGAAAAAGTTTAGAAGTTTGAAACAGAAGTTGAAGTCTTCTGTGGGGAAGAATCAACTCAAAAGAGGGCTCAAAGGAGCTTCAAATGGATTTCAGTCGAAAGATTCAAATCGACAGATTTGGATCGGAATTCAATTCGAGATTTAAATTCATTTCATTTGCTTTAGTGATTCAATTTCATTTTTTGTTTATTTAGAGTTCGTGTTAATTTGGAGTTCGTTTTGACATTCAGATTTTTAAAAAGAGTTCTTTATTCATTTTCTTTTCTTTTCATTCTTTGTTCGAAGTTCATTTAACTTAATAGTGTTTCCCAGTTAATTTGCACAAAAGAGGTGAAGGCAAAACACGACATGGTCGTTTCCATTTCAATTTGTTGAAAATACATCATATAACTTAATCCAAAACATGATGATATTTTCCTTGAAAATTTAGTATCTCATACAATCCACATAAATCCAAAAATGGATTGTGTAAGATTCTTGCAAGTTTCTTCCAAAAGCATCTGTCAAAATCCATGTCTGAATAGTGAGATACATGGACAATAACATTACCTTCCAAGCCATCCTTGGCAGGAAATGCCATCTTGATGTGCATTGGAGGTGTGCTATCTCCCATGTGGCTCACAACTCGTAGGACCGAAGGCTCTCTAACTCTGGATCTGGCTGAAAGTAGAAATGCATTTTGCTGTCGTCCATCCTCCTGAAGTGACGGAGATCCACTCAACAGGCACACCTAGAATGCAGTGTTTTGCTATGTATGCTCTATTAGCTTTTAGCATTAAGACGGAACCTACCGGTAGAGATATCTCCACCGGCCCTTGGAATTCTCCGGGCATGCTATCCGAAGATCGAGATCCAAACATGATGTTACAGCTTGTTTGACAAAAGACATTGTGCAGAAAGGTCTGACGAAGTCGTGATGATCTATGTGTGGGAGTATGCAGTCGCCCTCCCTGTATATGTTAATGATGCAGCTGTTGGGTATGCAATCTGCAGGCAATACCCTCCATGTCACCATTCTTTTTACCATCCTCTTGATACTTCTTGGCATCGAATCCACCTCACTTTGACGGAGTATCCCTGGTGGATTTCCCTTCCTGTCCTCGGCGATGTTGTAGCAACACCCAAACTGGATTGTAACTCTTCCTTTTCCTTTCATCCATCTTTGAGGTTCTAAATAGGTCTTCTCTCTCAAACGACCAGCTCGGCCCATCTTCTGAAGTTTGATGATGCAGTCCACAATTTGCTGCTGCTCATAGTTTGAGAACAAATCTGTGTACAGCTCAAGGCCTTCCAAGATGTTGATCCTCTTGCCTCAGATTCTTTTGAAATATTCAAAAGTTTTCTTTTCAACCTTCTGCAATCGCTCCAGCTCGTATTCTGGGATTATCTGCAATCGGCGAGGTCTAGTAACGTACTGTGGGATGTATGGTTCAACCCCTGCACGTTCTCATGCATGTATCAGCTCCTTGGGGATAGTCTCTGTTAGGACTTCCCCGGGGTTTCTTTCGCAACAAGACTCTTCCAAACTGGTGCATCTGTTTGGCTTCCTCGCACTGATTCTGTTTCTGCTTTCCACGGGATTTCTTTCATCTTTTCTGTTGTTCTTGGAGTTGATATCCTCTTTTCTGATTCATGATGGACCGATTTCTATGAAGTATATGTACTGACGGTAGCAACTGTCTCTTCATGTTGATCTGCTACTAGCTTGCTCAGCATCTTGTGAATGTGGCGGTTCTTGTTTCTTTGTTGGTTAGGAGTGAGAGTAGCTCTCATTACCTCTTGAACTTCTGCGGGCATGGTGCTGACAAGCCTGCCCTCTGCTGTAGCAACCATGGACTTAACTTTCTTGTCTTCTCACGTTGCATAAGCGGTGTTTGCTTTTCTTTTCTTGCTGGTGGATTGCTGACTTGGGTCACCCAATTTCATTACTGTCTAGCTGTGGAACTCTTCCCAGTCAATCAGAGTCCAATCAGTTTCTTTGTACTATAGCCCGACCGGTGTGAAATCAGAGTCGATCTCAATCACAGCCCCATCCTTCATCCAATTTTCGTCGAGTGCTAGACTCACGCCATTCTTAAAGTTCAGAACCAACTGCCCGTTCGACATTTCCCTGTGAACAACAAGGAAAGGATCAGGGGCTGTACTAAGAATAAGAACAATAAAAAAAAGATCAATTATTAATGGAAAATTCTTATTCATTTCATTAAATTTTTAATAAGAGTAAGAAAAGATGAGGAAAGATCAGGAATGAACTTGACTTGGAAGGAAGGATAAAAATTTTATTACTATGATTTCACATATTTTCTTTTTAGCACACATTTCTTTTTGTTAATGATTTTTATCATCCATTTTTTTATATTTTGGCTTCGGATCCAGTTACAAATGATTACTCTACCTGTACTTCTAGGAATAAGACTTCATTTTTAAAGTTCATCCTACGAAACATCAGGTTGTATAATACTTCTTCAAATATCGTCCATGGATTGGAAGCATAAGTCGTTCTCCACGGCAATTCACAAGTTGGTAAGAACCTCCAGAGTAGACTGTCTCTACCAAGAACGGCCCCTCCCATGTTGGCTCAAATTTACGTCTTATCTTGTGGTGTGCATGAATAGGTCTCTTGAGAACTAAAACCAAGTCACCGACTTTAAATGTCCATGGGCGGACCAGTTTATCGTGGGCCTGGATCATTTTGGCTTGAACAACTCGAGAATCTGCTGTGCTGAAATTCATTTCCCATCCAAGCTTTCCAGTTCTTTTAGTCATACTTTGGCGTTCTCTTCTGTAGTGATCTTTTTTGCAACTGCAATTCTGAGAGATGAAAGTTAAACATCCAAGGACAAGACGGCCTCGGACCCGTACACTAGAGCGTAAGGTGTAGACTGAGTGGGAATTTTGAATGTCTTCCTGTATTCCAATAAACCTTCTAACAGCTTCTCGTGCCAATTTCTTTTGTTTTCGTCCAAAGTTTTCTTTAAGATTTGGACGAGAGTTTTATTAAAATCCTCGGTCAAGCTGTTTGCTCTTGGGTAGTAGATCGTCGAATAACACTAATCAATCCCATGCCTTCTGACAAAACTGTTTATCTTTGTGCTTTCGAATGCGGACCTACTATCTAAGATAATTCTGTGCGGTTTCCCGGAACGGTAGACAATTTGATTCCTAAAGAATTGCAGCATGTGATGTGCTTTCACTTCTCTGAGCGGAATAGCTTCTGCCCATTTGGAAAAGTAATATGGGGCTGCAAGAATAAAGCGATGTCCTCTTGAAGAAGGCTGTTCTATCGGACCCACGATACCTGTGCCCTAACACTCAAACAGCCACGATGCGATTGTAGCACATTTAGAGGTTGATGTAGAACCACTCCATGCACTTGGCACTGGTGACAACTCTTGGGGCAACTTGCAAGCAATCGGTCATCATTGAGGGCCAGTAGTACCCTAGTATTTTAATCTTCATTTTCATTTTCGGACCCTACTGATGAGCGCCAGAAAGTCCTGAATGCACTTCTTTAACAATTTCACGAGCCTTAGACTCGCTCAGGCACCTAGGCCACATCTGGTCGAAAGATCTTCTGTGTAACATATTATTTATTAATGTGTATGACAGAGTTCTTTTCTTGATCTAATGGGCTAATGACTTATTGTCCGATATGTTTCCTATTTGTAGGTAGTCTATTAATGGTTGACGCCAATCTTCTGTTGTTTCAGCCACTATTGCAACTGTTTCTTCTTTTTTTTTCTGATTTTGGTATTACATCCATGTGAAGTTATGAGAGGACCCATCGTCCCTGAACCGACATTTCAACTGATTCACCCTGTAAGCAAGCAAATTCTTTTGTAAAGCGGGCTAGCGCAGCTGCAAGAGCATTTTCTCTTCTGGGAATTTTGTAGATCGTTACATTCAGAATCTGCTTTAACAATTTCATCGCATATTGAAACTATTGCTCGAGTCTTGGTTTCAGAATTCTGTATTGTCCTGCAACCTGTTGAATGATCAACTGAGAATCTTTGTATATGTTGATGTATGTTATCCCCATCTGAATGGTTAACTCCAGTCCGGTTATAAGGGCTTCATATTCTGCTTCATTGTTTGTACACGGTTCTGTTAAATGGTAGGAATACCTTAACATCCCCCGCTCCGGTGTTATAAAGATTAGTCCGATTCCTCCCTTACCGGGAACTATCTTTGCAATTCTTTGTCTTTCTGTGCTGAAGATGCTCTGTCAAAGTTCAATTTCCAACGCTGATCATCGAGGTCTTCTAAGCTCATTATCTGCTTGTCGAGCAAGTCGTTGTTGAGAGGCGATTCTGCCGGTAAAGGGTGAGTTGCGAGAAAGTTTGCTAGGAATTGTCCCTTTACGGTACGAAGAGGAATGAACGTTATATCGAATTACAATAGTATGATCAACCACTTGGCAAGTCTGCCGGAAAGCATTGGTCGGGTCATCAAATATTGCAATGGATTAAACTTTGAGATAAGGTTGACCTTGTGAGAGAGCATGTAATGCCTGAGCTTTTGAACGGCGAAGATCAGGGCCAAACAATGCTTCTCAATCGGGGGATACTTTACCTCCATAGGCATTAGACAACGACTTAAGTAATATAGAGCATTTTCTTTCCCCTCGTCATTGACCTGGGCTCCAAGGAAGTCGTCTAGCGCCACGGTATAAAGTATCAACGGTCTACCCAAGACTGGGGCTGCTAAGAAAGGAGGTGTCATTAAATTCTTCTTAATGTCCTCGAAGGCCCGCTGGCATTTCTCTTCCCAAATGAATTTGGCGTCCTTTTTAATTAATGCTGAGAAGGGCTGACACCTACGTAACAAATTCGAGATAAAGCGTCGAAGATATGCCAATTTCCCTTGAAAGGATCGTAATTGTTTCAAAGTTTTGGGAGGTAGCATTTCTAAGATAGCTTTAATCTTCTGTGGATCAATTTCAATTCCACGATGTCGGACAACAAATCCTAAGAATTTCCTAGAGGTGACGCCGAAGGCGCATTTTAGGGGATTCATCTTAAGGTTAAATAGTCTTAATCGCTCGAAAACAATTCTCAAATCATACAAGTGATCTTCCTTTAGTTTGCTTTTGATGACCACATCATCCACGTAGCACTCGACTTGGTTGTGAATGAGATCATAAAAAATCCTCGTCATTGCTCTTTGGTAAGTTGCTCCTGCATTCTTCAATCCGAAGGGCATTACTGTATAGTAGTATATTCCGATTGGCGTTTGAAGGTCGTGAGCTTTTCATCTTTGGGTGCCATCTTTATCTGATTGTATCCTGATGATCCATCCATGAAAGAGAAGACTTCGTGTGTCGAAGCGATGTCGATCATCAATTCTGGAATTGGTAGCGGGAACTCGTCCTTCGGGCATGCTTTATTCAAATCTCTGAAATCCACGCAGATTCTGATCTGACCATTCTTCTTTCTGACTGGTACCACATTGGCTAACCAAGTTGGATATTGCTCTTCACGGACAAATTTAGCGTCTATTACCTTATTAACTTCAGCTATTACTTGTTGTTCAATCTCTAGAAGCATTCTTCTGGGAGCTTATCTGACTAGAACTGCAGTGTGATCCACTCCTAGCTTGTGAACTGCAACTTCTGGAGCTAATCCTGGCATTTCGTTATAACTCTAAGAAAAATAATCCTTGAATTCCATTAATAGCTTGATCATTTCTTTGGAGTCTTCTTTATTGAGTAAGGAGCTAACAAAGGTCGGCCTAGGCTCTTCGCTAGTACCTAAGTTAACTTCCATTAACTCGTCTATTGTAGATTTAATTTTTTCTTCAAAGTCTGGCGGAGCATCTCCGATTGGTAGATCCTTCAGATCATCTAAAGCTTCTAAGCAGTCTTTATTAGGCTAGCAAGTGACAACCAAGCAAAATCCCGTATCATCAACTGATCCTACTGTGCCGAATCCAAGGCCATGCTTTGAATTGGGAGGTCGACTGACATTATTCCATAATTTTTCAAAGCTCTGTGATTGACCTTTTGACCACTATTTAGGTAAGACGGCATGTTGAATTAAATTCTGAACATAGGGAGAGTACCACTCAAAAGGTAATTCCATTAATTCAGATGAAGTAACATCTTCAAATTGTATATCATTTTCAATTTTGGAAGAAGAAGCATCACAGTAAAACTTGATCAGCTTAGCACCGCCACCGTGCACTTCTTTGACCACCATACCCTCGACCTTATTAGGATAGATTGGGGTTAGGGCCATGGTATATACATAGTGGTCAATCTTCTCGTACATTGATTTGTATTCTTCGTTCTTTTTATCTTCGAGAGAGATCTTGAATTGGGGTTTCTTTTGATTTATCTTCATTACTTCTTTCTTAGTTTCTTCTTCTTCGGAACTGTTCTCCCTATCAACATCGGTGAATGGTTTCTTTTGTTAAACTGTTCCACTGTTTCTTTCTCGACCTTGTCCCTGGCCTCGACCTCGGGTGCGAGTTCTGGAGAAACCTTCACCATCTCGCCGTAAAGGAGTGGTGAGTAACTGTTGAATAAGAATTTTAAGTTCTTCATCGTCTTGAACTCCTTTTGCTTCATTTGGTATGGTATTTATGGAGAAGATTGTCTTTTTTGGAGGCGCATAGTAAGCTGCATCTTCGTGAATTCTGATTTCATTAACAGAGAACGGTTGCAAATCACCTTTGATACACTGTTCTCCTCCTTCATAATACTTTATGCACTGGTGTAGAGACGACGGTACCATCCAGTTCTTATGGATCCACGGCCGACCCAATAGAGCGTTGAATGATGTCTCAGAATCAATTGTGTGGAATTTTGCGGTTGTCTTTGCCAAATCACCAGTTTTCATTAATAGTGTTATCGATCCAAGAGCTCTTTCTCCTTTCTGATTTAAGCCCCTTAAAAACATTTTGTTTGCTTCGAGATCGCGAGCATCAATTTCCAAATATGCTAACGTCCGAAGGTTCATGATGTTGATCGATGCTCCCAGATCAACTAGCACCCTGGAAAGCGTAAACTTTTCGATAGTGCCTGAAATGTACAATGGTTGGTTGTGATCAGCTATTCCAAGTAGCAGATCATTGTACGTGAAGGTAACACCTCGCTGTTCTTTTAACGAGCAAACCTCGTCTAAAGAATTACCGACCATTTGAGGTAAACAAATTTCTAGATCAATTAAGGCCTTGATCAGAGTTTCCCTCATCTCCTTTGACAGGATCAGAGCGTCGTAGATACTCAGTTTGGCTGGTAGCTTCCTAAGATGGGCTAGGACGGTATAATCCATTTTATTACTAGGTTCTTTAGTCTCTTCATGAATGGGTAGTTCTTCTACTAGGGTTGGCTCTTCCTAAGAAACCATGTGCTTTCCTCTATCCTTTGGACCCATTCTCGGTGGTGGAACTTTTCCGCTTCTTAGATTGACTTCTGTTATCTCTTCTACATCTGGTGCTGAAACTGCCGGTGTCTCCTCTTGAATTGGGCGACTGACTCTTCTGAAGTTGCTTTGATGTCTGATAGCTCTAATTCTATTGCAATTGGAGCTCCTCGGAATTCACAAATGGATTCATCACTTTTTGAGCTTTTATAGTCATCCTTGTGAACGTCTTCTCCTTCGTCGTGGTCATCAAGGTTTAGTATGATTTGAGAATCATTATTTGTATTCTAATTGATATTTGGATTAGGTTGGTTGTCGTTAGTTACATAATCATTAGAAACAACCAAAACGTAGCCAACACCAAAACTCTTATCATTATAAGATCCCGCCTGGGTGAGCAAATAATCATATAGAGTCAGAGGTCCGAGGGATTTCTCCCTCAAATTTGAAACAACCATCCTCGGATAAACAACCCTTAGTCTACCCTTCGAGCCTCGGTCTTCTCTTCTTTCACGATCTTCTCCTCCTTCTGGGATGGTTCTTCAATTAGAAGCGATAGTGCCGGCTCGACAGGTTTCAAACTTTGAGTTGAAGCGCACACCGAAGCGGTCTGGATGTGATCCAAAATTTTCTTCGAAGAATTTGTCCAGACAGTACTCCATCCATCGTTGGTCGCGTAAGGGTCTATCAGAACAATAGGATCCTTTGGAATAACATTAACGAAATCTCCTTTTTGGGGCTCATTCATGTATTCCTTCGGAATCGTTATGTTCCCTTTCCGAAGATTATCCTCGAGCCAATTCTTGAAGGTGAAGCAGTCTTCTATCTTGTGTCCGAGCATCCTATGGTAAGGACAGTAGTTCATATGATCTTTCTTGTCAAATTCTTATGGCCTCCTGGGCTCTGGTAGTTGATAGTCGGGCATCTTCATCAAACTGCGAAACATCTTAGCCACTGCTTCAGTCTTGAAGGGGTATTCCTTATTCAAAAGTTCCTTCAAGGCACGGGGTGGACGAGGCAGCGGTTGATCATGATGCCATGATTGATAGTTCGGTCGAGGCTGTTGATAGCCTGTTGAGGCTGTTGGTAAGTCCGTTGCGGTGGTTGATAACTTGGCTGTGGCTGCTCTGCCTGTATCTTCACTGGCTGCTTACCTTTATCCACTGCTGCGACAATCCCAGATTTCTTTTTAAAGGCTTTTAAGGGATTTTATTTATCAGTCTTGTCGAGAAAACTCAGTTTTTTTGCCTCCTCCTGCAAGCTCCCGGCCTTGCTAAGCAACTTCTCAAAAGTCTTAATTGTGAATCCCTTGAGGAGAAGTGCTATCGGGCCATGGATACTCTTCAGTAGGATACCCACTGCATGGTGTTCCTGAAGCTGTGGTTCACACTTCATACTTAAGTTCCTCCACCAAAGTATGTAATCCACTAAAGTTTCGTTCGGTTTCTATTGCTCCAACACTGGATCACCAATAGTGATGTGGTGTCGAGCCCCAGCAAACCTCTTAACGAAGAGGTTCTCCAATTCTGAAAAGTTCTTGATTGAACCATTCGACAATCCTACGTACCAATCAAAGGTAATCCCTTATAAACTGCTTACGAACTGAAGAAAGAGCAAAGCCTTGCTCCCACCAGCATTGCAGCAACTAGCACGAAAATGTGCGAAATGCTACCGGGGGTTTCCTGTACCGTCAAAAGTCTTAAATAGAGGTGGTACGAAGCCTTTTGGGTATTGGACTGCATCAAACTCTTCGAGGTAAGGTCTACCCATCTAAATAGATGCTCAACTCTTAGACTGGGCAAAGGCTTCTCGCACCTGCTGTTCCAAAATATTCTTAATATCCTTTTCAGGAATCATGCTCTGTGCAGAATCCTTCTTTGGTTGTTCATCTCTGTTGATGGATGTAATTTCTTTTCCTCCATCGACAATGTGAATGATCTCTAGGGGTGTTTCCTTTTGAGGTTGAAGCTGACTCTGGAGAGTGGCTAAGGCAGCCGCCATCTCCTCCATCCTCTTTGTCATCTGAGAAACCGTCCATAACCTTCCCCAAAATGTTTCTGGCTGTGTATGGCACCTAGGCATCGTTTCCTGATCGTTATTGGCACCCAAGGGCTGGTTCTGGGGCCTAGGTGCCACCAGATTTAGAGCTTCATCGTTTTGCTCCGTTTGGCTTCATTTCAACTCTATTTTGCTCTGTTTCAGTTGTGTTGTGTTCCTAACATCTTCACCTAGAAGATAAACATAGAAACAACCTTTCTTCAAAATGTAAATTCATTCGAAAACATATGAGAAATATAAAAGAGATTAAGCATAGAAAGACATATTGATATATGTTAGGATAGAATTTTCTTTTTTGCTCATTTTGGCTCCAAATTGCATAGTTTTTGGCTTATTCTCTCTAAAATCATATTTTTTTCTAAAATCATATTTTTTTATACTTGAAGACAAAAATATGCATAATACCTTCCTTTAAAGTGTATATTATTAAAAATGTGCATAAAGTGAGCATAAAATCTACACTAAAAAATAAGTAATTTTTAGGTGGATCAATAGAACCTAACGTTTCATGTTCAATGTGAGTAGAAACTAAGGTTAAGGATTGTTTTAAGTCCAATTTAGGAAGGACCTAAAATTGATATGGATTGAACTGAAAGTTTTAAAATGGTTCTAAGTCCAATGTAAGTAGGGCTTAAAGTTGATTTAGGTAAAATGTAAGTAGTATCTAAAATTGGTTTAGGTTCAATTTGAATTGAACATAAGGTTTGAAATTATTCTAACTCCAGTCTAAGTAAGACTTAAAGTTGATTTAGATCCAATGTATGTAGAATATAAAATTGGTTTAGGTTCAATAAGAATTAAAACTAAGGTTTGAAACTATTCTAAGTCTAATGTAAGTAGGACATAAAGTTTATTTAGATTTTAAAGTTTTGGTTTGACTTAGGTTTAAGTTAGGTTGAACCTAAGAGTTTGCTTTGAAGTAGGTTAAAGTTAGGTTGAACCTGGAAGTTTCATTTGACTTAGGTTCAAGTTAGGTTGAACCTAAAAGTTCAATTTGACATAGGTTCAAGTTAAACCAAAAATTATGTTAAGTTAGGTTCAATGTAGGGTGAATATGAAGTTTTGTTCAGAGGTATGTTTAGGTTCAATTAGGGTTGAACCTGGAGTTTGGTTGAGTTAGGTTCAATGTAGGTTGAACCTAGAGGTTTGGTTATGTTCAATTTGGATTGAAACTGAAGTTTGGTTAACTTTGGTTCAAGATAGATTGAACCTAAATTTGGGTTTGATTTAGGTTCAAGATAAGTTAAACCTAAGGTTTGAGTTCACTTGGGTTCAAGTGAGGTTGAACCCAAGTATAGGTTTGACTTAGGTTCATTGTAGGTTGAACCTAAAGTTTTAGTTAACTTGGGATCAGGTTAGGTTGAACCTAAGTTTAGATTTTACTTAATATCAATGTAGGTTGAACCTAAGGTTCGAGTTAACTTGGGTTTAAGTTATGTTGAACCTAAGTTTAGGTTCGACTTAAGTTCAATGTAGGTTTAATCTATGGTTTAAGTTAACTTGGGTTTAAGTTAGGTTGAACCTATGTATAGGTTTGACTTAAGTTTAGTGCCACTTAGACCTAATGTAAGTAAGGCCTAAGGTTTAAATAAGTATAATTTAGGTTGACTTAATTAAGGTTTAAGGTTAATTAAGCCTAATGTAAGTAAGGCTGAAGGGTTAATTAAGTCTAATTGGGATTAGACTTAATTATGGTTAAGAGTTAATTAAAACTAATTTAGGTAAGGTTTAATTGAAATAATTGAATTAATTAGACCTAATTAGTTCTAGTTTAATTAGGGTTTAAGTTTACTTAAGCCTAATTTAAGTAAGGCTTATGGGTTAATTAAGTCCAATTAGGGTTAGACTTAATTCAGATTTAAGTTTGCTTTAGCATATTGTAGCTAAGGCTTAAGGGTTAATTATGGCTAATTAAGGTTAGACTTAACTAGGATTTAGGTTTACTTAAACATAATTTAGTTAAGGTTTAAGGATTAATTAAATCTAATGAGGGTTAGTCATAATTAAATTTTGATTTGTATTAAACCTAATGTAGTTAAGGTTTAATATGATTAATTAGACGTAATGAGGGGTTGGACCTACTTAGTGTTTGTTTTGTCTTATACCTAATTATATTAAGGTTTAAGGTGATTAATTAGGTCTAATGAGGGGTTACACCTAATTAAGGTTTTTTATTTAAGATTAATGTGATTAAAGCTTAATAGGGTTTAATCTGGTCTAATTGATGTCTAAGACCAAATTAGGGTTTATGATGCTAAACTAAATGTGATTAAGGCTTAGTAGGGTTTGATCAAGTCTAATTGATGTCTTAGACCTAATTAGGGTTTATAGTGTTAAACCTAATGTGATTAAGGCTTAACAGGGTTAAATCAAGTCTAATTGATGTCTTACACCTAAATCAGGGTTTATGGTGTTAAACCTGTAGTGATTAAAGCTTAAAAACATTTAATCAAGTCTAATTGATGTCTTAGACCAAATTAGGGTCTATGGTGTTAAACCTGATGTAATTAAGTTTTAATAGGGTTTAATCAGTTCTAATTGACGTCTAAGACCTAACTAAGGTTTAGATGAGGTTTAGGTTTGCATGAGTTAAACCTAAGTCATAGGTTTGGATTAGATCCATTTGGGTTTGAACCTAAATATTAATGATTTTAACTTAGTCCAATATAGAGTTAACTATGAATGATGATTTAAGGCAACACTTAAACCTAAGCGATTTTAGGGTTTTAAACTTAGGTTTAAAACTTATAATTTTAATCCAAAGATCAAAGATGTCATTTCAAAATTTCTAAGAGCTAAAATTAGTCATTTTAAAGTTTAATTTTTTTCACCCTAAACTTCCTAACCAATTTTGAATTTGATTTTCCACTTTCTGATTTTTTTATAATTATTTTTTAAAATAATTACAAAGTATCATGGAAAATAAATGAACTTGATCTAGAGACTTTCTCAACCCTTAGAAAAATTCCAGAATGTTCCTAAGGATCAAAGGATAATTATGTGAAAATTTCATATTTTTTAGTTTTATAATTAATTTTTAATAATTAAATAACTTTTTAGAGTAATTAAATAATTAAAAATTAAATATAAATCATTAGTTTAAGATTTTGATTTCATAATTTTCTTCTCATCTCATGTAATTCAGAGATGTTTTTGTTATATTTTTCTATTTTTTCTAGGTCAAGATTTGAATTTTTAAAGATTTTTAGCATTTTGTGTATTTAAATAAATAGAAAATCCTTAATTTCCTATTTATACGTGAGGTGGCTGACTCATACTTCGGACGTGTCAAAACACCACATAGCATTGTTTGATTTGTTGGGGGTGTCCACGCGGATGTTGAGTTGGCTCGCGATTCTGTTTGTTTCGTATGGACAGAATCGTGGTCTTGCTCAATCAGGGCCATCCATTTTCGGTACACAAAGATGAAAGGTATCAGTTCATCGTCCCAAAGGGAGATGAACCTAGAACCGATCATGGTTTTAGATTAGATCTCCCTCTGATCGTGCATTAAACTCAAACATTTTTGTTTCTAGAGCATCATCTTGACATGGCAAAAACATCTATAGGGATCTATGGATGCTTTGAATTCATCTCTTTCGCAATGTCTGAAACAGAGTCTATTTTAGTTTTAACTGAACATACCAAGGCTTGATTAAGTGAAGCTTCAATCAAGGTTGTTTGGAATGATCGTTTTGTTCTTGTGCAGCTTCTATTATGCTCAATTTGGAGTGAAATTGAGTCCATATATGAATTCACCAAAATGGGCTCACGACATGGTGTGGAAATGGGTTAGAGCTTGCAAGCAGACTCAATTTTGATTAGGAACTTCTTCGTACACCCAATTTTGATCATGAAAATAGATGCAAGGATGAAAGATGTGTCGGTCCAAACCATCTAATGCACCAAAAATATATTTAATTTTTCTTATACATTTGGTACTCTTTTTTTCTGTTATATTGCACTTTAATGGAAGATATTTTCATGTTTTGCTGCACGTATGGTGATTTTAGGCAAATGGAGCAAAATGAAGCGAAAATGAACGAATTTGGAGGGAAAAAGGCAAAAAATAGGAATTTGAAGTTTTGGCGCTGATGGCGAGTTTTCTAGAGAGATTAGAATCAAATCACGCAATAGAGCGCTGATGGCACCCTATCCAGCGCCGACGGCGCCTAATGTCGGTGGAGACAAAATCCAATATATTTGGACGACTTTTGAAGGGATTATTGAGGCAACTCTTAAGAAATTCGTTCCTAGATTATTTTAACTTATTTTGGGTGCCATAATTGGTGGAGTGTGTTAAGTTAGAGAGTGTTTAAACTGTGAGTGTGTAAAGAGGAAGTCTTTAGAGAGAGTTTAGAGTCTATGTTTTTGTGTTAAGTATTGTTTAGTGAGGGATTCTTCTCTAAAGATTTGTAGGATGAGAGGAAAAGTGAGAGGTTGTTTCTTCCCCATTATTCAGAGGAATGTCAAAGGATTTGCTTGGCGAAGAAATTAAGATAAGTTGTATTTACTTTTAATAATTTGTATGACTTTGCTTTTATACATAAAATATTTCTTTTGTATTTTCTTCCTCATGAATTCCGAGTAGATTTCTTTTTCTTTCCCCTTGTAATGATAAATGGTGAAGTGATGGTTTAGATTGGATGAGCCATTTGAAATATAATAAATTGTGATGATTTTTCACTTGGTTCTTCATTTACTTTTTGATCTGGCTAATTGAATTATTATAATATGTTGTGGAACATATGATCCGAAAGGACTATGCTTTCTCCAACAAAAGTGGAGATTGCATTCAATGTCCATGAATGAGTGATGAAGTTTAGGGGGTTAGGTCCAAATAAATAGGTAAGCATTGTTTATTGGGTGTGGAATTGGAGATTTTAGGGTGATAGACTAAAATCTCCAATTTGGTCATAGAGTTTGGAAACTAAAGCGAGTTAGCCTTCAAGCGAAGGGAATTAGTAGCTTTGGAGTGAAATCCAGTATCATCCCAGCCTAACCATGGATTTAGGGAATAAATCTAGGATTAGCCAATGTTCTTCATAGCACTTGGAGGAGGGTATGAATAGGTATGCTCCTATTTAGCATAATACAACAATTATACTAATTTGTATCATTCACTCACCATAACATGATTATAAAGGAGAGGACACTTTCTCTTAATTTGAACCTCACATTACAAAACATAGTGTAGTAATAGTTAACTTTGATATGAAGTTTAGAAAGTACTTTAGTAAATTTAAATTCTTTAGCATACTTTACCATCTTAAAATTTACTTTTGGTGCTTTGTAAATTTGAATATTGGATTTATGTGCTACGCTTTAAGGTTTGCTTCCTCCCTCTGAGGTTAATAATCAGGACTCTGCTAGATCTCTGTATTACTTAAGCGATACGTTTACTTGTGTATAGACTGGCTGCTTTATTATTAAAAAGATTATACTTTATAACTAAAATAAAAATACCTTTGAATATTATCTAAAGTCAGCAAACGTCGGTCAAGTTTTTGGCATCGTTACTGATGCACCAAAAATATATAGTATTTTTATGCACATTTTTATAACTATTTTTATTATATTACACTTTAATTGAAGGTGTTTCTATGTTTTTCTTTCAAGTATGAGTAAAATGACCGATTATGATGAAATGGAGCAAAAGAGTATCAAATTTGGAGCAAAATAGGAAATGTGAAAATTTGACCTGTAGTGGCTAAGCGTCGCATGGTTGGAGCATAGGCCCAACATTTTAAAAGTATGAATTAAATTAAATTTGGCACCATTTTTAAGGGATGTTTAAAGAAACTTTTGGTGGTAACATCCTTAACTTACTTTGGGCAGCCGATTTGAATGAAGAGATGCAATCTTTTGGTGGATACATTGAATCTGGACATGATTTGAAGAGACACCAAAGCACATTTTGGAGAATTATTAAAATGAAGACATGGAATCAGTTTAGAGTCTTCTCTTTTAGTCTTCTTGGAGTCTTCTTCTTCCTATTTAGAGTACATTAGTTAAGTCTTTTTAGTTTAAGAGAGTTTTTAAGGAGAAAGGGGTTTGTGTGAAGCATTCTTATCACCAATTTTCTTTCATCCATTTATCTAGTTTGTATTGGAGTCTAAAGTCAGAGTTGGAGTCAACAAAGTTGGACGCCAACCTCTCTGGAGTATTTTAGTGCAAAAGGAAATTTCAAAGGAACTTCGAGAGACTTGTGGAGAGGAATTTCAGATAAGTGTTTATCTTTGTTTATACATTTGGTTTTTAAGTATAACTTGTTGTGTTTTCACTATAATTTTTACTTTCAAATCAAGTTGTGTTTCTGTTTTCTCCATGAGTTTTGAGTAGTTTTCTTTAGTTTTTCCTTTTAAATCAAGTTTTGTGAAGTATTTAAGTTTAATGTTGGAAGAATTTGTGATGATTTATTTCCTTGCATTTAATTTACTTCTTGATTTTTCCAATTAAGATGTTAAAATTTTTTTTGAGATTATATAAGATCCAATAAGGTATTGTCTCAATCAACAATTGGAAAGAATCACATGCAATTATATGGATGAGAATTGTACTCCATATAATTGAATACAAAAAAATAAGGAGATATATTTTTAATGGTTAGTAAAATTAGAGGACTTTAGAGTGACGAGCTAAAACCCCCTAATTTGGTTCGAGGTGAAAATTTTTGTTATGACATGTTAGCCCACAGGTAGAGGGAATAGAGGGAACTCTAAAGTGAGAGCTGGTATCTTCCCTGCCTAACTCATCTACAAAATTTCAAAGCTTCAAACTAACCTATTTTCTTTATAGAACTAAGTAAGGGTAAAGAATATAATTGCTCCTATTTGGCACAACACATTTAGATACTTCCATAGTGAAATTTCATAATTATTACTGATTCATTAAAAGAGAAAAAAGATATTTTATTCTCATTGCTTTCATATCATTTAGTAGTCTTGCTAATTTTAATTGCTTGCTTTACTTTTTATTAAATAGAAATTATCAAAGACAACTTTCAAATTATCTTTTTTAAAACATACTTTACAAAATCAAATTAAAAAGTAAAAACTTAATTTTCTTATTTCTTCATATTTTTGGACATTTCTCTATAGGTTTGATATCTTAGGGCTTAATCAGAAAGTCCTTTATTACTTGATAAATGATATGTATACTTGCATATATACCCAAGTTATAAAACAATTAAAATATATTTCTTATTTGCTTCAGAATCAAGTTTTTAGCGTCGTTGCAAAGGAAGAGTAATATCATTTGAAAAAAATATAAAGTGAAAAATTTAAGGGTAAATATTCGTGAATCAAGCTTTTAGCGCTGTTGCCGGGAAGATTAATTAAAATTTCTTATAAAAAATTAAGAAAAATTTAAATTTTTTACTTTTCCTTGCTTTTGTTAGTGCATTTTATTTTATCTTATTTTCTTTTTGTATGTGTAGTTCAGGTTCTGAAGGACTTGTGCCTTACAAATCTGAATTAGAGAGAACAATCAGAAAAATAAAAAAAATAAAAATACTGAAAAAGATAAAAATATTAAAGAAATGGTGAATCAAGAAAATAAAAATGTTAACATCAAAAAAGAATTCAGACCTTTAAGAGATTATCCTAACCCTATGGTGGACTAACTTCATGGTGTTATTCAACACTCTATTGTAGTTGCTAATTCATTTAAACTTCAATCTGCTATTATTCAAATGGTATCTAATAATCAGTTTGAGGGAGCACCAACTTAAGATCCTAATTTACATCTTGCCAATTTTCTAGAATTGTGTGCTACTTTTAATTATGATGGTGTTTCTGATGATGCTATTAGACTTAGACCTTCTCCTTTTTCAGTGAGGGATAAGGCTAAGATATGGTTAAATTCATTAGCACCAGGATGTATCGGAGCTTGGAGTGATTTAGCACAAAAATTCCTTGCTAAATATTTTCCACTATCAAAGACTGCGAAGCTTATAAATGATATTACATTTTTTTATCAGTTTGAAGGTGAATCTATATATGAAGCATGGGAATGATTTAAAGATTTCCTAAGAAAGTCTCTACATCATTCGATGGCAGATTGATTAATAATTCAGAATTAATAAAATGGATTAGTTAGATCTCTTAGATCAATTATCGATGCCGTTAATGGTAGTTCGTTGATGTCTAAACAGTTTGTTGATGCTTATCTTTTAGTTGAAGAAATGGCTACTAATAATT
The DNA here is from genome assembly GCA_022702705.1 of Papilionanthe hookeriana x Papilionanthe teres. NCBI lineage: Eukaryota > Viridiplantae > Streptophyta > Magnoliopsida > Asparagales > Orchidaceae > Papilionanthe > Papilionanthe hookeriana x Papilionanthe teres. The sequence goes on along the minus strand of CM040428.1, from coordinate 132,747,101 downwards.
TTCAATGTTCTTCTGAAAGGTTAAATCATAAAAAGTAACCAATATTAATGATAATGATGCTTTTGCATTGCTAGCAAATCAAGTTGCTGCAATTTCAGGAAAGATAGACCAATTTGGAATGAATTTTTTGTAGCCAATTTCCATGATTGAAAAAAATTCATTAGGCCAATTAATTGATTCTCAAATTTCACCAAAATCTTTTAATGGCATAAGTAAGCCTAATAACCCATATTTAAATTATTATAAATCAGATTGGAATAACCATCCAAACTTTAACTGGAATAACAATAGTCAGAGTGGTAGTAATCAATAATGGGGGAACAACCAAGTAAACCCATTGGGGAACTGGAACAACCAAGGGAATAATAATTACAGACCAACCTATCCTCCAGGATTTAACAATACTTCATAATTTAAGGAGAAGAAGTTGTTTATTGAAGAAGTGGTGTTACAAATAGGAAATTAATTGCAAAGTTAAGGAGATGAAATAAAAAATATTGAGAATCAAATGGGATAAATTGCCAATTCATTAAGTAATAGATCCCAAGGAACGCTTCCTAGTAATACTGAAGTAAATCTAGGAGATAAGAATTAAGAGCAAGTAAAAGCATTTCAACTGAGAAGTGGAGGAGAGTTGGTAGGTAGAGTTCAAAAAGAAATTGAAGTAGAGAAAGAAGAGATTAAAAAAGCAATAGAGGACACTCCGAATGGTTTGGAAGGACCTATTTCTCCACCTAAGATTGATTTAGAAAAGGCCCCACCTCCATTTCCTCAGAGACTTCAACAACAAAATTTGGATAAGCAATTTTCAATGTTCTTGGAGATATTTAAGAAGCTAATAATCAACATTCCTTTTGCTGAAGCCTTAAAACAAATGCCAAGCTATGTGAAATTTATGAATGATATTCTCAACCAAAAAAGGAAGTTTGAAGATAATGAAACTGTTCTACTTAGTGAAGAGTGCAGTGCAATAATTCAGAAAAAGTTTCCTGAAAAGCTTAATGATTCTGGTAGTTTCATAATTCCATGTGCGATCAGAGACAAATTTTATGGAAAAGCTTTATGTGATTTTGGTGCAAGCATTAACTTTATTCCATTATCAATATTCAAAAGACTGAGATTAGAAGAAATAACCCCTACTACTGTAACTTTGCAATTAGCGGATTGTTCGATTACATATACTAAAGAAGTTACAAAGGATGTTTTGGTGAAAGTGGATCAATTTATCTTTCTTATTGATTAATTTCATGGTGTTAGATATGAAGGAAGATAAAGAGATACCCATAATTTTAGGGAGATGTTTCCTAGCCATAGGCAGAGCAATGATAGATGTGCTACAAGGGGAATTAAAAATGAGAGTCAATGATCAAACTGTTATATTTAATATTTCAAAATCAATGAAATATACTGCAAGAGGTAAAGATGATGAATGCTATAGAATGGATGTTATTAGATATTTAAGTGAATGTCCTTTCAAATCATCTTATGAAGAAAAATCTAAAAGTGAAGAAATGAAATACGAGAAAGAAAAGGAATTACAACATTATAATGATTTTCATGATGAAGATTTAAATTGTGTTCATGAAAATTTCAAATTGTTGGACATGACTAAAAATGATGAATCTTTTGCTCCATCAATTGAAAACCTCATGAACTTGATTTAAAGTTGCTTCGTAACCATTTAAAGTATTCCTTTTTAGGTGATTCCTCAACTTTGCCATTTATTTTTTTTCTCTTAATTGACTGAGAAAGAAGAAGAGAGTTTGCTTAAAATTTTAAAGAAATATAAGAAAGCATTTGGATGGAAAATAGTTGATATTAAAGGAATCAGTTCTTCAATTTGTATTCATAGAATCTTTATGGAGGATAACTACAAACCTCGGGCTGATCCTCAAAGGAGATTAAACCCTATTATGAAAGAAGTTGTTAAAAAAGAAATTTTAAAGTGGTTGGATGCTGGAATTATCTACCCTATTTCAGATAGTGCATGAGTTAGTCCTATTCATTGTGTCCTTAAGAAAGGAGGAGTTACAGTGTCTGTAAATGAAAAGAATGTGATTATAAAAAAAGACAAGTTACAAGATGGAGAATATGTATTGGTTATAAAAAATTAAACCTTCCTACAAGGAAAGACATTTTTCTAGTTTCCTTTCTAGATCAGAGGTTGGAATTAGCTGTGCATAATTATTTTTATTTTCTGGATGGATATACTGGTTACCATCAAATACAAATTGCTCCTAAGGATAAAGAGAAAAAAAATGTTAACCAATCTTTATTGTACATTTGCTTTTAGAAGAATGCCCTTTCGGTTTATGTAATGCCCCTGCAAGATTTCAGAGATGTATGATGACAATTTTCTGTGATTTAATTAGAAAAGTAATCAAAGTTTTTATGGATGACTTTTCAGTGTTTTGAATTTCATTTCAATCATGTTTATAACATCTGTCTAAAGTTCTAAAATACTGTGAAGAAACTAATTTGGTTCTTAACTTAGAAAAAAGCCAATTTATGGTAGCAGGAGGAATAGTTTTAAGACATCGTATATCAGAAAATGGTATGGAGGTAGATCCTACAAAAATTGAAGTGATCTCTAATTTAACTTGCTGGATTCTACAGGCGATATATTAAAGACTTCTAATAAATTTCGAAAACTTTACGCCTTTTTCTGGAAAAAAGATGTAATATTTTATTTTGATGATGAATGCTTAAAAGCTTTTGAAACATTAAAAGAAAAATTTAATTACTGCACCTGTTATAGTGTCACCAAAGTGGGAAAAACCTTTTGAACTATTGTGTGATGCTAGTGATTATACTATTGTAGCTGTTTTAGGTCAAAAGTATGATAAAATTTTCAAAGCAATTTACTATGATAGTAGAACTCTTAATGAAGCTCAAATTAATTATACCACTACTGAGAAAGTTTTATTAGCTATAGTATTTTCTTTTGATATATTTAGATCATATTTAATTGGAACTAAATGTGTTTTGTATATAAATCATTCTGCTATTAAATATTTAATGAAAAAAAAATGCAAAACAAAGACTAATGAGATGGATTCTTCTGTTACAAGAATTTGATTTTGAGACAGTAGATAGAATGGGTGCTAATAATCAAATTGCTTGTCATTTGTCCAGGTTTGAAACTAAAAATCTCTCCGTGCTACTGAGGAAATTAATGAAAATTTTTCTGATGGAAAATTATTCACTTTTAATGAGTGGCGTGTTCCGTGGTATGCTGACATTGTAGACTTTATTGTTAGAAATTTTATACCCTATGGTTTGACATACCAGGAGCGGAAGAAATTTGTATCTGAAGCCAAGACTTAATATTTGGATGACTCATTTTTATATAGACAAGGAAATGATCTAATCATTCAAGGATGTGTGCCATTAGAAGAAACTTATGAAATTATTCAAAAAATCATAATACTAATTATGGGGGACTTTTTTGATTTGATCCCACTGCATATAAAATCATACAATCTGGATTTTATTGGCATACAATTTTTAAGAATGTTAATGCTTATATTAAATATTTGATCGATGTCAACGTGTAGGTAATATTTCTAGAAGAAATTAGATGCCCCTCAATTATATGTTAGAAGTAAAAGTATTTGATGTTTGGGGATTAGATTTCATGTGACCATTTATACCATCTCTTAGAAATATATACATTTTGATAGAAGTAGACTACGTATCAAAATGGATAGAAGTTGTTGCTTTACCTTAATGTAATGGTCATAGTATTACAAAGTTTTTAAGAAAGAATAAATTTTATATATTTGGAATACCAAGAGTAATCTCATAACTCATGGGGGAAGTCATTTTAGAAATGAGATTATGAAAAAGTTAACAAAGAAATATCATATTAATCATCGCATTGCTACTGCTTATCATCCGTAGATAACTGTTTTGGTTGAATTATCCAATCGTGAAATTAAAAGAATATTACAAAAGACTGTTAATTCAAACAAAAGGATGGGTATATTAAACTGGATTATGCTTTGTGGGCCTATAGGATTGCTTATAGAATTCCTATAAGACTGTTCCCATATAGGCTAATTTTTGGAAAAGCTTATCGTTTACCAGTTGAACTTGAGCATAAAGCATATTGAGCTATTAAATAGTTCAATTATAATTTGAAAGATGCTGAAAAAAAGAAATTATTACAATTAAATTAACTTGAAGAGGTAAGGAATGAATCTTATGAAAATGCTAAGATTTATAAAGAAAAGATGAAGTTGTGACATGATCGAAAGATTCTTACTAGAAATCTTGAGCCAGGGAGAAAAGATTTATTGTATTATGGTAAATTGAAAATATTTGCTGGAAAACTTAAGTTCAGGTGGATGGGCTCATTTATTGTGATGAAAGTTTATTCCTATGGAGCTGTGGATATTCAAGATCCTAAGACTGGAAAATTATTTAAAGTTAACGGTCATTGACTTAAACCTAATTTTTCAATTGATCAATTTAACCCTGATGAGAATCTAATGTTGGGTCACTCAGAATAAGCTCCGGGCATGTGAGGCTGAAGATGTTAAACCGAGCACTTTGTGGGAGACAACCCATAGTTATCAGAATGCTTTAATTTAAGTTTGATGTGTGTGCTTTGTTTGGTTTGTTTTTATAATTATGTAGTAGTAATTTGAAGTTTTTATGCTATAAAGGTGTTATTTGGACCATATTTGATGACTTAGAGTAGTTAGAATGAAGATTTAGTAGTAATTTGAATTTTATATGCTATAGAGGTGCTATGAGCCGCAGATTGGTGCTTAGGCACCGGAGTTACAAAAAACTTAAAAAAATGGTTTCTAGTAGCCTAAGTCGTGGGGAAGTAAATTTGGGAGTTATTCAGGAGTTTTAACACATCTAGGGTCAATTTTAAGCCTTCCAAAGACTATAAAATGTCCCTAATTAAAGAAATACTTGCCCAAGTCTTATTTTCATTCTTGAGTCTAAAGAAGAGTATTTTGAGTGCAAAATGTCTTCTTGGGAGAGTGAAGTTATGAAGGAGGGAGCTAACAAGCATAAGTTTATTAGTGAAAGTGCGCAAGAATTATTCAATGGATTCCTAGCAGTTAGTATTCAAGGAATTGCAGAAAGGATTGCAAAGATCGAAGTCGATGTGGAATCAATTGAAGAAAAGGAAAATGAAACTAACGCTCATTTAGCAAATATTGGATGACAATTCAAAATGCAATTCAGTCATACAAGTCATGTGGAAGAAACAAACAGAAAAATGTATCTAAAGAAAAATGGTTAGAAGAAGAAGATGTAAGAGTTTTTAATCATCGCCCGTTTTATCATATTTGCATTCCCAATGGCTCAAATGGAAATAATGGTGATTCTGGATATATTCCGCCTACTAGAGATTGAAATTAAATTAAGTGCAGTCTTGTGATTTTGTTTCTCGTGATTAATGTTTTGTGTTTGTGATTAATGTTTGTGTTTTTTTACACATTAATTTGATGTTTGTTACATCTTAATGATGTAAGTTTGTGTTTATGAAATGTGTTATGAACTTATGTATTGAGGTATTTTATTCAAAATGTTTGGATAGAAATTTTAGTTTGTACTAAGTGTAGTTTGTTATTAATGAAATATAAGTTTGTGTTTGTGTGAAATTTGTTTGGAATCGATGGAAAATTTAGTGTAATTTTGGAGTATTAGAAGATTTTAGGGGTAGAAGTAAGTATTAAAATTGTTTAAGGGAGATTAACTAAGTGATTTTGTGCCATTAAAATTAATTGTCAAAATTTGGGCACTGGCGGCTAAGCGCCAAACCGTCGACGCTTAAGTGCTAAATTTTGTAGCTATGCGCTGCATGCTCTGCGCATAGGTACTAGTTCGCGACAATTGGTATTTTGCAGTAAAAAAACTAAAATTTTGCCATTTTAACCCTATATCACTTCAAACCTCTCGGTTTCGCGAAATAGAAGACTAGGACATTACTTAGTTGGATCATTTAAGAGTCGATTTTCTGAAATTTTTTATATTTAAGTTCCTTGAGGTATGAACACTTCTCCTAAGTCAAAATTTTTTTATTTTCACCATTTATTTTGAGTACATTATTGAAAAATCTAAAAATCACTATTCATGGTGAAAATTTGAAGAAGAGTATGAGAAATTGCTTAGATTTAGTGGAAATTACCTTTGGAAATTAAATTAACATGTTCAGTTTGATATTAGAATTTACGATGAATTTTTTTAAAATTTTTAGAGATGGCTCCAAAGTCAAAGAGATCAAGAGAGAAGGTAAAATTTGATTCCAACAAATTTGTCAGTTCTAAAGCGAAGGATAGGAACATTGACGCACTTTCATCGCATAAGTTGATTCCAGAACAAGTTTTTAGTAAACCAGAGGGAGAGATTGATAAGATGATTGCTAGAAGAAATTGGAAAAGTTACTGTTGCTGCTCTGCTATTGCTGTTGTTTATGTTGTTAAAGAGTTTTATGTAAACTTGCCAACCACAGAAGAAAATAAGGTGATGGTTAGAGGATAACAAGTAGATTTTTTGCCTGCGGTAATTATTACTTTTTTTTTTCGATTGCCTCCTAAGATGTTTTGGGTTTATGTTAAATATCATCCTTTTGATGGAGAGTTAGATGAGATAATGTCTTTTCTCACTGATGGAAGAGATTTATGGAAGATAACAAAAAAAAGAAGAGTAAATTTTCAGGCCTCTAAGTTGAATGTCACCTCAAAGGCATGACATTACTTTATCTCATCAAAGTTGTTGCCTTCATGTAATGTTAGTGAAGTTACGAGCGAAAGAGCTATATGAAACCATTGTATTCAGAAGGGAAAGCCTTTAGACATTAGAATTATTATTTTCTATTATGTTTTGAACTGTATCAAAGCTGCTTCTACTGCAGTTATGAGATTTTCTTCTCTAACTCATTCACTTTGTTAGCGATATGGTGTTAAGTTTGAAACATGGGAAGAAGTCATTCAGCCACTTGAACCCATTACCAGTGTAAATGTAAACACTTACACTGTGCATTCAATGTTTGGCTGGAAAGGAGGATATGTTAAAGCTTCTAGTGCTTCTGCTTCTGCTTCCTCTACTTCTCGAGCTTCTACTTCACATGCATCATCTTTAAGAGATTCACAAACTGGTTTATTACAAAATATGGATGGTAAGATAGAAAATATTGAAAGGTATATTGTGATACATTATGAGTATGAGGAGAATTATCAATAATAGATGGACAGAGTGATTAGACGTGATCACAATGCTGAGATGCCCCCTCATCCTTTTTATATACCTTATGTGCCATCCAGTAATTGGAATGAATATGATGATGATGAGGATGATGAGTAGGATTTGTTTTTATGTGTTTTTAAGTTTGTGATGTTTGTATTTGTGTTGTATGATGTCTAGATTTTTATTTGCTATTGTATTTTACTATGAAATCTGATAATGTGTAGACTATAGTTGGACTAATTCTATTATGCACATTCAGATGTTTCTGTGATGAATTGATGTTTTATGATGTATGTTTGTGATATGTTCGTGGCAGTAAATGTTTTAAATGTGTATCTAGTGTTTAAGTTTTTAGTAGTGTATAATTTAATTCCAAAACTGTTAGGAAAATTTAGAACACTTAATTAAATTGCATGTTTGAGCTTTGAAAATCTGCTACCATATATTATCTAATGTTGTTGTGATTTTATTCATGTTAAAGTTGGTGTGTATTTGCTTTGAAAACCTCCATTACTGTAGAAGTCCTTTGAAATTTTTATTTTATAAAAAAAACTGAATTTAAAAACTGAATTTGATTTCTTTTTACTCCTTATTTTTAAACTGTTATACTTGTATATTTAGGATATGAAAATTTCTGGTAGCATGTTATTTTAGTTTTTAATTCTTACCCATGTATTACTTTTTATGCTTAAATGTTTAATCCTAACTAAAAATTTTAAGCTTTGAGGGAATTTTAAAAACAAATTTTCAAAAACTGAAAATTTATTTGTTCTCTAGAATACTTATAATGAAATTGATTTTTGATTGAAAACAATTATGTATATGACGTTATATTAGGGGAACAAAATTTTGAATATAGAAATAAGTAAGAGAATTTAGTTAAGAGTTATAGTAATGATGAAAAATTTAAAGTTAAAATTTTCTCAGTAAATAAATGATAAATATAGTTAAACTATCTTTAGTAAGAAAAGTTGTATTTTTGGAAAGATAGAAGATTTAACTTTTATTTTTCAAAACTTAAATTTCTTTTATTGAAAAATAATTTTCAACACTGTTATTATGAATTTTAAGTGAAAGAAATAAATCAGACCTTTATTTTAAATGGAATGGTGGAATTCAAAATCATTAAAGGCCTATCTAGATGTGGTAATCCTTGCCTTATAAAGAAAAAGAGAAAAATAAGAAGAAAAAAAATGAAAAGAAAAGAAAAGGGTGGATAAGCTTAAGGATTTAAAGGCCTAATAAAAAATTGGTTCCATACCTAAAGTTTAAAATATAAGTTTTGAGAAAATCTAAAGCTAATGATTATAATATAGTAAGTAAAAGTATTTTCTAATAAAAATTTTCAAATGAAGAAAATAAAATGTTTAATCCTTTATTTTAAAAAATCCACAAGTATATCTAATATAGATAGGAACTTATATTTTTCATGAACATTTACTTAAGAACTTTCTAAACAGTAGGTTGGTCTCATTTACTATAATTATTTCTAAATTGAACTCTTTTATTTCTAGAACAAAATTTTGAAATCTTCGTAAAGAAACTCATTTATATAATTTGCATGCTTGATTTTTATAAGATTTTAGTGTCACTTGAGGACAAGTAACATTTTAAGCTTGGGGAATTTTGATATAACTAAAATATATAGTATTTTTAAGCACATTTTTATACTTATTTTTAATGATATTGCACTTTAATGGAATGTATTTTTGTGTTTTTCTTACAGGTATGGTTAAAATGACTGATTATGATGAAAAACAACAAAAGAGGCTCAAATTTGGAGCAAAAGAGGGTTATGTGAAAATTTGACCTGTGGTGGCTAAGCATCGCATGGTTGGCACATTTGAAGCAAATTTTGGTGTTAACATCCTTAACTTACTTTGGGCAGTAGATTTGAATGAACAGATGCAATCTTTGGTGGATACACTGAATTTGAACATGATTTGAAGAGGCACCAAAACACCATTTGGAGAATTATTAAAATGAAGACATGGAGTTAGTTTCGAGTCTTGTTTTCATTCTTCTTGGAGTCTTCTTCTTACTATTTAGAGTCAATTAGTTAAGTCATTTTAGTTTAAGAGAGTTTTTAAGGAGAAAGGGGTTGGTGTGAAGCCTTCTTCTCACCAATTTTCTTTCATCCATTTATCTAGTTTGTATTAGAGTCTAAAGTCAAAGTTGGAGTCATCAGTGTTGGGCGCCAGCCTTTGCGGAGTATTTTAGTGGAAAGCAAAATTTCAGAGGAACTTTCAGACTCTTGTGGAGAGGAATTTCAGATATGTTTTTTATCTTTGTTTGTACATTTAGTTTTTAAGTAAAACTTGTTGTGTTTTCACTATGATTTCTACTTTCAAATTAATTTATGTTTGTGTTTTCTCCATGAGTTCTGAGTAGTTTTCTTTATCTTTTTCCTTTTAAATGATGAAGCAATTAAATTATGGAAGGAAGTTGTGTGAAGTTATAAGTTTAATGTTGGAAGACGTTGTGATGATTTATTTCCTTGAACTTAATTTTCTTCTTGATTTGGCCAATTGAGTGAGATTATGTAAGATCCAATGCGGTATTTTCTCAATCAATAATTGTAACGAATCTTATGCAATTGTATGGATGAGAATTGTAGTCCATATAATTGAATTTAAATAAATAAGGAGGTATGTTTTTAATGGGGAGTAAAATTAGAGGACTTTACAGTGACAAAGTAAAGCCCCCTAATTTGGTTTGAGGTGAAAAACTTCATTATGAGATGTCAGCCCCCAGGTGGAGGGAATAGAGGAAACTCTAGAGTGAGAGCTGGTATCTTCCCTACCTAACCCATCAAAAAAATTTCAAAGCTTCAAATTGATCAGTTGTCTTTATAGAACCAAGTAAGGGTAAAGAACAAAAATGCTCCTATATGGCAGAACACATTTAGATACTTCCACAATGAAATTCCATAATTATCACTGATTCATTAGAAGAGGAAAAAGATATTTTATTCTCATTTCTTTCATATCATTTAGTAGTCTTTTTAATTTTAATAGCTTGCTTTACTTTTTCTTTAATAGAAAATATAAAAAAAAGTTCAAATTATCTATTTTAAAACATACTTTACAAAATCAATTTAAAATGTTAAAAAGTTAACTTTCTTATTTCTTTATATTTTTAGACATTTCTCTGTGGGTTCAATATCTCGAGGCTTAATCAGAAAGTCTTATATTATTTGATAAACGATACGTATACTTGCGTAGAATCTCATATTATAAAGTAATTAAAATATATTTCTTATTTTCTTTGGAATCAAGTTTTTTGGCGCCGTTACAATGGGAGAGATAATATCACGGGAAAGAAATTTAAAGTGAAAAATGTAAGGGTAAAAATTTAGGGATCAGTTACCATGGAGGAAATAGTAAATTTAGCAGTATGTGAAAATATTTAATTGTTATTTGTGTATGCGTAGTTTCTGATCTGAAGTTTTATTACCTTACGATTAAGAGTTAGAATGTACTATTAGAAAAATTCAAACACAATAAAAAGAATTTAAAATTTTGAACAAAAATGTGAAACAATCTAGATAACCAAAGACATGAAAATGAACATCTACCTAGACCTTTAAGAGATTATGTTAACCCTACAGCAGATGAAATTAACTTAACTATTCAATATCCTGATGTAGTTTCTAATTCATTTGAGCTTAAAACTACTATTATCCAAATGGTATAAAATAAAAAATTTGGTGGAACACTGAATGAAGACCCTAACTTGCATCTTGCTAATTTTCTAGAATTGTTTGCAACATTTAAATATGATGGAGTGTCAAATGATGCTGTAAGGCTAAGACATTTTCCTTTTCAATTAAGGGATAAAGCTAAGCCATGATTAAATTTGTTAGTACCTGGATCTATCAAAACTTGGGGAGAACTATCACAAACATTTTTGTCAAAATATTTTCCTCCATAAAAACTGCAAGCTTAGAAATGATATTACATCTTTCTGTCAGTTTGAAGGGGAGTCAATAAATGAAGCTTGGGAAAGATTTAAATATCACCTTAGGAAATTTTCACATCGTGCTTTACCAGATTGGTTAATAATTTAAACATTTAATAATAGATTAGTGGGTTCTCTTAGATTGATTATTGACGCTGCTGCTGGTTGATCGTTAATGTCAAAACCTTTTGATGATGCATATTCCTTAATTGAAGAGATGGATACTAATAATTTTCAATGGCCCTCTGAATGGGTAAATCTAAAAGAGGTAGCTAGTATTCATGATTTTGATGTAATATCTATGTTGGCTTTGCAAATTGCTATGATTTCAAAGAAAATAGACTAATTCAAAATGAATTATTCTCAAACACCACAAGTGTTAGAGGAAAATTCATTGGAAAAATAATAGATTCTCAATCAACATAAGAAACTTTAAACGCTATCAATAATAAACCCAACAATCCTTATTCTAATTATTATTATCCAGTTAGAAAAATGACCCAAACTTAAGCTGGAATAATAACACTATTTTTGTTAACCTGCAGTGGGGAATAATTTTGTGAACCCATGGAGAAATTCGAATAAACAGGGAAACACAAATTACAGACTTATCCTCAGGTTTTAATAGTAACTGAGAATTTAAGGAAAAGAATTTGTCTATGGAAGAATTGATATTAAAGATGGGTAAACAATTGCAAAGTTAAGAGAATTAGTTGCAAAGTCAAGGAACTAATTGTAAGTTCAAGGAGCTACTATTAAAAATTTTGAAAATCAATTGGTACATATTACTACTGCACTTAGTAGTAGGCCTTCTGTCACTTTGCCTAGTAATGTTTAGATTAACCCAAAAGCTCAAAATAAAGACAAATTAACATTATACAGTTAAGAATTAGAAAAGAATTGAAATTAAGAGTCCAAAAAGACGTTGAAGTTGAAAAAGAGAAGATTAAAACTAATAAAGGTAGTGGTAATATATATCATAATTTGGAATACCTGCTTAAACCAATGACAACTACTGTAGAAAGTCCACCACCTCCATTTCCTTAAAGATTGAAACAACAAAAGAGAGATAAAAAATTTTCTAAATTCCTTGAAATTCTTAAAAAATCAACTGTAAAAATCCCTTTTGTTGAAGCCTTAGAACAAATGAAAACTATGTGAAATTTTTAAAGGATATGTTAAATAAGAAAAGGTGGTTTTCAGATAATGAGAATGTCGTACTCAATGAAGACTATAGCGCAATTATTCAGAAAAACCTTCTTGAAAAACTTAAAGATCTTGGTAGCTTCACTATTCCTTGTGCTATTGAAGAAAAGTTTTTTGGAAGAGCCTTATGTGATATGGGAGCCAGCGTTAATATCAAGCCTCGATCAACAATCAAAAGGTTGGGAATAGGAGAAATTTCACCTACTTCAGTAACCCTTCAGTTAGTTTAATGTTTTATTACTTAACCTAAAGGAGTAATTGATGAATTTTTAGTAAAGGTAGATAAATTTATCTTCCCATTGGACTTTATTATTTTAGATATGAAGGAAGATAAAGAAATTCCTATAATTTTGGGAAGTCCATTCCTTGAAACTGGAAGAGTCGTGATAGATGTTTAAAAAGGAGAGTTTAACTATTAGAGTTAATGACCAAGAAGTGACATTTAATATATTAAAAGCTATGAAATACCCTACAACATAAAAAGATGATGAATGCTTTCAAATGGAAATTTGTGACTACCTATAAGATGAGCATTTTAAAGAAAAACATGAAGAGGAACTTGAACAAGAAAATTTGAAATGTGAGGATGAAGATGAAATGGAAGATAAATTTGGTGAGATAGATAATGATAAGCTAGATTATATTCAGGAAAGATTTGAGATGTTGGGTATTACAGAAAATTATAATAAAAGTTTAATTTCATCTACCATAAAACCTCTTAAACTTGAGTTGAAAATACTTCCAAATCATTGTCGGCATATTTTTAGGTTGTGTATTTTATTTTGAAAAGGGGGTCGCCTAACAGAAGTTGTCGACAAATTTTTAATTTAATTTAAATAAATAATTTTGAAAAGTAGTATTTGACTTTGAAAATAATTTTAAATTTGAAAATTTTAAGATATGAAATCAAACTGATCTCACATCCCGAATAGTTTATATAAACGAGCACCGCATCACAAACTGTGTATCTATATCGAAGAGTAGACACACTGTTTGGTGATGGGGCTCGATTTAAATAAACTAGAAGATTTGGGATGTGAGATCAGTTTGATTTCATATCTTAAAATTTTCAAATTTAAAATTATTTTCAAAGTCAAATACTACTTTTCAAAATTATTTGTTTAAATTAAATTAAAAATTCGCCGACAACTTCTGTTAGGCGACCCCCTTTTCAAAATAAAATACACAACCTAAAAATATGCCGACAACTTTTGGCGAGTCCGCTGGGGACTAATTCCTCTCTCCATTTTTAATCAGATAGTTCTGCTTTCAAAAATCGGTAATGCATCCATGTCCCTAATGGATCAAGTTACCCTTCTTTCCGTTGGAATACTATGTTCATTTCTACCTTGAACGAGTATAGCCAACATTGTCTTGGATTTAGGAGCCACTGTTTAGACACCCCTAAACAGAGAGGTTCCGAGATCCTTTTACCTCATTTCTGAGGTGGGGTGGACCCCCAATAGGTGTTAGTTTAGGAGCGATCCTTCGAGTCGAGAAGTCTTGCATAAGACTTTCTTTTCCTTTCCAACTCTGAATTGGATTCATTACCTTCTCTACACCTTTGAACATTATGTTCTAAATAAACAAACCCTCTAATGAATGACTCTTTTAACAAATAACTCCTTATAAATACATGAACAAGAATGTGTTCAGACTCTTTTTGATTCCTTTCTTTTCGTCCTGATGAGAAGAAGCATAACTTGGGACTGACAATCAGAATCTATCCTGTAGAAATGGAAGCCCCAAAGCTGATTTTCTCCTTCACCAATGGACTGGACTTCGCTGTTTACAAGGATGAGCTGCCCGACAATGGGATCATCCGGTTTGGACAAGGATTCGAGAACACAAATGTCAAGATCACCGACGTTTCCCTTTCGCGCCGACAAACAAAGTATCCGAAGCCGAGAAGCCGCCGATCGAGTTCAACCTTAGGTCAACTCGAGAGTTTCCTCCCCGCAAAAGATTCCAACCGAGAGGAGTACTTCGCTGTCCACGAAGGACCGCATTGTTGCTACCCCACCGGTCCGGTTGTCTCCGTACCTACCCCGGCTTCGCCAAATTAAAGGGGAAGGATATCCGGAACTTTGGTGAACTCCGTTACCGTGGAGGGTACGGACCTTCTGTGAGACCTTCGTTTTTGAAATCGGGTCCAGCTCAAGAATTCCATCACTAACACGGACCTAAAGAAGGAACAGAAGTAGGAAGATTGCCAGGAAGGCCAGAGCTGCCGAAGTTGCTTTCCTGGAGGAAATCCCAGAAATCCCTGAGTACACACCACTACCTGAATACATACCATTGCCTGAAGATACACCCTTTTTGGAAGGAAGTAGATTCCACCCCCTTTCCGCCGCAGCTGACGAGGAAAATGTCCGCAGGATTGTTTCTACATTACCTCGACCAGCATACTACAACAGCAGAAAGAAAAGGGCTAGGATCACACCATTTGCCCGACTACAGACTGTGATTGAGAAGCTAGCAAAGAAAGAGAAGTGCCCTGTGTCAGAAATTCTAAGAAGGATAGGGCGGGTGCCGGCCAAATCCCGTCTTGGGCCACGAGTAGAACCTACCATCGTTACAGAAAAGCCAAATAAAAGGATGAAGGCTAGTCCTCCTATCGTTGTTTCAGGGATACAGATTAGGGAGGATACCACCTTCCAAGCATTTGGGCGACGGACCATCCGGTCCTAGACCTTCTGTTGCTAGAAGGATGGTATGGCGTCCCACTACCTGGACAAATAAGATTGAAACAATAGCCCGAAAAAGAAAGTCTCGTCAGGAGACTTGAATCCGAAGAAAGTACTACTGCAGTAAAGGGGACTCATGAGAAGGGAACCCGACAGCCATCACACGACAACTGCAAGGATGCACAGAAAGGACCGCTAGAGGATGCTATGGAAAAGTTGAGGACTGATATTCGATGATTAGCGAAAGAAAGAGAAAAGAAATTCGGAGATGAGATTGAATCATCAGAATTCATGAATGATGAGTATGCAGAAATCAACATGGTCAAAACACGAGCTTCGTCAGCTTCACAAGGTGCTCCTGCAGCCGCAAAAAGAGAGGAGCCGGAAGTAATGAGGAGGCAGCTTCAAAAGAAAGATGATACGATCGCCCAAATGGCGAAGAGGATGGAAGAGATGGGCTGCAGCCCTAGCCACTCTCCCGAGTCAAGTGCAACCCCGAAGAGAGACACCCCCGAGAGGTCATTCACATTGTAGACGGAGGAAAGGAGATTACATCCGTCAACGGGGATGATCAGCTAAAGAAAGATACAACTCAAAGCATGATTCCAGAAAAGGATATCAAGAGCTTGGTAGAACAGCAGGTGCGAGAAGCCGTAGCACAATCAAAGAGCGGGACATCCATTTGGACGGGTAGACCTTACCCTGAAGAATTCGACGCTGTCCAATACCCAAAAGGCTTCGTACCACCTCTGTTCAAGACCTTTGATGGAACCGGGAACCCCCGACAGCATGTTGCACACTTTCGTGCCAGTTGTTGCAATGCTGGCGAAAGCGATGCATTACTCTTCCGACAATTCATCAGCAGCCTGTCAGGGATCGCCTTCGATTGGTATGCAGAATTACCGAATGGTTCGGTAAAGACATTCTCAGAACTAGAGAACCTCTTCATCAAGCGATTTGCCTGAGCTCAGCACCACATCACTATAAGTGATTTAGTGGTAGAGAAGCAGAAGCCGAACGAAACTTTGGTGGATTAAAAACTTCGATGGAGGAACCTAAGTATGAAGTGTGAACCACAACTCCAAGAACAACATGCAATCGACATCTTACTTAAAAGCATTCACGGCCCGATAGCACTTCTCCTCAAGGGATTTACTATTAAGACTTTTGAGAAGTTGTTAAGCAAGGCCGGAAGCTTGCAAGAGGAGGCGAAGCAATTAAGTTTCGCCGACAAGACAGACAAGCAAAAGCCCGTGAAGACTTTTTAAAAGAAATCCGGGATCATTGCAAAGCAATCGACAAAGGCAAGCAACCGATACAAATGCTCGTCGGAACGGCCGCGAGCAACCTCAACAGAATTACCAGCAACCTCGACCCAGCTATCAGTCATCTCAACAGTATGAACAACCTCCTTGTCCGCAACGTACATTAAGAGAGCTTCTGATCAGGGAATATCCGTTCAAGAATGAGGCAGTGCTGAAAATGTTCCGCAGTTTGATGAAGACTCCAGATTTCCAACTGCCAGAACCTAAGAGACCAGAAGAAGTCAACAAGAAAGGTGATCCCAACTTTTGCCCTTACCACCGGATGCTTGGACACAAGATAGAAGATTGTATTACCTTCAAAAGTTGGCTCAATGACAACCTTCGGAAAGGGAATATAACAATCCCGAAGGAGTACATGAAGGAACCCCAGAAAGGAGGTTCCGTCAATGCTGTCTCAACTGATCTCATTGTTCCGATAGATCCCTATGCGACTGACGATGGATGGACTACGGCTTGGACAAGGTCTTCAAAAAAGATTTTAGACAGCATCCAAACCGCTTTGGTGCGAGCTTCAATTCAGAGTTCAAAACCTGTCAAGTCGGCACTATCACTTGCGATAGAAGAACCACCTCAACAGGAGACGATTGAAGAGAAGAAGAAAATTGATGAAGAAGAGAAGACCGAGGCTCCTAAGGCTAGACTAGGGGCTGCTTATCCTAGGATAGTTGTTTCGGATTCGTGGGAGAAATCCCTCGAACCTCTGACTCTGTATGATTATCTGCTCACTTCGGTGGGATGTTATAATGATAAGGGTTATGGCGTTGGCTACGTTTTGACTATTTCTAACAATTACGTAACTAGCGACAATCCGGACATCAAATTCGATACCAACGACAATTCTCAAATCATACACAGTCTCGACGATCGCAATGACGAAGAAGACATCCACCAAGGAGGCTACGAAAGTTCAACAAGCAACGAATCTATTTGCGAGTTTCGAGGAGCTCCAGTCACAATAGAGTTAGAGCCTTCAGACTCTGAAGCTAATCCGGAAGAACCTGTCATTCCGATTCAGGAAGAAACACCAGCAAGCTCAATACTAGAGTCAGAAGAGATTACAGAGGTTAACTTAAGAAGTGGAAGAGTTCTACCTCCGAGAATGGGTCCAAAGGACAAAGGAAAGCAGGTGGTTGTTCAAGAAGAACCATCCCCGACAGAAGAAATACCCATTCGAGAAGAAATCGAGACACACGGAAGTAAAGTGGACTACAACATGCTAGCCCATCTTAGGAAACTACCGGCCAAACTGAGCATCTACGACGCCCTCATCTTATCAAAGGAGATGAGAGAAGCTCTGATCAAGGCCTTACTTGATCTGGAAATTTGCTTAGCTCAAATGGCCGGAGATTCCTTAGATGAGGTTTGCTCGTTAAAGGAACAGCGAGGTGTTACCTTCACGGACAATGACCTACTACTTGGGACAGCAGATCACAACCGACCGTTGTACATTTCAATTACAATTGGAAAGTTTACGCTCTCCAGAGTATTGGTGGATCCAGGAGCATCAATCAATATAATGAGTCTTCGAACACTAGCATACTTGGAAATTGATGCTCGCGAGCTCGAAGCGGACAAAATGTTATTAAGAAGATTCAACCAGAAAGGAGAGAGAGCCCTCGGATCAATAACACTGCTATTGAAGACAGTTGACTTAGCAAAGACAACCGCAAAATTTCACATAATCGATTCAGAAACGTCGTTCAACGCTCTACTGGGCCGACATTGGATACATGAAAACAGGATGGTACCATCATACCTACACCAGTGCATCAAATACTACGATGGAGGGGAACAGTGCATCAAAGGTGACTTACAACCATTCTCTGTACATGAAATTGGAATCCATGAAGATGCAGCTTATTATGCACCTCCGAAGAAAACAATCTTCTCCGGAGATACCATAACGAATGAAGCAAAGAAAGTTTGGGACAACGAAGAACACTGAAGTTCTAGTCCAACAGTCACTCACCACTCCCTTACGGCGAGATGGTGAAGGTTTCTCCACAACTCGCATCCGAGGTCGAGGCCGGAAACGAGGTCGTGGCAGAGACGTTAGGACAGTTGGACAGAGAAAACCAGCCATCAATGTTGATTGGGAAGATAGTTCTGAAGAAGAAAAAGAAATCAAGCAAGAAGCAGCGACAATAAGTCGGAAGAAGCCCCAATTCAAGATCTCTCTCGAAGATGGGAAGAACGAAGAATACAAATCGATGTACGAGAAGATTAACCACTATGTACATACTATGACCCTAACCCCGATCCATTCTAATAAGATCGAGGGTATGGTGGTCAAAGAGGTACGCAGCGGCGGTGCAAAGCCAATCAAATTCTACCATGGTGCTTCTTCCTCCAAAACTGAAAATAATGTACAATTTGAAGATGTCACTTCATCGAATTAATGGAATTACCTTTTGAGTGGTACTCTCCCTGTGTTCAAAATTTAATTCGGCGTGGTTTCTTACCCCGACAATGGACAAAAGGTCAATCACAACATTTTGAAAAATTATGGAATAACTCCGGTCGCCCACCCAAATCAAAGCATGGTCTCGGATTCGGCACAGTAGGATCAGTTGACGATACTGAATTTTGCTTGGTTGTCACTTGCGAGTCTAATGAAAACTGCATGGAAACTACAAAAGAATTTGAAGATTTACAAATTGGAGACGCTCCACCAGAATTCGAAGAAGAAATTAAATCTACAATAGATGAGTTAACGGAAGTTAACTTTGGTACTAGCGAAGAGCCTAGACCTACCTTTGTTAGCTCCTTACTCAATAAAGAAGACTCCGAAGAAATAATCAAGTTATTAATGGAATTTAAAGACTATTTTGCTTGGAACTACGATGAGATGCCAGGATTAGCTCCAGAAGTCGCAGTCCATAAGCTAGGGGTGGATCCTACTTCTGTCCCAGTCAGACAAGGTCCCAGAAGAATGCGTCTAGAAATCGAACAACAAGTCATAGCTGAAGTTAAAAAGCTAATAAACGCCAAATTTTTTCCGTGAAGAACAATACCCAACTTGGCTAGCCAATGTAGTGCCAGTCAGAAAGAAGAATGGTCAGATCAGAATTTGTGTGGATTTTAGAGACTTAAACAAGGCAACTCCAAAAGATGAATTCCCTCTACCGATCCCAGAACTAATGATCGACATTGCTTCGACACATGAAATATTCTCATTCATGGATGGATCTTCAGGATACAACCAGATAAAAATGGCTCCGGAAGATGAAAAACTTACAACATTCGTAACGCCGATTGGAGTATATTGCTACACGAGTGATGCCATTCGGATCGAAGAACGCAGGAGCAACATACCGGAGAGCAATGACAAGAATTTTTGATGATCTCATCCACAATCAAGTCGAATGCTACGTGGACGATGTGGTCATCAAAAGCAAAGTAAAGGACAACCACTCGTATGATTTGAGAATTGTTTTCGAATGATTAAGACAATTTAACCTTAAGATGAATCCCTTAAAATGCGCCTTCGGCGTCACCTCCGGGAAATTCTTAGGATTCGTTGTCCGACATCGTGGAATTGAAATCGACCCGAAAAATATTAAAGCTATCTTAGAAATGCCACCTCCCAGAACCTTAAAGCAACTACGATCTTTTCAAGGGAAGTTGGCATATCTTCGACGCTTTATCTCGAACTTGTCAGGTAGGTGTCAGCCTTTCTCGGCACTAGTTAAAAAGGACGCCAAATTTATTTGGGAAGAGAAATGCCAAAAGGCCTTCGAGGACATTAAACAATATTTAATGACACCTCCTGTCTTAGCGACCCCGAGTCTCGAGTAGACCGTCGATACTTTATACCGCGGCTTTAGATGACTCTCTCGGAGCCCCGTTAGCCTGAGTCGATGATGAGGGTAAAGAAAATGTTCTTTACTACCTAAGCCGTCGTTTACTTCCGACGGAAATAAGGAATCCCGCAATTGAAAAGCATTGTTTGGCCCTGATCTTCGCCGCTCAAAAGCTCAGGCACTACATTCTATCTCATAAGGTCAACCCGATCTCGAAATTTAATCCATTGCAATACTTGATGACTCGTCCAACGCTTTCCAGCGGACTTGCCAGATGGTCAATGATATTATTGCAATTCGATATAACTTTCGTGCCTCTTCGTGCCGTAAAGGGACAAGTCCTAACAGACTTCCTCACAGCACACCCTTTGCCGGCAGAATCTCCTCTTAATGACGATCTGCCAGATGAAAAAATAATGAATCTAGAAGACCCTGATGATCGACGTTGGGAATTATATTTCGACGGAGTATCTTCAGCACACAAAGACGAAGAATCGCAAGTGATAGTGCCCGGTAAGGCAGGAATCGGACAAATCTTTATAACACCGGAGCGGGGGATGTTAAGAGACTCCTACCACTCGACGGAACCGTGTACAAACAACGAAGCGAATACGAAGCCCTCATAATAGGACTCGGAATTAACTATTCAAATGGGGATAACGGACATCAACATCTACGGGGATTCGCAGTTAATCATTCAACGGATCGCCGGACAGTATAGAATTTTAAAACCAAAACTCGAGCAATACTTCCAGTATGCCATACAGTTGTTGGAACAAATTCCGAAAGTGACAATCTACAAAATTCCCAGGAAAGAAAATGCTTTAACAGATGCGTTAGCCCGTCTCGCAAAAGAATTTTCCTGCTTGCAAGATGAATCAGTGGAAGTGTCGATTCACGGATGTCGAGTCCTATCACAGCTCGACATAGACACAATACACAAATCGGAAAAGAAGAAGAATCGGTTGCAACGATGACGGAAAACACGAGAAGATTGGCGACGACCATTAATGAACTACTTGCAAACAGGAAAACTACCGGACGATAGGTCACTAACCCATCGGATCAAGAAAAGAACTCTATCCTACGCATTAATAAACAACACGTTATACAGAAGGTCTTTCGATCAAATGTGACTAAGGTGCCTAAGCGGGTCCGAGGCCCGTGAAATTGTTAAAGAGGTGCATTCAGGACTCCGTGGCGCTCACCAGTCGGGTCCAAAGATGAAAATGAAAATTAAAAGACTAGGGTACTACTGGCCCTCGATGATGACCGACTGCATGAAAATCTCCAAGAGCTGTCACCAATGCCAAGTGCACGGAGTGGTTCTACACCAACCTCCAAATGTACTACATCCAACAATTGCGTCGTGGCCATTTGAATGTTGGGGCACAGATATAGTGGGTCCAATAGAACCACCATCTTCAAAATGACATCACTTCATTCTTGCGACTATAGATTACTTTTCCAAGTGTGTAGAGGCAGTTCCACTAGGAGAAGTTAAAGCACACCACGTGCTACAGTTTTTCGAGAATCAAGTTGTCTACCATTTCGGAGTGCCGCGCAGGATCATCTCAGATAATTGGTCAGCATTCAGAAGCACACAAATCAATAATTTTGTCTGGAGACACGGAATAGACTGGCGGTATTCAACAATTTACTACCCAAGAGCAAACGGCCTGGCTGAGGCTTTTAATAAAACTCTCGTTCAAATCTTAAAGAAAACTTTGGACGATAACAAGAGAAATTGGCACGAGAAATTATTAGAAGCCTTATGGGTCTACCGGACAACCTTCAGAACTCCTACTCAAGCTACACCTTACGCTCTGGTGTATGGGTCCGAGGCAATGTTACCTTTAGAGGTTCAGCTTCCTTCACTCAGAATTGCAGTGGCAAACGAAATCATGACAGAAGAGAATGCCAAATTACGACTAGAGCTATTGGAAAGCCTGGAAGGGAAAAGACTTGCAGCGCAGCAGAATTTGGAATTATACCAAGCTAAGATGGTTCAAGCCCATGACAGACTGGTCCGCCCAAGAACCTTCAAAGTTGGTGACTTAGTCCTCGTTCTCAAGAGACCTATCCTTGCACACCGCAAGATAGGAGGAAAATTTGAACCCACTTGGGAAGGGCCGTTTGTGGTTGAGGCAGTCTACTCAGGAGGCTCCTACCAGCTAGTGAACTTCCAAGGAGAACGACATATGCTTCCGATCAACGGACTATACTTGAAGAAGTATTACGCTACCTGATGTTTCGAAGGAATGAATTCTTCATCCCTAGAAGCACGGGAGAAGTAGTTACTTATGACTGGGACCGAACCAAAAAAAATAATAATAATGTGCTAAAATAAATAAAATCATGATAATAAAGTTTTCCTTGATTTCTCTTCCATATCAAAATCTCTTTCCTGATCTTTTTCCACTTCATTCCTGTTAAATTTAAAAATACAAGAAGTAATAAAAAAAAACTGTCTTTAATAAACATTTTCTTAATGTTCTTGTTCTTAGTACAGCCCCTGATCCTTTTCCTTATCTTTTTGCAGTGAAATGTCGAACGGGCGGTTGGTCCTGAACTTTAGAAATGGCGTAAGCCTTGAACTCGATGAAAAGAGGGTGAAAAATGGAGCGATAATCGAGATTGACTCAGACTTCGCACCAGCAGGCTTACAGTACAAGGAAAGTGACTGGATCCCAGTTGACCGAGAGGAGCTGCCCAGTCAGATAGTGATGAAAGTGGGTGGCCCAAGCCACCAATCCAAGAAGAAGAAAAGGAAAACAAACACTGAAGAAGATAAGAAAATCAAGTCTGTAGTCGCTACAGTAGAGGGCAGGCTTGTCAGCGCCGTGCCCACAAAGATTCAGGAAGTACGAAGAGCTACTCTCACAGCAACTCAACGAAGAAATAAAAATCGTCGTATCCGCAAGATGTTAACCAAACTAACAGCGGACCAGTGCGATGAGGCAGTTGCTACTGCCAGTACATATACTTCAAGGACGCCAGTTCACCAGGTACCTGAAAGAAGGAGACCAGCTCCTAGGATAACAGAAGAAACCAGGGAAATCTCAAGAAGATCAGAAGAAAGAAGGCTACCACGCCACCAGATAGAACCACCAGTAATGCATAACCTTGTTGCGAGCAACCCCGGAGGATGTCCCGACGGACATCATCCCCGAGGAGCCGAGGTATGCAGGAGAACGTGAAGGGATTGAGCTGTATATCCCACAATCCGTCACCATGCCTCGCCATTTGCAGATTATTCCGGAATACGAGCCGGAAAGAATGCGGAATGTCGAAAAGAAAATTTTTGAATACTTCGAGAGAATCAGAGGCAGAAGGATCAATATACTAGAAGGCCTCGAGCTACATACAGACGTGTTCTTAGAATATAAACAACAACAAATCGTGGACTGCGTCCGGGATTTAAAAAGAATGGGCCGAGCGGGCCGCCTAAGAGAAAACACCTACTCAGAACCCCGGAGATGGATGCCAGGGAAAGGAAGAATTACAATGCAATGTGGATGCTGCTACAACTTCGCAGAAGACAGGAAGGGAAACCCACCGGGGATACTCCGTCATGGCCAAGTGGATCCAATGCCATTAGTCATCAAAAGGATGGTAAAGAGAATGATAACATGGAGGGTACTCGCCGGCGGATTGCATACCCAACAGCTTGCATCATTAACATCTACAAGAAGGGTGATCGCATACCCCCGCACATAGATCACCACGACTTTGTCGGACCTTTTTGCACGGTTTCATTTCGAACGAGTGTAATATCATGTTCGGATCCGACCTCCGGATAGCGAGCCCGTGTGAGTTCCGAGGGCCGGTAAAGATACCATTACCGGTAGGTTCCGTCATGATACTGAAAGGCAACGGAGCAGATGTCGCTAAACATTGCATACCTGGAGTACCAGTGAAGCGGATCTCAGTCACTTTCAGAAGAATGGACGACAGGAAGACACCTTACCACTTCCAGCCAGACCCGAAGCTAGAGAGCCTCCGGCCTTACGAGCTGTGAGTTACATGGAAAATATCACACCTCCAACGTACATCCATACGGAATCCTTGCCAAGGATGGCTTGGAAGGTGATGTTATTGACCATGTACCTCGCTATTCAGACATGGATTTTTTGACAGATACCTTTTTGGATGGATCGACAAAGATCATACACAGTCCGTTTTGAGTCTATATGGATTGTATGAGATGTATTCCAGATCGAGTTGTATGATGTATCTTCAACATGATTGGAATGAAAGTGACCATGTCACATTTTTGGCCTTCACCTCTTTTGTGCAAATTGACTGGGAAACGCCATTAAAGTTAAATGAACTTCGAACAAAGAACAGAAAAGAAATAAAAAAAAGGATGAAAACTTTCCTTAAAAATTTAAAAATGTTGAACACCAAATTCACATGAACATTAAATAAACAATAAAATAAATTTGAATCGTTAAAGGACAAAAAAAAATGAACACAAATTTTAAATCAAATCTCAATCAAAATTCAAATTCGATCTTCCAAATTTTAAATCAAATCTCAATCAAAATTCAAATTCAATATTCTAGATCTCAAATCAAATCTCAATCAAATTCAAACTCAACCTTCCAAATCTGAAATCCAATCCGTTCTATTCTCTCCCTTGTCTGGGATGGAAGCGGTTGATTCCATTGACACAGATCGAATCTGATGGCGAGGGATTATATCCAATCCAAACCAGAAACTTCCGATCAACTCTTTTGAATGGGATACGTAGCATCTACATATTCCCTCCGAATCTATTTCCTTCCATGAAAGTCTTTTACAACTTTCATGAAATTCTCGAAACACCAAAATTCCACACTTTTCAAATCAACACTACAAATCTTTGCAAAGTCAATGACTATTCAAAATCAAATTCTTGGGGTTGAGGATTTTACATCCGAGACTGCATTGCTTTAGGATCCTTTCCCTATCGCAATGAAATACATCAAATTCAAACTTTTGGAGTTGAGGATTTTACATCCGAGACTGCATTGCTTTAGGATCCTTTCCCTATCGCAATGAAATACATCAAATTGAAATTCTTGGGGTTGAGGATTCTACATCCGAGACTGCATTGCTTTAGGATCCTTTCCCTATCGCAATGAAATACATCAAATTCAAACTTTTGGAGTTGAGGATTTTACATTCGAGACTGTATTGCTTTAGGATCCTTTCCCTATCGCAATAAAATACATTAAAATTCAAACTTTTGGAGTTGAGGATTTTACATCCAAGACTGCATTACTTTAGGATCCTTTCCCTATCGCAATGAAATACATCAAATTCAAACTTTTGGAGTTGAGTATTCTACATCCGAGACTGCATTTCTTTAGGATCCTTTCCCTATCGCAATGAAATACATCAAATTCAAATTCTTGGGGTTGAGGATTCTACATCCGAGACTGCATTGCTTTAGGATCCTTTCCCTATCGCAATGAAATACATCAAATTCAAATTCTTGGGGTTGAGGATTTTACATCCGAGACTGCATTGCTTTAGGATCCTTTCCCTATCGCAATGAAATACATCAAAATCAAATTTTTGGGGTTGAGGATTTTACATCCGAAACTGCATTGCTTTAGGATTCTTTCCCTATTGCGATGAAATACATCAAAATCAAACTCTTGAGGTTAAGGATTTTACATCCAATACCGCATTGCTCTGAGATATCTCCTCGTTGTAATGATTCAATTTAATCAATTCAATTTTCTTTTGAGGTTGAAAAGGTTACATCTAAAACCACGAAATTCCAATTTTCACTTCAAGTTCAAATCCCTTCAAATTAATTTTTACAAAACTTCAATCTAAATTGAAACTCCAAACTAAAATCTAAGCTCACACATCAAAACTTAAACTAAAACAAAATAAAATCTAAATTGAATTCCCCCAGATCATGTGATTTGGGATTCACCTCCTTTTCCTTTCCCCAGTGAGAGTTCAGGAATCTCCAGTCTCAGAGATATACTTGACACTCCCTAGCGGAAATTCTTCTACTTCGTCCTAAGTTTATCACTTGGACATCTGTGTTGGTTTTGTTGATCTCTTCGGTCAACGCCAATACGCGCGGTGTGCTTGGTTAGCACACCACACCTATTGGGGGTCCATTTGTTGACCTCATTTTTGATGAG
This sequence comes from Papilionanthe hookeriana x Papilionanthe teres, assembly GCA_022702705.1. Classification (NCBI taxonomy): domain Eukaryota; kingdom Viridiplantae; phylum Streptophyta; class Magnoliopsida; order Asparagales; family Orchidaceae; genus Papilionanthe; species Papilionanthe hookeriana x Papilionanthe teres. The sequence continues at coordinate 132,720,756 of CM040428.1, read as the reverse complement.
GTCTTCTCTTCTCTTCTTCTTTTTAGTACTTAGGATCTAGCCTTAGGCTTTTCCTTTGACTATCTTAGAGGACTAGAATTGGGACCCACCTTTTAGAAATTCAAACCACTTCTAAACTCCCTGCAAACTCCACAAACTTGACCGTAGACCCCTAATCACCTAGAGGGTTGAACTCAAATGTGGAAGTTTAAAGGATGAGTTCCTATAGGACTTTTTGGCCTTAGGACCGCCCACGGGTGGCCTCGGTGCAGTGGGGGCCGACTTACACACACACTACACCTATACACTACACTTTCACACACCTCTTAAAAACACACCCATACCCAACTCGACCTCCTGACTCATGTAGGTGATTCACATGGATGGTCCTTAACCCCTAAGCCCTTGGCTAAGAGGGTTAGGAACAACATAGTGGATGCCTCAAATGAGTCCCTTCATGGCTCATGTGAGCTTGATATGGCTTCAAGGCTCAGCCAAAATGATTTCATTCCACTTACATTCACCCAATCTTCAATTTTCCAAATTTTCAATTTTTGACCCCCGGGACCCTACATTTATTTTACATCAATTTCAACCCTAGCCTAACATTGGCCCAAGTTAGCCCAATTTGACCTATATTGGCCCATTCACCAAAGAAGCCCAAATTCAACCCAATTCAAACCCAAATCACTCCCAATTTGCTTCAAGTCACTCATGACACATCCATGAGCTAAACCCAACAATTATTTGGCCCAAACTTCTACAAAATTCCCATCCATAAATCTATTTTTAAACCAAATGCCCACTTACATGAAACCTTCCTAAAAGCCCAAATTTCATGCTAAAGCCCATATGACAAATTCTTCTCATTATACCCTTAATTAAAATCAATCCCTAAGTTTGAAAATTCATCATGAAGCCATTCCACATTAAGCCCCATACAAATTCCCATCAAAATACCAAAATTTTCTTAAATCCATTTCCATGAAATTGACCAAGCTTTTCCCCAAGCCAAAGACAAGCCATGAAGCCATGCATGAGCCCCATAGGAGCCATGAGAGCCATGGAATCCACTTTCCACCTCACCAAACCATTAATTGTAAAAGAGAGGGTCTCTTTCTTAAACCCTTTTTAAGCCCTTTTTACCTTAAGCATGATACACTCTAAACCATGTTTAGCCACCTCACCATGGATGGGGACTTCACTACCACAATTCGAGTCGACCCAAATGATTCCCCCTCGGCCTAAGGTCAAGCCTTGGATGGTGAACCAATCACAAATAATTGGGTTGTCCTAAACCAAGCCAAAATCACCCCTTTCCCATTCCATTTCAATTCACCACCTTTACACATGGAAACCATCAATTGAACTCACAGGAATCAAGCTCTGACTTCACTGACCCTAAGGGTGACCCATGCCTGCCGGCCAGCCGCTTGGGTCGCCGGAAAACACCACACCCGAGAGCTCACATGTGAGCCAACTTTGGAATTCCACCTCGTCGAGCCGCCCCATGCCCAATGGCCACCATGGTCGTTCTTCCCATGACCGAGCAGTCGATCCCAGCCCTTGGCCATCCCCGTGAGGCTCTCCAGCCACCTCTATTTAAACCCGACCCCTCACGGCCATGAGAAGGGAGTTGCACAAACCTTACCGAAACTCGCGCAAATTTGTTCCAAACCCTTCTCCATACTTAGAGCAGTTGATCCCCAGTGTCAATTTGCCCTAATCCCCACCAACAGAATCCAATTTCTCAACTGGAATTTCACCCAAAACCAGGACACTTTGCCACAATGAGCCAATCCTCAAATTGACTGGTCCTACACCTTCACTGGACCAAGAGGAGAAGTTTCCCACTGAAAGCCCCATCTCCAGGCCTCCGAGTTGCTCCAGCCTCCAAGCTTTGTGATCGGCTGTGGTCACTTTCATAGCTAAGCAATTAGCCAGACCAGGAGACTTCATTTGGAGCTTGCTGGGATCCAATCGAAGGTGACACAACCCTCAGATCGAAGCCATACTTCTCTGAGAAAAGGTATCGCCTCACTCTTCTTCCCGAGTTTCTGAACATTCTCCATTTTTATTGAGTCAATTTCATGCCACATAAACCATATGGATGTGTTCGTCTTCTCGAGACGAATCCATAGAGCATAAGAACGTTAAATTTGGTCAAGTATCGAGTGAGATCATTGGCCTATAAGATGGACGGCTCTCGGGCTAGGAGGCTTGGGGACGATGAACGGATGCCGTTCATTCAATACACGCGCGGACGGGCGGCTCAGATGGCGTCGGACCAGGAGATGATACGTGAACCGGGGGCCGCATGGCGCTGAGTCGGAAGGCGGCGTCGAATGGGGGCACGCCGCGTGGCTGTTCGGAGATGCCGAGGATGACGCGGCGCCGCGTTGATAAGTAGGAAATTAGGTTATTTTTTCCTATTTATTTAATTACCAGAACTTGGAAAATCCATAACTTTGTGTAGGAAAATCAGAAAAATAAAATAAAAATACCCTCTTGCTCAGTGAACAGAGGAGAATAATGTGGAAAAGAAATCATTTAATTTCATTAAGTATTTTATTTTTAATGATTTATTTCCCTTCTGCATTGTTTTAATTCTCCATGCATATAGGAAATTCACCATGGCATGAGACCATAGGGCTTTTGAAGCATCCGAATTTGGGAACATTCCCCGAATTTTCCAAAGTCAGAGACCATCCCTATGAGAAGTTATTGATTTTTCAAATTCATGTTACTGTTTTGAGTATTTTAAATCTAATAATTAGCATGTTGTGAAATAAATTCTAGAAAAATTTGGTGATGTTTCTTATGACCAGAGGACCCTAGGAAAAATAGGTTTTGGATTAGTTTATTTAAAATAACCCTAATTGGCTTAAACACCAAAAATAGCTCTTTAATTAATTAGAGCTAACCATATATCAAATTGACTTGAAATCAATTCTCCACTGACCTCTAGGATCAGAGGAACTCACCATAAAAATTTGAGGTCAATTGGATTTGGTTAGCCCTACTAAATGGGTTGATTAAGCCACTTAGTCAATTTGAACTTTAAAAATTCATAACTTTCAAAATACTTTTCAAAAATTCACCAAATTAGTTTTAGAGCCTCTCTGATATCAGGGGAATTTAAGAAAATTAAAATTTCAATTTTCTAAAAAAGTTGATTTTTTTGGTATTATTTTAATATTTTAATAATTAAAAAATAATAAAATTCACCAAAATGTCACATTTTGAATTTTAATCACTTGGGAACAAATCCCATATTTTTCTTAGGTCTATTTGGTGAGATATTAAATTTTAAAGCCCTAAGGTAATTTTAAAATTAAAAAAATATATATTTCAAGCATTTTCACTAAAATAATTATAATAAGTCAAAGAAAAATCAAAAAATTGTAAAAATTGATTCTCTGATTTCCTTGATATCAGAGAGATTTTTTAAAAATATAAAATTTATTTTTCAACCTTTACTTTATTTTTAAATTAATTAATACTCCAAAATTTAAAATAATTATAATAAAAATAATATATTTCAAAAATTCACCAAAATTGGTCCAAGTGGTCCTCTGGTCATTAGGAATGTCCCATAATTTTCTTAAGAACAGAAACTTTTCCTTGGTCATATTATTAAATTTTCCTTGGAAATCCCTATTTTTCACAAAAAATAATTATATAAAAAAATTGAATACAGAAAAATCACATTTTCTCCTCTCATGTCTTTATTGACATATGAGTGAAGTCACATAAAAATTTCAAGTTCATTTAGTGAGTTATGAAATTATTAAGCTTGAAGGGCAAAATGGTAATTAAAATTTTAACCCTTAATTAAAACTTTAGGTTTAATAAAATTAAGAAGTAAAATATTTGATCTTAATCTGATTTGGATGATTGAAATTTAAATAATTAAAGGGTAGAAACCTACTAAACAATTTGAAGATAATTAAGATAAACCTTAATTAAATAATTGATTAAATTTGGAAGAATAATAAAATTGGAATTATTAAATAGGGATATTATTAGGAAGAGATTTATTCTTTAATTTAAAAATCCCTAAATTAATCATCTCAATAATATTTAATTCCTAATTAAAATGATAATTCAAATTTAAGTTTAAAAATGTTAAAGGACTTAATCATTAAAATTAAATTAAAAGTTAAATTATCAAACTCTTTTAAATTTTCAATTAAATTAAAATTAAAAATGAAATTAAATTAAAGATTAAATTAAATTAAATCAAACAAATTAAATAAATTAAATTAAATTAAATCAAATAAATTAAATTAAATTAAATTAATACAATTAAATTAAATTAAATTAAACTAAAACATATTAAATTAAATTAAATTAAATTAAATAAAAATAAAATAAAATCAAATAAAATTAAAATTAAAATAAAATAAAAATTAAAAATAAAAATAAAATTAAATTAAAATTAAAATAAAAAAATTAAAATTAAATTAATATTAAAACTAAACCAAATTGAATTAAATTAAAGTTAAATTAAATTAAATTAAATAACATCACCTAAGACATAAAGAAATTAAATATAAAGCAACTTGAACACTATTCCAAATTTAAATCCGATAACTGAAATTAAACTAAATCACAAACCATTTGAACACCAATTTTCCCTTGAAAACTTTGGTTATCATAACTCCTAAACAGAGCATTAAATGAAATGTTACTTCACTTATAGGATATTCAAATGTCCTAGTTCACTGAGTAAGATAACAATAAAACTAAACCTCGGACGATTACCTCACCTGATTAATTAAATCCATTTGGACTTAAAACAATCCTATCAGTATTGAAAAGATGTTTAAGATTCTTCTTAAGAACTTCCTCAATGTGGTAGGATACTTACAAGAACAATTGAACTTAATTATTCTTTGATGAAGAAAATCGTTCTCAAACCAAAACACAAGAACCTAGACGTCATAGGAAATGACTAGCTATAGGATTAGGAACTTGGTAGAAAACCATAACCCTTCCCTTAGCTTTACCTAGGAACTTGCTTAAATATTCTAATCGTGTTTTAAGTGCAGCTTGGGATGACGGGAAGACCCTCCAGGTACACTTTTATTTTATTGCAATTTACCTTATTGCAATTTATTTAATCACATTGCACTTACCATTCTTGCATGATAAACAACTGTTGCATGAAAACTCACACCTTTAGGATAGTCCCTAAAACTGAAACCAGAACTAAATTAAAAGTCATTGCAAGATAAAATTCATCGCCACAACATTTCAAAATACAAAACAACTCAAAATTTAATCACAAACAGAACACAAAGCTAGCGATTACAACTAAATTAAAACGTCTTGTTGGATGATCGGGAATACCTCGGATGATGTAACCTACGTGTTTCTAACGGGATTTCCCACGGTCTAAATGAAAGTGTGGAACTCATTTAGTTGAGTTTAGCAAATTCATCTGGACTAAGTGAATCTGATAAAAATAACGTTGTCGGAAGGATGGAACCGTGGGATCTTAACCGGTGTTGTTAAAATCAACTTTAAGATTTATTTTAAATAAAACATAAAAATACTTGGAAATTAAGATTTTCTCTAAACCAAAACACTTTTCTCATCTCCTGATTTATGACTTCTATAACTAAACCTCTGCAACAACAAGGAGCTTGGAGCATGGTGGGCAGCACGGCCATCGTCATCAACAAAACTCGGATCTACTTCAGCAAAACATTCTTAGAATTAAATAACTAAGCCGTAGGACTTCGAGGTAGGTTGCCTAGCGCAACATAAATCCTCAACCTTTTTGTCAGGCATTTGCATTGCAAATTAAGCGCTAACCGGTCTTAGGATTCCGAGGTAGTCGTCCGATACGACATAAACCCTCACATCTTCCAGACTATTTGTATGATCATGTCATACGAATATAAGTCCTAATTAATTAAAATTGGCAAGATCAAAACATTAAATAAACATTAGGACTTTCCTAAATTCAAGCCAAACAATAGGATAGTCGGGAAATTACGGAAGTTCACTTCGAATCTGTGATTTCTCCTACCTTTCTTCCTTTGAATTCCCAAAAACAAAATGTTCTAAACTTGATCCATTCCCTATTGAAATTCCAAAATTCAATCCCTTAAAAACTTAAACTTTGAAATTCTTTAGAGCAGAATTACAGATTATTATGGAGAGTTATCTTAGGTGATTCCCGTCACTTAAGAAGTAATTAACTATAGGGGCTTGCCCTTATAGGGAATTTTAAAGAACCTGGTAATATAAACCCTGTTTAATGCTTTCATATTAAGCAGGGGAATTTGTCGGCTTATAAAATTGGTTCGCAGACCAAACGGATGTCACAAATCTTCTAGTTTATTTAAATCGAGCCCCATCACCAAACAGTGTTTCTACTCTTCGATATAGATACATAGTTTGTGATGCGGTGCTCGTTTATATAAACTATTCGGGATGTGAGATCAGTTTGATTTCATATCTTAAAATTTTCAAATTTAAAATTATTTTCAAAGTCAAATACTACTTTTCAAAATTATTTATTTAAATTAAATTAAAAATTCACCGACAACTTCTGTTAGGCGACCCCCTTTTCAAAATAAAATACACAACCTAAAAATATGCCGACAATCATTTGAAGTATGTTTTCATAGGAGAATTATCTATATTAACAGTTATTATATCCTTAGATTTAAATATTAACAATTATTAGAAACCTTGGGAATATACAAAAAAACTTTCAGTTTGACTTTAGCTAATATTAAAGGAATCAATCTTTAGATCTGCATGCATAGAATTCACTTAGATGAACAACATAAACCCAGAGCTAATCCATAAAGGAGGTTAAATCCATTGATGAAAGAAGTAGTGAAGAAAGAAATTTTAAAATTGTTGGATGTTGGAATTATACATATCCTTGTCGGCATATTTTTAGGTTGTGTGCTTTATTTTGAAAAGGGGTCGCCTAACAGAAATCTGTCGGCGAATTTTTAATTTAATTAAAATAAATAATTTGAAAAGTAGTATTTGATTTTGAAAATAATTTTAAATTTGAAGGTTTTAAGATATGAGATTAAACCGACCTCACATCCCAAATAGTTTATATAAACGAGCACCGCACCACAAACCGTGTATCTATCCCTAAGGATAGACACACCGCTTCGATGGTGGGGCTTGATTAAATAAACTAGAAGATTAGTGACATCCGTTTGGTCTGCGAACCAATTTTATAAGCCGACAAGTTTCCCCCGCTTAATATGGAAACATTAAACAGGGTTTATATTACTCGGGTTCTTTAAAATTCCCTATAAGGGCAAGCCCCTATAGTTAATTACATCTTAAGTGACGGGAATCACCTAAGAAAACTCTCGATAATAACCAATAATTCTGCTCTCAAGAATTTCAAAGTTTAAGGTTTTCAAAGATTGAATTTTGGAATTTCAATAGGGAATGGATCAAATTTTGGAACATTTTATTTTGTGAATCCAAAGGAAGAAAGGTAGGAGAAATCACTGATTCGAAGTGAACTTCGGTAATTTCCCGACTATCCTATTGTTTGGCTTGGATTTAGGAAAGTCCTAATATTTATTTAAATGTTTTGATCTTGCCAATTTTAATTAATTAGGACTTATATTTATATGATAGAATCATACAAATAGACTTCGAAGATGTGAGGGTTTATGTCGTATCGGACGACTACCTCGGAATCCTAAAACTCGGTTAGGGCTTAATTTGCAGTGCAAATGCCTAACAAAAGGTCGAGGATTTATGTTGCACTAGTGCAAACTACCTCGAAGTCCTATGGTTTTGTTATTTAATTCTAGGAAAGTTTTCGTCGATGTAGATCCGAGTTTTGTCGATGACGATGGTCGTGCTGCCCACCATGCTCCGAGCTCCTTGTTGTTGCAGAGGTTCAGTTTTAGAAATCATAAATCAGGGGATGAGAAAAGTGTTTTGGGTTTAGAGAAGTCTTAATTTCCAAGTGTTTTGTATTTTGATTAAAACAAATCTTAAAGTTGATTATAACGACACCGGTTAAGATCCCACTGTTCCATCCTTCGGCATCATTATTTTTATCGGATTCACTTAGTCCAGATGAATTTGCTAAACTCAACTGAATGAGTTCCACACTTTCATTTAGACCGTGGGAAATCCCGTTAGCAACACGTAGGTTACATCATCCGAGGTATTCCCGATAATCCAACAGGACGTTTTAATTTAGTTGTAATTGTAATTTTAATTGTTTTATTTAATTTAATTTAATTTGATTTAATTTAATTTAATTTAATTATTTAATTTAGTTTAATTTAATTTAATTTGTTTTAATTTAATTTAATTTAATTATTAAATTTAATTTAATCTTAATTTAATTTATCTTTAATTTACTTTGTTTTTAATTTTAATTAAAATTTCAAAAGAGTTTAATAATTTAATTAAGTCTTTTAATATTTTGAATTTGAGTTATCATTTTAATTAAGAGTTAAATGTTAATGATATAATTAGTTTAGGGATTTTTTAAATTAAAGAATAAATCTCTTCCTAATAAATATCCCTTATTTTAATAATTCCAATTTTATTATTCTTCCAAATTTAATCTATTATTTAATTAAAGTTTAATCATTTTAAAATTATTTAATGGGTTTCTACCCTTTAATTATTTAAATTTCAATCATCCAAATCAGATTAAGATCAAATGTTTTACTTGTTGATTTCTTATTAAACCTAAAGCTTTAATTAAGGGTTGAAAGTTTAATTACCATTTTACCTCTTAAGCTTAATAATTTCATAACTCACTAAATTGAACTTAAATGAATTTGAAATTTTTATGTGACTTCACTCATATGTCAATAAAGACATGAGAGGAGAAAATGTGATTTTTCTGTATTTAATTTATTTATATAATTATTTTTGGTGGAAAATAGAGATTTTCAAGGAAAATTTGATAACATGACCAAGGGAAAGTTTCTGTCCTTAAGAAAATTAGGGGACATTCCTAATGACCAGAGAAGCACTTGGACCAATTTTGGTGATTTTTTGAATTATATTATTTTTATTATAATTATTTTGAGTTTTGGAGTGTTAATTAATTTAAAAATAAAATAAATGTTGAAAAATAGATTTTATATTTTTCAAAAATCTCTCTGATATCAAGGAAACCAGAGAAATAAATTTTGCAATTTTCTGATTTTTCTATGATTTATTATAATTATTTTAGTGAAAATGCTAGAAAATACATTTTTTTAATTTTTTAAAATTACCCTAGGGTTTTAAAATTCAATATCTCACTAAATAGACCTAGGAAAAATGTGGGATTTGTTCCTAAGTGATTAGAATTCAAAATGTGACATTTTGGTGAATTTTATTATTTTTGTGATTTTTATTATTTTTTAATTATTAGAAATATTAAAATATTATTAAAAATCAACTTTTTTAGAAAATTGAAATTTTAATTTTCTTGGGTTCCCTGATATCGAGAGGTTCCAAAACCAATTTGATAGATTTTTAAAAAGTATTTTAAAAGTTATGAATTTTTAAAGTTTAAAATGGCTAAGTGACTTAATCAACCCAATTAGTGGGGCTAACCAAGTCCAATTGACCTCAAATTTTTATGGTGGATTCCTCTGATCCTAAAGGTCAGTGGAGAATTGATTTCAAGTCAATTTGATACCTGGTTAACTCTAATTAATTAAAGACCTATTTTGGGTGTTTAAGTCAATTAGGGTTATTTTGAATGAACTAAGCCAAAATCTATTTTTCCTAGGGTTCTCTGGTCATAAGGAACATCACCAAATTTTCCTAGAATTTATTTCACAACATGCTAATTTTTGGAATTAAAATACTCAAAACAGCAACATGCATTTGAAAAATAAATAACTTTTCACAGAGATGGCCTCCGACCTTGGAAAATTCGGGGAATGTTCCCAAGTTCAGAGGCTTCAAAAGCCCTATGGTCTCATGCCATGGTGAATTGTATGCATGCATGGAGAATTAAAACAATGCAGAGAGTAAATAAATTATAAAAAATAAAATACTTGATGAAATTAAGTGATTTCTTTTCCACATTATTCTCCTCTCGTTCACCGAGCAAGAGGGTATTTTTATTTTATTTTTATGATTTTTCTACACAAAGATATGGATTTTTTGAAGTTTAGGGAATTAAATAAATAAGAAAATACCCTAATTTTCTATTTATCCACGCGGCGCCGACGAAACATCAGCGCTCCGAAGGGGTACGTGTCGCGCCGTGATTGGGCGCCGCCATCCGAGTCGACGGCCCGGGCCCCGCGGTTCTCGCACCGTTTCCCCGGTCCGACGCCATCTGAGCCGTTCGTCCGCGCGTGTATCGAATGGACGGCATCCGTTCATCGTCCCCAAGTGTTCTCACCCGAGAGCCGTCCACACTAAATCCCTAAGATCTCACTCGATTCTCAATGGATTTTTACGTTCTTATACTCTATGGATTCGTCTTGAAGAGACGAACGCATCCATACGATTAACATGCATTGAAACTAAGGCATTTGAAATAGAGAATCTTCAGAAGCTCGGGATGAAGAGTTAGCTCATACCTTGGCTCGCAGAAGTGTGGCTTCAATCCGAGAGTTGTTGCACCTTTGATTGGGTCCCAGCAAGCTCCGCGATGAAGTCTCCCGGTCCAGTGAATTGTCCGGATATGATTTCGACCAAGCCCGATCACAAAGCTTGGAGGCCGGAGCAACCGGGTGGCCTGGAGATGGGGCTTTTGATGGTGGACACCTTCCCTCGGTCCGGTGAAGGTGTAGAGCCAATCAATTTGAGAATTGGCTCACCGTGGAGAAGTGTCCTGGTTTTGGGTGGAATTTCAACTCGAAATTGAGCTTTCAGAGGAGAAATGGCAGGGGAATTCCACTGGGGATCAAGTGCTCTAAGGGTGGAGAAGGGTCTGGAACAATTTTGGCAGAGTTTTGGCAAGGTTTGTGCTTCTCTTCTTTCATGGCCGAGAGGGGTGGAGTTTAAATAGAGCTGGCTGGGAGGCCTCCCGTGGGGAGTTAGGGCTTGGGATCGACCTGCTCCGTGAGGAGAAGATCGACCATGGTGACCACTAGGGATGGGGCGGCTCAGCAAGTGAGAATTTCAATGTTGGCTCACATGTGAGCTCTCGGACATGGTGTTTTCCGGCGGCCTGGTGGCCGGCCGGCCGAGGTCGGGTCACCCTCAAGCTCGGGTGGGTCGTGGCCGGAGGTTTGTGCAATCAATCGGCCATGGACATGTGTAAAGGCTTTGATCCAAAGTGGAATGGGGCATGGCTAGATTTGGACCTAAATGGGTCAACCCACCCATTTGGGCTAGGTGCACCACCCAAGGCCTGGTTTTGGCCGAGGGAAAAGTGATTTGGCTCAAGCATAATCGGTAGGGTCAAGTCACCATCCAAGCACAATTAGGCTTAAGCATGGTTTAGTGGAATCATGGAAGTGGTTAATCACCTTTAGGAATTAAGGAAAGAGCCTCCTCCTTTTGCCCAAAATGGCATGGTGACATGTAAAGAGGCTCTCATGGCTTGCATATGGCTTGTGCATGGCTCCATGGCTCCATTTGGCTTGGGAAAAGTGAAGTCAATTTCATGGAAATGGATTTAAGGAAAATTTTGGTATTTAGGGGTGATTTGTCATGAGGCTTCATTTGGAATAATTTAATGATGATTTTAGGACTTAGGTAATGGATTCAATTAAATGGATGACAAATGGAGATGTCATGTGGGCTTTAGGGTAGATTTGGGCTTTTGAATTTTGAAGGAAATGGGCTTTTAGAAGGGTTTAAGGGAAGTGGGCTTTTAAGTTTATGAATGTGTTCATGGATGAAAATTTTTTGTAAAAGGTTGGGCCAAATAATTGTTGGGTTTAGCTCATGGATGTGTCATGAGTAACTTGAAGCAAATTTGGGGTAGTTTGGGCTTGAATTGGGTTGGATTTGGATTCTTTTCGGTGAATGGGCCAATATAGGTCCAAATGGGCCAAGTTGGGCCAATGTTGGGCTAGGGTTGAAATTGATGTAGAATTATTGTTGAGAAGTGTTTATGGGAGTGTTTCAAAGAGGTTTTGACTTTGGTTGGGCTTTGATTTTTGGGGTTTGGGTTCATTTGGGTTAGGTTTGGGCTTAGGTCAAAAAAATGGGCCTTAAGGTCAAAAGTGGAATTGGATCCAAATGTCAATCAATTTGGACTTGGATTTGGTCTAAATTGGTATTGGGAATGTTGAATTGAAGTTTAGAACTGAATTGGACCAAAATTGGGGTCAATTGGGTAGGTTTGGTTTGACATTGGGTTCACTTAGGGTTAAAATGGGTCAATTTGGGGGTTTTGACAAAAGTAGGGTAAATTGACAAAATTGGCCCATGGTGTAGTTGGACAAAATGAAATTGGGAATATTTAGGATTTTCTGGAATTTTTTGGGAATTTTCTAAATTTTTGGATTTTTGGGTCAAGAAGGGTATTTTGGGTATTTGGAGGGTATTGGGGGGTATTTTGGAATCTTTGGTATTTTTGGGTATGGATGATCAATTTGAGTGATGTGGAGATGTTTGGGAATAATTTTGAAGAATTTTAAGCAATTTGGAAATTTTGCAAAAATTTGGGTAATTTCAAGGGTTTTGGGTAGGTTAAGCGGGTGTAGGGTCCCGGGTCAAAAATTGAAAATTTGGGAAATTGAAGATTGGGTGAATTTGAGTGGGGTGAAATCATTTTGGTTGAGCCATGAAGCCATTTCAAGCCCATATGAGCCATGAAAGGACTCATTTGAGGCATTCACTATGTTGTTCCTAACCCTCTAGCCAAGGGCTTAGGGGTTAAGGACCATCCATGTGAATTACCTACATGAGTCGGGAGGTCAAGTTGGGTATGGGTGTGGTTTTAGGAAGTGTGTGGAAATGTAGTGTGTAAGTGTAGTGTATAAGTGTAGTGTGTGTAAGTCAGCCCCTCATCGGACCGAGGCCACCTGTGGGTAGTCCTAAGGCCAAAGAGTCCTATAGGAACTCATCCTTTAAACTTCCATATTTGATTTCAACCCTCTAGGTGATTAGGGGTCTATGGTCAAATTTGTGGAGTTTGCAGGGAGTTTAGAAATGTTTGGAATTTCTAAAAGGTTGGTCCCAATTCTACTCCTCTAAGATAGTCAAAGGAAAAGCCTAAGGCTAGATCCTAAGCACTAAAAAGAAGAAGGGAAGACCTCATCAAAAATGAGGTCAACAAATGGACTCCCAATAGGTGTGGTGAGCCGACGGAGCACACCGCGCGTATTGGTGTTGACCGAAGCGATCAACAAAACCAACACGGATGTCCAAATGACGAACTTAGGATGAAGTAGAAGAGTTTCCGCCTGGGAGTGTCAAGTATATCTCTCGGAACCGGAGATTCTCGAACTCTCGCTGGGGAAAGGAAGAGGAGGTAAATCCCAAATCACATGACCTGGGGAATTTCGATTTAGATTTTATTTTGTTTCAATTTATGTTTTGATGTGTGAGTTTAAATTTTAGTTTGGAGTTTCAATTTAGATTGAAGTTTTGTCAAAATTAATTTGAGGGATTTGATTTGAAATTAAAATTGGATTTCTGAGGTTTTAGATGTAACATCTCCAACCTCGAAAGAAAATTGAATTGATTAGATTGAATCGTTGCAATGAGAAGATATCTCAGAGCAAAGTGGTGTTGGATGTAAAATCCTTAACCTCAAGAGTTTGATTTTGATGTATTTCGATGCAACAGGGAAAGAATCCTAAAGCAATGCGATCTCGGATGTAAATTCCTTAACCCCGGAATTCGATTTGATGTATTTCAAAGGCAATAGGGAAAGAATCCTAAAGCAGTGCAGTCTTGGATGTAAAATCCTCGACCCAAAAGTTTGAATTTGATGTATTTCAAAGGCAATAGGAAAAGAATCCTAAAGCAATGCAGTCTTGGATGTAAAATCCTTGACCCAAAAGTTTGAATTTGATGTACTTCAAGGTGCAATAAGAAAAGAATCCTAGCAAGGCAGATCTTGGATGTAAAATCCTCGACCCAAAAGAGTTTGAATTTTGATGTATTTCGAGTGCAATAGGAAGAGAATCCTAAAAGGTACAGTCTTGGATGTAAAATCCTCGACCCAAAAGTTTTGAATTTTGATGTATTTCAAAGTGCAATAGGAAGAGAATCCTAAAGCAAGTGCAGTCTTGGATGTAAAATCCTCGACCCAAAAGAGTTTGATTTGATGTATTTCAAGTGCAGTAGGAAAAGAATCCTAAAGCAGAGTGCAGTCTTGGATGTAAAATCCTCGACCCAAAAGTTTGAATTTTGATGTATTTCAAAGGTAACAGGAAGAGAATCCTAAAGCAAGTGCGAGTCTTGGATGTAAAATCCTCGACCCAAAAGTTTTGAATTTTGATGTATTTCAGATGCAATAGGAAGAGAATCCTAAAGCAAGTGCAGTCTTGGATGTAAAATCCTCGACCCAAAAATTTTGAATTTTGATGTATTTCAAGTGCAATAGGAAGAGAATCCTAAAGCAAGGCAGTCTTGGATGTAAAATCCTCGACCCAAAAGTTTTGAATTTTGATGTATTTCAAGTGCAACAGGAAGAGAATCCTAAAGCAAGTGCAGTACTTGGATGTAAAATCCTCGACCCAAAAGTTTTGAATTTTGATGTATTTCGATGCAATAGGAAGAGAATCCTAAAGCAAGTGCAGTCTTGGATGTAAAATCCTCGACCCAAAAGTTTTGAATTTTGATGTATTTCGAAGGCAATAGGAAGAGAATCCTAAAGCAATGCGATCTTGGATGTAAAATCCTCGACCCAAAAGTTTGAATTTTGATGTATTTCAGTGCAATAGGAAGAGAATCCTAAAGCAAGGCAAGTCTTGGATGTAAAATCCTCGACCCAAAAGTTTTGAATTTTGATTCGAGACCTAGAAGATCGGATTTGAGATTTGATAGAGATCGAATTTGAATTTGATTGAAACTCGAAGCCCGGAAAGATTGAATTTGGAAATTTGGAAATTTGGAAGGATGAGTTTGAACTCGATTGAAACTTGATTTAAGATTTGATTTGAAATTTGGAAGATCAAGTTTGAAACTTGATCGAGATTGGATTTGGATTTTGATTGAGAATTTGATTAGATTGAATTTGAAATTTGTGTTGATTTCGTTTGCCTTTTAATGGTTCAAATTTTATTTTATTGTTTATTTAATGTTCATGTGAACTTAGTGTTTGTCATTTTTAGATTTTTTTTTAGAAAGTTTTCTTTTATTCTCTTTTTTTTATTTCTTTTCTGTTCTTTGTTCGAAGTTCATTTAACTTTAATGGCGTTTCCCAATCAATTTGCACAAAAGAGGTGAAGGCCAAAAACGTGACATGGTCACTTTCATTCCAATCATGTTGAAAATACGTCGTACAACTCGATCCGGAATATATTTCATACAATCCATGTAGACTCAAAACGGATCGTGTATGATCTTTGTTGATCCATCAAAAGAATCATCTCGTCAAAAATCCATGTCCGAATAGTGAGGTACATGGTCAATAACATCACCTTCCAAGCCATCCTTGGCAAGGATGCCTGCTGGATGTACATTGGAGGTGTGATATTTCCCATATAACTCACGTACCGTAAGGCCGGAGGTTCTCTAACTCTAGATCCGGTTGGAAATGGTAAGGTATTTTACCGTCGTCCATCCTCCCGAAGGTAACCGAGATCCGCTCCACCGGCACTCCCGGTATGCAATGTTTTGCGATATCTCGCTCCGTTACCTTGCAATATCATGACGGAACCCACCGGTAAAGGTATCTTTACCGGCCCTCGGAACTCACCCGGGCCTCGCTATCCGGAGGTCGGATCCGAACATGATGTTGCACTCATTCAAGAAAGAGACCGTGCAGAAGGTCCGACGAAGTCGTGGTGATCAATATGTGGGGGTATGCAATCACCCCGTTTGTAGATGTTGATAATGCAGACTATTGGGTATGCAATCGTCGGCGGCACTCTCCATGTTATCAATCTTTTTACCATTCTCTTGATGACTAGTGGCATCGGATCCACTTGGCCATGACGGAGTATCCCCGGTGGGTTTCCTTTTCGTCTTCAACGAAAGTTGTAGCAAGCATCCGCATTGTATTGTGATTCTTCCTTTCCCCGGCATCCATCTCCGGGGTTCGAGTATGTGTTTTCCCTTAAGCGGCCTCGCTCGGCCCATTCTCTTCAAATCCCGGATACAATCCACGATTTGCCGTTGTTCATACTCCGAGAATACGTCTAGTGTGTAGCTCAAGGCCTTCTAGTATGTTGATTCTTCTTCCTTTAATTCTCTCGAAGTATTCGAAAGTTTTCTTTTCAACATTCCGCATCCTCTCCAGCCTCGTATTCCGGAATGATCCGCGGATGGCGAGGCCTTGTGACATATTGTGGGATATATGGTTCAATCCCTTCACGTTCCCCGCATACCTCGGCTCCTCGTGGATGATGCTCGTCGGGACATCCGCCGGGGTTGCTTCGCAACAAGGTCATGCACCGCCGGTGGTTCTATCCGGTGGCGTGGTAGCCTTCTTTCTTCTCGATCTTCCGGAGATTTCCCCGGTTCTTTCGTTATTCTAGGAGCCGGCCTCCTTTCTTCAGTGTTCCCGGTGAACCGGTGTCCTTGAAATGTGAGTGCCGGCATTAGCAATCGTCTCGTCGCGCCGGTCCGCGGCCAGTTTTGTTAACATTTTACTGGACACGGCGATTCTTATTTCTTCGTTGCGTGGCCGTGAGAGTAGCTCTCCGAACTTCTTGAATCTCGCGGGCGCGGTGCCGACAAGCCCGCCCTCCGCCGTAGCGACTACGGACTTCATTTTCTTGTCTTCTTCGGTGTTTGCTTTTCTTTTCTTGTTGTTGGATTGGTGGCTTGGGCCACCCACTTTCATCACCGTCCGTCCGGGCAGTTCTTCTCGTTAATCGGGACCCGGCCACTTTCCTCGTATCGTAGGCCCGCCGGTGCGAAATCCGAATCAATCTCGATTATCGCTCCATCTTTCACCCTCTTTTCATCGAGTGCAAGGCTTACGCCATTCTTAAAGTTCAAGACCAACCGCCCGTTCGACATTTCCCTCGCGAAAAGACAAGGAAAAGGATCAGGGGTTGTACTAAGAACAAGAACATTAAGAAAATGTTTATTAAAGACATATATTTTTTCTTCATTTTATTTTAAAATTTAACAGGAATGAAGCGGGATAAGATCAGGAAAGAGATTTTGATTTGGAAAAGAAAACAAGGAAAACTTTATTATCATGATTTTATTTATTTTAGCACATTTTATTATTTTTGGGTTCGGACCCAATCATAAGTAATTACTTCACCCGTGTTTCTTAGGGATGAAGAATTCATTCCTTCGAAACATCGAGTAGCGTAATACTTTTTCAAGTATCGTCCGTTGATCGGAAGCATATGTCGTTCTCCCCGGCAATTCACTAGCCGGTAGGAACCTCCCGAGTATACTCGCTTCAACCACAAACGGTCCTTCCCAAGTGGGTTCAAATTTTCCTCCTATCTTGCGGTGTGCAAGAATAGGTCTCTTGAGAACGAGAACTAAGTCACCAACTTTCGAAGGTTCTTGGGCGGACCAGCTTTGTCATGGGCTTGAACCATCTTAGCTTGGTATAGTTCTAAATTCCGTTGTGCTGCAAGTCTTTTCCCTTCCAAGCTTTCTAATTCTTCGAGTCGTAGTCCGGCGTTTTCTTCGTCGTGATCTTGTTTGCAACTCGCAATTCCGAGTGAAGGAAGTCGAACCTCTAAAGGTAACATCGCCTCGGACCCATACACCGCAGCGTAAGGTGTAGCTTCGAGTAGGAGTTCGAAGGTTGTCCGGTACGCCCATAAGGCTTCTAACAATTTCTCATGCCAATTTCTCTTATTATCGTCCAAGGTTTTCTTTAAGATTTGAACGAGAGTTTTATTAAAAGCCTCGCCGAGACCGTTTGCTCTTGGGTAGTAAATTGTCGAGTATCGCCAGCCGATTCCGTGTCTCCCGACAAAATTGTTGATTTGTGTGCTTCGAATGCCGACCCATTATCCGAGATGATCTCGCGCGGCACTCCGAAACGGTAGACAACTTGGTTCTTGAAAAACCGCAAGACGTGGTGTGCTTTCACTTCTCTAAGTGGAACCGTCTCGCCCACTTGGAAAAGTAATCCGTAGCCGCAAGAATGAAACGATGTCCTTTCGAAGATGGTGGTTCTATTGGACCCATCAGTATCCGTGCCCCAACATTCAAATGGCCACGACGCAATTGTCGGGTGTAGCACATTTGGAGGTTGGTGTAGAACCACTCCGTGCACTTCGGCATTGATGACGCCTCTGGCGATTTTCATGCGGTCGGTCATCATCGAGGGCCGATAGTACCCTAGTCTTTTAATTTTCATCTTCATTTTTGGACCCGACCGGTGAGCGCCACGTAGTCCCGAATGCACCTCTTTAATGATTTCACGGGCCTCGGACCCGCTTAAGCACCTTAGCCACATTTCGATCAAAAGACCTTCTCGTACAATGTGTTGTTTATTAATGCGTAAGACAGAAGTTCTTTTCCGATCCGATGGGCTAGCGACCTATCGTCCGGTAGCTTTCCCGTTTGCGGTAGTTCATCAATGGCCGTCGCCAATCTTCCGTGTTTTCCGTCACCGCCGCAACCGATTCTTTTTCTTCTTCGCATTTGTGTATTGTGTCTATGTCGAGCCGTGATAGGACCCGACGTCCGTGAACCGACACTTCCACCGATTCATCTTGCAAACAGCAAATTCTTTTGCGAGACGGGCTAAAGCATCTGCTAAAGCATTCTCTTTTCTAGGAATTTTGTAGATCGTCACATTTGGAATCTGTTCCAACAACTCGTATGGCATACCGGAAGTATTGTTCGAGTCTTGGTTTAAAAATTCGTCATCGTCCGACGATCCGTTGAATGATTAACTCGCGAATCCCCGTAGATGTTGATGTCCGTTATCCCCATTTGAATGGTTAATTCCAATCCCGTTATGAGGGCTTCGTATTCTCGCTTCGTTGTTTGTACACGGTCTCGTCAAGTGGTAGGAGTATCTTAACATCCCCCGCTCCGTGTTATAAAGATTAGCCCGATTCCCGCCTTACCGGCACTATCACTTGCGATTCTTCGTCTTTGTGTGCTGAAGATGCTCCGTCGAAATACAATTCCCAACGTCGATCGTCAAGGTCTTCTAGGTTCATTATTTGTTCGTCTGGCAGATCGTCATTGAGAGGAGATTCGGCCGGCAAAGGATGTGCTGGCGAGGAAGTCCGCTAAGACTTGTCCCTTTACGGCACGCGAGGCACGAAAGTTATATCGAATTGCAATAATATCATCGACCATCCGGCAAGTCCGCCGGAAAGTGTTGGACGAGTCATCAAGTATTGCAATGGATTAAACTTCGAAATCAAGTTGACCTTATGAGAAAGCATGTAGTGCCCGAGCTTTTGAGCGGCGAAGATCGTGGCCAAACCATGCTTTTCAATTGCGGGATACCTTACCTCCGTCGGAAGTAAACGACGGCTTAAGTAGTAAAGAGCATTTTCTTTACCCTCATCATCGACCTGGCCAACGTGGCTCCGAGGAGTCGTCTAAAGCCGCGGTGTAAAGTATCGCCGGTCTACTCCGAGATCGGGGCCGCTAAGACGAGAGGTGTCATTAAATATTGTTTAATGTCTTCGAAGGCCTTCCGGCATTTCTCTTCCCAAATAAATTTGGCGTCCTTTTTAACTAGTGCCGAGAAAGGCCGACACCTACCCGACGAGTTTGAGATAAAGCGTCGAAGATATGCCGCCTTCCCTTGAAAAGATCGTAGTTGTTTTAAGGTTTTGGGAGGCGGCATTTCTAAGATGGCTTTAATCTTCTCCGGATCGATTTCAATTCCACGATGTCGGACAACGAATCCTAAGAATTTCCGGAGGTGACGCCGAAGGCGCATTTTAAGGGATTCATCTTAAGGTTAAATTGTCTTAATCGTTCGAAAACAATTCTCAAATCATACGAGTGGTTTTCCTTTACTTTGCTTTTGATGACGACATCGTCCACGTAGCACTCGACTTGATTGTGGATGAGATCATCAAAAATTCTTGTCATTGCTCTTTGGTAAGTTGCTCCCGCGTTCTTTAGTCCGAATGGCATCACCGTGTAACAAAATACTCCGATCGGCGTTCGAATGCTCGTAAGCTTTTCATCTTCTCGGAGCCATTTTTATCTAGTTGTATCCCGAAGATCCATCCATGAATGAGAATATTTCATGTGTCGAAGCAATATCGATCATCGGCTCTGGAATTGGTAGAGGGAATTCATCTTTTGGACATGCCTTGTTTAAATCTCTAAAGTCCACACAAATTCCGATCCGACCATTCTTCTTCTCGACCGGCACCACATTGGCTAACTGTGTCGGGTATTGTTCTTCACGTGACAAATTTAGCGTCTATTAGCTTTTTAACTTCGGCTATGACTTGTTGTTCGATTTCCGGACGCATTCTTCCGGGACCTCGTCTAATCGGAACGGAGTAGGATCCACTCCTAACTTATGGACCGCAACCTCTCGGGGCTAATCTCGGCATTTCATCGTAGCTCCGAGCAAAACAGTCTTTAAATTCCATTAATAACTTGATTATTTCTTCGGAGTCTTCTTTATCGAGTAAGGAGCTAACAAAGGTAGGTCTAGGCTCTTCGTTAGTACCCAAGTTAACTTCCGTTAACTCATCTATCGTGGATTTAATTTCTTCTTCGAATTCCGGTGGAGCGTCTCCAATTTGTAAATCTTCGAGTTCGTCCGTAGTTTCCATGCAGCTTTTCATTGGACTTGCAAGTAACAACCAAGCAAAATTCGCATCGTCAACCGACCCTACCGTGCCGAATCCGAGTCCATACTTTGAATCGGGAGGACGGCCGGAGTTATTCCATAACTTTTCAAAATGTTGTGATCGGCCTTTTGTCCATTGTCGAGGTAAGAAACCACGTTGAATTAAATTTTGAACACAGGGAGAGTACCACTCAAAAGGTAATTCCATTAATTCCGATGAAGTGACATCTTCGAATTGTACATTATTTTCGGCTTTGGAGGAAGAAGCACCACGGTAGAATTTGATCGGCTTTGCACCGTCACTACGCACCTCTTTGACCTCCATACCCTCGATCTTATTAGAATGGATCGGAGTTAGGGTCATAGTATGTACGTAGTGGTTAATCTTCTCGTACATTGATTTGTATTCTTCGTTCTTTTCATCTTCGAGGGAGATCTTGTATTGCGGCTTCTTTCGACTTATTGTTGCCGCTTCTTGCTTGATTTCTTTTTCCTCTTCGAACTATCTTTCCAATCGACATTGATGGTCGGTTTCTTCCGTCCAATCGTCCTAGTGTCTCTACCACGGCCTCGTCCCCGGCCTCGACCTCGGATGCGAGTTGTGGAGAAACCTTCACCATCTCTCCGGAAGGGAGTGGTGAGTGATCGTTGGACTAGAACTTCGTGTTCTTCGTTGTCTCGAACTTTCTTTGCTTCATTTGTTATGGTATCTCCGGAGAAGATTGTTTTCTTTGGCGGTGCATAATAAGCCGCATCTTCATGGACTCCAATCTCATGTACGGAGAATGGTTGTAAGTCACCTTTGATGCACTCGTTCCCCTCCATCGTAGTACTTGATGCACTCGGTGTAGAGATGATGGTACCATCCTCGTTTTCATGTATCCATGGTCGGCCCAAGAGAGCGTTGAACGACGTTTCGAATCGATTATATGAAATTTCGCGGTTGTCTTTGCTAAATCACCGGTCTTCATCGCAGCGTTATTGACCCGAGGGCTCTTTCTCCTTTCCGGTTGAATCCTCTTAATAACATTTTGTCGGCCTCGAGCTCACGAGCATCAATTTCCAAGTATGCTAGTGTTCGAAGACTCATTATATCGATTGATGCTCCCGGATCCACCAAAACTCCGGAGAGCGTAAACTTCCCAATTGTAACTCGAAATGTACAACGGTCGGTTGTGATCCGCCGTCCCAAGTAGTAGGTCATTGTCCGTGAAGGTAACACCTCGTCGTTCCTTTAACGAGCAAACCTCATCTAAGGAATCTCCGGCCATTTGAGCTAAGCAAATTTCCGGATCAAGTAAGGCCTCGATCGAGCTTCTCTCATCTCCTTTCGATAAGATGAGAGCGTCGTAAATGCTCGCCTTGGCCGGTAGTTTCCTAAGATGGGCTAGCACGTTGTAGTCCACTTTGTTCTCATGCGTCTCGGCTTCTTCTCGAACGGGTATTTCTTCTGTCGGGGTTGGTTCTTCTTGAACAACCACCTGCTTTCCTTTGTCCTTTGGACCCATTCTTGGAGGTAGAACTTTTCCACTTCTTAAGTTGACTTCTGTAATTTCTTCAGAATTTAGTGTTGAGTTTGCCGGTGTCTCCTCCTGAATCGGAATGACGAGCTCTTCCGGATTATCTTCAAAATCCGAAGGCTCTAACTCTATCGTAACCGGAGCTCCTCGAAACTCACAGATAGATCCGTTGCTTGTTGAACTCTCGTAGCCTCCTTGATGGATGTCTTCTTCGTTATTTTGATTGTCGAGATCGTGTATGATTTGAGAATCGTTGTTGGTATCGAAATCGACGCCCGGATTGTCGCTAGTTACGTAATCGTTAGAAATGACCAAAACGTAGCCAACGCCATCACCCTTATCATTATATGATCCCACCGAAGTGAGCAGATAATCACACAAAATCAGAGGTTCGAGGGATTTCTCCCCCGAATCAGAAACAACCATCCTAGGATAAGCAGCCCCTAGTCTAGCCTTAGTAATCTCGGTCCCCTCTTCTTCGTCAATTTTCTTCTTCTCTTCGATTGTCTCCTGTCGAGGTGGTTCTTCTATCGCAAGTGATAGTACTCGGCTTAACGGTGTCTCGAACTCGAATTGAAGCTCTCACCGAAGCGGTTCGGATGTTGTCTAAAATCTTCTTCGAAGATCTCGTCCAGGCGGTAGTCCATCCATCGTCGCCTGCATAGGGATCTATCGGAATGACGGGATCGGTTGAGATAACATTGACGGAACCTCCTTTCGGGGTTCCTTCATGTACTCCTTCGGGATTGTTATATTTCCTTTCCGAAGGTTGTCGTCGAGCCAACTTTTGAAGGTAATGCAGCTTTCTATCTTGTGCCCAAGCATCCGATGGTAGGGGCAAAAGTTGGGATCACCTTTCTTGTTGACTTCCTCTGGTCTTTTGGGCTCTGGCAGCCGGAAATCTGGAGTTTTCATTAAGCTACGGAACATCTTTGGTACTGCTTCATTTTTGAACGGATATTCTCTGCTCAGAAGCTCCCTCAATGTACGTTGCGGACGAGGTGGTTGTTCATACTGCGGGGACGACTGATAGCTGGACCGGGGTTGTTGGTAATTTTGTTGTGGTTGCTGCGGCCGTTCTGGTGGTATTTGCATCGGTTGTTTGCCCTTGTCAACTGCTGCAACGATCCCGGATTTCTTCTCGAAGGTCTTCACCGGCTCTCGCTTGTCCGTCTTGTCGGCAAAACTTAATTGCTTCGCCTCTTCTTGCAAGCTTCCGGCCTTGCTTAACAACTTCTCAAAAGTCTTAATAGTGAATCCCTTGAGGAGAAGTGCTATCGGGCCGTGAATGCTTTTAAGCAAGATGCCGACCGCATGTTGTTCTTGCAGTTGTGGTTCACACTTCATGCTTAAATTTCTCCATCGAAGTATGTAATCCACTAGAGTTTCATTCGGCCTTTGTTTCTCTACCACTAAATCACCTATAGTGATGTGGTGCCGAGCTCCGGCGAATCGCTCGATGAAGAGGCTCTCTAACTCCGAGAATGTCTTCACCGAACCGTTGGGTAGTTCCACATACCGCCGAAGGCGATTCCCGACGGACCGCCGACGAACCGTCGGAAGAGTAACGCATCGCTCCCGCCAGCATTGCAACAACCGGCACGAAAGTGTGCAACATGCCGTCGGGGTTCCCGGTTCCGTCGAAGGTCTTAAACCGCAGGTGGTACGAAGCCTTTCGGCATCGGGATGCCGTCGAATTCTTCCGGTAAGGTCTACCCGTCCGAATGGATGTCCCGTTCTTCGATTGTGCTAGGGCTTCTCGCACCCGTCGCTCTACCAAGTTCTTGATATCCTTTTCGGGATCATACTTCGTGCTGTATCCTTTTTCACTGGTCATCCCCATCGACGGATGTAATCTCCTTTCCTCCGTCTACGATGTGAATGACTTCGGGGGTGTCTCTCTATGTGGTTGTACTTGACTTTGGAGAGTGGCCGCAGCTATGGCCATCTCTTCCATCCTCTTCGCCATTCGAGCGATCGTGTCGTCCTTTTCCTCGAAGCCGTCTCTTCATCGCCCGGCTCCTCTCTTCGCGGCCGCAGGAGCACCTCGAGAAGATGATGAAGCTCGTGTCTCAACCATGTTGATTTCTCGCATATTCGTTGTCCATGAATTTCGATGAGTCGATCTCATCTCCGAACTTTTCTTCTCTTTCTTTTGCCAACCGTCGGATGTCGGTTCTCAACTTTTCCATGGCATCTTCTAGCGGAGCTTTCGTGTATCTTTGTGGTTGTCATGCGATGGTTGCCGGGTCCTTTTTTCACGAGTCCCCTTCATCGCAAGAGCACTTTCTTCGCATTCCAGCCTCCCGGCGAGACTTTCTTTCTCGGGCCGCCGTTTCGGCCTCAATCGCCCCGTAGTGGGACGCCACACCATCCTTCTAGCAGCAGAAGGTCTAGGACCGGATGGTCTATCCGCCAAATGCCGGAAGGTGGTATCCTCCCTAATCCGTAACCCCGATACTACGACGAGCGGGCTAGCCTTCATTCTCTTGCTTGGCTTTTCTATCATGACGGCGGGTTCTACTCGAGGCCCAAGACGGATTTGACCGGCACCCGCCCTATCCTTCGTAGAATTTCCGACACGGGGCAGTTTTCCTTCCTTGCTAACTTTTCTACCAAAGTTTGCAGTCGAGCAAACGGCGTAGTTCTGATTCTTTTCTTGCGGTTATCGCTGTAGTATGCGGGTTGTGGTAATGTGGCAGCAATCTTTCGAACATTCTCTTCATCCTATGCGGCGGAGAGGGGATGGAACCTGCTTCCTCCCAAAAGTGGTATGTAGTCAGCAGATGGTGTATATTCTGGTAACGGTGTATATTCCGGCAACTCGGAATTTCCTCCAGAAGGCAATCTCAGCAGCTCCGGCTTCCCCGGCGATCCTTCTATTTCTATTTCTTCTTTGGGTCTTTGTCGACGACGGAATCTTCGAACCGGACCCGATTTCGAAGACGAAGGTCTTACAGAAGATCCGTACCCTCCACGGTAACAGTGTTTACCATAGTTCCGGATTTCTTCCCCTTTGATTTGGCAGAAGTCGGGGTAGGTGCAGAAACAACTAGACTAGTGGGGGTAGTGAGAACAGTCCTCCTGCGGACAGCAGTACTCCTCCTAGTCGGGACCCTTTGCAGGGGAGGAAACTCTTGGGTCGACCTAAGGTTGAACTCAAGCGATGGCTCCTCGGCTTCGGATACCTTGTTTGTCGCTGCAAAGAGGGAGACGTCGGTGACCTTGACGTTCGTGTTTTCAAATCCCTGTCCAAATCGGATGACCCCATTGTCGGGCAGCTCATCCCTATAGACAGCGAAGTCCAGTCCGTTGGTGAAGGACAAAATCAGCTTCGGGGCTTCCATTTTTGCAGGGTAGATTCTGGGTGTCAGTCCCAAGTTATGCTTCTTTTCTTAAGGACGAAAAGAAAGGAATTGAAAAGAGTCCGAACTCATTCTTTGTTCATGTATTTATCATTTGTTAAAAGAATCACTTATTAGAGGGTTTGTTTATTTAGAACGGAACGTTCAAAGGTGTAGAGAAGGTAAGGAATCCGATTCAGAAAGGAAAAGAAAGTCTTAAGCAAGACTTCCCGACTCGAAGGATCACTCCTAAACTAACACCTATCGGGGGTCCATCCTACCTCAGAAATGAGGTAAAAGGATCTCGGAACCTCTCTGTTTAGGGGTGTCTAAACAGTGGCTCCTAAATCCGAGAGAATGTTGGCTATACTTGTTCAAGATAGAAATGAACATAGTATCCCAACGGAAAGAAGGGTAGTTTGATCCATTAGGGACATGGATACACTACCGATTTTTGAAAGCGTAATTATTCGATTATAATGGAGAGAGGAATGATCCTCAACGGAGTCGCTGTAAATCCCGTCGGCATATTTTTAGGTTGTGTGCTTTATTTTGAAAGGGGTCGCCTAACGTAAATCGTCGGCGAATTTTTAATTTAATTAAAATAAATAATTTGAAAAGTAGTATTTGATTTTGAAAATAATTTTAAATTTGAAGGTTTTAAGATATGAGATTAAACCGACCTCACATCCCAAATAGTTTATATAAACGAGCACCGCACCACAAACCGTGTATCTATCCCTAAGGATAGACACACCGCTTGATGGTGGGGCTTCGATTAAATAAACTAGAAGATTAGTGACATCCGTTTGGTCCGCGAACCAATTTTATAAGCCGACAAGTTTCCCCGCTTAATATGGAAACATTAAACAGGGTTTATATTACCTGGGTTCTTTAAAATTCCCTATAAGGGCAAGCCCCTATAGTTAATTACATCTTAAGTGACGGGAATCACCTAAGAAAACTCTCGATAATAACCAATAACTCTGCTCTCAAGAATTTCAAAGTTTAAGGTTTTCAAAGATTGAATTTTGGAATTTCAATAGGAATGGATCAAATTTTGGAACATTTTATTTTGTGAATCCAAAGGAAGAAAGGTAGGAGAAATCACTGATTCGAAGTGAACTTCGGTAATTTCCCGACTATCCTATTGTTTGGCTTGGATTTAGGAAAGTCCTAATATTTATTTAAATGTTTTGATCTTGCCAATTTTAATTAATTAGGACTTATATTTATATGATAGAATCATACAAATAGCACTTGAAGATGTGAGGGTTTATGTCGTATCGGACGACTACCTCGGAATCCTAAAACTCGGTTAGGGCTTAATTTGCAGTGCAAATGCCTAACAAAAGGTTGAGGATTTATGTTGCACTAGGCAAACTACCTCGAAGTCCTATGGTTTTGTTATTTAATTCTAGGAAAGTTTTGCTGATGTAGATCTGAGTTTTGCTGATGACGATGGTCGTGCTGCTCACCATGCTCCGAGCTCCTTGTTGTTGCAGAGGTTCAGTTTTAGAAATCATAAATCAGGGGATGAGAAAAGTGTTTTGGGTTTAGAGAAGTCTTAATTTCCAAGTGTTTTGTATTTTGATTAAAACAAATCTTAAAGTTGATTATAACGACACCGGTTAAGATCCCACGGTTCCATCCTTCCGGCATCATTATTTTTATCGGATTCACTTAGTCCGGATGAATTTGCTAAACTCAACCGAATGAGTTCCACACTTTCATTTAGACCGTGGGAAATCCCGTTAGCAACACGTAGGTTACATCATCCGAGGTATTCCCGATCATCCAACAGGACGTTTTAATTTAGTTGTAATTGTAGTTTTGTGTTCTGTTTGTGATTAAATTTTGAGTTGTTTTATATTTTGAAATGTTGTAGCGGTGAATTTTATCTTGCAATGACTTTTAACTTAATTTAGTTTCAGTTTTAGGGTCTATCCTAAAGGTGTGGGTTTTCATGCAACAGTTGTTTTATCATGCAAGAAAAGTAAAGTGCATTTGCAATAAAGTACATTGCAAGAAAGTAAATTGCAATAAAATAAAAGCGTACCTGGAGGGTCTTCCCGTCATCCCAAGCTACACTTAAAACACAATTAGAATATTTAAGCAAGTTCCTAGGTAAGGCTAAGGGAAAGGTTATGGTTTTCTACCAAATTCCTAATCCTATAGCTAGTCATCTCCTATGACGTCTAGGTTCTTTGTGTTTTTTATTTGTTTGAGGACGATTTTCTTCATTAAAGGACAATTAAGTCCAATTGTTCTTATAAATATCCTATCATATTGAGGAAGTGCTTAAAAAGGGTCTTAAACATCTTTTCAATATTTCTAGGATTGTTTTAAGTCCAAATGGATTTAATTATATAAATGAATTAATCGTCCGAGGTTTTCAAGTCTTGTTAACTTGCTCAGTGAACTAAGACATTTGAATATCCTATAAGTGAAGTAACATTTCATTTAATGTTCTGTTTAGGAGTTATGATAACTAAAACTTTCAAGGGTAAATTAGTATTCAAATGATTTGATTTAAATTAAAGGGTTTAAATTTGGAATAGTGTTCAAGTTGTTTTATATTTAATTTAATTTAATTTAATTGAGTTTGATTTAATTTAACATAGTTCAATTTAATTTGATTTGGTATTTAATTAATTTGATTTGATTTAATTTAATTTAATTATTTAATTTAATTTAATTAATTTAATTTGATTTAATTTAATTAATTTAATTTAATTTAATTTAATTATTTAATTTAATTTAATTTAATTATTAGATTTAATTTAATTTAATTTAATTTTAATTGTTTTATTTAATTTAATTTAATTTGATTTAATTTAATTTAATTTAATTATTTAATTTAGTTTAATTTAATTTAATTTGTTTTAATTTAATTTAATTTAATTATTAAATTTAATTTAATCTTAATTTAATTTATCTTTAATTTACTTTGTTTTTAATTTTAATTAAAATTTCAAAAGAGTTTAATAATTTAATTAAGTCTTTTAATATTTTGAATTTGAGTTATCATTTTAATTAAGAGTTAAATGTTAATGATATAATTAGTTTAGGGATTTTTTAAATTAAAGAATAAATCTCTTCCTAATAAATATCCCTTATTTTAATAATTCCAATTTTATTATTCTTCCAAATTTAATCTATTATTTAATTAAAGTTTAATCATTTTAAAATTATTTAATGGGTTTCTACC
The DNA here is from genome assembly GCA_022702705.1 of Papilionanthe hookeriana x Papilionanthe teres. Taxonomy (NCBI): domain Eukaryota; kingdom Viridiplantae; phylum Streptophyta; class Magnoliopsida; order Asparagales; family Orchidaceae; genus Papilionanthe; species Papilionanthe hookeriana x Papilionanthe teres. The sequence continues at coordinate 132,691,893 of CM040428.1, read as the reverse complement.
CTTTAATTATTTAAATTTCAATCATCCAAATCAGATTAAGATCAAATGTTTTACTTGTTGATTTCTTATTAAACCTAAAGCTTTAATTAAGGGTTGAAAGTTTAATTACCATTTTACCCCTTAAGCTTAATAATTTCATAACTCACTAAATTGAACTTAAATGAATTTGAAATTTTTATGTGACTTCACTCATATGTCAATAAAGACATGAGAGGAGAAAATGTGATTTTTCTGTATTTAATTTATTTATATAATTATTTTTGGTGGAAAATAGAGATTTTCAAGGAAAATTTGATAACATGACCAAGGGAAAGTTTCTGTCCTTAAGAAAATTAGGGGACATTCCTAATGACCAGAGAAGCACTTGGACCAATTTTGGTGATTTTTTGAATTATATTATTTTTATTATAATTATTTTGAGTTTTGGAGTGTTAATTAATTTAAAAATAAAATAAATGTTGAAAAATAGATTTTATATTTTTCAAAAATCTCTCTGATATCAAGGAAACCAGAGAAATAAATTTTGCAATTTTCTGATTTTTCTATGATTTATTATAATTATTTTAGTGAAAATGCTAGAAAATACATTTTTTTAATTTTTTAAAATTACCCTAGGGTTTTAAAATTCAATATCTCACTAAATAGACCTAGGAAAAATGTGGGATTTGTTCCTAAGTGATTAGAATTCAAAATGTGACATTTTGGTGAATTTTATTATTTTTGTGATTTTTATTATTTTTTAATTATTAGAAATATTAAAATATTATTAAAAATCAACTTTTTTAGAAAATTGAAATTTTAATTTTCTTGGGTTCCCCTGATATCAGAGAGGTTCCAAAACCAATTTGATAGATTTTTAAAAAGTATTTTAAAAGTTATGAATTTTTAAAGTTTAAAATGGCTAAGTGACTTAATCAACCCAATTAGTGGGGCTAACCAAGTCCAATTGACCTCAAATTTTTATGGTGGATTCCTCTGATCCTAAAGGTCAGTGGAGAATTGATTTCAAGTCAATTTGATACCTGGTTAACTCTAATTAATTAAAGACCTATTTTGGGTGTTTAAGTCAATTAGGGTTGTTTTGAATGAACTAAGCCAAAATCTATTTTTCCTAGGGTTCTCTCGGTCATAAGGAACATCACCAAATTTTCCTAGAATTTATTTCACAACATGCTAATTTTTGGAATTAAAATACTCAAAACGAGCAACATGCATTTGAAAAATAAATAACTTTTCACGAGATGGCCTCGACCTTGGAAAATTCGGGGAATGTTCCCAAGTTCGAGGCTTCAAAAGCCCTATGGTCTCATGCCATGGTGAATTGTATGCATGCATGGAGAATTAAAACAATGCAGAGAGTAAATAAATTATAAAAAATAAAATACTTGATGAAATTAAGTGATTTCTTTTCCACATTATTCTCCTCTGTTCACTGAGCAAGAGGGTATTTTTATTTTATTTTTATGATTTTTCTACACAAAGATATGGATTTTTTGAAGTTTAGGGAATTAAATAAATAAGAAAATACCCTAATTTTCTATTTATCCACGCGGCGCCAGCGAAACATCGGCAGCTCCGAAGGGGTACGTGTCGCGCTGTGATTGGGCGCCGCCATCTGAGTCAGCAGCCCGGGCCCCGCGGTTCTCGCACCGTTTCCTGGTCCGACGCCATCTGAGCCGTTCGTCCGCGCGTGTATTGAATGGTCGGCATCCGTTCATCGTCCCCAAGTGTTCTCACCCGAGAGCCGTCCACACTAAATCCCTAAGATCTCACTCGATTCTCAATGGATTTTTACGTTCTTATACTCTATGGATTCGTCTTGAAGAGACGAACGCATCCATACGGTTAACATGCATTGAAACTAAGGCATTTGAAATAGAGAATCTTCAGAAGCTCGGGATGAAGAGTTAGCTCATACCTTGGCTCAGAGAAGTGTGGCTTCAATCTGAGAGTTGTTGCACCTTTGATTGGGTCCCAGCAAGCTCCAGATGAAGTCTCCTGGTCTGGTGAATTGTCTGGATATGATTTCGACCAAGCCCGATCACAAAGCTTGGAGGCCGGAGCAACTGGGTGGCCTGGAGATGGGGCTTTTGATGGTGGACACCTTCCCTTGGTCTGGTGAAGGTGTAGAGCCAATCAATTTGAGAATTGGCTCACTGTGGAGAAGTGTCCTGGTTTTGGGTGGAATTTCAACTCCGAAATCGAGCTGTCGAGGAGAAATGGCAGGGGAATTCCACCGGGATCAAGTGCTCTAAGGGTGGAGAAGGGTCCGGAACAATTTTGGCGAGTTTTGGCAAGGTTTGTGCTTCTCTTCTTTCATGGCCGAGAGGGGTGGAGTTTAAATAGAGCTGGCTCGGGAGGCCTCCTGTGGGGAGTTAGGGCTCGGGATCGACCTGCTCCGGTGAGGAGAAGATCGGCCATGGTGACCACTAGGGATGGGGCGGCTCAGCAAGTGAGAATTTCAATGTTGGCTCACATGTGAGCTCTCGACCATGGTGTTTTCCGGCGGCCTGGTGGCCAGCCGGCTGAGGTCGAGTCACCCTCAAGCTCAGGTGGGTCGTGGCTGGAGGTTTGTGCAATCAATCGGCCATGGACATGTGTAAAGGCTTTGATCCAAAGTGGAATGGGGCATGGCTAGATTTGGACCTAAATGGGTCAACCCACCCATTTGGGCTAGGTGCACCACCCAAGGCCTGGTTTTGGCTGAGGGAAAAGTGATTTGGCTCAAGCATAATCAGTAGGGTCAAGTCACCATCCAAGCACAATTAGAGCTTAAGCATGGTTTAGTGGAATCATGGAAGTGGTTAATCACCTTTAGGAATTAAGGAAAGAGCCTCCTCCTTTTGCCCAAAATGGCATGGTGACATGTAAAGAGGCTCTCATGGCTTGCATATGGCTTGTGCATGGCTCCATGGCTCCATTTGGCTTCGGGAAAAGTGAAGTCAATTTCATGGAAATGGATTTAAGGAAAATTTTGGTATTTAGGGGTGATTTGTCATGAGGCTTCATTTGGAATAATTTAATGATGATTTTAGGACTTAGGTAATGGATTCAATTAAATGGATGACAAATGGAGATGTCATGTGGGCTTTAGGGTAGATTTGGGCTTTTGAATTTTGAAGGAAATGGGCTTTTAGAAGGGTTTAAGGGAAGTGGGCTTTTAAGTTTATGAATGTGTTCATGGATGAAAATTTTTTGTAAAAGGTTGGGCCAAATAATTGTTGGGTTTAGCTCATGGATGTGTCATGAGTAACTTGAAGCAAATTTGGGGTAGTTTGGGCTTGAATTGGGTTGGATTTGGATTCTTTTGGTGAATGGGCCAATATAGGTCCAAATGGGCCAAGTTGGGCCAATGTTGGGCTAGGGTTGAAATTGATGTAGAATTATTGTTGAGAAGTGTTTATGGGAGTGTTTCAAAGAGGTTTTGACTTTGGTTGGGCTTTGATTTTTGGGGTTTGGGTTCATTTGGGTTAGGTTTGGGCTTAGGTCGAAAAAATGGGCCTTAAGGTCAAAAGTGGAATTGGATCCAAATGTCAATCAAATTGGACTTGGATTTGGTCTAAATTGGTATTGGGAATGTTGAATTGAAGTTTAGAACTGAATTGGACCAAAATTGGGGTCAATTGGGTAGGTTTGGTTTGACATTGGGTTCACTTAGGGTTAAAATGGGTCGATTTGGGGGTTTTGACAAAAGTAGGGTAAATTGACAAAATTGGCCCATGGTGTAGTTGGACAAAATGAAATTGGGAATATTTAGGATTTTCTGGAATTTTCTGGGAATTTTCTAAATTTTTGGATTTTGGGTCAAGAAGGGTATTTTGAGTATTTGGAGGGTATTGGGGGTATTTTTGGAATCTTTGGTATTTTTGGGTATGGATGATCAATTTGAGTGATGTGGAGATGTTTGGGAATAATTTTGAAGAATTTTAAGCAATTTGGAAATTTTGCAAAAATTGGGTAATTTCAAGGTTTTTGGGTAGGTTAAGCGGGTGTAGGGTCCCGGGGTCAAAAATCGAAAATTTGGGAAATTGAAGATTGGGTGAATTTGAGTGGGGTGAAATCATTTTGGTTGAGCCATGAAGCCATTTCAAGCCCATATGAGCCATGAAAGGACTCATTTGAGGCATTCACTATGTTGTTCCTAACCCTCTTAGCCAAGGGCTTAGGGGTTAAGGACCATCCATGTGAATTACCTACATGAGTCAGGAGGTCAAGTTGGGTATGGGTGTGGTTTTAGGAAGTGTGTGGAAATGTAGTGTGTAAGTGTAGTGTATAAGTGTAGTGTGTGTAAGTCAGCCCCTCATCAGACCAGGCCACCCAGGGTAGTCCTAAGGCCAAAGAGTCCTATAGGAACTCATCCTTTAAACTTCCATATTTGATTTCAACCCTCTAGGTGATTAGGGGTCTATGGTAAAATTTGTGGAGTTTGCAGGGAGTTTAGAAATGTTTGGAATTTCTAAAAGGTGGGTCCCAATTCTACTCCTCTAAGATAGTCAAAGGAAAAGCCTAAGGCTAGATCCTAAGCACTAAAAAGAAGAAGGGAAGACCTCATCAAAAATGAGGTCAACAATCCTATTTCAGATTGTGCATGTGTAAGTTCAATTCATTATTTTCCTAAGAAAGGAGGAGTGACTGTAGTGACTAATGAAAGAAATAAATTAATAACCACAAGACAAGTCACTGGTTGGAAAGTCTGTATTGATTATAGAAAATTAAATGCCACAACTTGGAAAGATCACTTTCCTTTACCTTTTATAGACCAAATGTTGGATAGGCTTTCTAGCCACAAATATTTTTACTTTTTAGATGGATATACCAGCTATCATCAAAAACCAATTGCTCCTGAGGATCAAGGAAAGACCACATTTAGTAGTCCTTATGGAATATTTGCTCAAATGCCCTTTGGATTATGTAACGCATCTGCAACATTTCAAAGATGTGTGATGTCAATTTTTAGTAATCCGATTGACAATCGAATAGAAGATTTTATGAATGATTTTTCTATATTTGAAACTTCCTTTGATATTTGCTTAAATAAATTAGATAAAGTTTCAGAGTTATGTGAAAAAATAAATTTAGTTCTATATTGGGAGAAATGTTAATTTATGGTTACAGAAGGAACTGTACTTGGGCATAAAATTTATAAATATGACATGAAAGTAAACCCTACAAAAATTCAAATCATCGTCAAAACTACCACCTCTAACTACTGTGAGAGGGGTAAGAAGTTTTTTTGGACATGTTGGGTTCTATAAAAGTTATATTAAAAATTTTACAAAAATTACTAAACCTCTGTGCCAACTTTTTGAAAATGATAAGAAATTTAATTTTAATGAAGAGTGTTTAAATATCTTTTAATTATTGAAAGAAAAATTAAATACTGCCCCTATAATAGTTACACTTAATTAGGAGAAACCATTTAAACTTATGTGTAATGTCAGTGTTTATGCAATTGAAGTTTTTTTAGGACAAATTTATGATAAAAATTTCAAAGTAATATATTATGCTAGTAAACTCTTAATGAAGCTCAAATTAACTATACCACTACTCAAAGAGAGTTATTAGCGATTGTATATGATTTTGAAAAATTTGGGTCGTACATAATTGGAACTAAATGTATAGTGCATACAAACCATTCTGCTGTCAATTACTTAATGCAGAAGAAGGATGTTAAACCAAGATTATTTTGATAGGTACTTCTAATGCAAGAATTTGTTTTCAATATAATAGATAGAAGAGGATCTAACATTCAAATAGCTAATTATTTATCTATGCTGGAACAACATGAATTATATGATATTGAAAACAAAATTACAGAAACTTTTCCTGATGAACAACTTTACAATATCAAGGAATGGAATTCACCATGGTATGATGATATTGTGAACCATATTGTAAGTGATATTTTGCCACCTGAATTACCTAAGCAATAACAGAAAAAATTTATCTCTGATGCCAAATTTTATTTTTGGGATGACACATATTTATATAAACAATGCAATGATCTAGTTATTAGGAGATGTGTAGCTTATGATAAAATTGAACAAATTACTTAGAGATGCCATGGTTCTGACTTTGGGGGACATTTTGGAATTGACAAAACTGCACATAGATTTTACAACCTGGATTCTATTGGCGTAGTCTTTTTAGAGATATGCATAGATATATTAAAACTTGTGATCTATGTTATCGAGTAGGTAATATTTATAGAAGAAATAAAATGCCCTTAAATTTTACATTGGAAGTTGAAATCTTTGATGTTTGAGGATTAGATTTTATGGGACTATTTACTCCTTCATTTGAGAATATATACAAATTAGTTGCTGTGGATTATGTATGAAAATGGATTGAAATATCTTTACCCAAATGTGATGCTCGAAGTGTTTCAAATTTTTTAACGACAAAAATTTTTACAAGATATGAAATACTAAGAGTTATTATAATTGATGGTGGATCCCATTTTAGAAATAATATGATTCAGAGAATGACTAGAAAATGTAATATTATGCACAGAATCTCAACTGCTTATCTTCCTTAGACTAGTGGTTAGTTGAAAAATCTAATCAAGAAATTAAAAGAATTTTGGAGAATTCTGTAAATCCCCATAAGTTAGATTGGTCTGCAAGATTATATATTGCATTATAGGCATATAGGATTGCTTATAAAACTCTTATAGGAATGTCTCCTTTAGGCTGATTTTTGAAAAAAACATGTCATTTACCAGTTGAATTGAAACATAAAGCATATTGGGTGATTAAAGAGTTCAATTTTAACTTCAAAGATACTGGTGAGAAAATAATATTGCAACTTAATGAATTGGATGAAATGACAACTGAATCTTATGATAATGAAAGAATTAATTCCTAGAAAGAAAGATCATAAGAAAAATATTTTGACCTGGACAAAAAATTAATTCCTAGAAAGAAAGTTCAAATCCATAACTGATTCCAACATTCTAACACAAGATTTACACAAATCACTTCAATTTCATTCCAGATATTAAATATTGGGTTTAATAAGCATAGAAAATACAAACTCTTACCTCAACATACAATTTAACTTACTAACTAGATTCAACAAGTACACAATCAACATATCGATCAAATTTGAATAAATAATACATATAATAACACAATTAGATAACACTTTTCATTTCTTTCACTAATTGTAATCAGAACCTTCATTTTCTACATTGCATCGTAGATTGCTATCAACAAAGAAGTGAAAGAAAAGGGCACGAGGGAATTCCATGGTAGTTGTCTCATCAATCTAATTGTTCATGACATACATTATTACCTGTTAATCATCTAAAACAAGCATATAATTAGATTGCCACCTCATTTGCCATTCCATATGATCCTATTGATGGAACATCTCATGCATCCTATTGTAACTCCTATTCAATCTTCTCAAATCGGTTGATCATCCTCTCCAAACTCATTACTAATATCCATTGAAATAAGTTTGTGAATCCTTGTGCACAAACTTATCATTTCTCTCCAAATCATTGCATCGTAGATTGCTATCAACAAAGAAGTGAAAGAAAAGGGCACGAGGGAATTCCATGGTAGTTGTCTCATCAATCTAATTGTTTATGACATACATTATTACCTGTTAATCATCTAAAATAAGCATATAATTAGATTGCCGCCTCATTTGCCATTCCATATGATCCTATTGATGGAACATCTCATGCATCCTATTGTAACTCCTATTCAATCTTCTCAAATCGGTTGATCATCCTCTCCAAACTCATTACTAATATCCATTGAAATAAGTTTGTGAATCCTTGTGCACAAACTTATCATTTCTCTCCAAATCATTGTTTCTACTCTCCATGCAATCTAAAAATTCTTAATATCTCTCTAAAATTCGGCTTTTCAGGTCAATTAATGGAGGGGATACTCATTAGGGATGGAGATACGACATTTTATGAGGAAAGAAATGGTTAAATCTACAATTTGGCGGTTTTTACCACGTTGAGTAATTGTGGCTCTTATGCGCCAATTCTGGAACTTAGGCACCAGTATCGTAGGTGTCCAGCGCATAGGTGCCAATTCTGGCGCCTAGGCGTTAGTATTCTAAAAAATACAGTTTCACCTTACGTCAAATTTTTAAAGGTTCCAAGCATATCTAAATGTTTAATAGGTGTTAAATAATTGGTATAAAACAAAAGGATGATCACATCCTCAGACAACCATATTATATCAAATAAAATCAACATAAATATGGGTTTCCTCCCATAAAGTGCTTGGTTTAATGTTGTTAGCCTGACTTATCCATCAGTTTTACTCAGAATAACTCAGTTCTAATAATAAGGCATGTTTTCTTCAATATAGGGTTTCAATCTTTGCCAATTTACTTTAAATAAATTATCAGTCATTAGATCTTTAATATCCATAACTTTTTAAGAATAAAATTTTTCCACAATATAAGGCCCCATCCATTTGGACTTTAATTATCCAGGAAATAATTTTAGTGGGGTATTATATAATAAAACTTTTGGTCTAGGCTCAAAGTTCTTCTTTAAAATTTCCTTATCATCATGTAAATTCTTCATCTTTTCTTTGTAAATTTTAGAATTCTCATAACAATCATTTCTAGTTTCATCAAGTTTATTTAAATGTAACAATCTCTTTTCTCCAGCATACTTCAAATTATAATTAAATTTTTTTATCACCCAATAACCTTTATGTTATAACTCAGCAAATAAATGATAGGGTTTTCCACAAACGAGCCTATAAGGTGACATTCCAATTGGAGTTTCATAAGAAATCTTATAAGCCCATAATGTAGAATAAAGTCTCTCAACCCAATCAGTTCTTTTAGGATTTACAGTTTCCTCTAAAATTCTTTTAATTTCACGATTTGGGACTTCTGCGATTCCACTAGTTTGAGGATGATAAGCTGCAGTAATTTTATGCTTAATTCTATATTTGGTAAGTAATTTTTTAATCTTAAAATTCTTAAAGTGACTTCCCCCATCGGTAATAATGATTCTAGGTATTCCAAATCTAGTAAAAATCTTTTTGATTAAAACTTTTGAAACACTTTTAACATCACGGTGAGGTAAAGCTACAGCTTGAATCCATTTTGACATACAATCAACACCTAATAATATATATTTTTTTCCTGAAGATGGTACAAATTGTTCCGTAAAACCCAAACCTCATACATCAAATATTTCAACTTCTAAGGTGAAATTCAATGACATTTCATCACTTTTAGAAATATTGCCTACTCTCTGACATCGATCACAAGTTCTTACATATTTGTTAACATCTTTAAATAATGTAGGCCAATAAAATCCAGATTCAAAAATTTTAAGTGCAGTTTTATCAATACAAAAATGTCATCCAAACTGAGAGTTGTGGCATTAGTGAATAATTTCATGAGTTTCATTGTTAGGTACACATCTTCGAATAACAGTCTTTACATTGTTGAATAAATAAGGCTCATCCCCAAAGTAAAAATTTGAATAATGCTTGAATTTCTTTTTTTGATGTCTAGTTAATCCATATGGAAAAATATTACTAGCTAGATAATTAATCATGTTAGCATTCCAAAGAACTTGCCAACCAGAAAGCGCATAAAGTTATTCATCAGGAAAATAATCATTAATGTTTTCTTCAAAATTATTTTTATTATCATTTTTGATTCTAGACTAATGGTCAGTAATTTTATTATTAATGCCCTTTCTATCCACTATTTGAAAATCAAATTCCTGCAAAAGAAGAAAACATTTAATTAACCTTAGTTTAGCATACTTTTGTGACATTAAATACTTAATAGTGGAATGATCAGTATGTACTATGCATTTTTCTCCAAGAAATACGGTCTAAATTTATCAAAAGCATATATTATCGCCAATAGCTTTTTTCAATAGTAGTATAATTAATTTGAGCTTCATTAAGAGTTCTACTAGCATAGTATATAACTTAAAAAATCTTATCATATTTTTGACCTAACACTGCTCCAATAGCATAGTCAGTCACATCACACATCAATTCAAATGATTTTTCCCAATTAAATAATAACAGGTGCAGTAATTAATTTTTCTTTTTAAGAATTTAAAGCTTTCAAACAATTTTCATTAAAATCAAATTTATTGTCTTTTTCTAAAAGATAGCATAAAGGTTTAGCAATTTTAGAAAAATATTTAAGATATCTCCTTTAAACTCCAGCTTTTTCGAGAAAACTTCTCACAGCTGAAACTAAAGTAGGAGGTTGTATTTCAAAAATAATTTGAAATTTTTCTTGGTCATCTTCCATACCATTTTTAGAAATTTTATGACCCAAAACAATTCTTTCTGTAACCATACATTGACTTTTTTCCTAGTTCAGAACCAAATTTCTTTATTCAGAACGTTTGACACTTTAGCTAAATTATCCAAACAAGAATCAAAAGATGTTCCAAACACGAAAAAATCATACATAAAAATTTTAATTCCTCTTTCAATTAAATCACAGAAAATATAAAGCATACACCTTTGGAATATTGCAGGTGCATTACATAACCCAAAAAGCATTCTTCTAAAAGAAAAAAGTTCCATAAGGACTTGTAAATGTTGTCTTTTATTGATCTTCTGAAGTTATCAGAATTTGGTGGTAACCAGAATATCCATCCTAAAAGTAAAAATATGAATGTCTTGCTAATCTATCCAACATTTGATAACAGAAAGGTAAAGAAAAATGCTCCTTCTTAGTAGCAGAATTTAATTTTCTATAATCAATACAAATTCGCCACCTAGTGACTTGCTTGTTTGAATCAATTCATTATTTTCTTTATCAATTACATTCACTCCCCCTTTCTTCGGAACATTGTGAATTGGACTAACCCAAGAACTGTCGGATATATGATAAATGATTCTAGTGTCTAATCATTTTAACATTTCTTTCTTCACTTCCTATTTCATTGTAGGATTTAATCTTTTTTGAGGTTCAACATTTGGTTTATAATCTTCCTCCATTAAAATTTGATGCATATAGATCGAATCTTTTATATCCGCTATTGTCCAACCAAATGTTTTTTTATAATATTTAATAATTCTAATAATCTATTTTCCTAACATTTAGTTAATTCAGAAGATATTATTACAGGTAATGTTGATGAATTCCCTAATAAATCATACTTTAAATGAGTAAGTAATACTTTTAACTCAAGTTCAGGAGCCTTTTCTATAGAAGGTATTATAAATTCATTATTTTCAGTTATATTTAAAATTTTTGACTTTTTAAGAATATAATTATAATCTTTGGAATTTATTTTAAATGATTTTTCTACAAAATAACTTTCAATTATATCATTTATTTATTAATCGACTAATAACTCTTCAATCTTTTCCTTAGAAATAACTTGAAAATTTTCTTAGTAATGTTTTGCTATTATATAATCAAATATATCCATCCATAACACTTTTCATTAACAGGATACCTCATTGATTTAAGAACATTAAATTTTACTTTCTGATCATTAACTTTCATGATTAACTCCCCTTTTTCCACATCAATCATAGCTAGCTGAGTAGTAAGAAAAGGTCTTCCTAAAATAATATGAATTTCTTTGTGTTCTTTCATATTAAGTACAATAAAGTCTACAGGGAAAGTAAATTTATCCACTTTAACTAATACATCTTCAATATCTCATTTAGGATAAGTAATAGATCGATCAACCAATTGCGAAGTTACAGTAGTAGGAGAAATCTCTACTAAATCTAACATTCGAAAGATGGATAAAGGTATGAGATTAATACTAGCTCTTAAATCACATAAGGCCTTACCATAAATTTTTTCTCCAATAACACATGGTATAGTAAAGGTTCCAAGGTCTTTAAGCTTCTAAAAAAATTTAGTGCAACAGTTTCATAAGCTTAGATTTTTCTTTATTAATTTAAAATATCTTTCTTGAATTTAGCAATACTTATCATTTGTTCCAAAGCTTCAACTAATGGGACATTTATTGTAAGATTTTTGAATATTTAAAAAAATTTTGAAAGTTGTTGATTGATACACCTAAAATATATAATATTTTATGCACATTTTTATACCTATTTTTAATGATATTGCACTTGAATGGAAGGTATTTTGTGTTTTTCTTGCAAGAATGATGAAAATGGATGGTCATGATGAAAGGAGCAAAATTGTATCAAATTTGGAGTAAAAAAATGAAAACTGAAAATTTCGACACTGGCGGCTAAGCACCGCTGGGTCGACGCTTAGCCGCCACAATTAAAAATCAAAATCTAAATGAATTTGGCACCAATTTCAAAGGGGATGAGATGCAACTCTTGGTGGTAACTTCCATAACTTCCTTTGGGCGGCAAGTTTGAATGAAGGGGTGCATTCTTTGGTGGATACATTGAATCTGGACACATTTGAAGAGACACCAAAGCACCTTTTGGTTTAATTTTTAAAGAGAGTCTTAGGAATGACTAAGTGCTCTTCCACTTGCATTTTGAAGAGAGTTTTTACAGTATTTTAGTTTTATTTTGTGAGAGTTTTTATTAAGAGTAGGAGTAGAGAGTAGAAAGGAGAAAAGGGTCGGAGTGAAGTCTTCATCTTCCCACTTCTTTTCTTTCTTTTAGTTTAGTTTCTATTGAAGTCTGAAGTTTATTCTGAGTCATCGGAGTTGGGAGATCCACTCTGAGGAGTAGTTTAGTGAAGAGTTAAAGTTTCAGAGGAACTTCCTGAGTCTTGTGGAGAGAATTTTCAGATAAGTGTTTACTTTTGTTCTTACATTTAGTTTTTTAATTAATAATTATTTTTATTTGTTGTTTTTCTTATTGTTTTTAATTTCTAATCAATGTATTTTTGTATTTTCTCAATGCATTCTGAGTAGTTTACTTTATCTTTTTCTTTCTTAAATGGGGAAGTAATTAGTTTATGGGGAATTGTTGTGGAAAGTATAAGTGTTTATAGTTGGAAGAAGTTGTGAAGTTTGATTCTGAAAACTTTGTTTACTTCATAATTTGGCCTGTTAAGCTGTAGAATTTCTTGAGATTATGTAAGTTCCAATGCAGTATTGTCTCATAAAAGTTAGTAAGAATCACATGCAATTATATGGGCGAGAATTGTAGTCCATATAATTGAATGTAATATTAGAAGATGTTTTTATGGAAGGGAGTAAAATAAGAAGATTTTAGAGTGACAGGCTAAAACCCCATAATTTGGGTTGAAGTTTTGAGTTTTGTTATGAGAGGTTAGCCCCCTGTTGGTGGGAATCGAGGGAACTCTAGAGTGAGAGACTGGTATCTTCCCTGCCTAACCATGTTCAAAATGATAAAAATTTCAAATTAACCTATGTTCTTTATAGAACCAAGCAAGGGTAAAGAACACATTTGCTTCTATCTGTCACAACAAATTTAAATACTTCCACAACAATACTTTAATAATTATTACTACTTCATAAAAGGAAAGAAAAAGATATTCTAGTTAATAGTGTTTTACATACAGTGTTATTAGTTATTATAATTTTAATTTCTTGCGTAACATTTTATTAAGGAAATTTTAAAAGACAAATCAACTTTCAAAACTTTTCAAAATCAAGACAGGCTTTCAAAAGCCATTAAAAAAAAGTAAAAAGATAATTTTTTTATTCCTTTAAAGACCTTCAAATTTTCCCTGTGGGTTCGATATCTCGAGGCTTAATCAGAAAGTTCTATATTACTTGATAAACGATACATATACTTGTGTAGTTTCCCATATTATACAATTATAATTCTCATATCTAAATCATCAGCACATATATTTAACGGGGATCAAGTTTTTGGCGCCATTGCGGTAGAAAATAATTAAATTGCATTTTAAAGAGAATTAAGAAATTTTAAATGTTTACTTTTCTTTGTTTTTGTTAGTGTGTTGTTTTTTCTATTGTTTTATTGTTGTATGCATAGTTCAGGTTCTGAGGAACTTGTGTCTTACGATTCTGAATTAGAAAGAACTATCAGAAAAATTAAAAAAATTATAAATACAGAAAAAGATAAAAATATTCAAGAAATGGGAAATCATCAAAATCAAAATGTAGGCATCCATCAAGAATTAAGACATTTAAGAGATTATATTAACCCTACAGTAGATGAACTTCGTGGTAGTATTCAAAACCCTGTTGTAGCTATTAATTCTTCTGAGTTTAAACCTGCTATTATCCAAATGGTGTCTAGTAATCAGTTTGGGGGAGCAACAACTGAATATCCTAATTTGGACATTTCTAATTTTCTAGAGTTATGTGCTACTTTTAAATATGATGGTGCTTCAGATGATGTTATTAGACATAGACTTTTTCCTTTCTCACTAAGGGATAAAGCTAAAATATGGTTACATTCGTTACCACCTAGAACAATAAGTACTTGGGATGAACTGTCACAAAAATTCCTTGCTAAATATTTTCCACCATCTAAGACTGCTAAGTTGAGAAATGATATAACATCTTTTTGTCAATTTGAAGGGGAATCAATATATGAAGCATGAGAAAGATTTAAAGATCTCCTCAGGAAATGTCCACATCATGCGATACCAGATTGCTTAATAATTCAAACTTTTTATAATGGATTAGTTGGATCTCTGAGATCAATCATCGATGCTGTTGCTGGTGGATCATTAATGTCTAAACCATTTCCTGATGCTTTTGCTTTAATTGAAGAAATGGCTACTGATAATTTTCAATGGCCTTCTGAAAGGTTAAATCCTAAAAAGGTAGCCAGTGTTTATGAATATGATGCTTTTACAATGTTAGCAAAACAAGTTGCTGCTGTATCAAGGAAGATAGACTAATTTGGGATGAATTTTTCTCAGCCAAATCTCATGATTGAAGAAAATTCATTAAGCCAAATGGTTGATTCTTATTCTTCACCAGAAACTGTGAATGCTATAATCAAACCTAACAACCCATATTCCAATTTTTATAACCCAGGTTAAAAGAATCATCTAAATTTTAACTGGAATAACAATAATTAGGGTGGTGTTAATCTACAGTGAGGGAACCACCAAGTAAACCCAATGGGGAATTGGAACAACCAAGGTAATAATAATAATAATAGAATAACTTATCCTTCTAATTATAACAATGCTTTACAATATAAAAAGAAGAAGTTTTCTATGGAAGAAGTAGTATCACATATGGGAAATCAATTACAAATTCAAGGAGCAACCATCAAAAAAATAGAAAATTAATTGGGACAAATTGCAAATGCCTTAAGTAATAGATCCCAATGAATGCTTCCAAGTAATACTGAAGTGAATCTAAGACAAAAGAATAAAGAACAAGTAAAAGCAATTCAACTGAGAAGTGGAAAAGAATTGGAAGGTAGAGTTCAAAAAGAAACTGAAGTAGAGAAAGAAGAGATTGAAAGACCTGAAGAGGACGCTCCAAAAGATTTTGAAAGACCTATTTCTCCACCTAAGGTTTATTTAGAAAAACCACCACCTCCATTTCCTCAGAGACTTCGTCAACAAAGGTTGGATAAGCAATTTTCAAACTTCTTGGAGATATTAAAGAAGCTTACCATTAATATTCCATTTGCTGAAGCCCTAGAACAAATGCCAAGAAATGCGAAATTTATGAAGGATATTCTTAATAAAAAGAAGAAGTTTAAAGAAAATGAGACTGTTGTACTTAGTGAGGAGTGCAGTGTGATAATTCAAAAAAAGCTTCCTGAAAAAATTAAAGATCGTGGAAGTTTCACAATTCCATGTGCAATCGGAGAAAGATTCTGTGGAAAAGCTTTATGTGATTTGGGTGCAAGCATTAACCTTATGCCTCTATCAATATTCAAAAGACTGGGACTAAGAGAAATAAACCCAACTACTGTAACTCTGCAATTAGCAGATCGTTCGATCACATATCCTAAAGGAGTTATAGAAGAGATTTTGGTAAAAGTGGATCAGTTTATTTTTCCTATATATTTCATTGTGCTAGATATTGAGGAAGATTAAGAGATACCCATAACTTTGGGGAGACCTTTTCTAGCTACAGGCAGAGCCATGCTAGATGTGCAAAAAAGGGATTTAATGATGAGGGTTAATGATCAGACTGTTACATTTGATTATTCAAAATCGATAAAATATCCTGCTAGAGGTATAGAAGATGAGTGTTATATGATGGATGTTATTGAATATTTAAGTGGATGTCATTTCAAATCAACATATGAAGAGAAAGCTGAAGGAAAAGAATGAGAATATAAGCAAGTAGAGGAGTTACTTGATTCTGAAGATTTTCAAGAGGAAGATTTAAAGTATGTTCATGAAAGTTTTGAATTGTTAGATTTGACTGAAAAAGATGAATCTTATGGTCAATCAATTGAAAAACCTCCTGAACTTGAGCTAAAAATGCTTCCTGATCATTTGAAGTATGTTTTTCTAAGTGAAACCTCAACCTTGCCTGTTATAATTTCCTCTCAATTAATCGAAAAAGAAGAAGAGAGTTTGCTTGAAATTTTAAAGAAGAACAAGAAAGCCTTTGGATGGACATATACTGATATTAAAGGAATCAATCCTTCAATTGGTATGCATAGAATTCTTATGGATGATAATTGCAAACCACGGGCTGATCCCCAAATGAGATTGAATCTTATCTTGAAAGACATTGTTAAGAAAGAAATTTTAAAATGGTTGGATACAGGAATTATTTAACCTATTTCAGATAGTGCATGGGTTAGTCTTATTCACTGTGTTCCTAAGAAAGGAGGAGTAACTGTGACTGTTAATGAAAAGAATGAAATGATACCAACAAGAAAAGTTACAGGATGGCGAATATTCATTGATTATAGAAAATTAAACCTTGCCACAAGGAAAGATCATTTTCCACTCCCTTTTATAGATCAAATGTTGGATAGACTGGCTGGGCATAAATACTTTTGTTTTCTGGATGGATATACTGGTTACCACCAAATTCAAATTGCTCCTGAGGATCAAGAGAAAACTACATTTACTAGTCCTTATGGTATGTTTGCTTTTAAAAGAATGTCCTTTGGTTTATGTAATGCCCCTCCTACATTTCAGAGATATATGATGGCTATTTTTTATGATTTGATTAAAAAAGGGATTGATTTTTTTATGGATGACTTTTTAGTGTTTGGAATTTCATTTGAACCATGTTTAGAACATCTATCTAAAGTTCTAAAATGCTGTGAAGAAACAAATTTGGTCCTTAATTGGGAAAAATGTCAATTTATGGCAGTAAGAGGAATTGTTTTGGGACATCGGATTTCAGAAAAAGGTTTGGAGGTAGATCCTGCAAAAATTTAAGTTATATCTAATTTACCTTGCCCAACCAATGTAAGGGGAATTAGAAGTTTTTTAGGACATGCTCGATTCTACAGGCGTTACATCAAAGACTTTTCAAAGATTACAAAACTTTTATGTTGTTTACTAGAAAAGGATGCAATTTTTATTTTTGATGATGACTGCTGTAAAGCCTTTGAAACATTAAAAGAAAAGTTAATCACTGCACCTGTAACAATTTCACCAAATTGGAAAAAACCTTTTCAATTAATGTGTGATGCTAGTGATTATGCTATTGGTGCTATTTTGGGACAGAAATATGATAAGATTTTCAAAGTTATTTATTATGCTAGTAAAACTCTTAATGAAGCTCAAATTTGTTATACCACTACTGAGAAAGAGTTATTAGCTATAGTATTTGCCTTTGATAAATTTCAATCATATTTAATTGGAACTAAATGTGTGGTGCATACTGATCATTCTGCTATTAAATATTTAATGAAGAAAAATGATGCAAAACCGAGACTGATAAGATGGATTCTTCTTTTGTAAGAATTTGATTTTGAGATAGTAGATAGGAAGGGTTCTGATAATCAAATTGCTGATCATTTGTCCAGGCTTGAAATTGAAAAATCTCTCTATGATATTGAAAAAATTAATGAACATTTTCCTAATGAAAAACTGTTCACTGTTAAAGAATGGCGTGTTCCACGGTATGCAAACATAGTAAACTTCATTGTTAGTAATATTATACCCTATGGTTTGACATACCAAGAAAAGAAGAAATTTCTGTCGATGCTAAGACTTATTTTGGGGATGACCAATTTTTATATAAACAAGGAAAGGATCTTATAATTCGAAGATGTGTACCTTTAGAAGAGACTTCTGAAATTATTCAAAAATATCATGATTCTGATTGTGGGGGACATTTTGGAAGTGATAAAACTGCATATAAAATATTGAAATCAGGATTTTATTGGCCTGCAATTTTTAAGGATGTGAATGTTTATATTAAAAATTGTGATAGATGTCAGCGTGTAGGCAATATTTCTAGAAGAAATGAGATGCCCCTCAATTATATGTTGGAAGTTGAAATATTTGATGTTTGGGGAATAGATTTTATGGGACCATTTACACCATCTTTCGAAAATTTTTATATTTTGATAGCAGTAGACTATGTTTCCAAATGGATTAAAGATATTGCTTTACCTCAATGTGATGCTCAAAGTGTTGCAAAGTTTTTAGAAAAGAATATGTTTTACAGATTTGGAATACCAAGAATAATCATAACTGGTGGGGGAAGTCATTTTAGAAAAGCGATTATTGGGAAGTTAGCAAAGAATTACCATATTAATCATCGCATTGCTACTGCTTACCATCCGCAGACAAGTACTTTGGTTGAATTATCTAATCATGAAATTAAAAGAATATTGGAAAAAACTATTAATCCAAATAGAAAGGATTGGTTAATCAAACTGGATTATGCTTTGTGGGTCTATAGGACTGCTTACAGAACACGTATAGGTATGTCCCCATATAGGCTGATTTTTGGAAAAGCTTATCATTTAACTTTTAAGCTTGAGCATAAAGCATATTGGGCTATCAAAGAGTTCAATTATAATTTGAAAGATGCTGCTGAAAAGAGATTATTGCAATTGAATGAGCATGAAGAAATAAGGAATGAATCTTATGAAAATGTTATGATTTATAAGGAAAAGATGAAGTTATGGCATGATCGGCAGATTCTTACTAAAAATTTTATACTCGGGAAAAATGTTTTTTGTGTATAATGCTAGACTGAGAATATTTTCTAGAAAACTTAATTCCAGGTGGAAGGGTCCATTTATTGTGAGAAAAGTTTATTCTTATGGAGCTGTACATATTCAAGATCCTAAGACTGGAAAAATATTTAAAGTTAACAGACATAGAATTAAGCCATATTTTTCATTCGATAAATCTAAATATGATAATAATTTGATGTTGGGTCACACTCAAAATGAGTTCTGGGTATGTCAGGCTAAAGACGTTAAAATAAGCGCTTTGTGGGAGGCAACTCATAAATATCGGTGTGCTTCGTTTTGTGTTTGTTTTGTGTGCTTTGTTTGGTTTGTTTTTATGTTTTTAGTGGTAGTAATTTGGAGTTTTTAAACTATAGTAGAGTTTATTTGACCTTAATTGATGATTTATAGAGTCAGAATGAAAATTTAGACACTTAGCAGACCTGTGCTAAATTGAGCACTGGTGGCTAAGCACCGACTGGTTGGCGCTTAGGTGCCGCAGTTATAAAAAATGTGGAAAATGAGGTTCTAGAAGCTTAGATCGCGGGGAGTGGTTTTGGAAGTTATTTTGGAGTTTTAAAACATCTTGGGGCAGTTTTAGCACTTCCAAATTCTATAAAAAGGACCTAATTTAAGAGAAACACTTGCCTCAAGTCCTATTTTCATTTCTAAGTCTTAAGAAGAGAGTTTTGAGTGCATCATGTCTTCCTGGGAGAATGAGATTAAGAAGAAGCAAAATTCTGACAAGAGTAAGTTCGTTTGTGACAGTGCTAAAGAGTTATTCAATTTATATCTTGCTATTCGTATTTAAGGGATTGCTGAAATAATTGCAAAAGTTGAAGCTCGAGTGACTTCAATGGAAGCAAAAAATCCATGAATGTAACCTACATTTGGAGCACATCGAATGGCAACTCAAGATGCAATTCTGCCATTCAGGGTATGTGGAAGAAGCGGATAAGGCGATGTTTCTGAAGAAAAAATGGATTGAAGAAGATGATTTAAGGATGAACAATTATCACCCATTTTTTCAAATTTATATTCCAGAAGGGTCAAATGAGAATCATAATGGTTCGGGATATAATCCTCCTAATGGAGAATGGAATTAAGAGTGCTTTGTTCTTATTTGTTTAGTGTTCTTATGTGTTATGTTTAGTGTTCATGTGTGTTATGTTTGGTGTGTTTAGTGTTTATATTTAAGTATTACCTAAGCCTGATGATGTGATGGTTACATCCTAGAGATATATACTTATCAGTTTGAGATTAAAGTCTCTTGTATTTAGAGAATTTCATCCTTTATGTGTAGATAGAAATTCTAGAATTGTATTAAGTGTTACGTTTGTTTTAATATAATTTTATGTTTGTATGAAATTTATGTGGGATCAATTGATGTTAAATTTTGATTTGGAATATTGGAAGATTTGTGTGGGGAGAAATAATTATTCTGGAGTAATTAAGGGTGATTAACAAAGTGATTTAGTGCATATAGCTTAATTGTGAAAATCTGGGTACTGGCGGCTAAGCGCCAGAGTGTTGGCGCTTAAGCACCAGATTTCGCTGCTAAGCGCCGAGGGTTCGCGCTTAGGCACCAGTTGGCAAAAATTGGTTCCCAGTAGTTAAAAACCCGAAAATTGCCATTTTTAAACCACCCCATCGTCTTCAACCTTCAGTTTATCGCGAAAGAGGAGCCTAGGGCATCATATTGTTGATCATTTAAGAGCCGATCTCAACAAAAATTGTTAGATTTGGATTCCTTGAGGTAAGAGCACTACTCCCAAGTAAAAAATTTTTGACTTTCACCATGTATTTTGAGTACATTTTAGAAAATCTTAAAATCACTATTCATGGTGAAAATTTGAGGAAAAACTTGAAAAATTGCTTGGATTTAGTGAAAATATCTTTTGAAAGATAATTTAGCAAGTTTAGTTTGATTTTAGAATTTATAATGAATTTTTCGTAAATTTTTAAAGATGGCTCCAAAGTCAAAGCGTGTGAGAGAAAAGGCCAGATTTGATTCTGACAAATTTGTTAGCACGAGGACTGAGGAACGATACGTTGATGCACTACAGTCACATAAGTTAATTCATGAGCGTGTATTTAGTAAGCGAGGAGAAGTAATTGAAGATATGATTGCTAGAACGAACTGGGAGAATTATTGTTGCTTCTCCGCTGTTGCTGTTGTTTCTGTGGTTAGAAAATTTTATGCAAATTTTCCTGCTGCAGAAGAGAATCAAGTGATAGTTAGGAGGCATGAGGTCAACTTTTCTTCTAGGGCAATCAACACTTCTTATAGACTACCTCCTAACATGTTCTATTTTTATTCTAACTAACCATCATCCTACGGAAGGAGAATTGGATGAGATCATGGAATTTCTGCCTGATGGAAGAGGATTATGAAAAATAACAAATGATAGAAGAGTGAACTTTCCTGTTTCCAAATTTAATGCCACTTCTAAGGTGTGGCATTATTTTATCTCATCTAAATTGTTACCTTCGAGTCATACTAGTGAAGTAACGAGAGAAAGAGCTGTGTTGAACCATTGCATTCAGCAAGGGAAACCTATTGACATTGGAGGTATAATTTATGATTATGTTTTGAATTGTGCTAGATCAACCACTACTGTAAGTATGGGATTTCCTTCCTTGATTCATTCATTATGTGAACGATCTGGAGTGAAGTTTGAAACCTGGGAAGAGGTACTTCAGCTATTGAGACCAATTACCAGTGTCAACGTTGGTGCTTACACTATACATTCAAAGTTTGGTTGGAGAGGAGGATTTGGTTGGGCTCCTACTGCTTCTTTTTCTGCTGCATCTACTTCTCATCCTACTACTTCACGCTCTTCATCATCTACAAATTCATAGACTAGTTTTTTAAGAATGATTTTGAAGAAAGTGAGTTTTACTCGTGAGCATGTTAGAGATATTGATGGTAAAGTGGATAATGTGGGAAGATATATTGTGAAACATGATGAGTATGAGGAGAGTTATCAGCAATATTCTGATAGATTGATTAGAGGTGATCAGAGTGCTGAGATGCCCCCTCATCCATTCTACATAACTTATGTGCCATCTAGGGATTGAAACAAGCAGGATGATGATGATGATGAGGATGATGAGTAGATTTGTGTTATTTGTTTTTGTTGTGGTGTTGTTGTTAATGTACTGATGTGTGTTTTGTTTAGTATTTAGTTTGATCATTGTGTTGTGATGTGAACCTTGATAGTATGCAGACTGTATTTTGTATTTTTTTTCTGTTATGCATATTTAGTTGTATTGTTGTTGTTGTATTGATGTTTTATATGTTGCTTTGTGGTAGTGTGTGTAATAGTAAATGTTTTTATGTGTATGTTATGTCAGAGTTTTTAGTAGTGTGTATTTTAAATAAAAAACTTTTAGAGATTATAAACCACTATTGAAAACATCTACTTAGGAAACTACATGTTTAAAATTTTTCAAACTCCACTATCATCTGTTAACTGTATCAGTGTGTTATTTAAGTTAAAATTTTCTTAATGAAGAGGTGTTAAATAAATATAGAAATGAATAAAAGAATTTAGTTAAAATTTATAGTAATCATGAAAAACTTAAAGTTAAAATTTTCTTAATGAAGAGGTGTTAAATAAAGTTAAACTATCTTTAGTAAGAAGTTTTGTATTTTTGGAAAAATAGAAGATTTGACTTTTATTCTTCAAAGTTTAAATTTCTTTTATTGAAGAGTAATTTTCAAATATTATTATTATGATTTTTAAGTGAAAGATGTATTTCTGACCTTTATTTTAAATGGAAGGGTGGAATTCAAAATCATTAAAGGCCTATCCAGATATAGTAATCCTTACCTTATAAAAAAAGAAAAAAAAAAGAGAAAAGAAGAAAAAGAAAAGAAAAAGTGAAAAATAGTATATGAAAAGGGAGGAGAAGCTTGAGGATTTAAGGGCCTAATCAAAAATTGGTTTCATACCTAAAGTTTAATATATTAGTTCAAAGAAAATTTAAAGCTTAAGGTTATAATATAGTAAGTAAAATTATTTTCAAATAAAGATTTTTAAGTGAGAAAAATAAGTGTTTGAGTCCTATATTTTGAAGAATCTACAAATATTTCTGAATTAGATAGAAACTTATATTTGTTGTTTTCCTTTACTTAAGAACTTTATAAACTTTAAGTTGGTTTTAATTACTGAAATTATTTCTAAATTGGACTATTCCATTTCTAGAACAAAATTTTGTTACCTTCCTAAGAAACTCATTACATAATTTGCATGCTAAAATATTCTATGAGATTAACTGTCACTTGAGGACAAGTAACATTTTAAGTTTGGGGGATTTTGATACACCTAAAATATATAGTATTTTTATGCGCATTTTTATACCTATTTTTAAAGATATTGCACTTTAATGGAAGGTATTTTGTGTTTTTCTTACAGGTATGATGAAAATGGATGGTCATATGAAAGGAGAAAAATTCGATCAAATTTGGAGCAAAAAAATGAATAATAAAAATTTGGACACTTGCGGCTAAGAGCCGCTGGGCCAATGCTTAACCGCCAAAGTTAAAAATCGAAATCTAAAGGAATTTGGTGCCAATTTCAAAGGGGATGGGATGCAACTCTTGGTGGTAACTTCCATAACTTCCTTTGAGCAGCAAGTTTGAATGAATGGGTGCATTCTTTGGTGGATACATTGAATCTGGACACATTTGAAGAGACACCAAGACACCTTTTAGTTTAATTTTTAAAGAGAGTCTTAGGAATGACTAAGTTCTCTTCCACTTGCATTTTGAAGAGAGTTTTTACAGTATTTTACTTTTATTTTGTGAGAGTTTTTATTAAGAGTAGTAGTAGAGAGTAGAAAGGAGAAAAGGGTCGGAGTGAAGTCTTCTTCTTTCCACTTCTTTTCTTTCTTTTAATTTAGCTTCTATTGAAGTTTGAAGTTTATTTTGAGTCATCAGAGTTGGGAGATCTGCTCTGAGGAGTAGTTTAGTGAAGAGTTAAAGTTTCAGAGGAACTTCCTGAGTCTTTTGGAAAGAATTTTCAGATAAGTGTTTACTTTTGTTTTTACATTTAGTTTTTTAATTAATACTTGTTTTTGTTTGTTGTTTTTCTTATGGTTTTAAATTTCAAATCAATGTGTTTTTGTATTTTCTCAATGCATTATGAGTAGTTTACTTTATCTTTTTCTTTCTTAAATGAAGAAGTAATTACTCTATGGAGAATTGTTGTGGAAAGTACAAGTGTTTAAAGTTGGAACAAGTTGTGAAGATTGATTATGAAAACTTTGTTTACTTCTTAATTTGGCATGTTAAGTTGTAGAATTTCTGGAGATTATGTAAAATCCAATGCGGTATTGTCTCATAAAAGTTAGTAAGAATCACATGCAATTATATGGGTGAGAATTTTAGTCCATACAATTGAATGAATATTAGAAGATATTTTTATGGAAGAGAGTAAAATTAGAGTATTTTAGAGTGACAGGCTAAACCCGCCTAATTTGGTTTGAAGTTTTGAGTTTTGTTATGAGAAGTTAGCCCCCAGTTGGTGGGAATTGAGGGAACTCTAAAGTGAGATACTGGTATCTTTCATGCCTAACCATGTTCAAAATGATAAAAATTTCAAATTAACCTATGTTCTTTATAGAACCAAGTAAGGGTAAAGAACACATTTGCTTCTATTTGTCACAACAAATTTAAATACTTCCACAACAATACTTTAATAAATATTACTACTTGATAAAAGAAAAGAAAAAGATATTCTAGTTAATAGTGTTTTACATATAGTGTTATTAGTTATTATAATTTTAATTTCTTGTTTAACATTTTATTAAGAAAATTTCAAAAGAAAAATCAACTTTCAAAACTTTTCAAAATCAAGAAATACTTTCAAAAGCCATTAGAAAAATGCAAAAAGATAATTTTTTGATTCCTTTAAAGATATTCAAATTTTTCCTGTGGGTTCGATATCTCGTAGCTTAATCAGAAAGTCCTATATTACTTGATAAACTATATGTATACTTGCGTAGTATCCCATATTATAAAATCATAATTTTCATATCTAAATCATCAGCACATATATTTAATGGGGATCAAGTTTTTGGCGCCGTTATATTTATCGGGAATCGTTGATCAAGTTTTTGTTGTCTAAGTCTTTGAGGAAAAGGAGGTGGTATTCTTTCTACATCCTTTCTAGTTGGAGACACAGATTGTTCTTCTTTTTCAGAAACAATTTCTTTAGGTCTCTCTATTCCTTCAAACTTTTTCTCATTTTTAACTTCAAATTAAGTTCTTTCATTTAATTCCTTACCACTCCTTAGTTAAATAACTTTAATTTGTTCTTGTATATTTTCTTTAGGATTTATTTCCACAGTACTTGGGAGTGTTCCTTGAGGTCTATTACTAATTGTATTAGCAATTTGTCTCGGTTGATTCTCAATATTTCTTATCACCGCATTTTAACTTTATAATTAATTACCCATTTGTAAAATTAATTCTTCTATAGACAACTTTTTTTCCTTAAATTATTAATTAAAACCAGGAGGATAAGGAGGTCAATAGTTTGAATTTCCTTGATTATTCCAATTTCTAGTTGGATTTATCTTATTATTTTCCCATTGAATTTTTCCATTATTCCAGTTAAGATTTAGGTTATTTTTCGAACCTGGGTTATAGTAATTAGAATATAGATTATTAGTTTTGCTAGTTGTAGCTTGTAATATTTCTAAAGATTGAGAATCTTTCAAATTTCCTAAGTTTTCATTATTCATCTAAGGTATTTGGGATAAATTCATAGCATAGTTATCCAACTTTTTAGCTAAAATAGAATAGACATCATTATCATGAATATTAGCCACTCTATTAGGATTCATCCTTTCAGCAGGCCATTGAAAATTATTAGTTGTCATTGCTTCAATTAAATCATAAGCATCATCAAATGTTTTTGCCATTAAAGATCCTCCAGCGGCAACATCAATTATAGATCTAAGAGAACCTACCAATCCATTATAAAGTGTTTGAATGATTAACCAATATGGTAATGCATGGTGTGGACACTTCCTAAGGAGTTCTTTATATCGTTCCCAAGCTTCATAAATTGTTTCTCCCTCATATTGAGTAAATGAGGTTATATCATTTCTAAGTATAGTATTTTAGGAGGAGGAAAATATTTAGCCAGGAAAGTTTGTGTCATTTCTCCCCAAGTTTTAATAGATCCTGTAGCTAACGAATTTAACCACATATTAGCTTTATTCATTAAAGAAAAAGGAAAATGTATAAGTAGCATCATCTGATTCACCATCATATTTGCAAGTAACATAGAGTTCTAAAAATCTTGCAAGATGTAAATTTCAATCCTCATTTGGTGATCTCCCAAATTCATTATTTTGCACCATTTGTATTATAGCAGGTTTATGCTCAAATCAATTTGCTGCTACAACAGGGATTTGAATACTTACATGAATTTCATCTGTTGTAGGGTTAGCATATTACCTTAAAGGTTTTTGTAAATTTTGATGTTCATTATCTTCAATTTTAATTATAGGATTTTTTCGTGGTATGTTTTCCTTTCTCGAAAATTATGAAGTTTTTTTTTTTCTTTTCTAATTTTTCTCATAGTTCGTTCTAATTCAAAATTGTAAGGAACTATTCTTTTAGATCATGAACTACACATAAAAAGATATAATAAAAAAATAAAGTTGCACACAAACAAAATAAAAATAAATTTTTATATTTTAACACTTCTTTTTTTTTCTCTTTTATATTATATATAAATAAATATATATAAATTTTCTCTCAATTCTAAATTAGTTTCCCCAGTAACGGCACCTAAAACTTGACCCGATCTACAATTACATAGATAATTAAACTTATAAAAGATAGGTAAACTTGACTCTAAAAAAAGCGGCTAGTGTGCAATATTTAAATAACTTTTAGATAATAATAAACACACTAGGGGTACTATGCAAGTATACATATCTTTTTAAGTAATATAGGATTTTCCTTTTAAAACCATAGATATCGATCCCAAGGGGAAATAAGTGTGAACTAAAAGAAATCTAAAATACCAAAAATAAAAAGTAAATGCTAAATTTTAATTTTGCTTTAAAACTAAACAAGAGTAAACTTAAACTTATTAGACTTTTTGAATTATGCAAGAAAGTATTTAAGAAAACGAATAAAATTCTTAATTAATGATACTTTGTCTTCACAAATATTTAGTAATAAGTAGAGGAATTCAAATTATTTAGAACTTAAGAATGTTATATTGTGACAAATAAGAGCATAAATATTATTTATCCTTTGGTCCAGGCATAAAGAACATTGGCTAGTCTAAAGGTTAGTCCGGGATGTGTTATTAATAGTGCTAAGTAGATTCTAGACTCTCTCTTCTAGATTACCTATTGTACCCTCTCTATAGGACCTACCAGTGACCCTTTTTCCTCACTTTAAACCAAATTGATAGAATTTAGCTTGTCACTCTAAAAATATTCAATTATATGCCCATTAAAACTGATCTGCTAATCTATTTGCATTACTCTTTAGATGATAACTTCTGATCTTCCAAAGTGAAATGTGATACTTACAATTTAAGAAATCTTATCCCACGATCAGGTCTAAAAGATTTCTTCACAAGTTTTAATAATACAATTGGCCAAGTTGTAAAGTAAAAGAAGTTTAGGTAAAATGTCATCACAATTTTAGGTAAGAAAGATAAAAAGTTCTTAAACAATTATCTAAACCTCTTGATTTAATTAGTTTATATTTGTAAGGAGAAAAAGAAGAGAACTACACAGAAAACATTGGATTAACACAACAAAACATATTCATAATCATTAAAACTAAAGCGCACAATATAAGAGTTAAGTTACAAATACTTATCTGTAATGTTCACCAAAGTAATCTACTGAAGTTCTCTGAATTTACTGACTCTTACAGAACTCTAAACATAAAAAAATCACAAAACACTTACTAAACATTTACAAACTTGAACTTAAAGTGCAAGAAACTTAAGAATAATTGTAATCCACACTAAAACGACTCTCTTTTACTGTAGAATTAATTCCTATTTATATAGCTTCAAAAATGACCAAGGGTTACTTCAGACATCCCTTCAAAATTCATCCTAATTCATTGAATTATCTAGAATATAACTGTCGTGCCTTGGAGCCAGTTCTGACGCCTAGGTGCGAGTTCAAATGATCTATTTGAGCGCTTTTTTCTTCAAGGGACACATCTCTTCATTCAATTGTGTATAGATGTATACTTTATTTGAAATGTGCAATATCATATGGGGGCTTACAGAATACCTTGGAACTGCCAAAATTAAAAAATTAACTACTTCAACCGTCTCTGGTGCTTAGGCGCTAGTATTAATTTGTCAAATTTTCTTCATAAAGCCCCAATTTTGCTCCTTTTTGCTTTTTTTCTTCCTTAATCTCATCTTCTTATACCTGCAACTAAAAAAATAAAAATACCTTTCATCAAAGTATAATATCCTTAAAAATATAATGAGAATTTATCCATAAAAAATGGTTAACTTTAAGGTAGATCAACAACACCCCAGCCAGTGCCGACAGTGCTTGATTCAGCACCGATGGTCCCCAAAACCTGATATTTCCAGGATCCCTTAAAAATTGATATTATAAATATTAACTACACCATTTATCACATTCAACCTCTAGTTAAGGCCCAAAAACACCTCTAGGGCTTGCTTACATTTGGATTTAAGGAGATTTCAAAGCTTTTTAAGGTTGGATCTCATCTTCTCTTGGTAAAAGCTATACTTTAAAATAAAAATTTTTTATTTTCACCTTGGAAATCTCCTATATTGGAGAGATCCAAAAGCTTGGGGTTTTGAAAGAACATTTTGAGAAAATCCATCGTGAAATGCTCTTACTTGTTAGATTTGACTTTGGAGTTTATAACATTGCGATTTTGGAATTTATTTGGATTTATTTGCAAGTTTTATAGAAATTTTGATATGGCTCCAAAGATTTTTATGGGGAAGAAAATGTTGATTTTGATGAAAGGAAATTTGTAGATGTGAAAGCTCAGTACCATTTCAAATCTACACTCAAAAGCAAAAAGTGTATACAAGATCGAGGATTTGAAAATCTGGTTGGAATTATAAAGCAGGTAATTACTGATCGAAATTGGGAAACTTTTTGTTATTTTTCTGCTGATGTAGTTGCTGATGTAGTCCGTGAGTTTTATGCTAACTTGTGGTATACTGAAGAAGAATATGTGTTGGTTCGAGGACAAATGGTAGAATTCACTCCTGAATGGATCAATGCTTTCTACCAGATAAGAGATAATCCATTCTGTGAATACAAATCTTTTGGTACTGTTGATGTTGCTTTGAATGAGGTAGTTATTTTCCTTACTGATGGAAAAGGGGAGTGGAAAAATAAGCAAAGACAAAAGATATTTTTTCCTACTTCCTCTCTTAATATAACATATAAAGTCTGGCATTACTTTATTTCTACTAGACTACTAACTACTTATTAGCATAGCGAAGTTTCGAAAGATAGGACAATTATAAATTTATGTATTCTAAACATGTGAATAATCGATATTGAAAGAGTTATTTACAATAGTATTATGACTATAGCTAAGGGAGAAACTACTAGAAGATTGGGACATCCTACCCTGATTTATACATTATGTATACAATCAGGAGTTGAGGTTGATAATAGCAAATAATTGGTCCATACTTTGAAGCATATGAGTAAGGCCAACATTCACACTTATGAATCTCATGTAGGACAGAAATCTATAAGTAAGAGTAGTGAGGTTCCTTATACTAGTCATAATATACCTTCTACCTCCATAACTCATACTATTTTTGATGTTATGGAGCAGTTAATGATATAAAAATTTTATATTACGAGGCTTCATAGCATGATTGATGTTTTGGAAGAAAGAAATAAAATAAATGATGATTATTAGAGGAGAAGAGTGGAATATGATATTGCTTTTTATGATGCTTAGTGGAGATTTATGAGGGGAAAAGCTGATGTGATAATTCCTACTTGCCCCAGTTACATTCCATACCAACCAGAGGAAGAAGACAGAGCAGAAGAAGGAAGAGATGATGATTGGTGTGTAGTACTCTTTATGTTTGTTATTATTTTGTTGATTTGTGTGTTTGTTATTTTCTTTTGTTTAGTAATTATGCTTAGTGATTGTACATTTATTTTTGTTAAGTTTTATAGAAGTTGACTGTTGGTTACGGACTTTTATATTGCAAGAATTTATGAACTCAAATTTATATATTTATAATGATTTTATAAAGTCCACGCATTCAACGCAAGTATACGTATCGTATCAAGTAATACAGGGCTCTAATGGAGTTCTGGTTATCGATCCTACAGGGAAGTTCTGAAGTAAAAGAAAGTGTTTCACAGTAGATAATGTAGTACTGGATTCTGATACTCAAATTGCAATTATAGTTTAGTGTTTACATCTACTACCAATATGTAGAAAAAAGAAACAATTAATCAAACAAAAATTACTTCTAATATCATTTAAAACAGAATTAACTAACAGACACACACTAAGCTATATATATTTGATATGTTTTGATATATAAGATAAGTATCTTACCTCTTGCAATGAAAATATGATGTGTGGATGATATGGAATGATTATCTATGGTATTGTGCCAAATAGAAGCATAAATATTTCTTTACCCTTAAATGAGTACCCCCTCTTCCAAGCATGAAAAGAACATTGACATATCCTATGTTTAGTCACTAAATCTAAGGCTAGGCTGGAGGATATCGGCTCTCACTTCAGAGCTCCCACTCACCCTTCACCTGAAGGCTAACCTTAGAGTTTAGTTACAAATCTTATGACCAAATTGAGAATCTCTGTCTGTCACCCTGAAACCTCCAATTTGAAGTCCATTAAAACCCATTTCCATATTTATTTGCACTATATTCTCATGAACTACGCAATTCATCCGTGGAAATAGAATGGATTCTTTATTATTACTGTAGGACACTAAATTCCTTCAGAGTTAATGTTCAACAACATATTTTAACAATTCAATTGGCCAGATTGAAAAGTAAATTAAGTTTGAAATGAAAAATCATCACAATTTCTTCAATACATTAAAATCACTTCAAATCCACATCAATCCATCATCACATCTCTATGCAAGAAGAAAGACAAAGGAGAATACTCAGAATTCATGAAGAAGATACAATAAAACATGGATTTTATATATAAAAGAAAAGTTATACAAACCACAAAAGAAAATAAAACTTATCTCCATCTCTTCCCCAATGCAACTCCCTTGAAGTTCCTTTGAATTCTTTCTTCTTTACAACACTTAATTCCCTCTTTAGAATGGAAAGGAAGAAGCAATCTCTTACTTTACTTCTTCTCCTTCACTCCTTAGAGAGGAATTCCTCTCAAATTCTAACTTCTACACACTTTTCTCATAAGCCCTAACACTCAACACACACTCTCCCTCTCTAGTACCAGACTAAAACTCCAGAACACACACTATTTATTCATCCAAAAAAAGTTACTAATAAGTTAGAAAAAAACTTCAAAGAGTTTCCATTGGCATCCCTTCAAAAATTAGCCAAAACTCTTCAAATTTGAATTCCACCGACATTGAGTGCCGACGACACTCTATCGTCAAAATATTGTCGAGCTTTATGGAAAATGGCGACAGCGGCACCAGAAGCTGTTTTTCACATTTTTGCTCCTTTTTGATCCAAATTCATTTCTTCTCACTTCTTTTCACTCCAATCATTTAAAATCATCATACCTGCAACAAATTGATGACCTCATTTTTGATGAGGTCTTCTCTTCTTCTTTTTAGTACTTAGGATCTAGCCTTAGGCTTTTCCTTTGACTATCTTAGAGGACTAGAATTGGGATCCACCTTTTAGAAATTCAATCCACTTCTTAACTCCTGCAAACTCCACAAACTTGATCTGTAGACCCCTAATCACCTAGAGGGTTGAAATCGAATGTGGAAGTTTAAAGGATGAGTTCCTATAGGACTCTTTGGCCTTAGGACCGCCTACAGGTGGCACTGGTGCAGTGAAGGGGCTGATTTACACACACACTACACTCATACATCACACTTTTACACACCTCCTAAAACCACACCCATACCTAACTTGACCTCCCGACTCATGTAGGTGATTCACATGGATGGTCCTTAACCCCTAAGCCCTTGGCTAGAGGGTTAGGAACAACATAGTGAATGCCTCAAATGAGTCCCTTCATGGTTCATGTGGGCTTGATGCGGCTTCATGGCTCAACCAAAATGATTTCATTCCACTTATATTCACCCAATCTTCAATTTTTCAAATTTTTAATTTTTGACCCTCGGGACCCTACACCGCTTAGCCTACCCAAAACCCTTGAAATTACCCAAATTTTTGCAAAATTCCAAATCACCCAAAATTTCCCAAAATCATTCCTAAACATTTATCTCCACTCAAATTGACCATCCATACCCAAAAATACCAAAAATTCCAAAAAAACCTCCCAATACCCCCCAAATACCCAAAATACCCCTCTTGACCCAAAAATCCAAAAATTCAGAAAATTCCCAGAAAATTCCAGAAAATCTCAAATATTCCCAATTTCATTTTGTCCAACTAGACCATGGGCCAATTTTGTCAATTTACCCTACTTTTGTCAAAACCCCCAATTTGACCCATTTTAACCCTAAGTGAACCCAATGTCAAACCAAACCTACTCAATTGACCCAAATTCTGGTCCAATTCAATTCTAAAGTTCAATTCAACATTCTCAATACCAATCTAGACCAAATTCAAGTCCAATTTGATTGACATTTGGATCCAATTTCACTTTTGGCCTTAAAGCCCAATTTGGACCCATGACCCAAACCTAACCCAAACTCACCCAATTCAACTCCAATTAACCCCAAATCTTTTCTAAATCTTCCTTAGCATCCCCACAAGCAAAACACTAACATGAGTTGCCCAAAATTTAGACCCAAACCCCACTCAAATTCAACCCAAAGCTAAAAGGCCCATTTTTGACCTAAACCCAAACCTAACCCAAATGAGCCCAAACCCCAAAATCAAAGCCCAACCAAAGTCAAAACCTCCTTGAAACACTCCCATAAACATTTCTCAACAATAATTTTACATCAATTTCAAACCTAGCCCAACATTGGCCCAACTTGGCCCACTTGGATCTATATTGGCCCATTCACCAAAAGAACCCAAATTCAACCCAATTCAAACCCAAATCACTCCCAATTTACTTTAAGTCACTCATGATACATCCATGAGCAAAACCCAACAATTATTTGGCCCAACCTCTTTACAAAATTTCATCCGAAAATCCATTTTAAAATTCAAAAGCCCACTTTCCTAAACCATCTTAAAAGCCCATCTAAAACCATTTCAAAAGGCCCAAAATTGGTCCCAAAGCCCACATGATATTTCTCTACATCATCCATTCAATTAAAATCATCCCTAAGTCATAAACCAATGATCAAATAATTCTAAATGAAGCTTCATCCAAATTTTCACCAAAATATCCAAAATTCTTAAAACCCATTTTTATGAAATTGAGCAAACTTTTTCCAAGCCAAATGTGAGCCATTGAGCCATGTACAACCCACATGGAAGCCATGGAGACCAATTTCCACCTCACCAAGCCATTAATGGCAAGAAGAGGGGATTCTTTCCTAATCCTTCATTAAGCCCTTTTAACCATATTCATGTCACACTCTAAACCATGCTTAGCCACCTCACCATGGATGGAGACTTCACCACTCAATCAAGCTGAACCAAATGACTTTCTCTCGGCCCACACCGAGTCTTGGGAGGGTGAACCAAACCCATTTGCATGAGTTGACCAAAATGAGCTCAAAATACACTCTCCCCATTCCATTTTAATCAAGCTCTTTTACACATGTCAAACTCCGATTGACTTCACCAAATTCGACCCACGACCCACTGACCTTGAGGGTGACCCATGCCCAGCCGGCCGGCCACGAGGCCGCCGGAAAACACCATGGCCGAGAGCTCGCATGTGAGCCGACTTTGGAATTCTCCCTTGCTTGAGCTGCCCCATCCCTAGTGGCCATTGGAGCTATTCTTCTCTTGCCAGAAGCAGGTCGATCCCAAGCCCTAACTCTCCCGGGAGGCCCTCGCCCTCTCCTGATTTAAACACCACCCCTCTCGGCCATGAGAGGTGCTTGAAACAAACCTTAAGGAAACTACGCAAAATTGTTCCGGACTACTCCCCATACACGAGCACTTGATCCCCACTGAAATCCCCCTGCCATTTCTTCTCTGTGAGCTCGATTTCGGAGTTGAAATCTAGGCCCAAAACCAGGACACTTCTCCGCGGTGAGCCAATCCCCAAATTGATTGGTTCTACACCTTCACCGGACCGAGGGAAGGTGTCCACCGGCAAAAGCCCCATCTCCGGGCCACCCGGTTGCTCCAACCTCCAAGCTTTGTGATCGGGCGTGGTCCCGAATCCACCTGAGCGATTCACCGGCCAAAGCCCCGTCTCCGACCCACCAGGCGATTCACCGGACCGGGAGACTTCATACGGAGCTTGCGGGATCCAATCGAAGGTGCAACAACTCTCGGATCGAAGCCACACTTCTCTGAGCAAAGGTATAGCCTCACTCTTCTTCCCGAGCTTCTGAACATTCTCCATTTTTATTGCGTAAATTTCATCCCACATAAACCGTATAGATGTGTTTGTCTCTTCAAGACGAATCCATAGAGCTTAAGAATATGAAAATCCATTGAGTATCGAGTGAGATCTTAGGGATTTAGTGTGGACGGCTCTCGGGTGAGGACACTTGGGGACGATGAATGGATGTCGTCCATTCAATACACGCGCGGACGGACGGACAGGATCTCGTCGGATCAGGAGACGGAACGATACAGCGGGCCCCCGGAGCACTGAGTCAGATGGCGGCGTCGAATGGGAGCACGCCACGGGCGTTTCGGAGCTGCCGAGGTTGACGCGGCGTCGCGTGGATAAATAGAAAATTAGGGATTTTTCGATTTATTTAATTCCCTAAACTTGAAAAATCATAACTTTGTGTAGAAAAATCGAGAAAAATAAAATAAAAATACCCTCTTGCTCGGTAAACGAGAGGAGAATAATGTGGAAAAGAAATTATTTAATTTCATCAAGTATTTTATTTTTAATAATTTATTTACCCTCTGCATATTTTTAATTCTCCATGCATGTATACAATTCACCATGGCATGAGACCATAGGGCTTTTGAAGCCTCTGAATTTAGGAACATTCCCTGAATTTTCGAAAGTTAGAGGCCATCCCTATGAAAAGATATTGATTTTTCAAATTCATGTTACTGTTTTGAGTATTTTAATTCCAATAAATAGCATGTTGTGAAATAAATTCTAGGAAAATTTGGTGATGTTCCTTATGACCAGAGGACCCTATGAAAAATATATTTTGAGTTAACTCACTTGGAATAACCCTAATTGGCTTAAACACCCAAAATGGATCTCTAATTAATTAGAGCTAACCATACTTTAAATTGACTTGAAATTAATTCTCCACTGACCTTTAGGATCAGAGGAACCCACCATAAAAATTTGAGGTCGGTGGAGTTGAGTTAGCCTCTACTAATTGGGTTGATTAAGCCATTTAGTCATTTTAAACTTTAAAAATTCATAACTTTCAAAATATTTTTTAAAAATTCACCAAATTGGTTTTGGAGCCTCTCTGATATCAGGAGAATTTAAAAAAATTAAAACTTTAATTTTCTAAAAAAGTTGATTTTTAATATTATTTTAATATTTTAATACTTAAAAAATAATAAAAATCACAAAAATAATAAAATTCACCAAAATGTCACATTTTAAATTTTAATCAATTAGGAACAAACCCCATATTTTTCTTAGGTCTATTTAGTGAGATATTAAATTTTAAAGCTCTAGGGTAATTTTAAAATTAAAAAAATGTATTTTCTAGCATTTTCACTAAAATAATTATAATAAATCATAGAAAAATTAGAAAATTGTAAAATTTGATTCTCTGATTTCCTTGATATCAGGGAGATTTTTGAAAAATATAAAATTCATTTTTCAACATTTATTTTATTTTTAAATTAATTAACACTCCAAAACTTAAAATAATTATAATAAAAATAATATAATTCAAAAAATCACCAAAATTGGTCCAAGTGGTCCTCTAGTCATTAGAAATGTCCCCTAATTTTATTAAGGATAGAAACTTTCCCTTGGTCATGTAATTAAATTTTCCTTGGAAATCTCTATTTTCTACCAAAAATAATTATATAAATAAATTAAATATAGAAAAATCACATTTTCTCCTCTCATGTCTTTATTGACATATGAGTGAAGTCACATAAAAATTTCAAGTTTATTTGAGTTCAATTTAGTGAGTTATGAAATTATTAAGCTTAAAGGGTAAAGTGGTAATTAAAATTTTTAATCCTTAATTAAAACTTTAGGTTTAATAAAAAATTAACAAGTAAAATATTTGATCTTAATCTGATTTGGATGATTGAAATTTAAATGATTAAAGGATAGAAACCCATTAAGCAATTTAAAATGATTAAACCTTAATTAAATAGTTGACTAAATTTGGAAGAATAATAAAATTGGAATTATTAAAATAGGGATATTATTAGGAAGAGATTTATTCTTTAATTTAAAAATCCCTAAATTAATTATCTCATTAATATTCAATTCTTAATTAAAATGATAACTCAAATTCAAAACATTAAAAAACTTGATCATTAAACTAAAATTAAATTATTAAACTCTTTTAAAAATTTCAAATAAAATTAAAAATAAAATTAAATTAAAAATTAAATTAAATTAAGTAAATTAAATTGAATTAAATTAAATTAAATTAAATTAAAATTAAAAGTTGAATTAAATTAAAGATTAAATTAAATTAAATTACATAAACAAATTAAATTAAATTGAATGAATAAATTAAATTAAATTAAATTAAATAAATAAAATCAAATTAAATTAAGTAAAATAAAATAAAATAAAATTAAATTAAATTAAATTAAATTAAAAATAAATTAAATCAAATTAAATTAAAATTAAATCAAATCAAATTAATTTAATTTAACATCAAATCAAACTAAATTGAATTAAATTGAATTAAATTAAATTAAAACTCTATTAAATTAAATTAAATTAAATTAAGTTGAATTAAATATAACATCACCAAAGACATAAAGAATTCAAAATAAATCTAAAATAACTTGAACAACTATTCCAAATTTAAACCCATTAATGGAAATTAAACTAAATCACAAACCATTTGAACACCGATTTACCCTCAAAAGCTTTAGTTATCATAACTCTACAAACGAGAATATTAAATGAAATGTTACTTCACCTATAGAATATTCAAATGTCCTAGTTCACTGAGCAAGATAACAAAACTTGAGATTCTTGGACGATTAATTCATTTGTGTAATTGAATCCATTTGGACTTAAAACAATTCTAGCAATATTGAAAAGATATTTAAGATTCTTCTTAAACACTTTCTCGATATGATAGGATGTTTATAAGAACAATTGAATTTAATTGTTCTTTGATGAAGAAAATTGTCTTCGAACGAAAACACGAGGAACCTAGACGTCATACGAAATGACTAGTTATAGGATTAGGAATTTGGTAGAAAACCATAACCCTTCCCTTAGCTTTACTAGGAACTTGCTTAAATATTCTAATTGTGTTTTAAGTGCGGCTTGGGATGACGGGAAGACCCTCCGGGTACGCTTTTATTTTATTGCAATTTACTTTCTTGCAATTTACATTATTGCAATTTCATTAATCGCATCGCACTTACTTTTCTTGCATGATAAACAAGCTGTTGCATGAAAACCCACACCTTTAGGATAGTCCCTAAAACTGAAACCAAAACTAAGTTAAAAGTCATTGCAAGATAAAATTCACCGCCACAACATTTCAACATATAAAACAACTCAAAATTTAATCACAAACGGAAAACAAAACTACAATTACAATTAAATTAAAACGTTCTGTTGGATGATCGGGAATACCTCGGATGATGTAACCTACGTGTTGCTAACGGGATTTCCCACGGTCTAAATGAAAGTGTGGAACTCATTCAGTTGAGTTTAGCAAATTCATTTGGACTAAGTGAATCCGATAAAAATAATGATGCCGGAAGGATGGAACCGTGGGATCTTAACCGGTGTCGTTATAATCAACTTTAAGATTTGTTTTAATTAAAGTATTAAAAACACTTGGAAATTAAGATTTTCTCTAAACCAAAACACTTTTCTCATCCCCTGATTTATGACTTCTAAAATTGAACCTCTGCAACAACAAGGAGCTCGGAGCATGGTGGGCAGCACGGCCATCGTCATTAGCAAAACTTTCCTAGAATTAAATAACAAAGCCATAGGACTTCGAGGTAGCTTGCCTAGTGCAACATAAATCCTCGACTCTTCGTTAGGCACTTGCATTGCAAATTAAGCCCAACCGGTCTTAGGATTCCGAGGTAGTCGTCCGGTACGACAATAAACCCTCACATCTTCGAGGCTATTTGTTTGATTTTATCATACAAATATAAGCCCTAATTAATTAAAATTGGCAAAATCAAAACATTTAAATAAATATTAGGACTTTCCTAAACTCAAGCCAAACAATAGGATAGTCGGGAAATTATCGAAGTTCGCTTCGAATCTGTGATTTCTCCTACTTTTCTTCCTTTGGATTCCCAAAACAAAATGTTCCAAATTTGATCCATTCCCTATTGAAATTCCAAAATTCAATCCCTTGAAAACTTAAACTTTGAAATCCTTGAGAGTAGAATTATTGATTATTATCGAGAGTTTTCTTAGGTGATTCCCATCACTTAAGATGTAATTAACTATAGGGGCTTGCCCTTATAGGGAATTTTAAAAGAACCCGAGAAATATAAACCTCGTTTAATGCTTTCATATTAAGCGGGGAATTTGTTCGGCTTATAAAATTGGTTAGCGGACCAAACGGATGTCACAAATCTTCTAGTTTATTTAATCGAGCCCCATCGTCGAGCGATGTGTCTATCCTTAGGGATAGATACACGGTTTGTGGTGCGGTGCTCGTTTATATAAACTATTTGGGATGTGAGATCGGTTTAATCTCATATCTTAAAACCTTCAAATTTAAAATTATTTTCAAAATCAAATACTACTTTTCAAAATTATTTATTTAAATTAAATTAAAAATTCGCCGACAACTTCTATTAGGCGACCCCTTTTCAAAATAAAACACACAACCTAAAAATATGCCGACAAATTTCTGGCGACTCCGCTGGGGAGAATTCCTCTCTCCATTATAATCAGATAATTCTATTTTCAAAAATCGGTAGTGTATCCATGTCCTTAATGGGTCAAACTACCCTTCTTTCCGTTGGAATACTATGTTCATTTCTACCTTGGACAAGTATAGCCAACATTCTCTCGGATTTAGGAGCCACTTGTTTAGACACCCCTAAAAGAGAGGTTCCGAGATCCTTTTACCTCATTTACGAGGTGGGGTGGACCCCCAATAGGTGTTAGTTTAGGAGTGATCCTTCGAGTCGAGAAGTCTTTCATAAGACTTTCTTTTCCTTTCCAACTCCGAATCGGATTCCTTACCTCCCCTACACCTATGAACATTCCGTTCTAAATAAACAAACCCTTTTATAAATGATTCTTTTAACAAATGATTCCTTCTTATAAATACATGAACAAGAATGTGTTCGGACTCTTTTCAATTCCTTTCTTTTCGTCCTAAAGAAAAGAAGCATAACTTGGGACTGACAACCAGAATCTACCCTGCAGAGATGGAAGCCCCAAAGCTGATTTTCTCCTTCACCAATGGACTGGACTTCGCTGTCTATAAGGATGAGCTGCCCGACAATGGGATCATCCGATTTGGATAAGGATTTGAAAACACGAATGTCAAGATCACCGACGTTTCCCTTTTTGCACTGACGAACAAGGTATCTGAAGCTAAGAAGCCGCTGATTGAGTTCAACCTTAGGTCGACCCAAGAGTTTCCTCCCCTGCAAAGGATCCCGACTGAGAGGAGTACTGCTGTCAAAAGGAGGACTGTTCTTACTACCCCCACTGGTCTAGTTGTTTTTGCACCTACCACGACTTCCGCCGAATTAAAGGGGAAAGAAATCCAGAATTATGGTAAACCTGTTACCGTGGAGGGTACAGATCTTCCTGTGAGACCTTCTGTTTTCGAAATCGGGTCCAGTTCAAAGATTCCATCACTGACAAGGACCCAAAGAAGAAATAGAAGTAGAAGGATCGCTAGAGAAGCCAGAGCTGCTGAAATTGCTTTCCTGGAGGAAATCCCAGAACTGCCTGAATATACACCGCTGCCTGAATACATACCACTTTTGGGAGGAAGCAGGTTCCATCCCCTCTCCGCCGCAGAGGACGAGGAAAATGTTCTCGAGATTCTTTGCCGCATTGCCTCGGCCCGCATATTACAACGATAGCCGTAAGAAAAGGACTAGAACTACGCCGTTCGCTCGACTGCAAACTTTGGTAGAAAAGTTAGCAAAGAAGGAAAAGTGCCCCGTATCGGAGATTCTACTAAGGATAGGGCGGGTGCCAGTCAAATCCAGTCTTGGGCCCCGAGTAGAACCCGCCGTCATGACAGAAAAGCCAAGTAAAAGAATGAAGGCTAGTCCTCCTGTCGTCATCTCAGGATTACAGATTAGGGAGGATACCACCTTCCAGCATTTGGCCGACAGACCATCTGGTCCTAGACCTTCTGCTGCTAGAAGGATGGTATGGCATCCCACTACTGGGCAGTTGAGATTGAAACAACAACACAAGAAATAAAGTCTCGCCAGGAGACTTGAATCTGAAGAAAGTGCTACTGTGATAAAGGGGACTCGTGAAAAGGGGACCCGGCAGCTATCGCATGACAACCGCGAGGACACACAGAAAGCCCCGCTAGAAGATGCCATGGAAAAGTTGAGAACCGATATCCGACGATTAGAAAAAGAAAGAGAAGAAAAGTTCGGAGACGAGATTGATTCATCGGAATTCATGGACGACGAATATGCGAGAAATCAACATGGTCGAAACACGAGCTTCATCGGCTTCGCAAGGTGCTCCTGCGGCCGCGAAAGAGAGGAGCCAGGGCGATGAGAAGGCGGCTTCGGGAGAAAGACGACACGATCGCTCGAATGGCGAAAAGGATGGAAGAGATGGTTGTAGCTGCGGCCACTCTCCGGAGTCAAGTGCAACCACAAGAGAGACACCCCGAGAGGTCATTCACATTGCGGACGAAGGAAAGGAGATTACATCCGTCAACGGGGATGATCGGCTGAAAAGGATACAACACGAAAGTATGATCCACGAAAAGGATATCAAGAGCTTGGTGGAACGAGCGAGTGCGAGAAGCCTTAGCACAATCGAAGAGCGGGACATCCATTCGGACGGGTAGACCTTACCGGGAAGAATTCGACGACTGTCCGGTACCCAAAGGCTTCGTACCACCTCCGTTCAAGACCTTCGATGGAGCCAGGGAACCCCGACGGCATGTTGCACACTTTCATGCCGAGTTGTTGCAATGCGGCGGGAGCGATGCGTTACTCTTCCGACGGTTCGTCGGCGGCTGTCGGGAATCGCCTTCGACTGGTACGCAGAATTACCAAATGGTTCGATGAAGACGTTCTCAGAACTAGAGAACCTCTTCATCAAGCGATTCGCCGGAGATCAGCACCACATCATTATAGGTGATTTAGAGGTAGAGAAACAAAGGCCGAACGAAACTTTGGTGGATTACATACTTCGATGGAGGAACTTAAGCATGAAGTGTGAACCACAACTACAAGAACAACATGCGATCGGCATCTTACTTAAAAGCATTCTCGGCCCGATAGCACTTCTCCTCGAAGGATTCACTATCAAGACTTTCGAGAAGTTGTTAAGCGAGGCACTGGAGCTTGCAAGAGGAGGCGAAGCAATTAAGTTTCGCCGACAAGACGGACAAGCAAAAGCTTGTGAAGACTTTTGAAAAGAAATCCGGGATCGTTGCGGCGATCGACAAAGGCAAGCAACCGATACAAATATCGTCCGAACGTCCGCGGCAACCTCAACGAGTTACCAGCGACCCCGACCCGGCTATCGGTCATCTCGACGGTATGAACAACCGCCTCGTCCGCAACGTACATTAAGGGAGCTTCGAGCTGGGAATATCCGTTCAAGAATGAAGCGATGCCTGAAAATGTTCCGTAGTCGATGAAGACTCCGGATTTCCAGCTGCAGAGCCTAAAAGACCGGAGGAAGTCAACAAGAAGGTGATCCCGACTTTTGCCCCTACCACCGGATTCTTGGGCACAAGATAGAAGATTGCATTACCTTCGAAAAGTTGGCTCAACGAAAACCTTCGGAAAGGGAATATAACAATCCCGAAGGAGTACATGAAGGAACCCCGGAAAGGAGGTTCCGTCGATGTTGTCTCAGCTGATCTCATTGTTCCGATAGATCCCAATGCAACTGACGATGGATGGACTACCGCTTGGACGAGGTCTTCAAAAAAGATTTTAGACAGCATCCAAAGCGCCTCGGTGCGAGCTTCAATTCAGAGTTAGAGACCTATTAAGCCGGTACTATCACTTGCGATAGAAGAGCCACCTCAACAGGAGACGATTGAAGAGAAGAAGAAAATCGATGAAGAAGAGAGGACCGAGACTCCTAAGGCTAGACTAGGGGCTGCTTATCCTAGGATAGTTGTTTCTGATTAGGGGGAGAAATCCCTCGAACCTCTGATTTTGTATGATTATGCTGCTCACTTCGGTGGGATCATATAATGATAAGGGTGATGGCGTTGGCTACGTTTTGGCTTGTTTCTAACGATTACGTAACTAGCGACAATCCGGATATCGATTTCGACATCAACGACAATTCTCAAATCATACACAATCTCGATGAGCAAAATAACGAAGAAGACATCCATCAAGGAGGCAACGAGAGTTCAACAAGCAACGGATCTATCTGCGAGTTTTGAGGAGCTCCAGTCACGATAGAGTTAGAGCCTTCAGATTCTGAAGATAATCCGGAAGAGCCTATCATTCCGATTCAGGAGGAGACACCGGCAAACTCAACACTAGATTCAGAAGAAATTACAGACGTTAACTTAAGAAGTGGAAGAGTTCTACCTCCGAGAACGGGTCCAAAGGACAAAGGAAAGCGGGTGGTTGTTCAAGAAGAACCAACCACGGCGGAAGAAATACCCATTCGGGAAGAAGCCGAGACACATGGAAATAAAGTGGACTACAACGTGCTAGCCCATCTTAGGAAACTACCGGCCAAGCGAGCATTTACGACACTCTCATCTTATCGAAGGAGATGAGAGAAGCTCGATCAAAGCCTTACTTGATCCGGAAATTTGCTTAGCTCAAATGGCCGGAGATTCCTTAGATGAGGTTTGCTCGTTAAAGGAACGATGAGGTGTTACCTTCACGGACAATGACCTACTACTTGGGACGACGGACCACAACCGACCGTTGTACATTTCGGTTACAATTGGGAAGTTTACGCTCTCCGGAGTATTGGTGGATCCGGGAGCATCAATCGATATAATGAGTCTTCGAACACTAGCATACTTGGAAATTGATGCTCGTGAGCTCGAGGCCGACAAAATGTTATTAAGAGGATTCAACCAGAAAGGAGAAAGGGCCCTCGGATCAATAACACTACTAATGAAGACCGGTGACTTAGCAAAGACAACCGCAAAATTTCACATAATTGATTCAGAAACGTCATTCAACGCTCTACTGTGCCGACCATGGATACATGAAAACAGGATGGTATCATCATCTCTACATCAGTGCATCAAATACTACGATGGAGGGGAACGAGTGCATCAAAGGTGACTTACAACCATTCTCCGTACATGAGATCGGAATCCATGAAGATGCGACTTATTATGCACCTCCGAAGAAAACAATTTTCTCCGGAGATACCATAACGAATGAAGCAAAGAAAGTTCGGGACAACGAAGAACACGAAGTTCTAGTCCAGCCGATCACTCACCACTCCCTTCCGGCAAGATGGTGAAGGTTTCTCCACAACTCGCATCCGAGGTCGAGGCCGAGGACGAGGTCGTGGTAGAGACGTTAGGACGAGTTGGACGAGAGAAACCGACCATCAATGTTGATTGGGAAGATAGTTCGAAGAAGAAAAAGAAATCG
This sequence comes from Papilionanthe hookeriana x Papilionanthe teres, assembly GCA_022702705.1. Classification (NCBI taxonomy): domain Eukaryota; kingdom Viridiplantae; phylum Streptophyta; class Magnoliopsida; order Asparagales; family Orchidaceae; genus Papilionanthe; species Papilionanthe hookeriana x Papilionanthe teres. The sequence goes on along the minus strand of CM040428.1, from coordinate 132,647,704 downwards.
AAACAAGAAGCGGCGACAATAAGTCAGAAGAAGCCGCAATTCAAGATCTCTCTCGAAGATGAGAAGAACGAAGAATACAAATCAATGTACAAAAAGATTAACCACTACGTACATACTATGACCCTAACCCCGATCCATTATAATAAGATCGAGGGTATAATGGTCAAAGAGGTACGTAGCGACGGTGCAAAGCCAATCAAATTCTAACGTGGTGCTTCTTCCTCCAAAACTGAAAATAATGTACAATTCGAAGATGTCACTTCATCAGAATTAATGGAATTACCTTTTGAGTGGTACTCTCCCCGTGTCCGAAAATTTAATTCAACGTGGTTTCTTACCTCGACAATGGACAAAAGGTCAATCACAACATTTTGAAAAATTATGGAATAATTCCTGTCGTCCACCCAATTCAAAGCATGGTCTCCGATTCGGCACAGTAGGATCAGTTGACGATACTGAATTTTTCTTGGTTGTCACTTGTGAGTCTAATGAAAACTGCATGGAAACTACAGACGAACTCGAAGATTTACAAATTGGAGACGCTCCACCAGAGTTCGAAGAAGAGATCAAATCTACAATAGATGAGTTAACGGAAGTTAACTTAGGTACTAGCGAAGAGCCTAGACCTACCTTTGTTAGCACCTTACTCGATAAAGAAGACTCGAAGAAATAATCAAATTATTAATGGAATTTAAAGACTGTTTTGCTTGGAACTATGACGAGATGCCGGGATTAGCTCCGAGGTTGCAGTCCATAAGCTAGGAGTGGATCCTACCACGTCCCGGTCCGGACAAGGTCCCAGAAGAATGCGTCTAGAAATCGAACAACAAGTCATAGCCGAAGTTAAAAAGCTAATAGACGCCAAATTTGTCCGTGAAGAACAATACCCGACATGGTTAGCCAATGTGGTGCCAGTCAGAAAGAAGAATGGTCAGATCAGAATTTGTGTGGACTTCGAGAGATTTAAACAAGGCATGTCCAAAAGATGAATTCCCTCTACCGATCCCGAATTAATAATCGACATTGCTTCGACACATGAAATATTTTCATTCATGGATGGATCTTCGGGATACAACCGGATAAAAATGGCTTCGAGAAGATGAAAAGCTTACGGCATTCGGAACGCCGATCGGAGTATTTTGCTACACGGTGATGCCATTCGGACCGAAGAACGCGAGAGCGACCTACCGGAGAGCAATGACAAGAATTTTTGATGATCTCATCCACAATCAAGTCGAATGCTACGTGGACGATGTGGTCATCAAAAGCAAAGTAAAGGAAAACCACCTGTATGATTTGAGAATTGTTTTCGAATGATTAAGACAATTTATCCTTAAGTTGAATCCCTTAAAATGCGCCTTCGGCGTCACCTCCGGGAAATTCTTAGGATTCGTTGTCCGACATCGTGGAATTGAAATCGACCGGAAAAGATTAAAAGCTATCTTAGAAATGCCGCCTCCCAAAACCTTAAAACAACTACGATCCTTTCAAGGGAAGGCTGGCATATCTTCGACGCTTTATCTCGAGCTTGTGAGGTAGGTGTCGGCCTTTCTCGGCACTAGTTAAAAAGGACGCCAAATTTATTTGGGAAGAGAGATGCCGAGAAGGCCTTCGAGGACATTAAGCAATATTTAATGACACCTCCCGTTTTAGCGGCCCCAGGTCGCGGGTAGACCGTCGATACTTTACACCGCGGCTTTAGACGACTCTCTCGGAGCCTGTTAGCCCGAGTCAATGATGAGGGTAAAGAGAATGCTCTTTACTATTTAAGCCGTCATTTACTTCCGACGGAAATAATGTATCCCGCAATTGAAAAGCATTGTTTGGCCCTGATCTTCGACGCTCAAAAGCTCAGGCACTACATGCTTTCTCATAAGGTCAACCTGATCTCGAAATTTAATCCATTGCAATACTTGATGACTCGTCCAACACTTCCGGCGGACTTGCCGGATGGTCGATGATATTATTGCAATTCGATATAACTTTCGTGCCTCTTCGTGCCGTAAAGGGACAAGTCTTAGCGGACTTCCTCGCGGCACACCCCTTGCGGCGAATCTCCTCTCGATGACGATTTTCCGGATGAACAAATAATGAGCCTAGAAGACCCTGATGATCGACGTTGGGAATTATACTTCGACGGAGCATCTTCAGCACACAAAGACGAAGAATCACATGTAATAGTGCCCGGTAAGGCAGGAATCGGGCTAATCTTTATAACACCGGAGCGGGGGATGTTAAGATACTCCTACCACTTGACAGAACCGTGTACAAACAATGAAGCGGAATACGAAGCCCTCATAACGGGACCTGGAATTAACTATTCGAATGGGGATAACGGACATCAACATCTACGGGGATTCGCGGTTAATCATTCAACGAGATCATAGGACGATGCGAATTTTAAAGCCAAGACTCGAGCAATACTTCCGGTATGTCATACGATTTGTTGGAACAGATTCCAAATGTGACAATCTACAAAATTCCCAGAAAAGAAAATGCTTTAGCAGATGCTTTAGCCCGTCTCGCAAAAAAATTTGCCTGTTTGCAAGATGAATATGTGGAAGTGTTAGTTCACCGACGTCAGGTCCTATCACAGCTCGACATAGACACAATACACAAATCAGAAAAAGAAAAAGAAAAATCAGTTGCAACGGTGACGGAAAACACGGAAGATTGGCGACGGCCATTAATAGACTACCGCAAACGGGAAAGCTACCGGACGATAGGTCGCTAGCCCATCGGATCAAGAGAAGAACTACTGTCTTACGCATTAATAAACAACACATTGTACGAAAGGTCTTTTGATCGAATGTGGCTAAGGTGCCTAAGCGGGTCGAGGCCCGTGAAATTGTTAAGGAGGTGCATTCGAGACTGCGTGGCGCTCACCGGTCGGGTCCGAAGATGAAAATGAAAATTAAAAGACTAGGGTACTACGGCCCTCGATGACGACCGACTGCATGAAAATCGCCAGAGGCATCACCAATGCCGAGTGCACGGAGTGGTTCTACACCAACCTCCAAATGTGCTACATCAGACAATTGCGTCGTGGCCATTTGAATGTTGGGGCACCGGATATAGTGGGTCCAATAGAACCACCATCTTCGAAAGGATATCGCTTCATTCTTGCGGCTACATATTACTTTTCCAAGTGGGCGAGGCGGTTCCACTTAGAGAAGTGAAAGCACAACACGTGCTACGGTTTTCAAGAACCAAGTTGTCTACCGTTTCGGAGTGCCACGCGAGATCATCTCGGATAATGGGTCGGCATTCGAAGCACGCAAATCAATAATTTTGTCGGGAGACACGGAATCGGCGGCGATACTCAACAATTTACTACCCAAGGGCAAACGGCCTCGGCGAGGCTTTTAATAAAACTCTCGTTCAAATCTTAAAGAAAACCTTGGACGATAATAAGAGAAATTGGCACGAAAAGTTGTTAGAAGCCTTATGGGCTCTACGGACAACCTTCGAACTCCTACTCGAAGCTACACCTTATGCTGCGGTGTATGGGTCCGAGGCGGTGTTACCTTTAGAGGTTCGGCTTCCTTCACTCGAAATTGCGGTTGCAAATTAGATCACGACGAAGAGAACGCCAAATTACGACTCGAAGAATTAGAAAGCACTGGAAGGGAAAAGACTTGCAGCACAACAAAATTTAGAACTATACCAAGCTAAGATGGTTCAAGCCCATGACAAACTGGTCCGCGCAAGAACCTTCAAAGTTGGTGACTTAGTTCTTGTTCTCAAGAGACCTATTCTTGCACATCGCAAGATAAGAGGAAAATTTGAACCCACTTGGGAATGACCATTTATGGTTGAAGCAGTATACTCAGGAGGTTCCTACCAGCTAGTGAATTGCCAGGGAGAACGACATATGTTTCGAAGGAATGAATTCTTCATCCCTAAGAAACACGGGCGAATAATTACTTATGATTGGGTCCGAACCCAAAAATAATAAAATGTGCTAAAATAAATAAAATCATGATAATAAAGTTTTCCTTGTTTTCTTTTCCAAATCAAAATCTCTTCCCTGATCTTATCCTACTTCATTCCTGTTAAATTTAAAAATATAAAAAAAAAGAAAAAAAAATGTCTTTAATAAACATTTTCTTAATGTTCTTGTTCTTAGTACGGCCCACGATCCTTTTCCTTGTCTTTTCGCGGGGAAATGTCGAACGGGCGGTTGGTCCTGAACTTTAAGAATGCCGTAAGCCTTGCACTCGATGAAAAGAGGGTGAAAGATGGAGCGATAATCGAGATTGACTCGGATTTCTCACCAGCGGAGCCTACGGTACGAGGAAAGTGAGTCGGGTCCCGGTTGACCGAGAAGAAGCGCCGGGCGGACAGTGATAAAAGTGGGTGGCCCAAGCCACCAATCCAGCAGCATGAAAAGAAAAGCAAACACTGAAGAAGATAAGAAAATGAAGTTTGTAGTCGCTAAAGCAGAGGGCAGTCTTGTCAGCGCCGTGCCCACAGAGATTTAAGAAGTTCGAAGAGCTACTCTCACAGCAACGCAACGAAGAAATAAGAATCGCCGTATCCGTAAGATGTTAACAAAACTAGCTGCGGACCAGCGCGACGAGACGGTTGCTAATGCCAGTACATACACTTCAAGGACACCGGTTCACGGGAACTCGAAGAAAGGAGGCCGGCTCCTAGGATAACAAAAAGGACCGAGGAAAATCTCCGGAAGATCGGAAGAAAGAAGGCTACCATGCCACCGGATAGAACCACCGGTAATGCATGACCTTGTTGCGAAGCAACCCGGGGGATGTCCGACGGGCATCATCCACGAGGAGCCGAAGTATGCGGGGAGAACGTGAAGGGATTGAACCGTATATCCCACAATATGTCACCGAGCCTCGCCATCTGCGGATCATTCCGGAATACGAGGCTGGAGAGAATGCGAGAATGTTGAAAAGAAAACCTTTGAATACTTCGAGAGAATTAAAGGCGAGAAGAATCAATATACTAGAGGGCCTCGAGCTGCATACGGACGTATTCCCGGAGTATGAACAACGACGGATCGTGGATTGCATCCGGGATTTGAAAAGAATGGGCCGAGCAGGGCCGCGTGAGGAAAACACATACTCGGAACCCCGGAGATGGATGCCGAGAGAAGGGAAGAATCACGATACGATGTGGATGTTGTTACAACTTTGCGAGAGGACGGGAAGGGAAATCCACGGGAATACTCCATCATGGGCGAGTGGATCCGATGCGATTAGTCATCAAGAGAATGGTAAAGAGATTGATAACATGGAGGGTACTGCCAGCAGATTGCATACCCAATAGCTGCATTATTAACATCTACAAGCAGGGTGACTGCATACCCCCACACATAGGATCAAATTCAAACTTTTGGGTCGAGGATTTTACATCCAAGATTGCATTGCTTTAGGATCATTTCCCTATCGCAATGAAGTACATCAAAATCAAACTTTTGGGTCGAGGATTTTACATCCAAGTCGCATTGCTTTAGGATCCTTTCCACTATCGCAATGAAGTACATCAAATTCGAACTTTTGGGTCGAGGATTTTATATCCAAGCTGCATTGCTTTAGGATCATTTCCCTATCGCAATGAAGTACATCAAATTCAAACTTTTGGATCGAGGATTTTACATCCGAGACTGCATTGCTTTAGGATTATTTCCTTATCGCAATGAAGTACATCAAAATCAAACTTTTGGGTCGAGTATTTTACATCCAAGACTGCATTGCTTTAGGATCATTTCCCTATCGCAATGAAGTACATCAAAATCAAACTTTTGGGTCGAGGATTTTACATCCAAGTGCATTGCTTTAGGATCATTTCCTATCGCAATGAAGTACATCAAATTCAAACTTTTGGGTCGAGGATTTTACATCCAAGACTGCATTGCTTTAGGATCATTTCCCTATCGCAATGAAGTACATCAAATTCAAATTTTTGGGTCGAGGATTTTACATCCAAGACTGCACTGCTTTAGGATCATTTCCTATCGCAATGAAGTACATCAAATTCGAACTTTTGGGTCGAGGATTTTACATCCAAGCTGCATTGCTTTAGGATCCTTTCCCTATCGCAATGAAGTACATCAAAATCAAACTTTTGGGTCGAGGATTTTACATCCAAGACTGCATTGCTTTAGGATCCTTTCCCTATCGCAATGAAGTACATCAAATTCAAACTTTTGGGTCGAGGATTTTACATCCAAGACTGCATTGCTTTAGGATCATTTCCCTATCGCAATGAAGTACATCAAAATCAAACTTTTTGGAGTTGAGGATTTTACATCCAAGACTGCATTGCTTTAGGATCTTTTCCCTATCGCAATGAAATACATCCAATTCAAATTTTTGGGGTTGAGGATTTTACATCCGAGACTGCATTGCTTTAGGATTCTTTCCCTATTGAGATGAAATACATCCAAATCAAACTTTTGGGGTTGAGGATTTTACATCAGAGACTGCATTGCTTTAGGATTCTTTCCCTATTGCAATGAAATACATCAAAATCAAGCTCTTGAGGTTAAGGATTTTACATCCAATACCGCATTACTCTGAGATCTCTCCTCATTGTAGTGATTCAATCCAATCAATTCAATTTTATTTCGAGGTTGAAGATGTTACATCTAAAACCACAAAATTCCAATTTTCATTTCAAATCAAATCCCTTCAAATTAATCTTAACAAAACTTCAATCTAAATTAAAACTCCAAACTAAAATCTGAGCTCACACATCAAAACTTAAACTGAAACAAAATGAAATCTAAATCGAAATTCCCCCAGATCATGTGATTTGGGATTCACCTCCTTTTCCTTTCCCCAGCGAGAGTTCAGGAATCTCCAGTTTCAAAGATATACTTGACACTCCCCAACGAAAACTCATTTATTTCGTCCTAAGTTTGTCACTTGGACATCTGTGTTGGTTTTGTTGATCGCTTCGGTCAACACCAATACGCGCGGTGTGCTCCGTCAGCTCACCACACCTATTGGGGTCCATTTGTTGACCTCATTTTTGATGAGGTCTTCTCTTCTTCTTTTTAGTACTTAGGATCTAGCCTTAGGCTTTTCGTTTGACTATCTTAGAGGACTAGAATTGGGATCCACCTTTTAGAAATTCAAACCACTTCTTAACTCCTGCAAACTCCACAAACTTGACTTGTAGACCCCTAATCACCTAGAGGGTTGAAATCGAAATGTGGAAGTTTAAAGGATGAGTTCTATAGGACTCTTTGGCCTTAGGGCGCCTACAGGTGGCCCAGTGCAGTGAAGGGGCTGATTTACACACACACTACACTCATACATCACACTTTCACACACCTCCTAAAACCACACCCATACCTAACTTGACCTCCTGACTCATGTAGGTGATTCACATGGATGGTCCTTAACCTCTAAGCCCTTGGCTAAGAGGGTTAGGAACAACATAGTGAATGCCTCAAATGAGTCCCTTCATGGTTCATGTGGTCTTGATGTGGCTTCATGGCTCAACCAAAATGATTTCATTCCACTTATATTCACCCAATCTTCAATTTTTCAAATTTTTAATTTTTGACCCCCGGGACCCTACACCCACTTAGCCTACCCAAAACCCTTGAAATTACCCAAATTTTTGCAAAATTTCAAATCACCCAAAATTCCCCAAAATCATTCCTAAACATTTATCTCCACTCAAATTGACCATCCATACCCAAAAATACCAAAAATTCCAAAAAAACCTCCCAATACCCCCCAAATACCCAAAATACCCCTCTTGACCCAAAAATCCAAAAATTCAGAAAATTCCCAGAAAATTTCAGAAAATCCCAAATATTCCCAATTTCATTTTGTCCAACTACACCATGGGCCAATTTTGTCAATTTACCCTACTTTTGTCAAAACCCCCATTTGACCATTTTAACCCTAAGTGAAACCGATGTCAAACCAAACCTACTCAATTGACCCAAATTCTGGTCCAATTCAATTCTAAACTTCCATTGAACATTCCCAATACCAATCTAGACCAAATCCAAGTCCAATTTGATTGACATTTGGATCCAATTTCACTTTTGGCCTTAAAGCCCAATTTGGACCCATGACCCAAACCTAACCCAAACTCACCCAATTCAACTCCAATTAACCCCAAATCTTTTATAAATCATCCTTAGCATCCCCACAAGCAAAACACTAACATGATTTGCCCAAAATTTAGACCCAAACCCCACTCAAATTCAACCCAAGCTAAAAGGCCCATTTTTGACCTAAACCGAACCTAACCCAAATGAGCCCAAACCCCAAAATCAAAGCCCAACCAAAGTCAAAACCTCCTTGAAACACTCCCATAAACATTTCTCAACAATAATTTTACATCAATTTCAACCCTAGCCCAACATTGGCCCAACTTGGCCCACTTGGATCTATATTGGCCCATTCACCAAAAGAACCCAAATTCAACCCAATTCAAACCCAAATCACTCCCAATTTGCTTCAAGTCACTCATGATACATCCATGAGCTAAACCCAACAATTATTTGGCCCAACCTCTTTACAAAATTTCATCCCAAAATCCATTTTAAAATTCAAAAGCCCACTTTCCTAAACCATCTTAAAAGCCCATCTAAAACCATTTCAAAAAGGCCCAAAATTGGTCCCAAAGCCCACATGATATTTCTCTACATCATCCATTCAATTAAAATCATCCCTAAGTCATAAACCAATGATCAAATAATTCTAAATGAAGCTTCATCCAAATTTTCACCAAAATATCCAAAATTCTTAAAACCCATTTTTAAGAAATTGACCAAACTTTTCCAAGCCAAATGTGAGCCATTGAGCCATGTACAAGCCACATGGAAGCCATGGAGACCACTTTCCACCTCACCAAGCCATTAATGGAAAGAAGAGGGGATTCTTTCCTAATCCTTCATTAAGCCCTTTTAACCAAATTCATGTCACACTCTAAACCATGCTTAGCCACCTCACCATGGATGGAGACTTCACCATTCCAATCAAGCTGAACCAAATGACTTTCTCTCAGCCCACACCATGTCATGGGAGGGTGAACCAAACCCATTTGCATGAGTTGACCAAAATGAGCTCAAAATATACTCTCCCCCATTCCATTTTAATCAAGCTTTTTTACACATGTCAAACTCCGATTGACTTCACGAAATTCAACCCCGACCACTGACCTTGAGGGTGACCCATGCACGGCCGGCCAGCCACCAGGCTGCCGGAAAACACCATGGTCGAGAGCTCACATGTGAGCCAACTTTGGAATTCTCCCTTGCTGAGCTGCCCCATCCCCAGTGGCCATTGGAGCTGTTCTCTTGCCAAGAGCAGGCTGATCCCAAGCCCTAACTCTCCCCAGGAGGCCCTCCACCCTCTCCTATTTAAACACCACCCCTCTCGGCCATGAGAGATGCTGAAACAAACCTTAAGGAAACTCGCCAAAATTGTTCCGGACTACTCCCCATACATAGAGCACTTGATCCCCACTGAAATCCCCTGCCATTTCTTCTCCGTGAGCTCGATTTCGAGTTGAAATCTAGGCCCAAAACCGAGGACACTTCTCCACGGTGAGCCAATCCCCAAATTGATTGGTTCTACACCTTCACCGGACCGAGGGAAGGTGTCCACCGACAAAAGCCCCATCTCCGGAGCCACCCGGTTGCTCCGGCCTCCAAGCTTTGTGATCGGGCGTGGTCGAAATCCCACCTAGGCAATTCACCGGACCGGAGACTTCATCCGGAGCTTGCTGGGATCCAATCGAACGTGCAACAACTCTCAGATCGAAGCCACACTTCTCTGAGCAAAGGTATGGCCTCACTCTTCTTCCCGAGCTTCTGAACATTCTCCATTTTTATTGCGAAAATTTCATCCCACATAAACCGTATAGATGTGTTCGTCTCTTCAAGACGAATCCATAGAGCATAAGAATATGAAAATCCATTGAGTATCGAGTGAGATCTTAGGGATTTAGTGTGGACGGCTCTCGGGTGAGGACACTTGGGGACGATGAACGGATGCCGTCCATTCAATACACGCGCGGACGGACGGCCAGGATCGCGTCGGATCAGGAGACGGAACGATACAGCGGGCCCCCGGAGCGCTGAGTCAGATGGCGGTGTCGAATGGGAGCGTGCCACTCGGCGTTTCGGAGCTGCCGAGGTTGACGCGGCGCCGCGTGGATAAATAGAAAATTAGGGATTTTTCTGATTTATTTAATTCCCTAAACTTCAAAAATTCATAACTTTGTGTAGAAAAATCAGAAAAATAAAATAAAAATACTCTCTTGCTCGAGTGAACGAGAGGAGAATAATGTGGAAAAGAAATTATTTAATTTCATCAAGTATTTTATTTTTAATAATTTATTTACCCTCTGCATATTTTTAATTCTCCATGCATGCATACAATTCACCATGGCATGAGACCATAGTGCTTTTGAAGCCTCTGAATTTAGGAACATTCCCTGAATTTTCCAAAGTCAGAGGCCATCCCTATGAAAAGATATTGATTTTTCAAATTCATGTTACTGTTTTGAGTATTTTAATTCCAATAAATAGCATGTTGTGAAATAAATTCTAGGAAAATTTGGTGATGTTCCTTATGACCAGAGGACCCTATAAAAAATATATTTTGAGTTAACTCACTTGGAATAACCCTAATTAGCTTAAACACCCAAAATGGATCTCTAATTAATTAGAGCTAACCATACATCAAATTGACTTGAAATCAATTTTGCACTGACCTTTAGGATCAGAGGAACCCACCATAAAAATTTGAGGTCAATTGGACTTGGTTAGCCCTACTAATTGGGTTGATTAAGCCATTTAGTCATTTTAAACTTTAAAAATTCATAACTTTCAAAATATTTTTAAAAATTCACCAAATTGGTTTTGGAGCCTCTCTGATATCAGGGAATTTAAGAAAATTAAAATTTCAATTTTCTAAAAAAGTTGATTTTTAATATTATTTTAATATTTTAATAATTAAAAAATAATAAAAATCACAAAAATAATAAAATTCACCAAAATGTCACATTTTAAATTTTAATCATTTAGGAACAAACCCCATATTTTTCTTAGGTCTATTTAGTGAGATATTAAATTTTAAAGCTCTAGGGTAATTTTAAAATTAAAAAAATGTATTTTCTAGCATTTTCACTAAAATAATTATAATAAATCATAGAAAAATCAGAAAATTGTAAAATATGATTCTCTGATTTCCTTGATATCAGGGAGATTTTTGAAAAATATAAAATTCATTTTTCAACATTTATTTTATTTTTAAATTAATTAACACTCCAAAACTTAAAATAATTATAATAAAAATAATATAATTCAAAAAATCACCAAAATTGGTCCAAGTGGTCCTCTGGTCATTAGGAATGTCCCCTAATTTTCTTAAGTACAGAAACTTTCCCTTGGTCATGTTATTAAATTTTTCTTGGAAATCTCTATTTTCTACCAAAAATAATTATATAAATAAATTAAATACAGAAAAATCACATTTTCTCCTCTCATGTCTTTATTAACATATGAGTGAAGTCACATAAAAATTTCAAGTTCATTTGATTTTAATTTAGTGAGTTATGAAATTATTAAGCTTAAAGGGTAAAGTGGTAATTAAAATTTTTAATCCTTAATTAAAACTTTAGGTTTAATAAAAAATTAACAAGTAAAATATTTGATCTTAATCTGATTTGGATGATTGAAATTTAAATGATTAAAGGATAGAAACCCATTAAGCAATTTAAAATGATTAAACCTTAATTAAATAGTTGATTAAATTTGGAAGAATAATAAAATTGGAATTATTAAAATAAGGATATTATTAGGAAGAGATTTATTCTTTAATTTAAAAATCCCTAAATTAATTATCTCATTAATATTCAATTCTTAATTAAAATGATAACTCAAATTCAAAACATTAAAAGACTTGATCATTAAACTAAAATTAAATTATTAAACTCTTTTAAAAATTTCAAATAAAATTAAAAATAAAATTAAATTAAATTAAGTAAATTAAATTGAATTAAATTAAATTAAATTAAATTAAAATTAAAAGTTGAATTAAATTAAAGATTAAATTAAATTAAATTAAATAAACAAATTAAATTAAATTGAATGAATAAATTAAATTAAATTAAATTAAATAAATACAAATAAAAAAATTAAGTAAAATAAAATAAAATTAAATTAAATTAAATTAAATTAAATTAAAATTAAATTAAATCAAATTAAATTAAAATTAAATCAAATCAAATTAATTTAATTTAACATCAAATCAAACTAAATTGAATTAAATTGAATTAAATTAAATTAAATTAAATTAAGTTGAATTAAATATAACATCACCAAAGACATAAAGAATTCAAAATAAATCTAAAATAACTTGAACACTATTCCAAATTTAAACCCATTAATGGAAATTAAACTAAATCACAAACCATTTGAACACCAATTAACCCTCAAAAGCTTTAGTTATCATAACTCCTAAACAGAATATTAAATGAAATGTTACTTCACCTATAGGATATTCAAATGTCCTAGTTCACTGAGCAAGATAACAAAACTTGAGATTCTTTGACGATTAATTCATTTGTGTAATTGAATCCATTTGGACTTAAAACAATTCTAGCAATATTGAAAAGATGTTTAAGATTCTTCTTAAACACTTTCTCAATATGATAGGATGTTTATAAGAATAATTGAATTTAATTATTCTTTGATGAAGAAAATTATCTTCAAACCAAAACACAAGGAACCTAGACGTCATAGGAAATGACTAGCTATAGGATTAGGAATTTGGTAGAAAACCATAACCCTTCCCTTAGCTTTACCTAGGAACTTGCTTAAATATTCTAATTGTGTTTTAAGTGCGGCTTGGGATGACGGGAAGACCCTCCAGGTACGCTTTTATTTTATTGCAATTTACTTTCTTGCAATTTACATTATTGCAATTTCATTAATCGCATCGCACTTACTTTTCTTGCATGATAAACAACTGTTGCTTAAAAACTCACACCTTTAGGATAGTCCCTAAAACTGAAACCAAAACTAAGTTAAAAGTCATTGCAAGATAAAATTCACCGCCACAACATTTCAAAATATAAAACAACTCAAAATTTAATCACAAACAGAACACAAAACTACAATTAGAATTAAATTAAAACGTCCTGTTGGATGATCCGGAATACCTCGGATGATGTAACCTACGTGTTGCTTAACGGGATTTCCCACGGTCTAAATGAAAGTGTGGAACTCATTCGAGTTGAGTTTAGCGAATTCATTTGGACTTAAGTGAATCCGATAAAAATAATGATGCGGAAGGATGGAACAGTGGGATCTTAACCGGTGTCGTTATAATCAACTTTAAGATTTGTTTTAATTAAAGTATTGAAAACACTTGGAAATTAAGATTTTCTCTAAACCAAAACACTTTTCTCATCCCACGATTTATGACTTCTAAAATTGAACCTCTGCAACAACAAGGAGCTCGGAGCATGGTGGGCAGCACGGCCATCGTCATCAGCAAAACCTGAGTCTACTTCAGCAAAACTTTCCTAGAATTAAATAACAAAGCCATAGGACTTCGAGGTAGCTTGCCTAGTGCGACATAAATCCTCGACTCTTCGTTAGGCACTTGCATTGCAAATTAAGCCCTAACTAGGTCTTAGGATTCCGAGGTAGTCGTCCGTACGACAATTAACCCTCACATCTTCGAGGCTATTTATTTGATTTTATCATACAAATATAAGCCCTAATTAATTAAAATTGGCAAGATCAAAACATTTAAATAAATATTAGGACTTTCCTAAACTCGAAGCCAAACAATAGGATAGTCGGGAAATTACCGAAGTTCGCTTCGAATCTGTGATTTCTCCTACTTTTCTTCCTTTGGATTCCCGAAAACAAAATGTTCCAAATTTGATCCATTCCACTATTGAAATTCCAAAATTCAATCCCTTCAAAACTTAAACTTTGAAATCCTTGAGAGCAAAATTATTGATTATTATCGAGAGTTTTCTTAGGTGATTCCCATCACTTAAGATGTAATTAACTATAGGGGCTTGCCCTTATAGGAAATTTTAAAAGAACCCAGGTAATATAAACCTGTTTAATGCTTTCATATTAAGCGGGGGAATTTGTCGGCTTATAAAATTGGTTCGCGGACCAAACGGATGTCACAAATCTTCTAGTTTATTTAATCGAGCCCCACCGTCAAGCGAGTGTGTATCATCCTTAGGGATAGATACACGGTTTGTGGTGCGGTGCTCGTTTATATAAACTATTTGGGATGTGAGATCGGTTTAATCTCATATCTTAAAACCTTCAAATTTAAAATTATTTTCAAAATCAAATACTACTTTTCAAAATTATTTATTTAAATTAAATTAAAAATTCGCCGATAACTTCTGTTAGGCGACCCCCTTTTCAAAATAAAACACACAACCTAAAAATATGCCGACACAAATCATGAAAAATACCTCTCTTAAAGTATAATATCATCAAAAAATGGGTAAAATTATATAGCAAAAATAGTATATATTTTTGGTGCATCAAAATCCCCCAAACTTAACTATTACTTGTCCATAAGTAATCATTTTACCACATAAAAATATAACTCTAGGCAATGCACTTTTCACCTGTAATATTCTAAAATTTTTTATTCAAAAGAATATATTGGTTAGATCTTAAGAAAGAAATTTAGTAGCTCAGGTCAATACTATAGAATATTCAGCAGTCAAGTCTAAGAGTTCTAGTCTTCTATTTATTTAAAGATAAACCATAATTTGTCACATTAAGAGTGCCTTGAAAGATTATGTGAAAAAGGAGTTCATGCAAACTTTATCAGAATGTAGGCCAATAAATTCAGAAATGAAATCAAGTTATCCCTATAGGGTGACTCAAGTGAAGCCAATTTTTGATTAGACATCTCCTTAAGCTTCTCCTCATAATTACTTTTTTCTTTCTTTTTCTTTTTCTTTTATTTTTGGGATTGTTTTTCAATCCTTCTTTTCTTTTCTTTCCCCTTTGTTTATTTAAATGAGGATTATTATATCTGGATAGCCTTCAATGATTTTGAACTTCACTCTCCTCTTTCTAAAGTTCAAACTTGAGATACCTCTTTACTTTATAATTAGGTACAAGCTTTATTATTCATCATAAAGTCACAATCTCTTCCTAAAACACAATACTTTAAGTCTCTTAACATTTCAAAAATACAGTTTTCTTTACTTTAAATAGTTAACTATAATCAAATCCTTTTATACCAAATATCTTATTTCTATAAAATTTACCTTTATTACCAAAAAAATTTAATGAAATCCATCCATAATATTCAACTGAAATAAAAAGTTTTAATTACCTACAGTAAGGTTCAACTGCAATAAGTTTTGCTAATAATTTTTGAAAATATAACAATTGAGAACAAATAAGAGTTAATATTTCTCTGCCCACCCCCCAAACTTAAATTTTTAAATAAATTTGACACAGTATAGAGTAAAAGAAAACTGACCTTTTTGTGCTGGGATCTTGAAATCTTCAACAGCTATCTGGTATTAGTCAAAATTTACAACTAGGAGGCATGAAATAATTAGTAACAGTGAGATATAAATATTTTTAACTTTTGCAAAGTGAAGAAAAATTAACTTTAAACGTCTAAACATCCAACAAAACATCACAATACTAAACAAACTGTCACATCACTACACAGTCCATTTAACAATTTCAAATTTTTTCAATACAACATAACAGTACACCAACAAGGTTTCACTTCACATGAAAGGCAAATAACTACTACATCTCAACAGTACAACACAACAAGAAAAACACACAATCTACCAATCTTCATCACCAGGATCATCATCAGGGTCAACAGAATCAGGTCTATACGGTGTATAGTTGGGGCAAGTAGGAAATATCATATCAGTCTACCCCCTCATGAATCTGACCTGAGCATCATAATAGGCAATATTGAACTCGAGTCTCCTCTTTATATAATCTTCATTCACATCACTTCTGGCCTCAAACACATCCATCCTACCATAGAGTCTATCCACACTAGCACTATATAATCTCAGGTGCTCCATAATATCATATAATATAGGGGGCTCAGATGTAGATGGAACGTTATAACTTGTAGTAGGAATATCAGTACTCCTATTCTCATCTCGGGCTCCTGTATGAGACTCATAAGTCCTGATAATAATCTTTGTAATCGGTCTCAGCGGTATAGCTACTTTTTCGGAACTGTTGAACTCCACTCCATACTGAACCCACAGGGCATGAACTAAGGCAGGATGTCCTAATCCACCACTGGTCTCGCCTCAAGCAATAGTTTGAATGTTTTTGAAGACAATAGTTCCAATATCATTCTTTTTCATCTTCTGAATACAACAGTTCAGAATTGCTCTATCCCTTGTAACTTCGCTGTGGTGATAAGAGGGTAATAGTCTTGCAAAGTTGAAATAGTGCCAAACGTTTGATGCAACATTTAATTTGGAAGCGGGGAAATTAATCATATGTTTTTGACTTACTTTCCATTCACCTGTTCCATCCATCAGAAAGTAATCACTTATCTCATATTTGCTTCTCAAGTATCAAAGTTTTCATATTCACAAAAAAATGGTTCCCGAGTTTGATAGAAGGCATTAATACACTGAGGAGTAAACTCAACCATTTTTCATCTTACTAACACATACTTAGTCTCAGTCCAGGGCACATTTGAATAGAACTCTCTAACAACTCCCATAACAACATTCGCAGTAAAATAACAAAATCGATCCCAGTTCCGCTTTGCAATTAGCTGTTCTACAGATCCACCAGGATTATCAAAAGCTCGATCCTGGATACACTTATTATTATAAAGGTAAGAGTTAAAGCGAAATTTTGCTTTAACATTAACAAATTTTTCTTCATCAAAATCCAATTTTATCTTCCCTTTACTCATCCTTGGACCCTTGTGAACTTCTAAAATTTGCAAGAAAATTGCAAAAAATTCAAAATTCACAATGTAACAAACTCTAAATACTATTCTAAACAAGTAAGAACAAATTTCATCATAGAAAATCTCAAATTTTCTTTAAAAATCCAAAAAATCCAACCTAAGCAATGTGAGAGACTTCCCTAGTGAAAATAATAAATTTTTAACCTAAAGTGAAGCTCTTACCAAGAGAAGTGTTGATTCGGTCTCGAAAATCTTTGAAATCACTTCAAATTTGAGATCTAGCAAGCCCTAGGTCTTCAAAATCGTGAAAATGGAGAAGGAAGACGAAAGCAATAGAAAAAACCGCATGTCCCAGGGTCAAAATCGCAAAATAAAGGGTTTTTGGTGTTTTTCTGTACTTGGGCGTGTCGGCATATTTTTGGGTTGTATTTTTAATTTTGAAGAAAAGGTCGCCTACAGAATTTGTCAGCGAATTTTAGATTTAATTTAAATAAATAATTTGAAAAGTAGTATTTGATTTTTGAAAATAATTTTAAATTTGAAAATTTTAAGATATGAAATCAAACTGATTTCACATCCCAAATAGTTCACATAAACGAGCGCCGCACCACAAACCATATATCTATCCCGAAGAATAGACACACTGCTTGATAATGGGGCTCAATTAGATAAACTAGAAAGGCTTGTGACATCCGTTTGTCCTGCGAACCAATTTTATAAGCCGACAAATTCCCCTGCTTAATATGAAAGCATTAAATAGGGTTTATATTACCTGGGTTCTTAAAATTCCTTATAAGGGCAAGCCCCTATAGTTAATTACATCTTAAGTGACGGGAATCACCTAAGAAAACTCTCGATAATAATCAGTAATTACGCTCTCAAGAATTTCAAAGTTTAAGTTTTCAAAGGATTGAATTTTGGAATTTCAATAGGGAATGGATCGAGTTTGGAACATTTTGTTTTGGGAATTCAAAGGAAGAAAGGAAGGAGAAATTACAGGTTCGAAGCGAACTTCGGTAATTTCCCGACTATCCTATTGTTTGGCTTAGATTTAGGAAAGTCTTTATTGTTTATTTAATGTTTTAATCTTTCCAATTTTAATTAATTAGGACTTATATTTGTGTGATAAAATCACACAAATAGCCTGGAAGATGTGAGGGTTTATGTCGTACCAAAAGACTACCTCGGAGTCCTAAGAACAGTTAGGGATTAATTTACATGACATGATTATGCAAATGCCTAACGAAGAGTTGAGGATTTATGTTGCACTAGGCAAACTACCTCGAAATCCTATGGATTGGTTATTTAATTCTAGGAAAGTTTCTTTGAAGTAGACTCGAGTTTTGCTTGATGATGATGGCCGTCGTTGCCCACCATACTCCGAGCTCCTCGTTGTTGCGAGAGGTTTAGTTTTAGAAGATTAAAAATCAAGAGATGAGAAAAGTGTTCTGGTTTAGATAAGTTTTAAAATTCAAGTGTTTTTTATGTTTTATTTAAAACAAATCTTAAAGTTGATTATAACAACACCGGTTAAGATCCCACGGTTCCATCCTTCCAGCATCGTTATTTTTATCGGATTCACTTAGTCCAGATGAATTTGCTAAACTCAACTAAATGAGTTCCACACTTTCATTTAGACCGTGGGAAATCCCGTTAGCAACACGTAGGTTACATCATCCGAGGTATTCCCGATCATCCAACAGGACGTTTTAATTTAGTTGTAATTGTAGTTTTGTGTTACGTTTGTGATTAAATTTTGAGTTGTTTTATATTTTGAGATGTTGTGGCGGTGAATTTTATCTTGCAATGACTTTTAATTTAGTTTTGGTTTCGGTTTTAGGGACTATCCTAAAGGTGTGGGTTTTCATGCAACAGTTGTTTATCATGCAAGAAAAGTAAATGCGATGTGATTAAAGAAATTGCAATAATGTAAATTGCAATAAAATAAAAGCGTATCTGGAGGGTCTTCCCGTCATCCCAAGCTGCACTTAAAACACAATTAGAATATTTAAGCAAGTTCCTAGGTAAAGCTAAGGGAAGGGTTATGGTTTTCTACCAAATTCCTAATCCTATAGCTAGTCATTTCCTATGACGTCTAGGTTCTTGTGTTTTGGTTTGAGGACAATTTTCTTCATCGAAGAACAATTAAGTTCAATTGTTCTTATAAGTATCCTATCATATTGAGGAAGTGCTTAAGAAGAATCTTAAACATCTTTTCAATATTGTTAGAATTGTTTTAAGTCCAAATTAATTTAATTATACAAATGAATTAATCATCCGAGAATTCAAGTTTTGTTATCTTGCTCAGTGAAGTAGGGTATTTGAATATCCTATAAGTGAAGTAACTTTTCATTTAATGTTCTCTTTAAGAGTTATGATAACCGAAAGTTTTCGAGGGCGAAATTGGTGTTCGAATGGTTTGTGATTTAATTTCGGTTATCGGATTTAAATTTGGAATAGTGTTCAAGTTACTTTATATTTAATTTCTTTATGTCTTAGGTGATGTTATTTAATTCAATTTAATTTAACTTTAATTTAATTTAATTTGGTTTAGTTTTAATTTTAATTTAATTTATTTAATTTTTAATTTTAATTTTAATTTTAATTTTAATTTTATTTTAAATTTTTAATTTAATTTTAATTTTTAATTTAATTTTAATTTTATTTTAATTTGATTTTTATTATTATTATTTTTTTTTAGTTTAATTTAATTTAATTTAATTTAATTTAATTTAATATTATTATTATTAATTTTAATTTAATTTTATTTAATTAATTTAATTTAATTTTAATTCAATTTAATTCAATTTAATTTTAATTTAATTTGTTTGATTTAATTTTAATTTTAATTTGTTTAATTTAAATTAATTTAATTCAATTTAATTTAAATTTTAATTTAATTTTATTTTTAATTTTAATTTTATTGAAATTTTAAAAGGGTTTAATTTAAATAATTTAACTTTAATTTAATTCAATGATTAAGTCTTTTAACATTTTAAAACTTAAATTTGAATTATCATTTTAATTAGGAATTAAATATTATTGAGATGATTAATTTAGGGATTTTTAAATTAAAGAATAAATCTCTTCCTAATAATATCCCTATCTTAATAATTCCGATTTTATTATTCTTCCCAAATTTAATCAATTATTTAGTTAAGGTTTATTTTAATTATCTTCAAATTGTTTAGTAGGTTTCTACCCTTTAAATATTTAACTTTCAATCATCCAAATCAGATTAAGATCAAGTATTTTATTCTTTAATTTTATTAAACCTAAAGATTTAATTAAGGGTTAAAATTTTTAATTACCATTTTGCCCTTCAAGCTTAATAATTTCATAACTCACTAAATTGAGCTTAAATGAACTTGAAATTTTTACGTGACTTCACTCATATGTCAATAAAGACATGAGAGGAGAAAATGTGATTTTTCTGTATTTAATTTATTTATGTAATTATTGTTAGTAGAAAAAAGAGATTTCCAAGGAAAATTTAATAACATGACCAAGGCAAAGTTTCTGTCCTTAACAAATTATAGGACATTCCTAATGACTAGAGGACCACTTGGACCAATTTTGGTGATTTTTTGAATTATATTATTTTTATTATAATTATTTTAAGTTTTGGAGTATTAATTAATATAAAAATAAAGTAAAGGTTGAAAAATTAATTTTATATTTTTCAAAACTCTCTCGATATCAAGGAAATCAGAGAATCAATTTTTACAATTTTCTGATTTTTCTTTGATTTATTAGAATTATTTTAGTGGAAATGCTAAAAAATACATTTTTTTAATTTTAAAATTACCTTAGGGCTTTAAAATTTAATATCTCACCAAATAGACCTAAGAAAAATATGTGATTTGTTCCCAAGTGATTAAAATTCTAAATGTGACATTTTGGTGAATTTTATTATTTTTATGATTTTTATTATTTTTTAATTATTAAAATATTAAAATAATACCAAAAAATTAATTTTTTAGAAAATTGAAATTTTAATTTCCTTAAATTCCCCTGATATCAGAGAGGCTCCAAAACCAATTTGGTTAATTTTTGAAAGGTATTTTGAAAGTTATAAATTTTTGAAATTTAAATTGATTAAATGGCTTAATCAACCCATTTAGTAGGGCTAACCAAGTCCAATTGACTTCAAATTTTTATGGTGGGTTCCTCTGATCCTAAAGGTCGAGTGGAGAATTGATTTCAAGTCAATTTGATGTATGATTAGCTCTAATTAATTAAGGAGCAATTTTGGGTGTTTAAGCCAATTAGGGTTATTTTAAATGAACTAATTCAAAACCTATTTTTCTTAGGGTCCTCTGGTCAAAAGAGACATCACAAATTTTCCTAGAATTTATTTCACAACATGCTAATTATTAGATTTAAAATACTCAAAACAGCAACATGAATTTGAAAAATCAATAACTTCTCATAGGGATGGCCTCGACTTTGGAAAATTCGGGGAATGTCCCAAATTCAGAGGCTTCAAAGCCCTATGGTCTCATGCCATGGTGAATTTCCTATATGCATGGAGAATTAAAAGAATGCAGAGGGTAAATAAATCATTAAAAATAAAATACTTGATGAAATTAAATGATTTCTTTTCCACATTGTTCTCCTCTGTTCACTGAGCAAGAGTGTATTTTTATTTTATTTTTTTGATTTTTCTACACAAAGTTATGGATTTTTGAAGTTTAGGGAATTAAATAAATCAGAAAATATCCTTATTTTCTATTTATCCATGCGGCGCCGCGTCAACCTCTGCAGCTCCGAAACGCCGCGTGGCGCTCTCCGATTCGACGCCGCCATCCGACTCAGCACTACCGGGGCCCGCTGTATCGTTCCATTTCCTCATCCAGCGCGATCCTGGTCGTATGTCCGCGTGTGTATTAAATGAACGGCATCCGTTCATCGTCCCCAAGCGTCCTCACCCGAGAGCCGTCCGTCCTCTAGGCCTAAGATCTCACTCGATACTTGACCAAATTGAACGTTCTTATGCTCTATGGATTCGTCTCGCGAAGACGAACACATCCATACGGTTTATGTGGCATGAAATTGACTCGATAAAAATGGAGAATGTTCGAAGCTAGGGAAGAAGAGTGAGGCCATACCTTTTCTCAGAGAAGTGTGGCTTCGATGCGAGGGTTGTGTCACCTTCGATTGGATCCCAGCAAGCTCCGGATGAAGTCTCATGGTGCAGTGATTTGCCTAGCTATGAAAGCGACCACGGCCGATCACAAAGCTTGGAGGCGGAGCAGGCTGGGTGGCTTGGAGATGGGGCTTTCGGTGACAAACTTCTCCTCTTGGTCCGGTGAAGGTGTAGGACCGGTCGATTTGAGGATTGGCTCGCTGTGGGAAAGTGTCACTGGTTTTGGGTGAAATTTCGGTTGAGAAATTGGATTACGTCGGTGGGGATTAGGGCAAATTGACAACTGGGGATCAAGCTGCTCTAAGTATGGAGTAGGGTTTGGAACAATTTTGGCGGAGTTTCGGCGGGGTTTGTGCGACTCTCCTCTCATGGCCGTGAGGGGGTCGGGTTTAAATAGAGGTGGGTGGAGAGCCTCGCGGGGATGGCCGAGGGTTAGGATCAGGCTGCTCTGGGCATGGGAAGAACAACCATGGTGGCCATTGGGCATGGGGCAGCTCGGCGAGGTGGAATTCCAAAGTTTGGCTCCTCCCGAGGTCTCGGCCATGGTGTTTTCCGGCGACCCGGGCGGGCGGCGCGCGAGCATGGGTCACCCTCAGGGTCAGTGAAGTCAGAGCTTGATTCCTGTGAGTTCAATTGATGGTTTCCTTGTGTAAAGTTGGTGAATTGAAAAGGAATAGGAAAGGGGTGATTTTGTCTTGGTTTAGGTCAACCCAAGTATTTGTGCTTGGTTCACCATCCAAGGCTTGACCTTGGGCTGAGGGGGAATCATTTGGGTCGAGTTGAATTATGGTAGTGAAGTCCCCATCCATGGTGAGGTGGCTAAACATGATTTAGAGTGTATCATGTTTAAGGTAAAAAGGGCTTAAAAGGGTTTAAGAAAGAGACCCTCTCTCTTACCATTAATGGTTTGGTGAGGTGGAAAGTGGATTCCATGGCTCTCATGGCTCCTATGGGGCTCATGCATGGCTTCATGGCTCATCTTTGGCTTGGGAAAAGTTAAGTCAATTTCATGGAAATGGATCTTAGAAATTTTGGTAATTTGATGGGAATTTGTATGGGGCTTAATTTGGAATTATTTGATGATTGATTTGAACTTAGGGATGATTTTAATTAAGGGTGTGATGAGAAGAATTTGTCATATGGGCTTTAGCATGAAATTTGGGCTTTTAGGAAGGTTTAAGAAGGTGGGCCTTTGGTTTGAAAATAAATTTATGGATGGGAATTTTGCAAAGGATTGGGCCAAACAAATGTTGTGTTTAGTTCATAGATGTGTCATGAGTGATTTGAAGCAAATTGGGAGTGATTTGGGTTTGAATTGGGTTGAATTTGGGCTTCTTTGGTGAATGGGCCAATATAGGTCAAATTGGGCAAACTTGGGCCAATGTTGGGCTAGGGTTGAAATTAATTTAAAATAAATGTTGAGAAATGTTTATGGGAGTGTTTGAAAGAGGTTTTGGCTTTGGTTGGGTTTTGATTTTGGGTTTTGGGCTTATTTGGGTTAGGTTTGGGTTTAGGTCAAAATTGGGCCTTTTAGCTTTGGGTTGAATTTGAGTGGGGGTTGGGTCTAAATTTTGGGAAAATCATGTTATGGTTTTTCTTGTGGGAATGTGAAGGAGGATTTAGAAAATATTTGGGGTTAATTGGAGTTGAATTGGGTGAGTTTGGGTTAGGTTTGGGTCATGGGTCCAAATTGGGCTTTAAGGCCAAAAGTGAAATTGGATCCAAATGTCAATCAAATTAAACTTGGATTTGGTCTATATTGGTGTTGGGAATGTTGAATTGAAGTTTAGAATTGAATTGGGCCAGAATTTGGATCAATTGGGTAGGTTTGGTTTGACATTGGGTTCACTTAGGGTTAAAATGGGTCAAATTGGGGGTTTTGATAAAAGTGGAGTAAATTGACAAAATTGGCCCATGGTGTAGTTCAACAAAATGAAATTGGGATATTTGGGATTTTCTTAAATTTTACAGGAATTTTCGAATTTTTTGGATTTTTGGGTCGAGAGGGGTATTTTGGGTATTTGGAGGGTATTGGGAGGTATTTTTGGGATTTTTGGTATTTTTGGCTATGAATGATCAATTTGGGTAATGTGGAAATGTTTGGGATTGGTTTTGAGGAATTTTGGGTGATTTGAAAATTTTGGAGGATTTCAAGGGTTTTGGTAGGTTAGGCGCGTGTAGGGTCCCGGGGGTCAAAAATTGAAAATTTAGAAAATTGAAGATTGGGTAAATGTAAGTGGAATAAAATCATTTCGGTTGAGCCATGAAGCCATATCAAGCCCACATGAGCCATGAAGGGACTCATTTGAGGCATCCACCATGTTGTTCCTAACCCTCTTAGCCAAGGGCTTAGGGGTTAAAGACCATCCATGTGAATCAACTCTATGAGTCAGGAAGTAAAGTTGGGTATGGGTGTGGTTTTAGGAGGTGTGCGAAAGTGTAGTGTATAAGTGTAGTGTGTGTGTAGATTAGCCCTCACCAGACCAGGCCACCCAGGGCAGTCCTAAGGCCAAAGTGTCCTATAGGAACCCATCCTTTAAACCTCCACATTTGATTTCAACCCTCTAGGTGATTAGGGGTATACAATCAAGTTTGTGGAGTTTGCAGGGAGTTAAGAAGTGGTTTGAGTTTCTAAGTGGTGGGTCCCAATTCTAATCCTCTAAGATAGTCAAAGGAAAAGCCTAAGGCTAGATTTTAAGTACTAAAGAGAAGAAGAGAAGACCTCATCAAAAATGAGATCAACATGGCGCCGACAGCGCTCGATTGGGCGCCAGCGGCGCCTCTTTAAAATTTTTTTGGGTCCGAAATTTTTTTTTGTAATTTCGATCGTTTCAACCTCCACAATGATATTTAACACTTCATTAAGCATCTACTCCATCTCACAAGAAATAATTAACACAATTCTTTACACAAACAGTACACAACGTACTTTTAATATAAAATCCACGTTACATTATAAACACCAAATATGTTCATTAAAACAAAACCAAAAACTCTTAGATGTTTAGTGTTGCAAGTACGCTACGATAAGCAAACACTAAAATCTAAGCACAAAATGAAATTAAGCATATCAAATCCAAATTCAAATTACAAAGAAAAGAAAAGTAAATACTACACATCAAACAAAATTAAGCAAAGTAAAATAAACACACAACAAACATAAGTAGAACCCAATAATCACTCCACATTAGTTTCAGAACTATCTTCTTCTCTGATGTCTCCAATAGATTGGTGATGCATGAACAACTTATAGAATGGACAAAATGGGAATTCATCAGATGAATCCTTAGCAATCACCGTGTTCTTCTTCATCAGATTAATCAGGCCCATCTCAATTCGACCAGTGTGATCAAATTGTTCCTTCATCCTCAAATCTATATTATCGAATAAATCAGAAATATTATTGATTGCATTCGTAACATTCTGTACCACTTTATCCAACTGTTTGATCCTCTTCAATATCATTTTGGAACTTTCAGGAAAATAAGGCTGAATCAGTTGTGAAGTCTGTGTTGGTTGATCAGCAAGCAAATTCATATCATCTTCATCTCCCACTATTTAGTAGTCATCAATAGGCCCCACGGAAGAAGAACATTTTCCCAACTCTCATATGGAACTTGTGATTGACTACATAACAGAAATATGGTGGACAGGTGTCCAAGCCTATATTTAGATCCATGAACGATTAATCCCAAAATTGATTTCACAATTATATTACCAATATCAATCAGCCTCCTTGTTTGAATACATAAATTCAAAATGGCACTTTCCTTAGTTACCTTGCTAATATTCAACATTAGAAATAACATTGCCGAAATAAAGTAATACCACTGCTTTGACACTAGATTTAGAGATGCAGAAGGGAAACTAATATATCCGTTTTCTCTAATTTTCCAATCCTCATTCTCATCCGTCAAATAACGATACACATCATTCATATTATCACATGTGGCATTGAAATTAGAATAATGACAAATAGGAATATTTTCAATCATAAAGAGATCGTTAATTCTTGCAGGAGTGAATTGCACAAACCTACCTTGCACAAATATGAATCCTTGGTTGATCCCGTGAAGATTTTCATAGAATACTTTCACCGCCGGAACAATTACGGCAGCAGTAGTGTAGCAAAGCACTTCCCAATGTCTCTCCTTAATTATCTCTTCAATTCTAATAGTAGAATTATCCATACCTCAATTTTTTAAGCCTCTTACCCTGATAATCCTTCTCTTCATCATCACTTTGTTGAACAATCTCTGCACCTCGAAACTTATAGACTTCTTTCGGTTAAAAATATGAGATAGAGTGGGAATCCATGGGATGCGAATTGGGAATGGTAGTTTTCATTTTTCTGGAGTTTGTAAGTCTAAAATGGATTTTAGGGTGTTATAAGGACAAAGATCCTGCTCAAAACTACCAAAACTCGCATTTTGAAACTCCAAAATACGTCAACAGGCTTTGGGCACCGGCGGCGCTCAAACCTGTAAGTTCAGCAATTTCTCTATAATTGGCCGCCAGCGGTGCCAGTGGTAAAAAATTCTCACCAAACTTCATTCGTCCAAAAATATTCCAATATCTCAATTCGATCCAATCTTTATCAATTTTGAAAGTATTTATGAGCGATTAGGATTTAAAAATAACTATCTAAAAGGCACAATTACAACAAACAAGCAAACATACCACAACGATACATATGGGTTGCCTCCCAAAAAGCACTTGGTTTAACGTTGTCAGCCCGAAAAACCATTTAGTTAATCGAGATGACTCAGCATTAAAACCTTTTTTATATCAGGTTGAAACCCGTCAAAGTATGGCTTTAATCGATGCCCATTAACTTTGAAAATCTTTCTAGTATCAGGATCTTTAATAAAAAACTCCAAAAGAATGAACTTTTGCAACTGTAAAAGGTCCTAACCATCTAGACTTGAGCTTTCCAGGAAATAACTTCAATCTTGTGTTGTATAATAAAACTTTTTGTCCAAATTCCAATTTCTTTTTCAATATCTTCCGATCATGCCACAATTTCATTTTCTCTTTATAGATCCTGTCATTGTGATAAGATGCATTTCTAATCTCTTCCAATTAATTCAATTGCATAATTCTCTTTTCTCCAGCATTTTTCAAATTAAAATTCAACTCTTTTATCACCCAATATGCTTTATGCTCCAATTCTACGGGTAAATGGAAAGTCTTACCAAATACTAATTTATAAGGAGACATTCCAATAGGATTCTAAAAGTAGTCTTATTAGCTCATAAAACACTATCTAATCGAGTAAACCAATCTAATTTATGATTATCCACAATTTTCTCCAAAATTCTTTTAATTTCACGATTATACACTTCTGCTAAACCACTAGTCTGGGGATGATAAGCACTAGAAATTCTATGAATAATATTATATTTCTCATTCAATCTCTTAATTTGATTATTCCTGAAATGGGTTCCACCATCAGTTATAATCACTCTCGACATTCCATATCTTGTAAATATATTTTTCTTTAAAAATTTTGAAACACTCCAAGCATCACATCTTGGTAAAGTAATAGCTTCAATCCATTTCGAGACATAATCAATGACAACCAGTATATATAAATTCCCAAATAAAGGAGTAAATGGTTCCGTAAAATCTAATCCCCATACATCAAAAATTTCAACTTCCAAATTATAATTTAGAGGCATTTCATTTCTTCTAGAGATATTACCTACTCTATGACATCGATCACAAGATTTAATATATTTATAAACATCTTTAAAAAGAGTAGGCCAATAAAATCCAGATTGTAAAATCTTAAAAGCAGTTTTATCAACACCAAAATGACCTCAAAATCAGAATCATGACATTGTTGAATAATTAAATTTGTTTCTTCTTGTCCACACATCGCCTAATAATCAGATCCTTACACTGTTTATATTGATAGAGCTCATCCAAAAAATAAAATCATGCATCATATTTAAATTTTTTTTGTTGTTGCCTTGTTAAATCAGATGGTACATCATCACTCACAATATAATTCACAATATCAACATACCAAGGAAAATTTCTTCCCATAATAGTATAAAGTTGTTCATCGGGGAAGTTTCTGTAACTTCCTTCTCAATTCAGATAATTTATCATACTCAAATCTTGACAGATGATTAGCTCTTTGCTTATCAGTTCCCATCCTCTTAACTATCATAAAATCAAATTTTTTTGCAGAAGAAGTATCCATCTAATCAGTCTAGGTTTCACATCCTACTTTTGCATTACATATTTGATAGCTGAATGGTCTGTATGCACAATACATTTTTCTCCAATTAAATAAGGTCTAAACTTTTCAAAAGCAAATATTATAGCTAATAACTCTCTTTCAGTAGAGGTATATATAATTTGAGCCTCATTAATAGTTTAACTAGAATAGTAAAAGACTTTGAAAACTTTATCATGCCTTTGCCCCAATGCTACTCCGATCGCATAATCACTAGCATCACACATGAGTTCAAATGGTTTCTCCCAATCTCGTGAAACAATTATAAATGCAGCGATTCATTTCTCTTTCATTAATTTGAAAGAACTCAAACATTCATCATTAAAATCAAACTTTTTATCATTCTCTAGAAGTCGCACAAAGGTTTAGTAATTTTAGAAAAATCTTTAATATATCGCCTATAAAATCTAGCGTGTCCTAAGAAACTCCTCACCTCTCTCACGGTAGTGGGTGGTGGCAATCTCTTAATCAGTCTAATTTTAACAGGACCGACCTCCATACCATATTATGAAATTTTATGTCTAAGCACAATTCCTCCTGCAACCATAAATTGACATTTCTCCCAATTCAGAACTAAATTTGATTTCTCGGAAAGCTCCAAAACTTTTGCTAAGTTTTCCAGGAAAATTTCAAATGAAGTCTCAAATACAGAGAAATCATCCATGAAAACATCTATTCCATTATTTATCATACTACTGAAGATAGACATCATACATCCCTGAAATGTTACAGATCCATTACACAGTCCAAAAGGCATTCTTCGAAAAGCAAAGCTTCCATAAGGGCTAGTAAATGTTGTCTTTTCTTGATCCTTAGGAGCAATAGGTATTTGATGGTAACCAGTATATATATCCAGAAAGTAGTAGTACTTATGTCCAGCAAGTTTATCCAGCATTTGATCGAGAAAAGAAAGAGGAATGTTATCTTTTCGGGTGGTGGCATTTAATTTCCTATAGTGAATACAAATTCGTCATCCATTATTTTGTCTTGTGGGTATGTCGGCATATTTTTTAGGTTGTGTGTTTTATTTTGAAAAGGGGGTCGCCTAACAGAAATTGTGTGGCGAATTTTAAGATTTTAAATTTTGTTTAAATATATATAATTTGAAAAGTAGCATTTGATTTTGAAAATAATTTTAAATTTGAAAATTTTAAGATATGAAATCAAACTGATGTCACATCCCGAATAGTTTATATAAACGAGCACCGCACCACAAACTGTATATCTATTCCAGAGAGTAGACACACTGCTTGATGATAAGGCTCGGTTAAATAAACTAGAAGATTTGTGACATCCGTTTGGTCTACGAACCAATTTTATAAGCCGATAAATTCCCCTGCTTAATATAAGTGAATTAAGTAGGGTTTATATTACACAGGTTCTTAAAATTCCATATAAGGGCAACCCCTATAGTTAATTACATCTTAAATGACGGGAATCACTTAAGAAAACTCTCGATAATAATCAATAATTACGCTCTCAAGAATTTCAAAGTTTAAGTTTTCAAGGGATTGAATTTTGGAAATTTCAATAGGAAATGGATCAAATTTGGAACAATTTATTTTAGGAATTCAAAGGAAGAAATGTAGGAGAAATTACAGATTCGAAGAGAACTTTGGTAATTTCCCGACTATCCTATTGTTTGGCTTGAATTTAGGAAAGTCCTAATGTTTATTTAATGTTTTGATCTTGCCAATTTTAATTAATTAGGACTTATATTCGTATGATAAAATCATACAAATAGCCTGGAAGATGTGAGGGTTTTTGTCGTATCAGACAACTACCTCGGAATCCTAAAACCGGTTAGGGCTTAATTTACATGACATGATCATGCAAATGCCTAACTAAGAGTTGAGGATTTATGTTGCACTAGGCCAACTACCTCGAAATCCTATGGATTGGTTGTTTAATTCTACGATGTTTAGCAGATGTAGAGTTGTTTTGCTGATGACGATGGCCGTGCTGCCCACCATGCTTCGAGCTCCTTGTTGTTGCAGAGGTTTAGTTGTAGAAGTCATAAATCAGGAGATGAGAAAAGTGTTTTGGTTTAGAGAAATTTTTAAAATCCAAGTGTTTTTTATGTTTTAATTAAAACAAATCTTAAAGTTGATTATAACAACACCGGTTAAGATCCCACGGTTCTATCCTTCGGCATCGTTATTTTTATCGGATTCACTTAGTCCAGATGAATTTGCTAAACTCAACTAAATGAGTTCCACACTTTCATTTAGACTGTGGGAAATCCCGTTAGCAACACGTAGGTTACATCATCCGAGGTATTCCCGATCATCCAATAAGACATTTTAATTTAGTTGTAATTGCAGTTTTGTATTCTGTTTGTGATTAAATTTTGAGTTGTTTTATATTTTGAAATGTTGTGGCGGTGAATTTTATCTTGCAATGACTTTTAATTTAGTTTTGGTTTTCAGTTTTAGGGACTATCCTAAAAGTGTGGGTTTTCATGCAACAGTTGTTTATCATGCAAGGAAAGTAAGTGCGATGCGATTAAATAAATTGCAATGAGGTAAATTACAATAAAATAAAAGCGTACTTGGAGGGTCTTCCCGTCATCCCAAGCTGCACTTAAAACACAGTTAGAATATTTAAGCAAGTTCCTAGGTAAAGCTAAGGGAAGGGTCATGGTTTTCTACCAATTTCCTAATCCTATAGCTAGTCATCTCCTATGACGTCTAGGTTCTTGTGTTTTTTGGTTTGAGGACGATTTTCTTCATCAAAGAACAATTAAATTCAATTGTTCTTATAAACATCCTACCATATTGAGGAAGTGCTTAAGACAAGTCTTAAATATCTTTTCAATATCGCTAGAATTGTTTTAAGTCCAAATGAATTTAATTATACAAATGAATTAATCGTCCGGGAATTCAAGTTTTGTTATCTTGCTCAGTGAACTAGGACATTTGAATATCCTATAAGTGAAGTAACATTTCATTTAACGTTCTGTTTAGGGGTTATGACAGCAAAAGCTTTCGAGGGCAAATTGATGTTCAAATGGTTTATGATTTGATTTCAGTTAACAGATTTAAATTTAGAATAGTGTTCAAGTTGCTTTATTTTGAATTTCTTTTTGTCTTAGGTGATGTTATTATTTTTTTTAAAATTCAATTTAATTTAACTTTAATTTAATTTAATGTAGTTTAGTTTCAATTTTGATTCAATTTAACATGATTTTAATTTTAACTTGATTCTATTATTTAATTTAATTTAATTCAATTTAGTTTGATTTGATGTGAATTAATTTAATTTAATTTAACTTGATTTAATTTAATTTGATTTAATTTCCTTTAATTTAATTTAATTTGATTTAATTTAATTTAATTTAGTTTAATTTAATTTAATTTGATATGTTTTAATTTAATTTTTTTAATTAATTTAGTTTAATTTGATTTAATTTAATATGTTTTATTTTAATTTAATTTAATTTAATTTAATTTAATTTAAATATTAATTTAATTTTACTTTTAATTTTTAATTTAGTATTTTATTTTATTTTATTATTTTTTTTATGTTTTAAAAATGATTTAATTTTAATTATTAAAGTATTAATTTAATTGAAATTTTAAAAGGATTTAATTTAAATAATTTAACTTCGATTTAATTTAATGATTAAGTCTTTTAGTATTTTAAATCTTAAATTTGAATTATCATTTTAATTGGGAATTAAATATTATTGAGATGATTAATTTAGGGATCCTTGATTAAATAATAAATTTCTTCCTAATAATGTCCCTAATTTAATAATTCCAAATTTATTATTCTTCCAAATTTAATCAATTATTTAATTAAAGTTTGTTTTAATTATTTTCAAATTGTTTAGTAGGTTTCTATCCTTTAATTATTTAAATTTCAATCATCCAAATCAGATTAAGATCAAATATTTTACTTTTTAATTTTATTAAGCCTAAAATTTTAATTAAGGGTTAAAATTTTAATTACCATTTTGCCCTTCAAGCTTAATAATTTCATAACTCACTAAATTGAGCTTAAATGAACTTGAGATTTTTATCTGGCTTCACTCATATGTCAATAAAGACATGAGAGGAGAAAATGTGATTTTTCTGTATTTAATTTATTTATGTAATTATTTTTGGTAGAAAATAAGGATTTCCAAGGAAAATTTAATAATATGACCAAGGGAAAGTGTCTATCTTTAAGAAAATTATGGGACATTCCTAATGACCAGAGAACCACTTGGACCAATTTTGGTGATTTTTTGAATTATGTTATTTTTATTATAATTATTTTAAGTTTTAGAGTATTAATTAATTTAAAAATAAAATAGAGGTTGAAAAATGAATTTTTTATTTTTCAAAAATCTCTCTGATATCAAGGAAATCAGAGAATCAATTTTTACAATTTTCTGATTTTTCTTTGATTTATTAGAATTATTTTAGTGGAAATACTAGAAATATACATTTTTTTAATTTTAAAATTACCTTAGGGCTTTAAAATTTAATATCTCATCAAATAGACCTAAGAAAAATATGGGGTTTGTTCCTAAGTGATTAGAATTCAAAATGTGACATTCTAGTGAATTTTATTATTTTTGTGATTTTTATTATTTTTTATTTATTAAAATATTAAAATAATGCAAAAAATTAACTATTTTTAGAAAATTGAAATTTTAATTTTCTTAAATTCACCTGGTATCAGAGATGCTTCAAAACCAATTTGGTGAATTTTTGAAAAGCATTTTGGAAGTTATGAATTTTTAAAGTTTAAATTGGCTAAATGACTTAATCAACCCATTTAGTAGGGCTAACCAAGTCCAATTGACTTCAAATTTTTTTGGTGGGTTCCTCTGATCCTAAAGGTTAGTGGAGAATTGATTTCAAGTCAATTTGGTGTATGATTAGCTCTAATTAATTAAGGACCTATTTTGGGTGTTTTAGCCAATTAGGGTTATTCTAAGTGAATTAATTTAAAACCTATTTTTCCTAGGATCCTCTGGTCATAAGAAACATCACCAAATTTTCCTAGAATTTATTTCACAACATGCTAATTATTGGATTTAAAATACTCAAAACAGTAACATGGATTTGAAAAATCAATAACTTCTCATAGGGATGGCCTCGACTTTGGAAAGTTCGGGGAATGTTCCCAAATTCGGAGGCTTCAAAAGCCACTATGGTCTCATGTCATGGTGAATTTCCTATATGCATAGAGAATTAAAACAATGCGAGAGGGTAAATAAATCATTAAAAATAAAATACTTGATGAAGTTAAATGATTTCTTTTCCACATTATTCTCCTCCGTTCATCGAGCGAGAGGGTATTTTTATTTTATTTTCCTGATTTTTCTACACAAAGTTATGCATTTTTGAAGTTTAGGGAATTAAATAAATAAGAAAATCCCTATTTTTCTATTTATCCGAATCGTCACCGCGTCAACCTTAGCATCTCCGAAGTGCCGCGTAGCGCTTGCTGATTCGACGCCGCCATCTGACTCAGCGCTCCAGGGGCCCGCTGTATCTTTTCGTCTCCTCATCCGGCGTGATCCTGGCCGTCCGTCCGCGTGTGTATGGAATGAACGGCATCCGTTCATCGTCCCCAAGCGTCCTCACCCGAGAGCCGTCCACACTAAAACCCTAAGAACTCACTCATTTCTCAACGGATTTTCGTGTTCTTATGCTCTATGGATTCGTCTTGAAGAGACGAATACAACTATACGGTGATCATGCATTGAAATTAAGGCATTTGAAATGGAGAATATCCAGAAGCTCGGGATAAAGAGTTAGCTCATACCTTTGCTCAGAGAAGTGTGGCTTCAATCTGAGGGTTGTGTCACCTTTGATTGGGTCCCGAAAGCTCCAGGATGAAGTCTCCTGAGTGCAGTGAATTGCCTAGGTATGATTTCGACCAAGCTCGATCACAAAGCTTGGAGTACGGAACGGATGGGTGGCCTAGAGAGGGGGCATTTGTTGGTGGACTTCTTCCCTTGGTCCGGTGAAGGTGTAGGACCAATCAATTTGAGGATTGATCCACTGTGGAGAAGTGTCCTAGTTTTGGGTGGAATTTTGGTGAGAAGCTGGGCTCTGTTGGTGGGGATTAGGGCAAATTGGCACCTGGGGATCAAGCTGCTCTAAGTATGGAGATTGATGCGAAGCAATTTTGGCGAGTTTCGGTAAGGTCCGAGTTCGGCACCTCTCATGGCCGAGAGGGGGTGGTGTTTAAATAGGAGAGGGTGGAGGGCCTCCCGGGGGAGTTAGGGCTTGGGATCGAGTTGCTCTTGCGCAGAGAAGAATAGCTACGATGGCCACGGGGGATGGGGCGGCTCGGCGGTGAGAATTCCAAGTTTGGGCTCACATGTGAGCTCTCGGCTGGTGGTTTCCGGCAGTTGTGGTGGCTGGCCGGCCGGGAGTCGAGTCACTTGTTGTCATCAGGGAGGTCAGGGCTGGGGCTTAGTAAAGTCAATTGGCATTAGCCATGTGTAAAGGTGTTGAATCAAAGTAGAAGGGGGGAAGGATCATTTTGGCTTAGTTTGGGTCAACCCATGGTTTTGGGCATGGTGCACCCTCCAAGGGGCTTTGGGTCTTTGTGGGGAATCAGATAGGCTAGCTGAGATGGAGTGGTGAAGTCCTTATCATCTTGGTTTAAGTAAATCTTGGGTTTAGGTGTTGCATAAAAAAGGGTTAAAATTGCTTAAGGGAGGGTTAGGAAAGGGGTTCCCCCTTTTGCCATTAATGGCTTGATCACATGTCAAACCTTCCATGGCTTCATGTGGCTTGTTCATGGCTTGCATCGGGCTTCATGGCTCCATTTGGCTTGGGGCAAAGCTTAGTCAATTTCATGGAAGTAGATTTTAGGAATCTTGGCATTTTTGGTGGAAATTTGGATGAAGCTTGATTTGGAATGGTTTAATGATGATTTTGAAACTTAGGGGTGATATCAATTAAAGTTATGATGAAAAGAAATTGCCATGTGGGCTTTAGGGCCAATTTTGGGCTTTTGTATTTGGTGGAAATGGGCTTTTAGAATGGTTTAGAGAAGTGGGCTTTTGGATTTTAAAATGGATTCTAGAATAGGAATTTTGCAAAGGATTGGATCCAATGAGTGTTAAATTTAGTTTAGGAATGTTTCATGAATGATTTGGAATAAACTTGAAGTCTTTGGGCCAGGTTTGGGTTGGATTTGGACCTCTTTGGTGAATAGGCCAATGTAGGTCAAATTGGGCTAACTTGGGCCAATGTTGGGCTAACGTTGAAATTGATGTAAAATAAATGTTGGGAAATGTTTATGGGAGAATTTCAAAGAGATTTTGGCTTTCGTTGGGTTTTGATTTTGGGGTTTGGGCTTATTTGTGTTAGGTTTGGGTTTAGGTCAAAATTGGGCCTTTTAGCTTTGGGTTGAATTTGAGTGGGGTTTGGGTCTAAATTTTGAGCAAATCATGTTAGTTTTTTGTTTGTAGGAATGTTAAGGAAGGTTTAGAAAAGATTTGGGGTTAATTGGAGTTGAATTGGGTGAGTTTGGGTTAGGTTTGGGTCATGGGTCCAAATTGGGTTTTAAGGCCAAAAGTGAAATTGGATCCAAATGTCAATCAAATTGGACTTGGATTTGGTCTAGATTGGTGTTGGGAATGTTGAATTGAAGTTTAGAATTGAATTGGACCAGAATTTGGGTCAATTGGGTAGGTTTGGTTTGACATTGGGTTCACTTAGGGTTAAAATGGGTCAAATTGGGGTTTTGACAAAAGTAGGGTAAATTGACAAAATTGGCCCATAGTGTAGTTGAACAAAATGAAATTGGGAATATTTGGGATTTTCTGGAATTTTCTGGGAATTTTCTGAATTTTTGGATTTTTGGGTTAAGAGGGGTATTTTGGGTATTTGGAGGGTATTGGGAGGTATTTTTGGAATTTTTGGTATTTTTGGGTATGGATGATCAATTTGAGTGATGTGGAAATGTTCAAGGTTAATTTTGGGGAATTTTGGGTGATTTGGGATTTTTTGAAAAATTTGGGTGATTTCAAAGGCTTTGGGTAGGTTGGCGGGTGTAGGGTCCCGGGGGTCAAAAATTGAAAATTTGGAAAATTGAAGATTGGGTGAATGTAAGTGGAATGAAATCATTTTGGTTAAGCCATGAAGCCATATCAAGCCCACATGAGCCATGAAGGGACTCATTTGAGGCATCCACTATGTTGTTCTAACCCTCTTGCGAGGGCTTAGGGGTTAAGGACCATCCATGTGAATCACCTACATGAGTCAGGAGATCAAGTTGGGTATGGGTGTGGTTTTAGGAGGTGTGTGAAAGTGTAGTGTATAAATGTAGTATATGTGTAAGTCAGCCCTTCACCGGACAGGGCCACCTGGGGGTAGTCTAAGGCCGAAGAGTCCTATAGGAACTCATCCAGTTAAACTTCCACATTTGATTTCAACCCTCACAGGTGATTAGGGGTCTACGGTCAAGTTTGTGGAGTTTGCGGGGAGTTAAGAAGTGGTTTGAATTTCTAAGTGGTGGGTCCCAATTCTAATCCTCTAAGATAGTCAAAGGAAAAGCCTAAGGCTAGATCCTAAGTACTAAAAAAAGAAGAGAAGACCTCATAAAAAATGAGGTCAACAAATGGACCCCCAATAGGTGTGGTGAGCTGACAGAGCATCCCGCGCGTATTGGAGTTGACCGAAGTGATCAGCGAAACCAACACAAAAGTCCAAGTGACAAACTTAGGACAGAGTAAGAGAGTTTCCGCTGGGGAGTGTCGAGTATCTCTACGAGGCTGGAGATTCTCGAACTCTCGGCTGAGGAAAGGAAAAGGAGGTGAATCCCAAATCACATGATGCGGGGAATTTCAATTTAGATTTTATTTTGTTTCAGTTTAAGTTTTGATGTGTGAGCTTAGATTTTAGTTTGGAGTTTTAATTTAAATTGAAGTTTGTTAAAATTAATTTGAAGGGATTTGAACTTGAAATGAAAATTGGGATTTTGTGGTTTTAGATGTAACATCTTCAACATCAAAAGAAAATTGAATTGATTAGATTGAATCATTACAATGAGGAGAGATTTCAGAGCTATGTGGTATCGGATGTAAAATCCTTAACCTCAAGAGTTTGATTTTGATGTATTTCATTCCAATAGGGAAAGAATCTTAAAGCAATGCAGTCTCGGATGTAAAATCCTCGACCCCAAGAATTTGATTTTGATGTATTTCATTGCGATAGGGAAAAAATCCTAAAGCAATGCAGTCTCGGATGTAAAATCCTCAACCCCAAGAATTTGATTTTGATGTATTTCATTGCGATAGGGAAAGAATCTAAAGCAATGCATTATCGGATATAAAATCCTTAACCTCAAGAGTTTGATTTTGATGTATTTCATTGCGATAGGGAAAGAATCTAAAGCAATGCAGTATCGGATATAAAATCCTCAACCCCAAAAGTTTGATTTTGATGTATTTCATTGCGATAGGGAAAGAACCTAAAGCAATGCAGTATCGGATATAAAATCCTCAACCCCAAAAGTTTAATTTTGATGTATTTCATTGCGGTAGGGAAAGAATCCTAAGGCAATGCAGTCTCGGATGTGAAATCCTCAACTCCAAAAGTTTGAATTTAATATATTTCATTGCGATAGGGAAATAATCCTAAAGTAATGCAGTCTCAGATGTAAAATCCTCAACCCCATAAGCTTGAATTTGATGTATTTCATTGCGATAGGGAAAGAATCCTAAAGCAATGCAGTCTCAGATGTAAAATCCTCAACCCCAAAAGCTTGAATTTGATGTATTTCATTGCGATAGGAAAAGAATCCTAAAGCAATGCAGTCTCGGATGTAAAATCCTCAACTCCAAAAGTTTGAATTTGATGTATTTCATTGCGATAGGGAAAGAATCCTAATGCAATGCAGTCTCGGATGTAAAATCCTCAACCCCAAATGTTTGAATTTGATGTATTTCATTGCGATAGGGAAAGAATTCTAAAGCAATGCAGTCTCGGATGTAAAACCCTCAACCCCAAGAATTTGATTTTTGAATAGTCATTGATTTTGTAAAGATTTGTAGTGTTGATTTGAAAAGTGTGAAATTTTGGTGTTTCGAGAATTTCATGAAAGTTGTAAAAGACTTTCATGGAAGGAAATAGATTAGGAGGGAATATGTAGATGCTACATATCCCATTCAAAAGAGTCGATCGGAAGTTGCTGGTTTGGATTGGATACAATCCCTCGCCATCAGATTCGATCCGTGTTAATGGAATCAACCGCTTCCATCCCAGACAAGAGAGAGAATAGAACGGATTGGATTTCAGATTTGGATGGTTGAGCTTGAAATTGATTGAGATTTGACTTGAGATTTGGAAGATCGAATTTGAATTTGATTGAGATTTGATTTGAGATCTGGAAGATC
This sequence comes from Papilionanthe hookeriana x Papilionanthe teres, assembly GCA_022702705.1. Taxonomy (NCBI): domain Eukaryota; kingdom Viridiplantae; phylum Streptophyta; class Magnoliopsida; order Asparagales; family Orchidaceae; genus Papilionanthe; species Papilionanthe hookeriana x Papilionanthe teres. The sequence goes on along the minus strand of CM040428.1, from coordinate 132,609,035 downwards.
GAATTTGAATCTGATTGAGATTTGATTTGAGATCTGGAAGGATTGAATTCGAAATTTGATTGAGATTTGTGGTCATTTTGTTTGTCTTTTAACGATTCAAATTTTATTTTATCGTGAATTTGGAGTTTATCATTTTTTAGATTTTTATGGAAAGTTTTCTTTTATTCTTTTTTTTTTGTTCTTTGTTCGAAGTTCATTTAACTTTAATGGCGTTTCTCAGTCAACTTGCACAAAAGAGGTGAAGGCCAAAAATGTGACATGGTCACTTTCATTCCAATCATGTTGAAGATACATCATACAACTCGATCCGGAATACATCTCATACAATCCATATAGACTCGAAACGGACTATGTATGATCTTTGTCGATCCATCCAAAAAGGTATACGTCAAAAAATCCATGTACGAATAGTGAGGTACATGGTCGATAACATCACCTTCCAAGCCATCCTTGGCAAGGATGCCGTATGGATGTACGTTGGAGGTGTGATATTTTCCATGTAACTCACGGCTACTAATAGCCGGAGGCTCTCTAGCTCCGGGTACGGTCGGAAGTGGTAAGGTGTTTTTACGTCGTCCATCCTTCGAAAGTAAGCGAGATCCGGTTCACTTGGTACTCCTGGTATGCAATGTTTAGCGACATCTGCTCCGTTGCCCTTCGGTATCATGACGGAACCTACGGTAATGGTATCTTTGCTTGGCCCTCGGAACTCACACGGGCACTGTATCCGGAGGTCGAATCCGAACATGATATTACATTCGTTCGAAAAGAAAGCGTGCGAGAATGGTCGACAAAGTCGTGGTGATCTATGTGCGGGGGTATGCGGTCACCCTTCTTGTAAATGTTAATGATGCAACTCTTGGGTATGCGATCCGCGGCGGTACCCTCCATGTTATCGTTCTTTTTACCATCCTTTTGATGACTAATGGCATTGGATCCACTGGCCATGACGGAGTATTCCGGTGGGTTTCCCTTCTGTCTTCACGCGAAGTTGTAGCGACATCCACATTGTATTGTAATTCTACCTTTCCACGGCATCCATCTCGGGGTTCGAGTAAGTGTTTTCTCTTAGGCGGCCCGCTCGGCCCATTCTTTTCAAATCCGGATGCGATCCACGATTTGTTGTTGTTCGTATTCGAGAACACGTACGTATGTAGCTCGAGGCCTTCTAGTATATTGATCCTCCTACCTCCGATTCTCTCGAAGTATTCGAAAGTTTTCTTCTCGACATTACGCATTCTTTCTAGCTCGTATTACGGAATAATTTGCAAATGGCGAGGCACGAGTGACGTATTGTGGGATATACGGCTCAATCCCTTCACGTTCTCCTGCATACCTCGGCTCCTCGGGGATGGTGTCCGTCGGGACATCCTCCGGGGTTGCTTCTGCAACAAGGTTATGCATTACCGGTGGCTTTGTCTGGTGGCGTTGTAGCCTTCTCTCTTCCGTTCTTCTTAAGATTTCCCTGGTCTCCTCTGTTATCCTCGGAGCTGGCCTCCTTTCTTTAGGTTCCTGGTGAACTGGTGTCCTTGAAGTGTATGCACTGTCAGTAGCAACTGCCTCGTCGCGCTGGTCCGCTGTTAATTTAGTTAACATCCTGCAGATACGGCGATTTTTATTTCTTCGTTGAGTTGCTGTGAGAGTAGCTCTTCGTACTTCACGAGTTTACGTGGGCGCGGCGGCAAGCATGCCCTCTGCTGTAGCGACTACGAGACTTGATTCTCTTGTCTTCTTCGGTGTTTGTTTTCCTTTTCTTCTTCTTTGGAGTGGTGGCTTGGGCCACCCACTTTTGTCTTGTCGGTCGAGGCGGTTCCTCTCGGTCGGCGGGACCCGGTCACTTTCCTCGTATTGCGGGCCTGTGGGTGCGAGTGCGAGTCAATCTACGATTATCGCTCAATCTTTCACCCTCTTTTCGTCGAGTGCAAGTCTTACGCCATTTCTAAAGTTCAGGACCAACCGCCCGTTCGACATTTCCCTGCATAAAGACAAGGAAAAGGATCAGGGGTTGTACTAAGAACAAGAACATTAAGAAAAATGTTTATTAAAGACAGTTTTTTTATTACTTTTTGTATTTTCAAATTTAACAGGAGTGAAATGGGATAAGATCAGGAAAGAGATTTTGATTTGGGAAAGAAATCAAGGAAAACTTTATTATCATGATTTTATTATTATATTTTTTTAAGCACATTTTTTATATTATTTTTGGGTTCGGACCCAGTCACAAGTAATTACTTTTCCCGTGCTTCTAGGGATGAAGAATTCATTCCTTCAAAACATCAGGTAGCGTAATACTTTTTCAAGTATCGTCCGTTGATCGGAAGCATATGTTGTTCTCCTTGGCAATTCACTTAGCCGGTAAGAGCCTCACGAGTAGGCTGCCTCGACCACAAACGGTCCTTCCCGAGTGGGTTCAAATTTTCCTCCTATCTTGTGGTGTGCGAGGATAGGTCTCTTGAGAACGAGAACTAAGTCACCAACTTTGAAGGTTCTTGGGCGGACCCGGTCTGTCATGGGCTTGAACCATCTTAGCTTGGTATAGTTCTAAGTGCTGCTGCGCTACAAGTCTTTTCCCTTGATGCTTTCCAATTCTTCTAGTCGTAATTTGGCATTCTCTTCAGTACGTGATTTTGTTTGCAACTGCAATTCTGAGTGAAGGAAGATGGACCTCTAAAGGTAACATTGCCTCAAACCCATACACCAGAGCGTAAGGTGTAGCTTGAGTAGGAGTTCTGAAGGTTGTCCGGTAGGCCCATAAGGCTTCTAACAACTTCTCGTGCCAATTTCTTTTATTATCATCCAAGGTTTTCTTTAAGATTTGAACGAGAGTTTTATTAAAAGCCTCGACGAGTACCGTTTGCTCTTGGGTAATAAATTGTTGAATATCGCCGGTCGATTCCGTGTCTCTCGACAAAATTGTTGATTTGCGTGCTTCGAATGCGGCCATTATACGAGATAATTCGCGCGGCACTCCGAAACGGTAGACGACTTGGTTCTTGAAAAGCTTAGCACGTGGTGTGCTTTCACTTCTACGAGTGGAACTTCCTCTCGCCACTTGGAAAAGTAATCTGTAGCCGCAAGAATGAAGTAATGTCCTTTTGAAGATGGTGGTTCTATTGGACCCACTATATCTGTGCCCCAACATTCAAATGGCCACGACGCAATGGTCGGATGTAGCACATTTGGAGGTTGGTGTAGAACCACTCCGTGCACTTGGCATTGGTGACAGCTCTTGGCGATTTTCATGCGGTCGGTCATCATCGAGGGCCGGTAGTACCCTAGTGTTTTAATTTTCATTTTCATCTTCGGACCCGGCGAGTGAGCGCCACGAGTCTCGAATGCACCTCTTTAACAATTTCATGGGCCTCGGAGCCGCTTAGGCACCTTAGCCACATTTGATCGAAAGACCTTACGTGTAACGTGTTGTTTATTAATGCGTAGGACGAGTTCTTTTCTTGATCCGATGGGCTAGCGACCTATCGTCCGGTAGTTTTCCTATTTGCGGGTAGTTCATTAATGGTCGTCGCCAATCTTCGTGTTTTCACGTCACTTGTTGAAGCCGATTCTTCTTCTTTTTCGATTTGTGTATTGTGTCTATGTCGAGCCGTGATAGGACTCGACGTCCGTGAGCCGACACTTCCACCGATTCATCTTGCAAGCGGAGCAAATTCTTTTGCGAGGCGAGCTAACGCATCTCGCTAAAGCATTTTCTTTTACGGGAATTTTTAGATCGTCGCATTTGGAATTTGTTCCAACAAGCTGTATGGCATACTTGGAAGTATTGCTCGAGTCTTGGCTTTAAAATTCCGTCTTGTCCGGCGATACGTTGAATGATTAACTGCGAATCCCCGTAGATGTTGATCTCCGTTATCCCCATTTGAATAGTTAATTCCGATCTCGTTATGAGGGCTTCATATTCTCGCTTCGTTGTTTGTACACGGCTCGTCAAGTGGTAGGAGTATCTTAACATCCCCCGCTCCGGTGTTATAAAGATTAATCCGATCCCTGCCTTACCGGGCACTATCACTTGCGATTCTTCGTCTTTGTATGCTGAAAATGCTCCATCGAAATATAATTCCCAATGTTGATCATCAGGGTCTTCTAGGCTCATTATTTGTTCATCTAGCAAATCGTCATTGAGAGGAGATTCTGCCGGCAAAGGGTGTGTTGCGAGGAAGTCTGCTGAGACTTGTCCCTTTACGGCACAAACGAGCACGAAAGTTATATCGAATTGCAATAATATCATTGACCATCGGCGAGTCCGCGGAAAGCATTGGACGAGTCATCAAGTATTGCAATGGATTAAATTTCGAGATTAGGTTGACCTTGTGAGAAAGCATGTAGTGTCTGAGCTTTTAAGCGGCGAAGATCAGGGCCAAACAATGCTTTTCAATTGCGGGATACCTTATTTCCGTCGAAGTAAACGACGGCTTAGGTAGTGAAGAGCATTTTCTTTACCCTCATCATTGACTCTAGGCTAACGGTGGCTCCGAGAGAGTCGTCTAAAGCCGCGGTATAAAGTATCGACGGTCTACCCGAGACCGGGGCTGCTATGACGAGGAGGTGTCATTAAATATTGCTTAATGTCCTCGAAGGCCCTCTGGCATTTCTCTTCCCAAATAAATTTGGTGTCCTTTTTAACTAGTGCCGAGAAAGGCTGACACCTACCTGACAAGTTTGAGATAAAGCGTCAAAGATCGTAGTTGTTTTAAGGTTTTGGGAGGCGGCATTTCTAAGATAGCTTTAATCTCGATTTCAATTCCACGATGTCGGACAACGAATCCTAAGAATTTCCCGGAGGTGACGCCGAAGGCGCATTTTAAGGGATTCATCTTAAAGTTAAATTGTCTTAATCGTTCGAAAACAATTCTCAAATCATATAGGTGGTTTTCCTTTACTTCGCTTTTGATGACCACATCGTCCACGTAGCATTCGACTTGATTGTGGATGAGATCATCAAAAATTCTTGTCATCGCTCTACGGTATGTTGCTCTTGCGTTCTTCGATCCGAATGGCATCATCGTGTAGCAATATACTCCGATCGGCGTTCTGAATGTTGTAAGTTTTTCATCTTCTGGAGCCATTTTTATCTGGTTGTATCCTAAAGATCCATCCATGAATGAGAATATTTCATGTGTTGAAGCAATGTCGATCATTAATTTTGGGATCGGTAGAGGGAATTCATCTTTTGGACATGCCTTGTTTAAATCTCTGAAGTCCACACAAATTTTGATCTGACCATTCTTCTTCCTGACTGGTACCACATTGGCTAGCCAAGTCGGGTATTGTTCTTCACGGACAAATTTAGCGTCTATTAGCTTTTTAACTTCAGCTATGACTTGTTGTTCGATTTCTAGACGCATTCTTACGGGACCTTGCTCGATCTGGAACGAAGTAGGATCCACTCCTAGCTTATGGACTCGCGACCTCCGGAGCTAAACACGGCATCTCATCGTAGCTCCAAGTAAAACAGATCTTTAAATTCCATTAATAACTTGATTATTTCTTTGGAGTCTTCTTTATTGAGTAAGGAGCTAACAAAGGTAGGTCTAGGCTCTTCGCTAGTACCTAAGTTAACTTCCGTTAACTCATCTATTGTAGATTTAATCTCTTCTTCGAATTCTGGTGGAGCGTCTCCGATTTGTAAATCTTCGAATTCTTCCGTAGTTTCCATGCGGTTTTCATTAGACTTGCAAGTGACAACCGAGGCAAAATTCGGTATCGTCAGTCGATCCTATCGTGCCGAATCCGAGACCATGATTTGAATTGGGTGGACGACCGGAGTTATTCCATAATTTTTCAAAATGTTGTGATTGACCTTTTGTCCATTGTCGAGGTAAGAAACCATGCTGAATTAAATTTTGAACACGGGGAGAGTACCACTCAAAAGGCAATTCCATTAATTCTGATGAAGTAGCATCTTCAAATTGTACATTATTTTCAGTTTTGGCGGAAGGAGCACCACTGTAGAATTTGATGGGCTTTGCACCGCCGCTATGTACCTCTTTGACCACCATACCCTCGATCTTATTAGAATGAATCGGGGTCAGGGTCATAGTATGTACATAGTGGTTAATCTTCTCGTACATCGATTTATATTCTTCGTTCTTTTCATCTTCGAGAGGGATCCTGAATTGCGGCTTCTTCCGACTTATTGTCGCCGCTTCTTGTTTGATCTCTTTTTCTTCTTCGAACTGTCTTCCCAATCAACATTGATGGTTGGTTTCCTCCGTCCAATCGTCCTAACGTCTCCGCCACGACCTCGTCCCCGGCCTCGACCTCGGATGCGAGTTGTGGAGAAACCTTCACCATCTCGCCGTAAGGGAGTGGTGAGTGACTGTTGGACTAGAACTTCAGGTTCTTCGTTGTCCCGAACTTCCTTTGCTTCATTCATTGTGGTATCTCTGGAGAATATTGTTTTCTTCGGGGGTGCATAATAAGCTGCATCTTCATGGATTCCAATTTAATGTACGGAGAATGGTTGTAAGTCACCTTTGATGCACTGTTCCCCTCCATCGTAGTATTTAATGCACTGATGTAGGGATGATGGTACCATCCGGTTCTCATGTATCCATGGTCGGCCTAGTAGAGCGTTGAATGACGTTTCTGAATCAATTATGTGAAATTTTGCGGTTGTCTTCACCAAGTCACCGGTCTTCATTAGCAGTGTTATCGATCCGATGGCTCTTTCTCCTTTCTGGTTGAATTCTCTTAATAACATTTTGTCCGCTTCGAGCTCGCGAGCATCAATTTCCAAGTATGCTAGCGTTCGAAGATTGATTATATTGATTGATGCTTCTGGATCTACCAATACTCGGGAGAGTGTAAACTTCCACTATTGTAAGCCGAAATGTACAACGGTCGGTTGTGGTCTCGTCGTCCCAAGTAGTAGGTCATTGTCCGTGAAGGTAACACCTCGTCGTTCCTTTAACGAACAAACCTCATCTAAGGAATCTCCCGCCATTTGAGCTAAGCAAATTTCTGGATCAAGTAAGGCCTTGATCAGAGCTTCTCTCATCTCCTTTGACAAAATGAGAGCGTCGTAGATGCTTAGTTTGGCCGGTAGTTTCCTAAGATGGGCTAGCACGTTGTAGTCCACTTTATTTCCATGTGTCTCAATTTCTTCCCGAATGGGTATTTCTTCTGTCGGTGTTGGTTTTTCCTGAACAACCACCTGCTTTCCTTTGTCCTTTGGACCCATTCTCGGAGGTAGAACTCTTCCACTTCTCAAGTTAACTTCTGTAATTTCCTCAGAATCTAGTATTGAGTTTGCTTGTGTTTCCTCCTGAATCGGAATGGCACGTTCTTCTGGATTAGCTTTAGAGTGCGAAAGCTCTAACTCTATTGTGACTGGAGCTCCTCGAAACTCGCAAATAGACTCGTTGCTTGTTGAACTCTCGTAGCCTCCTTGATGGATGTCTTCTTTGTCATCGTGACAGTCGAGATTGTGTATGATTTGAGAATTGTCATTTGTATCGAAATCGATGTCCGAATTTAGTTGGTTGTCGCTAGTTACGTAATCGTTAGAAGCAGTCAAAACGTAGCCAACGCCATAACCCTTATCATTATAAGATCCCACCGGAGTGGGAAGATAATCATACAGAGTCAGAGGTTCGAGGGATTTCTCCCCGAATCGGAAATAACTATCTTAGGATAAGCAGCCCCTAGTCTAGCCTTAGGAGCCTCAGTCTTCTCTTCTTCGTCGATTTTCTTCTTCTCTTCAATTATCTCTTGTTGAGGTGGTTCTTCTATCGCAAGTGATAGTGCCGACTTGACGAGTTTCGAACTCGAATCGAGGCTCGCACCGAAGCGGTTTGGATGTGATCCAAAATTTTCTTCGAAGACTTTGTCCAAGCGGTAGTCAATCCATTATCAGTCGCATAGGGATCTATCGGAACAATGAGATCCGCCGAGATAACATTGACGGAACCTCCTTTCTGGGGTTCCTTCATGTACTCCTTCGGGATCGTTATATTCCCTTTTCGAAGATTTTCATTGAGACAACTTTTGAAGGTAATACAATCTTCTATCTTGTGCCCAAGCATCCGGTGGTAAGGGCAAAAGTTGGGATCACCTTTCTTGTCGACTTCTTCTGGTCTCTTAGGTTCGGCGGTTGGAAATCTGGAGTCTTCATCGATCGCGGAACATTTTCGACAATCGCCTCATTCTTGAACGGATACTCCTCGCTCGAAGCTCCCTTAACGTACGTTGCGTACGAGGCGGTTGTTCATACCGTGGAGATGACCGATAGCTGGGTCGGGGTTCTTTGGTAACTCTGTTGAGGTTGTTGTGACCGTTCTGACGATATTTGTATCGATTGCTTGCCTTTATCGACTGCTGCAATGATCCCAGACTTCTTTTCAAAAGTTTTCACGGGCTTCTGTTTGTCTGTTTTGTCGGTCAAACTTAATTGCTTCGCCTCCTCTTGCATGCTTTCGGCCTTGCTTAACAACTTCTCGAAATTCTTAATAGTAAATCCTTGAGGAGAAGTGCTATTCGGGCCATGAATGCTCTTCGCAAAATGCCAACTGCATGTTGTTCTTGTAGGCTGTGGCTCACACTTCATACTTAGGTTCCTCCATCGAAGTATGTAGTCCACCAAGGTTTCGTTGGGTTTCTGCTTCTCTACCACTAAATCACCTATAGTGATGTGGTGCTGAGCTCCGAAAAATCGCTTGATGAAGAGGTTCTCTAGTTCTGAAAATGTCTTCACCGAACTGTTCGGTAATTCTGCATACCAATTAAAGGCAATCCCTGATAGGCTCCTGACAAATTGTCTGAAGAGTAAGGCATCACTTCCGCCGACATTGCAACAACTCGGCACGAAAATGTGCAACATGCTCGCCGAGGGTTTCCGGTTCCATCAAAGGTCTTGAACGGAGGTGGTACAAAGCCTTTCGGATATTGGACAGCGTCGAATTCTTCAGGGTAAGGTCTACCCGTCCGAATGGATGTCCCGCTCTTTGATTGTGCCAAGGCTTCTCGCACCTACTGTTCCACCAAGCTCTTGATATCCTTTTCCAGAATCATGCTTTGTGTTGTATCCTTCTTTAATTGATCATTCCCTTTGACGGATGTAATCTCCTTTCCTCCGTCTACAATGTGATTAACTTCTGGGGGTGTTTCTCTTTGGGGTTGCACTTGACTCTGGAGAGTGGCTAGGGCTATAGCCATCTCTTCCATTATTTTTGCCATTTGAGCGATCGTATCATCTTTCTCTTGAAGCTGCCTCCTCATTACTTCTGGCTCCTCTCTTTCTGCGGCTGCAGGGGCACCTTGTGAAGCTGACGAAGCTCGTGTTTCAACCATGTTAATTTCTGCATACTCATCATCCATGAATTCTGACGAGTCAACCTCATCTCCGAATTTCTCTTCTCTTTCCCTTGCTAGTCGCCGAATATCAGTTCTTAGCCTTTTCCATAGCATCTTCTAGTGGTCTTTTCTGTACATCCTTGCAGTTGTCATGTGATAACTGTCAGGTTTCCTTCTCATGAGTCCCATTTACAGCGGTAGCACTTTCTTCGGACTCAAGTCTCCTGACGAGACTTTCCTTCTCAGGCTGTTGTTTCAATCTTAATTATCCAATAGTGGGACGCCATACCATCCTCCTAGCAGCAGAATGTCTGGGACCGGATGGTCTGTCAGCCAAATGCTGGAAGGTGGTATCCTCCCTAATCTGTAGTGCTGAAACAACGACAGGTGGACTAGCTTTCATTCTCTTATTTGGCTTTTCTACAACGATAGCAGGTTCTACTCGCGGCCCAAGACGGGATTTGACTGGCACCCGCCCTATCCTTCTTAAAATTTCTGATACAGGGCGCCTTTCTTTCTTTGCTAACTTCTTTATCAAAGTTTGTAGTCGAGCAAATGACGTAGTTCTGGCCCTTTTCTTACGGCTATCGTTGTAATATACGGGCTGAGGCAATGCGGCAGCAATCTTGCAAACATTTTCTTCATCCTCTGCGGCGGAGAGGGGATGAAACCTACTTCCTCCCAAATGTGGTATGTATTCAGGTAGCGGTGTATACTCGGGTAGTTCTGGGATTTCCTCCAGGAAAGCAACTTCCGCAGCTCTGGCTTCTCTAGTGATCCTTCTACTTCTATCTCTTCTCTGAGTCTGTGTCAGCGGTGGAATTCTAGAGCTGGACCCGATTTCAAAAACAGAAGGTTTCACAGGAAGATCTATACCCTCCACGGTAATAGGTTCATAATAGTTCTGGATTTCCTTCCCCTTTAGTTTGGCAGGAGCCGGGGTAGGTGCAGAGACAACTAGACCAGTGGGGTAGCAACAACAGTCCTTTTGTGGACAGCAGTACTCCTCTCAGTTGGAATCTTTTGCAGAGGAGGGAATTCGTGAGTTGACTTGAGGTTGAACTCAATCATCGGCTTCTCAGTTTCTGGTACTTTGCTTATGAGTGAAAATAGAGTGACGTCGGGGATTTTGATGTCGGTGTCCCCGAATCCTTGTCCGAATCGAATAATTCCATTGTCAGGCAATTTGTCCTTGAACACGGCCAGGTCAAGTCCGTTGACGAAGGAGAAGATCAGTTTTGGGGCTTCCATTTCTACAGGGCAGATTCCAAGTGTTAGTCCCCAAATCGTGCTTCTTCTTATAGTAAAACTTATGATGAGAAGAAAGAGTCCGAACACATTTCTGTTTATCTTAGTGTATTTGTGGTATTAAAAGAAAATTATCTTTTTTAGAAAAAAATTGTTCGTTAGGAAGGAGAATTATTAAAAGAAGGAGAGTTGTAGGAAGGGTAAAAGGAATTGATTAGGAACTGGAAAAGGAAGAGAAAGTCTTGTAGAAACTTCTCGACCCGCAAGACCGCTCCTAAACTAATACCTATTGGGGGTCCACCCCACCTCAGAAATGAGGTAAAAGGATCTCGGAACCTCTCTATTTAGGGGTATCTAAACAGTGGCTCCTAAATCCAAGAGAATGTTGGCTATACTTGTTCAAGGTAGAAATGAACATAGTATTCCAACGGAAAGAAGGGTAGTTTGATCCACAAGGGACATGGATACACTACCGATTTTTGAAAGCAGAATTATCTGATTAAAATGGAGAGAGGAATCATCCCCAGCGGAGTCGCAAGAAATTGTCGGCATATTTTTTTAGGTTGTGTGTTTTATTTTGAAAAGGGGGTCGCCTAACAGAAATTGTGTGGCGAATTTTAAGATTTTAAATTTAGTTTAAATATATATAATTTGAAAAGTAGCATTTGATTTTGAAAATAATTTTAAATTTGAAAATTTTAAGATATGAAATCAAACTGATCTCACATCCCGAATAGTTTATATAAACAAGTACCGCACCACAAACTGTATATCTATTCCTGAGAGTAGACACACTGCTTGATGATAAGGCTCGGTTAAATAAACTAGAAGATTTGTGACATCCGTTTGGTCTACGAACCAATTTTATAAGCCGACAAATTCCCCTGCTTAATATAAATGAATTAAGTAGGGTTTATATTACCTGGGTTCTTAAAATTCCCTATAAGGGCAAGCCCTTATAGTTAATTACATCTTAAATGACGGGAATCACTTAAGAAAACTCTCGATAATAATCAATAATTCTCCTCTCAAGAATTTCAAAGTTTAAGTTTTCAAGGGATTGAATTTTGGAAATTTCAATAGGAAATGGATCAAATTTGGAACAATTTATTTTAGGAATTCAAAGGAAGAAAAGTAGGAGAAATTATAGATTCCAAGAGAACTTCGGTAATTTCCCAACTATCCTATTGTTTGGCTTGAATTTAGGAAAGTCCTAACGTTTATTTAATGTTTCGATCTTGCCAATTTTAATTAATTAAGACTTATATTCGTATGATAAAATCATACAAATAGCCTGGAAGATGTGAGGGTTTATGTCGTATCAGACAACTACCTCGGAATCCTAAAACCGGTTAGGGCTTAATTTACATGACATGATCATGCAAATGCCTAACGAAGAGTTGAGGAATTATGTTGCACTAGGCAAACTACCTCGAAATCCTATGGATTGGTTGTTTAATTCTACGAATGTTTAGCTCATCTAGAGTTGTTTTGCTGATGACGATGGCTGTGCTGCCCACCTTGCTTCGAGCTCCTTGTTGTTGCAGAGGTTTAGTTATAGAAGTCATAAATCAGGAGATGAGAAAAGTGTTTTGGTTTAGAGAAATTTTTAAAATCCAAGTGTTTTTTATGTTTTAATTAAAACAAATCTTAAAGTTGATTATAACAACACCGGTTAAGATCCCACGGTTCCATCCTTCCGGCATCGTTATTTTTATCGGATTCACTTAGTCCAGATGAATTTACTAAACTCAACTAAATGAGTTCCACACTTTCATTTAGACCGTGGGAAATCTCGTTAGCAACACATAGGTTACATCATCCGAGGTATTCCCGATCATCCAACAAGACATTTTAATTTAGTTGTAATTGTAGTTTGTTATTCTGTTTGTGATTAAATTTTGAGTTGTTTTATATTTTGAAATGTTGTGGCGGTGAATTTTATCTTGCATTGACTTTTAATTTAGTTTTGGTTTTTAGTTTTATGGACTATCCTAAAAGTGTGGGTTTTCATGCAACATTTGTTTATCATGCAAGGAAAGTAAGTGCGATGTGATTAAATAAATTGCAATGAGGTAAATTGTAATAAAATAAAAGCGTACCTGGAGGGTCTTCCCGTCATCCCAAGCTGCACTTAAAACACAGTTAGAATATTTAAGCAAGTTCCTAGTAAAGCTAAGGGAAGGGTCATGGTTTTCTACCAAGTTCCTAATCCTATAGCTAGTCATCTCCTATGACGTCTAGGTTCTTGTGTTTTTTGGTTTGAGGATGATTTCCTTCATCAAAGAACAATTAAATTCAATTGTTCTTATAAACATCCTACCATATTGAGGAAGTGCTTAAGATAAGTCTTAAACATCTTTTCAATATCGCTAAAATTGTTTTATGTCCAAATGAATTTAATTATACAAATGAATTAATCGTCCGAGAATTCAAGTTTTGTTATCTTGCTCAGTGAACTAGGACATTTGAATATCCTATAAGTGAAGTAACATTTCATTTAACGTTCTGTTTAGGGGTTATGACAGCAAAAGCTTTCGAGTGCAAATTGATGTTCAAATGGTTTATGATTTAATTTCAGTTAACAGATTTAAATTTGGAATAGTGTTCAAGTTGCTTTATTTTGAATTTCTTTATGTCTTAGGAGATGTTATTTATTTTTTTTTTAATTCAATTTAATTTAACTTTAATTTAATTTAATGTAGTTTAGTTTCAATTTTGATTCAATTTAACTTGATTTTAATTTTAACTTGATTATATTATTTAATTTAATTTAATTCAATTTAGTTTGATTTGAAGTGAATTAATTTAATTTAATTTAACTTGATTTAATTTAATTTGATTTAATTTCCTTTAATTTTATTTAATTTGATTTAATTTAATTTAATTTAATTTAATTTAATTTAATTTGATATGTTTTAATTTAATTTTTTTTAATTAATTTAGTTTAATTTGATTTAATTTAATATGTTTTAATTTAAATTAATTTAATTTAATTTAATTTTACTTTTAATTTTTAATTTAGTATTTTATTTTATTTTATTATTTTTTTTATGTTTTAAAAATGATTTAATTTTAATTATTAAAATATTAATTTAATTGAAATTTTGAAAGGATTTAATTTAAATAATTTAACTTCAATTTAATTTAATGATTAAGTCTTTTAGTATTTTAAATCTTAAATTTGAATTATCATTTTAGTTGGGAATTAAATATTATTGAGATGATTAATTTAGCGATACTTAGATTAAAGAATAAATCTCTTCCTAATAATGTCCCTAATTTAATAATTCCAATTTTATTATTCTTCCAAATTTAATCAATTATTTAATTAAAGTTTGTTTTAATTATTTTCAAATTGTTTAGTAGGTTTCTACACTTTAATTATTTAAATTTCAATCATCCAAATCAGATTAAGATCAAATATTTTACTTTTTAATTTTATTAAGCCTAAAATTTTAATTAAGGGTTAAAATTTTAATTACCATTTTGCCCTTCAAGCTTAATAATTTCATAACTCACTAAATTGAGCTTAAATGAATTTGAGATTTTTATGTGGCTTCACTCATATGTCAATAAAGACATGAGAGGAGAAAATGTGATTTTTCTGTATTTAATTTATTTATGTAATTATTTTTGGTGGAAAATAGGGATTTCCAAGGAAAATTTAATAATATGACCAAGGGAAAGTTTCTGTCGATAAGAAAATTATGGGACATTCTTAATGACCAAAGGACCACTTGGACCAATTTTGGTGATTTTTTCAATTATGTTATTTTTATTATAATTATTTTAAGTTTTGGAGTATTAATTAATTTAAAAATAAAATAGTGGTTGAAAAATGAATTTTATATTTTTCAAAAATCTCTCTGATATCAAGGAAATTAGAGAATCAATTTTTACAATTTTCTGATTTTTCTTTGATTTATTAGAATTATTTTAGTGGAAATACTAGAAATATACATTTTTTTTTAATTTTAAAATTACCTTAGGGCTTTAAAATTTAATATCTCATCAAATAGACCTAAGAAAAATATGGGGTTTGTTCCTAATTGATTAGAATTCAAAATGTGACATTCTAGTGAATTTTATTATTTTTGTGATTTTTATTATTTTTTATTTATTAAAATATTAAAATAAAGCAAAAAATTAACTTTTTTAAGAAAATTGAAATTTTAATTTTCTTAAATTCCCCTGGTATCAGAAAGGCTCCAAAACCAATTTGGTGAATTTTTTAAAAGCATTTTGGAAGTTATGAATTTTTAAAGTTTAAATTGGCTAAATGGCTTAATCAACCCATTTAGTAGGGCTAACCAAGTCCAATTGACTTCAAATTTTTATGGTGGGTTCCTCTGATCCTAAAGGTCAGTGGAGAATTGATTTCAAGTTAATTTGGTGTATGATTAGCTCGAATTAATTAAGGACCTATTTTGGGTGTTTAAGCCAATTAGGGTTATTCTAAGTGAATTAATTCAAAACCTATTTTTCCTAGGATCCTCTGGTCATAAGAAATATCACCAAATTTTCCTAGAATTTATTTCACAACATGCTAATTATTGGATTTAAAATACTCAAAACAGTAACATGGATTTGAAAAATCAATAACTTCTCATAGGGATGGCCTCTGACTTTGGAAAATTCAGGGAATGTTCCCAAATTCAGAGGGTTCAAAAGCCCTATGGTCTCATGCCATGGTGAATTTCCTATATGCATGGAGAATTAAAACAATGCAGAGGGTAAATAAATCATTAAAAATAAAATACATGATGAAATTAAATGATTTCTTTTCCACATTATTCTCCTTTGTTCACTGAGCAAAAGGGTATTTTTATTTTATTTTTTTGATTTTTCTACACAAAGTTATGCATTTTTGAAGTTTAGGGAATTAAATAAATAAGAAAACCCCTATTTTTCTATTTATCCGAATCGGCGCCGCGTCAACCTTAGCATCTCAGAAGTGCCACGTGGCGCTTTCTGATTCGACACCGCCATCCGACTCAGCGCTCCAGGGGCCCGCTGTATCGTTCCGTCTCCTCATCCAGCGCGATCCTGGCCGTCCGTCCGCGCGTGTATGGAATGAACGGCATCCGTTCATCGTCCCCAAGCATCCTCACCCAAGAGCCGTCCACACTAAAACCTTTAGAACTCACTCATTTCTCAACGGATTTTCGTGTTCTTATGCTCTATGGATTCGTCTTGAAGAGACGAATACATCTATACGGTGATCATGCATTGAAATTAAGGCATTTGAAATGGAGAATCTCCAGAAGCTCGGGATAAAGAGTTAGCTCACACCTTTGCTCAGAGAAGTGTGGCTTCAATCTGAGGGTTGTGTCACCTTCGATTGGGTCCCAACAAGCTCCAGATGAAGTCTCCTGGTCTGGTGAATTGCCTAGGTATGATTTCGACCAAGCTCGATCACAAAGCTTGGAGTCTGGAACCGATGGGTGGCCTGGAGAGGGGGCTTTTACTGGTGGACTTCTTCCCTTGGTCTGGTGAAGGTGTAGGACCAATCAATTTAAGGATTGATCCACTTTAGAGAAGTGTCCTGGTTTTGGGTGGAATTTTGGGTAAGAAATTGGGCTCTGTTGGTGGGGATTAGGGCAAATTGGCACTGGGGATCAACTGCTCTAATCACATTGACATAATTTGGAACCATATAACTTAGAACTCATTAAAATAAATTTTGATATTGTTCTTGTTCGCATAAAAAACCAACCACTAACATCTCTCCTGTCATTCTTGTGCAGGAAATGTTAGGACGCAAGTCAATATTTGCTTCTAAGAGCAGCTTAAACCTCACACTTCAGGAAGAAGGACAGTTCTCGGGGTACGGTGGTACTGGAGGATTTGTCAATTCACAGTTGCTTGACAGTAGACACGACCAGCATTCGTCCATGATCACCACTCTTAGAGGTGATCTAGTTGCAGTTTCAGTTGGAAGACACCCGGATGCACCATTGGGATGCACTAAGAGACGGAATGTAAATAGCTGCAAATGCCATCTCCTAGACAAGATGGAGAGGAGGCAGGCCCGACAACTAGCCATTGAGTTGCCACCAGTTCCAGAAGAAGTTCCCTATGAACCTGAGATCAAAGAGAGAGAAGAAAGTCTGCCAAGGATTGACATAGAACCGGAGCTCACGGAAGAACCAGAGTAAGTACAGGACTTGATGGAGGAAATTTTCACAGGTTGCCTGACATGCAGCTCGGACTTCCCTCGACAGTTGACTACTTCATGGGCATTCTCAGTATGCCCAAACTGCAATTTGCTACAACTAGTTAAATATAATACTTATGAAGCATATGTCATCGCTACACTAAGGAGGCAGCTTGGAGAGTGACCTAATGTCGAGCCCTACATACCTGATTACGTCCTGCTACCACCGCCGCCACCGATACCTGATTACATTATGACAAAGATTAAAATGGTTAGAAAAGACATTCCAGAACTACGACATCATCTAGGGAAAAGCTGTTAACATTTTGGTAGGCCCGGAGTTATACACGAATGTATTCTCAAAGAAAGATGAGAAAAAGATCCTAGCCTGTGCTTGGACTCTCCAAGATATGGGCAGGGAAGGATATTTGAAAAGAAAGACTTATTCGGAACCCAGGAGATGGAAAAGAGGCAAAGGCAGAGTCACGATACAGTGTGGCTGCAGCTACAACTTCGCAAAAGATAGACAAGGCAATCCCCAGGGATCCTGCAACATGTTGAGGTGGATGAAATGTTGCCGAAGATCAAATGGATGATTAAAAGGATGATTGAATGACATATTCTACCAGCAGACTATATTACCAACAGCTGCATCATAAATATTTACGAGGATGGGGACTGCATTCCACCTCATATCGATCACCATGACTTTGTCAGACAATTCTGCACAGTTTCATTCATCAGTTAATGCGACATTTTGTCTAGATGAGAGATAGAGATCGTTGGAGCAAGAGAATTCAAGGGCACAATGAAGATAGCCCTACTAATTAAATCAGTTTTGGTGCTCCAGGGAAACGGAGCAGACCTAGCCAAGCACTGCGTCCCAGGGGTTCAGGGATGAAGAATTTCAATCACATTCAGATGGATGAACGATGACAAGACACCGTTTTACTACAAACCAAATCCAGAGCTAGAAAGCTACCGCCCATTACCGCTGTGACGGTAGTACCTCTGGATGATCGCGAGAGAACTTTTGTTCTTAAGCGTAGCCTTTGGGGGTTGGCTTGTCTACGAGACGACATACCAGACATCGACAAATTTTCACCACTTTCAACATCAATTTACAACAGTTACGACTACTCCATCGTAAATTTGATGGATATTTCAACTTACTACATGTAGACGTCTGTACCTGATCTGTTTTTGCGATACTTATCAACATTTGATCAGTTGTACCAAAATATTTCTTTAGAAAAATGAACAAAGATTTCTGTTTTCAGAATATGTTCTTTTCTGTGCGAAGGTTAATAACCCACATGGCCATACTTGGATCCCAAATTAAAGCGAACAAAGAATGATACAAATAATAATAAACGGACATGTACATGAAATTATAACATGAATCAAAGTTAAAAGAAAAAAACCCGTGAATGAACTAAACAAAAGAAAATTGAAATTAAAACATCTACGAATAAATCATAGTGAAATACAACAACGTAAGGAAAATAAAATTCAAATTAAGAAAACTTAAACAAACTTGAAACCTAAGTTCTCTCTTCAAAATTCTACGCCTCTCGTTCGTTCCGAAACTTCTGCATTCCGAATAGAGTGCTTGATAAATTCTCATATCTCACACGTCATCACTCTTCAAAGATTTCAAGTCTATTCAGATTCAAGGAATCCTACAAGTGTCCATACCTCTTGCATAAGTTGCATGATCTCTACTAAAATTCCACCAAGATTGATTATATTTTCCTGCATTTCCCTACTTTTCCACATCGCCTACAAGTCATACATTTCCCAATAATTCCCGCATATCCTACATGTCATAGTTTCCCTACTTTTCCGCATTTCCTGCAAGTCATACATTTCCCCACAATTCCCGAATATCCTACAAGTCATACATTTCCCTACTTTTTCACATTTCCTACAAGTAATACATTTCCCTACAATTTCTGCATTTCCTACAAGTCAAACATTCTAGGAATGGTACGTGATCGTCCAATTCCTTTCCCTACAATTTCCACATTTTCTACAAGTCACACATTCTAGGATCGGTATGTGATCGTCCGATTCCTTACACTACTTTTCCGTATTTCCTACAAGTCATACATTTCCATATAATTTCCGCATATTCCACAAGTCACACATTCTAGGATCGGTACGTGATCGTCAGATTCCTTACTCTACTTTTTGTATTTCCTACAAGTCATACATTTCCTTACAATTTCCGCATTTCCTACAAGTCACAAATTCTAGGATTGGTACATGATCGTCCGATTCCTTACTCTAATTTTCCACACTTCTTAGATGTCATACATTTCCCTACAATTTCTGCATTTCCTACAAGTCATACATTTCCCTACAATTTCTGTGTTTCCTACAAGTCACAAATTCTAGTATCGGTACGTTATCATCCAATTCCTTACTCTACTTTTTTGCATTTCCTACAGGTCATACATTTTTCTACAATTTTCGTGTTTCCTACAAGTCACACATTCTTGGATCGGTACGTGATCGTTCATTTCCTTACAATTTCCATACTTTCCTACATGTCATAAATTCCAAGATCGACACGGGATCGCTTGATTCCTTACATTTACTCTTTATTCTCTCTCACATTCCCTATAGTTTTCACAAATTTTATACACGACACACTCTTCAGAATCGAAGTGAAGTTGCTCACTTACCTTTAACCTCCAAAATCAAAGTTTCAAAATTTCAAAAAATCAACAAGCTAAAACCAACAAAATCAAAATCTCAAACTTACTTCAAATCAAAATTCAAATTCTCAAACTCCAAATTTCCATCAAATTCTAAACCATCTCTTGGACTGGGTCCCCTTCAGGATGTGGAGTCATGAACTCACATCTTCATTTTGAAGGGTCTCCACCCATCTTTCCCCAGCGGAAGTTCGATCCCCAGCAGATACTCCCTCACTGGATACTTCTTTCTATCTGTAGTTTACACTCAGATAGTCGTGTTGGTTTGGTTGATCTCGTCGATCAACACCAATACATGCGGTGTGCTCTTCTCACACACCACACTTATTGGGGGGCCATTTGTTGACCTCACTTTTGGTTGAGGTCTAGTTTCTCTATATATTACGCAGGGTCTAGCCATAGGACCTCTTAGTGACTTTTCTTAGAGGACTAGCAATGGAACCCTCCCCACAGAAATTCAAACTTTTCTTACTTCACTTGATTTTTCATATGTTAAGGCCTAACCTCCAGCTTTGGGAGGAAGAGACCAAGCATAAGGAACTCTATGTGGAATCCCTATAGGTGACTAAGCCTTAGGATTAGCCCTCGGGAAGCCTGTGTCACACACTGACATTCACATATACACATTACATTCTGCACTTACATCCTAAATAAAATACTTCTCACTTCGATCTTCGGACCCTTTAGAAACTCATGTGAGTGGTCCCACTAGCCTTAAGCCTATGGCCAAAAGAGCTAAAATCACCATATAGAGGACGAAAGGAGGCTTTCCTTAGCTTGTAACCCATCCATAATGATCCCATTCATCATGGTTTGACAATGCCTCACTTTTCCCATAATTTCATTTTATTTTACCCCAAAATTACCAAATTGCCCCTAAAAAGGGGCCAAAACCCAAAATTCCACAGCATCACCCAGGGTTCCCAAAAATTATTTCAGAGCATACCTCTCGTCAAACTAAGAAGTTTGACTGTAAATATGCCATACTTTTGAGCTACCGGCGGACCCCTCGCGGCCTAAATAGTCGCTACTTGAACGACATTCCGGGCCCAAAAAAACTCTCAACATTGGTCAGAAACGCTCCCAGGCACTGTCATGCAATTCTAAATTTCGTATTACACTGCTCCCATGCTGTTAATTTGGCATTTTGGATATTTTTCCCAAAATTTCCCCAAAACGACCAAAATACCCCAGCGAATCCAAAATTCCCGAAAGTTTACTAAATACCTCAAGTTTTCACATCCATTTCCACGACGTCGACATTTAAATTTTTAAATCAGCGGCGAGAGCCAAAATTTTGAGACGGATCAAATTCAACACAATTTTGGCCTACTCGACGACAAAACTTGCTCGAATGGTCCCGGATCGGAAAACGAACTTTGGCAACGCATTCAGGACGTCAAAATTTCTTGGAATAGACATATAACTTGCTATAATTTTGTAAATGTGACAACGACATGAGAATTGGTAAGATTTCAACTTATTTTAAGATTTCGGCACTTAAAATCACACCCCGACTCGATACAACCAAATACCATGCTTAATAGGGTTCGGCCGAACCCTAGCCTCCAGTCCTCCTCTCTTTTTCGCGAAAACAAGAGGTCGAACCCCCCTCTATTTCATGAATCATATCCCTGCCCGAGCCCTATGTTGTACCTTTCCTCTTCCATGCGCTCCTTGTCGTGGCCGAATCTCCTCCATGTGCCTAAGGGTGAGGTGGCTTCTTCTTTTCCAGGTAAGTGCTGCCATGGGAGCATCTTCTGGCTTGAATCCCATCCATGGCAGCACTCCATCACTTCCTACATGCTTTGTCACTTCTCCATCATCTCAAAAGTGTTTTGAGGGCTGCACTTTCTTTGGACCTTTGGGTATTGTCCATGGGGAAATTTGGAGCTTCTTCTTCCTTCTCCTTTGGCTACAAAATAGCCTTTTTTCTTTGTTTTCTTGGTTGGCTGAATTTTAGAGGAAGGAAGGAGGGTGCTACCATTTGATTGCTTAATCCAACATTAAGGTGCAAATCTCATTCTCCTTTATGCTTAGGCTGGGTCTCCTTCCTTATGCTTGTGATGTTTGGTTTAATTCTTGAATAAATACACCTCTTTCTTGCCTTATATGTTGCATAATTGCTTGAGAAAAGAGTTTCATGATTATTAAGATTTAATGCAATTAGTTATTTAGTGATTTCGGCATTGCCAGAATCACCTTTATTGCCTCTTTTTGGCTTGGCCAAAATTTGAAGTTGGAAGGGGGAGGTGCTGCCATATTTCTTTCTTGAGCCAAACTTGAGGAAAAATTATGTTTAATTCTTGTTTGGGTTAAGTTATTTGTCATCCCTACATCCCCCTTTGGCTTGGTTAACTTATTTTGGCCATTTAAGCATAATTTCCCCTCTCATGACTTGTTTTATTTATTTATTTTTTTTTTCTTGTGTTTGGCTAAGCAATTGCATGGTGGGATTTATAATTTATGCTTAAGTTTTAAAGCCCTCATTCATGGCAAAGCTTACAATTCATGCTTAGGCTTTAAAGTTATTTTGAAGTGGTGCATGTTACAAATTTATGCTTGAGTTTTAAAGCTCTCTTTCATGGCAAAAATCTAGAACGCATGCTTAGGATTTAAAGTCATTTTTTAAAGTGGTGAAAGTTGTACATTGGTGCTTAATGTGTGAAGCAATTATATGGCAAAGTTTCATGCTATTAGGATGCTTCATGGTGGGATAGTTCCATATGCTATTTGAAGGTGTTCATGCCACCTCCCTTGTCAAAATTTTCATGATGGGAGAGGTTTGAAATTTATTTGCTTCACATGAGATTTAAATAGCTTTTCTTACACATTGGAATGTTTGGAATGAATGCTAAAAATTTGGGGCTTTATGCATTTCAAATGATAGCTTG
Organism: Papilionanthe hookeriana x Papilionanthe teres; assembly: GCA_022702705.1. Classification (NCBI taxonomy): domain Eukaryota; kingdom Viridiplantae; phylum Streptophyta; class Magnoliopsida; order Asparagales; family Orchidaceae; genus Papilionanthe; species Papilionanthe hookeriana x Papilionanthe teres. The sequence goes on along the minus strand of CM040428.1, from coordinate 132,586,701 downwards.
GAGAAAGAAAGAGAAGTTGATTAGTTTGGCTTTGAATTAATTAGTTTCTTACATATTTATTCAAGCTTGATTAAGTCTCCTACATGCTAGCCTAATTTCCTACATGCTTGCTTCAGATCTCTATATGCTACTTCTCATGTAGGTTCACTTGAAGAAAATGTGTAAAAATCCCATTTATAGGGGAAATGCTGCTGAATTTTTTTTAAAATCAATTTTGCATCATCCGATTTTATTCCCTAAGCATGTTAAAATTGGAAGCTTGCTTGCTCCTCCATAGTATGGTTGGAATTTCAGATTTGGGTAGTTAATGGTTTTGCTATCTCATGTGGTATATAGGAAGGCTTTTTGCACACTTTGCCTAGCAAAAAAAAAAATCCATGTTAAATGCTTAATCTTCAAAGGTTTTTATATAGCATTTTATATGAGCTTTAAAGGTCCTTTATGAAAGTTTCATATAGAATTTGATAAGAGCTTCCCATGGTACTTTATGAAAGATTTATGTAGTATTTTAGGAAGCTTTACATAGGACCTTGTGAAAGACTTCAATGGCATCTCATGAAAGTTTTATGTGGTATTTTATGAAAGCTTTCTATGGCGTTTGATGAAAAACTCACATGGCATTTTATGAAAGTTTTACATAGCATTTTGTGATGGCTTCACGTGGTATTCATAAGGCTCTTTTTTTATCATTTGTTGGCCGAAATTTTATGCCAGGGAGGCTTGAGGTCTAGCTTGTTTCATGAGGTGTTTTGATGCTTTTTTGTACTTGGGAAAGGACGCTATCGTATCTGCACTTGCCAAAGTAAAAAAATCTGCACTTGTTAAGTTGTCTTGAATGATTCTATATCATCCCCACACTTGCCAAAATAAAAAAATCTGCACTTGTTAAGTTGTCTTGGATGAGTTTATATCATCCCCACACTTGCCAAAATAGAAAATCTACACTTATTAAGTTTTCTTGGATGAGTTTATATCATCCCCATGCTTGCCAAAAATGCAAAATCTGCACTTGTACAATTTTGTGGAGTTACTTGTTTAAATAAAAAATCTGCATTCACATAATCATTTAGAGTTGATCTAGATCAATCGTATGCTCTCCAAAAGTGAAAATCAGCACTCACACATTTATTTTTGACCTTCAAAATTTCATAACTTGATGGAATCATGGAACTTTTAGGTGCTTTTTTTTTCATATTTTGATTAATTAGAAAGCATGATAGGAGGTTTCAAATTCTAACTCATTTTCCATGGCATTTGTAAACTTCCTTATACACTCTTGGATGGGCATAAAAATGGTGATATATGTTTTTAAAATATCATGCTTCCTATTCATAAGCGTGAATGGAAGAGAATGGTTCATGTTGTAACCTTTTTTGCTTCTTTCTATCATGTGTTAGAATGAAAGTGGTGGCATCACATACATGTGACTTTTGAGTGATAAGTGGTGATGCTTCGTTGAATTTAAAGCATCCATTAAAGAAAAAAGATATGAAAGAAAAGAAAGAGGCTTGAGATATAATTGCTTGGAGGGCTTAACTTACCTTATATCTACCTCTTTAAATTTGATATGTGCCACTTTGGAAAGGCTTAGCATACTTCATGTGCCTCTTTAAGCTTGTTATGAGCTTTAGCATGCCATATTTGATCTAATGTTTGTTGCATGTGGCTTGTAAGGTTTGATGTGCTTTACATGATTTCTTATGTTTGAAAAGCATTATTTGAGAAGTTAATATGTATCGTCTATATCTCTTACATGTTGTGGCTTTGAAGTCTTGCATATTGAAACATAAAGCATTTATTTGTTAAATGTAATTTTCGTTTTTGGAGATGGCCCCATGTTTAGCATGCAAGTTTTGAAGATTTAAGCGCCATGTTTTGCTTGTTTCACTAAGCTTTCACACATCTAACACTTTGGTGTCATTCTCAAGTATATTTCATGTCGTTCCATTCATATGAAGGCCGATTTTACCTATGAGAATTTAAATCCACTTATTGATTGAAAAAATTTCCTACACCCCACATCTTACACATTATATCACTTTAACACCATGTTATCCCACACCTTACATACTACATTACCTACCACCTTACATACCACATTACCTCCCACCTTACATACTACATTACCTTCCTCCTTACATACTACATGACCTCCTACTTCACATACCACACTACCTCACATGTCACACTACTTCATTACATCACTACATTACCCTAAACATGTCACACTACCTCACATGTTAAATTACCTTGCCACACCACTACACCCTTTACATTCCCTCGCATTACTTCACTACTTTACTTTGCTTCTTCACACCAATTACATGATAACCCTCGGCACCATGTTGCAGGGTTTGACCTTTTTACTCTACATGCTTTACATGATAACCTCTTGCACCATGTTAGAGAGGTTTGACTCTTTCCAACTACCCCTCGCACCACATTGAGGGGTTTAGCTTATTTTCTTCACATGTCTCACCGTCACCTCTTTGTACCATGTTGGGAGAGGTTTAGCTACTTTGACATGTTTTTTGTTTGCATTGATTTTGAGAAAATAACTTACCTCCTTTTCGATGTCAAGTTAGGTGGATTATATTCTCCTCTCTCTTTTCCTTGACCTCTTGTCCTTTGTTTTTCACCTTGTTTCTTTGCTCAATTCATGTGCTTATGTAGGACACATAAGTGCGCATGTATAGCTTTCTTCTATATGTGGGGCCATCAAACAAGGTTGTAAGTGTTGTGGGGACAATGATAGAATTGCAATGGAGAACTGACCTGAGAGAATCACAGAATAGTGTCTCCTGACTCAGAGGCCCTAGAGAGGGTAGAGAAAGGAAATTGCCGATACTATTCACCCGTCCTTGGGGCTTCTACCAGCGGCGGTGTAAAGATGTTAGCAGACCTAGTTTGATTAGGGTAGTCAACCTGTGGATAGAATTACTTTACAAAAAAAATACACATACATATTTTCAAAAAAAAAAAATACAAAATTACCTCCACCACAAAACAACCTACTTACCTACAAGTTTTTACTTGCATGACATCCGAATTGAAATGAATGAAAAAATTTACAAAGGTCCATGGTTTGCTACTCCAATCGTGTTAAGGCTACCTACTGCAGAAAGTCAGTCTAGTAGTCAGTACCTAAGGAGGGACATACATCACAACTTTGAGTCCTCAACACCATCGCACTTACGGTCCTTTTGGACCTGTAGTACTTTATTTCCTGTGGTTTTTCCTACGTTGTTTTCTTTGGATTTACTACAGATTTTCTTTATATATTTATTTTCTTTGATTTCCTTTACAAATTTGCTTTCCTGGATTTCCTACGGTACATTACCTCTTTTAAACTTTTGGTTTCCCTTGTGATTCCCTTTTAGTCTACTACACAGGTTTTACACTTAATCATTCTTACACATGATGTGGCACATACTCGTGCTCTACTTTTAGTACATGTGGTTCACTTTCTTACTTTTCCTTTTTAGTTCACATATACTTACTTCTTTTAGTTTGTCTACCTTACATTACTGCACATATACCTGCTTAGGATGGTTTTCATGCTTTACTTTTCAGCACATATACCTGTTTGGGATAGTTTCCTGCTTTACTTTTCAGTACTTTATGTTACTACAAATATAACTGCTTGAGATGAAATAAATCACTTCACAACGTTTTAAAATATAAGAAAACTCAAGATTTAATCACAAATTAAATAAAATCTCAACTTCAACTAAATTAAATCACCCATTTGGATAAACGGGAGTTCCTTGGACGATGCAACCTATGTGTTGCTGATAAGGTCTCCTATGATTTGAATGAAAGTATGAAATTCATTAAGTTGGATTTAGTAAATTCATCCGGACTAAGGGGAATCTGATGAAATAATGTAACCGGAACGAGGGAGTCATGGGGTCCTAATCGGTGGCGTTGTAATTAACTTTAATAATTGTTTATATAAAACACTAAGCCACCTCAATTTTCAACATTCTAAAACACACTACTTCTCTCACCCCCCACATTTGTCACTTCTTAAACTAAAAATTCTGCAACAACAAGAAGCTCGAGGCAACACATCGAGGGCAGCACGATCGAGGATGTGGAAGGACATGTTCGAGAGAGAAAACAACGAGTCTACAACAACAACCTTCTTCCCTTAGTAATAATAACAAGCCATAGGACTTCAAGGTATTTGCCCAGTGAAATGTAAACCCTCACCTCATCTTTTAGGCCTTTGCACCTGGTGCACTATAAGCCCTAACTCACCTAGGTTTCCGAGGTTGTCATTCCGATACGACATAAACCCTCACATCTTCCAGGCTATTTACATGATCGACATCAAGTGAATGTAAGTCCTACTTAATTAAAATTGGCAGGATGAAACTTAAATTAAATCTTTCCCTAAATTGAGCCAAACAATAGGATAACTTGGGAAGTCACCAAGAATCTTCTTGGATCCGTGCTTTCTCCTATTCCTTCCTCCTTTAGATTCCAATACAACTCTTTCTCAAAACTTGACACTACTCACCTATTTGATTCCGACTATCACATTTCATTAAAGAGAACCTTAGCCTTTTGAAGTCGTAAGAATATATTTCTTGATTTCTATTGAAAGTTTTCTTAGGTGATGCCATTTGTCTAAGATGTAATTAACTATACGGGCTTGCCCTTATAGGAAACCTTTCCAAACCTAGCTCAATATAAACCCTATTTAATTCTTCGTATTAAATAGGGGAACCTGTCAGAAAATAAAACGGTTTCACAGACCAAACGGATGTCATTTACTTCTTTAGTTCATTTGATTGAGCCTCATCATCAAAGTTTGTGTTTATCCTTAGGGATAGATACAAGGTTTAAGGCATAGTGCTCTTTCATTTGAACTTTATAAAATACGAGATCAGTTTGACTTCATATTTTTCTAAACTAAACTTTTAATTAAATTGAAACAGTCCTTCCGAAGCGGGCGACGAGATTTCGATTCTGGCGACCAACAGCTTCTAGTGGGCAATCCTAACCAAAACTCACATTTAAATTTTTTTGTGCGCCAAAAATCATGTGTACGATTTGAGAATTGTCATCGAACGATTACATCAACATAATCTTAAATTGAATCTTTTAAAATGTGGTTTATGTGTTACTTCAGGGAAATTTTTAGGATTGTTATTCAACATTGTGTAATAGAAATTGATCCACTCAAACTTGAAGCCATCCATAATATGCCTCCTTTTAAGAATCTAACTCAATTGAGATCATTCCAAGGAAAATTAGCGTTTATACAAAGCTTTATTTCCAATTTTTCAAGTAGGTGTCAACCTCTCAGTGCCTTAAACAGAAAAGATACCAAATTTGTGTGGAATGAAAAATGCCAATACGACTTTGAAAATATCAAACAATACTTGACAACACCTCCTGTCTTAGTAGCCCCTGTGTTAGGAAGACCACTAATCCCTTACACCGCAGCATTGGATATTTCCCTTGGAGCATTACTAGTGCAAGTAAACGACGAGGGAAAAGAAAATGTATTATATTATTTGAGCTGCTGTTTGGTTCCAAAATAAATAAAGTACCCCGCAATTGAAAAACATTGATTAGCCTTGATTTTTGTAGATAAAAAATTAAGGAACTATATGATTTCTCACAAGGTAACTCTTATTTCAAGATTTAACCCACTACAATATTGAATGAAACTACAAAAAATTTCTGGTACACTAGCAAGATAAGAAATGATACTGCTCCGGTTTGACCTAACATTTGTATCGTTACATGCTGTCGAAGGACAAATCTTGGCAAATTTCTTAGCAGCACAACAAATTTCAATTGGATCACCTCTCAACGATAATTTACCTGATAACAAATATTAGAAATAAAAAGCTCAAGCATGCGATGATGGGAATTATATTCGACGGAGCATCATCTACTCAAAAAGACAAAGACAAATAGATAATTTTATCAGGCAAAGATATGGTAGGATTAAATTTCATTACTCCGGACAAAACGATGATGCAATTTTCCTATGATTTAATAGAGCCACGCACAAATAATGAAGCGGAATATGAAATCTCATAGCTGGTCTCGAGTTGACAATATTAATGAAAATCAAGGATATTAACATATATGGAGATTCACAATTGATCACTAAATCAAATACATGGGGTGGTCTTATACCAACCGCCAAGTGTATTACATCCAACTGCATCTTGGCTATTTGAGTGTTGAGGCACAGATATAGTTGGCCTTATAGACACTCCATCATATAAAAGACACAGACTTATTTAGGCAGCCACTGATTACTTCTCCAAATGGGCAGAGGCAATACCGTTCAAAGAAGTTAAAGCAGAACAAGTTCTCCACTTTTTCAAGACTCATATTGTCTATAGATTTGGAATACCTCAAAGGGTCATATCAGACAATGGACTAACCTTTTAAAAATACAAAAATGAATAATTTTATTTAAAGAAATGAGATAGACAGGAGGTATTCCACAATCTATTCAAAGACATGAGATAGACTGGAGGTATTCCATAATAATTTTATTAAAAAATGAATGATTTTATTCAAAGGAATGGCTTAGCTGAAGCCTTCAACAAAACATTGATACAAATTTTGAAAAAGAAATTTATCAACAGTCCAAGACAATGGTATGAACGATTAATAGAAGCTCTATGAGCTTATAGGACTACATACCGAACACCAAAACGGTCAACACCGTTTGCTCTGGTATATGGTTCTGAGGCTATTTTACCACTTGAAGTGGAAATTCCTTCTCTGAGAGTTGTTGTTCCAAACAAAATATCTGAGGGACAAAATGCCAATTAACGGCTTGAAGAACTTAAGAGTTTAGAAGGCAAACGTCTCCAACCTCAACAAAATATGGAACTCTATCAAGCAAAAATGATACGAGCCACGACAAATTGGTTCGTCCTAGAACATTTCGAATCCGTAAACTATTCTTAGTTCTTCGAAGACCTATACTTGCTCATCCAAAAATAGGTGGAAAGTTCAAACCAATATGGGAGGGCCTATATGTAATTGAAAAGTCATATTCTGGAGGATCTTCCCAATTGGTAGATTACCAAGGAGAAAGAATCTTACCCCTAATTAATGGGCATTTCTTAAAAAAATAATATGCAACATGAACATTATAAACCACGACTTGTTTATGAACTGAGAAAATAAAAAAAAATGGTTTCCCTTTTTTATGAAAATTTTACTTTGTCTCCTGAAATCTCTTTTGTGCTTACTAAGTAGATACTTATAAGCATAATTCCTCAAATAACAAAATAAAAAGAAATTCTTATATAACAAAGACAATTTGAAAATGACATTTAGTCTGACATGCTATATTACCCTGTCACTTACAAGATAATGTCTGACAATAGACTTCTTTTCACTTTTGAAAATGGTGTGACCTTTGTATTGGACCATTGACACATTGATAAAGGAACGAGAATTAATTTGACCTTGATCTGCTACAACTTGAACTGTTATATCAAGGATCATTGTTATATCTTGTTAATCAAGATGAATTTGAAGACAATTCACCTGTAATAGAGTTTAAAGCTCGAAAAAAATATGACATCATGGAAGAACAAAGTCCAGTCATTCATAAATGGAAATTCAATACTGGAAAACTGAAATCAGTAGTAATGGCTATAACCCAGGGAATCACAGAAGCAACTGTTTCTGGTATCAACAAACTGACGTCAGGACTTACTCATTCTCAAAGGTGAAATCACAACAAAGATTGAAATGATTGGAGGAAAGGCAATTACAGGACATGATATGTATGGAGGATAATATGGATCGATTTGAATTTTTAATCCCAAAAGTCCACCCCGTGTAACCTATCCCGTTTTGGGGATACAAAAATTGGAGCCCGAGGAAGAAGACTCAATTGAAAGGACCACTTTTATCCTGACCCCATACATACCGAGTCTGGACTTGACAGTGTTAGAAAGGCAGACTGATAAAAGAGATATTTCTGAAGAAGAATTATGACGAATTTGAAACATCACACAACACTCTTTTGAGCAATTTGAACATATCAATGGGCAGACTATCAACATTCTTGAAGGCATTAAGTTGTTCACTAAAGTATTCGATGAAGATGAATAAGCCACTATTATTGAGTATCTGCTGGAAGCTCGAGATTTGGGCTGAGCTGGGCGCCGTAAGAAAAGAACTTATTCTGAGCCGAATAAGTGGATACATGGAAAAGAGCGGTTGACAATCCATTATGGGTGTTACTATAACTATGCTAAGAACAAGGAAGGAAACCCTCCAGGGATTCTACAGCATGAGTAAGTGGACCGGTTACCTACTGTAATCATCTAAATCATTAGATGACTTGTCACTTGAGGCATAATGCCAGCAAGCTGCATGCCAGATAGTTGTATTGTCAGTATTTATGATGTGGGTGATTGTATCCCTCCTCATATTGACAGTCATGTCTTTGAAAGGCCATTTTGTACATTGCCATTAATGAATAGATGTTCTATCCTTTTTGGAAGTGACAAACAAATTCTCAGAACAGGAGAATTTAATGGGACATACCAAATCCCTTTGACTTAAGGATCAATTCTTCAATTGCAAGGAAATTGCACTGATGTAGCAAAACATCGCATACCGAGGGTCAGTAGACATCACATCTTGATCACTTTACAATGAATGCATCCAGACAAACGACCCGTCGGATATCAGGCCATTCCAGAACTTGAGAGACTGAAACCTTTGGAACTACCTTGACCCCATGAATATTCAAACACCAGAAACATAGTTGACAAACAATGTCTTGGAGTGTTAAATGTTTGTGGTTGGTCTGATGGCATCCGAGGTAATATTGACAACAAAAGAACGACATGGAAACTTCTCACATGTGAGAAATATTGATAGTTTTTAGCATGCGTAATTTACATATATGTATTGTTGACTTTTTTTTGCAATGTACATTATCTTTGGAAATGAAAAAAATTTTGAAAGACATTCTCTGTTCTCTGCAATGCATTAGCAGGTCCTGAAATTCTAAGGTGAATTCGTTAGATAAAAATAAAAATGACATGATGAAAAACTTGTTATAATTAACATGAGATTTCTCTTTTGATCAGTAAAGGTCAAATCCTCAGCGGATACTCATTTCTCTATGTGTTTTTCACATTTAACTACCAGTTATTGGATATAAGTCCCTTCCAAACAAGGAAACATGGCATTCCTTTAACTTTTACTTTAATAAAGGATATAAGTCGCATAACTTTCTTTCTCAAAATCGACATATCAACATTTTACATTTCTAAGAGATGATATGACATCCTCCCTCTCTAGCTATTGGATATAAACCCTTGCCTGACACGAAAGTACACCATTCCTCTAACTCTTTATTTGAGGAAGGATATAAGTCGCTTAACATTCCTTCTCAAAATCAACATATCAACACTTAACATTTCTGAGATATGATATGACATCCTCTCTCTCTCTAGTTATTGGACATAAGCCCTTTCCTGACATTGAAGTATGGCATTTCTTTAGCTCTTTCTTTAAGAAAGGATATAAGTAGCATAACATTCCTTCTCAAAATCAATATATTGACATTTGACATTTTTGAGAGATGATATGACATCCTGTCTTTTCTATTATTGGATATAAATCCCTTCCGGAAATGGAAACTTGGCATTCCTCTAAACTTTTTTCCTTGACAAAGGATATAAGCTGCATAACATTTCTTCTCAAAACCAGCATACAACATTTGACATTTTCTAGGGATGGTATGACAACAATCCTTTTTCCCAATTATTATAAGACTTTTCTTGACAAACTAACAATGAATATTATAACATCATGACCGTTTTGGTCAACGCCAATATGTGCGGCATACTTGTGCAGTATTCTACACATATTGGGGGCCCCTTAGTTGACCTCACATTTGTGAGGATCATTTCTAAACCACGTTGAGCAAGGAATCTACTAATTTTAACTTCCTAAATCTCAATGATAGTCACTAAACCCTAATAACTAAGGCAAAACCCTATAAATCTTTTTCATCCAAAATGAAACCTTAAATTGATTAAATTAGTAATGACAAACTCTAATATGATCAATTTTTGGCCCGATAGGTCAACCTTTGAACAAAAAGTCAATTTTAGTTAAAATGGTTAATTTCTGACCCAACGACCAACCCATTGACCCAATAAGTCAACCTTTGACCAAAAATTAAATTTAGTTAAAATGGTCAATCCATTACCAAATGACTAGCCCATTGACCCAGCAGGTCAACCCTTTGATCAAAAAGTTAACTTTGGTCAAATTGGTCAATTTTTGACCTAATGACTACCACATTTATAAAAAAGTCTAAAACATCAAATTAAACCTAATTAGAACTTTAATCAAACTATTGAACTTTAATTACATTTGGTTTAATACAAATTAACACCATAGTTAAGTTTATGGACATATTAAACTTAATTAACTAAACGTTAATTAAATTAAGTTTAATTTCAAATTAGACATTAATTAAGTTTAAAGAAATATTAAACTTAAGTAATTCAAAATTAAAACTTTAATTAAGTTTAAGGACACATTAAACTGAATTAACTAAACCTTAATGATATTAAGTTTAATTTAAAATCAGACTTTAATAAAGTTTAAAAAAAATATTAAACTTAATTAAACTTTAATTAGCCCATTAGACATTAATTACGTTCGATTTAATTTAAAAACAAACTCTAATGAGGTTTAACCTATACTAAACCTAAATAATCAATTTAAACCTTATATACAACAGGTTTAACTAACTATTAAACCCTAAGTAAGTTTAACCCATACTTAACCAAATTAATCAACTTAAATCTTATTTACATTAGGTTTGAGTAGATACTAAACCCTAATTAGGTCTAACACATTAAACTTAATTAAACTATTAAACTTTAATCAATTAAGGTTTAACCAAACCTAAACCCTAATTAAGTCTAAACATTAGACTTAATTAAACTATTAAACCTTAATCAATTAAGGTTTAACCAAACCTGCACCCTAATTAAGTCTAAACATTAGATTTAATTAAACTATTAAACCTTAACCAACTAAGGCTTAGTTAAGCCTAAACCATAATTAAGACTAACATATTAGACTTAATTAATCTATTAAAACTTAATCTATTAAGGTTTAATCAAAGCTAAACCTTAATTAAGTCTAACACATTAGACTTAACTAAATTATTAAACCTTAACCAACTAAGGTTTAATTAAAACTAAACCATAATTATGTCTAACACGTTAGACTTCATTAAACAATTAAACCTTAATCATTTAAGGTTTAATTAAAACTAAACCCTAATTAGCTCTAACACTTTATATTTAATAAAACTATTAAACCTTAATCAATTAAGTTTAATCAAACCTAAACCCTAATTAAGTCTATCACATTAGACTTAATTAAACTTTAAACCTTAACCAATTTAGGTTAAATCAAACCTAAATCCTAATGAATTTTATCACATTAGACTTACTTAAACTATTAAACCTTAACCAATTGATGTTTAATCAAACTTTAACAATAATTAAGCCTAACAAATTAGACTTAATTAAACTATTAAACCTTAACCAACTAAGGTTTAATCAAACCTAAATCATAATTAAGTCTAACACGTTAGACTCAATTCAACTATTAAACCTTAACCAAGTGAGGTTTAATCAAACCTAAACCATAATTAAGTCTAATCCATTAGACTTAATTAAACTATTAAATCTTAAACAGTTGAGGTTTAATCAAACTGAAACCATAATTAAGTCAAACACATTAGACTTAATTAAACTATTAAACCTTAACCAATTGAGGTTTAATCAAACCTAGACCATAATTAAGTCCAACACATTAGACTCAAGAAAACTATTAAAACTTAACCAATTGAGGTTTATTCAAACTTAATTCATAATTAAGTCTAACACATTAGACTTAATTGAACTATTAAACCTTATCCAACTAAGGTTTAATCAAATTTAATCCATAATGAAGTTTAACACATTAGAATTAATTAAACTATTAAACCTTAACTAATTAAGGTTTAATCAAACTTAAACCATAATTAAGTTTAACACTTTAGACTTAATTAAACTATTAAACCTTAACCAATTGAGGTTTAATCAAACTTAAACCATAATTAATTCAAACACATTAGACTTAATTAAACTATTAAACCTTTACCAACTAAGGTTTTATCAAACTTAAACCTTAATTAGGGCAGTCGAAATTAACTTAGGTTCAATATGACAAGAATCTAAGTTAACCAAACTTAACTTAACTCCAACACATAATGGATTTAAGTTAAACCTAACACAGATTCAACATGACATGAATCTAAGTTTATCAAACCTAACTTAAGTCCAACCAATATTGGATCTAAGTTAAACCCAACATAGGTTCGACATGACATGAAACTAATTTAACCAAACCTAACTTAAGTCCAACCTTCATTGGATTTAAGTCAAAACCCAACTTAGATTCAACATGACATGAATCTAAGTTAAACAAAATAAGTACAACATGACATGAATATAAGCTAAAGAAAAATAAATTTAATTCTTACCCATATTAGACTTAATTTTTAACTTAGATTCAACTCGACATTAATCTAAGTCAACCTTACTTAAGTCCAACCATATTGGACTTAAGTTAAAACCTAACTTAGATTGAACATAACATGAATCTAAGTTAAGCAAAATAAGTACAACATGATATAAATCTAAGTTAAACATTACTAATTACTAAATTTAAGTCTAACCAATATTTGACTTAAATTTAACTTAGCTTCAACTCAAAATGAATCTAAGTCAACCTTAACTTATGTCTAACCAATATTGCACTTGAATAAAATCTAAAGTTTGGTTTAACATAACTTAAACATAAATCAAACTAAAAATAAATTTTAGGTTCAACTTTTATTGAACCTAACTTAACTTAGGTTTGATCTTAATTAAACCTGTGTTAACCAACATGATGAAAATAAAATATTAAATTCAAATGACATGGAAACTAATTATTAGACTTCTAATTGACTTAATATTATTAGATTCAAACAACATTTAATCAGAAATATTAAAATCTAACTTTTTGTTAGATTTTAATTCTAATTAAAATTAGACTTAATATATTTATATTCAAATGAGGTTGAATCAAAAATATTAAAATCTAAATTTTTGTTAGATTTTAACTCTAATCAACATTAGACTTAGTATATTCAGATTTAAAATGACATTGAATCAAAAATATTAAATTCTAACTTCTTTTCTAAGTCTAATCAACAAAAGATTTAATATTTTTAGATTCAAATGACATAGAATCTAAAATTTAAAAATCAAACTTTTAAGTCTAAACAATATTAGACTTAACATTTTTAGATTCAATTGACATAGAATCTAAAATAAATCTAAATTTTGATTAAACTTATCTTTTTTAGATTCCAATGACTTCGAATCTAAAATCAAACTTTTTGATGTTAAAATATAACTTAAACTAAACACTCCTTTAACTTCTTACATATTATAGGGTGTGTTGACTCTATTTTGCAGGACGATCAACACGAAACGAAGATAATAAAAATTTGTTTTAGATTTTTCTTTCATGTTACGGGGTGTACAAACTCTGTTTTGCAGTATAACATTCTGAAAATGGGAAACGATGACAAAACAAAACAAAATCACAAAGTCTTCAAAACATAACATTGACAAAACAAAATAAAGCAAACAACACCAAAATGACAATATTAAGACAAAACAAAACCAGAACTCTTAAGATTGCCACCAAAACAATCAACAAATTATAAGGCCATAAAATGATGATATTAACAAAACAACTAAAAAAAACAAACAATAATAGAAAAAATAAAAATTGACAAAATAAAACTTTTAGGGTAGTACGACAAATACCCTTAGGATTGAACATTGATGTTTCTTTCCATCAAACATTTTTAAAAACAAGTGATTAAAATTAATCAGAAGTTTTTTTAAATAATTATAATTATCAAAGATATAATTAATTATAGGAGCTTGCATCTATATGAGATTTAAAAAACTCAGGTTAGATACTCTAGTTACCAAAATTTTATTATCCTTACAAAGAACTTCTAGACATTCTAGAATTTTCTTTTATAAGCATTTTCACAGACATCTCCTTTTCTACATTTTTCTATCTTATTAGCCCTTATTTTCTTCAATATTCTTATTATCTAAGGATCCTTTTACGGAATCCAAAGAAATAAGATTTATTGAAGATTAGGGAAATATTATAAATAAATAGACTTGCGACTCCAAACGACATCACATCGACACTAAAAAAGTATCTGACACGGCTCCGAACGTCGACAACTAGTAGAGCACTTAGGTATGGACTAATCTAATATGTCTTGAATTTTTGTAGGATCAACATTCGAACGATCACTAGTAATAAAAAAACTTAAAAATGTAACTTGAGGCATGCAAAAGGAGCATTTCACAATATTGATATAGAGCATTTCTACATGTAGCTTAACTAACACTAATCTTATGTGCATAGAGGATTTTTTTGTTGGGGCTGAAAAATGAGAATTTCATCAAAATATACCACTAAAAAATTTTTTTATAAAGGATTTTAGAACATTAATCATGAGTCTTATAAAATTATTAGGGTATTGAATAGTTTAGAAGGGATGACCAACCACCTGTACAGTCCAGCATGGGTCTTAAAACTTATCTTGTATTTTTCCACTACCTTATCCTAATATGATGATTTCTAGTTCTTAAGTCAAACTTAATGAAAATGGTGACATTTCTAACAAGAGCTAACATGTAATCCAATCATAGAACTAAAATTTATATTTGATAGTTATGTTATTAAATACTTTTTTATCATGGAGAATCTCCAATTGACATCTTATTTAGGGGCTAACAAATCAAAAACTACATAAGGATTAATGATTTCTTAGATGAAACATTTCCTTAATAATTTATCATCTTGTCTATTGACTTCAATAAGTTCAATTGGGTTCATTCTATAATGAGGTAGTTTTGATAGTTGTGAACCTGAAATAAAATCTATAACATGTCGAATATCTTGTAGAGGTGGGAGGTCGTCCGGTAAGTCAATAGAGTATAGATTCTTGAATTCAAATAGTAAATGTGTTACAATTTTATGGATGTAAAAATTTGTATGTTCATGTACAAATTCTCTAGCATGAAGGAAATAATAAGATCTTGGGTCAAGAAACTCTTTCCTAATGGTGATGAGTTCTATTTTGATTAGTACGAAAATAAATAATGGTGGTGAATATGTGAACTTTTAATAATGGTGTACAAAGAACCTTCCCTGGCAGTATGGAAAATACAATCAATATTCTTCTTTTGGCTAGGTTTAGGTTGAATGGCTGATCAAAGTTTGCGAGGTTTAAAGAAATGTTTTATGCGGTGGAGTTTCTTTACCATCTTCTAATGGTTTTGGAGTATTAGATATAGGATGAAGTTTATGAGAAGGTGTGGTTATCCTTTTTTTATTTTGGTTTCACATGGAAGAATTTTATAATTTTATTTAATGAATTAGAATATCTAACTGTTTTTCAATTCTATAGTTAATGACATTTAAATCATAGTGCAATGGATACCGATACACCTAAAATATATAGTATTTTTATGCATAGTTTTATACATATTTTTGATGATATTGCACTTTAATGGAATGTATTTTCATGTTTTTCTTGAAGATATGATTAAAATGAGTGATTGAGATGAAAGGAGCAAAAAAGGATCAAATTTGGAGCAAAAAAAAGGTGTGAAAAATTAGCCTGTAGCGCCTAAGACTCGATGGCTCGCGCATAGGCGTGATAGTTAAAAGTGACAAATTAAATAATATTTGGTGTCGTTTCCATGGGGTGTTTGAAGAAACTTTCGGTTTAAATTTCCTTAACTTTTTTTGGGTGGCAAATTTGAATGAAGAGATTCATCTTTTGGTAGATATATTGAATATGGACATGATTTGAAGAGACACCAAGGCACATTTTGGAAAATTTAAAAAAATAGGCTTAAAGATCAGAAAAATGGTTATTGTTGGAGAAATATTGTGAGCACACCTTTCCACTTCACCACTTTTATTATCAATTGTATCTAGTTTTTATTAAGAGTAGAATAGAGATGTAAAGTCAATAGAGTTGGGCGCCAACCTCTATTGTATCTTGTAAAGGGAAAGCAAAGTTTCAAAGGAATTTTAAGAGTCTTGTGGAGAGGATTTTCAGATAAGTGTTTATCTTGTTTTACATTTGGTTTTAAAGTACGAGTTATTGTGTTTACACTATGATTTCTACTTTCAAATCAAGTTGTGATTATGTGTTCTCCATGAATTGTGAGTTGTTTTCTTTATATTTTTATTTTTAAATAATGAAGTAATTAAATTATGAAAGGGAGTTGTGTGAAGTATGAAATCTACATTGGACTTCATTTACCTCTTGATTTAGCTAATTAAGATGTTAAAATTGGTTATGAGAACATGCAAGAATCAATGTAGTATTGTCTCAATCAACAATTGGAAAGAATCACATGCAATTGTATGGGTGAGAATTTTAGTCCATATGGTTGGGTGCAAATAAATAGGAAGATATGTTTTTAATGGGAGTAAAATTAGAGGACTTTAGAGTGACAGGCTAAATCCCCCTAATTTGGTTTGATGTTTTAAATTTTGTTATGTGATGTTAGCCCCCATGTGGAGGGAATAGAGTGAACTCTAGAGTGAGAGCTAGTATCTTCCCTGCCTAACCCATCTACAGTATTTCAAAACTTCAAATTAACCAATGTTCTTTACAGAACCAAGTAAGGGTAAAGAATATAATTGCTTCTATTTGGCACAACACACTTAGATACTTCCACAACGAAATTCCATAATTTTTTCTGATTCATTGAAAGAGGAGAAATATATTTTATTCTCTTTTGCTTCCATAATATTTTATTGTTGTGTTAACTATAGTTGTTTACTTTACTTTTTATTTAGAAAATACCAAAAAAAAAAATTTGAAAAACTTTATATCTTAGAACATACTTTACAAATTATGAAAATATGAGGATCTTTAAGCTTTTCAGGAAGCTTTTTCTAAATTATTGGACTGCACTCCTCTTTAAGTGTAACAATTTCATTATCTTCAAACTTCTTTTTTCTCTTGAGAAAATCCTTCATAAATTTCACATAACTTGGCATTTTTTCTAAGTCATCAGCAAATGGAATGTTGATTGTAAGCTTCTTAAATATTTCTAAGAACTTTGAAAATTGCTTATCCAATTTTTGTTATCGAAGTCTCTAAGGAAATGGAGGTGGTGACTTTTCTAAATCAGTCTTAGGTGGAGAAATAGGTCTTTCCAAACCTTTCAAAGTGTTCTCTTTTTTTGTTTATCAATCTTTTCTTTCTCTACTTCTGTCTCTTTCTGAACACTACCTTCCAACTCTCTTCCATTTCTCAATTGAATAGCTTGTACTTGCTTATTAGTCTTGTCTCTTGGATTTACTTTAGTAATACTAGGAATCATTCCTTGGGATCTATTACTTAATGAATTGGCAATCTGTCCTAATTGATTCTAAATATTTTTTATTATAGCTCGTTTACTTTGTAATTGATTTCCCATTTGTAACACCACTTCTTTAATAAACAACTTCTTCTCCTTAAATTATGAAGTATTGTTAAAACTTGGAGGATGGGTTGGTCTATAATTATTATTCCCTTAGTTATTCCAGTTTTCCAATGGGTTTACTTGGTTGTTCCCCCATTGTTGATTACTACCACCCTGATTATTTGTATTCTAGTTAAAGTTTGGATGGTTTTTCCAACCTGGGTTATAATAATTGGAATATAGGTTTTTAGGCTTACTTATGGCATTCAAGGTTTCTGATGTAGTTTGAGAATCAACCATTTGACCGAATTAATTTTCTTCAATCGTGGAAGTTGGCTGAGAAAAATTCATCCCAAATTGATCTATTTTCCTTGAAATTGTAGCATCTTGATTTGCTAGCATCGTAAAAGCATCGTTTTCATGAATGTTTGATGTTTTTTCAGTATTTAACCTTTCAGAAGGCCATTGAAAATTATTAGTAGCCATTTATTCAATTAAAGCATACCACAACAAAGTTTTTAGACATCAATGAACCATCAACAGTGACATCGATAATAGATCTAAGAGATCCCACTAATCCATTGTAAAATTTCTCAATTATTAAGCAATCTGGTATCGAATGATGTGGTCACTTTTTTAGGAGATCTTTAAGACGTTCTCATGCTTCATATATAGATTCCCCTTAAAATTGACAAAAAGATGTAATAAAATTTCTAAGCTTCGCAATCTTCAATGGTGAAAAATATTTATCAAGGAATTTTTATACTAAATCAACCCAACTTCTGATAGATCCAGGTACTAACGAATTTAACTAAATCTTAGCTTTATCCTTAGTGAGAAAGGAAAAACTCTAAGTCTAATAGCATCGTCTGAAATACCATCGTATTTAAAAGTAGAGCACAATTCTAGAAAAATGGCAAGAAGTAAATTAGGATCTTCAGTTGGTGCTCCCCCAAACTGATTATTAGATACCATATGGATAATAGTATGTTTAAGTTCAAATGATTTATTAGCTAAAACAGAGTGTTGAATACTATTATAAAGTTCGTCTACTGTAGGGTTATCATAATCTTTTAATGGTTTAAATACTTGATGGATTTGAACATTTTGATGATCTTGATTTGCCATTTCTTGAATATTTTTATCTTTTTCTGTATTTTTAATTTTTTTGGTTTTTTTGATAGTTCTCTCTAATTCAGAATCGTAAGGTACAAATCCCTCAGAACCTGAAGTACGCATACACAATTTACAAAATAAAATAAAACACACTAACAAAATTAATGAAAAGTAAAAACTTAATTTCTTCTTAAATTTTCTTTAAATGATATTTTAATTAACTTCCCTGGCAATGCTTATGCCAAAAACTTGATCCTCCAATATTTACCCTTATGTTTTTCAATTTATATTTCTTTCCAATGATATTATCTCTTTCTTTGCAATGGCACCAAAAACTTGATTCTAAAGAAAATAAGAGATATATTTTAATTATTTTATAATATTGGATACTACGCAAATATATGTATCTTTTATCAAGTAATATAGGACTTTTTTATTAAGCCCCGAGATATCAAACCTACAGGAAAATGTCTAAAATTTTAACGAAATAAGTAAAGAACTTTTAACTTTTTCAAATGATTTTGTAAAGTATGTTTAAGATATAAAGTTTTTCAAATTTGTTTTTTGTTTTTTCTGAATAAAAGGTAAAGCGTAAAAACTAAAGTTAACACAACTATAAAATAGTATGAAAGCAAATGAAAATAAAATATCTTTTTCCTCTTTCAGTGAATCGGTAATAATTATGAAATTTCATCATTGAAGTATCTAAGTGTGTTGTGCCAAAAAGAAGCAATTATATTCTTTACCCTTTACTTGGTTCTATAAAGAACATTGGTTATATTGAATTTTTGAAATCACGTAGATGGGTTAGGTAGGGAAGATATTAGCTCTCACTCAAGAGTTCCCTCTATTCCCTCCACCTAGGGGCTAACATCATATAACAAAATTTAAAACATCAAACCAAATTAGGGGGCTTTAGCTTCTTACTCTAAAGTCCTCTAATTTTACTCCCCAATGAAAACATATCTTCCTATTTATTTGCACCCAACCATATGGACTACAATTCTCACCAATACAATTGCGTGTGGTTCTTTCAATTTGTTGATTGAGACAATACAACATTGGCTCTTACATATTCTCACAATAGATTTTAACATCTTAATTAATCAAATCAAGAGGTAAATGAAGTCCAAGGAAGGGAACCATCACAACTTTTTCCAACATTGAAATCCTATACTTCACACAACTTTCTTCCATAATTTAATTACTTCATCTTTTAAAAGGAGAAATATAAAGAAAACTACTCAGAATTCATGGAGAAAACACAATCACAACTTAATTTGAAGGTAGAAATCATAGTGAAAACACAACAAGTCATAGTTTAAAACCAAATGTAAAACAAGATAAACACTTTTCTGAAAATCCTCTCCACAAGACTCTTAAAGTTTCCTTAAAACTTTGCTTTCCCTCTACATGATACAATAGAGGTTGGCACCCAACTCAGTTGACTCCGAATCTCTATTATACTCTTAATAAAAACTAGATAAAATTGGTAATAAAAGTGGTGAAGTGGAAAGGTGTGCTCATAATAACTCTCTAACGTAAACCTTACACTTAACACTAATCACACCCTCCAACAACAACCATTTTTCTGATCTTCAAGTCTTCTTTTTAAAATTTTCTAACATATTCCTTGGATTCTCTTCAAATCATATCCAGATTCAATGTATCCACCAAAGAATGTATCTCTTCAATCAAATATGCCACCCAAAAGTTGTTAAGGAAGTTACTATCAAAAGTTGCTTAGAAAACCCCTTAAAAATGATGTCAAATTTGATTTAATTAATATTTTTTAACTACCACGCATATGCGTCAAGGTTCTGGCACTTAGCCGCCACAGGTCAAATTTTTCGTTCTTCAAATTTTGCTTCAAATTTGATCCTCTTTTGCTCTTTTCATCTTAGTCAATCATTTTAATCATACCTACAACAAAAACCCAAATATAACTTCCATTAAAGTGCAATATCATCAAAAATAGGTCTAAAAATGTATTTAAAAACACTATATATTTTAAGTGTGTCAATCACATATCTTAAACAAGTTATAGAAGATATTTTAGTGAAGGTGGATCAATTTATCTTTCTTATTGATTTCATTATGCTAGATATGGAGGAAGATAAAGAGATATGCATAATCTTAGGGAGAACTTTCCTAGCTACAGGTAGAGTAATGGTAGATGTCCAAAAAAGGGAATCAATTATGACCGTCATTGATCAAACTGTTACATACAATATCTTAAAATCAATGAAATTTCCTGTAAGAGGTAAAGATGATGAATGCTACAGAATGGATGTTATCAGATATCTAAGTGAATGTCATTTCAAGTCAACTATTGAAGAGAAATCTAAAAGTGAAAAATTGGAACACGAGCAAGAAGAGGCATTATAACATTCTGAAGATTTTCATGAGGAAGATTTAAATTATGTTCATGAAAATTTTGAATTGTTGGACATGACTAAAAAAGATGTATCTTTTAGTTCATCAATTGAAAAACCTCCAAAACTTGAATTAAAGATGCTTCTGATTCATTTAAAATATGCCTTTTTAGGTGATTCCTCAACTTTGCTAATTATAATTTCCTCTCAATTAACTGAAAAGAAGAAGAGAGTTTCCTTGAAATTCTCAAGAAATATAAAAAAACCTTTGGATGGAAAATAGTTGAAATTAAAGGAATCAGTCCTTCAATTTGTATGCATAGAATCCTTTTGGAAGAGAATTGAGAACCTCAGGCTGATCCTCAAAGGAGAATAAATCCTATCATGAAAGATGTTGTTAAGAAAGAAAGTTTTATGTGTTTGGATGCTGGAATTATCTACCCTATTTTAGATAGAGCATGGGTTAGTCATATTCACTGTGTTCCTAAGAAAGGATGAGTTACTATGACTGCTAATGAAAAGAACGAATTAATTCCAACAAGATAGGTTACACAGTGGTGAATATGCATTGATTATAGAAAGTTAAACCTTGCCACGAGGAAAGACCATTTTCCACAACCCTTTCTAGATCAGATATTAGATAGACTTGCTGGGCATAAATACTTTTGTTTTCTGGATGGATATACTGGTTACCACAAAATACAAATTGCTCCTCAGGATGAAGAGAAAACAACATTTACCAGTCCTTGTGGTACATTTGCTTTTAGAAGAATGCCCTTTAGTTTATGTAATGCCCCTGCTACATTTCAAAGATGTATGATGGCAAGTTTATGTGATTTAATTGAAAAAGAAATTGATGTTTTTATGGATGACTTTTAGTGTTTAGAATTTCTTTTGAATCATGTTTAGAACATCTATCAAATGTTCTTAAGCGCTGTGAAGAAACTAATTTAGTCCTTAACTAGGAAAAATGTCAATTTATGGTAGTAGGAAGAATTGTATTGCGACATCGTATATCAGAAAATAGTATGGAGGTAGATCCTACAAAAATTCAATTGATCGCTAATTTATTTTGCCCAACTAATGTAAGGGAAATTAGAAGTTTTTTAGGACAGGTTTGATTCTACAGGCGTTATATTAAAGACTTTTCAAAGATTTCAAAGCCTTTATGTCGTTTATTGGAAAAAAAATGTGATTTTTTATTTTGATGAAGAATGTCTAAAAGATTTTGAATCATTAAAAGAGAAATTAATCACTTCACGAGTTACAGTTTCACCACTGGGAAAAACCTTTTGAATTAATGTGTGATGCAAGTGATTATGCTACTGGAACTGCTTTAGGTCAGAAATATGATAAGATTTTCAAAGTTATATACTATGCTATTAGAACTCTTAATCAAGCTCAAATTAATTATACCAGAACTGAGAAAGAGTTACAAGCTATAGTATTTGCATTTGATAAATTCAGATCATATTTAATTGGAATAAAATGTGTGGTGCATACTGACCATTTTGTTATTAAGTATTTAATGAAAAAGAAGGATGCAAAATCGAGACTGATAAGATGGATTTTCTTTTGATAGAATTTTAGATTGAAATAGTAGATAGGAGCTGTGCTGATAATGAAATTGCTGATCATCTTTCCAGGCTTGACTTTGAAAAATCTCTCTGCTTCGAAAAGGAAATTAATGAACATTTTCCTGATGAAAAATAGTTCACTATCAATGAGTGGTGTGTTTCGTGGTATGCCGACATTGTGAACATTATTTTTAGTGATATTTTATCTTATGGTTTAACATACCAAGAGAGGAAGAAATTTTTATCTGAAGCTAAGACTTATTTTTGCGATGTCCTGTTTTTGTATAAACAAAGAAAAGATCTGATTATTCGGGGATGTGTGCCTTTAGAAGAAACTAATGAAATTATTCAAAAATGTCATATTTCTGATTATGGGGGACATTTTGTTGTTGATAAAACTGCATATAAAATCTTAGAATCTGGATTTTATTGGCCTAAAATTTTTAAGGATGTTAATGCTTATATTATAATTGTGATCAATGTAATTGTGTTGTTGACTTCACTTTTGGTTGAGGTCTAGTCTCTCTTTAGAATAGCCTAGGGTCAAGCTATAGGACTCTTCTGGTGACTTTCTTAGAAGACTAGTCATGGAATCCTTTCCCGTAGAAATTCAAACTTTTCTCACTTGACTATGAGTTTTCATAAGATTAAGGTCTAACCTCCAGCTTTTGGGAGGAAGAGACGAAGCATAAGGAAGCCTAGAGGAAGTCTCCCTATAGGTGATCGGACCTTAGGATATACCCTGGGAGGTCCGGAGTTTACACCACACTTACGACACACACTCACAACCCTAAACAAGCAACATCACCTTTGATCCCCTAACTCTTTGGAAACTCATGTAAGTGGTTTTCTTAAGTTCTTAGCCATATGCTAAGGTTTTAGCTAGTACCAACACATAGAGGATTAAATGAGGGTGACCATTGGTCCATGGCTCAACCTAAACAATGCCATATTACTCACTTTCAACAAATCCAAATTTTCGCGAAGAATTCAACTTTTAAACCCTTTGCATCAAAATTCCCAAAATACACAAATACCTAAAATACCCCTGACCTTCGATCCACAGCAATGCACCAAAAACTTGGTTTGCAATCGCCAAACAATGCAGAAATTTATGCTATCAAAAATATGTTATAGCCAATACTTTGACTCAAATAATAATAGCGGCTAGTGTATATAAATATAATTTTATGGAAAACATTTTACACACTAGTGGCACTACGCAAGTATACGTATCGTTTCAAGTAATATACGGCTTTATATAAAGACCCCAGTATCGATCCCACGAGGAGGATTATAGATTTTTTTAATATTTTGATTTTATTTTTCTGTATTTCTTTTAAAGTTAAAATGTTGATATTTAATTTACTAGATGCAGAAATAAAGCAGCAATAAAGTAATGATTGATGTAAATAAAAAAAACAAACAACTTTCTTCCTTTCAACTAATCCAAGACTTTTTAGATAATGTAATATTCGTGGAGAATATAAATTTATGGTATTGTGCCAAAAAGAAGCATTCCTATTCTTTACCTTTGCTCGATAGTATAAAGAATATTGGCTAATCTATAGATCATGTCTGGATGTATTGTTAGTAGAATGGGTTATTCTAGGCTCACACTACTAGATGTCCAAGGGTGGCTATGGTCGGCCCTACTAGTGACCCTTTCCTTCTCTATAAATCAAATTACAAGAATTTAGCCTGTCACTCTAAAACCTTATCAATTCTAAACTCATTAAATAATATCTTCCTATTTATTTGCACTTCACCTTGAATAACCCACGCAAGGCCTTCAACTACACAAGGATTCATGTGATATCTACTAGTTAAGAACTCATCTCCTTCTAGGTCTCAAAATTCTTCAACAGATTTTAACAATTTAAATGGCCAATTTAAATAGTAAATTAAGATCCGATATTAATATCATCACAATGTATAAAATATATAAATATAATTTTTAATTCATATTATCTTATTTATCTTTTCATAATTAAAAGGAGAAAGTAAAGTAACTACTCAGAACACATTGAATTTAAACAACAAAACATATAAATAAAACTTTGAATCAAAATACAAATACTTATCTCAAGTATTTTTTCAACTGAACCTCTGAATCCTTCTGACTCCAAAGTAAATAGACTTCAGAAGCACCGACTCTTCAAATACTCTCAATACAAACTCTAAATAAACTCACTAATTAATAAAAGAAACTATAAATATGGCTCTTAAAATATTTCTCTAATTTCTCTCTCTAAATGGACTACGGGGCTAGGGGACTAGATTGGGCGTTGGTGGTTTTGTGAGCATTTTTCTCTGAAGGAGTAACCTCATATTTATAAGCTTTGAGGGTTGCCTTGAGGCACATCTTCAAAATGTGTCCATGTTCAATGAATCTTCTAGAAGGTGTGTCTGGCGCCTAGGCGCTGAAATCTGGCACCTAGGCGCCGGACTCTGCGTCCAGTTCTTCACACCTCTTCACTTTGGATCTCACCTCTTCGCGATGCTAACAGTTTCCAAGCGTCCAAATACAATGTATCACATGTCCTATAATCCAGGAATAACTGTCAATCTTCTAGATGTTCCAATAACCGCTAATATCGTCAAAATAACCGTCCAAAAGTCGTGAAAAATCTTACAGAATTTTGTATCGAACCGGCGCTTAGGCACCGGATTCTGGCGCCTAGCCGCTGGGCCAATTATTTTGACAATTTTGTATTTTGGCTCCATTTTTGCTCCTTTTTTCTCCTTTTTCATCATTTTTTCCTTATTGAACATTTTTGCATCACCTACATCCAAAACACAAAAATACCTTTCATTAAAGCATAATATCCTTAAAAATTTGATAAAAATCAAGGCATAAAAATAGGTATTTTTTCATGGATCAAAATCCTCCAAACTTAAATGTTGCATATCCTAAAGTAACCCTTTTTACTATATAAAATGTATAACAATTGGAATAAAAGGTAAATATTTAAGATTTCTTATAATTTTTTATTTTATAAAGGCTTTAGTAAATTATTAACCAAATTTAACTAAGTTTAATTTTAAGAATTGAAAGAATATTTAACTACCAAATCATAAGATTTAAAAAAATTTTCATTCACTTCAAAAATAATTGTAGTTTATTATATTAAGATCACATAAATTATTTACAAGAAAAAGATCTTCATGAAAATCTTTTCTAATAAAGATACATGCATAAAAATTAAGTAAAATATGTAATCAGTTTTTTTTCTTATACGCTAATTCAAGTGAAGACAATTTTTGATTAGGCATCTCCTCAAGCTTATCCTCTCTCTTCTTGTTTTTTATTTAACAGAAAGGATTACTATATTTGGATAGCCTGTTAATGGTTTTGAACTTCGCTATCTTTAACTTATATTTTCAAACTTATACATTTTCACTTAATTACTATAATATGAATAGATTTCAAAAAGAATTTCAATCTTTTCTTTTTCAAGTTATAATTTTTTATGTCTTAATACTTCTAAAATTCAATTATTTCTACTATGAATAGAAAAATTTCTTAATCTTACTCTTCTTTAAGTTGAATAATTATATTCTTAAAATCAATCAAAGTTATTAAAATTTTGGTTAGGTCTACTAAATTATTTATAATTTCAAAATTTTAAATGATCTTAAATAGATTCTTCATTCCTTATGTTATGTTAATATTTTTTTTAGAAAATATTAGTTCATTAAGGGCAAATAAAATTTAAATTTGCTTGTATTTTCCCTTCCCCAAAACTTAAGTTTTGGTATATCATGAAAAAATTTAAAGTATGAGAGAAAGAAAGGTATAATCTAAAAAGGAATTTTTATATGTAAAAACAGCCTAAAAAGAAAATTTTACTTTTACACATGCTTTTTATGAATATTACTGAAATAACGAAGCATATATAAAAGTAAGCAGGCTCATCATTTTTTTTATATCAGTAGCTGAATTAAATGACTATACTACTAATAGTAATAGAAACAGAACAACGTTACTAACTATTTAAGAATACTAAACAGTAGGCCAAAATAGAAATAAACATTAATTCATCCAAATTTTAGTCTTCAACACAATACACTAAATATTTAAAATAGTCTTAACATCAAACAATCCACACAAAGTTTCATAAACAAATATATACTAACAAACAATAATCAACAAACAACACTAGAAAACAAGAAATAAACTAACAACAGAATTAGCACATGTCAGAGATAAATCAAGCTACTAATCATTATCTGTAGCCTCGTCATCGTCATCACCGAAAGAAAACTCCACATCATTTGGATTAACATACAGTGAAAATCTAGGACAGGTAGGAAACTGAACATCATGCTCACCCTTTAAGAATCTCACTAAAGACTTTGAATACTCAGCATCATACTCACTTTTCCTTTGGGTAAACTAAGATAAATGATCAATCTTCCTGTCTATAGTATCTACTCCGCAGTGAGTTAGAAATAACTCATCCTACTGCTCCAGAAATTGATCATGCATCGATTCCCAGAAACTAGATGGTGGCTCAGCAATAGAAGTAGAAGGTCTAAAAGTAGAAGCTCTACTTGGAGTAGGTATAGAAGTAGAAGGACCAGTAGATCTCTTCCCTCGAAGAGGATCATAAATGCTAGCACTCTCCTGCCCAATTGGCTTTGTAGTCTTCAACTTCTCCTCTGATATATCAGTAGAAACTCTATTGCTCATGCATAAAGAATGAATCAATGATGGGAATCTTAATCCCACGGAAGTGTTGGGTCTAGCAATCGATTCCACTGAATCATAAATAATACTGCCAACATCTATCGGCTTCCTCTCCTAAATGCAGTAGTTCAGGATAGCTCGATCTCTAGTAACTTCACTCAGGTGGTTGGAAGCTAGAAGTCTAGCAGAAATAAAATAATGTCATGCCTTTGAAATACCATTTAGCTTAGAAGATTTGAAGTTTACCCATTTGTCATTCTAGATATTCCAAGCTCCAGTGCCATCATTCAGATATGCAATAATCATCTCAAGATCTCCCTCAGATGGAGATAAACCTGAATAGAAGCACTCGATGGTAGGTGGCAGGCAAAAGAAAATATTGATCCGTTCCGGAGTAAATCCTACTCTGACACCTCTAACGAAGACTTTGTAGTCTTCCGCATCCAAAAAGTTGGCATAAAACTCGCGTACAATAGGAATAACTACAATAGCAGTGAAATAATAAAATCATTGCCAGTTGTGTGCAACAATCGTGTTCTCGATCATTTCACCAGGACTGTAAAAACCGCGCTCCGAGAAAAACTTTCTTGACATCGCAAATTCGTAATAACGAAAATGCACTACCATAGTCAAAAACATGCTGCTGTCAAAATTTTCTCGTGCCTTTCCTCGTTTAGATTTTGGTGCCATCTAAAAGTGAAAGAAAACACAAATAAATTTAGGAATTAAATATTTAAACTCTTTTTAAGCTTGAGAAACTTAAAATGAGTTTAAAAATCCATGGAGAAACTCTAAAAATAAAAAATTTTCTCAAAATTTATTTTTTTAGCAAAAAATAGGAAAAGCTATGGTAAGAATAAAAAATAATTGGATTAGAAGGTAGATCTGACCTCGAGATGAAGAAATCAAGTGATTTAAGGCTCAAAAACTTAATGTATTGACCTCAAGATGGATCTAGGGGGTGTATTTTCATAAAAAAGAGGAAGGGATGAAGCTTAGGCGTCAACCATGTCTAATGGGATTTAAATGCTAATTTTCGGTAAGCAGGCTGAATCAGCGCCTAGGCGCCAGACTCGCCTTTCACAAAAATTACTTTAAAAATTTTATTTTCCACCAAAACTCATAAATTCAACTTCCAATTACTCATATTAGAGAAGTGCTTCAGTTTCCAACTTCCAAAATATTTCCCAAAAATTTTGAAAATTAAAAATTAAATCCACCAATTAAACACAAGGTTTAAATCATACTCTTCTAATTCCATTCATAATCTTCAATTTTGGCTCAATACAATACATATAAGTATAGTAATATGATTCAATTCCTAACAAATAATTAAACTACACAATTTCAAAGCAAATACAATACACATTGAACAATAAATCAAACACACCAACAACACATTCGATTTATTAAATCGATACAACGACAAACTAGTAAAAGTCTAGATCACAGCACTTTAACTATCTAATCTTCAAATTAGAAATTTCCATTCTCTTCGCAAGGAAGATTACTTGGCCTACATGGGAAGAATACTAACGCCCTCGGAAAATACGTAGTCGTTTTCTCGTCGATCCATTTGTTCTTCGCATACATCTCCACTTGAGCATCTTGATAAGCCACTAGATGATCAAATTCAAGCTTCTCCTGCCTTTCCAGATGTTCAATTTGATGATACATCTCATGGAGGTGATCTCCAATACTTTTGAATTCTGCTTCAAATTTATCTAGATGACTTGAAATTTTCTCCAAATTTACAGCGATAAAACCATTGAAGTAGGGATGAGAATCCTTTGAACCTTTGTCTCTAGACTCTTCTCCAAGATTTCTTCTCTCCATTTCTTCAAAAATCCTCTTTAATCTCTCAAGACAAAAGTGTCGAGGTCGTAGTTTGGTTGCTTAGGGATTGGGGATGAAGATGGGGTAATTTAAAGGAGAAAATAGTGTGAAAAACTAAAAATTTTTGCTTTTTACACGATCAAGTAACTGTGACGCTTAGGCGCAAAATCTGACGCCTAGGCGCCGGACCCATCGATACACAGTTTTACTCTAGCGCTTAGGCGCCGAATTCTGGCGCCTAGGCGCCGGAACCATGTTCGACTCCATTTCGCCTAACATCAAATTTGAAAGTTTTGTTCTCCAAAAAAGGTAAATTAGAATGGTAAGATCAACATAGACTTAGTAACGCAAATTATAAACAATCATAATGAAGGTTAACTTATTCTCCTTTTTACTCACATATGAAATGGAGTGATCCAAAGTCCAAACTTTATATACTTCAAGATAATCTTTAGCTAAAGTCAATAAAGACTTGTTAGCGTCTAATTTTCTAAAGTTATACAAAATTAGTCAAGACTGAGGCATAACCTTATATTGAAAATGTAACAACACACAAAAATAACCATGGGTTGCCTCCCACAAAGAGCTTGGTTTAACGTCGTCAACCCGCCCTAATTAAGTCATTAATCAGTTAAACTCAACTCGTAAGCCTCTTTATAAATCATTTTAATGTCTCCCAAATAAGGCTTCAGTCTTAATCCGTTAACTTCAAATATTTTTCCTATTTTGGGGTCTCTAATATCCACAGCTCCATAATGGTATAATTTCTCAATTATATATGGTCACATCCATTTAGATCTTAATTTTCCAGGAAAAAGTCTTAAACGAGTATTAAATAATAATACTTCTTGTCCAGGCTCGAATATTTTTCTTGAAATCTTTTTATCATGTAACATCTTCATTCTCTTTATAAATCTTTTCATTTTCATATGATTCATTTCTTATTTCATCCATCTCATTTAATTATAATAATCGTTTTTCTCATGTAGTAGTTAAATTAAAATTAAACTCCTTTATCGCCCAATAAGTTTTATATTCAAGTTCAACAGGTAAGTGGCAATGTTTACCATAAATTAACCGGTAAGGTGACATTCTGATTGGTGTCTTAAAAGCTGTTCTATAAGCCCATAATGCAGAATTAAGTCTATCAACCCAATCAATTCTTTTAGGATTAAGAGTATTCTCTAAAATTCTTTTAATTTCTCTGTTTGATACTTCAACCATTCTACTCGTTTGTCGGTGATAAGTAGTTGCAATTCTATGTTTGATTCCAAATTTTTGTAGTAATGATTGAATTCTTATATTCCTGAAATGACTTCCACCATCAGTAATAATTACCTTAGGCATTCCAAATCTTGAAAAAATCATTTTCTTTAAAAATTTTGAAACACTTTTGGAATCACAGTTAGGTAAAGCTACAGCTTCAATCCACTTTGAAACATAATCAACTGCTAATAAAATATAAATCTTTCCAGATGATGGTACAAATGGTCCCATAAAGTCTAAACCTCATATATCAAAAATTTCAATTTTCAATATATAGTTTAAAGGCATTTCATCTTTTCTAGATATATTTCCCATCCTTTGACATCGATCACATGTTTTAAAAAAATGACTCACATCTTTGAATAAGATAGGCCAATAAAATCATGAATTTAAAATTTTAAATGCAATTTTATCTACTCCAAAGTGTCCTCCAAAATTGGAATCATGACATTTTTGAATAATAGCAAAAGTTTCTTCATAAGGTACACATCTTCGAATTACGTAAACTCTTCCTAATTTAAATAAATGAGGATCTTCCCAAATATAAGATTTAGCATCATTTTTAAATTTCTTAATATATTTGTTATTCAATCCATAAGGTAGAATATTCTAAATAGTTAATATATCCGCATACCAAGGTGTTTGGCATCCTTGAATAACATATAAATGTTCATAAGGAAATTTCTCATTTATATTTTCCTCATTAATAACATCATTCTTAATTCTAGATAAATGATCAGTAATTTGGTTATTAGTTCCTTTTCTATCCACTATTTGAAAATCAAATTCTTGTAGAAGTAAAACCCATCTTATCAGTCTAGGCTTAACAACTTTTTTGACATTAAATATTTAATAGCAGAATGATCAGTATAAACTTTGCATTTGGTACCAAGAAGATAAGGTCTAAATTTATCAAAGGCATAGACTATAGCTAAATGCTCTTTCTCAGTAGTAGTATAATTTCTTTGAGTTTCAGAAAGAGTTTTACTAGCATGATATATAACTTTGAAAATTTTCTCATATTTTTGTCCCAATACAGCTCCAATTGCAAAATCACTTGCATCACACATTAATTCAAAGAGTTTATTCTAATTAGGTTCAATAATTATAGGTGCAGTTATTAAATTTTCTGTTAAAATATTGAAAGCATTAACACAATCTTCATTAAATTCAAATTTAGCTTCTTTTTCCAATAAATGATAAAGAGGTTTAGCAATTTTAGAAAAATCCTTTATATATCTTCTATAAAAGCTACCATGACCCAGAAAACTTCTCACATCAGTAACAGTAGTAGGTGGTTGCAGTTCTGCAATAATTTTCACTTTTGCTTGATCAACTTCCATCCCTTTTTGTGGAATTTTGTGACCATGTGCAATGCCTTCTGTGACCATAAATTGACATTCTTCCTAGTTAAGAACTAAATTTGTTTCTTTACATCTTTTCAGAACTTTGGAAATATTTTCCAAACAAGATTCAAAAGAAGTTCCAAAGACTGAAAAATTGTCCATAAATATTTCAATTTCTTTGTCAATCAAATCACAAAATATTTACATAATACATCTTTGAAAAGTTGCAGGTGCATTACATAAACCGAAAGGCATTCTTCTAAAAACAAATTTTCCATAAGGACTTGTAAATGTTGTTTTCTCTTGGACCTCAGGAGTGACAGGTAATTGATGATTACCAGAATATCCATCCAGAAAATAGAAATATGAGTGTCCAGCTAATTTATCAAGCATTTGATCCAAGAAAGGTAAAGGAAAATGATCCTTTCTAGTGGCGTCATTTAATTTCCGATAATCAATGCAAATTCACCATTCAATAACTTATCTTGTAGGAATTAGTTCATTTTTATCATTGACAATGACAGTTACTCCTCCTTTCTTTGGAACACAATGAATAGGACTTACCCATTAGCTATCCAAAATAGGATAAATAATTCTAGCATCTAACCATTTTAAAATTTCTTTTTTAACAACCTCTTTCATGATAGGATTTAATCTTCTTTGAGGTTCAATAGTAGGTTTAAAATCTTCTTCCATAAAAATTCTATGCATACAGACGGAAGGGCTTATTCCTCTTATATCAACAATAGTCCAACCAAAAGCTTTCTTATAATTCTTTAACACTCCTATCAGTTTTTCTTCTTGATCTAAACTTAGTTTAGAAGAAATAATAATATGTAAAGTTAATGAATTTCCAAGAAAAATAGACTCTAAATGTGCAGGTAATATTTTTAATTATAGTTCAGGGGCTTTTTTAATTGAGGGTAAAAGTATATCATTTTGCGTTATGTCTAAAATTTTCCAGTTATCTTTAATATAATGAGTTTCTTTAGTTAATTCTTCTTCTTTTAGTTCTTCATTTTCATCAGTTAATAATACCATTTTTTTTTCAGAAATGACTTTACATCTTTCTTGATAATGTTTTTCAATTATATAATCAATAATAACGATTCGATAACATTTTTCTTTATCAGGGTACTTCATTGATTTAAGAACATTGAATTTAATCTCTTGATCATTAACTGTCATGGTTAATTCTCCTTTTTGTACATCAATCATAGCTCGTCCGGTAGCTAGAAAAGGTCTCCCTAAAAAAATTGGTATTTCTTTCTCTTCTTCCATATCAATTACAATGAAATCTACAGGGATAGTAAATTTATCCACTTTAACAAGAACATCCTCTATGACTCCTTTAGGGTAGGTGATAGATCTATCAGCTAACTGAAGGGTTACAGTGGTGGGAGTAATCTCTCCAAAATTCAACCCTCGGAAAATAGAAATGGCATGAAATTAATACTTGCTCCTAATTCACATAAAGCTTTTCCACAAAATTTTTCTCCAATAGCATGAGGTATGGTGAAACTTCCAGGATCTTTAAGTTTCTGAGGTAATTTCTTTTGAATTATTGCACTACATTCTTCACTTAATGCAACAGTTTCAAAAGCTTAAAATTTTCATTTCTTACTTAAAATATCCTTCATAAATTTTGCATAAGTTGTCATCTGTTCCAAAGCTTCAGCAAAAGGTATGTTATTGTTAAGTTTCTTAAAAATTTCAAAGAAATTAGAAAATTGATGATCAAGCTTCTGCTGTTTTAGTCTTTGAGGAAAAGGTGGTGGTGGCTTTTGAACTTCCACATTAATAGGAATAACAGTCTGATCTTGACTAGGAGAAGGAGTTTCTTGAGGTTTTTCAGTCTCTTCAACCTCAATCTCATTTTCAATTTCATTATGCATTCTTTCTTTTAATTCCTTTCAACTTCTAAGTTGCACAGCTTTAGCATGTTCATGTTCTTTTCCAGTTTCTTCTAGATTGACTTCAACATTTCGAGGAAGTGTTCCCAGAGGTCTGTAATTAATTAAATTAGAAATTTGTACTATTTGATTCTCAATATTATGAATAGCAGGATTTTGATTTTGTAATTGATTACTTAGTTGTAAAATTAATTCTTCTATAGATAACTTTTTCTGTTGATTATTAAATCGAGGTGGTTTATAGTTTGAATTTACTTGATTGTTCCAGTTTCCATTTGGATGGGATTGATTATTAACCCATTGTTGTTGTGAATTATTCCAGTTAAAATTAGGGTGATTTTTCCATCTAGGATTATAATAATTGGAATAAGGGTTATTTTTACTAGCAATAGCTTGTAAAGTTTCAACAGTTTGAGAATCTTCAATAATAGCAGAGTTGTTGTGTGATATATTGATAGCAAAATTATCTAATTTCTTAGATATTGCAGCTACTTGTGAAGCTAAGATAGAAAAGGCTTTGTTATCATGAATACTTGTCATTCTTTTAGGATTAATCCTTTCAGAAGACCATTGAAAATTATTGTTAGCAATTTCTTCAATTAAAGTATAAGCTTCTTCAAATGATTTAGCCATTAAAGAACCTCCAGCAGCAGCATCAATAATTGATTTAAGTGATCCAATTAGTCCGTTATAAAATGTTTAAATAATTAACTAATCAGGTAAAGCATGATGATGACATTTTCTTAATAGTTCTTTAAATCTTTCCCAAGTTTAATAAATTGTCTCCCCGTCAAATTAACTAAATGAAATAATATCATTTCATAATTTAGCAGTTTTAGAAGGAGGAAAAAATTTAGCAAGGAATTTTTGTGCCATTTCAGCCCATGTTTTAATAGAACCTGTTGCTAATGAGTTCAACCACATCATTGCTTTATCTCTTAAAGAAAAAGAAAAGTGTCTAAGTCTAATAGCATCATCAGAAACATTGTTATATTTAAAGGTAGCACAAAGTTCTAAAAAACAAGCAATGTGTAAATTTGGATCCTCATTTAGTGTTCCCCCAAATTGATTATTTTGAACCATTTAAATAATAGACGGTTTAAGCTCAAAAGAATCAGCATCTATAGCAGGTATTTGAATACTACTATGAAGTTCATCAACTGTAGGGTTATCATAATCCCTTAATGGTTTATAAACATTTTGTTAATTAATTTCAATTGGATTTTGTAAATTATTATATAAATTAGCCATCTCTTGACATTTTTTAATTTCTTTTCCTTTTTTAATTCTTCTAACAGTTCTTTCTAATTCAGAATCTAAAGGTAATATTCCTTCAGATCCAGAACTACGCATAAAAAGTAAATAAAAAATGAAATAAATAAGAAATAAAATTATTTTTTTTTATTTTTATTTTTGTTTTTTTATAAATGTTTTTGCATTATATATTTTTGACAATAAAAGAAATAAATAAAATAAAATATTGAAAATCTATAAATTTTGCCTCCACGGCAACGGCGCCAAAAACTTGACCCTCGATCCTCAGCAATGCACAAAAAACTTGGTTTGTAATCGCCAAATAATGCAGTAATTTATGCTATCAAAAATATGTTATAGCCAACACTTTGACCCAAATAATAATAGCGGCTAGTGTATATAAATATAATTTTATGGAAAACATTTTACACACTAGGGGTACTACGCAAGTATATGTATCGTTTCAAGTAATATATGGCTTTAAATAAAGACCCCAGTATCGATCCCACAAGGAGGATTATAGATTTTTTTTAATATTTTGATTTTATTTTTATGTATTTCTTTAAAAGTTAATTTACTAGATGCAGAAATAAAGCAGTAATAAAGTAATGATTGATCCTAGATGCAGAAATAAAGCAGTAATAAAGTAATGATTGATGCAAATAAAAATAAGCAAACAACTTTCTTCCTTTGAATTAATCCAAGACTTTTTAGATAATGTAATATTCGTGGAGAATATAAATTTATGGTATTGTGTCAAATAGAAGCATTCCTATTCTTTACCTTCGCTTGATAGTATAAAGAACATTGGCTAATCTATAGATCAGGTCTAGATGTATTGTTAGTAGAATGGGTTAATCTTGGTTCACACTACTAGATGTCCAAGGGTGGCTATGGTCAGCCCTACTAGTGACCCTTTCCTTCTCTATAAACCAAATTACAAGAATTTAGCCTATCACTCTAAAAACTTATCAATTCTACACCCATTAAATAATATCTTCCTATTTATTTGCACTTCAACTTGAATAACCTGCGCAAAGCCTTCGACTACCCAAGGATTCATGTGATATCTACTAGTTAAGAATTCATCTCCTTCTAGGTCTCAAAATTCTTCAACAGATTTTAACAATTTAAATGGCCAATTTAAATAGTAAATTAAGATATGGTATTAATATCATCACAATGTTTAAAAAATATATATAGTTTTTAATTCTCCAACGAATTTTATATTATCTTATTTACCTTTTAATAATTGAAAGGAGAAATTAAAGTAACTACTCAGAACACATTGAATTTAAACAACAAAACATATAAATAAAACTTTGAATCAAAATACAAATACTTATCGCAAGTGTTTCTCCAACTGAACCTCTGAATCCTTCTGACCCAAAAGTAAATAGACTTCAAAAGCACCGACTCTTCAAATACTCTCAATACAAACTCTAAATAAACTCACTAATTAATAAAAAAACTATAAATATGGCCCTTAAAATATTTCTCTAATTTCTCTCTCTAAATGGACTATGGGGCTAGGGGACTAGGTTGGGCGTTGGTGGTTTTGTGGGCATTTTTCTCTCAAGGAGTAGACTCCTACATATAGGCTTCAAAAGTTGCCTTGAGGGACCACTTCAAAATTTTTCCATGTTCAATGAATCTTCTAGAAGGTGTGTCTGGCGCCTAGGTGCCGGACTCTGCGTCCCGTTCTTCGCACCTCTTCACTTTGGATCGCGCCTCTTCGCGATCCTAACCGTTTCCAAGCGTCCAAATACAATGTATCACATGTCCTATAATTCAGGAATAACTGTCAATCTTCTAGATGGTCCAATAACAGCTAACACCGTTAAAATAACCATCCAAAAGTCGTCAAAAATCTTACAGAATTCTGTATCGAACTGGCTCATAAGTGCGGATTCAGCGCCAGTGCCAACGATATTTTGACAATTTTGCATTTTGGCTCCATTTTTGCTCTATTTTTGCTCCTTTTTCATCCTTTTTTCCTTCTTGAACATTTTTGCATCACCTACATCTAAAACACAAAATACCTTTCATTAAACCATAATATCCTTAAAAATTTGATAAAAATCAAGGCATAAAAATAAGTATTTTTTTCACGGATCAACCCCCAAAACCCTTAAATCCCTCGAAATTTTCAAAATCATCTAAGTTACCAATAATTCTCCAAAAATCACTCCAAAGTACTCCCTACCACTCAAATTAACCAAAATTACCCAAAATTGCCAAATTTCCAAAAAATCCACAAAATGACCAAAATACCCATCTTAGCCCAAAATTTTAAAAAATTTCAAAATTTCCCATAAATTCCCAAAACCTCCCAAATATTCTCAATTTCATTTCTCTCCACTACCACATGACTCAATTTAGCCAATTTAGCCTAATTTAAGTAAAAGCCCCAATTTGACCCATTTTAACCCATAAGTGCCTAAATCAAACCCAATCCTGACCCAATTGACCACAATCTTGCTCAATTTCCATTCCAAACTAAAACACAACATCTCCAATACCAATCTAAACTAAATCCAAGGCCAATTTGACCCACATTTGAATTCAACTTCACTTGAAACCTAAAATCTCCAATTTTGACCCTATGACCCAATTCACCCCAAATTGACCCAATGTCAACCAATTCCCCCAGATTTTAATCATAAACTCTTCATAATACTCCCTTAAACCAAATGGAATATTTAATTCCACCAATTTGAACCTAAGCTCCTCCCAAATCCACTTGAACCAAGCTTACCCAAGTTTAACCTAAATTGAATACATGACTCCCCCAAATTTATTACCCTAAACCTCAAATTTTAACCAAATTTATGTTGTAAACTCTTCATGATTCCATTTTGACCAGTTTGACCCATCAATTGAGCCGTGGACTCAACCTAAACCAACATAGACCGAAACTAGCCCAAATTGACGAAAAACCCAAATCAAGCCAAATTGAACCCCTAAACCTCTCCAAAATCACTCCAATCCTTTTCTAAACCATTCATGAAAATCATGTGGACCATTTTGAACAATCAATTTGGTCCAACTCAAGCTTAAACCCAAGCTAGCCTAACCTAAACCCAATGTGACCCAAATTGAACCCATGACTTAATGTCACTCAAATTAAACCAAATTGACCAAATTAACTCCATGGCAGCCAACCTTAGGACCTCTAGGATAGGTCTGACTTGACCAAACCCAAGTCCATTGAGTCATGGATCAATGGTCCCTCACCTAGGGACCAATGGATCCTCCTCTTTATGGCTAGCCCATGTCTCCCCTTAACCATTGAATAAGAAACCATCATGCTTAATTAAAAGCATTGTGCGACTCCTTGCACTCCCTTGCACCTGCCAGCCACCTTCCATATCCTTCCTGGCCTCTCAAGCCACCGGAATGGCTCAGCTCGAGCGCCCCCATGCCCCATTAAACTTAAAATTGAGCCTTGTCAGTGAGGGATCACCTCAATGATCAATGGCCCGCTCTGCCCTCACCCTAAGCAGCCTAAAGCACCCAAAGCAAGGGCTTTAGCTCCACTTATTGGCCATGGCTATAAAAGCCACCTCTCCATGGCCAAAATAAAGTGCTGAAATTTCCCTACCACACTCTGCGAAAAATTTCACCAGAACTCCTCCAAAACTCCCTAAGATCATTCCAACCACTTTCCTTCCTTGATTCTCACTGCTGGAGCTCAATTTTAGAGTTCAAATTTGATCGGAAACCACGACACATTTCACTACAACTCCACAGTGCACCAAACTCCAATTAACTGCACCCATACCTTCACAGAAGAAAAAAAAGAAGACTCTCTATCAAAATCCCATCACAGAAGTTCTTTGCACCAGACTTCCATCAACACCTGAAATAGGGTCTGGTTGAGTTTGGGTCTAGAAAATTCACCAGGGAAAAAGGCTTCATCTGGAGGTTCATTGGGACCAATCAAAGCTGCCACACCCATCTGATTGAGGCCACCCCTCTCAGACAAAGGTATTAGACTCACTTTTTTTATCGACCTTTTCTTCATCCTCAATAATTGCACACTGTATTTCATGCCGTATAAACCGTATGGATAGGTTCCTCTAGGCTAGATGAAGCTCAAAGAACAAACCCCCTGTGATTTGGTTGAGTCTAGCTCGACATCTTAAGTCTAGAAGGTGGACGGTTTCAGAACTAGATCAGTTGGGGACGATGACCAGGAGTTGTCGGATCGTGCGTGTAATGAACGGATAGCTAGGATTGTGCCAGATGAACTCTTGATGCATAAAGCGCATGGTGACTCAGATGGAAGCGCCCAATCAAAAGAAGATGTGTGGTCTGTTGACCTCATTTTTGATGAGGTCTTTTGCTTCTCTCTTTAGTACTTAGGATCTAGCCTTAGGCATTTCCTTCGACTAATCTTAGAGGACTAGAAATGGAACCTACCACTTAGAAATTCAAACACCTCTTAACTCCCTACAAACCCCACAAGCTTGATTGTAGACCCCTAATCACCTAGAGGTTTGAAGTCAAATGTGAAGGTTTAAAGGATGAGTTCCCTATAGGACTCTTTGGCCTTAGGACTACCCTAGGTGGCCTGGTCTGGTGAGGGTTAACTTACACACTCACAACACTCACACTCTACACTCTCACATGCACAATCCAAATCCTAAAACCACACCTTACCCCAACTTGACTCCCTGACTCATGTAGGTAATTCATATGGATGGACCTTAACCCCTAAGCCCCAGTTAAGAGGGTTAGGAACAACATAGTGAATGCCTCCAATGAGTCCTCTCGTGGCTCATATGGGCTTAATATGACTTCATGGCTCAACCAATGTGATTCCATTTCACTCATACGTTATCAACCTTCATTCTTCCAAAATTTCAATTTTTTACCCTGGGGACCTTATAACCATAGAACCTACCAAAAGCCCTTGGAATTGCCCAAATCCTCCAAAATCTCCAAATCACCCAAAAGTCCTCAGAATCAATCCTAAACATTTTCCCCCACTCAAATTTACTATCTCCAGCCAAAAATACCAAAAATTCTAAAAATACCCCCAATACCCTCCAAATTACCAAAATGCCCCTCTTGACCCAAAAATCCAAAAATTCAGAAAATTCCCAGAAAATTCCAGAAAATCCCAAATATTCCCAATTGCATTTTGTCCAACTACACCATAGGCTAATTTTGTCAATTTACCCCACTTTTTAAGGAAACCCCTAATTTAGCTCATTTTAAACCCAAATGAACCCAATGTCAAACCTAATCACCACAATTGGTCTCAATTTTTGTCCAATTCAAATATAAACATCAATTCAATATCCCCAATATCAATCTAGACCAAATTCAAGCCCAATTTGATTGGCATTTGAACCCAATTTCATTTTACAAGCTTAAGGCCCAATTTTGGCCCATAACCTAAACCTAGCTCAAACCAACCCAATTCAATCCCAATTTGACCCAAATATTTTATAAAACCTTCCTAGCATCCCACAAACAAAACATTAACATGATTTGCCCAAAATTTGGACCCAAACCTTACTAAATTTCAACCCAAACCCAAAATTCCTTAAATGGGCCAACACCCAAACCTAACCCAAATGGGCCCAAATCCCAAAATCAAAACCCAACCAAAGTTGAAAACTATTTGTAACACCCCAATAAACATTTCCCAACATTACTTTTACATCAATTTTAAAATTATCCCAACTTTAGCCCAAGATAGCTCATTTTGACCCATTTGGACTCTATTACCATAGAGACCCAAATTAGACCCAATCCAATTCCAAATCACCTCAAACTTGCTTCAAATCACTCATGACACATCCCTAAACCAAACCCAAAAATTACTTGGCCCAAAATTTTACAAAAGAACCCATCCATAAATTTATTTTTAAGCCTAAAGCTCACCTTTTTAAACCACTTTAAAAGCCCATCCAAAATGATTTCAAAAAGCCCAAAATCTATCTTAAAGCCCACATGACAATCCTCTATCATCATCCATTTGATAAAACCATCCCCTAAGTTCTAAATCCATAATGAAATAATTCCAAATCAAGTCATATGCTAAATCCCATCAAATCACCCCTAAATTACCAAAATTTCTAAAACCTTTTTTCATGAAATTGAAAAAACGTTTTCTCAAGCCAAAGGTGAGCCATGAAGCCATTCTTGAGCCACATACAAGCCATGTGAGTTGTTGACATATGACCATACCCAAGTTAGGAAAGGAGGGAGGCTCTTTCCATGATTCCTAAAGGTCATTAGCCTTAGTCATGTCTCGCTTAAACCCAAGTCTAATTTAAATATTCTTAGAAAGGGACCTCACCACCTTTGACCTGTTAACCTAACTCATTCCCCCAGCCTAAAACCAGGTCATGGGGAGGTGAACCTAACCCGAAACCATGGCTTGGACAAAATCAAGCCAAAATCGCCTCTCCCCCATGCCATTTTAATCCAAGCCCTTTACACATGACATTGACCAATTGACTTCACAAACATCAAGCCCTGAGCCTCCTGACCCAGAGGGTGACCCATGCCTGCCGGCCAGCCGCCTGGATCACCGGAAAACACCACACCCGAGAGCACCCATGTGAGCCAACA
Organism: Papilionanthe hookeriana x Papilionanthe teres; assembly: GCA_022702705.1. Lineage (NCBI taxonomy): Eukaryota > Viridiplantae > Streptophyta > Magnoliopsida > Asparagales > Orchidaceae > Papilionanthe > Papilionanthe hookeriana x Papilionanthe teres. Next base: position 132,545,131 of record CM040428.1, on the reverse strand, counting down.
TTGAAATTCTCTCTTGCTGAGCTGCCCCATGCCCAATGGCCACCATGGCTGTTCTTCTCCTCACCAGAGCAGCTGATCTCAACCCCTAACTCCCCTTGGGAGAGCCTCCAGCCAGCTCTATTTAAACACCACCTCTCTCGACCATGGGAGGGGCTAAAACAAAAATCACACAGAAACTCTGCCAAAATCATTTCAGACTCTTCCCCACACCTGGAGAACTTGATCCCCACTGAAATTCCCCTGTCATTTCCTCTCTGTGAGCTCAATTTCAGAGTTGAAATTTAAGCCAAAAACCAGGACACTTCACCACAGTGAGCCAATCTCCAAACTGATTGGCCCTACACCTTCACTAGACCAAGAGGAGAAGTTCCCCAGGTGAAAGCTCCCTCTCCGAGGCTACCCGGTTGCTCCAGCCTCCAAGCTTTGTGATCGGCTGTGGTCACTTTTGTACCTAGGCAATTCACCAGGCTAAGGGACTTCATCTGGAGCTTGCTTGGATCCAATCGAACGTGACACAACTCTCAGATCGAAGCTTCACTTCTCTGAGCAAAGGTATGAACTCTCTCTTCTTCCTGAGCTTCTGGAGATTCTCCATTTAAAATGCTTTAATTTCAATGCATGTTTACCATATGGATGTGTTCGTCTCTTCAAGAAGAATCCATAGAGCATAAGAACACAAAAATTCGTTGAGAATTGAGTGAGATCTTAGGGTTTTAGTGTGGACAGTCTCAGGTTCACACCAGTCGTAGATGATGACTGGGAGCCATTGGATCGCGCGTATATCGAGCGGACGGCTCAAATGGTGTCAAATCAGGAGATGGTACGTGAACCGCGGGCCCCGTGGCAGCTGACTCAGATGGCGGCGCCTAATCAGGAGACGTTGCGTGGCCTTCCGGTTTTGCTAAGGTTGACACGGCGCCGCGTGGTTAAGTAGGAAATTAGGGTATTTTCTTATTTATTAAATATCCACAACATCAAAAATTCATAACTTTGTGTAGAAAAATCCTAAAAATAAAATAAAAATATCCTCTTACTCAGTGAATAGAGAAGAATAATGTGGAAAAGAAATTAAGTCATTTCATTAAGTATTTTATTTTTAATAATTTATTTACTCTCTGCACTATTTCAATTCTCCATGCATATAGGAAATTCACCATGACACGAGACCATAGGGATTTTGAAACCTCTGAACTTGGGAACATTAACTAAATTTTCCAAGGTCAGAGGCCATCCCTATGAGAAGTTATTGATTTTTCAATTGCATGTTACTGTTTTGAGTATTTTAATTCCAATAATTAGCATGTTGAGAAATAAATTCTAGGAAAATTCGGTGATGTTTCTTATGACCAGAGGAACCTAGAAAAAATAAGTTTTGAGTTAATTCACTTGGAACAACCCTAATTGGTCTAAATACCCAAAATTGATCCATAATTAATTAGGGTCAACTATACATCAAATTGACTTGAAAATAATTCTTCATTTTCCGTTAGGGTCAGGAGAGTCTCACATAAAAATTTGAAACTAATTGGACTTGATTTGATCCACCAAGTGGGTTGATTAAGCCCCATAAGTAAAATTAAAATTTAAAAATTCATAACTCACAAAATACTTTTCAAAAATTTACAAAAAAGGTTTTGGAGCTTCTCTGATATCAGAGGAACTTAGGAAAATTAAAATTGCAATTTTCTAAAAAAGTTGATTTTTATCATTAATTTAATATTTTTAATAATTAAAAAATAATAAAAATCATAAAAATATTAAAAATCACCAAAATGTCACATTTTGAATCCTAATTACTTAGGAACAAACCAAATATTTTTATTAAGTCCCTAGGATAAGATATTGAATTTTAAAGGCTTAATGTAATTTTTAATATTAAAAAATGTATTTTCCAACCTTTTCATTAAAATAATTCTAATAAATAAAAAAAATCATAAAAATATAAAACTTGTTTCTTTGGACTCCTTGAGATCAGACAGGTTTAAAAAAAATATAAAATCCATTTTTCAACTTTAATTTTACTTGAAAATTAATTAAAACTCCAAAACTCAAAATAATTCTAATAAATAAAATATAATTTAAAAAATCACTAAAATTGGTTCAAATGGTCCTTTATTCATTAGGAACATCCCATAGATTTCTCAAGGATAGAAGCATTTTCTTGGTCATGTTATTGAATTTTCCTCGAAAACCCCTATTTTCCATTAAAAATAATTACATAAATAAATTAAATACAGAAAAATCACATTTTCTCCTCTAATGTCTTAATTGACATGTGAGTGAGGTTACATAAAAATTTCAAATTCATTTGAGCTTAATTTAGTGAGTTATAGAATTATTAAGCTTGAAGGGCAAAAGGGTAATTAAAAATTTCAACCCTTAATTAAAATTTTAGGATTAATCAAAAGGGGAGGGTAAAATATTTTATTTTAAACTGATTTTGGATGATTGAAACTTAAATGATTAAGGGTAGAAACCTACTAACCATTTCAAAAAAAATAATTAAAATAAAACTTTAATTAATTAATTAATTGAAATATTTGAAGAATAATAGAAATTGGAATTATTCAAGTAGGGATATTATTTATGAGGATATTTATTCTTTAATTTAAAAATCCCTAAATGAATCACTTCAATAATACTTAATTCTTAATTAAAAAAAAATTAATTAAAATAATAATCCAAATTAAAATTAAACTAAAATTAAACTAAACTAAATTAAAATTAAAATTAAAATTAAATTAAATTAAATTAAAAATAAAATTAAAATTAAATTAAATTAAATTAAAATTTAAATTAAATTAAATTAAAATTAAACTAAATTAAATTAAATTAAATTAAAATTAAAATTAAAATTAAATTATATTAAATTAAATTAAATTAAAATTAAATTAAATCAAAGTAAATTAAATTAAATTAAATTAAATTAAAATCAAATCAAATCAAATTAAATTAAAATTAAATTAAATTGAATTAAAATTAAATTAAAATGATTTAACAAAAAACCTAAATTAAATCATTAAGAATTAAATCTAAAATAATTTGAACACTATTCCAAACTTAAACTATTTTTTTATAATTAAGTCAAAATTAAAATTAAATCATTAAGTTTAAATCATTAAAATATTTAATAAGTTGATTTGCCCTTTTAAAGCTCTTATTATTATAACTTAAATGAGGTATCAAGTGAAGCGTTACTTCACTTATAGGATATTCAAATGTCCTAGTTCATCGAGCAAGAGAACAAAACTTAAACATCCTGGATGATTAATTCACTTGTATAATTAAATTCTCTTGGACTTAAAACAATCCTGAGAGGTATTGAAAAGATGTTTAAGACTCGTCTTAAGAACTTCCTCAATGTGATAGGATGTTTATAAGAATAACTGAATTTAATTGTTCTTGAGTGAAGAAAGTCATCCTTAAACCAAAGCACAAGAACCTAGACGTCATAGGAGATGATTAGCTATAGGATTAGGACATTGGTAGACAACCACAACCTTTCCCTTAGCCTTACCTAGGTACTTGTTGAAATATTTAAATGCCTTATCATGTGTTTTAAGTGCAGCTTGGGATGAAGGGAAGACCCTCTAGGCATGCTTTTATTTTATTGCAATTTACTTTATTGCAATGCACTTTACTTTTCTTGCATGTTAAATACAACTGTTGCATGAAAACCAAAACCTTTAGGGTAGTCCCTGAACTGAAACCAAAACTAAATTAAAAGTCATTGCAAGATAAAATTCACCGCCACAACATTTCAAAATATAAAAAAAACTCAAATTTTAATCAAAAACAGAACAAGAAAACTACAATTGCAACTAAATTAAAACGTCTCGTTGATTGATCGGGAATAACTCGAATGATGTAACCCACGTGTTGCTAACGGGATTTCCACGTGCCTAAATGAAAGTGTGGAACTCATTCAGTTGAGATTAGCGAAATTCATCCGGACTAAGTGAATTCAATGAAAATAACGGTGCTTGGGATGACGGAACAGTGGGATCTTAATTGGTTCTGTTTAAACAACTTTAAGATTTGTTTTAATTAAAATATTAAAATCACTTGGATTTTAAGATTTTCTCTAAACCAAAACACTTCTCTCACCTCCTGATTTATGACTTCTAAAACTAAACCTCTACAACAAAAAGGAGCTTGGAGCATGGTGGGCAGCACGGCCATCTTCGTCAGCAAAATAACTCTACATCAGCTCAACATTCCTAGAATTAAATAACCAAGCCATAGGACTTCGAGGTAGTTTACCTAGTGCAACATAAATCCTCAACCCTTCTTTAGGCATTTGCATAATCATGTTATGTAAATTAAGCCCTAACCAGTCCTAGGACTCCGAGGTAGTCGTTTGGTACGACATAAACTCTCACATCTTCGATGCTACTTGTATGATTTTATCATATAAATATAAGTCGAAATTAATTAAAATTAGCAAGATTGAAATATCAGATAATATTAGGATTTTCTTAAATTCGAGCCAAACAATAGGATAGTTTGGGAAGTTGCCAAGATTATTCTTGGATCCTCAGCTTCTCCTACTTTTCTTCCATTGGACTCCTGAAAATAACTGTTCCAAATTTGAGTTAATCCCTTTTGAAATTTCAAAAATCCAATCCTTTGAAAACCTTAAACTTTGAAATTCTCGAGAGCAAAACTACTGATCATTATCGAGAGTTTTCTTAAATGATTCACTTCATTTAAGATGTAATTAACTATAGGGGCTTGCCCTTATAGGGAACTTTAAGAACCCAGGTAATATAAACCCTGCTTAATTCCTTTATATTAAGCAGGGGAACTTGTCGGCTTATAAAATTGGTTCGTAGACCAAATGGATGTCACAAATCTTCTAGTTTATTTAACCGAGCCTGATGGCAATGAAACATATGTGTGGATCGCTTGTCGCATGTCGTCGCCGTCAATTCCTGTATCATGTTGATGTCAAGGAGTCGCCACTCTTTTTCTCTATCCATTACCTTAATTATTGTTCTACTTAGACTTATTGTCATAAGTCTTTTGAGAATTTGAAGAAGGATTAATCATGATAGAGATTGAGAGAAAAAGAGATCAAATGATAATCTCATAGAAAAAGTCTTCGGATTGTGTAATTACTGAAGTTTTTCATATAAGAAGATCACATGAAGATCTTGGATAACCAGAGAGGTCTTGTAGGTAAAATACCTATTCTGAGTTCTTTAATATCCTATAGGAGCAAGCTCCTATAGTTAATTACATCATGAGCAATTAATACTGCCTAGGAAAACTCCCGATTAAGGTTAACATTTATCCTCGAAAAAGTGTGAGTGTTGTCGTGGCAGTATGTTTTGTCTTGTTGTTAATGTCCCATCGTCGGCATCCTGCAAAATAGAGTTAGCACACCCTATAACATGCAAAGAAAATCTAAACAAAATTTCTTGTCTTCATCCTACGAAGAAAATATCGTCATAAATAATATCACAGAATATATATATATATATATATATATATATATATATATATATATATATATATTTGAATGTTAAGTTATTTTGAAATGTCAACTTCATGCTAATCATGTTGTTTTTAAAATGTCAAATTTTCGTTGATTATGTCAACATCAGATTTATGTCGGTTATGTCAATTTTAGAATGTTGAATTATGTCAGTCTTGATCTGAAATGTTGAATTGATCTTGAGTTTGAACTTAAATTTTGAGTTCGTGTCTATTCTTGAATTCATGTCTATCGAAAGATTTAAAGTTAAATTCAATATTAATTGAACTAACTTGGGTTCATGTCTGGTTGAACCTAAGTTAAATTCAATGCTGATTGAATTTAATTAACTCGAGTTCATGTCTGTCTGAACTTAAGTTAATAGGTTTAAAGTTAAATTCAATATTTGTTGAATTAACTTGGATTCATGTCTGATTGAATCTAAGTTAAATACAAGGTTGATTGAATTTGATTAACTTGAGTTCATGTCTGTCTGAACTTAAGTTAAAAAGGTTTAGAGTTAAATTCAATATTGATTGAATTAACTTGGATTCATGTCTGATTGAATCTAAGTTAAATTCAATGTTGATTGAATTTGATTAACTCGAGTTCATGTTTGTTTGAACTTAAGTTAAAAAGGTTTAGAGTTAAATTCAATATTGATTGAATTAACTTGGATTCATGTCTAATTGAATCTAAGTTAAATTCAATGTTGATTGAATTTGATTAACTCGAGTTCATGTCTGTTTGGACTTAAGTTAAAAGGTTTAAATTCAATATTGATTGAATTAACTTGGATTCATGTACGATTGAATCTAAGTTAAATTCAATGTTGATTGAATTTGATTAACTCGAGTTCATGTCTATTTGAACTTAAGTTAAAAGGTTTGGTTTTGGATGGACTTAATTAAATTTTAAACCTTGTTTAAATAGGATTTAAAGATTAATCAAGCCTAATAAATTAGACTTAATTAGAATTATAGACCATTCAAATCCATTTTAGGTAAGGTTTAAGTCTTAATTAAGTCTATTTTGTCGGACTTAGATTTAGGATTGTCTTAAGTTCGATAGGGGTTGAACTCAAGTTCGGTTTGATTTAAGTCTAATGTAGATTAGACTTAACTTTGGTTTGGGTTGAATTTAGGTTCAATGTGGATTGGACCTAAGATTTAGATTAACTTGAGTTCAAGTTGGATTGAATTCAAGTTAGGTCATGTTTGAGTTTAAGTTAGGTTCAATATGGATTGGACGTAAGATTTGGGTTAACTTGAGTTCAAGTTGGATTGAACTCGAGTTAGGTTATGTTTGAGTTTAAGTTAGGTTCAATGTGGATTGGACCTAAGATTTTGGTTAACTTGAGTTCAAGTTGGATTGAATTCAAGTTGGGTTATGTTTGAGTTAGGTTCAATGTGGATTGAACCTAAAGTTTAGGTTAACTTGAGTTTAAGATGGGTTGGGTTTAGGTTAATGTTGACCACATTTTTGATGAGGTCTTCTCTTCATCCCTTTAGTACTTATGATCTAGCCTTAGGCTTTTCCTTTGACTATCCTAGAGGATTAGAATTGGGACCCACCACATAGAAATGCAAACCATTTCTTAACTCCGTGCGAACTCCACAAACTTGATTGTAGACCCCTAATCACCTAGAGGGTTGAAATCAAATGTGGAAGTTTAAAGGATGAGTTCCTATAGGACTCTTTGGCCTTAGGATCGCCTCAGGTGGCTCTGGTGCAGTGAAGGGTTGACTTACACACACACTACACCAATACACTACACTTTCACACACATCCTAGAAGCACACCCCTACCCAACTTGACCTCCTGACTCATATAGGTGATTCACATGGATGGTCCTTAACCCCTAAGCCCTTGGCTAAGAGGGTTAGGAACAACATAGTGGATACCTCAAATGAGTCCCTTCATGGCCCATGTGGGCTTGATATGGCTTCATGGCTCAACCAAAATGATTTTATTCCACTTACATTCACCTAATCTTCAATTTTCTAAATTTTCAATTTTTAACCCCCGGGACCCTACACCCGCCTAGCCTACCCAAAGCCATGGAAATTAACCAAATTTTTCAAAATTTCCAAATCACCCAAAATTCCCAAAAATTAACCTTGAACATTTCCTCACCAATCAAGTTGATCATCCATAGCCAAAAATACCAAAATTCCAAAAATACCTCCCGATACCCTCCGAATACCCAAAATACCCCTCTTGACCCGAAAATCCAAAAATTCAAAAAGTTCCCAGAAAATTCCAAAAAATCCCAAATATTCCCAATTTCATTTTGTTCAACTACACCATGGGCCAATTTTGTCAATTTACCCCACTTTTGTCAAAACCCCAATTTGACCCATTTTAACCCGTAGTGAACCCGATGTCAAACCAAACCTATCCAATTGACCCAAATTCTGGTCCAATTCAATTCTAAACTTCAATTCAACATTCCCAACACCAATCTAGATCAAATCCAAGTCCAATTTGATTGAATTTTGAACCCAATTTCATTTTGGACCTTAAAGCCCAATTTGGACCGATGACCCAAACTTAGCCCAAACTAACCCAATTCAACTCCAATTAACCCCAAACCTTTTCTAAACCTTCCCTAACATCCCCACAAACAAAACACTAACATGATTTACCCAAAATTTAGACCCAAACCCCACTCAAATTCAACCCAAAGCCAAAAAGCCCAATTTTGACCTAAACCCAAACCTAACCCAAATAAGCCCAAACCCCAAAATCAAAACCCAACCAAAGTCAAAACCTCTTTTAAACACTCCCATAAACGTTTCCCAACATTAATTTTACATCAATTTGAACCACTGTTGACCTCATTTTTGATGAGGTCTTCCCTTCTTCTTTTTAGTGCTTAGGATCTAGCCTTAGGCTTTTCCTTTGACTATCTTAGAGGACTAGAATTGGGACCCGCCTTTTAGAAATTCAAACCACTTCTAAACTCCCTGCAAACTCCACAAACTTGACTATAGACCCCTAATCACCTAGAGGGTTGAAATCGAATGTGGAAGTTTAAAGGATGAGTTCCTATAGGATTCTTTGGCCTTGAGGCCCTTACAGGTGGCTCAGTGCAGTGAAGGGGCTGACTTACACTACACTTACACACTACATTTCCACACACTTCCTAAAACCACACCCATACCCAACTTAACCTCCTGACTCATGTAGGTGATTCGCATGGATGGTCCTTAACCCCTAAGTTCTTGGCTAAGAGGGTTAGGAACAACATAGTGAATGCCTCAAATGAGTCCTTTCATGGCTCATATGGGCTTGAAATGGCTTCATGGCTCAACCAAAATGACTTCTTTCCACCTAGATTCACCCAATCTTCGATTTCCCAAATTTTCGATTTTTGACCCGGGACCCTACACCTACTAAACCTACCGAAAACCCTAAAATTACCCGAATTTTTGCAAAATTTCCAAATTACCCAAAATTTTCCAAAATCAATCCCAAACATCTCCACATCACTCAAATTGATCATCCATACCAAAAAATACCAAAGATTCCAAAAATACCCCCCAATACCCTCCAAATACCCAAAATACCCTTCTTGGCCTAAAAATCCAAAAATTCAGAAAATTCCCAGAAAATTCCAGAAAATCCTAAATATTCCCAATTTCATTTTGTCCAACTACACCATGGGCCAATTTTGTCAATTTACCCTACTTTTGTCAAAACCCCCAAATTGACTCATTTTAACCCGAAGTGAACCCGATGTTAAACCAAACCTATCAATTGACCCAAATTCTGGTCCAATTCAATTCTAAACTTCAATTAAACATTCCCAATACCAATCTAGACCAAATCCAAGTCCAATTTGATTGACATTTGGATCCGATCTCACTTTTGGCCTTAAAGCCCGATTTGGACCCATGACCCAAACTTAACCCAAACTCACCCAATTCAACTCCAATTAAACTCAAATCTTTTCTAAATCTTCCTTAACATTCCCACAAACAAAACCCTAACATGATTTGCCCAAAATTTAGACCCAAACCCCACTCGAACTCGACCCGATGTTAAAAGGCCCATTTTTGACCTAAGCCGAAACCTAACCCAAATTCAACCCAATTCAAATCCAAATCACCCCCAATTTGTTTCAAATCACTCATGACACATCTATGAGCTAAACCCAACAATTATTTGGCCCAACCTCTTTACAAAATTCCCATCCATAAATTCATTTTTAAACTTAAGGGCCCATTCCTTAAACCATTTTAAAAGCCACTTCCACCAGAATCCAAAGCCCCAAAAATTCTTCCAAAGCCCATATGACATTTCCCCTCATCATACTTTCAATTAAAATTATCCCTAAGTCCTAAACCAATGATCAAATATTTCTAAATGAAGCTTCATCCAAATTTCCACCAAATTATCCAAAATCCTTAAAATCCTTTTTTATGAAATTGACCGAAACTTTTTGCGAAGCCGAAGGTGAGCCATGAAGCCATGTATGAGCCACATGTGAGCCATGAGAGCTTTGGACACTCCACCATGCCATATTGGGTAAGAAGAGGGGGGCTTTCCTTAATCCCTAAAGCTCATTAGCCTTAATCATGTTTCACACTAAACTTAAATTTAATCCAAATATATTTGGATGGAGACTTCTCCATGCCGAACCAGTCGATCCCTTTGATCCCCCACGGCATCCAAAGCCACCTTGAAGGGTGCACCAAGCCCGAATGGATGGATTGACCCATTTAGACTCAAAACTAGCCATGCCCCATTCTACTTTGATTCAACCACTTTACACATGGCATTTGCCGATTGCTACACTAAACCCAACCACGACCCACTTTGACCAAGATGGTGACCATTACTGGCCGGTAGGCCACCGAGCCGTCGGAAAACACCATGGCCGAGAGCTCGCATGTGAGCCGACATTGAAATTCTCACTTGCTGAGCCGCCCAGTGCTAGTGGTCACCATGGCTATTCTTCTCCTCACGGAGCAGCTGATCCCGAGCCACTAACTCCCCACGGGAGGCTCCTCGACCCGGCTCTGATTTAAACTCCACCCCTCTCGGCCATGAAAGAAAAGAAGCATAAACCTTGCCAAAACTGCGCCAAAATTGTTCCGGACCCTCTTCCACCCTTAGAGCACTTGATCCCAGTGGAATTCCCCTGCCATTTCTCCTGCGAAAGCTCGATTTCGAGTTGAAATTCCACCCAAAACCGGGACACTTCTCCACGGTGAGCCAATTCCCAAATTGATTGGCTCTACACCTTCACCGGACCAGAGAAGGTGTCCGCCATCAAAAGCCCCATCTCCGGACCACCCGGTTGCTCCGGCCTCCGAGCTTTGTGATCGGGCTTGGTCGAAATCATATCCGGACAATTCACCGGACCGGGAGACTTCATCGCGGAGCTTGCTTGGGACCCGATCGAAGGTGCAACAACTCTCGGATTGAAGCCACACTTCTACGAGCCAAGGTATGAGCTAACTCTTCATCCCGAGCTTCGGAGATTCTCCATTTTAAATGCTTTAGTTTCGATGCATGTTAACCGTATAGATGTGTTCGTCTCTTCGAGACGAATCCATAGAAGTATAAGAACATAAAAATCCATTGAGAATCGAGTGAGATCTTAGGGATTTAGTGTGGACGGCTCTCGGGTGAGAACGCTTGGGGACGATGAATGGATGCGCGTCCATTCGATACACGCGCGGACGGACGGCTCGGATGGCGTCGGACCGGGAGACGGTACGAGAACCGCGGGGCCGGGCTGCCGACTCGAGTGGCGGCGTCGAATGGGAGCGCGCCGCGTGGCCTTTCGGAGGCTGCGAGGATGTGTTGGCGGCGACTCGGATAAGTAGAAAATTAGGGATTTTTGATTTATTTAATTCCCTAAACTTCGAAAATTCATATCTCTGTGTAGAAAAATCAGAAAAATAAAATAAAAATACCCTCTTGCTCGGTGAAGAGAGGAGAATAATGTGGAAAAGAAATCACTTAATTTCATCGAATATTTTATTTTTTATGATTTATTTACTCTCTGCATTGTTTTAATTCTCCATGCATGCATACAATTCACCATGGCATGAGACCATAGGGCTTTTGAAGCCTCTGAATTTGGGAACATTCCCTGAATTTTCCAAAGTCGAGAGGCCATCCTATGAGGAGTTCTTGATTTTTCAAGTTCAGGTCACTGTTTTGAGTATTTTAATTCCAGTAAATAGCATGTTGTGAAATAAATTCTAGGAAAATTTGGTGATGTTCCTTATGACCAGAGAACCCTAGGAAAAATAGATTTTGGCTTAGTTCATTCAAAACAACCCTAATTGGCTTAAACACCCAAAATAGGTCTTTAATTAAATAGAGTTAACCAGGTATCAAATTGACTTGAAATCAATTCTCCACTGACCTTTAGGATCAAAGGAATCCACCATAAAAATTTGAGGTCGATTGGACTTGGTTAGCCCCACTAATTGGGTTGATTAAGTCGACTTAGCCATTTTAAACTTTAAAAATTCATAACTTTTAAAATACTTTTTAAAAATCCATCAAATTGGTTTTGGAGCCTCTCTGATATCAGGGGAATCTAAAAAAATTAAAATTTCAATTTTCTAAAAAAGTTGATTTTTAATAATATTTTAATATTTTTAATAATTAAAAAATAATAAAAATCACAAAAATAATAAAATTCACCAAAATGTCACATTTTTAATTTTAATCACTTAGGAACAAATCCCACATTTTTCTTAGGTCTATTTAGTGAGATATTGAATTTTAAAGCCCTAGGGTAATTTTAAAATTAAAAAATGTATTTTCTAGCATTTTCACTAAAATAATTATAATAAATCATAGAAAAATCAGAAAATTACAAAATTTGCTTCTCTGGTTTCCTTGATATCAGAGAGATTTTTGAAAAATATAAAATTCATTTTTTAACATTTATTTTATTTTTAAATTAATTAACACTCCAAAACTCAAAATAATTATAATAAAAATAATATAATTCAAAAAATCACCAAACTTGGTCCAAGTGCTTCTCTGGTCATTAGGAATGTCCCCTAATTTTCTTAAGGACAGAAACTTTCCCTTGGTCATGTTATTAAATTTTCCTTAAAAATCTCTATTTTCCACAAAAAATAATTATATAAATAAATTAAATACAGAAAAATCACATTTTCTCCTCTCATGTCTTTATTGACATATGAGTGAAGTCACATAAAAATTTCAAGTTCATTTGGGTTCAATTTAGTGAGTTATGAAATTATTAAGCTTAAAGGGTAAAATGGTAATTAAAATCTTTAATCCTTAATTAAAACTTTAGGTTTAATAAAAAATCAACAAGTAAAATATTTGATCTTAATCTGGTTTGGATGATTGAAATTTAAATAATTAAAGGGTAGAAACCCATTAAATAATTTTAAAATGATTAAACTTTAATTAAATAATAGATTAAATTTGGAGGAATAATAAATTGGAATTATTAAAATAAGGGATATTTATTAGGAAGAGATTTATTCTTTAATTTAAAAATCCCTAAATTAATTATCTCATTAATATTCAATTCTTAATTAAAATGATAACTCAAATTTAAAATATTAAAAGACTTAATTAAATTATTAAACTCTTTTGAAATTTCAATTAAAATTAAAAATAAAGTAAATTAAAGATAAATTAAAATTAAATTAAATTAAATTAAATTAAATTAAATTAAATTAAATTAAAATTAAATTAAATTAAATTAAATTAAAACAAATTAAATTAAATTAAACTAAATTAAAATTAAATTAAATTAAATTAAATTAAATTAAAAAAAAGTTAAATCAAATTAAATTAAATTAAATTAAATTAAATAAATTAAATTAAATTAAATAATTAAATTAAATTAAATTAAATTAAATCAAATTAAATTAAAATTAAATCAAATCAAATTAATTAAACACGAAATCAAATTAAATTGAACTATATTAAACTAAATTAAAACTCGATTAAATTAAGGTGAATTAAATATAACATCACCTAAGACATAAAGAATTCAAAATAAATGTAAAGCGACTTGAACAACTATTCCAAATTTAAACCCTTTAACTTAAATCGAATCATTTGAATACTTAATTTACCCTTGAAAGCTTTGATTATTATAACTCTAAATGGAACATCGAATGAAGTGTTACCTCGCTCATAGGATATTCGAATGTCCTAGTTCAACTGAGCGAGTTAACAAGACTTGAAAACCTCGGACGATCGATTCATTTATATAATTAAATTCATTTGGACTTAAAACAATCCTGGAAATATTGAAAAGATGTTTAAGATTCTTCTTAAGCACTTCCTCGATATGATAGGATATTTATAAGAACAATTGGACTTAATTGTCCTTTGATGAAGAAAATCGTCCTCAAGCAAAAACACAAAGAACACTAGACGTCATAGGAGTTGACTAGGTTATAGGATTAGGAATTTGGTAGAAAACCATAACCTTTCCCCAATCTTTACTAGGAACTTGCTTAAATATTCTAATTGTGTTTTAAGTGCGGCTTGGGATGACGGGAAGACCCTCCAGGTACGCTTTTATTTTATTGCGATTTACTTTCTTGCAATTTACTTTCTTGCAATTTACTTTATTGCAAATGCATTTTACTTTTCTTGCATGATAAAACAAGCTGTTGCATGAAAACCCACACCTTTAGGATAGTCCTAAAAGCGAAACCAAAACTAAGTTAAAAGTCATTGCGAGATAAAATTCACCGCCACGACATTTCAAAATATAAAACAACTCAAAATTTAATCACAAACAGAACACAAAACTACAATTGCAACTAAATTAAAACGCCTCGTTGGATGATCGGGAATACCTCGGATGATGTAACCTACGTGTTGTTAACGGGATTTCCAACGGTCTAAATGAAAGTGTGGAACTCATTCGAGTTGAGTTTAGCAAATTCATACGGACTAAGTGAATCCGATAAAAATAATGATGCGGAAGGATGGAGCCAGTGGGATCTTAACCGGTGTCGTTATAATCAACTTTAAGATTTGTTTTAATCGAAATAAAAAAAAACACTTGGAAATTAAGACTTCTCTAAACCAAAACACTTCTCTCATCCCACGATTTATGATTTCTAAAACTAAACCTCAGCAACAACCGGGAGCTTGGAGCATGGTGGGCGGCACGGCCATCGTCGTCAATGAAAACTTAAACCTACTTCGACAAAATCTTCTTAGAATTAAAACAACGAAAGCCATAGGATTTCGAGGTAGCTTGCACTAGTGCGACATAAATCCTCGACTCTTCGTTAGGCATTTGCATTGCAAATTAAGCCCTAGCTAGGTCTTAGGATTCGAGGTAGTCGTCCGATACGACATAAACCTCGCATCTTCTAAGTTTATTTGTTTGATTTTATCATACAAATATAAGCCCTAATTAATTAAAATTAGCGAGATTGAAATACTAAATAAACATTAGGACTTTCCTAAATTCAAACGAAACAATAGGATAGTCGGGAAATTACCGAAGTTCACTTCGAATCGGTGATTTCTCCTACCTTTCTTCCTTTGGATTCACAAAACAAAATGTTCCAAATTTGATCCATTCCACTATTGAAATTCCAAAATTCAATCTTTGAAAACCTTAAAGTTTGAAATTCTTGAGAGCAGAATTATTGGTTATTATCGAGAGTTTTCTTAGGTGATTCCCGTCACTTAAGATGTAATTAACTATAGGGGCTGTCCCTTATAAAGAATTTTAAAGAACCCAGGTAATATAAACCCTGTTTAATACTTTCATATTAAGCAAGGGAATTTGTCGGCTTATAAAATTGGTTCGCAGACCAAACGGATGTCACAAAACTTCTAGTTTATTTGATCGAGCCCCACCCTCGAGCGGTGTGTACTATCTTTAGGGATAGATACACGGTTTGTGGTGCGGTGCTCGTTTATATAAACTATTTGGGATGTGAGATCGGTTTAATCTCATATCTTAAAACTTTCAAATTTAAAATTATTTTCGAAGTCGAATACTACTTTCTAAATTATATATATATTTAAATCAAATTTAAAATTTAAATTCGCCGACAACTTCTGTTAGGCGACCCCTTTTAAAAAACATCACACAACCTAAAAAATATGCCGACAAACCCTAGCACAACATTGGCCCAAGTTAGCCCAATTTGACCTACATTGGCCCATTTACCAAAGAGGTCCAAATCCGACCCGATTCGAGCCTAAACCACTTCAAATTTATTCCAAATCATTCATGAAATATTCCTAAATTAAATTCAACACTTATTGGATCTAATACTTTGCAAAATTCTCATCCTAAAATTTGTTTCGAAACCTAAAGGCCCATCCCCTTAGCCTTCCTAAAAGCCAATCAAAAATAATTTCAAAATCCCCAAAGCCCACATGACAATTCCTTCTCATCATCCCTTTAATTGAGATCAATTCCTAAGTCCCAAATCAATCATCAAATCAACCTAAATCAAGCACCATCTAAATTTTTCACTAAATTGCCAAAATCTCAAATTCATTTTCATGAAATTGACCAAGCTTTTCCCAAGCCAAAGACAAGCCCAGAAGCCACATACGAAGCCATGGACAAGCCACATGAAGCCATGGAAGGTTTGACATGTGATCAAGCCATTAATGGCAAAAGGAGGAGCCTCTTTTAAGCCCCCTTAAAAAGGTTTTAACCCTTTTAATGCTTCACCTTAATCCATGATTAATCAAAATATTCATGGATGGTGACTTCTCTACCCTTTCTCGGCTGATTCACTCGATCCTCCCTCGGCTCGAAATCAGCCATGGGGAGGTGAACCAAGCCCAAAAGGTGGACTTGACCAAATCGAAGCTAAAAATGGCCTTCCCCCATGCCATCTTAATCCGAGCTTTTGACACATGGCATTTGCCGATTGCACTACACTAAACCCCGGCCACCGACCCACTTGAACAAGATGGTGACTAGTGCACGGCCGGCCGACCACCGGGCCGCGGGAAAACACCACACCCGAGAGCTCGCATGTGAGCCGAACTTTGAAATTCCACCTTCTTGAGCTGCCCATGCCCGGTGGCCACCATGGCTCGTTCTTCTCCTCACCGAGAGCAGTGATCCCGAGCCCTAACTCCCACAGGAGGCCCTCCACCCTCTCCTATTTAAACACCCCCTCTCTCGGCCATGGGAAAGGTGCTGAACCAACCTTAAGGAAACTCTGCCAAAATCACTCCAGACCACTCTCTACACATAGAGCACTTGATCCCCACTGGATTCCTGCTCCAATTCCGTCTAGCTGAGCTCAATTTTGAGTTCAAATTTCAGCACAAAAACTAGGACACTTCTTCACAGTGGACCAATCCTCGAATTGATTGGTCCTACACCTTCACCGGACCGAGGAAGAAGTCCACCAAGCAAAAGCCCCCTCTCCGGGCCACCCATCGTTCCGGACTCCGAAGCTTTGTGATCGGGCTTGGTCGAAATCATACCTAGACAATTCACCGGACCGGGAGACTTCATGCGGAGCTTGCGGGACCCGATCGAAGGTGACACGACCCTCGGATTGAAACCACACTTCTCCGAGCAAAGGTATGAGCTAACTCTTTATCCCGAGCTTACGGAGATTCTCCATTTCAAATGCCTTAATTTCGATGCATGATCACCATATAGATGTATTCGTCTCTTCGAGACGAATCCATAGAGCACAAGAACACGAAAATCCGTTAAGTATTGAGTGAGATATTAGGGATTTAGTGTGGACAGTTCTTGGGCTAGGAGGCTTGGGGACGATGAACGGATGTCGTTCATTTAATACACGTGCGGACGGACAGCCAGGATCGCGCGGGATGAGGAGATGGAATGATACAGCGGGCCCCCGGAGCGCTGAGTTGGATGGCGGCGGCGAATCAGAAGACGACGCGTGGCCTTTCGGAGACGCCGAGGTTGAGTCAGCGCCGCGTGGATAAGTAGAAAAATAAGTTATTTTTCTATTTATTTAATTCCCTAAACTTCAAAAATGCATAACTTTGTGTAGGAAAATCGGAAAAATAAAAAAAAAAATACCCTCTTGCTCGGTGAACAGAGGAAAATAATGTGGAAAAGAAATCATTTAATTTCATCAAGTATTTTATTTTTAATGATTTATTTACTCTCTGCATTATTTTAATTCTCCATACATATAGGAAATTCACCATGGCATAAGACCATAGGGCTTTTGAAGCCTCTAAACTTGGGAATATTCCCTGAATTTTCCAAGGTCAGAGGCCATCCCTATGAGAAGTTATTGATTTTTCAAATTCATGTTGCTGTTTTGAGTATTTTAAATCCAATAATTAGCATGTTGTGAAATAAATTCTAGAAAAATTTGGTGATGTTTCTTATGACCAGAGGACTCTAGGAAAAATAGGTTTTGAATTAATCCACTTGGAATAACCCTAATTGGCTTAAACACCCAAAATAGGTCCCTAATTAATTAGAGCTAATCGTACATCAAATTGACTTGAAATCAATTCTCCACTGACCTTTAGGGTCAGAGGAACCCAACATAAAAATTTTAAGTCAATTGGACTTGGTTAACCCTACTAAATGGGTTGATTAAGAAAATTAAAATTGCAATTTTCTAAAAAAATTGATTTTTTGGCATTATTTTAATATTTTAATAAATAAAAAATAATAAAAATCACAAAAATAATAAAACTCACCAAAATGTTATATTTTGAATTTTAATCACTTAGGAACAAACCCCATATTTTTCTTAAGTCTCTATAATGAGATATTAAATTTTAAAGCCCTAAGGTAATTTTAAAATTAAAAAATGTTTTTTTTAGCATTTCCACTAAAATAATTCTAATAAATCAAAGGAAAATCCGAAAATTGTGAAAATTGATTCTCTGATTTCCTTGATATCAGAGAGATTTTTGAAAAAAATATAAAATTTATTTTTCAACCTTTATTTTATTTTTAAATTAATTAATACTCCAAAACACAAAATAATTATAATAAAAAGAATATAATTCAAAAAATTACCAAAATTGGTCTAAGTGGTCCTCTGGTCATCAGGAATGTCCCATAATTTTTTTAAAGACAGAAACTTTCCCTTGGTCATATTATTAAATTTTCCTTGGAAATCCCTATTTTCCATCAAAAATAATTACATAAATAAATTAAATACAGGAAAATCACATTTTCTCCTCTCATGTCTTTATTGACATATGAGTAAAGTCACATAAAAATTCCAAGTTCATTTAAGCTCAATTTAGTGAGTTATGAAATTATTAAGCTTGAAGGGGCAAAATGGTAATTAAAATTTTAACCTTTAATTAAAACTTTAGGCTTAATAAAATTAAAGAGTAAAATATTTGATCCTAATCTGATTTAGATGATTGAAATTTAAAGGGTAGAAACCTACTAAACAATTTAAAAAAAAAATTTAAAATAAACTTTAATTAAATAATTGATTAAATTTGGAAGAATAATAAAATTGGAATTATTAAAATAGGGATATTATTAGGAAGAGATTTGTTCTTTAATTTAAGAATCCCTAAATTAATCATCTCAATAATTTTTAATTCCTAATTAAAATGATAATCCAAATTTAAGATTTAAAATGCTAAAAGACTTAATCATTAAATTAAATTAAAGTTAAATTATTTAAATTAAACTCTTTTAAAATTTCAATTAAATTAATACTTTAACAATTAAAATTAAATCATCTTTAAAATTAAAAATAAAATATTAAATTAAAATTAAAAATAAAATATTAAATTAAAATTAAAAAAAACATTAAATTAAATCAAATTAAATTAAATCAAATTAAATTAAATTAAATTAAATTAAATTAAATTAAATTAAATTAAATTAAATTAAATCAAATTAAATTAAATTAAATCAAATTTAATTAAATTGAATCATATCAAATCAAATTAAATTGAATTAAATTAAATTAAATAATAAAATCAAGTTAAAATTAAAATCAAATTAAATTAAATTAAAATTAAAACTAAACCAAATTAATTTAAATTAAAGTTAAATTAAATTGAATTAAAAATAACATCACCTAAGACATAAAGAAATTCAAAAATAAATATGAAGCAACTTGAACAACTATTCCAAATTTAAACCCGATTAACTGAAATTAAATTAAATCACAAACCATTTGAACATCAATTTGCCTCGAAAGCTTTTGTTGTCATAACTCCTAAACGAACGATAAATGAAATGTTACTTCCCTCATTGGATATTCAAATGTCCTAGTTCACTCGAGTAAGATAACAACAAAACTTGAATTCCGGACGATTAATTCATTTGTATAATTAAATTCATTTGGACTTAAACGATTACTAGCAATATTGAAAAGATGTTTAAGATTCTTCTTAAGCACTTCCTCAATATGATATGATATTTATAAGAACAATTGTACTTAAAAGCTGTTCTATAAGCTCAATGCAGAATTAAGTCTATCAACCCAATCAATTCTTTTAGGATTAACAGTATTCTCTAAAATTCTTTTAATTTCTCTGTTTGATACTTCAACCATTCTACTAGTTTGTCGGTGATAAGCAGTTGCAATTCTATGTTTGATTCCAATTTTTTGTAGTAATGATTGAATTCTTATATTCCTGAAATGACTTCCACCATCAGTAATAATTACCTTAGGCATTCCAAATCTTGAAAACATCATTTTCTTTAAAAATTTTGAAACACTTTTGGAATCACAGTTAGGTAAAGCTACAGCTTCAATCCACTTTGAAACATAATCAACTGCTAATAAAATATAAATCTTTCCAGATGATGGTACAAATGGTCCCATAAAGTCTAAACCTCATATATCAAAAATTTCAACTTTCAATATATAGTTTAAAGGTATTTCATCTTTTCTAGATATATTTCCCATCCTTTGACATCGATAACATGTTTTCACAAAATGTCTCACATCTTTGAATAAGATAGGCTAATAAAATCATGAATTTAAAATTTCAAATGCAGTTTTATCTACTCCAAAGTGTCCTCCAAAATCGGAATCATGACATTTTTGAATAATAGCAAAAGTTTCTTCATAAGGTACACATCTTCGAATTACAGAAACTCTTCCTAATTTAAATAAATGAGAATCTTCCCAAATATAAGATTTAGCATCATTTTTAAATTTCTTAATATATTTGTTATTCAATCCATAAGGTAGAATATTGCTAACTAAATAGTTAATATATCTGCATACCAAGGTGTTTGGCATCCTTGAATAACATATAAATGTTCATAAGGAAATTTCTCATTTATATTTTACTCATTAATAACATCATTCTTAATTCTAGATAAATGATCAGTAATTTGGTTATCAGTTCCTTTTACTATCCATTATTTGAAAATCAAATTCTTGTAGAAGTAAAACCCATCTTATCGATCCAGGCTTAACAACTTTTTTGACATTAAATCTTTAATAGCGAATGATCAGTATAAACTTTGCATTTGGTACCAAGAAGATAAGGTCTAAATTTATCAAAGGCATAGACTATAGCTAAATGCTCTTTCTCGGTAGTAGTGTAATTTCTTTGAGTTTCGTAGAAGAGTTTTACTAGCATGATATATAACTTTGAAAATTTTCTCATATTTTTGTCCCAATACAGCTCCAATTGAAAAATCACTTGCATCACACATTAATTAAAAGAGTTTATTCTAATTAGGTTCAATAATTATAGGTGCAGTTATTAAATTTTCTTTTAAAATATTGAAAGCATTAACACAATCTTCATTAAATTCAAATTTAGCTTCTTTTTCTAATAAATGATAAAGAGGTTTAGCAATTTTAGAAAAATCCTTTATATATCTTCTATAAAAGCTAGCATGACCCAGAAAACTTCTCACATCAGTAACAGTAGTAGGTGGTTGCAGTTCTGCAATAATTTTCACTTTTGCTTGATCAACTTCCATCCCTTTTTGTGGAATTTTGTGACCAAGTGCAATGTCTTCTGTGACCATAAATTGACATTCTTCCTAGTTAAGAACTAAATTTGTTTCTTTACATCTTTTCAGAACTTTGGAAATATTTTCCAAACAAGATTCAAAAGAAGTTTCAAAGACTGAAAAATTATCCATAAATATTTCAATTTCTTTGTCAATCAAATCACAAAATATTTAAATAATACATCTTTGAAAAGTTGCAGGTGCATTACATAAACCGAAAGGCATTCTTCTAAAAACAAATTTTCCATAAGGACTTGTAAATGTTGTTTTCTCTTGGTCCTCAGGAGTGACAGGTAATTGATGATTACCAGAATATCCATCTAGAAAATAGAAATATGAGTGTCCAGCTAATTTATCAAGCATTTGATCCCAGAAAGGTAAAGGAAAATGATCCTTTCTAGTGGCGTCATTTAATTTCCGATAATCAATGCAAATTCACCATTCAGTAATTTATCTTGTAGGAATTAGTTCATTTTTATCATTGACAATGACGATTACTCCTCCTTTCTTCGGAACACTAATGAATAGGACTTACCCAGTTGGTCATCCAAAATAGGATAAATAATTCTAGCATCTAACCATTTTAAAATTTCTTTTTAACAACCTCTTTCATGATAGGATTTAATCTTCTTTGAGGTTCAATAGTAGGTTTAAAATCTTCTTCCATAAAAATTCTATGCATACGGATGGAAGGGCTTATTCCTCTTATATCGACAATAGTCGACAAAAGCTTTCTTATAATTCTTTAACACTCCTATCGGTTTTTCTTCTTGATCTAAACTTAGTTTAGAAGAAATAATAATAGGTAAAGTTAATGAATTTCCAAGAAAAACAGACTCTAAATGTGCAGGTAATATTTTTAATTATAGTTCGAGGGCTTTTTTAATTGAGGGTAAAAGTATATCATTTTGCGTTATGTCTAAAATTTTCCAGTTATCTTTAATATAATGAGTTTCTTTAGTTAATTCTTCTTCTTTTAGTTCTTCATTTTCATCAGTTATTAATACAATTTTTTTTTCAGAAATGACTTTACATCTTTCATGATAATGTTTTTCAATTATATAATCAATAATAATGATTCGATAACATTTTTCTTTATCAGGGTACTTCATTGATTTAAGAACATTGAATTTAATCTCTTGATCATTAGTCGTCATGGTTAATTCTCCTTTTTGTACATCAATCATAGCTCGCCGTGTAGCTAGAAAAGGTCTCCTAAAAAATTGGTATTTCTTTCTCTTCTTCCATATCAATTACAATGAAATCTACAGGGATAGTAAATTTATCCACTTTAACAAAAACATCCTCTATAATTCCTTTAGGGTAGGTGATAGATCTATCAGCTAACTGAAGGGTTACAGTGGTGGGAGTAATCTCTCCAAAATTCAACCTTCGGAAAATAGAAATGGCATGAAATTAATACTTGCTCCTAAATCACATAAAGCTTTTCCACAAAATTTTTCTCCAATAGCATGAGGTATGGTGAAACTTCCAGGATCTTTAAGTTTCTGAGGTAATTTTATTTGAATTATTGCACTACATTCTTCACTTAATGCAACAGTTTCAAAAGCTTAAAATTTTCATTTCTTACTTAAAATATCCTTCATAAATTTTGCATAAGTTGTCATCCGTTCCAAAGCTTCGGCAAAAGGTATGTTAATGTTAAGTTTCTTAAAAATTTCGAAAGAAATTAGAAAATTGATGATCGAAGCTTCTGCTGTTTTAGTCTTTGAGGAAAAGGTAGTGGTTGCTTTTGAACTTCCACATTAATAGGAATAACGGTCGATCTTGACTAGGAGAAGGAGTTTCTTGAGGTTTTTCGGTCTCTTGACCTCGATCTCATTTTCGATTTCATTATGCATTCTTTCTTTTAATTCCTTTCAACTTCTAAGTTGCACAGCTTTAGCATGTTCAAGTTCTTTTCCAGTTTCATCTAGATTGACTTCAACATTACGAGGAAGTGTTCCCAGAGGTCTGTAATTAATTAAATTAGCAATTTGTACTATTTGATTCTCAATATTACGAAAGCAGGATTTTGATTTTGTAATTGATTACTTAGTTGTAAAATTAATTCTTCTATAGATAACTTTTTCTGTTGATTATTAAATCCAGGTGGTTTATAGTTTGAATTTACTTGATTGTTCCAGTTTCCATTTGGATGGGATTGATTATTAACCCATTGTTGTTGTGAATTATTCCAGTTAAAATTAGGGTGATTTTTCCATCTAGGATTATAATAATTGGAATAAGGGTTATTTTTACTAGCGATAGCTTGTAAAGTTTCAACGGTTGAGAATCTTCGATATTAGTAGAGTTGTTGTGTGATATATTGATAGCAAAATTATCTAATTTCTTAGATATTGCAGCTACTTGTGAAGCTAAGATAGAAAAGGCTTCGTTATCATGAATACTTGTCATTCTTTTAGGATTAATCCTTTCAGAAGACCATTGAAAATTATTGTTAGCAATTTCTTCAATTAAAGTATAAGCTTCTTGAATGATTTAGCCATTAAAGAACCTCAGCAACGTGACATCAAAAATTGATTTAAGTGATCCAATTAGTCCGTTATAAAATGTTTGAATAATTAACCAATCATGTAAAGCATGATGAGGACATTTTCTTAATAGTTCTTTAAATCTTTCCCAAGTTTCATAAATTGTCTCCCCGTCAAATTGACTAAATGAAATAATATCATTTCATAATTTAGCAGTTTTAGAAGGAGGAAAAAATTTAGCAAGGAATTTTTGTGCCATTTCGGCCCATGTTTTAATAGAACTCGTTGCTTAATGAGTTCAACCACATCTTTGCTTTATCTCTTAAAGAAAAAGGAAAGAGTCTAAGTCTAATAGCATCATCAGAAACATTGTTATATTTAAAGGCAGCACAAAGTTCTAAAAAACTAGCAAGGTGTAAATTTGGATCCTCATTTGGTGTTCCCCCAAATTGATTATTTTCAACCATTTGAATAATAGACGGTTTAAGCTCAAAAGAATCAACATCTATAGCAGGTATTTGAATACTACTATGAAGTTCATCAACTGTAGGGTTGTCATAATCCCTTAATGGTTTATAAACATTTTGTTCATTAATTTCAATTGGATTTTGTAAATTATTATATAAATTAGCCATCTCTTGACATTTTTTAATTTCTTTTCCTTTTTTAATTCTTCTAACGAGTTCTTTCTAATTCGGAATCTAAAGGTAATATTCCTTCAGATCCAGAACTACGCATAAAAAGTAAATAAAAAATAAAATAGCAAGAAATAAAATTATTATTTTTTTTATTTTTATTTTTGTTTTTTTATAAATGTTTTTGCATTATATATTTTTGACAATAAAAGAAATAAATAAAATAAAATATTGAAAATCTATAAATTTTGCCTCCATGGCAACGGCGCCAAAAACTTGACCCTCGATCCGCAGCAATGCACAAAAAACTTGGTTTGCGATCGCCGAAATAATGCGATAATTTATGCTTATCAAAAATATGTTATAGCCAACACTTTGACCCAAATAATAATAGCGGCTAGTGTATATAAATATAATTTTATGGAAAATATTTTACACACTAGGGGTACTACGCAAGTATATGTATCATTTCAAGTAATATATGGCTTTAAATAAAGACCCTAGTATCGATCCCACAAGGAGGATTATAGATTTTTTTTAATATTTTGATTTTATTTTTATGTATTTCTTTAAAAGTTAATTTACTAGATGCAGAAATAAAGCAGTAATAAAGTAATGATTGATCTAGATGCAGAAATAAAGCAGTAATAAAGTAATGATTGATGCAAATAAAAATAAGCAAACAACTTTCTTCCTTTGAATTAATCCAAGACTTTTTAGATAATGTAATATTCGTGGAGAATATAAATTTATGGTATTGTGTCAAATAGAAGCATTCCTATTCTTTACCTTCGCTTGATAGTATAAAGAACATTGGTTAATCTATAGATCAGGTCTAGATGTATTGCTAGTAGAATGGGTTAATCTTGGTTCACACTACTAGATGTCCAAGGGTGGCTATGGTCGGCCCTACTAGTGACCCTTTCCTTCTCTATAAACCAAATTACAAGAATTTAGCCTATCACTCTAAAAACTTATCAATTCTACACCCATTAAATAATATCTTCCTATTTATTTACACTTCAACTTGAATAACCTGCGCAAAACCTTCGACTACCCAAGGATTCATGTGATATCTACTAGTTAAGAATTCATCTCCTTCTAGGTCTCAAAATTCTTCAATGATTTTAACAATTTAAATGGCCAATTTAAATAGTAAATTAAGATATGGTATTAATATCATCACAATGTTTAAAAAATATATATAGTTTTTAATTCTCCAACGAATTTTATATTATCTTATTTACCTTTTAATAATTGAAAGGAGAAATAAAAGTAACTACTTAGAACACATTGAATTTAAACAACAAAACATATAAATAAAACTTTGAATCAAAATACAAATACTTATCTCAAGTGTTTCTCCAACTGAACCTCTGAATCCTTCTGACTCAAAAGTAAATAGACTTCAAAAGCACCGACTCTTCAAATACTCTCAATACAAACTCTCAATAAACTCACTAATTAATAAAAAAAACTATAAATATGGCCCTTAAAATATTTCTCTAATTTCTCTCTCTAAATGGACTATGGGGCTAGGGGACTAGGTTGGGCGTTGGTGGTTTTGTGGGCATTTTTCTCTCAAGGAGTAGACTCCTACATATAGGCTTCAAAAGTTGCCTTGAGGGACCTCTTCAAAATGTGTCCATGTTCAATGAATCTTCTAGAAGGTGTGTCTGGCGCCTAGGCGCCGGACTCTGCGTCCAGTTCTTCGCACCTCTTCACATTGGATCGCGCCTCTTCGCGATCCTAACCGTTTCCAAGCGTCCAAATACAATGTATCACATGTCCTATAATCCAGGAATAACTGCCAATCTTCTAGATGGTCCAATAACAGCTAACACCGTTAAAATAACCATCCAAAAGTCGTCAAAAATCTTACAGAATTCTATATCGAACTTGCTCATAGGTGCCAGATTCTGGCGCCTAGGCGCCAAGCCAATATTTTGACAATTTTGCATTTTGGCTCCATTTTTGCTCTATTTTTGCTCCTTTTTCATCCTTTTTTCCTTCTTGAACATTTTTGCATCACCTACATCCAAAACACAAAATACCTTTCATTAAAGCATAATATCCTTAAAAATTTGATAAAAATCAAGGCATAAAAATAGGTATTTTTTTCACGGATCAACCCCCAAAACCCTTAAATCCCTCGAAATTTCCAAAATCATCTAAGTTACCAATAATTCTCCAAAAATCACTCCAAAGTACTCCCTACCACTCAAATTAACCAAAATTACCCAAAATTTCCAAATTTCCAAAAGAAAGTCCACAAAATGACCAAAATACTCCTCTTAGCCCGAAAATTTTAAAAAAATTCAAAATTTCCCATAAATTCGAAGAAAACCACCCAAATATTCTCAATTTCATTTCTCTCCACTACCACATGACTCAATTTAGCTTGATTTGCTTTAATTTAAGTAAAAGCCCCGATTTGACCCATTTTAACCCATAAGTGCCTAAATCAAACCCAATCTTGACCCAATTGACCACAATCTTGCTCAATTTCCATTCCAAACTAAAACTCAACATCTCCAATACCAATCTAAACTAAATCCAAGGCCAATTTGATCCACATTTGAATTCAACTTCACTTGAACCCTAAAATCTCTAATTTTGACCCTATGACCCAATTCACCCCAAATTGACCCAATGTCAACCAATTCCCCCAGATTTTAATCATAAACTCTTCATAATACTCCCTTAAACCAAATGGAATATTTAATTGCCACCAATTTGAACCTAAGCTCCACCCAAATCCACTTGAACCAAGCTTACCCAAGTTTAACCTAAATTGAATACATGACTCCCCCAAATTTATTACCCTATACCTCAAATTTTAACCAAATTTATGTTGTAAACTCTTCATGATTCCATTTTGACCAGTTTGACCCATCAATTGAGCCTTGGACCCAACCTAAACCAACATAGACCCAAACTAGCCCAAATTGACGAAAAACCCAAATCAAGCCAAATTGAACTCCTAAACCTCTCCAAAATCACTTCAATCCTTTTCTAAACCATTCATGAAAATCATGTGGACCATTTTGAACAATCAATTTTGTCCAACTCAAGCTCAAACCCAAGCTAGCCCAACCTAAACCCAATGTGACCCAAATTGAACCCATGACTTAATGTCACTCAAATCAAACCAAATTGACCCAATTAACTCCATGGCGACCGACCTTAGGCCCTCTAGGATAGTGTCGACTTGACCAAACCAAGTCCAGTTGAGTCATGGATCAATGGTCCCTCACCTAGGGACCAATGGATCCTCCTCTTTATGGCTAGCCCATGTCTCCCCTTAACCATTGAATAAGAAACCATCATGCTTAATTAAAAGCATTGTGCGACTCCTTGCACTCTCTTGCACCTGCCAGCCACCTTTCATATCCTTCCTGGCCTCTCTAGCCACCGTAATGGCTCAGCTCGAGCGCCCCCATGCCCCATTAAACTTAAAATTGAGCCTTGTCAGTGAGGGATCACCTCAATGATCAATGGCCCGCTCTGCCCTCACCCTAAGTAGCCTAAAGCACCCAAAGCAAGGGCTTTAGCACCACCTATTGGCCATGGCTATAAAGGCCACCTCTCCATGGCCAAAATAAAGTGCTGAAATTTCCCTACCACACTCTGCGAAAAATTTCACCAGAACTCCTCCAAACCTCCCTAAGATCATTCCAACCACTTTCCTTCCCTGATTCTCACTGCTGGAGCTCAATTTTAGAGTTCAAATTTGATCGAAAACCACGACACATTTCACTACAACTCCACAGTGCACCAAACTCCAATTAACTACACCCACACCTTCACAGAAGCAAAAAAAGAAGACTCTCTATCAAAATCCCATCACAGAAGTTCTTTGCACCATACTTCCATCAACACCTGAAATAGGGTCTGGTTGAGTTTGGGTCTAGAAAATTCACCAGGGAAAAAGGCTTCATCTGGAGGTTCATTGGGACAAATCAAAGCTGCCACATCCATCTGATTGAGGCCACCCCTCTCAGACAAAGGTATTAGACTCACTTTTTCTATCGACCTTTTCTTCATCCTCGATAATTGTACAGCTTGTATTTCATGTCGTATAAAGCTGTATGGATAGGTTCCTCTAGGCTATATGAAGCTCTAAGAACAAACCCCCTATAATTTGGTTGAGTCTAGCTCGACATCTTAAGTCTAGAAGGTGGACGGTTTCAGAACTAGATCAGTTGGGGACAATGACCAGGAGTTGTCGGATCGTGCGTGTAATGAACGGATAGTCAGGATTGTGCCAGATGAACTCTTGATGCATAAAGCGCATGGTGACTCAGATGGCAGCGCCCAATCAAAAGAAGATGTGTGGTCTGTTGACCTCATTTTTGATGAGGTCTTTTGCTTCTCTCTTTAGTACTTAGGATCTAGCCTTAGGCATTTCCTTTGACTAATCTTAGAGGACTAGAAATGGAACCTACCACTTAGAAATTCAAACACCTCTTAACTCCCTACAAACCCCACAAGCTTGATTGGTAGACCCCTAATCACCTAGAGGTTTGAAGTCGAATGTGAAGGTTTAAAGGATGAGTTCCCTATAGGACTCTTTGGCCTTAGGACCTACCCTAGGTGGCACTGATACGGTGAGGGTTAACTTACACACTCACTACACTCACACTCTACACTCTCACATGCACAATCCAAATCCATAAAACCACACCTTACCTCGACTTGACTCCCCTGACTCATGTAGGTAATTCATATGGATGGACCTTAACCCCTAAGCCCCTGGTTAAGAGGGTTAGGAACAACATAGTGAATGCCTCCAATGAGTCCTCTCGTGGCTCATATGGGCTTAATATGACTTCATGGCTCAACCAATGTGATTCCATTTCACTCATACCTTATCAACCTTCATTCTTCCAAAATTTCAATTTTTGACCCAGGGGACCCTATGCGCATCGAACTGCCAAAAGCCCTTGGAATTGCCCAAATCCTCCAAAATCTCCAAATCACCCAAAAGTCCTCAGAATCAATCCTAAACATTTTCCCCCACTAAAATTTACTATCTCCAGCCAAAAATACCAAAATTTCTAAAAATACCACCAATACCCTCCAAATTACCAAAATGCCCCTCTTGACCCAAAAATCCAAAAATTCAAAAAATTCCCAGAAAATTCCAGAAAATCCCAAATATTCCCAATGGCATTTTGTCCAACTAAACCATAGGCTAATTTTGTCAATTTACCCCACTTTAACCGAAACCCCTAATTTAGCTCATTTTAAACCCAAATGAACCCAATGTCAAACCTAATCACCCCAATTGGTCTCAATTTTGGTCCAATTCAAATATAAACATCAATTCAATATCCCCAATATCAATCTAGACTAAATTCAAGCCCAATTTGATTGGCATTTGAACCCGATTTCATTTTACGAAGCTTAAGGCCCAATTTTGGCCCATAACCTAAACCTAGCTCGAAACCAACCCAATTCAATCCCAATTTGACCCAAATCTTTTATAAAACCTTCCTAGCATCCCACAAACAAAACACTAACATGATTTGCCCAAAATTTGGACCCAAACCTTACTAAATTTCAACCCGAACCCAAAATTCCTTAAATGGACCAACACCCGAGCCTAACCCAAATGGGCCCAAATCCCAAAATCAAAACCCAACCAAAGTTGAAAACTATTTGTAACACCCCGATAAACATTTCCCAACATTACTTTTACATCAATTTCAACATTATCCCAACTTTAGCCCAAGATAGCGCATTTTGACTCATTTGGACTCTATTACTAAAGAGACCCAGATTAGACCCGATCCAATTCCAAATCACCTCGAAACTTACTTCAAATCACTCATGACACATCCCTAAACCAAACCCAAAAATTACTTGGCCCAAAATTTTACAAAAGATCCCATCCATAAATTTATTTTTAAGCACTAAAGCCCACCTTTTTAAACCACTTTAAAAGCACATCCAAAATGATTTCAAAAAGCCCAAAATCTATCTTAAAGCCCACATGACAATCCTACATCATCATCCATTTGATAAAACCATCCCCTAAGTTCTAAATCCATAATGAAATAATTCCAAATCAAGCCATATGCTAAATCCCATCAAATCACCCCTAAATTACCAAAATTTCTAAAACCCTTTTTCATGAAATTGAAAAACGTTTTCCCGAGCGAAGGTGAGCCATGAAGCCATTCTTGAGCCACATACAAGCCATGTAAGTTGTTGACATATGACCATACCCAAGCTAGGAAAGGAGGGAGGCACTTTCCATAATTCCTAAAGGTCATTAGCCTTAATCATGTCTCCCTTAAAGCCAAGTCTAATTTATATATTCTTAGAAAGGGACCTCACCAACTTTGACCTGTTAACCTAACTCATTCCCCCAGCCTAAAACCAGGTCATGGGGAGGTGAACCTAACCCAAAACCATGGCTTGGACAAAATCAAGCCAAAATCGCCTCTCCCCCATGCCATTTTAATCCAAGCCCTTTACACATGGCATTAACCAATTGACTTCACAAACATCAAGCCCTGAGCCTCCTGACCCTGAGGGTGACCCATGTCTGCCGGTCAGCTGCCTGCATCACCGGAAAGCACCACACCCGAGAGCACCCATGTGAGCCAACATTGAAATTCTCTCTTCTTGAGCTGCCCCATGCCCAATGGCCACCATGGTCGTTCTTCTCCTCACGGCAAGCGGTCGATCTCAACCCCTAACTCCCCTTGGGAGAGCCTCCATCCAGCTCTATTTAAACACCACCTCTCTCGACCATGGGAGGGGCTAAAACAAAAATCACACAGAAACTCTGCCAAAATCATTCCAGACTCTTCCCCACACCTGGATAACTTGATCCCCACTGAAATTCCCACTGTCATTTCCTCTCTGTGAGCTCGATTTCGAGTTGAAGTTCAAGACCAAAACCGGGACACTTCACCGCGGTGAGCCGATCTCCAAATTGATTGGCCCTACACCTTCACCGGACCCAGAGGAGAAGTTCCCAGGTGAAAGCTCCCTCTACGGGCTACCCGGTTGCTCCGACCTCCGAAGCTTTGTGATCGAGCGTGGTCACTTTGGTACCTAGGCAATTCACCGGGCCGAGGGACTTCATGCGGAGCTTGCTTGGACCCGATCGAACGTGACACGACTCTCGGATAGAAGCTTCACTTCTGCGAGCAAAGGTATGAACTCTCTCTTCTTCCCGAGCTTACGGAGATTCTCCATTTAAAATGCTTTAATTTCGATGCATGTTTACCATATGGATGTCTTCGTCTCGTTCAGAAGAATCCATAGAGCATAAGAACACAAAAATTCGTTGAGAATTGAGTCGAGATCTTAGGGTTTTAGTGTGGACGAGTCTCGGGTTCACACCCGGTCGTAGACGATGACGGGAGCGCATTGGATCGCGCGTATATCGAGCGGACGGCTCAAATGGTGTCAAATCAAGAGACGGTACGTGAACCGCGGGCCCCGTGGCAGCTGACTCAGATGGCGGCGCCGAATCAGGAGACGCTGCGTGGCCTTCCGGATTTGCTAAGGTTGACACGGCGCCGCGTGGTTAAGTAGGAAATTAGGGTATTTTCTTATTTATTAAATATCGAGAACTTCAAAAATTCATAACTTTGTGTAGAAAAATCCTAAAAATAAAATAAAAATATCCTCTTACTTAGTGAATAGAGAAGAATAATGTGGAAAAGAAATTAAGTCATTTCATTAAGTATTTTATTTTTAATAATTTATTTACTCTGCACTTATTTCAATTCTCCATGCATATAGGAAATTCACCATGACACGAGACCATAGGGATTTTAAAACCTACGAACTTGGGAACATTCACTGAATTTTCCAAGGTCGGAGGCCATCCCTATGAGAAGTTATTGATTTTTCAATTGCATGTTATTACGTTTTGAGTATTTTAATTCCAATAATTAGCATGTTGAGAAATAAATTCTAGGAAAATTCGGTGATGTTTCTTATGACCAGGAGGAACCTAGAAAAAATAAGTTTCGAGTTAATTCACTTGGAACAACCCTAATTGGTCTAAATACCCAAAATTGATCTATAATTAATTAGGGTCAACTATACATCAAATTGACTTGAAAATAATTCTTCATTGTCCGTTAGGGTCAGGAGAGTCTCACATAAAAATTTGAAACTAATTGGACTTGATTTGATCCACCAAGTGGGTTGATTAAGCCCCATAAGTAAAATTAAAATTTAAAAATTCATAACTCACAAAATACTTTTCAAAAATTTACAAAAAAGGTTTTGGAGCTTCTCTGATATAGAGGAACTTAGGAAAATTAAAATTGTAATTTTCTAAAAAAGTTGATTTTTATCATTATTTTAATATTTTTAATAATTAAAAAATAATAAAAATCATAAAAATATTAAAAATCACCAAAATGTCACATTTTGAATCCTAATTACTTAGGAACAAACCAAATATTTTTATTAAGTCACTAGGATAAGATATTGAATTTTAAAGGCTTAATGTAATTTTTAATATTAAAAAATGTATT
Organism: Papilionanthe hookeriana x Papilionanthe teres; assembly: GCA_022702705.1. NCBI lineage: Eukaryota > Viridiplantae > Streptophyta > Magnoliopsida > Asparagales > Orchidaceae > Papilionanthe > Papilionanthe hookeriana x Papilionanthe teres. The sequence continues at coordinate 132,512,084 of CM040428.1, read as the reverse complement.
TTCCAACCTTTTCATTAAAATAATTATAATAAATAAAAAAATCATAAAAATATAAAATTTGTTTCTCTGGACTCCTTGAGGTCTGAGAGGTTTAAGAAAAATATAAAATCCATTTTTCAACTTTAATTTTATTTGAAAATTAATTAATACTCCAAAACTCAAAATAATTCTAATAAATAAAATATAATTTAAAAAATCACCAAAATTGGTTCAAATGGTCCTTTATTCATTAGGAACATCCCATATTTTTCTCAAGGATAGAAGCATTTTCTTGGTCATGTTATTGAATTTTCCTTGAAAACCCCTATTTTCCATTAAAAATAATTACATAAATAAATTAAATACAGAAAAATCACATTTTCTCCTCTAATGTCTTAATTGACATGTGAGTGAGGTTACATAAAAATTTCAAGTTCATTTGAGCTTAATTTAGTGAGTTATAGAATTATTAAGCTTGAAGGGCAAAAGGGTAATTAAAATTTTCAACCCTTAATTAAAATTTTAGGATTAACCAAAAAGGGGAGGGTAAAATATTTTATTTTAAACTGATTTTGGATGATTGAAACTTAAATGATTAAGGGTAGAAACCTACTAACCATTTCAAAAAAAAAATAATTAAAATAAAACTTTAATTAATTAATTAATTGAAATATTTGAAGAATAATAGAAATTGGAATTATTAAAGTAGGGATATTATTTAAGAGGATATTTATTCTTTAATTTAAAAATTCCTAAATGAATCACTTCAATAATACTTAATTCTTAATTAAAAAAATTAATTAAAATAATAATCCAAATTAAAATTAAACTAAAATTAAATTAAATTAAATAACAATTAAAATTAAAATTAAATTAAATTAAATTAAAATTAAAATTAAAATTAAAATTAAATTAAATTCAAATTTAAATTAAATTAAATTAAAATTAAACTAAATTAAATTAAATTAAATTAAAATTAAAATTAAAATTAAATTATATTAAATTAAATTAAATTAAAATTAAATTAAATCAAAGTAAATTAAATTAAATTAAATTAAATTAAAATCAAATCAAATTAAATTAAAATTAAATTAAATTGAATTAAAATTAAATTAAAATGATTTAACAACAAACCTAAATTAAATCATTAAGAATTAAATCTAAAATAATTTGAACACTATTCCAAACTTAAACTAATTTTTTATAATTAAGTCAAAATTAAAATTAAATCATTAAGTTTAAATCATTAAAATATTTAATAAGTTGATTTGCCCTTTAAAGCTCTTATTATTATAACTCTTAAATGAGGTATCAAGTGAAGCGTTACTTCACTTATAGGATATTCAAATGTCCTAGTTCATCGAGCAAGAGAACAAAACTTAAACATCCTGATGATTAATTCACTTGTATAATTAAATTCTCTTGGACTTAAAACAATCCTAGAGGTATTGAAAAGATGTTTAAGACTCGTCTTAAGAACTTCCTCAATGTAATAGGATGTTTATAAGAATAACTGAATTTAATTGTTCTTGAGTGAAGAAAGTCATCCTTAAACCAAAGCACGAGAACACAGACGTCATAGGAGATGATTAGCTATAGGATTAGGACATTGGTAGACAACCACAACCTTTCCCTTAGCCTTACTTAGGTACTTGTTGAAATATTTAAATGCCTTATCATGTGTTTTAAGTGCAGCTTGGGATGAAGGGAAGACCCTCTAGGTACGCTTTTATTTTATTGCAATTTACTTTATTGCAATGCACTTTACTTTTCTTGCATGTTAAATACAATTGTTGCATGAAAACCAAAACCTTTAGGTAGTCCACGAACTGAAATCAAAACTAAATTAAAAGTCATTGCAAGATAAAATTCACCGCCACAACATTTCAAAATATAAAAAAACTCAAAATTTAATCACAAACAGAATAACAAAACTACAATTGCAACTAAATTAAAACGTTTCGTTGAATGATCGGGAATAACTCGAATGATGTAACCCACGTGTTGCTAACGGGATTTCCCACGGTCTAAATGAATGTGTGGAACTCATTCAGTTGAGATTAGCAAATTCATACGGACTAAGTGAATTCGATGAAAATAACGGTGCTGGGATGACGGAACAGTGGGATCTTAATCGGTTACGTTTAAACAACTTTAAGATTTGTTTTAATTAAAATATTAAAAACACTTGGATTTTAAGATTTTCTCTAAACCAAAACACTTCTCTCACCTCACGATTTATGACTTCTAAAACTAAACCTCTACAACAACAAGGAGCTTGGAGCATGGTGGGCAGCACAGCCATCTTCGTCAGCAAAATAACTCTACATCAGCTCAACATTCCTAGAATTAAATAACCAAGCCATAGGACTTCGAGGTAGTTTACTTAGTGCAACATAAATCCTCAACCCTTCTTTAAGCATTTGCATAATCATGTTATGTAAATTAAGCCCTAACCGGTCCTAGGACTCCGAGGTAGTCGTTTGGTACGACAAAAACCCTCACATCTTCGATGCTACTTGTATGATTTTATCATACAAATATAAGTCGAAATTAATTAAAATTTGTAAGATTGAAATATCAGATAATATTAGGATTTTCTTAAATTCGAGCCAAACAATAGGATAGTTTGGGAAGTTGCCAAGATTTTTCTTGGATCCTCAGCTTCTCCTACTTTTCTTCCATTGGACTCCTGAAAATAACTGTTCCAAATTTGAGTTAATCCCTTTTGAAATTTCAAAATCCAATCCTTTGAAAACCTTAAACTTTGAAATTCTCGAGAGCAAAACTACGATCATTATCGAGAGTTTTCTTAAATGATTCACTTCATTTAAGATGTAATTAACTATAGGGGCTTGCCCTTATAGGGAACTTTAAGAACCCAGGTAATATAAACCCTGCTTAATTCCTTTATATTAAGCAGGGCAACTTGTCGACTTATAAAATTTGTTCGTAGACCAAATGGATGTCACAAATCTTCTAGTTTATTTAACCGAGCCTGATGGCGATGAAACATATGTGTGGATCGCATGTCGTCACCGTCAATTCCTGTATCATGTTGATGTCAAGGAGTCGCCACTCTCTTTCTCTATCCATTACCTTAATTATTTTTCTACTTAGACTTATTGTCATAAGTCTTTTGAGAATTTGAAGAAGGATTAATCATGATAGAGATTGAGAGAAAAAGAGATCAAATGATAATCTCATAGAAAAAGTCTTCGTATTGTGTAATTACCGAAGTTTTTCATATAAGAAGATCACATGAAGATCTTGGATAACCGAGAGAGGTCTTGTAGGTAAAATACCTATCCCGAGTTCTTTAATCTCCTATAGGAGCAAGCTCACATAGTTAATTACATCCTGAGCGATTAATACGCACTAGGAAAACTCCCGATTAAGGTTAACATTTATCCTCGAAAAAGTGTGAGTGTTGTCGTGGCAGTATGTTTTGTCTTGTTGCTAATGTCCCGTCGTCGCCGTCCTGCAAAACAAAGTTAGCACACCCTATAACATGCAAAGAAAATATAAACGGAATTTCTTGTCTTCATCCTACGAAGAAAATATCGTCATAAATAATATCACGATATATATATATATATATATATATATATATATATATATATATATATATTTGAATGTTAAGTTATTTTGAAATGTCGACTTCATGCTAATCATGTTGTTTTTAAAATGTCAAATTTTCGTTGGTTATGTCAACATCAGATTTATGTCGGTTATGTCAATTTTAGAATGTTGAATTATGTCGGTCTTGATCTACAATGTTGAATTGATCTTGAGTTTGAACTTAAATTTTGAGTTCGTGTCTATTCTTGAATTCATGTCTGTCGAAAGATTTAAAGTTAAATTCAATATTGATTGAACTAACTTGGGTTCATGTCTTGTTGAACCTAAGTTAAATTAAATGCTAATTGAATTTAATTAACTCGAGTTCATGTCTGTCTGAACTTAAGTTAATAGGTTTAAAGTTAAATTCAATATTGGTTGAATTAACTTGGATTCATGTCTGATCGAATCTAAGTTAAATACAATGTTGATTGAATTTGATTAACTTGAGTTTATGTCTGTCTGAACTTAAGTTAAAAGGTTTAGAGTTAAATTCGATATTGATTGAATTAACTTGGATTCATGTCCGATTGAATCTAAGTTAAATTCGATGTTGATTGAATTTGATTAACTCGAGTTCATGTCACGTTTGAACTTAAGTTAAAAAGGTTTAGAGTTAAATTCAATATTGATTGAATTAACTTGGATTCATGTCTAATTGAATCTAAGTTAAATTCGATGTTGATTGAATTTGATTAACTCGACTTCATGTATGCATTTGAACTTAAGTTAAAAGGTTTAAATTCAATATTGATTGAATTAACTTGGATTCATGTCTGATTGAATCTAAGTTAAATTCAATGTTGATTGAATTTGATTAACTCGAGTTCATGTCTATTTGAACTTAAGTTAAAAGGTTTGGTTTTGGATGGACTTAATTAAATTTTAAACCTTGTTTAAATAGGATCTAAAGCTTAATCAAGCCTAATAAATTAGACTTAATTAGAATTATAGACCATTCAAATCCATTTTAGGTAAGGTTTAAGTCTTAATTAAGTCTATTTTGTCGGACTTAGATTTAGGATTGTCTTAAGTTCAGTAGGGGTTGAACTCGAGTTTAGTTTGATTTAAGTCTCAATGTAGATTAGACTTAACTTTAGTTTCGGGTTGAATTTAGGTTCAATGTGGATTGGACCTAAGATTTAGATTAACTTGAGTTCAAGTTGGATTGAATTCGAAGTTAGGTCATGTTTGAGTTTAAGTTAGGTTCAATATGGATTGGACCTAAGATTTGGAGTTAACTCGAGTTCAAGTTGGATTGAACTCGAGTTAGGTTATGTTTGAGTTTAAGTTAGGTTCAATGTGGATTGGACCTAAGATTTGGGTTAACTTGAGTTCAAGTTGGATTGAATTCAAGTTGGGTTAGGTTTGAGTTAGGTTCAATGTGGATTGAACCTAAAGTTTAGGTTAACTTGAGTTTAAGTTGGGTTGGGTTCAGGTTAGTGTTGACCTCATTTTTGATGAGGTCTTCTCTTCTTCCCTTTAGTACTTATGATCTAGCCTTAGGCTTTTCCTTTGACTATCCTAGAGGATTAGAATTGGGACCCACCACTTAGAAATGCAAACCACTTCTTAACTCCGTGCGAACTCCACAAACTTGATTGTAGATCCCTAATCACCTAGAGGGTTGAAATCAAATGTGGAAGTTTAAAGGATGAGTTCCTATAGGACTCTTTGGCCTTAGGATCTGCCCAGGTGGCTCTGGTGCGGTGAAGGGCTGACGTACTCACACACTACACCTATACACTACACTTTCACACACATCCTAGAAGCACACCCCTACCCAACTTGACCTCCTGACTCATGTAGGTGATTCACATGGATGGTACTTAACCCCTAAGCCCTTGGCTAAGAGGGTTAGGAACAACATAGTGGATACCTCAAATGAGTCCCTTCATGGCTCATGTGGGCTTGATATGGCTTCATGGCTCAACCAAAATGATTTTATTCCACTTACATTCACCTAATCTTCAATTTTCCAAATTTTCAATTTTCCAATTTTCGATTTTTATCCTCGGGACCCTACACCCACTTTAACTTACCCAAAGCTAGGAAATTACCCAAATTTTTCAAAATTTTCAAATCACCCAAAATTCCCCAAAATTAACCTTGAACATTTACTCACCAATTAAGTTGATCATCCTTAGCCAAAAATACCAAAATTCCAAAAATACCTCCCAATACCCTCCAAATACCCAAAATACCCCTCTTGACCCAAAAATCCAAAAATTCAAAAAATTCCCAAAAAATTCCAGAAAATCCCAAATATTCCCAATTTCATTTTGTTCAACTACACCATGGGCCAATTTTGTCAATTTACCCCACTTTTGTCAAAACCCCAATTTGACCCATTTTTAACCCAAAGTGAACCCAATGTCAAACCAAACTTATCCAATTGACCCAAATTCTGGTCCAATTCAATTCTAAACTTCAATTCAACATTCCCAACACCAATCTAGATCAAATCCAAGTCCAATTTGATTGAAATTTGAACCCAATTTCATTTTGGACCTTAAAGCCCAATTTGGACCCATGACCCAAACTTAGCCCAAACTAACCCAATTCAACTCCAATTAACCCCAAAACTTTTCTAAACCTTCCCTAACATCCCCACAAACAAAACACTAACATGATTTACCCAAAATTTAGACCCAAACCCCACTCAAATTCAACCCAAAGCCAAAAAGCCCAATTTTGACCTAAACCCAAACCTAACCCAAATAAGCCCAAACCCCAAAATCAAAACCCAACCAAAGTCAAAACCTCTTTGAAACACTTCCATAAACGTTTACCAACATTAATTTTACATCAATTTGAACCCTAGCCCAACATTGGCCCAAGTTAGCCCAATTTGACCTACATTGGCCCATTTACCAAAGAGGTCCAAATCCAACCCAATTCAAGCCTAAACCACTTCAAATTTATTCCAAATCATTCATGAAACATTCCTAAATTAAATTCAAAACTTATTGGATCTAATACTTTGCAAAATTCTCATCCTAAAATTTGTTTTGAAACCTAATGGCCCATCCCCTTATCCTTCCTAAAAGCCCATCAAAAATAATTTCAAAATCCCCAAAGCCCACATGACAATTCATTCTCATCATCCCTTTAATTGAGATCAATTCCTAAGTCCCAAATCAATCATCAAATCAAACTAAATCAAGCACCATCTAAATTTTTCACTAAATTGCCAAAATCTCCAAATTTCATTTTCATGAAATTGACCAACTTTTCCCCAAGCCAAAAACAAGCCATGAAGCCACATGCAAGCCATGGACAACCCACATGAAGCCATGGAAGGTTTGACATGTGATCAAGCCATTAATGGCAAAAGGAGGAGCCTCTTTTAAGCCCCCTTAAAAAGGTTTTAACCCTTTTAATGCTTCACCTTAATCCATGATTAATCAAAATATTCATGGATGGTGACTTCTCTACCCTTTTCTAGTCGATTCACACGATCCTCCCTCGGCCAAATCAGCCATGGGGAGGTGAACCAAGCCCAAAAGGTGGACTTGACCAAATCGAGCTAAAAATGGCCTTCCCCCATGCCATCTTAATCCAAGCTTTTGACACATGGCATTTGCCGATTGCCTACACTAAACCCCGGCCACGACCCACTCGAACAAGATGGTGACCGGTGCACGGCCGGCCGACCCACCGGGACGCCGGAAAACACCACACCGAGAGCTCACATGTGAGCCGAACTTTGAAATTCCACCTTGCTTGAGCTGCCCCATGCCCAGTGGCCACCATGGTTGTTCTTCTCCTCACCGAGCAGGTGATCCCAAGCCCTAACTCCCCCTGGGAGGCCCTCCACCCTCTCCTATTTAAATACCCCCTCTCTCGGCCATGGGAAAGGTGCTGAACCAACCTTAAGGAAACTCTGCCAAAATCACTCCAGACCACTCTCTACACACAGAGCACTTGATCCCCACTGGATTCCAGCCCCAATTCCCTCTAGTCGAGCTCGATTTTGAGTTCAAATTTCAAGCACAAAAACCAGGACACTTCTTCACGGTGGACCAATCCTCGAATTGATTGGTCCTACACCTTCACCGGACCGAGGGATTAAGTCCACCGGCAAAAGCCCCTCTCCGGGCCACCCATCCGTTCCGGACTCCAAGCTTTGTGATCGGGCTTGGTCGAAATCATACCTAGACAATTCACCGAGACCGGGAGACTTCTTCCGGAGCTAGCCGGGACCCAATCGAAGGTGACACAACCCTCGGATTGAAACCACACTTCTCCGAGCAAAGGTATGAGCTAACTCTTTATCCCGAGCTTCGGAGATTCTCCATTTCAAATGCCTTAATTTCAATGCATGATAACCATATAGATGTATTCGTCTCTTCAAGACGAATCCATAGAGCACAAGAACATGAAAATCCGTTAAGTATTGAGTGAGATATTAGGGATTTAGTGTGGACGGTTCTTGGGCTAGGAGGCTTGGGGATGATGAACGGATGCCGTTCATTTAATACACGCGTGGACGGATGGCCAGGATCGCGCGGGATGAGGAGATGGAACGATACAGCGGGCCCCTGGAGCGCTGAGTTGGATGGCGGCGGCGAATCAGAAGACGACGCGTGGCCTTTCGGAGACGCCGAGGTTGAGTCAGCGCCGCGTGGATAAGTAGAAAAATAGGCTATTTTTCTATTTATTTAATTCCCTAAACTTCAAAAATTCATAACTTTGTGTAGGAAATTCAGAAAAATAAAATAAAAATACCCTCTTTCTCAGTGAACAGAGGAGAATAATGTGGAAAAGAAATCATTTAATTTCATCAAGTATTTTATTTTTAATGATTTATTTACCCTCTGCATTGTTTTAATTCTCTATGCATATAGGAAATTCACCATGGCATGAGACCATAGGGCTTTTGAAGCCTCTGAACTTGGGAATATTCCCTGAATTTTCCAAAGTCAAAGGCCATCCCTATGAGAAGTTATTGATTTCTCAAATTCATGTTGTTGTTTTGAGTATTTTAAATTCAATAATTAGCATATTGTGAAATAAATTCTAGAAAAATTTGGTGATGTTTCTTATGACCAGAGGACTCTAGGAAAAATAGGTTTTGAATTAATCCACTTGGAATAACCCTAATTAGCTTAAACACCCAAAATAGGTCCCTAATTAATTAGAGCTAATCATACATCAAATTGACTTGAAATCAATTCTCCACTAACCTTTAGGGTCAGAGGAACCACCATAAAAATTTGAAGTCAATTGGACTTGGTTAACCCTACTAAATGGGTTGATTAAGCCATTTAGCAAATTTAAACTTTAAAAATTCATAACTTTCAAAATACTTTTCAAAAATTCACCAAATTGGTTTTGGAGCCTCTCTGATATTAGGGGAATTTAAGAAAATTAAAATTGCAATTTTCTAAAAAAATTGATTTTTTGGCATTATTTTAATATTTTAATAAATAAAAAATAATAAAAATCACAAAAATAATAAAACTCACCAAAATGTTATATTTTGAATTTTAATCACTTAGGAACAAACCCCATATTTTTCTTAAGTCTCTATAATGAGATATTAAATTTTAAAGCCCTAAGGTAATTTTAAAATTAAAAAATGTTTTTTTTAGCATTTCCACTAAAATAATTCTAATAAATCAAAGAAAAATCCGAAAATTGTGAAAATTGATTCTCTTATTTCCTTGATATCAGAGAGATTTTTGAAAAAATATAAAATTTATTTTTCAACCTTTATTTTATTTTTAAATTAATTAATACTCCAAAACACAAAATAATTATAATAAAAAGAATATAATTCAAAAAATCACCAAAATTGGTCCAAGTGGTCCTCTGGTCATTAGGAATATCCCATAATTTTTTTAAAGACAAAAACGTTCCCTTGGTCATATTAATAAATTTTCCTTGGAAATCCCTATTTTCCATCAAAAATAATTACATAAATAAATTAAATACAGGAAAATCACATTTTCTCCTCTCATGTCTTTATTGACATATGAGTAAAATCACATAAAAATTCCAAGTTCATTTAAGCTTAATTTAGTGAGTTATTAAATTATTAAGCTTGAAGGGGCAAAATGGTAATTAAAATTTTAACCTTTAATTAAAACTTTAGGCTTAATAAAATTAAAGAGTAAAATATTTGATCCTAATCTGATTTGGATGATTGAAATTTAAAGGGTAGAAACCTACTAAATAATTTAAAAAAAAATAATTAAAATAAACTTTAATTAAATAATTGATTAAATTTGGAAGAATAATAAAATTAGAATTATTAAAATAGGGATATTATTAGGAAGAGATTTGTTCTTTAATTTAAGAATCCCTAAATTAATCATCTCAATAATGTTTAATTCCTAATTAAAATGATAATCCAAATTTAAGATTTAAAATGCTAAAAGACTTAGTCATTAAATTAAATTAAAGTTAAATTATTTAAATTAAACTCTTTTAAAATTTCAATTAAATTAATAATTTAACAATTAAAATTAAATCATCTTTAAAATTAAAAATAAAATATTAAATTAAAATTAAAAATAAAATATTAAATTAAAATTAAAAATAACAGTAAATTAAATCAAATTAAATTAAATCAAATTAAATTAAATTAAGTTAAATTAAATTAAATTAAATTAAATTAAATTAAATTAAATCAAATTAAATTAAATTAAATCAAATTTAATTAAATTGAATCATATCAAATCAAATTAAATTGAATTAAATTAAATTAAATAATAAAATCGAAGTTAAAATTAAAATCAAATTAAATTAAATTAAAATTAAAACTAAACCAAATTAATTTAAATTAAAGTTAAATTAAATTGAATTAAAAATAACATCACCTAAGACATAAAGAAATTCAAAAATAAATATGAAGCAACTTGAACACTATTCCAAATTTAAACCCGTTAACTGAAATTAAATTAAATCACAAACCATTTGAACATGAATTTGCCCTTGAAAGCTTTTGTTGTCATAACTCCTAAACAGAACGATAAATGAAATGTTACTTCCCTCATAGGATATTCGAATGTCCTAGTTCATCGAGTAAGATAACAACAAAACTTGAATTCCCGGACGATTAATTCATTTGTATAATTAAATTCATTTGGACTTAAACAATTCTAGCAATATTGAAAAGATGTTTAAGATTCTTCTTAAGCACTTCCTCAATATGATAGGATATTTATAAGAACAATTGAACTTAATTGTTCTTTGATGAAGAAAATCGTCCTCAAACCAAAACACAAGAACCTAGATGTCATAGGAAATGACTAGCTATAGGATTAGGAATTTGGTAGAAAATCATAACCCTTCCCTTAGCTTTACTTAGGAATTTGCTTAAATATTCTAAATTGTGTCTAAGTGCAGCTTGGGATGACGGGAAGACCCTCCAGGTACGCTTTTATTCTGTTGCAATTTATTTAATCGCATCGCACTTACTTTTCTTGCATGATAAACAACTGTTGCATGAAAACCCACACCTTTAGGATAGTCCTAAAGCGAAACCAAAACTAAATTAAAAGTCATTGCAAGATAAAATTCACCGCTACAACATTTAAAAATATAAAACAACTCAAAATTTAATCACGAACAGAACACAAAACTACAATTATAACTAAATTAAAACGTCTTGTTGGATGATCGGGAATACCTCGGATAATATAACCTACGTGTTGCTAACGGGATTTCCCACGGTCTAAATGAATGTGTGGAACTCATTTAGTTGATTTTAGCAAATTCATCTGGACTAAGTGAATCCGATAAAAATAACGATGCCGGAAGGATGGAACCGTGGGATCTTAACCGGTGTTGTTATAATCAACTTTAAGATTTGTTTTAAATAAAACATAAAAACACTTGGAAATTAAGATTTTTTCTAAACCAAAACACTTTTCCCATCTCCTGATTTATGACTTATATAACTAAACCTCTGCAACAAAAAGGAGCTCGGAGCATGGTGGGCAGCACGACCATCGTCATCAGCAAAACTCGGATCTACTTCAGCAAAACTTTCTTAGAGTTAAATAATCAAACCATAGGACTTCGAGGTAGTTTGCACTAGTGCAACATAAACCCTCGACTCTTCATTAGGCATTTGCATGATCAGGTCATGTAAATTAAGCCCTAACCGGTCTTAGGACTCCGAGGTAGTCGTTTGGTACGGCATAAACCCTCACATCTTCAAAGTTATTTGTATGATTTTATCATACAAATATAAGTCCTAATTAATTAAAATTGGCAAAATCAAAACATTAAATAAACATTAGGACTTTCCTAAATTCAAGCCAAACGATAGGATAGTTGAGAAATTACCAAAGTTCGCTTCGAATCCGTAATTTCTCCTACCTTTCTTCCTTTGAATTCCAAAAACAAAATGTTCCAAACTTGATTCATTCCCTATTGAAATTCGAAAATTCAATTCCTTGAAAACTTAAACTTTGAGATTCTTGAGAGCAGAACTACTGATTATTATCGAGAGTTTTCTTAGGTGATTCTCGTCACTTAAGATATAATTAACTATAGGGGCTTGCCCTTATAAAGAATTTTAAGAACACAGGTAATATAAACCCTGCTTAATTCATTTTTATTAAGCAGGGGAATTTGTCGGCTTATAAAATTGGTTCGCAGACCAAATGGATGTCACAAATCTTCTAGTTTATTTAATCGAGCCCCATCATCAAGCAGTGTGTCTATTCTTCGGGATAGATACACGGTTTGTGGTGCGGTGCTCGTTTATGAAAACTATTCGGGATGTGAGATCTGTTTGATTTCATATCTTAAAATTTTCAAACTTAAAATTATTTTCAAAATCAAATGCTACTTTCCAAATTATATATATATTTAAATTAAATTTAAAATTTAAAATTTGCCGACAATTTCTGTTAGGCGACACCCTTTTTAAAATAATACACATAACCTAAAATAAGCCGTACAATTTCTGGCGACTCCGCCGGGGAAAATTCCTCTCTCCATTTTAATCAGACAATTCTACTTTCAAAAATCGGTAGTGTATCCATGTTCCTAGTGGATCAAACTACCCTTCTTTCCGTTGGAATACTATGTTCATTTCTACCTTGAACAAGTACAGCCAACATTCTCTCGGATTTAGGAGCCACTGTTTAGACACCCCTAAACAGAGAGGTTTCGAGATCCTTTTACCTCATTTTTGAGGTAGGATGGACCCCCAATAGGTATTAGTTTAGGAGCGGTCTTACGGGTCGAGAAGTTTCTACAAGTCTTTCTCTTCCTTTTCCAGTTCCTAATAAATTCCTTTTACCCTTCCTACAACTCTCCTTCTTTTAATAATTCTCCTTCCTAACGAACAAATCTTTTCGAAAAGTTAATTTTCTTTTAATACCACAGATAAACTAAGATAAACAGAAATGTGTTTGGACTCTTTCTTTTTCGTCATTAGTTTTACGACAAGAAGAAGCACGATTCAGGGACTAACACTTGGAATGCGCACTGCGAAATGGAAGCCCAAAGCTCGTTCTTCTCCTTCGTCAACGGACTCGACCTGGCCGTGTTCAAGGACGAATTACCTGATAATGGAATTAATTGATTCGGACAAGGATTCGGGGACACCGACATCAAAATCCCCGACGTCACTCTCTTTTCACTCACAAGTAAAGTACCGAAGCGAGAAGCCAGTTGATTGAGTTTAACCTCGAGTCGACTCATGAATTCCCTCCTCTGCAAAAGATTCCAGGCGAGAGAGTACTGCGCTGTTCGTGAAGGACGTTGTTGCTACCCCACGTGATGCAGTTGTCTGCGCATCTACCCGACGCACGCCGGACTAAAGGGGAAGGAAATTCGGAAGCTGTGATGAACCCGTTGCAGTGGAGGGTACGGATATTTCTGTGAAACTTTACGTTTTTGAAATCGGGTCCGGCTCGAGAATTCCATCGTCGACACGGACTCGGAGGAGGAACGAAGTAGAAGGATTGCTAGAGAAGCCGGAGCTGCTGAAGTCGCTTTCTGGAGGAAATCCCGAAGCGCCGAGTATACACCGTTTGCTGAATACATACCACTTTTGGGAAGAAGTAGGTTCCATCCCCTCTCACGCCGCGAGAGGATGAGGAAAATGTTCGCAAGATTGCTTCTGCATTGCCTCAGCCCGCATATTACAACGATAGCCGTAAGAAAAGGGCTAGAATTACGCCATTTGCTCGACTGCAAACCTTGATAGAGAAGTTAGCAAAGAAAGAAAAATGCCCTGTGTCAGAAATTTTAAGAAGGATAGGGCGGGTGCCAGCCAAGTCCCGTCTTGGGCCGCGGGTAGAACCTGCTATCGCTGCGGAAAAGCCGAATAAGAGAATGAAAGCTAGTCCGCCTGTCGTTGTTTCAGGACTACAAATTTGGGAGGATACCACCTTCCATGCATTTGGGCGACGGACCATCCAGGTCCGAGACCTGTCTGCTAGAAGGATGGTATGGTGTCCCATTCTTAGGACAATTAAGATTAAAACAACAACTCGAGAAAGAAAGTCTCGTCGGGAGACTTGAGTCGAAGAAAGTGCTACCGCGATAAAGGGGACTCATGAGAAGGAAACCCGACGGTTATCACATGACAAGCTGCAAGGATGTACGAAAAGACCACTAGAAGATCTTATGGAAAAGCTAAGAGCGATATTCGGCGATTAGCAAGGGAAAGAGAAGAGAAATTCAGAGATGAAGTTCACTCGTCAGAGTTCATGGATGATGAATATGTAGAAATTAACATGGTTGAAACACGAGCTTCGTCAGCTTCACAAGGTGCCCCTGCAACCGCAGAAAGAGAGGAGCCAGAAGTAATGAGGAGGCAGCTTCAAGAGAAAGATGATACGATTGCCCAAATGGCAAAAAGGATGGAAGAGATGGCTGTAGCCCTAGCCACTCTCCAGAGTCAAGTTCAACCCCCAAGAGAAACACCCCCAGAAGTCATTCACATTGTAGACGGAGGAAAGGAGATTACGTCCGTCAACGGGGATGATCGATTAAAGAAGGATGCAACACGAAGCATGATTCGGAAAAGGATATTAAGAGCATGGTGGAACGGCGGGTGCGAGAAGCCTTGGCACAATCGAAGAGCGGGACATCCATTCGGACGGGTAGACCTTACCCTGAAGAATTTGACGCTGTCCAATATCCGAAAGGCTTTGTACCACCTTTGTTAAAGACCTTTGATGGAACCGAAAACCCTCGGCAGCATGTTGCAAATTTTCGTGCCAGTTGTTGCAATGCGGCGGAAGTGATGCCTTACTCTTCGGACAATTTGTCGGCGGCTCATCGGGGATCGCCTTTGATTGGTATGCGAATTACCGAACGGTTCGGTGAAGACATTTTCGGAACTAGAGAACCTCTTCATTAAGTGATTTGTCGGAGCTCGGCACCACATCACTATAGGTGATTTAGTGGTAGAGAAGCGAGAAACCCAACAAAACCTTGGTGGACTACATACTTCGATGGAGGAATCTAAGTATGAAGTGTGAGCCACGACTACTGAGAACGACATGCGATCGGCATTTTACTTAAGAGCATTCATGGCCCGATAAGCACTTCTCCTCGAGGATTTACTATTAAGACTTTCGAGAAGTTGTTAAGCGAGGTTGGAAGCTTGCAAGAGGAGGCGAAGCAATTAAGTTTCACCAGACAAAACGAGACAAACGAAGCCCGTGAAAACTTTTGAAAAGAAGTCGGGATCGTTGCGAGCGATCGATAAAGGCATGCAGCCGATACAAATATCGTCGAACGGCGCGGCAACCTCAACGAATTACGAGCAACCCCGACCCGGCTATCGGTCATCTCGACGATATGATCGACCGCCTCGTCCGCAACGTACGTTAAGGGAGCTTCGAGCGAGGAGTATACGTTCAAGAATGAGGCGATCTCGAAAATGTTACGCGATCGATGAAGACTCCGGATTTCCAATCGCCGAGCCTAAGAGACCGAAGAAGTCGACAAGAAAGGTGATCCCGACTTTTGCCCTTACCACCGCATGGTTGGACACAAGATAGAAGATTGTATTACCTTCAAAAGTTGGCTCAACGACAATCTTCGAAAAGGGAACATAAAAATCCCGAAGGAATACATGAAGGAACCCCAGAAAGGAGGTTCCGTCAATGTTATCTCAACGGATCTCATTGTTCCGATAGATCCCTATGCGACTAATGATGGATGGACTACCGCTTGGACAAAGTCTTCGAAGAAGATTTTGGATCACATCCGAACCGCTCCGGTGCGAGCCTCGATTCGAGTTCGAAACACGTCAAGTCGGCACTATCACTTGCGATAGAAGAACCACCTTAACAAGAGACAATTGAAGAAAAGAAGAAAATTGATGAAGAAGAGAAGACCGAGGCTCTTAAGGCTAGACTAGGGGCTGCTTATCCTAGGATAGTTGTTTCCGATTCGGGGGAGAAATCTCTCGAACCTCTGACTCTGTATGATTATCTACTCACTCCGGTGGGATCTTATAATGATAAGGGTTATGGCGTTGGCTACGTTTTGATTGTTTCTAACGATTACGTAACTAGCGACAATCCGGACATCGATTCCGATACAAATGACAATTCTCGAATCATACACAATCTCGACGGTCGCAATGACAAAGAAGACATCCACCAAAGAGGCTACGAGAGTTCAACAAGCAATGAATCTATTTGCGAGTTTCGAGGAGCTCCAGTCACTGATAGAGTTAGAGCCTTCAGACTCCGAAGCTAATCCAGAAGAACCTGTCATTCCGATTCAGGAGGAAACACCAGCAAACTCAATACTGGATTCAGAAGAAATTACAGAAGTCAACTTAAGAAGTGGAAGAGTTCTACCTCCGAGAATGGGTCCAAAGGACAAAGGAAAGCAGGTGGTTGTTCGGGAAGAACCAACCCGGCGGAGAAGAGATACCCATTCGGGAGGAAATCGAGACACATGGAAATAAAGTGGACTACAACGTGTTAGCCCATCTTAGGAAACTACCGGCCAAGCTGAGCATCTACGACGCTCTCATCTTATCAAAGGAGATGAGAGAAGCTCTGATCGAGGCCTTACTTGATCCAGAAATTTGCTTAACTCAAATGACCGAAGATTCCTTAGATGAGGTTTGCTCATTAAAGGAACAACGAGGAGTTACCTTCACGGACAATGACCTACTACTCGGGACAATGAGCCACGACCGACCGTTGTACATTTCGATTACTAATTGGGAAGTTTACACTATCTAGAGTATTGGTGGATCCGGGAGCATCAATCAATATAATGAATCTTCGAACGCTAGCATACTTAGAAATTGATGCTCGCGAGCTTGAAGCAGACAAAATGTTATTAAGAGGATTCAACCAGAAAGGAGAAAGAGCCCTCAGATCAGTAACACTGCTAATGAAAATCGGTGACTTAGCAAAGACAACCGCAAAATTTCACATAATTGATTCGAAACGTCATTCGATGCTCTCTTGGGCCGACCATGGATACATGAAAATAGGATGGTACCATCATCCCTACCCCGGTGCATCAAATACTACGATGGAGGGGAACGAGTGCATCAAAGGTGACTTACGACCATTCTCCGTACATGAAATTGGAATCCATGAAGATGCAGCTTATTATGCACCTCCGAAGAAAACAATCTTCTCCAAAGATACAATGACGAATGAAGCAAAGGGAATTCGGGATGACGAAAAACCTGAAGTTCTAGTCCAACCGTCACTCACCACTCCCTTACGGCGAGATGGTGAAGGTTTCTCCACGACTCGCATCCGAGGTCGAGGCGGGGACGAGGTCGTGGCAGAGACATTAGGACGAGTTGGACGGAGGAAACCGACCATCAATGTTGATTTGGAAGACGAGTTCGAAGAAGAAAAAGAGATCGAACAAGAAGCGACGACAATAAGTCGGAAGAAGCCGCAATTCGAGGATCCCGCTCGAAGATGAAAAGAATGAAGAATATAAATCGATGTACGAGAAGATTAACCACTATGTACATACTATGGCCACGACCCCGATCCATTCTAATAAGATCGAGGGTATGGTGGTCAAAGTGGTATGTAGCGGTGGTGCAAAGCCAAACAAATTCTACCGTGGTGCTCCTTCCTTCAAAACTGAAAATAATGTACAATTTGAAGATGTCACTTCATCAGAATTAATGGAATTACCTTTTGAGTGGTACTCTCCCCGTGTTCAAAATTTAATTCAGCGTGGTTTCTTACCTCGACAATGGACAAAAGGTCAATCACAACATTTTGAAAAATTATGGAATAACTCCGGTCGTCCACCCGATTCAAAGCATGCTCTCGGATTCGGCACGGTAGGATCGGTTGACGATGCCGAACTTTGCTTGGTGTCACTTGCGAGTCTAATGAAAGCCGAATGGAAACTACGGAAGAATTTGAAGATTTACAAATTGGAGATGCTCCACCGAATTCGAAGAAGAGATTAAATCTACGATAGATGAATTAACGGAAGTTAACTTAGGTACTTAACGAAGAGCCTAGACCTACCTTTGTTAGCTCCTTACTCGATAAAGAAGACTCCGAAGAAATAATCAAGTTATTAATGGAATTTAAAGATTGTTTTACTTGGAGCTACGATGAGATGCCGGGTTTAGCTCGAGAGGTCGCGATCCATAAGCTAGGAGTGGATCCTGCACGTCCGAGTCGGACGAGGTCCCAGAAGAATGCGTCCGGAAATCGAACAACAAGTCATAGCTGAAGTTAAAAAGCTAATAGACGCTAAATTTGTCCGCAAAGAACAATACCCGACTTGGTTAGCCAATGTGGTACCAGTTAGGAAGAAGAATGGTCAGATCAGAATTTGTGTGGATTTCAGAGATTTAAACAAGGCATGTCCAAAGGATGAATTCCCTCTACCGATCCCAGAATTAATGATCGACATTGCTTCGACACATGAAATATTCTCATTCATGGATGGATCTTCAGGATACAACTGTCGGCATATTTTTAGGTTGTGTTTTATTTTAAAAAGGGGGTCGCCTAACAGAAGTTGTCGGTGAATTTTTAATTTAATTTAAATAAATAATTTTGAAAAGTAGTATTTGATTTTGAAAATAATTTTAAATTTGAAGGTTTTAAGATATGAGATTAAACCGATCTCACATCCCAAATAGTTTATATAGACGAGCACCGCACCACAAGCCGTGTATCTATCCCTAAGGATAGACACATTCGCTTCACGGTGGGGCTCGATTAAATAAACTAGAAGATTTGTGACATCCGTTTGGTCCGCGAACCAATTTTATAAGCCGACAAATTCCCCTGCTTAATATGAAAGCATTAAACGGGGTTTATATTACACAGGTTCTTTTAAAATTCCCTATAAGGGCAAGCCCCTATAGTTAATTACATCTTAAGTGACGGGAATCACCTAAGAAAACTCTCGATAATAATCGATAATTCTGCTCTCAAGAATTTCAAAGTTTAAGTTTTCGAAGGATTGAATTTTGGAATTTCAATAGGGAATGGATCAAGTTTAGAACATTTTGTTTTGGGAATCCAAAGGAAGAAAAGTAGGAGGAATCACAGATTCGAAGTGAACTTCGGTAATTTCCCGACTATCCTATTGTTTGGCTTGGATTTAGGAAAGTCCTAATATTTATTTAAATGTTTTGATCTTGCCAATTTTAATTAATTAGGGCTTATATTTGTATGATAAAATCAAACAAATAGCCTCGAAGATGTGAGGGTTTATTGTCGTATCGGACGACTACCTCGGAATCCTAAGACCGGTTAGGGCTTAATTTGTAATGCAAGCGCCTAACGAAGAGTTGAGGATTTATGTTGCACTAGGCAAACTACCTCGAAGTCCTATGGCTTTGTTATTTAATTCTAGGAAAGTTTCTTTGAAGTAGACTCGAGGTTTTGCTTGATGACGATGGCCGTCTTTGCCCACCATGCTCCGAGCTCCTTGTTGTTGCAGAGGTTCAATTTTAGAAGTCATAAATCAGGGGATGAGAAAAGTGTCTTGGTTTAGAGAAAATCTTAATTTCCAAGTGTTTTTTGTGTTTTAATTAAAACAAATCTTAAAGTTGATTATAACGACACCGGTTAAGATCCCACGGTTCCATCCTTCCGGCATCATTATTTTTATCGGATTCACTTAGTCCGGATGAATTTGCTAAACTCAACTTGAATGAGTTCCACACTTTCATTTAGACCGTGGGAAATCCCGTTAGCAACACGTAGGTTACATCATCCGAGGTATTCCGATCATCCAACAGGACGTTTTAATTTAATTGTAATTGTAGTTTTGTGTTCTGTTTGTGATTAAATTTTGAGTTGTTTTATATTTTGAAATGTCGTGGCGGTGAATTTTATCTTGCTATAACTTTTAACTTAGTTTTGGTTTCAGTTTTAGGGACTATCCTAAAGGTGTGGGTTTTCATGCAACAATTGTTTATCATGCAAGAAAAGTAAGTGCGATGCGGTTAAATAAATTGCAATAATGTAAATTGCAAGAAAGTAAATTGCAATAAAATAAAAGCGTACCGGAGGGTCTTCCCGTCATCCCAAGCTGCACTTAAGACACAATTAGAATATTTAAGCAAGTTCCTAGGTAAAGCTAAGGGAAGGGTTATGGTTTTCTACCAAATTCTAATCCTATAGCTAGTCATTTCCTATGACGTCTAGGTTCCTTGTGTTTTTGTTTGAAGACGATTTTCTTCATCGAAGAACAATTAAGTTTAATTGTTCTTATGAACATCCTATCATATCGAGGAAGTGCTTAAGGCAAATCTTAAACATCTTTTCAATATTTCTAGGATTGTTTTAAGTCCAGAATGAATTCGATTACACAAATGAATTAATCGTCGAGGATCTCGAGATTTGTTATCTTGCTCGGTGAACTAGGACATTTGAATATCCTATAGGTGAAGTAACATTTCATTTAATATTACGTTTAGGAGTTATAATAACCAAAGCTTTCAAGGGCAAATTGGTGTTCAAATAGTTTATGATTTAGTTTAATTTCAATTAATTTGGAATAGTGTTCAAGTTATTTTAGATTTATTTTGAATTCTTTATGTCTTTGGTGATGTTATGTTTAATTCAACTTAATTTAATTTAATTTAATTTAATTTAATTGAGTTTTAATTTATTTAGTTCAATTTAATTCAATTTAGTTTGATTTGATGTTAAATTAAATTAATTTGATTTGATTTAATTTTAATTTAATTTGATTTAATTTAATTTAATTTTATTTTATTTATTTAATTTAATTTAATTTAATTTAATTTAATTTAATTTAATCTTTAATTTGATTTAACTTAATTTAATTTGATTTTATTTATTTAATTTAATTTGATTTAATTTAAGTCATTTAATTTAATTTAATTTTAATCTTTAATTTAATTCAGCTTTTAATTTTAATTTAATTTAATTTAATTTAATTTAATTTAACTTACTTAATTTAATTTAATTTTTAATTTAATTTTATTTTTAATTTTAATTGAAATTTTTGAAAGAGTTTAATAATTTAATTTTAGTTTAATGATTAAGTCTTTTAATATTTTGAATTTGAGTTATCATTTTAATTAAGAGTTGAGTATTAATGAGATAATTAATTTAGGGATTTTTAAATTAAAGAATAAATCTCTTCCTAATAATATCCCTATTTTAATAATTCCAATTTTTTTATTCTTCCAAATTTAATCAATTATTTAATTAAGGTTTAATCATTTTAAATTGCTTAATGGGTTTCTACCCTTTAATTATTTAAATTTCAATCATCCAAATTAGATTAGGATCAAATATTTTATTTGTTAATTTTTTATTAAACCTAAAGTTTTAATTAAGGATAAAAAATTTTAATTACCACTTTACCCTTTAAGTTTAATAATTTCATAACTCACTAAATTGAACTCAAATGAACTTGAAATTTTTATGTGACTTCACTCATATGTCAATAAAGACATAAGAGGAGAAAATGTGATTTTTCTGTATTTAATTTATTTATATAATTATTTTTGGTAGAAAATAGAGATTTCCCAAGGAAAATTTAATAATATAACCAAGGGAAAGTTTCTGTCCTTATGAAAATTAGGGGACATTCCTAATGACCAGAGAACCACTTGGACCAATTTTGGTGATTTTTTGAATTATATTATTTTTATTATAATTATTTTAAATTTTGGAATATTAATTAATTTAAAAATAAAATAAATGTTGAAAAATGAATTTTATATTTTTCAAAAATCTCTCTGATATCAAGGAAATCAGAGAATTAAATTTTACAATTTTCTGATTTTTTTATGATTTATTATAATTATTTTAGTGAAAATGCTAGAAAATACAATTTTTTAATTTTAAAATTACCCTAGAGCTTTAAAATTTAATATCTCACTAAATAGACCTAAGAAAAATATGGGGTTTGTTCCTAAGTGATTAAAATTCAAAATGTGACGTTTTGGTTAATTGTATTATTTTTGTGATTTTTATTATTTTTTAATTATTAAAATATTAAAATAATATTAAAAATCAACTTTTTTAGAAAATTGAAATTTTAATTTTTTTAAATTTCCCTGATATCAGAGAGGCTCCAAAACCAATTTGGTGAATTAAAAAGTATTTTGAAGATTACTATGGATTTTTAAAGTTTAAAAATGACTAAATGGCTTAATCGACGATTAGTAAGTACCTTGAGAGTCAATTGACCTCAAATTTTTATGGTGGGTTCTGCGATCCTAAAGATCAGTGGAGAATTGATTTCAAGTCAATTTGATGTATGGTTAGCTCTAATTAATTAGAGATCCTTTTGGTGTTTAAGCGATTAGGGTTGTTTTAAATGAACTAACTCGAAACCTATTTTCTAGGTCTCTGGTCATAAGGAACATCACCAAGTTTTCCTGAATTTATTTCACAACATACTATTTATTGGAATTAAAATACTCAAAACATTAAGCATGAATTTGAAAAATCAATAACTTTTCATAGGGATGGCCTCGACTTTGGAAAATTCGGGGAATGTTCCCAATTGAGGAAATAGAAACCCCTATGGTCTCATGCCATGGTGAATTTCCTATATGTATGGAGAATTAAAACAATGCAAGGAAATAAATCATTAAAAATAAAATACTTGATGAAATTAAATGATTTCTTTTCCACATTATTTCCTCTGTTCAACGAGCAAGAGGGTATTTTTATTTTATTTTTTATGATTTTCCAACACAAAGTTATGAATTTTTAAAGTTTAGGGAATTAAATAAATAGAAAATACCCCTAATTTTCTATTTATCACGCGCGGCGCCGCGTCAGCCTCGGCAGCTCCCGAGCACACGAATTCGCGCTCCCATTCGACGCGCCATGCGAGTTAGCGGCCGGGCCGCGGTTCTCGTGCCGTCTCGATCGCGCCCGTCGGAACGTCCGTCCGCGCGTGTATTGAATGGACGGCATCTGGTCGCCGTCTGGCGTCCTCACGAGCCGTCCTGCAATCCTAAGATCACTCGATACTGATGGATTTTCATGTTCTTATACTCTATGGATTCGTCTTCGAGAAGGCGAACACATCTATACGGTTTATGTGGGATGAAATTTGCAGCATTAAAATGGAAGTGTTTAGAATCTAGGAAGGTAGGGGCCATGCCTTTGCTCGGAGAAGTGTGGCTTCGATGCGAGAGTTGTTGCACCTTCGATTGGATCCCGGCGAGCTCTAGATGAAGTCTCTGGTGCAGTGGTGTCTAGGTATGATTTTGACCACAGCCAATCCACAAGCTTGGAGGCTAAGGCAATTGGGTGGCACAGATGGGGCTTTATTTGGTGGACACCTTCCCTTGGTCGAGTGAAGGTGTAGAACCAATCAATTTGGGGATTGGCTCACGCTGTGGAGAAGTGTCTGAGAGGTTTTGGGCCTAGATTTCAACTGCGAAATTGAGCTCACGGAGAAGAAATGGCAGGGGGATCTCGGTGGGAATCAAGTGCTCTGTGTATGGGGGAGGAGTCTGGAACAATTTGGCGAGTTTCCTTAAGGTTTGTTTGACCTTCTCATGGCCGAGAGGGGTGGTGTTTAAATAAGAGAGGGAGGTGGAGGGCCTCCCCCGGGGAGAGTTAGGGCTTCGGGATGAGCATCACCCCGCTGAGAAGAACAGCTCCAGCCAGCCCTTTGAGATAGGGCGGCCTCGGCAAGGGAGAATTCCTAGGTTGGCTCACATGTGAGCTCTCGGCCATGGTGTTTTCCGGCGGCTGGTGGTGGCCGGCAGGGCATGGGTCACCCTCGAGGTCGGAGTGGGTCGGGGGTTGAATTTGGTGAAGTCAATTGGAGTTTGACATGTGTAAAAAAAGCTTGATTAAAATGGAATGGGGGAGAGTGCATTTTGGGCATATTTTGGTCGGCTTCATCCACGAATGGGTTTAGTTCACCCTCCTTGTTGGTGTGGGGTGAGGGAAAGTCATTTGGTTCGACTTGATTGGAGTGGTGAAGTCTCCATCCATGGTGAGGTGGCTAAGCATGGTTTTAGAGTGTGACATGAATATGGTTAAAAGAGCTTAATGAAGTATTAGGAAAGAATCCCTCTTCTTGCCATTAATGGCTTGGTGAGTGGAAAGTGGTCTCCATTGGCTTCCATGTGGCTTGTGCATGGCTCGATATGTGAAACCACATTTGGCTTGAAAAAGTTTAGTCGATTTCATAAAAATGGGTTTAAGAATTTTGGATATTTTGGTGAAAATTTGGATGAAGCTTCATTAGAATTATTTGATCATTGGTTTATAGCTTAGGGATGATTTTAATTGAATGGATGATGTAGAAATATCATGGGGGCTTTGGGACCAAGTTTGGGCCTTTTGAAATGGTTTTTAGATGGGCTTTTAAGATGGTTTAAGGAATGGGCCTTTTGAATTTTAAAATGGATTTTGGGATGAAATTTTGTAAAGAGGTTGGGCAAAATAATTGTGGGTTTAGCTCCTTTGGATGTATCATGAGTGACTTGAAGCAAATTGGGAGTGATTTGGGTTTGAATTGGGTTGAATTTGGGTTCTTTTGGTGAATGGGCCCATATAGGTCCAAGTGGGCCAAGTTGGGCCAATGTTGGGCTAGGGTTGAAATTGATGTAAAATTAATGTTGAGAAATGTTTATGGGAGTGTTTCAAAGAGGTTTTGACTTTGGTTGGGCTTTGATTTTGGGGTTTGGGCTCATTTGGGTTAGGTTTGGGTTTAGGTCGAAATTGGGCCTTTTAGCTTTCAGGTTAAAGATTTGAGTGGGGTTTGGGTCAATTTTTGGGCTTAAAATCATGTTAGTGTTTTGCTTGTGGGTATACTACAGAAGATTTAGAAAAGATTTGGGGTTAATTGGAGTTGAGTTGGGTGAGTTTGGGTTAGGCTTGGGTCATGGGTCCAGAGGTGGGCTTTTAAGGCAAAAAGTGAAATTGGATCAAATGTGTCAATCAAATTGGACTTGGATTTGATCTAGATTGGTGTTGTGAATGTTAGCAGATTGAAGTTTATAATTGAATTGGATAAGAATTTGGGTCAATTGGATAGGTTTAGTTTGACATTGGGTTAAACCCCATGGTTAAAATGGGCCAAATTGGGGGTTTTGACAAAAGTAGGGTAAATTGAAAAAATTGGCCATAGTTGTGATTGGACAAAATAAAATTGGGGAATATTTGGGATTTTCTGAAATTTTTCTGGGAATTTTTAGAATTTGGATTTTTTTAGGTCGGGGGTATTTTGGGTATTTGGAGGGTATTGGGAGGTTTTGGAATTTTAGTATTCTTGGGTATGGATGGTCAATTTTGAGTGGAGATAAATGTTTAGTAATGATTTTGGAGAATTTTGGGTGATTTGGAATTTTGCAAAAATTTGGGTAATTTCGAGGGTTTTGGGTTGGCTAAGCGGGTGTAGGGTCCGGGGGTGAGTGAAAATTTGAAAAATTGAAGATACAGGTGAATATAAGTGGAATGAAATCATTTAGGTTGAGCCATGAAGCCACATCAAGCCCACATGAACCATGAAGGGACTCATTTTGAGGCATTCAACATGTTGTTCACAACCCTGCGCGAGGGCTTGGGGGTTAAGGACCATCCATGTGAATCACCTACATGAGTCGGGAGAATTAGGAGAAGTTAGGTATGGGTGTGGTTTTGAGGAGGTGTGTGCAAGTGTAGTGTGAGTGCGTGTGTGTGTAAGTCAGCCCCTTCATAGACCAGGCCACCCGGGCGGTCCTGAAGCGAAAGGAGTCTGTAGGAACTCATCCTTTAAACTTCCATTTGATTTCAACCCTGCAGGTGATTAGGGGTCTACGATCAAGTTTGTGGAGTTTGTAGGGAGTTAAGAAGTGGTTTAAAATTCTAGAAGGTGGGTCCCAATTCTAGTCCTCTAAGATAGTCAAGGCTTCAGGCTAGATCTGAAATCTTAAAGAGAAGAAGAGAAGTCCTCATCAAAAATGAGGTCGACAAATGGACCCACCGATAGGTGTGGTGGTGACGGGCACACCGCGCGTATTAGTGTTGACCGAAGCGATCAAAAAAACCAACACTGATGTCCCGAGTGACAAACTTAGGATGAAGTAGAAGAGTTTCCGTTGGGGAGTGTCGAGCATATCTCACAACGGCTTAGAAGATTTCAAACTCTCGGCAGGGAAAAAGAAAAGGAGGTGAATTCAAATCACATGATCGAGGAAAATTCAATTTAGATTTTATTTTGTTTCAATTTAAATTTTGATGTGTGAGTTTAGATTTCAATTTGGAATTTCAATTTAGATTGAAGTTTGTCAAGATTAATTTAAAGGGATTTGATTTGAAATGAAAATTGGAATTTCGTGGTTTTAAATGTAACATCTTCAACCCCAAAAGAAAATTGAATTGATCGGATTGAATCATTACAATGAGGAGAGATCTCGGAGTAATGCGGTATTGGATGTAAAATCCCTAACCTCAAGTTTGATTTTGATGTATTTCATTGCAATAGGGAAAGAATCCTAAAGCAATGCGGTCTCGGATGTAAAATCCTCAACCCCCCCAAAAGTTTGATTTGGATGTATTTCATCATAATAGGGAAAGAATCCTAAAGCAATGCAGTCTCGGATGTAAAATCCTCAACCCAAAATTTGAATTGGATGTATTTCATTGCGATAGGAAAAGATCTAAAACGATACGATCTTGGATATAAAATCCTCGACCCAAAAGTTTGAATTTGATGTACTTCATTGCGATAGGGAAATGATCCTAAAAAAGCAATGCGGTCTTGAATGTAAAATCCTCGACCCAAAAGTTTGAATTTGATGTATTTCATTGCATTAGGAAAGGATCCTAAAGCGATACGATCTTGGATGTAAAATCCTCGACCCCAAAAGTTTGAATTTGATGTACTTCATTGCGATAGGAAAGGATCCTAAAGCAATGGAGTCTTGGATGTAAATCCTGTTGAAAGTTTGAATTTGATGTACTTCATTGCGATAGGGAAAGGATCCTAAAGCAATGCGGTCTTGGATGTAAAATCCTGCGACCCAGTTTGAATTTGATGTACTTCATTGCGATGAGAAGGATCCTAATGCAATGCGATCATGGATGTAAAATCCTCGACCCAAAAGTTTGAATTTGATGTTTTTCATTGCGATAGGGAAATGATCTAAGCGTACGGTCTTGAATGTAAAATCATAGAGCAAAAGTTTGAGATTTGATGTCTTCGTTGCGATAGGGGAAAGGATCACAAAGCGATGCAGTCTTGGATGTAAAATCCTCGACCCAAAGTTTGTCGTGAGGGATCACCTCGATGATGCGATGACCCGCTACTGCCCTCACCCTAAGCAGCCTAAAGCACCCGAAAGCGAGGGCTTTAGCTCACACAATGGCCATAGCTATAAAGCCACCTCCCATGGCAAAAAATAAAGTGCTGAAATTTCCACATACACTACGAAAAATTTCACCAGAGCTCCTCCAAAACCTCCTAAGATCCATTCCAACCACTTTCCTTCCCTAATTCTCAACTGCTTTGGAGCTCAATTTAGAGTTCAAATTTGATCGGAAACCATGACACATTTCCTTTCTGATTCCGCGGTCACCAAACTCCGATTAACTACACCCACACCTTCACGAAGCGAAAAAAGAAGACTCTCTATCAAAATCCCATCACAGAAGTTCTTTGCACCAGACTTCCATCAACACCGAAATAGGAGTCTGGTTGAGTTTAGGTCTGAAAAATTCCTGGGGAAACGCTTCATGCGGGAGGTTACGTTGGGACAAATGTATTTGCTGCCACCCATCGATTGAGGCCACCTCTCGAACCAGTATAAGACTCACTTTTTCTATCGACCTTTTCTTCATCCTCAATAATTGTACACTGTATTTCATGCCGTATAAACTGTATGGATAGGTTCCTGCAAGGCTAAGATAGGCTACGAAACGAAACCTACTGTGATTTGGTTGAGTGCAGCTCGACATCTTAAGTCGAGAAGGTGGACGGTTTCGAACTAGATCGGTTGGGGACAATGACCGAGGTTGTCGGATAGTGCATGTAATGAACGGATAGCCAGGATTGTGCCAGATGAATCTTGATGCATAAAGCGCATGGTGACTCTCGGATGGCGGCGCTGATGAAAGAAGATGTGTGGTACATTGACCTCATTTTTGATGAGGTCTTTTGCTTCTCTCTTTACTTACTTAGGATCTAGCCTTAGGCATTTCCTTTGACTAATCTTAGAGGACTAGAAATGGAGCCTACCATAGAAATTCAAACACCTCTTAACTCCCTACAAACCCCACAAGCTTGATTGTAGACCCTTAATCACCTAGAAGTTTGAAGTCGAATGTGAAGGTTTAAAGGATGAGTTCCTGTAGGACTCTTTGGCCTTAGGACTACCTTAGGTGGTGCAGTGCAGTGAGGGTTAACTTACACACTCACTACACTCACACTCTACACTCTCACATGCACAATCCAAATCCTAAACCCACACCTTACTCCCGAGCTTGACTCCTGACTCATGTAAGTGTTCGTATGGATGAACCTTAACACTAAGCCTGGTTAAGAGGTTAGGAACAACATAGTGAATGCCTCAATAGATCCTCTCGTAACTCATATGGGCTTAATATGACTTCATGGCTCAACCAATGTGATTCCATTTCACTCATACCTTATCAACGCCCATTCTTCCAAAATTTCGATTTTTGACCCAAAAGAGACACCTGCAATATTTATGCAAAAGCACATGGGGTGCCCAAAATCCTCCAAAATCTCCAAATCACCCAAAAGTCCACTCAGAATCAATCCTAAACATTTTCCCCCTCCAAATTTACTATCTCCGAGTCAAAAATACCAAAATTTCTAAAAATACTCCCGATACCTTCCAAATTACCAAAATGCCCCTCTTGACCCAAAAATCCAAAAATTCAGAAATTCCCAGAAAATTCCAGAAAATCCCAAATATTCCCAATGGCATTTTGTCCAACTAATATGACTAATGTTGTCAATTTACCCACTTTTACTGAAACCCTAATTTAGCTCATTTTAAACCCCAAGAATAGAACTGATGTCAAACCTAATCACCCAATTGGTCTCAATTTTGGTCAATTAAAATATAAACATCAATTCAATATCCCCAATATCAATCTAGACCAAATTCAAGCCCAATTTGATTGGCATTTAGACGATTTCATTTCTGAAGCTTAAGGCCCAATTTTGGCCTATGTAACCTAAAACCTAGCTCAAACCAGCCCAATTCAATCCCAATTTGACCCAAATCTTTTATAAAACCTTCCTAGCATCCCACAAACAAAACACTAACATGATTTGCCCAAAATTTGGACCCAAAACCTTACTAAATTTCAACCCAAAACCCAAAATTTCTTAAATGGACCAACACCCAAACCTAACCCAAATGGGCCCCCAATCCAAAATCAAAGCCAACCAAAGTTGAAAACTATTTGTAACACCCCAATAAACATTTCCCAACATTACTTTTACATCAATTTCAACATTATCCCAACATTAGCCCAAGATAGCGCATTTTGACTCATTTGGACTCTGTGCAAAAGAGACCCAATTAGACCCAATCCAATTCAAATCACCTCAAACTTACTTCAAATCACTCATGACACATCCCTAAACCAAACCCAAAAGATGCTTGGCCCAAAATTTTACAAAAGATCCCATCCATAAATTTATTTTTAAGCACAATACCTTTTTAAACCTTTAAAAACTGGCATCAAAATGATTTCAAAAAGCCCAAAAATCTATCTTAAAGCCCACATGACAATCCTCTATCATCATCCATTTGATAAAACCATCCCCTAAGTTCTAAATCCATAATGAAATAATTCCAAATCAAGCCATATGCTAAATCCCATCAAATCGCCCTAAATTACAAAATTTCTAAAACCCTTTTTCATGAAATTGAAACGTTTTCCCAAGCCAAGGTGAGCCATGAAGCCATTCTTGAGCCACATACAAGCCATGTGAGTTGTTGACATATGACCATACCCAAGCTAGGAAAGGAGGGAGGCTCTTTCCATGATTCACAAGGTCATTAGCCTTAATCATGTCTCCCTTAAAGCCAAGTGTTAATTTAAATATTCTTAGAAAGGGACCTCACCACCTTTGACACAGTAACCTAACTCATTCCCCCAGCCTAAAACCAGGTCATGGGGGAGGTGAACCTAACCCAAAACCATGGCTTGGACAAAATCAAACCAAAATCGCCTCTCCCCCATGCCATTTTTAATCCGAGCGCTTTACACATGGCATTGACCAATTGACTTCACAAACATCAAGCCCGAGCCTCACGACCTGAGGGTGACCCATGTGCCCGGTCAGCTGCAGATCTGAACACCACACCCGAGAGCACCCATGAGCCAACATTGAAATTCTCTCTTGTTGCTTCATGCCCACGATGGCCACCATGGTATTCCTCTCCTCACCCGAGCCAGGCCGATCTCGGCCCCAGCACTCACTTGGGAGAGCCTCCAATGACTCTATTTAAACCACCACCTCTCGACCATGGGAGGGGCTAAAACAAAAAATCACAGAAACTCTGTAAAAATCATTCAGGACTCTTCCCCTCACACGGAGAACTTGATCCCCACTGAAATTCCACAGCCATTTCCTCTCTGTGAGCTCAATTTCGAGTTGAAATTCAAGCCAAAGAACGGGACACTTCACCACAGTGAGCCAATCTCCAAATTGATTGGCCCTACACCTTAACGAGGCCAAAGAAGGAGAAGTTTCACAGGTGAAAGCTCCCTCTCCGAGCTACCCGGTTGCTCCGGCCTCCAAGCTTTGTGATCGGTGTGGTCACTTTTGTTCCTAGGCAATTCACGAGGCCAAGGGACTTCATACGGAGCATGCTTGGACCCAATCCCAGACGTAACACAACTCTCGGATCGAAGCTTCACTTCTGCGAGCAAAAGTATGAACTCTCTCTTCTTCCTGAGCTTCTGGAGATTCTCCATTTAAAATGCTTTAATTTCAATGCATGTTTACCATATGGATGTGTTCGTCTCTTCAAGAAGAATCCATAGAGCATAAGAACACAAAAATTGGTGAGAATTGATTGAGATCTTAGGGTTTTAGTGTGGGCAGGTCTCATGTTCACACCAGGTCGTGACGATAGTGAGGAGCGGGTGGATCGCGCGTATATCGAGCGGACGGCTCAAATGGTGTTAAATCGAGGAGACGGTACGTGAACCGCGGGCCCCGTGGCAGGCGGCTCGGAGATGGCGGCGCTAATCGGAGACGGCTTGCGTAGCCTTGATTCTTAAGGTTGACGGCGCCGCGTGGTTAAGTAGAAGTGGGTATTTTCTTATTTATTAAATATCCGGAACTTCAAAAATTCATAACTTTGTGTAGAAAAATCCTAAAAATAAAATAAAAATATCCTCTTACTCGAGTGAATAGAGAAGAATAATGTGGAAAAGAAATTAGATCATTTCATTAAGTATTTTATTTTTAATAATTTATTTACTCTGCACTATTTGATTCTCCATGCATATAGGAAATTCACCATGACACGAGACCATAGGGATTTTAAAACCTCTGAACTTGGGAACATTCCCTGAATTTTCCAAGGTCGGGAGAGCCATCCTATGAGAAGTTATTGATTTTGATTGCATATTCTTGTTTTGAGTATTTTAATTCCAATAATTAGCATGTTGAGAAATAAATTCTAGGAAAATTCAGTGATGTTTCTTATGACCGGAGGAACCTAGAAAAAATAAGTTGTGAGTTAATTAACTTGGAACAACCCTAATTGGTCTAAATACCCAAAGAAAATTGATCTATAATTAATTAGAATTGACTATACATCGAATTGACTTGAAAATAATTCTTCATTCAATAGTTAGGGTCGGGGAGAGTCTCACATAAAAATTTGAAACTAATTGGACTTGATTTGATCCACCAAGTGGGTTGATTAAGCCCCATAAGTAAAATTAAAATTTAAAAATTCATAACTCACAAAATACTTTCGGAAATTTACAAAAAAGGTTTTGGAGCTTCTTTGATATAGAGGAACTTAGGAAAATAAAAATTGTAATTTTCTAAAAAAAGTTAATTTTTATCATTATTTTAATATTTTTAATATTAAAAAATAATTAAAATCATAAAAATATTAAAAATCACCAAAATGTCACATTTTGAATCCTAATAACACTTAGGAACAAACCGAAATATTTTTATTAAGTCCCTAGGATAAGATATTGAATTTTAAAGGCTTAATGTAATTTTTAATATTAAAAAATGTATTTTCCAACCTTTTCATTAAAATAATTCTAATAAATAAAAAAATCATAAAAATATAAAATTTGTTTCTCTGGACTCCTTCGGAGTCAGAAGTTTAGAAAAAAATATAAAATCCATTTTTTAACTTTAATTTTATTTGAAAATTAATTAATACTCCAAAAACACAAAATAATTCTAATAAATAAAATATAATTTAAAAAATCACCAAAATTGGTTCAAATGGTCCTTTATTCATTAGGAACATCCCATATTTTCACCGAGGATAGAAGCATTTTCTTGGTCGTATTATTGAATTTTCCTTGAAAATATATTTTTCCATTAAAAATAATTACATAAATAAATTAAATACAGAAAAAATCATATTTTCTCCTCTAATGTCTTAATTGACATGTGAGTGAGGTTACATAAAAATTTCAAGTTAATTTGAGCTTAATTTAGTGAGTTATAGAATTATTAAGCTTGGAGGGCAAAAGGGTAATTAAAATTTTCAACCCTTAATTAAAATTTTAGGATTAACCAAAAAGGGGAGGGTAAAAAAATATTTTATTTTAAACTGATTTTGGATGATTGAAACTTAAATGATTAGGTAGAAACCTACTAACCATTTGAAAAAAAATAATTAAAATAAAACTTTAATTAATTAATTAATTGAAATATTTGAAGAATAATAGAAATTGGAATTATTAAAGTAGGGATATTATTAGAGGATATTTATTCTTTAATTTAAAAATTCCTAAATGAATCACTTCAATAATACTTAATTCTTAATTAAAAAAATTAATTAAAATAATCCAAATTAAAATTAAACTAAAATTAAATTAAATTAAATAACAATTAAAATTAAAATTAAATTAAATTAAATTAAAATTAAAATTAAAATTAAAATTAAATTAAATTCATTTAAATTAAAAATTAAATTAAAATTAAACTAGAACAAATTAAATTAAATTAAAATTAAAATTAAAGTGCAAATTATATTAAATTAAATTAAATTAAAATTAAATTAAATCGAAAGTAAATTAAATTAAATTAAATTAAATTAAAATCAAATCAAATTAAGTAAATTGAATTAAAATTAAATTAAAATGATTTAACAACAAACCTAAATTAAATCATTAAGAATTAAATCTAAAATAATTTGAACAACTTATTCAAACTTAAAGCTAATTTTTTATAATTAAGTGAAAATTAAAATTAAATCATTAAGTTTAAATCATTAAAATATTTAATGATTGATTTGCCATTTAAAAGCTCTTATTATTATAACTTTCTTAAATGAGGTATCAAGTGAGCGTTACTTCATATAGGATATTGAATGTCTGATTCGGCTGACGAGAAAACAAAACTTAAACATCTGGATGATTAATTCACTTATATAAGTAAATTCTCTTGGACTTAAAACAATCCTAGAGGTATTGAAAAGATGTTTAAGACTCGTCTTAAGAACTTCCTCAATGTAATAGGATGTTTATAAGAATAGCGAATTTAATTGTTCTTGAGTGAAGAAAGTCGTCCTTAAACCAAAGCGCAAGAACCTAGACGTCATAGGAGATGATTAGCTATAGGATTAGGACATTGGTAGACAACCACAACCTTTCCTTAGTCTTACCTAGGTACTTGTTGAAATATTTAAATGCCTTATCATGTGTTTTAGTGCGACTTGGGATGAAGGGAAGACCTACGGTACGCTTTTATTTTATTACGGTTACTTTATTGCAATGCTACTTTTCTTGCATGTTAAATACAAGTTGTTGCATGAAAACCAAAACCTTTAGGGTAGTCCCTGAACTGAAATCAAAACTAAATTAAAAGTCATTGCGAATAAAATTCTCCGCCACAACATTTCAAAATATAAAAACTCGAAATTTAATCACAAAACGAGAATAACAAAACTATAATTGCAACTAAATTAAAACGTCTCATTGAATGATCGGGAATAACTCAAATGATGTAACCCACGTGTTGCTAACGGGATTTCCTACGGTCTAAATGAAAGTGTGGAACTCATTCGGTTAGAGATTAGCAAATTCATGCGGACTAAGTGAATTCGATGAAAATAACGGTGCGGGATGACGGAACCGTGGGATCTTGTCGGTTAAATTTTAAACAACTTTAAGATTTGTTTTAATTAAAATATTAAAAATACTTTAGTTTTAAGATTTTAAACCAAAACATATACTCCTGCGATTTATGACTTAAAACAAAACTCTCACAACAAGGAGCTTGGAGCATGGTGGGCGACACGGCCATCTTCGTCGGCAAAATAACTCTACATCAGCTCAACATTCCTAGAATCAAATAACCAAGCCATAGGACTTCGAGGTAGTTTGCCAGTGCGGCATGAGTCCTCGACCCTTCTTTAGGCATTTGCATAATCGTGTTATAGAAAATTAAGCCCTACTTAGGTCCTAGGACTCCGAGGTAGTCGTTTGGTATGACAAAAACCCTCACATCTTCGATGCTACTTGTATGATTTTATCATACAAATATGAAATCTGAAAATTAATTAAAATTAGCAAGATTGAAATATCGCATAATATTAGGATTTTCTTAAATTGAACGAACAATGGGATAGTTTGAGGAAGTTGCCAAAATTTTTCTTGGATCCTCGGCTTCTCCTACTTTTCTTCCATTGGACTCCACGAAAATAAGCATTTCCAAATTTGAGTTAATCCCTTTTGAAATTTCAAAAATCCAATCCTTTGAAAACCTTAAACTTTGAAATTCTCGAGGCAAAACTACGATCATTATCGAGAGTTTTCTTAAATGATTCACTTCATTTAAGATGTAATTAACATAGGGGCTTGCCTTATAGGGAACTTTAGAACCGGGTAATATAAACCTGCTTAATTCCTTTATATTAAGCGGGGGAACTTATATTGACTTATAAATTGGTTCGTAGACCAAATGGATATCTAAAATCTTAGTTTATTTAACGAGCCTTATGGCGATGAAACATATGTGTGGATCGCATGTCGCATGTCGTCACGCGTCAATTCTGTATCATGTTGATGTCGAGTCGCTTCCTCTCTTTCTCTATCCATTACCTTAATTATTGTTCTACTTAGACTTATTGTCATGATCTTTTGAGGAATTGAAGAAGGATTAATCATGATAGAGATTGAGAGAAAAAAGAGATCGAATGATAATCTCATGAAAAAAGTCTTCGGATTGTGTAATTACTTTGAAGTTTTCATATAAGAAGATCACATGAAGATCTTGGATAACTTGAAGGTCTTGTAGGTAAAATACCTATCACAAGGTTCTTTAATCTCCTATAAAGACAGCTCCTATAGTTAATTACATCTGAGCAATTAATGCACTAGGAAAACTCTCGATTAAGGTTAACATTTATCCTCGAAAAAAGTGTGAGTGTTGTCGTGGCGGTATGTTTTGTCTTGTTGCTAATGTCCCGTCGTCGCCGTCTTGCAAAACGAGTTAGCACACCCTATAACATGCAAAGAAAATCTAAACGGAATTTCTTGTCTTCATCCTACGGAAAAATATCGTCATAAATAATATCACAGAATATATATATATATATATATTTTTGAATGTTAAGTTATTTTGAAATGTCAACTTCATGCTAATCATGTTGTTTTTAAAATGTCAAATTTTCGTTGATTATGTCAACATCAGATTTATGTCGGTTATGTGATTTAGAATGTTATTGAATTATGTTGGTCTTGATGCGGAATGTTGAATTGATCTTGAGTTCGAACTTAAATTTGAGTTCGTGTCTATTCTTGAATTCATGTACGTCGAAAGATTTAAAGTTAAATTCAATATTGATTGAACTAACTTGGGTTCATGTACGGTTGAACCTAAGTTAAATTAAATGCTAATTGAATTTAATTAACTCGAGTTCATATCCATGCGAACTTAAGTTAATAGGTTTAATGATTTTTTGTCCATGATTAAGGATATAGCTTGTTTCTAGTGTCATAAGAAAAGTCATATGCAACACCAATGCAAGGCTAAGATTATAATTCTTGATGAGATTGAAAACAATTTATATTATGATACGGTGGATGAAGAAGCAAAGGAGACTAATGATGATACCCCACCTATTTATGAAGAGGTTGAACCTGTAGACACCCCTTGAGTGTGCTCAAATTCTTATCAACTTTTATGGAAGAAGAAGACCAAAGGGGGAGGAATATTTTCTCCGTGAATGCTGTGTAATGAAGAGTAAAATGGTGTAGATAGAGGTAGTGTTATTGATGTGATATCCACTCAAGCCTTATCAAAAGCTGCCCTTAAGCCAGAGCTTCATCCATAACAATTACATGTCAGTTAGATAAATCAATCTTTTCTAACCTTCACAATACGATCTTTGGAACCTATTAAGATAGAAAGTTATATCGATCACATCTAGTGAGACGTCCTCCACATAAAAATCACACATATTTATTTAGGTATTGGTCCTCGAATGTTTATTCTTACATTTTACACTTTATATTTCTTCTCAATGATAATATGTCTTTCTTTATAACAGCACCAAAAACTCGATTCCAAGGCAAATAAGAAATCTAATTTAAGTATTTTTAAAATGAGATTCTATGCAAGTATACGTATCATTTATCAAGTAATATAGGACTTTCTGATTAAGCCCCGAGATATCTAACCCACAGAAAAATGTTCTAAAATTTTAAAGAAAGCAGAAAAATTACTTTTTGCTTTTCAAAATGATTTTGCAAGTTATGTTTTTTAATTAAAAAGTTTAAATTCTTTTTGCTAATCTTTTAGAAAAAGTAAAGTAAGCAACAAAAATTAACAAGACTATTAAATGATATTAAAACAAATGATAATAAAATATCTTTTTCCTTTTTCAATGAATCAGTAATAATTATGGAATTTCGTTGTGAAAGTATCTATATGTGTTGTGCCAAATAGGAGCAGTTATATTATTTACCCTTACTTGGTTCTATAAAGAACATAGATTAATTTGATATTTTGAAATCATGAAGCTGGGTTAGGCATGGAAGATACTAACTCTCATTCTAGAGTTCCCTCTTTTCCCGCCACCTTGGAGCTAAGATCTCATAACAAAACTTAAAACATCAAACCAAATTAGGGCCTTTAGCCTGTCACACTAAAGTCCTCTAATTCTACACCAAATAAGAAGCATATCTCCCTATTTATTTACACTCAACTTTATGGACTACAATTCTCACTCATACAATTTCATGTGATTCACTCCAATTGTTGTTTGAGACAATATTGCATTGGTTCTTACATGTTCTCACAACAAATTTTAACATCTCAATAGACCAAATCACGAGGTAAATGAAGCGCAAGGTAGTGGAATCATGACCCGATATAAATATATGCGTACTAAAATCTTCTTCCCCGGCAACGGTGCTAAAAACTTGACCCGATATAAATATATGCGTACTAAAATCTTCTTCCCTGGCAACTGCGCCAAAAACTTGACCCGAAGTCCTCTAAAGATCAACGTACTAATTAATGCTTTCAAAAATATATGTTATAAATAATAATAGCGGCTAGTGTATATAAATATAATTTTATGGAAAATATTTTACACACTAAGGGTTCTACGCAAGTATACATATCGTTTCAAGTAATATAGGGCTTTGAAACAAAGACCCCATTATCATTCCCACGAAGAGAGAGTTATAAATTTTTAAATATTTTTATTTTGAAGTATTTCTCTTATAATTAAAAAAAATATATCTTTAATTTACTAGATGCAATAATAAAGCAGAAATAAAATAATTGATGTAAATAACAATAAGAAAGCAACTTTCTTCATTTCAATTAATCCAAGATTTTCTAAGTTAATGATAATATTCGTGGAGAATATAAATTTATGGTATTATGCCAAATAGAAGCATTCATATTTTTTACCCTTTGATCCAGGTGCAAAGAACATTTGCTAACCTATAGATCAGGTCCGGATGTATTGTTAGTAGAATGGGTTAATCTAGGCTCACACTACTAGATGTCCAAGGGTGGCTATGGTCTGCTCTACTAGTGACCCTCTCCTTTTCTACAAACCAAATCATAAGATTTTAGTCTCTCACTCTAAAAACTTATCAATTCTACGCCCAATATATAACATCTTCCTATTTATTTGCACTTCACCTTGAATAACCCGCACAAGACCTTCGACTACCCAAGGATTCATGTGATATCTACAAGTTAAGAATTTATCTTCTTCTAGGTCTCAAAACACTTCAACAGGTTTTAACAATTTAAATGGTCAATTTAAATAGTAAATTAAGAACCAGTATTAATATCTTCACAATGTTTTGAAAATATATGATTTTTAATTCTCCGACGAATTTTGTATTATCTTATTTATCTTTTCATAATTTAAAGGAGAAAGTAAAGTAACTACTAAGAACACATTGAAATTAAATAACAAAACATAATAAATAAACTTTGAATCAAAATATAAATACTTATCTTAAATGTTTCTCCTACTGAACTTCTAATTCCTACTGACTTCACAGCGTAATGAACTACAGATGCACCAACTCTTTCAAGCTCTAAATACAAACTCTAAAATAAACTTACTAATTTATGAAGGAAAGTAAAAAGGTGGCCCTAATATGATCTCTCTAATTCTTTCTCTAGATTAGACTCTAGATAGGGGGGTAGATGGGGCGTTTTTCTCTGAAGGAATACCCTCCTATTTATAGGCTTCAAGGGTTGCCTCAAGGCACCTCTTCAAAATGTGTCCACATTCAATGAATCTTCTAGAAGGTGTGTCTGGCGCCTAGGTGCTGGACACCGCGTCCAATTCTTCGTACATCTTCACTTTGGATCGCACCTCTTCTTGATTAAAATGGTTTTGAAGTGTCCAAATACATTGTATCACATGTCCTATAAATCAGGAACAACTGCCAGTCTTCTAGAAGGTCAAATAACCGCTCACACCGTCAAAATAACCGCCCAAAAGTCGTAAAAAACTTAACAGTTTTCTGTATCGAGCTGGCGCTTAGGTGCCGGACTTTGGTGCCTAGGCGCCAGGCCAATAATTTCAACAATTTTGCATTTTGGCTCTATTTTTGCTCCTTTTTGCACCTTTTTCATATTTTTCTCCTTCTTGAACATTTTTGTATCACCTACATCCAAAAACACAAAAATACCTTTCATTAAAGCATAATATCCTTAAAATTTAATAAAAATCAAGGCATAAAAATAGGTATTTTTTTCTTAGATCAAAATCCCCCAAACTTAAAAGTTACTTGTCCTCATGTAACCTTTTTACTATATAAAATGTATAACATTTGGAATAAAAAGGTAAATATTTAAGACTCCTTATGATTTTTGATTTTATAAAGGCTTTGGTAAATCATTAACCAAATTTCACTAACTAAGTTTAATTTTAAGAATTTAAAGAATATTCTAACTACCAAATCATAAGACTTCAAAAATTTTTCATTCACTTCCAAAATAATTGTAGTTTATTATATTAAGATCACATAAATTATTCACAAGAAAAAGATCTTCTTGAAATTCTTTTCTAATAAAAATACATGCATAAAAATAAGTAATATATGTAATCAGTTTTCTTTTTATAAGTTAATTTAAGTGAAGCCAATTTTTGATTAAGCATTTCCTCAAGCTTCTCCTCCATTTTTCTCTTTTTTTTCTATCCAATTTTTTTTTTATAAAAGAGAGGATTACTGTATCTGGATAGCCTGTTAATGGTTTTGAACTTCACTATCCTTAACTTATATTTTCAAACTTATACATTTTCACTTAATTATTATAAGATACATAGATTTCAAAAAGAAATTCAATCTATTCTTTTTCGACTTATAATTTTTGATTTCTTAATACTTCTAAAATTCAATTATCTCTACTATGAATAGAAAAATTTCTTAATCTTATTCTTATTTAAGCTGAATAATTCTATTCTTAAAATCAATCAAAGTTATTAAAATTTTTTTATTAAGTCGACTAAATTATTTATAATTTCAAAAATTTAAGTGATCTTAAATAGATTCTTCATTCCTCATGTTATGTTAAAAATTTTTATTTTAAAAAAATATTAGTTCTTAAAGGACAAATAAAATTTAAATTTGAATGTATTTTCCCTTTCCCCCAAACTTAAGTTTTGGTCCATCATGAAAATTTTTTTTGTTTTTTTAAAGTATGAGAGAAAGAAAAACATAATTTTAAAAAGGAATTTTTATAAGTATGTAAAAAAAAACATTCTAGAAAGAAAAATTTACTTCTACACATGCTTTTATGAATAATACTGAAATAATGAAGTAGGTATAAAAGTAAGCAGGCTCATTAGTAATTAAATTAAATGACTATACTACTTATAATAACAGAAATAGAACAACAACACTAACTACTAAATAGTAGGTTGAAACAGAAATAAACATAAATTTATCCAAATTTCAATCTTAACCACAATACATTAAAAATACTCAAATAACAGTCTCAACACCCAACAATCCACACAAAGTACAAAAACAAATCTAAACTAGCAAACAACAAACAACAATCAATACTAGCAAACAAACTAAACTAACAATAGACTTAGCACAATTCAGAGGTAAATCAGGCCACTAATCACTGTCTGTAGCCTCATCATCGTCATCATCACCAAAAGAAAACTCAACATCCTTAGGATCAACATATGGTGAAAAACTAGGACAGGTAGGAAAATGAACATCATGCTCTCCCTTAAGAATCTAACGAGAGCTTCATCATACTCAACATCGTAACTACTCTTCCTCTGGGTATACTCAGATAAATGATCAATTTTCTTATCAATAAAATCAACTCTGCAGTGAGTTTGAAATAACTCATGCTGCTGCTCTATAAACTGATCATGCATCGATTCCTAAAAACTAGATGGTGGCTCAGCAGTAGAAGTAGAAGGTCTAGAAGTGGAAGGTCTACCTGAAGTGTGTGCAGAAGTAGGAGCGGTCGATCTCTTCCCTCGGAGACGATCATAGATACTAACACTCTCCTGCCCAATTGGCTTGGTAGACTTTAGCTTCTCCTCAGAAATATCCGTAATGACTCCACTACTAACACATAAAGAATAGATCAAAGATGGGAATCCAAGTCCCACAGAAGTGCTAGATCTAGCAGTAGACTCCACAAAATCATAAATAATACTGCCAATATCAGCTTCCTCTCCTGAATGCAATAGTTCAGAATAGCTCTTTCTCTGGTAACTTCACTCAGGTGGTTGGAAGGTAGAAGTCTCAGCGTAAATAAAATAATGCCAAGCCTTTGAAACACCATTTAGCTTAGAAGATTTGAAGTTTACCAGTTTTTCATTCTTGATCTTCCAGGCTCCAGTGCCGTCAGTCAAATAAGCAATAATCATCTTTAGATCTCTCTCAGATGGAGATAATCCAGAATAGTGGCACTCGATGGTAGGTGGCAGTCCATAAAACACATTGATCCTCTCCAGAGTAAATCCTACTCCAATACCTCTGACAAAGACTTCGTAGTCTTCCGCATCTAAAAAGTTAGCATAAAATTCACGAACGACTGGAATAACAGCAACAACAGTGAAATAACAGACTCGTTGCCAGTTGTGCGCAACGATTGTGCTCTCGATCATTTCACCCGGATTGTAAAAGCTTCGCTCCGAGATAAACTTTATCGAAGTCACAAATTCGTGATATCGAAAATACGCTGCCGTAGTCGCGAACTTGCTACTGTCAAAATTTTCTTCGTCCCTTCCCTCGCTTAGATTTTGGTGCCATCTAAACGTGAAAGAAAACAAGAACAAATTTAGGTATCAAATATTTAAACTCTTTTTAAGTTTAAGAAACTTAAAATAAGTTTAAAAATCTAAATAGAATACCTAAAAATAAAAATTTTTCTCTAAATTTTAATTTTTAGCAAAACATAGGAAAAACTATGGTGAAAATCGAAAATAAATGGATTAGAGTGTAGATCTGACCTCGAGACAAAGAAATCAAGTGATTTCGCGCCCAAATTCTTGATGTTTTGTCCTCAAAATGGATCTTAGAGGTGTATTTTCATGAAAATGGGGAATGAAATGAAGCTTAGGCGTCATCCATGGCTAATGGGGTTTATATGGTGTTTTTCAGGTAAGTAGGCCGAACCGGCGCTTAGGCGCTTAATTCTGGCGCCTAGGCGCCAGACTCGCCTTTCACAAAAATCACTCTAAAAATTTTATTTTCTACCAAAATTTATAAATTCAACTTCCAATCACTCATATTAGAGTAGGGCTTCAGTTTCTAACTTCCAAAACATTTTCCAAAAATTTTTAAAAATTAAATATTAAATCTACCAATCAAACATGATGTTTAAATCAAACTCCTCTAATTTCCATTTATAATCTTCAATATTGGCTCAATACACTTCAGATAAGTATAATATAATGATTTAAGTCCTAACAAAGAATCAAACAACACAATTTGAAAACAAATACAACACACATTGAACATGAAAGCAAATACACAAACAAACACAATGAATTCACTAAATCGATACAATGACTCACTAGATAAATCATGATCTCACCAAATCACTATCCAATTTCCATTATCTTCACAATGAAGATTGCTTGGCCTACTGGGGAAAAATACTAATGCTCTTGGAAAATTCGTAGCCGTTTTCTCGTCGATCCAATTATTCTTCGCATACAACTCCACTTGAGCATCTTGATAAGCCGTTAGATGATCAAATTGGATTTTCGCTTGCCATTCCAGATGTTCAATCTGATGATACATCTCATGGAGGTGATCTCCAATACTTTTGAAATCTGCTTCAAATTTATCAAGACGACTAGAAATTTTCTCCAAACATACAGCGATGAAACCATTGAAGTAGGGTTGAGGATCTTTTGGACCTTTGTCTCTAGCCTCTTCTCCAAGATTTCTCCTCTCCATCTTTTCAAAAATCCTCTCTAATCTCTCAAGAATGGAGTGTATGGGTGAAAATAATGATTGCATAGGGATTGGGGACGAAGATGGGTTAATTTAAAGATGAAAAACTGAAAATTTTCAGTTTTTACATGGCCCAGTAACTGTGGCGCTTAGGCATCAAATCTGGCGCCTAGGCGCCGGACCCATCGACACACATCTTATTCTGGCGCTTAGGCGTCAAATTCTGGCGCCTAGGCGCCAGAACCATGTTCGACTCCGTTTCGCCTAACGTCAAATTTCAAGGTTTCTTTCTCCAAAAATAGGTAAATTATAATGGTAAGATCAGAACAATCTCAATAACACAGTTATACATAATTTCAATGAAGGTTAACTTGATCTCTTTTTTACTCACATATGAAATGGAGTGATCCAAAGTCCAAACTTTATATACTTCAAGATAATTTTTAATTTTCTGAAGTTATATAAAATTAGTCAAGACCGAGGTATAACCATACATTAAAAATATAAAAACACACTAAAATAAAATCTATGGGTTGCCTCCCATTAAGCGCTTGCTTTAACGTCGTCAGCCTGACCTAAGTAATTCTTTAATCAGGTTGACTTAATTCACAAGCCTCTTTATAAATCTTTTTAATCTCCTAAATAAGGCTTTAAACTTAATCCATTAACTTTAAAAATTTTTCCCGTTTTGGGGTCTTTAATATCCACAGCTCCATATTGGTATACTTTTCAACAATATATGATCCTATCCATTTTGATCTCAATTTTCCAGGAAAAAGTCTTAAACGAGTATTAAATAGTAATTCTTCTTGTTCAGGCTCAAATATTTTTCTTGAAATCTTTTTATCATGTAATACCTTCATTTTCTCTTTATAAATTTTTGTATTATCATATGATTCATTTCTTATTTCATCCATCTCATTTAATTGCAATAATCATTTTTCTCCTGCAGTATTCAAATCAGAATTAAACTCCTTTATCGCCCAATAAGCTTTATGTTCAAGTTCGACAGGTAAGTGACAGTGTTTTTCAAAAACTAACCGGTAAGGTGATATTCCGATTGGTGTCTTATAAGCTGTTCTATAAGCCCATAATGCAGAAATAAGTCCATCAACCCAATCAGTTCTTTTAGGATTAACAGTCTTCTCTAAAATTCCTTTAATTTCTCTGTTTGATTTTTCAACCATTCCACTTGTTTGTAGGTGATATGCAGTTGCAATTTTATGTTTGATTCCAAATTTTTGCAGTAATGATTGAATTCTTATATTTCTAAAATGACTTCCACCATCTGTGATAATTACCTTAGGC
The DNA here is from genome assembly GCA_022702705.1 of Papilionanthe hookeriana x Papilionanthe teres. NCBI lineage: Eukaryota > Viridiplantae > Streptophyta > Magnoliopsida > Asparagales > Orchidaceae > Papilionanthe > Papilionanthe hookeriana x Papilionanthe teres. Next base: position 132,467,673 of record CM040428.1, on the reverse strand, counting down.
ATTCTAAATCTTGAAAAAATCATCTTCTTTAAAAATTTAGATACACTTTTGGAGTCACAATTAGGCAAAGTTACAGCTTCAATCCACTTTGAAACATAATCAACTGCTAATAAAATATAATTTTTTCCAGATGCTGGTACAAATGGTCCCATAAAGTCTAAACCCCATATGTCAAAAATTTCGACTTCGAATATATAGTTTAAAGGCATTTCATCTTTCTTGGATATATTTTCCATTCTTTGACATCGATCACATGTTTTAATATAATGTTTCACATCTCTGAATAAAGTAGGCCAATAAAATCCTGAATTTAAATTTTAAATGCAGTTTTATCTACTCCAAAGTATATCAAAAATTCCAACTTCCAATATATAATTTAAAGGCATTTCATCTTTCTTGGATATATTTCCCATTCTTTGACATCGATCACATGTTTTAACATAATGTTTCACATCTATGAATAAAGTAGGCCAATAAAATCCTGAACTTAAAATTTTAAATGCAGTTTTATCTACTCCAAAGTGTCCTCCAAAATTGAAATCATGATATTTTTGAATAATAGCATAAGTTTCTTCATAAGGTACACATCTTCGAATTATAGAATCTCTTCCTACTTTAAATAAATGAGGATCTTCCCAAATATAATATTTACCATCATTTTTAAATTTCTTAATAAATTTTTCATCTAATCCATAAGGTAGAATATTGCTAACTAAATAGTTAACTACATCTGCATACCAAGGTGTTTGGTATCCTTGAATAACATATAAATGTTCATTAGGAAATTTCTCATTTATGTTTTCTTCAGTAATAACATCATCTTTAATTCTAGATAAATGATAAGCAATTTGATTGTCCGTTCCTTTTCTATCCACTATCTGAAAATCAAATTCTTGTAGAAGTAAAACCCATCTTATTTGTCTAGGTTTAACATCTTTTTTTGACATTAGATATTTAATAACAGAATGATCAGTATGAACTATGCATTTAGTACCAAGAAGATAAGGTCTAAATTTATTAAAGGCATATACTATAGCTAGAATTTTTTTTCTCAGTAGTAGTGTAATTTCTTTGAGTTTCAATAAGAATTTTACTAGCATAATATATAACTTTGAAAATTTTCTCATATTTTTGTCCCAATACAGCTCCAATTGCAAAATCACTTGCATCGCACATTAATTCAAAATATTTATCCCAATTAGGTGCACCAATGATCGGTGCAGTAATTAATTTTTCTTTTAAAATATTAAAAGCGTTAACACAGTCTTTGTTAAATTCAAATTTAGCATCTTTTTCCAATAAATGATAAAGAGGTTTAGTAATTTTAGAAGAATCATTTATATATCTTCTATAAAATCCAGCATGACCGAGAAAACTTCTCACATAAGTAAAAGTAGTAGGTGGTTGTAATTCAACAATAATTTTCACTTTTGCTTGATCTACTTCCATCCCTTTTTGTGAAACTTTGTGACAAAGTACAATGCCATCTGTGACCATGAATTGACAATTTTCCCAGTTAAGAACTAAGTTTGTTTCTTCACATCTTTTCAGAATTTTGGAAATATTTTCCAAACAAGATTCAAAAAAAGTTCAAAAAACTGAAAAATCGTCCATGAATATTTCAATTCCTTTGTCAATCAAATCACAAAATATTGACATTATATATCTTTGAAAAGTTGCAGGTGCATTACATAAACCAAAAGGCATTCTTCTAAAGGCAAATGTTCCATAAGGACTTGTAAATGTTGTTTTCTCTTGGTCCTCAGGAGCGACAGGTAATTGATGATAACCAGAATATCCATCCAGAAAACAAAAATATGAGTGTCCAGCTAATTTATCAAGCATTTGATCCAAGAAAGGTAAAGGAAAATGATCCTTTCTAGTGGCGTCATTTAATTTCCTATAATCAATGCAAATTCACCATCCAGTAACTTGTCTTGTAGGAATTAGTTCATTTTTATCATTGACAATGACAGTTACCCCTCCTTTCTTTGGAACACAATGAATAGGACTTACCCATTAGCTATCCAAAATAGGATAAATAATACCAGCATCTAATCATTTAACAATTTCTTTTTTAACAATCTCTTTCATGATAGGATTTAATCTTCTTTGCGGTTCAATAGTAGGTTTAAAATTTTCTTCCACTAAAATTCTATGCATACAAATGGACGGGCTTATTCGTCTTATGTCAGCAATAGTCGAACCAAAAGCTTTTTTATAATTCTTTAACACTCCTATTAATTTTTCTTCTTGATCTAAACTTAGCTCAGAAGAAATAATAACAGGTAATGTTAATGAATTTCCTAGAAATGCAAACTTTAAATGTGAAGGTAACATTTTTAATTCCAATTCAGGGGATTTTTTAATTGAGGGTAAAAGTATATCATTTTGAGTTATGTCCAAAGTTTCCCAATTATCTTTAATATAATGAGCTTCTTCTTCGTTTAGTTCTTCATCTTCATCGGTTATTAATTCAAATTTTTCTTCAGAAATTACTTTACATTTTTCTTGATAAGGTTTCTCAATTAAATAATTAATTATATCCATTCGATAACATTTTTCTTTGTCAGCTTACTTCATTGATTTAAGGACATTAAATTTAATCTCTTGATCATTAACTCTCATGGTTAATTCTCCTTTTTGCACATCAATCATAGCTTGTCCGGTCGCTAGAAAAGGTCTCCCTAAAATAATAGGTATTTCTTTATCTTCTTCCATGTCAAGTACAATGAAATCTACAGGGAAGATAAATTTATCTACTTTAACAAGAACATCCTCTATAACTCCTTTAGGGTAAGTGATAGATCTATCAGCTAACTGAAGGGTTATAGTGGTGGGAGTAATCTCTCCTAAATTCAACCTTTGAAAAATACAAAATGGCATGAGATTAATACTTGCTCCTAAATCGCATAAAGCTTTTCCACAGAACTTTTCTCCAATAGCACAAGGTATAGTAAAACTTCCAGGATCTTTAAGTTTTTGAGGTAATTTCTTTTGAATTATAACACTACATTCTTCACTTAATGCAACAGTTTCAAAAGCTTCAAAGTTTCATTTCTTACTTAAAATATCTTTCATAAATTTTGCATAAGTTGGCATCTGTGCCAAAGTTTCAGCAAAGGGTATATTTATAGTAAGTTTCTTAAAAAATTCAAAGAACTTAGAAAATTGATGATCAAGCTTCTGCTGTTTAAGTCTTTGAGGAAAAGGTGGTGGTGGTTTTTCTACTTCCATATTAATAGAAATATCAGTTTGATCTTTATTAGGAGAAGAAGTTTCTTTAGAATTTTCAATCTCTTCAACCTCAATCTCATTTTCAATTTCATTCTGCATTCTTTCTTTTAATTCCTTTCCACTTCTAAGTTGTACAGCTTTAACATGTTCATGTTCTTTTCCAGTTTCTTTTGGATTTTCAACATTACTAGGAAGTGTTCCTGGGGGTCTATAATTAATTAAATTAGTGATTTGTCCCATTTGATTCTCAATATTACGAATAGCAGTGTTTTGATTTTGTAATTGATTACTTAGTTATAAAATTAATTCTTCTATAGATAACTTTTTCTTCTATAGATTACTTAGTTTGAATTGACTTGATTATTCCAATTTCCAGTGGGATGAGAGTGATTATTACCCCATTGTTGTGAATTATTCCAGTTAAAATTAGGATGATTTTTCCATCCAGGATTATAATAATTTGAATAAGGATTATTTTTACTAGCAATAGCTTGTAAAGTTTCAATAGTTTAAGAATCTTCAATATTAGCAGAGTTATTATGTGATATATTAATAGCAAAATTATCTAATTTCTTAGACATTGCTGCTTCTTTTAGGATTAATCCTTTCAGAAGGTCATTGAAAATTATTGTTAGCCATTTCTTCAATTAAAGTGTAAGCTTCTTTAAATGATTTAGACATTAAAGAACCTCCAGCAGCAGCATCAATAATTGATTTTAAAGATCCAATTAATTTATTATAAAATGTTTGAATAATTAACCAATCAGGTAAAGCATGATGAGGACATTTTCTTAATAGTTCTTTAAATCTTTCCCAAGTTTCATAAATTGTCTCCCCGTCAAATTGACTAAATGAAGTAATATCATTTCCTAATTTAGTAGTTTTAGAAGGAGGAAAATATTTAGCAAGGAATTTTTGTGTCGTTTCAGCCCATGTTTTAATAGAACCTGTTGCTAATGAGTTCAACCACATCTTTGCTTTATCTCTTAAAGAAGAAGGAAAGAGTCTAAGCCTAATAGCATCATCAGAAACATTGTTATATTTAAAGATAGCACAAAGTTCTAAAAAACTAGCAAGGTGTAAATTTGGATCCTCATTTGGTGTTCCACTAAATTGATTGTTTTGAACCATTTGAAAAATAGACGGTTTAAGCTCAAAAGAATTAACATCTACAGTGGGTATTTGAATACTACTATGAAGTTCATCAACTGTAGGGTTAGCATAATCCATTAATGGTTTAAAAACATTTTGATCATTAATTTCAATTGGATTTCGTAAATTGTTATGTAAATTAGTCATTTCTTGAAAATTTTTGAATTTGTTTTCCTTTTTTAATTCTTCTAACAATTCTTTCTAATTCAGAATCAAAAGGTAATAATCCTTCAGATCCAGAACTACGTATGAAAAGTCAATTAGCCGAATTAAAATAAATATTATATATATATATATATATTGTTGTTTTTGTTTTTTTTATAATAAAGAAAAATGAATAAAATAAAAATACTTAAAATCTAAAAGTTTGCCTCTGCTCTCCCCGACAACAATGCCAAAAACTTGACCCGATATAAATATATGCGTACTAAAATCTTCTTCCCCGGCAACGGCGCCAAAAACTTGACCCGATATAAATATATGCGTACTAAAATCTTCTTCTCTGGCAACGGCGCCAAAAACTTGACCTGAAGTCCTCTGAAGATCAATGTATTAATTAATGCTTTCAAAAATATATGTTATAAATAATAATAGCGGCTAGTGTATATAAATATAGTTTTATGGAAAATATTTTACACACTAGGGGTTCTACGCAAGTATACGTATCGTTTCAAGTAATATAGAGCTTTGAAAAAAAGACCCCAGTGTCGTTCCCACGAGAAGAGATTTATAGATCTTTAAATATTTTTATTTTAAAGTATTTCTTTTATAATTAAAAAAAATATATCTTTAATTTACTAGATGCAATAATAAATCAGAAATAAAATAATTGATGTAAATAGCAATAAGAAAGCAACTTTCTTCCTTTCAATTAATCTAAGATTTTCTAAGATAATGATAATATTCGTGGAGAATATGAATTTATGGTATTGTGCCAAATAGAAGCATTCATATTCTTTACCCCTTGATCCAGGTGCAAAGAACATTGGCTAGCCTATAGATTAGGTCCGGATGTATTGTCAGTAGAACGGGTTAATCTAGGCTCACACTACAAGATGTCCAAGGGTGGCTATGGTCGGCCCTACTAGTGACCCTCTCCTTTTCTATAAACCAAATCATAAGATTTTAGTCTATCACTCTAAAAACTTATCAATTCTATGCCCAATGTATAACATATTCCTATTTATTTGCACTTCACCTTGAATAACCCTCACAAGACCTTCGACTACCCAAGGATTCATGTGATATCTACAAGTTGAGAATTTATCTCCTTCTAGGTCTCAAACTCTTCAACAGGTTTTAACAATTTCAATGGCCATTTTAAATAGTAAATTAAGAACTGGTATTAATATCATCACAATGTTTTGAAAATATGTGATTTTTAATTGTCTGACAAAGTTTGTATTATCTTATTTATCATTTCATAATTGAAAGGAGAAAGTAAAGTAACTTCTCAGAACACATTGAAATTAAATAACAAAACATAATAAATAAACTTTGAATCAAAATAAAAATACTTATCTTAGATGTTTCTCCTGCTGAACTTCTGATTCCTACTGACTCCACAGCTTAATGAACTACAGATACACTAACTCTTTCAAACTCTATATACAAAATCTAAAATAAACTCACTAATTTATGAAGGAAAGTAAAAAGGTGACCCTAATATGATCTCTCTAATTCTCTCTCTAGATTGGACTCTAGATAGGGGGGTAGATGGGGCATTTTTCTCTGAAGGAATACCCTCCTATTTATAGGCTTCAAGGGTTGCCTCAAGGCACCTCTTCAAAATGTGTCCACATTCAATGAATCTTCTAGGAGATTGGCAGTTATTTGGATCTCACCTCTTTGCGATTAAAACCGTTTTGAAGCGTCCAAATACATTGTTTCACATGTCCTTTAAACCAGGAACAACTGCCAGTCTCCTAGAAGGTCCAATAACCGCTCACATCGTCAAAATAACCGCCCAAAATTCGTCAAAAACATAATAGTTTTCTGTATCGAGCTGGCGCTTAGGCACCGGACTCTGGCGCTTAGGCGCCGGACTCTGGCGCCTAGGCGCTAGGCCAATAGTTTCGACAATTTTGCATTTTCGCTCTATTGTTGCTCCTTTTTGCTCCTTTTTGCTCCTTTTTGCTCCATTTTCATATTTTTCTCCTTCTTGAACATTTTTTAATCACCTACATCCAAAAACACAAAAATACCTTTCATTAAAGCATAATATCCTTAAAATTTAATAAAAATCAAGGCTTAAAAATAGGTATTTTTTTCTTGGATCAAATCATCACAACTTTTTCCAACATTAAACATCTATACTTCACACAACTTCATTCCATAATTTAATTACTTCATCATTTGAAAGGAGAAAGAAAAAGAAAACTTCTCAGAACTCATGGAGAAAACACAATCACAATTTGATTAGAAAGCAGAAATCATAGTTAAAACACAAGAAGTCTTACTTAAAAACCAAATTTAAAAATAAAGATAAAAATTTATCTGGAAATCCTCTCCACAAGATTCTTGAAGTTCCTCTGAAACTTTACTTTCCATTAAAAAGTCTCCTCATAGTGGGTCCCCCAACTCTGTAGACTCCAACTGACTCCAAACTCAAATAGAAACTAGATAAATGGATAAAATAGAAATTGGTGAGAAGAAGGCTTCAACACCAACTCTTTCCCCTTTAAAACTCTCTTAACTCACTACACACTAAAAAGACTTGACTAATAGACTCTAAATAACTCTAACTAAGGCTCATTAACTGATTTCATGTCTTTATTTTAATATTTCTTCAAATGGCGCTTTGGTGTCTCTTTAAATAATGTCCAGATTCAATGTATCTACCAAAAGATGCATCTCTTAATTCGAATTTGTTGCCCAAAAGAAGTTAGGGAAGTATAAACCTAAAGTTGCTTCAAACACCACTTGTAAATAGCTGCAAATTTAATTTAATTCATCACTTTTAACTGTCGCACCTTTGCGCCAGTCATCGAAACTTAGGCACCAGAGGCTAATTTTGCACAACTTCTTTTTTTTCTAAATTTGATCAATTTTTGCTCATTTCATCACAATCACTCATTTAATCATACATGCAAGAAAAACATGAAAATATATTCTATTAAAGTACAATATCATCAAAAATAGGTATAAAAAAGTGCATAAAAACACTATATATTTTTAGTGTATCAAAATCCCCAAACTTAAATTGTGTAAATGAAAATTATGTAAATGAGTTTCTTTAAGATGGTTTCAAAATTTTGTTCTAAAAATGAAATAGTCTAATTTAGAAATAATTTTAGTAAATGAGACGAACTTAAAGTTTAGAAAGTTCTTACGTAAAGGATCATGAAAAATATGAGCTCATATCTAATTTAGAAATACTTATAGATTTTTTAAAATATAGGCTTTAAACATTTTATTTTCCTCAATTAAAAATTTTTATTAGAAAATAATTTTACTTACTATATTATATTCTTAAGCTTTAGATTTTCTCAAAACATGTATTTTAAAAATTCAGGTGTGAAACTAATTTTTGATTAGACCTTTAAAATCTCAAGCTTCTTCTTCCTTTTTTTAAAAAAATGTTTTATTTTTTCTTTTCTTTTCTTTTCATTCTTTTCTTTTCAAGCAAGAATTACTATATCTGGATCTGTCTTTAATGATATTGAATTCCACCCTTCCATTTAATCAAAGGTTTGATATATATCCTTCACTTAAAAATTACAACAATATTGTTGAAAACTATTTTTCAATAAAAGAAATTTAAGTTTTGAAAAATAAAAGTCAAATCTTCTATTTTTCAAAAATTACAACATTTCCCACTGAAGAAAGTTTATCTATATTTAACATTTTTTTAGTAAGAAAATGTAAAATTTAAAATTTTCATCATTATTATAGATTTTGAAAAAATTTTCTTACTCATTTCTATATTCAAAATTCTGCTCCCCTAATATAACTTCATATACATAATTATTTTTAATAAAAAATTAAATTCTATTTATAGTATTCTTGAGAAAAAATATTTTAGTTTTTGAAAATTATTTTTAAATTCCCCCCAATCTTTAAAATTTTAATTAAGATAAAACATTTAAACATAAGAAATGATATATGAGTAAGAATTAAAAACTAAAATAACATGCTTACAGGAATCTTCATAACCTAAATATGCAAGTATAAGAGTTTAAAAACAAGAGTAAACACAAATCAACTTTATGTTTTTAAAATTTTTTAATTTTTTCTAATTTTTTTATAAAATAGAAATTTCAAGAAAACTTCTAAAATAATGGAGGTTTTCAAAGTAAATACACACCAACATAACATAACAAAAATCACAACAGTACTAGAAATGTATTGTGGCAAATCTTGAAATATTTAAACATGCAATTTAAATAGTGATTTCTAATAATATTCTTAATTTTCCTTACAACATTTTGAATAAAATTACACACTACTAAAAACACAATACGCTATAACAACATTAAAACATTTACTACCACAAACATATTAATGCAATACATCACATAAATCATAACTATCGTGAAACATCAGTCCAACATAGATATATCTAAATATGCATAACATAAATAATCCAACTATAGACCACACATATCAGAGTTCACAATAAAATACTTTAAACAATAAAATGTTTAAACATCATAAAACACAAATAAAAACATCACAGACTCAAAAAATATCAATCCCAATCATCATCCTCATCATCATCATCTCCCTCATTCCAATCTTTGGAAGGCACATATGGAATATAATAAGGATGAGGACGCATCTCAGCACTGTGATCTCCTCTAACTAGTCTGTCCATATATTGTTGATAATTCTCCTCATACTCATCTTGCTTCTGAATGTATCTCTCAATATTTTTCACCCTCCCATCTATATCATTAACATGTTCTCTGGTTAAACTTGCCTTCTTCAAAATCTTCTGTAACAATCTAGTCTGTGAACTAGAAAACTCACCTCTAGATGATGATCCTTGCGAAGTAGAAGCATAAAAAGTAGAAGTAGCAGAACTAGGAGCTCTAACAGATCCTCCTTTCCAGCCAAATTCTAAATGCACAGTATAAGTGTTAACATTTACACTGGTAATAGGTCTATGTGGCTGAAGGACCTCTTCCCAAGTTTCAAACTTAAAACCAGAGTGCTCACAAATTGAATGATTAAGGGAAGGAAGTCCCATATCTGCAGTAGTAACAGCTGTGACACAGTTGATGATATAATAAAAAATAATAGCTCCAATGTCGATCGGCTTTCCCTGCTGAATACATATATTAAGAACAGCTCTTTCTCTCGTAACATCGCTAACATGATTCCTTGGTAATAACTTAGATGAGATAAAATAATGCCAAGCCTTGGAGGTGGCATTTAACTTTGAGGCTTGGAAATTCACTCTCTTTTCATTTTTGATTTTAAAAAAACCTCTTCCATTAGTTAGAAATGACATAATCTCATCTAATTCCACTTTTGAAGGTGATAATTTGCATAATAATAAAATATTTCAAGAGGCATTGGTAAAAGGTATTGAATACTGCAGGAGAAAAATCAACTTGTTGTCCTCGAACTATCACCAAATTTTCTTCTGCTGGAGACAAGTTAGCACAGAACTCTTATACCACAGAAACAACAACGATAGCAGAGAAGCAACAAAAATTTCTTCAAGCAATCATTTCAACAATATCTCCCACTAGTTTACTAAAAACTCGCTTAAGAATCAAATTGACGACATCACATTAGTGTAACGATCCTCAGCTCTAGAACCGACGAACTTGTTTGAATCGAATCTATCCTTCCCATTCGAATGCTTTAATTTTGTAGCCATTCCTAAAATTTGCAAAAATATTCACCATAAATTCTAAAATCAAACTAAACTTGCTAAACTCAACTTCTAAAGGCACAATCTACTTAATCCAAGCTACTCTCAATTTTTCTTAAATTTTCACCATGAATACTGATTTTTGGATTTCTTAAGAATCTACTCAGAATACATGATGAAAATAACTTAGGGAGTTGAGATCTAACAATTTCTTAAAAATTTGCTAAGGAGAAGTGCTCATACCTTAGGGAGTTGAGATCTAACAATTTTTGTCAAAATCAGCTCTATATTGATCAAATTAAGTGAAGCCCTAGGAAGCTTATTGCGACTTTGGGAAGTTGAAGGTGATACTGGGATAAAAAAATGTCAATTTTTGGAATTTTAACGCCTGTAAACCGGTTTTCACGAATCGGCACCTATGCACAAAAATTCGATGCATAGCCGTGAGTGATGGGGCTTATGCGCCGATGGTTTGGGACTTAGGCGCAAACTTTCAAATTTTGATGATTAAACTAAAAACTCGCTTAAGAATCAAATTGACGACATCACATTAGTGTAACGATCCTCAGCTCTAGAACCGACGAACTTGTCTGAATCGAATCTATCCTTCCCATTCGAATGCTTTAATTTTGTAGCCATTCCTAAAATTTGCAAAAATATTCACCATAAATTCTAAAATCAAACTAAACTTACTAAACTCAACTTCTAAAGGCACAATCTACTTAATCCAAGCTACTCTCAATTTTTCTTAAATTTTCACCATGAATACTCGATTTTTGGATTTCTTAAGAATCTACTCGGAATACATGATGAAAATAACTTAGGGAGTTGAGATCTAACAATTTCTTAAAAATTTGCTAAGGAGAAGTGCTCATACCTTAGGGAGTTGAGATCTAACAATTTTTGTCGAAATCAGCTCTATATTGATCAAATTAAGTGAAGCCCTAGGAAGCTTATTGCGACTTTGGGAAGTTGAAGGTGATACTGGATAAAAAAATGTCAATTTTTGGAATTTTAACGCCCGTAAACCGGTTTTCACGAATCGGCACCTATGCACAAAAATTCGATGCATAGCCGTGAGTGATGGGGCTTATGCGCCGATGGTTTGGGACTTAGGCGCAAACTTTCAAATTTTGATGATTAATTAAATTGCACTAATACACATAGTAAATCACCCTTAAATAATTTAAACAATTTCTTCTACCCCATACACACTTAAATACTCTAAAATCTCACTTAAATATCAATCGATTCACACAAATTTCACACACAAACATATATTTCATTAAAATTAAAATATTTAATACAACAAAAAATTTCGATCTAAAATCCTTCAATGAAATTTTCCAAAATACAAGCTCCTTATACATATAACTAAACACAAAACCACATAATTAAGATGCAACACTCTAAAAAAACAAATAATAAACAAACATTACAATAATCACAAACAGTAAACACTAAACATAAATAACTAAATCACAAGATCACACTAGAATTTAATTCCATTCACCATTAGGTGGAATATGTCCTGAACCACCATTAATTCCATTTGAACCATCTGGAATGTAAATCAGATAAAACGAGCGATGGTTGAAAACTCTCACATCTTCTTCTTCTAACCATTTTTTCTTCAGAATCATCGCTTTATTCACTTCTTCCACATGACTTGTATGACAGAATTGCATTTTGAGTTGCCATCCAATGTGTACTAAATGTGAGTTAGTTTTATTTACCTTTGCTTCGATTGAAGCTACGTCAGCCTCGATCTTCGATATCCTTTAGGAGATTCCTTGAATACTAACGCCTAGAAACCCATTATATAACTCTTGTGCATTCTCACATGAACTTCTTCTTGTTGGCTTCCTCTTTCTTCTTAACTTCACTCTCCTAAGAACCCAAGAAGTCATTTTGGCTCTAAAAATTCTCTTCCATAAGACTCAGAAGTGAAAATAAGAACTGGGCAAGTATCTCTTAATTCTGGGTTTTTTTAGCCTTGGGAAGTCTTCAGAACTGACCCTAGATGTGTTTTAACTCCTAAATAACTCCCAAAACCACTTACCCATGATTTAGGCTTCTCGAACCACATTTATCATGTTTTTTATAACTGTGTCGCCTAAGCTCCAACAACTGGCACATAAGCGCCAGTGCTCATTTTGGCACAGATCGTCTAAACGCCCAAATTTTTATTTTGACTCCTCTAAGTCATCATATAAGGTCCAATAAACACAACTATATCACAAAATCTTCAAAATACTGCCACATTTCTCAAATCAACCAAATAAAAGCACTCAAAGCAAACTTAAAGCAAAGCTCATCTATAAATATGGGCTGCCTTCCACAAAGAGCTTGGTTTAATGTCTGCCTAACATACCCAAAGCATATTCTAAGTGACCCAACATCAGATTATCATCAAATTTAGATTGATCGGCTAAAAAATTGGGTTTTAGTATATGACCGTTGACTTTGAATATTTTTTCAGTCTAAGGATCTTTAATATCCATAGCTACATAGGAATAAACTTTCATCACGAAAAAATGGGCCCGTTCACATGGACATAATTTTTATAGTAAATATTTTCAATCTAGTATTATATAACAAAACTTGTTGTCCTGACTTAAGATTTTTAGTAAGAATCTTTTGATAATGCAATAACTTCATTTTTCCTTTACAAATCTTATCATTTTCATAACGTTCATTCCTTATTTCTTCAAATTCATTTAATTGCAACAATCTCTTTTCACCAGCATCATCCAAATTATTATTGAACTCTTTAATAGCATAATATACTTTATGCTCAAGTTTACTGGCAAATGACAAGCTTTCCAAAAAATTAGCTAATATGGGGACATTCTTTTAGGAGTTTTGTACGCAGTCTTATAGGCCCACAAAGCATATTCCAGTTTGATTGACCAATCCTTCCTATTTAGATTAAAAGTCTTTTCTAATATTCTTTTAATTTTACGATTGGATAATTCAGCTAAAGCATTAGTTTGCGGATGATAAGAAGTAGCAATGCGATGGTTACTATTACATTTCTTTACTAGCTTTTCCATAATCGCATTTCTAAAATGGCTTCCCCCATTAGTTATGATCACTCTTGATATTCCAAATCTGTAAAATATATTCTTTCATAAAAAAATTTACAACAAAGCAACAACTTCAATCTATTTAGATACATAGTCTACTGCTATCAAAATGTTTAAGTTTGTAAAAGATTTTATAAATGTTACCATGAAATCTAATCCCAAACGTCAAATATTTTAACTTCCAACATATAATTTAGGGGCATCACATCTCTTCTAGAAATATTTCCTACACGTGTCAGTCGTTCAATTTTTGTTGGAGGTTGATATTTTTGAAAAGTTTTAGAATATAATTTTATAAAAAAGGAAATTTGATTTAGTTTAATATATATATGAACTTTGAAAATAACATTTTAATTTTGAATACCAAATCAAACCGATCTCATATAAATAATAGTTTAAATAATCAAGCATTTCACCATAAGATATGTATTTATCCCAAAGAATAATTATGTGTCTTGAGGTGAGGCTTGATCAAATAAATTAAAGAATTTATGACATCCGTTTGGTCTACGAAACATTGTTAACCAACAGATTCTCTTATCTAATATGAAGGAATTAGATAGAGTTTATATTAATTTGGGATCTTTAAGTTTCCTATAAGGGCAAGCCCCTATAGTTAATTACATCTTAGGTAACCGAAGTCACCTAAGAAAACACTTGATATAGATCAGGAAATATTTATATTCATGACTTCCTAAGTTAGGTTTTTCAAAGAAAATGTGATTTTCGAAAATTCAATAGGTGAATGTCTTATGTTTTGGAACATTTCATTTTTGTCAGAATCCAAAGGAGAGAAGGCTAGGGAAGAACATAGATTCAAGGAATATCTTGATGTCTTACTAAACTATCCTATGGATTGTCTTTGGTTTAGGATATTTATTTAGTGTTTCATCTTGTCAATTTCATTATTTAGGACTTACATTCACTTGATACTGATCATGTGAATAGCTTGGAAGATAGGAGGATTTATGTCATACCTGATGATAACCTCGAAATCGTAAAATAGATTAGGACTTATATTGCATAACATAGTTATGCAAGAGCCTAAAGAAGAGGTGAGGATTTATGCGACAATAGGCAAGCTACCTCAAAGTTCTATGGCTTGTTGTTTTAATTTCTAAGGAATGGTGCTATTGAAGACTAGTTTTGCTGTTGAAGATGGCCGTGTTGCCCACTATGCATGCTCCAAGCTCCTTGTCGTAGCAGGTTTAGTTTAAAGAAGTGTTAATTATAAGAGAGAGGAGAGAAGTTTCATGTTTTGGAAATATTTAAATTGATGTGTCTTAATATTTTATTAGGGAACATTAAAGTTGATTATAACAATACCGGTTAAGATCCTACAGTTCCATCATCCCGACATCGCTATTTTCATCAGATTCACTTAGTCTAAATGAATTTACTAAACTCAATTTAATGAGTTCCATACTTTCATTTAGACCGTAAGAAAACCCCGTTAGCAACATGTGGGTTACATCCTCCAAAGAATTCTCGATCATCCAACGAAACATTTTAATTTAGTTTTAATTGTGGTTTTTGTTTTGTTTATGATTAAATTTTGAGTTGTTTTATATTTTGAATGTTTCAAACATTCAAATGTACTTATTAAGTTCAATACTTGCCCATCTTACCCTCTTAAATTGTGCCTAAATATTCATTGTGGCTAAGTTTTCAAAGTCACCTTTTTGCCCCTAAGGCCCTATCACTTCATAATCGATAAAATTCAATTCAAATGACTATGAAATTTTTACCCTACCTTACTTATGTGTTAGTTATAATATCAAAGAAGAAAATATGATTTTTCAAAATTTAATTTAATTTATATATTTATTTTCATGCAAAAAAAGGATTTCTCAATGAAAATATCTTGATCAAGGCAGATCCTAATCCCTTCATATTTTTACTAGAGGTAGCCTTAGGTTAGAGAACTACTTAGACCAAATTTCATGATTTTTTTAATTATATTTTAATTATTACAATTATTTTGGGTTTTGGAGTGTTTATTAAATATAAAATAATTTAAAGGTTAAAAATTAAGTTTTGTATTTTTCAAAAATCTCTCTGAGGTCAGGGAACCCAAAGAAAGAAATTTTATATTTTTCTAATTTTTCTTTGATTTATTAGAATTATTTTGGTGAGAAATTATAGAAAATCATTTTTTAGCCTTTAAAAATTATGTTGAGCCTTAAAAAATTAATATCTTCAGTTGGACAACAAGGAAAAATATTCCAATTGCTCTAAAGTGTTTAGGAAACAATTTTGAACATTTTCATGCATTTTATTAATTTTGTGATTTTTCTTATTTTTTAATTATTTAAATATTAAAAATATGTTTGAAAATGAAATCTTTACATAAATTATAATTTTATTGTTATAAAATTTCTCTGATCACAAAGGACTCCCAAAATTATTTCATAATTTTTTAATTGTATTTTAATTTTTAAAAATCTTTTAAATGCCAAAAATTTCATTGAACTTAGAAAAATCATTTGACTTATTAAATTAATTCTAAATGGCTCCAAAATTTTAGGGGAGTTTCTCTATCCCTAAAGCACAGTGGAGGACTATTTTTATGTAATTTTGATTTTAATTTTGTGCTAATTAATTAAATGAATGTTTTAGGATAAGTGGATAGTTAAGTTTAATTTCACTATTTTAATCTATGATAAATTTTGCCTAGGGTTCTCTGATCATAAGGAACCTACCATATTTTTTAAAGATTTTTCTAATTAAAATGCTAATTATTATATTTAATTTATGAAAATATTCTCTTAAACTTTAAAATAGAGTTCTCTGTCTAGGAATCTCCTTTGACCTTAGAAAAATAAGGGAATATCCCTCATGACAGAGAAAATAACATGCCAAAATATCAAGTCATGGTGAAATGTTTACAAGCATGGAGAATCAAAAGACTCCAGAGGGTATTTAATCAATTAAAAATTATACATGCTTTAAATAAACTTCAAACCATTTCCACATTGTTCTCCTCTGTTCACTGAGTAAGAGGGTATTTTTCTTTTATTTTATGATTTTTCTAGGCCGGGATATGGATTTTTAAAGTTAAGGAATTAAATAAATTAAAAAATCCCTAATTTCTTACTTAACCACGTCGGCGCCGCATCATCCTCAGCCACTCTGAATGGCCACACGTCTTCTTCTCACTGGGCGCCGCCATCTGAGTCACCGCACACTTTATGCATCAAGGGTTCATCCGGCGCAATCCTGGCCATCCGTTCATTACATGCGCTATCCGACGGCTCCTGGTCATCGTCTCCAACTGACATAGCCCTTAAACTGTCCACTTTCCAGAAGTAAGATCTCGAGCTAGACTCAACCAAATAACATGGGGTTTGTTCCTAGAGCATCTAGCCTAGAAGAACCTACCCATACAATATATACGATATGAAATACAATGTATAATTATGGAGGATGAAGAAAATTTAGGGAGGAAGAGTGAGTCCAATACCTTTGTCTGTAAGGGGAGGCCTCAATCAGATATCTGTGGATGCTTCGATTGGTCCAAACGAACCTAGAGATGGAGCCTTTTGCCCTAGTGAATTTTCTAGACCCAAATTCGACCAGACCCAATTTAAGGTGTTGATGGAAGTCTGGTGTAGAGGTCTTCTGTGATGAGGCTGATGGCGATGAAATATATATATATGGATCGCATGTCTCCGCCGTCAATTCCTGTATCATGTTGACGTCAAGGAGTCGCCACTCTCTTTCTCTATCCATTACCCTAATTCTTGTTCTACTTAGACTTATTATCAGGAGTCTTTGGACAATTTGAAAAAGGATTAATCATGATAGAGATTGAGAGAAAAAGAGATCGAATGATAATCTCATAGAAAAAGTCTTCAGATTGTGTAATTACTGAAGTTTTTCATATAAGAAGATCACTTGAAGATCTTGGAAAACCAGAGAGGTCTTGTAGGTAAAATACCTATCCTGGGTCCTTTAATCTCCTATAGGAGCAAGCTCCTATGGTTAATTACATCCTGAGCAATTAATACTGCCTAGGAAAACTCCCGATTAAGGTTAACATTTATCCTCGAAAAAGTGTAAGTGTTCTTGTAGCAGCGCGTTTCTGAAGAATCAATACTACCAGAAAGTTTTATTTATGTTGGGTGGATGTCGTTGCTTTGTTATGTTTTGTTTTGTTATTTTGGTTTCATGTCATGTGATATGTCGAGATGTCGTAGTTTGTATGTCGTGTCATGTCATAATGTGATGTAGTAATGTCGTGTCATTTTATGTCATGTCTTAATGTGATGTCATAATGTCATAAGATGTCGTGATTAATATCTCGATTTGTCATGAGATATTTTATCTCCTATGTCGCTATTACGTCATGAGATACATTCAATGATGGCAAGAAGATATCATTACTTACTTATTTTTGTTATCTTGTTTATGATTTCCTTTTGTTTTAAGTTTTGGTTTTGTCATGTCATTTTGTCATGTCATTATATCATTTATTTTGTTTTGGTTTAGTGTCATGTCATCATTTTATTGTGGTATAGAAATGTCGTTGTATGTTGATGTCATGTTGATGTCAATGTTAATGATTTTGTCGTTTTATTTCAGGTTTCGTGGCTAACCTAAAAGTTCAGTTGTTTTTGTTGTCATGTCATTTTTTTATTTTGTTGTTTGTAGAAAGTTTAGGTTTTATGATAATCCTAAAAGTCCTGGTTTTGTTGTCAATGTTCCGTTGTCGACGTCCTGCAAAACAGAGTTACACACCCTATAACTTGCAAAGAAAATCTAAACGAAACTTCATGTCTTCATCCTACAAGGAAAATAAAGTTAGAAACAATGTCATATCAAGATATTTAGATTACCTGGTCAAAGTGTCTGTTGATCCAGAGTTGTCTGATGTCCAAAAATGGTTCAGATGTCGGTTTAGATTTATGTCGATTTATGTTTAAATTTTGATTTATCTTGAATATTGATTTGGGTTGGATTTTGGATTTTATGTCAATTTCAGTTTAATTTTATGTCGAGTTAAGTTCAACGTGGGTTGAACTTTAAGAATTATGATGTCATATGTTAAGTTAAATTCGATACAGGTCAAACTTAAGAACTATGTCAGTTCATGTCGTGTTAAGTTCGATCATATCGATTTATGTCAAATTATATCATTTTATGTTGAGTTCTACTGAGTTTGGTTCAAAATATCGGTTAATGTCATTTAATGTCAGTGTTTATTGAATTTGGTTTGAAATTTCATTTAATGTCGGTAATTGTTTAATTTGGTTTGAAATGTCAGATTTTTGTCGGCTATATCGATTTTTGTTTGAAATGTCAAATTTATGTCGATTTTGTCAATTAAACGTTTGGAATGACAAATTTATGTCGGTTTTGTCGATTAATTGTTTAGAATGTCAAATTTATGTTGAATATGTCGATTTTGGTTTAGAATATCGATTTAATGACGGTTGTGTTGATTTTTATTTGGAACGTCAAATTTATGAAATGTCAAATTTATGTTGATTATGTCGATTAATTGTTTAAAATATCAAATTTATGTCGATTTATTTAAAATGTCGATTTTATGTCAGTTATGTTTGAAATGTCGAATTTATGTCGATTATGTCGATTAACTGTTTGGAATGTCAAATTTATGTTGATTATGTCGATTTGAGTTTAATTTTGTCGATTTAAGTTCAATTTGGGTTGAACCTAAGATTTATGTCGATGTAGGTTCAATTTGAGTTGAATCTAAGGTTTATATTGATTTAGGTTTAATTTGGGTTGAACCTAAGGTTTATGTCGATTTAGGTTCAATTTGGGTTGAACCTAACGTTTATGTCGATTTAGATTCAATTTGGGTTGAATATAAGGTTTATGTCGATTTAGGTTCAATTTAGGTTGAACCTAAGGTTTATGTCGATTTAGATTTAATTTGGGTTGAACATAAAGTTTTTGTCGATTTAGGTTCAATTTGGGTTGAACCTAAGGTTTATGTCGATTTAGATTCAATTTGGGTTGAATATAAGGTTTGTGTCGATTTAGGTTCAATTTGGGTTGAACCTAAGGTTTATGTCGATTTAGATTCAATTTGGGTTGAACCTAAAGTTTATGTTCAGTTTAGTAGAGTTAGGTTCATTGTTAGTTGAACCTAAGGTTTAGATTTGGATTTAAGTTCAATGTAGGTTGATCATAAGTTTGGTTTTGGTTTAGGTTCAAGTTGAGTTGAACCTAAGGTTTAGGTTTGGACTTAAGTTCGATGTAGGTTGAACTTAAGTGAGGTTAAGATTAGGTTCATGTATGTTGAACCTAAGGTTTATGTCAAGCTAAGTTGAGTTAGGTTCACTGTCAGTTGAACCTAAGGTTTCAATATGAGTTGAACTTAAGTTAGGTTCAGGTTAGACTTAGGTTCATGTCATGTTAAACCTAAGTATGATTTGACTTAAGTTTAATATGGGTTAGACTTAAGTTAGGTTATTGTTAAACTTAGGTTCATGTCAGGTTGAAGCTATGTATGGTTTGACTTAAGTCTAATATGGGCTTGGACTTGAGTTGGTTTAGGTTAGACATAGGTTCAAGTCAGGTTGAACCTAATTATGGTTTGACTTAAGTCTAATATGGGTTAGACTTAAGTTAGGTTTAAGTTAGACTTAAGTTCATGTCAGGTTGAACCTAAGTATGGTTGACTTAAGTCTAATATGGGCTAGACTTAAGTTGGTTTAGGTTAGACTTAGGTTCATGTCGAGTTGAACTTAAGTATGGTTTGACTTCAGTCTAATATGGGTTAGACTTAAGTTAGGTTTAAGTTAGACTTAGGTTCATGTCAGGTTGAACCTAAGGTTTGATGTTTGACTTAAGTTCAATTTGGGGTTGAACCTAAGTATAGGTTGAACTTGGGTTAATGTTATGTTGAACCTAAGTATGATTTGACTTAAGTTTAATGTAGGTTAGACTTAAGTTAGGTTTAAGTTAGACTTAGGTTCATATCGGGTTGAACCTAAGTATGGTTTGACTTAAGTCTAATATAGGTTAGACTTAAGTTAGGTTTAAGTTAGACTTAGGTTCATATCAGGTTGAACCTAAGTATGGTTTAGGTTTGAGTTTAACTTAGGTTCATGTCAGGTTGAGCCTAAGTTTGGTTTGACTTAAGTCTAATGTGGGTTAGACTTAAGTTAGGTTTGGGTTAGGTTCATGTCAGGTTGAACCTAAGTATGGTTTGACTTAAATCTAATATAGGTTAGACTTAAGTTAGGGTTGGATTAGACTTAGATTCATGTCGGGTTGAACCTAAGTATGGTTTGACTTAAGTCTAATATGGGTTAGACTTATGTTAGGTTTTTGGGTTAGGTTCATGTTAGGTTGAACCTAAGGTTTCAAGTTAAGTTAGGTTCGGTGTGGGTTGAAGCTAAGATTTTGGTTAACTTGAGTTCAAGTTAGGTTAGACTCAAGTTAGATTAGGTTTAAGTTAGGTTCAATGTGGGTTGAACCTAAGGTTTAGGTTAACTTGAGTTCAAGTTAGGTTGGACTCAAGTTAGATTAGGTTTAGGTTAGGTTCAATGTGGATTGAACCTAAGGTTTAGGTTAACTTGAGTTCAAGTTAGGTTGGACTCAAGTTAGGTTAGGTTAGACTTAGGTTCATGTCATGTTAAACCTAAGTATGATTTGACTTAAGTCTAATATCTGTTAGACTTAAGTTAGGTTAAGATTAAACTTAGGTTCATTGTTGACCTCATTTTTGATGAGGTCTTCTCTTCTTCTCTTTAGTACTTAGGATCTAGCCTTAGGCTTTTCCTTTGACTGTCTTAGAGGATTAGAATTGGGACCCACCACTTAGAAATTCAAACCACTTCTTAACTCCTCGCAAACTCCACAAACTTGACTCATAGACCCCTAATCACCTAGAGGGTTGAAATCGAATGTGGAAGTTTAAATGATGGGTTCCTATAGGACTCTTTGGCCTTAGGAGCGCACACAGGTGGCCCGAGTGCAGTGAAGGGCCGACTTACACACACACTACATTTATACACTACACTTTCACACACCTATACTCAACTTGGCCTCTCGACTCGTAAAGGTGATTCACATGGATGGTCCTTAAACCCCTAAGCCCTTGGTAAGAGGGTTAGGAACAACATAGTGGATGCCTCAAATGAGTCCCTTCATGGCTCATGTGGGCTTGATATGGCTTCATGGCTCAACCAAAATGATTTCATTCCACTTACATTCACCTAATCTTCAATTTTCTAAATTTTCAATTTTTGACCCCCGGGACCCTACACCCGCCCAGCCTACCCAAAGCCCTTGAAATCACCCAATTTTTTCAAAATTTCCAAATCACCCAAAAATTCCCCAAAATCAATCCCAAACATTCCCACATTACTCAAATTGATCATCCATACCCAATAATACCAAAAATTCCAAAAATACCTCCCAATACCCTCCAAATACCCAAAATACCCCTCTTGACCCAAAAATCCAAAAATTCAGAAAATTCCCAGAAAATTCCCAGAAAATTCGTGAAAATCCCAAATATTCCCAATTTCATTTTGTTCAACTACACCATGGGCCAATTTTGTCAATTTACCCCACTTTTATCAAAACCCCCAATTTGACCCATTTTAACCCAAAGTGAACCCGATGTCAAACCAAGCTGCCCAATTGACCCAAATTCTGGTCCAATTCAATTCTAAACTTTAATTCAACATTCTCAACACCAATTTAGACCAAATCCATGTCCAATTTGATTGACATTTGGATCCAATTTCACTTTTGGACTTAAAAAGCCCAATTTGGACCCATGACCCAAACCTAACCCAAACTCACCCAATTCAACTCCAATTAACCCCAAATATTTTCTAAATCTTCCTTATTCCCACAAGAAAAACACTAACATGATTTGCCCAAAATTTAGACCCAAACCCCACTCAAATTCAACCCAAAGCTAAAAGGTCCAATTTTGACCTAAACCCAAACTTAACCCAAATAAGCCCAAACCCCAAAATCAAAACCCAACCAAGGTCAAAACCTCTTTGAAACACTCCCATAAACATTTCCCAACACTTATTTTACATCAATTTCAACCCTAGCCCAACATTGGCCCAAGTTAGCCCAATTTGACCTACATTGACCCATTCACCGAAAGAGGTCCAAATCCAACCCGAACCTAGCCCAAACACTTCAAGTTTATTCCAAATCATTCATGAAACATTCTTAAACTAAATTCAACACTCATGGGATCCAATCTTTTGCAAAATTTACATCCACCAATTTGTTTTCAAAGCTAAAGGCCCACTTTCCTAAACCATTCTAAAAGCCCATTTCCACCAAATACAAAAGCCCAAAATTGGCCCTAAAGCCCACATGGCAATTTCTTTTCATCATACCTTTAATTGATATCACCCCTAAGTTTCAAAATCATCATTAAACCATTCCAAATCAAGCTTCATACAAATTCCATCAAATTACCAAAATTTCTAAAATCCATTTTCAAGAAATTGACCAAGCTTTTCCAAGCCAAAGACCAAGCCATGAAGCCATGCATGAGCCCCATAGGAGCCATGAGAGCCATGGAATCCAATTTCCACCTCACCAAACGATTAATGGTAAGAGGGGGGATCTCTTTCTTAAACCCTTTTTAAGCCATTTTTACCTTAAACATGATACACTCTAAACCATACTTTGCCACCTAATCCTTGATGTGGACTTCACTACCTTTGGTAGGTTGACTCACATGAGCCTCCCAGCCCAAAACCAGAGCTTGGAAGGGTGCACCAAACCCAAAATGGTGGGTTGACCCATTTGGAGCCAAAATAGCCACACCCCCATGCCACTTTGATCCAACTCCTTTACACATGTCCAAACCCAATTGACTTCACCATTGCCAAGCCCCGACCTCCACTGGTCAAGATGGTGACTCATGCTCGCCGGCCATCCGCACAGGTCGCCGGAAAACACCACACCCGAGAGCTCACATGTGAGCCGATTTTGGAATTCCACCTTGCCGAGTCGCCCCATCCCCAGTGGCCATTGTAGGCTGTTCTTCCCATGCCCGAGAGCCGGTTGATCCCGAGCCCTAACTCTCCACGGGAGGCCCTCCATCCACCTCTATTTAAACCCGACCCCCTCACGGCCATGAGAGGAGAGTTGCACGAACCTTGCCGAAACTGCGCCAAAATTGTTCCAAACCCTTCTCCATCCTTAGAGCGGTTGATCCCAGGTGTCGATTTGCCCTAATCCCCAGCCAAACGAATCCGATTTCTCAGCTGAAATTTCACCAAAACCAGGACACTTTGCCACGGTGAGCCAATCCTCAAATTGACTGGTCCTACACCTTCACTGGACCAAGAGGAGAAGTTCCCCACTGAAAGCCCCATCTCCAGGCCACCCAGTTGCTCCAGCCTCCGAAGCTTTGTGATCGGCTGTGGTCGAAATCCTACCTAGACAATTCACCAGGCCAAGGGACTTCATCTGGAGCTTGCTGGGATCCAATCGAAGGTGACACAACCCTCAGATCGAAGCCACACTTCTCTGAGCAAAGGTATGGCCTCACTCTTCTTCCCGAGCTTCTGAACATTCTCCATTTTCATTGAGTCGATTTTATGCCACATAAACCGTATGGATATGTTCGTCTTCTCGAGACGAATCCATAGAGCATAAGAACGTTAAATTTGGTCGAGTATCGAGTGAGATCTTAGGCACTAGAAGACGGACGGCTCTCGGGTAAGGACGCTCGGGGACGATGAACGGATGCCGTTCATTTAATACACGCGCGGACGGACGGCCGGGATCGCGCCGGATCGGGAGATGGAACGACACGGCGGGCCCCGGAGCGCGCGAGTCGGATGGCGGCGTCGAATCGGAGAGCGCCACGCGGTGTTTCGGAGCTGCCGAGGTTGACGCGGCGCCGCATGGATAAATAGAAAATTAGGGTATTTTTCTATTTATTTAATTCCCTAAACTTCAAAAATCCATAACTTTGTGTAGGAAAATCAGAAAAATAAAAAAAAATACCCTCTTGCTCGATGGAACGGAGGAGAATAATGTCGAAAAGAAATCATTTAATTTCATCGAGTATTTTATTTTTAATGATTTATTTCCTTTCTGCATTGTTTTAATTCTCCATGCATATAGGAAATTAACCATGGCATGAGACCATAGGGCTTTTGAAGCCTACTGAATTTGGGAACATTCCACGAATTTTCCAAAGTTAGAGGCCATTCCTATGAGAAGTTATTGATTTTTCAAATTCATGTTACTTGTTTTGAGTATTTTAAATCTAATAATTAGCATGTTGTGAAATAAATTCTAGGAAAATTTGGTGATGTCTCTTATGACCGAGAGGACCACTAGGAAAAATAGATTTTGGATTAGTTTATTGAAAATAACCCTAATTGGCTTAAACACCCAAAATAGCTCCTTAATTAATTAGAGCTAACCATACATCAAATTGACTTGAAATCAATTCTCCACTGACCTTTAGGATCGGAGGAATCCACCATAAAAATTTTAAGTCGATTGGACTTGGTTAGCCCTACTTAAATGGGTTGATTAAGCCATTTAGCCATTTTAAACTTAAAAATTCATAACTTTCAAAATACCTTTCAAAAATTCACCAAATTGGTTTTGGAGCCTCTCTGATATCAAGGGAATTTAAGAAAATTAATATTTCAATTTTCTAAAAAATTTAATTTTTTGCATTATTTTAATATTTTAATAATTAAAAAATAATAAAAATCATAAAAATAATAAAAGTCAAATTTTGAATTTTAATCACTTAGGAACAAACCCCATATTTTTTTTAGGTTTATTTAATGAGATATTAAATTTTAAAGCCCTATGGTAATTTTAAAATTAAAAAATGTATTTTTTTAGCATTTTCACTAAAATAATTCTAATAAATCAAAGAAAAATCAAAAAATTGTAAAAATTGATTCTCTGATTTCCTTGATATCAGAGAGATTTTTGAAAAATATAAAATTAATTTTTCAACCTTTATTTTATTTTTAAATTAAGTAATACTCCAAAAATTAAAATAATTATAACAAAAATAATATAATTCAAAAAATCACCAAAAATGGTCCAAGTGGTCCTCTGGTGATTAGGAATGACCCATAATTTTCTTAAGGACAGAAACTTTCCCTTGGTCATATTATTAAATTTTCCTTGGAAATTCCTATTTTCCACCAAAAATAATTACATAAATAAATTAAATACAGAAAAATCACATTTTCTCCTCTCATGTCTTTATTGGCATATGAGTGAAGTCACATAAAAATTTCAAGTTCATTTAAGTTCAATTTAGTGAGTTATGAAATTATTAAGCTTGAAGGGCAAAGTGGTAATTAAAATTTTAACCCTTAATTAAAACTTTAGGCTTAATAAAATTAACAAGTAAAATATTTGATCTTAATCTGATTTGGATGATTGAAATTTAAATAATTAAAGGGTAGAAACCTATTAAACAATTTAAAAATAATTAAAACAAAGCTGTAATTAAATAATTAATTAAATTTGGAAGAATAATAAAGTTGGGATTATTAAATAGGGATATTATTAGGAAGAGATTTGTTCTTTAATTTAATGAATCCCTAAATTAATCATCTCAATAATATTTAATCTCCAATTAAAATGATAATTCAAATTAAAATTTTAAAATATTAATGGACTTAATCATCAAAATTAAGTTAAAAGTTAAATTATTAAACTTTTCTTTAAATTTTCAATTAAATTAAAATTAAAAATAAAATTAAATTAAAGGTTAAATTAAATCAAACAAATTAAATAAATTAAATTAAATTAAATCAAATAAATTAAATTAAATTAAATTAAAGAAATAAATAATTAAATTAAATTAAATTAAATTAAATTAAATTAAATTAAATTAAATAAAAACATATTAAATTAAATTAAATTAAATTAAATTAAATTAAATTAAATTAAATTAAATTAAAATGAAATAAAATCAAATAAAATTAAAATTAAAATTAAAATTAAAATTAAAATTAAAATTAAAATTAAAATTAAAATTAAAATTAAAATTAAAATTAAAATTAAAAAAAAGAATCAAAATTAAATTAAAATTAAAACTAAACCAAATTAAATTAAATTAAAGTTAAATTAAATTGAATTAAATGACATCACTTAAGACATAAAGAAATTAAATATAAAGCGACTTGAACAACTTATTCAAATTTAGATCAGATACTCGAAATTAAATTAAATCACAAATCATTTGAACTTCGGTTGCCCTCGAAAGCTTTGGTTATCATAACTCCTAAATAGAATATTAAATGAAATGTTACCCAACTTATAGGATATTCGGATGTCTAGTTCAGCTGAGCGAGATAACAAAACTCGAATCCTCGGATGATTAATTCATTTGTATAATTAAATTCATTTGGACTTAAAACAATTCCAGCAATATTGAAAAGATGTTTAGGATTCTTCTTAAGCACTTCCTCAATATGATAGAATACTTATAAGAACAATTGAACTTAATTATTCTTTGATGAAGAAAATCGTCCTCGAACGAAAACACAAGAACCTAGATGTCATAGGAGATGACTAGCTATAGGATTAGGAATTTGGTAGAAAACCATAACCCTTCCCTTAGCTTTACCTAGGAACTTGCTTAAATGTTCTAATTGTGTTTTAAGTGCGGCTTGGGATGACGGGAAGACCCTCCAGGGTACGCTTTTATTTTATTGCGATTTACATTATTGCAATTTCTTTAATCGCATCGCACTTACTTTTTCTTGCATGATAAACAATCGTTGCATGAAAACCCACACCTTTAGGATAGCCCCTAAAACTGAAACCAAAACTAAATTAAAAATCATTAGAAGATAAAATTCACCGCGACAACATTTCAAAATATAAAACTACTCAAAATTTAATCACAAACAGAACACAAAACTACAATTACAACTAAATTAAAAACGTCTTGTTGGATGATCGGGAATACCTCGGATGATGTAACCTACGTGTTGCTAACGGGATTTCAGCGGTCTAAATGAAAGTGTGGAACTCATTCGGTTGAGTTTAGCAAATTCATCCGGACTAAGTGAATCCGATAAAAATAACGATGCCGGAAGGATGGAACCGTGGGATCTTAACCGGTGTCATTATAATCAACTTTAAAATTTGTTTTAATTAAAATGTTAAAAACACTTGGAAATTAAGATTTTTTTCTCTAAACCAAAACACTTTCCTCATCTCCTGATTTATGACTTCTTTAACTAAACCTCTGCAACAACAAGGAGCTCGGGGCATGGTGGGCAGCACGACAATCGTCATCAACGAAACACTGAGTCTACTTCGACAAAACTTTCTTAGAGTTAAATAACCAAACCATAGGATTTCGAGGTAGTTTGCACTAGTGCGACATAAATCCTCGACTCTTCGTTAGGCATTTGCATAGCAAATTAAGCCCTAGCGATCTTAGGACTACGAGGTAGTCGTCAGATACGATATAAACCCTCACATCTTCGAGATTTATTTGTATGATCATGTCAAACGAATATAAGTCCTAATTAATTAAAATTGGCGAGATCAAAATATTAAATAAACATTAGGGCCTTCCTAAATTCGAAGCGAAACAATAGGATAGTTGGGAAATTACCGAAGTTCGCTTCGAATCTGTAATTTCTCCTATTTTTCTTCCTTTGAATTCCCAAAACAAAATGTTCCAAATTTGATCCATTCCTTATTGAAATTCCAAAATTCAATCCCTTGAAAACTTAAACTTTGAAATTCTTGAGAGCAGAATTATTAATTATTATCGAGAGTTTTCTTAGGTGATTCCCGTCACTTAAGATGTAATTAACTATAGGGGCTTGCCCTTATAGGGAATTTTAAAGAACCCGAGTAATATAAACCCTCTTTAATGCTTTCATATTAAGCGAGGGGAATTTGTCGGCTTATAAAATTGGTTCGCGAGACTAAACGGATGTCACAAATCTTCTAGTTTATTTAATCGAGCCCCATCATCGAGCGAGTGTGTCTATCCTTAGGGATAGATACACGGTTTGTGGTGCGGTGCTCGTTTATATAAACTATTTGGGATGTGAGATCGGTTTGATTTCATATCTTAAATTTTTCAAATTTAAAATTATTTTCAAAATCAAATACTATTTTTCAAATTATTTATTTAAATTAAATTAAAAATTCACCGCACAATTTCTGTTAGGCGACCCCCTTTTCAAAATAAAACACACAAACCCTAAAAAATAATGCCGACAACTTCTGGCGACTCCGCTGGGGACAATTCCTCTCTCCATTTTAATCAGACAATTCTGCTTTCAATCGGTAGTGTATCCATGTCCCTTGTGGATCAAACTACTCTTCTTTCCGTTGGAATACTATGTTCATTTCTACCTTGAACGAGTATAGCCCGATATTCTCTTGGATTTAGGAGCCATCTGTTTAGTCACCCCTAAATAGAGAGGTTCGAGATCCTTTTACCTCATTTACGAGGTGGGGTGGCACCCCAATAGGTGTTAGTTTAAGGAGTAATCCTTCGAGTCGAGAAGTCTTGCATAAGACTTTCTTTTCCTTTCCAACTACGAATCGGATTCATTACCTTCTCTACACCTTTGAACATTCCTTTCTAAATAAACAAACCCTCCAATGAATGACTCTTTTAACAAATAATTCCTTCTTATAAATACATGAACAAGAATGTGTTCGGACTCTTTTCGATTCCTTTCTTTTCGTCCGATGAGAAGAAGCATAACTTGGGACCGACAATCAGAATCTACCTCGTAGAAATGGAAGCCCCAAAGTTGATTTTCTCCTTCACCAATGGATTGGACTTCGGCTGTTTACAAGGATGAGACTGCCTGACAATGGGATCATCCGGTTTGAGACAAGGATTCGAGAACACGAATGTCAAGATCACCGACGTTTCCCTTTTCGCGCTGACAAGCAAAGTATCCGAAGCTAAGAAGCCGCTGATCGAGTTCGACCTTAGGTCGACTCGAGAGTTTCCTCCCCTGCAAAGATTCCAGCGAGAGGAGTACTTCTCGTCCACGGAAGGATCGTTGTTGCTACCCCAGTGGTAGTTGTCTCGCACCTACCCGGCACTGCCGAATTAAAGGGAAGGAAATCCGAAGCTATGGTGAACACGTTACCGTGAAGGGTACGGACCTTCTGTGAGACCTTCGTTTTTGAAATCGGGTCCAGCTCGAGAATTCCAACACTAACATGGACCCGAAGAAGGAACGAAAGTAGGAAGATTGCCGAGAAGGCGAGCTGCTGAAGTTGCTTTCTGGAGGAAATCCGAGAAATCACGAGTACACACCACTACTGAATACATACCATTGCTGAAGATACACCATTTTGGAAGGAAGTAGATTCCACCCCCTTTTCGCCGCACCTAACGAGGAAAATGTCCGCAGGATTGTTTCTACATTACCTCGACCAGCATACTACAACGACAGCAGAAAGAAAAGGGCTAGGAACACACCATTTGCCCGACTACAGACTATGATCGAGAAGCTAGAAAAGAAAGAGAAATGCCCTGTATCGGAGATTCTAAGAAGGATAGGGTGGGTGCCAGTCAAATCCCGTCTAGGGCCGCGAGTAGAACCTGCCATCGTTACAGAAAAGCCAAGTAAAAGGTTGAAGGCTAGTCCGCCTGTCGTTGTTTCAGGGTTACAGATTAGGGAGGATACCACCTTCCGACATTTGGGCGACGAGGCCATGCAGTCCTAGACATCCTGTCTGCTAGAAGGATGGTGTGGCGTCCCATTCTTGGACGATTAAGATTAAAACAACGGCCGAGAAGGAAAGTATCGTCGGGAGACTTGAATCCGAAGAAAGTGCTTCTTGCGGTAAAGGGGACTCGTGAGAAGGGAACCCGACAACCATCACACGACAAGCTGCGAGGATGCACGAAAGGACCGCTAGAGGATGCTATGGAAAAGTTGAGGACTGATATCCGACGATTAGCAAAGAGAAGAGAAGAAATTCGGAGATGAGATTGACTCGTCGGAATTCATGGACGATGAGTTTGCAAAAATCAACATGGTCGAAACGCGAGCTTCGTCGGCTTCACCGGGTGCTCCTGCGGCCGCGAAAGAGAGGAGCCGGAAGTAATGAGGAGGCGGCTTCGAGAGAAGACGATACGATCGCCCGAATGGCGAAGAGGATGGAAGAGATGGGCGCAGCCCTAGCCGCTCTCCAAAGTCGAGTGCGACCCCAAGAGAGACACCCCCGAGAGGTCATTCACATTGTAGACGGAGGAAAGGAGATTACATCCGTCAACGAGGATGATCGGCTAAAGAAAGATACAACACGAGGTATGATTCCGGAAAAAGATATCAAGTGCTTGGTGGAACGGCGAGTGTGAGAAGCCTTAGCAAAATCGAAAGAGCGGGACATCCATTCGGACGGGTAGACCTTACCGGAAGAATTCGACGCTGTCCGATACCCGAAAGGCTTCGTACCACCTGCGTTCGAGACCTTTGATGGAGCAGGAACCCCGACGGCATGTTGCACACTTTCGTGCCGGTTGTTGCAATGCGGCGGGAGCGATGCGTTACTCTTCGACAATTCGTCGGCGGCACTGTCGAGGATCGCCTTTGATTGGTATGCGGAATTACCGAATGGTTCGGTGAAGACATTCTTAGAACTACAAAACCTCTTCATCGAGCGATTTGTCGGAGCTCGGCACCACATCACTATAGGTGATTTAGTGGTAGAAAGCGAAGCCGAACGAAACTTTGGTGGATTACATACTTCGATGGAGGAATCTAAGTATGAAGTGTGAACCACGATTACAAGAACAACATGCGGTCGGCATCTTACTTAAAAGCATTCGCGGCCGATAGCACTTCTCCTCGAGGATTTACTATTAAGACTTTTGAGAAGTTGTTAAGCGAGGCGGGAGCTTGCGAGAGGAGGCGAAGCAATTAAGTTTCGCCGACAAGACAAACAAGCAAAAGCACTGTGAAGACTTTTGAAAAGAAATCCGGGATCATTGCGGCGATCGACAAAGGCGAAGCAGGCGATACAAATATCGTCCGAACGGCCGCGAGTAACCTCGACAAAATTATCGACAATCTCGACCCGGCTCTCGGTCATCTCCACTGATATGAACAACCGCCTCATCCGCAACGTACATTAAGGGAGCTTCGAGCGGGGAATATCCATTCAAGAATGAGGCGGTGCCGAAAATGTTCCATAGTCGATGAAGACTCCGGATTTCCAGTTGCCATAGCCTAAGAGACCGGAAGAAGTCAACAAGAAAGGTGATCCCGACTTTTGCCCTTACCACCGGATGCTTGGACACAAGATAGAAGATTGTATTACCTTCGAAAGTTGGCTCGACGACAATCTTCGGAAAGGGAATATAATAATCCCGAAGGAGTACATGAAGGAACCCCGAGAAAAAGGTTCCGTCGATGTTGTCTCGGCGATCTCATTGTTCGATAGATCCTATACGGCTGACGATGGATGGACTACCGCTTGGACAAGGTCTTCGAAAAAGATTTTAGACAACATCCAAGCTGCTTCGGTGCGAGCTTCAATTCGAGTTCGAAACACGTCGAGTCGGCACTATCACTTGCGATAGAAGAACCACCTCGACGAGGAGACGATTGAAGAGAAGAAGAAAATTGATGAAGAAGAGAAGACCGAGGTTCCTAAGGCTAGACTAGGGGCTGCTTATCCTAGGATAGTTGTTTCGGATTCGGGGGAGAAATCCTCGAACCTCGACTCTGTATGATTATCCGCTCACTTCGGTGGGATCTTATAATGATAAGGGTGATGGCGTTGGCTACGTTTTGACTGTTTCTAACGATTACGTAACTAGCGACAATCCAGACATCGATTTCAATACCAATGACAATTCTCAAATCATACACAATCTCGAAGATCGCAACGACGAAGAAGACATCCATCAAGGAGGCTACGAGAGTTCAACAAGCAATGAATATATTTGCGAGTTTCGAGGAGCTCCAGTCACAATAGAGTTAGAGCCTTCGGACACCGAGGCTAATCCGAGAAGAACTGTCATTCCGATTCGGGAGGAAACGACGGCAAACTCAATACTAGATTCAGAAGAAATTACAGAAGTCAACTTAAGAAGTGGAAGAGTTCTACCTTCGAGAATGGGTCCAAAGGATAAAGGAAAGCAGGTGGTTGTTCAAGAAGAAGCAGCCCCGGCAGAAGAAATACCCATTCGGGAAGAAATCGAGACACATGGAAATAAAGTGGACTACAACGTGCTAGCCCATCTTAGGAAACTACCGGCCAAACTAAGCATCTATGACGCTCTAATCTTATCAAAGGAGATGAGAGAAGCTCGATCGAGGCCTTACTTGATCCGGAAATTTGCTTAGCTCGAATGGCCGGAGATTCCTTAGATGAGGTTTGCTCGTTAAAGGAACGACGAGGTGTTACCTTCACGGACAATGATCTACTTCTTGGGACGGCGAGATCATGGCCGACGATTGTACATTTCGAGTTACGATTGGGAAGTTTACACTCTCCGAAGTATTGGTGGACCCGGGAGCATAAATCGATATAATGAGTCTCCGAACACTAGCATATTTGGAAATTGATGCTCGCGAGCTCGAAACAGACAAAATGTTATTAAGAGGATTCAACCAGAAAGGAGAAAGAGCCATCGGATCAATAACGCTACTAATGAAGACCGGTGACTTAGCAAAGACAACCACAAAATTTCACATAATTGATTCAGAAATGACATTCAATGCTCTACTGGGCCGACCATGGATACATGAAAACAGGATGGTACCATCATCTCTACATCAGTGCATCAAATACTACGATGGAGGGGAACAGTGCATCAAAGGTGACTTACGACCATTCTCCGTACACGAAATTGGAATCCATGAAGATGCGACTTATTATGCACCTCCGAAGAAAACAATCTTCTCCGGAGATACCATAACAAATGAAGCAAAGAAAGTTCGGGGCAACGAAGAACACGAAGTTCTAGTCCAACGATCACTCACCGGTCCCTTACGGCGAGATGGTGAAGGTTTCTCCACAACTCGCATCCGAGGTCGAGGCCGGAGACGAGGTCGTGGCGAGACGTTAGGACGAGTTGGACGGAGAGAGCCCGACCATCAATGTTGATTGGGAAGACGATTCGAAGAAGAAAAAGAAATCAAAAAAGAAGCAACGACAATAAGTCGGAAGAAGCCGCAATTCAAGATCTCTCTCGAAGATGAGAAGAACGAAGAATACAAATCGATGTACGAGAAGATTAACCACTATGTACATACTATGACCCTAACCCCGATCCATTCTAATAAGATCGAGGGTATGGTGGTCAAAGAGGGACATAGCGACGGCGCAAAGCCAATCAAGTTCTACCGTGGTGCTCCTTCCTCCAAAACTGAGAATAATGTACAATTTGAAGATGTCACTTCATCAGAATTAATGAAATTACCTTTTGAGTGGTACTCTCCTGTGTTCAAAATTTAATTCGGCGTGGTTTCTTACCTCGACAATGGACAAAAGGCCGATCACAACATTTTGAAAAATTATGGAATAACTCCGGTCGTCCACCCGATTCAAAGCATGGTCTCGGATTCGGCACGGTAGGATCGGTTGATGATACTGAATTTTGCACGGTTGTCACTTGCGAGTCTAATGAAAGCTGCATGGAAACTACGGACGAACTCGAAGATTTACAAATTGGAAATGCTCCACCGAGAATTCGAAGAAGAGATTAAATCTCTGATAGATGAGTTAACGGAAGTTAACTTAGGTACTAGCGAAGAGCCTAGACCTACCTTTGTTAGCTCCTTACTCGATTAAGAAGACTCGAAGAAATAATCAAGTTATTAATGGAATTTAAAGACTGTTTTGCTTGGAGTTACGATGAGATGCCGGGATTAGTTCCGGAGGTCGCGATCCATAAGCTAGGAGTGGATCCTACATTCATCCGAGTCGGACAAGGTCTCGAAGAATGCATCTAGAAATCGAACAACAAGTCATAGCTGAAGTTAAAAAGCTAATAGACGCTAAATTTGTCCGTGAAGAACAATACCCGACTTGGTTAGCCAATGTGGTGCCGATCGAAAGAAGATTGGTCGGATCGAATTTGTGTGAACTTCGAGAGATTTAAACAAGGCATGTCCAAAAGATGAATTCCCTCACCGATCCCAAAATTAATGATCGACATTGCTTCGACACATGAAATATTCTCATTCATGGATGGATCTTCGAGGATACAACCGGATAAAAATGGCTCCGAGAAGATGAAAAGCTTACGACATTCGGAACGCCGATCGAGTATATTGCTTACACGGTGATGCCATTCGGATCGAAGAACGCGGGAGCAACATACCGGAGGAGCGATGACAAGAATTTTGATGATCTCATCCACAATCAAGTCGAATGCTACGTGGACGATGTGGTCATCAAAAGCAAAGTAAAGGACAACCACTTGTATGATTTGAGAATTGTTTTTGAACGATTAAGGCAATTTAATCTTAAGATGAATCCCTTAAAATGCGCCTTCGGCGTCACCTCCGGGAAATTCTTAGGATTCGTTGTCCGACATCGTGGAATTGAAATTGACCCGGAAAAGATTAAAGCTATCTTAGAAATGCCGCCTCCCAAAACCTTAAAACAACTACGATCTTTTAAAGGGAAGGCGGCATATCTTCGACGCTTTATCTCGAACTTGTCGAGTAGGTGTCGGCCTTTCTCGGCACTAGTTAAAAAGGACGCCAAATTTATTTGGGAAGAGAAATGCCGAGAAGGCCTTCGAGGACATTAAGCAATATTTAATGACACCTCCTGTCTTAGCGGCCCCCGATCTCGGGTAGACCGGCGATACTTTATACCGCGGCTTTAGACGACTCTCTAGGAGCCCTGTTAGCCCAGGTCAATGATGAGGGTAAAGAAAATGCTCTTTACTACCTGAGCCGTCGTTTACTTCCGACGGAGATAAGGTATCCCGCAATTGAAAGCATTGTTTGGCCCTGATCTTCGCCGCTCAAAAGCTCAGGCACTACATGCTTTCTCATAAGGTCAACCTGAGCTCGAAATTTAATCCATTGCAATACTTGATGACTCGTCCAATGCTTTCCGGCAGACTTGCCAGATGGTCGATGATATTATTGCAATTCGATATAACTTTCGTGCCTCTTCGTGCCATAAAGGGATAAGTCCTAGCAGACTTCCTCGCAGCACACCCTTTGCGGCGAGAATCTCCTCTCAATGATGACTTGCCAGATGAACAAATAATGAGCCTAGAAGACCCTGATGATCGACGTTGGGAATTATATTTCGCCGGAGTATCTTCAGCACACAAAGACGAAGAATCACAAGTGATAGTGCCCGGTAAGGCAGGAATCGGATTAATCTTTATAACACCGGAGTGGGGGATGTTAAGATACTCCTACCACTTGACAGAACCATGTACGAACAACGAAGCGAGTTACGAAGCCCTCGTAACGGGACCGGAATTAACTATTCGAATGGGGATAACAGACATCAACATCTACGGGGATTCACAGTTAATCATTCAACAGATCACCGGACAGTACAGAATTTTAAAGCCAAGACTCGAGCAATACTTCCAGTATGCCATACAGTTGTTGGAACAGATTCCGAATGTGACGATCTACAAAATTCCCAGAATAGAAAATGCCTTGGCAGATGCGTTAGCTCGCCTTGCAAAAGAATTTGCCTGTTTGCAAGATGAATCAGTGGAAGTGTCAGTTCACGGACGTCAGGTCCTATCACAACTCGACATAGACACAATACACAAATCAGAAAAAGAAAAAGGATCGATTCCGACGAGTGACGGAAAACACGAGAAGATTGGCGACGGCCATTAATGAACTACACCGCAAACGGGAAAACTACCGGACGATAGGTCGCTAGCCCATCAGATCAAGAAAAG
This sequence comes from Papilionanthe hookeriana x Papilionanthe teres, assembly GCA_022702705.1. Taxonomy (NCBI): domain Eukaryota; kingdom Viridiplantae; phylum Streptophyta; class Magnoliopsida; order Asparagales; family Orchidaceae; genus Papilionanthe; species Papilionanthe hookeriana x Papilionanthe teres. The sequence continues at coordinate 132,431,513 of CM040428.1, read as the reverse complement.
AACTCTATCTTATGCATTAATAAATAACACGTTATACAGAAGGTCTTTCGATCAAATGTGGCTAAGGTGCCTAATCGGGTCCGAGGCCCGTAAAATTGTTAAAGAGGTGCATTCAGGACTCTGTGGAGCTCACCAGTCGGGTCCGAAGATGAAGATGAAAATTAAAAGATTAGGGTACTACTGGCCCTCGATGATGACCGACTGCATGAAAATCGCCAAGAGTTGTCACCAATGCCAGGTGCACGGAGTGGTTCTACACCAACCTCCAAATGTGCTACATCCGACAATTGCGTCGTGGCCATTCAAATGTTGGGGCACGGATATAGTGGGTCCAATAGAACCACCATCTTCAAAAGGACATCGCTTCATTCTTGCGGCTACGGATTACTTTTCCCGAGTGTGCGAGAGGCAGTTCCACTTAGAGAAGTGAAAGCACACCACGTGCTACAGTTTTTCAAGAACCAAGTTGTCTACCATTTCGGAGTGCCGCGCAAGATTATCTCAGATAATGGGTCAGCATTCAGAAGCACACAAATCAATAATTTTGTCAGGAGACACGGAATCGACTGGCGATATTCAACAATTTACTACCCAAGAGCAAACGGCCTGGCTGAGGCTTTTAATAAAACTCTCGTTAATATTAGCCTATCATAGGCTAGAATCATTTTCAAACTTAGATTGTTGATGAAAATAGTTCAATTTTATAAAGGGTCATTTTAGGATCAAAATTATTTAATTAATAAATGGTTTTAACCCTAAATTTCCAAATGTCATTCAAGATTGTTTCTATGACTTAGAGATATTTTTCCTAGGGTCATTGTCTGTTGCCCTATTATTCCTAGTCATTTGTATTTTTATTTTCTTAATTTTCAAATTTTTATAATTATTATTTGAAATAATTACAAAGAAACTTGAAAATTTAAGAAAAGTATCCTAGGCATGTTTTACTGTCCTTAGAAAAATTATGGAAGGTCCTTAAGAACATAAAGATAAATGCCTCGAAAGTTTCATAATTTTTTGATTTGTAAATAATTTTTAATAATTAAAATACTCTAGAGAGTATTTAATTAATTAAAAATTAAATACTGAGAATAAAATTATGATTTTGGTCTCATAATTTTCTTCTCTTCAAGAGCTTTCCAGAGGTATTTTTATTTTATTTCTATGACCTCCAGTTAAAAAGATATGAATTTTTGAAGTTTGAAGGGTTTAAAAAAAGAATTTTTCTTTTTTTTTTATTTGGCGCCGCCAAAGCTTCCCGCCGTCGACACGTGTCATCGGACGCATCGAACGGGAGGGAAGATCCCATGCAACGGGCGGACAGTAGGCACCATACGACGGGATCTGGGCCGTTGATCCGCGAAGCGCGAGATCGGACGGCTGAGAAAATTTGGATTTAATTCCAGAAAATTCCATGGCCCTTAAACTTCAAATGTTAATATCTCACTCATTTCTTGACGAAATTGAGTGATTTTTTTTAATTGCTCATCTAGATGAGAGGTATCTATCCATACAGTGATGATACACTTTTGATCCAGTATGGCACATGAGTTATCAGAAATATGATTTATTTTACAAAGATAAATTCCATACCTTGGCCAGAAGCAAATCAAGCTAGATCAGACTTTATGGTTGCCTTCTAGGACTCCAAAAAAGATAATTGCTGCAGCAATTTGTTCCAGAAGTCAGGCTTAGGGAGGAATTTGGAAAAAGTGCCTAATTTGGGCTGTTTTTGAAAATTGGTCAAATTGGCTCAAATGGACTAAAACTATGGCTTGGGATTGATCCTAAAAAATTACGGAAGCTCTTAGGAGAAGTTTTGTGTTGGGAGCAAGAGGGTTTAAGCAGCCAATGGACCTCCCTAAATATTTTTCTCCTCTCTTGCTAGTTTAGGCCATGGGGTCTTTTTATAGGAAGGGGATGGTGTTGGCTTGGCTTAGGTTGTTCTAGGGGATTACTTACCTCCTCTATCAGCTCATTGGGTGATCAATTGGCTGAAGATAGGCTTTGATGCTTCTCCCTAAGTTTGCCATGATGAGTTTCATCTCTTTGGCTCTTGTTCATTGGCTATTGTGGGAGGTGAATGGTGAGTTGCCTATACCTCTCTTAAGAAGCTTACACCTCACTCCTTAGGCTTGGAAAATGGTGACACATTTGCCTAGCCTTCATCATTACCTTTATCCATGGTGAGAGGGGGGTTTCATCTGTGGTTTTCCTCCCATTGGGTGGCTTGGGAGGTGGAGAAGATGGCTTTGTGTTGGCCGGCTACTTCATGGAGAGATGATGCTTAGGGTGAAGGAGGTGGTGACACCTCACCCCATGCATAACCATGGATGTTAAGCCATGGGTAATGGGCCTTAAGATGGGCTTAATTAAGTGTTAAATAAGCCTTTAAGATGGTTTAGCCTAATTAATTATGAGGAGGCTAAAAATTTATTTCATTTCTTCTTTAATTCCCATTTTAATTAATTATTTTATTAACTAAAATTGGTGGAAATTATTTTTTTAATCAATTTATTAATTGAAAATAATTTCAAATTAATTAATTGATTATTTTTGTCATTTTTGTTATTTTATGATTTTAATTTAATTTTCATTTTAATTAATTATGTCATTTAATTAAAATTTTGAAAATTAAATCATTAATCATTTTAATTAATCAAAATAATTTTGAAATTAATTGATTGATTAATTTTGTTATTTTTATTTCATTTTTATCTATTTTAATCGAAATAGATAGGTGTTGACAATTTTGACTTGGGTTGACCCAAGTCGGCCCAAATTGATCAAATTGATTTTAAGATGTCCAATTCTTGTGATTTTGTCATTGTGGTGTTTTAAATGTGTCAGGGGGTGAAAATGTTGATTTATAGGTCAACAGGGTTGGTCACTGGGTCTGGTTTGACAATTTTGACAAATGTTGACTTTTAGGTCAAAAGGTTGACCTATGGGGTCAACAGTGTAGGTCACTAGGTCTGGTATGACCAATTTGATCAAAGTTGACTTTTTAGGTCAAAAGGGTGACCTATGGGGTCAGGGTTAGTCATTAGGTATGGTTTGACCAGTTTAAATAAAGTTGCCTTTTTAGGCATAAGGGTGACCTATGGGGTCAACAGGTTTGGTCAGTGGGTCTGGTTTGACCAGTTTGACCAAATTTGACTTTTTAGGTCATAAGGGTGACCTATGGGGTCAACAGGGTAGGTCATTAGGTCTAGTTTGACCATTTTGACCAACATTGACTTTTAGGTCAAAAGGGTGACCTATGGGGTCAACAGGGTTGGTCCTTAGGTTTGGTTTGACCAGTTTGACCAAAGTTGACTTTTTTAGGTCATAAGGGTGACCTATGGGATCAATAGAGTTGGTCATTAGGTCTGGTCTGACCAGTTTGACCAAAGTTGACTTTTTAGGTCATAATGGTGACCTATGCGGTTAACAGGGTTGGTCATTAGGTGTGGTTTGTCCAGTTTGACCAAAGTTGACTTTTTAGGTTATAAGGGTGACCTATGGGGTCAACAGGGTTGGTCATTAGGTCTGGTTTGACTAGTTTGACCAAAGTTGACTTTTTAGATCATAATGGTGACCTATGGGGTCAACAGGGTAGGTCATTGGGTCTGGTTTGACCAATTTGACCAATGTTGACTTTTTAGGTCAAAAGGGCATTGACTCATTATAAAATGAGGTCAACAGAGGCTTTGATGGGAAATCTTCTTCTTTTGCTTCTATGAAGGTGTGGGTGCAGTTAATTGAACTTTGGTACACTGGAGAGTTGTGGTGAAATGTGTCCTGGTTTCCAACGAATTTGAGCTTTGAAATTGAGCTCCAATAGTGGAAATCAGGGAAAGAAAGTGGCTAGAATGATCTTAGGGAGATCTGGAGGTACTCTAGTGAAATCTTGGCAGAGTTTGGCTAGGGAATTTTTAGCACTTTTTTTTGTCCATGGAGAGGAGGCTTTTATATCCATGGAAAATGGGTGGAGCTCAAGCTCTGGTTTTGGGTGCTTTAGGTCGCTTAGGGTGAGGGCAGACCAAGGCCATTGATCACTGAGGTTATCCCTCACTGACAAGGCTCAAATTTGAGTTTAATGGGGCATGAGGGTGCTCGGGCTGAGCCATTCCGGTGGCTGGGGCGGTTGGTAAGGACAGAGAAGGTGGCTGGCAGGTGCAAGGGAGTGTAACGAGTGCCACAGTGCATTTAATTATGCATGATGATTTCTTATTCAAGGGTTAAGGGGAGACATGGGATAGCCATAAAGAGGAATATCCATTGGTCCGTAGGTGAGGGACCTTTAGTCCATGTCTCAATGAACTTGGGTTAGGTTAGGTCAGACTAGCCATAGGGGTCCTAAGATTGGCTGTCATGGAGTTAATTTGGTCAATTTGGTTTAATTTGGGTGACATTAAGTCATGTGTTCATTTTGGTTAGGCTAGTTTGGGTTTGAGCTTGAGTTTGACCAAATTGATTATTCAAAATGGTCCACTTGATTATGATGAATGGTTTATAAAAGGATTGGAGTGATTTTGGAGAGGTTTGGGGGTTCAATTTGGCTTGATTTGGGATTTTGGTCAATTTGGGCTAGTTTGGTCTATGTTTGCTTAGGTTGAGTCCAAGGCTTAATTGATTGGTCTAACTGGTCAAAAGGGATATCATGAAGAGTTTATAACATAAATTGGGTGGAAATTTGTGGTATAGGGCAATCAATTTAGGGGATTTTTGTCATGTATTCAATTTGGGTTAAACTTGGGTAAGCTTGGTTCAAGTGGATTTTGGTGAAGCTTAGGTTCAAATTGTGGGTAATTAAATGTTGCATTTGGTTATGGAAAGTATTATGAAGAGTTTATGATTGAAATTTGGGTGAATTGGTTGACATTGGGTCAATTGGGGGTGAATTGGGTCATAGTGTTAAAATTGGTGATTTTGGGTTTCAAGTGAAATTGAATTCAAATGTGATAAATTGGGCTTAGATATGGTTTAGATTGGTATCGGTGATGTTTAATTTTACTTTGGAATGGAAATTGGACAAGATTGGGGTCAATTGGGTCAAGATTGGGTTTGATTTAGTTACTTTTAGGTTAAATTGTGTCAAATTGGGGCTTTTGGTTATATTGGGCTAAATTGGCCAAAATTGAGTCATTTGGTAGTTGAGAGAAATGAAATTGGGAATATTTGGGAGGTTTTGGGAATTTATGGGAATTTTTTGAAATTATGAGCTAAGAGGAGCATTTTTGTCATTTTCGAGATTTTTGGGAAATTTGGTAATTTTGGGTAATTTTGGTTAATTTGAGTTGTGGGGAGTATTTCAGAGTGATTTTTGGAGAATTATGGGTAATTTAGGTGATTTTGGATATTTTAGGGGATTTTAGGTTTTTGGAGGTATTTTTGGTTTTTTTGGGTATTTTAGAGCAAAGGTTTAAAATTAGAATTCTATGGAAAAATTGGTATTGGTTGAAAGTGAGTAATATGACATTGTTTAGGTTGAGCCATGGACCAAGGGTCATGCTATTTTGGTCCTCTATGTGTTTGTACGAGCCAAACCCTTAGCTTAAGGCTAAGAACTTGGGCAAACCACTAACACGAGTTTCGAAAGAATTAGAGGATCAAAGCTGATGTGCCTTGTTTAGGGTTGTGAGTGTGTATTGTAAGTGTGGTGTAAGCTTCAGACCTCCCAGGGTATATCCTAAGGTCTGACCACTGATCCATGAAAAAAATACCTATTTTTATGGCTTTATTTTTATTAAATTTTTAAGGATATTATGCTTTAATGAAAGGTATTTTTGTGTTTTTGGATATAGGTGATGCAAAAATGTTCAAGAAGGAAAAAGGAGAAAAAAAGAGCAAAAAGGAGCAAAATTGGAGCCAAAATGCAAAATTGCCAAAATAATGGGTCTGGCGCTGGCGCAGAATCCGGCGCCTAAGCGCCATGCTCGATACCAAAACAGTTACGATTTTGTAACTACTTTGGGCAGTTATTTTGAAGGTTAGAGCGGTTATTGGACTTTCTAGAAGATTAGCAGTTATTCCTGGATTATAGGACATGTGATACATTGTATTTAGACGCTTGGAAACGGTTTAGATCGCGAAGAGGTGCGATCCAAAGTGAAGAGGTGCGAAGAACTTGACGCAGAGTCTGGCGCCTAGGCGCCAGACACAGTTTCTAGAAGATTCATTGAACTTGGACACATTTTGAAGAGATACTTTAGGCAACCTTTGAAGCCTATAAATAAGAGGCAATTTCTACAGAAAAAGGGCCCCCAAATCAGAAAAAGCCCCCCAATTAGAGAGATAATTTTAAATATAGGGCCACACTTTTAGTTTACTTTCTTTCATAAATTAGTGACTTTATTTTATTTAGAGTTTGTATTGAGAGTTTGGAAGAGTTGGTGTCTTTTTAGTCTATTTCGCTTTGGAGTTAGAAGGAATCAAAGGTTCATTTAGAGAAACACTTGAGATAAGTATTTGTAATTTGATTAAAAGTTTTATTTATATGTTTTGTTATTTAAATTCAATGTGTTCTGAGTAGTTACTTTATTTTCTCCTTTCAATTAAGAAAATATAAATAAGATAATATAAAATTCGTTGGAGAATTATAAACTAAATATGTTTAAATATTGTGATGATATTAATACCGGATCTTAATTTACTATTTAAATTAGCCATTTAAGTTGTTAAAATCTGTTGAAAAATTTTGAGACCTAGAAGGAGATGAATTCTTAACTAGTAGATATCACATGAATCCTTGGGTAGTCGAAGGCCTTGTGCGGGTTATTCAAGGTGAAGTGCAAATAAATAGGGAAATATTATTCAATGGGCGTAGAATTAATAAGTTTTTAGAGTGACAGACTAAATTCTTTTAATTTGGTTTATAGAAAAGGAAATAGTCACTAGTAAGGTTGACCATAGCCACCCTTGGACATCTAGTAGTGTGAGCCTAGATTAACCCATTCTACTAACAATACATCCAGACATGATCTATAGTTTAGCTTGATGTTCTTTATCTTATCGAGCGAAAGGTAAAGAATAGCAATGCTTCTATTTGGCACAATACCATAAATTTATATTCTCCACAAATATTACATTATTTAAAAAGTCTTAGATTAATTGAAAGGAAGAAAGTTGTTTGCTTATTATTATTTACATCACTCATTATTTTAGTACTGCTTTATTTCTGCATGTAGTAAATTAAATATTAAATTTGTTACTTTAAAAGAAATTCATAAAAATAAAATTAAATTATTTAAAAATCTATAAACCTCCTCGTGGGATGGATACTAGTCTTTATTTAAAGCCCTATATTACTTGAAACGATACGTATACTTGCGTAGTACCTCAAGCGTGTAAAATATTTTCCATAAAATTATATTTATATACACTAGCTGCTATTATTATTTGGGTCAAAGTATTGGCTATAACATATTTTTGAAAGCATAAATTACTGCGTTATTTGCGGTCGGGTCAAGTTTTTGGCGCCGTTGCCGGGGAGGCAAATTTTTAGATTTTAAATATTTTATTTTATTTATTTCTTTTATTCTCAGAATACAAAAATATAAAATACAAAAACATTTATAAGAATAAAAAAAAAGTACGTAAAGATTTTATTTCTTGCGATTTTACTATTTATTTACTTTTTATGCGTAGTTCTGGATCTGAAGGATTATTACCTTTAGATTCTGAATAAGAAAGAACTGTTAGAAGAATTAAAAAAGGAAAACAAATTCAAAAATATCAAGAGATGGCTAATTTACATACAATTTACAAAATCCAATTGAAATTAATGAACAAAATGTTTATAAACCATTAAGGGATTATGCTAACCCTACAGTTGATGAACCTTATAATAGTATTCAAATACCTGCTGTAGATGCTAATTCTTTTGAGCTTAAACCGTCTATTATTCAAATGGTTCAAAATAATCGATTTGGGGAACACCAGAATGAGGATCCAAATTTACACCTTGTTAGTTTTTTAGAACTTTGTGCTACCTTTAAATATAACAATGTTTCGATGATCTTTGTTAGACTTAGACTCTTTCCTTTCTCTTTAAGAGAAAGCAAAGATACTGGTTGAACTCATTAGTAACAGGTTCTATTAAAACATGGGCTGAAATGGCACAAAAATTCCTTGCTAAATATTTTCCTCCTTCTAAAACTGCTAAATAAAAAAATGATATTACTTCCTTCAGTCAATTTGACGGGGAGACAATTTATGAAACTTGGGAAAGATTTAAAGAACTATTAAGAAAGTGTCCTCATCATGCTTTACCAGATGGGTTAATTATTCAAACATTTTATAACGGACTTATTGGATCACTGAAATCAATTATTGATGCTGATTTGGAGGTTCTTTAATGGCTAAATCATTTGAAGAAGCTTATACTTTAACTGAAGAAATGGCTAATAATAATTTTCAATGGCCTTCTGAAAGGGTTAATCCTAAAAGAATGGCAAGTATTCATGATAACGAAGCCTTTTCTATCTTAGCTTCATAAGTGGGTACAATATCTAAGAAATTAGATAATTTTGCTATCAATATATCACATAACAGCTCTGCTAATATTAAAGATTCTCAAACTATTGAAACTTTAAAAGCTATTGCTAGTAAAAATAACCCTTATTCAAATTATTATAACCCTGGATGGAAAAATCACCCTAATTTTAACTGGAATAATTCACAACAACAATGGGGTAATAATCAATCTCATCCAACTGGAAATTGGAATAATCAAGTAAATTCAAACTGTAAACCTCCTAGATTTAATAATCAACAGAAAAAGTTATCTATAGAAGAATTAATTTTACAACTGAGTAATCAATTACAAAATCAAAACACTGCTATTCGTTATATTGAGAATCAAATGGGACAAATAGCTAATTTAATTAATTACAGACCTCCAGGAAGACTTCCTCGTAATGTTGAAATCAACCCAAAAGAAACTGGAAAAAAACATGAACATGCTAAAGCTGTATAACTTAGAAGTTGAAAGGAATTAAAAGAAAGAATTTAGGATGAAATTGAAAATGAGATTGAGGTTGAAGAGATTGAAAAACCTAAAGAAAATCCTTCTCCTAGTAAAGATCAGACTGTTTTTCCTATTAATGTGGAAGTTGAAAAACCACCACCACCTTTTCCTCAAAAACTAAAACAGCAGAAGCTTGATCATCAATTTTCTATGTTCTTTGAATTTTTTAAGAAACTTACCATTAACATATCTTTCGCTAAAGCTTTGGAATAGATACCAACTTATGCAAAATTTATGAAGGATATTTTAAGTAAGAAATGAAAATTTGAAGCGTTTGAAATTGTTGCATTAAGTGAAAAATGTAGTGCAATAATTCAAAAGAAATTACCTCAGAAACTTAAAGATCCTAGAAGTTTCACTATACCTTGTGCTATTGGAGAAAAATTTTATGGAAAACCTTTATATGATTTAGGAGCAAGTATTAATCTCATGCCATTTTCTATTTTTTGAAGGTTTAATTTAGGAGAGATTTCTCCCACCAATGTAACCCTTCTGTTAGTTGATAGATCTATCACTTACCCTAAAGGAGTTATAGAGGATATCCTTGTTAAAGTTGATAAATTTATTTTCCCTATAGATTTCATTGTACTTCAAATGGAAGAAGATAAAGAAATACCAATTTTTTTAGGGAGACCTTGTCTAGCTACCGGACGGGCTATGATTGATGTGTAAAAAGGAGAATTAACTAAGAGAGTTAATGATCAAGGGATTAAATTCAATTTCCTTAAATCAATGAAGTACCCTGACAAAGGAAAATGATATCAAATGGATATTATTGATTATATAATTAAAAAACATTATCAAGAAAAATATAAAGTAATTTCTGAAGAAAATATTGAATTATTAACTGACGAAAATGAAGAATTAAAAGAAGAAGAATTATCTAAAGAAACTCATTATATTAAAGATAAATGAGAAATTTTGGACATAACTCAAAATGATATACTTTTACCCTCGATTAAAAAAGCCCCTGAACTGGAATTAAAAATGTTACCGGCACATTTAAAGTATACTTTTCTTTGAAATTCATTAACTTTGCCTATTATTATTTCTTCTGAACTATGCTTTGATCAAGAAGAAAAATTAATAAGAGTGTTAAAGAATTATAAGAAAGCTTTTGTTTGGACTATTGCCGATATAAGAGGAATAAGCCCTTCCATCTGTATGCATAGGATTTTAATGGAAGAAGATTTTAAACCTACTATTGAACCTCAAAGAAGATTAAATCCTACCATGAAAGAGGTTGTTAAAAAAGAAATTTTAAAATGGTTAGATGCTGAAATTATTTATCCTATTTCAGATAGTCAATGGGTGAGTCCTATTCATTTTGTTTCGAAGAAAGGAGGAGTAACTGTCATTGTCAATGATAAAAATGAACTAATTTCTACAAGACAAGTTACTGGATGACGAATTTGCATTGATTATCATAAATTAAATAATGCTACTGGAAAGGATCATTTTCCTTTACATTTCTTGGATCAAATGCTTGATAAATTAGCTAGACACTCATATTTCTGTTTCCTAGATGAATATTTTGGTTAAGATCATTTACCTGTCGCTCCTGAGGACCATGAGAAAGCAACATTTACAAGTCCTTATGGAACATTTACGTTTAGAAGAATGCCTTTTGGTTTATGTAATGCACCTGCAACTTTTCAAAGATGTATGATGTCAATATTTTGTGATTTGAATGACAAAGGAATTGAAATATTTATGGACAAATTTTCAGTTTTTGGAACTTCTTTTGAATCTTGTTTGGAAAATATTTCCAAAGTTCTGAAAAGAAGTGAAGAAACAAACTTAGTTCTTAACTGGGAAAAATGTCAATTTATGGTTATAGAAGGCATTGTACTTGGTCACAAAATTTCACAAAAAGGGATGGAAGTTGATCAAGCAAAAGTAAAAATTATTTCTGAACTGCAACCACCTAATAATGTTACTGATGTGAGAAGTTTTCTGGGACATGCTGAATCCTATAGAAGATATATAAAGAATTTTTCTAAAATTGCTAAACCTCTTTGTAATTTATTGAAAAAAGAAGCTAAATTTTGTTAATGCTTTCAATATTTTAAAAGAAAAATTAATAATTGCACCTATAATTATTGAACTTAATTGGAATAAACCTTTTGAATTAATGTGCGATGCAAGTGATTTTGCAATTGGAGCTGTATTGGGACAAAAATATGAGAAAATTTTTAAAGTTACATATTATACTAGTAAAACTCTTATTGAAACTCAAAGAAATTACACCACTACTGAGAAAGAGCTTTTAGCTATAGTCTATGCCTTTGATAAATTTAGACCTTATCTTCTTGGTGCCAAATGCATAGTTCAGACTGATCATTCTGTTATTAAATATTTAATGTCAAAAAAGATGCTAAACCTAGACTGATAAGATGGGTTTTATTTCTACAAGAAATTTATTTTCAAATAGTGGATAGAAAATGAACTGATAACCAAATTGCTGATCATTTATCTAGAGTTATGAATGATATTATTATTGAAGAAAAGATAAATGAGAAATTTCCTTATGAACATTTATATGTTATTTAAGGATGCTAAACACCCTGGTAAGGGAATATAGTTAAATATTTAGTTTGCAATATTCTACCTTATGGATTGAATAACAAATTTATTAAGAAATTTAAAAATGATGCTAAATCTTATATTTGGGAAGAACCTCATTTAATTAAATTGGGAAGAGATTCTGTAATTCAAAGATGTGTACCTTTTGAAGAATCTTTTGCTATTATTCAAAAATGTCATGATTCCGAATTTGGAGGACACTTTGGAGTAGATAAAACTGCATTTAAAATTTTAAATTCAGGATTTTATTGGCCTACCTTGTTCAAAGATGTGAGGCAATATGTGAAAACATGTGATCAATGTCAAAGGATGGGAAATATATGTAGGAAAGATGAAATGCCTTTAAACTATATATTGGAAGTTAAAATTTTTGATATATGGGGTTTAGACTTTATGGGACCATTTCTACCATCATCTGGAAAGATTTCTATTTTATTAGCAGTTGATTATGTTTTAAAGTGGATTGAAGCTGTAGCTTTACCTAACTGTGATTCTAAAAGTGTTTCAAAATTTTTAGAGAAAATGATTTTTACCAGATTTGGAATGCCTAAGGTAATTATCACAGATGGTGGAAGTCATTTTAGAAATATAAGAATTCAATCATTAGTGGAAAAATTTGGAATCAAACACAGAATTGCAACTGCTTATCACCCACAAACAAGTAGAATGACTGAAGTATCAAATAGAGAAATTAAAAGAATTTTAGAGAAAACTGTTAATCCTAAAAGAACTGATTGGGTTGATAGACTTGATTTTGCATTATGGGCTTATAGAACAGCTTATAAGAAACCAATCAGAATGTCACCTTACCGGTTAGTTTATGGTAAACATTGTCACTTACCTGTTGAACTTGAACATAAAGCTTATTGGGCGATAAAGGAGTTTAATTTTGATTTAAATACTGCAGGAGAAAAACGATTATTACAATTAAATGAGATAGATGAAATAAGAAATGAGTCATATGAAAATGCAAAGATTTTTAAAGAGAAAATGAAGATATTACATGATAAAAAGATTTCAGGAAAAATATTCGAGCCTGAACAAGAAGTATTATTATTTAATACTCGTTTGACACTTTTTCTTGGAAAATTAAGATCTAAATGGATGAGACCATATTTAATTGAGAAAGTATACCATTATGGAGCTATGGATATTAAAGACCCCAAAACTAGAAAAATATTTAAAGTTAACGGATTAAGACTGAAGACTTATTTGGGAGACATTAAAATGATTTATAAAGAGGCTTATGATTAAGTAAACCTGATTAAAGACTTAATTAGCTCGGGCTGACGACGTTAAACTAAGCGCTTCGTGGGAGACAATCCATAGTTATTTTTGTGTGTTTTTTACATTTTTAATGTAAGGTTATGCCTCGATCTTGACTAATTTTATATAACTTTAGAAAATTAGATGCTAACAAGTCTTTATTGACTTAAGCTAAAGATTATCTCGAAGTATATAAAGTTTGGACTTTGGATCACTCCATTTTGTATGTGACTAAAAAGGAGATCAAGTTAACCTTCATTATGATTGTTTATAATTTGAGTTAATTTTAATTACTGAGTCTATATTGATCTTACCATTCTAATTTACCTTTTTTAAAGATCGAAACTTTGAAATTTGACATTAGGCGAAACGTAGTCAAACATGGTTCCGACGCCTAGGCACTAGAATCTGAAGCCTAAGCACTAGAGTAGACTGTGTATCGATGGGTCCAGAGCCTAGGCATCAGATTTGGCACCTAAGCGCCACAGTTACTGGGTCGTATAAAAACTGAAAATTTTCAGTTTTTCACACGATTTTCTCCTATAAACTACCCATCTTCGTTCCCAATACTTAAGCAACCAAAGATACGACCTTTACACTTCATTCTTGAGGATATAAGAGAAGATTTTGAAGAAATGGAAAGAAGAAATCATGGAGAAGAGGCTAGAGATAAGAGTTCAAAGGATCCTCAACCTTTCTTCAATGGTTTTATTGTTGTAAGTTTGGAGAAGTTTTTGAGTCGCCTAGATAAGTTTGAAGCGGAATTCAAAAGTATTGGAGATCGCCTCCATGAGATGTAACATCAAATCGAGCATTTGGAATGGTAGGAAAAGCTTCAATTTGATCATCTAGTGGCCTATCAAGATGCTCAAGTGGAGACGTATGCGAAGAACAAATGGATCGACAAGAAAACGACTACGAATTTTCTAAGGGTGTTAGTGTTCTTCCCAAGTAGGTTGAGTAATCTTCATTGCGATGAGAATGGAAATTTCAAATTTGAAGATTAGATAGTAAATGTGGTTAGATCAAGACTTTATTTAGCGTGTCATTGTATCGATTAGGTAAATTGAATATGTTGTTTATGTGTCTGTTTTATTGTTCAATGTGTGTTGTACTTGCTTTGAAATTGTGTTGTTCGATTGTTTATTAGGACTTGAATCTTATTATTATACTTATCTGTAATGTATTGAGCCCGTAATTAAAGATTATGAATGAAATTAGAAGAGTTTAACATAAAATTGTGTTTAATTGGTGGATTTAATTTATAATTTTTGAAAAACTTTTGGAAAATATTTTTGAAGTTGGAAACTGAAGCATTACTCCTATATGAGTAATTTAAAGTTAAAGTTGTAAGTATTGGTGGAAAATTGAATGTTTAAAATGATTTTTGTAAAAGGCGAATCTGGCGCCTAGGCGCCAGAGGTCGGCGCCTAGGCTCCGGTTCGGCCTGCTAAATCGAAAATCAGGATTTAAACCCCCATTAGCCATTGCCGACGCCTAAACTTCATCCTCTTCCTCTTTTTCGTGAAAACCTACCCTTTAGATCCATCTAGAGTCCAAATCTTCAAGTTTTTGAGCCGGAAATCACTCGATTTCTTCATCTTGAGGTCAGATCTACTTTCTAATCCATTCATTTTTATTTATACCATGAATTTTCCTATTTTTACTAAAAACCAAAATTTTGGAGAAAAATTTTGATTTTTAGAAATTTATCCATGGATTTTTAAACTCATTTTAGGTTTCTCAAGCTTAAAACTGTTTAGTTTATTTGATTCCTTAATTTATTTGTGTTCTCCTTCACGTTTAGGTGGCACCTAAATCTAAGCACAGAAAAGAACGAGAAAATTTCGATCGCAGCAAATTCGTTACTACGACAACACACTTTCATTACCACGAATTTGCATCATCGAGGAAATTTATCTCGGAATGCAGTTTTTACAATCCTGGAGAGATGATCGAGAACACGATCGTTGCACACAACTGGCAGCAATTCTATTATTTCACTGCCGTTGCTGTTATTCCCGTTGTACGAGAGTTTTATGCCAATGTTATGGATGCGGAAGACTATGAAGTCTTCGTTAGAGGTGTCAGAGTGAGATTCACTCTGGAATGGATCAACATTTTCTTCGGCCTACCATCTATCATCGAGTTCTACTATTCTGGTCTATCTCCATCTGAAGGTGATCTTGAGATGATCATTGCATATTTGACTGATGGCACTGGAGCTTGAAAGATCCGAAACGACAAAAGGGTAAATATTAAATATTCTAAGCTGAATGGTATTTCAAAGGCTTGGCACTATTTTATTTCTGCTAGACTACTTCCTTCCAACCACCTGAGTGAAGTTACAAGAGATAGAGCTATCCTGAACTACTGTATTCAGAAAAGGAAGTCGATAGATGTTGGCAGCATTATCTATAATTTTGTGGAGTTGATTGCACAATCCAGCACTTCTGTGGGATTAGGATTCCAATCTTTGATATATTCTTTATGTGTGAGCGATGTAGTCATTGCTAATATTTCTGAGGAGAAGCTGAAGACTACAAAGCCTATTGGGCACGAGAGTGTTAGTATTTATGATCGTCTTCGCGGGAAGAGATCTACTGCTCCTTCTACTTCTATACCTGTTCTAGGTAGAGATTTTACTTCTAGACCTTCTACTTCTGCTTCACCACCACCTAGTTTTTGGGAGACTATGGATGAGAGGTATTCAGAGAAGCAGAATACGTTACTCTTGACTAATTTTCTCATAGATGAGATCGATGCGAAATTTGATCATCTTGCTGATTTTACCCTTAGGAAGAGTAATTATGATGCTGAGTATTATGAAACTCTTGTTAGATTCCTAAAGGGAGAAACTTGTCCTAGATTCACACCTTATGATCCGAAGAAGACTGAGGATTTATCCTTTGGTGTCGATGATGATGATGATGAGGAGACTGCAAGTGATGATTAGATTGTCGAGATTATGTTCTTGTTTTATTTATCTGTGTGTTAAACTTAGTAGTATGATTGGTTTATGTTTGTTTGATGTTTTGTTAATGTTAGCTGTATTGATGATTATTGTACTATTTAGTTATTGATGATGTTCTATTTCTGTTATTGTGATTAGTATAGTCTTTTAATTTAGCTACTGATATAAAAATTGAACCTGCTTACTTTTATATATGCTTCGTTATTTCAGTGATATTCATAAAAAGCATGTGTAGAAGTAAATTTTTTTTTTGTAGAATGTTTTTACATACTTATAAAATTCCTTTTTAAATTATGCCTTTCATTCTCTCATACTTTAGAATATTTCATGATATACCAAAACATAAGTTTGGGGGAAGGGAAAATACATGCAAATTTAAATTTTATTTGTTCTTAAGTGCTAATATTCTTTATATATATATATATATATATATATATATATATATATATATATATATATATATATATATATATATATATATATATATATATTAATATAACATAAGGAATGAAAAATCTATTTAAGATCACTTAAATTTTTGAAATTATAAATAATTTAGTAGACTTAACCAAAATTTTAATAACTTTGATTGATTTTAAGAATAGAATTTTTCAACTTTAAGAAGAGTAAGATTAAGAATTTTTTCTATCCATGGTAGAGATAATTGAATTTTAAAGTATTAAGAAATCAAGAATTACAACTTGAAAAAGAAAAGATTGAAAGTCTTTTTGAAAACTATTCATGTTATAGTGATTAAGAGAAGATGTGTAAGTTTGTAAATATAAGTTAAGGATAGTGAAGTTCAAAATCATTAACAGGCTATCTAGATACAGTAATCCTCACTGAAAAAAAAGAGAGGAGAAGCTTGAGGAGATGCCTAATCAAAAATTGGCTTAACTTGAATTATCTTATAAGAAGAAAACTAAATACATAATTTAATTAATTTTTATACATGCATCTTTATTAGAAAAGATTTTCATGAAGATCTTTTTCTTGTAAATAATTTATATGATCTTAATATAATAAACTACAATTATTTTTGAAATGAATGAAAATTTTTTGAAGTCTTATGATTTGGTAGTTAAATATTCTTTAAGTTCTAAAATTAAACTTAGTAAAATTTGGTTAATGATTTACTAAAGTCTTTATAAAATCAAAAAATTACAAGGAATCTTAAATATTTAACTTTTATTCCAATTGTTATACTTTTTATATAGTAAAAAGGGTTACTTAAGGACAAGTAATGTTTAAGTTTGAGGGATTTTGATCCATGAAAAAAATACCTATTTTTATGCCTTGATTTTTATTAAATTTTTAAGGATACTATGCTTTAATGAAAGGAATTTTTGTGTTTTTGGATATAGGTGATGAAAAAATGTTGAAGAAGGAAAAAGGAGAAAAAAAGAGAAAAAATAGAGCCAAAATGCATAATTGCCAAAATAATGGGTCCGGCGCCTAGGCGCCAGAATCCGGCGCCTAACCGCCATGCTCGATACCAAAACAGTTACGGTTTTGTAACTACTTTAGGCAGCTATTTTGACAGGTAGAGTGGTTATTGGACTTTCTAAAAGATTGGCAGTTATTCCTGGATTATAGGACATGTGATACATTGTATTTAGACGCTTGGAAACGGTTTTGATTGTGAAGAGGTGCGATCCAAAGTGATGAGGTGTGAAAAACTGAACGCGGATTCCGGCGCCTAGGTGCCAGACACAGTTTCTAGGAGACTCATTGAACTTGGGCACATTTTGAAGAGTTGCTTTAGGTAACCCTTGAAGCCTATAAATAGGACGCCATTTCTACAGAAAAAGGGCCCCCAAGCAGAAAGAACCCCCTAATTAGAGAGATAATTTTAAATATAGGGCCACACTTTTTGTTTACTTTCTTTCATAAATTAGTGACTTTATTTTATTTAGAGTTTGTATTGAGAGTTTGGAAGAGTTGGTGTTTTTCAAGTCTATTTCACTTTGGAGTCAGAAGGAATCAGAGGTTCAGTTGGAGAAACACTTGAGATAAGTATTTGTAATTTGATTCAAAGTTTTATTTATATGTTTTGTTATTTAAATTTAATATGTTCTGAGTAGTTACTTTACTTTCTCCTTTCAATTATGAAAAGATAAATAAGATAATATTAAATTCGTTGGAGAATTAAAAACTAAATATGTTTAAATATTGTGATGATATTACTATAAGAACAAAAATTACTATTTAAATTGGCCATTTAAGTTGTTAAAATCTGTTGAAGAATTTTGAGACCTAGAAGAAGATAAATTCTTAATTAGTAGATATCACATTAATCCTTGGGTAGTCGAAGGCCTTGTGCGGGTTATTCAAGGTGAAGTGCAAATAAATAGGAAAATATTATTCAATGGGTGTAGAATTAATAAGTTTTTAGATTGACAGACTAAATTCTTTTAATTTGGTTTATAGAAAAGGAAATAGTCACTAGTAGAGCCAACTAAAGCCACCCTTGCACATCTAGTGGTGTGAGCCTAGATTAACCCATTCTACTAACAATACATCCAGATCTGATCTATAGATTAGCCAATGTTCTTTATACTATCAAGCGAAGGTAAAGAATATGAATGCTTCTATTTGGCACAATACCATAAGTTTAATTTTGTGGGAAGTTTCGAGTTAGACGTGAGTGTAGAGGAGAAATCAGAATTTCAGTACTGATCCCGAAAGGTGGGAGTCAGAACTTAAGACTGATCCCGCAGGGTGAGAACTGGAATTTAGGTACTGGTTTCGGGATTTCGTGGGTGTTGACCTCATTTTTGGTGAGGTCCTTCCTTCCTTTTAATGCTTAGGATCTAGCCTTAGGATTTTCCCTTTGACTATCATAAAAGACTAGAAATGGAACCCATCATTTAGAAATTCAACCAAATCTAAACTCTCTTTTATGATCCTACATGGATTGTCATCAACCTCCAAATTACTTGGAAGGTTTGGACCAATGTGTAGAAAGACAAGGATGAGTTCCTATAGGATGGTCAAGCCTTAGGACAACCCTGGGTGGCCTGGTCTTGGTGAGGTCCGCTTGCACACACCACTTTGTTGTACATATCTGAACCCTGAAATCACTCACACTTAACCTAACCTCCCGACTGTTTTATTAGACTCATATGGATGGACCTCAACCCCTAGTCTCTGGCTAAGAGGGTTAAGAACAACATACTTAGTGCCTAAAATGAGTCCTCTCATGGCTCTTGTGAGCTTAAGATGGCTTCATGACTCAACCGGAATGACTCCGTGTTACTCACCTTGAACCAATCTTCATTTTTCCCAAATTTTTATTTTTTACCCGTGGGGCCTTAAACCTACCAAATTACCCAATTACCCATTGAAAAGGCTTAAAATTCCATAAATTACAAAAAATTCACCAAAATCATTCCAAGTTGTTCCCCACTACTCAACTTGACCAAAATTACCCAAATTTGATAAAATTCCCAAAATACCCCAAAAATTACCAAAGTGCCCTTCATAGCCAAAAAATTCAAAAATTCTAAAAAATCCTAAAATATCCCAAAAAATTCCAATTTCATTTTCTTCAATTACACCATAGCTCAATTTTGTCAAATTAATCTAATTTTGCCAAGAATCCCAAGTTGATTTGTTTTAAACCTGAACTTAACCTAATTGAACCCAGTGTCAACCAAATTAACTCAATTTTTTTTCCAAATAGAATTCCAAAATCTTCCTAAGATCCCCAAAAACAACATGCAACATTAATTTGCCCACAATTTCCACTCAAATTCATCCCAAGCCCAACTCAAACCAAAATTCCCCAATTTGACCTAAACTAACCATGAACCCAAACAAGCCCAAATCCGAAAATCAAAACCCAACCAAAGTTGAAAACTCTTTGTCACACCACCATAAAAATTTTTCAACATTAATTTTACATCATATCCAACACTAGCCCAACTTTGAACCAAAATTCCCAATTTGACCCATTTTTGACCCTATTATTAAAATACCCATATTGAACCCAATTCAACTCCAAATCGCCCCAAATTTGTTTAAAACTATTTATAACCCACTCATAAAATAAACACAACATTTATTTGACACAAAATTTGACTAAACTCCACCCAGAAATTCATTTGGGCCAAAAAGCCCAATTTTGCCCATAAGCCCAAATCCTCCTCAAATTAAACCCCACGACCCATTTAAATGCCCCAAAACAATTTCTAATCAGACTTAAACATGTCCAAAATCAATTTAAATTATTTTCAATTCATTTTGATGAACCCACAATCAGTTTAAAAAATCAATATCATTAAATGCATGTTGAAAGCCCATTTCCCGTATGCATTTTGAAAAGCCCACAAAATCAAATTTTAAAAGCCCAACATTGAGCCCACATGTCATAATTCCATATTATTATCATTCCATGGCATTTAACTCATCATTTCATGGCATCATACCCAATCTAATGCATGCATACATGGCATCATACCAAATTAGGCATGTGAGCATAAAAATCCAAAAGAAATCATGAAAACCTTTAATCCCATTTCAATGAAACTTTCTCATGGCATCATGAATGGCATAACATACCCCATGGATCATCCCATAACCATCCAAAGTCAAATTTGCCAAAAAGGCATGGGGAGGTGACCGAAATTGAGAAAAACTAAAATTTTGAGAAAAATTTTACCTTGGGTTTTTACCATGGATTTTGCTCTCATTGAGAAAAACCAAAATTTTGAGAAAAATTTTGATTTTTAGGGTTAAATCAATGAAATTTTTAAGCTCTTTCAAGTTTAAGAAGCTTAAATTAGTTTATCTTCCTAGATCCGTTGAATTTATTTCACGTTTTTCTTTCACGTTTAGATGGCACCCAAATCTAAGCGAGGAAAGGAACAAGAAAATTTTGATCATAGCAAGTTTGTCACTACTGCTGCACACTTCTGATACAATGATTTTGCTACGACTCGGAAATTTATCTCGGAGTGAAGTTTTTATAATCATGGAGGAAGAATTGAAGAGATAATCTTTGCGCTCAACAGGCAACGATTCTGCTATTTCACTATTGTTTCCGTTATCCCAGTTGTTAGAGAGTTTTATGCTAATTTCATGGATGCTGAAGAATACAAGACTTTCGTTCTAGGAGTTGGAGTAGGATTCACTCCTGAACGCATCAATATTTTCTATGGCATGCTGCTAAATATTGAGTGTTATTACTCCGGATTATCTCTATCTGAGGAAGATTTGGATATGATCATTGCCTACCTGACACATAGTATTGGAGCCTGGAAGATTCAGAATGGAAAAAGGGTAAATTTTTTATCTTCTAAGCTTAATGGTATTTCAAAGGCATGGCGCTTCTTTATTTCTGCTCGTCTCCTTCCGTCCAATCATCTGAGCGAGGTTACCAAAGATAGAGCTATTCTCAACTACTGCATTCAAGAGAGGAAGCCTATTGATGTAGGGAGAATTATTTATGATTCTGTAGAGGCTACTGCTCGTTCTAGAACTTCTATTAGACTTGTTTTTCTATCTCTGATCTACTCTCTATGTCAGAGTGTTGGAGTAGTTGCTGAGCTTTCCGAGGAAAAGCTCAAGTCGACAAAGCCTGGAAGGTGGGCATGATGTTCAGTTCACTACTTGTCCCAGATTTTCACCATATGTTGATCCAAAGGATATGAAGTTTTCTTTTGGTGATGGCGATGATGAAGCTACAGACCGTGATTAGTAGCTTGACTTACCTCTGGAGATTGTTGGTTCTTTTTTTTGTGTATCTTGTTTCTTGTGTTGTTTAGTGTGATGATAGTTGTTAGTGTTTATGTGAAATTTTATGTTGAAATTGTTTTTAGATTATCTGATGTGTGTTTAAGACTGAAATGTGGATGAATTTTATATAAGTTTATTTCTGTTTCAACCTACTATTTAGTTTACATAAATAGTTAGTATGTTTTCCTATTAAAAAAAATAGAAACAAATAAAAATTTTTTTTTTTAGAAAGTAACTCCTACTCTGCAAAACTTTTTTATATACGCTTAATCATTTCTGTTATCAAATTGAAGCATATGTAGAAGTAGAAGTTTGTTTTTCCTTACTACATCATTATTGTACTTAGATTAATTCCTGTTTTTTCTTTCTCTCATGCTTTAGAAAATTTCATGATTTATATTTATACTAAAGCTGAAGTTTGGGGGAAGGGAAAACATTTATCAAATTTAAATATTATTTGTCCTTAAAGAACTTATATTTTCTTTAAAAATATATAAACATAACATAAGGAATAAAAAATCTGTTTAAGATTACCTAAATTTTAGAATTTATAAATAATTTAGTAAACTTAAATAAAATTTCAAAAAATTTGATTGATTTTAAGAATAGAACTATTTAGCTTAAAGAATAATAAGATCAAAATTTTTCTATTTATAGAAAATAGAATTGTATTTTTGAAATACTAAGTAATCAAGATTGTTGCTTGAAAAAGAAAAGATTGAAATAAGTTTTGAAAAATAATAAATTATTAATGTCATATTTATTAAGTAAGAATGTATATGTTTTTGAAAATAAGTTAAGGATAGTGAAGTTCAAAATCATTAACAGGCTATCCAAAAATAGTAATCCTCAGTTAAAAATAATAATAATAAAGAAGTGAGGAGAAGCTTGAGGAAATGCCTAATAAAAAATTGGTTTCACTTGATTTATCTTATAGGAAGAAAACTGATTACATTTTTAACTTAATTTCTATGTACAAATATTTTTACTAGAAAAATATTTCATGAAAATCCTTTTCTTGTAAATATTCTATGTGACCTTAATATGATGAACTACAATTATTCTTGAAATAAATGAAAAATTGGAAGTCTTATGATTTGGTGGTTAAATGTTCTTTAATTCTTAAAATTAAACTTAATTAGTTAAATTTGGTTAATGATTTGCTAAAGTATTTATAAAACCAAAAAATTATAAGGAATCTTAAATATTTTAACTTCATTCCAAATGTTATCTATTTTATGTAATTAAAAGGGTTACTTGAGGACAAGTAACGTTTAAGTTTGGGGGAATTTAATCTACCTAAAGAATACCCACTTTTATACCTTATTTATTATTCAATTCATAAGGATATTATGATTTAATGAATGTTATTTTCAGGTTTTTGGATGTAGATGGTTAAAATAGAGTTCAAGGAAGAAAAATAAGGAAAAAGGAGCAAAAAGGAGCAAAAATGGAGCTTATGGACCAAAATTTTGGAATTATTGGCCTTGCGCCTAGGCGCCTAGGCGCCAAAATTTGGTACCTAAGCGCCAGTTCAATATAGATGCTATCAAGATTTTTGACGACTTTGGGTAGTTATTTTGATGGTGTTAAGCGGTTATTAGAGATTCTAGAAGACTGGAAGTTACTCCTAATATATAGGACAAGTGATACAATGTATTGGGACACAAGGAATAGGTCTGGATCACGAAGATGTGCGATCCAAAGTGAAGAGGTGTGAAAGACCTGATCACAGAGTCCTGCGCCTAGGCGCCAGATCCCGTCACCTACGCGCCCGATCCCGGGGTCTAGGTGTCCGATCCCTGCGCCTAGGCGCCCGATCCCGGGACCTAGGCGCGACAGTTACCTTCTAGAAGATGCATTGAATTTGGACAAATTTTGAAGAGGTGCCTTAAGAACCCCTGGTCAAATTCAGAGCTCTATAAATAGAAGCCCATTCTATAGAAAAAAATCGCACCACCCCCCTCTTAGTACCTATACCTATTTTGACATCTTCTCTTCATTTTTAGTTTTATTTAGTCTCTTCCATACTTAGGGTGCCACTTTATTTTGTATCTAGTGAGGTTATTTTGAGTATTTATTATGTGTTGTTGCTGTTGGAGTCTTTCATCATTGCTTTGAAGTCAGTAGAAGTCAGCGGATCATTTGAAGGAACACTTAATATAAGTATTTGTACTTTGTTTCAAAGTTTTATAAATATATTTTGTTGTGTTATTTTAATGTGTTCTGAGTAGTTAGTTAACTTTCGCCTTTCAATTATGAAAAGATAATAATTTAATTAAATATTGCAGGAGAATTAAATTTAAAATATTTTTAAACATTGTGATGATATTAATACCTGATCTTAGTTTACCTTTTAAATTGGCCATTTAAATTACTAAAATCTGTTGAAGAATTTTGAGACCTATCCGGAGATAAATTCTTAACTTGTAGAAATCACATGAATCCTTAAGTAATCACAAGCTATAAGCGGATTATTTAAGGTGAATGGCAAATAAATAGGAAGATATTATTTTTTGGGCGTAAAAATAATTACTTTTTAGAGTGACAGACTAAATTCTAATAATTTAGTTTGTAGAAAGGGAACGGGTCACTGGTAGGGCCGACCATAGCCACCCTTGGACATCTAGTAGTGGAGCCTAGATTAACCCATTCTACTAATAAAACATCCTGCACTGATCTATAGATTAGTCAATGTTCTTTGCACCTAGACCAAAGGGTAAACAATAGGAATGCTTCTATTTGGCATAATACCATAATCTAAATTCCCTACAAAAGATAACTATTCTATAAATCTTGGATTAGTTAAAAAGGAGAAAGTCGTTTTTATACTTGCATTGAATTTTAATTATTGCTTACTTTACTTTATTACTTCTTACTGCTTACTTGCTTATAGTAAAAATTTTTAGTTAATTAAATTTGAATATATATATATATATATATATATATATATATATATATAAAGTATATATAAATTACATTTATTTTAAAAATTCCAAAATATTTCATACATTTTTACTTTTTATAAATTTACTATCCCTCTGGGATCAATAACTAGGACTCCACTAGAGCTCTGTATTACTTCAACGATACGTATGTTTGCGTTTAAAATTGTGACTTTTACAATAATTATTATAAAATCTAAATATAAATTAATATAAGTAAACCTCGCACAACAAGTTTTTGAAGCCATTTACCAGGAATTAAGTATTCTAAAAAGTGGTATCAAATTCTTATATTTTAAAGCATATATAAAGTTCCAACGCAAGGGTATTTAATCAATTAAAAATCATACATGCATTAAATAAACTTCAAACCATTTACACATTGTTCTCCTGTGTTCACTGAGTAAGAGGGTATTTTTCTTTTATTTTTATGATTTCTCTATGCCATGATATGAATTTTTAAAGTTCAAGTAATTAAATAAATATAAAAGAATCCTTAACTTTCTACTTAACCATGTCAGCGCCGCAACATCCTCAGCCGATCTGAAAGACCATGTCGGCATATTTTTAGGTTTGTGTGTTGTATTTTTGAAAAGAGGTCGCCTACAGAAATTGTCGGCGAATTTTTAATTTAATTTAAATAAATAATTTGAAAAGTATTATTTGATTTTGAAAATAATTTTAAATTTGAAAATTTTAAGATATGAAATCAAACTGATCTCACATCCCAAATAGTTTATATAAACGAGCACCGCACCACAAACTGTATATCTATCCCGGAGAGTAGACACACTGCTTGATGATGGGGCTCTGTTGACCTCATTTTACAATGAGTCAATACCTTTTGACCTAAAAAGTCAACTTTGGTCAAATTGGTCAAACCAAACCTAATGACCTACACTGTTGACCCCATCGGTCAACCCTATGACCTAAAAAGTCAACTTTAGTCAAACTGGTCAAACCAGACCTAATGACATACCCTGTTGACCCCATAGGTCACCCTTATGACCTAAAAAGTCAACTTTGGTCAAATTTATCAAACCAGACCTAATGACCTATACTGTTGACCCCATAGGTCAACCCTATGACCTAAAAAGTCAACTTTGGTCAAATTGATCAAACCAGACCTAATGACCTACACTGTTGACCCTATAGATCACCCCTAGGACCTAAAAAGTCAACTTTGGTCAAATTGGTCAAACCAGACCTAATGACCTACACTGTTGACCCCATAGGTCAACCCTATGACCTAAAAAGTCAACTTTGGTCAAACTGGTCAAACCAGACCTAATAACCTATCCTATTGACCTCATAGGTCACCCCTATGACCTAAAAAGTCAACTTTGGTCAAATTGGTCAAACCAGACCTAATGACCTATACTTTTGACCCCATAGGTCAACTCTATGACCTAAAAAGTCAACTTTTGTCAAATTAGTCAAATCAGACCTAATGACCTACACTGTTGACCCCGTAGGTCACCCTTATAACCTAAAAAGTCAACTTTGGTGAAATTGGTCAAACCAGGCCTAGTGACCTTCACTGTTGACCCTATAGGTCAACCTTTTGACCTAAAAAGATAACTTTGGTCAAACTGATCAAACCAGACCAAATGACCTACACTGTTGACCCAAAAGGTCAACCTTTTAACCTAAAAAGTCAACTTTGGTCAAACTGGTCAAACCAGACCTAATGACCTGCACTGTTGACCCCATAGGTCACCCTTATGACCTAAAAGTCAACTTTGGTCAAAATGGTCAAACTAGACCTAATGACCTACCCTATTGACTAAAATGTCAACTTTGGTCAAACTGGTCAAACCGGACTCAATGACCTGCATCATGACCCCATAGGTCAACCCTATGACCTAAAAAGTCAACATTGGTCAAATTGGTCAAACCAGACCCAGTAACCAACCCTGTTGACCCCAAAGGTCAACCCTATGACCTAAAGAGTCAACTTTGGTTAAAATGGTCAAACCAGACCTAATGACCTACCCTGTTGACCTCACGAGTCAACCTTTTGACCTAAAAAGTCAACTTTGGTCAAATTGGTCAAACCGTACCTAATGACCTACCTCGTTGAACCCATAAGTCAACCTTTTGACCTAAAAAGTCAACTTTGGTCAAATTGGTCGGACTGGACCTAATGACCGATCCTTTTGACCCATAAATCACCTTTTCACCCACCGACACATTTAAAACACCACAATGACAAAATCACAAGAATTGGACATCTTAAAGTCAATTTGATCAATTTGAGTCGACTTAGGTCAACCCAAGTCAAAATTGGTCAACACTTATCTATTTTGATTAAAATAGATAAAAATGAAATAAAAATAATAAAATTAATCAAATAATTAATTCCAAAATTATTTTGATTAATTAAAATGATTAATGATTAAGTTTTCAAAATTTTAATTAAATGACATAATTAAAATGAAAATTAAAATCATAAAATAACAAAAATGACAAAAATAATCAATTAATTAATTTGAAATAATTTTCAATTAATAAATTGATTAATAAAATAATTTCCACCAATTTTAGTTAATAAAATAATTAATTAAAATGGGAATTAAAGAAGAAATGAAATCATTTTTAGCCTCTTCATATTTAATTAGGCTAAACCATCTTAAAGGCTTATTTAACACTTAATTAAGCCCATCTTAAGGCCATTACCCATGGCTTAACATCCATGGTTATGCATGGGATGAGGTGTCACCACCTCCTTCATTCTAAACATATTCTCTCCTTAAGGTGGCCGACCAACACAAGGCCATTTTCTCCACCTCCCAAGCCACCCAATGGGAGGGAAAACCACACATGAAACCCCCCTTACCATGGTTAATGGTAATGATGAAGGCTAGGCATATGTGTCACCATTTGCCAAGCCTAAGAAGTGAGGTGTAAGCTCATTAGCAAGTGAAACAACAGCTCACAAGTAACCTCCCACAATGGCCAATGGACAAGAGACAAAGAGATAAAATTCATCATGAAAAACTTAGGGAGAAGCATCCAAGCCTATCTCCAGCCAATTGATCACCCAATCAGCTAATAGAGGAGGTAAGTAATCCACTAGAACAGCCTAAGCCAAGCCAACACCATCCGCTTGCTATAAATAGACCCCATGGCTGAAACTAGTAAAGAAGAGAAAAATATTTAGGGAGGTCCATAGGCTGCTCAAACCCTCTTGCTCCCAACATAGAACTTCTTCCTAAGAGCTTCCACAATCTTTTAGGATCAATTTCAAGCCTTAGTTTCAGCCCATTTGAGCCAATTTGATCAATTTTCAAAAACAGCCCAAATTAGGCATCTCTTTCAAATTCCTCCCAAAGCCTGACTTCTGGAACAAATTGCTGCAGCAACTATCTTCCATTGGGGTCCTAGAAGGCAACCATAAAGTCTGATCTAGCTTGATTTGCTTGTGGCCAAGGTATGGAATTTATCTTTGCAAAAAAATACATGTTTTTGATAAATCATGTGCTATACTAGCTCAAAAGTGTATCATCACCGTATGGATAGATACCTCTCATCCAGATGAGCATTTTTAAAAAAAATCACTCAATTTCGTCAAGAAATGAGTGAGATATTAACATTTGAAGTTTAAGGGTTTCGGAATTTTCGGAATTAAACCCCGAATTTTCTTAGCCGTCTGATCCCGTGCCTTTGGGATGGACGGCGCTGATCCGCGCGCACGGTGTCCGCTGTCCGGCCGTTGCACGGGATCCTCCCGCTCTTTCGACGACGCTGAGGACACGCGTCGTTCCCGGGGGAATTTGGCGGTGCAAAAATAAAAAAGAAGAAAAATTTCTTTTTAACCCCTTAAACTTCAAAAATTCATATCTTTTTAATCAGAGGTCCTAAAAATAAAATAAAAATACCTCTGGAAAGCTCTTGAAGAGGAGAAAATTATGAGACCAAAATCATAATTTTATTCTCAGTATTTAATTTTTAATTAATTAAATACTCTCTGGAGTATTTTAATTATTAAAAATTATTTACAAATCAAAAAATTATGAAACTTCGAGGCATTTATCTTTATGTTCTTAGGGACCTTCCATAATTTTTCTAAGGACATAAAACATGCCTAGGACACTTTTCTTGAATTTTCAAGTTTCTTTGTAATTATTTCAAATAATAATTATAAAAATTTGAAAATTAAGAAAATAAAAATACAAATGACTAGGAATGATAGGGCAACAGACAATGACCCTAGGAAAAATATTTCTAAGTCATAGAAACAATTTTGAATGACATTAGAAAATTTAGGGTTAAAATCATTTATTAATTAAATAATTTTGAATCCTGAAATAACCCTTTGTAAAATTAAACTATTTTCATCAACAATCTAAGTTTAAAAATGGTTCTAGCGTATGATAGGCTAATAATAAACCTCACTTGAGTCTAAAATGACAAGATTAGATTCAATTAAGGCTTCAAATGACATTTAAATCCATTAAACCTTACCTAAATTAGGTTTAATAAAACTTGAACTCCTTTAATTAAGTTTAAAGACACACTAAACTTAATTAACCCATTAAACCTTACCTAAATTTGGTTTAATAAAAATCAAACTCCTTTAATTAAGTTTAAAGACACACTAAACTTAATTAACCAATTAAACCTTACCTAAACTAAGTTTAATAAAAATCAAACTCCTTTAATTAAGTTTAAGGACACACTAAACTTAATTAACCCATTAAACCTTACCTAAATAAGGTTTAATAAAAATTAAACTGCTTTAATTAAGTTTAAGGGCACACTAAATTTAATTAACCCATTAAACCTTACCTAAATTAGGTTTAATAAAAATTAAACTTCTTTAATTAAGTTTAAAGACACACTAAACTTAATTAACCCATTAAACCTTACCTAAATTAGGGTTAATAAAAATTAAACTTCTTTAATTAAGTTTAATGACACACTAAACTTAATTAACCCATTAAACCTTACGTAAATTAGGTTTAATAAAAATTAAACTTCTTTAATTAAGTTTAAAGACACACTAAACTTAATTAACCCATTAAACCTTACCTAAAATAGGTTTAATAAAAATTAAACTTCTTTAATTAAGTTTAAAGACACACTAAACTTAATTAACCCATTAAACCATACCTAAATTAGGTTTAATAAAAATTAAATCTTTTTTATTAAGTTTAAGGACATATTAAACTTAATTAACACAAAACTAAACTCCCTTAATTAGGTTTAAAGACATACTAAACTTAATTAACCTCCTTAAACATAAGGTTTAATCAAACCTAAACCCTAATTAGGTCTAACCCTTAGACCTAATTAAACTATTAGACCTTAACTAACTAAGGTCTAGTCAAACCCAAACCCTAATTAGGTCTAACCCTTAGACCTAATTAAACCATTAGACCTTAACTAACTAAGGTCAAATCAAACCTAAACCCTAATTAGGTCTAACCCTTAGACCTAATTAAACCATTAGACCTTAGCTAACCAAGGTCTAATCAAACCCAAACCTTAAATAGGTCTAACCCTTAGACCTAATTAAACCATTAAGCCTTAACTAACTAAGGTTTAATCAAACTCAAACCCTAATTAGGTCTAACCCTTAGACCTAATTAAACCATTAGACCTTAACTAACTAAGGTTTAATTAAACTTAAACCCTAATTAGGTCTAAACCATTAGACCTAATTAAACCATTAAACCTTAACTAACTAAGGTTTAATAAAACCTAAACCCTAATTAGGTCTAAACCATTAGACCTAATTAAACCATTAAACCTTAACTAACTAAGGTTTAATCAAACCTAAACCCTAATTAGGTCTAACCCTTAGACTTAATTAAACCATTAAACCTTAACTAACTAAGGATTAATAAAACCTAAACACTAATTAGGTCTAACCCATTAGACCTAATTAAACCATTAGACCTTAACTAACTAAGGTTTAATCAAACCTAAACCCTAATTAGGTCTAACCCTTAGACCTAATTAAACCATTAAGCCTTAACTAACTAAGGTTTAACAAAAATCAAACCTGACTTAGGTCTAAACCATTAGACCTAATTAAACCATTAAACCTTAACTAACTAAGGTTTAATCAAACCTAAACCCTAATTAGGTCTAACCCATTAGACCTAATTAAACTATTTAACCTTAACTAACTAAGGTTTAATCAAACCTAAACCCTAATTAGATCTGTCCATTAGATCTAATTAAACCATTAAGCCTTAACTAACTAAGGCTTAACTAAATTCAAATCCTAATTAGGTCTTAACCTTAGACCTAATTAAACCATTAAGCCTTAACTAACTAAGCTTTAATAAAAATCAAACCTGACTTAAGTCTAACCCATTTAGACTTATGTCAAACCAAACTTAGTTAGATCTAAGTCAAACTTAAGTCCAATCTACAATGAACCTAAATCAAACCTAAATCTAACTTAAGTCTAATCTACATTAGACTTAAGTCAAACCAAACTTAGGTTCAACCCACATTGAACCTAACCTAAACCTAATCAAACTTGTGTCCAACCTAACTTGAACCCAAGTTAACCTAAACCTTAGGTTCAACCCACATTGAACCTAACCTAAACCTAATCTAACTTGAGTCCAACCTAACTTGAACCCAAGTTAACCTAAAACTTAAGTTCAACCCACATTGAACCTAACATAAACCTAACATAAACCTAACCTAACTTGAGTCTAACCTAACTTGAACTCAAGTTAACCTAAACCTTAGGTTAAAACCACATTGAACCTAACCTAAACCCAACCCAACTTAAACTCAAGTTAACCTAAACTTTAGGTTCAATCCACATTGAACCTAACTCAAACATAACCCAACTTGAATTCAATCCAAGTTGAACTCAAGTTAACCCAAATCTTAGGTCCAATCCACATTGAAGCTAACTTAAACTCAAAGATAACCTAACTCGAGTTCAATCCAACTTGAACTCAAGTTAACCCAAATCTTAGGTCCAATCCATATTGAACCTAACTTAAACTCAAACATGACCTAACTTGAACTCAAGTTAATCTAAATCTTAGGTCCAATCCACATTGAACCTAAATTCAACCCAAACCAAAGTTAAGTCTAATCTATATTAGACTTAAATCAAACTGAACTTGAGTTCAACCTCTAATGAACATAAGACAATCCTAAATCTAAGTCCGATAAAATAGACTTGATTAAGACTTAAACCTTACCTAAAATGGATTTGAATGGTCTATAATTCTAATTAAGTCTAATTTATTAGGCTTGATTAACCTTTAAATCCTATTTAAACAAGGTTTAAAATTTAATTAAGTCCATCCAAAACCAAACCTTTTAACTTAAGTTCAAACAGACATGAACTCGAGTTAATCAAAATCAATCAAAATTGAATTTAACTTAGATTCAATCAGACATGAATCCAAGTTAATTCAATCAATATTGAATTAAAACCTTTTAACTTAAGTTCAAACAGACATGAACTCGAGTTAATCAAATTCAATTAACATTGAATTTAACTTAGATTCAATTAGACATGAATCCAAGTTAATTCAATCAATATTGAATTTAACTCTAAACCTTTTTAACTTAAGTTCAAACAGACATGAACTCGAGTTAATCAAATTCAATCAACATTGAATTTAACTTAGATTTAATCAGACATGAATCCAAGTTAATTCAATCAATATTGAATTTAACTCTAAACCTTTTTAACTTAAGTTCAGACAGACATGAACTCAAGTTAATCAAATTCAATCAACATTGAATTTCACTTAGATTCAATCAGACATGAATCCAAGTTAATTCAACCAATATTGAATTTAACTTTAAACCTATTAACTTAAGTTCAGACAAACATGAACGCGAGTTAATTAAATTCAATCAGCATTGAATTTAACTTAGGTTCAACTAGACATGAACCCAAGTTTGTTCAATCAATATTGAATTTAACTTTAAATCTTTCGACAAACATGAATTCAAGAATAGCCACGAACTCAAAATTTAAGTTCAAACTCAAGATCAATTTAACATTTCAGATCAAGACCGACATAATTCAACATTCTAAAATTGACATAATCGACATAAATATGATGTTGACATAATCAATGAAAATTTGACTTTTTAAAAACAACATGATTAGCATGAAGTTGACATTTCAAAATAACTTAACATTCAAAAAAAAAAATATATATATTCGGTGATATTATTTCTGACGATATTTTCTTCGCAGGATGAAGACAAGAAATTCAATTTAGATTTTTTTTGCATGTTATAGGGTGTGCTAACTCTGTTTTGCAGGACGCCGATGACGGGACATTAGCAACAAGACAAAACACACTACCACAACAACACTCACACTTTTTCGAGGACAAATGTTAACCTTAATCAGGAGTTTTCCTAGGCAGTATTAATTGCTCAGGATGTAATTAACTATAGGAGCTTGCTCCTATAGGAGATTAAAGAACTCAGGATAGGTATTTTACCTACAAGACCTCTCTGGTTATCCAAGATCTTCATGTGATCTTCTTATATGAAAAACTTCGCAATTACACAATCGAAGACTTTTTCTATGAGATTATCATTTGATCTCTTTTTCTCTCAATCTCTATCATGATTAATCCTTCTTCAAATTCTCAAAAGACTTCTGACAATAAGTCTAAGTAGAACAAGAATTAAGGTAATGGATAGAGAAAGAGAGTGGCGACTCCTTGACATCAACATGATACAGGAATTGACGGCGACGACATGCGACATGCGATCCACACATATGTGTCATCGCCATCAAAGAGTGGCGACTCCGCTGGGGATAATCTTTCTTCTCATCTTTTGTTATCATTTGTTTTCATTTCAAAATTTTGAAAATAAAAGTTCCCAGTTTATAAATAAGTCGATAATATTCGTTTTTCTTGAAATTACAAAAAAATCGCAATGGATTCTCCGAATTCGATCTTTTCTTACTTTCAAGACTTTGACATATCGATAGAGGAAAATCCTCCCTTTTATCATAATGATTATGGATTATTTAGTGAAACGGAATTCATATTAGATAATCCATATCAAACTGATTCTTAATCTTTTCAAGAATTTGGCTTGCAACCTTATGAAGACTTTCTGAATTTTACAGACAATTTACCTGAATATACACCTCAAGAACTTTACACCCTTGAAGAAATGAAAATACAGAGTGATAAGAAAGGAAAACAAGTTTACGAGGAAGATGATGTTCCACCATCATCTATGTATGAGATCGGATCTTCTTCAAGGAACGTTCATGAAACTCCTTCATTTAAAAGAAAGAAAAGGTGGAACGAAAACGATAATTTTGAAACACCTGAACTTCAATAGAATATTTTTGGAAATCCTTCCTTTTTAGAGGAAAATCAATATATTCCAATTCCTGTTGAATACACTGACAATTCCTTTCAAACTAAAAGATCTCCCCCATTTCGTGCTGTACATTCAGTGTTTAAGAGATTAGCACGAAAAGAAAAATGTTCATTATCTAAGTTATTAGATAAAATGGGTTGAGCAGTCTCCACACCATGAAAAGGAGAATTTTAGCAATGGGAAATTCTGATTATCAAGAAACTGATTATCAATTCCCAACTGATAAACATTGTGTTCGAGTGCCAGTAAAATTTCAATTGGGCCCTAGAATAAGAGATGTAGTGGTCACCAATGACAAAACTCGATATGACAATTTAATGTCAGAAGCAGAAAATACAACTGCTAAAATGACAGACTTGGTCCAGATGCTACAAAAAGCAAATTATCCTTATACTGGATATGATACACCACCTGAGAATTCTCACACTATACATGAAAATAATGTATGTAGACGAAAATCATCTGAAAGAAATTCTGATACCACCAACACTCCTGCAAATAATTCACAAGAAGAAATTTGCAGAAAACATTCTACAAAATCATTTCAGGAGAGATTAAAGAAATTAAAAGAAGATATTAAACAACTTTCAAGACAAGAAAGGAAAAATACTTCTGAAAGTTCCAATGAGAATGTTGCTAGCGTTAAGATGGTAGAAACTCGATCTGCTTCCTTAGCACAAGAATCAAATGAAGAGGAATTGCGAGAGGTGATACGAGAACGAGATGAACAAATAAGTCATCTTGAACAAAGAATGGAAGAACTGATAGCAACTTTGCAAAAACCACCAACCGACCCTTCTCCAGCTATTGAAATCATTAGACCAGAGGCTATTCACATCCTTGAAAGCAGAGAAGAACTAATGGATGTCGAGGAAAGTACTTGAAAGAGAAAGAATTCTCCTCATAACGAAACTCCAGCAAAGGATATTACAAAAATAGTGGAACAAAAGATTAAAGAAGCAATGGCTCTGGCAAAAGCTGGAGCATTAACTCCAAAGGGTAGGCCATACCTAGAGGAATTTGATTCTGTTCAATATCCTAAAGGTTTTATTCCTCCTGTCTTTAAAATGTTCGATGGGACGGGAAATCCCCGACAACATCTGGCACATTTTAGAGCAAGCTGCTGTAATGCTGGAGGAAATGACGCTCTCCTATTTCGACAATTTGTTAACAGTCTCACGGTAGTTGCCTTAGACTGGTATGCATAACTTCCCAACGGATCTGTCAAAACTTTTGTAGAGCTTGAAAGCCTTTTTATTCAATGCTTTGCAGGAGCACAACATCACACTACTGTTGGTGATCTGGTGGTAGAAAAACAAAAACCAGGAGAAACCTTGGTAGATTATATTTTACGCTGGAGAAATCTCAGCATGAAATGTGAACCACAATTACAAGAACAACATGCTGTTGGAATACTGCTCAAAAATATCCATGGTCCTATAGCATTCACGCTTAAAGGATTTACGATAAAAACTTTTGAAAAATTACTCAGTAAAGCTGCCAATCTTGAGGAAGAGGTTAAGCGGATGAGTGTAATGGAGAAAACCGAAAAGACAAAAACTATCAAAACTTTTGAAAAGAAACCCGGGAATATTGCGAGAAAAAGGCAAACGAAGTGATGCGGATCCTACGGAGCAAAAGAAGCAACGACAAAATCCTTCGACATCACGGACATCACCTCAATTACAACTTCAACAACCAATCCCGACATCAACCGAGAAGAAAACAATGGCTCAAAGAATGAATAAAGTATATTCATTTAAAATAGAAGTCGTCGATAAAATATTTCGTAGCTTGCTTAAAATACCCGAATTTAAGCTACCGTAAGCTAAAAGGCCAGCGAGATATTGACATGAAGGACAATCCTAATTATTGTCCTTATAACGGGATGCTCGGACATAAAATTGAAGAATGTTTTGTCTTCAAAGACCGGTTAGAGCGTAATTTCAAAGATGGAAATATAGTCATTCCAAAAGAATACTTGAAAGAACCCGAAAAGGGATCGACCAATATGGTTTCGATAGAGGAACTTAATCCTAAAAACAAGGATAGCATTTCTGAAGAGATCTTTGCTAAATACCAAGTTACAAAATCTCCCAAGAAAGAAAAGAAAAAGAAAATCAAGAAAATGGAAAAGATTAGAGGTCTTCCAGACATAGGTGCTGCAACTCCTTTTGTACCTTCTAGTTCATTTCACTCTTGTACTAGGATAATTTTGTCGGCCGAAGGACGAAAAATCCTTAAGCCAATAACTTTGTATGACATTCTTTTTATCATGAATAATAACAATCCTAGTTTTGCGTACATTTTGTCCATTCTGGATGATGCTTCTGAGAATGACCATTTGAATTCTAACCCTATAGACAATGCTCAAATCGTATATGATCAATCTAAAGACAACCAAACTAATGAAAATGAAAATGAGAAATCTGACAATGACACAAATGAAGACGACATTGCTATGCTTCAATTACAAAGAATTCCGATTTCTATAGGATTGGAGTCCTTGGACTCAGAAACGAATGAATCAGATAATCAACTTGAAGAAATAGTTGAAATTAAATTGAGAAGTGGAAAAATCTTACCTCCTAGAATAACTCCACAAGAAAAAGAAAAACAAATAATTACACCAGATAAGATCATTCCTCCAATATATCCTCGAACTTCTGAAGGAAGTAAGGATGATCTTCACAATAAGGTGGATTATAATGTACTGGCTCATTTGAGAAAATTACCCGCAAAATTAAGCATTTATGACGCTCTCATACTTTCCAAAGAAATGAGAGAATCGTTAATAAAGGCTCTTTCGGACCCTGACATTTGCTTAACTCAACTTGCCAGTACTACCCAAAACGAAGCGTACTCATTAGAGGAATCAACAAAGATTACCTTCTCTGATAATGACTTGTTGCTCGGAATAACTGAACATAATCGTCCACTATATATTACAGTAAACATCAATGACACGATACTTTTGAGAGTTCCTATCGACCTGTGTGCTTCAATCAACATTATGAATCTGAGAACTCTTGCATACTTAGACATTGATGCCTCTCAACTATCAAGGGATACGATGATGTTAAGAGGATTCAATCAACAAGGAGAACGGGCCCTTGGATCAATAACACTGCTCTTAAAAATAGCCAACTTGGCAACGACAGCAAAATTTCACATTATTGATTCAGACACCTCTTTTAATGCCTTACTTGGCAGACCATGGCTCCATGAATATAAAATGGTACCCTCCTCATTACATCAATGTATCAAATATTTACGAAAAGGGCAAAAATTTCGTATTATAGGAGCCCTGCAACCGTATTCAATCCATGAAATCGGTATACATGAAGATGCAGCACATTATGCTCCTATAAATAAAGCAATATCTTCCAAAGAGACAACGGTAAATGTGGAAGAAAAGAACAAAGAAAAGAAAATAAATGAAAAGGATTTTTCTTCAATAAAGACAAAAGAGGCTAATTTTCGTCAGACTCGCACTTGAGGTCGAGGCCGAGAACGAGGACGAAGGAGAGAAGATCCAATTGTCACAATGAAGAAACCATTGAAGTTCAAAATCCACCTGGATTCTGAAGAAGAAATGACATCTGTGGTTGCAAAGGAACCCCAATTCAAAATATCTTTAGAAGAAGAAGACAAAGAGAAACAATTTGAATCCATGTATGACAAAATCAATCATTATATAAATTCTATGAGTCTAACTCCAATCTCCACATCTAAAATTGAGAATTTAATAGTCAAATAAGTATATAATGATGAAAAAAAGCCAATTAAGTTTAGATTTGGCTCTACTTCTTCTTGTACTAAAGATGATGTAAAAATAGAAGATGGAAATCTTCCACAATCAATGAAAATTCCTTTTGAGCTGTATTCTCCTTGGGCACGAAAATTCATTCAAAATAGTTTAATGCTCAAACAATGGTCTTTAAAACAACCGCATTTCATTGAACAAATGTGGAATGATAATAAATGAAATTCTAACTCTAAAAAAGTTATTGGATTTGGAGTTTTGGGACCATTAGATGATACAGAATTTTGTTTGACTGCCACAGAAGAATGTGATTCTGAAACATTGCCTGATCTTCGAATTAAAAATGCTCCCCCGGAGTTGGAAGAAGAAATTAAATCGACAATTGATGAACTAAAAGAAATAAATTTAGGAACTAATGAAAATGCAAAACTGACTTTTATTAGTTCATTCCTTAATGATGAGGAAATAAAAGACATAACTCAATTGTTGATGGAATATAAAGACCGTTTTGCTCGGACTTATGACGAAATGCCCGGTTTATCTCCGAAGTTGCAGTCCATAAACTTGGGATAGACCAAATCATAAACCCAGTTAAACAAGCTCCGAGAAGAATGCGTGTCGAAATAGAGCAACAAGTCATTGCAGAAGTCAAGAAATTGATAGAGGCTGACTTCATACGAGAAGAGAACTATCCAACATG
Organism: Papilionanthe hookeriana x Papilionanthe teres; assembly: GCA_022702705.1. Classification (NCBI taxonomy): domain Eukaryota; kingdom Viridiplantae; phylum Streptophyta; class Magnoliopsida; order Asparagales; family Orchidaceae; genus Papilionanthe; species Papilionanthe hookeriana x Papilionanthe teres. The sequence goes on along the minus strand of CM040428.1, from coordinate 132,393,170 downwards.
GCTAGCCAATGTGGTGCCAGTTAAAAAGAAAAATGGACAAATAAGAGTCCGCATAGACTACGGTGACTTGAACAAAGCATGTCCAAAAGATGAATTTCCTTTACCAATTCCCGAGTTAATGGTTGATATTGCATCAAAATATGCAATATTTTCTTTCATGGATGGATCATCGGGATATAACCAAATAAAAATGTTTTCGGAAGACAAAGTAAATACGGCTTTCCGAACACCCATGGGCATATATTGTTATAAGGTTATGCCATTTGGACTGAAAAATACCGGTGCAACCTATCAAAGAGCCATGACACGGATTTTTGATGAACTAATACATAATCAAGTCGAATGTTATGTCGACGATCTGGTTGTCAATAGTAAACAAAAAGACGATCATATATACGATTTGAGAATTGTCTTTGAACGACTACGACGTTATAATCTTAAAATGAACCCTTTAAAGTGCGCCTTTGGTGTCATTTCAGGAAAATTTTTAGGATTTGTAGTTCGACATCGTGGGATAGAAATTGATCCTCTCAAAATTGAAGCTATTCTAAATATGCCTCCTAAAAATCTAACTCAATTGAGATCCTTCCAAGGAAAATTAGCATACATACGACGTTTTATTTCCAATCTATCGGGTAGATGTCAACCCCTTACTGCCCTTACTAGAAAGGATGCCAAATTCGTGTGGGATGAAAAGTGCCAACATGCCTTTGAGGACATTAAAAAATATTTGACAACCCCTCCTGTCTTAGAGCCCCTGTATTAGGAAGACCTTTAATCCTTTACACCGCGGCATTGGATAATTCACTTGGAGCTTTACTAGCACAAGTAAATGATGAAGGAAAAGAAAATGCTTTATACTACTTGAGTCGTTGTTTACTTCCAACGGAAATAAAATATCCGATAATTGAGAAGCATTGTTTAGCCTTGATCTTCGCAGTTTAAAAGCTAAGACATTATATGCTTTCTCATAAAGTAACTCTTATTTCAAGAGTTAACCCGTTACAATATTTAATAACACGACCGACACTTTCTGGGAGATTAGCAAGATGGCCAATGATCTTGTTACAATTCGACATAACATTTGTACCGCTACGTGCTATTAAAGGACAAATCCTAGTAGATTTCTTAGCGGCACACCCAATTCCAACAGGATCACCCCTTAATGACGATCTACCTGATGAACAAATATCAGAAGTAAAAAATTCTAACATGCAACGATGGGAACTCTACTTTGACGGAGCATCGTCTGCATGGAAAGACAAAGACAAGCAGACAATCATACCAGGCAAAGCCGGAGTAGGATTAATTTTCATTAATCTAGACAAAATGATGATGCCCTTTTCCTATCATTTGACAAAACCATGCACGAATAACGAAGCCGAATATGAAGCGCTCATAACCGGTCTAGAATTGACAATATTAATGGAAATTGAGAATATTGATATCTATGGAGATTCCCAGTTAATTATCAATCAAATTGTCGGCAAATATAAAATTCGAAACCACGACTTGAACAATATTCCCGTTACACTCTGAAATTACTTCAACAAATTCCTGATGTAACATTCTTCTTAATCCCGAGACGAGACAATTCTCTAGCGGATGCTCTGACAAAACTTGCAAAGGAATTTGCGTGTCCAGAAGAAGATGACATATCGATTTCTATAAAAGGACGACAAGTTCTTTCTCAAATTGATATGGATAATTTGCATAAAATCGGTGAAAATATGACAATGACAATAAATGACGAGAAGGATGATTGGCGACAACCAATCATCAAATATTTACAAACAGGAGAATTACCTGAAAGTAGTTCTATTGCCAACCAAATTAAACAAAGAGCATTATCATATGCTCTAATAAATGACGTCCTTTACAAACGATCTTTTGATCAAATGTGATTAAGATGTTTAAACCGAATTGAAGCTCGAGAGATTGTTAAAGAAGTTCATTCAGGTTTATGTGGTGCACATCAATCTGGGCCCAAAATGAAAATGAAAATAAAAAGAATGGGTTATTATTGGCCAACAATGATGACAGATTGTCTTGACATTGCAAAGAAATGTCATTAATGTCAAATACATGGAGTAGTTTTACATCAACCTCCAAATGTTCTACATCCAACTATTGCATCATGGCCATTTGAATGTTGGGGTACTAACATAGTGGGCCCTATAGATCCTCCATCCTCCAAATGCCATAAATTTATTCTGGCAGCTACTGACTATTTTTCTATGTGGGCAGAAGCAATACCCCTTCGAGAAGTCAAGGCAGAACAAGTTCTCCACTTCTTTAAATGCCATATCGTTTATAGATTTGGGATTCCTCGAAGAGTCATATCAGACAATGGGTTGGCCTTCAAAAACACAAAAATGAATCACTTTATCCAGAGGCATGGGATTGACTAGAGATATTCCACAATCTATTACCCTAAAGTCAATGGATTAGCTGAAGCTTTCAATAAAACATTGGTGCAAATCTTGAAAAAGACATTAAGTAATAGCTCGAGACAAGTGGCATGAACGACTAATAGAAGCTTTATGGGCTTATAGAACTACATACCGAACTCCAACACAGATCTACACCATTTGCTCCGGTATATGGTTACGAAGCCATTTTGCCTCTAGAAGTCCAAATTCCTTCTCTCGGAATCACTATAATCGATAAAATAACCGAAGAAGAAAATGTCAAGTTGCGACTTGAAGAACTTGAAAATTTGGAGGGCAAACTTCGCAAGCCCAACGAATCTTGAATTATATCAAGCAAAAATGATACGAGCTCACGACAAACTAGTTCGTCCTAGAACCTTTCGAATCGATGAATTAGTTTTAGTTCTTCGAAGACCTATACTAGCTCATCGAAAGATAGGTGGCAAATTCGAACCCATATGGGAAGGTCCATATGTAATTGAAAAGACCTATTCCGGAGGATCCTACCAATTGGTGGATTGTCAAGGAGAAAGAATCCTACCTCCAATCAATGGGCGTTTTCTAAAGAAATACTACGCGACATAAAAAAAAGGAAATAAATGTAAAGACTTATTTATAAACTGGGACAATAAATTCTCCTTTCAAAAATCATCTTTGATGTTTTGTGACATCTCTTTCATTTGTTAAACAAACATTTGAAAATCTGAAATGATATTCTGTCTTGATATTTTCAAGAAAAATGTCTGAAGACAGATTATTTTTCTCATTCCGAAATAATATGACTTTTACCTTGGACCGTCGACATATAGATGCGGGGACCAGAGTTCACTTTGATTTCGACCTATTGCTGGTTGAATCCATATATCATGGATCATTACTTTATCTGGTGAATCACGGTGAAGTTAATCTGCAAACACCTTTGATAGAATTCAAACTCCGACAACCCGAAGAATATGACTTCATAATCAGTGATAGCTCAGATGAAGCAGAATTCATAATTTCCCCTGTGCAAGGAGCATCAACATTGGGAACCAAAAATCCAACGACAGGATTCACCAGATCGCAAAGACGAAATCGCAATAAACGACTAAAACGACAAAAACAATTACAAGAGAAACAAGACATGGAAGATATGAGTCAGTTAAAATCACGGACTATCAATACCCGTTTGAGGAAATAATATCAGAAACGACAAATCTAGACCTTACAGAAAAAGAGGATGGCAAAGCAGTCGTCACTCCACCATCGGTCACACCTGCTCAATATTTGAGGATATCCGACGAAAAGAATCACTCAGAGGAAGAGATACGACGAATTCGTGCCATTGAGTGGAGAACTTTCGAACAATATAAATATGTGAATAAAAGAACAATAAATATTCCGGATGGTCTTAAACTTTTACCGTAATATTTGATGAAACCGAACAAGCTGCTATCATCAACCACATCATAGAAGCCCGAGATCATGGTAGGGTTGGACGCCTTCGAAGGAGGACCTATTCTGAACCTAGTAAATGGATTCGAGGTAAGGGTAGGCAAACCATTCAATATAGATGTTGCTATAACTATGCAAGAGACAGAGAAGGAAATCTTCCTGGGATTCAACGACATGAACAAGTCGACCCTTTACCCGTTGTGATAATCCAAATTATCAGACGACTCATTACTTGGGGGATCATATATGTAGATTGTATTCCCGATAGCTGGATCATAAATATGTATGATAAAGGGGATTGTATCCCTCCTCACATCGATAATCATGATTTTGAAAGACCATTTTGTACCCTCTCTTTAATGAATCGCTGCTCCGTGATATTCGGAAGAGAGATACAAATCATGGGACCATGAGAATTTGAAGGGACATGCCGCGTCCTTTTAACTCGAGGATCAGTTCTTCTATTCCAAGGGAACGGTGCAGAATTTGTGAAACACTGCATACCCAGTATCAACAAGCCACGAATCTCCATTACCTTGCGACGAATGAAACCTGACAAACGACCAGATGGATATCAACCGATACCAGAGCTCGAAGGACTAAAGCCTTTGGAACTGCTGTGAGCCCGTGAATGTCTGAACACTTGAAACATGTTCGACGAATGTTGTTTTGGAGTGTAGGACGTTTATGGACTATCTGATAATCTCCAAATCTACAACATGATGTGAAGAACTCCCGACATATAATATATCTATAGTTGTCGATGTGTGATATATCGGTAGTTGTTGACATGTAAAATGTCAGTAGTTTGTTGCAGCGTGCTATATGATATGTACATATGTATGTACTGTAAGCTTTTGTTTGCAATAAATATGTACTGGTGACTTTTTTTATGGAAATAAAATAAAGTGTTGAAGGAAAATATATCCCCATTGTCTGTGATATGTCGACAGGTCCTGAAATCAATAAATGACAAAATGAATAATCTATGATAACCAAACATGAGAATTAACTTTCGACCTATATAGGTCAACACCCCAGCGGAAATTCCCACCAAAAATATTAATGAGTTCGCCACTCTCTCCGGTTATTGGATATAAGTCCTTTCCTGACACGGAAATCACGACTTTCCTCTAACCAAATCTTGATATCAACACTTTGAGGAAAATATAAAATGACATCTATTTTCTCTCTTCGGTTATTGGATATAAGTCCTTTCCTGACACGGAAATCACGGCTTTCCTCTAACAAAATCTTGATATCAACACTTTGAGGAAAATAGAAAATGACATCTATTTTCTCTCTTCGGTTATTGGATATAAGTCCTTTCCTGACACGGAAATCACGACTTTCCTCTAACCAAATATTGAAATCGACATTTTGAGGAAAATAGAAAATGACATCTATTTTCTCTCTTCGGTTATTGGATATAAGTCCTTTCCTGATGTGGAAATAAAGGCTTTCCTCTAACCAAATCTTGACATCGACACTTTGAGGAAAATAGAAAATGACATCTATTTTCTCTCTTCAGTTATTGGATATAAGTCCTTTCCTGACACGGAAATTACGACTTTCCTCTAACCAGATATTGACATGGACATTTTGAGGAAAATAGAAAATGGCATCTATTTTCTCTCTTCGGTTATTGGATATAAGTCCTTTCCTGACACGGAAATCACGGCCTTCCTCTAACCAAATCTTGATATCAACACTTTGAGGAAAATAGAAAATGACATCTATTTTCTCTTTTCGGTTGTTGGATATAAGTCCTTTCCTGACACGGAAATCACGGCTTTCCTCTAACCAAATCTTGATATCGACATTGATGAAAATAGAAAATGACATCTATTTTCTCTCTACGGTTATTGGATATAAGTCCTTTCCTGACACGGAAATCACGACTTTCCTCTAACCAAATCTTGATATCAAAACTTTGAGGAAAATAGAAAATGACATCTATTTTCTCTCTTCGGTTATTGGATATAAGTCATTTCCTGACACAGAAATCACGGCTTTCCTCTAACCAAATCTTGATGTCGACATTGAGGAAAATAGAAAATGATATCTATTTTCTCTCTTTGGTTTTTGGATATAAGTCCTTTCCTGACACGGAAATCACGGCTTTCCTCTAACCAAATCTTGATATCAACACTTTGAGAAAAATAGAAAATGACATCTATTTTCTCTCTTCGGTTGTTGGATATAAGTCCTTTCCTGACACAGAAATCATGGCTTTCCTCTAACCAAATCTTAATATCGACATTGAGGAAAATAGAAAATGACATCTATTTTCTCTCTTCTGTTATTGGATATAAGTCCTTTCCTGACGCGGAAATCAAGGCTTTCCTCTAACCAAATCTTGATATCAAAACTTTGAGGAAAATAGAAAATGACATCTATTTTCTCTCTTCGGTTGTTGGATATAAGTCCTTTCCAGACACGGAAATCACGGCTTTCCTCTAACCAAATCTTGATATCGACATTGAGGAAAATATAAATTGACATCTATTTTCTCTCTTCGATTATTGGATATAAGTCCTTTCCTGACACGGAAATCACGGCTTTCCTCTAACCAAATCTTGATATCAAAACTTTGAGGAAAATAGAAAATAACATCTATTTTCTCTCTTCTGTTATTGGATATAAGTCCTTTCCTGGCACGGAAATCATGGCTTTCCTCTAACCAAATCTTGATATCGACATTGAGGAAAATAGAAAATAACATCTATTTTCTCTCTTCGGTTATTGGATATAAGTCCTTTCTTGACACGGAAATCACGGCTTTCCTCTAACCAAATCTTGATATCGACATTGAGGAAAATAGAAAATGACATCTATTTTCTCTCTTCGGTTATTGGATATAAGTCATTTCCTGACACGGAAATCAATGCTTTCCTCTAACTAAATTTTAATATCGACATCTTGAGGAAAATAGAAAATGACATCTATTTTCTCTCTTCGGTTATTGGATATAAGTCCTTTCCTGATGTGGAAATCACGGCTTTCCTTTAACCAAATCTTGACATTGACATTTTGAGGGAAGTAGAAAATGACATCTATTTTCTCTCTTCGGTTATTGGATGTAAGTCATTTCCTTACACGGAAATCATGGCTTTCCTCTAACCAAGTCTTAACATTGACATTTTGAGAAATGGAAAATGACATCCATTTTCTCCCTCCTGTTATAGGGTATACGTCCTTTCCTGACACGGAAATCACGACATTCCTTTAGCAAAATATCGACATCGACATTTTGTGAAATGAAATATGACATCCATTTTCCCTCCCAACAAATTTCTTTTCAAATACAAGAAGAAACTCTCAATCCAACATAAAAGACATCTGACATCCTCCGGGAGTGATATGATATTCCCTCCTTTCCTGATCATTATCAGACATCTCTTAGACCACTTCGGTCAACACCAATATGTACAGAATACTTATATAGTATTCTACACATATTAGGGGCCCTTTTGTTGACCTCATTTTACAATGATTTGACCTAAAAAGTCAACTTTGGTCAAATTGGTCAAACTAGACCTAATGACCTACACTGTTGACCCCATAGGTCAACCCTATGACCTAAAAAGTCAACTTTGGTCAAGCCGGTCAAACCGTACCTAATGACCTACCCCGTTGACCCCATAGGTCACCCCTATGACCAAAAAGTCAACTCTGGTCAAATTGGTCAAACCGGACCTAATGACCTATACTGTTGACCCCATAGGTCAACCCTATGACCTAAAAAGTCAACTTTGGTCAAATTAGTCAAACCAGTCCTAATGACCTACACTGTTGACCCTGTAGGTCACCCTTATAACCTAAAAAGTCAACTTTGGTCAAATTGGTCAAATCAGACCTAGTGACCTTCACTGTTGACCCTATAGGTCAACCTTTTGACCTAAAAAGTCAACTTTGGTCAAACTGGTTAAACCAGACCTAATGACCTACACTGTTGACCCCATAGGTCAACCTTTTGACCTAAAAAGTCAACTTTGGTCAAACTAGACCTAATGACCTACACTGTTGATCCCATAGGTCAACCTTTGACCTAAAAAGTCAACTTTGGTCAAATTGGTTAAACCGGACCTAATGACCTACCCTGTTGAACCCATAGGTCAACCTTTTGACCTAAAAAGTTAACTTTGGTCAAATTGGTCAGACCAGACCTAATGACCAGTCCTGTTGACCCATAAATCAACCTTTTCACCCACTGACACATTTAAAACACCACAATGACAAAATCACAAGAATTGGACATCTTAAAGTCAATTTGATCAATTTGAGCTGACTCGAGTCAACCCAAGTCAAAATTGGTCAACACTTATCTATTTTGATTAAAATAGATAAAAATGAAATAAAAATAATAAAATTAATTAAATAATTAATTTCAAAATTATTTTGATTAATTAAAATGATTAATGATTTAATTTTCAAAATTTTAATTAAATGACATAATTAAAATGAAAATTAAAATCATAAAATAACAAAAATGACAAAAATAATCAATTAATTAATTTAAAATTATTTTCAATTAATAAATTGATTAATAAAATAGTTTCCACCAATTTTAGTTAATAAAATAATTAATTAAAATGGGAATTAAAGAAGAAATGAAATCATTTTTAGCCTCTTCATATTTAATTAGGCTAAACCATCTTAAAGGCTTATTTAACACTTAATTAAGCCCATCTTAAGGCCCATTACCCATGGCTTAACATCCATGGTTATGCATGGGATGAGGTGTCACCACCTCCTTCATTCTAAACATATTCTCTCCTTAAGGTGGCCGACCAACACAAGTCAATTTTCTCCACCTCCCAAGCCACCCAATGGGAGGGAAAACCACACATGAAACCCCTCTTACCATGGTTAATGGTAATGATGAAGGCTAGGCATATGTGTCACCATTTTCCAAGCCTATGAAGTGAGGTGTAAGCTCATTAGCAAGTGAAACAACAGCTCTCAAGAAACCTCCCACAATGGCCAATGGACAAGAGACAAAGAGATGAAATTCATCATGAAAAACTTAGGGAGAAGCATCCAAGCCTATCTCCAACCAATTGATCACCCAATCAGCTAATAGAGGAGGTAAGTAATCCTCTAGAATAGCCTAAGCCAAGCCAACACAATCCCCTTGCTATAAATAGACCCCATGGCCGAAACTAGCAAAGAAGAGAAAAATATTTAGGGAGGTCCATAGGCTGCTCAAACCCTCTTGCTCCCAACACAAAATGTCTTCTTAAGAGCTTCCACAATCTTTTAGGATCAATTTCAAGCCTTAGTTTCAGCCCATTTGAGCCAATTTGATCAATTTTCAAAACATGCCCAAATTAGGCATCTCTTTCAAATTCCTCCCAAAGCTCGACTTTGGAACAAATTGCTGCAGCAACTATCTTCCATTGGGGTCCTAGAAGGCAACCATAAAGTCTGATCTAGCTTGATTTGCTTGTGGCCATGGTATGGAATTTATCTTTGTAAAATAAATCATGTTTTTGATAAATCATGTGCTATACTAGCTCAAAAGTGTATCATCCCCGTATGGATAGATACCTCTCATCTAGATGAGCATTTTTAAAAAAACATCACTCAATTTCGTCAAGAAATGAGTGAGATATTAACATTTGAAGTTTAAGGGTTTCGGAATTTTCGGAATTAAACCCCGAAGTTTCTCAGCCGTCCGATCCCGCGCCTTTGGGATGGACGACGCTGATCCACGCGCATGGTGTCCGCTGTCCGGCCGTTGCATGGGATCCTCCCTCTCTTTCGACAATGCCGAGGACATGCGTCGTCCCCAGGGGAATTTGGCTGCGCAAAAATAAAAAAAAAAATTCTTTTTAACCCCTTAAACTTCAAAAATTCATATCTTTTTAACCAGAGGTCCTAAAAATAAAATAAAAATACCTCTGGAAAGCTCTTGAAGAGGAGAAAATTATGAGACCAAAATCATAATTTTATTCTCAGTATTTAATTTTTAATTAATTAAATACTCTCTGGAGTATTTTAATTATTAAAAATTATTTACAAATCAAAAAATTATGAAACTTTGAGGCATTTATCTTTTTGTTCTTAGGACCTTCCATAATTTTTCTAAGGACAGAAAACATGCCTAGGATACTTTTCTTGAATTTTCAAGTTTCTTTGTAATTATTTCAAATAATAATTATAAAAATTTTAAAATTAAAAAAATAAAAATACAAATGACTAGGAATGATAGGGCGACAGACAATGACCATAAGAAAAATATTTCTAAGTCATAGAAACAATTTTGAATGACATTTGAAAATTTAGGGTTAAAATCATTTATTAATTAAATAATTTTGAATCCTAAAATAACCCTTTGTAAAATTGAACTATTTTCATCAACAATCTAAGTTTGAAAATGGTTCTAGCCTATGATAAGCTAATAATAAACCTCACTTGAGTCTAAAATGACAAGATTAGATTCAATTAAGGCTTAAAATGACATTTAAATCCATTAAACCTTACCTAAATTAGGTTTAATAAAAATTAAACTCCTTTAATTAAGTTTAAAGACACACTAAACTTAATTAACCCAGTAAACCTTACCTAAATTAGGTTTAATAAAAATCAAACTCCTTTAATTAAGTTTAAAGACACACTAAACTTAATTAACCCATTAAACCTTACCTAAACTAGGTTTAATAAAAATCAAACTGCTTTAATTAAGTTTAAGGACACACTAAACTTAATTAACCCATTAAACCTTACCTAAATTAGGTTTAATAAAAATTAAACTGCTTTAATTAAGTTTAAGGACACACTAAACTTAATTAACCTATTAAACCTTACCTAAATTAGGTTTAATAAAAATTAAACTGCTTTAATTAAGTTTAATGACACACTAAACTTAATTAACCAATTAAACCTTACCTAAATTAGGTTTAATAAAAATTAAACTTCTTTAATTAAGTTTAATGACACACTAAACTTAATTAACCCATTAAACCTTACCTAAATTAGGTTTAATAAAAATTAAACTTCTTTAATTAAGTTTAAAGGCACACTAAACTTAATTAACCCACTAAACCTTACCTAAATTAGGTTTAATAAAAATTAAACTCTTTTTAATTAAGTTTAACGACATATTAAACTTAATTAACACAAAACTAAACTCCCTTAATTAGGTTTAAAGACATACTAAACTTAATTAACCTCCTTAAACATAAGGTTTAATCGAACCTAAACCCTAATTAGGTCTAACCCTTAGACCTAATTAAACTATTAGACCTTAACTAACTAAGGTCTAATCAAACCCAAACCCTAATTAGGTCTAACCCTTAGACCTAATTAAACCATTAGACCTTAACTAACGAAGGTCTAATCAAACCTAAACCCTATATAGGTCTAACCCTTAGACCTAATTAAACCATTCGACCTTAGCTAACTAAGGTCTAATCAAACCCAAACCCTAATTAGTCCAACCCTGAACCCAATTAAACCATTAAGCCTTAACTAACTAAGGTTTAATCAAACTCAAACCCTAATTAGGTCTAACCCTTAGACCTAATTAAACCATTAGACCTTAACTTACTAAGGTTTAATCAAACTTAAACCCTAATTAGGTCTAAACCATTAGACCAAATTAAACTATTAAACCTTAACTAACTAAGGTTTAATAAAACATAAACCCTAATTAGGTCTAAACCATTAGACCTAATTAAGCAATTAAACCTTAACCAACTAAGGTTTAATCAAACCTAAACCCTAATTAGGTCTAACCCTTAGACCTAATTAAACCATTAAACCTTAACTAACTAAGGTTTAATAAAACCTAAACCCTAATTAGGTCTAACCCTTAGACCTAATTAAACCATTACACCTTAACTAACTAAGGTTTAATAAAACCTAAACCCTAATTAGGTCTTACCCATTAGACGTAATTAAACCATTAGACCTTAACTAACTAAGGTTTAATCAAACCTAAACCCTAATTAGGTCTAACCCTTAGACCGAATTAAACCATTAAGCCTTAACTAACTAAGGTTTAACAAAAATCAAACCTGACTTAGGTCTAAACCATTAGACCTAATTAAACCATTAAACCTTAACTAACTAAGGTTTAATCAAACCTAAAACCTAATTAGGTCTAACCCATTAGACCTAATTAAACAATTAAACCTTAACTAACTAAGGTTTAATCAAACCTAAACCCTAATTAGATCTGACCATTAGATCTAATTAAACCATTAAGCCTTAACTACCTAAGGCTTAACTAAATTCAAATCCTAATTAGGTCTAAACCTTAGACCTAATTAAACCATTAAGCCTTAACTAGCTAAGGTTTAACGAAAATTAAACCTGACTTAAGTCTAACCCATTTAGACTTACGTCAAACCAAACTTAGTTAGATCTAAATCAAACTTAAGTCTAATCAACACTGAACCTAAATCAAACCTAAGTCTAACTTAAGTCTAATCTACATTAGACTTAAGTCAAACCAAACTTAGGTTCAACCCACATTGAACCTAACCTAAACCTAATCTAACTTGAGTCTAACCTAACTTGAACCCAAGTTAACCTAAACCTTAGGTTCAACCCACATTGAACCTAACCTAAACCTAATCTAACTTGAGTCCAACCTAACTTGAACCGAAGTTAACCTAAACCTTAGGTTCAACCCACATTGAACCTAACCTAAACCTAATCTAACTTGAGTCCAACCTAACTTGAACCCAAGTTAAACTAAACCTTAGGTTCAACCCACATCGAACCTAACCTAAACCTAATCTAACTCGAGTCCAACCTAACTCGAACCCAAGTTAACCTAAACCTTAGGTTCAACCCACATTGAACCTAACCTAAACCTAATCTAACTCGAGTCCAACCTAACTCGAATCCAGAGTTAACCTAAACCTTAGGTTCAACCCACATTGAACCTAACCTAAACCTAATCTAACTTGAGTCCAACCTAACTTGAACCCAAGTTAACCTAAACCTTATGTTCAACCCACATTGAACCTAACCTAAACCTAATCTAACTTGAGTCCAACCTAACTTGGACCCAAGTTAACCTAAACCTTAGGTTCAATCCACATTGAACCTAACCTAAACCTAATCTAACTTGAGTCCAACCTAACTCGAACCCAAGTTAACCTAAACCTTAGGTTCAACCCACATCGAACCTAACCTAAACCTAATCTAACTTGAGTCCAACCTAACTTGAACCCAAGTTAACCTAAACCTTAGGTTCAACCCACATTGAACCTAACCTAAACCTAATCTAACTTGAGTCCAACCTAACTTGAACCCAAGTTAACCTAAACCTTAGGTTCAACCCACATTGAGCCTAACCTAAACCTAACCTAACTTGATTCCAACCTAACTTGAACTCAAGTTAACCTAAACATTAGGTTAAACCCACATTGAACCTAACTGTCGGCATATTTTTAGGTTATGTGTATTATTTTAAAAAGGGTGTCGCCTAACAGAAATTGTCGGCGAATTTTAAAATTTAAATTTAATTTAAATATATATATAATTTGGAAAGTAGCATTTGATTTTGAAAATAATTTTAAGTTTGAAAATTTTAAGATATGATATCAAACTGATCTCACATCCTAAATAGTTTAAATAAACGAGCACCGCACCACAAACCGTGTATCTATCCCAAAGAATAGACACACTGCTTAACGATGGGGCTCGATTAAATAAACTAGAAGATTTGTGACATCCGTTTGGTCCGCGAACCAATTTTATAAGCCGACAAATTCCTCGCTTAATAAAAATGAATTAAGCAGGGTTTATATTACTCGGGTTCTTAAAATTCCCTATAAGGGCAAGCCCCTATAGTTAATTACATCTTAAGTGACGGGAATCACCTAAGAAAACTCTCGATAATAATCGGTAGTTTGCTCTCAAGAATCTCAAAGTTTAAGTTTTCAAGGAATTGAATTTTGGAATTTCAATAGGGAATGAATCAAGTTTGGAACATTTTGTTTTGGGAATTCAAAGGAAGAAAGGTAGGAGAAATTACAGATTCGAAGCGAACTTCGGTAATTTCTCAACTATCCTATCGTTTGGCTTGAATTTAGGAAAGTCCTAATGTTTATTTAATGTTTTGATTTTGCCAATTTTAATTAATTAGGACTTATATTTGTATGATAAAATCATACAAATAGACTTTGAAGATTTGAGGGTTTACGTCGTACCAAACGACTACCTCGGAGTCCTAAGACCTAGTTAGGGCTTAATTTACATGACCTGATCATGCAAATGCCTAACGAAGAGTTGAGGGTTTATGTTGCACTAGGAAAACTACCTCGAAGTCCTATGGTTTGATTATTTAACTCTAAGAAAGTTTGGTGAAGTAGATCCGAGTTTTGCTGATGACGATGGTCGTGCTGCCCACCATGCTCCGAGCTCCTTTTTGTTGCAGAGGTTTAGTTATAGAAGTCATAAATCAGGAGATGGGAAAAGTGTTTTGGTTTATAAAAATTCTTAATTTCCAAGTGTTTTTATGTTTTATTTAAAACAAATCTTAAAGTTGATTATAACAACACCGGTTAAGATCCCACGGTTCCATCCTTCCGGCATCATTATTTTTATCGGATTCACTTAGTCCAGATGAATTGCTAAACTCAACTAAATGAGTTCCACACTTTCATTTAGACCGTGGGAAATCCCGTTAGAAACACGTAGGTTACATCATCCGAGGTATTCCCGATCATCCAACAAGACGTTTTAATTTAGTTATAATTGTAGTTTTGTGTTCTGTTTGTGATTAAATTTTGAGTTGTTTTATATTTTGAAATATTGTAGCGGTGAATTTTATCTTGCAATGACTTTTAATTTAGTTTTGGTTTCAATTTTAGGGACTATTCTAAAGGTGTGGGTTTTCATGCAACAGTTGGTTATCATGCAAGAAAAGTAAGTGTGATGCGATTAAATAAATTGCAACAGAATAAAGCGTACCTGGAGGGTCTTCCAGTCATCCCAAGCTGCACTTAGACACAATTTAGAATATTTAAGCAAATTCCTAGGTAAAGCTAAGGGAAGGGTTATGATTTTCTACCAAATTCCTAATCCTATAGCTAGTCATTTCCTATGACGTCTAGGTTCTTGTGTTTTGGTTTGAGGACGATTTTCTTCATCAAAGAACAATTAAGTTCAATTGTTCTTATAAATATCCTATCATATTGAGGAAGTGCTTAAGAAGAATCTTAAACATCTTTTCAATATTGCTAACATTGTTTAAGTCCAAATGAATTTAATTATACCAATGAATTAATCGTCTGGGAATTCAAGTTTTGTTGTTATCTTACTTAGTGAACTAGGACATTTGAATATCCTATGAGGGAAGTAACATTTCATTTATCGTTCTGTTTAAGAGTTATGACAACAAAAGCTTTCGAGGGCAAATTGATGTTCAAATGGTTTGTGATTTAATTTAATTTCAGTTAACGGGTTTAAATTTGGAATAGTGTTCAAGTTGCTTCATATTTATTTTTCAATTTCTTTATGTCTTAGCTGATGTTATTTTTAATTCAATTTAATTTAACTTTAATTTAATTTAATTTGGTTTAGTTTTAATTTTAATTTAATTTAATTTGATTTTAATTTTAACTTGATTTTATTATTTAATTTAATTTAATTCAATTTAATTTGATTTGATATGATTCAATTTAATTTAATTTGATTTAATTTAATTTAATTTGATTTAATTTAATTTAATTTAAGTTAATTTGATTTAATTTAATTTTATTTAATTTAATTTTATTTTTAATTTTAATTTAAAGATGATTTAATTTTAATTGTTAAAGTATTAATTTAATTGAAATTTTAAAAGAGTTTAATTTAAATAATTTAACTTTAATTTAATTTAGTGATTAAGTCTTTTAGCATTTTAAATCTTAAATTTGGATTATCATTTTAATTAGGAACTAAACATTATTGAGATGATTAATTTAGGGATTCTTAAATTAAAGAACAATTCTCTTCCTAATAATATCCCTATTTTAATATTTCCAATTTTATTATTCTTCCAAATTTAATCAATTATTTAATTAAAGTTTATTTTAATTTTTTTTTTAAAATTGTTTAGTAGGTTTCTACCCTTTAAATTTCAATCATCCAAATCATATTAGGATCAAATATTTTACTCTTTAATTTTATTAAGCCTAAAGTTTTAATTAAAGGTTAATATTTTAATTACCATTTTGCCCCTTCAAGCTTAATAATTTCATAACTCACTAAATTGAGCTTAAATGAACTTGAAATTTTTATGTGACTTTACTCATATGTCAATAAAGACATGAGAGGAGAAAATGTGATTTTCCTGTATTTAATTTATTTATGTAATTATTTTTGATGGAAAAAAGGGATTTCCAAGGAAAATTTAATAATATGACCAAGGGAAAGTTTGTGTATTTAAGAAAATTATGGGACATTCCTAATGACCAGAGGACCACTTGGACCAATTTTGGTGATTTTTTGAATTATATTCTTTTTATTATAATTATTTTGAGTTTTGGAGTATTAATTAATTTAAAAATAAAATAAAGGTTGGAAAATAAATTTTATATTTTTTCAAAAATCTCTCTGATATCAAGGAAATCAGAGAATCAATTTTCACAAATTTCTGATTTTTCTTTGATTTATTAGAATTATTTTAGTGGAAATGCTAAAAAAAAATATTTTTTTAATTTTAAAATTACCTTAGGGCTTTAAAATTTAATATCTCATTATAGAGACTTAAGAAAAATATGGGGTTTGTTCCTAAGTGATTAAAATTCAAAATATAACATTTTGGTGAGTTTTATTATTTTTGTGATTTTTATTATTTTTTATTTATTAAAATATTAAAATAATGCCAAAAAATCAATTTTTTTAGAAAATTGCAATTTTAATTTTCTTAAATTCCCCTAATATCAGAGAGGCTTCAAAAATAATTTGGTGAATTTTTTAAAAGAATTTTGAAAGTTATGAATTTTTAAAGTATAAATTGGCTAAATGGCTTAATCAACCCATTTAGTAGGGTTAACCAAGTCCAATTGACTTCAAATTTTTATGGTGGGTTCCTCTGACCCTAAAGGTCAGTGGAGAATTGATTTCAAGTCAATTTGATGTATGATTAGCTCTAATTAATTGGGGACCTATTTTGGGTGTTTAAGCTAATTAGGATTATTCCAAGTGGGTTAATTCAAAACTTATTTTTCCTAGAGTCCTCTGGTCATAAGAAACATCACCAAATTTTTCTAGAATTTATTTCACAACATGCTAATTATTGGATTTAAAATACTCAAAACAGCAACATGAATTTGAATAATCAATAACTTCTCATAGGGATGGCCTCCGACCTTGAAAAATTCAGGGAATATTCCCAAGTTCAGAGGCTTCAAAAGCCCTATGGTCTCATGCCATGGTGAATTTCCAATATGCATGGAGAATTAAAACAATGCAGAGGGTAAATAAATCATTAAAAATAAAATACTTGATGAAATTAAATGATTTCTTTTCCACATTATTCTCCTCTGTTCACTAAGCAAGTGGGTATTTTTATTTTATTTTTCTGATTTTCCTACACAAAGTTATGCATTTTTGAAGTTTAGGGAATTAAATAAATAGAAAAATAGCCTATTTTTCTACTTATCCACGCGGCGCTGACTCAACCTCGGCGTCTCCAAAAGGCCACGCGTAGTCTTCTGATTCGGCGCCGCCATCCAACTCAGCACTCCGGGGGCCCGCTGTATCGTTCCATCTCCTCATCCGGCGCGATCCTGGCCGTCTGTCCGCACGTGTATTAAATGAACGTCATCTGTTCATCGTCCCCAAGCCTCCTAGCCCGAGAACCGTCCACACTAAATCCCTAATATCTCACTCAATACTTAACGGATTTTCGTGTTCTTGTGCTCTATGGATTCATCTTGAAGAGACGATACATCTATAAGGTGATCATGCATTGAAATTAAGGCATTTGAAATGGAGAATCTCCAGAAGCTCGGGATAAAGAGTTAGCTCATACCTTTGCTCAGAGAAGTGTGGTTTCAATCTAAGGGTTGTGTCACCTTCGATTGGGTCCCAACAAGCTCCAGATGAAGTCTCCTGGTCTGGTGAATTGTCTAGGTATGATTTCGACCAAGCCCAATCACAAAGCTTGGAGTCTGGAACAGATGGGTGGCCTGGAGAGGGGCTTTGCTTGGTGGACTTCTTCCTTGGTCTGGTGAAGGTGTAGGACCAATCAATTTGAGGATTGGTCCACTGTGAAGAAGTGTCCTGGTTTTTGTGCTGAAATTTGAACTCAAAATTGAGCTCAGCTAGAGGGAATTGGGGCTGGAATCCAGTGGGGATCAAGTGCTCTATGTGTAGAGAGTGGTCTGGATTGATTTTGGCAGAGTTTCCTTAAGGTTGGTTCAGCACCTCTCCCATGGCCGAGAGAGGGGGTGTTTAAATAGGAGAGGGTGGAGGGCCTCCCAGGGGGAGTTAGGGCTTGGGATCAGCTGCTCTGGTGAGGATAAGAACAGCCATGGTGGCCACTAGGCATGGGGCAGCTCAGCAAGGTGGAATTTCAAAGTTTGGCTCACATGTGAGCTCTCGGGCGGGGGCAGCTCAGCCATGAGTGTTTTCTGGCGGCCTGGTGGCTGGCCGGCCAGGCACTGGTCAGCATCTTGTTAAGGTGGGTCAGGGCTGGGGTTTAGTGTAGGCAATTGGCAAATGCCATGTGTCAAAAGCTTGGATTAAGATGGCATGGGGGAAGGCCATTTTTGGCTTGATTTAGTCAAGTCCACCTTTTGGGCTTGGTTCACCTCCCCATGGCTGATTTGGGCTGAAGGAGGATTAGGTGAATCAGCTAGAAAAAGGTAGAGAAGTCACCATCCATGAATATTTTGATTAATCATGGATTAAGGTGAAGCATTAAAAGGGTTAAAACCTTTTTAAGGGGGCTTAAAAGAGGCTCCTCCTTTTGCCATTAATGGCTTGATCACATGTCAAACCTTCCATGGCTTCATGTGGCTTGTCCATGGCTTGCATGTGGCTTCATGGCTTGTCTTTGGCTTGGGGAAAAGCTTGGTCAATTTCATGAAGTTGGAATTTGGAGATTTTGGCAATTTAGTGAAAAATTTAGATGGTGCTTGATTTAGGTTGATTTGATGATTGATTTGGGACTTAGTAATTGATCTCAATTAAAGGGATGATGAGAAGGAATTGTCATGTGGGCTTTGGGGATTTTGAAATTATTTTTGATGGGCTTTTAGGAAGGCTAAGGGGATGGGCCTTTAGGTTTCAAAACAAATTTTAGGATGAGAATTTTGCAAAGGATTAGATCCAATAAGTGTTGAATTTAATTTAGAAATGTTTCATGAATGATTTGGAATAAATTTGAAGTGGTTTAGGCTTAAATTGGGTTGGATTTGGACCTCTTTGGTAAATGGGCCAATGTAGGTCAAATTGGGCTAACTTGGGCCAATGTTGGGCTAGGGTTCAAATTGATGTGAAATTAATGTTGGAAAATGTTTATGGGAGTGTTTCAAAGAGGTTTTGACTTTGGTTGGGTTTTAATTTTGGGGTTTGGGCTTATTTGGGTTAGGTTTGAGTTTAGGTCAAAATTGGGCTTTTTGGCTTTGGGTTGAATTTCAGTGGGGTTTGGGTCTAAATTTTGTTTAAATCATGTTAGTGTTTTGTTTGTGGGGACTTTAGGGAAGGTTTAGAAAAGTTTTGGGGTTAATTGGAGTTGAATTGGGTTAGTTTGGGCTAAGTTTGGGTCATGGGTCCAAATTGGGCTTTAAGGTCCAAAATGAAATTGGGTTCAAATGTCAATCAAATTGGACTTGGATTTGGTCTATATTGGTGTTGGGAATGTTGAATTGAATTTTAGAATTGAATTGGACCAGAATTTGGGTCAATTGGATAGGTTTGGTTTGACATTGGGTTCACTTTGGGTTAAAATGGGTCAAATTGGGGGTTTTTGACAAAAGTGGGGTAAATTGACAAAATTGGCCCATGGTGTAGTTGAACAAAATGAAATTGGGAATATTTGGGATTTTCTAAAATTTTCTGGGAATTTTCGGAATTTTTGGATTTTTGGGTCAAGAGGGGTATTTTGGGTATTTGGAGCATATTGAGAGGTATTTTTAGAATTTTGGTATTTTTGGCTATGGATGATCAACTTGATTGGTGAGGAAATGTTCAAGGTTAATTTTGTGGAATTTTGGGTGATTTGAAAATTTTGAAAAATTTGGGTAATTTCCGTGGCTTTGGGTAGGTTAGGCGGGTGTAGGGTCCGGGGTCAAAATTGAAAATTTGGAAAATTGAAGATTAGGTGAATGTAAGTGGAATAAAATCATTTTGGTTGAGCCATGAAGCCATATGAATCCCACATGAGCCATGAAGGGACTCATTTGAGGTATCCACTATGTTGTTCCTAACCCTCTTAGCAAATGGCTTAGGGGTTAAGGACCATCCATGTGAATCACCTACATGAGTCAGGAGGTCAAGTTGGGTAGGGGTGTGCTTCTAGGATGTGTGTGAAAGTGTAGTGTATAGGTGTAGTGTGTGTGTAAGTCAGCCCTTCACCAGACCAGGCCACCCAGGGCAGTCCTAAGGCCAAAGAGTCCTATAGGAACTCATACTTTAAACTTCCACATTTGATTTCAACCCTCTAGGTGATTAGGGGTCTACAGTCAAGTTTGTGGAGTTTGCGGGGAGTTAAGAAGTGGTTTGCATTTCTAAGTGGTGGGTCCCAATTCTAATCCTCTAGGATAGTCAAAGGAAAAGCCTAAGGCTAGATCCTAAGTACTAAAGGGAAGAAGAGAAGACCTCATCAAAAATGAGGTCAACAAATGGACCCCCAATAGGTGTGGTGAGCTGACAGAGCACACCGCACGTATTGGTGTTGACCGAAGCGATCAACAAAACCAACACAAAAGTCCAAGTGACAAACTTGGGACAAAGTAGAAGAGTTTCCGCTGGGGAGTGTCAAGTATATCTCTGAGACTGGAGATTCCTGAACTATCGCTGGAGAAAAAGGAGGTGAATCCCAAATCACATGACCTGGGGGAATTTCAATTTAGATTTTATTTTGTTTTAGTTTAAGTTTTGAAGTGTAAGTTTAGATTTTAGCTTGAGTTTTAATTTAGATTGAAGTTTTGTTAAGATTAATTTGGAGGGATTTGAATCTTGAAATAAAAATCGGAATTTTGTGGCTTTAGATGTAACATCTTCAACCTCAAAAGAAAGTCGAATTGATTGGATTGAATCATTACAATGAGGAGAGATCTTAGAGCAATGCGGTATTGGATGTAAAATCCTTAACCTCAAGAGTTTGATTTTGATGTATTTCATTGCGATAGGGAAAGAATCCTAAAGCAATGCAGTCTCAGATGTAAAATCCTCAACCCCAAGAATTTGAATTTTGATGTATTTCATTGCAATAGGGAAAGAATCCTAAAGCAATGCAGTCTCGGATGTAAAATCCTCAACCCCAAAAACTTGATTTTTGATGTATTTCATTGCGATAGGGAAAGAATCCTAAAGCAATGCAGTCTCGGATGTAAAATCCTCAACCCCAAAAGTTTGAATTTGATTTTGATGTATTTCATTGCGATAGGGAAATAATCCTAAAGCAATGCAGTCTCGGATGTAAAATCCTCAACCCCAAAAGTTTGATTTTGATGTATTTCATTGCGAAAGGGAAAGAATCCTAAAGCAATGCAGTCTCAGATGTAAAATCCTCAACGCCAAGAATTTGATTTTGATGTATTTCATTGCGATAGGGAAAGAATCCTAAAGCAATGCAGTCTCGGATGTAAAATCCTCAACCCCAAGAATTTGATTTTTGATGTATTTCATTGCAATAGGAAAAGAATCCTAAAGCATTGCAGTCTCGGATGTAAAATCCTCAACCCCAAGATTTTGATTTTGATGTATTTAATTTTGCAAAGATTTGTAGTGTTGATTTGAGAAGTGTGAAATTTTAGCGTTTCGAGAATTTCATGAAAGTTGTAAAAGATTTTTTTTGGAAAGAAATAAATTAGGAGGGAATATGTAAATACTACATATCCCAATCAAAAGAGTTGATTGAGAGTTGCTGGTTTGGATTGGATATAATTCCTTGCCACTAGATTCGAATCGAAAACCTCGTGGCTCCATATCAATGGAATCGACCGCTTCCATCCCAGACAAGGGAGAGAGTGTAACGGATTAGATTTCAGATTGGAAGATTGAATTTTGAATTTGATTGAGGTTTGATTTGAGATTTGGAAGGTTGAATTTGAAATTTTGATTGAGATTTGATTTGAAATTTGGAAAGTTGAATTTGAAATTTTGATTGAGATTTGATTTGAAATTTGGAAAGTTGAATTTGAAATTTTGATTGAGATTTGATTTGAAATTTATGTTCATTTTGTCTGTCATTTAATGATTCAAATTTATTTTATCACTCATTTAATGTTCATTGGAATTTGGAGTTCGTTATTTTTTAGATTTTTAAGGAAAGTTTTCTTCTTTTATTCTTTTTTTTGTTTCTTTTCTGTTCTTTGTTCGAAGTTCATTTAACTTTAATGGCGTTTCTCAGTCAACTTGCACAAAAGAGGTGAAGGCCAAAAATGTGACATGGTCACTTTCATTCCAATCATGTTGAAGATACATCATACAACTCGATCTGGAATACATCTCATACAATCCATATAGACTCAAAATGGACTATGTATGATCTTTGCTGATCCATCCAAAATGTATCTGTCAGAAATCCATGTCTGAATAGTGAGGTACATGGTCAATAACATCACCTTCCAAGCCATCCTTGGCAAGGATGCCGTTTGGATGTATGTTGGAGGTGTGATATTTTCCATGTAACTCACAGCTCGTAAGGCCGAAGGCTCTCTAGCTCCGGGTCTTGCTAGAAGTGGTAAGGTGCTTTCCTGTCATCCATCCTTCTAAAAGTAACTGAGATCCGCTTCATTGGTACTCCCGGTATGCAATGTTTAGTGACATCTGCTCCGTTGCCCTTCAGTATCATGACGGAACCTACTGGTAATGGTATCTTTACCGGCCCTCGGAACTCACACGGGCCTGCTATCCGGAGGTCGGATCCGAACATGATATTACACTCGTTCAGAAAAGAAACTGTGCAAAAAGGTCTGACAAAGTCGTGGTGATCTATGTGCGAGGGTATGCAGTCACCCCCTCTTGTAAATGTTAATGATGCAACTGTTGGGTATGCAATCTGCTGGCAGTACCCTCCATGTTATCATTCTTTTTACCATCCTTTTGATGACTAATGGCATTGGATCCACCGGCCATGACGGAGTATTCCGGTGGGTTTCCCTTCCGTCTTCTCGCGAAGTTGTAGCAGCATTCACATTGTATTGTAATTCTACCTTTCCCCGGCATCCATCTCCGGGGTTCCGAGTAGGTGTTTTCTCTTAGGCGGCTCGCTCGGCCCATTCTTTTCAAATCCCGGATGCGATCCACGATTTGTTGTTGTTCGTAGTCCGAGAACACGTATGTATGTAGCTCAAGGCCTTCTAGTATATTGATCCTCCTGCCTCTGATTCTCTCGAAGTATTCGAAAGTTTTCTTCTCGACATTCTGCATCCTTTCTAGCTCGTATTCTGGAATAATCTGCAAATGGCGAGGCACAGTGACGTATTGTGGGATATATGGCTCAATCCCTTCATGTTCTCCCCGCATACCTCGGCTCCTCGGGGATGGTGTCCGTCGGGACATCCTCCGGGGTTGCTTCGCAACAAGGTTATGCATTACTGGTGACTTTATCTGGTGGCGTGGTAGCCTTCCTTCTTCTGTTCTCCTTAAGATTTCTCTGGTCTCTTCTGTTATTCTCAGAGCTGGCCTCTTTTCTTCAGGTACCTGGTGAACTGGCGTCCTTGAAGTATAGAAATATGTCGGCATATTTTTTTTAGGTTGTGTTTTGAAAAGGGGGTCAACTACAGAAATTGTCGGCGAATTTTTAATTTAATTTAAATAAATAATTTGAAAAGTAGTATTTGATTTTTGAAAATAATTTTAAATTTGAAAATTTTAAGATATGAAATCAAACTGATCTTACATCCCGAATAGTTTATATAAACGAGCACCACATCACAAACCATGTATCTATCCCGAAGAATAGACACACTTGCTCGACGATGGGGCTCGATTAAATAAACTAGAAGATTTGTGACATCCGTTTGGTCTGCGAACCAATTTTATAAGCCGACAAATTCCCATGCTTAACATCAATGAATTAAACAGGGTTTATATTACTTGGGTTCTTAAAATTCCCAATAAGGGCAAGCCCCTATAGTTAATTACATCCTAAGTGACGGGAATCAACTAAGAAAACTCTCGATAATAATCAGTAGTTCTGCTCTCAAGAATTTCGAAGTTTAAGTTTTCAAAGGATTGAATTTTGGAATTTCAATAGGGAATAGATCAAATTTGGAACATTTTGTTTTGGGAATTCAAAGGAAGAAAAGTAGGAGAAATTACAGATTCGAAGTAAACTTCGGTAATTTCCCGACTATCCTATTGTTTGGCTTGGATTTAGGAAAGTCCTAATGTTTATTTAATGTTTTGATCTTGCCAATTTTAATTAATTAGGACTTATATTTGTATGACATAATCATACAAATAGCCTCGAAGATGTGAGGGTTTATATCGTATCGGATGACTACCTCGGAGTCCTAAGACCGGTTAGGGCTTAATTTTCTATGCAAATGCCTAACGAAGAGTTGAGGATTTGTGTTGCACTAGGTAAACTACCTCAAAATCCTATGGCTTGGTTGTTTAATTCTAAGAAAGTTTTGCTGAAGTAGACTCAGGTTTTGCTGATGACGATGGCCGTGCTGCCCACCATGCTCCGAGCTCCTTGTTGTTGCAGAGGTTTAATTATAGAAGATGAAAATCAAGAGATGAGAAAAGTGTTCTGGTTTAGAGAAGTCTTAAAATCCAAGTGTTTTTAGTATTTTAGTTAAAACAAATCTTAAAATTGATTATAACAACACCGGTTAAGATCCCACGGTTCCATCCTTCCGGCATCATTATTTTTATCGGATTCACTTAGTCCAGATGAATTTGCTAAACTCAACTAAATGAGTTCCACACTTTCATTTAGACCATGGGAAATTCCGTTAGCAACACGTAGGTTACGTCATCCGAGGTATTCCCGATCATCTAACAAGACGTTTTAATTTAGTTGTAATTGCAGTTTTGTGTTCTGTTTGTGATTAAATTTTGAGTTGTTTTATATTTTGAAATGTTGTGGCGGTGAATTTTATCTTGTAATGATTTTTAATTTAGTTTTGGTTTCAGTTTTAGGGGCTATCCTAACGAGTGTGGGTTTTCATGCAACGAGTTGTTTATCATGCAAGAAAAGTAAGTGCGATGCGATTAAAGAAATTTCAATAATGTAAATTGCAATAAAATAAAAGCGTACACGGAGGGTCTTCCCGTCATCCCAAGCCGCACTTAAAACATAATTAGAACATTTAAGCAAGTTCCTAGGTAAAGCTAAGGGAAGGGTTATGGTTTTCTACCAAATTCCTAATCCTATAGCTAGTCATCTCCTATGACGTCTAGGTTCTTGTGTTTTGGTTTGAGGACGATTTTCTTCATCAAAGAATAATTAAGTTCAATTGTTCTTATAAATATCCTATCATATTGAGGAAGTATTTAAGAAGAATCTTAAACATCTTTTCAATATTGCTGGAATTGTTTTAAGTCCAAATGAATTTAATCATACAAATTAATCAATCGTCCGGGAATTCAAGTTTTGTTATCTTGCTCAGTGAACTAGGACATTTGAATATCCTATAGGTGAAGTAACATTTCATTTAACGTTTTGTTTAGGAGTTATGATAACCAAAGCTTTCGAGGGCAAACTGATGTTCAAATGATTTGTGATTTAATTTCAGTTATCGGATTTAAATTTGGAATAGTGTTCAAGTTACTTTATATTTAATTTCTTTATGTCTTAGGTGATGTCATTTAATTCAATTTAATTTAACTTTAATTTAATTTAATTTGGTTTAGTTTTAATTTTAATTTAATTTTGATTTTTTAATTTTAATTTTAATTTTAATTTTAATTTTTTTTAATTTTATTTTATTTTAATTTAATTTAATTTAATTTAATTTAATTTAATTTAATTTAATTTAATTTAATTTAATTTAATTACTTATTTAATTTAATTTAATTTAATTAATTTAATTTAATTTATTTGATTTAATTTAATTTAATTTATTTAATTTGTTTGATTTAATTTAATTTAATCTTTAATTTATTTTTTTTATTTTAGTTTAATTGAAAATTTAGAAAGAGTTTTTTTTTTAATTTAATTTTTTAATTTAATTTTAATGATTAAGTCCTTTAACATTTTAAAACTTAAATTTGAATTATCATTTTAATTTGGAATTAAATTTTATTGAGATGATTAATTTAGAGATTTTTTAATTAAAGAATAAATTTCTTCCCAATAACATCCCTATTTTAATGATTCCAATTTTATTATTCTTCCAAATTTAATCAATTATTAAATTAAGGTTTATTTCAATTATTTTAAATTGTTTAGTAGGTTTCTACCCTTTAATTATTAAAATTCCAATCATCCAAATCAGATTAAGATCAAATATTTTACTTGTTAATTTTATTAAACCTAAAGTTTTAATTAAGGGTTAAAACTTTAATTACCATTTTGCCCTTCAAGCTTAATAATTTCATAACTCACTAAATTGAGCTTAAGTGAACTTGAAATTTTTATGTGACTTCACTCATATGCCAATAAAGACATGAGAGGATAAAATGTGATTTTTCTGTATTTAATTTATTTATGTAATTATTTTTGGTGGAAAATAGGAATTTCCAAGGAAAATTTAATAACATGACCAAGGGAAAGTTTCTGTCCTTAAGAAAATTATGGGACATTCCTAATGACCAGAGGACCACTTGGGCCAATTTTGGTGATTTTTTGAATTATAATATTTTTATTATAATTTTTTTAAGTTTTGGAGTATTAATTAATTTAAAAATAAAATAAAGGTTGAAAAATGAAATTTATATTTTTTAAAAATCTCTCTGATATCAAGGAAATTAGAGAATCAATTTTTGCAATTTTCTGATTTTTCTTTGATTTATTATAATTATTTTAGTGAAAATGCTAGAAAATACATTTTTTTAATTTTAAAATTACCCTAGGGCTTTAAAATTTAATACCTCATCAAATAGACCTAATAAAAATATGAGATTTGTTCCTAAGTGATTAAAATTCAAAATGTAACATTTTGGTGAATTTTATTATTTTGTGATTTTTATTATTTTTTTTATTATTAAAATATTAAAATAGTATAAAAAATCAACTTTTTTAGAAAATTACAATTTTATTTTTCTTAAATTCCCCTGATATCAGAGAGGCTCCAAAACTAATTTGGTGAATTTTTGAAAAGCATTTTGAAAGTTATGAATTTTTAAAGTTTAAATTGGCTAAGTGGCTTAATCATCCCATTTAGTAGGGCTAACCAAGTCCAATTGACTTCAAATTTTTATGGTGGGTTCCCCTGATCCTTAGGTCAGTGGAGAATTGATTTCAAGTCAATTTGATGTATGATTAGCTCTAATTAATTAAGGACCTATTTTGGGTTTTTAAGCCAATTACGGTTATTCCAAGTGGATTAATTGAAAACCTATTTTTCCTAGGTTCCTCTGGTCATAAGAAACATCACCAAATTTTTCTAGAATTTATTTCACAACATGCTAATTATTGGAATTAAAATACTCAAAATAGTAACATGAATTTGAAAAATCAATAACTTCTCATAGGAATGGCTTCTGACTTTGGAAAATACAGGGAATGTTCCCAAATTCAGAGGCTTCAAAAGCCCTATGGTCTCATGCCATGATGAATTTCCTATATGCATGGAGAATTAAAATAATGCAGAAGGGAAATAAATCATTAAAAATAAAATACTTGATGAAATTAAATAATTTCTTTTCCACATTATTCTCCTCTGTTCACTGAGCAAGAGGGTATTTTTATTTTATTTTTCTGATTTTCCTACATAAAGTAATGGATTTTTGAAGTTTAGGGAATTAAATAAATAGAAAAATACCCTAATTTTCTATTTATCCACGCGGCGCCGCGTCAACCTCGGCAGCTCCGAAATTCCGCGTGGCGCTCTCCGATTCGAAGCCGCCATCTGACTCAGCGCTCCGGGGGCCCGCTGTGTCGTTCCATCTCCTGATCCGGAGCGATCCTGGCCGTCCATCCGCGCGTGTATTAAACGAACGACATCCGTTCATCGTCCCCAAGCGTCCTTACCTGAGAGCCATCCATCTTCTAGGCCCAAGATCTCACTCGATACTCGACCAAATTTAACGTTCTTATGCTCTATGGATTCGTCTCGAGAAGACGAACACATCCATATGGTTTATGTGGCATGAAATTAACTCAATAAAAATGGAGAATGTTCAGAAGCTCGGGAAGAAGAATGAGGCCATACCTTTGCTCAGAGAAGTGTGGCTTCGATCTGAGGGTTGTGTCACCTTCGATTGGATCCCAGCAAGCTCCAGATGAAGTCTCCTGGTCCGGTGAATTGCCTAGCTATGAAAGTGACCACAGCCGATCACAAAGCTTGGAGGCTGGAACAAGCTGGGTGGCTCTGAAGATGGGGCTTTCGGTGGAAACTTCTCCTCTTGGTCCGGTGAAGGTGTAGGACCGATCGACTTGAGGATTGGCTCACCGTGGCAAAGTGTCCCGGTTTTGGGTGAAATTTCAGTTGAGAAATTGGATTCTGTTGGTGGGGATTAGGGCAAATTGACACTGGGGATCATCTGCTCTAAGGATGGAGAAGGGTTTGGAACAATTTTTGCAGAGTTTCGGCAAGGTTTTATGCAACTCCCTTCCATGGCCGTGAGGGGGTCGGGTTTAAATAGAGGTGGCTGGAGAGCCTTACAGGGATGGCCAAGGGTTGGGATCAGCTGCTCTGGGCATGGGAAGAACAGCCATGGTGGCCATTGGGCATGGGGCAGCTCAGCAAGGTGGAATTCCAAAGTTTGGCTCCTCCCGAGGTCTCGGCCATGGTGTTTTCCGGTGACACAGTGGCTTGCCGGCCGGGCACTCGGTCACCATCTTGTTCGAGTGGGTCGGGGCTGGGGTTTAGTGTAGGCGATTGGCAAATGCCATGTGTAAAAGGCTTGGATTAAAATGGAATGGGAGAGGGCTCATTTTGGCTCGAATTGGTCGACCCATCCCTTTGGGCTAGGTGCACCACCCAAGGCTTGGTTTAGGTCGAAGAGAAAGTGATTTGGCTCCAGCATAATCAGTAGGGTCAAGTCACCATCCAAGCACAATTAGGCCTAAGCATGGTTAAGGGGAATCATGGGAGTGGTTAATCACCTTTAGGAATTAAGGAAAGAGTCTCCTCCTTTTTCCCAAAATGGCATGGTGACATGTAAAGAGGCTCTCATGGCTTTCATGTGGCTCATGCATGGCTTCATGGCTCATCTTTGGCTTGGGAAAAGTTAAATCAATTTCATGGAAATGGATTTAAGAGAAATTTGGTAATTTGATGGGAATTTGTATGGGGCTTAATTTGGAATGGCTTCATGATGAGTTTTTGAAACTTAGGGATTGATTTTAATTAAGGTTATGATGTAGAGCAATTGTCATATGGGCTTTAGCATAAAATTTGGGCTTTTAAGAAGGTTTCATGTAAGTGGGCTTTTGGTTTCAAAATGAATTCATGGATGGGAATTTTGTGAAGGATTTGGCCATACAAATGTTGGGTTTAGTTCATGGATGTGTCATGAGTGATTTGAAATGAGTTTGGAATGATTTGGGTTTGAATTGGGTTGGATTTGGGCTTCTTTGGTAAATGGGCCAATGTAGGTCAAATTGGGTTAACTTGGGCCAATGTTGGGCTAGGGTTGAAATTGATGTAAAATAAATGTTGGGAAATGTTTATGGGAGTGTTTCAAAGAGGTTTTGGCTTTGGTTGGGTTTTGATTTTGGGGTTTGGGCTTATTTGGGTTAGGTTTGGGTTTAGGTCAAAATTGGGCCTTTTAGCTTTGGGTTGAATTTGAGTGGGTTTTGGGTCTAAATTTTAGGCAAATCATGTTAGTGTATTGTTTGTGGGAATGTTAAGGAATGTTTAGAAAAGATTTGGGGTAAATTGGAGTTGAATTGGGTGAGTTTGGGTTAGGTTTGGGTCATGGGTCCAAATTGGGCTTTAAGGCCAAAAGTGAAATTGGATCCAAATGTCAATCAAATTGGACTTGGATTTGGTCTAAATTGGTGCTGGGAATGTTGAATTGAAGTTTAGAATTGAATTGGACCAGAATTTGGGTCAATTGGGTAGGTTTGGTTTGACATTGGGTTCACTTAGGGTTAAAATGGGTCAAATTGCGGGTTTTGATAAAAGTAGGGTAAATTGACAAAATTGGCCCATGGTGTAGTTGAACAAAATGAAATTGGGAATATTTGGGATTTTCTGGAATTTTCTGGGAATTTTCTAAATTTTTTGGAGTTTTGGGTCAAGAGGGGTATTTTGGGTATTTGGAGGGTGTTGGGAGGTATTTTTGGAATTTTTGGTATTTTGGGTATGGATAATCAATTTGAGTAATGTGGGAATGTTTGGGATTGATTTTGAGGAATTTTGAGTAATTTAGGTGATTTTGCAAATTTTGGATAGTTTCAAGGTCTTGGGTAAAGTTAAGCGGGTGTAGGGTCCCGGGGTCAAAAATTAAAAATTTGGAAAATTGAAGATTGGGTGAATATAAGTGGAATAAAATCATTTTGGTTGGGCCATGAAGCCATATCAAGCCCACATGAGCCATGAAGGGACTCATTTGAGGTATCCACTATGTTGTTCCTAACCCTCTTAGCGCAAAGGCTTAGGGGTTAAGGACCATCCATGTGAATCACCTACATGAGTCGGGAGGCCAAGTTGAGTATAGGTGTGTGAAAGTGTAGTGTATAAATGTAGTGTGTGTGTAAGTCGGCCCCACCGGACCGAGCCACCGCGGGCGGTCCTAATGCCAAAGAGTCCTATAGGAACTCATCCTTTAAACTTCCACATTTGATTTCAACCCTCTAGGTAATTAGGGGTCTACAATCAAATTTGTGGAGTTTGCAGGGAGTTAAGAAGTGGTTTGAATTTCTAGGTGGTGGGTCTAAATTCTAATCCTCTAAGATAGTCAAAGGAAAAGCCTAAGGCTAGATCCTAAGTACTAAAAAGAAGAAGAGAAGACCTCATCAAAATGAGGTCAACAACGTACTGGCAGTAGCAACTGCCTCGTCGTGCTGGTCCGCTGCTAGTTTGGTTAACTTCTTGCGGATACGACGATTTTTATTTCTTCATTGAGTTGCTGTGAGAGTAGCTCTTCGTACTTCCTGAATTTCTGTGGGCGTGGCGCTGACAAGCCTGCCCTCTGCTGTAGCGACTACGGACTTGATTCCCTTGTCTTCTTCGATCTTCGGTATTCCTTTTCTTGCTTGCTAGAGTGGTGGCTTGGGCCACCCACTTTCATTACTTGTCTGATCAGGCGGTTCCTCTCGGTCAACCGGGACCCGGTCACTTTCCTCATATTGCGAGCCTGCCGGTGCGAAGTCCGAGTCAATCTCGATTATCGCTCCATCTTTCACCCTCTTTTCGTCGAGTGTAAGGCTTACGCCATTTCTAAAGTTCAGGACCAACCGCCCGTTCAACATTTCCCTGCGAAAAGACAAGGAAAAGGATCAGGGGCTGTACTAAGAACAAGAACATTAAGAAAATGTTTATTAAAGACAGTTTTTTTTACTACTTTTTTGTATTTTTAAATTTAACAGGAATGAAGTAGGATAAGATCAGGAAAGAGATTTTGATATGGAAGAGAAAACAAGGAAAACTTTATTATCATGATTTTATTCATTTTTTATTATTTTTGGCTTCGGACCCAGTCAAAAGTAACTACTTCGCCCGTCCTTTTAGGGATGAAGAATTCATTCCTTCTAAACATCAGGTAGCGTAATACTTCTTCAAGTATCGTCCGTTGATCAGAAGCATATGTCGTTCTCCTTGGCAATTCACTAGGCTGGTAGGAGCCTCCCGAGTATACTTGCTTCAACCACAAATGGCCCTTCCCAAGTGGGTTCAAATTTTCCTCCTATCTTGCGGTGTGCAAGGATAGGTCTCTTAAGAACGAGAACTAAGTCACCAACTTTGAAGGTTCTTGGGCGGACCAGTCTGTCATGGGCTTGAACCATCTTGGCTTGGTATAGTTCTAAATTCTGCTGCGCTGCAAGTCTTTTCCCCTCCATTCTTTCTAATTCCTCTAGTCGTAATTTGGCATTCTCTTCTGTCGTGATTTTGTTTGCAACTGCAATTCTTAGTGAAGGAAGCTGGACCTCTAAGGGTAACACTGCCTCGGACCCATACACCAGAGCGTAAGGTGTAGCTTGAGTAGGAGTTCTGAAGGTTGTCCGGTAGGCCCATAAGGCTTCTAATAACTTCTCGTGCCAATTTCTCTTATTGCCGTCCAAAGTTTTCTTTAAAATTTGAACGAGAGTTTTATTAAAAGCCTCAGCTAGGCCGTTTGCTCTTGGGTAGTAAATTGTTGAATATCGCCAGTTGATTCCGTGTCTCCTGACAAAATTGTTGATTTGTGTGCTTCTGAATGCTGACCCATTATCTGAGATGATCCTGCGCGACACTCCGAAACGGTAGACAACTTGGTTCTTGAAAAAACTGTAGCATGTTGTGTGCTTTCACTTCTCTGAGTGGAACTGCCTCTGCCCACTTGGAAAAGTAATCTGTAACCGCAAGAATGAAGCGATGTCCTTTTGAAGATGGTGGTTCTATTGGACCCACTATATCTGTGCCCCAACATTCAAATGGCCACGACTCAATTGTCGGATGTAACACATTCGGAGGTTGGTGTAGAACCACTCCGTGCACTTGGCATTGATGACAACTCTTAGCGATTTTCATGCAGTCGGTCATCATCGAGGGCCAGTAGTACCCTAGTCTTTTAATTTTCATTTTCATCTTCGGACCCGACTGGTGAGCGCCACAGAGTCCTGAATGCACCTCTTTAACAATTTCATGGGCCTCGGACCCGCTTAGGCACCATAGCCACATTTGATCGAAAGACCTTCGTATAACGTGTTGTTTATTAATGCGTAGGACGGAGTTCTTTTCTTGATCCGATGGGCTAGCGACCTATCATCCGGTAGTTTTCCTGTTTGCGGGTAGTCATTAATGGCCGTCGCCAATCTTCCGTGTTTTTTGTCACTCGCTGCAACTGATTCTTTTTCTTTTTCGATTTGTGTATTGTGTCTATGTCGAGCCGTGATAGGACCTGACGTCCGTGAGCCGACACTTCCATCGATTCATCTTGCAAATAGGCAAATTCTTTTGCTAGACGGGCTAGCACATCTGCTAAAGCATTTTCTTTTACAGGAATTTTGTAGATCGTCACATTCGGAATACTGTTCCAACAACCGTATGGCATACTGGAAGTATTGCTCGAGTCTTAGCTTTAAAATTATGTACTGTCCGGCGATCTGTTGAATGATTAACTGTGAATCCCCGTAGATGTTGATGTCTGTTATCTTCATTTGAATAGCTACATCCAGTCCTGTTATGAGGGCTTCGTATTCTGCTTTGTTGTTTGTACACGGCTCTGTCAAGTGGTAGGAGTATCTTAACATCCCCCGCTCCGGTGTTATAAAGATTAATCCGGTCCCTGCCTTACCAGACACTATCACTTGTGATTCTTTGTCTTCGTGTGCTGAAGATGCTCCGTCAAAATATAATTCCCAACTTCGATCCTCAGGGTCTTCTAGGCTCATTATTTGTTCATCTGGGAAGTCGTCTTTGAGAGGAGATTCTGCCGGCAAAGGGTGTGCTGCGAGGAAGTCTTCTAAGACTTGTCCCTTTACGGCACGAAGAGGCACGAAAGTTATATCGAATTGCAATAATATCATTGACCATCTGGCAAGTCTGTCGGAAAGTGTTGGACGAGTCATCAAGTATTGCAATGGATTAAATTTCGAGATTAGGTTGACCTTATGAGAAAGCATGTAGTGCATGAGCTTTTGAGCGGCGAAGATCAGGGCCAAACAATGCTTTTCAATTGCGGGATACCTTATTTCCGTCGGAAGTAAACGACGGCTTAGGTAGTAAAGAGCATTTTCTTTACCCTCATCATTAACACAGGCTAACGAGGCTCCGAGAGAGTCGTCTAAAGCCGCGGTATAAAGTATCGACGGTCTACACCGAGACCGGGGCTGCTAAGACGGGAGGTGTCATTAAATATTGCTTAATGTCTTCGAAGGCCCTCTGGCATTTCTCTTCCCAAATAAATTTGGCGTCCTTTTTATCTAGTGCCGAGAAAGGCTGACACCTACCTGACAAGTTTGAGATAAAGCGTCGAAGATATGCCAACTTCCCTTGAAAAGATCGTAGTTTCTTTAAGGTTTTGGGAGGCGACATTTCTAAAATAGTTTTAATCTTTTCCGGGTCGATATCAATTCCACGATGTCGGACAACGAATCCTAAGAATTTCCCGGAGGTGACGCCGAAGACGCATTTTAAGGGATTCATCTTAAGGTTAAATTGTCTTAATCGTTCGAAAACAATTCTCAAATCATATAGGTGGTTTTCCTTTACTTTGCTTTTGATGACCTCATCGTCCACGTAGCATTCGACTTGATTGTGGATGAGATCATCAAAAATTCTTGTCATCGCTCTCTGGTATGTTGCTTCTGCGTTCTTCAGTCCGAATGGCATCACTATGTAGAAATATACTCCGGTCGGCGTTCTGAATGCTGTAAGTTTTTCATCTTCTGGAGCCATTTTTATCTGGTTGTTATTGACCTCATTTTTGATGAGGTCTTCTCTTCTTCTCTTTAGTACTTAGGATCTAGCCTTAGGCTTTTCCTTTGACTATCTTAGAGGACTAGAATTGGGACCCACCTTCTAGAATTTCAAACCACTTCTTAACTCCCCGCAAACTCCACAAACTTGACTGTAGACCCCTAATCACCTAGAGGGTTGAAATCAAATGTGGAAGTTTAAAGGATGAGTTCCTATAGGACTCTTTGGCCTTAGGACTGCCCTAGGTGGCCTGGTCTTGTGAAGGGGCTGACTTACACACACACTACACTCATACACTACACTTTCACACACCTCCTAAAACCACACCCATACCTAACTTGACCTCCTGACTCATGTAGGTGATTCGCATGGATGGTCCTTAACCCCTAAGCCCTTGGCTAAGAGGGTTAGGAACAACATAGTGAATGCCTCAAATGAGTCCCTTCATGGTTCATGTGGGCTTGATGTGGCTTCATGGCTCAACCTAAGTGATTTCATTCTACTTATATTCACCCAATCTTCAATTTTTCAAATTTTCAATTTTTGACCCCCGGGACCCTACACCCGCTTAGCCTACCCAAAACCCTTGAAATTACCCAAATTTTTGCAAAATTCCAAATCACCCAAAATTCTCCAAAATCATTCCTAAACATTTATCTCCACTAAAATTGACCATCCATACCCAAGAATACCAAAAATTCCAAAAAACCTCCCAATACCCTCCAAATACCCAAAATACCCCCCTTGACCCAAAAATCCAGAAATTCAGAAAATTCCCAGAAAATTCCAGAAAATCCCAAATATTCCCAATTTCATTTTGTCCAACTACACCATGGGCCAATTTTGTCAATTTACCCTACTTTTGTCAAAACCCCCAATTTAGCCCATTTTAACCCTAAGTGAACCCAATGTCAAACCAAACCTATCCAATTGACCCAAATTCTGGTCCAATTCAATTCTAAACTTCCATTCAACATTCCCAACACCAATCTAGATCAAATTCAAGTCCAATTTGATTGACATTTGGATCCAATTTCACTTTTGGCCTTAAAGCCAAATTTGGACCCATGACCCAAACCTAACCTAAACTCACCCAATTCAACTCCAATTAACCCCAAATCTTTTCTAAATCTTCCTTAGCATCCCCAAAAGCAAAAAAATAACTTGATTTGCCCAAAATTTAGACCCAAACCCCACTCAAATTCAACCCAAAGCTAAAAGGCCCAATTTTGACCTAAACCCAAACCTAACCCAAATGAGCCCAAACCCCAAAATCAAAGCCCAACCAAAATCAAAACCTCTTTGAAACACTCCCATAAACATTTCTCAACATTAATTTTACATCAATTTCAACCCTAGCCCAACATTGGCCCAACTTGGCCCACTTGGACCTATATGGGCCCATTCACCAAAAGAACCCAAATTCAACCCAATTCAAACCCAATTCACTCCCAATTTGCTTCAAGTCACTCATGATACATCCATGAGCTAAACCCAAAAATTATTTGGCCCAACCTCTTTACAAAATTTCATCCCAAAATCCATTTTAAAATTCAAAAGGCCCATTCCTTAAACCATCTTAAAAGCCCATCTAAAACCATTTCAAAAGGCCCAAAATTGGTCCCAAAGCCCCCATGATATTTCTCTACATCATCCATTCAATTAAAATCATCCCTAAGTCATAAACCAATGATCAAATAATTCTAAATGAAGCTTCATCCAAATTTTCACCAAAATATCCAAAATTCTTAAAACCCATTTTTATGAAATTGACCAAACTTTTCCAAGCCAAATGTGAGCCATTGAGCCATGTACAAGCCACATGGAAGCCATGGAGACCACTTTCCACCTCACCAAGCCATTAATGGCAAGAAGAGGGGATTCTTTCCTAATACTTCATTAAGCTCTTTTAACCATATTCATGTCACACTCTAAACCATGCTTAGCCACCTCACCATGGATGGAGACTTCACCACTCCAATAAAGCTGAACCAAATGACTTTCCCTCGGCCCACACCGAGTCATGGGAGGGTGAACCAAACCCATTTGCATGAGTTGACCAAAATAAGCCCAAAATGCACTCTCCCCCATTCCATTTTAATCAAGCTTTTTTACACATGTCAAACTCCAATTGACTTCACCAAATTCAACCCCTGACCCACCTGACCTTGAGGGTGACCCATGCCTGGCCGGCCAGCCACCAGGCCGCCGGAAAACACCATGGCCGAGAGCTCACATGTGAGCCAACCTAGGAATTCTCCCTTGCTGAGCTGCCCCATTCCCAGTGGCCATTGGAGCTGTTCTTCTCTTGCCAAGAGCGAGTCGATCCCAAGCCCTAACTCTCCCCGGGAGGCCCTCCACCCTCTCCTATTTAAACACCACACCTCTCGGCCATGAGAAGTGCTGAAACAAACCTTAAGGAAACTCTGCCAAAATTATTCCAAACTCCTCCCTATACACAGAGCACTTGATTCCCTCTGAGATCCCCCTGCCATTTCTTCTCTGTGAGCTCAATTTCAGAGTTGAAATCTAGGCCCAAAACTAGGACACTTCTCCACAGTGAGCCAATCCCCAAATTGATTGGTTCTACACCTTCACCGGACCAAGGGAAGGTGTCCACCAGCAAAAGCCCCATCTTCGGGCCACCCGATTGCTCCGGCCTCCAAGCTTTGTGATCGAGTCGTGGTCGAAATCATACCTAGACAATTCACCGCGACCGGGAGACTTCATGCGGAGCTTGTCGGGATCCAATCGAAGGTGCAACAACTCTCAGATCGAAGCCACACTTCTCCGAGCAAAGGTATGGCCTCACTCTTCTTCCCGAGCTTCTGAACATTCTCCATTTTTATTGCGTAAATTTCATCCCACATAAACCAAATAGATGTGTTCGTCTTCTCAAGACGAATCCATAGAGCATAAGAACATGAAAATCCATTGAGTATCGAGTGAGATCTTAGGGATTTAGTGTGGACGGCTCTCGGGTGAGGACGCTCAGGGACGATGAATAGATGCCGTCCATTCAATACACGCACGGACGGACGACTCAGATGGCGTCGGATCAGGAGACGGTACGAGAACCGCGGGGCCCGGGCTGCTGACTCAGATGGCGGCGTCGAATGGGAGCGCGACCCGTGTGCGTTCGTAGCTGCCGAGGTTGACGCGGCGCCGCGTGGATAAATAGAAAATTAGGGGTATTTTCTATTTATTTAATTCCCTAAACTTCAAAAATTCATAACTTTGTGAAGGAAAATCATAAAAATAAAATAAAAATACCCTCTTGCTCAGTGAACAGAGGAGAATAATGCGGAAAAGAAATCATTTAATTTCATCAAGTATTTTATTTTTAATGATTTATTTCCCTTTTGCATTGTTTTAATTCTCCATACATATAGGAAATTCACCATGGCATGAGACCATAGGGCTTTTGAAGCCTCTGAATTTGGGAACATTCCCTGAATTTTCCAAAGTCAGAGGCCATCCCTATGAAAAGTTATTGATTTTTCAAATTCATGTTACTGTTTTGAGTACTTTAATTCCAATAAATAGCATGTTGTGAAATAAATTCTAGGAAAATTTGGTGATGTTCCTTATGACCAGAGGACCCTAGGAAAAATAGGTTTTGAGTTAGTTCATTTAAAACAACCCTAATTAGCTTAAACACCCAAAATGGATCTCTAATTAATTAGAGCTAACCATACATCAAATTGACTTGAAATCAAATCTCCACTGACCTTTAGGATCAGAGGAACCTACCATAAAAATTTGAGATCAATTGGACTTGGTTAGCCCTACTAATTGGGTTGATTAAGCCATTTAGTCATTTTAAACTTTAAAAATTCATAACTTTCAAAATACTTTTTAAAAATTCACCAAATTGGTTTTGGAGCCTCTCTGATATCAGGGGAATTTAAGAAAATTAAAATTTCAATTTTCTAAAAATTTGATTTTTAATATTATTTTAATATTTTAATAATTTAAAAATAATAAAAATCACAAAAATAATAAAATTCACCAAAACGTCACATTTTGAATTTTAATCACTTAGGAACAAACCCCATATTTTTCTTAGGTCTATTTAGTGAGATATTAAATTTTAAAGCTCTAGGGTAATTTTAAAATTAAAAAAATGTATTTTCTAGCATTTTCACTAAAATAATTATAATAAATCATAGAAAAATCAGAAAATTGTAAAATTTGATTCTCTGATTTCCTTGATATCAGAGAGATTTTTGAAAAATATAAAATTCATTTTTCAACATTTATTTTATTTTTAAATTAATTAATATTCCAAAATTTAAAATAATTATAATAAAAATAATATAATTCAAAAAATCACCAAAATTGGTCCAAGTGGTTCTCTGGTCATTAGGAATGTCCCCTAAGTTTCTTAAGGACAGAAACTTTCCCTTGGTCATATTATTAAATTTTCCTTGGGAAATCTCTATTTTCTACCAAAAAATAATTATATAAATAAATTAAATACAGAAAAATCACATTTTCTCCTCTCATGTCTTTATTGACATATGAGTGAAGTCACATAAAAATTTCAAGTTCATTTGAGTTCAATTTAGTGAGTTATGAAATTGTTAAGCTTAAAGGGTAAAGTGGTAATTAAAATTTTTAATCCTTAATTAAAACTTTAGGTTTAATAAAAAATTAACAAGTAAAATATTTGATCCTAATTTGATTTGGATGATTGAAATTTAAATAATTAAAGGGTTGAAACCCATTAAGCAATTTAAAATGATTAAACCTTAATTAAATAATTGATTAAATTTGGAAGAATAAAAAAATTGGAATTATTAAAATAGGGATATTATTAGGAAGAGATTTATTCTTTAATTTAAAAATCCATAAATTAATTATCTCATTAATACTCAATTCTTAATTAAAATGATAACTCAAATTCAAAATATTAAAAGACTTAATCATTAAACTAAAATTAAATTATTAAACTCTTTCAAAAATTTCAATTAAAATTAAAAATAAAATAAAATTAAAAATTAAATTAAATTAAGTAAATTAAATTAAATTAAATTAAATTAAATTAAATTAAAATTAAAAGGTGAATTAAATTAAAGATTAAAATTAAATTAAATTAAATGACTTAAATTAAATCAAATTAAATTAAATAAATAAAATCAAATTAAATTAAGTTAAATCAAATTAAAGATTAAATTAAATTAAATTAAATTAAATTAAATTAAATTAAATTAAATTAAATTAAATTAAATAAATTAAATTAAATTAAATTAAATTAAATCAAATTAAATTAAAATTAAATCAAATCAATTTAATTTAATTTAACATCAAATCAAACTAAATTGAATTAAATTGAATTAAATAAATTAAAACTCAATTAAATTAAATTAAATTAAATTAAATTAAGTTGAATTAAATATAACATCACCAAAGACATAAAGAATTCAAAATAAATCTAAAATAACTTGAACACTATTCCAAATTAATTGAAATTAAACTAAATCATAAACTATTTGAACACCAATTTGCACTCGAAAGCTTTGGTTATTATAACTCCTAAACGAATATTAAATGAAATGTTACTTCACCTATAGGATATTCAAATGTCCTAGTTCACTGAGCAAGATAACAAAACTTGAGATCCTCGGACGATTAATTCATTTGTGTAATTGAATTCATTTGGACTTAAAACAATCCTAGAAATATTGAAAAGATGTTTAAGATTTGCCTTAAGCACTTCCTCGATATGATAGGATGTTCATAAGAACAATTGAACTTAATTGTTCTTTGATGAAGAAAATCGTCTTCAAACAAAAACACAAGGAACCTAGACGTCATAGGAAATGACTAGCTATAGGATTAGGAATTTGGTAGAAAATCATAACCCTTCCCTTAGCTTTACCTAGGAACTTGCTTAAATATTCTAATTGTGTCTTAAGTGCAGCTTGGGATGACGGGAAGACCCTCCAGGTACGCTTTTATTTTATTGCAATTTACTTTCTTGCAATTTACATTATTGCAATTTATTTAACCGCATTGCACTTACTTTTCTTGCATGATAAACAATTGTTGCATGAAAACCCACACCTTTAGGATAGTCCCTAAAACCGAAACCAAAACTAAGTTAAAAGTTATTGCAAGATAAAATTCACCGCCACAACATTTCAAAATATAAAACAACTCAAAATTTAATCACAAACAGAACACAAAACTACAATTACAATTAAATTAAAACGTCCTGTTGGATGATGTAACCTACGTGTTGCTAACGGGATTTCCCAATGGACTGGACTTCGCTGTCTACAAGGATGAGCTGCCCGACAATGGGATCATCCGATTTGGACAAGGATTTGAAAAAACGAATGTCAAGATCACCGACGTTTCCCTCTTTGCACTGACGAACAAAGTATCTGAAGTTGAGAAGCCGCTGCTTGAGTTCAACCTTAGGTCGACTCGAGAGTTTCCTCCTCTGCAAAAGATCCCGATCGAGAGGAGCATCGCCGTCCGCGAAGGACCGTTCTTACTACCCCCACCGGTCCAGTTGTTTCCGCACCTACCCCGACTTACGCCAAATTAAAGGGGAAAGAAATCCGGAATTATGGTAAACCCGTTACCGTGGAGGGTACGGATCTTCTGTGAGACCTTCGTTTTCGAAATCGGGTCCAGCTCAAGGATTCCATCACCGACAAGGACCCAAAGAAGAAACAAGTAGAAGGA
This sequence comes from Papilionanthe hookeriana x Papilionanthe teres, assembly GCA_022702705.1. NCBI lineage: Eukaryota > Viridiplantae > Streptophyta > Magnoliopsida > Asparagales > Orchidaceae > Papilionanthe > Papilionanthe hookeriana x Papilionanthe teres. Next base: position 132,351,796 of record CM040428.1, on the reverse strand, counting down.
TCGCTAGAGAAGCCGTAGCTGCTCGAAATTGCTTTCCTGGAGGAAATCCTGAACTTCACGAATACACACCGCCGCCGAATATACACCGCTGCTCGAATACATACCACTTTTGGGAGGAAGCAGGTTCCATCCCCTCTCCGCCACAAAGGACGAGGAAAATGTTCGCAAGATTGCTGCCGCATTACCTCAGCCCGCATATTACAACGATAGCCGCAAGAAAAGGACTAGAACTACGCCGTTTGCTCAACTGCAAACTTTGGTAGAAAAGTTAGCAAAGAAGGAAAAGTGCCCCGTATCGGAGATTCTACGAAAGATAGGGTGGGTGCCAGTCAAATCCCGTCTTGGGCCCCGAGTAGAACCCGCCGTCATGACAGAAAAGCCAAGTAAAAGAATGAAGGCTAGTCTGCCTGTCGTCGTCTAAGGATTACAGATTAGGGAGGATACCACCTTCCGAGCATTTGGTCGACGGACCATCCGGTCCTAGACCTTCGCTCGCTAGAAGGATGGTATGGCGTCCCACTACTGGGCGATCGAGATTGAAACAACGGCCTCAAGAAAGAAAGTCTCGCCGGGAGACTTGAATGCGAAGAAAGTGCTACTCTGCGATAAAGGGGACTCGTGAAAAGGGGACCCGGCAGCTATCGCATGACAACCGCGAGGACACACGTAAAGCCCCGCTAGAAGATGCCATGGAAAAGTTGAGAACCGATATCCGACGATTAGCAAAAGAAAGAGAAGAAAAGTTTGGAGACGAGATTGATTCATCGGAATTCATGGACGACGAATATGCGAGAAATCAACATGGTCGAAACACGAGCTTCATCGCCTACGCAAGGTGCTCCTGCAGCGCGCAGAAGAGAGGAGCCGAACCGATGAGAAGGCGGCTTCGGGAGAAAGACGACACGATCGCTCAAATGGCGAAAAGGATGGAAGAGATGGCTGTAGCTCTGGCCACTCTCCAGAGTCAAATGCAACCACAAAGAGAGACACCCCCAGAGGTCATTCACATTGTAGACGGAGGAAAGGAGATTACATCCGTCAATGGGGATGATCAACTGAAGAAAGATACAACACAAAGTATGATTCCAGAAAAGGATATCAAGAGCTTGGTGGAACAGCAGGTGCGAGAAGCCTTAGCACAATCAAAGAGCGGGACATTCATTCGGACGGGTAGAGCTTACCCAGAAGAATTCGACGCTGTCCAATACCCAAAAGGCTTCGTACCACCTCTGTTCAAGACATTTGATGGAACCGGAACCCCGACGAGCATGTTGCACACTTTCGTGCCGGTTGTTGCAATGCCGGTGGGAGCGATGCGTTACTCTTCCGACGGTTCGTCGGCGGCTCGTCGGGGATCGCCTTTGAGCGGTATGCGGATTACCAAATGGTTCGGTGAAGACGTTCTCGGAACTAGAGAACCTCTTCATCAAGCGATTCGCCGAGCTCGGCACCACATCACTATAGGTGATTTAGTGGTAGAGAAACAAAAGCCGAATGAAACTTTGGCGGATTACATACTTCGATGGAGGAACTTAAGCATGAAGTGTGAACCACAACTACAAGAACAACATGCAGTCGGCATCTTACTTAAAAGCATTCACGGCCCGATAGCACTTCTCCTCAAAGGATTCACTATTAAGACTTTCGAGAAGTTGTTAAGCAAGGCCGGGAGCTTGCAAGAAGAGGCGAAGCAATTAAGTTTTGCCGATAAGACGGACAAGCAAAAACCTGTGAAGACTTTTGAAAAGAAATCTGGGATCGTTGCAGCAGTCGACAAAGGCAAGCAATCGATACAAATATCGTCCGAACGGCCGCAGCAACCTCAACAGAATTACCAGCAACCCCGACCCAGCTATCGATCATCTCCACGAGTATGAACAACCGCCTCGTCCGCAACGTACATTAAGGGAGCTTCTGAGCAGGGAATATCCATTCAAGAATGAAGCAGTGCCGAAAATGTTCCGTACTTTAATGAAGACTCCAGATTTCCAGCTGCCAGAGCCTAAAAGACCAGAGGAAGTCAACAAGAAAGGTGATCCCAACTTTTGCCCCTACCACCGGATGCTTGGGCACAAGATAGAAGATTGCATTACCTTTAAAAGTTGGCTCAATGACAACCTTCGGAAAGGGAATATAATGATCCCGAAGGAGTACATGAAGGAACCCCAGAAAGGAGGTTCCGTCAATGTTATCTCAATTGATCCCCTCATTCCGATAGATCCCTATACGACTGACGATGGATGGACTACCGCTTGGACAATGTCTTCGAAAAAGATTTTAGACAGCATCCAAACCGCTTCGGTGCGAGCTTCAATTCAGAGTTCGAAACCTGCTAAGTCGGCACTATCACTTGCGATAGAAGAACCACCTCAACAGGAGACGATTGAAGAGAAGAAGAAAATCGACGAAGAAGAGAGGACCGAGACTCCTAAGGCTAGACTAGAGGCCGCTTATCCTAGGATAGTTGTTTCGATTCGGGGGAGAAATCCTTGAACCTCCGACTTTGTATGATTATCTCGCTCACTTCGGTGGGATCATATAATGATAAGGGTGATGGCGTTGGCTACGTTTTGACTGTTTCTAACGATTACGTAACTAGCGACAATCCGGACATCGATTTCAATTCCAACGACAATTCTCAAATCATACACAATCTCGACGATCAAAATAATGAAGAAGACATCCATCAAGGAGGCTACGAGAGTTCAACAAGCAACAAATCTATCTGCGAGTTTCGAGGAGCTCCAGTCACAATAGAGTTAGAACCTTCAGACTCTGAAGCTAATCCAGAAGAACCTGTCATTCCAATTCAAGAAGAAACACCGGCGAGCTCAAAACTAGATTCGAAGAAATTACGAAGTCAACTTAAGAAGTGGAAGAGTTCTACCTCCGAGAATGGGTCCAAAGGACAAAGGAAAGCGGTGGTTGTTCAAGAAGAACCAACCCCGAGCAGAAGAAATACCCATTCGAGAAGAAGCCGAGACACATGGAAATAAAGTAGACTACAACGTGCTAGCCCATCTTAGGAAACTACCGCACAAGCCGAGCATCTACGACGCTCTCATCTTATCAAAGGAGATGAGAGAAGCTCGATCAAGGCCTTACTTGATCCGAGAAATTTGCTTAGCTCAAATGGCCGGAGATTCCTTAGATGAGGTTTGCTCGTTAAAAGAACGACCGAGGTGTTACCTTCACGGACAATGACCTACTACTTGGGACAGCAGACCACAACCGACCGTTGTACATTTCAGTTACAATTGGGAAGTTCACGCTCTCCAGAGTATTGGTGGATCCAGGAGCATCAATAAACATAATGAGTCTTCGGACACTAGCATATTTGGAAATCGATGCTCGCGAGCTCGAAGCAGACAAAATGTTATTAAGAGGATTCAACCAGAAAGGGGAAAGAGCCCTCGGATCAATAACGCTACTAATGAAGACCGGTGACTTAGCAAAGATAACCGCAAAATTTCACATAATTGATTCAGAAACATCATTCAACGCTCTACTGGGCCGACCATGGATACATGAAAACAGGATGGTACCATCATCTCTACACCGATGCATCAAATACTACGATGGAGGGGAACGAGTGCATCAAAGGTGACTTACAACCATTCTCCGTACATGAAATTGGAATCCATGAAGATGCGACTTATTATGCACCGCCAAAGAAAACAATCTTCTCCAGAGATACCGTGACAAATGAAGCAAAGAAAGTTCGAGACAACGAAGAACCTGAAGTTCTAGTCCAACAGTCGCTCACCACTCCCTTACGGCGAGATGGTGAAGGTTTCTCCACAACTCGCATCCGAGGTCGAGGCCGGGGACGAGGTCGTGGTAGAGACGTTAGGACAGTTGGACGAAGGAAACCGACCATCAATGTTGATTGGGAAGACGAGCTTCGAAGAAGAAAAAGAAATCAAACAAGAAACAACGACAATAAGTTGGAAAAAGCCGCAATTCAAGATCTCTCTCGAAGATGAGAAGAACGAATAATACAAATCAATGTACGAAAAGATTAACCACTACGTACATACTATGACCCTAACCCCGATCCAGTCTAGCAAGATCGAGGGTATGGTGGTCAAAGAGGTACGTAGCGACGGTACAAAGCCAATAAAATTCTACCATGGTGCTTCTTCCTCCAAAACTGAAAATAATGTACAATTCGAAGATATCACTTCATCAGAATTGATGGAATTACCTTTTGAGTGGTACTCTCCCTGTGTTCAAAATTTAATTCAACGTGGTTTCTTACCTTGACAATGGACAAAAGGTCAATCACAACATTTTGAAAAATTATGGAATAATTCCGGTCGTCCACCCAATTCAAAGCATGGTCTCGGATTCGGCACAGTAGGATCGGTTCGACGATACCGAATTTTGCTTGGTTGTCACTTGCGAGTCTAATGAAAACTACGGACGAACTCGAAGATTTACAAATTGGAGATGCTCCACCGTAATTCGAAGAAGAAATTAAATCTACAATAGATGAGTTAACGGAAGTTAACTTAGGTACTAGCGAAGAGCCTAGACCTACCTTTGTTAGCTCCTTACTCAATAAAGAAGACTCCGAAGAAATAATCAAGTTATTAATGGAATTTAAAGACCGTTTTGCTTGGAGCTACGAGGAGATGCCGGGATTAGCTCTAGAGGTCGCGATCCATAAGCTAGGAGTGGATCCTACTTCTGTCCCAGTCAGACAAGGTCCTAGAAGAATGTGTCTAGAAATCGAACAACAAGTCATAGCCGAAGTTAAAAAGCTAATAGACGCTAAATTTGTCCGTGAAGAACAATACCCGACTTGGTTAGCCAATGTGGTGCAAGTCAGAAAGAAGAATGGTCAGATCAGAATTTGTGTGAATTTCAGAGATTTAAACAAGGCATGTCCAAAAGATGAATTCCCTCTACCGATCCCAGAATTAATGATCGACATTGCTTCGACACATGAAATATTTTCATTCATGGATGGATCTTCGGGATACAACCGGATAAAAATGGCTCCGTAAGATGAAAAGCTTACGAGCATTCGAACGCCGATCGGAGTATATTGCTACACAGTGATGCCATTCGGACTGAAGAACGCAGGAGCAACCTACCAGAGAGCAATGACAAGAATTTTTGATGATCTCATCCATAATCAAGTCGAATGCTACATGGACGATGTGGTCATCAAAAGCAAAGTAAAGGAAAACCACCTGTATGATTTGAGAATTGTTTTCGAACGATTAAGACAATTTAACCTTAAGATGAATCCCTTAAAATGCGCCTTCGGCGTCACCTCCGGAAATTCTTAGGATTCGTTGTTCGACATCGTGGAATTGAAATCGACCTGTAAAAGATTAAAGCTATCTTAGAAATGCCGCCTCCCAAAACCTTAAAACAACTACGATCCTTTCAATGGAAGCCGGCATATCTTCGACGCTTTATCTCAAACTTGTCGAGTAGGTGTCGACCTTTCTCGGCACTAGATTAAAAAGGACGCCAAATTTATTCGGGAAGAGAGATGCCGGAAGGCCTTCGAGGACATTAAGCAATATTTAATGACACCTCCCGTTTAAGCGACCCTGACTCCAGGTAGACCGTCGATACTTTACACCGCGGCTTTAGACGACTCTCTCGGAGCCTCGTTAGCCTGGGTCAATGATGAGGGTAAAGAGAATGCTCTTTACTATTTAAGCCGTCGTTTACTTCCGACGGAAATAAGGTATCCCGCAATTGAAAAGCATTGTTTGGCCCTGATCTTCGCCGCTCAAAAGCTCAGGCACTACATGCTTTCTCATAAGGTCAACCTGATCTCGAAATTTAATCCATTGCAATACTTGATGACTCGTCCGACGTTTCCGGCGGACTTGCCGGATGGTCAATGATATTATTGCAATTCGATATAACTTTCGTGCCTCTGCGTGCCGTAAAGGGACAAGTCTTAGCGGACTTTCTCGCAAAGACACCCTTTGCGGCAGAATCTCCCTCAATGACGATTTGCCAGATGAACAAATAATGAATCTAGAAGACCCTGATGATCGACGTTGGGAATTATATTTCGACGGAGCATCTTCAGCACACAAAGACGAAGAATCGCAAGTGATAGTGCCCGGTAAGGCAGGAATCAGGTTAATCTTTATAACACCGGAGCGGGGGATGTTAAGATACTCCTACCACTTGACAGAACCGTGTACAAATAATGAAGCAGAATACGAAGCCCTCATAACGGGACTGGAATTAACTATTCAAATGGGGATAACGGACATCAACATCTACGGGGATTCACAGTTAATCATTCAACAGATCGCCGGACAGTACAAAATTTTAAAGCCAAGACTCGAGCAATACTTCCAGTATGCCATACAGCTGTTGTAAAAGATTCCGAATGTGACGATCTACAAAATTCCCAGAAAAGAAAATGCTTTAGTAGATGCTTTAGCCCATCTCACAAAAGAATTTGCCTGTTTGCAAGATGAATCAGTAGAAGTGTCAGTTCACAGACGTCAGGTCCTATCACAGCTCGACATAGACACAATACACAAATCAGAAAAAGAAAAAGAATCGATTGCAGCGAGTGACGGAAAACACGAAAGATTGGCGACAACCATTGATAGACTACCGATAGAACGGAAAGCTACCAGACGATAGGTCGCTAGCCCATCAGATCAAGAAAAGAACTCTTTCTTACGCATTAATAAACAACACATTGTACAGAAGGTCTTTTGATCAAATGTGGCTAAGGTGCCTAAGCGGGTCCGAGGCCCATGAAATTGTTAAGGAGATGCATTCAAGACTCTGTGGTGCTCACCAGTCGGGTCCGAAGATGAAAATAAAAATTAAAAGACTAGGGTACTACTGGCCCTCGATGAGGACCGACTGCATGAAAATCACCAAGAGCTGTCACCAATGCCAAGTGCACGGAGTGGTTCTACACCAACCTCCAAATGTGCTACATCCGACAATTGCGTCGTGGCCATTCGAATGTCGAGGCACAGATATAGTGGGTCCAATAGAACCACCATCTTCAAAAGGACATCACTTCATTCTTGCGGCTACGGATTACTTTTCCAAGTGGGCAGAGACGAGCTCCACTCGGAGAAGTGAAAGCACACCACGTACTACGCGTTTTCAAGAACCAAGTTGTCTACCGTTTTGGAGTGCCGCGCGAGGTTATCTCGGATAATGGGTCGGCATTCGAAGCACACAAATCAACAATTTTGTCAGGAGACACGGAATCGACTGGCGATACTCAACAATTTACTACCCAAGAGCAAACGGCCTCGCTGAGGCTTTTAATAAAACTCTCGTTCAAATCTTAAAGAAAACCTTGGACGATAATAAGATAAATTGGCACGAGAAGTTATTAGAAGCCTTATGGGCCTACCGGACAACCTTCGAACTCCTACTCGAAGCTACACCTTACGCTCCGGTGTATGGGTCCGAGGCGATGTTACCTTTAGAGGTTCGGCTTCCTTCACTCGAATTGCGAGCTTGCAAACAAGATCACGACAGAAGAAAACGCCAAATTACGACTCGAAGAATTAGAAAGCCCGGAAGGGAAAAGACTTGCAGCAGCAACGTAATTTAGAACTATACCAAGCTAAGATGGTTCAAGCCCATGACAAACTGGTCCGCCCAAGAACCTTCAAAGTTGGTGACTTAGTTCTCGTTCTCAAGAGACCTATTCTTGCACATCGCAAGATAGGAGGAAAATTTGAACCCACTTGGGAAGGACCATTTGTGGTTGAAGCAAGTATACTCGGGAGGTTCCTACCGGCCTAGTGAATTGCCGGGGAGAACGACATATGCTTCCGATCAAAGGACGATACTTGAAAAAGTATTACGCTACTCGATGTTTCGAAGGAATGAATTCTTCATCCCTAAGAAACACGGGCGAAGTAATTACTTATGATTGGGTCCGAACCTAAAAATAATAAAACGTGCTAAAATAAATAAAATCATGATAATAAAGTTTTCCTTGTTTTCTTTTCCAAATCAAAATCTCTTCCCTGATCTTATCCTACTTCATTCCTGTTAAATTTAAAAATATATATAAAAAAAAAGAAAAATATATGTCTTTAATAAACATTTTCTTAATGTTCTTGTTCTTAGTACAGCCCCTGATCCTTTTCCTTGTCTTTTCGCAGGGAAATGTCTAACGGGCGGTTGGTCCTGAACTTTAAGAATGGCGTAAGCCTTGCACTCGATGAAAAGAGGGTGAAAGATGGAGCGATAATCGAGATTGACTCGGATTTCGCACCGAGCAGGCCTACGATACGAGGAAAGTGACTCGGGTCCCGATTGACCGAGAAGAACCGCCCGGCGGACAAGTGATGAAAGTGGGTGGCCCATGCCACCAATCCAGCAGCAAGAAAAGAAAAGCAAACACTGAAGAAGATAAGAAAATGAAGTCTGTAGTCGCTACAGCAGAAGGCAAGCTTGTCAGCGCCGCGCCCACAGAAATTCAAGAAGTTCGAAGAGCTACTCTCACAGCAACGCAACGAAGAAATAAGAATCGTCGTATCCGTAAGATGTTAACAAAACTAGCCGCGGACCGGCGCGACGAGATAGTTGCTAATGCCGATACATACACTTTAAGGACACCGGTTCACCGAGAACCCGAAGAAAGGAGGCCAGCTCCTAGGATAACGAGAAGGACCGGGGAAATCTTCGGAAGATCGGAAGAAAGAAGGCTACCACGCCACCGGATAGAACCACCGGTGATGCATGATCTTGTTGCGAAGCAACCCCGGGGATGTCCCGACAGGCATCATCCCCGAGGAGCCGAGGTATGCGGGAGAACGTGAAGGGATTGAACCGTATATCCCACAATATGTCACTGGGCCTCGCCATCCGCGGATCATTCCGAATACGAGCCGGAGAGAATGCGGAATGTTGAAAAGAAAACCTTTGAATACTTCGAGAGAATTAAAGGCGGAAGAATCAATATACTAGAGGGCCTCGAGCTACATACGGACGTATTCTCGGAGTATGAACAACGAGCAAATAGTGGATTGCATCCGGGATTTGAAAAGAATGGGCCGAGCGAGCCGCTCGAGGGAAAACACATACTCGGAACCCCGGGAGATGGATGCCAGGGAAGGGAAGAATCACAATACAATGTGGATGCTGTTACAACTTTGCGGAGGACAGGAAGGGAAACCCACCGGGAATACTCCATCATGGGCAAGTGGATCCGATGCCATTAGTCATCAAGAGAATGGTAAAGAGATTGATAACATGGAGGGTACTGCCAGCAGATTGCATACCCAATAGCTGCATTATTAACATCTACAAGCGAGGTGACCGCATACCCCCACACATAGATCACCACGACTTTGTGAGACCTTTCGCACGGTCTCTTTCCCGAACGAGTGTAACATCATGTTCGGATCCGACCTCCGGATAGCGAGGCCCGGTGTGAGTTCCGAGGGCCGGTGAAGATACCTTAACCGGTAGGTTCCGTCATGATACCGAAGGGCAATGGAGCGAGATATCGCTAAGCATTGCATACCGGAGTACCGATGAAGCGGATCTCGGTTACTTTCGTAAAGATGGACGACGAGGAAGACACCTTACCATTTCCGACCGGACCCGTAGCTAGAGAGCCTCCGGCCTTACGAGTCGTGAGTTACATGGAAAATATCACACCTCCAATGTACATCTATACGGCATCCTTGCCAAGGATGGCTTGGATGGTGATGTTATTGACCATGTACCCCACTATTCAGACATGGATTTTTGACAGATGCTTCTTTTGATGGATCGACGAAGATCATACATAGTCCGTTTTGAGTCTACATGGATTGTATGAAATATAATCCGGATCAAGTTGTATGATGTATCTTCGACATGATTGGAATGAAAGTGACCATGTCACATTTTTGGCCTTCACCTCTTTTGTGCAAATTGACTGGGAAACGCCATTAAAGTTAAATAAACTTCGAACAAAGAACAGAAAAGAAATAAAAAAAAAAGAATAAAAGAAATCTTTCCTTAAAAATCTAAAAATGACGAACATCAAATTCACATGAACATTAAACAAACGATAAAATAAAATTTGAATCATTAAAAGACAAACGAAATGAACATAAATTTCAAATCAAATCAAATCTAAATCAAATCTCAAATCCAATCTTTCCAAATTTCAAATCTCAATCAAATTTCGAATTCGATCTTCCAGATCTCAAATCAAATCTCAAATTTCAAATTCAAACTTTTGGGTCGAGGATTTTACATCCAAGACTTCATTGCTTTAGGATCCTTTCCCTATCGCAATGAAGTACATCAAATTCAAACTTTTGGGTCGAGGATTTTACATCCAAGACTGCATTGCTTTAGGATCCTTTCCCTATCGCAATGAAGTACATCAAATTCAAACTTTTGGGTCGAGGATTTTACATCCAAGATCGCATTGCTTTAGGATCCTTTCCCTATCGCAATGAAGTACATCAAATTCAAACTTTTGGGTCGAGGATTTTACATCCAAGACTGCATTGCTTTAGGATCCTTTCCCTATCGAAATGAAATACATCAAATTCAAACTTTTGGGTCGAGGATTTTACATCCAAGACTGCATTGCTTTAGGATCATTTCCCTATCGCAATGAAGTACATCAAATTCAAACTTTTGGGTCGAGGATTTTACATCCAAGACTGCATTGCTTTAGGATCCTTTCCCTATCGCAATGAAGTACATCAAATTTAAACTATTGGGTCAAGGATTTTACATCCAAGACTGCATTGCTTTAGGATCTTTTCCCTATCGCAATGAAGTACATCAAATGCAAACTTTTGGGTCGAGGATTTTACATCCAAGATCGCATTGCTTTAGGATCTTTTCCCTATCGCAATGAAGTACATCAAATTCAAACTTTTGGGTCGAGGATTTTACATCCAAGACCGCATTGCTTTAGGATCCTTTCCATATCGCAATGAAATACATCAAATTCAAACTTTTGGGTCGAGGATTTTACATCCAAGACTGCATTGCTTTAGGATCCTTTCCCTATCGCAATGAATTACATCAAATTCAAACTTTTGGGTCGAGGATTTTACATTTAAAACCACGAAATTCCAATTTTCATTTCAAATCAAATCCCTTCAAATTAATTTTGACAAACTTCAATCTAAATTGAAATTCCAAATTGAAATCTAAACTCACACATCGAAATTTAAATTGAAACAAAATAAAATCTAAATTGAATTTTCCCCAGATCATGTGATTTGGAATTCACCTCCTTTTCCTTTCCCCAGCGAGAGTTCAGGAATCTCCGGTTTCGGAGATATGCTTGACACTCCCCAACGGAAACTCTTCTACTTCGTCCTAAGTTTGTCACTGGGACATCTGTGTTGGTTTTGTTGATCGCTTCGGTCAACACCAATACGCGCGGTGTGCTCAGTCAGCTCACCACACCTATTGGGGGTCCATTTGTTGACCTCATTTTTTATGAGGACTTCTCTTCTTCTCTTTAGTACTTAGGATCTAGCCTTAGGCTTTTCCTTTGACTATCTTAGAGGACTAGAATTGGGACCCACCTTCTATAATTTCAAACCACTTCTTAACTCCCCGCAAACTCCACAAACTTGACCGTAGACCCCTAATCACCTGGAGGGTTGAAATCAAATGTGGAAGTTTAAAGGATGAGTTCCTATAGAACTCTTTGGCCTTAGGACTGCCCTGGGTGGCCTGGTCTGGTGAAGGGGCTGACTTACACACACACTACACTCATACACTACACTTGTACACACCTCCTAAAACCACACTCATACCTAACTTGACCTCCTGACTCATGTAGGTGATTCACATGGATGGTCCTTAACCCTTAAGCCCTTGGCTAAGAGGGTTAGGAACAACATAGTGAATGCCTCAAATGAGTCCCTTCATGGTTCATGTGGGCTTGATGTGGCTTCATGGCTCAACCTAAATGATTTCATTCCACTTATATTCACCCAATCTTCAATTTTTAAAATTTTCAATTTTTGACCCACGGGACCCTACACCCGCTTAGCCTACCCAAAACCCTTGAAATTACCCAAATTTTTGCAATTTACCCTACTTTTGTCAATTTACCCTACTTTTGTCAAAACCCCCAATTTGGCCCATTTTAACCCTAAGTGAACCCAATGTCAAACCAAACCTATCCAATTGACCCAAATTCTGGTCCAATTCAATTCTAAACTTCAATTCAACATTCCCAACACCAATCTAGATCAAATCAAAGTCCAATTTGATTGACATTTGGATCCAATTTCACTTTTGGCCTTAAAGCCCAATTTGGACCCATGACCCAAACCTAACCCAAACTCACCCAATTCAACTCCAATTAACCCCAAATCTTTTCTAAATCTTCCTTAGCATCCCCACAAGCAAAACACTAACATGATTTGCCCAAAATTTAGACCCAAACCCTACTCAAATTCAACCCAAAGCTAAAAGGCCCAATTTTGACCTAAACCCAAACCTAACCCAAATGAGCCCAAACCCCAAAATCAATGCCCAACCAAAGTCAAAAACTCTTTGAAACACTCCCATAAACATTTCTCAACATTAATTTTACATCAATTTCAACCCTAGCCCAACATTGGCCCAACTTGGCCCACTTGGACCTATATGGGCCCATTGACCAAAAGAACCCAAATTCAATCCAATTCAAACCCAAATCACACCCAATTTGCTTCAAGTCACTCATGATACATCCATGAGCTAAACCCAACAATTATTTTGCCCAACCTCTTTACAAAATTTCATCCCAAAATCCATTTTAAAATTCAAAAGGCCCATTCCTTAAACCATCTTAAAAGCCCATCTAAAACCATTTCAAAAGGCCCAAAATTGGTCCCGAAGCCCCCATGATATTTCTCTACATCATCCATTCAATTAAAATCATCCCTAAGTCATAAACCAATGATCAAATAATTCTAAATGAAGCTTCATCCAAATTTTCACCAAAATATCCAAAATTCTTAAAACCCATTTTTATGAAATTGACCAAACTTTTTCCAAGCCAAATGTGAGCCATTGAGCCATGTACAAGCCACATGGAAGCCATGGAGACCACTTTCCACCTCACCAAGCCATTAATGGCAAGAAGAGGGGATTCTTTCCTAATACTTCATTAAGCTCTTTTGACCATATTCATGTCACACTCTAAACCATGCTTAGCCACCTCACCATGGATGGAGACTTCACCACTCCAATCAAGCTGAACCAAATGACTTTCCCTCAGCCCACACCGAGTCATGGGAGGGTGAACCAAACCCATTTCCATGAGTTGACCAAAATAAGCCCAAAATGCACTCTCCCCCATTCCATTTTAATCAAGCTTTTTTTACACATGTCAAACTCTAATTGACTTCACCAAATTCAACCCCTGACCCACCTGACCTTGAGGGTGACCCATGCCTGGCCGGCCAGCCACCAGGTCGCCGGAAAACACCATGGCCGAGAGCTCACATGTGAGCCAACCTAGGAATTCTCCCTTGCTGAGCCGCCCCATTCCCGGTGGCCATTGGAGCCGTTCTTCTCTTTCCAAGAGCAGCTGATCCCAAGCCCTAACTCTCCCTGGGAGGCCCTCCACCCTCTCCTATTTAAACACCACCCCTCTCGGCCATGAGAAGTGCTGAAACAAACGTTAAGGAAACTCTGCCAAAATTGTTCCAGACTCCTCCCCATACACAGAGCACTTGATTCCCACTGAGATCCCCCTGCCTTTTCTTCTCTGTGAGCTCAATTTCAGAGTTGAAATCTAGGCCCAAAACTAGGACACTTCTCCACAGTGAGCCAATCCCCAAATTGATTGGTTCTACACCTTCACCAGACCAAGGGAAGGTGTCCACCAACAAAAGCCCCATCTCCAGGCCACCCAATTGCTCCAGCCCTCCAAGCTTTGTGATCGGCCGTGGTCGAAATCATACCTAGACAATTCACCGGACCAGGAGACTTCATCCGGAGCTCGCGGGATCCAATCGAAGGTGCAACAACTCTCGGATCGAAGCCACACTTCTCCGAGCAAAGGTATGGCCTCACTCTTCTTCCCGAGCTTCTAAACATTCTCCATTTTTATTGCGTAAATTTCATCCCACATAAACCGTATAGATGTGTTCGTCTTCTCAAGACGAATCCATAGAGCATAAGAACATGAAAATCCATTGAGTATCGAGTGAGATCTTAGGGATTTAGTTTGGACGGCTCTCGGGTGAGGACACTCGAGGACGATGAACAGATGCCGTCCATTCAATACACGCGCGGACGGACGGCTCAGATGGCGTCGGATCAGGAGACGGTACGAGAACCGCGGTGCCCGGGCTGCTGACTCAGATGGCGGCGTCGAATGGGAGCGCGACCCGTGTGCGTTCGGAGCTGCCGAGGTTGACGCGGCGCCGCGTGGATAAATAGAAAATTAGGGGTATTTTCTATTTATTTAATTCCCTAAACTTCAAAAATTCATAACTTTGTGTAGGAAAATCATAAAAATAAAATAAAAATACCCTCTTGCTCAATGAACAGAGGAGAATAATGTGGAAAAGAAATCATTTAATTTCATCAAGTATTTTATTTTTAATGATTTATTTCCCTTTTGCATTGTTTTAATTCTCCATACATATAGAAAATTCACCATGGCATGAGACCATAGGGCTTTTGAAGCCTCTGAATTTGGGAACATTCCCTGAATTTTCCAAAGTCAGAGGCCATCCCTATGAAAAGTTATTGATTTTTCAATTTCATGTTACTATTTTGAGTATTTTAATTCCAATAAATAGCATGTTGTGAGATAAATTCTAGGAAAATTTGGTGATGTTCTTATGACCAGAGGACCCTAGGAAAAATAGGTTTTGAGTTAGTTCATTTAAAACAACCCTAATTGGCTTAAACACCCAAAATGGATCTCTAATTAATTAGAGCTAACCATACATCAAATTGACTTGAAATCAAATCTCCACTAACCTTTAGGATCAGAGGAACCCACCAAAAAAATTTGAGGTCAATTGGACTTAGTTAGCTCTACTAATTGGGTTGATTAAGCCATTTAGTCATTTTAAACTTTAAAAATTCATAACTTTCAAAATACTTTTTAAAAATTCACCAAATTGGTTTTGGAGCCTCTCTGATATCAAGGGAATTTAAGAAAATTAAAATTTCAATTTTCTAAAAAAGTTGATTTTTAATATTATTTTAATATTTTAATAATTAAAAAATAATAAAAATCACAAAAATAATAAAATTCACAAAAACATCACATTTTGAATTTTAATCACTTAGGAATAAACCCCATATTTTTCTTAGGTCTATTTAGTGAGATATTAAATTTTAAAGCTCTAGGGTAATTTTAAAATTAAAAAAATGTATTTTCTAGCATTTTCACTAAAATAATTATAATAAATCATAGAAAAATCAGAAAATTGTAAAATTTGATTCCCTGATTTCCTTGATATCAGAGAGATTTTTGAAAAATATAAAATTCATTTTTCAACATTTATTTTATTTTTAAATTAATTAATATTCCAAAATTTAAAATAATTATAATAAAAATAATATAATTCAAAAAATCACCAAAATTGGTCCAAGTGGTTCTCTGGTCATTAGGAATGTCCCCTAATTTTCTTAAGGACAGAAACTTTCCCTTGGTCATATTATTAAATTTTCCTTGGGAAATCTCTATTTTCTACCAAAAATAATTATATAAATAAATTAAATACAGAAAAATCACATTTTCTCCTCTTATGTCTTTATTGACATATGAGTGAAGTCACATAAAAATTTCAAGATCATTTGAGTTCAATTTAGTGAGTTATGAAATTATTAAGCTTAAAGGGTAAAGTGGTAATTAAAATTTTTAATCCTTAATTAAAACTTTAGGTTTAATAAAAAATTAACAAATAAAATATTTGATCCTAATCTGATTTGGATGATTGAAATTTAAATAATTAAAGGGTAGAAACCCATTAAGCAATTTAAAATGATTAAACCTTAATTAAATAATTGATTAAATTTGGAAGAATAAAAAAATTGGAATTATTAAAATAGGGATATTATTAGGAAGAGATTTATTCTTTAATTTAAAAATCCCTAAATTAATTATCTCATTAATACTCAATTCTTAATTAAAAAGATAACTCAAATTCAAAATATTAAAAGACTTAATCATTAAACTAAAATTAAATTATTAAACTCTTTCAAAAATTTCAATTAAAATTAAAAATAAATTTAAATTAAAAATTAAATTAAATTAAGTAAATTAAATTAAATTAAATTAAATTAAATTAAATTAAAATTAAAAGCTGAATTAAATTAAAGATTAAAATTAAATTAAATTAAATGACTTAAATTAAATCAAATTAAATTAAATAAATAAAATCAAATTAAATTAAGTTAAATCAAATTAAAGATTAAATTAAATTAAATTAAATTAAATTAAATTAAATTAAATTAAATAAATAAAATAAAATAAAATAAAATTAAATCAAATTAAATTAAAATTAAATCAAATCAAATTAATTTAATTTAACATCAAATCAAACTAAATTGAATTAAATTGAATTAAATTAATTAAAACTCAATTAAATTAAATTAAATTAAATTATGTTGAATTAAACATAACATCACCAAAGACATAAAGAAATCAAAATAAATCTAAAATAACTTGAACACTATTCCAAATTAATTGAAATTAAACTAAATCATAAACTATTTGAACACCAATTTGCCCTCGAAAGCTTTGGTTATTATAGCTCCTAAACAGAATATTAAATGAAATGTTACTTCACCTATAGGATATTCAAATGTCCTAGTTCACTGAACAAGATAACAAAACTTGAGATCCTCGGACGATTAATTCATTTGTGTAATTGAATTCATTTGGACTTAAAACAATCCTAGAAATATTGAAAAGATGTTTAAGATTTGCCTTAAGCACTTCCTCGATATGATAGGATGTTCATAAGAACAATTAAACTTAATTGTTCTTTGATGAAGAAAATCGTCTTCAAACAAAAACACAAGGAAACTAGACGTCATAGGAAATGACTAGCTATAGGATTAAGAATCTGGTAGAAAACCATAACCCTTCCCTTAGCTTTACCTAGGAACTTGCTTAAATATTCTAATTGTGTCTTAAGTGCGGCTTGGGATGACGGGAAGACCCTCCGTGTACGCTTATATTTTATTGCAATTTACTTTCTTGCAATTTACATTATTGCAATTTATTTAACCGCATTGCACTTACTTTTCTTGCATGATAAACAATTGTTGCATGAAAAACCACACCTTTAGGATAGTCCCTAAAACTGAAACCAAAACTAAGTTAAAAGTTATTGCAAGATAAAATTCACCGCCATAACATTTCAAAATATAAAACAACTCAAAATTTAATCACAAACGTAACACAAAACTACAATTACAATTAAATTAAAACGTTCGTTGGATGATCGGGAATACCTCGGATGATGTAACCTACGTGTTGCTAACGGGATTTCCACGGTCTAAATGAAAGTGTGGAACTCATTCGATTGAGTTTAGCAAATTCATCTGGACTAAGTGAATCCGATAAAAATAATTATGCCGGAAGGATGGAACCGTGGGATCTTAACCGGTGTCGTTATAATCAACTTTAAGATTTGTTTTAATTAAAACACAAAAAACACTTGGAAATTAAGATTTTCTCTAAACCAAGACACTTTTCTCATCCCCCGATTTATGACTTCTAAAATTGAACCTCTCGCAACAACAAGGAGCTCGGAGCATGGTGGGCGAGCACGGCCATCGTCATCGAGCAAAACTCGAGTCTACTTCAACAAAACTTTCCTAGAATTAAATAACAAAGCCATAGGACTTCGAGGTAGCTTGCACTAGTGCAACATAAATCCTCAACTCTTCGTTAGGCGCTTGCATTGCAAATTAAGCCCTAACCGGTCTTAGGATTCCGAGGTAGTCGTCCGGTACGACAATAAACCCTCACATCTTCGAGGCTATTTGTTTGATTTTATCATACAAATATAAGCCCTAATTAATTAAAATTGGCAGGATCAAAACATTTAAATAAATATTAGGAATTTCCTAAATCCAAGCCAAACAATAGGATAGTCGGGAAATTACCGAAGTTCACTTCGAATCTGTGATTCCTCCTACTTTTCTTCCTTTGGATTCCCAAAACAAAATGTTCTAAACTTGATCCATTCCCTATTGAAATTCCAAAATTCAATCCTTTGAAAACTTAAACTTTGAAATTCTTGAGAGCGAATTATTGATTATTATCGAGAGTTTTCTTAGGTGATTCCGTCACTTAAGATGTAATTAACTATAGGGGCTTGCCCTTATAGGGAATTTTAAAAGAACCCGTGTAATATAAACCTCGTTTAATGCTTTCATATTAAGCAGGGGAATTTGTCGGCTTATAAAATTGGTTCGCAGACCAAACGGATGTCACAAATCTTCTAGTTTATTTAATCGAGCCCCACCGTGAAGCAGTGTGTCTATCCTTAGGGATAGATACACGGTTTGTGGTGCGGTGCTCGTCTATATAAACTATTTGGGATGTGAGATCGGTTTAATCTCATATCTTAAAACCTTCAAATTTAAAATTATTTTCAAAATCAAATACTACTTTTCAAAATTATTTATTTAAATTAAATTAAAAATTCGCCGACAACTTCTGTTAGGCGACCCCCTTTTTAAAATAAAACACACAACCTAAAAATATGCCGACAGTTGTATCTTGAAGATCCATCCATGAATGAGAATATTTCATGTGTCAAAGCAATGTCGATCATTAATTCTGGGATTGGTAGAGGGAATTCATCCTTTGGACATGCCTTGTTTAAATCTCTGAAATCCACACAAATTTTGATCTGACCATTCTTCTTCCTAACTGGTACCACATTGGCTAACCAAGTCGGGTATTGTTCTTCGCGGACAAATTTAGCGTCTATTAGCTTTTTAACTTCAGCTATGACTTGTTGTTCGATTTCCAGACGCATTCTTCTGGGACCTTGTCTGAGTCGGACAGAAGTAGGATCCACTCCTAGCTTATGGACTGCGACCTCTTGAGCTAAACCTGGCATCTCATCATAGCTCCAAGTAAAAAAATCTTTAAATTCCATTAATAACTTGATTATTTCTTCGGAGTCTTCTTTATTGAGTAAGGAGCTAACAAAGGTAGGTCTAGGCTCTTCGTTAAGTACCTAAGTTAACTTCGTTAATTCATCTATCGTAGATTTAATCTCTTCTTCGAATTCGGTGGAGCGTCTCCAATTTGTAAATCTTCAAATTCTTCTGTAGTTTCCATGCAGTTTTCATTAGACTCGCAAGTGACAACCAAGCAAAGTTCAGTATCGTCAACTGATCCTACTGTGCCGAATCCGAGAGCATGCTTTTAATTGGGTGGACGACCAGAGTTATTCCATAATTTTTTAAAATGTTGTGATTGACCACTCAAAAGGTAATTCCATTAATTCTGATGAAGTGACATCTTCAAATTGTACATTATTTTCAGTTTTGGAGGAAGGAGCACCACGGTAGAATTTGTTTGGCTTTGCACCACCGCTACGTACCTCTTTGACCACCATACCCTCGATCTTATTAGAATGGATCGGGGTCAGGGCCATAGTATGTACATAGTGGTTAATCTTCTCGTACATCGATTTATATTCTTCATTCTTTTCATCTTAGAGCGGGATCCTGAATTGCGGCTTCTTCCGACTTATTGTCGCTGCTTCTTGTTTGATCTCTTTTTCTTCTTCGGATCCGTCTTCCCAATCAACATTGATGGCCGGCTTCCTCCGTCCAACTCGTCCTAATGTCTCCGCCATGACCTCGTCCCCGGCCTCGACCTCGGATGCGAGTTGTGGAGAAACCTTCACCATCTCGCCGTAAGGGAGTGGTGAGTGACGGTTGGACTAGAACTTCAGGTTCTTCGTCATCCCGAATTCCCTTTGCTTCATTCGTCATTGTATCTCTGGAGAAGATTGTTTTCTTCGGAGGTGCATAATAAGCTGCATCTTCATGGATTCCAATTTCATGTACGGAGAATGGTCGTAAGTCACCTTTGATGCACTCGTTCCCCTCCATCGTAGTATTTGATGCACCGGTGTAGGGATGATGGTACCATCCCGTTTTCATGTATCCATGGTCGGCCCGAGAGAGCATTGAATGACGTTTCGAATCAATTATGTGAAATTTTGTGGTTGTCTTTGCTAAGTCACCGGTTTTCATTAGCAGTGTTATTGATCCGAGGGCTCTTTCTCCTTTCTGGTTGAATCCTCTTAATAACATTTTGTCTGCTTCAAGCTCGCGAGCATCAATTTCCAAGTATGCTAGCGTTCGAAGATTCATTATATTGATTGATGCTCCTGGATCCACCAATACTCTAGATAGTGTAAACTTCCCAATTGTAACTGAAATGTACAACGGTCGGTTGTGGCCTACTGTCCCGAGTAGTAGGTCATTGTCCGTGAAGGTAACTCCTCGTTGTTCCTTTAATGAGCAAACCTCATCTAAGGAATCTCCGGTCATTTGAGCTAAGCAAATTTCTGGATCAAGTAAGGCCTCGATCAGAGCTTCTCTCATCTCCTTTGATAAGATGAGAGCGTCATAGATGCTTAGTTTGGCCGGTAGTTTCCTAAGATGGGCTAACACGTTGTAGTCCACTTTATTTCCATGTGTCTCGATTTCCTCCCTAATGGATATCTCTTCTGCCAGGGTTGGTTCTTCCTGAACAACCACCTGCTTTCCTTTGTCCTTTGGACCCATTCTCGGAGGTAGAACTCTTCCACTTCTTAAGTTGACTTCTGTAATTTCTCCTGAATCCAGTATTGAGTTTGTTGGTGTTTCCTCCTGAATCGGAATGACAGGTTCTTCTAGATTAGCTTCCTGAATAACCACCTGCTCTAACTCTATTGTGACTGGAGCTCCTCGAAACTCGCAAATAGATTCATTGCTTGTTGAACTCTCGTAGCCTCTTTGGTGGATGTCTTCTTTGTCATTGCGACCGTCGAGATTGTGTATGATTTGAGAATTGTCATTTGTATCGGAATCGATGTCCGGATTGTCGGTAGTTACGTAATCGTTAGAAACAGTCAAAACGTAGCCAACGCCATAACCCTTATCATTATAAGATCCCACCGGAGTGAGCAGATAATCATACAGAGTCAGAGGTTCGAGAGATTTCTCCCCGAATCGGAAACAACTATCCTAGGATAAGCAGCCCCTAGTCTAGCCTTAAGAGCCTCGGTCTTCTCTTATTCATCAATTTTCTTCTTTTCTTCAATTGTCTCTTGTTGAGGTGGTTCTTCTATTGTAAGTGATAGTGCCGACTTGACAGGTTTCGAACTCTGAATTGAGGCTCGCACCGGAGCGGTTTGGATGTGATCCAAAATCTTCTTCGAAGACTTTGTCCAAGCGGTAGTCCATCCATCATTAGTCGCATAGGGATCTATCGGAACAATGAGATCCGTTGAGATAACATTGACGGAACCTCCTTTTTGGGGTTCCTTCATGTATTCCTTCGGGATTTTTATGTTCCCTTTTCGAAGATTGTCGTTGAGCCAACTTTTGAAGGTAATACAATCTTCTATCTTGTGTCCAACCATGCGGTGGTAAGGGCAAAAGTTGGGATCACCTTTCTTGTCGACTTCTTCGGTCTCTTAGGCTCGCGCAGTTGGAAATCCGGAGTCTTCATTGGACCGTGTAACATTTTCAAGCATCGCCTCATTCTTGAACGGATACTCCCTCGCTCGTAAGCTCCCTTAACGTACGTTGCGGACGAGGCGGTTGTTCATATTGTTGAGATATCCGATAGCCGGGTCGGGGTTCGTCGGTAATTCGTTGAGGTTGCTCGCGCCGTTCTGACGATATTTGTATCGGTTGCATGCCTTTATCGACTGTTGCAATGATCCCGGACTTCTTTTCAAAAGTTTTCACGGGCTTCTGTTTGTCTGTTTTGTCGGTGAAACTTAATTGCTTCGCCTCCTCTTGCAAGCTTCCAGCCTTGCTTAACAACTTCTCGAAAGTCTTAATAGTAAATCCCTTGAGGAGAAGTGCTATCGGGCCATGAATGCTCTTAAGTAAAATGCCGACTGCATGCTGTTCCTGTAGTTGTGGCTCACACTTCATACTTAGATTCCTCCATCGAAGTATGTAGTCCACCAAGGTTTTGTTGGGTTTCTGCTTCTCTACCACTAAATCACCTATAGTGATGTGGTGCTGAGCTCCGACAAATCACTTAATGAAGAGGTTCTCTAGTTCTGAAAATATCTTCACTGAACCGTTCGGTAATTCTGCATACCATTCAAGGGCGATCCCTGATAGGCTGCTGACAAATTGTCTGAAGAGTAAGGCATCACTTCCGCCGGCATTGCAACAACTGGCACGAAAATTTGCAACATGCTGCCGAGGGTTTTCGGTTCCATCAAAGGTCTTTAACAAAGGTGGTACAAAGCCTTTCGGATATTGGACAGCGTCAAATTCTTCAGGGTAAGGTCTACCCGTCCGAATGGATGTCCTGCTCTTTGATTGTGCCAAGGCTTCTCGCACCTGCTGTTCCACCATGCTCTTAATATCTTCTTCCGGAATCATGCTTTGTGTTGCATCCTTCTTTAATTGATCATCCCCGTTGACGGACGTAATCTCCTTTCCTCCATCTACAATGTGAATGACTTTTGGGGGTGTTTCTCTTTGGGGTTGAACTTGACTCTGGAGAGTGGCTAGGGCTACAGCCATCTCTTCCATCCTTTTTGCCATTTGGGCAATCGTATCATCTTTCTCTTGAAGCTGCCTCCTCATTACTTCCGCTCCTCTCTTCTGCATGGCTGCAGGGCACCTTGTGAAGCTGACGAAGCTCGTGTTTCAACCATGTTAATCTTAGGTCCAATCCATATTGAACCTAACTTAAACTCAAACATGACCTAACTTGAATTCAATCCAACTTGAACTCAAGTTAATCTAAATCTTAGGTCCAATCCACATTGAACCTAAATTCAACCCAAACCAAAGTTAAGTCTAATCTACATTAGACTTAAATCAAACTAAACTTGAGTTCAACCCCTACTGAACTTAAGACAATCCTAAATCTAAGTCCGACAAAATAGACTTAATTAAGACTTAAACCTTACCTAAAATGGATTTGAATGGTCTATAATTCTAATTAAGTCTAATTTATTAGGCTTGATTAAGCTTTAGATCCTATTTAAACAAGGTTTAAAATTTAATTAAGTCTATCCAAAACCAAACCTTTTAACTTAAGTTCAAATAGACATGAACTCGAGTTAATCAAATTCAATCAACATTGAATTTAACTTAGATTCAATCAGACATGAATCCAAGTTAATTCAATCAATATTGAATTTAAACCTTTTAACTTAAGTTCAAACAGACATGAAGTCGAGTTAATCAAATTCAATCAACATTGAATTTAACTTAGATTCAATTAGACATGAATCCAAGTTAATTCAATCAATATTGAATTTAACTCTAAACCTTTTTAACTTAAGTTCAAACAGACATGAACTCGAGTTAATCAAATTCAATCAACATTGAATTTAACTTAGATTCAATCAGACATGAATCCAAGTTAATTCAATCAATATTGAATTTAACTCTAAACCTTTTTAACTTAAGTTCAGACAGACATAAACTCAAGTTAATCAAATTCAATCAACATTCTATTTAACTTAGATTCGATCAGACATGAATCCAAGTTAATTCAACCAATATTGAATTTAACTTTAAACCTATTAACTTAAGTTCAGACAGACATGAACTCGAGTTAATTAAATTCAATTAGCATTTAATTTAACTTAGGTTCAACTGTACATGAACCCAAGTTAGTTCAATCAATATTGAATTTAACTTTAAATCTTTCGACAGACATGAATTCAAGAATAGACACGAACTCAAAATTTAAGTTCGAACTCAAGATCAATTCAACATTCCAGATCAAGACCAACATAATTCAACATTCTAAAATTGACATAACCGACATAAATCTGATGTTGACATAATCAACGAAAATTTGACATTTTAAAAACAACATGATTAGCATGAAGTTGACATTTCAAAATAACTTAACATTCAAAAATATATATATATATATATTCTGTGATATTATTTATGACGATATTTTCTTCGTAGGATGAAGACAAGAAATTCCGTTTAGATTTTCTTTGCATGTTATAGGGTGTGCTAACTCTGTTTTGCAGGACGGCGACGACGGGACATTAGCAACAAGACAAAACATACTGCCACGACAACACTCACACTTTTTCGAGGATAAATGTTAACCTTAATCGAGAGTTTTCCTAGGCAGTATTAATTGCTCAGGATGTAATTAACTATAGGAGCTTGCTCCTATAGGAGATTAAAGAACTCAGGATAGGTATTTTACCTACAAGACCTCTCTGGTTATCCAAGATCTTCATGTGATCTTCTTATATGAAAAACTTCAGTAATTACACAATCTGAAGACTTTTTCTATGAGATTATCATTTGATCTCTTTTTCTCTCAATCTCTATCATGATTAATCCTTCTTCAAATTCTCAAAAGACTTATGACAATAAGTCTAAGTAGAACAATAATTAAGGTAATGGATAGAGAAAGAGAGTGGCGACTCCTTGACATCAACATGATACAGGAATTGACGGTGACGACATGCGACATGCGATCCACACATATGTTTCATCGCCATAAGGCTCGGTTAAATAAACTAGAAGATTTGTGACATCCATTTGGTCTACGAACCAATTTTATAAGCCGACAAGTTCCCCTGCTTAATATAAAGGAATTAAGCAGGGTTTATATTACCTGGGTTCTTAAAGTTCCCTATAAGGGCAAGCCCCTATAGTTAATTACATCTTAAATGAAGTGAATCATTTAAGAAAACTCTCGATAATGATCAGTAGTTTTGCTCTCGAGAATTTCAAAGTTTAAGGTTTTCAAAGGATTGGATTTTTGAAATTTCAAAAGGGATTAACTCAAATTTGGAACAGTTATTTTCAGGAGTCCAATGGAAGAAAAGTAGGAGAAGCTGAGGATCCAAGAAAAATTTTGGCAACTTCCCAAACTATCCTATTGTTTGGCTCGAATTTAAGAAAATCCTAATATTATGTGATATTTCAATCTTGCTAATTTTAATTAATTTCGACTTATATTTGTATGATAAAATCATACAAGTAGCATCGAAGATGTGAGGGTTTTTGTCATACCAAACGACTACCTCGGAGTCCTAGGACCGGTTAGGGCTTAATTTACATAACACGATTATGCAAATGCCTAAAGAAGGGTTGAGGATTTATGTTGCACTAAGTAAACTACCTCGAAGTCCTATGGCTTGGTTATTTGATTCTAGGAATGTTGAGCTGATGTAGAGTTATTTTGCTGACGAAGATGGCCGTGCTGCCCACCATGCTCCAAGCTCCTTGTTGTTGTAGAGGTTTTGTTTTAGAAGTCATAAATCAGGAGGTGAGAGAAGTGTTTTGGTTTAGAGAAAATCTTAAAATCCAAGTGTTTTTAATATTTTAATTAAAACAAATCTTAAAGTTGTTTAAACGTAACCGATTAAGATCCCACGGTTCCGTCATCCCGGCACCGTTATTTTCATTGAATTCACTTAGTCCAGATGAATTTGCTAATCTCAACTGAATGAGTTCCACACTTTCATTTAGACCGTAGGAAATCCCGTTAGCAACACGTGGGTTACATCATTTGAGTTATTCCCGATCATTCAATGAGACGTTTTAATTTAGTTGCAATTATAGTTTTGTTATTCTGTTTGTGATTAAATTTTGAGTTTTTTATATTTTGAAATGTTGTGGCGGAGAATTTTATCTTGCAATGACTTTTAATTTAGTTTTGATTTCAGTTCAGGGACTACCCTAAAGGTTTTGGTTTTCATGCAACAGTTGTATTTAACATGCAAGAAAAGTAAAGTGCATTGCAATAAAGTAAATTGCAATAAAATAAAAGCGTACCTAGAGGGTCTTCCCTTCATCCCAAGCTGCACTTAAAACACATGATAAGGCATTTAAATATTTCAACAAGTACCTAGGTAAGACTAAGGGAAAGGTTGTGGTTGTCTACCAATGTCCTAATCCTATAGCTAATCATCTCCTATGACGTCTAGGTTCTTGTGCTTTGGTTTAAGGATGACTTTCTTCACTCAAGAACAATTAAATTCAGTTATTCTTATAAACATCCTATTACATTGAGGAAGTTCTTAAGACGAGTCTTAAACATCTTTTCAATACCTCTAGGATTGTTTTAAGTCCAAGAGAATTTACTTATACAAGTGAATTAATCATCCAGGATGTTTAAGTTTTGTTCTCTTGCTCAGTGAACTAGGACATTTGAATATCCTATAAGTGAAGTAACGCTTCACTTGATACCTCATTTAAGAGTTATAATAATAAGAGCTTTAAATGGCAAATCAACTTATTAAATATTTTAATGATTTAAACTTAATGATTTAATTTTAATTTTGACTTAATTATAAAAAATTAGTTTAAGTTTGGAATAGTTGTTCAAATTATTTTAGATTTAATTCTTAATGATTTAATTTAGGTTTGTTGTTAAATCATTTTAATTTAATTTTAATTCAATTTAATTTAATTTGATTTGATTTTAATTTAATTTAATTTAATTTAATTTACTTTGATTTAATTTAATTTTAATTTAATTTAATTTAATATAATTTAATTTTAATTTTAATTTTAATTTAATTTAATTTAATTTAGTTTAATTTTAATTTAATTTAATTTAAATTTGAATTTAATTTAATTTTAATTTTAATTTTAATTTTAATTTAATTTAATTTAATTTTAATTTTAATTGTTATTTAATTTAATTTAATTTTAGTTTAATTTTAATTTGGATTATTATTTTAATTAATTTTTTTTAATTAAGAATTAAGTATTATTGAAGTGATTCATTTAGGAATTTTTAAATTAAAGAATAAATATCCTCTTAAATAATATCCCTACTTTAATAATTCCAATTTCTATTATTCTTCAAATATTTCAATTAATTAATTAATTAAAGTTTTATTTTAATTATTTTTTTTTTGAAATGGTTAGTAGGTTTCTACCCTTAATCATTTAAGTTTCAATCATCCAAAATCAGTTTAAAATAAAATATTTTACCCTCCCCTTTTTGGTTAATCCTAAAATTTTAATTAAGGGTTGAAAATTTTAATTACCCTTTTGCCCTCCAAGCTTAATAATTCTATAACTCACTAAATTAAGCTCAAATTAACTTGAAATTTTTATGTAACCTCACTCACATGTCAATTAAGACATTAGAGGAGAAAATATGATTTTTCTGTATTTAATTTATTTATGTAATTATTTTTGATGGAAAATAGGGGTTTTCAAGGAAAATTCAATAACATGACCAAGAAAATGCTTCTATCCTCGAGAAAAATATGGGATGTTCCTAATGAATAAAGGACCATTTGAACCAATTTTGGTGATTTTTTAAATTATATTTTATTTATTAGAATTATTTTGTGTTTTGGAGTATTAATTAATTTTCAAATAAAATTAAAGTTAAAAAATGGATTTTATATTTTTCTTAAACCTCTCTGACCTCAAGGAGTCCAGAGAAACAAATTTTATATTTTTATGATTTTTTTATTTATTAGAATTATTTTAATGAAAAGGTTGGAAAATACATTTTTTAATATTAAAAATTACATTAAGCCTTTAAAATTCAATATCTTATCCTAGGGACTTAATAAAAATATTTGGTTTGTTCCTAAGTAATTAGGATTCAAAATGTGACATTTTGGTGATTTTTAATATTTTTATGATTTTAATTATTTTTTAATATTAAAAATATTAAAATAATGATAAAAATTAACTTTTTTAGAAAATTACAATTTTTATTTTCCTAAGTTCCTCTATATCAAAGAAGCTCCAAAACCTTTTTTGTAAATTTTTGAAAAGTATTTTGTGAGTTATGAATTTTTAAATTTTAATTTTACTTATGGGGCTTAATCAACCCACTTGGTGGATCAAATCAAGTCCAATTAGTTTCAAATTTTTATGTGAGACTCTCCTGACCCTAACGGACAATGAAGAATTATTTTCAAGTCAATTTGATGTATAGTTGACCCTAATTAATTATAGATCAATTTTGGGTATTTAGACCAATTAGGGTTGTTCCAAGTTAATTAACTCACAACTTATTTTTTCTAGGTTCCTCTGGTCATAAGAAACATCACTGAATTTTCCTAGAATTTATTTCTCAACATGCTAATTATTGGAATTAAAATACTCAAAACAGTAACATGCAATTGAAAAATCAATAACTTCTCATAGGGATGGCCTCTGACCTTGGAAAATTCAGGGAATGTTCCCAAGTTCAGAGGTTTTAAAATCCCTATGGTCTCGTGTCATGGTGAATTTCCTATATGCATGGAGAATTGAAATAGTGCAGAGTAAATAAATTATTAAAAATAAAATACTTAATGAAATGACTTAATTTCTTTTCCACATTATTCTTCTCTATTCACTGAGTAAGAGGATATTTTTATTTTATTTTTAGGATTTTTCTACACAAAGTTATGAATTTTTGAAGTTCTGGATATTTAATAAATAAGAAAATACCCTAATTTCCTACTTAACCACGCGGCGCCGTGTCAACCTTAGCAAATCCGGAAGGCTACGCAGCGTCTCCTGATTAGCGCCGCCATCTGAGTCAGCTGCCACGGGGCCCGCGGTTCACGTACCGTCTCCTGATTTAACACCATTTGAGCCGTCCGCTCGATATACGCGCGATCCAACGGCTCCCAGTCATCGTCTACGACTGGTGTGAACATGAGACTGTCCACACTAAAACCCTAAGATCTCAATCAATTCTCAACGAATTTTTGTGTTCTTATGCTCTATGGATTCTTCTTGAAGAGACGAACACATCCATATGGTAAACATGCATTGAAATTAAAGCATTTTAAATGGAGAATCTCCAGAAGCTCAGGAAGAAGAGAGAGTTCATACTTTTGCTCAGAGAAGTGAAGCTTCGATCTGAGAGTTGTGTTACGTTCGATTGGGTCCAAGCATGCTCCAGATGAAGTCCCTTGGCCTGGTGAATTGCCTAGGAACAAAAGTGACCACAGCCGATCACAAAGCTTGGAGGTCTGGAGCAACCGGGTAGCCCTGGAGAGGGAGCTTTCACCGGGGAACTTCTCCTCTTGGTCCGGTGAAGGTGTAGGGCCAATCAATTTGGAGATTGGCTCACCGTGGTGAAGTGTCCCGGTTTTGGGCTTGAATTTCAACTCGAAATTGAGCTCGCAGAGAGGAAATGACGGGGGAATTTCGGTGGGGATCAAGTTCTCCAGGTGAGGGGAAGAGTCTGGAATGATTTTGGCAGAGTTTCTGTGTGATTTTTGTTTTAGCCCCTCCCATGGTCGAGAGAGGTGGTGTTTAAATAGAGCTGGCTGGAGGCTCTCCCAAGGGGAGTTAGGGGTTGAGATCAGCTGCTCTGGTGAGGAGAGGAATAGCCATGGTGGCCATTGGGCATGGGGCAGCTCAGCAAGAGAGAATTTCAATGTTGGCTCACATGGGTGCTCTCGGGTGTGGTGTTTTCCGGTGATCCAGGCAGCTGACCGGCAGACATGGGTCACCCTCAGGGTCAGGAGGCTCAGGGCTTGATGTTTGTGAAGTCAATTGGTCAATGCCATGTGTAAAGCGCTTGGATTAAAATGGCATGGGGGAGAGGCGATTTTGGCTTGATTTTGTCCAAGCCATGGTTTTGGGTTAGGTTCACCTCCCCATGACCTGGTTTTAAGTCGGGGAATGAGTTAGGTTAACAGGTCAAAGGTGGTGAGGTCCCTTTCTAAGAATATTTAAATTAGACTTGGCTTTAAGGGAGACATGATTAAGGCTAATGACCTTTAGGAATCATGGAAAGAGCCTCCCTCCTTTCCTAGCTTGGGTATGGTCATATGTCAACAACTCACATGGCTTGTATGTGGCTCAAGAATGGCTTCATGGCTCACCTTTGGCTTGGGAAAACGTTTTTCAATTTCATGAAAAAGGGTTTTAGAAATTTTGGTAATTTAGGGGTGATTTGATGGGATTTAGCATATGGCTTGATTTGGAATTATTTCATTATGGATTTAGAACTTAGGGGATGGTTTTATCAAATGGATGATGATAGAGGATTGTCATGTGGGCTTTAAGATAGATTTTGGGCTTTTTGAAATCATTTTGGATGGGCTTTTAAAGTGGTTTAAAAAGGTGGGCTTTAGGCTTAAAAATAAATTTATGGATGGGATCTTTTGTAAAATTTTGGGCCAAGTAATTTTTGGGTTTGGTTTAGGGATGTGTCATGAGTGATTTGAAGTAAGTTTGAGGTGATTTGGAATTGGATTGGGTCTAATTTGGGTCTCTTTGGTAATAGAGTCCAAATGAGTCAAAATGCGCTATCTTGGGCTAATGTTGGGATAATGTTGAAATTGATGTAAAAGTAATGTTGGGAAATGTTTATTGGGGTGTTACAAATAGTTTTCAACTTTGGTTGGGTTTTGATTTTGGGATTTGGGCCCATTTGGGTTAGGTTTGGGTGTTGGTCCATTTAAGAAATTTTGGGTTTGGGTTGAAATTTAGTAAGGTTTGGGTCCAAATTTTGGGCAAATCATGTTAGTGTTTTGTTTGTGGGATGCTAGGAAGGTTTTATAAAAGATTTGGGTCAAATTGGGATTGAATTGGGTTGGTTTGAGCTAGGTTTAGGTTATGGGCCAAAATTGGGCCTTAAGCTTGTAAAATGAAATTGGGTTCAAATGCCAATCAAATTGGGCTTGAATTTGGTCTAGATTGATATTGGGGATATTGAATTGATGTTTATATTTTAATTGGACCAAAATTGAGACCAATTGGGGTGATTAGGTTTGACATTGGGTTCATTTGGGTTTAAAATGAGCTAAATTAGGGGTTTCAGTAAAAGTGGGGTAAATTGACAACATTAGCCTATGGTTTAGTTGGACAAAATGCCATTGGGAATATTTGGGATTTTCTGGAATTTTCTGGGAATTTTCTGAATTTTTGGATTTTTGGGTCAAGAGGGGCATTTTGGTAATTTGGAAGGTATTGGGAGTATTTTTAGAAATTTTGGTATTTTTGACTGGAGATAGTAAATTTGAGTGGGGGAAAATGTTTAGGATTGATTCTGAGGACTTTTGGGTGATTTGGAGATTTTGGAGGATTTGGGCAATTCCAAGGGCTTTTGGTAGGTTCGATGGGTATAGGGTCCCCGGGGTCAAAAATTGAAATTTTGGAAGAATGAAGGTTGATAAGGTATGAGTGAAATGGAATCACATTGGTTGAGCCATGAAGTCATATTAAGCCCATATGAGCCACGAGAGGACTCATTGGAGGCATTCACTATGTTGTTCCTAACCCTCTTAACCAGGGGCTTAGGGGTTAAGGTTCATCCATATGAATTACCTACATGAGTCAGGGAGTCAAGTTGGAGTAAGGTGTGGTTTTAGGATTTGGATTGTGCATGTGAGAGTGTAGAGTGTGAGTGTAGTGAGTGTGTAAGTTAACCCTCACTGCACTGGACCACCTAGTGGTAGTCCTAAGGCCAAAGAGTCCTATAGGGAACTCATCCTTTAAACCTTCACATTTGACTTCAAACCTCTAGGTGATTAGGGGTCTACAATCAAGCTTGTGGGGTTTGTAGGGAGTCGTTAGTTGTGTAATCGTTAGAAACAACCAAAACGTAGCCAACGCCATAACTCTTATCATTATAAGATCCCGCCGGAGTAAGCAAATAATCATGCAGAAATGAGGTTCGAGGAATTTCTCCCCGAATCGGAAACAACCATCCTAGGATAAGCAGCCCCTAGTCTAGCCTTAAGATCCTCGATCTGTTCTTCTACGATCTCTTTCTTTTCTACGATCTTTTCTTCCCGGTGGCTCTTCAATCACAAGCGATAGCGCCATTGGACAGTTTCGAACTTTGAATCGAAGCACGCACCGGCGCTTGGATGCGATCCAAAATTTTCTTCGATGACTTCGTCCAGCAACACTCCATCCATCATTCGTCGTGTAGGGATCTATAGGAACAATAGGATCTCGTTGAAACAACATTGACGCGAACCGCCTTTCGGGGTTCCTTCATGTATTCTTTCGAAATCGTTATGTTCCCTTTTCGTAGATTGTCGAGCCAAGTCTCAAGGTAATGCAATCTCTATCTTGTGCCCAAGAATCCTATGGTAAGCGTAATAGATGGGATTTATCTTTCTATTGACTTCTTTCCGGCTTCCCGGGTCTCCGGGGCAAAGGGAAAATCCGGAGTCTTCATCAAACTCGCGGGAACATCTTGGCACCGCTCATTTCGAACGGATACTTTTATTTATAAGCTCCTTTAACGTGCGCCGGCAGTGAGGCGTTGCTCACGTTGTTGAGTTGGCTAATAACCGGGTCGAGGTTGTTGGTAGTTCTGGCTGGTGTTGTCGATAGTTGGGTCAGTTGCTCCGCCGTATTTGCATTAGTCGCTTGCCCTTATCGACCGCCTCGACGATCCTGCATTTTCAAATGTCTTCACAGACTTTTGTTTGTCCGTCTTGTCAACAAAACTTAGTTGTTACGCTTCCTCTTGCAAACTTCCGGCCTTGCTTAACAAATTCTTGAAAGTCTTAATCGTAAATCCCTTAAGGAGAAAAGCACGGGCCGTGAATGCTTTTAAGCAGACACCACGGAGCGCCCAGCCGTGGCTCACTGTCCTGGACTTTCCATCACAGGGGCCACAAGCGACCGGGTTTCGTTTCTCTGACCACTAGATCACCGATGGTGATATGGTGTTGAGCACCGGCAAACCATTTCACGAAGAGGTTCTTCTAATTCGAAAAATGTTTTTACCAAAACCATTCGGTAACTCGCGTACCAATCGAAGGCGATCCCCGACAGCCGCCGACGAACCGTCGAAGAGTAATGTGTCACCTCCACCGGCATTGCAACAACCAGAGCGAAAATGTGCAACATGTTATCGAGGGTTTCCCGTACTCATCAAAAGTCTTGAATACAGGTGGTACTTTAAGTCAAGTAATGGCATCGCATCAAATTCCCGGGGTAAGGTCTACCCATCCGAATGTATGCTCCGCCTGGGACCGTGCTAAGGCTTCTCGCACCCGTTGTTCTACCATGCTCTTGATGTCTTTCTCTGAATCATATTCTGGGTAGAATCTTTCTTCGCCGATCGTCTCCGTTAATCCACATAATCTCTTCTCCTCCATCTCCGTAATATGAATAACTTCCGTGAGGCTTTTCTCTCGGGGTCAACTCCGACTCGAAGAGTGGCTGTGGCTGCAGCCATCTCTTCCATCCTTTTCGCCATTCGAGAGATTGTATCATCTTTTTCGAAGTTGTGCTCTTAACATTCGGCTCATCTCTTTCCGTTGTACTCGCCGGGAGCACTAGCGGTGGCTCACGATGCTCGAGTCTCAACCATGTTGATCTCCACATATTCGTCATCCATGAATTCCGACTCGAATCGACTTCATCTCCGAACTTTCTTCTCTTTCTCTTGCTAATCATCGAATGTTGGTTCTTAGCTTTTCCATAGCATCCTCCAATGGTCTTTTTCGTATGGTTTCAGCTTATCATATGATGGACGTTGGATTTCCTTCTTGGGAGTCCTTCATCGCGGTGGTGCTCTTCACCAACTGACGAGGCTTTTCTTTTTCAGGGTCGTTGTTTTGGTCTTGAACTGGCCGCAGTAGGACGCGATACCATCCTAGCAAGAAGGGGCTCATAGGACCGATGGTCCGTCGACGAAATGTTGGAAAGTGGTATCCTCCCCGATCTCAGAAACCGAAACAACAACAACACTTGAACTAGCTTTCATCTTCTTATCTTCAAGCTTCGTGGCGCTCACGGGTTCTACTCGCGGCCCAAGACGGGATTTGGTCGTCACCCGCCCTATCCTTCTTAAAATCTTCGATGACAGACATTTATCTTTCTTTGTTAACTTCTCTATCACAACAAGTAGTCACAAATGGTGTTATCCTAGCCCTTTTCTTTCTGGGTCATATAAAAGAGATGCGGGTCAAGGTAATGTAGAAGCACCATGGACATTTTCCCCGTCGCCTACGCGCGCTGAGAGGGGATGGAATCTACTTCCTTCCAAAAGCGGTGTATACTCGGGGGCAATGGTATGTACTCGTACAATGGTGTGTACTCGTGGATCTCTTCTAAGAAAGCGACTTCAGCTAGCCTCGCCTTCGGCAATCTTTCTACTCTTGTTTCTCCTTTGAGTTCGTGTTGGGGGTGAAACCCTTTAGGCCGGACCCAATTTCAAAATAGAAGGTCTAACATGGAGACCGTACCTCCACGGTAACATGCTCATCACAAATTTGAATTTCCTTCCCCTTCCCGCTTGGCGAAAGCCGGGGTAGGTGCAGTAGATGACTAGGACAACCGGGGTAGAAAACAACAAATTCTCCTGCCAACAAGAGGGTACCTTCTCACCGGAACCCCTACAGGAGGGAACTCTGAGCGGACTTGAGATTGAACTCTCATCAAAGGCTTTTCAATTTTAGGCACTTTTGTCCGTAAGCGTGAAAAGGGTGACGTCGTTGATCTTGACATCCGTATTCTCGAATCCCTGCCCGAACGGATGATTCCATTGTCGTGAAGCTCCTCCTCAGACACCAGTCAAGTCCGTCGGTAAAGGAGAAAATCACTAAAGCGTACATTTTCTCGCAAGGTAGATTCCTTGATTAATGGCCCCAAGTTATGCTTCTTCTCACCAGACAAAAAAGAAAGGAATCGAAAAGAGTCCGAACACATTTTTGTTCATGTATTTATAAAAAGGAGTTATTTGTTAAAAGAGTCGTTCATTAGAGAGGATTTGTTTATTAGGAACGAAATATTCAAAGGCGTAGAGAAGGTAAGGAATCGATTCGATTGAAGTGAAGCGGGAAAGTCTTATGCAAGACTTTTTCACTCGAAGATCGCTCCTAAACAACACCTATCGGGGGGTCCACCCCACCGAAAGATGTAGAAGGATCTCGTAACCTCTCCGTTTAGGATGTCTAACAAGAGCGCCTTAAATCCGAGAGGACAAGTTATACTCGTTCAAGACAAAATGAACTGTAGTATTCCAACGAAGAATGGTAGCGCTTGGTCCACTAGGGGCATGGAATCACTACCGATTTATGAAAGCAAAACCATCTGATCAAAATGGAGAGAGGAACTAATCCCCATCGGAGTCGCCGTGTTGTAGGCATATTTTTGTGTTATATGTTGCACTTTAGAAAAAGGGGTCGCCTAATAGAAATTGTCGGTGAATTTTTAATTTAATTTAAATAAATAATTTGAAAAGTAGTATTTTATTTTGAAAATAATTTTAAATTTGAAAATTTTAAGATATGAAATCAACCGATCTCACATCCCGAATAAGCTATATAAACGAGCACCACACCACAAACTCGTATATATATCCCTGGTAATAAACACATTGCTTTCGAGGATGGGGCTTCGCTTAAATAAACTAGAAGATTTAGACATCCGTTTTGTCTACGAACCAATTTTATAAGCCGATTAGTGCCTCCTCGCTAATATAAAATGAATTGCCAGAGCCATATTACTCCGGGTTCTTAAATTTCCCTATAAGGGCAAGCCTCATAGTTAATTACATCTTAAATGAAGTTAATCATTTATGAAAACTCTCGATAATGATCGTGGTTTTCATTTCAAGAATTTCAAAGTATAAGGTTTTCATAGGATCGAATTTTGGAAATTTCAATAGGAATGACCAAATTTGGAACAAGTTTATTTCTCAGAGTCAAATGGAAGAGAAGTAGGAGAAGCCGAGGATCCAAGAAGAATCTGCAACTTCCCAAACTATCCTATTGTCTTCCGGCTTGAATTTGAGAAGATTATTTAATGTTGCAATTCCGCCAATTTTAATTAATTAGGACTTATATTAGTATGACATAATCATACAAATAGCCTCGAAGATGTGAAGATTTATGTCGTACCAAACGACTACCTCTAATCCTAAGACCGGTTGTGGCTTAATTTACATGACATGATCATGCAAATTCCCAACGAAGAGTTGAGGATTTATGTTGCAATAGGTAAACTACCTCGAAGTCCTATGGCTTGGTTATTTAATTCTAGGAATGTTTAGCCGATGTAGAGTTATTTTGCCGACTAAGACTACCGTGCCGCCCACCGTGCTCCAAGCTCCTTGTTATCGTTGCAGGTTTAGTTTTAGAAGTCATAAATCAGAAGATGAGAGAAGTGTTTTGGTTTAGAGAAAATCTTAAAATCCAAGTGTTTTTAATGTTTTAATTAAAACAAATCTTAAAGTTGTTGGAAATCAGGACCGATTGAGATCCCACTAGTTCCGTCAACTCGGCAACTATTTCTTATCGAATTCACTTAGTCCAAGATGAATTTCGCTAAACTCAACCGAATGAGTTCCACACTTTCATTTAGACCGTGGGGAAATCCCGTTAGCAACACGTGGGTTACATCATCCGAGGTATTTCCAATCATTCAAACTCGTACGTTTAATTTAGTTGCAATTGTAGTTTCGTTGTTCTATTTCAGATTAAATTTCAGTTTTTTTTTTTAAATGTTGTGGCTACTTAATTTATCTTGCGTTGATTTTTAATTTAGTTTTGGTTTCAGTTCAGGGACTACCCTAAAGGTTTTCGTTTTCATGCAAATGTATTGTTTATCATGCAAGAAAAAGTAAAATATAAAGGTATTGTAAGTAAATCGCAAAAGTAAATTGCAATAAAATAAAGTTATACCCGCAGGGTCTTCCTGCCATCCCAGTATGCCGCACTTAAAACACATGTTAAGGCATTTAAATATTTCAACAAGTATCTAGTAAAGCTAAGGGAGAGGTTTTGGTTGTCTACTATGGTCCTAATCCTATAGCTAGTCATCTCCTATGACGTCTAGGTCAGTTAAACAAATAATTAAATTTAATTGCTCTTATAAACATCCTACCATATCATAAGCAGCTAAGACGAGTCTTAAACATCTTTTCAATAACTCTGAAGATTGTTTTAAGTCCAAGAGAATTTAATTATACAAGTGAATTAATCATCCAAAGAGTTTTAGTTTTGTTCTCGTCAAAGGAACTGGGGAAATCAATATCCTATGCTGAAGAATACTTCACTCGATACCTCATTTTAAGCAGTTAATAGCAATAAGAGCTTTAAAAAGTAAATCAAATTATTAAATATTTGAATGATTTAAAGCTTAATAATTTAATTTTAATTTTGACTTGATTATAAAAATCAGCTTAACTGAATAAGCAGTTCAAATTATTTTAGATTTAATTCTAAATGATTTAATTTAGGTTTGTCGATAAATGATTTTGATTTAATTTAATTTAATTTAATTTTAATTTAATTTAATTTAATTTAAATTTAATTTAATTCTTAATTTAATTAATTTAATTTTAATTTAATTTAAGCTTTAATTTAATTTTAATTTTTTTAAATAGCTTTAATTTAATTTAATTTAATCTAATTTAATTTAATTTAATTTAATTTAATTTAATTTTTAATTTAATTTAATTTAATTTTAGTTTAATTTAAATTTGGATTATTATTTTAATTAATTTTTTTAATTAATAATTAAGCATTATTGAAATGATTTATTTAGGAATTTTTAAATTAAAGAATAAATATCCTCTTAAATAATATCCCTACTTTACTAATTCCTATTATTCTTCCAAAATTTCAATTAGTCTAATTAATTAAAGTTTTATTTTAATTATTTTTGAATTGATTAGTAGATTTTTACCCTTAATCATTTGCTTCAATCATCCAAAAATCAGCTTAAAATCAAATATTTTACCCTCCCATTTCGATTAATCCTAAAATTTTAATTAAGGGTTGAATTTTTTAATTACCCTTTTCGCCCTTAAAGCTTAATAATTCTATAACTCACTAAATTAACTCAAATGAACTTGAAATTTTTATGTAACCTCACTCACATGTCAATTAAGACATTAGAGGAGAAATGAGATTTTTTCATATTTAATTTATTTATGTAATTATTTTTAATGGAAAAGAAAAAGGTTTTTAAGACAAATTTAATAACATGGCCAAGGAAATGTTTCTGTCCTTGAGAAAATTATGGCATATTCCTAATGACCAGAGGACCATTTGGACCAATTTTGGTGATTTTTTGAAATATATTTTATTTATTAGAATTATTTTAAATTTTGGAGTATTAATTAATTTTAAAATAAAATTAAAGCTGAAAAATGGATTTTATATTTTTCTTAAATTCCTTTGAACTCAAGGAGTCTAGAGAAACAAATTTTATATTTTTCTAATTTTTTCTTGATTTATTAGAATTATTCTAATGAAAAGGCTGGAAAATACATTTTTAAAATTAAAAATTTCATTAAGCCTTTAAAATTCAATATCTTATCCTATGGACTTAAGAAAAATATTTGCCTTACCTTTGGCATCAGATTCAAATGTGAGACATTTTGGTGATTTTTAATATTTTTAAGATTTCTATTATTTTTTAATTATTAAAATATTAAAATAATGATAAAAATCAACTTTTTTAGAAAAATACAATTTTTAATTTTCCTAAGTTCCTCCTATATTTTAGATGCTTCAAAACCATTTTTGTGAATTTTTGAAAAGTATTTTGTGAGTTATGAATTTTTAAAGTTTAATTTTACTTATGGGGCTTAATCAAACCATTTGGTGATCAACTAAGTCCAATTAGTTTCAAATTTTATGTGAGACTCTCCCGACCTAAAGACAAGAAGAATTATTTTCAAGTCAATTGGTTTATACAACCCTAATTAATTAAAGATCAATTTTGAGTATTTAGGCCAATTAGGTTGTTCCAAGTGAATTAACTCAAAACTTATTTTTTCAAAGTTCCCCCGGTCACAAGAAACATCACGAAATTTTCCTAGAATTTATTTTCAACATGCTAATTATTGGAATTAAAATACTCAAGACAAGGACATGCAATTGAAAAATCAATAACTTCTCATAGGATGGCCTTCGACCTTGGAAAATTCAGGGAATGTTCCCAAGTTCGAGGCTTCAAAAGCCCTATGTCTCATGCCATGATAAATTTCCTATATGCATGGAGAATTGAAATAGTGCAGAGGAAAGTAAATAAATTATTAAAAATAAAATACTCGATGAAATGACTTGATTTATTTTCCACATTATTCTACTCATTCATCGAGCAAGTGGGTATTTTTATTTTATTTTTAGGATTTTTCACACAAAGTTATGAATTTCTAAGTTCTCAGATATTAATAAATAAGAAAATACCCTAATTTCCTACTTAACTACGCGGCGCCGTGTCAACCTTAGCAGCATCCGAAAGGCCACGCAGCTGTCTCCCCGATTCGGCGCCACCATCAAAGTCATCTCCGCCATGGGGCCCGCAGTTCACGTACCGTCTCCCGGTCCAACACCATTCGAGCTGCCGGCCGATACACACGTGATCGAACGCGCTCCCGCCCTCATCGTCTACGATTGGTGTGAAACCCGAGATCATCCACACTAAACCCTAAGATCTCACTCAATTCTCAACGGATTTTTGTGTTCTTATGTCTATGAATTCATCTTGAAAGACGAACACATCCATACGGTAAACATGCATTCAAATTAAGGCATTTGAAAAGGAGAATCTCCAGAAGCTCTGGAAGAAGAGAGAGTTCATACCTTTGCTCGTAGAAGTGAAGCTTCGATCCGAGAGTTTGTGGTCACGTTCGATCGGGGTCCAAGCAAGCTCTAGATGAAGTCCTTAGCCTTTGGAATCTCTAGGTACAAAAGTGACCATGCTCGATCACAAAGCTTGGAGGCCGGAGTAACCGGGTCGCCCGGAGAGAGGGCGACCGGGGAACTTCTCCACTTGCCCCGGTGAAGGTGTAGGACCAATCAATTTTGAGATCGGGCTCAAGTGCGGCGAAGTGTCCCGGTTTTGGGTCAATTTCAACTCGAAATTGAGCTCACAAGAGAGGAAATTGCAGGTGGGGGATTTCAAAGGGGGATCAAGTTCTCCGTGTGTGTGTGGAAGAGTCTAAAATGATTTTAGTGGAGCTTCGTAGGATTGTTTCAAAGACTCTTCCATGGCCGAGAGAGGTGGTATTTAACAGCTGGCCGGAGGCTCTCCCTGGGAGTTAGGGTCGGGATCGCCTGCTTCCGTGAGGAGAAGAATGCCTCCATGGTGGCCATTGGGCATGGGGCAACTCAGCAAGGGAGAATTTCAATGTTGGTTCACATGGGAGCTCTCAAAGTGTGGCATTTTCCCGCGATCTGTGCGGGCCGGTCGGTTGTGCACGGGGTTCACCCTCGTGTCTGTGTGAGTCGTGGTCAGTTTTGTGTATTCAATTGGCCAAATGCCATGTGTAAAGGGCTTGGATTAAAATGGCATGGGGAGAGGCCATTTTGGCTTGATTTGGTCCAAGCCATGGTTTTGGGTTAGGTTCACCTCCCATGACTCGATTTTAGCCGGGGGAATGAGTTAAATAATGTGTCAAAGGTGGTGAGGTCCCTTTCTAAGAATATTTAAATTAGATTTGGGTTTAAGGGAGACATGATTAAGGCTAATGACCTTTTAGGAATCATGGAAAGAGCCTCCTCCTTTCCTATCATGGGTATGGTCGACATGTCAACAACTCTATTGGCTTGCATGTGGCTCAAGAATGGCTTCATGGCTCACTCGTCTGGGAAAAGTTTCAACTTTGGTCGGGTTTTCAACTTTGGTTGGGTTTTCATTTTAGGATTTGGCTCCATTTGGGTTAGGTTTGGGTGTAGGCCCATTTAACGAATTTTGGGTCTGGGATGAAATTGAGTAAGGTTTGGGTCCAAATTTTGGGCAAATCATGTTAGAGTTTTTTTTCCGGGGATGCTAGGAAGGTTTTTGAGAAGATTTGGGTCAAATTGGGATTGAATAAAGGTTGGTTCTCGAGCTTAGGTTTAGGTCATGGGCCAAAATTGGGCCTTAAGCTTTTAAAATGAAATTGGGTTCAAATGTTAATCAAATTGGGCTTGAATTTGGTCTAGATTGATACATTGGGATATCAATTGAAGCTTAGAATCGAATCGGACCAAAATCGAGACCAATTAGGGCGATTAGGTTTGACATTGGGTTCATTTGGGTTTAAAATGGCTAAATTGGGGGTTTTGGTAAAAGTGGGGTAAATTGACAAAATTGGCCCATGGTTTAGTTGGAAAAAATGAAATTAGGAATATTTGGGATTTTATGGAATTTTCTGGGAATTTTCTAAATTTTTGATTTCAAGGTCAAGAGGGGCATTTTGGTAATTTGGAGGGAATTGGGGGTATTTTTAGAAATTTTGGTATTTTTGGCTATGGATAATCAATTTGAGTGGAGGGAAATGTTGAGGATTGATTCTGAGGACTTTTGGGGGATTTGGATATTTTGGAGTGATTTGGACACCCCAAGCGCTGTGTCGATGGGTAGGGTCACCTAGGTCAAAAATTGGAAATTTTGGAAGAATGAAGATTGATCAAATATGAGTGAAATGTAATTACTTTGGTTGATCCATGAAGTCATATTAAGCCTATGTGAGCCATGAGAGGACTCATTGGAGGCATTCACTATTGTTCCTGCCCCTCTTAACCAGGGGCTTAGGAGTTAAAGTCCATCCATATGAATTACCTACATGAGTCGTGGAGTTAAGTTGGGGTAAGGTGTGGTTTTAGGATTTGATTGTGTATGTGAGAGTGTAGAGTGCGAGTGTAGTGAGTGTGTGTTAACCCCCACTGCACTGTGCCACCTGGTAGTCCTAAGGCCAAAGAGTCCCAGGGAACTCATCCTTTAAACCTTCATATTCGACTTCAACCCTCTAGGTGATTAAGGGTCTACAATTAAGCTTGTGGGGTTTGCAGAGTTAAGAGGTGTTTGAATTTCTAAGTGGTAGGTTTCACTTCTAGTCCTCTAAGATTAGTCAAAGGAAATGCCTAAGGCTAGATCCTAAGTACTAAAGAGAGATACAAAAGACCTCATCAAAAATGAGGTCAACAGTTCTAAGCCATTTCTTTGTAGGAAACCATACCAAATTCATTTTCACACAGTTTTCTTCCTTAAAAACAACTGGAGACAATTCCTTTCAATCCAAAATGGCCACCAAACTCTTAGAAACCACAAAACCGGAGTTTTTAACCGAAGAAAATTCGTTAGTTCGGAGTAAGTACGCGTATCTTCAACAAAGTGTTGATGAAGAAGCGACTTATTAAAGTAAGGATTTGTCAACAGAGGAGTAGAGAATTCCACCACAAATATTGAAGAAATGCCAAGAGCGGCATTGGGAGGTATTTTCTTTTTCATACGACATCCGCTATAGTTATTCCCGTAGTCAAAGAGTTTTACTCTAATCTACATTCGATCAACAACGGGAAATGCAAGTGTCAGAGGAAGATGGGTAACATTTACTCCTTCTAGGGTAAATTAATTATTTTCTATAGAGAATACCCCTGCCTGTCATTATTCAAACTTGTGCCTTCAAGATACAATATGGTAGATTTATAGATACTTGACCGATGAACCCGATGATCGAGAGTTGCGCAAGACGGGTATAAACGCTTTTCCGCATCACTTCTTAACCTTTCGAAGTGACGGCATTTCTTCATCTCATCAAAATTATTACCCACTATGAGGGTAAATAAGGTTTCAAAGGAATGCACTATATTAAATTATTGTATTCAAATTGGACTACCTATCAATGTTGGATCAATTATAGTAAAGTTTGCATTAAAAGATTGATTGTGCATGGGTCAATTCATGGACTTGGACACCCATCGACTATATTTGCTTTATGCAGTCAAGACCAAGTCTCTTATGAAGCTTATGAAAAGGTACTTTTGCCATGGAAACCACTCGATCCTACCTGATATGTTTCCAACCGGGATAACAATGATGAGATTATTATTATTTCTAATAGAGCATCACAGTAACAATCCTTTAGCAAGGCCCCTTACAGATAAAACAAATTTCATTCTCAAGAAGATTAAAGGATTAGAGAGAGAGTTGCAGAACGTGATGAATTCCATCGATAATATCTCCGATATGTCTGACGACATCGACCGAGGATGAAAGAAGTACTTTGATCATACTAGACATCTGAGGCCAGCTTTATTCATTTACCGAGACAAAGGGTTGATTAATGAAGAATCTACTCTGCACTCCTTTTCAGTTTTCTACAATTTATTTCGCGCACTCGCGTCGACGGGGAATATCAAAGAGGATGATAGTTCAGATAATCGAGGAGCAAAAGAAGATTTATTTTTATGTCATATATTTGTGTATATATGTGTCGATTTGGATTTTGGTTTTATTATGAGTCGAACTTTACCTGATCATCTCGATTTGATGAGATTATATGTGATTGTTATGTCTCAAAGATTTAGAGTGTTGTGGTGCGGATTGCAATGCCGAGTATTATGGATTCGACATTTAAGTTAAGTATGTTGTTAGTTGTTAGTGTGAAGTTTGTAAGTCTCATGGATTTCATATATAAAGTTATATTGTTTGTGTTGTGTGAACTTTTGTGAGTATAAGTAGCTAATCTTCATACTAAATTATTAAATTAAGTGATCGGAAGATTGATTAAGGGCAAATCGAGGTTGAAATGATTGATGAATTTCAAAAATTTAAAATTTTGGGATCTCGCCGATGGCGAGAATTATCCCGCCGACAAGCCGAGCGAAATCCCCCGCCGACAAGCCGAGAACGAGCTTGCCGACGCGGATTTTTCCCGAAACTTTTGCCTTTTTCAAATTAATTAGCTTTTCCGTCGACGGAGAAAAATCTCGCCGACAAGCCGAGATCGCGAAAAGACCTATATCTGACTAGTCAACC
This sequence comes from Papilionanthe hookeriana x Papilionanthe teres, assembly GCA_022702705.1. Taxonomy (NCBI): domain Eukaryota; kingdom Viridiplantae; phylum Streptophyta; class Magnoliopsida; order Asparagales; family Orchidaceae; genus Papilionanthe; species Papilionanthe hookeriana x Papilionanthe teres. Next base: position 132,307,978 of record CM040428.1, on the reverse strand, counting down.
AACACTATTCATCATCCCCTTCCTCAAAAACTTCGGAAAAAACTCCACTCTGTGGCTTGTGAGATCTTGGATTTGAGGCGATTTCAACACTTTTTGACACCGGATTTCATCTCCCCTTGGTAAGAGCTTCACTCCTATGCAAAATTTTTGATTTTTCAAAGATGGATTTCTTCTACATCGGGAAATTTTGAAAAAATTCAAATGCGGAGAAAATATCGAAGAAATTCATGGAAATTGATTTAAATGGATTTTAGATGTCGTAGGAAGCCTTCTTAGTAATATTTTGGAGTTTAGTAAAGATTTTTGCAAATTTCAATGATTGAAAATGGCTCCACGACAAAAGCGACCGTAGGATTACGATGCAACCCGATTTGTGAATGCAAGGGCACAATCAAAATATTTTCACAATATTCAATCAAGAAAATGCATTCAAGATCGAGTTTTTAAGAATCAGAGGAGAGGTGGAGCGAGTAATAAAGGAGCCAGGATGGGAAAATATTTGTTTCGTGACCTCACCGCAGCCTCTCGTAGAATTAGTCAAGGAGTTCTATGCTAATTTGACTCTCAACTCGAAGATGCACCCGCAAATGTTAGAGGATTTTTCGTAGAATTCGCGTCGCAAGGATAAATGCTTATTATGAGGTACAAGACACCTATACCAGTGAGTATGATACATTTGGAACTATGGAAGGACCACTGAAGAGGTGATTGACTTTCTCACCGATAGGAAAGGCGTCTCTGGAAGATTAAGCAGCGGGAAAGGGTAAATTTTTCCTCTTTCTATGTTAAATGCAACTTCAAAAGCCTGGCACTATTTTATTTATGTTCTACTTTGTTACCTACTTACCACCATAGTGAGGTAACAAGAGATAGAGCAGTTCCGAATTTCCGTATCTCGTAACCAAAAAAAAGCATTAATGTGGGAAGTATAATTTATAAGAATATATTAGCCACCTCAAGAAGTGAAAGTGGAGGAGGACTAGGAACATCCGGTCTTATCTTCCTTATGAACTCGCCAATTATCTCGGGATAGAGGCAAGAGATGATGAGGAATGGTTGAACCTATCAAACCCATTACCTCGTGCTAATATAAAGAAATATGAATCCCACGAAGGATGGAGATCTCTGGGACAAGTGATTACATCTTCTTCAAGTGTAGATATAACCTCTACTCGGTTATGAACCCCTCAACACACCACTCCTACCCTTCAAGATCTGATGAATGAGCCGACCCTAAGTAGAAAGAGTTTTGAATAATTTGGAGAGAATATGGAAAGAAGATTCGAGCATATAGACCACAGGATCGATGGCTTGGAAAGAAGACACACTATGATAAGGAATATCTCCGTGACATTCGTAGTACGAAATTGCATATTATGAGTGCGTAACGTCGATACAGGAGTGGTGATTTAGAGATGTTGTTCCTTCCCGAGTGCCCCGCGTCAATACGCACCACTGGCTTACCTTCAAATTTCGGAGATCGTGAGATGATATAGTTTGGGATTTTGATGTACAAGATTAGAGACTTTATTTAGTTTGTTTAGATTAATTACTCTTTTGAAAACTTTATTGTCCTATGTAGTTATTCTCGTACTTTCCGTGGACTATGGATTTGGTGTGTTTGTGTGTTTGTTTATACTATAATGTTAGATTTTTTATGTGTGTTAAGTTATTTTGCAATTTTTTTTAGATGTGATGATTAGTTCTTCTTTATTGTGTTGTTTAAGTTTCTATAAGTTATGGAACTTTTAATATATTTAGATTATTTTAATATGTTTTAAAGTAGGTTACTTGATTGTATGTAGTAATAGATTAAGTTTTCATTTTGTCGTGTTTTATACTTATTAAAAATTTCTTATCCCAAAGACTTTCTTTTAAATATTATATATGCGATATCACTAACATTACAAGTTTTAAAATAAAAGAAAAAAGCCTGCAAAAATTTCAAGAAAAAGAAATACCTAAAACTCAAAGGTATGACGTACTTTTACTATATTTTTTTCCTTTTCACCATATTAAATAGATAGAAAATTTAAGTTTGGGGGGAAGGTAAAAATACAAATTTATTTATTAAATTGTTCTCAATTTTCATTTTCAAAAATTATTATCAAATGATTTTCTATAGTAATATTTCAATTCAATAACATGAATTACTTTATTTAATTATTATAGAAAGTTAAATAAAATTTTTTCGCAATTCAATTATTTAATAGAATAAGATATTTGGTTAAAAGAAATAAGAATATAGTAAACTATTTAAAGTAAGGAAAATATATTCTAAAATTGAAATTTTTAAGTATTTAAATGAAAGAAGAGATTGAAACTCAATGAAGTAAAGGCTATGAAATACATATAAGCAAAGAAATATTTAAGTTTCAAATTTAGAAAGAGAAAGTTGAAGTTCAAAAATTATTAACAAAGTTATCCAGATATAGTAATCCTCACTTAAAAAGAAAAAAAGAGAAGGATTTGAAAATCAATCCAAAAATAAGAAAAAAAAAGAGAAATGAAAAGAAAATATAAGAGGAGAAGCTTCGAGGAGATGCCTTATCAAAAATCGCTTCAATGGAATTAACCTAAAGGGTAAAACTCAAATACATTTCAAAACTTATATATATAAATTATTATTTTACTAAATAGTGTTTTCGAACTTCCTATTATCTAAATATCTTAAGTAAATTACTCTTTTAAATATAGTTTTTCTTGAAATAAATAGAGAACTAAACGTATCCGATAACTAAATATTCTTATATCTATAAAGTTAATTTAATTACTTCGAAAATATTTCTATTTAACTTTACTATAAAAAGATACTTAAATTTAATTCATAGTAAATCTGAATTGAAAAGTTCTATTACAAAAATCATTATTTTTATTTAGTACAAAAATTACTTAAGGACAAGTAATGATTATATTCGGGGGATTTTGACTACGTAAAATATGTTAAGAAATTCATACCTATTTTTTATGAAATTGCACTTTTTTAAAGAAAGGTATTTTCTTTATTTTATTACAGGAACAAAGATTTATAAGTCATGAAAGCGAAAAGCATGAAATGACAAGTTTGGATCAAAAGAAAAAAATTCATGCAAAATGAACTATGTCGCCGACGCGAGATCGAGCTCGCCGAAGGCGAGATTATTAAGAAAAATTTCTCGAAGGATTTATAACTACCTCACCGACGTCGAGCCCGAGCCTGCCCGTGCCGAGATCGCGCGGTTTGGAGACCTTCTATAGCCCCGCCGAAGGCGAGGTCGTTTCTCGCCGATGGTGAGATTGTTCAAAAAGTCGTATACATTGAACTTAGACGCTTTTTTGAAGAGGTGCTTAAGTACCCCTGGACCTTTGTCTACCTCTATAAATGAGGACGAATTTGTGTGTCTAGTGTGTCTCTTTTTGGTGTCTATTTATGTGTGTGTTTATTTAGAGAGTATTAGTGTCTACTTCGTGTTTATTTTAAGAGTTTTTAGAGTGTAATTAGTGAGTTTAGAAGTGTGTCAGACCGGAAGGAAAAGTTAAAGGAACTTCGGTTGAGTCCGAAGTTGGGGGAGGAAATTAAGATAAGTATCTTTATTTATTGTTGTTAACTTTAAATGAAATCCATGCTTTGTTTAATTCCCATGCATTCTCGAGTAAGATTATTAGTCTTTCTCCTTGTTTATGAAATTTTGTGAATTGATGAAATTAAATAGAAGTGCCTAAAATATTAAAATAAATTGTGATAATTTTTACTTAAAACTTAATTTACTTTCTAATTTGGCCCATTGAATTGTTAAAATATGTTGAATTATCAACTATAGTGATTACATCCAATATTCAAAAGGAAGTCAAAAAGCCTTGGAAGGAGGATGCAACAACAGGGAAATATTATTTATTGGACGTAGAATTCCGACATTTTAGCGCGACGTACTAAAATATTCAATTTGGTCCTATTTTTGAGAGCTGAAGTGGAAGATGGTAGCCCTCAGTGAGGGGAACGTGGGAGCTCAAGTGGCAAACAAGTATCCTCCCAACCTAGTCACAGATTCAAGAATCAAACATAGGATTAGTCAATGTTCTTTTGCATCTCGACCAAAGGGTAAAGAATAGGAAAGCTCCTATTTGTCACAATACAATAAAATAAATTCTATTTAAATTCATCATTCACTTAATTTTCTAAAAACAAGGAGAAGGATACTCTTTCCGAAATCTTTAAATCAACTTTATTTAAAGCATTAGTTTACTTTAGTTCTCTTTAGCTATGTATTCTAAATTTTCGTATATTATATTAGTAAGTAATTCCTTTAAATTTAGTCGATACAAATCTATTAAAAACTTCCCGTGATCGAAAACCAGACTCCACTAGAGCCCTATATTACTTGATACGATATGTATACTTGCATAGAATCCACATTATACATTCCATCATAAAATCAAATATATATATATATATTAAAGCGAGATCAAGTTTTGGTGCCGTTGCTATTAACATAATTTGCAAACATAAAAAAAAGTGGGTCAAGTTTTTTGCGGTCGTTGTCACGGAAGTAAAGAAAGAATTATTTACTAGAGTAACGGACTATTTTAAAATTTATTTTATAAAATGTATGCGAAATTTTGAAACGAAAATTTAATACCTTACTATTCAAATAATTAGTGCGTACACTAAAATAATTAGAAAACAAAAAAGAGAAATATAAATTTAACACAAATGACGAATATTCCCGAAAATGAAAATATCAATCAACAGACCATTAAGAGATTATGCCAACCCTACATTAGATGAAATTCATTTAACTTATTCAAAACCTGATGTAGCTGCTAACTCATTCAACTTTAAACCCGTAATTATCCAAATGGTACAAAACAATCATTTTAGTGGTTCGCCTACCGAAGATCCTAATTTACATCTTGCTAGTTTTTTAGAACTATGTGCTACTTTCAAATATGAAAAGCATATCCAACTGAGATCCTATTAGACTTAGGCTTTTTCCTTTTTCTTTAAGGGATAAGGCTAAAATGTGGTTAAATTCGTTACACCTCGCATCTATTAAAACTCGGGGAGAATATTCACAAAAATTTCTATCCAAATATTTTCCACCAAACTGCCAAGCTTAGAAATGATATAACTTTAGCTCGCCATTGAGAATCAATATATGAAGCCCGAGAGATTTAAAGAACTTTAGGAAATGCCCACATCATGCATTACCAGACTGTTAATTATTCAAACTTTTCTATAATGGATTAGTAGGATCTTTAAGATCAATCATCGATGTCAGCCGCCGGAGGATCATTAATGTCAAAACCATTTAATGAAGCCTATGCACTAATCGAAGAAAGGCTACCAATAATTTTCAATGGCCTGCTGATAGAATGAATCCGAAAAAGATAGCTAGTATTCATGAAAATGATGCAATATCTATGTTAGCTTCGCAAATTGGTGTTATATCTAAAAATATCAGATCATTTCCCTTGAATGAATTACTCTACAACTATATTAGAAGAAAACTCAATCAGACAACTTATAGAATCCCAATCTCATTATAAAACTATAAATGCTATTAATAACGAATTCAATAATCCTTATGCAAATTACTATAATCCCGGATGGAAAAATCATCCTAATTTTAACCGGAATAATAATACACAACTAATCAACCATGGATGAACAACATAACACAAATAAATAGGAAACCCCTCTAATCAAGGAAATTCTAATTATAAACCTAATTATCCACCCGGATTTAATAATAATAACCCACAATTTAAAGATAAGAAATTATCTATACAATTAATATTAAATATGTCAACATTTACAAAATCAAGGAAATCAATTACAAAATCAAGGAAATCAATTACAAATACAAGGAAATCAATTACAAAATCAAGGAACAAACTTATTAAAAATGTTGAAACTCAACTCGGACATATCGCCGCCACGCTTAATAATAGGAACACTGAACATTCCCTAGTAATGTGGAAATAAATCCCAAAAAGACAAAGGAAATGAACAAATTAAAGCGATACAATTACGAAGTGGAAAAGAATTAGAACATCGAATTCAAAAAAAAGAATTTGAAAGTCAAAAAGAGGAAGTGGAAATCGAAAAGGAAAAGAATCAACAAGATCAAAACATAGAAAATCCTTTAATACCAATGACTCCTCGTTGAAAACCTCCACCACCATTTCCTCAACGACTAACTCAACATAAAAAAGATAAAAAGTTTGCTAAATTCCTTGAAATTCTAAAGAAATTAAAAATAAATATTCCTTTCGTATGCTTTAGAAATCGTATGCCAAACTATGTAAAATTCATGAAAGATATTCTAAATAAAAAAGAAAATTTACCGATAATGAAACGTCGCACTTAAAGGAAGAATGTAGTGCTATTATTCAGAAAAAGCTTCCCGAAAATTAAAAGATCCCGGTAGTTTCACTATACCCTACGCTATTAGAGAAAATTCTATGGCAAAACTTTGTGTGACTTAGGAGCAAGCATCAATCTAATGTCTCTATCAAATTTTAAGAGATTTAGATCAGAGAAATTTCACCTCATTTCAAGAACCCTTCAAATAGCTGATTGTCTCCATATATTATCCTAAGGAGTTATTGAATATGTTTTATTAAAAGTGGATAAATTTATCTTCCCCGTAGATTTTATTGTTTTTAGATATAAGAAGATAAAGAAATTCTATCATTTTAGGTGAAGATCGTTTTTAGCCACCGGGAAAGTCATGGATTGATGTTCGTAAAGGAGAATTAACTATGAGAGTAAATGACCAAAAGTTACTTTTAATATTGTTAAATCAATGAAATATCCCGCACTAGAAAAAGATGATGAGTGTTTTCAATGGAAGTACTCGATCATTTACAAAAAGAACATTTTAAGGAATTTTATGAAGAAAAATTAGAAAAATAAAATACCGAATTAATTGAAAAAGCCGATATAAATGAAGAACTAGATTATATTGAAGAGAAAATTGAATTTTTGGATAATACGGAAAACTATGAAAAAAATATAGTTCCATCGATTATTAAAACCTCCCGAACTTGAGTTAAAAATGTTACCTAATCATTCAAAATATGCTTACTTAAAATTTCTTCTAACTCTACCGCTATTATTCATCTAAATTAAAATGAATCTCAAGAACAAAAACTTTTAGATACCTTAAAAAAATATAAGAAAATTTTTGGTTGTACTTTAGCAACATATTAAAGGAATTAGTCCTTTTAATCCGTATGCACAGCACTATTTTAGATAATGAACATAAGCCTAAAGTGCATCCCCAAAGGAGATTAAACCCGATAATGAAAGAAGTAGTCAAGAAAGAAATTTTAAAATGGTTAGATAATGGTATTAAATATCCTATTTCCGATAGTGCTTCGGGTAAGCCCAATTCATCGTGTGCCTAAGAAAGGAGTGACCGTAAAAGCTAATGAAAATAATGATCTTATCCCTATAAGACAAGCACGATGGCGAATATGTATTGATTATAGAAAATTAAACACAAACCTACCCAGAAAGATCACTTCCCTATACCTACATTGCATCGATGTTAGATGTGATTAGCCGGACATAAGTATTTTTGTTTCTTAGATGGATACACCGGTTATCATCAAATACAAATTGCTCCCGAGGATCAAGAGAAAACTACATTTACTAGTCCTTATAAACTTTCACTTTTCGAAGGATGCCTTTTGATTATGTAATGCACCAGTAACATTCTGTAGATGTATGATGTCTATATTTAGTAAGTTAATTGATAATGGAATAGAAGTATTACGATGATTGCATTTGGAACAACATTCGACACATGCTTAAATCATCTTGGAAAAGTATTTTAAAGTATGAGAAAACTAATTTAGTTCTTAATTGCGTAAATGTCAATTTATGGTTACAAATGCGGCATTCTATTAAATGGCATAAAATTTCGTAAAAGGGCATGGAAGTAGACCCCGCAAAAATTCAAGTTATAGCTAAATTACCACCTCCAACTAATAAGTGGAAAGTGGGTAAGAAGTTTTCTTGGACATATTGGATTCTGGCTGTGACGTTATATAAAAGATTTTTCAAAAATTACTAAACCTCTATGCTAACTTCGAAAAGGACAAGAAATTTGAATTTACAACCGAATGCCTCGAATGCTTTTGAATTATTAAAAGATAAATTAATTACAAGACCTATAATAGTTTCACCTAATTGGGAGAAACCATTCGAGCTTATGTGTGATGCTAGTGATTATGCTATAGGAGCAAAGGTTTCTGGCAAAGATATGATAAGATTTTCAAAGTTATATATTATGCCGCAAAACTCTAAATGATGCCGAAAATAAATTATGCAGCTTACCGAAAGAGAATTATTAGCGTTGTATATACTTTTAATAAATTTTGGCATTATCTAATAGAACTAAAAGTATTGTGCATACCGATCACTCGTTATTAAGTATTTAATGCAAAAGAAGGATTCTAAACCAAGCTTAATTAGATGGATATTATTACCAAGAATTTGATTTTGAGATCGTTAACAAGAAGGGAACCGATAATCAAATTGCCGATCATTTATCAAGATTAGAAAATCATGAATTATCCGATACCGATAATGAAATTTTAGACAGTTTTTCCGATGAACAATTTTATAATATAAATGTGGAAAATACCATGGTATGCCGTTATAGTAAATTATATTGTAAGTGACATTTTATCACCTATGTTAACTTTGCAACAACAACAAAAAATTCATTCATGATACAAAAACATACTTTTGGATGAACCATACTTATATAGCAATGTAAGGATCTAATTATTAGAAGATGTGTGTCTTATGAAGAAATTGGAACCAATTATTCAAAATGTCATGATTTTGATTTTGGAGGACATTTTGGGACTGATAAACTGCGTATAAAATTCTACAATCAGGATTCTACTGGCCTACTCTATTTAGAGATGTATTACGATATATAAACCCGTGATAAATGCCAAAGAGTAGGAAATATATCAAGAAGAAATGAAATGCCTCTAAATTTTTTATTAGAAGTTGAAATTTTTGATGTTTGGGGATTAGATTTCATGGGACCCTTTTATTCCTTAATTTAGAAACTCATATATATTAGTAGTCATTGATTATGTTTCCAAATGGATTGAAGCGCAAGCTTTACCTAGGTGTGATGCTAAAAGTGTTTCAAAATTTTTAATGAAAAATATTTTTACTAGATTCGGAATGCCGAGAGTGATTATCACTACCGTAGGAACTCACTTAGAAACAAATATATTCACAAACTAGTAGAAAAATATAATAATAGTCATAAGATATCAATTGCTTATCATCCACAAACTAGTGGATTAACCGGAGCTTCTAATAGAGAGATTAAGCGTATTTTAGAAAAGTCTCGTAAACCCTATCAGACGTGACCCGTCTATAAGACTAGATAATCGCATTATGGGCATACATGATCGCTTATAAAACTCCGATTGGAATGACTCCTTACAAGATTATATATGGAAAACTTGTCACTTACGAGTTGAATTAGAACATAAAGAATATCATGATTAAAGAATTTAATTATAATATGAAAGAAGCTGTGAGAAGAGATTATTATAATTAAATGAATTGGAAGAATTAAGGAATGAATCGTATGATAATGATAGGATTTATAAAGAAAATATGAAATTATCACATGATCGGAAGATTAATCGCAGAAATTTTCAACCAGACAAAAGGTTTTTGGCGATATAATACTAGATCAAATTATTTCCTCGGGAAATTAAAATATCGATGGTTAGGACCTTTCACCATAACTCAAATATTTTCAATGAAACTATAGAAATCGAAGATCCAAAAACAAGACATAGATTTAAGGTAAACCAACATAGATTAAAACCGTATTTCGAAGGTAGAAGACCAAATTTTAAAGAGGTTTTTAATGCTTTTATCAACCCGATTACTAATCGAAATTAGGTCGGCCGACGACGTTAAACCAAGCGCTTTATGGGAGGCAACACATAAGTAGTCTTTTATTTTAATTATATACAAATTAGAGAGTCTGTATTATTAAAACAAATCTTACTACTCAAATTTTTTTTAAGAAAAAAATCATCACAACTTTGAACCTATATGATGAGATCGAAAATAATCGACCAAAGCGAAATTGGTTAATTTTATGAAATCTTGCCGACGGGAGAGGTCAATTCTCGCCGACAAGAGATCAATTCTCGTCGACAAGCCGAGATCGCGCCTTATAACATTTCAAATTCTTTACAACTAGCTCGCCGACGGCGAGAAACATCCCGCCGAAGGCGAGGCAAATGACAATCTAGTTTCTTAAGAAGTTACGTGCGGTTTCGATTAGCTCTAAGCCATTTCTTTGTAGGAAACCATCCCAAATTCATTTTTACACCGTTTTCTTCTTTAAAAACGACCGGAGACGATTCCTTTCGATTCAAAATGGCCACCAAACCGAATGAAAACCCGTCGCCCGGAGGTACAACGTATCTTCAACAAAGTCTTGATTTAAGAAGCGACTTATTAAAGAAAGGAGATTTGTCAACGAGGAGTAGAGAATTCCACCACAAAAATTGAAGAAATGTCTATGTCGTAGAAAGATGAGTAACATTTACTCCTTCAAGGGTAAATGAATATTTTCAAAAGAGAATACCCCGTCCGTCATTATTCAAACTTTGTGCCTTCAAGATACAAAATGAACGAGATTTATGATACTGACTGATGAACTCGATGATCGAGAGTTGCGCGAAGACGGCATGTCAGTTTTTCTCGCATCACTTTAACCTTGTCTCGAAGCATTGGAATTTTTTCATCTCATCAAAATTATTACCCACTATGAGGGTAAATAAGGTTTCAATGGAATGTGCTATATTAAATTACCGTATTCAAATTGGACTACCTATCGATGTTGATCGTTTATAGTAAAGTTCCATTAGGATTGATCGTGCATGGTTCAGCTCATGACTCGGACACCCATCGACTATATTTGCTTTATGCCGTCGCACTAAGTCTCTTATGAAGCTTAGGAAAAGATACTTTTGCCATGGAAACCACTCGATCCTTACGTATATGTTTCCAACTTTGGTTAAAAATGATGAGATTACCATTATTTCGTTAGAGCATCATAGAACAATCGTTTAGCAAGGCCCCTTACAGATAAAACAAATTTCATTCGAAGAAGATTAAAGGATTAGAGAGAGAGCCGGGCAGACCGCGATGAATCTTAATCGATAATATCTCCTCCGATATGTTCGATCACACTCGATCGGAGGATGAAGGATAATTTGATCATGCTGGACATCTTGAGGCCAGTTTTATTCATTTACCGAGACAAATGCTGATTAATGAAGAATCTACTCTGCACTCCTTTTCAGCCTTTCTACAATTTATTCAGGCATTCGCGTCGCATCGAGAATAAACACGTAGAGACGATAGTTCAAATATCGAGGAGCAGTAAAGGATTTCTATTTATGTCATATATTTGTGTATATATGTGTTGATTTGGATTTAGGTTTTATTATGAGTCTAACTTTCATTTGATCATCTCGATTTGATGAGATTATATAATTGTTATGTCTCAAAGATTGCAGTGTTGTGGTGCGGATTGCAATGCCGAATATTATGGATTTGACATTTAAGTTAAGTATGTTGTTAGTTGTTAGTGAGAAGTTTGTAAGTCTCATGGATTTCATATATAATGTTATATCGTTTGTGCTAGAACTTTTTGTGAGTATAAGTATCTAATCTTCATACAAAATTTTTAAATTAAGTGATCGGAAGATTGATTAAGGGCAAATCGAGGTTGAAAATGATCGACGAATTTCAAAAATTTAAAATTTTGGATCTCACCGACGGCGAGAATTATCCCGTTGACATCAAATGAAATCCCGCCGATTGTGGCCGAGAACAAGCTCGCCGACGCGTGGATTTTTCTCCCAAAACTTTTGCCTTTGTCAAATTAATTAGCTCGCCGACAGCGAGATCGCAAAAAAGTCTTATATTCGTCACTAACCGACACTATCCATCATCCCCTTCCTCAAAACTTTGAAAACCGACTCAGTGGTTTGTGAGATCTTGGATTTGAGGCGATTTCAACACTTTTCGACACCGGATTTCATCTTCCCTTGGTAAGAGTCACTACTATGAAAAAACTTTTTATTTTCACCATGGATTTCTTCTACATTAGGAAATTTTGAAAAATTCAAAAAAGTTGGAGAAAAAAATACTTCGAAGAAATTCATGGAAAGATCAATTTAAATGGATTTTAGATGTTATAGGAAGCCTTTTAGTAATATTTGGGAGTTTAGTTAAGATTTTTGCAAATTTCACAGACCGAAAATGGCTCCACGACAAAGCGACTGGCCGGGATTACGACGAAAACCCGATTTCCGTGAAACGCAAAAGTTATCAACTGCCATATTTTCACAACATTCAATCAAGAAAACGCATTCAAGATCAAGTTTTTAACAATCCAAAGAGGGGAGGTGGGAGCGAGTAATAAAGGAGCGAGGATGGGAAAATTTCGTTTCGTGCCACCGCAGCCGCCGTAGGACTAGTTAAGGAGTTCTATGCTAATTTGACTTCAATCAAGATGCGCCAAGAAGGTTAGAGGATTTTTGTAATCTGCCGCAAGGATAAATGCTTATTATGTGGTATGAGATAACTATACCAGTGAGTATGATACATTTAGAACTATGGAAGGACCACTGAAGAGGTGATTGACTTTCACCGATGGGAAAGGTGTCCGGAAGATTAAGCACCGGAAAAGGGTAAATTTTCCTTTCTACGTTAAATGCAACTTCAAAAGCTCCTAAAAATTATTTTATTTGTTCTACTTTGTTACCTACTTACCACCATAGTGAGGTAACAAGAGATAGAGCAGTTCTGAATTTCGTATTCAGAACCAAAATGCATTAATGTGGATGTATAATTTATAAGAATATATTAGCCACCTCAAGAAGTGAAAGTGGAGGAGGACTAGGACATGCTGTTCTTATCTATGCACTCGCCACTATCTCGGGGTAGAGGCAAGAGATGATGAGGAATGGGTCGAACCTATGAAACCCATTACTCAGTTAATATAAAGAAGTATGAATCCCACGAAGGATGGAGATCTGGACAAGGGATTATGTACTCTCTTCAAGTAGATATACCCTCTACTAGTTATGAACCCCCTCAAAGACACCACTCCTACCCATCAAGATTCGATGAATGAGCCGACCCAAAAGAGTAGAAAGAGTTTTGATCAATTTGGAGAGAATATGGAAAGAAGACGAGTATATAGACCACAAGATTGATGGCATGGAAAGAATGCACGTATTATGATAAATGGGTCATCTCCACGACATTCCGAGTATGAAATTGCATATTATGAGGCCGAACGTCGATACAGAGTGGTGATTTAGATGCTGTCTCTTCCGAGTGCCCCCGCTATACACAAGATGTACCGCTCACTTTCTCACTGGAGATCGTGAGATGATATAGTTCGGGATTTTGATGTCCAAGATTAGAGACTTTATTTAGTTTGTTTAGATTAATTACTCTTTTGAAAACTTTATTGTTCTGTATGTAGTTATTCTGTACTCTCTCACAGTGGACTATGGATTTGGTGTGTTTGTGTGTTTGCTTATACTATAATGTTAGATTTTTTATGTGTGTTAAGTTATTTCGCAATTTTTTTTAGATAAGATGATTAGTTCTTTAATGTGTTGTTTAAGTTTCTATAAGTTATGAACCTTTAATATGTTTAGATTGTTTTAATATGTTTTAAAGTAGGTTATTTCGATTGTATGTGTAGTAATAGATTAAGTTTTCATTTTGTTGTGTTTTATACTTATTAAAAATTTCTTATCCCAACACTTTCTTTTAAATATTATATATGTGGAAGAATACTAACAGTACAAGTTTTGTAAATAAAAGAAAAAAAGCCTGCAAAAATTAAGAAAAAGAAATACCTAAAACTCAAAGGTATGATGTACTTTACTATATATTTTTCCTTTTCACCATTTAGAAATGATAGAAAATTTTAAGCTCGGGGGGGAGGTAAAATTAAAAATTTAATTATTAAATTGTTCTCAATTTCTATTTTCAAAATTATTATCAAATGATTTTTCTATAGTAATTTTTCATTCAATAAACATGAATTACTTTATTTAATTATTATAGAAAGTTAAATAAAATGTTTTTTAGTAATTCAATTATTTAATAGAATAAGATATTTGGTTAAAAGAAATAAGAATATAAGAAACTATTTAAAGTAAGGGAAACTATATTCTAAAATTGAAATTCTTAAGTATTTAAATGAAAAAAAGAGATTGAAACTCAATGAAGTAAAATAAGCAGAAATACATATAAGGAAAGAAATATTCAAGTTTCAAATTTAGGAAGAGATAGTTGAAGTTCAAAAATTATTAATAGGCTATTCAGATACAGTAATCCTCACTAAAAGAAAAAATAAAAAGAGAAGGATTGAAAATCAATCCAAAAAGAAGAAAAAAAAAGAAAAGAAAAGAAAAATATAAGTGAGGAGAAGCTTCGAGGAGATGCCTTATCAAAATCGCTTCAATGAATCAACCTAAAGGGTAAACTCAAATATACTTCTAAACTTATATATAAAAATTAGTATTTTACTAAATAGTGTTTTCGAACTTCCTATCATCTAAATATCTTAAGTAAATTACTCTTTAAATATAGTCTTTCCCGAAATAAATAGAGAACTAGAAATTTTAGATCCGATAACTAAATATTTTATATCTATAAAGTTAATTTAATTACTTGAAAATATTTCTATTTAGCTTTATCATAGTATTACTTAAATTTAATTCATAGTAAATCTGAATTGAAAAAGTTCTATTACAAAAAACATTTTTTTTATTTCGTACAAAAATTACTTAAGAACAAAGTAATAATTAAGTTTTCGGTTTTTTATCACAAAAAATATGTTAAGAAATTCATACCTATTTTTTATGAAATCGCACTTTAAAGAAAGGTATTTTCTTTATTTTGTTGCAGAACGAAGATTTATAAGTCATGAAAGCGGAAAGCCCGAAATGGAGCAAGTTTGGATCAAAAAGGAAGAAATTCATGCAAAATGAACTATGTCGCCGACGCGCGAGATCGAGCCCGCCGACCGCGAGATTATTAAGAAAATTTCGAAGGATTTCTAACTACCTCACCGCCGCCGAGCTCCGAGCTCGCTCGACAGCGAGATCGCGAGGTTTGGAGACCTTCTAGAAGCCCCGCCGACGGCGAGGTCTATTCTCGCCGATGGCGAGATTGTTCAAAACGTCAGATACATTGAACTTGGACGTTTTTTGAAGAGGTGCTTAAGTACCCTCGGACCTTTGGTTTACCTCTATAAGTAGAGTGACGAATTTGTGTCTCTTTTTGGTGTCTATTTATGTGTGTGTTTATTTAGAGAGTATTAGTGTCTACTTGGTGTTTATTTTAAGAGTTTTTAGAGTGTAATTAGTGAGTTTAAGCGTCAGTTGTGCATCGAAGCCGAAAAGTCAAAGGAACTTCAAGGAGTCTCGTCTGGGAAGAAATTAAGATAAGTATCTTTGTTTATCGTTGTTAACTTTAAATGAAATCCATGCTTTGCTTAATTCCCATGCATTCTGAGAAGTTTTATTAGTCTTTCTCCTTGTTTATGAAATTTTGTGAATTGATGAAATTAAATAGAAGTGCCTAAAATATTAAATTAAATTGTGATAATTTTTACTTAAAACATAATTTACTTTCTAATCTGCCCTATCAATTGTTAAAATATGTCAATTATCAACTATAGTAAAGATTACATCCAATATTCAAAGGAAGTCAAAAGCCTTGGGAGGAGGATGCAAATAAATGTGGAAATATTATTTATTGGATGTAGAATCGGACATTTTTGTGTGACACAATAAAATATTCAATTCGTCTTATTGTTCGAGAGCCGAAGTTTAGACGTTAGGCCTCAGCAGGGACCAAGAGTTTTCCAAGGCAAAATATAGTATCCTCCTGTTCTCTAGCCACATTCATAATCAAACATAGGATTAGTCAATGTTCTTTTCGTACCTAGACCAAAGGGAAAAGAATAGAATGCTCCTATTTGTCACAATACAATAAAAGAAATTCTATTTAAATTCATCATTCACTTAATTTTGTAAATCAAGAGAAGGATACCTTTTTCGAAATCTTTAAATCAACTTTATTTAAAGTATTAGTTTACTTTAGTTCGCTTAGTTACGTATTCTAAATTTTCGTATATTATATTAGCTCTAAGAATTCCTTTTAAATTTTGCCGATACAAATCTCGTTAAAAACTTCCCCTGCGGGATTCGATAACCGTGACTCTACTAGAGCCCGTATTACTTGAAACGATACTATACTTGCATAGAATCCACATTATACATTCCAACATAAAATCAAATATATATATATATATATATATTAAAGCTGATCAAGTTTTTGGTGTCGTAGCTATTAACATAATTTGCAAACATAAAAAAAGAGGGTCAAAAAGCAACTTCGTAGTTTCGCTTTCTCGATCTTGGCGATCTTTCGCTTATTTCTTCTTTGAGTCCCATAGTTGAAACCTTTAACCGGGACATATTCTCAAAATAGATGGTATTGTAGCAAAATTCGTACCCTCCACTATGATGTGCTCATCATTGCACTTGCATTTCCTTCCCCGCCTGCAAAAGTCGGCAGTGCAAGAGACGACTGTAATTCGTTGGGGGTAGAGACAACAAGCCCTCCGAAGTCAAATTGATCTCATATCTTTCTGAATTTCAAATGAAAGAGCACTATACCTTAAACCTTGTATCTATCCTGAAGGATAAACACAAAATTTGAGGATGAGGCTTGATTAAATAAACTAAAGAAGTAAATGACATCAGTTTGGTCTGCGAAACTATTTTATTTGCCAACAAGCTCTTCTATTTAATACGAAGGATTAAATATGGTTTATATTAAGCTGGGTTTGGAAAAGTTTCCTATAAGGGCAAGCCCCTATAGTTATTTACATCTTAGATAATTGGGATTGCCTAAGAAAATTTTCGATACAAATCAGGAAATATGTTCTTACGACTTCAAAAGGCTAAGATTTTCTTCAACGAAATGTGATAGTCAGAATCCAATAGGTGAGTTGTGTCAAGTCTTGAGAAGGAGTTGTTGTGGAATCCAAAGGAGGAAGAACTAGGAGAAGGCACGGATCCGAGAAGATTCTCGGTGACTTCTCAAACTATCCTATTGTTTGGCTCAATTTAGGGAAAAATTTAATTTATGTTCATCCTGCCAATTTTAATTAAGTAGGACTTACATTCACTTGATGTTAATCATGTGAATAGCCTGTAAGATGTGAGGATTTATGTCGTATCGGAAAGACAAACTCGAAAACCTAGACGACTTAGGGCTTATAGTGCACCAGGTGCAAAAGACTAAAAGATGAGGTGAGGGTTTATATTGCACTGGGAAAATACCTCGAAGTCCTATGCTTGTTGTTATTATAAGGAAAGAAGGTTGCTGTTATAGACTCGTTGTTTGCTCTCTCGAACATGTCCTCCACATCTTCGATCATGCTGCCCTCGGTGTGTTGCCCCGAGCTCCTTGTTGCTTTTGCAGAAGTTTTAGTTTTAGAGGTGACCAATGTAGGGGGGTGAGAGAAGTATTGTGTTTTAGAATGTTGAAAATTGAGGTGTCTTAGTATTTTATATTAAAGTTGATTATAACGCCACTAGTTAGGACCCCACGGTTCCCTCATTCTGGTTACATTATTTCATCAGATTCCCTTAGTCCGGATGAATTTACTAAATCCAACTTAATGGATTCCGTACTTTCATTCAGACCGTGGGAGACCTTATCAGCAACACGTAGGTTGCGTCGTCCAAGGAACTACCGTTCATCCAAAGGGGTGATTTAATTTAGTTGAAGTTGACATTTTATTTTATTTGTGATTAAATCTTGAGTTGTCTTATATTTTGAAATGTTGTGAAGTGATTTATTTCATCCCAAGCAGGTATATATGCAGTAATGTAAAGTACTGAAAAGTAAAGCGTGAAACCGTCCCAACGGTATATGTGCGGTAATGTAAAGTATGCGAAAAGTAAAGCAGGAAACTGTCCTAAGCAGGTATATGTGCAATAATGTAAGGTAGACAAACTGAGTCAAACAAGTATATGTGTACCAAAAAGGAAAATAAGAAAGTCAAGCACACATATTAAAAGTAAAGCATGAAAGCCTAACAAATAGGTTTGTGTATGTGCCGCAATGTGTGAAAGAAAGACTAAGTGCAAAACCTGTGTAGTAGACCCTAAAGGGAATCTTAAGAAAATGAAAAGTCCTTAAGAGGTAACGCTCGTAGGAGATCTAGGAAAAAAATCATTAAAGAAAATCCGTAGAAAACAACGTGGGAAAAATCACAGAAAACAAAGGACTACAAGTCCAAAAGGCCCGTAAACGCGATGGTACAAAGGACTCAAAGCTGTGCTGTATGTCCCACATTAGGTACTGACTGCTAGACCTACTTTCTGCAGAAGGTAGCCCTAACCCGACTCGAGTAGCCAACCGTGGACCTTTGTAAAATTTTCATTCATTTCAATTTGGATGTCATGCAAGTAAAAAGCTGTAGGTAAGTAAGCTGTTTTGTGGTGGAGGTAATTTTGTATTATTATTATTTTTGAAAAATATGTATGTATATTTTTTGTAAAGTAATTCGATCCACAAGTTGACTACCCTAATCGAACTAGGAATACTAACACCTTTAGACCGTTAGTGATATAAACCCCAAGGATGGGTGAATAGTATCGGTAATTTCCATTCTCTACCCTCTCCAGGGTCTCTTAGTCAGGAGATTCTATTCTGTGATTCTCTCGGATCGGTTCTATATTGCAATTCTATCATCATCCCCATCGCATTTACAACCTTGTTTGATGGCCCTACATATAGCGGAAAGCTATACATGTGTACTTATGTGTCCTGCATAAGCACGTGGATTGAGTCAAGAAATAAGGTGAAAATCAAAGGACTGAGGTCAAAGAAGAGAAAGAGGAGGAAGTGACCAATCTAACACAACATCGTAAAGGAGATGGGTCACTTCTAAAGACAGACGTCAAAGACATGTACGAAGAGGAGATCGTAACACATGTAAAATAGGTAAATAAAAAACCTTCTAACGTGATGCATTGGGTAACTGTGAAATGTAACAAGTGTCAGCTCATAGGCGGATAAAAATTGAGGATGATAGAAAGACTCAAATGTTTTTAGATTTGTAATGTAGGATGCCAAAGACGATGTTATAAATGAGGTGAAATAGTATGTGGGGTAAGGTAACATGTAGGGGATGTATCATATAAGGTGTATATCATGTAGAGAAAATGTCATATAAGAAATGTGTCATACAAGGAATATATCATGTAGTGAATATGTCATGTAGGGAATGTATCATGTAGGGAATGTTTCATGTAGGGAGCATGTCATATAGGGATTGTATCATGTAGGGAATGTACCATGTAGGATGTGTGTCATATAGGATGTATGTCATGCAGCGTGTATATCATATCTCAGATCCAACCAAGAAAAATCGAGCAGCATAACGACATAAAAAGTGATTTTTCACACCTGCAATTTTGCCCAAAAGTACAACAAGCATGTATATATGTAACAACATTCAACATTTCCATCAAATCCCAAGTTTTTGATAATCACAACATTCAACATGTATGTAGCACCATTCCAAGCATTTTAGGCAAGTAGGGTAATGTAAAGAAGAAAGAATATGTATGTGATACCATTCCAAACATTATAAGCAAGCTAAAAGAATGTAAAGGAGAAAGAACTTCTCACCAATCATATGAAATTTATAGCTCCCAAGCATGCTAGAACCATTCTCTTTAAAGTGCTAAACAATGCCACTTTCTTTCTTTTCTTTTCTTACTTAAAAGCATCCCATTTGATGCTTAGCCACACAAATTTAACACAAGGGCAGCAAAGAGAAGTCTTAGATTCACCCATAAAATAGCTACCAATGCAGATTTTCATGTGGGGGCAGCAAGCATATGTCCAAAAATCTCTCTAAAATAACTTATAGGTGCAGATTTTAATTTCAAAAAAACATGGGAATGATGTAAAGCACCTCTACACTAATGTATAAGTGTAGTTTTTGTCATTGAGCATGTGCAGGAATGATGTGAATCAATTCCTAAGAAAGGGATGTGTGCATATTTTGCACTTTGGTAAGTGCACACATGATGTAAACTCACTTTTGTATGCATGTGTTGACCTCATTTTTGATGAGGTCTTCCCTTCTTCTTTTTAGTGCTTAGGATCTAGCCTTAGGCTTTTCCTTTGACTATCTTAGAGGACTAGAATTGGGACCCGCCTCTTAGAAATTCAAACCACTTCTAAACTCCCTACAAACTCCACAAACTTGACCATAGACCCCTAATCACCTAGAGGGTTGAAATCAAATGTGGAAGTTTAAAGGATGAGTCCCTATAGGACTCTTTGGCCTTAGGATGCCACAGGTGGCACAGTGCAGTGAAGGGGCTGACTTACACTACACTTACACACTACATTTCCACACACTTCCTAAAACCACACCCATACCCAACTTAACCTCCTGACTCATGTAGGTGATTCACATGGATGGTCCTTAACCCCTAAGCCCTTGGCTAAGAGGGTTAGGAACAACATAGTGAATGCCTCAAATGAGTCCTCTCATGGCTCATATGGGCTTGAAATGGCTTCATGGCTCAACCAAAATGATTTCTTTCCACCTAAATTCACTCAATCTTCAATTTCCCAAATTTTCAATTTTTGACCCCCGAGACCCTACACCTACTAAACCTACCCAAAACCCTTGAAATTACCCAAATTTTTGCAAAATTTCCAAATTACCCAAAATTTTCCAAAATCAATCTCAAACATCTCCAAATCACTCAAATTGATCATCCATACCCAAAAATACCAAAAATTCCAAAAATACCTCTCAATACCCTCCAAATACCCAAAATACCCTTCTTGGCCTAAAAATCCAAAAATTCAGAAAATTCCCAGAAAATTCCAGAAAATCCCAAATATTCCCAATTTCATTTTGTCCAACTACACCATGGGCCAATTTTGTCAATTTACCCTACTTTTGTCAAAACCCCCAAATTGACCCATTTTAACCCTAAGTGAACCCAATGTCAAACCAAACCTACCCAATTGACCCCAATTTTGGTCCAATTCAATTCTAAACTTCAATTCAACATTCCTAATACCAATTTAGACCAAATCCAAGTCCAATTTGATTGACATTTGGATCCAATCTCACTTTTGGCCTTAAAGCCCAAATTTGGACCCATGACCCAAACTTAACCCAAACTCACCCAATTCAACTCCAATTAACCTCAAATATTTTCTAAATCTTCCTTAACATTCCCACAAACAAAACCCTAACATGATTTGCCCAAAATTTAGACCCAAACCCCACTCAAACTCAATCCAAGTTCAAAAGGCCCATTTTTGACCTAAACCCAAACCTAAACCCAAATTCAACCCAATTCAAACCCAAACCACCTTAAATCTATTTCAAATTATTCATGAAACATCCCTAAACCAAAACCAATAACTATTTGGCCCAAACTTCTACAAAAATTCCCATCCATGAACACATCCTTAAACTTAAAAGCCCACTTCCCTTAAACCTTCTTAAAAAACCCATCTTCATTAAATTTTAAAAGCCCAAATCATCCTAAAGCCCACATGACACTTCCCCTCATCATCCATTTGATCAAAATCACCCCTAAGTTTCAAAATCATCAATTAAACCATTCCAAATCAAGCCACATGTCAAATTACCCCTAAATGTCAAAAATTTCTAAAACCCTTTTCATGAAACAAATAAACCTTTTCCCAAGCCAAAGGAAGCCAAGGATGAGCCATTCACAAGCCATATGAAGCCATGAAAGTTTGGCATGTGACCATGCCATTAATGGCAAAAGGAGGAGGTCCTTTAACCATCTCCTAAAAGTCATTAGCCTTAAGCATGTCTCCCCTTAACCAAGATTTAATCCAAATATTCTTGGATAAGGACATCACCACCTCTTGACCAGCTAGCCTAACTGATCTTCTCAGCCCAAGACCAGCCATGGGGAGGTGAACCCAACCCAAACCAATGGGTTGACAAATTTCAAGCCAAAATGGCCTCTCCCCCATTCTATTCTAATCCAAACACTTTACACATGTCCAAGCCCAATTGACTTCACCATTGCCAAGCCCTGACCTCCCTGGTCAAGATGGTGACCCATGCCTGCCGGACAGCCGCCTGGATCGCCGGAAAACACCACACCCGAGAGCATCATGTGAGCCCAAGCTTGGAATTCTCACCTGCTGAGTTGCCCCATGCCCAATGGCCACCATGGCTGTTCTTCTCCTCACCGCAGCGGCTGATCCCATGCCTCGACTCCCCCAGGAGGCCCTCCACCCTCTCCTGACCCAAACTCCACCCCTCTCGGCCATGGAGGGAGCCAAGCACAAACCTTGCCAAAACTCCGCCAAAATTGTTCCGGACCCTTCTCCACTCTTAGAGCACTTGATCCCCGGTGAGATCCCCCTGCCATTTCTCCTCTCGTAAGCTCGATTTCGGAGTTGAAATTCCACCCAAAACCGGGACACTTCTCCACAGTGAGCCAATTCCCAAATTGATTGGCTCTACACCTTCACCGGATCGAGGGAAGGTGTCCACCATCAAAAGCCCCATCTCCGGGCCACCCGAGTTGCTCCGGCCTCCAAGCTTTGTGATCGGGCTTGGTCGAAATCATATCCGGACAATTCCCGGGACCGGGAGACTTCATCTAGAGCTTTACGGGACCCAATCGAAGGTGCAACAACTCTCGGATTGAAGCCACACTTCTACGAGCTAAGGTATGAGTTAACTCTCCATCCCGAGCTTACGGAGATTCTCCATTTCAAATGCCTTAGTTTCAATGCATGTTAGCCGTATAGATGTGTTCGTCTCTTGAAGACGAATCCATAGAGTATAAGAACGTAAAAATCCATTGAGAATCGAGTGAGATCTTAGGGATTTAGTGTGGACGGCTCTCGGGTGAGAACACTTGGGGACGATGAACGGATGCGCGTCCATTCGATACACGCGCGCACGGACGGCCGAGATTGCGTCGGACCGGGAGACGGTACGAGAACCGCGGGGCCCGGGCTGCCGACTCGGGTGGCGGCGTCGAATGGGAGCGCGACGCATGTGCGTTCGGAGGCTGCCGAGGTTGACGCGGCGCCGCGTGGATAAATAGATAAATAGGGTATTTTCTTATTTATTTAATTCCCTAAACTTCAAAAATTCATATCTCTGTGTAGGAAAATCACAAAAATAAAATAAAAATACCCTCTTGCTCAGTGAAGAGAGGAGAATAATGTGGAAAAGAAATCACTTAATTTCATCAAATAATTTATTTTTTATAATTTATTTACTCTCTGCATTGTTTTAATTCTCCATGCATGCATACAATTCACCATGGCATGAGACCATAGGGCTTTTGAAGCCTCTGAATTTGGGAACATTCCCTGAATTTTCCAAAGTCGAGGCCATCCCTATGAAGAGTTCTTGATTTTTCAAGTTCAGGTCACTGTTTTGAGTATTTTAATTCCGATAAATAGCATGTTGTGAAATAAATTCTAGGAAAATTTGGTGATGTTCCTTATGACCAGAGAACCCTAGGAAAAATAGGTTTTGACTTAGTTCATTTAAAACAACCCTAATTGGCTTAAACACTCAAAATAGGTCTTTAATTAATTAGAGTTAACCATGCATCAAATTGACTTGAAATCAATTCTCCACTGACCTTTAGGATCAGAGGAATCCACCATAAAAATTTGAGGTCAATTGGACTTGGTTAACCGCACTAATTGAGTTGATTAAGTCACTTAGCCATTTTAAACTTTAAAAATTCATAACTTTTAAAATACTTTTCAAAAATTCACCAAATTGGTTTTGGAGCCTCTCTGATATCAGGGGAACCTAAGAAAATTAAAATTTCAATTTTACTGAAAAAGTTGATTTTTAATAATATTTTAATATTTTAATAATTAAAAAATAATAAAAATCACAAAAATAATAAAATTCACCAAAATGTCACATTTTGAATTTTAATCACTTAGGAACAAACCCCATATTTTTCCTAAGTCTATTTAGTGAGATATTAAATTTTAAAGCCCTAGGGTAATTTTAAAATTAAAAAAAATGTATTTTCTAGCATTTTCACTAAAATAATTACAATAAATCATAAAAAAATCAGAAAATTGCAAAATTTGCTTCTCTGGTTTCCTTGGTATCAGAGAGATTTTTGAAAAATATAAAATCCATTTTTCAACATTTATTTTATTTTTAAATTAATTAACACTCCAAAACTCAAAATAATTATAATAAAAATAATATAATTCAAAAAATCACCAAAATTGGTCCAAGTGCTTCTCTGGTCATTAGGAATGTCCTCTAATTTTCTTAAGGACAGAAACTTTCCCTTGGTCATGTTATTAAATTTTCCTTGAAAATCTCTATTTTCCACCAAAAATAATTATATAAATAAATTAAATACAGAAAAATCACATTTTCTCCTCTCATGTCTTTATTGACATATGAGTGAAGTCACATAAAAATTTCAAGTTCATTTGGGTTCAATTTAGTGAGTTATGAAATTATTAAGCTTAAAGGGTAAAATGGTAATTAAACTTTTAACCCTTAATTAAAACTTTAGGTTTAATAATAAAAATCAACAAGTAAAATATTTGATCTTAATCTGATTTGGATGATTGAAATTTAAATAATTAAAGGGTAGAAATCCATTAAATAGTTTTAAAATGACTAAACTTTAATTAAATAATAGATTAAATTTGGGGGAATAATAAATTGGAATTATTAAAATAAGGGATATTTATTAGGAAGAGATTTATTCTTTAATTAAAAAAAAAATCCCTAAACCAATTATATCATTAATACTCAATTTTTAATTAAAATGATAACTCAAATTTAAAATATTAAAAGACTTGATTAAATTATTAAACTCTTTTAAAATTTTAATTAAAATTAAAAATAAAGCAAATTAAAGATAAATTAAATTAAAATTAAATTAAATTTAACAATTAAATTAAATTAAATTAAATTTAATAATTAAATTAAATTAGATTAAATAATTAAATTAAATCAAATTAAACAATTAAATTAAATTGAATTAAATTAAATTAAATTAAATAAATTAAATTAATTAAATAAAATTAAATTAAATCAAATTAAATTAAATTAAACAATCAAATTAAATGAAATTAAATTAAATAAATTAAATTAAATTGAATAACTAAATTAAATTAAATCAAATTAAATTAAATTAAATCAAATCAAATTAAAGTTAAATCAAATCAAATTGATTAAACATCAAATCAAATTAAATTAAATTAAATTAAATTAAATTAAAACTCAATTAAAATTAAATTAAATTGAATTAAATATAACATCACCTAAAACAGAAAGAAAATAAATTTAAAAACAACTTGAACACTATTCCAAATTTAAACTCTTTAACTTAAACCAAATCATTTGAATACTAACTTACCCTTGAAAGCTTTAGTTATTATAACTCCTAAATAAAACATTAAATGAAGTGTCACTTCACTCATAGGATATTCAAATGTCCTAGTTCACCTGAGCAAGTTAACAAAACTTGAAATTCTTGGACGATTAATTCATTTGTATAATTAAATTCATTTGGACTTAAAACAATCCTAGAAATATTGAAAAGATGTTTAAGATCCTTCTTAAGCACTTTCTAAATATGATAGGACATTTATAAGAACAATTGAATTTGATTATTCTTTGATGAAGAAAATCGTCCTTAAACCAAAACACAAAGAACCCAGACGTCATAGGAGTTGACTAGCTATAGGATTAGGAATTTGGTAGAAAACCATAACCTTTCCCTTAGCCTTACCTAGGAACTTGCTTAAGTATGCTAATTGTGTTTTAAGTGCAGCTTGGGATGACGGGAAGACCCTCCAGGTACGCATTTGTATTATTGCAATTTACTTTCCTGCAATTCATTCTCCAGCAATTTACATTATTGCAATTTACTTTATTGCAACTGCGTTTATTTTTCTTGCGTGATAAAACAACTGTTGCATGAAAACCCACACCTTTAGGATAGACCCTAAAACTGAAACCAAATTAAGTTAAAAGTCATTGCAAGATAAAATTCACCGCCACAACATTCCAAAATATAAAACAACTCAAAATTTAATCATAAACAGAACACAAAACTACAATTACAACTAAATTAAAACGTCCTGTTGGATGATCGGGAATACCTCGGATGATGTAACCTACGTGTTGCTAACGGGATTTCCCACGGTCTAAATGAAAGTGTGGAACTCATTCAGTTGAGTTTAGCAAATTCATCTGGACTAAGTGAATCCGATAAAAATAATGATGCCGGAAGGATGGAACCGTGGGATCTTAACCGGTGTCGTTATAATCAACTTTAAGATTTGTTTTAAATAAAACATAAAAAAAAACACACCTGGAAATTAAGATTTTCTCTAAACCAAAACACTTCTCTCATCCTTTGATTTATGATTTCTAAAACTAAACCTCTGCAACAACCAGGAGTTTGGAGCACGGTGGGCAGCACGGCCATCGTCGTCAGCAAAACTTGAACCTACTTCAGCAAAACTTTTCTAGAATTAAATAAACAAGCCATAGGACTTCGAGGTAGTTTGCCTAGTGCAACATAAATCCTCAACCTTTTCGTTAGGCATTTGCATTGCAAATTAAGCCCTAACCGGTCTTAGGATTCCGAGGTAGTCGTCCGATACGACATAAACCCTCACATTTTCCAGGCTATTTGTTTGATTTTATCATACAAATATAAGCCCTAATTAATTAAAATTGGCAAGATCAAAACATTTAAATAAGTATTAGGACTTTCCTAAATTCAAGCCAAACAATAGGATAGTCGGGAAATTATCGAAGTTCACTTCGAATCAGTGATTTCTCCTACCTCTCTTCCTTTGGATTCACAAAACAAAATGTTCCAAAATTTGATCCATTCCCTATTGAAATTCCAAAATTCAATCTTTGAAAACCTTAAACTTTGAAATTCTTGAGAGCAGAATTATTGGTTATTATCGAGAGTTTTCTTAGGTGACTCCCGTCACTTAAGATGTAATTAACTATAGGGGCTTGCCCTTATAGGGAATTTTAAAGAACCTGGGTAATATAAACCCTGTTTAATGTTTTCATATTAAGCGGGGAAACTTGTCGGCTTATAAAATTGGTTCGCAGACCAAACGGATGTCACTAATCTTCTAGTTTATTTAATCAAGCCCCACCATCAAGCAGTGTGTCTATCCTTAGGGATAGATACACGGTTTGTGGTGCGGTGCTTGTTTATATAAACTATTTGGGATGTGAGGTCGGTTTAATCTCATATCTTAAAACCTTCAAATTTAAAATTATTTTCAAAATCAAATACTACTTTTCAAATTATTTATTTTAATTAAATTAAAAATTCGCCGACAGATTTCTGTTAGGCGACCCCTTCTTCAAAATAAAACACGACCTAAAAATATGCCGACGAGATTTACGGCGACTCCGCTGGGAAAATTCCTCTCTCCATTATAATCAAATAATTCCGTTTTCAAAAATCGGTAGTGTATCCATGTCCCTAATGAATCAAACTACCCTTCTTTTCGTTGGAATACTATGTTCATTTCTATCTTGAACAAGTATAGCCAACATTCTCTCGGATTTAGGAGCCATTGTTTAGACACCCCTAAACGAGAGAGGTTCCGAGATCCTTTTACCTCATTTCGAGGTAGGGTGGACCCCGATAGGTGTTAGTTTAGGAGTGATCCTTCGAGTCGGGAAGTCTTGCTTAAGACTTTCTTTTCCTTTCCGAATCGGATTCCTTACCTTCTCTACACCTTTGAACATTCCGTTCTAAATAAACAAACCCTCTAATAAGTGATTCTTTTAACAAATGATAAATACATGAACAAAGAATGAGTTCGGACTCTTTTCAATTCCTTTCTTTTCGTCCCGAAGAAAAGAAGCATAACTCGGGACCGACAACCGAATCTACCTTGCGGAAATGGAAGCCCCGAAACCGATTTTCTCCTTCACCAACGGATTCGGACTTCGCCGTCTATAAGGATGAGCTGCCCGACAATGGGGTCATCCGATTTGGACGAGGATTTGAAAACTACGAACGTCAAAATCACCGACGTCTCCCTCTTTGCAGCCGACAAACAAGGTATCGAAGCCGAGGAACCACTCGCTTGAGTTCAACCTTAGGTCGACCCAAGAGTTTCCTCCCCTGCAGAGGGTCCCGAGCTAGGAGGAGTACTGCCGTCCGCGGGAGGACTCGTTCTTACTACCCCCACTCGGTCTAGTTGTTTCGCACCTACCCCGACTTACGCCAAATCAAAGGGGAAAGGAATCCGGAACTATGATAAACCCGTTACCGTGGAGGGTACGGATCTTCCTGTAAGACCTTCGTCTTCGAAATCGGGTCCGGTTCGAAGATTCCTTCGCCGACAAAGACCCAAAGAAGAAATAGAAATAGAAGGATCGCCGGGGAAGCCGGAGGCTGCCGAGGTTGCCTTCTGGAGGAAATTCCGAGTTGCCGGAATATACACCGTTACCGGGATATACACCATCTGCCGACTACATACCACTTTTGGGAGGAAGCGGGTTCCATCCCCTCTCCGCCGCGAGAGGATGAGGAGAATGTTCAAAGATTCGCTGCCACATTACCACGACCCGCATACTACAACGATAGCCGCAAGAAAAGAACCGGAACTACGTCGTTTGCTCGACTGCAAACTTTGGTAGAAAAGCTAGCAAGGAAGGAAAAGCGCCCCGTGTCGGAAATTCTACGAAGGATAGGGTGGGTGCCGGTCGAATCCCGTCTTGGGCCTCGAGTAGAACCCGCCGTCATGATAGAAAAGCCGAGCAAGAGAATGAAGGCTAGCCCGCCCGTCGTAGTATCGGGATTACAGATTAGGGAGGATACCACCTTCCGACATTTGGCCGATAGACCATGCGGTCATAGACCTTCTGCCGCTAGAAGGATGGTGTGGCGTCCCACTACGGGGCAATTGAGGCCGAAACGAGCGGCCCGAGAAAGAAAGTCTCGCCGGGAGGCTGGAATGCGAAGAAAGTGCTACTTGCGATGAAGGGGACTCGTGAAAAAAGGACCCGGCAACCATCGCATGACAACCACAAAGATACACGAAAGCTCCACTAGAAGATGCCATGGAAAAGTTGAGAACCGACATCCGACGGTTGGCAAAAGAAAGAGAAGAAAAGTTCGGAGATGAGATCGACTCATCGGAATTCATGGACAACGAATATGCGGAAATCAACATGGTTGAGACACGAGCTTCATCATCTTCTCGAGTGCTCCCGCGGCAGCGAAGAGAGGAGCCGAGGCGATGAAGAGACGGCTTCGGGAAAAGGACGACACGATCGCTCGAATGGCGAAGAGGATGGAAGAGATGGCCATAGCTCTAGCCACTCTCCAAAGTCAAGTACAACCACATAGAGAGACACCCCGGAAGTCATTCACATCGTAGACGGAGGGAAGGAAATTACATCCGTCAATGGGGATGACCAGTGAAAAAGAATACAACACAAAGTATGATCCCCGAAAAGGATATCAAGAACTTGGTAGAACGGCGAGTGCGAGAAGCCCTAGCACAATCGAAGAACGGGACATCTATTCGGACGGGTAGACCTTACCGGAAGAATTCGACGCTGTCCAATACCCAAAGGGCTTCGTACCACCTCTCGTTTAAGACCTTCGACGGAACCAGGAACCCCCGACGGCATGTTGCACACTTTCGTGCCGGTTGTTGCAATGCCGGCGGGAGCGATGCGCTACTCTTCCGACGGTTCGTTAGCGGTCCGTCGGGGATCGCCTTCGGCCGGTATGCGCGAGTACCCAACGGATCCGTAAAGACATTCTCGGAGCTAGAGAGACTCTTCATTAAGCGATTTGTCGGAGCTCGGCACCACATCACTATAGGTGATTTAGTGGTAGAGAAACAAAGGCCGAATGAAACTCTAGTGGATTACATACTTCGATGGAGAAATTTAAGTATGAAGTGTGAACCACAACTGCAAGAACAACATGCAGTCGGCATCTTGCTTAAAAGCATTCACGGCCCGGTAGCACGTCTCCTCAAGGGATTCACTATTAAGACTTTTGAGAAGTTGTTAAGCAAGGCCGGAAGCTTGCAAGAAGAGGCAAAGCAATTAAGTTTTGCCGACAAGACGGACAAGCAGAAGCCGGTGAAAACCTTCGAGAAGAAATCCGGGGTCGTTGCAGCAGTTGACAAAGGCAAACAACCGATGCAAATACCACCGAACGGCCGCGACGAACCACAACAAAATTACCGAGCAACCCCGGTCCAGCTATCGGTCGTCTCCGCGATATGAACAACCGTCTCGTCCGCAACGTACATTGAGGAGCTTCGAGCGAGAGAATATCCGTTCAAGAATGAAGCGATGACCAAAGATGTTCCGTAGCTTAATGAAAACTCCGGATTTCCAACGCTGCAGCCCAAAAGACCGAGAGGAAGTCAACAAGAAAGGTGATCCCAACTTTTGCCCCTACCATCGGATGCTTGGGCACAAGATAGAAGACCGCATTACCTTCGAAAAGTTGGCTCAACGACAACCTTCGGAAAGGAAATATAACAATCCCGAAGGAGTACATGAAGGAACCCCGTAAAGGAGGTTCCGTCAATGTTATCTCAACCGATCCCGTCATCCCGATAGATCCCTATGCAACCGACGATGGATGGACTACCGCCTGGACAAGATCTTCGAAGAAGATTTTAGACAACATCCGAACCGCTTCGGTGCGAGCTTCAATTCAGAGTTCGAGACCTGTTAAGCCGGTACTATCACTTGCGATAGAAGAGCCACCTCGACAGGAGAAAATCGAAGAGAAGAAGAAAATTGACGAAGAAGAGGGGACTGAGACTCCTAAGGCTAGACTAGGGGCTGCTTATCCTAGGATAGTTGTTTCCGATTCGGGGAGAAATCCTCGAACCTCCGATTTTGTATGATTATCCGCTCACTTCGGTGGGATCATATAATGATAAGGGTGATGGCGTTGGCTACGTTTTGACTGTTTCTAACGATTACGTAACTAGCGACAATCCGAGCGTCGATTTCGATACCAACAACAATTCTCAAATCATACATGATCTCGACGATCACAATGACGAAGAAGGCATCCATCAAGGAGGCTACGAGAGCTCAACAAGCAACGGCTCTATCTGTGAGTTTCGAGGAGCTCCAGTTACGATAGAGTTAGAGCCTTCAGATTTTGAAGATAATCCAGAAGAGCCAGTCATTCCGATTCAGGAGGAAACACCGACAAACTCAACACTAGATTCAGAAGAAATTACAGAAGTCAACTTGAGAAGTGGAAGAGTTCTACCTCCGAGAATGGGTCCAAAAGACAAAGGAAAGCGGTGGTTGTTCAAGAAGAACCAACCCCAGCAGAAGAAATACCCATTCGAGAAGAAGCCGAGACGCAGGAGAACAAAGTTGACTACGGCGTGCTAGCCCATCTTAGGAAACTACCGGCCAAGCCGAGCATTTACGATGCTCTCATCTTATCAAAGGAGATGAGGGAAGCTCGATCAAGGCCTTACTTGATCCGGAAATTTGCTTAGCTCAAATGGCCGGAGATTCCTTAGATGAGGTTTGCTCGTTAAAGGAACGGCGAGGTGTTACCTTCACGTACAATGACCTACTACTTGGGACAGCCAGATCACAACCGACCGTTGTACATTTCAGTTACAATTGGGAAGTTTACGCTCTCCAGAGTTTTGGTGGATCCAGGAGCATCAATCAATATAATGAGTCTTCGAACACTAGCATACTTGGAAATTGATGCTCGTGAGCTCGAGGCCGACAAAATGTTATTAAGAGGATTCAACCAGAAAGGAGAAAGAGCCCTCGGGTCAATAACACTACTGATGAAGACCGGTGATTTAGCAAAGACAACCGCAAAATTTCATATAATCGATTCAGAAACGTCGTTCAACGCTCTACTGGGCCGACCATGGATACATGAAAACAGGATGGTACCATCATCTCTACACCAGTGCATCAAGTACTACGATGGAGGGGAACAGTGCATCAAAGGTGACTTACAACCATTCTCCGTACATGAGATTGGAGTCCATGAAGATGCAGCTTATTATGCACCGCCAAAGAAAACAATCTTCTCCAGAGATACCATAACAAATGAAGCAAAGAAAGTTCGAGACAACGAAGAACCCGAAGTTCTAGTCCAACGATCACTCACCACTCCCTTCCGGCGAGATGGTGAAGGTTTCTCCACAACTCGCATCCGAGGTCGAGGCCGGGGACGAGGCCGTGGTAGAGACACTAGGACAATTGGACGGAAGAAACCAGCCATCAATGTTGATCGGGAAGATAGTTCGAAGAGGAAAAAGAAATCAAGCAAGAAGCGACAACAATAAGTCGAAAGAAGCCGCAATACAAGATCTCCCTCGAAGATGAAAAGAACGAAGAATACAAATCAATGTACGAGAAGATTAACCACTACGTACATACTATGACCCTAACTCCGATCCATTCTAATAAGATCGAGGGTATGGAGGTCAAAGAGGTACGTAGTGACGGTGCAAAGCCGATCAAATTCTACCATGGTGCTTCTTCCTCCAAAACTGAAAATAATGTACAATTCGAAGATGTCACTTCATCAGAATTAATGGAATTACCTTTTGAGTGGTACTCTCCCTGTGTTCAAAATTTAATTCAACGTGGTTTCTTACCTCGACAATGGACAAAAGGCCAATCACAACATTTTGAAAAGTTATGGAATAACTCGGCCGTCCTCCCAATTCAAAGTATGGACTCGGATTCGGCACGAGTAGGGTCGGCTGACGATACCGAATTTTGCTTGGTTGTCACTTGCAAGTCCAATGAAAACTGCATGGAAACTACGAGACGAACTCGAAGATTTACAAATCGGAGACGCTCCACCGAATTCGAAGAAGAAATTAAATCCACGATAGATGAGTTAACGGAAGTTAACTTAGGTACTAGCGAAGAGCCTAGACCTACCTTTGTTAGCTCCTTACTCAACAAAGGAGACTCCGAAGAAATAATCAAGTTATTAATGGAATTTAAAGACTGTTTTGCTTGGAGCTACGATGAAATGCCAGGATTAGCTCCGGAGGTTGCAGTCCATAAGCTAGGAGTGGATCCTACTGTTCCGGTCGGACAAGGTCCCGGAAGAATGCGTCTAGAAATCGAACAACAAGTCATAGCCGAAGTTAAAAAGCTAATAGACGCTAAATTTGTCCGTGAAGAACAATACCCGACTTGGCTAGCCAACGTAGTGCCGATCGAAAGAAGAATGGTCGGATCGAATTTGTGTGGACTTCGGAGATTTAAACAAGGCATGTCCAAAAGATGAATTCCCTCTACCAATTCCGTAATCGATGATCGATATTGCTTCGACACATGAAATATTCTCATTCATGGATGGATCTTCGGGATACAACCAGATAAAAATGGCTCCGGAAGATGAAAAGCTTACGACATTCGAACGCCGATCGGAGTATTTTGCTACACAAGTGATGCCATTCGGATCGAAGAACGCAGGAGCAACCTACCAAAGAGCAATGACAAGAATTTTTGATGATCTCATCCACAATCAAGTCGAATGCTACGTGGACGATGTCGTCATCAAAAGCAAAGTAAAGGAAAACCACCGTATGATTCGAGAATTGTTTTCGAACGATTAAGACAATTTAACCTTAAGATGAATCCCTTAAAATGCGCCTTCGGCGTCACCTCCGGGAAATTCTTAGGATTCGTTGTCCGACATCGTGGAATTGAAATCGATCCGGAGAAGATTAAAGCTATCTTAGAAATGCCGCCTCCCAAAACCTTAAAACAATTACGATCTTTTCAAGGGAAGCCGGCATATCTTCGACGCTTTATCTCAAACCCGTCGAGTAGGTGTCGGCCTTTCTCGGCACTAGTTAAAAAGGACGCCAAATTTATTTGGGAAGAGAAATGCCGTAAGGCCTTCGAAGACATTAAACAATATTTAATGACACCTCCTCGTCTTAGCAGCCCCGGCCTCGTGTAGACCGCCGATACTTTACACCGCGGCTCTAGACGACTCCCTCGGAGCCCCGTTAGCCTGTGTCAATGATGAGGGTAAAGAAAATGCTCTTTACTACTTAAGCCGTCGTTTACTTCCGACGGAAGTAAGGTATCCCGCAATTGAAAAGCATTGTTTGGCCCCGATCTTCGCCGCTCAAAAGCTCGAGCACTACATGCTTTCTCATAAGGTCAACTTGATTTCGAAGTTTAATCCATTGCAATACTTGATGACTCGTCCAACACTTTCCGACGGACTTGCCGGATGGTCAATGATATTATTGCAATTCGATATAACTTTCGTGCCTCCGCGTGCCGTAAAGGGACAAGTCTTAGCAGACTTCCTCGCAACGACACCCTTTGCCGCCGAATCTCCTCTCAATGATGACTTGCCGGATGAACAAATAATGAGCCTAGAAGACCTCGATGATCGACGTTGGGAATTGTATTTCGACGGAGCATCTTCAAGCACACAAAGACGAAGAATCGCAAGTGATAGTGCCCGGTAAGGCAGGAATCGGGCTAATCTTTATAACACCGGAGCGGGGGATGTTAAGATACTCCTACCACTTGACGAACCGTGTACAAACAACGAAGCGGAATACGAAGCCCTCATAACGGGATTGGAATTAACCATTCAAATGGGGATAACGGACATCAACATCTACGGGGATTCACGGTTAATCATTCAACGGATCGTCGGACAATACGAATTCTAAAGCCAAGACTCGAACAATACTTCCAAGTATGCCATACAGTCTGTTGGAACGGATTCCAAATGTGACAATCTACAAAATTCCTAGAAAAGAGAATGCTTTAGCGAGATGCTTTAGCCCGTCTCGCAAAAGAATTTGCCTGTTTGCAAGATGAATCGATGGAAGTGTCGGTTCACGGACGTCGAGTCCTATCACAGACTCGACATAGACACAATACACAAATCGACAAAAGAAAAAGAATCGATTGCAGTAGTGACGAAAAACACGGAAGATTGGCGACAACCATTGATAGACTACACCGCAAACGAGAAAGCTACCGGACGATAGGTCGTCGGCCCATCGGATCAAGAAAAGAACTCGTCCTACGCATTAATAAACAACACATTGTACGAAGGTCTTTTGATCAAATGTGGCTAAGGTGCTTAAGCGGGTCCGAGGCCCGTGAAATCGTTAAAGAGGTGCATTCGGGACTCCGTGGCGCTCACCGGTCGGGTCCAAAAATGAAGATGAAAATTAAAAGACTAGTGGTACTACTGGCCCTCGATGATGACCGACCGCATGAAAATCGCCAAGAGCCGTCATCAATGCCAAGTGCACGGAGTGGTTCTACACCAACCTCCAAATGTGCTACACCCGACAATTGCGTCGTGGCCATTCGAATGTTGGGGCACGGATATAGTGGGTCCGATAGAACCACCATCTTCGAAAGGACATCGTTTCATTCTTGCGGCTACGGATTACTTTTCCAAGTGGGCGGCAGTTCCACTTAGAGAAGTGAAAGCACACCACGTCGCTGCAGCTTTTCAAAAACCAAGTTGTCTACCGTTTCGGAGTGCCGCGCGAGATCATCTCGGATAATGGGTCAGCATTCGAAGCACACAAATCAACAATTTTGTCGGGAGACACGGAATCGACCGGCGATACTCAACAATTTACTACCCAAGAGCAAACGGCCTCGCCGAGGCTTTTAATAAAACTCTCGTTCAAATCTTAAAGAAAACCTTGGACGATAATAAGAGAAATTGGCACGAGAAATTGTTAGAAGCCTTATGGGCCTACCGGACAACCTTCGAACTCCTACTCAAGCTACACCTTACGCTCCGGTGTATGGGTCCGAGGCGATGTTACCTTTAGAGGTTCAACTTCCTTCACTCAGAATTACAGTTGCAAACAAGATCACGACAGAAGAAAATGCCAGACTACGACTCGAAGAATTAGAAAGCTTGGAAGGGAAAAGACTTGCAGCGCAACAGAATTTAGAACTATACCAAGCTAAGATGGTTCAAGCCCATGACAAACTGGTCCGCCCAAGAACCTTCAAAGTTGGTGACTTAGTTCTCGTTCTCAAGAGACCTATTCTTGCACACCGCAAGATAGGAGGAAAATTTGAACCCACTTGGGAAGGACCATTTGTGGTTGAAGCAAGTATACTCGGGAGGTTCCTACCGGCTAGTGAATTGCCGGGGAGAACGACATATGCTTCCGATCAACGGACGATACTTGAAAAAGTATTACGCTACTCGATGTTTCGAAGGAATGAATTATTCATCCCTAAGAAACACGGCGAAGTAATTACTTATGATTGGGTCCGAACCCAAAAATAATAAAATGTGCTAAAATAAATAAAATCATGATAATTAAGTTTTCCTTGTTTTCTTCTTCAAATCAAAATCTCTTCCCTCATCTTATCCTACTTCATTCCTGTTAAATTTCAAAATATAAGAATAATAAAAAATGTATCTTTAATAAACATTTCCTTAATGTTCTTGTTCTTAGTACGTACCCGATCCTTTTCCTTGTCTTTTCGCAGGGAAATGTGGAACGGGCGGTTGGTCTTGAACTTTAAGAATGGCGTAAGCCTTGCACTCGATGAAAAGAGGGTGAAAGATGGAGCGATAATCGAGATTGACTCGGATTTCGCACCGGCGAGCCTACGATACGAGGAAAGTGACCGGGTCCCGATTAACCGAGAAGAATTGCCGGACGAGACGAGTGATGAAAGTGGGTGGCCCAAGCCACCAATCCAACAACAAGAAAAGAAAGGCAAACACCGAAGAAGATAAGAAAATAAAGTCCGTAGTCGCTACGGCGGAGGGCGGGTTTGTCAGCGACGCGCCCGCAGAGATTCAAGAAGTTCGGAGGGCTACTCTCACTGCCCACGCAACGAAGGAATAAGAATCGCCGTATCCGTAAGATGTTAACAAAACTAGCCGCGGACCGGCGCGACGAGACAATTGCTAATGCCAAGCACATACACTTCAAGGACACCGGTTCACCGAGAACTCGAAGAAAGGAGGCCGGCTCCTAGAATAACGAAAGAACCGGGGAGATCTCCAGAAGATCAGAAGGAAGAAGGCTACCACGCCACCGGATAGAACCACCAGCAGTGCATGACCTTGTTGCAGAAGCAACCCCGGGGATGTCCCGACAGGCATCATCCCTGAGGAGCCGAGGTATGCAGGGGAACGTGAAGGGATTGAACCATATATCCCACAATATGTCACAAGGCCTCGCCATCTGCAGATCATTCCGGAATACGAGCTGGAGAGGATGCAGAATGTTGAAAAGAAAACTTTCGAATACTTTGAGAGAATTAAAGGAAGAAGAATCAATATACTAGAAGGCCTCGAGCTACATACCGATGTATTCTCAGAATATGAGCAACAACAAATCGTGGATTGTATCCGAGATTTGAAGAGAATGGGCCGAGCAGGCCGCCTGAGGGAAAACACATACTCGGAACCCCGGAGATGGATGCCAGGGAAAGGAAGAATCACAATACAATGTGGATGCTGCTACAACTTTGTCGAAGACGAAGGAAACCCACCGGGGATACTCCGTCATGGGCAAGTAGATCCGATGCCATTAGTTATCAAGAGAATGGTAAAAAGATTGATAACATGGAGGGTACTGCCGCCAGATTGCATACCCAATAGCCGCATTATCAACATCTACAAACGGGGTGATCGCATACCCCCACATATTGATCACCACGACTTCGTCGGACCTTTCGCACGGTCTCTTTCTTGAATGAGTGTAACATCATGTTCGGATCCGACCTCCGGATAGCAGGCCCGGGTGAGTTCCAAGGGCCGAGAAAGATACCTTTACCGGTGGGTTCCGTCATGATACCGCAAGGTAACGGAGCGGATATCGCAAAGCATTGCATACCGGGGGTGCCGGTGGAGCGAATCTCGCTTACTTTCGGGAGGATGGACGACAGATAAAATACCTTACCATTTCCAACCAGACCCAGAGCTAGAGAACCTCCGGCCTTACGAGCTGTGAGTTACATGGGAAATATCACACCTCCAAC
The DNA here is from genome assembly GCA_022702705.1 of Papilionanthe hookeriana x Papilionanthe teres. NCBI lineage: Eukaryota > Viridiplantae > Streptophyta > Magnoliopsida > Asparagales > Orchidaceae > Papilionanthe > Papilionanthe hookeriana x Papilionanthe teres. The sequence goes on along the minus strand of CM040428.1, from coordinate 132,269,783 downwards.
GTACATCCAGCCGACATCCTTGCCAAGGATGGCTTGGAAGGTGATGTTATTGACCATGTACCTCACTATTCAGACATGGATTTTTTTTGACAGATGCTTCTTTGGATGAATCAACAAAGATCATACACAGTCCGTTTTGAGTCTACATGGATTGTATGAAATGTATTCCAGATCGAGTTGTATGACGTATTTTCAACATGATTGGAATGAAAGTGACCATGTCACGTTTTTGGCCTTCACCTCTTTTGTGCAAATTGATTAGGAAACGCCATTAAAGTTAAATGAACTTCGAACAAAGAACGAAAAAGAAATAAAAAAAAATATAATAAAATAAAACTTTCCTTAAATCTTAAAAAATGACAAACACTAAGTTCACATGAACATTAAATAAACAATAAAATAAAATTTGAACCATTAAAAGATAAACGAAACCAACACAAATCTCAAATTCCATCCTTCCAAACTTCAAAATCAAATTTCATCTTTACAAATTTCAAATCAAATCCTCAATCAAATTCCAAATCCAATCTCGATCAAGTTTCAAACTTGATCGTCCAAATTTCAAATCAAATCTTAAATCAAATTTCAATCGAGTTCAAACTCATCCTTCCAAATTTCCAAAATTCCGAATTCAATCTTTCCAGGCTTCAAGTCTCAATCAAATTCAAATTCAATTTCTTCCAGATCTCGAATCAAACATCAAAATTCAAACCTTTTGGGTCGAGGATTTTACATCCAAGACTGCACTGCTTTAGGATTCTTTTCCTATTGCACTGAAACACATCAAATTCAAACCTTTTGGGTCGAGGATTTTACATCCAAGACTGCACTGCTTTAGGATTCTTTCCCTACTGCACCTGAAATACATCAATTCAAACCTTTTGGGTCGAGGATTTTACATCCAAGACTGCACTGCTTTAGGATCCTTTTCCTATTGCACTGAAATACATCAAATCAAACCCTTTTGGGTCGAGGATTTTACATCCAAGACTGCACTGCTTTAGGATTCTTTTCCTATTGCACTGAAACACATCAAATTCAAACCTTTTGGGTCGAGGATTTTACATCCAAGACTGCACTGCTTTAGGATTCTTTCCCTACTGCACTGAAATACATCAATTCAAACCTTTTGGGTCGAGGATTTTACATCCAAGACTGCACTGCTTTAGGATCCTTTTCCTATTGCACTGAAATACATCAAATCAAACCCTTTTGGGTCGAGGATTTTACATCCAAGACTGCACTGCTTTAGGATTCTTTCCCTACTGCACTTGAAATACATCAATTCGAACCTTTTGGGTCGAGGATTTTACATCCAAGACTGCACTTGCTTTAGGATCCTTTTCCTATTGCACTTCGAAATACATCAAATCAAACTCTTTTGGGTCGAGGATTTTACATCCAAGACCGCATTGCTTTAGGATTCTTTCCCTATCGCATCGAAATACATCAAATTCAAACCTTTTGGGTCGAGGATTTTACATCCAAGACTGCATTGCTTTAGGATTCTTTTCCTATTGCACCTGAAATACATCAAATTCAAACTTTTGGGTCAAGGATTTTACATCCAAGATTGCCTTGCTTTAGGATTCTTTCCTATTGCACTCGAAATACATCAAATCGAATTCCGGGGTTAAGGATTTTACATCCGAGACTGCATTGCTTTAGGACCATTTCCCTATCGCAATGAAATACATCAAAATCAAACTCTTGAGGTTAAGGATTTTACATCCAACACCGCTTTGCTCTGAGATCTCTTCTCATTGCAACGATTCAATCTAATCAATTCAATTTTCTTTCGAGGTTGGAGATGTTACATCTAAAACCTCAGAACTCCAATTTTAATTTCAAATCAAATCCTTCAAATCAATTTTGACAAACTTCAATCTAAAAAAAAAAAAATACTCCAAGTTGAAATCTAAACTCACACATCAAAACATAAATCTAAAACAAAATAAAATCTAAATCGAAATTCTCCCAGGTCATGTGATTTGGGATTCACCTCCTTTTCCTTTCCCCAGCGAGAGTTCAGGTATCTCCAGTTTTGAACATACCCGATACTCCCCAGCGGAAACTCTTCTACTTCGTCCTAAGTTCGTCACTTGGACATCTGTGTTGGTTTTGTTGATCGCTTCGGTCAACACCAATACGCGCGGTGTGCTCCGTCAGCTCACCACACCTATTGGGGGTCCATTTGTTGACCTCATTTTTGATGAGGTCTTCCCTTCTTCTTTTAGTGCTTAGGATCTAGCCTTAGGCTTTTCCTTTGACTATCTTAGAGGACTAGAATTGGGACCCGCCTCTTAGAAATTCAAACCACTTCTAAACTCCCTACAAACTCCACAAACTTGACCATAGACCCCTAATCACCTAGAGGGTTGAAATCGAAATGTGGAAGTTTAAAGGATGAGTCCCATAGGACTCTTTGGCCTTAGAGCGCCACTGAGTGGCACAGTGCGGTGAAGGGGCTGACTTACACTACACTTACACACTACATTTACACACACTTCCTAAAACCACACCCATACCCAACTTAACCTCCTGACTCATGTAGGTGATTCACATGGATGGTCCTTAACCCCTAAGCCCTTGGCTAAGAGGGTTAGGAACAACATAGTGAATGCCTCAAATGAGTCCTCTCATGGCTCATATGGGCTTGAAATGACTTCATGGCTCAACCAAAATGATTTCTTTCCACCTAAATTCACCCAATCTTCAATTTCCCAAATTTTCAATTTTTGACCCCCGAGACCCTACACCTACTAAACCTACCCAAAACCACTCGAAATTACCCAAATTTTTGCAAAATTTCCAAATTACCCAAAATTTTCCAAAATCAATCTCAAACATCTCCAAATCACTCAAATTGATCATCCATACCCAAAAATACCAAAAATTCCAAAAATACCTCTCAATACCCTCCAAATACCCAAAATACCCTTCTTGGCCTAAAAATCCAAAAATTCAGAAAATTCCCAGAAAATTCCAGAAAATCCCAAATATTCCCAATTTCATTTTGTCCAACTACACCATGGGCCAATTTTGTCAATTTACCCTACTTTTGTCAAAACCCCCAAATTGACCCATTTTAACCACTAAGTGAACCCAATGTCAAACCAAACCTACCCAATTGACCCCAATTTTGGTCCAATTCAATTCTAAACTTCAATTCAACATTCCCAATACCAATTTAGACCAAATCCAAGTCCAATTTGATTGACATTTGGATCCAATCTCACTTTTGGCCTTAAAGCCCAAATTTGGACCCATGACCCAAACTTAACCCAAACTCACCCAATTCAACTCCAATTAACCTCAAATCTTTTCTAAATCTTCCTTAACATTCCCACAAACAAAACCCTAACATGATTTGCCCAAAATTTAGACCCAAACCCCACTCAAACTCAATCCAAGTTCAAAAGGCCCATTTTTGACCTAAACCCAAACCTAAACCCAAATTCAACCCAATTCAAACCCAAACCACCTTAAATCTATTTCAAATTATTCATGAAACATCCCTAAACCAAAACCAATAACTATTTGGCCCAAACTTCTACAAAAATTCCCATCCATGAACACATTCTTAAACTTAAAAGCCCACTTCCCTTAAACCTTCTTAAAAACCCATCTTCATTAAATTTTAAAAGCCCAAATCATCCTAAAGCCCACATGACACTTCCCCTCATCATCCATTTGATCAAAATCACCCCTAGGTTTCAAAATCATCAATTAAACCATTCCAAATCAAGCCACATGTCAAATTACCCCCTAAATGTCAAAAATTTCTAAAACCCTTTTCATGAAACAAATAAACCTTTTCCCAAGCCAAAGGAAGCCAAGGATGAGCCATTCACAAGCCATATGAAGCCATGAAAGTTTGGCATGTGACCATGCCATTAATGGCAAAAGGAGGAGGTCCTTTAACCATCTCCTAAAAGTCATTAGCCTTAAGCATGTCTCCCCTTAACCAAGATTTAATCCAAATATTCTTGGATAAGGACATCACCACCTCTTGACCAGCTAGCCTAACTGATCTTCTCAGCCCAAGACCAGCCATGGGGAGGTGAACCCAACCCAAACCAATGGGTTGACCAATTTCAAGCCAAAATGGCCTCTCCCCCATTCTATTCTAATCCAAACACTTTACACATGTCCAAGCCCAATTGACTTCACCATTGCCAAGCCCTGACCTCCCTGGTCAAGATGGTGACCCATGCCTGCCGGCCAGCCGCCTGGATCGCCGGAAAACACCACACCCGAGAGCATCATGTGAGCCCAAGCTTGGAATTCTCACCTGCCGAGTCGCCCCATGCCCAATGGCCACCATGGTCGTTCTTCTCCTCACCAGAGCAGCTGATCCCATGCCTCAACTCCCCCTGGGAGGCCCTCCACCCTCTCCTATTTAAACTCCACCCCTCTCGGCCATGGAGGGAGCCAAGCACAAACCTTGCCAAAACTCTGCCAAAATTGTTCCAGACCCTTCTCCACTCTTAGAGCACTTGATCCCCAGTGAGATCCCCCTGCCATTTCTCCTCTCGTAAGCTCAATTTCGGAGTCGAAATTCCACCCAAAACCAGGACACTTCTCCACGGTGAGCCAATTCCCAAATTGATTGGCTCTACACCTTCACCGGATCAAGGGAAGGTGTCCACCATCAAAAGCCCCATCTCCGAGGCCACCCGGCTTGCTCCGGCCTCCAAGCTTTGTGATCGGGCTTGGTCGAAATCATATCCGGACAATTCCCTGGACCGGAGACTTCATCCTGGAGCTTTCGGGACCCAATCGAAGGTGCAACAACTCTCAGATTGAAGCCACACTTCTCTGAGCTAAGGTATGAGTTAACTCTCCATCCCGAGCTTCTGGAGATTCTCCATTTCAAATGCCTTAGTTTCAATGCATGTTAGCCGTATAGATGTGTTCGTCTCTTCAAGACGAATCCATAGAGTATAAGAACGTAAAAATCCATTGAGAATCGAGTGAGATCTTAGTGGATTTAGTGTGGACGGCTCTCGGTGAGAACACTCGGGGACGATGAACGGATGCCGTCCATTCGATACACGCGCGCACGGACGGCCGGGATTGCGTCGGACCGGGAGACGGTACGAGAACCGCGGGGCCCGGGCCGCCGACTCGGGTGGCGGCGTCGAATGGGAGCGCGACGCGTGTGCGTTCGGAGGCTGCCGAGGTTGACGCGGCGCCGCGTGGATAAATAGATAAATAGGGTATTTTCTTATTTATTTAATTCCCTAAACTTCAAAAATTCATATCTCTGTGTAGGAAAATCACAAAAATAAAATAAAAATACCCTCTTGCTCAGTGAAGAGAGGAGAATAATGTGGAAAAGAAATCACTTAATTTCATCAAATATTTTATTTTTTATAATTTATTTACTCTCTGCATTGTTTTAATTCTCCATGCATGCATACAATTCACCATGGCATGAGACCATAGGGCTTTTGAAGCCTCTGAATTTGGGAACATTCCCTGAATTTTCCAAAGTCAGAGGCCATCCCTATGAAGAGTTCTTGATTTTTCAAGTTCGAGTCACTCGTTTTGAGTATTTTAATTCCAGTAAATAGCATGTTGTGAAATAAATTCTAGGAAAATTTGGTGATGTTCCTTATGACCAGAGAACCCTAGGAAAAATAGGTTTTGACTTAGTTCATTTAAAACAACCCTAATTGGCTTAAACACTCAAAATAGGTCTTTAATTAATTAGAGTTAACCATGCATCAAATTGACTTGAAATCAATTCTCCACTGACCTTTAGGATCAGAGGAATCCACCATAAAAATTTGAGGTCAATTGGACTTGGTTAACCCCACTAATTGGGTTGATTAAGTCACTTAGCCATTTTAAACTTTAAAAATTCATAACTTTTAAAATACTTTTCAAAAATTCACCAAATTGGTTTTGGAGCCTCTCTGATATCAGGGGAACCTAAGAAAATTAAAATTTCAATTTTCTGAAAAAGTTGATTTTTAATAATATTTTAATATTTTAATAATTAAAAAATAATAAAAATCACAAAAATAATAAAATTCACCAAAATGTCACATTTTGAATTTTAATCACTTAGGAACAAACCCCATATTTTTCCTAAGTCTATTTAGTGAGATATTAAATTTTAAAGCCCTAGGGTAATTTTAAAATTAAAAAAAATGTATTTTCTAGCATTTTCACTAAAATAATTACAATAAATCATAAAAAAATCAGAAAATTGCAAAATTTACTTCTCTGGTTTCCTTGGTATCAGAGAGATTTTTGAAAAATATAAAATCTATTTTTCAACATCTATTTTATTTTTAAATTAATTAACACTCCAAAACTCAAAATAATTATAATAAAAATAATATAATTCAAAAAATCACCAAAATTGGTCCAAGTGCTTCTCTGGTCATTAGGAATGTCCCCTAATTTTCTTAAGGACAGAAACTTTCCCTTGGTCATGTTATTAAATTTTCCTTGAAAATCTTTATTTTCCACCAAAAATAATTATATAAATAAATTAAATACAGAAAAATCACATTTTCTCCTCTCATGTCTTTATTGACATATGAGTGAAGTCACATAAAAATTTCAAGTTCATTTGGGTTTAATTTAGTGAGTTATGAAATTATTAAGCTTAAAGGGTAAAATGGTAATTAAACTTTTAACCCTTAATTAAAACTTTAGGTTTAATAATAAAAATCAACAAGTAAAATATTTGATCTTAATCTGATTTGGATGATTGAAATTTAAATAATTAAAGGGTAGAAATCCATTAAATAGTTTTAAAATGACTAAACTTTAATTAAATAATAGATTAAATTTGGGGGAATAATAAATTGAAATTATTAAAATAAGGGATATTTATTAGGAAGAGATTTATTCTTTGATTAAAAAAAAAATCCCTAAACCAATTATATCATTAATACTCAATTTTTAATTAAAATGATAACTCAAATTTAAAATATTAAAAGACTTGATTAAATTATTAAACTCTTTTAAAATTTTAATTAAAATTAAAAATAAAGCAAATTAAAGATAAATTAAATTAAAATTAAATTAAATTTAACAATTAAATTAAATTAAATTAAATTTAATAATTAAATTAAATTAGATTAAATAATTAAATTAAATCAAATTAAACAATTAAATTAAATTGAATTAAATTAAATTAAATTAAATAAATTAAATTAATTAAATAAAATTAAATTAAATCAAATTAAATTAAATTAAACAATCAAATTAAATGAAATTAAATTAAATAAATTAAATTAAATTGAATAACTAAATTAAATTAAATCAAATTAAATTAAATTAAATCAAATCAAATTAAAGTTAAATCAAGTCAAATTGATTAAACATCAAATTAAATTAAATTAAATTAAATTAAATTAAATTAAATTAAAACTCAATTAAAATTAAATTAAATTGAATTAAATATAACATCACCTAAAACAGAAAGAAAATAAATTTAAAAACAACTTGAACACTATTCCAAATTTAAACTCTTTAACTTAAACCAAATCATTTGAATACTAACTTACCCTTGAAAGCTTTAGTTATTATAACTCCTAAATAAAACATTAAATGAAGTGTCACTTCACTCATAGGATATTCAAATGTCCTAGTTCATCGAGCAAGTTAACAAAACTTGAAATTCTTGGACGATTAATTCATTTGTATAATTAAATTCATTTGGACTTAAAACAATCCTAGAAATATTGAAAAGATGTTTAAGATCCTTCTTAAGCACTTTCTCAATATGATAGGACATTTATAAGAACAATTGAATTTGATTATTCTTTGATGAAGAAAATCGTCCTTAAACCAAAACACAAAGAACCCAGACGTCATAGGAGTTGACTAGCTATAGGATTAGGAATTTGGTAGAAAACCATAACCTTTCCCTTAGCCTTACCTAGGAACTTGCTTAAGTATGCTAATTGTGTTTTAAGTGCAGCTTGGGATGACGGGAAGACCCTCCAGGTACGCATTTGTATTATTGCAATTTACTTTCCTGCAATTCATTTTCCAGCAATTTACATTATTGCAATTTACTTTATTGCAACTGCGTTTATTTTTCTTGCATGATAAAACAACTGTTGCATGAAAACCCACACCTTTAGGATAGACCCTAAAACTGAAACCAAATTAAGTTAAAAGTCATTGCAAGATAAAATTCACCGCCACAACATTCCAAAATATAAAACAACTCAAAATTTAATCACAAACAGAACACAAAACTACAATTACAACTAAATTAAAACGTCCTGTTGGATGATCGGGAATACCTCGGATGATGTAACCTACGTGTTGCTAACGGGATTTCCCACGGTCTAAATGAAAGTGTGGAACTCATTCAATTGAGTTTAGCAAATTCATCTGGACTAAGTGAATCCGATAAAAATAATGATGCCGGAAGGATGGAACCGTGGGATCTTAACCGGTGTCGTTATAATCAACTTTAAGATTTATTTTAAATAAAACATAAAAAAAAACACCTGGAAATTAAGATTTTCTCTAAACCAAAACACTTCTCTCATCCTTTGATTTATGATTTCTAAAACTAAACCTCTGCAACAACCAGGAGTTTGGAGCACGGTGGGCAGCACGGCCATCGTCGTCAGCAAAACTTGAACCTACTTCAGCAAAACTTTTCTAGAATTAAATAAACAAGCCATAGGACTTCGAGGTAGTTTGCCTAGTGCAACATAAATCCTCAACCTTTTCGTTAGGCATTTGCATTGCAAATTAAGCCCTAACCGGTCTTAGGATTCCGAGGTAGTCGTCCGATACGACATAAACCTCACATTTTCCAGGCTATTTATTTGATTTTATCATACAAATATAAGCCCTAATTAATTAAAATTGGCAAGATCAAAACATTTAAATAAGTATTAGGACTTTCCTAAATTCAAGCCAAACAATAGGATAGTCGGGAAATTATCGAAGTTCACTTCGAATCAGTGATTTCTCTTACCTCTCTTCCTTTGGATTCACAAAACAAAATGTTCCAAAATTTGATCCATTCCCTATTGAAATTCCAAAATTCAATCTTTGAAAACCTTAAACTTTGAAATTCTTGAGAGCAGAATTATTGGTTATTATCGAGAGTTTTCTTAGGTGACTCCCGTCACTTAAGATGTAATTAACTATAGGGGCTTGCCCTTATAGGGAATTTTAAAGAACCCAGGTAATATAAACCCTGTTTAATGTTTTCATATTAAGCAGGGGAAACTTGTCGGCTTATAAAATTGGTTCGCAGACCAAACGGATGTCACTAATCTTCTAGTTTATTTAATCAAGCCCCACCATCAAGCAATGTGTCTATCCTTAGGGATAGATACACGGTTTATGGTGCGGTGCTTGTTTATATAAACTATTTGGGATGTGAGGTCTGTTTAATCTCATATCTTAAAACCTTCAAATTTAAAATTATTTTCAAAATCAAATACTACTTTTCAAATTATTTATTTTAATTAAATTAAAAATTCGCCGACAGATTTCTGTTAGGCGACCCCTTCTTCAAAATAAAACACGACTTAAAAATATGCCGACAGCATGGGATGAGGTGGACAATGTGTAAAAAAAATTCTATATGTTATGTATATGAAAAACTAGTGAAACATGTGAAAAACCAACATATATGAGCTTATTCATGAGTGTTTCAAGCAAGGCCACTTATAAATCCAAAAAATTGTAAGTATTTTTACCAAATTATTTCATGTACATTCCAACCAATGAAAAGTACTCAAAACACATGGAATTGGGTATAAAATGTAAGAAAACATAGCCTTGATGTTATACATGTGAATATATGTTGAAATAAGTGAACAAGAAGCTCTCATGGCGTCAAATTTGGGTGTTTTATGTGTGTACATTTCCAAATCCGAAAATTGCAAGTATTTTATTAAAAAATTTTCATGCATGGAATGAGATGAAAAGTTTGTGAAATTGAAGCTTAAGTGATGTATGTGTGAATACATGTTGGAATAAGTGAGAAACAAGCCCATATGACTTCAAATTTGGAAGTTGTATGTGTGTACATTTCCAAATCCGAAAATCACAAGAATGGGTCAATAAGCCAATTTCATTTCCAACTTGCACATGAAATAAGAAAAGCTTTAGATATTTGATGCATAATCTTTGGCTCTCCAAAAAGAGCAAACAAACTTTCTAATAAATCCTCAAACTTGAATTTTCTTTAACCAACAAAAGATACAAGAAAAGCACTTAAATATGACATGATCAATTTCAAATTTGGAACATGTTAAGCATGGACCTTGCCTTACCAAGGCCAACATAAAACATGTAGGTAATGATGAGTTTAAAGAGTAGAGTAGATAGATGAGTATAACTAAGCCATGAAAAGCACTCCCCCTCTTTTCTCCAAATCTTTCTCCCACAAGCACCAGACTTTTCATATGTTCCATAGTGAACAATAGAATGAGATAGAACAAACCACAATCAAATGTTCTTTTTCAAATTTAAAGAGACTTTAGAATGCTTTCCAAACCTCCAAGTATGCAAATAACATGGAAATAAGTGAAACACTAGTATTCTCTTTTAAGGCAAAGTAAATGAGACTTGGCCCTTTCAAATACTTCTTTCTTCACTCTCTCATTTTTTCCCATTTCCTTCCTCTTTTTTCACTTCTTTCTCTCTTTTTTTTTCTTTTCCCACTCCAAATATGCATTTTATGAAATACACCAAGGCTCAAAAGAATAAACAAGCCCAATTTTAAAACATTTATATGAAACATACTAGACTTAAAGAGAGATATAGCATTCCAAACTTTTAAAAAAAGGCCTTCATATGAATCATATCAAGTTAAAGGAGAATAGAGCAAAACAACTTTAAAGGCTTCCTTATGAGATGCATCAAGCTCAAAAAGTAAACATGCCCTTTTGAACTTCAATAAGAAGTATACCAAGTTAAGAGAGAATGGGGCGAAGCATTTTAAAAGCCTTCATATGAAATGTAATAAATCTAAAGGAGGATGAGCATGCCATTTAAAGCCCCTTCATGAAATATGCCAACTTTAAAAGGAGTAGAGCATGCCAAACTTTAAAATCTTCACATGAAGGAAAGTATGCCACTTTAAACTTCTACATGAAACATAACAAGTTTAGAAGAGAAGAGAGCAAAGCTTTAAACTTTCCATAAGAAGTGCATTAAATTTTTAAAAAAAGTAGGCATGCCTTTGGGTACCAAAGAAGCACAAATAAAGCCATTTAAACATCACATAAGGCAAAGTAAAATTCCATCCTCCCCTCATGGAGATTTCGGCCAAGCCAAAAAGAGGCAAAGAGGTGACTCCGGCAATGTAAGAATCGCCAAATATCTAATCACATTAGATTTAAACCATCATGAAACTCTTTCCCCAAACAATTAGACAAAATGTAAGGCAAGAAAGTGGTGCACTTCTTCAAGTATTGAACCAAGCATCACAATCATAAGGCAATAAACCTAGCCTAAGCATAAAAGAAAATGAAATTTTCACCTTAATGTTGGATCAAACAGCAAATGGCAGCACCTCCTTCCTTCCTCTAAAATTTGGCCAACCATAAAAACTGAGAAAGAAGGCCATCTTATAGCCATGAGAGAAGGAAGAAGAAGCCCTAAACTTTCCCATGGGTAATACCCAAAGGTCCAAAGAAGGTGAAGCCTCTTACCCATCTTTGAGATGATTGAAATGAAAAAAAAAGCCATGGAGAAGTGACCAAGCACCATAGAAGTGATAGGGGCTGCCATGGATGTGACTTAGGACCAGAAGATGCTCCAATGACAGATTTTGCAAGGAGGAGAAGAGACCACGCCACCCTTGGCGCAAGAAGAGGAGGGCTCGGCCAGGGCAAGGAGGAAAAATCGCAAAACCTAGAGCAAGAGGTTCGGCCCGGGCAGAATCACGATAAAGGGGGAGGGGGCTCGGCTGGTCTTCGTGAATTGAAGAGAGGGGAGGCGTGCGTGAGTTTGGTTTAGTCGTGGGCTAAGTTGATTAAGATTTGGGTGGCGGAAATATAATTTTTATTTAAAACTCACGCCGATTTTGATCTGATTTCGTCTTGCATCAAAATATAGCGAGTTATATGCTTCCAAAGTAATTTCAACGTTCCAGACGCAACGGCGCAGTCCGTTTGCGAATCCGAGGTCATTCGAGCAAGTTCATTGTTAAATAGGCCAAAAAGTGTCAAATTCGATTCGATCTGATATTTTGACTTGTTGCCGATCAAATTGAAATTTGGATGTCAGTTTTAGGAAAGTATGGAATGTCGAAATATTTTGTGAAGTTTTGGGAATTTTTTGGGATTTTTCTGGAATTTTGGAAATTTCGGGCCTGTAGGGGCATTTTGGTCATTTTGGGGATTTTTTAGGAAAATGTTCAAATTGTCGAATTAAAAGTCCGGGGCGGTGTAAAATGAAATTTGGAGTTAACCGGTAGTGTCCGAGAGCATTTTTTACGGGGCCCGGAATGTCATTCAAGTAGCGAATATTTAAGTTGCGAGGGGTCCGCCAGTAGCTCAAAAGTATGGCATGTTTACAGTCAAACTTCTCAGTTCGACGAGAGGAATGTTCCGGAATAATTTACGGGAACTATAGGTGACTCTGTGGAATTTTGGGTTTTGGGCCCCGTTTGAGGGGCAATTCGGTAATTTCGGGGTAAAAATTGAAGTTATGGGAAAAGTGAGGTATTGTTAGACCATGTAGTATGGAATAATTCTGGATGGGTTACAGGCTAAGGAAAGCCTCCTTTGGTCCTCTATGTGGTATTATTAGCTCTTTTGGCCATAGGCTTAAGGCTAGTGGGACCACTCACGTAAGTTTCCAAAGGGTCCGAAGGTCGAAGTGAAATGTATTTGATTTAGGATGTGAGTGTAAAATGTAATGTGTAAATGTGAATGTCAGTGTGTAACACAGGCTCCCTGAGGGCTAATCCTGAGGTTTAGTCACCTATTAGGATTTCACTTAAACTTCCTTATGCTTAGTCTCTTCCTCCCAAAGCTCGAGGTTAGGCCTTAAGCATATGAAAGTTCAAGTGAAGTACGAAAAATTTGAATTTCTATGGGGAGAGTCCATTGCTAGTCCTCTAAGAAAAGTCACTAGGAAGTCCTATGGCTATATCCTAGACAATCTATAGAGAAACTAGACCTCAACCAAAAGTGAGGTCATCAAGACCCTATAAAATGTTTTTAACATAAATTTTGATGATATCTTAAAATTATCAAATCAGTAACGACAAATCCTGATCTGATCAACTATTGACCCAAAAGTCAAATTTTGACCCAAAAATGGTCAACTTTGGTCAAATTGGTCAATTCCTGACCTAGTGACCACCCCATTGACCCAACATGTCAACTTTTGAAAAAATGGTCAACATTGATCAAACTGGTCAATTCTGACCTAGTGACCACCCCATTGACCTAACAGGTCAAGTTTTAACCCAAAAAAATCAACTTTGGTCAAACTGGTCAATTCCTAACTCAGTGACCATCCCCATTAACCCAATAGGGCAATTTTTGACAAAAAAGTCAACTTTAGTCAAGATGGTAAATCATATACCCAATAATCACTCCATTGACCCAAATGGTCAACTTTTGACCCAAAAAGTCAAAATTAACCAAAATCATTAACCCAACACCTAAAGACCACCATATTCACCTCATTGGTCACCTTTGACCAAAAAGTTAATTTTGCTCAAAATGATCAAACCTTGACTGAAAGATTATTGCATTGACCTTCTTGATCATTCTTTGATATAAATAATCAAAATTTTATCTAAACAATCCATGCATAATACAAAGACAATCACCCTAGCCTCATTGGTCAACTCTTGACCTAAAATTGTAAAATTGGTCAAAATGGCTAACCCAATTTCTCCCCTGACCACAAAATTGACTTCAATGACAGACATTGACATAATCAACTTGATATTGATCAAAGTTAATCTAAGTGTTACTACATTGACCTTCGGGTTAACATAAACCCTAAAATTGGTCAATATGACCAATTTGAACTCCAAATGTCAAAATCTTTGGACTTTATAACTAATCAAACCATGACAAGAATAGAAAAGTAAAAAATAATTACCCTTGAACAACAATAGGCCAATTTGAGTCAACCTAGGTCAACATTGGTTAACCATAGTCAATATGTATCAAATTTGGTCAAAATACCCAATTTTGGATAAAAAATGATAAAATTACTCAAATAATTAATCCAAAATTATTTTGATTAATTTATTGAATAATAATATAATTTACAACATTTTTGATTAATTACATAATTAATTAAAATTGGAAATACAATTAAAAAGCTATAAAAATGAAATTTGAACATATGACACCATTTATGACATAATAAATGATTTTCAAAATTCCAAACCTAATAATGACACCATGATGACCTCTCATGGGTTACACATAACCCATGAGACCTATTACATAAGTGTAAACACATTAAATGACCCATGACACATGATTTAACCATTGTTAAAAGGGCATGATGACACTTTAAGCATGAAGGGAAGTGATGTGTCATTCCCTCATGAATCCTTGGAGGAATATTTGGTGAGTCATCAAACACCTCAAATTCCATCCAAAGGATAAAAATAAGCACTTAGATCATCCTTACATCATAGAATGATCTCATAAATACCAAATTTGGAAAAATTAAAAAATAAGATGGGTTTATGTTTCATGCCCCTACTAAATCCTAAATGACATGTTGGAAGAAAGATAAATTGCTTTCTTTGAGTCATCACAAACCTCTCCTCCACCCAATACACAAATACCATCTTAATTTTGCCAAAGGATAAACCCATTATGAACATTTAAAAGTCATCATGACTAAAACATGAAAAAAGGAGAATATAAAGTTTATGTGTCATCATTCCTTCAAGTTCATTAAATGAACTTGTGAATTCATTTAGGGGAGGTGAATTCAACAAGATTCACTAGGTCTTATCCACCTCATCAAGGAACAAATGGGGAAAGGCCAAGACATGAACCCAACATTATGGTTAAGTGAACCTCATATGGTTTAACCTTGAAGAATGAAATTCTCCTTATCATCTCAGCCTACAACTTTATCTAAAGCATTAAATGTAAAGTCAAGATCTCCCCTAGATAATCGCTAGCCATCCAAAGCTCACCCACATCATCTCATGGCTATAAATAGGACCCAAACACGAGCCTAAGGAGGAAGGATCCCAAAATAGGAGACCCCAAACTACTGCCCAAATCCTCAGACCTTCAACACCAAAATTGTCGTCTAAGACCTAAGCAATTGATCCCAAGTGAAACTAGGCCTTGAAACCCACCATATCTCTTCAATTTAGCCAACCAGAGAGCACCCAAATAAGCCAAAATCAGGACAATTTGGGAGTTAGAAACCAACCTCCATAAATCTTCAAATTATCCATCACAAATCCATTTAAGGACTTAATGAAGGTAAGCCCAATAAAAATCAGGCATCCCCATAGCCCCTAAGCCACTGATTGATCAAGCCCATTTAGACCGTGCACATCTTGAAAAAAACATATAAAGACCCAATTTGAACTCAAATTGACTTGCGAAGAAGCTCTCTAAGATCAAGATGAAGCTCCAGAACCATTCAAATCGAGCTCAAATCAACTAAGTCCAAGGTATAGATTTTCCCCTTTAATGGCGCTCGAGTTTAACACTTTGTGAAAGAAATCATTTCAAGACCCCCACATATCCATACAGATATGTTCATCTACTCAAGACGATCGTGTAAGAACAAACCTCACTCGATTTCATCAAGAATCGAGCGAGATATTGCTTCTAAACCATGGACGGTCTGCAGGATCAGACGGGATGAAGGCGATGAACCAGGACCGTCTGTTCCAGTGTTTTAGGAATGGAAGGCTGAGATTAAATCCCCGCGGATTCGTTGCTCGGATCCCTACAAGGGATTAAGCGCGTTTTCGATGCTGCCGAGGACACGCGACGCTCCCTTTTTTTTCTGATTTGTTTTAAGGTTAATAAAAATAAATTAACCTTAAAAAATTGAAAATTCATATCTTTTTGAACAAAAATCATAAAAATGAAATAAAAATATCCCTGAACTTAGGTTAATGAGGAGAATAATGTGGAATTAAAATTTTGAATTTTTTATTTATATTGATTTTTAATTAATTAAATACTCTCTGGAGTATTTTAATTATTAAAAATTAATTATAAGTCAGAAAAATATGAAACTTTGGGGAATTAATCTTTAGATCCTTAGGAATAATCTCTGATTTTTCCAAGGTTAGGAAAATTCTCTAAAGTAACTTTTCTTAATTTTCATGAGATTTAGTAATTATTTTTAATAATAAATCTAAAAATCAGAAAATAAGGAATTTGATTGGCAACTGGTTAGAAATTTAGGGGAATAAATTTGAACCCTAAAAAGACAAACTCTAACCTTTTAAAAATTTAAAATGACAATTTTATCATTAGAGTTAAAATTTTAAAGTTTCAAAATTTAAAAACCATAAAATACTTTTAAAATTAAAAACTCATTTTTACTTAACTCATGACACTATGAGTTAGGTCCAAACATTTAATGAACTTAAATTAGAATATAATTAGGATTAATCCAGCATTAATTGTAATTAACTCCATTAACACTTAATTAAAATAGGGTTAGAATAAAAATTTAAAACTAATTAGGTTTAAACAATAAAATAAACCTAATTAGTCTCCCCTTTAGCCTTTACTACATTAGGCTTAAGAAAATTTCAGATCTTAATTAAGTCTAAAACATTAAATTAGATTTAATTAACCCAATAAAATATAAAATTAAATTTTAATGAAGTTTAAAGACATTAGACCTAATTAATTTACTTAAAACTTACTTACATTAGGTTTAAGTAACCTCTAAACCCAATTAGGTTTAACCCACATTAAATCTAATTAATTAACTTAAACCTTAATTACATTAGGTTTAAGTATCTTTTACCTTAATTAGGTTTAACCCATATTAAACCTAATTAATTTACTTAAACCTTACTTACATTATGTTTAAGTAACTCTAAACCCTAATTAGGTTTAACCAACATTAAACCTAATTAATTAATTTAAACCTTACTTACATTAGGTTTAAGTAACTTTTAAACCTTAATTATGTTTAACCCACATTAAACCTAATTAATTTACTTAAACCTTACTTACATTAGGTTTAAGTAAACTCTAAACCCTAATTAGGTTTAACCCACATTAAACCTAATTAATTTACGTAAACCTTACTTACATTAGGTTTAAGTTACCTCTAAACCCGAATTAGGTTTAACCCACATTAAACCTAATTAATTTACTTAAACCTTACTTACATTAGGTTTAAGTTACCTCTAAACCCTAATTAGGTTTAACCCACATTAAACCTAATTAATTAATTTAAACCTTACTTACATTAGGTTTTTAATCCTAAACCAATTAGACTTAACCCTAATTAAGTCTAATTAATCAGTTAAACCTTACCAGAATTAGGTTTAATTAATACTAAACCAATTAGACTTAACCCTAATTAAGTATAATTAATCAATTAAAAATTACCCAAATTAGGTTTAATTAAATTTAAACCAATTAGACTTAACCCTAATTAAGTCTAATTAATCAATTAAACCTTACCCAAATTAGGTTTAATTAATCCTAAACCTGTTAGACTTAAATCTAATTAAGTTTAATTAATCAATTAAACCTTACCCAAATTAGGTTTAATTAATCCTAAACATAAACCTAATTAAGTCTAATTAATCAATTAAACCTTACCCAAATTAGGTTTAATTTATCCTAAACCAATTAGACTTAACCCTAATTAAATCTAATTAATCAATTAAACCTTACCCAAATTAGGTTTATTTAATCCTAAACCAATTAGACTTAACCCTAGTTAAGTTTATTTAATCAATTAAACCTTAGTCAAATTAGGTTTGATTAATCCTAAACCAATTAGACTCAACTCTAATTATGTCTAATCAGGTTTAATTAGTCTTAAACCTATTAGACTAAACCATAATTAAGTCTATCACATTATACTTTGTTAAACTATTAAACCTTAACCAACTAAGGTTTAATCAATCCTAAACCATAATTAAGTCTAGCACATTAGACATAACTAACTAAGGTTTGATCAAACTTATACTCTAATTAAGTCTAACTTATCAGACTTAATTAATATTTAAGCCTTACTTAAATTAGGCTTAAATAACATTAAATTCCATTTAAGTCTAATTTTAATTAGACTTAGTTAAACCTTAAGTTTTACTTAAATAAAACTTGAATGGTCTTTAAATTCTAATTAACTATAATCTAATTAGACTTAATTAACCTTTAAGTATTATTTAAATAAAACTTAAATCTTAATTAGGTTTATTTTAAGTAGACTTAACTCAATCCTTAGGTTTAGCCCATATTGAACTTAAGTCAATCTTAAGTTTAGGTTCGATCTAACTTAAACCTAACTTAAATCAAATCTAAATCAAACTTGAGTTCAATCCAATTTAAACTTACGTTAATCTTAAGTTTAGATTCAATCTAACTTAAACCTAACTTGAATCAAACCAAAATCAAACTTGAGTTCAAACCATATTGAACTTAAGTCAACCTTAAGTTTAGGTTCAATCTAACTTAAACCTAACTTAATTGAGTTCAATCCATATTAAAATTGAATCAACCATAAGTTCAGGTTCAACCTAACTTGAATCTAACTTCACAAAATATCAAGTTTGACCTAAATCAAACTCAACTCAACATTAAGTTCGACCCAAATCGAACTTAATTCAACATTATGTTCAATCTAAATTGAGTTTATCTTAATAAAAATATCAAGTTTGACCTAAATCAAACTCAACTCAACATTAAGTTCGACCCAAATTGAACTTAATTCAACATCAAGTTCAATCTAAATTGAACTTATTTTGATGAAAACATTAAGCTTGATCAAATTGAACTCAATATTAAGCTTAACCCAAATCAAACTAGATTGAACTTATTTCGACAAAATAAAGTTTGATTTAAAATCAACTTAAAAAAAACCTAACTCATTGTTAAGTTCAACCTAAATCAAACTCAACTAAATATTAAGTTCAACCTAAATTGATCTCAAATTTAATCTAAGTCAAACTCGAATCTTAGGTTTAACCTAACCTTAACCTATGTTAAACCCAATTTAATTTCAATAAATATTAAACAAGTTAAATCTAAAACTTGGATTTAACATAATCTAAATTTGAGTCATATCTTAACTTAGGTTCAACCTGACATGAACTTGGTGCACTGAAAATATATACGGTTTTTGCTATCTAATTTTACCCATTTTTGGTGATATTGCACTTTAAAGAAAGATATTTTTCATGATTTGTTACAGGTATGATGATTTGAGGTGATTAGAGTGAAAAGAAGCAAAAAGGAACGAATCCGGAGCAAAAAGCAGCAAAATGGTGGAAAAAGTGTTCTTCGCCACCGGCGCTCAAATCCAGAGAGTACAAAATTAATTAGCACGAAAGAGCACCGCAGGTGCCTAATCTGGTGCCGATAGCGCCCGAAGTCAGTTCAATTCAGATTTGAAGAGTTTTGGCAACTTTTTGAAGGGATGCCTATGGAAACTCTTGGGAATTCGTCCCTATCTTATAAGTAACTATTTTTTGGACGAAAATGGTGTGCTTTTTCAGTGGTTTTAGAGTGGTTTAGTGAGAGTGAAGTGTTAAGGTTTAGGAGTAGAGAGTGTAGAGTGAGGATTTGAGAGGGATTTTTCTCTAAGGAAGGGAGGAGAAGAGGTAAAGTGAGAGATTGCTTCTTCTTTTCCATTCTAAAGAGAGAATCAAGTGTTGTAAAGAGCAAGAGATGAGGATTCAAAGGAACTTCAAGGGAATTACATAGGGGAAGAGAAATAGATAAGTTGTATTTTCTTTTGTGGTTTGTATGACTTTTGTTTTATATATAAAATCCATGTTTTATTATATCTTCTCCATGAATTCTGAGTAGTTTCCTTGTCTTTCTTCTTGCATAAAAGATGTGATGATGGATTGATGTGGATTTGATGTGCTTTTAATGAGATGAAGAAATTGTGATGGTTTTTCTTTTAGAACTTAATTTACTGTCGATCTGGCCAATTGAAATGTTAAAATGTGTTGTTGAACATTAAGTTTGAAAGGATTTAAATAATGAAAGATCCATTCAATTTCCATGGATGAATTGTATAGTTCATGGAATTGAGTGCAAATAAATAGGGAAATGTGTTTTAATGGACTTAAATGTGGAGATTTCAGGGTGACAGGCTGAAATCCACAAATTGGTTCTAAGATTAGTAACTAAATATCAAAGGTTAGCCTTCGGGTGAAGGGTGAGTGGGAGCTCTGAAGTGAGAGCCAGTATCTTCCCAGCCTAGCCTCAGAGTTAGTGACTAAACTTAGAATATGCTAATATTCTTTTCTACTTAGAAGAGGGTGTACTCTTTTAAGGGTAAAGAATCATCTATGCTCCTTTTTGGCAAAAAAATATAAATATTTGTTCCATATCAATCCACAAATCATATTCTCCTTGCAAGAGGTAAGATACTTTTCTTATATATCAAAAAACCTTTCAAAAACTTAATTTAGTGTGTCTATTAGTTAATTCTATTCTTAAAGTTGTTAGAAGTATTTGTAGTTTAGTTAACGGTTACTGTTTTCTGCATATTATTAGTAGGAGTTTGTGTTAAACTTTAAGAGCTATTTAAATATAGGACTTTAATGCCATTGTCGGCATATTTTTTAATTTAATTTAAATAAATAATTTTGAAAAGTAATATTTGACTTTGAAAATAATTTTTAAATTCGAAGGTTTTAAGATATGAGATTAAACCGATCTTACATCCCAAATAGTTTATATAAACGAGCACCGCACCGCAAAGCCGTGTATCTATCCCTAAGGATAGACACATCGCTGACTGGTGGGGCTCGATTAAATAAACTAGAAGATTTGTGACATCCGTTCGGTCTACGAACCAATTTTATAAGTCGACAAATTCCCCGCTCGATATGAAAGCATTAAACGGGGTTTATATTACACGGGTTCTTTAAAATTCCCTATAAGGGCAAGCACCTATAGTTAATTACATCTTAAGTGATGGGAATCACCTAAGAAAACTCTCGATAATAATCAATAATTTTTCTCTCAAGGATTTCAAAGTTTAAGTTTTCAAGGGATTGAATTTTGGAATTTCAATAGGGAATGGATCAAATTTGGAACATTTTGTTTTGGGAATCCAAAGAAAGAAAAGTAGGAGAAATCACAGATTCAAAGTGAACTTCGGTAATTTCCCGACAATCCTATTGTTTGGCTTGAGTTTAGGAAAGTCCTAATATTTATTTAAATGTTTTGATCTTGCCAATTTTAATTAATTAGGGCTTATATTTGTATGATAAAATCAAACAAATAGCCTCGAAGATGTGAGGGTTTATTGTCGTTCCGGACGACTACCTCGGAATCCTAAGACCGGTTAGGGCTTAATTTGCAATGCAAGTGCCTAACGAAGAGTTGAGGATTTATGTTGCACTAGGCGAACTACCTCGAAGTCACTATGGCTTTGTTTTTTAATTCTCGGAAAGTTTTCTTTGAAGTAGACTCGGGTTTCTGCGATGACGATGGCCGTGCTTGCCCACCATGCTCAGAGCTCCTTGTTGTTGCGAGAGGTTTAATTTTAGAAGTCATAAATCGGGGGATGAGAAAAGTGTTTTGGTTTAGAGAAAATCTTAATTTCCAAGTGTTTTCAATATTTTAATTAAAACAAATCTTAAAGTTGATTATAACGACACCGGTTAAGATCCCACGGTTCCATCCTTCCGGCATCATTATTTTTATCGGATTCACTTAGTCCGGATGAATTTGCTAAACTCAACTAAATGAGTTCCACACTTTCATTTAGGCAGTGGGAAATCCCGTTAGCAACACGTAGGTTACATCATCAGAGGTATTCCCGATCATCCAACGGGACGTTTTAATTTAGTTGTAATTGTAGTTTTGTGTTACGTTTTGTGATTAAATTTTGAGTTGTTTTATATTTTGAAATGTTGTGGCGGTGAATTTTATCTTGCAATGACTTTTAACTTAGTTTTGGTTTCAGTTTTAGGGACTATCCTAAAGGTGTGGGTTTTCATGCAACAGTTGTTTATCATGCAAGAAAAGTAAGTGCGATGCGATTAATGAAATTGCAATAATGTAAATTGCAAGAAAGTAAATTGCAATAAAATAAAATCGTACCTGGAGGGTCTTCCCGTCATCCCAAGCTGCACTTAAAACACAATTAGAATATTTAAGCAAGTCCCTAGGTAAAGCTAAGGTAAGGGTTATGGTTTTCTACCAAATTCCTAATCCTATGGCTAGTCATTTCCTATGACGTCTAGGTCTTTGTGTTTTGGTTTGAGGACGATTTTCTTCATCAAAGAACAATTGAGTTCAATTGTTCTTATAAACATCCTATCATATTGAGGAAGTGCTTAAGAAGAATCTTAAACATCTTTTCAATATTGCTAGAATTTTTTAAGTCCAAATGAATTTAATTATATAAATGAATTAATCGTCCAGGATTCGAGTTTTGTTAACTTGCTCAGTGAACTAGGACATTTGAATATCCTATGAGTGAAGTAACATTTCATTTAATGTTCTATTTAGGAGTTATGATAACTAAAGCTTTTGAGGGTAAATTGGTGTTCAAATGGTTTGTGATTTAGTTTAATTTTCATTAATGGGTTTAAATTTGGAATAGTGTTCAAGTTACTTTAGATTTATTTTGAATTCTTTATGTCTTTGGTGATGTTATATTTAATTCAACTTAATTTAATTTAATTTAATTTAATCATTAATTTAATTTAATTCAATTTAATTCAATTTAGTTTGATTTGATGTTAAATTAAATTAATTTGATTTGATTTAATTTTAATTTAATTTGATTTGATTTAATTTAATTTAATTTAATTTAATTTAATTTTTTTTAATTTAATTTAATTTTATTTATTTTAATTTAACTTAATTTAATTTAATTTGTTCATTTAATTTAATTTTAATTTGTTTGTTTAATTTAATTTAATTTAATTTAATTTTATTTATTTAATTTAATTTAATTTTTAATTTAATTGAACTTTTAATTTTAATTTAATTTAATTTAATTTAATTTAATTTAATTTACTTAATTTAATTTAATTTTTAATTTAATTTTATTTTTTTAATTTTAATTAACACTTTAAAAGAGTTTAATAATTTAACTTTAGTTTAATGATTAAGTCCTTTAATATTTTAAATTTGAGTTATCATTTTAATTAAGAATTAAATATTAATGAGATAATTAATTTAGGGATTCTTAAATTAAAGATTAAATCTCCTCCTAATAATATCCCTATCTTAATAACTCCAATTTTCTTATTCTTCCAAATTCAATCAATTATTTAATTAAGGTTTAATTATTTTAAATTGTTTAATGGATTTCTACCCTTTAATTATTTAAATTTCAATCATCCAAATCAGATTAGGATCAAATATTTTACTTATTAATTTTTTATTTAACCTAAAGTTTTAATTAAGGGTTAAAATTTTAATTACCATTTTGCCCTTTAAGCTTAATAATTTCATAACTCATTAAATTGAACTCAAATGAACTTGAAATTTTTATGTGACTTCACTCATATGTCAATAAAGACATGAGAGAAGAAAATGTGATTTTTCTATATTTAATTTATTTATATAATTATTTTTTGGTGGAAAATAGAGATTTCCAAGGAAAATTTAATAACATGACCAAGGGAAAATTTCTGTCCTTAAGAAAATTAGGGGATATTCCTAATGACTAGAGGACCACTTGGACCAATTTTGGTGATTTTTTGAATTATATTATTTTTATTATAATTATTTTAAATTTTTGAGTGTTAATTAATTTAAAAATAAAATAAATGTTTAAAAATGAATTTTATATTTTTCAAAAATCTCTCTGATATCAAGGAAATCAGAAAATCAAATTTTAGAATTTTCTGATTTTTCTATGATTTATTATAATTATTTTAGTGAAAATGCTAGAAAATACATTTTTTTAATTTTAAAATTACCCTAGAGCTTTAAAATTTAATATCTCACTAAATAGACCTAAGAAAAATATGGGGTTTCTTCCTAAGTGATTAAAATTCAAAATGTGACATTTTGGTGAATTTTATTATTTTTGTGATTTTTATTATTTTTAATTAATAAAATATTAAAATAATATTAAAAAATCAACTTTTTTAGAAAATTAGAATTTTAATTTTCTTAAATTCCCCTAATATCAGAGAGGCTCCAAAACCAATTTGGTGAATTTTTGAAAGATATTTTGAAAGTTATGAATTTTTAAAGTTTAAAATGACTATGTGGCTTAATCAACCCATTTAGTAGGGCTAACCAAGTCCAATTGACCTCAAATTTTTATGGTGGGTTCCTCTGATCCTAAAGGTCAGTGGAGAATTGATTTCAAGTCAATTTGATGTATGGTTAGCTCTAATTAATTAGAGATCCATTTTGGGTGTTTAAGCTAATTAGAGTTGTTTTAAATGAACTAACTCAGAACCTATTTTTCCTAGGGTCCTCTGGTCATAAGGAACATCACCAAATTTTCCTAGAATTTATTTCACAACATGCTATTTATTGGAATTAAAATACTCAAAACGATAACATGAATTTGAAAAATCAATAACTCTTCATAGGGATGGCCTCGACTTTGGAAAATTCGGGGAATGTTCCCGAATTCGGAGGCTTCAAAAGCCCTATGGTCTCATGCTATGGTGAATTGTATACATGCATGGAGAATTAAAAATATGCAGAGAGTAAATAAATTATTTAAAATAAAATACTTGATGAAATTAAATAATTTCTTTTCCACATTATTCTCCTCCGTTCACTCGAGCGAGAGGGTATTTTTATTTTATTTTTCCGATTTTTCTACACAAAGTTATGAATTTTTGAAGTTTAGGGAATTAAATAAATCAGAAAAATCCCTAATTTTCTATTTATCCACGCGGCGCCGCGTCGACCTCGGCGACTCCGAATGCACACGCGTCGCGCTCCCATTCGACGCCGCCATCTGAGTCAGCAGCCCGGGCCCCGCGGTTCTCGTACCGTCTCCTGATCCGACGCGATCCTGGCCGTCCGTCCGCGCGTGTATTGAATGGACAACATCCGTTCATCGTCCCCAAGTGTCCTCACCCGAGAGCCGTCCACACTAAATCCCTAATATCTCACTCGATACTCAATGGATTTTTATGTTCTTATGCTCTATGGATTCGTCTTGAAGAGACGAACACATCCATACGGTGATCATGCATTGAAATTTAAGCATTTGAAATGGAGAATCTCCAGAAGCTCGGGATGAAGAATTAGCTCATACCTTTGCTCAGAGAAGTGTGGCTTCAATTGGATCCCAGCAAGCTCCAGATGAAGTCTCCTGGTCTGGTGAATTGTCTAGGTGGGATTTCGACCAAGCCTGATCACAAAGCTTGGAGGCTGGAGCAACTGGGTGGCCTCGGAGATGGGGCTTTTGTCGGTGGACACCTTCCCTCGGTGCAGTGAAGGTGTAGAACCAATCGATTTGCGGATTGGCTCAGCTGTGGAGAAGTGTCCCGGTTTTGGGCCTAGATTTCGACTCTGAATTTGAGCTCGCGGAGAAGAAATGGCGGGGGGATCTCGGTGGGGATCAAGTGCTGCGTGTATGGGGAGGAGTACGGAACAATTTTGGCGAGTTTCCTTAAGGTTTGTTTCGACACCTCTCATGGCCGAGAGGGGTGGTGTTTAAATAGGAGAGGGTGGAGGGCCTCCGGGGAGAGTTAGGGCTTGGGATCAGCTTGCTCTTGGCAGAGAAGAACGGCTCCGATGGCCAGCGAGGATGGGGCGGCTCGGCGGGTGAGAATTCCAAGTTGGGATCACATGTGAGCTCTCGGCCATGGTGTTTTCCGGCGACCCGGGCGGGTGGCCGGCGAGCATGGGTCACCCTCGGAGTCCGGGTGGGTCGGGGCTAGAGGTTTGTGCGGTCGATTGGCCATGGACATGTGTAAAGGGTTTGAATCGAAATGGAATGGGAAAGGGCTAGTTTTGGGTCTAAATGGGTCAACCCTTGGTTTTGGGTTTGGTTCACCCTCCAAGGTCAATTTGGGCTGAAGGGAAAGTCACTTGGATCGGCTTGATTAGTGGGGTCGAGTCACGATCCAAGTACGATTAAGTCTAAGCATGGTTTAGTGGAGTCGTGGAAGTGGTTAATCACTCTTAAGAGAATATGGAAAGGGCCTCCTCCTCTTGCCATCTTGGGTATGGTGAGGTGGAAAGTAGATTCCATGGCTCTCGTGGCTCCCATGTGGCTCATGCATGGCTTCATGGCTCACCTTTGGCTTGAGAAAAGTGAAGTCGATTTCATGGAAATGGATTTAAGGAAAATTTTGGTATTTAGGGGTGATTTGGCATGAGGCTTGATTTGGAATTATTTGATGATGAATTTAGGACTTAGGTAATGGCTTTAATTAAGTGGATGGCAAATGGAGATGTCATGTGGGCTTTAGGTTGGATTTTGGGCTTTTTGAAATTGTTTTAGATGGGCTTTTAAGATGGTTTAGGAAAGTGGGCTTTTGAATTTTAAAATGGATTTTGGGATGAAATTTTGTAAAGAGATTGGGCCAAATAATTGTTGGGTTTAGCTCATGGATGTATCATGAGTGACTTGAAGCAAATTGGGGGTGATTTGGGTTTGAATTGGGTTGAATTTGGGCTCTTTTGGTGAATGGGCCAATATAGGTCCAAGTGGGCCAAGTTGGGCCAATGTTGGGCTAGGGTTGAAATTGATGTAAAATTAATGTTGAGAAATATTTATGGGAGTGTTTCAAAGAGGTTTTGACTTTGGTTGGGCTTTGATTTTGGGGTTTGGGCTCATTTGGGTTAGGTTTGGGTTTAGGTCAAAATTGGGCCTTAATGCTTTGGGTTGAATTTGAGTGGGGTTTAGGTCCAAATTTTTGGGCAAATCATGTTAGGGTTTTGCTTGTGGGGATGCTGAGGAATATTTAGAAAAGATTCGGGGTTAATTGGAGTTGAATTGGGTGAGTTTGGGTTAAGTTTGGGTCATGGGTCCAAATTGTGCTTTAATGCCAAAAGTGAAATTGGATTCAAATGTCAATCAAATTGGACTTGGATTTGGTCTAGATTGGTGTTGGGAATGTTTAATTGAAGTTTAGAATTGAATTGGACCAGAATTTGGGTCAATTGGATAGGTTTGGTTTGACATTGGGTTCACTTTGGGTTAAAATGGGTCAAATTGGGGGTTTTGACAAAAGTGGGGTAAATTGACAAATTTGGCCCATGGTATAGTTGAAAAAAATGAAATTGGGAATATTTGGGATTTTCTGGAATTTTCTGGGAATTTTCTGAATTTTTTGGGTTTTTGGGTCAAGAGGGGTATTTTGGGTATTTGGAGGGTATTGGGAGGTTTTCTTGGAATTTTTGATATTTTTGGGTTGGATGATCAATTTGAGTGATGTGGAAATGTTTGGGATTGATTTTGGGGAATTTTGGGTTATTTGGAAATTTTTGAGAAATTTGGGTAATTTTAAGGGTTTTGGGTAGGCTAAGCGGGTGTAGGGTCCTGGGGGTCAAAAATTGAAAATTTGGAAAATTGAAGATTGGGTAAATTTGAGTGGGATGAAATCATTTTGGTTGAGCCATGAAGCCACATCAAGCCCACATGAGCCATGAAGCCACCCATTTGAGGCATCCACTATGTTGTTCCTAACCCTCTTAGCCAAGGGCTTAGGGGTTAAGGACCATCCATGTGAATCACCTACATGAGTCAGGAGGTCAGGTTAGGTATAGGTGTGTGAAAGTGTAGTGTGTAGGTGTAGTGTGTGTGTAAGTCAGCCCCTTCACCAGACCAGGCCACCCAGGGCAGTCCTAAGGCCAAAGAGTCCTATAGGAACTCATCCTTTAAACTTCCACATTTGATTTCGACCCTGCAGGTGATTAGGGGTCTACGGTCGAGTTTGTGGAGTTTGTAGGGAGTTAAGAAGTGGTTTGAATTTCTAAAAGGTGGGTCCCAATTCTAGTCCTCTAAGATAGTCAAAGGAAAAGCCTAAGGCTAGATCCTAAGTACTAAAGGGAAGAAGAGAAGACCTCATCAAAAATGAGGTCAACAGCCATCTTACTTATCTTGGGATCGCTTTCTTAAAACTTTGAACTTCCCTGTGGGATCAACAACCAGGACTCCATTAGAGCCTTGTATTACTTGATACGATACATATTTTTTGTTGAATGCTTGGACTTATCAAAATCATTAGAAATATATAAATTTAAGTTCTTAAATTCTTGCAATATAAGTCTCGTGCATCAAGTTTTTGGCGCCGTTGCCGGGGAAAGGTAACAGAGTTAAGAACGAAAAGTAATTAACTAAAAAGTAATTAGAGAGGTATTTATTAATAATATAGTAAAAAAAAGAAAACCTTTATTTAGTAGTGTGTAATTGTGTGTTTGTTTATCTTTATTAGAGTATTTGAGTTTGTATATACATAGTAGCGGATCTACAGGAATAGTGCCTTACAATTCAGAGTTTGAGCGTACTATCAGAAAAATTAGAAAACAACAAAAAAAAATTGAAAATCCTTCCAAAATGGTGAATATTCAAGATAATCAGAGAAATGAAAGTGGAAATTTCCCAAGACCTTTAAGAGATTATGATAACCCAACAACAGATGAAATTCACATAACTATACAAAATCCTGATGTTGCTGCTAATTCATTTGAACTTAAACCTGCTATTATCGAAATGGTACAAAATAATCAATTTGTTGGAACATCTAATGAGGATCTAAATTTACATCTCGCTAGTTTTTTAGAAGTGTGTGCTACTTTTAAATATGATGGAGTGTCTAGTGACACTGTCAGACTTAGACTTTTTCCTTTTTCATTAAGGGATAAAGCTAAGGCGTGGTTAAATTTGTTAGCACCTGGATCTATTAGAACTTGGGGACAATTATCTTAAAATTTTCTATCAAAATATTTCCCTCCATCAAAGACTGCTAAATTAAGAAATGATATTACATCTTTTTGTCAGTTTGAAGGAGAGTCAATATATGAATCTTGGGAGAGATTTAAAGATCTTTTTAGGAAATACCCACATCATGCTTTACCAGATTGGTTAATAATTCAAATATTATATAATGGATAAGTGGGATCATTGAGATCTTTTATAGATGCTGCTGCTGGTGGATCATTAATGTCAAAACCTTTTGATGAAACATACGCATTAATTGAAGAAATAGCTACTAATAAATTTGAATGGCCCTCTGAGCGGGTAAATCCTAAGAAAGTAGCTAGTGTTGATGATTCAGATATGATGACTATGGTAGTTTCTCAAATTGCAGCCCTTTCAAAGAAATAGATCAATGTGGAATGAATTATTCTCAACCACCTCAAGTGTTATAGGAAAATAAATTTGGACAGATAATAGAATCTCAAACACCTTATGAGACCTTAAATGCTATTAATAGACCTAACAATCTTTATTCGAATTATTATAATCCTGGTTGGAAGAAACACCCAAACCTTAATTAGAATAATAATAATGCTAATGTTAACCCGCATTGGGCTAACAATTCTATGAATCCAATTGGAAATTCGAACAATCAAGGAAATTCTAATTTTAGACCATCTTATCCCCCTGGATTCAATAGTAACCCACAATTTAAGGATAAGAAGTTGTCTACTAAAGAAATGATTTTGAATATGGGAAATCACTTACAAGCTCAAGGTGTTGCTATGAAGAATATTGAAAATCAATTAGGACATATTTTCACTGCACTTAATAATAGACCTTCTGGACCACTTCCAAGCAATGTGGAGATCAATCCAAAAGATCAAAACAAGGAACAACTTAAGGCTATTCAATTAAGGAGTGGAAAATAATTAGAAACTAAAGTGTAAAAAGAAGTTGAAATAGAAAAGGAGAAGGTGGAAATTGAAAAAGGTTGAAACAAGATTTATCCAGACTTGGATTATCCTTTTTAACCAATGAAGATAACTTTTGAAAAGCCACCACCTCTATTTCCTCAACGATTAAAGAAACATAACAGAGATAATAAATTTGAAAAATTTTTGGAGATCCTTAAGAAATTAACGATTAATATTCCGCTGAAGCATTGGAACAGATGGCTGACTATGGTAAGTTTTTGAAGGATATTCTGAGAAAGTAAAGAAAGTTTACAGATCATGAAACTTTTGCACTTAGTGGAGAGTGTAGTACAATAATTCAGAAGAAGCTTCCGGAAATACTTAAAGACCCTGGTAGTTTCACTATTCCGTGTGCTATAGGTGAAAAATTTTTCGGAAAAGCTTTATGTGATATGGGAGAGAGTATTAATCATATGCCTTTATCAACTTTCAAAAGGATGGGAATAGGAGAAATTTCTCCTACATCTGTGACTCTTTAGTTGGTCGATCGTTCCATTACTTACCCTAAAGGAGTGGTGGAAGATGTTTTAGTGAAAGTGGATAAATTTATCTTTCCTGTGGATTTTATTGTACTTGATATGGAGGAAGATAAAAAAATTTTGATTATTTTGGGATAACCATTCTTTGTTACTGGAAGAGCGGTAATTGATGTTCAAAAAGGAGAATTAACTATGAGTTAATGATCAAGAAGTGACCTTTAATATTTTAAAATCTATGAAGTATCCCTCAATGGAAAAATATAATGAATGTTTTAGAATGGAGGTCTGTGATTACTTGAGAAACGATCATTTTGAAAATGTATTTGAAAAATAAGAAGAATATAAAAATTTGTTTGAAGAAGAAAGTGAAGATGAAGAAAATTCAGATAATGAAAAGAAAGAAGATTTGGAGTATGTTCATGAGAAATTCGAAGTATTAGACACTATGGAAGGTGGAAATAAAAGCTTAATTTCATCTATCATAAAACCTCCCAAACTTAAAATGAAAATTCTCCCTAATCATTTAAAGTATATATTTTTAGGAGAATCATCTACTTTGCCTATTATTGTATCTTCGGAACTAAACGAATACCAAGAACAGAAGTTGTTGGAAACTTTAAAAAGATACAAGAAAGCTTTTGGATGGACTTTGACAAATATTCAAGGAGTTAGTCCTTCGATTTGTTTGCACAAAATTTTATTAGACGAAGAACATAAACTGAGAGTTGATCCACAAAGGAGACTGATCCTATAATGAAATAAGTAGTTAATAAAGAGATTTTAAAATGGCTGGATGCTGGAATTATTTATCCTATTTCGGATAGTGCTTGGGTTAGTCCAATACATTGTGTACCAAAAAAGGGAGGAGTGATTATTGAAGTGAATGAATGTAATGAAATTATACCCACAATACAAATTAAGGGATGGCGAATTTGTATTGACTATAAGAAATTAAATGCCGCCACCAGAAAAGATCACTTTCCTCTTCTTTTCTCGATCAAATGCTAGATAGACTTGCTGGACACAAGTACTACTATTTTCTGGATGTATATACTAGTTACCATCAAATACCTATTGCTCCTGAGGATCAAGAAAAGACAACATTTACTAGCCCTTATGAAACCTTTGCTTTTCGAAGAATGCCTTTTGGACTGTGTATTGCACCTGCAACATTTCAAAGATATATGATGTCTATCTTTAATAGTATGATAGATAACGGAATAGAAGTGTTTATGGATAATTTCTCTATATTTGGAACTTCATTTGAAATTTGCATAGAAAACGTAGCAAAAGTTTTGGAGCTTTATGAGAAAACAAATCTAGTTCTCAATTAGGAGAAATGTCAATTTATGATTGCAGGAGGAATTGTGCTTGGGCATAAAATATATGAACATGGTATGGAGGTCGACCCTGCTAAAATTAGAGTGATTGAGAGATTACCACCACCCACTACTGTGAGAGAGGTGAGAAGTTTCTTAGGACACACTGGATTTTACAGGCGATATATTAAAGATTTTTCTAAAATTACTAAACCTTTATGCAAACTTTTAGAAAATGATAGAAATTTTGATTTTAATGATGAATTCTTAAGTGCTTTCAAATTATTAAAAGAAAAATTAATCATTGCACCTATAATTGTTTCACCCGATTGGGAGAAATCATTTGAATTTATGTGTGATGCTAGTGGTTATGTAATCGGAGTATAATTGGGGCAAATGCATGATAAAGTTTTCAAAGTCATTTACTATGCTAGTAAAACTCTTAAAGAGGCTCAAATTAAATATACCACAACTGAAAGAGAATTATTAGTTATAGTGTTTGCTTTTGAAAAATTTAGACCTTATTTAATTGGAGCTAAAAGTATTGTGCATACAAACCATTCGACTATCAAATATTTAATACAAAAGAAGGATGCGAAACCTAGACCTATTAGATGGGTACTTCTTCTGCAAGAGTTTGATTTTATGATAGTTGATAAAAAGGGAGTTGATAATCAAATAGTTGATCATCTATCCAGAATAGACTATGATAAATTATCTAAATTTGAAAAAGAAATTACTGATATTTTCCCTGATGAGCAACTCTATACTATTATGGGAAATAATTTGCCTTGGTATGCTGATATTGTGAATTATATTGTAAGTGATATTGTACCACCTGATTTAATAAGGTAACAACAAAAGAAGTTTAAATATGATTCAAAATTCTATTTTTGGGATGCCCCCTATCTATATAAACAGTGTAAGGATCTGGTTATTAGGAAATGTGTGCCACAAGAAGAAAAAAATTTGATTATTCAACGATGTTATGATTCTAAATTTGGAGGTCATTTTGGTGTTGATAAAAATACTTTTAAAATTTAACAATCCAGATTTTATTGGCCTACTCTTTTTAGAGATGTTAATAGATATATTAAATCATGTGATCGATGCCAGAGAGTAGGCAATATCTCTAGAAGAAATGAAATGCTTCCAAATTATATTTTAGAAGTTGAAATTTTTGATGTATGGGGATTAGATTTATGAGACCATTTACTCCTTCATTTGGAACTCTATTGTTGACCTCAATTTTGGTGAGGTCTGATCTCTCTCTCCTTAGTGCTTAGGATCTAGCCATAGGTTTTCCCATTGACTTCCTAAAGGACTAGAAATGGGACCCACCACTTAGAAATTCAAACACTTCTTGGCTCCCTTCAAACCCCACAATTTTGATTGTAAACCCCCAGGCCACTTGGAGGGTTAAGATCAAATGTGGAGGTTTAAAGGATGAGTTCCTATAGGACTCTTTGGTCGTAGGATTACCACAGGTGGTACGGTCCTGGTGAGGGTAAGCTTGCACACACCACACTCTCACACACATTCTAAACCCTCAAACTACTTTCACCGAACTCAACTCCACGACTCATGTAGGTGATTCAAATGAATGGACCTTAACCCCTAAGCCCCTGACTAAGAGGGTTAGGAACAACATATTGAGTGCCTAAAATGAGTCCTCTCATGGCTCTTGTGAGCTTAGTATGGCTTCATGGCTCAACCAAATGGTTTCATTTCACTCACACCTAATCATTCTTCATTTTTCCTCAGATTTCAATTTTTTGACCCACGGGACCCTAAACCCACCAAACCTACCCCAAATTGCCCAAATTGCCCCTACAACACCAAAACTCTCCAAAATTTCCCAAAATTTACCCAAAATTTCCCAAAATTTACCCAAAATTTTCAAAAATCCTAAAAAATATTTTGAAACAATTCTCACCTCTTAAACCCACCAAAATACCCCAATACTCTCCAAATAACCTCCAAATATCCAAAATACCCTTTTAGCCCAAAAATCCAAAAATTCCAAAAGTTCCTAGAAAATTCTAGAAAATCCGAAATATTCCCAATTTCATTTTGTTCAACTACACCATAGGCCAATTTTGTCAATATAGCCCACTTTTACCAAAACCCCCCAATTTGACCCTTTTTTAACTTAAGTGGACCCAATGTCCGACCAAATCACTCCAATTGACCTTAATTTTGATCCAATTCAATTCTAAACTTCAATTACATATCCCCAATATCAATTTAAACCAAATTAAACCCAATTTTATCAACATGTGAATCCAATTTCAATTTGAAGCTTAAAGCCCAATTTTGGCCCATGACCTAAACTTGCCCCAAACCAACCCAACTCAACTTCAATTAGCCCCAAATCTTTTCTAAAACCTTCCTAACATCCCAAAAAACAAAAAATTAACTTGATATGCCCCAAATTTGAACCCAAACTTCACCCAAGCTTAACATAAGCCAAAATTCCCTAAATTGGCCTAAACCAATCATGAACCCAAACAAGCCCAAATCCCAAAATCAAGACCCAACCAAAATTGAAAACTCTTTGTTACACCTCCATAAACATTTTAAAACATTAATTTTACATCAAAACCAACATTAGCCCAATCTTAGCCCAAGTTAGCCTAATTTGCCCCATTTTAACCTCAATATTGAAAAGCCCAAATTAAATCCAATTCAACTCCAAATGACCTCAAATCTTTTCTAAAACCTTCATAACACATTCCTAAACTAAAGCAACATTTATTTGTCATAAATTTTTACCAAACCTTTTTATCCAAAAGTTTATTTTAAAATTGAAAAGCCCACTTCCATAAGACATTTTAAAAGCCCATTTTTTATTAAACTTACAAAGCCCAAAATTGGCTCCAAAGCTCACATGACAATTTCTTCTCATCACCTCTTTAATTGATATCATCCCTAAGTTTTTAATTCATGATAAAATTATTCCAAATCAAACCTTATTCCAAAATCATCCCTAAATGCGAAAATTTCTAAAACCTACTTCTATGAAACTAAGCCAAGCCTTGAGCAAGCCATGGAGCTTTGTGTCAAGCCACATGAAGCCATGTGAGCCCTTTCCACCTCACCATGCCATTAATGGAAAAAAGAGGGAGTTTCTTTCTTAAACCTTCACTAAACCTTTTTAATCCCATTCATGTTACACATTAACGAAGCTTAGTGATCACTGAAAATTTTATTAAGAAATTCATACCTATTTTTAATGAAATTGCACTTTAAAGAAAGGTATTTTCTTCATTTTGTTACAGGAATGGAGAATTTAGGTGATAAAAGCAAAAATCATAAAAAGGAGCGAATTTGGAACAAAAAGGAAGAAAATAATGAAATTTGTGTTGAGTCGCCGATGGCGAGATCGAGCCCGCCGACGACGAGGTTACGAGGAGACATTTCTGAAGGATTTATAACTGTCTCGCTGACAGCAAGCCTGAGCCCGCTGACAGTGAGCTAGCGCGGTTCGAAGACCTTCTAGAAGCCTCTTCGACAGCGAGGTAGTTCGTCGCCGACGGCAAGCTAGTTCAAATGGCGCAGATACATTGAACCTGGACACTTTTTGAAGGGATGCTTACACACCTCTTGGTCCTTTGCTCACCTCTATATATAGAGGCCGAAATTCAGCTTATGTGTGTGTGTTAATTGGTGTTATTGGGTGTTAAGTGTTATAAGTGTGTTAATTGGTGTTATTGGGTGTTAAGTGTTATAAGTGTGCTATTTTGTGTTGTGTATGTCAATTTGAGTCTTTAACGAGTCTTTAGTGAGTTAGTGAGTTTTTAGTGAGTCTTGCTGTACTGGAAGGAAGAGTCAAAGGAACTGCGAGGAGTCTGCTTGGGGATAAATTGAGATAAGTATTTGTATTTATTGTGATAATTTTTACGTAAAACTTAATTTACTTTCAAACTGGCCATTTGATTTGTTAAAATATGTTGAATATCAACTATAGTAAAAATTACATCGGATATTCGGGGAATTCAAAAGCCTTGGAAGGAAGGTGCAAATAAATAGGGAAATAATATCCTCTGGGCGTAGAATTGAGCATTTTAGTGTGACGGACTAAAATATTCAATTCGATCCTATTGTTTGAGAGCTGAAGTGTAGATGTTAGCCCTCGGGCGAGGGGAACGTGGGAGCTGCGAAGTGGCGGTCGGTATCCTCCCGGCCTAGCCGCGGATTCGGTAATCAAACATAGGATTAGTCGATATTCTTTACACTGGACCAAAGGGTAAAGAATATGAATGCTCCTATTTGTCGCAATACCTTAAAATTATCTATTTAAATTCATTAATCACTTAAATTTCTAAACAAGGGGAAAGATACTTTTACGAATAGTTAAGACTTATTTAGCGATTAGTTTAATTTCCTGCACTTTCAATACGTATTAATTTTCTACTTAGTTAAGTTACCTAATTGAAATACTTAGTTTACTTTATTGCGCTTAAATTTAGAATTCCAAATTTTCGTATACTATTATTATTATTATTATTTTAAAATTAGTTGTTATTTAATTTTCTCTTTCCCTGTGGGATCGATAACCAGGACTCCACTAGAGCCTTGTATTACTTGATATGATACGTATACTTGCGTAGCATCCACAACATAAAAAATTACAATTCTATACATATAATATAGCGGGGTCAAGTTTTTAGCGTCGTTGCAATTAAATTAAAAATATCATTATATAAAATTGTGGGTGAAGTTATTGGCGCCGTTGCCGGGGAAAGTAAGAAAAATTTACTAGAGTAACGGACTATTTTAAAATAATCATAATAAATAAATTAATATCTATTCTAAAATTGTATGCGCAAATTTAGAAATGAAAATTTAATACCTTACGATTCTGAATTAGAGCGTACAATTAAAAGAATTAGAAAACAAAAGAAACATACTATAAATTTAACACAAATGGTGAATATTCCTGAAATTCAAAATATGAACCAACAAAGACCATTAAGAGATTATGCCGACCCTACATCGAGATGAAATTCATTTAAGCTATTCAAAACACGATGTAGGCTGCTAATTCATTTGAACTTAAACCCGCGATTATCCAGAATGGTACAAAACGATCAATTTAGTGGTTCACCTGCGAAGATCCTAATTTACATCTTGCTAGTTTTCTAAAACTTTGTGCTACTTTTAAATATCGAGGAGTATCGACGATGCTTTATAAGACTTAGACTTTTTCCTTTTTCATTAAGGGATAAGGCTAAAATGTGGTTGAATTCGTTAGCACTCGGATCTATTAAAACTTGGGGAGAATTATCACAAAAATTTCTATCCAAATATTTTCCACCATCTATAGCTTGCTAAGTTTAGAAATGATATAACTTCTTTTTTCAGATAGATGGAGAATCAATATATGAATCTTGGGAGAGATTTAAGGAACTTCTTAGGAAATGCCCACATCATGCACTACTAGATTGGCTGATTATTCAAACATTTTATAATGGATTAGTAGGATCTTTAAGATCAATCATCGATGCTGTTGCTGGAGGTTCATTAATGTCTAAACCATTTGATGAAGCTTATGCACTAATCGAAGAAATGGCAACAAATAATTTCCAATGGCCTGCTGATAGAGTAAATCCGAAAAAAATAGCCAGCATTCATGAAAACGATGCAATATTTATGTTAGCTTCTCAAATTGCTGCTATATCTAAGAAATTAGATCATTTTGGAATGAACTACTCTCCTACTTTAGAAGAAAACTCATCTGGACAAATCATAGAATCTCAATCTATTTATGAAACTTTAAATGCTATTAATAATAGAACTAATAACCCTTATTCAAACTATTATAATCCTGGTTGGAAAACTCATCCAAATTTTAATTGGAATAACACATCTAATCAACAATGGATGATTCAACCTAATCGAAGCAAATCCAAACTATAAACCTAATTACCCACTGGATTTAATAACAATAACCCTCAATTCGAAGATAAGAAATTATCTATGGAAGAATTAATTTTGAATATGGGTCATCAACTACAAAATCAAGGAAATCAATTACAAATTCAAGGAAATCAATTACAAATCCAAGGAACATCTATTAAAAATATCGAAACTCAACTTGGACATATTGCTACTTGCGCTAAATAATAGAATACATGGAACTTTTCCTAGTAATGTGGAAATAAATCCTAAAGATCGAGGAAAAGAACAAATTAAAGCAATACAACTAAGAAGTGGAAAAGAATTAGAACCTCGAATTCAAAAAGAACTTGAAAGCGAAAAGAGGAAGTGGAAATTGAAAAGGAAACAATTCAACAAGATTCGAACTTAGAACATCCATTAATACCTATGAAAATTTACGTTGAAAAACCTCCACTACCATTTCATCAACGACTAGGTCAACATAAAAAAGATAAACAATTTGCTAAATTCCTTGAAATACTAAAGAAATTAACAATCAATATACCTTTTGTCTAAGCTTTAGATCAGATGCCAAATTACGTAAAATTTATGAAAGATATTCTAAATAAGAAAAGAAAATTCATCGATAATGAAACGAGTCGCACTTAGTGAAGAGTGTAGTGCTTATTATTCGAAGAAGCTTCTGAAAAATTGAAAGATCTCGGTAGTTTCACTATACCTGCGCTTATAGGAGAAAAATTTTATGGAAAAGCTTTGTGTGACTTAGGAGCAAGCATCAATCTAATGCCTCTATCAATTTTTAAGAGATTAAGATTAGGAAAAATTACACCTACTTCGTAACCCTTCGATTAGTCGATCGTTCGGTTACCTATCCCGAGGGAGTTATTAAAGATGTGTTAGTAAAAGTGGATAAATTTATCTTCCCGAGTAGATTTTATTCTTTTAGATATGGAGGAAGATAAAGAAATTCCTATCATTTTAGGAAGACCATTTTTAGACTACTTGGAAAAGCTATGATTGATGTTCGAAAGGAGAATTAACTATGAGAGTAAATGACCAAAAAGTTACCTTTAATATTGCAAAATCAACGAAATATCTGCTTGCTAGAAAAAGATGATGAATGTTTTCGGATGGAAATACTTGAACATTTACAACAAGAACATTTTAAGGAATATTACGAAGATAAATTAGAAAAAGAAAATACTTGAATTAATTGAAGATAATAATGAAGAACTAGATTATATTCGGGAAAGATTTGAATTATTGGATAATACTGAAAACATTAACAACAATATAGTTCCATCGATTATTAAACCTCCTGAACTTGAGCTAAAAATATTACTCGATCATTTGAAATATGCTTATTTAGGTAATTCTTCAACTTTACCGATTATTATTTCATACGCATTAAACGAATCTCAAGAACAAAAACTTTTAGAAACTTTAAAAAAATATAAGAAAACTTTTAGTTGGACTTTAGCGGATATTAAAGGAATTAGTCCTTCAATACGTATGCATAGAATTATTTTAGATGATGAACATAAACCTAAAGCGGATCCCCAAAGGAGATTAAACCCGATAATGAAAGAAGTAGTTAAGAAAGAAATTTTAAAATGGTTAGATAATGGTATTATATATCCTATTTCGACGAGTGCTTAGGTAAGCCCAATTCATTGTGTTCCTAAGAAAGGAGGAGTGACCAGTCACTGCCAATGAAAATAACGATCTTATTCCTATAAGACAAGTTACTTGGTTGGCATATATGTATTGATTATAGGAAATTAAATACCGCCACCGGGAAAGATCACCTCCCTTTACCATTTCTAGACCGGATGTTAGATAGATTAGCCGGACATAAGTATTTTTGTTTTCTAGATGGATACACCGGTTATCATCGAATACAAATTGCTCACGAGGATCAAGAGAAAACTACATTTACTAGTCCTTATGGAACTTTCGCTTTTCGAAGAATGCCTTTTGGATTATGTAATGCACCGACAACATTCCGGAGATGTATGATGTCTATATTTAGTAAGTTAATTGACAATGGAATAGAAGTATTTATGGATGATTTCTCCGTATTTGGAACATCATTTGACACATGCTTAACTCATCTTGAAAAAGTATTAGAAATATGTGAGAAAACAAATTTAGTTCTAAATTGGGAGAAATGTCGATTTATGGTTGCGGGCGGCATTGTATTAGGGCATAAAATTTCGGAAAAAGGCATGGAAGTGGACCTCGCAAAAATTCAAGTTATAGCTAAATTACCACCTCCAACTACGGTAAAAGGGGTAAGAAGTTTTCTTGGACATGCTTTGGATTCTACGAACGCTATATAAAAAATTTTTCAAAAATTACTAAACCTCTATGCCAACTTCTCGAAAAGGACAAGAAATTTGAATTTACAATCGAATGCCCGAATGCTTTTGAACTCTTAAAAGAAAAATTAATTACAGCACTTTATAATAGTTTCACCTAGCTGGGAGAAACCATTTGAACTTATGTGTGATGCTAGTGATTATCTTGTAGGAGCGAGTTCTTAGGCAAAGATATGAAAAGATTTTTAAAGTTATATACTTATGCTTAGTAAAACTCTAAATGATCGTTGAAATAAATTATACGATTACTGAAAGAGAATTATTAGCGGTAGTATATGGTTTTAATAAATTTAGACCTTATCGATTGGAACAAAATGTATCGTGCATACGATCATTCTGCTATCAAATATTTAATCCAAAAGAAAGATTCCAACCCAAGATTAATTAGATGGATGCTATTAATGCAAGAATTCGATTTTGAGATCGTTAATAAGAAAGGACCGATAATCGAATTGCGGATCATTTATCGAGATTAGAAAATCATGAATTATACGATATTGAAAATGAAATTATAGACAGTTTTCCGATGAACAACTATATAATATCAATGAGTGGAAAATACCATGGTATGCTTGATATAGTAAACAATATAGTTAGTAATATTTTACCACTCTATCTTAACTTTGCAACAACGGAAAAAATTCATCCATGATACGAAAACCTATTTTTGGGATGAACCATATTTATATAAGCAATGTAAGGATTTAATTATTAGAAGATGTGTACCTTATGAAGAAAGCTGAACCAATTATTCAAAAATGTCATGATTCGATTTTGGAGGACATTTTGGGACTGATAAAACTACTTATAAGATTCTACAATCTGGATTTTACTAGCCTACTCTATTTAGAGATGTATACAGATATATTAAAACTTACGATAAATGTCAAAGAGTAGGAAATATATCTAGAAGAAATGAAATGCCTCTAAATTTTTTATTAGAAGTTGAAATTTTTGATGTTTGGGGATTAGATTTTATGGGACCTTTTATTCCTTCGTTTGGAAACTCATATATATTAGTAGCTGTTGATTATGTTTCCAAATGGATTGAGGAACAAGCTTTACCTAGGTGTGATGCTAAGAGTGTTTCAAAATTTACGATGAAAAATATTTTTACTAGATTTGGAATGCGAGAGTGATTATCAGCGACGGAGGAACTCATTTTAGAAATAAATACATTCACGAAACTAGTAGAAAAATATAATATTACTCATAAGATATCCATTGCTTATCATCCACGGACTAGCGGATTAAGTGAAGTATCTAATCGTAAGATTAAACGTATTTTAGAAAAATCAGTAAACCCAAATAGGTTAGATTGGTACATTAGATTAGACACCGCATTATGGGCTTATAGAATTGCTTATAAAACTCCGATTGGAATGACTCCTTACGAGCTTATATATGGAAAAACATGCCACTTACCGAGTTGAATTAGAACATAAAGCATATTGGGCGATTAAAGAATTTAATTATAATATGATGGAAGATCTGGTGAGAAGAGATTGCTGTCAAATTAAATGAATTGGAAGAATTAAGAAATGAATCATATGATAATGATTGGATTTATAAAGAAAAGATGAAATTATGGCATGATTGGAAGATTAATCGGAGAAATTTTGAACCGGGACGGGAAGTTTTGCTATATAATACTTAGATTGAAATTATTTCTGGAAAATTGAAGTCTCGATGGTTATGACCTTTCACCATAACTCAAATATTTTCATACGGAACTATAGAAATCGAAGATCCAAAAGCTGGACATAAATTTAAAGTTAATGGACATAGATTAAAACCATATTTTGAAGGTATAAGACCTAACTATAAAGAGGTTTTAATGCTTAGTCGACTCGATTAATAATTGAAATTAGGTCGGGTGACGACGTTAAACCAAGCGCTTTATGAGAGCCAACCCATATTAGTTATCTATTTTTATTGTATCTTAATACTTAGTTTATATTATTGAAACTTTACTACTCAATTATTATTAAGAATCATCACATATTAGAACCATTATGATGAGAAATGAAATTATTCAATTTAGAGCGAAATTGGACATTATTTTGGAATCTCGCCAACGGTGAGGTCGATACTCGCCGACAGCGAGGTTCTCGCCTAAATTAAATTAAATTTATTTATCAATCTCGCTGACAGCGAGAAACGTCCCGCCGACAGCGAGAACATGGGAGGCAGTTTTTATAATTGAGTTGCCGACGGCGACAAACTTCTCGCCGACAGCGAGGAAGTTATAAAGATGAGTTATTTATACTTTGAATGCCTATTTGGACGGTTTCAACACCAATTCCTTAGTGAAAACCCATTCTTAATTCATTCTAAATCTGCCTTCTTCACTAGAATTCATTCCATTCACCATAATGGTCTCCAAATTCTTAGATTCCTCTGATGCAGGAGTGTTTAACCGGAGGAAATTTGTGAGTGCGGAAGCGCAGCGGATATTCAACAAGGTTTTGGTAAAGAAAAGAGTTATCGAGGAACGGGGATTTGTCAATCAAGGATTAGAGAATTCCACTACGAAGATAGAAGAAACGATCGCACGGCGGCACTGGGAGGTATTTTGTTACACTATGTCTGCTGTTGTTATTCCAGTTGTGAAAGAGTTCTACTCTAACTTACATGCAATCAACAATGGGAATGTCTACGTCCGAGGAAGATGGGTGACGTTTACTCTATCAAGAGTAAATGAATTATTCTCTATAGAAAACACCCCGGTATGTTACTATTCAAATTTTGTGCCTTCTCGATATAATATGAATGAGATATTTCGATATCTGACTGATGAACCGGAAGATTGGGAAATGCGTGAAGACGGGTATGTTAGTTTCTCTGCATCACTTTTGAATCCTGTCTCAAAGCACTTGCACTTTTTCATCTCATCTAAATTGTTACCTACTATGAGGGTAAACAAGGTTTCGAAGGAATGCGCTATATTGAATTATTGCATTCAAAATGGATTGCCAATTTATGTTGGATCAATAATTGTTAAGTACGCTGGGTTTAATTGTGCATGGGTCGGTTCACGGACTAGGACACCCATCTACTTATTTTTGCATTATGCGGTCGATGCCGGGTTTCTTATGAAGCTTGGGAAAAGGTTCTGTTAACTTGGAAGCCGCTTGATCCTACAGATATGTTCCCTACTTT
Organism: Papilionanthe hookeriana x Papilionanthe teres; assembly: GCA_022702705.1. NCBI lineage: Eukaryota > Viridiplantae > Streptophyta > Magnoliopsida > Asparagales > Orchidaceae > Papilionanthe > Papilionanthe hookeriana x Papilionanthe teres. The sequence continues at coordinate 132,226,572 of CM040428.1, read as the reverse complement.
GGACAATAATGATGATATTACATTTATCTCATATAAAGCTTCACAGAATAAACCTATAGCAAGGCCTATTTCAGATAAAACAGAGTTACTTATGAAGAAAATTAAAGGAATGGAGAAAGAACTGCAAAAAATGAGAGATTCAATCAACAATATATCTGATTTATTTGATCACATTGACTGGAGGATGAAGGAACGCTTTCATCATTCTGGACACCCGGAAGCTATCTTTCTTCATTTACTGAGACAGAAAGGTTGGATCACTGAAGAATCTACTTCGAAGTTTCCCTTCAGGCCTTTCTATAACTTATTTGTGCATCATCGTTATATTGGAAATATCAGAGAAGATGAAGATTCTGACCTTAAAGAGTAGTGGTAAAGATTTCCATAGTATGTTTGTATTTATGTTATTTGATTTGATTTAGATTTTATTATGTGTGGAGTGATGATTTGAATATCTCAAACTTAATTGGATTATGCGTCATAGTTTTGTATCAGCATTTAGTGTGTCGTGGATTGGTTTGCGATGCTAATTAGTAGTAAGGATTAAAGTTTGAAGTTTGATTATAGAGTTTAAAATTATGTTAGTTTGTACATCTCATGGATTTCAATATTAAAGTTAATTTGTTGTGTTGTGTGAATTTGTTTGTGTATAAGTAGCTAATCTTCATATTAAATTAATAAATAATGTGATCGAAAATATAATATAAGGCAAATCAAGGACGAAAATGACTGACGAATTTCGAAATTTAAATTTTTGGAATGTCGCCGACGCGATGAAAAATCCGCCGACAATCGAGATCGATCTCGCCGAGTAATGAAAAATTTCTCGCCGACACGATTGGATGTTTCCAAAGAGTTTTTGGTTACGAAAAATATTAGCTCGCCGACGGTGAGAAAAATCTCGCTGACAGCAGGAAAGAGTGAATTTTCCTCTTTCTAAATTAAATGCAGTCTCCAAAGCCTGGCATTACTTTATTTGTTCTACTCTGTTACCCACATATCACCGTAGTGAGGTAACACGAGATAGAGAAATTTTGAATTTCTGTATTCAGAAAAACAGAAGCATCAACATTGGGAGAATTATTTATCAAAACATCCTGGCCACTCCTCGAAATGAGAGTGGAGCTGGATTGGGACACCACGGATTAATTTTTGCACTCGCCGACTCTGCGGAGTTGAGGCTAGAGATGATGAAGAATGGTTGGAACCTATGAAACCACTCGCAGTACTGCCAATATCAAGAAGTATGAATCTCATGAAGGGTGGAGATCAGGAGTGAGAAGTTATTTCACTCAGTCAAGTAGAGATATACCCTCTACTAGCTATGAACCTCCTGAGCCTACCACCCCTACCCTACAAGATCTGATGAATGAATTAACCCTACATAGGAGGAGTTTTGAGCAGTTTGGAGAGACAATGGAGAGAAGATTTGATCATTTTGATCAAAGGATTGATAATTTGGAGAGGAGACATGATTATGATAGTGAGTACCTCCAGCGACATTCGGAATACGAGATAGCATACTATGAAGCTGAACGTCGTTATAGGAGTGGAGATTTAGATGTCATCTTTCCAGAATGCCCCAGGTATACTCAGTATCATCCTGCTCAGTCTTCTCAGCCTACAGATCAAGGAGGGGATGATAATATAGTTTGGGACTTTGATGCTGAAGATTAGGACTTTATTTGTTTTGTTTGTTTGATGTTAAGTTATTTTGAGGACTTTATATGTTTGTAATATTCGGTACTTTATATTGTGAGACATTGGATGTTAGTTAGATTAATTTGCTTGAATTGTGATAATAGTTTAGTTTTTGTTTTTGTGTTAGTTAATTGCATTTGTTTTTATGTTAAATAGGATATTAGTTTTCTTTAATATATTTTTATTTTATTTTGTATTGTTTTAAGTTTTTAAAATTGTTAATATGTTAGTTAAATTGTTTTAATATGTTAGTAATTCATATGTGTAGTGTAGAGTTATTTTAATTGTTGTGTTTAATACTTATCTTAGATTTTATCCCTGCATTTTCTTTAAATTATTATATATATATGGAGAATACTAACGATACGGGTTCGATGAAAAATGAAAAAGCTACGCAAAAATTTCAAAGAAAAAAAAATACCTAAACTTCAAAGGTATGATTTATTTACTTTCCCTTTTTCATTATTTAGAATAGATATAAAAATTTAAGTTTGGGGGGAGAGTAAAATACAAATTTAGTTATTAACTTGTTCTCAATTTCTATTTTCAAATTATTATAAAATGATTTTTATAGCAAAATTTTTCAATTTAATTAATATAAATTATTTTATTTAATTGTTATAAAAGGTTAAATGAAATATTTCTAGTGCTTTAATTAATTAAATAGAATAAAATATTTGGTTAAAGGGAATAAGAATATTGAAAACTATTTTTAGTAAGGAAAACTATATTCTAAAATTAAAAATTCTTAAGTATTCAAGTGAAAAAGAAAAGATTGAAAATCAATGAAGTAAAAACTATGAAGTATATATAAGCTAAGAAATATTTCTAAGTTTCAAATTTAGGAAGATAAAAATGAAGTTCAAAATTATTAACAGGCTCTCCAGATACAGTAATCCTCATCAAAAAAAAAAAGAGGAGAAGCTTGGGGAGATGCCTTATCAAAAATTAGCTTCATTTGAATTAACCTAAAGGGAAAAAACTTAGATATTTCCAAACTTATGTTTATGGATTAGAATTTTACCTAATAGTATTTTCTTGAATTTCTTATCATATGAATATCTTAAGTAGTTATTCTTTTAAATATAGTTATTCCTAAAATGAATAGTAAGCTAGAAATCTTAGACCTGATAACTAAATAATTTATTTCTATATGATTAATTAAATTACTTGAATTATTTTTTATTTAACTTTATTATGATATTAATTAATCAAATTCATAGTTTATTTAAATTGAAAAATCTTATTATAAAACTCATTATTTTTATGTAGTACTAAAATTACTTGAGGACAAGTAATGAGTAAGTTTGGGGGATTTTGATCACTGAAAATTTTATTAAGAAATTCATACCTAATTTTAATGAAATTGCAATTTAAAGAAATGTATTTTCTTTATTTTGTTACAGGAATGGAGAATTTAGGTGATAAAAGCAAAAATCATAAAAAGGAGCGAATTTGGAGCAAAAAGGAAGAAAATAATGAAATTTGTGCTGAGTCGCCGACGGCGAGATCGAGCCCACCGACGGCGAGGTTATGAGGAGACATTTCTGAAGGATTTATAACTATCTCGCTCACAGCGAGCCCGAGCCCTCTGACAGCGAGCTAGTGCGGTTCGAAGACCTTTTAGAAGCCTTGCCGACAGCGAGGTAGTTCGTCGCCGACGGTGAGCTAGTTCAAATGGCGCAGATAAATTGAACCTGGACACTTTTGGAAGGGATGCTTACACACCTCTTGGTCCTTTGCTCACCTCTATATATAAATGCCAAAATTCAGCTTATATGTGTGTGTGTTAATTGGTGTTATTGGGTGTTAAGTGTTAAAAGTGTGTTAATTGGTGTTATTGGGCATTAAGTGTTATAAGTGTGTTATTTTGTGTTGTGTGTGTCAATTTGAGTCTTTAGTGAGTCTTTAGTGAGTTAGTGAGTTTTTAGTGAGCCTTGTTGCATCTTGGAAGGAAGAGTCGAAAGGAACTGCGAGGAGTCCGCTTAGGGATAAATTGAGATAGGTATTTGTATTTATTGTTTTTAACTTTAAATGAAATCCATGCTTAGTTTAGTTCCCATGCATTCGTGTAGTTTATTAGTCTTTCTCCCTGTTTATGAAATTAAGTACTTGGATGAACTAAAAATAGAAGTACTTTTATATATTAATAAATTGTGATAATTTTTACTTAAAACTTAATTTACTTTCAACTGGCCATTTGATTTGTTAAAATATGTTGAATATCAACTATAGTAAAAATTACATCGGATATTCGGGAATTCAAAAGCCTTGGAAGGAAGGTGCAAATAAATAGGGAAATAATATCATTGGGAGTAGAATTGAGCATTTTAGTGTGACAGACTAAAATATTCAATTCGGTCCTATTGTTTGAGAGTTGAAGTGTAGATGTTAGCCCTCAGGCGAGGGGAACGTGGGAGCTCTGAAGTGGCAGTCGGTATCCTCCCAGCCTAGCCGTAGATTCAGTAATCAAACATAGGATTAGTCAATATTCTTTACACCTGGACCAAAGGTTAAAGAATAGGAATGCTCCTATTTGTCACAATACCTTTAAATTATCTATTTAAATTCATCAATCACTTAAATTTCTAAACAAGGGAAAGATACTTTTTCCGAATAGTTAAGACTTATTTAGCAATTAGATTAATTTCCTGCACTTTCAATACGTATTAATTTTCTACTTAGTTAAGTTACCTAATTGAAATACTTAGTTTACTTTATTGCGCTTAAATTTAGAATTTCAAATTTTCGTATACTATTATTATTATTATTATTTTAAAATTAGTTGTTATTTAATTTTCTCTTTCCCTGTGGGATCGATAACCAGGACTCTACTAGAGCCCTGTATTACTTGATACGATGCGTATACTTGCGTAGCATCCACAACATAAACAATTACAATTCTATACATATAATATAGCGGGGTCAAGTTTTTGGCGTCGTTGCAATTAAATTAAAAATATCATTATATAAAATTGTGGGTCACTTAGCCACATCACCTTGGATGGGGACTTCAACGCCCTTTCCTAGCTGACCCAAGTGACTCTCTCTCAGCCTAAGGTAAAGCCTTGGGGGGTGCACCAAGCCCTAAAACATAACTTGACCCATTTGAGCCCAAAAGAGCCACTTCCCCCATTTTATTTGAATCAAGTTTTTTACACATGGCCAATGCTAATTGTTTGCACCAAGCCCCAACCCTGACTCTGGCCGGCCAGCCACCACAGCCGCCGGAAACCACCAGGCCGAGAGCCTTATTTGGATTCAAATAATTCAAACTTTCTTGCTGAGTACGTCCCAAACATAATGGCCATCATGGCTGTTCTTCTTCACCCCCAGGCAGCAGATCCCAGCCTCCAAACCTCCCGGGAAGCCCTCTAGCCATGCCTATTTAAACACCATCACCTCATGACCAAAAGAGGTACTAAAACTATCCTTACCAAAACTCTACCAAAATCACTCCACATCCTTCTCCTAACATAGAGCACTTGATCCCCACTGAAATCCAGCCCTAAAAACCCCTCTATGAGCTCAATTTCTGAGTTCAAATTTGAGCCTAAAAACAGGACACTTCACCACAGTGAGCCAATCCTCAAATTGATTGACTCTATACCTTCACCAGACCAAGAGAAGAAGTTCCCCAGCAAAAGCCCCCTCACCAGGCCGACTATTCCTTCTATCGGGCAAGCTTTGAAATCGGGCTTGGTGGAAATCGGGTCTAGACATTTCACTAGGACCGGAGGCTTCATCCCTAGGCTCCCCCAGCTCCAACGAATGTGCCAAGCCCCTCTGATTGAAGCTTCACTTTTCAGAGCCAAGGTATGGAGCTCCTCCTTCCCAAGAGCTTCTTTCGATTCTCCATTTTGTTTGAGTCGATTTCAATGCATGTTAGACGTATGGATTTGTAGCACTCGTTTAGACGAACACATAGGATCAAATTTCATGTAAATTGGTTAAGAAATGAGGGAGATCTTAGGGTTTTAGTGTGAACGACTCTCGAGACACACCAGTCATAGACGATGACAAGAAACCTTTAGATTGCGCGTGTATCGAATGGACGATCCAGACTACATCGGACGGAGGCATGGAGCGGAACCGCGGGGCCGCGTGGCGCTGAGGTAGAAGGCGGCGTCGAATGGAGGCGCGCCGCTTGGAGAGTTCGGAGCTGCGGAGATTGACGCGGCGCCGCACTGGATAAGTAGAAAAATAGGGTTTTTTTCTATTTATTTAATTACCCTAAACTTCAAAAATTCATAACTTTTCATAGAAAAATCACAAAAATAAAAGAAAAATATCCTCTTGCTCAGTGAACAGAGGAGAATTATGTGGAAAAAGAATTAAGTTATTTTGATGAGTAATTTATTTTTAATTAATCATTTACTTATTTTAGTATTTTAATTCTCCATGCATGTATACAATTCACCATGACATGAGACTATAGGGCATTTGTAGCCTCTGTTGTTGGGAATATTCCCTGAATTTTTCAAGACTAGAGGCCATCTCTATGGCAATTTATTGATTTTCCAAATTTGTGGGTCCGTTTTGATGTTTTAATTCCAGTAATTAGCATGTTGTTCAATATATTCTAAGAAAATTAGGGGAGGTAGCTTATGACCAGAGGACCCTAGGAAAATTATGGTCTGACTTAATTCTTTAAAAATAACTCTAATTAGCCTAAACACTCAAAACTGAACTTTAATTAAATAGGAGTAACCACACATCAAAATCACATGAAAACAATTCTCCACTGTCACCTAGGATGTAGAGAACCTCACATAAAAATTTCAAGTCAATTAGAAGTAATTTAAGCCATTAAATGAATTAATTAAGTGACATAGCAATTTTAATATTAAAAAATTCACTTTAAAAATTCACTAAATTAGTTTTGGGGCTTCTCTGATATCAGAAGAGTCTAATAAAATTAAAATTGGAATTTTCTAAAAATTTTCATTTTTAACCCTTTTTTTAATATTTTAACAATTAAAAAAAATAAAATAATCACAAAAATATTAAAATTCATAAAAATGTCATATTTGGTCCTCTAATCACTTAGGAACTAACCAAATATTTTTCCTAAGTCCCTAGGTTAAGATGTTGAATTTTAAGGGCTTAAGACAATTTTTAATATTAAAAAATGGATTTTCCAACATTTGCACCAAATTAATTCTAATAAATCTAAGAGAAATAAAAAAAATATAAAACTTGATTCTCTGAGTTCTTTGAGATCAGAGAGATTTAAGAAAATATAAAACTTAATTTTCAACTTCAATTTTATTTTATAATTAATTAATACTCCAAAATTTAAAATAATTATAACAAATAAAATATAATTAAAAAAATCACCAAAATTGGTCCAAGTGGTCCTCTAGTCAATAGGGTCATCCCATAATTTTCTTAAGGATAGAAACTTTACCTTGGTCATGTCATTAAATTTTCATTGAAAACCCTTATTTTTTCATTAAAATAAATATATAAATTAAATTAAATTCAGAAAAATCACATTTTCTCCTCTGATATTTTAATTGACCCATGAGTAAGGTGACATAAAAATTTCAAAGTCATTTGAGTTATATTTAATGAATTATGAAGTGAACAAGCCTAAGGGGCAAAAAGATGGTAATTATTGAAATTTAGCCTTAATCAATATTTAGGCTTAATTATGGGTAATGGGTAATGAATGATCCTAATTAATCTCCTTAGATGATTGAAACATGAGGAATTAAAGGGTAAAAACCCATTTATCACTCTTCCAATATAAACAAAATGATTATAATTTTCTAAATTATTAAAAATTTGAAGTCAATTAAAAGAGAATGTATTAAGTGAAGGGGTTTAATCTTGGAAGATACTAATTTATTAATCTTAACCCCCAATTAATGATGGAAATCAAATACCACTTAATATTAATTTAATAATTCATTAATAAAAAACTAAGATAAATTAAATAACCAAATTAAAATAATTTCTAAGACAATCTAATAAAAATAAAAAATATAAATAATTTTAAAATAATATAATTAATTAAATTAAAAAAACAATTTTAAAATGACATGATTAATTCAAAATAATTCAAATTAAATATAATTAAATTAAAGCAATTTTAAAATAATTTAATCATCTGTAAATCACAATTAAATTAATACAACTAAATTAAAATCAACTTCAAAATCAACACAATTAAATTAAATGTAACTAAAATTAAAGTTAAGACAATTTTAAAATAGCCAAGTTAACTTTTGGAATTACACAATCAAATTGAAATAACATATGACAATCATAATTAAACTAAAATATTATAATTAATCTTAAAGAAAACCAACTTAAATCTAAATAAGATGGTTAAGTTTCCTAATAACCTAACCTGCCCTAAAGGCTTCCACCCACATAATTCTTAAGTGGAGTATCAAGTGAGATGTCACCTCACTCATCGGATAATCAAACATCCAAACTCACTGGGCAAGAGTGAAATAAGATCAGAACATTAATGTAACCTGGGTGATTGATTCATCACCACAATGAAATTAACTGAACTTAAAACAATCTCTATAATGTTTAAGAAGATGTTCAGAATTTAGTTCCGAGCACTTCTCTAACTTGATGGGATGTTTTAAAAGAACAATGAGACTTCATTATTCTTTAGTGAAGAAAATTATCCTTAACAAAACACAAGAACCTAGACGTCATAAGAAGTGACTAGCAATAGGATTAGGATTTTGGTAGACAACCAGAACCTTACCTTAGCTTTTCTTAGGCTCTTTCCTTGAAATATATAAATGCTCTGACATGTGTTTTAAGTACAGCCGGGAATGACGAGAAGACTCTCTATGTACGCTTTTATTTTGTTGCGATTTATTTACCTGCATTGCACTTTACTTCTCTTGCATGATTAAACAAGAATGTCACCCTGCATGAAAACTGAAAATTTTAGGATAGCCACAAAACTGAAATCCAAAACTAAATTAAAATCAACACAAGATAAAATTTACCGCCAGAACATTCAAACAGAACAACAAAACTACAACTACAACTAAATTAAAACGTCTTGTTGGATGATCGGGAATACCTCGGATGATATAACCTACGTGTTGCTAACGGGATTTCCCACGGTCTAAATGAAAGTGTGGAACTCATTTAGTTGAGTTTACCAAATTCATTTGGACTAAGTGAATCCGATAAAAATAACAGTGCCGGAATGATGGAATCGTGGGATATTAACCGGTGTTGTTATAATCAACTTTAAGATTCCCCTGACAAAATGTTAAAAAACACCTGAACCTTAAGACTTTTCTAAACCAAAAACTTCTCTCATCTCTTGATTTTCACTTTCTAAAACTAAACCTCTACAACAATAAGGAGCTTAGAGCACAGTGGGCAGCACTGCCATCTTCATCAGCAAAACTTGAGTCTACTTCAGCAAAACCCTTTCTTAGAATTAAATAACCAAGCCATAGGATTTCGAGGTAGTTTGCTTAGTGCAACATAAATCCTCAACTTTTTGTTAGGCATTTGCATAATCATGTTATGCAAATTAAGCCCTAACCAGTCTTAGGACTCTGAGGTAGTCGTCCGGTACGACATAAACCCTCACATCTTCGAGGCTATTTGTATGATTATATCATATAAATATAAGTACTAATTTATTAAAAACAAGCAGGATGAAACATTAAATAACATTTCCTCAGACTTAAAAGCCTAACAATAGGATAGTTTGAGAAGTTGCCAAGATTCCACTTGAATCCTCAACTTCTTCTACCTTTCCTCCTTTTGATTCCTGAAATAAACTGTTCCAAATTTGAGGTAATCCCTTTTGAAATTCCAAAATTCAATCCTTTGAAACCTTAAACTTTGAAATTCTTGAAAGAAAAACCACTGTGTCTTCGGACATTTAAGATGTAATTAACTATAGGGGCTTGACCTTATAGGGAACTTTAAGAACTCAGGTAATATAAACCCTGCTTAATTCCTTTATAATAAGCAGGGGAACTTGTCGGCTTATAAAGTTGGTTCGTAGACTAAACGAATGTCACAAATCTTTTAGTTTATTTAATTGAGCCCCATCATCAAGCAGTGTGTCTATTCTTCGCGATAGATACACGGTTTGTGATACGGTGCTCGTTTATATAAACTATTTGGGATGTGAGATCGGTTTGATTTCATATCTTAAAATTTTCAAACTTAAAATTATTTTCAAAATCAAATGTTACTTTCCAAATTATATATATTTAAATTAAATTTAAAATCTAAAATTTGCCGACAATTTCTATAGGCGACCCCTTTTTAAAACACATAACCTAAAAAATAAGTCGTACATCTATATATATTGGTTGCTGTTGATTATGTCTCGAAATGGATTGAAGCTGTTTCTTTACCAGATGTGTTGCTCAGAGTGTTTCAAAATTTTTAAAGAAAAATATATTTACAAGGTATCGAATGCCGAGAGTGATCATAACTGATGGTGGATCCCATTTTAGGAATAATTAAATTAAGTGATTAATTGAGAAATATAATATTATTCATAGAATATCTACTGCTTATCATCCCCAGACTAGTGGTTTAGCAGAAGTGTTGAATCACAAAATTAAAAGAATTTTGGAGAAAACCGTGGATAATCATAAATTAGATTAGTCTGCTCGATTAGGTACTGGTTTATGGGCTTACAAAACTGCTTTTAAAACCCTTTTTGGAATGTCTCCTTATAGACTAGTATTTGGTAAGACTTGTCATTTACCAGTTGAATTGGAGCATAAAGCATATTGAGCTATAAAAGAGTTAAATTTTAATTTGAAGAATGTCAGAGAGAAAAGATTTATGCAATTGAATGAATTGGAAGAGATTAAAAATGCATCTTATCACAATGATAGGATCTATAAAGAGAAAATGAAATTATGGCATTATCGGAAGATATTGAAAAAGAACTTTGAAAATGGACCAAAAGTTTTATTATACAAAGCAAAATTGAAGTTATTTCCTGGAAAGCTCAAGTCTACATGGTTAGGACCTTTTACAGTTGTAAAAGTTCATTCTTTTGGAGCTGTTGATATTAAAGATCCTGATACTAGAAACATTTTCAAAGTTAATGAGCATTGATTAAAGCCTTACTTTGACGGGTTTCAACCTAATTTCAAAGTGGTTTTAATGTTGAGTCATCTCGATTAACATAATGGTTTGTCGGGCTGACGACGTTAAACCAAGTGCTTTATGGGAGGCAACTAGGGCTGTCAAGAAAGCTCATTGTTGGCGAACAGTTAGTGTTCGGTTTGCCAAAAAGTTCGTGTTCGATTCGTTCGTGGCAACCCATATGTATCTTTGTTGTGTGTTTGTTTGTTTATTGTAGTTGTACCTTTTTAGATAATTTATTTTGAATCCTAAATACTCCTAAATAATTAAAAACTTGATAAATGATGGATCAAATCGAGATATTGGAATATTTTGGATCAAACGAAGTTCGGTGAGAATTTTGACCACTAGCGCCGCCGGCGCCCTATCATTTCTGCCCTACTGAACTTAACTGTTTGAGCGCTGCTGGTGCCCAAAATCTGTTTGACAGTTTTTAAGTTTTAAAATGCGAGCTTTACTGGTTTTTGGCGAGATCTTCGTCCTTATAAATCGCTAAACTCCATTTTTGACTTCTTAACTCCAGAAAAAAATCACCTATCCTAATTCGTATTCTATGGATTCCTTTCCCATTGAAATCCCTCGATTGCATATTTTAAATTGAAAGAAGTTCATAAGTTTTGAAGCGCAACACTTGTTCAACAAAGTGATGATTAAAAGAAGGATTATCAAGGAATGAGGCTTCATAAATCGAGGTATGGATAATCCTACTACTAGAATTGAAGAAATTATTATAGAGAGACATTGGGAGGTGCTTTGCTACACTACTACTGTCGTTGTTGTTCCGGTCCTGAAATAGTTTTATGCAAATCTCCACGGGATCAATCAAGGGTTCATATTTGTGCGTGGTAGATTTGTGCAATTCACTTTTGAATGAATCAATGATCTCTTTATGATTGAGAATGTACCTATTTGCCATTATCTAACTTCAATGCCACTAAGGATAATATGAATGATGTTTATCGATATCTGACGGATTAGAATGAAGAATGGGAACTTAGAGAGAATGGATACATGAGTTTCCCATCTGCATCTCTCAATCCAGTATCGAAGTAGTGGCATTACTTTATTTTGGCAAAGTTATTTCCGACATTGAAGATTAGCAAGGTAACCAAGGAAAGAGCCATTTTGAATTTCTGTATTCCAACTGGAAGGCCGGTTGACATTGGTAATATTATTGTGAGATCAGTACTTGGATTAATTGTGCATGGCTCGAAATATGGGCTTGGATACCCGTCCACCATATTTATATTATGTAGTCAGTCACAGGTTCCTCATGAAAGTTGGGAAAAAGTTCTTCTTCAATGGAGGCCTATTGATCCAAATAATTCCAGGACTACCAGACGATTGGAGATGAAGATGACATGAATTTACTCGCTGATCAACCAACTCAGACTTCACAGCCAATTCAACCCTATTTTCCTGAAGGTTCCAGAATGATATTGCAAAAGATCAAACAATTGAAGAAAGAGGTATGAAATTTTATGAATGCGATCAACAACATTTCTGATTTATTCGATCATATAGATTGGAGAACGAAAGAGCATTTCGATCACACTGGTCGAATTGAGATGGGCTTGATCAATCTGATGAAAAACAATGATGTGATTGCTGAAGAATCATCTGACAAATTTCCATTTCATCCATTCTATAACTTGTTTGTGCATCAGTAATCAATTGGAGACATTAGAGGAGAGGATAGTTCTGAAACTAATGTGGAGTAATTGATGGATTCTAATTATGTATGTTGTGTGTTTAGTTTGCTTTGTTTAGTTATGTTTGGTTTGTGTAGTATTTTCTTTGCTTTGAACATGGATTTGGATGTGTTCACTTTCATTGTGTACTTAGATCTTAGTGCTTGCCTATCATAGAGTACTTGCTGCACTAAACATCTAAGAATAGTTGGTTTGAATGAACATATTTAGTATTTTTTATGTAACTTGGATTATATATATGTAAGATTGTTGTGTGTTGTTTGTGTGAAATTGTGTTAATTATTTCTTATGGGATGATGTAAATGCTTATTGAAGTGTTAAACATCATTGTGGATGTCGAAATGATCGAAATTATGAAAAAATTTTCGGACCCAGAAAACATTTTGAACTGGCGCAACTTGAGCCAGAATGGGCGCCGCCGGCGCCCAAATCCAGAGAGTTTGGCCATTTAATTTAAATAGATTGCTGCCGGTGCCCTATCGAACGCCATAGACGCTCGAACCCAGAAATGGTATAAAACCCTCAATTTTGTGATTTTTGCATTGGGACCCACAAAATTTTTCCATTTCCTTTGTCTTCCTCCTCCATTTTCGTGATTTTGATGATCTGGGGCTTGTTAGATCTCGGATTTAAGGAGTTTTCAAGGCTATTTGACACCAGATTTGCACTTCTCTTCGTAAGAGCTTCACTTTAAGTTAAAATTTTTGGATTGTCACCATGGAAATCTCTCACATTGCTTATGGTGGAATTTTTGGAGTTTTAAAGAGGTTTTGAGATTTCCATGACGAAATTTGCTCTTACTTATTTAGAATAGTGTTTGGAGTTGTTACATTGTGAATTTGAGATTTATTGGAAATTTTTTTGCAAATTTTAGAAATTCACATGGCTCCAAGAGAAAAGAGGAAATTGGATTTTGATGAAGAGAGATTTGTCAACGTCAAAGCCCAATTTTGCTATAACTCTATCCTTCACAACAAGAAGTGTATGTAGGATCGAGCTTTTGACAGTCCTGGCGGATCTGTAGAAAAATTAATTGCAGAGCAAAACTGGGAGCTATTTTGTTATTTCACTGCGAATGATGTTATGGGTGTTGTTAAAGAATTCTATTCTAACATACCCTGGACTGAGACTGAGTATTTGCTTGTTAGAGGAAAGATGGTTGAGTTTACTCCTCAACGTATTAATGCTTTCTATTAGACTCGGGAACCATTTATATGTGAGTACGAAAACTTTGACACTGGGAGGAGAATATGAGAGAAGTTATTGCTTTTTTGACCGACGGGCGAGGAGAATGGAAAGTAAGTCAAAAACAATTGATAAATTTCCTTACCTCCACTTTGAATGTTGCTTCAAAAGTCTGGCATTATTTCATTTTTGCAAGATTATTACCATCTTATCACCACAGCGAAGTTACTAGAGATAGAGCGATTCTGAAATACTGTATACAGAAGATGAAAAAGATTGATATTGGAGCTATTATTTACAAGAATATTCAGACGATTGCTAGAGGCAAGATGACTGGAGGATTAGGACATCCTGCCTTAGTTCATGCCCTATGTGTTCAGTCTGGAGTGGAGTTCAGTAGTTTTGAGGAAGCGGCTATACCGTTGATCCTATTACAAAGAATATTATCTTTACTTATGAGTCTCATGTGGGAGCCAGAGCTGAGCATAGGAGTACTGATATTCCTACTACGAGCTATGATGTACCATCTACTTCTGAGCTGCATACCTTATCTGATATTATGGAGCAGCTGAGATTACAAAGTTCTAGTGTGGATTGACTCCATTGTCGGATGGATGGGTTTGAAGCGAGGAGTGATGTGAACGAAGATTATCTACAGAGGAGAGTTGAGTTGGCTTATTATGATGCTTAAGTTAGATTTATGAGGGGGGAGTCTGATTTCATATTTCCTACTTGCCCCAACTATACACCATATAGACCTGACCCTGTTGATGACCCCTCTGATGACCCTGCTGCTAATCCTGGTGATGGAGACTGGTAGATAGTTTGCTTTTTCTTATTTCAGTTGTTCTTAGTCTGTAGTGATGTATTGATGTGATGTTGTGGATATTTACTTTTCATGTGATGTGTAACCCTGTGTTGTACTGTGTGATGTAGTGTTATTTATTTTTCATGTTGAACTGTTAGTTGTACTGTTAGTAGTGTGATAGTTTGTTTCATGTTATAGTGTTCTGTTGGATATTTAGATGTTTAATGTTAATTTCTCTATACCCATGTAAATATTTAAAATTGTCATATCACTGCTACTAATTGTTTCATGCCTGCTAGTTGTAAATTTTGATTAATACCAGATAGCTGTTGAAGATTTCAGATTCCGAGCACAGAAAGGTTTGTTTTCTTTTACTCTCAACTATTTCAAATTTATTGAAAAATTTAAGTTTGGGGGAGGGTAGGGAAATGCTAAAATTTTATTTATTTTCAATTATTATATTTTCAAAAATTATTAGCATAACTTCAGGAAGTAGAACCTCATTGTAAGATAACTAAAACTTTTCATTTCAGTTGAATATTATGAAGGGATAGGATGGAAATTTTTGGTAATAAAAGCTGATTTTATAGAAGATATTTGGTATGAAAGGATTTGATTATTGTTAACTATTTAAAGTAAAGAAAACTATATTTTTGAAATATTAATGAACTTAAAGTATTGTGTGTTGAGAAGAGATTGTAACTTTATGATGAATAATAAAGCTTGTTCTTAACTGTAAAGTAAGGAGGTGACTTAAGTTTGAACTTTACAAAGAGGAGAGTGAAGTTCAAAATCATTAAAGGCAATCTAGATATAGAAATCCTGAGAGAAAAAAAAAAAAGAAAAGAAAAGAAGGATTGAAAAACAATCCCAAACAAAAAAAAGAGAGAAAAAAAAAAGAAAAGAAAAGAAGGATTGACTAACAATCCCAAACAAAAAAAAAGAGAAAAAAGGAAAAGAAAAGAAAAAAAGAATGTTTATGAGGAGAAGCTTGGGGAGATGCCTAATAAAAAATTGGCTTCAATTGAATCACCTTAAAGGAAGAACTTGATTTCATTTCTGAATTTATGTTTAAAATACTAGCCTAAATTCTAATGAAGTTTGCATGAAATCCTTTTTCACAAAGTCTTTTGAATTTTTCATGATTTCTTGCAGGTATGACGATTTTAGGTGATTGGAGTGAAAATAAGCAAAAGTGAATGAATCCGGATTACTTGAGGACAAGTAATAGTTTAAGTTTATAAGTACATTGCCTAGAGTTATATTTTGTATAAAAAATGGATTACTTGAGGACAAGTAATAGTTTGAGTTTGGGGGATTCTGATGCACTGAAAATATATACAATTTTTGCTATCTAATTTTACCCATTTTTGGTGATATTGCACTTTAAAGAAAGGTATTTTTCATGATTTCTTGCAGGTATGACGATTTTAGGTGATTGGAGTGAAAAGAAGCAAAAATGAATGAATCTGGAGCAAAAAGGAGCGAAAGAGAGCAAAATGGTTGAAAAAGTGTTCTGGCACCACCGGCACCTAAATCCAGAGAGCACAAAATTAATTGGCACGATAGAGTGCCGCCGGTGCCCTATCTGGCGCTGCCGGCGCCCGAAGTCTATTCAATTCAAATTTGAAGAATTTTGACAAATTTTTGAAGGGATGCCTATGGAAACTCTTGGGAATTCATCCCTATCTTATAAGTAACTATTTTTGGATGAAAATCGTGTGCTTCTTTAGTGGTTTTAGAGTAGTTTAGTGAGAGTGAAGTGTTGGGGTTTAGGAGTAGAGTGTAGAGTGAGGATTTGAGAGGGATTTTTCTCTAAGGAGGGCAGGAGAAGAGGTAAAGTGAGAGATTGCTTCTTCCTTTCCATTCTAAAGAGAGAATCAAGTGTTGTAAAGAGGAAGAGAAGAGGATTCAAAGGAACTTCAAGGGAATTTCATAGGGGAAGAGAAAGAGATACGTTGTATTTTCTTTTGTGGTTTGTATGACTTTTCTTTTATATATAAAATCCATGTTTTATTATATCTTCTCCATGAATTTTAAGTAGTTTCCTTATCTTTCTTCTTGCATAAGAGATGTGATGATGGATTGATGTAGATTTGATGTGCTTTTAATGAGATGAAGAAATTGTGATGGTTTTTCATTTAAACTTAATTTACATTCGATCTGGCCAATTGAAATGTTAAAATGTGTTGTTGATCAATAAGTTTGAAAGGATTTAATGTCCTAGAATAGTAATGAAAGATCCATTCAATTTGCATGGATGAATTGTGTAGTTCATGAGAATTGAGTGAAAATAAATATGGAAAAGTGTTTTAATGGACTTCAATGTGGAGATTTCAGGGTAACAGGCTGAAATCCCCAAATTGGTTCTAAGATTAGTAACTAAATATCAAAGGTTAGCCTTCGGGTGAAGGGTGAGTGGGAGCTCCGAAGTGAGAGCTGGTATCCTCCCAGCCTAGCCTTAGAGTTTGTGATAAACTTAGAATATGTCAATGTTCTTTTCTACTTAGAAGAGGGGGTACTCTTTTAAGGGTAAAGAATCATCTATGCTCATATTTGGCACAATAATATAAATATTTGTTCCATATCAATCCAAACATCTATTCTACTTGCAAGAGGAGAGATACTTTTCTTATATATTAAAAACCTTTCAAAAACTAAATTTAGTGTGTCTTTTTCTTAATTCTATTGTTAAAATTGTTAGAAGTATTTGTAGTTTAGTTAACAGTTACTGTTTTCTGCATAGTCTTAGTAGGAGTTTGTGTTAAACTTTAAGAGCTATTTAAATATAGGACTTTATTGTCATGTTACTTATTTTGGGATCGCTTTCTTAAAACTTTGAACTTCCCTGTGGGATCGATAACTAGGACTCCATTAGAGCCTTGTATTACTTGATACGATATGTATACTAGCGTTGAATGCTTGGACTTATCAAAATCATTAAAAATATATAAATTTGAGTTCTTAAATTTTTGCAATATAAGTCTCGTGCTTCAGAACCTAAGTTAACTCAAACCCAACTTAAGTCTAACCCTTATTGGACTTAACATTGGACTTAAGTTTAACCTAACATAAATTGAGTCCAAGTTAACCTAACTCGACATAAATCTTAAATTCAACCTAAATCAAAATTAGCTCGACATAAATCTTATGTTTGACTTGAATCGACAAAAACTATAAAATTAACCTAAATCGGACTTAATTAAATGTAATTCGACATAAACTTACATACGAAATCTAATTTGACGTAAAACCTTAAATCAGACAAGAATCGACATAAAATCCAAAATCCAAATCAAGATAAATAAAAAATTAAACATAAATTGACATAAATCTAAACCGACATTTCAACCAAACTTGGACTTCCGACAACTCTAAAATAACAAACATTTTGCCCGGTAATTTATATATTTTTAGTTCTGATGATATTTTCTTTGCAGGATGGAGACAAGTTCCATTTAGATTTTTTTGCATGTTATAAGGTATGATAATTCTATTTTGCAGAATGACACAGACAAGACAACAATGAAAATTATGACATAATTGACAAAACAAAACATACAAACAACAAAAATGACAAAAACAAAATGAAAACCCAAAACTTTTAGGATAGACACAAAACCTAAAAATTTTAGGATAGCCGTAAAATCAAAACAAATTGATATCTCCAACTAAATAACATCAGAATGACATCAAAAAACAAAAAAACAATTGAACAACAATTGACATGACAAAATGACATCTTATATTGATAGTTGGTAGATCTTTCCTTAAAAGCTCTTCAGAAAAAAAAGTGATTAACATTAATCAGAAGTTTTCTTAGACAATTACAAATTGCCTAAGATGTAACTAACTATAGGAGGTTGCTCCTATAGAAGATTAAAGAACTAAGAATAGATATTATATCTAAAAAATCTCTTATTACCTAAAACTTCATTATCCTTATAATGAACTTCTAGGATAAGGTATTCTATAATCTTCATTTTAGGCATTATCACTAACATCTCTTTTTCTACTATTTCTTATATTATTAGCCCGTATTTTTTTTCAAATTTCTTATTATCTAAGAATTCTTTTATAAGATCTAAGGAAATAAGATTTATTGAAGATTAGGGAAATATTATAGATAAGCAGAGTGGCGACTCCAAATCGACATCGACATAGAAAATCTCCGACATGGCGATAACACCACCATCAGGGGAGTGCAAAAAAATATAGAGATAAGTTTTGATGGGCGTAGAATTGGTCTGTTCTAGTGTGACAGGCTTAATTCCTATCAATTTAGTTTAAGTTTAGTAATCTGATGCTAGGATTCAACCATCATAGTGGCATAGACTTAGGGGCATCTAGAGGTGAGAGGCTAGATAATTCTGATGCAAAATCAAGATATTAATGAATTGGCCTTAAGTTAGCCAATGTTCTTTGTTAGCATCTGAAGGGGGTAAAGAACAAAGTATGCTTCTATTTATCAAATTACATCAATTTTTTTCTTAAGTCACTTAATTCCTGCATAGGTTAAAATCTCTTTGCAAGGGAAAAAGTTTTCCATACTATCTAAACTCGTTGTTATATTTTATTAAATTGTTACAATTAGTTATTACTTTCTTTTAAAATTTTTGTAGTAATTTTTAGTAAGCATATCATTATAGACCTCTTATTTGTTTAATTTACAATTTAAATTGAAATTCTGTTAGTTGATTTTAAGAGTTACCGCTTTCCTCGTGGGATTGATACTGAAGTTTTTGAGAAAAATCTTATATTACTTGGAACGATATGTATACTTGCGTAGCATCCCAAGTGTGAAAATTTAATATATAATTCATAAATCAATAGATTTATTCACACTAGCCGCTAGATATAATTTGAGGCTTATTTCTGGCATAATATTGGAGGTTAAAAATACACGTAATTATAGGTTGGGTCATGGATAGAGAAAATAACTGCACTGGGCTACTTGGCAGAAATCTGCTTGGCCTATCATGGTTGAGGCCTTGGTTTCAAAGACTTTAAACAATTACAAAATATCAACCTTTGCAAACTTTGGATAAAATTCAAACATCAGGACTCTCTTCGGGCTAAATTTGTGTTAGTCAAATATTGTAAGGGCATTCATTCCAACATGATTCTAGAAAACTTGGGGACTCCAAAATCTGGGCCAGTTTACTGAAAGTAAGGCAACATGCTGAACAACTCTTTTTGTGGTACCTAGGTAGTAGAAATATTCATTTCTATAAGTGGTGTTCTTATAATAGTTTACAACCAAGTGTTGATAGTTTCAACCCCTATCTCAAGGTGACTGATTGTTGGGAAGGTGATCAGTGGTCCACTGCAATTATGAATTCTTTGTAGGACAAGAGATCTGCTGACTTCATTTCCAGGTTACCTATTGATAGATGTTGACCTTACTTTTATGGGGATCATTTTTGAATCATTTTGAGAAAAGGAAGTCTGCCAACACTGACCTCCTAAACTTTACCAATGGTCATTAAACCCTATTACCTGAGATAAAACCCTAATGAAGGCTTTTGTAATTTTTATAAATTTTTATTTAGTATTAATCAATATTATCTTAAAAGCTTTTCATTTTAATAGTTGTGATGCAGTAATTATGTGGTTGGTTTTGGTTGAGTTTTGTTTTGAACATTTAAGTTGTTGTTGTTTAGGTTTGAGCCCTTAAGTGAGTTTACCAGTAATCTCGACAAAAAGACAAAAATGTGGATATCTACCTATAATTTAGGCAGATCAATCGAATGAATAAAGGCAAAGTGACGATATGGCTATCAAGCCTAATCTATCTCAGACTCATCAAATGACATCATCTGAACTACAACTAAAGGTTTAGTTGAGGTTCATCCTTCAATTTGTGTTTCCTCTACTTTTGGATAGTTCATATGTATATAATCAATTGATCATAACACTTCCTAACTCCATAAAAAAGACGTAAAGCAGAGATCCTAGGTTACTACCACAACTTATTTCTTTATAGAACACCAACAAAATGGAGTTAGCACACCCAAATAACATGTAAAGTTAATCTAAGGAGACATTTTATCTTTAGTACCCACGCAAAAATAGAGTTAGCACACCTTAATAACATGTAAAGTAAAACTTAAGGTGACATTATTTATTTTTTTTAGTAGCCTTGAAAAATGGAGTTATAATTTTTTATTTTAATGAAATAAATAGTAATAAATGCTTTTATTTTTATTATTAATAAGTTAATTATTATTATTTTAATTTAGGACAACCCTATCAAGATGCCCATAGCTTTTCATCGTCTTAAAGTTATCGAGTTCTCTGATTTACTTAGCCTACTTTGACTAAAAAATTCTTGTCAACAACCATGGTTTGGGTCATCAAAGTGATTGTCATAAACTCGGGGTAGTAGGTCTAAAGTTGTGTTCAATGGTCTTTGTTAATTAAGGTTTCATTTAACTTTTAGTGTCTTGTCGAGATTTTAAGGGGTCGAAAAATTTTAGGTTGCTTAAGAATTCTTACCTGATTAAATTTTATGATTTATTTTAATTTTATTTTTGATGGTGAAAAGACTCGATGAAGATCTCATGGTTCCGTCCTCTCAGGGTCATTGGGGTTTGTGCTTTGATTAGTCACGAGTGACACAAATGTACTTTATTAGCAACCATGGGTTGCTTCCTTCATAGTACCTTCTCAAACTGGATTGTGTTTTATAGTTGAATTTTAAATTTTAGTGATTATTAGGGTATGTTTTACGTTGTGGCTTTTATGTTTCTTACAGTTTTTTCACTTCAAGCCGTATTATCTCTTGAGTGTGTTTTGAAATTAAGTGTGCTTTTAATCCCTTATGACAGATTAAACACTCCCTAACTTTATTTATTCATGAGTTGAGCTAATGTTTTTCAGGTTGTTTTGAGTTTAATGAGTTAGCCATAGTTAAATTAGGTGATCTAAAGTGGCTAAGAAGGGTTCAGGTTAATCCGGTTAGGTTGGCTTGATTCAAGTTTAATTTGGGTTAGCCCAAGTTAGAGGTTGACCCACGTTTGTTTAAGTTTTATTTGGGATAGTAAAAAATTAGGCAAGTTTGACCTAGCTTAGTTTAATTTAGTTGGTTTACATTTGATATGGTTTAGCTCAAGTTACGCAAGGTTAACCCATGTTAGTTTTAAGTTGATATGGGTTAGCCTAGATTAGATGAGGTTAGTCTGAATTGAATTTGAGTTAGAATTTAGGTTGGTTTTATGTTAAATTTAAAATTTGGTTGAGTTAAGTCAAAGTCAGGGCAGAACTAATTTAAGTTTTGAGTTAAGTTTTGAATTTGGTTAAGTTAAATTTAGGTTTGGTTATATTTGAGTTAAGTTTTAAAGTTGGATTTAGTTTTTGGTTAAGTCAAGTCTAATTTTGTTAGACTTCATTTAAGTTTAATGTTGGGTTTAGTTTCTTATTAAGTCAAGTCAAATTTGGGTTAGACTTGAGTTAAGTTTAAAATTTTAGTTGAGTTAGGCCTAGGTTGGGTTAGAACTAGGTTAAAATTAAAGTGGGAGTTGAGTTAGGTCTAAACTTAGTTAGACCCAAGCTAAGTCTGAAATTTGAATTAAGTTGGGTTAGGTCTAAGTTGGGTTAGACCTAAGTTAAGTTTAAAGTCAATTAGTTTGAGTTATGTGTAAATTGCGTTAGACCTAAGTTATGTTTAAAGTCAATTAGTTTGACTTATGTCTAAATTGCGTTAGTTTTAAGTTGAATTTAGAGTTTGAATTGAGTTAGTTCTAAATTGGGTTAGATCTAAATTATGTTCTAAGATAAGTTTAGTTTGGCTTAGGTCTTAGATGGGTTAGACCTAAGTTAGATTTTAAGTTTGGGTTATTAAGCTAATTTTATATTTAATGGGATAATTATGAAATTAACCAATTTAATTCATAATTCAATTTAACATTTTCATTAGGAATTAATCCTAAGATTTTCTAAGTAAACCTTCATATTTGCTGAAGTTTTGGTGATAAGTCGGGCTAAAAATTCAAAATTTACAAATTTATAAATTCACCCTTAATATTTTAATTTCATTTTTAAGTTTTCAAAGTTGAAAAATTATAATTTTAGTGTGTGGGTTTACTGTCCTAACCCTCCATATTAATTTCTATTTGAAAACATATTTTTTTAATTAATATTTTAGTTTTTATAATTATTTTTAAAAATAATTACAATTTTGATAGCAAATTAAGACTTTTGGTGTTAGGAAGGATCTATGTCCTTCCAAAAAATTAGTGGAGATTCATAATGACCAAAAAAAATGATCCCTCAAATTTTAATAAATTTAGGTTTTATATTTAATTTTGAACATTAAAAAACTCTGTGGGGAATTTAATTAATTTAAAATTAAATATAAGTTAATTAATTTCATTTTTATTTTTATTATTTTCTTCTTTGTTCACTGAGTTTAGAGATATTTTTTAGTTTATTTTTATGGTTTTTATTTGTTAAGTTATGAATTTTTTAACTTTATATGCATTTTCTGAATTTAATTCATTAGGTAAACCTAGATTTTCCCATTTAACCTATAAAGTGCCACATCATCCTCAGAGCCGTCAAACGTCCATGTTTCGCTCCACTTTCCACGCAATCTGCCAAAATGGCTCTGATTTGGTGCACTTCTCTCTACAGTTCTACCATTAAGTTTGATTTCCGTAACTGTTTTTTTCTAATACACAAATATACAACATCTGTTCATCATCCTCACGAGATAGAGAATAGATACTTTTTCATGTTCAAACTCTAATATTCTTCGTAGACTTAACTAAAATGCTTGGGGTTTATTTATAATGCTTCATCTAGATGAGACTAAGCTATCTATATAGTTAAGTGGAAATCCATTGTTCATCATCTTCATAAAAGGCCAAACTGAGGGGCGGGGAATTTGAGCCATTACCTCTGTTTGGCTTGAAGGAAACCTTGGGTGTGTGATGTATAGAAAAATATGCTTAATTTTGTTTATGTTTTGCAAATTCTTATGAATGAAATTGTACTTTAAAGAAATATATTTTTATGATTTTTCTTGCAGATACAACGGGCAATAGAAATGGATTGAAGTAGAGAAGAAATTGAACGAAACAAAGCTGATATGGAGCAATTGGAGATCCAAGGGACTGGAGCCTAGGAACCAGCCGTTGGACATGTAGGAGATCCTACTAAGCACCTTGGGGCCACTTACTTGGGCATATAGGCGTCTGTGTACACCCGAATGGACATATAAGCTGGTGTCTGGGCGCCAACAACTGCTGAGCAGTTTTTCATCAGTTTCTCCCAATAACATGGGGAGTTATTTGGAGGTTAATAGCAGTTTCTTTAAGAGATTACGAGAGGATTTTTGAGGAGAAGAGAGGGGGGAACAATAGGTTTTGTTGTATGAGAGAATTAGGGCTTAGAGAATTTGGTGAAATTTGAGAGGTTTATTGGAAGGAGATTATTCAGCACAACAGCAAGGGTCTGTGAGATCATAAGAGAGCTTTCTCAGAGCATAAACAGAAAGAAGCTAAAAATTTTGTATTTATTTTACTTTAATTTTATAAAATACAATTACATAGTGAATTTGATTTATGTTAATGATGTTTTGTGGTGTTTTCTCAATGTTTTGTGAGTAGCCTTTTTACCTTTTCCTTATAATGATTATATTAGTTGTATAGGAATTGTAGAATTCTCTTAAAATTAGTTTTCTATCTTTAATGTGATAATTACTCTTCAAAGCTTCATTTACTTTATGTTACGGCTAAATGATTAGTTATAATATGTTTTCATCCACATTGACTTGGGCGAGCTATGGAGGAACGATTAGAATATTCACGTTGAACTATAGGGTATGAAGCAAAAGTAAACTATAGAAAGATGCAAATAGATAGGGAAATAATCTTTGATGGGTTCAAATTGGGGTTTAAGGAATTAAAATCAATTTAACCAAACTTCCTTTTGCACTTGATATAGGGTAAAGAAAAAAATTTCTCTATTTTTCACTAGTCACAATTACAATTTGAAGTATTCATTTTGCTGCACACTATATGTCATTGCAAGGGAGGGTAGTTTTGTATCTTGATTGTCACCATTTTAAATATATTTAGTAGGATTTATGTAGGAGTAAATCTTCAATAATAGTGTATAATTCTGTAGAACTAGTTAGCACAACTTAAAGCTAACTTTACTTCTCAGCTAAGACTGATTTTTGTAGGTTAGAAGTTCTCTTAAGTTTAACTGCCTCAGTCCTTGTAGGACGACAATCCAGACTCAAAATCTGATATTAATGATACAATACCTACACTTGACTATGACCTCTGCACTTAGAATTAGGGTGTGTCAAGGTTTTATCAATATTACGAGACATGTCAAGCGACACCCCTGTTGAAGTCAACTTTTTGGCGCTGTTATCGGGGAGCGATAGTATAGTTGACCTAGGAGAATTTTAGTTGGATCAATTATATCTATACTTGAAAATTTGTATTGTAGATTTAGTGTGTAATTGTTTATTTGTTTCAAAAGGAGAAAAATTTTAAAAATATATTTTTTTCATGTTGTGTGAAAACTTATAAGCTGAACCTTTAGTTATGAATGCATAGTGCAGGAACTATAGCACTTGAACCCTACAATTTAGAATTAGAGAGAACCAAACGGAAGATTAGAAAACAGAAAAGTCTTCACAAACTTGTAGAAGAAATGATAATTATTCAACAAATCAATGCAAATAACCAAGATTTGATTAATGATCATCATAATGTGCATAGACCATTAAGGGATTATGTTAATCCTACGACAAATTAAATTCATTTAAGTATTCAAACTCCTGCTATAGAAGTTAACACATTGAACTTAAACTTGCTATTATCCAACCATGAAAGCACCTTAATGACCCAAGTTTAACCCAATTTAAGCTTGGGTTTGGGTTAGGCTTAACCCAACTTAGACCAAACTTAAGTGCACTCACAATTAGACCCAATCCAATTGAGGTTAAGTCTAAACCCACAATCAAATTTACCTAGCTCATGTTTTAACCTGAGTTTGATCTAGATCTAACATTATACCTACCCTAAACCTCTTTAGGTCTAAGCAAAATTAGACCTAAACCATATACTCTAAGTCTAACCTAAATTAGAACTTGTCCAACCTTTTAGGTCTAACCCACGCTAGACTTAACCTAAATCCTAAGGCTAACCTAATTTAGACCTAGTCCAAAATGTTTAGTTATAACCCAAATTATGCCTAAATAAACCCTTTCGTGTGTAACCCATATTAGACCCAAACATCAACCATCACTTTGGGTCTAATCCCCATCAGACCCAAACATCAACCAACCTTTTGGGTTTAACCCACAATATACCCAAACTTTAACCTACCCTTTTGTGTGTAACACAGATTTGACCAGAACAACAACCAACCCCTTGGATGTAACCAAGATTAGACCCAAAATCAAATAAACTTTTGGGTCTAACCCACATTAGACCCAAACATCAACCACCCTTTGGGTCTAACCCACATTAAGTCCAATCATCAGCCATACCCTTGGGTTTAACCCACATTGAACCCAAACATCAACAATCTTTTTAGGTCTAACTCACATTATACCTAACCTTAAGTCTAACTTAACTTGAACCTAACTTAAACTACCATAGGTCTAATTGAAATTAGAGTAACAATCTTTAGTTCTAACTTAACTTAGACATTAATTCAACTTGAACTCCCTTTAGGTCTAGCCTAATCTAGATCTAACCTAAGTCTAAAACAACTAATGCTTAGTTCAACTTAGGTCCAAATCAACTTAGACCTAAATCCGCCTTCGGTCATTCATAGGTCTAACCTACAAGAGACATAAACATGAACCGTCATAAGCCTAACCTAACTTAGAATTAGTTTATCTTAAACTTTTTTTAGGTTAAGGCTTACCTAGACCTAGCTTTAGTCTAACCTAACTTTGACATAGTAAGAAAAATTTCCCGTGGTTATAAACTTTCTTAGATTCATATAAACTGAACCACTGGCTCAGCCCGACCTAGCTCAGGTTAATCCAATTTAACAAGTTCCCTGGGACACTCGACCTAACATTGGTTAACAAAATTCAACTGAATCACCAGGTCATCTTGACCTAAATTACCCAATTTAGTTGAACCACTGGGTCAACCTGAACTAACTTGAGTTAACCCAATTTGATTGAACCACTGGTCAACCTGACCTAACACGAGTTAACCTAGTTCAACTAAAAAACATGATTAACTCGAGCTAACTCGGGTTAAACCAATTCAACTGAAAGACCGAGTAAACCTGATCTAGCTTGGGATAACCCAATTTAAGTGAACCACTAGGCCAACTTAACCTAAATCAGGTTAAAAAAATCAACTAAACTTGCTGGGTGAATTTGACCTAACTCGGATTAAGAATCACCTCTTACCCTCTAGCGATGTGGACTATGTCTCTGCCACAACTCATTTTGATTTTGTCCTGGGATAACGCTTGAATCCCTTTGACTGAGAATCACCTCTCATCCTCCAGTGATGTTGACCATGTCCCCACTATGAATCATTTCGATTCAGAACTGGGATGGATACTTGAATCTGATCGACTGAGAATCAGCTCTCCTCCTGTAGCGGTGAGGACCATGTCCCCACCATGACTCATTTTGGTTCCATCCCGGGATGATGGTCGAATCTCTTTGATAATCATCTCTTTATTCTCTAACAGTCCAGACCATGTTCCCACCGTGACTCATTTCTATCCCAGCTTGGGATGAGGCTTAACTCTCATCATCTGAGACTCATCTTTCTCATTCTTTAGAGGTACAAAAAATCTTCCCACCACCAACCATTTTGATTTCAACCTAGAATGACACTTAAATCTCATTGGCTGAGAATCAACTTTCTTATTCTCTAGTAGTACGAACCATGTCCCCACCACATATCTTTTTAATTCTAGCACCGGAAGATGCTTAAACCCCATTAGCTAAGAATCACTTCTCATCCTCTAGAGGTGCGGATCATGTCCTCGCCATGGTTCATTTTTACTCCAGCATGGGATGATATTTTAATACCATCAAATGAGAGTCACTTGTCATGATTTGGCAGTGCAAACCATGTCCTCGTCATGACTCATTTCGATTTCAGCCTAGGATGGCTCTTAAATCTTGTTGGTTGAAAATCACTTCTCATCCTATGGCAGTGCAAACCATATCCCCGCCATGATTTGTTTTGATTTAGATCCATGACTATACTTAAATCCTACTAGTTGAGAATCACCCTTCTCATCCTCTGATGTCATGGAACACGTGCCCATCACAACACGCTTCAATTCTGGCCAGGGATGACACTTCAATCCTATCAAATAAGATTTATCTTTCTATTTCTCTGGCGGTGTGGACCATGTCCCCTCCACAACTCATTTTTGTTTTAACACTGAATGATGCTCATATAACATCAACAAAGAATAATTTCTTTCCTCTTTCTTGCTATGCAGATTATGCTTTATCCATGGTTTCTTGGAAGTTCTTTCGTGTTCGAGACTTAGATCACTATGAGGCTGTAGTCTGTGTTAATAACACTATTATGAATCTTTTTAAAAGATTAAAGGATCAAATTTCCCTCTAAAAGGACTGAACCCCTTGCATGAAAAAATTTCTTTACTCGGATCCTTTTGATGTCCAAGCAAATTTTTTTATTCTTCTTATTCTATAGGCTATCATAATGGATGACTGGGGTTCACCTGTTGGTCATTACGAGGCCAGTGTATTTGGTCTTTATCATATAGGTAGTAGGACCTACTAAGGAGTTTCATGTGACACTTAGTGCGGCATCCGAAGTCACTATAGTAGATATCATATTGGGTATCATCATGGATATCTGTCGACATTATTTTTTAGGTTGTGTGTTGTATTTTGAAAAGGGGTCGCCTAACAGAAATTTTTGGTGAATTTTAGATTTTAAATTTAATTTATATATATATATATAATTTGGAAAGTAGCATTTGATTTTGAAAATAATTTTAAGTTTGAAAATTTTAAGATATGAAATCAAACCGATATCACATCCCAAATAGTTTATATAAATGAGCACCACACCACAAACCGTGTATTTATCCCGAAGAATAGATACATTGCTTGATGATGGGGATCAGTTAAATAATCTAGAAGATTTGTGACATTTGTTTGGTCTGCAAACCAATTTTATAAGCCGACAATTTCCCCCGCTTAATATAAAGGAATTAAGCAGGGTTTATATTATTTGGGTTCTTAAAGTTCCCTATAAGGGCAAGCCCCTATAGATAATTACATCTTAAATGACGGGAATCATTTAAGAAAACTCTCGATAATGATCAGTGGTTTTACTCTCAAGAATTTCAAAGTTTAAGGTTTTAAAAGGATTGGATTTTGGAAATTTCAATAGGGATTAGCTCAAATTTGAAACAGTTTATTTCAAGAGTCCAAAGGAAGAGAAGTAGGAGAAGCTGAGGACCGAAGAAGAATCTTGGCAACTTCTCAAACTATCCTATTGTTTGGCTTCAATTTAAGAGTTTATTTAAAATTATAATCATGTCAATTTTAATTAATTTAGGACTTATATTCGTATGACATGATCATACAAATAGCCTCGAAGATGTGAGGGTTTATGTCATACCAAACGACTACCTCAGAGTCCTAAGACCGGTTAGGGCTTAATTTACATAACATGATTATGCAAATGCCTAAAGAAAAGTTGAGGATTTATGTTGCACTAGGCACACTACCTTGAAATCCTATAGCTTGGTTATTTAATTCTAAGAAAAGGTTTTGCTGAAGTAGACACAAGTTTTGCTGACGAAGATGGCCGTGCTGCCCACCGTGCTCCGAGCTCCTCATTGTTGCAGAGGTTTAGTTTTAGAAGTGGCAATCAAGAGATGAGAGAAGTTTTTTTGTTTAGAAAAGTCTTAAGGTTTAGATGTCTTAATGTTTTAATTTAAACAAATCTAAAAGTTAGTTAAACAGAACTGATTAAGATCCCACGGTTCCGTCATCCCGACACCATTATTTTCATCGGATTCACTTAGTGCAGAAGAATTTGCTAAACTCAATTGAATGAGTTCCACACTTTCATTTAGACCGTGGGAAATCCCGTTAGCAACACGTGGGTTACATCATCCGAGGTATTCCCGATCATCCAACGAGACATTCTAATTTAGTTGCAATTGTAGTTTTGTTGTTCTGTTTGTGATTAAATTTTGAGTTGTTTTAAATTTTGAATGTTGTGGAGGTGAATTTTATCTTGTTGTGACTTTTAATTTAGTTTTGGTTTCAGTTTTGTGGCTATCCTAAAGGTTTTGGTTTTCAAGCAACAATCCTATTTGTCATGCAAGAAAAGTAAAGCACAGTGCATGTAATTAACTTGCAATAAAAATAAAAGCGTACCTGTAGGGTCTTCCTGTCATTCCAAGCTACACTTAAAACACATATTAAGAGCATTTAAATGTTTATTACAAATACCTAGGTAAAGCTAAGGGAAGGTTTTGGTTGTCTACCCAAAGTCCTAATCCTATAGCTAGTCGTTTCCTATGACGTCTAGGTTCTTTATATTTTATGGATGGTTTTCTTCATCAAAGAACAATTAAGTTCAGTTGTTCTTCTAAAGTATCTCATCATATTCAGAATGTGCTTAGGACGAATCTTAAACATCTTTTCAATACTTCTGAGATTATTTCGATTCTAAATGAACTTTTATTGTAAAGATGAATCAATCATCCAGAAAATTTCAGTTAAGTTTTAACTCTTGCTCAGTGAACTTAGGACATTTGATTATCCCATGAAAGAAGTGACACCTCACTTGATGCTCCATTTAAGAGTTATAATGATAAAAGTCTTTAGGGCAAATCAATTCATTAAGAATTTCAACGATTTAAAATTAGAATTAATGTTTTAAGGTGATTTAATTTAGTTATAAAATTTTAATAAATTTAAGTTTGGAATAGTGTTCAAGTTGTTTTATTCTTAAGTGTTTTAAACTATTTGAATTGAAAGAGGAGTTTAAATTATTTAATCTAGACTTTAATGATTTAATTTAAATTTAATTGCAATATTCTAGATTAACTTTTAATTGGTTTGATTTTTTTAATTAAGAATTATTTTGTGAAATTGATTTTGATGTTTCAGGTTTGTTTTAAATTTGCTTTCAAGTGATTTTTGAAATTAATAATTTTTTTAATGTTTTAAATTTATTTCTATTTAATTATCAAGTTATTTAATGTTTTAAGTATTAATTTAATTAAGGGTTACCTTTTCTTTATTATTAATTTATTAATTTCAATTATCATCTTAAGTTTAATTAAGAGTTAAATAAAATTAAAGTGACTCATTTGGGGATTTTAGTTTAAGTGATTATAGTCTCTCTAAATTATATCCTCATTTTAATAATCCAAAATTTTTTAATTATTCTTCCAAAATTCAAATTACTTAATTAATTAAGGTTTTATTTATTTTTGTTTATTAAAAGTGATCAATGAGTTCCTACCCTTTTATTTTCCAAAGTATCAATGATCTAAGAAAGAATTAAGATCAAATATTTTACCCCCCCCCCATTTTGATTAAACCTAAAGTTTTAATTAGGGGTTAAAATTTTTAATTATTAATATGCCCTTTTAAGCTTAATTATTTCATAACTCATCAAATTGAGCTCAAACGAGCTTGAAATTTTTTATGTCACTTCACCCATATGTCAATTAAGACAGTAGAGGAGAAAATGTGATTTTTCTGAATTTAATTTAATTTATATATTTATTTTAATGAAAAAATGGAATTTTCAATGAAAATTCAACAACATGACCAAGAAAAGGTTTCTGTCCATAGAAAACTTATGGGATGTTCTTACTGATAAGAGGACCATTGGACCAATTTTAGTGATTTTTTGAATTATATTTTATTTATTATAATTATTTTAAATTTTGGAATATTAATAAATTATAAAATAAAATTAAAGTTGAAAAACAGATTTTATATTTTTCTTAAATGTCCCAAAGAAATAAATTTTATAATTTTCTGATTTTTCTTTGATTTATTAGAATTAGTTTAGTGAAAATGTTGAAAAATTTATTTTTTAATTAAAAAATTATTTTAGGGCTTTAAAATTCAATATCTTTACTTTGAGGCTTAGGAAAAATATTTGGTTTGTTCCTAAGTGATTAGGAGGTGAAATATGATATTTTTATGATTTTAAATATTTTTTTTGATTTTATGATTTTTTAATTGTTAAAATATTGAAAATATGATTAAGAATGAAAATTTTAAGAAAATTCCAATTTTAAATTTTTAAGACTCCTCTATTACGAGAGAAGTCCCAAAACCAATTTGGTGAATTTTTAAAATGTATTTTTGGAGTTATGAATTTTCAAAATTTAATTTTACGCATGTGACTTAGTTAATCCATTTAGTGGTGTTAAACATTTCCAATTGATTCCAAATTTTTATGTAAGGTCCCTTTGATCCTAAAGATCAGTAGAGAATTGTTTTCAAGTTCTTTTGATGTGTGGTTAAACCTAATTAATTAAAATTCAGTTTTGAGTAATTAGGCCAATTAGGGTTATTCTTAATTAATTAACTCAAAACATAACTATCCAAGGGTCCTCTGGTCCTAAGAAACTTCCCCAAATGTTTCTAGAATTTTCTAAGTAATATGCTAATTAA
Organism: Papilionanthe hookeriana x Papilionanthe teres; assembly: GCA_022702705.1. NCBI lineage: Eukaryota > Viridiplantae > Streptophyta > Magnoliopsida > Asparagales > Orchidaceae > Papilionanthe > Papilionanthe hookeriana x Papilionanthe teres. The sequence goes on along the minus strand of CM040428.1, from coordinate 132,194,408 downwards.
TGGAATTAAAATACCAAAAACAGTGACATAAACTTGAAAAATAAATAACTTACCATAGAGATATACTCTGAAATTGAAAAATCTAGGGAATGTTCCCAAGATCAGAGACTTCAAAAGCCCTATGTTCTCATGCCATGGTGAATTGTCTGTGCAAATGGAGAATTAAAATACTGAAATTAGTAAATAATTAATTAAAAATAAAATACTCATAAAATTAACTCAATTCTTTTTCCCAATTATTCTCCTCTATTCACTGAGCAAGTGTGTATTTTTATTTTAATTTTGTGATTTTTCTACACAAAGATATGGATTTTCTAAGTTTCAGGCATTTATTTAAATAAAAAAAATCCATATTTTCCTACTTATCTGACTTAGCGCCACGACAACCTTAGCGTCTCTGAAGCTCCATGCGGCAAGCTCCCATTCGCCGTCGCCATCCGACTCAGGGCCACGCGACCTGCGGTTCACGTACTGTTCCCTGGTCCGACGCAATCTAAGTCGTACAGTCGATTCACGCTCAATCCAACAGCGGCTGGTCGTCGTCTCCGACTGGTGTGCTCCCGTGACCATCCACACTTAAACCCTAATATATCCCTCGTTTCTTAATGGATTTTCGTGTTTTTATACGCTATGGATTCGTCTTGAAGAGATGAACACATCCATAGAGTTTACATGATATGAAATTAACTCAAATGAAATGGAGAATCATTGGAAGCTCGGGTTAAAGAGAAGTCTCCATACCTTGGTTCAGGAGGTGAGGCCTCAACTGAATGTGCTCGGCACGTTCATTGGAGCTGGAAGAGCCTAGGGATGAAGCCTCTGGTCCTGGTGAAAGGTCTAAGTATGAAAGTGACCAGGCCCGATTTCAGACTTTAGAGGCTAGAGCAATTGGGTGGCCTGGAGAGGAGGCTTTCACTGGGGAACTCATTCTCTTGGTCCTGTGTTGGTGTGGTCGAGTTTAATTTGATTTTGGTGGAGGTTTGAGAGATGTCCTCCTCTGGCCTGAGAATTGAGCTCCAAAATTGAGCTCAATCAAATGGATTTAGGGTAGGAGAAGAGTGGGGACGGATTGCCCTTGGCTAAGGGAAGATCTATGAGGAGTTTGGAGGGATTTTGTGAGGGTTAATTTCAGCCAACCTTTTTGGCCTAGAGGGGTGGCTGATTTAAATAGCCATGGCCAGGGCTTCCCAGGGGCAATTGATGGCTGGGATCAGCTGCCTAAGGGAGGAGATGAAGATTTGTGGTGGCCAATTGGAGTGGGGCAGCTCAGCAGGTGAGAATTTGAAATTTGGCTCATTCCAAGCTCCTCGGCCATGGTGTTTTCCGGCGGCCTGGTGGCTGGCCGGCCAGAGTCAGGTCACCATCTGACTCAGGGGAGTCAGGGCTGGGGTTTGGTGCAGTCAATTGCCTTTGGACATGTGTAAAGGATTTGATTTAAGTGTAAAGGGGGGAAGGATTATTTTGGCTTGATTTTGTCCAAGGCCTGGTTTAGGCTAGGTGCACCTCCCCAAGGCTTGACTTTGGGCTAAAGGAGAATCATTTGGGTCAGCTAGGAAGGGGTGGTGAAGTCCCCTTCCAAGGTGATGTGGCTAAACTTGGTTTAGAGTGTAGCATAAATGGGGTTAAAAGGGCTTAATGAAGGCTTAGGAAAGGCCTCTTCTTGCCATAAATGACTAGGTGAGGTGTCAAAACTCTCATGGCTTCATATGACTTGTAAATGACTCACATTTGGCTTACATTTGGCTTGGAAAAGGTTGGCTTGTTTTGATGAAAAAGGGTTTTGTTATTTTTGGTGAATTTAGGGGAAATTGGCATGTGGCTTAGTTTAGAAAAGTTTAATGATGAATTTGAAACTTAGGGAGTGAATTAAATCAAAGGGATGATGAGGTGAAAGTGTCATGTAGGCTTTGGATTGACTTTGGGCCTTTTGGATTTGGTGAAAATGGGCTTTTAGAATGGTTTAAGAAAGTGGGCCTTTAGGTTTGAAAACAAATTGGTGGATGGAAATTTTGTGAAGGATTGGGCCAAACAAATGTTGGGTTTAGTTTAGGGATGTGTCATGAGTGATTTGAAACAAGTTTGAGGTGATTTGGAGTTGAATTGGGTTTGATTTGGGACTTTTTTGGTAAAGGGCCCAAAGTGGGTCAAATTGAGCTAACTTGGGCTAAGGTTGGGCTAATGTTAGATTTTATGTAAAATTAATGTTGATAAATGTTTATGGGAGTGTTACAAAGAGTTTTCAACTTTGGTTGGGCTTTGATTATTAAATTTGGGCCCATTTGGGTTAGGTTTGGGTTTAGGCCAATTTAGGGGATTTTTTTTTTGGGTTAGGTTTGGGTGGACTTTAGGTTCAAATTTGGGGCAAATCAAGTTAGTCCTTTGTTTGTCGGGATGTTAGGAAGGTTTTAGAAAAGATTTGGGGCCAATTGGGGTTGAATTGGGTTGGTTTGGGCTAGGTTTAGGTCATGGGCCAAAATTGGGCCTTAGTCTTCAAATTGAAATTGGATCCAAATGTCAATCAAATTGGACTTGGATTTGGTTTAGATTGATATTGGGGATATTGAATTGAAGTTTAAGACTGAAATGGATCAAAATTAGGATCAATTGGGTTGATTTGGTGGGACATTAGGTTCACTTTGGGTAAAAAATGGGTTAAATTGGGGGTTTTGGCAAAAGTGGACCAAATTGGCAAAATTAGCTTTTTTGTGTAGTTGAACAAAATGAAATTGAAAATATTTATGATTTTTTGGAATTTTTTGGGAATTTTTTGAATTTTTGGAATTTTTTGGTTAAAAGGGTATTTTGGGTATTTGGAGGGTATTGGGGGATATTTTTTTTGGAAATGTTGGTATATTTGGCTAAGGATGATCAATTGGAAAGGTGGGAAATGTTTAGGATTTATTTTGAGGGATTTTGGGTAATTTAGGTGATTTTGCAAATTTTGGGTAGTTTCAAGGACATTTGGTAGGTTTGGTGGGTTTAGGGTCCCGGAGGTTATAAATTGAAATTTTGGAAAAATAAAGATTGATCAAGTTTGAGTAGAATGGAATCACTTTGGTTGAGCCATGAAGCCATATCAAGCCCATAAGAGCCATGAGAGGACTCATTTGAGGCATTCACTATGTTGTTCCTAACCCTCTTGCGCAGGGCCTAGGGTTAAGGTCCATCCACATGAATTAGCTACATGAGTCAGGAAGTCAAGCTAGGTATGAATGGTTTTAGGATTTGGAATGTGTGTGAAAGGGTAATATGTGCAGGTCAACCCTCACCAGACCAGGCCACCCAGGGTAGTCCTAAGGCCAAAGAGTCCTATAGGGAACTCATCCTTTAAACCTCCACATTTGATCTTAACCCTCCAAGTGACTTAGGGTTTTGCAATCAAACTTATGGTGTATGTAGGGAGTTAAGAGGTGTTTGAATTTCTAAGTGGTGGGTTCCATTTCTAGTCCTCTAAGATAGTCAAAGGGAAAGCCTAAGGCTAGATCCTAAGTACTAAGGAAAGAGATCAGACTTCATCGAGGTTGTGTATGATTTGAGAATCGTTTTTTGTATTGGAATCGAGATCCAGATTTAGCAGGTTGTCGCTAGTTACGTAATCGTTAGAAACAGTCAAAACGTAGCCAAATCCATAACTCTTATCATTATAAGATCCCGCCGGGGCAAGCAAATAATCATACAAAGTCAGAAGTTTGAGGGATTTATCCCCCGAATCGGAAGTAACCATACTAGGATAAGTAGCCCCTAGTCTATCCTTCAGAGCCTCGATCTTGTTCTCTTCTATAATCTTTTCCTCCTTCTGAGGCGGTTCTTCGATCGCAAGCGATAGCACCAGCTCGGCAGGTTTCAAACTTTGAGTTGAAGTGCGTATCGAAGCGGTCTGGATGTGATCCAAAATTTTCTTTGAAGACTTTGTCCAGACAGTAATTGATCCACCATCGGCCGTATACGGGTTTATCAGAACAATAGGATCTGTCGAGATAACATTGACAGAACCTCCTTTTTGGGGTTCCTTCATGTATTCCTTCAGAATCGTTATGTTCCCTTTCCGGAGATTGTCATCAAGCCAACTCTTGAAAGTGATGCCATCCTATATCTTGTGTCTGAGCATTCAGTGGTAAGGGCAATAGTTCGGATGATCTTTCTTGTTGACTTCTTCCGGCCTCTTGGGCTCCGGTAGCTAAAAATCTGGTGTCTTCACTAAACTGCGGAACATCTTCGCTACTGCTTTAGTTTTGAATGGATATTCTTTATTCAAAAAATCTTTTAGGGTACGCTGTGGACGAGGCGGTTGTTCATAATGCTGAGGCAACTGATAGCTCGGTCGAGGCTGTTGATAACCCTACTGAGGTTGTTGATAGATCTGTTGCGGTTGTTGGTATGTCCGTTGTGGTGGTTGATAACTAGGCTGTGGCCGCTCTGGCTGTATCTGAACCGGCTGCTTGCCCTTATCCACTGCCGCAACGATTCCAGATTTGTTTCTAAATGCTTTTATGGGCTTCTGCTTATCGTTCTTGTCCATGAAACTTAACTACTTTGCCTCTTCTTGCAAGCTCCCGGCCTTGCCAAGCAACTTCTTGAAAGTCTTGATTGTAAATCCTTTAAGGAGAAGTGCTATCGGGCCATGGATACTCTTAAGCAAGATGCCGACTGCATGTTGTTCTTAAAGCTGTGGTTCACACTTCATGCTTAAGTTCCTCCATGGAAGTATGTAATCCACTAAAGTCTCGTTCGGTTTCTGGTGCTCCACCACTAGATCACCGATGGTGATGTGGTGCCGAGCCCCGACAAACCGCTTAACTAAGAGGTTTTTCAATTCTGCAAAGGTCTTAGGCCGAGCCAGTTTAACAATTACGCGTACCGGTCGAAGCGATCCCCGACAAGCTGGCCGACAAGCGACGGAAGAGTAAAGAGTCACTCCCACCGGCATTGTAGTAACTAGCACGAAAATGTGCGACATGCTGCTGGGGATTTCTTGTTCCATCAAAAGTCTTAAACAATGGTGGTACGAAGCCTTTCGGGTATTGGACTGCATCAAACTCTTCAGGGTAAAGTCTACCCGTATGAATAGATGCTCTGTTCTTAGATTATGCTAAGGCTTCTCACACCTGCTGTTTTACCATGTTTTTAATGTCCTTTTCGGGAATCATATTCTGTGTAGAATCATTCTTTGGTGGCTCATCTCTGTTGATGGATGTGATCTCTTTTCCTCCATTTGCAATATGGATGATCTCTGGGGGTCTTTCTTTCTGAGGTTGTACCTGACTCTGGAGAGTGGCTAAAGTAGTAGCAATCTCTTCAATCCTTTTTGCCATCTGGGAAATTGTGTCATCTCTTTCCCGAAGCTGTGTTCTCATCACTTCCGGTTCATCTCTTTCCGCAGCTGCCAGAGCATCTTGTGAAGCTGATGATGCTGTGTCTCAACCATATTGATCTCGGGATACTCCTCATCCATGAACTCTGATGAATCAATCTCATATTCCAACTTTTCTCCTCTTTCTTTTGTCAATCGTCAGATATCCGTCCTCAGCTTTCCTATAGCATCCTCGAAGGGTCACTTCCAGACGGTCTCGCGGTTGTCATGTGATGGCCGTTGAACTTATTTTTTGGTAGTTTCTTTTATTGCAGTAACACTTTCTTCTGATTCAGGCTCTTTAACGAGGTTTTTCTTCTCAGGACGTTGTGTTGGTCTCAGCTCGGTAATAATAGGTTGCCACACCATCCTTATTGAAGCAGAAGGCCTAGGACCGGACGGTCTGTCGGCTATATGCTGGTAGGTGGTGTTCTCCCTAATATGATGGCCCGATACAATAATAGGTGAACTAGCTCTCATTTTCTTCATTGGTTTCTCTGCGGCAGTGACATGCTCTACTCGCGATCCGATGCGGGATCTAGCTGGCACTCATCCCATTCTTCTTAGGATTTCTGACACGGGGCATCTTTCTTTCTTTACCAATTTTTCTATCACAGCTTGTAGCCGAGCAAATTGTGTAGTCTTAATCCTTTTTCTTTTCTAGTTACTATAGTATGCAGGTCGGGGTAGTGTAGCGGCAATCCTTCAGACGTCTTCTTCATCCGATGCAACAGAGAGGGGGTGAAACCTACTTCCTTCCAACAGAGGTATATACTTGTACGGCTTATTTTTAGGTTGGTGTGTTTTACTTTGAAAAGAGGTCGCCTAACAGAAGTTGTCGCGAATCTTAGATTTTAAATTTAATTTAAATATATATATAGTTTAGAAAGTAGTATTTGATTTTTAAAATAATTTTAAGATATGAAATCAAACCGACCTCACATCCCAGATAGTTTATATAAACGAGCACCACATCACAAACCGTGTATCTATCCCGAAGAATAGACACACTGCTTGATAATGGGGCTCGATTAAATAAACTAGAAGATTTGTGACTTCCATTTGGTCTGCGAACCAATTTTATAAGCCGACAAATTCCACCGCTAATATAAATGAATTAAGCGAGGTTTATATTACTACAGGTTCTTAAACTTCCCTATAAGGGCAAGCCCCTATAGTTAATTACATCTTAAGTGACGGGAATCACTTAAGAAAACTCTCGATAATAATCGAGTAATTCTGCTCTCAAAATTTCAAAGATTAAGGTTTTCAAAGGGTTGGATTTTGGAATTTCAAAAGGAATGGATCAAATTTAGAACAGCTATTTTCAGGAGTCCAATGGAAGAGGAGTAGGAGAAGCTGAAGATCCAAGAAGAATCTTGGCAACTTCCCAAACTATCCTATTGTTTGGCCCAGATTTGAGAAAATCCTAATATTATCTGATATTTCAATCTTGCCAATTTTAATTAATTTGGACTTATATTTGTATGATAAAATCATACAAATAGCCTCAAAGATATGAGGGTTTATGTCGTACTAAACGACTACCTCGGAATCCTAAGACTGGTGAGGGCTTAATTTGCAATGCAAATGCATAACAAAAGGTTAAGGATTTATGTCGCACTAGGCAAACTACCTCGAAATCCTATGGCTTGGTTATTTAATTTTAAGAAAGTTTCTTTGAAGTAGACTTAGGTTTTGCTGATGACGATGGCCGTGCTTACCCACCATGCTCCGAGCTTCTTGTTGTTGCAGAGGTTTAGTTTTAGAAGATTGTAATTAAAAGAGAAGAGAAGAGTTTGGTTTTAGAAATTTTAAAGTCCAAGTGTTTTTTATGTTTTAATTAAAACAAATCTTAAAGTTGATTATAACAACACCGGTTAAGATCCGACGGTTCCATCCTTAGGCATCGTTATTTTTATCGGATTCACTTAGTCCAGATGAATTTGCTAAATTCAACTAAATGAGTTCCACACTTTCATTTAGACCGTGGGAAATCCAGTTAGCAACACGTAGGTTACATCATCCGAGGTATTCCCGATCATCCAACAAGACGTTTTGATTTAATTATAATTGTAGTTTTGTATTTTGTTTGTGATTAAATTTTGAGTTGTTTTATATTTTGAAATGTTGTGGCGATGAATTTTATCTTGTAATGACTTTTAATTTAGTTTTGGTTTCAGTTTTAGGGACTATCCTAAAGGTGTGGGTTTTCATGCAACAGTTGTTTATCATGCAAGAAAAGTAAGTGCATTTGCAATAATGTAAATTGCAAGAAGGTAAATTACAATAAAATAAAAGCGTACCTGGAGGGTCTCCCCGTCATCCCAAGCTGCACTTAAAAACAATTTAGAATATTTAAGCATTTAAAGAAAGTTCCTAGGTAAAGCTAAGGGAAGGGTTATGGTTTTCTACCAAGGTCCTACTCCTATAGCTAGTCATCACCTATGACGTCTAGGTTCTTGTGTTTTGGTTTGAGGACGATTTTCTTCATCAAAGAATAATTAAATTCAATTATTCTTATAAATATCCTATCATATTGAGGAAGTGCTTAAGACGAATCTTAAACATCTTTTCAATACTTTTAGGATTATTTTAAGTCCAAGAGAATTTAATTATATAATGAATCAATTATCCAGGAATTCAAGTTTTGTTATCTTGCTCAGTGAACTAGGACATTTGAATATCCTATGAGTGAAGTAACACTTCACTTAACACTTCATTTAGGAGTTATGACAATAAGAGCTTTTGAGGGCAAATCGATGTTCAAGTGATTTATAATGCAATTTAATTTCAATTAATGGGTTTAAGTTTGGAATAGTGTTCAAGTTGTTTTAGATTTATCTTTGAATTCTTTATGTCTTAAGTTATGTTATATTTAATTTAATTTAATTTAATTTGGTTTGGTTTAGTTTTAATTTTTAATTTAATTTTATTTATTTAGTTTAATTTTAATTTTATTTTAACTTGATTTTATTTACTATTTTTATTATTTAATTTAATTTAATTTAATATGTTTTAATTTAATTTAATTTAATGTGATTTAATTTAATTTAATTTAATTTAATTTAATTTAAATTTTGATTTAATTTAATTTAATTCAATTTCATTTTAATTTTACTCTAATTTAAATTTTAATTTAATTTTATTATTTTTCTTTTAATTTTAATTTAATATATTTTTTTTATGTTTTAGGGATGATTTAATTTTAATAGTTAAAGTATTAATTTAATTGAAATTTTGGAAGGATTTAATTTAAATGTTTTAATTTTAATTTAATTTAATGATTAAGCTTTTTAACATTTTAAACCTTGAGTTTAGATTATCATTTTAATTAGGAATTAAATGTTATTGTGGTGATTAATTTAGGGATTTTTAAATTAAAGAATAAATCTCTTCCTAATAATATCCCTATTTTAATAATTCCAATTTTTTATTATTCTTCCAAGTTTAATTAATTATTTAATTAAGGTTTATTTTAATTATTTTCAAATTGTTTGGTAGGTTTCTACCCTTTAAATACCTAAGTTTCAAACATCCAAAATCAACTTAGTATCAAATATTTTACCCACCCTTTCAATTAAACCTAAAATTTTTAATTATAGGTTAAAATTTTAATTGCCATTTTGCCCTTTATGCTTACTAATTCCATAACTCACTAAATTAAGCTTAAATGAATTTGAAATTTTTATGTAACTTCACTCATATGTCAATCAAGATATAAGAGGAAAAAGATGTGATTTTTTTATATTTAATTTATTTATGTAATTATTTTTGTGGAAAATAAGAATTTTTTAAGGAAAATTTAATAACATGACCAAGGGAAAGTTTCTATCCATAAGAAAATTATGGGACATTCCTAATGACTAGAGGACCACTTGGACCAATTTTGGTGATTTTTTAAATTATATTATTGTTATTATAATTATTTTGAGTTTTGGAGTATTAATTAATTTAAAAATAAAATAAAGGTTAAAAAATGAATTTTATATTTTTCAAAAATCTCTTTGATACCAAGGAAACCAGAGAACCAATTTTTATAATTTTCTGATTTTTCTTTGATTTATTAGAATTATTTTAGTGGAAATGCTAGAAAATACATTTTTTTTAAATTTTAAAATTACCTTAGGGCTTTAAAATTTAATATCTCATCATAGACACTTAAGAAAAATATGGGGTTTGTTCCTAAGTGATTAAAATTCAAAATGTAACATTTTGCTGAATTTTATTATTTTTGTGATTTTTATTATTTTTTAATTATTAAAAATATTAAAATAATGCAAAAATCAACTTTTTTGGAAAATTGTAATTTTAATTTTCTTAAATTCCCCTAATATCAGAGAGGCTCCAAAACCAATTTGGTGAATTTTTGAAAAGCATTTTGAAAGTTATGAATTTTTAAAGTTTAAGTTTGGTTAAATGGTTTAATCAACCCATTTGATAGGGCTAACCAAGTCCAATTAACTTCAAAATTTTATGGTGGGTTCCCCTGATCCTAAAGGTCAGTGAAGAATTGATTTCAAGTCAATTTGATGTATGATTAGCTATAATTAATTAAAGCTCCATTTTGGGTGTTTAAGCCAATTAGGGGTATTCCAAGTGAGTTAACTCAAAACCTATTTTCCCTAGGGTCCTTTGGTGATAAGAAACATCTCCAAATTTTTCTAGAATTTATTTCTCAACATGCTAATTATTGAAATTGAAATACTCAAAACAGCAACATAAATTTGAAAAATCAATAACTTTTCATAGGGATGGCCTCTGACCTTGGAAAATTCAGGGAATTTTCCCAAGTTTAGAGGCTTCAAAAGCCTTATGGTCTCATGCCATGGTGAATTTCCTATATGCATGGAGAATTAAAGCATTGCAGAGAGTAAATAAATCATTAAAAATAAAATACTTAATGAAATTACATGATTTCTTTTCCACATTATTCTCCTCTGTTCAGTGAGTAAGAGGGTATTTTTATTTTATTTTTATGATTTTTCTGCACAAAGTTATGGATTTTTGAAGTTCTGAGTATTTAATAAATAAGAAAAATCCTTTTTTCCTACTTAAGTGACGCGGCGCCAGCTCAACCTCGGCAGCTCCGAATGCACACGCGTCGTCTCCTGATTCGGCACCGCCTTCCGACTCAGCGCCATGCGGCCCGCGGTTCACGTATCATCTCCTGGTCCGACGCCATCTGAGCCGTCCGTCCGCGCGTGTATTGAATGAACGACATCCGTTCATCGTCCCCAAGCCTCCTAGCTCGAGAACCGTCCATCTTCTAGGCTTAAGATCTCACTCGATACTTAACCAAATTAAACGTTCTTATGCTCTATGGATTCGTCTCGAGAAGATGAACACATCCATACGATTTATGTGGCATGAAATTGACTCAATAAAAATGGAGAATGTTCAGAAGCTCGGGAAGAAGAGTGAGACCATACCTTTGCTCAGAGAAGTGTGGCTTCGATCTGAGGGTTGTGTCACCTTCGATTGGGTCCAAGCAAGCTCCAGATGAAGTCTCCTGGCCTGGTGAATCGCCCAGGTATGATTTCGACCAAGCCCGATCACAAAGCTTGGAGGCTGGAAGCAATGGCTGGCCTGGTGAGGGGGCTTTTGCTGGTAAACTTCTTCTCTTGGTCTGGTGAAGGTGTAGGACCAATCAATTTGGGGATTGGCTCACTGTGAAGAAGTGTCCTAGTTTTTATGCTGAAATTTGAACTCAAAATTGAGCTCAGCTGGAGGGAATTGAAGCTGGAATCCAGTGGGAATCAAATGCTCTATGTGTGGAGAGTGGTCTGGAATGATTTTGGCAGAGTTTCCTTAAGGTTGGTTCAGCACACCTTCCATGGCCGAGAGAGGTGGGGTTTAAACAGGCATGGCTAGAGGCTCTCCTAGGGGGGTTAGGGGTTGGGATCAGCTGCTCTTGGCAAGGGAAGAACAGCTGCAATGGCCATTGGGCTTGGGGCAGCTCAGCAAGGGAGAATTCAAAAATTGACTCACAAGGGTGCTCTCGGCCTGGTGGTTTCCGGCGGCTGTGGTGGCTGGCCTGCCAGGGTCAGGTCACCCTCAAGGTCAGGAGGACCAGTGTTGGAGGTTTGTGCAAGCAATTGTCCAATGCCAAGTGTAAAGGGTTGGATTTAAGTGGTAAAGGGAGAAGAGTGATTTTGTGTTCACATGTGTCAACCCATGTATTTAGGCTTGGTTCACCTCCCCATGGTCCGATTTTGGGCCAAGGGGATCGGTTGGGTCAGCTTGCCATGGAGTGGTGAAGTCCCCATCAAAATAGTTTAAGTTAATTTTGGGTTATGGTGTTGCATTAAAGAGGTTAAAATGGCTTAAGGAAGGTTTAGGAAAGGACTTCCTCTTCTTGCCATTAATGTCTTGGTGACAAGTCAAACCCCCTATGGCATCATGTGGCTTGTCCATGGCTTGCATGTGGCTCCATTTGGCTCATCCTTGGCTTAGGAAAAGTGGATTCATTTATATGAAAAAGGAATTTGGAAATTTGGCAATTTAGTGAAAATTTAGATGGTGCTTGATTTAGGTTGATTTGATGATTGATTTGGGACTTAGGAATTGATTCCAATTGAAGGGATGATGAGAAGGAATTGTCAATGTGGGCTTTGGAATGGGTTTGGGCTTTTGGATTTTACTTTGGATGGGCTTTTAAAATGGTTTAGGGAAGTGGGCATTTGGATTTTAAAATGGCCTTTAGGATGAAAGTTTGGTAAAGGCTTGGGCCAAATAATTGTTGGGTTTGGTTTAGGGATGTTTCATGAGGGATTTGGAATAAATTTGAGGTAGTTTGGGCTTGAATTGGGTTAGGTTTGGGTTCATTTGGTACATGGGCCAATGTAAGTCAAATTGGGCTAACTTGGGCCAATGTTGGGCTAGGGTTGAAATTGATGTAAAATTAATGTTGGGAAATGTTTATGGGAGTGTTTCAAAGAGGTTTTGACTTTGGTTGGGTTTTGATTTTGGGGTTTGGGCTTATTTGGGTTAGGTTTGGATTTAGGTCAAAATTGGGCCTTTTAGCTTTGGGTTGAATTTGAGTGGGGTTTGGGTCCAAATTTTGGGCAAATTATGTTAGTGTTTTGTTTATGGGGATGTTAAGGAAGGTTTAGAAAAGTTTTTGGGGTTAATTGGAGTTGAATTGGGTTAGTTTGGCCTAAGTTTGGGTCATGGGTCCAAATTGGGCTTTAAGGTCCAAAGTGAAATTGGATTCAAATGCCAATCAAATTGGACTTGGATTTGGTCTAGATTGGTGTTGGGGATGTTGAATTGAAGTTTAGAATTGAATTGGACCAGAATTTGGGTCAATTGGGAAGGTTTGGTTTGACATTGGGTTTATTTTGGGTTAAAAATGGGTCAAATTGGGGATTTTGACAAAAGTGGAGTAAATTGAAAACATTGACCCATTATGTAGTTGAACAAAATGAAATTGGGAATATTTGGGATTTTTTGAATTTTTTTGGGAATTTTTTGAATTTTTGGATTTTTTGGCTAAGAGGGGCATTTTGGGTATATGGAGGGTATTGGGGGGTATTTTTGGAATTTCTGGTATTTTTGGTTATGAATGATCAATTTGAGTAATGTGGGAATGTTTGGGATTGGTTTTGAGGAATTTTGGTTATTTGGAGATTTTTTTGAAAAATTTGGGAAATTTCAAGGGTTTTGGGTAGGCTAGGCTGGTGTAGGGTCCCGGGGGTCAAAAATTGAAAATTTAGAAAATTGAAGATCGGGTAAATGTAAGTGGAATGAAATCATTTTGGTTGAGCCATGAATCCATATCAAGCCCACATGACCTATGAAGGGAGTTAAGAGGTGGTTTGAATTCCTATAGGAACTCAACCTTTAAACTTCCACATTTGATTTCAATCCTCTAGGTGATTAGGGGTCTACAATCAAGTTTGTGGAGTTTGCAGGGAGTTAAGAAGTGGTTTGAATTTCTAGGTGGTGGGTCCCATTTCTAGTCCTCTAAGATAGTTAAAGGAAAAGCCTAAGGCTAGATCCTAAGTACTAAAGAGAGAAGAGAAGACCTCATCAAAAATGAGGTCAACAAATGGACCCTCGATAGGTGTGGTGTGCTATCCAAGCACACCGCGCGTATCGGCGTTGACCGAAGAGATCAACAAAACCAACACGGATGTCCAAGCGATAAACTTAGGGCGAAATTAAAGAATTTCTGTGGGAGTGTCAAGTATATCTACGAGGCCGGAGATTCCTGAACTCTCATCTGGGGAAAGGGAAAGGAGGTGAATCCCAAATCACATGATGCGGGGAATCTAGATTTAGATTTCATTTTGTTTTAGTTTAAGTTTTGATTTGTGAGCTCAGATTTCAGTTTGAGTTTCAATTTAGATTGAAGTTTTGTTAAGATTAATTTGAAGGGATTTGAACTTGAAATGAAAAAATGGAATTTTGTGGTTTTAGATGTGACATCTTCAACCTCAAAAGAAAATTGAATTGATCGGATTGAATCATTGGAATGAGGAGAGATCTCAAAGCAATGCGGTATTGGATGTAAAATCCTTAACCTCAAGAGTTTGATTTTGATGTATTTCATTGGAATAGGGAGAGAACCTAAATCAATGCAGTCTAGGACGTAAAATCCTCAACCCCAAGAATTTGATTTTTGATGTATTTCATTGCGATAGGGAAAGAATCCTAAAGCAATGCAGTCTCGGATGTAAAATCCTCGGCCCCAAAAATTTGAGTTTTGATTTATTTCATTGCGATAAGGAAAGAATCCTAAAGCGATACGATGCTCGGATGTAAAATCCTCAACCCCAAGAATTTGAGTTTTAATGTATTTCATTGCGATAGGGAAAGAATCTTAAAGAAATGCAGTCTCGGATGTAAAATCCTCAACACCAAAAGTTTGAGTTTTGATGTATTTCATTGCGATAGGGAAAGAACCTAAAGTAATGCAGTCTCGGATGTGAAATCCTCAACCCCAAAAGTCTGAATTTTGATGTATTTCATTGAGATAGGGAAAGAACCTAAAGCAATGCAGTCTCGGATGTGAAATCCTTAACCCCAAAAGTTTGATTTTGATGTATTTCATTGTGATAGGGAAAGAACCTAAAGCAATGCAGTCTCGGATGTAAAATCCTCAACCCCAAAAGTTTGATTTTTGATGTATTTCATTGCGATAGGGAGAGAATCCTAAAGCAATGCCTTTTGCTGTAGCGACTACGGACTTGATTCTCTTGTCCTCCTCAGTGTTTGTTTTCCTTTTCTTGCTGCCGGGTTGGTGGCTTGGGCCACCCACTTTCATTACTGTCGGTCGGGAAATTCCTCTCGGTCGGCTGGGACCCCGATCACTTTCCTCGTATTGCGAGGCCTCGCCGGTGCGAAGTACGAGTCAATCTCTATTATCTCTTCATCTTTCACCCTCTTTTCGTCGAGTGCAAGGCTTACGCCATTTCTAAAGTTCAGGACCAACAGCCCGTTCAACATTTCCCTGCGAAAAGACAAGGAAAAGGATCAGGGGCTGTACTAAGAACAAGAACATTAAGAAAATGTTTATTAGAGACAAATTTTTTTCTTTTTTTAATTTATTCTTTTTTTATTATTACTTTTGTATTTTCAAATTCAACAGGAATGAAGTGGGAAAAGATCGGGAAAAAGATTTTGATTTGGAAGAGAGAACAAGGGAAATTTTATTATCATGATTTTATTTATTTTAGCACATTTTTTATTATTTTTGGGTTCAGACCCAGTCATAAGTAATTATTTCGCTCGTGCTTCTAGGGATGAAGAATTCATTCCTTCGAAACATCAGGTAGCATAATACTTCTTCAAGTATCGTCCGTTGATCGGAAGCATATGTCGTTCTCCTTGGCAATTCACTAGGCCGGTAAGAGCCTCCGAGTAGGCTGCACTCGACCACAAACGGCCCTTCCCAAGTGGGTTCAAATTTTCCTCCTATCTTGCGGTGTGCGAGGATAGGTCTCTTGAGAATGAGAACTAAGTCACCAACTTTGAAGGTTCTTGGGCGGACCCGATCTGTCATGGGCTTGAACCATCTTAGCTTGGTATAGTTCTAAGATTCTGTTGCTGGCTGCAAGTCTTTTCCCTTCCGGGCTTTCTAATTCCTCTAGTTGTAATTTGGCATTCTCTTCTATCGTGATTTTCTTTGCAAGCTGCAATTTCGAGTGAAGGAAGATTTGGACCTCTAAGGGTAACACTGCCTCGGACCCATACACTAGAGCGTAAGGTGTAGCTTGAGTAGGAGTTCTGAAGGTTGTCCGGTAGGCCCATAAGGCTTCTAATAACTTCTCGTGCCAATTTCTCTTATTATCGTCCAAAGTTTTCTTTAAAATTTGAACACGAGTTTTATTAAAAGCCTCAGCCAGGCCGTTTGCTCTTGGATAGTAAATTGTTGAATATCGCCAGTCGATTCCTTGTCTCCTGACAAAATTGTTAATTTGTGTGCTTCTGAATGCTGATCCATTATCTGAGATGATCCTGCGCGGCACTCCGAAACGGTAGACAACTTGGTTCTTGAAAACCTGTAGCACGTGGTGTGCTTTCACTTCTCTGAGTGGAACTGCCTCTGCCCACTTGGAAAAGTAATCTGTAGCTGCAAGAATGAAGCGAAGTCCTTTCGAAGATGGCGGTTCTATTGGACCCACTATATACGTGCCCCAACATTCAAATGGCCATGACGCGATTGTCGGATGTAGCACATTTGGAGGTTGGTGTAGAACCACTCCGTGCACTCGGCATTGGTGACGGCTCTTGGCGATTTTCATGTAGTCGGTCATCATCGAGGGCCGGTAGTACCCTAGTCTTTTAATTTTCATTTTCATCTTTGGACCCGAGCGGTGAGCGCCATAGAGTCCTGAATGCACCTCTTTAACAATTTCACGGGCCTCGGACCCGCTTAGGCACCTTAGCCACATTTGATCGAAAGACATTACGTACAACGTGTTGTTTATTAATGCGTAGGACGGAGTTCTTTTCTTGATCCGATGGGCTAACAACCTATCGTCCGGTAGTTTTCCTGTTTGTAGGTAGTACTATTAATGGCTTGTCGCCAAAGTCTTCGTGTTTTTCATCACTGCTGCATGTCGATTCTTTTTCTTTTTTCGATTTGTGTATTGTGTACTATGTCGAGTCGTGATAGGACTCGACGTCCGTGAACCGACACTTCCACGCGATTCATCTTGCAAGCAGGCAAATTCATTTGCGAGGCGGGCTAACTCATCTGCTAAAGCGTTTTCTTTCTGCAGGAATTTTGTAGATCTTCACATTCGGAATGCATTCCAACAACTGTATGGCATACTGGAAGTATTGTTCGAGTCTTAGCTTTAAAATTCTGTACTGTCCGGCGACCTGTTGAATGATTAACTGTGAATCTCCATTGATGTTGATGTTTGTTATCCCCATTTGAATAGTTAATTCCCGTCCTGTTATGAGGGCTTCGTATTTTGCCTCGTTGTTTGTGCATGACTCTATTAAGTGGTAGGAGTATCTTAACATCCCCCGCTCCAGTGTTATAAAGATTAGTCCGATTCCTGCCTTACCGGGCACTATCGCTTGCGATTCTTTATCTTTGTGTGCTGAAGATGCTCCATCAAAATATAATTCCCAACGTCGATCATCAGGGTCTTCTAAGCTCATTATTTGTTCATCTGGCAAGTCGTCATTGAGAGGAGATTCTGCCGGCAAAGGGTGTCTTTGCGAGGAAGTCTGCTAGGACTTGTCCCTTTACGGCACAAAGAGGCACGAAAGTTATATCAAATTGCAATAATATCATTGACCACCTAACAAGTCTGCCGGAAAGCATTGGACGGGTCATCAATTATTGCAATGGATTAAATTTGGAGATCAGGTTTACCTTATGAGAAAGCATGTAATGCTTGAGCTTTTGAGCGGCGAAGATCAGGGCCAAACAGTGCTTTTCAGTTGTGGGATACTTTACTTCCGTCGGAAGTAAACGACGGCTTAGGTAGTAAAGAGCATTTTCTTTACCCTCATCATTGACACAGGCTAACGGGGCTCGAGAGAGTCGTCCAAAGCCGCGGTATAAAGTATCAACGGTCTACCTGAGACTGGGGCAGCTAAGACAGGAGGTGTCATTAAATATTGTTTAATGTCCTCAAGGGCCTTCTGGCATTTCTCTTCCCAAATAAATTTGGCGTTCTTTTTAACAAATGCCGAGAAAGGCTGACACCTACCTGACAAGTTGAAGATAAAGCGTCGAAGATATGCTAGCTTCCCTTGAAAAGATCGTAGTTGTTTTAAGGTTCTGGGAGGTGGCATTTCTAAGATAGCTTTAATATTTTTCGGGTCGATTTCAATTCCACGATGTCGGACAACGAATCCTAAGAATTTCCCGGAGGTGATGCAGAAGGCGCATTTTAAGGGATTCATCTTAAGGTTAAATTGTTTTAATCGTTCGAAAACAATTCTCAAATCATACAGGTGGTTTTCCTTTACTTAGCTTTTGATGACGACATCATCCACGTAGCATTCTACTTGATTGTGGATGAGATCATCAAAAATTCTTGTCATCGCTCTACGGTAGGTTGCTCCTGCGTTCTTCGATCCGAATGGCATCACTATGTAGCAATGTACTCCGATCGGCGTTCGAATGATGTAAGTTTTTAATCTTACGGAGCCATTTTTATCTGGTTGTATCACGAAGATCCATCCATGAATGAGAATATTTCATGTGTTGAAGCAATGTCGATCATTAATTACGGGATCGGTAGAGGAATTCATCTTTTGGACATGCCTTGTTTAAATCTCCGAAATCCACACAAATTCGATCGACCATTCTTCTTCACGGCGGCACCACATTGGCTAACCAAGTCGGGTATTGTTCTTCATGGACAAATTTAGCGTCTATTAGCTTTTTAACTTCAGCTATGACTTGTTGTTCGATTTCTAGACGCATTCTTCTAGGATATTGTTTGATCGGAACGAAGTAGGATCCACTCTAGCTTATGGATTGCGACCTCCGGAGCTAATCACGGCATCTCATCGTAGCTCCAAGCAAAACGAGTCTTTAAATTCCATTAATAACTTGATTATTTCCTCAGAGTTTTCTTTATTGAGTAAGGAGCTAACAAAGGTAGGTCTTGGCTCTTCGCTAGTACCTAAGTTAACTTCCGTTAACTCATCTATTGTAGATTTGATCTCTTCTTCGAACTCGGTGGAGCGTTTCCAATTTGTAAATCTTGAAATTCTTCCGTAGTTTCCATGCGGTTTTCATTATACTCGCAAGTGACAACCAAGCAAAATTCGGTATCGTCAGCCGATCCTACTTGTGCCGAATCCGAGACCATGCTTTGAATTGGGTGGACGACCGGAGTTATTCCATAAATTTTCAAAATGTTGTGATTGGCCTTTTGTCCATTGTCGAGGTAAGAAACCACGCTGAATTAAATTTTGAACACAGGGAGGGTACCACTCAAAAGGTAATTCCATTAATTCTAATGGAGTAGCATCTTCAAATTGTACATTATTTTCAGTTTATGAGGAAGGAGTACCACGGTAGAATTTTATGGGCTTTGCACCGCCGCTACGTACCTCTTTGACCACCATACCCTCGATCTTATTAGAATGGATTGGGGTCAGGGTCATAGTATGTACATAGTGGTTAATCTTCTCGTACATCGATTTATATTATTCGTTCTTTTCATCTTCAAGAGAGATCCTAAATTGCGGCTTCTTCTGACTTATTGTAGCTGCTTCTTGCTTGATCTTTTTTTCTTCTTCAGAATTGTCTTCCTAATCAAAATTGATGGCTGGTTTCCTCTGTCCAACTGTCTTAACGTCTCTGCCACGACCTCGTCCCCGGCCTCGACCTCGGATGCGAGTTGTGGAGAAACCTTCACCATCTCGCCGTAAGGGAGTGGTGAGTGACTGTTGGACTAGAACTTCAGGTTCTTCATCGTCCCGAACTTCCTTTGCTTCATTCGTTATAGTATCTCTGGAAAAGATTGTTTTCTTTAGAGGTGCATAATAAGCTGCATCTTCATGGATTCCAATTTCATGTACGGAGAATGGTTGTAAGTCACCTTTGATGCACTGTTCCCCTCCATCGTAGTATTTGATGCACTGATGTAGGGATGATGGTACCATCCGGTTCTCATGTATCCATGGTCGGCCCAGTAGAGCGTTGAATGACATTTCTGAATCAATTATGTGAAATTTTGCGGTTGTCTTTGCCAAGTCACCGGTCTTCATTAACAATGTTATCGATCCGAGGGCTCTTTCTCCTTTTTGGTTGAATCCTCTTAATAACATTTTGTCCGCTTCGAGCTCGCGAGCATCAATTTCCAAGTATGCTAGCATTCGAAGATTCATTATATTGATCGATGCTCCTGGATCCACCAATACTCTGGAGTGCGTAAATTTTCCGATTGTGACTGAAATGTACAACGGTAGGTTGTGATCTGCTGTCCCAAGTAGTAGGTCATTGTCCGTGAAGGTAACACCTCGCTGTTCCTTTAACGAACAAACCTCATCTAAGGAATCTCCGGTCATTTGAGCTAAGCAAATTTTTGGATCAAGTAAGGCCTTGATCAGAGCTTCTCTCATCTCCTTTGATAAGATGAGAGCGTCATAGATGCTTAGCTTGGCTGGTAGTTTCCTAAGATGGGCTAGCACGTTGTAATCCACTTTATTTCCATGTGTCTCGATTTCTTCCCGAATGGGTATTTCTTCTGCCGGGGTTGGTTCTTCCTAAACAACCACCTGCTTTCCTTTGTCCTTTGGACCCATTCTCGGAGGTAGAACTCTTCCACTTCTTAAGTTGACATCTGTAATTTCTTCCGAATCTGGTATTGAGTTTGCTGGTGTCTCCTCCTGAATCGGAATGACAGGTTCTTCTAGATTAGCTTCAGAGTCTGAAGGCTCTAACTCTATTGTGACTGGAGCTCCTCGAAACTCGCAAATAGATTCATTGCTTGTTGAACTCTCATAGCCTCCTTGGTGGATGTCTTCTTTGTCATTGTGATCGTCGAGATTGTGTATGATTTGAGAATTGTCACTTGTATCGGAATCGATATCCGGATTAGGTTGGTTGTCGCTAGTTACGTAATCGTTAGAAACAGTCAAAAGTAGCCAACGCCATAACCCTTATCATTATAAGATCCCACCGGAGTGAGTAAATAATCATACAGAGTCAGAGGTTTGAGGGGTTTCTGCCCCGAATCGGAAACAACCATCCTAGGATAAGCAGCCCCTAGTCTAGCCTTAAGAGTCTCGATCTTTTCTTCTTCATCAATTTTCTTCTTTTCTTCAATCGTCTCTTGTTGAGGTGGTTCTTCTATCGCAAGTGATAGTGCCGACTTGACAGGTTTCGAACTCTGAATTGAGGCTCGCACCGAAGTGGTTTGGATGAGATCCAAAATCTTCTTCGAAGACTTTGTCCAGGCGGTAGTCCATCCATCATCAGTCGCATAGGGATCTATCGGAACAATGAGATCCGTCGAGATAACATTGACGGAACCTCCTTTCTGGGGTTCCTTCATGTATTCCTTCGGGTTCGTTATATTCCCTTTTTGAAGATTGTCGTTGAGCCAACTTTTGAAGGTAATGCAATCTTCTACCTTGTGTCGAAGCATCCGGTGGTAAGGGCAAAAGTTGGGATCACTTTTCTTGTCGACTTCTTCTGGTTTCTTAGGCTCTGGCAGTTGGAAATCTGGAGTCTTCATCAGATTGCAGAACATTTTCGGCATTTGCCTCATTCTTGAACGGATACTCCCTGCTCGGAAGCTCCCTTAACGTACGTTGTGGACGAGGAGGTTGTTCATACTTGTTGAGATGACGCGATAGCTGGGTCGAGGTTCTTGGTAATTACGTTGAGTTTGTTGCGGCCGTTCTGGCGGTATTTGTATTGGCTTCTTGCTTTTATCGACTGCTGCGATGATCCCGGACTTCTTTTCAAAAGTTTTCACGGGCATCTGTTTGTCTATTTTGTCCGTGAAACTTAATTGCTTCGCCTCCTCTTGCAAGCTTCCGGCCTTACTTAACAACTTCTCGAAAGTCTTAATAGTAAATCTCTTGAGGAGAAGTGCTATCGGGCCATGAATGCTCTTCAGTAAAATGCCGATTGCATGCTATTCTTATAGCTGTGGCTCACACTTCATACTTAGATTCCTCCATCGAAGTATGTAGTACACCAAAGTTTCATTCGGCTTCTGCTTCTCTACCACTAAATCACCTATAGTGATGTGGTGCTGAGCTCCGACAAATCACTTGATGAAGAGATTCTTTAATTCTGAAAATGTCTTCACCGAACAGTTCGGTAATTCAAAGGCGATCCCTGACATGCTGCTGACAAAATGTAGGAAGAGTAAAGCATCACTTCCGCCGGTATTGCAACAACTGGCAGGAAAATGTGCAACATGCTGTCGAGGGTTTTCGGTTCCATCAAAGGTCTTGAACAGAGGTGGTACGAAGCCTTTCGGATATTGGACGACGTCGAATTCTTCGGGGTAAGGTCTACCCTTCCGAATGGATGTCCCACTCTTTGATTGTGCCAAAGCTTCTCGCACCTGCTGTTCCACCATGCTCTTAATATCCTTTTCCGGAATCATGCTTTGTGTTGCATCCTTTTTTAATTGATCATCCCCGTTGACGGACGTAATCTCCTTTCCTCCGTCTACAATGTGAATAACTTCTGAGGGTGTTTCTCTTTGGGGTTGAACCTGACTTTGGAGAGTGGCTAGGGCTGCAGCCATCTCTTCCATCCTTTTTGTCGTTTGGGCGATCGTATCATCTTTCTCCTGAAGCTGCTTCCTCATTACTTCAGGCTCTTCTCTTTCTGCGGCTGCAGGAGCACCTTGTGAAGCTGACGAAGCTCGTGTTTCAACCATGTTAATTTCTGCATATTCATCATCCATGAACTCTGACGAGTCGACTTCATCTCCAAATTTTTCTTCTCTTTCTTTTGCTACTCGCCGAATATCAGTTCTTAACTTTTCCATAGCATCTTCTAGCTGTACATCTTTACAATTGTCATGCGATAGCTGTCGGGTTTCCTTCTCATGAGTCCCCTTCACCGCGGTAGCACTTTCTTCGGACTCAAGTCTCCTGACGAGACTTTCCTTCTCAAGCTGTTGTTTTAATCTTAATTGTCCGGTAGTGGGACACCATACCATCCTTCTAGCGGCGAAGGTCTAGGACCGGATGGTGCTGTCGACCAAATGCTTGGAAGGTGGTATCCTCCCTAATTTGTTGTCTCGAAACAACGACAGGTGGACTAGCTTTCATTCTCTTATTTGGCTTTTCCGCAGTGATAGCAGGTTCTACTCGCGGCCCAAGATGGGACTTAGCTGGCACCCGCCCTATCCTTCTTAAAATTTTTGATACAGGACATTTTTCTTTCTTTGCTAACTTTTTTATCAGGGTTTGCAGTAGAGCAAATGGCGTAACTCTAGCCCTTTTCTTACGACCGTCGTTGTAATATGCGGGCTGAGGCAATGCAGAAGCAATCTTGCGGACATTTTCTTCATCCTCTGCGGTGGAGAGGGGATGGAATCTACTTCCTCCCAAAAGTGGAATGTATTCAGGCAGCGGTGTATACTTGGGCAGTTCTGGGATTTCCTCCAGGAAAGCAACTTCAGCAGCTCTGGCTTCTCAAGCAATCCTTCTACTTCTGTTCCTCCTCTGAGTCCGTGTCAGCGATGGAATTCTTGAGCTGGACCCGATTTCAAAAACAAAAGGTTTTACAGGAAGATCTGTACCCTCCACGGCAACAAGTTCATCACAGTTCTGAATTTCCTTCCCCTTTAGTCTGGCAGAAGCCGGGGTAGGTGCAGAGATAACTAGACCAGTGGGGGTAGCAACAACTGTCCTTTTGCGAACAACAGTACTCCTCTCAGTTGGAATCTTTTGCAGAGGAGGAAATTCATGAGTTGACTTGAGGTTAAACTCAATCAACGGCTTCTCAGTTTCCGGTACTTTGCTTGTGAGTGAAAAGAGAGTGATGTCGGGGATTTTGATGTCGGTGTCCCCGAATCCTTGTCTGAATCGAATGATTCCATTATCGAGCGGTTCGTCCTTGAACACGGCCGGATCCGGTCCGTTGACGAAGGAGAATATCGGTTTGGGGCTTCCATTTCGCGGGGCGATTCCAAGTGTTAGTCCCCGAATCGTGCTTCTTCTTGTCGTAAAACTTATGACGCAAAAGAAATAGTCCGAACACATTCCCGTTTATCTTAGTGTATTTGCGGTATTAGAAGATAATTGTTTTTCGAAAAGATTTGTTCGTCAGGAAAGAGAATTATTAAAAGAAGGAGAGTTGTAGGAAGGGTAAAAGGAATTGATTAGGAACTGGAAAAGGAAGAGGAAGTCTTGTAGAAACTTCTCGACCCGCAAGACTGCTCCTAAACTAATACCTATTGGGGCCCACCCCACCTCAGAAATGAGGTAAAAGGATCTCGGAACCTCTCTGTTTAGGGGTGTCTAAACAGTGGCTCCAAAATCCGAGAGAATGTTGGCTATACTTGTTCAAGGTAGAAATGAATATAGTATTCCAACGGAAAGAAGGGTAGTTTGATCCACTAGGGACATGGATACGCTACCGATTTTTGAAAGCAGAACTGTCTGATTAAAATGGAGAGAGAAATTGTCCCCAGCGGAGGCGCCAGAAATTGTACGGCTTATTTTTAGGTTGGTGTGTTTTACTTTGAAAAGAGGTCGCCTAACAGAAGTTGTCGGCGAATCTTAGATTTTAAATTTAATTTAAATATATATATATATATATATAGTTTAGAAAGTAGTATTTGATTTTGAAAATAATTTTAAGATATGAAATCAAACCGACCTCACATCCCAGATAGTTTATATAAACGAGCACCGCATCACAAACCGTGTATCTATCCCGAAGAATAGACACATTACTTGATAATGGGGCTCGATTAAATAAACTTGAAGATTTGTGACATCCGTTTGATCTGCGAACCAATTTTATAAGCCGACAAATTCCCCTGCCTAATATAAATGAATTAAGCAGGGTTTATATTACCTAGGTTCTTAAAATTCCCTATAAGGGCAAGCCCCTATAGTTAATTACATCTTAAGTGACGGGAATCACTTAAGAAAACTCTCGATAATAATCGATAATTTCGCTCTCAAGAATTTCAAAGTTTAAGGTTTTCAAAAGATTGGATTTTGGAATTTCAAAAGGGAATGGATCAAATTTAGAACAGCTATTTTCAGGAGTCCAATGGAAGAGGAGTAGGAGAAGCTGAAGATCCAAGAAGAATCTTGACAACTTCCCAAACTATCCTATTGTTTGGCTCAGATTTGAGAAAATCCTAATATTATCTGATATTTCAATCTTGCCAATTTTAATTAATTTTGACTTATATTTGTATGATAAAATCATACAAATAGCCTCGAAGATATGAGGGTTTATGTCGTACTAAACGACTTCCTCAGAATCCTAAGACTGGTTAGGTCTTAATTTGCAATACAAATGCCTAACAAAAGGTTGAGGATTTATGTCGCACTAGGCAAACTACCTCGAAATCCTATGGCTTGGTTATTTAATTTTAAGAAAGTTTTGCTGAAGTAGACTTAGGTTTTGCTGATGACGATGGCCGTGCTGCCCACCATGCTCCGAGCTTCTTGTTGTTGCAGAGGTTTAGTTTTAGAAGATTGTAATTAAAAGAGAAGAGAAGAGTTTGGGTTTAGAAATTTTAAAGTCCAAGTGTTTTTTATGTTTTAATTAAAACAAATCTTAAAGTTGATTATAACAACACCGGTTAAGATCCCACGGTTCCATCCTTCCGGCATCGTTATTTTTATCGGATTCACTTAGTCCAGTATGAATTTGCTAAACTCAACTAAATGAGTTCCACACTTTCATTTAGACCGTGGGAAATCCCGTTAGCAACACGTAGGTTACATCATCCGAGGTATTCCCGATCATCCAACAAGACATTTTAATTTAGTTATAATTGTAGTTTCGTATTCTGTTTGCGATTAAATTTTGAGTTGTTTTATATTTTGAAATGTTGTGGCGGTGAATTTTATCTTGTAATGACTTTTAATTTAGTTTTGGTTTCAGTTTAAGGGACTATCTTAAAGGTGTGGGTTTTCATGCAACAGTTGTTTATCATGCAAGAAAAGTAAGTGCATTTGTAATAATGTAAATTGCAAGAAGGTAAATTGCAATAAAATAAAAGCGTACCTGGAGGGTCTCCCCGTCATCCCAAGCTGCACTTAAACACAATTTAGAATATTTAAGCATTTAAAGCAAGTTCCTAGGTAAAGCTAAGGGAAGGTTTATGGTTTTCTACCAAGGTCCTACTCCTATAGCTAGTCATCTCCTATGATGTCTAGGTTCTTATGTTTTAGTTTGAGGACGATTTTTTTCATCAAAGAAAAATTAAGTTCAATTATTCTTATAAATATCCTATCATATTGAGGAAGTGCTTAAGACGAATCTTAAACAACTTTTCAATACTTTTAGGATTATTTTAAGTCCAAGAGAATTTAATTATATAATGAATCAATTATCCAGGAATTCATGTTTTGTTATCTTGCTCAGTGAATTAGGACATTTGAATATCCTATGAGTGAAGTAACACTTCACTTAACACTTCATTTAGGTGTTTTGACAATAAGAGCTTTTGAGGGCAAATCGATGTTCAAGTGATTTGTAATTCAATTTAATTTCAATTAATGAGTTTAAGTTTGGAATAGTGTTCAAGTTGTTTTAGATTTATTTTTGAATTCTTTATGTCTTAAGTGATGTTATATTTAATTCAATTTAATTTAATTTAATTTAATTTAATTTGGTTTGGTTTAGTTTTAATTTTTAATTTAATTTTATTTATTTAGTTTAATTTTAATTTTATTTTTACTTGATTTTATTTACTATTTTTATTATTTAATTTAATTTAATTTAATATGTTTTAATTTAATTTAATTTAATGTGATTTAATTTAATTTAATTTAATTTAATTTAATTTAATTTAATTTAATTTAATTTAATTTAATTTAATTCAATTTCATTTTAATTTTAATCTAATTTAAATTTTAATTTAGTTTTATTATTTTTCTTTTAATTTTAATTTAATATATTTTTTTTATGTTATAGGGATGATTTAATTTTAATTGTTAAAGTATTAATTTAATTTAAATTTTGGAAGGATTTAATTTAAATGTTTTAACTTTAATTTAATTTAATGATTAAGCTTTTTAACATTTTAAACCTTGAGTTTAGATTATCATTTTAATTAGGAATTAAATGTTATTGTGGTGATTAATTTAGGGATTTTTAAATTAAAGAATAAATCTCTTCCTAATATTATCCCTATTTTAATAATTCCAATTTTTTATTATTCTTCCATGTTTAATTAATTATTTAATTAAGGTTTATTTTAATTATTTTCAAATTGTTTGGTAGGTTTCTACCCTTTAAATACCTAAGTTTCAAACATCAAAAATCAACTTAGTATCAAATATTTTACCCACCCTTTCAATTAAACCTAAAATTTTTAATTATAGGTTAAAATTTTAATTACCATTTTGCACTTTATGCTTACTAATTCCATAACTCACTAAATTGAGCTTAAATGAATTTGAGATTTTTATGTAACTTCACTCATATGCTAATCAAGACATTAGAGGAAAAAGATGTGATTTTTCTGTATTTAATTTATTTATGTAATTATTTTTGGTGGAAAATAAGAATTTTGGTGATTTTTCTGTATTTATTAAATTTAATAACATGACCAAGGGAAAGTTTCTATCTTTATGAAAATTATGGGACATTCCTAATGACCAGAGGACCACTTGGACCAATTTTGGTGATTTTTTGAATTATATTATTGTTATTATAATTATTTTGAGTTTTGGAGTATTAATTAATTTAAAAATAAAATAAAGGTTGAAAAATGAATTTTATATTTTTCAAAAATCTCTCTGATACCAAGGAAACCAGAGAACTAATTTTTATAATTTTATGATTTTTCTTTGATTTATTAGAATTATTTTAGTGGAAATGCTAGAAAATACATTTTTTTAAATTTTAAAATTACCTTAGGGCTATAAAATTTAATATCTCATCATAGACACTTAAGAAAAATATGGGGTTTATTCCTAAGTGATTAAAATTCAAAATTTGACATTTTGGTGAATTTTATT
Organism: Papilionanthe hookeriana x Papilionanthe teres; assembly: GCA_022702705.1. Lineage (NCBI taxonomy): Eukaryota > Viridiplantae > Streptophyta > Magnoliopsida > Asparagales > Orchidaceae > Papilionanthe > Papilionanthe hookeriana x Papilionanthe teres. The sequence goes on along the minus strand of CM040428.1, from coordinate 132,166,942 downwards.
ATTTTTGTGATTTTTATTATTTTTTAATTATTAAAAATATTAAAATAATGCAAAAAATCAACTTTTTTGGAAAAATGTAATTTTGATTTTCTTAAATTCTTCTGATATCAGAGAGGCTTCAAAACTAATTTGGTGAATTTTTGAAAAACATTTTGAAAGTTATGAATTTTTAAAGTTTACGTTTGGCTAAATGGCTTAATCAACCCCTTTGATAAGGCTAACCAAGTCCAATTGACTTCAAAATTTTATGGTGGGTTCTCCTGATCCTAAAGGTCAGTGGAGAATTGATTTCAAGTCAATTTGATGTATGATTTGCTCTAATTAATTAAAGCTCCATTTTGGGTGTTTAAGCCAATTAGGGTTATTCCAAGCGAGTTAACTCAAAACCTATTTTCCCTAGGGTCCTCTGGTCATAAGAAACATCTCCAAATTTTCCTAGAATTTATTTCTCAACATGCTAATTATTGGAATTAAATTACTCAAAACAGCAACATAAATTTGAAAAATCAATAACTTCTCATAGGGATGGCCTCTGACCTTGGAAAATTCAGGGAATGTTCCCAAGTTTAGAGGCTTCAAAAGCCCTATGGTCTCATGCCATGGTGAATTTCCTATATGCATGGATAATTAAAACAATGCAGAGAGTAAATAAATCATTAAAAATAAAATACTTAATGAAAATACATGATTTCTTTTCCACGTTATTCTGCTCTTTTCGCTGAGCAAGAGGGTATTTTTATTTTATTTTTATAATTTTTATACACAAAGTTATGGATTTTTGAAGTTCTGGGTATTTAATAAATAAGAAAAATCCTATTTTCCTACTTAAGTGACACGGCGCCAGCTCAACCTCGGCAGCTGCGAACGCACACGCGTCGTCTCCTGATTCGGTGCCACCTTCCGACTCAGCGCCACGGGGCCCGCGGTTCACGTATCATCTCCTGGTCCGACACCATCTGAGCCGTCCGTCTGCGCATGTATTGAATGAACGACATCAGTTCATCGTCCCCAAGCCTCCTAGCCTGAGAACCGTCCATCTTCTAGGCTTAAGATCTCACTCGATACTTGACTAAATTAAACATTCTTATGCTCTATGGATTCGCCTTGAGAAGACGAACACATCCATACGGTTTATGTGGCATGAAATTGACTCAATAAAAATGGAGAATGTTTAGAAGCTCGGGAAGAAGAGTGAGACCATACCTTTGCTCAGAGAAGTGTGGCTTCGATCTGAGGGTTGTGTCACCTTCGATTGGGTCCAAGCAAGCTCCAGATGAAGTCTCTCGGCCCAGTGAATCGCCCATGTATGATTTCGACCAAGCCCGATCACAAAGCTTGGAGGGCTGGAAGCAATGGCTGGCCTGGTGAGGGGGCTTTTGCTGGTAAACTTCTTCTCTTGGTCTGGTGAAGGTGTAGGACCAATCAATTTGGGGATTGGCTCACTGTGAAGAAGTGTCCTGGTTTTTATGCTAAAATTTGAACTCAAAATTGAGCTCAGCTGGAGGGAATTGGGGCTAGAATCCAGTGGGAATCAAATGCTCTATGTGTGGAGAGTGGTCTGGAATGATTTTGGCAGAGTTTCCTTAAGGTTGGTTCAGCACACCTTCCATGGCCGAGAGAGGTGGGGTTTAAATAGGCATGGCTGGAGGCTCTCCCAGGGGGCGTTAGGACTTAGGATCAGCTGCTCTTGGCAAGGGAAGAACAGCTGCAATGGCCATTGGGCTTGGGGCAGCTCAGCAAGGGAGAATTCAAAAATTGACTCACAAGGGTGCTCTCGGCCTGGTGGTTTCCGGCGGCTGTGGTGGCTAGTCAGCCAGGGTCAGGCCACCCTCAAGGTTAGGAGGACCAGTGCTGGAGGTTTGTGCAAGCAATTGTCCAATGCTAAGTGTAAAGGGTTGGATTTAAGTGGTAAAGGGAGAAGAGTGATTTTGGGTTCACATGTGTCAACCCATGTATTTAGGCTTGGTTCACCTCCCCATGGTCTGATTTTGGGCCAAGGGGATCAATTGGGTCAGCTGCCATGGAGTGGTGAAGTCCCCATCAAAATAGTTTAAGTTAATTTTGGGTTATGGTGTTGCATTAAAGAGGTTAAAATGGCTTAAGGAAGGTTTAGGAAAGGACTTCCTCTTCTTGCCATTAATGGCTTGGTGACAAGTCAAACCCCCTATGACTTCATGTGGCTTGTCCATGGCTTGCATGTGGCTCCATTTGGCTCATCCTTGGCTTAGGAAAAGTGGATTCATTTATATGAAAAAGGAATTTGGAAATTTTGGCAATTTAGTGAAAATTTAGATGGTGCTTGATTTAGGTTGATTTGATGATTAATTTCAGACTTAGGAATTGATTCCAATTGAAGGGATGATGAGAAGGAATTGTCAATGTGGGCTTTGGAATGGGTTTGGGCTTTTGGATTTTACTTTGGATGGGCTTTTAAAATGGTTTAGGGAAGTGGGATTTTGGATTTTAAAATCGACTTTAGGATGAAAGTTTGGTAAAGGCTTGGGCCAAATAATTGTTGAGTTTGGTTTAGGGATGTTTCATGAGGGATTTGGAATAAATTTGAGGTGGTTTGGGCTTGAATTGGGTTAGGTTTGGGTTCATTTGGTACATGGGCCAATGTAAGTCAAATTGGGCTAACTTGGGCCAATGTTGGGCTAGGGTTGAAATTGATGTAAAATTAATGTTGGGAAATGTTTATGGGAGTGTTTCAAAGAGGTTTTGACTTTGGTTGGGTTTTGATTTTGGGGTTTGGGCTTATTTGGGTTAGGTTTGGATTTAGGTCAAAATTGGGCCTTTTAGCTTTGGGTTAAATTTGAGTGGGGTTTGGGTCCAAATTTTGGGCAAATTATGTTAGTGTTTTGTTTTTGGGGATGTTAAAGAAGGTTTAGAAAAGGTTTTGGGGTTAATTGGAGTTGAATTGGGTTAGTTTGGGCTAAGTTTGGGTCATGGGTCCAAATTGGGCTTTAAGGTCCAAAGTGAAATTGGATTCAAATGCCAATCAAATTGGACTTGTATTTGGTCTAGATTGGTGTTGGGGATGTTGAATTGAAGTTTAAAATTGAATTAGACCAGAATTTTGGTCAATTGGGTAGGTTTGGTTTGACATTGGGTTTATTTAGGGTTAAAAGTGGGTCAAATTGGGGAGTTTGACAAACGTTGAGTAAATTGACAAAATTGACCCAAGGTGTAGTTGAACAAAATGAAATTGGAAATATTTGGGATTTTCTGGAATTTTCTGGGAATTTTCTGAAATTTTGGATTTTTTTGGCTAAGAGGGGCATTTTGGGTATTTGGAGGGTATTGGGGGGTATTTTTAGAATTTTAGGTATTTTTGGCTATGAATGATGAATTTGAGTAATGTGGGAATGTTTGGGATTGGTTTTGAGGAATTTTGGGTATTTGGAGATTTTTTTGAAAAATGTGGGTGATTTCAAGGGTTTTCTTCGTCTCGAGGTCAGATCTATACTCTAATCCATTTATTTTTTATTTTCACCATAGTTTTTCCAATGTTTTGATAAAAACCTAAATTTTGAGAAAAATTTTGATTTTTCGGTATTCTATTTGGATTTTTAAACTTATTTTAAGTTTCTTAAACTTAAAAAGAGTTTAAATATTTTATTCCTAAATTTGTTCTTGTTTTCTTTCATGTTTAGATGGCACCGAAATCTAAGCAAGGGAAGGGACGAGAAAATTTTGACCGTAGTAAGTTTGCGATTGCGGCATCGTGTTTTTGATATAAAAAATTTGCGACGTCGAGAAAGTTTATCTCGGAGTGAAGCTTTTAGAATCCGGGTGAAATGATCGAGAACACAATCGTTGCGCACAACTGGCAACTGTTATTTTACTGGTGTTACTGTTATTCCAGTCGTTCACAAATTTTATGCTAACTTTTTAGAAGTGGAAGACTACGAAGTCTTCGTCAGAGGTATTGGAGTAGGATTTACTCCGGAGAGGATCAATGTGTTTTATGGACTGCCACCTACCATCGAGTGCCACTATTCTAGATTATCTCCATCTGAGGGAGATCTTGAGATGATTCTTGCTTATTTGATTGACGACCTTGGAGCTCGGAAGATCCGGAATGAAAAATGGGTAAACTTCAAATCTTCTAAGCTAAATGGTGTTTCAAAGGCTTGGCATTATTTTATTTCTGCTAGAATTCTACCTTCCAACAAACTGAGTGAAGTTACCAGAGAAAGAGCTATCCTGAACTATTGCATTTAGGAGAGGAAGTTGATAGATGTCAGTAGTATTATTTATGATTCTGTGGAGTCTACTGCTAGATCCAGCACTTCGTGGACTCGGGATTCCCATCTTTGATCTATTCTTTATGTGTTAGCAATGGAGTCACTCGTGATATTTCTGAGGAGAAGCTGAAGTCTACCAAGCCAATTGGGCAGAAGAGTGTTAGTATATATGATCATCTTCGAGGGAAGAGATTGATTGCTCCTTCTATTTCTGCACACACTTCAGGTAGACCTTCCACTTCTAGACCTTCTACTTCTACTGCTGAGCCACCATCTAGTTTTTTGGAATCGATGCATGATCAGTTTATAGAGCAGCAGCATGAGTTATTTCAAACTCACTACAGAGTTGATTCTATTGATAAGAAAATTGATCATTTATCTGAGTATACCCAGAGGCAGAGTAGTTACGATGTTGAGTATGATGAAGCTCTCCTTAGATTCCTTAAGGGAGAGCATGATGTTCAGTTTCTTACCTTTCCTAGTTTCTCACCACATGTTAATCATAAGGATGTTGAGTTTTCTTTTGGTGATGATGACGATGATGAGGCTACAGACAGTGATTAGTGGCCTGATTTACCTCTGAGTTGTGCTAAGTCTGTTGTTAGATTAGTTTGTTTGCTAGTATTTATTGTTGTTTGTTGTTTGCTAGTTTAGATTTGTTTATGTACTTTGTGTGGATTGTTGGGTGTTGAGACTTTTGTAAGAGTATTTTTAATGTATTATGTTTAAGATTGCAATTTGGATAAATTTATGTTTATTTCTGTTTCAGCCTACTGTTTAGTAGTTAGTATTGTTGTTCTATTTCTGTTATTATAAGTAGTATAATCATTTAATTTAATTACTAATGAGCCTGCTTACTTTTATACCTGCTTCATTATCTCAGTATTATTCATAAAAGCATGTGTAGAAGTAAATTTTTCTTTCTAGAATGTTTTTCTTTTTTTTTCCCTACTTATAAAAATTCCTTTTTAAAATTATGTTTTTCTTTCTCTCATACTTAATTATTATTATTTTTTTTCATGATAGACCAAAACTTAAGTTTTTGGGAAAGGGAAAATACATTCAAATTTAAATTTTATTTGTCCTTTAAGAACAAATATATTTTTTTAAATAAAATTTTTTTTAACATAGCATGAGGAATGAGGAATATATTTAAGATCACTTAAATTTTTGAAATTATAAATAATTTAGTGGACTTAATAAATAATTTTAATAACTTTGATTGATTTTAAGAATATAATTATTCAACTTATAGAAGAATAAGATTAAGAAATTTTTATATTCATAGTAGAGATAATTGAATTTTAGAAGTATTAAGAAATCAAAAATTATAACTCAAAAAAGAATAGATTGACATTCTTTTTTAAATCTATTTATGTTATAATAATTAAGTGAAAATGTATAACTTTGAAAATATAAGTTAAAGATGGTGAAGTTCAAAACCATTAACAGGCTATCCAGATACAGTAATCCTCTCTTTTAAAAAAAAACAAAGAGAGAAAAGAAGCTTGAGGAAATGCCAAAAAAAAATTGGCTTCACTTGAATTAATTTATAAAAAGAAAACTGATTACATATATTACTTAATTTTTATACATGTATTTTTATTAGAAAAGAATTTCATGAAGATCTTTTCTTGTGAATAATTTATGTGAACTTAATATAATAAACTACAATTATTTTCGAAGTGAGTGAAAATTTTTTGAAGTCTTATGATTTGGTAGTTAGAATATTCTTTAAATTCTTAAAATTAAACTTAGTTAGTGAAATTTGGTTAATGATTTACTAAAGCCTTTATAAAATCAAAAATCATAAGAAGTCTTAAATATTTACCATTTTATTCCAAATGTTATACTTTTTATATAGTAAAAAGGGTTACTTGAGGACAAGTAAAGTTTAGGTTTGGGGGATTTTGATCCAAGAAAAAAATACGTATTTTATGCCTTTGATTTTTATTAAATTTTAAGGATATTATGCTTTAGTGAAAGGTATTTTTGTGTTTTTGGATGTAGGTGATACAAAAATGTTTAAGAAGGAGAAAAATGTGAAAAAGGAGCAAAAAGGATCCAAAAGAAGCAAAAATAGAGCAAAAATGCAAAATTGTTGAAATTACTGGCCTGGCGCCTAGGCGCCAGAGTCCGGCGCCTACGTGCCAGCTCGATACAGAAAATTGCTAAGTTTTTGACGACTTTTTGGTGATTATTTTGACTCTGTGAGGGGTTATTGGACCTTTTAGAAGACTGGCAGTTGTTCGTGGTTTATAAGACATGTGATGCAATTTATTTGGACGCTTCAAAACGGTTTTAATCGCTAAGAGGTGCGATCCAAAGTGAAGAGGTGCGAAGAACTGGATCCGGTTTTCTGTGCCTAGGCACCAGATTCCGGCGCCTAGGCTCCATACACACCTTCTAGAAGATTCATTGAATCTGGACACATTTTGAAGAGGTGCCTTAATGCAACCCTTGAAGCCTATAAATAGGAGGGTATTCCTTCAGAGAAAAACGCCCCATCTACCCCCACTTTCTAGAGTCCAACCTAGAGAGAGAATTAGAGAGATCATATTAGGGCCACCTTTTTAATTTCCTTCATAAATTAGTGAGTTTATTTTAGAGTTTATATTTAGAGTTTGAAAGAGTTGGTACATCTGTAGTTTGTTACGCTGTGGAGTCAGTAGGAATCAGAAGTTTAGTAGGACAAACATCTAAGATAAGTATTTTTATTTTGATTCAAAGTTTATTTATTATGTTTTGTTATTTAATTTCAATGTGTTCTGAGTAGTTACTTTACTTTCTCCTTTCAATTATGAAAAGATAAATAAGATAATACAAAATTCGTCAGAGAATTAAAAATCATATATTTTCAAAACATTGTGATGATATTAATATTGGTTCTTAATTTACTATTTAAATCAGCCATTTAAATTGTTAATACCTGTTGAAGAGTTTTGAGACCTAGAAGGAGATGAATTCTTAACTTATAGATATCACATGAATCCTTGGGTAGTCCAAGGCCTTGTGCGGTTTATTCAAGGTGAAGTTCAAATAAATAGGAAGATGTTATATATTGGGCATAAAATTGATAATTTTTTAGAGTGACAGACTAAAATCTTAAGATTTGGTTTATAGAAAAGGAAAGGGTCATTAGTAGGGTAGACCATAGCCACCCTTGGACATCTAGTAGTGTGAGCCTAAATTAACCCACTCTACTAACAATACATCCGGACCTGATCTATAGGTTAGCCAATGTTCTTTGCACCTGGATCAAAGGGTAAAGAATATAAATGCTTCTATTTAGCACAATACCATAAATTTATATTCTCCATGAATATTATCATTATCTTAGAAAATCTTGTATTAATTAAAAGGGAGAAAGTTGCTTTCTTATTGTTATTTTCATCATTTTTTTTTATTTCTGCTTTATTATTGCATTTAGTAAATTAAAGATATTTTATTTTCGATTATAAAAGAAATACTTTAAAATAAAAATATTTAAAGATCTATAACTCTCTCCTAGTGGGAACGATACTAGGGTCTTTGTTCCAAAGCCCTATATTAATTGATACGATACATATACTTGCGTAGAACCCCTAGCGTGTAAAATATTTTCCATAAAATTTTATTTACATACACTAGCCGCTATTATTATTTATAACATATATTTTTGAAAGCATTAATTAGTACGTTGATCTTCAGAGGACTTCGGGTCAAGTATTTGGCACCGTTGTCGGGGAAGAAGATTTTAGTACGCATATATTTATATCCGGTCAGCTGCCAATGCTAGTCTGCACACTCATATCACCTATCAAGTTCTCTATCTCAAACAGAAAGCTGCTGCTTCTAAATTCATGGATGGGGACAGGAACTCCAGGTTTTATCATGTTTGTATTAACTATAGGAGAAAATGTAATATAATCCTTTCCTTTAAAAATTCTACAGGGATCACACTTACTGATGCTAATGATATTGCAACTGATGCAGTCAATCATTTCACTGCCTTATTCAAAGGTTCTCCTCCTCACAGAATTCATATTAGCAATGCTCTTTTTCAGGAAAACTATCAATATGTTAATAACCTCTCCCTCACAAACCCACCCACTGAGGCTGAAATTAAAATTGCTCTTCATTCTCTGGATGGAAATAAGGCTGCTGGCCCATATGGCTACACCTCCACCTTTTATAAAGCTACCTGGCACATTACTGGTCTTGCTGTCACTTCTGCCATACAAAGCTTCTTTATTTGTAATCACCCCAAGTACTTCACTTCTGCTACACTCATCCTAATCCCAAAAAATAACACAAGGGATGGCTGGGGTGATTACAAACCAATCAGTTTAACCACTATAATATCTAAACTCATCAATAAGATACTTGTTACCAGAATTCAACCTCACCTCACTCAGGTTATCATTGAATATCAAGCAGCTTTTCTTAAAGGGAGATCAATTTCTGACAACATTCTTCTTGCACAGGAACTCTTACTTGATCAGGATAAAAAATGTAGGGGCCACAATGCTATTTTTAAACTTGACATACAAAAGGCTTTTAATACCATCAGATGGGATTTCATTTTGGGTATCCTGACTGCTAGAGGCTTCCAACCTGCTTTCATCAATCTTGTCAGAAGATGGCTCTCCTGCAATGCTAACTCAGTTATGGTTAATAGCACGCTCCATGGATTCTTTAGTGCCTCTAGGGGCATTAAGCAAGGAGACCCCCTCTCACCAACTATCTTCATCTTGGCTCTTGATTATATTTCTAGGCTTTTAGATGATCTTTTCCATAACTTTCCCGACCTTGCTTATCATCATAAGTCTAATATAATCATCAGCCATCTCTCTTATGCAAATGATCTTATCATCTTCTCAAAGGCTTCTAAACCTGCAGTTAAAGACATACATCAGCTGCTCCATTATTTCCAGGGAACTTCTGGGATGAAACGCAATCTTCACAAATGCAATTTGTGTACTGGCTCTAAAGTTCACTCCCAATTGAAACACTGGATAACTAATCTTACTGGCTTCTCACATGATAGTCTCCCACTCAATTATTTGGGGATACAGCTTCTTAAAGGCAGAGTTAAACAAACCCAGTTCAACAATTCCATTGATAAGATTATAGCTAAACTAAATTGCTGGACCAATTCCTTCCTTTCTAATGGTGGGAGAATTACACTTCTTAAAAGAATTCTTCTCTCATTCCCTTCTTATGCTTTACAGATGTTCAGTATCAAAAAAAGCTCACAAAACATCTTAAGTAAGATGTTTAATAAATTTCTTTGGGCTGGACATCATAAGCAATATCACTGGTTCTCTTGGAAGAAACTTTGTAAACCTCTAAATGCTGGTGGCCTTGGTTTCAGGGACTTCACCCAGATGAGTTCTGTCAACTGGTGCAAGCTCTGGATTCATTTCAAAGCACAAGATTGTCTCTGGGCAAAATTCCTAAAGGGAAATACTGCAGGTATGACCACCCCTCTACTGCCTCTTGCAAGCTGGGGTATTCTACACTTTAGCATAAACTTGTTTCTATCAAATCACAAGCTGAAAATCTCTTCATATGGAATTGGGTGAGGGAAACATCGATTTCTGGCTGGACCAATGGCTATGGAATGGTGAGAAGCTCAGCAATAACCTGAATCGTAATTCTGCTCACTGTTAAGTAAATGAGTTCTAGTGTGATAATCATTGGAATCATACACTCATAAATTCCATCCTCACCAGTGATCAAGCCTAAAAAGTCACTAATACTTCCCTGAACCCAAGCAGTAAAGAAAAACTCATCCCCAAAAACCCCCATTCTCTAAAACTCACCCCCTTCATTTTTAACCATCTCTTCTCTTGGCCTAAGGTATCTTGGGGTCTGACTCTCTGAGGCAAACTCCTTACCCCATCAATGTCCTTCTTTGGCTGGAGACTATGGCACAGGATTCTCCCTACTGATGAAATTTTAAAGTTTAAGGGCTTGAGAGTTACCTCCTGCTGTTCTTTGTGTCATAATGTTGAAGAAACTTTGTATCACCTCTTCTTTGCCTGCCCCTTTTCCCAAGTTGTCTGGTAAGGTCTGTTGCAAACTCTTCATGTCAACACTCTCCTCCTCAGTTGGCATTCTTTTTCTGGATGCTGGTCAGAATGGGCTAGAATTCAACTTGAAGTCATTCCCTACACTGTGGCATGGTTCATATGGATGATTAGAAACACTGTCAGATTCCAAGCTTCAATCCCTTTGGCTACCCAGGTAGTTAAAAACTGTCAAGGCTACTTACAGAAGCTTATACTTTATCACAACTTTCCAAACATCTGTATTAATTGGAACCCTCTCCACTACCTCAAACTCCCTTAGTGAATATAGGCAATTGGCTCCCCCCTCCTGCCCCAAACTTTAAAGGTAACACTGATGGAAGCTTTTGTACTGCTGCTACTGGTTTCGAAGGACTTTTTAGAGACTCTAATGGTAAATGCTTATTATTCTTCTCTTCTCCGACGGATGCTACTGATGCCTTGGACACTAAAATCATTGCTATCTATTGGGCACTATGGATTTCTCATGTGTGTGACATCAAGCCCCTCTTAATTGAATCAGACTCCTTATATTGCATCAACTTTCTACAGCAGCTAGACACCCAACCATGGTACATTCAGAGATGGCTTAACAAGATGCACCCTCTAATACTATGCACTGAATGCAGATTTGTTTTCACTCTAAGGGAAGCCAATTCACCTGCTCACTGGTTGGCTACACAATAAAGATTTCTTGAGACCCCAAACATTGTTGTCCACCCCCCACCTCCCCTTGCAAGAGTTATCCATGGTGACACACTCGGTTTACCTTATCTCAGAGCTGCTTAGTTTTGATACAACACCTCTACAGTTTCTTCTTTTGGTTATAATCATATATATATATATACTTCTAGAGTTTATATATTGTAGTATACTCTCCTACTTCTTTTGAGAGAAATTTTTTAGGGAAGAACTATTTTGCAAGTGTTATACTTTGTAACTCTCTTTAAATAACATGTAGGGAGCCCTTGTTTTCTTTAAGTAACTCTCTTATACTTTTTTTATGCTTCTTCTACTATTGCTGGTAGATCTGAACTTTGGTCTCAATTGAAGGTTATTGGTCAGAATATGGATGAGGGCTGGATAGTAGGTGGTGATTTTAACTGTATTCTACACCCTAGTGAGAGGAAAGGAGGAAGAAACCCTAATCTACAAGATATGCTAAATTTTACTAATCAAGTTAGTGCTGCTAATCTATTTGATATTGGGTTTGAAGGTTCTCCATTTACTTGGAGAAGAGATTCTCTCTTTGAAAGATTGGACAAAATTTTTGCTAATCAACTCTGGCTAGTTATGTTTAACCTTTCTAAAGTTAAGAATCTAGCAATACTTGGTTCTGATCATGCTCCTTTACTGGTTCAATTCTCTCATTTTACTAATACAAAACATACTGGTTTCAGATACTTAAATGTATGGTCTTCTAATCCTAGTTGTTATCAAGTTGTTAAGAATCATTGGAATCTTCCTACTCATTATTCTGCTGCTAATCCATTGTTGAAGTTATGGAAACTTCATAAATCAGTTGCTAAGGCTTTAACCAGTTGGAATTGGACTGACTTTGGGCATCTTACACATAATATTCAAAAAGCTGAAACTATGGTGGCTCAGGTAGAACTTGAAGTGGAAGATGGAAGAAAAACTGAGAAAGATCTGATGGAGGCTAATGAGATTCTGAATTCTGCTATATTACAAGAAGAGCTTTTTCTTCAACAGAAAGCTTCAGTTAATCATTTCCTACATGGTGATAGGAATTCAAAATTTTTCCATGCTATAATTAAGCATAGAAGATCCATTAATACTATTCTGAGAATTAAATCTACAAAAAATTTCTGGCTTTCTACTTCTCAGGAAATTGGGAATGATGCAGTTAACAATTTTTAGACTCTATTCTCTTATTATGATACCAACTCTAATGTCCTCTCTAATAATCTTATGCAAACTGAATTACAGTTGGCTAGGGACTGTCAATTATCCAGATTATCAAATGAAGATGAAGTATTATCTGCTATTAATTCTTTGGATAGTAACAGGACAGCAGGACCAGATGGATTTACTCTTGATTTCTACAAGAAATTTTGGCAAATTATTCGGTTGGATGTTCTTGAGGTTGTTAAGTATTTTTTTCAGGGAGTGGACCTTCCTAAGTATTTTGTCTCCTCTTCTATTATTCTTATACCAAAGGATAAAAAGAAAGAGTGTTGGCATGACTTCAGACCTATCGAGCATCACTTCGACTTTTTCAAAAATTATCGGCAAGATTCTTGTGGCCGGAATTCAGCCTTTTATGGATACATTGATCTCGGAAAATCAATCTGCTTTTGTCGAAAGGAAGAAGTATTAGTGAAAATATTTTATTGGCTCAAGAATTGCTCACTGATATTGAGAAGCCTTGTAGAGGTTCTAATCTGATTCTTAAACTGGATCTTTCTAAAGCCTTTGATACTATAAGTTGGTCCTTTATTCTTAAAGTACTTTATGCTAAAGGGTTCAATTCTGATTGCTGTGGACTTATTTCAAGGTGGTTAAGTAATAATTATTACAGTGTTTTCATTAATGGAGAGAGCAAAGGGTTTTTTCAAGCAGGTAGAGGCATTAAACAAGGAGATCCCCTTTCTCCTTATATCTTTATATTGGAATTTGACTACCTCTCCAAGCTCATTAATAATGTTCAGGTCACTCATCCTTTTACCCAGTTTCAGTACAGATCTAATCAACTCATTACCCATCTTGCTTTTGCTGCTGATGTCATAGTTTTCTGGAATGGTAGTAAGAATTCCATCAAATGTTTAATGAAGGCTTTGGCTGAATTTGAAGATGTTTATGGTATGACTTTTAACAATTCCAAATGTCATTTTCTACCCAGTTCCAACTTCAATGCTAACTCTAAGATGTGGATTGCTGATTTCACTAGTTTTAAGGAAGCCAAATACCCCTTCAGGTATTTGGGATTTCCTTTAATCAAAGGTAGACTTAGACATTCTCATTATGATGATGTGGTAACTAGAATTTCTGCTCAAATTCAATGTTGGACAAATTCATTTTTGTCAAATGGTGGTCGAATTACTCTTCTTAAGAGTATTTTAACATCTTTTCCTCTCTATATACTCCAAATGATCATGATGAAGAAAAGCACACAAAAATTACTTTCAATTATCTTCAATAAATTTCTTTGGGAAGGTCATCATAAACAAATGCATTGGACCAATTGGGATAAAGTTTGTAAACCTATTGCTAGTGGTGGCTTAGGTTTTAAAAGTTTTCAACAAATTAGTTTTTCTTTCTACTGTAAACAGTGGATTAACTTTAGAGCAAATAATTCCTTATGGTCTAAGTTTTTGCATGGGAAGTACTGTCATAATATTTATCCCACTCAAGTTCAGGTGAAGGCTGGGGATTCAATAAACTGGAAGCAATTACTGAAAATTAGAGATGAAGCTGAACAACTTTTTGTTTGGGAGCTTGGGGATGGGCAAATTCATTTTTGGAGGGATAAGTGGTTTTTTAATGATTCTTTGATTGAACATTATGCTAACCATTCCATTCAGAAAGTAGCTGATTGTTGGACCAATTCAGAATGGGATATCAATAAGCTTAGTAGCTGTGTTGATTATGCAACTCAAAAGAAGATTCTGAACATTCCTATTCACCCAGCCAAAAGAGATAGATTAGTAACAAAGATTCCACCAAATCAAAGCTTGTCTAAATTTCTATTTAGAGAAACTTGTTCTACTAATGATCTGGGGAAGAAGCTTTGGAATAAAATTTTAACACCTTCCATGTCTTTTTTCTGTTGGAGACTTTTTAGGAAGTTTCTTCCAACAGATGATATTTTAAAATTAAAGGGCATTCGGGGACCTTCTATTTGTCAATTCTGCCATTCTAATGAAGAATCCATTTCTCACATATTTATATGGTGCTTTGTTATACAAGATGTATGGAAATCTATTTTTGATATTCTTGGGCTATCTTCTAAATGTTTTTCATGGCTTAGCATTGATTTATGTTGGTAAGATTGGAATGGTTCTCCTGATTATTATATCCCTTTTATTATCTTTTGGTTTATCTGGATGGAGAGGAATGATGCTATTTTTAACAGCAAGGAATGTTCTATTCAGCATATTACCAGAAATTATCTAACTTATATTCAAAAGGCTAGACAAATACTTAATTCCCAATAGATTTCAGTCATTAACAAAGTCAAACTTGTTATTTGGAGATTGCCAAAGGCTCCTTGGATTAAAATAAATACTGATGGAAGTGTTTCATCTTTGGGTGCTGGAATTAGGGCAATTTGCAGGAATTATCATGGTAATTGCATTTGGTTTCTATCTACTCCAGTTATGGCTGAGAATAGTCTTCAAACTGAAATAATTGCTGCTTACTGGGGTCTTAAAGCTGCCTTCCTTAATAATCAAAATTTCATTCATATGGAGATGGATTCATTGCTTTTAGTGCAGATGTTATTGAATAAAGTTGCTGTTCCTTGGAATATTCTTATTTGGATTAATATGATCTTAAAGTTATCCTCTAAGTTAGCTGTTATTTGGAGTCATGTTCATAGAGAGGGGAATCAACCTACAAATTATTTGGCCAAGAGAGCTTCTTCTAGTAAGGAAATAATTTGTAACTCCAGCTCTTCTTCAGAGTTTCTATCTTCTTCTTTTTCTATTTTTAGAGCTCTTTTGCATGGGGACTTATTAGCCATTCCTCATGTCACATGTAATAAAAACACCTTTTCTTAATAAAATTACCTTTTTTGTGGTTATATATATATATATATATATATATATATATATAAAACTAAAAACTACCTTAGGTGCCCAAAAAAGGCATCTAGGTAGAAAATATCAATAAATATGTAAAAGATTACAAAGTCTAATATAGGGGAGATTAAGGGAATCCCCATTAAGCAATAGAGAGAGAGGGGGAGGGAGTTCTATGTATAAAAATAGTTTGATTACATCTGCCTTGTTTAGCTAACCTGTGAGCAGGTAAGTTTCCTTCTCTAGCTACAAAATGGTACCTAACATTAAAGTGCTTAGAGACACAATTGATCTGTGTAACCCAAGGAAGAATCTGCCAAGTTGGTGACGAAATCCCTCTAAGAGAGGATAATAAAATTTCAGAATCAGATTCAATAATCAGGAAATGGATGTGACAATAGAGGGAGATCTTGAGAGCACAAAAAACTACCATGGCTTTAGCTTCAAGAGCATCAACTGTACATACAGGAGATTGAAAGTGTAGCAGACAATTGCCAGAATGATGTCTGAAATCCCCACCAATCCCAACACTGCCATTAATGAAGCTGCCATCAGTATTAGCTTTCAACCATGGAGACACAAGTTTTTGCCAATGAACCAGAGAGAGCCTTTTATGGGCCAAAGGAACAAAAGTCTCCTTCATTAAGATATTTGGGAAGCTTTTGTGCTGCATTACCCTGGACAAAAAGCTAAGGTAATGACTTGCCACCTAATGAGGAGAGATAGGCACCATGTTAAACTTAAGTTGGTTCCTTGCCAACCAAACAAACCAAGCTACACACCCAAAAACAGTGAAGAGTTGATAAGAATGCCAAACTTGCTAATTTAAGAAAAAGGAAAATGAGATAAGGTTGATAGTTGGAATGGATAGTTGGTTGAGAAAGCTGGATGACCCGACTGCAAATAACGCAGTAATATTCACTTCCAAAAAATAGTCAAAAACTTTGACACAATTTATAAATAGCGGCTAGTGTATAAAATTAATATGATGTAAATTTAGAAAATATTTTTACACACTAGGGGTACTACGCAAGTATACGTATCGTTTCAAGTAATATAGGGCTTTGAAACAAAGACCTCGATATCGATCCCACGGGGAAGAATTATTGTGATAAATTTTCTAAATAAAAAATATTTTTTTATCTTTTAATTTAATTATAAATTACTATTAATTTACTAGATGTAAATAAAGAAAACAATAATAAGAAAATGATTTATGAAAACTATATAAAATAAACAACTTTCTTTCCTTTAATTAATCTAAGATTTTTAAGATAATTTAATATTCTTTGGAGAATTTGATTTATGGTATTGTGCCAAATAGAAGCATTCCTATTCTTTACCCTTTGATCCGAGGTGAAAAGAACATTAGGCTAATTTACAGAATAGGTCCGGATGTATTGTTAGTAGAATGGGTTAATCTAGGCTCACACTTCTAGATGTCCAAGGGTGGCTATGGTCGGCCCTACTAGTGACCCTTTCCTAATCTATAAATCAAATTATAAAAATTTAGTCTGTCACTCTAAAAACTTATCAATTCTACACCCTTTAAATCTTATCTTACTATTTGTTTGCACTTCACCTTGAATAGCCCCCACATGGCCTTCGACTACCCAAGGATTCATGTGACATTTACAAGTTAAGAGTTCTTATCCTTCAAGGTCTCAAAACTCTTCAACAGGTTTTACGAATTTAAATGGCCAATCTAAAAAGATCAGGTATTAATGACATCACAATATTTTGAAAATGTTTTGAATTTCAGTTCTCCATCGAATCTTTATATTATCTTATCTCTCTTCATAATTGAAGGAAGAAAGTAAACTAACTACTTAGAACACATTGAAAATAAATAGCAAAACATGATAAATAAACTTTGAATCAATTATAAAAATACTTATCTCAAATATTTCTTCTACAGATCTTCTAATTCCTACTGACTCCACAGTGTAATGAACTCCAGATGCAACAACTTGAAAATAAACTCACTAAACTAAATAAAAGTGCCCTAAATTTCTCTCTCTATTTCTCTCTCTAAGGATGAGAGATCCTAAAGTGGATATGAGAAAGGATTACAATGGGAGGGGCACGTTTTCTGAAGAAATGGACCCCTATTTATAGGCTTCAAGGGTTTCCTTGAGGCACTTCTTCAAAACATGTCCACATTCAATGAATCTTCTACAAGGTTGGTCTGGCGCCTAGGCGTCGGACACCGCGTCCAGTTCTTCACACCTCTTCACTTTGGCTCGCACCTCTTCGCATTTAAAACCATTTTGGAGCATCCAAATGTAATGTATCACATGTACTATTATCAAGGAACAACTGCCATTCTTCTAGAATGTCCAATAACCGCTCACTCCGTCAAAATAACTATTCAAACGTTGTAAAAAACTTGACAGTTTTTGTATCGAGTCTGGCGCTTAGGCGCTAGCTTCTGGCAACTAGACGCCAGGCCATATTTTTTTATACTTTTTGTATTTTGCTCCATTTTTGCTCCTTTTTTGCTTCTTTTTCTTTTTAGACCATTTTACATCACCTACATCCATAAACACAAAAAATACCTTTCATTAAAGAATAATATCCTAAGAAATTAATAAGAATTAAGACATAAAGAAATAGGTATTTTATTATAGATCACTAGACAAATCATTTTGAACATAATTGCACTGGAAGAATAGATGATCAAGAGATTCCTCTTCAGTATGGCAGAAAGATCTTCTAGGGGGTCCCCTAATTCCTTTAAATTTAAGGATATCCTCAGTGGGGAGGATCTTGTGAAACAGTCTCCAGAGGATGAAGGACATTGAGAGGGTAAGAAATTTGTTACAAATTAGGGACCTCTATAAGAGGTGATCCCAATGAAAGAAAGAGGAATAATGAAAGGAAGAGGAGGACTGGTGTATAGTCTTCTTGAAATAGATCTTATCAATACCATTGTGGTTGATAAGGGTATGAAGAATTTCAATAATAAGATTGGGAGAAAGGCAATCTGGGATAAGGGAAACATCCGAAAGACCCTCCCTCCAACAGTCAACAACAGCTAAATCAGTATTAAAATTATGGAACTCTTCCTTGTAGAGTTTGCCAGTAGTGAGCCAATTGTCCAGCCAAAAATTCACTTGTCCTTCCCCAAGCTCCCAAATAAATAGTTCTTCATCTATAGTTTTGATTTTCAACAGGTTAACCCAGATTTTAGAATCCCTAGGTCTTCTAGTAACCAATGAGGGGTGGGAGTTTTCTGCAATATTTACCTAGCATAAATCTGGCCCATAGGCAGTTTTGTTGTCTGAACTTGATCCATAGTTTACATAAATTAACAATACTGAGGTGGTTGAGCCCCCTAAAGCCCATGCCACCAGCAGTTAAAGGCTTACAAACCTTCTGTCAGATAAACCAATGCATTTTCTTTCTTTGACCAGCCCACAGAAATCTATTAAAGGTCCTCTCTAATATGAATTGTGTACTTTTCTTCATGATAGTCATTTGTAGTAGGCAGGAAGGGGGAGATGTAAGAATGCTCTTTAACATTGTTATCCTCCCACCATTGGAAAGGAAAACAGTAGTCCAACAGTTGAGTTTATTCTGAACTTTTGCAATGATACCATCAAACTGTACCTGCTTAGTTATGCCCTTCAACAATTGCAACCTAAGGCAATTAAGAGGAAGTGTAGTGGCTTTGAAGTTGGTATAAGCAAGGATCCAGTGTTTCAACTGAGTACTAACCTTTTTGCTGAATAAAATTAGACATTTTTACAGATTAAAGGAGAGGCCAGAAGAATCCTGGAAAGTATGCAGGCATTTAAAAAGGGATTTAACAGCCATCTTTGAAGCCCTTGATAAGTGGACAATATCATCAGCATAGGCCAGATGGGAGATAGAAATATTAGATCTACTCTTATATTGCATATGAGGGGAGATATAAAATTATTTATTTAACAGTCTGGATAAATAGTCTAAAGCAAGGATAAAGATAGTAGGGGACAAGGGATCTTCTTATTTTAAACCCCTACTGGCTTTAAAGGAATAATGCAATTGACCATTAATTAGTACAGAGTTATTGTTATTATTCAACCATCTCATAATCAAGGAAATGAAGTCATCAGGGAAACCTCTGGGCTTTAGAACATTCACAATAAAGTCCCACCTGATCATTTCATAAGCTTTTTGTATGTCTAATTTAAAGATAATATTACCACTTCTGCAAACCTGATCCAGATCTAGCAATAACTCCTGTGCTAAAAGGACATTATCAGTAATATTCATACTTTGACTAAAGGCAGACTAATTTTTAGCAATAAATGAAGGAAGAGATGGATGTAAACGTTTCATAATGATCTTGCTAACCATCTTGCTAAGAACATTTGTCAAGCTGATACGTCTAAAATTGGCCCAAGACTTTTTAGAGTTATCTTTAGGAATAAGTACAATAGTGGAAGAACAAAATGAAATGGGAGGATTACTGCCCATGAAGAAGGACTGTATTGCATTCACCACATCCTTTTTGACAATAGACCAAGATTTTTTATAAAAGTTTGATCAGAAACCATCAGGGCCAGCCTCCCTATTACTATCAATGGAATTAAAAACCTGCCAAATTTCATCTTCTGTAGGAATAGTTGTAGGATTTAAATTTTTAGTTGAGGAGAAGTTGGAGGGAAAGACATCCTGATGAAGTGGAGATTTGGGTAAGTCAGGTTAAGTAAGAAGAGTCTAAAAGTAATGTACAACATCCATTGCAATCTCCTCAGATTTTGTGATCCAGGCACTAGGTACACTTTTTATCTTGTAAATGGCATTACATTTCCTTCTATAATAAATGTAAGCATGATAATACTTTGTGTTTCTATCCCCCTTAACAAACCTAGTAAGAGAAGCTTTCTGTTTCAAAAATGTATCCATTGTAGATAGAGCATTAAGCAGGTTCTCATTGGCACAATGCAAATCCTCCTCCCTAATAAGATTTTGCTTAAAATTCTATTCCAACTGTTGGACAAGGGCCTCAGTAGTTTCAACATGTTTGAAAACATTACCAAAAATATTCCAGTTCCATTTCTTCAAATGATAAGAGAGGTTTTTTTGGAGGCCCCATAGGTGTCTCCAAGCATCACCAGGATAATCAGAATGCCAGGAGTTTGATACCAGCTGTAAAAAATTAGGATTAAAGGTCAAAGCATTTACAAATCTGAAAAGAGACTTACCTTTAGTATGGGTGTTACAGATGTTAATAAGTAAAGGTCTATGATCAGAGTCGGACATAGGCAAAAGAGAAATAGTAGTGTTATAAAAATTCCGTAGCCAAGGACCATTAGCTAGAAATCTATCCAACCTCTCCCAAATTCTACCTCTTTTCCAAGTATATTTGGGGCCCTGGAAACCCAAATCATGCAAGCCAGTGGAATGTATAACATCACTAAATGTGGTGATCTTGTAGAGTTCAACTGGTCGACCACTAAGTTTTTTATCTGGAGAGACTATACAAATAAAATCCCCTTCCATCAAGCCAAGGGGAACTCATAGTAATACTGATTGTAGAGAGATTGTCCCAAAGGTCTTGCTGAGATGAAGAAGACCATCCTGCATAGACAATTGTAGTACAGCATTCAAAATCACCAATTGATACCTTCAGATGGAAAAACTGGGGGTGATCCAAAAGAATAGACCAACAGCCTCTTTTCTGATAAGGATCCAAATCTTATGGCTAACATTAGCAAAGTGCTGAAAGCCATGAAGTTTTTTGAGAATGAGTTGGAAATTTTTAGTAATCATTGGTTCAAGAAGAGCAAAACACCATAATTTATGCACCTTAATCATATTTAGAAGTCTGTGGAGGGATTTAGGGTGAGCAATCCCCCTCACATTCCAACAAAGAAGATTAATCATGAAGAGCATATTTACCCTTGTCCCTTGTCTTGGAAAGGGATTCCAATTTCTTATTTAGAGAACTGCCTCCTGAAGTAATGTTGTTTTCATCTTTCAGCCTTCTTAATTCAATAGAAATTTTATTCTTATTCTTACCAATACTAGCTTCTTTTTCAGGCTCAGAATTAGATAGAGTCTACAATTTCCTAACAGGACTGGAATGAGTTGAAGCCTTCCTATTCTTTCTGGACATTTTAACATGCCAATCATTTTCCAATTCATATCTTACCTCAGTAACATCCTGATTAGTAAATCTTGGTTGCTCTAAAAAGGGATCTTCCACCAGGTTGCCAGCAAGAGAAGAGATTTGAAAATTGACTTACCAGCTTAGGACGAGGAAGTGGAGGTGCCTCCACCACAACAGGAGCAGGTGCCTCCACCACAACAGGAGTAGGAGTCATTGCCACATGTGGAGCAGTTCCCTTAGATTTCTTTTTAATAGGTGGAAGGAGTCTGTAACAAATTCTCCAAATGGCCAAAAATTCTACAATGGTGACAATAGAGGAGTTGAAATTCCACCTCCATTGTCTGCCAAAAATCCTCATCTTCATCAGTCTTGATCCACACCCTTTTAACCTTAGGAAGAGTGATATCTCTTTCAATTAAGATCCTAGCTCCAGCAGGACTTGCCATATGAGAAGTAGAGGGATCCATCTTCAAAGGAGTGCCCAAAGCCTGGCTTATATTAAACAAAGCATTTTGATGGTAGAACTGTATAGGTAGATCAGGGAATTTGAACCAGATAGGAACAATTGGGGGTTCCTTGCTAGGATCAAAGTCAGGAGTCCACTTTATCAACTTCATGGGAGTTCCAACAATGTTTAAAGTTTGTTTTGCAAAAAGTTTTGCATAATCTTCTTCATTAGTAAGTCTAATTAGTAAGTGTCTACCATCCAATAGACCTAGCTTCCAACTGCCATTAAAAGTGAGCTCATTGAAAAATTTCCTTATTAATTCCATCTTTGGATGACCAAATTGGAATTTAACAATTAAGGAGAATTTAACAGCATCATTAAGTGCCTTCATATCCTAATTAGAGAAGATGATGGCAGGTTCCCCATCTTTCTGTCCAAGAGGATTAACAAAAGGGCAAACCCCTTTACCAGATGCAGCATCATGTAGTGCTTGAGGAAGAACCAGATGGTCAAAATTTTTTGGAGGAGCTTGTCCCCTTCCAACAGCACTAGCATAAGTAGCTTTAGACCATTAGGCATTTGTAACAATGTCAATAGGGTGAGTTCTTTCCATAGAGAAAAGAACCTCAGGAAGGAGAAGAAAATAATAGAGAGCAGCTGAACAAATAGAGACCAAGGCCTCAGATGAGCTCCAAATCCAAGTCAGCAACAATCAAAGAAACAAAAACAAAGAAAAGACAGCCTGTAGAGTAGCACAGCAGACCCTAGGCAGACCCAATGGAACAGTAAAAAATTCAAAAAATTTAAAATCAAAGGAGCCCGGGAAAGCTCCAAAGAAGAGAACCAACAAGAGAGCACCCTCCACCAGCAAAAGCCTCTCCAAACAGCCAAGCTACACGAAACAGACACCACCGGAGAGCTCCTCGCCCTCTGAAACTCCATGGAAGCCCTAGCAGAGCACCTCCCTCCTCAGCCGCCATTATATATATATATGGCAGTAAAATGAATAGTTAAGTATGAATCTTAGTTAGTGGATTTTAAAAGAATTTTAAAAATTTCCTAAATATGTTCTTGAAGGAGTTATATACTAACAAACAATATACACTAACAAATCACTAACACATTTACTACCACAAACATTCACATCACATATCACAAAAGCAATGCATTCACAACTAAAATAAACAAAAACTAGAGTGTTTCAGCAACTATTACAACAAAATGAAAGACATAGAGTAGTCCTCTTTAACATTCCCAAATGCAAATAAACAACAACAAAAAAAACTGTCCATACAAACATCACGTAACATAACACAAATGGAATACAAATCCTAATCATCTTCTTCCTCCTCTTCATTATCCCCCTCATTCCAGGTACGAGTAGACAAATTTGGGATATATTGTGGATGAGTAGATAGCACAACCCTAAAGTCACCTCTAATCAATCTATCCATGTAACTATGATAATTACCATCATACTCATTATGTATCTGAAGATATTCCCCAATATGATCTACTTTCCCCTCTATATCACGCAATTGATCCACAATATAGTTAACATTATCTCTTATGTTATAAAAAAGCTTATTCTGCAAATTAGAAAACTGACCTGAAGATGCCTAGGATGTGGAAGCATGAGATGTAGATGCAGCAGTAGCAGATGCAATGGAACCCCAAGAAAACTCTTCTGTCCAGCCAAAAATTGAATGCTCAGCGTAAATCTTCAAATTCGAACTTGTAATAAGCTTAAGAGTCTTAAGAACCTCTTCTAAATTTTCAGATCTAACACCAACCTATTCACACAATGAATGTATAAGGGAAGCAAATCCCATACCTACAGTGGTGGCAGCTCTGATAAAATTCCAGACACAATCATAAATAATTTTTTCAATGTCGATCAAGAAGCTCTTGGGCAAGAAGAATATTCTCACTAATGCATCTACCTTTAATAAATGCAGATTGATTCTCTGAAATCAAATCCACTAAGAAGGGTTGAAGCCTGTCCACAAGAACCTTACTTATGATCTTAGAGAAATTAAAAGTAATACTAATTGGTCTAAAATCTTTCCAGCAATTCTTACTCCTATCTTTAGGTATAAGTATAATGGAAGAAGATGCAAAGTATTTAGGAAAATTAAATCCTTGAAAGAAAGCATGTATAACAACAACAACAACATTCTGCTTAATAATGTTCCAAAGCTGTTTGTATAAATCAGAAGAGAAACCATCTGGCCCAACTGTTTTATTACCATCCATTGAGTTAATAGCAAAAAGAACTTCATCTTCAGTAGGTAGATTGGTTAATAGATCACCATTTCCTTTGAACAATCCATTTTGCAGCAGATGAGCAGAAAATAAGGAAGAATTAGAAGGATGAAAAGAAAACAGATTTTGGAAATGCATAATAACATCCTCAAAAATTTCTTGGAAATCATATAACCATCTTTTAGTAGAGGAATTAATTTTCAAAATAGTATTAAGAGATCTCCTATATTTGATTACAGCATGAAAGAACTTAGAATTCCTATCCCCAAATAAAAAATGATTAGCTGAAGCTTTTTGTTGAAGGAATTATTCCTCCTGAAGAATAGCATAATTCAACCTTTAATTTGCCACCAATAATTCCTGTTTAGGACAAATACCATTTTCAACATCTTTTTCAAGCTTAGAAACCAAATCTTTAGCATATCTGATATTAGAATTAATATTACCAAATTCATTCCAATTCCAGCTAGTCAAAGCCTTAGCCAGCTTTTTTTAAATTTTCCATAATTCAATAAGAGGATTTACATTTAAGTAATCCCGTGGAATGCACTAACTATGTTCAATTAATTTACTGCAATTAGGATGAGAAGACCCCACAGTTAAGTATCTGAAGCTGGCTTTATGAACAATATTTGTAATAGCAAGCTTAATAAGCATAGGGGAATGATCGGACCCCAATCTAGGAAGATGCTGTACTTTGGAAATAGGAAACAAATCAAGCCAGGCCTTATTAACAAGAATTCTATCCAATCTTTCATAGATGCATCCTCTTTTCCAAGTAAAGGGAGATCCTTCAAAGCCAATATCAAATAGTTTAGCATCCTTAATTTGATCAGAAAAGACAAGCATATCATTAAGATTAGAATTCCTTCCCCCCTTCTTTTCACTAGGATGAGTAATACAATTAAAATCACCTCCAACCATCCATCCCTCATTGATATTTTTCCCAATAATTTGTAAATGAGTCTAAAGATCTTCCCTATCAGCTTTAGAAGATGAAGCATAGACAAAAGATGCATAACCTTTAAAAAAATCAAGTTCAAAATGAACATGTAGAAATTGAGAATGATCCACCAGGATATCAACTTTTAACTCTTTTCTATAAAAAAGCCAGATTTTATTGGAAGAATTAAAAACAAGATTGTAACCAGAAAATTTTCTAATAAATCTGTCCAAATTAGATTTAACCATTGGTTCAAGAAGAACCACCACCCAACTTTTGTAAACCCTGTTTAGTCTTAATAATCTATTAAGGGAGCCAAGGTTTGCAACTCCCCTAATATTCCAACAAAAAAATTAAGCATGGTGGGTAGATCGCGCTCCTCTAGTCGGCTCTAGAGAAGGAAGATGCGTAAGGACTCGGATGGAATAATGTTCTCATCAGACAGATGATCAGCAGACTTCTTCTTCTTACTTCTTTTCACCAACCAATCATCATTGAGTTCAATATTAACAATAGCCATATTATTATTGATGTTAGGATTCTCCTGTGGTTTAAGGTTGAAAACTGGATAGTTCATTGCTGGAGGCAGAACTTCTTTAGATAAATAATGATCAATATTAACATTATCAAAAGAATCTGGAATCCATTCATCAGTTAATACAGGTTCCAATCCCTGAACATTTGGAATAAAAGTAGAATTATCTAAGATAGGTAAAGCATTATCAGAATTGTTTTGAATATCAGAATCAATATTTAGAATTTCAGCTTGAATGTGGACATCCCTCTCAGCAACATCATTCTGAATAACAGCAAGTACCACAACAAAAGGAATATCACTAGAAGTAGCAGCATTAACAATAGGAATAGTCATTGTCCCAGAATCGATGAAATTAATAACAGAATTATCAACCATAAAAACAGCATCAGAATTAATATTCGAATTTGAGTAGAATCTTTTATTGGATTAATGATGTTCATAGCGAAATTTTCGATCCCGTGATTGCAAGTTCTGAATTCCCACAGCTAATGACCCCCTAGCCACTGATCCATCTTTAACTAAAGAAGAATTGACATTCTTAATCTTATCTGGTTTAAGATCAGGCTTTAATCTATAACAACCTTCTTTGGAATGTCCAAACATTCTACAATGATAACAATAGGCAGGTTTATGCTCCATAACAATAGGCTGCCAATAGCCATTATGTGGTGAACCAAGCCAAATTTCATCAATATCTGGAAGAGTAATGTCTCTTTCAACAAGAATTCTATCCAAGGATGGCCTAGAAAGATCGAAAGTAGACATATCTAGTTTTAAAGGCCTTCCAATAGCAGTCCCTATAGCATAAATAACTTAATGGTTGAAGAAATGCAGTTTCAAATTGGGAAGTCTGTACCAGATAGGAACAATAGGAGCTTCTTGATTATGGTCAAAATTAGGGGACCATTTTAGAATCTTCATATACCTTCCCTCCATCATGATGAATTTTCTAGAAAAAAGATTACCATAAACCCCCTCCTTTGAAAGGTGGATCATTATGTGTCTACCATCAAAAAGGCCAACCTTCCAATTCCCAACCAGTTTAAGTCCTTCAAATATTTTTCTGATATTATCCATTTTTGGATGTCCATATTGAAATTTACCAATTAAGATAAATTTATCAACATCCACTAGTGAATACAATTCAGAATCTGAGAAAATAAGGGCAGGTTTGCCCCCCTTCTTGACCACTTGCTTAATAAATTGACATCCCCCTTTTCCATTAGCCGTATCATGATAAGCTTGAGGAAAGGTTAATTTATGATGTTGTTCAGTAAGGCCCATACCAGCAACTTTTAGAAAAGAAGCCTTACCAGTACCCATATCAGCCATGAGAAATTTAAACTCAAGAATCAGAAGATAAGAGTAAGAACCTCAAATCAAGGAACCAGATCAGTAGAATGATAAGAACATCAAACAATAGACAATCCAGAACAACCACTGATGAACAAAAATCAAAACCATAAATCAATAACCCAGAATTTTGAAAAATCAAAAGACCGGTAAAGTGGAAATCAATAGAAAGGAGGTTTAAAACTAATAAAACTTAATTTCAAACCAAGAAAAACCAGGATCAATCAACAAAGAACTGACAGAACCTGAGGGGATTTAAAAATCGCCTCAAGAAACCTCCCTAAAAAACCGGAGCTCCTCCACACTAATCATATATATACATATGTTTTTGGGTACCTTCATATATATAAACACTTGTATATATATATATATATATAGTTTTTTGTTACTTTTATTTAGGTGCTGGGTCTGTTACTTCCCTTTTTGAGTCCTTTTCTATTCTACTTTTATTTTGAGGGGATCTCCTCCCCTAATTTTCTATTGTAACCATCTTTCACCTAACATGTAGGGAGCCTTTGTTGCTCCTTTTTCCTAATATATATATATATATATATATATATGGCATTAAATTGACAAGTTAAGTATGAATTTTTATAACTAGATTTTAATAGCATTTTAAAACTTTCCTAAATAGGTTTTGGAAGGAGTTCTAAACTAACAAAAAATATACACTAACAAATCACTAACACATTTACTACCACAAATCACATATCACAAAAGCAAAACATCCACAACTAAAATAAACACAAACTAGAGTGTTTCATCAACTATTACAACAAAATGAAAGACTTAGAGTAGTCCTGTTTAACATTCACAAATGAAAATAAACAGAAAAAATAAAATAAAATAAAAGTTCCCTACAAACATTACATAGCATAACACAAAAGAAATACCAACCATAATCATCTTCTTCCTTATCTTCATTATCCCCCTCGTTCCAGGTACGAGTAGGCACATATGGGCTGTATTGTGGATGAGTAGATAGCACAGCACTAAAGTCACCTCTAATTAATCTATCCATGTAACTGTGAAAATTACCCCTACTCATTATGTATTTGAAGATATTCCCCAATATGACCTACTTTCCCCTCTATATCATTCACTCAATCAGTAGTATAGTTATTATTATCTCTTATCTTATTAAAAAACTTAGTCTGTGAATCAGAAAATTGACCTGAAGATGCCTAGGATGTGGAGGCATGAGATGTAGATGCAGTAGAAGCAGATGCAATGGAACCCCTAGAAAGTTCTCCTCTCTAGCAAAAAATTGAATGCTCAGCATAATTCTTTAAATTTGAACTTGTAATAGGTTTAAGAGTCTTAAGAACCTCTTCACAATTTTCAGATCAAACACCAACCTACTCACACACTGAATGTATAAGGGAAGCAAATCCAATTCCTGCAGTGGTGGCAGCTTTGGCAGACCTCTAGACACAATCATAAATAATCTTTCCAATGTCTATCGCCTTCCTCTACTGAATACACTAGTTCATAGCAGCTATTTCTCTAGTCACTTCACTCAGATAATTTGTAGGAAAAAGCTTGGATGATATGAAATAATGTCAGGCTTTGGAGTTGGCATTCAACTCTGATGCAAAGAAGTTAACCCTTCTTTCACTAGTAATTTTCCAGAATCCCCTCCCATTAGTCAAAGCAGAAATAATCTCATCTAATTCATCCTTAGTAGGATTGTAATTCAAATAGAAACAACAAATAATTGGTGGAAGTAGGTAAAATTAATTTATTACCCTAGGAGTAAATGAATCAGCAGTCCTCGCACCAAACAATGTTATCTTTTGATTCCAGGAGGTTCACATAGAATTTCAGAGCAATAGAAATAACAACAACAACAATAAAACAACATAATCTGTCTTAATGGTGAATTACAAATATATCTTCTATTTCCCCATAAGATTTATCAAATCTTCACTCCTGGATCAGTTTACGTAACTGTAAGGTCTGAACGGAATGATCTTAAGCTTCAGAACCGACGAACTAGTCAGAATCAAAAGTGGCTTTTTCTTTGCTCTACTTTGGTGCCATTTCTAAAATTAGCATTAAAATCATTATAAATTCCACATTCAACTCAAAATCACTTAACTCAACTTATAAAATTAAAACTACTAAATTCAAGTATTTTTTCCAATACTTTCTAAATGTTTTACCACGAATAGTGATTTTTGAATTTCTCCAAAATATGCTCAAAATATATGATGAAAATAAAAAAATTTCACTTAGGGTTTGTGCTTTTACCTCTAGAAGAATGAATCTAATAATTTTCACTTGAAACGACTAAAGATTTGCAAATGTGGTGATGCCCTAGCCTCCAAAATAGCAAAATGCTGAAAGTAGAAGATGACGGTGAGGTGAAAAAATGGACTTTTTTAGTTTTTAAACCTGAAAAGGAATTTTCTCAAAGCAGCGCCTAAGCGTGAAAGAATGGTGCTTAGCCGCGGAGCTCTAGAGAGTAAGCACGACGCCTCAGCGCATAGCCACCTACTTGCAGTTTTTGATTTTTTTTGTTAAATACACATTTTCGCTCCTTTAATCAACCCTAAATTGATTTAATAAGTATATCATCACTTTTAATCTTCTTATCTCCAGAATTACACTTCTTTAGAGTAAAAACAATTCAACAAATGTTTTTACACGAACACAAACCTTTACTTAAATAAAATCATATAAATTACAAGTATAAACCATATGTCTTTAATTTAAGATACTTGATAAGATTTCATCTTTCTTCTCACATAAAAACACTCAAAATAAACACTAAACACTAACATAAAAACATAAAACAAATAAAACAGAACATAGATAAACATTAAAAATTAAACACTTAACATAATTAAATAAACACAAAGAACCAATAACTAACACTTAAGATACTATAGAACTTAATTCGAGTCTCCATTAGGTGAAACATATCCAGTACCTCCATTAGTTCCATCTAAACCATTTGGCACATAGATTTAATAGAATGGAAGATGATGAAGACAACTGATAGAATCCTCTTCAATCCACTTGTTTTTTAGATACATCTCCCTATCTGCTTCTTCAACATAACTAGTGTGACTAAATTTCCTCTTTAATTGCCATCCAATATGTGATAAATGTTCATTAGTTTCATTTACCTTTGCTTCAATTTATGCAACATCAACCTCGATCTTTGCAATCTTCTCTGCTATTCCTTAAATCTTAACGGCCAGAAATCTGTTATATAACTCTTGCGCACTCTCACAAATAAAGTTCATCTTGTTTGCATCCTCCTTCTTCCTCATTCCACTGTCCCAAGAAGACATTTTCAACTCTTAAATTCTTCCTTTAAGGCTCTTAGGATAAAAATTTTAAATAGGATGTTTTTCCTTTAATTTGGTCTCTATCTATAGAATTTAGATGGCCTAAAACCATCCTTCCACGTTCACAAACCATCCATTATTGTGCTTGCAACTTGCCCATGATAATGGCTTCTAGAAACGCATTTTTTACATTTTTTCGTAACTTCGGCGCCTAAGCTCCAACTTCTCGCGCTTAGCCGCCAGTGCCCATTTTAGCGCAAGTCTGCTAAACGTCTGAGTACTCGTTTTGACTTATCAAAATCTTCAATTAATGTCTCATTAATCTCCACTAACATATTATAAGCAAAGTACTACCATATAATTCATACATCAAACCAAATAATACACACAAAACACACTTAAAACAAAACACACTGATAACTATAGGTTGCCTCGAATAAAGCGCTAGTTTCTTCGTATCTCTTCAAATTGTGTCCATATTCAACGTATCTTCTAAGAGCTACATCCAATCAAGAGTAGTTTGAATTGAATTTATTGCCAATAGAAAGTTACCCATGTTCTCACTAAGAGGTGCTTCGAAAAACTCTTCAAAGTGGCGTCTAAAATAAGCTAACTCTATTTTTATATCTGTCATATGTAAGCGCGGGGTACCGGCGCTTAGCCACGAGCTTGCTGGCACACAAGCTTTAGATCTGGGCGCATAAGCGCTGGTTCTGGTGCTTAGCCGCCTTACATCACTTTTTTAATTTTCTTCATTTTTGCTCCAAATTTGATCCTTTTTCTCTCTTATCATCACACTCATCCATTTAATCATACTTGTAAGAAAAACATGCAAAATACCTTCCATTAAAGTGCAATATCAATAAAAATAGGAATGCAAATGTGTATAAAAATATTATATATTTTTGGTGTATAAAAATCCCCCAAGCTTAAATGTTTCTTGTCCTCAAGTTACCCTTTAATCATATAAAAATCATACAAGTAATTTATGTGATGAGTTTCTGTAGGAGTTTTTAATTTTTTTTTTATATAAAAGTAGTAGTCAAATTTAGAAAAAAATTTAGTAAATGAAACCAATTTAATGTTTAGAAATCTCTTAGGTAAAGGTTAAGGAAAAATACTAGTTTCTATCTTATTTAAAAATAATTATTGATTCTTCAAATTGTAAGACTTAGGCATTTTATTTTCTTTACTTAAAAAACTTTACTAAAAATAATTATACTAACTATATTATAATTATAAATTTCAAGATTTTATCAAATCTTATACTCTAAAAAGATCAGATGTGGAACCAGTTTTTGATTAGGCCCTTAAATCCTCAAGTTTCTCCTTCCTTTTTACATATTTTTTTTTCACATTTTTTTTCCTTTATTTTCATTTCTTTTCTTTTCTCATTCTTTTCTTCTTCTTTTTTTTTATAACGCAATGATTACTGTATCTGGATAGGCCTTTAATGATTTTGAATTTCACCATTCCTTTCCTAAAGCATAAGATAGATATATATCTTTATTTTAGAAAAATAATAAAAGTTTTGAAAATTATTTTTAATACACCTTAAGTATCAAAAATAATTGTATAATATTTCTATTTTTCCAAAAATATAACTTAACTTTTCATAATAAAGATAGTTACAAAATATTCATCATTTCTTCACTAAAAATTTTTTAACTTAAATTTTTTCATCCTTACTATATATATTAACTAAATTCTCTTACTTATTTCTATATTCAAAATTTTATGTCCTTAATATAACTTCATACTCATAATTATTTTTCAGACAAAATTAAATTTTTAGTTCATTTGAGAACAAATAAAATTTTATGTTTTTGAAACTTGTTTTCCATTCCCCCCAAACTTTAAAATTTTCATTTTAATGAAACATTTGAGTAAATTAAAAAAAATATATGAGTAGGAACAAAAAAAAAACTATAAATATTAAACTTGCAGAAATTTGTAATATCATAAATATGCAGGTATTGAAAACATGAATGAAAATAACTGGATCACATTTTAACTTCTCACTTTATAAAGGAATTCAAATGACTTCTAATGTAGTGGAGGACATAAAAGTAAATTCACACACTTAAATAGAAATCCACAACTTAAAGATATATATATATATATATATATATATATATATATATATATATATATATATACACGTGATTAGGGACGTAAAGAACTATAAATATTAAACTTGCGATAAATTTGTAATTTCATAAATATGCAAGTATTAAAAACTTGAATGAAAATAACTAGATCACATTTTAACTTCTCACTTTATAAAGGAATTCAAATGACTTCTAAAGTAGTGGAGGACATAAAAGCAAATTCACACACTTAAATAGAAATCCACAACTTTCCCATCACACCTGATGCAAATGACTACTATGAAGAAAAGTACTCAAACACAATTGGAGAGGGCTTTTAACAGATTCCTTTGGTCTGGACAAAGACAACAAATGCATTGGGCATCCTGGCAAAAAGTTAGTGCAAACTTTGGATCCATTTCAGAGCCCATACTTCATTGTGGGCTAAATTCATGAAGGGGAAGTATTGTAGAAACACTCACCCAAATCTTACTGTCAGGAAATTGGGTGACTCCAAAATCTGGGTGAAGATGATTAAGCACAGGCAAACTGCAGAAGATCTTTTCTTATGGGAGTTAGGTAAATGGTAAATTAATTTATGGCTGGATAACTAGTGTCCCAAGGACTGGCTGATTCCTAGACTGGCCAATGTTGATAATTCCCTTGAGGTGGCTGACTTCTGGGATGGTCATCACTGGCCTTTACCTCACCTTAGGGCTATACTGCAAGATCACTCAGCTAATCAACTCTCTACTATAAAATTTGACAGGGGAAGACATGATAGGATAAACTGGCAATTTTATAATCATCAAAGTATTACTAAGGCAATTTTTTACAAATCCTATCAATGGTCACCTGTATCTTGGGGAAATTGCATTTGGAGTAAATATCTGTCCCCCTCCATGTCCTTTCTTTGCTGGAGAGTTTTTCATAATGCCATTCCCACTGATGACATTCTCAAAATGAAAGGTCTAAGGGGTCCTTCAATTTGTTTGTTGTGCCATAAGAAGGAAGAATTCATAGCTCATCTATTTTTTCAATGTTCCTTTTCTCAAGCTGTATGGAAAGAGCTACTCACCTTGTTGGACAGAAGGGGTTCTGACATCCAGTGGGACCTATTCCATAATTGCTGGTGTTGACCTCATTTTTGATGAGTTCTTCTCTTACTTTTTTAGTACTTAGGATCTAGCCTTAGGCTTTTCCTTTGACTATCCTAGAGGATTAGAATTGGGACCCACCACTTAGAAACTCAAACCACTTCTTAACTCCCTGCATACTCCACAAACTTGATTGTAGACCCCTAATCACCTAGAGGGTTGAAATCAAATGTGGAAGTTTAAAGGATGAGTTCATATAGGACTCTTTGGCCTTAGGATCGCCCTGGTGGCTCTGGTCTTGTGAAGGGCCGACTTACGTACACACTACACTTATACACTACACTTTCACACACCTCCTAAAACCACACCCATACCCAAGTCGACCTCCCGACTCATGAAGGTGATTCACACGGATGATCCTTAACCCCTAAGCCCTTGGCTAAGAGGGTTAGGAACAACACAGTGAATGCCTCAAATGAGTCCTCTCATGGCTTGGCTCAACCAAAAGTGCTTCCATTTCACTCATGTTTGATCAATCTTTAATTTTCTAAATTTTCAATTTTTGACCCCCGGGACCCTAGACCCGCCTAGCCTACCCAAAACCCTTGAAATTACCCAAATTTTTCAAAATTCTCCAAAATCACCCAAATTCCTCAAAATCAATCCTAAACATTCTCCCACCACTCAAATTGACCATTTTTACCCAAAATATCCAAAATTCTAAAAATACCCCCAATACCCTCCAAATTACCAAAATGCCCCTCTTGAACCAAAAATCCAAAAATTCAGAAAATTCCCAGAAAATTCCAGAAAATCTAAAATATTCCCAATTTCATTTTGTCCAACTACACCATGGGCCAATTTTGTCAATTTGCTCCACTTTTGTCAAAATCCCCAATTTGACCCATTTTAACCCAAAGTGAACCCAATGGCAAACCAAACCTACCCAATTGACCCAGGTTTTGGTCCAATTCAATTCTAAACTTCAATTCAACATCCCCAACACTAATCTAAACCAAATTAAATTAAATTAGAATTAAATTAAATTAAATTGAATTAAATATAACATCACCAAAGACATAAAGAATTCAAAAAAAATCTAAAACAACTTGAACACTATTCCAAACTTAAACCCATTAATTGAAATTAAATTAAATCACAAATCACTTAAACATTAATTTGCCCTCAAAAGCTCTTGTTGTCATAACTCCTAAACGGAGTATTAAGTGAAGTGTTACTTCACTTATAGGATATTCAATTGTCCTAATTCACTGAGCAAGATGACAAAACTTAAACTCCTGGATGATTAATTCATTTGTATAATTAAATTCTCTTGGACTTAAAACAATCCTAGAGGTATTGAAAAGATATTTAAGACTCGTCTTAAGCACTTTCTCGATATGATAGGATATTTATAAGAACAATTGAACTTATTTATTCTTTGATGAAGAAAATCGTCCTTAAACCAAAACACAAGAACCTAGACGTCAAAGGAGAGGACTAGCTATAGGATTAGGACTTTGGTAGACAACCAAAACCTTTACCTTAGCTTTACCTAGGTACTTCTTGGAATACTTAAATGCTCTGATATGTGTTTTAAGTGCAGCTTGGGATAACGGGAAGACCCTCCAGGTATGCTTTTATTTTATTGCAATTTACTTTATTGCAAATGCACTTTACTTTTCTTGCATGATAAACAATTGTTGCATGAAAACCAAAACCTTTAGGATAGTCCCTAAACTGAAACCAAAATTAAATTAAAAATCATTGCTAGATAAAATTTACCGCCACAACATTTCAAAATATAAAACAACTCAAAATTTAATCACAAACAGAACAACAAAACTACAACTACAGATAAATTAAAATGTCTTGTTGGATGATCGGGAATACCTCAGATGATGTAAGCTACATGTTGCTAACGGGATTTCCCACGGCCTAAATGAAAGTGTGGAACTCATTTATTTGAGTTTAGCAAATTCATCTGGACTAAGTGAATCCGATAAAAATAATGATGCCGGAAGGATGGAACCGTGGGATCTTAACAGGTGTTTTTATAATCAACTTTAAGATTTGTTTTAATTAAAACATAAAAAACACATGGAAATTAAGACCTTCTCTAAACCAGAACACTTCTCTCATCTCGTGATTTATGATTTCTAAAACTAAACCCTCTGCAACAACAAGGAGCTCGGAGCATAGTCATCGTCAGCAAAACTCGGATCAACTGCAAAAAAACATTTCTTAGAATTAAATAACTAAATCATAGGACTTCGAGGTAGTTTGCCTAGTGCAACATAAATCCTCAACCTTTTGTTAGGCATTTGCATTGCAAATTAAGCCCTAACCGGTCTTAGGATTCCGAGGTAGTCGTTTGATACGACATAAACCCTCACATCTTCGAGGCTATTTGTGTGATCACATCATACGAATATAAGTCCTAATTAATTAAAATTGGCAAGATCAAAATGTTAAATAAACATTAGGACTTTACTAAATTCAAGCAAAACAATAGGATAGTGGGGAAATTACCGAAGTTTGCTTCGAATCTGTGATTTCTCCTACCTTTCTTCCTTTGAATTCCCAAAATAAAATGTTCCAAATTTGATCCATTCCCTATTGAAATTCAAAAAATTAATCCCTTGAAAACTTAAACTTTGAAATTCTTGAGAGCAGAACTACTGATTATTATTGAGAGTTTTCTTAGGTGATTCCCGTCACTTAAGATGTAATTAACTATAGGGGCTTGCCCTTATAGGGAATTTTAAGAACCCAGGTAATATAAACCCTATTTAATGTTTCATATTAAGCAAGGGAACTTGTCGGCAAATAAAATGGTTTCGCAGATCAAACGGATGTCACAAACCTTCTAGTTTATTTAATCGAGCCCCACCACTAAACAGTGTGCCTATTCTTCAGAATAGACACGTGGTTTGTGGTGTGGTGCTCGTTTATATAAACTATTTGAGATGTGAGATCTGTTTGATTTCATATCTTAAAATTTTTTAAAATTACTTTCAAAATCAAATGTTATCTTTTAAACTATATATATATTTAAATTAAATTTAAAATATGAAAATTTGCCGACAATTTCTATAGGCGACCTCTTTTCACAAAATACAACACTCAACCTAAAAATATGCCGACAGCTGGCAAAACTGGTCCAACCAGAAGTTTCACACCATGCACTTCATTGTGCTTTGGTTCATTTGGATGGAAAGAATCCATTCTAAATTTTATGGTACTCAGGCAAGTTCTTCCCAGGTGGTAAGAAACTACAAGTCTTTCTTGATCAAAATTATTTCTTATGAAGGGTTCCCTAATACACTCCAAATTGATCTCCCTAAGGTGAAAGTTCCTTCTATCATTAAAACTATCATCAGGAAGCCCTATCATTAAAGTTAACACTGATGGTAGCTTCACCAAGGACAGTGCTGGAGTGGGTGGTGTCTTCAGAAGTCAGTCTGGCAAATGTCTCTTATTCTTTCAAGCCCCTGTTGATGCTCATGATCCACTTGAAGCTGAGCTTATTGCTGTACACTGGGCTTTGCAATTAGCCTGGAAGGCTTCCTGGAACAACATTTGCATTGAAGTAGACTCCAATGTGCTACTAAATAAAATTGAGGATGCAAACTGGAACAATTCTAATTGGAACCACAATTACTGGATAACACAAATTCATAGCATTTGTCCCCCCAGGCTACTTTCTCTTTCATCTATAGAGAGGGGAATAAGCCTTCTAACTGGTTAGCCTGCTCTAGTGTTGCTTCCTTGAAAACTCTGGTATCTAATAACCCCCCTTATGATCTTCATCTTCTTCTTGCTAGGGATATGTTGGGATTGCCGTACCTCGACTCGGATGTTACTTCTTAGCTCTACTCCCCGGTGCATTGTTGTTGTGCTTGTCTCCTGTGGATGTGTGTCCTATTTTGTTTTTTAGTTTTGTTTTTCTCTCCAGTATGTCGAGAATGTTTTGGTGGGTTTTGATCTTATTGGGTCCTTGGTTTTGTTAGGTTGAAACCATGACCAATTTCATCTTGTAACCTCTTTTGTTGAAACATGTAAGGAGCTATCGCTCTCTTAGGCTGTATATATATATATATATATATATATATATATATATATATATATATATATATATATATATTAAAGAAAAGGAGCTACAAGAGACTCCCTACATGTTGAAATCTGAAAATGAAAAATTACAAAACACTCGCCTAAGAATAACTCTACACCAAATAAAAATAACTAAGTGAGTTAAAATAAAAACTAGCCCCAAAGTAACATAACCAAGAATAAATATAGGGGGTAAAAGAGAATGACTCAGGGAGCAAAATGAAGATGCTGCAGATGGAAAGTGAAACCGCCAGCTAGAGACAAAGGGACAATAAAATAACAGGAGAAAGCAAAAGGTCAGTTGCCCACAATTCTGAAATAAGGTGCCTTTAAGCAATCAGAATCCATCAGAAAATTCAGCTGGGGGGTAGGGGCAGTAGACACCATCACTTGTTGGGTAGAATTTGCATTTCTAGCTAGCCATTGAGCAGGTCTGTTCCCTTCTTTATAGATATGGCTATACTTGATGTTGGAATGATGTGCAAAAGCTTTGATTTTATTAATCCAATACACATGCTGCCATTTTAAATGATGTTCATTAGGAGAAAACCAGGCAAGTTGTTGATTTTGCTTTAAGCCATTGATTACAACAACAGAATTATTTTCCACAATGATGAACTTCCAGTTGAATGCCATAGCAAGTTCAAAAGCCTTGCAAATTGCAGCCAGATTAGATTCCAAAGCATCTTCAACAATAACAAGAGATTGAAAATATGCAAGGCATCTTCCCTCATGATTCCTGAACAAACCACCACTGCCAGCCCCCTCAGTCGAGTAGGAACCATTAGTGTTGGCCTTGATGTAAGGGATGGGTGGGTACTTCCAGCAGAAAGTTTGAATGTGATATCTTGTAATGTGTTTTTTGTGTGAGGCCTTCAAAATGGTGTTGACCTCATTTTTGATGAGGTCTTCTCTTCTTCTCTTTAGTACTTAGGATCTAGCCTTAGGCTTTTCCTTTGACTATCTTAGAGGACTAGAATTGGGACCCACCTTCTAGAATTTCAAACCACTTCTTAACTCCCCGCAAACTCCACAAACTTGACTGTAGACCCCTAATCACCTAGAGGGTTGAAATCAAATGTGGACGTTTAAAGGATGAGTTCCTATAGGACTCTTTGGGCCTTAGGACCGCCACGGGTGGCCTGGTCTGGTGAAGGGGCCGACTTACACACACACTACACTCATACACTACACTTTCACACACCTCCTAAAACCACACCCATACCTAACTTGACCTCCTGACTCATGTAGGTGATTCACATGGATGGTCCTTAACCCCTAAGCCCTTGGCTAAGAGGGTTAGGAACAACATAGTGAATGCCTCAAATGAGTCCCTTCATGGTTCATGTTGGCTTGATGTGGCTTCATGGCTCAACCTAAATGATTTCACTCCACTTATATTCACCCAATCTTCAATTTTTCATATTTTCAATTTTTGACCCCCGGGACCCTACACCCGCTTAGCCTACCCAAAACCCTTGAAATTACCCAAATTTTTGCAAAATTCCAAATCACCCAAAATTCTCCAAAATCATTCCTAAACATTTATCTCCACTCAAATTGACCATCCATACCCAAGAATACCAAAAATTCCAAAAAAACCTCCCAATACCCTCCAAATACCCAAAATACCCCCCTTGACCCAAAAATCCAGAAATTCAGAAAATTCCCAGAAATTCCAGAAAATCCCAAATATTCCCAATTTCATTTTGTCCAACTACACCATGGGCTAATTTTGTCAATTTACCCTACTTTTTGTCAAAACCCCCAATTTGGCCCATTTTAACCCTAAGTGAACCCAATGTCAAACCAAACCTATCCAATTGACCCAAATTCTGGTCCAATTCAATTCTAAACTTCAATTCAATATTCCCAACACCAATCTACATCAAATCCAAGTCCAATTTGATTGACATTTGGATCCAATTTCACTTTTGGCCTTAAAGCCCAATTTGGACCCATGACCCAAACCTAACCCAAACTCACCCAATTCAACTCCAATTAACCCCAAATCTTTTCTAAATCTTCCTTAGCATCCCCACAAGCAAAACACTAACATGATTTGCCCAAAATTTAGACCCAAACCCCACTCAAATTCAACCCAAAGCTAAAAGGCCCAATTTTGACCTAAACCCAAACCTAACCCAAATGAGCCCAAACCCCAAAATCAAAGCCCAACCAAAGTTAAAACCTCTTTGAAACACTCCTATAAACATTTCTCAACATTAATTTTACATCAATTTCAACCCTAGCCCAACATTGGCCCAACTTGGCCCACTTGGACCTATATGGGCCCATTCACCAAAAGAACCCAAATTCAACCCAATTCAAACCCAAATCACTCCCAATTTGCTTCAAGTCACTCATGATACATCCATGAGCTAAACCCAACAATTATTTGGCCCAACCTCTTTACAAAATTTCATCCCAAAATCCATTTTAAAATTCAAAAGGCCCATTCCTTAAACCATCTTAAAAGCCCATCTAAAACCATTTCAAAAGGCCCAAAATTGGTCCCAAAGCCCCCATGATATTTCTCTACATCATCCATTCAATTAAAATCATCCCTAAGTCATAAACCAATGATCAAATAATTCTAAATGAAGCTTCATCCAAATTTTCATCAAAATATCCAAAATTCTTAAAACCCATTTTTATGAAATTGACCAAACTTTTTCCAAGCCAAATGTGAGCCATTGAGCCATGTACAAGCCACATGGAAGCCATGGAGACCACTTTCCACCTCACCAAGCCATTAATGGCAAGAAGAGGGGATTCTTTCCTAATACTTCATTAAGCTCTTTTAACCATATTCATGTCACACTCTAAACCATGCTTAGCCATCTCACCATGGATGGAGACTTCACCACTCCAATCAAGCTGAACCAAATGAATTTCCCTCAGCCCACACCAGGTCATGGGAGGGTGAACCAAACCCATTTGCATGAGTTGACCAAAATAAGCCCAAAATGCACTCTCCCCATTCCATTTTAATCAAGCTTTTTTACACATGTCAAACTCCAATTGACTTCACCAAATTCAACCCCTGACCCACCTGACCTTGAGGGTGACCCATGCCTGGCCGGCCAGCCACCAGGCCGCCGGAAAACACCATGGCCGAGAGCTCACATGTGAAATAACCTAGGAATTCTCCCTTGCTGAGCTGCCCCATTCCCAGTGGCCATTGGAGCTGTTCTTCTCTTGCCAAGAGCAGCTGATCCCAAGCCCTAACTCTCCCTGAGAGGCCCTCCACCCTCTCCTATTTAAACACCACCCCTCTCGGCCATGAGAGGTGCTGAAACAAACCTTAAGGAAACTCTGCCAAAATTGTTCCAGACTCCTCCCCATACACAGAGCACTTGATCCCCACTGAGATCCCCCTGCCATTTCTTCTCTGTGAGCTCAATTTTAGAGTTGAAATCTAGGCCCAAAACCAGGACACTTCTCCACAGTGAGCCAATCCCCAAATTGATTGGTTCTACACCTTCACCAGACCAAGGGAAGGTGTCCACCAGCAAAAGCCCCATCTCCAGGCCACCCAATTGCTCCAGCCTCCAAGCTTTGTGATCGTGCTGTGGTCGAAATCCTACCTAGCACAATTCACTGCACCGGGAGACTTCATTTGGAGCTTGCTGGGATCCAATCAAAGGTGCAACAACTCTCAGATCGAAGCCACACTTCTCTGAGCAAAGGTATGGCCTCACTCTTCTTCCCGAGCTTCTGAACATTCTCCATTTTTATTGCGTAAATTTCATCCCACATAAACCGTATAGATGTATTCTTCTTCTCAAGACGAATCCATAGAGCATAAGAACATGAAAATCCATTGAGTATCGAGTGAGATCTTAGGGATTTAGTGTGGACGGCTCTCGGGTGAGGACGCTCGGGGACGATGAACGGATGCCGTCCATTCAATACACGCGCGGACGGACGGCTCAGATGGCGTCGGATCAGGAGACGGTATGAGAACCGCGGGGCCCGGGCTGCTGACTCAGATGGCGGCGTCGAATGGGAGTGCGACGCGTGTGCGTTCGGAGCTGCCAAGGTTGACGTGGTGCCGCTTGGATAAATAGAAAATTAGGGGTATTTTCTATTTATTTAATTCCCTAAACTTCAAAAATTCATAACTTTGTGTAGGAAAATCATAAAAATAAAATAAAAATACCCTCTTGCTCAGTGAACATAGGAGAATAATGTGGAAAAGAAATCATTTAATTTCATCAAGTATTTTATTTTTAATGATTTATTTCCCTTTTGCATTGTTTTAATTATCCATACATATAGGAAATTCACCATGGCATGAATCCATAGGGCTTTGAAGCCTCTGAATTTGGGAACATTCCCTGAATTTTCCAAAGTCAGAGGCCATCCCTATGAAAAGTTATTGATTTTTCAAATTCATGTTACTGTTTTGAGTATTTTAATTCCAATAAATAGCATGTTATGAAATAAATTCTAGGAAAATTTGGTGATGTTCCTTATGACCAGAGGACCCTAGGAAAAATAGGTTTTGAGTTAGTTCATTTAAAACAACCCTAATTGGCTTAAACACCCAAAATGGATCTCTAATTAATTAGAGCTAACCATACCTCAAATTGACTTGAAATCAATTCTCCACTGACCTTTAGGATCAGAGGAACCCACCATAAAAATTTGA
Organism: Papilionanthe hookeriana x Papilionanthe teres; assembly: GCA_022702705.1. Taxonomy (NCBI): domain Eukaryota; kingdom Viridiplantae; phylum Streptophyta; class Magnoliopsida; order Asparagales; family Orchidaceae; genus Papilionanthe; species Papilionanthe hookeriana x Papilionanthe teres. Next base: position 132,124,970 of record CM040428.1, on the reverse strand, counting down.
GGTCAATTGGACTTGGTTAGCCCTACTAATTGGGTTGATTAAGCCATTTAGTCATTTTAAACTTTAAAAATTCATAACTTTCAAAATACTTTTTAAAAATTCACCAAATTGGTTTTGGAGCCTCTCTGATATCAGGGAATTTAAGAAAATTAAAATTTCAATTTTCTAATGATTTTAATATTATTTTAATATTTTAATAATTAAAAAATAATAAAAATCACAAAAATAATAAAATTTACCAAAACGTCACATTTTTAATTTTAATCACTTAGGAACAACCCCATATTTTTCTTAGGTCTATTTAGTGAGATATTAAATTTTAAAGCTCTAGGGTAATTTTAAAATTAAAAAAATGTATTTTCTAGCATTTTCACAAAAATAATTTTAATAAATCCTAGAAAAATCAGAAAATTGTAAAATTTGATTCTCTGATTTCCTTGATATTAGAGAGATTTTTGAAAAATATAAGATTCATTTTTCAACATTTATTTTATTTTTAAATTAATTAATATTCCAAAACTTAAAATAATTATAATAAAAATAATATAATTCAAAAAATCACCAAAATTGGTCTAAGTGGTTCTCTGGTCATTAGGAATGTCCCCTAATTTTCTTAAGGACAGAAACTTTCCCTTGGTCATGTTATTAAATTTTCCTTGGAAATCTCTATTTTCTACCAAAAATAATTATATAAATAAATTAAATACGGAAAAATCACATTTTCTCCTCTCATGTCTTTATTGACATATGAGTGAAGTCACATAAAAATTTCAAGTTCATTTCGAGTTCAATTTAGTGAGTTATGAAATTATTAAGCTTAAAGGGTAAAGTGGTAATTAAAATTTTTAATCCTTAATTAAAACTTTAGGTTTAATAAAATTAACAAGTAAAATATTTGATCTTAATCTGACTTGGATGATTTAAATTTAAACAATTAAAGGGTAGAAACCCATTAAACAATTTAAAATAATTAAACCTTAATTAAATAATTGATTAAATTTGGGAAAAATAATAAAATTGGAATTATTAAAATAGGGATATTGTTGGGAAGAGATTTATTCTTTAATTTAAAAATCCCTAAATTAATCATCTCATTAATATTCAATTCTTAATTAAAATGATAACTCAAATTCAAAATATTAAAAGACTTAATCATTAAACTAAAATTAAATTATTAAACTCTTTCAAAAATTTCAATTAAAATTAAAAATAAAATAAAATTAAAAATTAAATTAAATTAAGAAAATTAAATTAAATTAAATTAAATTAAATTAAAATTAAAAGTTGAATTAAATTAAAGATTAAAATTAAATTAAATTAAATGACTTAAATTAAATCAAATTAAATTAAATAAATAAAATCAAATTAAATTAAGTTAAATCAAATTAAAGATTAAATTAAATTAAATTAAATTAAATTAAATTAAATAAATAAAATAAAATAAAATTAAATTAAATCAAATTAAATTAAAATTAAATCAGATCAAATTAAATTAATTTAACATCAAATCAAACTAAATTGAATTAAATTGAATTAAATTAAATTAAAATTAAATTAAATTAAATTAAATTTAAAATTAAATTGAATTAGATAAGATCACCTAAAACAGAAGGAAATTAAATATAAAGCAACTTGAACACTATTCCAAATTTAAACCCATTAATTGAATTTAAACTAAATCACAAACCATTTGAACACCAATTTACCCTCGAAAGCTTTAGTTGTCATAACTCCTAAGCAGAATATTAAATGAAATGTTACTTCACTTATAGGACATTCAAACATCCTAGTTCACTGAGCAAGATAATAACAAAACTTAACTAAACCTCGGACGATTAATTCATTTGTGTAATCGAATTCATTTGGACTTAAAACAATCCTAGAAATATTGAAAAGATGTTTAAGATTTGCCTTAAGCACTTCCTCTATATGATAGGATGTTCATAAGAACAATTGAACTTAATTGTTCTTTGATGAAGAAACTCGTCTTCAAACAAAAACACAAGGAACCTAGACGTCATAGGAAATGACTAGCTATAGGATTAGGAATTTGGTAGAAAACCATAACCCTTCCCTTAGCTTTACCTAGGAACTTGCTTAAATATTCTAATTGTGTCTTAAGTGCAGCTTGGGATGACGGGAAGACCCTCCAGGTACGCTTTTATTTTATTGCAATTTACTTTCTTGCAATTTACATTATTGCAATTTATTTAACCGCATTGCACTTACTTTTCTTACATGATAAACAATTGTTGCATGAAAACCCACACCTTTAGGATAGTCCCTAAAACTGAAACCAAAACTAAGTTAAAAGTTATTGCAAGATAAAATTCACCGCCACAACAATTTAAAATATAAAACAACTCAAAATTTAATCACAAACAGAACACAAAAACTACAATTACAACTAAATTAAAATGTCATGTTGGATGATCGGGAATACCTCGGATGATGTAACCTACGTGTTGCTAACGGGATTTCCCACGGTCTAAATGAAAGTGTGGAATTCATTCAGTTGAGTTTAGCAAATTCATCTGGACTAAGTGAATCCGATAAAAATAATGATGCCGGAAGGATGGAACCATGGAATCTTAACCAGTGTCGTTATAATCAACTTTAAGATTTGTTTTAATTAAAACACAAAAAACACTTGGAAATTAAGATTTTCTCTAAACCAAGACACTTTTCTCATCCCCTGATTTCGACTTCTAAAATTGAACCTGCGCAACAATAAGGAGCTCGGAGCATGGTGGGCAGCACGGCCATCGTCATCAGCAAAACCTGAGTCTACTTCAGCAAAACTTTCCTAGAATTAAATAACAAAGCCATAGGACTTCGAGGTAGCTTGCCTAGTGCAACATAAATCCTCAACTCTTCGTTAGGCGCTTGCATTGCAAATTAAGCCCTAACCGGTCTTAGGATTCCGAGGTAGTCGTCCGGTACGACAATAAACCCTCACATCTTCGAGGCTATTTGTTTGATTTTATCATACAAATATAAGCCCTAATTAATTAAAATTGGCAAGATCAAAACATTTAAATAAATATTAAGACTTTCCTAAATCCAAGCCAAACAATAGGATAGTCGGGAAATTACCGAAGTTCACTTCGAATCTGTGATTCCTCCTACTTTTCTTCCTTTGGATTCCCAAAACAAAATGTTCTAAACTTGATCCATTCCCTATTGAAATTCCAAAATTCAATCCTTTGAAAATTTAAACTTTGAAATTCTTGAGAGCAGAATTATTGATTATTATCGAGAGTTTTCTTAGGTGATTCCCGTCACTTAAGATGTAATTAACTATAGGGGTTGCCCTTATAGGGAATTTTAAAGAACCCAGGTAATATAAACCCTGTTTAATGCTTTCATATTAAGCGGTGGAATTTGTCGGCTTATAAAATTGGTTCGCGGACCAAACGGATGTCACAAATCTTCTAGTTTATTTAATCAAGCCCCACCGTCGACGAAGTGTGTCTATCCTTAGGGATAGATACACGGTTCGTGGTGCGGTGCTCGTTTATATAAACTATTTGGGATGTGAGATCGGTTTAATCTCATATCTTAAAACCTTCAAATTTAAAATTATTTTCAAAATCAAATACTACTTTTAAAAATTATTTATTTAAATTAAATTAAAAATTCGCCGACAACTTTTGTTAGGCGACCCCCTTTTCAAAATAAAACACACAACCTAAAAATATGCCGACAAATGGTAGGAAAATTTTTTAGCTGGATCAGTTCTGTAAGAAAGGATATACAATTTCCCACCACAGTAGCTACTGTACTTTTACAATTGTCAAATTTGATAGAGTTTCTATGCATCCAAATAAACCAAGTAATCATAAGAGGAATGGTACCCATTTTGGACTTCTGCCAAGAGATCCAGCAGCTGCAGAGATCCAACCAGTCCAGAAGAATGGTGTTTATGCTAATCTCTCTAATGATCCCCTTCCACACCTCTTGGGAAAAACTGCAATGGAAGAACATATGTTGAACAGACTCCTCCTCAACCCCACACAGATAGAATTTTGAAGGTCCTCTGATCCCCTTTAGCTTTAGAATGTCATCAATTGGAAGAAGCTTGTGAAACACTCTCCAGGTGAGAAGAGACATTGAAGGGGTGAGGTATTTGTTCCAGATATTTCTGCCCCAATTAACTTTAGGCCACTCATGGATCTTTAAATACATTTGTTTAGTAAGGCTGTGAGTAGTACCATTACTCCAAATAATTTTATCATGGTTGTTTCTATCAAATGGGATGGTGGCATTCTGGTTAGTAAGGTATTTGTTCCAGATATATATATATATATATATGAGTGTGTGTGTGTGTGTATTATAGCAAATAAAGATCAGTTACCTTCATCATTATCATTAACCATGTCCCAACACCAAAAAGATGATAAACTATAAAAAAAGAAAAAAAAATACATCATGAAAATGTAACATAATAAAGCAACATGGTTCTATGCAAATAATTCATCTTCAAAAGATAGAAAATCGACATTAACTAATCTAAAGCTATAAAGCAGACTCCTCACTGTTTAGTTACCAAAGAGTGGAAAACAAAATATGACATAAGGTTAGGTAAATGGTTATATCACCTCAAGGGACTCTGAGTTATAGAAGAAATGCCAAGTGCGGGCACACATAGCTCCATCAAGAAGTGGAACCATTCCCCATGAAAGACCTTTCCAAGATGAAAACCCCGATTTTTCTCCGTATTCCCAAACGAATTTCATGGCAGTAATCCTACCACTCGATGACGCTGGACACATGAATGAACCAAGTTGGCAGAGAGAAAGAGCGTTCTCTGGCTCTTTAAGTGTAGGGAGCGCCGCCCCATGCTGCGGAGGAAATGCGCACGCGGCCGCTGCTAGGGCAAAGCCTGCACCACTTGCAATTAGTGCCACAGAGGTCAGCCCTTTACCACTCAGTTGCTCCTACGATGGCCTCTTAGAAGTAGACGAGCCCCGAAGAGGGTGATCTTGAGAAAAATAAGAAGCCGATAAGCCAGGATAACAACGAAGAAGATTTCCAGAAATCAAAACAAAGGGTCTCAACTCTGTAGCAGCCACCGTTGACGACATCCTCCAGTTTTAAGGGAGTCGCGGGGTTCGCGAAGCTGGAAGCTGGTTGCCGGTTGATGGTAGCTGCACTCGGAGAATTTTAGTGGCCACACAAAAATTTTAGTTGCCCATTTATATATAGACATATATATATTTATATATATATAGACATATATATATATATATATATATATATATATACATACATATATATATACACATACGTATATATATATACATACGGATATATATATACATACATATATATGTACATATATATATATATATATATATATATATATATATATATATAACCAAAAACTACCTTAGGTTCCCAAAAAAATCAACTAGGTAGCAAATATCATTAAATATGTAAAGGATTACAAAGTCTAATATATTCTAAAGCTCAAAGGTTTTAGAGGCCCATCCAGATGTCAGCTTTGCCATTCAGCTGAAGAAAGCCTTACCCATCTGTTCTTGCATTGTGTGCTATCCAGGCAAGTGTGGTCAGTCTAGTTGGCCCAACCTCAATTCCTGCTAGGCTACTTGGCAACATCAATCAAAGAAGCACATTCCTTTCATTATCTTTTGGTTCATTTGGGCAGCCAGAAATGCTTCCATGCACCAAAACCTACCAATCAGTACTCACAAGATTGTTATTAACTGTCAGTCCTTTATTAAAAAATTGCTTGGATCTACTGCTAGTTCTACCAGGAGGGGGGCAGCCCCTTCTATTCAGCTAGTCTTATGGAGGGCCCCTTCTCAACCTTGGCTCAAACTAAACACTAATGGAATTTATTCATTGAGCAGGGCAGGTATTGGGGGGATATGCAGAAACTTTTGAGGGCATTGTTTATGGTTTTTTGCTGCTCCTATTGATTCTTTTGATGCTCTTGAAGTTGAAACATCAGCTGTTTTCTGGGGGCTGAAATTGGCTTTAGCACAAAATCTGTACAACCTACATGTCGAAGTAGACTGCTTACAACTATTAAATATAATTCTTCTGAAGTCCTCCCCCCATGGTACCTGGTCCATTGGTTGACAATGGTTCTCCGGCTTGCATCCTCTATGCAAGTCATATGGTCTCATATCCCTAGAGATGGCAACAAGACAGCACCCCATCTTGCCTATGAGGCCTCTACCTCTCAACTACTTAGTTGTCAAAATATTCCCTCCTCCTTTTTGTCTTTTTTGCTTAATGGGGATTGTTTGGACATACCACATCTTAGATGTAATCTTTTATTTTGATTAATACATTGTTTTTTTTTATATATATATATATATATATATATATATATATATATATATGAAAAATCTGCTTAAAGTTAGGGAGACTGCCAACCAACTGCTGTTTTGGGAGGTGGAGGATGGCCAGGTTCACTTCTTTCGGACACCTCGGCTACTCGATGGCCCCCTCCCCGCCCCTTCTAACCGTTCACCTAAGCCGAAGGTGTCCGACTTCCGGACCTAAGGGAAGTGGAGCTCGAGTTGCCGAGAAACTATGTGGATGCGAGATATCGTGCGTGAAAATACTGTCTATTCCTATTATTTCTAATAGTCCTGATAAATTATTGATCAAACATGCCACTACTTCCTCTCTAAATGGTGTTATTCACCAAACTTTCAAAAGTTGGCCTCAATACAGTTGGGGAAACAAGATTTGGAATAGAAACCTGTCCCCATCTATGTCTTTTTCGAGTGGAGGCTCTTTCACAAACTTTTACCTCTTGATGATATTTTAAAATTAAAAGGTTTTAAATGTGCTTCCGGATGTTGGCTCTGTCACTCCAATGAAGAAACACTCTCTCATGTGTTCCTTACTCGTGCTTTTTCTCGACGGGTTTGAACCGAGGTTCTTCGGCCAGTCGCAACTATCTTAACACGGATATGACCTGGAAAGACTTTGATGCTTCGTCGGGAGGATTTGAGAAACCTAAACACTTACTACATCCCTTAGTAATCCGTTGGTTTATCCGGATGACCGGGAACCAAGCTAAATTTGATAATCTCGGTTGTATGGTTCACTCCACTGTGATTAACTGCATTCTAGCTACATTAACAAGAATCGTTGAATTAGTTCCCTCGACATCTAACGAAGTAGTGCTGTCGCATTGGTCCCTAACCTCACATCCTTGGGTGAAAATTAACATTGATGGAAGCTTTACATCATCCTCTCGCTGGTATTGGTGTCATCTCGTAGAAATAATGCAGGGCGGCTCCTTTGGTTCTTCCGATCACCTATCGTTGCTTCTTCGCATCGGAGGCTGAATTATGGGCCGCCTTCGGGCCTTAACTACGACCGAGGCTCTCCACCTTCCTTATGTTTGGTTGGAATCCGACTCTATGCAAGTAGTGAATATTATGCGAGGCACTCGCTTCCCCACCTTGGAACTCGACCTATTTTTGTAGAACCTTCCCTTCTCCATCCGACTTTCTACAAATTAAATGGACCCACACCTTTAGAGAAGGTAATCAACCGGCCAACCGGCTTGCTAAAAATGCTGCAACCGATAGTAATATTGTTTTCTCTGTAACTCCTTCGAGCCATTAAGGCTCGCTACTTTTTGGGGACTCTCTAAAGCTCCCTTTTATTAGATGTACTAAACCTTTATAATGAATGAAGTTTTTTGTTTTGTTAATATATATATATATATATATATATATATATATATATATATATATGGCATTAAACCGAAACGTTATGTATGAATTATAATTAGTGGATTTTAATATCATTTTAAAAATTATCTAAATATGTTCTGGAAGGAGTTCTAAACTAACAAACAATATACTCTAACAAATCACTAACACATTTACTACCACAAACATTCCATCAAATATCAAAAAGTAAAACATCCAAAACTAAAATAAACACAAACTAGAGTGTTTCAGCAACTATTACAACAAAATGAAAGACATAGAGTAGTCCTCTTTAACATTCACAAATGAAGATAAACAACAAAAGAATATATATATAAAAGGTCCATACAAACATCACGTAACATAACATAAATGAATTACCAATTCTAATCATCATCTTCCTCATCTTCATTATTCCCCTCGTTTCAGGTACGAGTAGGCACATATGATCTATATTGTGGATGAGTAGATAGCAAAAGGCTAAAGTCACCTCTAATCAATCTATCAATGTAACTGTGATAATTACCCTCATACTCATTATGTCTCTGAAGATATCATGCACTCAATGTGCAAGATAGTTAACATTATCTCTTATCTTATTAAAAAGCTTAGTCTGTGAATCGAAAAACCGACCTGAAGCCTAGGATGGGGAAGCATGAGATGTAGATTCAACAGAAGCAGATGCACTGGAATCCATAAAAAATTCTCCTCTCCAACCAAAAATTGAATGCTCATCATAAGTCTTCAAATTCGAACTTATAGTAGGCTTAAGAGTCATAAGAACCTCTTCCTAATTTTCAGATCTAACACCAACTTGCTCACACAATGAATGTATAAGGGAAGCACATTCTATGCTTGCAGTGGTGGCAGCTCTAATAGAATTCCAGACACAATCATAAATAATCTTTCTATTGTCTATCGCCTTCCTCTGCTGAATACATCAGTTCAAAGTGGCTCTTTCTCTAGTCACTTTGCTTAGATGATTTGTAGGAAGCAGCTTGGATGATATGAAATAATGCTAGGCTTTGGAGTTGGCATTCAACTTTGATGCAAAGAAGTTAACCCTTCTTTCACTAGTAATTTTCCAGAATCCCTTCCCATCAGGCAAAGCAGAAATAATCTCATCTACATCATCCTTAGTAGGATTGTAATTCAAATTGAAAATAAAAATAAGTGGAGGCAATAGGTAAAATTGATTTATTACCCTAGGAGTAAAATGAACCAACTGTCCTCCCACCGAGCAAAATTATCTTTTGATTCCAGGAGGTTCACAAAGAATTCTCGAACAACAGAAATAACAACAACAACACTAAAACAACATAATCTGTCTCAAAGGTCAATTACAATTATAACTTCTATTTCCCCACAAGATTTATCAAATCTTCGCTCCTGGATCAGTTTACGTGATTGTAAGGCCTGAACATAACGATCTTGAGCTTCAGAACTGACGAACTAGTTAGAATCAAAAGTGGCTCTCGCTTTGCTCCTCTTTCGTGCCATTTCTAAAATTTGCATATAAATCACTATAAATTCCACATTCAACTCAAAATCACAATAATCAACTTATAAATGCTTAAAATTCTATATTCAAGTAATTTTTCAAAAATTTTCTCAAATTTTCACCACAAATACTGATTTTTGGATTTCTCCAAAATATACTCAAAATATATGATGAACATAAAAAATTTCACTTAGGAATAGTGTTTTTACCTCTAGAAGATCGAATCTAATAATTTTAACTTGAAACAACTAAAGATTTGTGAATGTGGTGATGCCCTAGCCTCTAAAATCGTTAAATACCGAAGGTAGAAGATGACGGTGAGATGAAAAAAATGTAAATTTTTCTAGTTTTTAAAACTGTAAAGAAATTTTCGCAAACTAGCACCTAAGAACGAAAGAATGACGCTTAGCTGTGGAGTTGTAGGGCGTAATGCGGGGTCTCAGCGCATAGCCACCAACTTGCAATTTTTGATTTTTTTTCGTTAAATACACAATCTCGCTCCTTTAATCAACCCTAAATTGATTTAATAAGTATATCATTACTTATAATCTTCTTATCTCTATAATTACACTTCTTTAGATTAAAAATGATTCAACACAAGTTTTACACAAACATAAACTTTTACTTAAATAGACTCATACAAATTACAAGCATAAACCATAAGTGTTTAATCCAAGATAATTGGATAAGAACTAATCTTTCTTCTCACAATTAAACACTTAAGCTAAACACTAAACACTAACATAAAAACATAAAACAAATAAAACACAACATACATAAACATTAAAAATTAAACACTTAACATAATTAAATAAACACAAAGAATAAATAATTAACACTTAAGACACTATAGAACTTAATCAAGTCTCCATTAGTTACAACATATCCAATACCTCCATCAGTTCCATCTGAACCATTTGGCACATAGACTTGATAAAACGGACGATGATGGAGACATCTGATAGGATCCTCTTCAATCCACTTTTTTTTCAGATACATTGCCTTGTTCGTTTCTTTAACATAACTAGTGTGACTAAATTGCCTCTTTAATTGCCATCCAATATATGATAAATGTGCATTAGTTTCATTTACCTTTGCTTCAATTTATGCAACATCAGCCTCGATCATTGTAATCTTCTCTGCCATTCCTTAAATCCTAACAGCCAAGAATCCGTTATATAACTCTTGTGCACTCTCACAAATAAAATTCATCTTGTTTGCGTCCTCCTTTTTCCTCATTCCACTCTCCCTAGAAGACTTTTTTAACACTTAAACTCTTCCTTCAGGGCTCATAGGATAGAAAATTGAAATAAGAAGTTTTTCCTTTAATTTTGGTCTCTATTTATAGAGTTTAGATGTCCTAAAACCATCCTCCCACGTTCACAAACCATCCATTAATGTGCTATGCAACTTCCACATAATAATGGCTTCTAGAAACACATTTTTCACTTGTTTTGTAACTTCGGTGCCTGAGTGCCAATTGCTGGAGCCTGAGCGCCAACTGCTGGCGCTTAGCCGCTAGTGCCCATTTTAGTACAGGTCTGCTAAATGTCTGAATACTCATTTTAACTCATCAAAATCATCAATTAAGGTCTCATTAATCTCCACTAGCATGTTATAAGCAAAATAATACCATATAATTCATACATCAAACCAAATAATATACACAAAATACATTTAAATCAAAGCAAACTGATAATTATGAGATGCCTCCCACAAAGAGCTTGGTTTTACGTCGTCAGTCCAACATACCGAATTTTTAATTTGGGTGACTCAACATCTAATTATCATCAATTTTAAGTTGATCATTTGAGAAATATGATTTCAATCTATGACCATTTACTTGAAATTTTTTATCAGTTTTAGGATCTTTAAATGCCACAGCTTCGTAGGGATAAACTTTTATTAAAATAAATGGGCCCATCGACCTGGACTTATGTATTCCAGCAAATAATCTTAATCTGACATTATATAAAAAATCTTGCTGTCCTTGCTCAATATTTTTATTCAGAATCTTACAATCATGCCACATCTTCATCTTTTCTTTATGTGTCAGCACTTTCATATGATTCATTCCTTATCTCTTCAAGCTCACTTAATTGCAATAATATTTTCTCTCCAGCATCCTTTAAATTATATTTGAATTCTTTAATAGCCTAATGTGCTTTATGCTCAAGTTCAACTGGTAAATGGTCAGTTTTCCTAAAAACTAGTCTATATGGGGACATTCCTATAAGAGTCATGTATGAAGTCATATAAGCCCACAAAGCAAAATCCAATTTGATTGACCAATTCTTTTTATTTGGATTAATAGATTTTTCACTTTTAATTTCATGATTGGATAATTCAACCAAACCACTTTTTTGAGGATGTTAGGCAGTAGAAGTTTTATGGATTATATTATATTTCTTTACTAGTTTCTCTATAATTACATTTCTAAAATGACTTTTCCCATCAGTTATGATTACTCTTGGCATTCCAAATCTACAAAATATATTCTTTCTGAAAACTTTGCAACACTTTAAGTATCACATCGAGGTAAAGCAACAACTTCTATCCATTTAGATACATAGTCTACTGCGAACAATATGTACAACTTTCTGAAAGATGGTATAAATGGTCCCACGAAATCTAATCCCCAAACGTCAAATACTTCAAGTTCCAACATATAATAAAGGGGAAATTCATTTCTTCTAGAATTATTGCCTATACACTGACATCAATCACAATTTTTAATATAAGCATTAATATCCTTAAAAATTGTAGGCCAATAAAATCCAGATTTTAGAATTTTTTTATGCTGTGTTATCAACATGAAAATGTCCCAAAAAATTAGAATCATTACATTTTTAAATAATCTCATAAGTTTCTTCTAAAGGCACACATCTTCGAATAATTAGATCTTTTCTTGTTTATATAAAAATGGGTCGTCCTAAAAATAAGTCCGAGCTTCAGATAAAAATTTTTTCCTCTGTTGGTATGTCAAACCATAGGATTATATATTACTAACAATAAAGTTCACAATGTGGACATAGCATGGAACTCGCCAATCATTAATAGTGAATAATTTTTCATCAGAAAAATGTTACTTAATTTTTTCATCAAAAGAGAGAGATTTTTCATTTTCAAGGCTGGACAGATGATCAGTAATTTGATTATCAGCACCCTTCCTATCTACTATCTGAAAGTCAAATTCTTGTAAAATAAGAATCCATCTGTTTAGTCTTTGTTTTGCTTGCTTATTTTTCATTAAATATTTAATAGCAGAACGGTCAGTATGTAACACACATTTAGTCCTAATCAAAAATGATCTGAATTTATCAAAAGCATATACTATAACTAATAACTCTTTATCTATTGTGGTTTATTAATTTAAGCTTCATTAAGAGTTCTAGTAGCATAACAGATTACTTTGAAAATTTTAAAATATTTTTGTCCTAAAACAACTCCAATAACATAATCACTTTCATCACACATTAATTTAGAAGGGTTTTCCCAATCTCGTGAAACAATAACTGGTGCACTGATTAATTTTTCATTTAATAAGTCAAAAGCTTTTAGGCATTCTTCATCAAAATTAAAAAAATTGCATCTTTTTCCAATAACTGGCATAGAGGCTTAGCAATGTTTTTAAAGTCTTTAATATAACGCCTGTAGAATCAGTATGTCCCAAAAAATCCTAATATCCTTTACATTTGTTGGGCAAGGTAAATTAAGTATCACTTGAATTTTTGCAGGGTCTACTTCCATACCTTTTTCTGAAATTTGATGTCCCAAAATAATTCCCCTACTACCATTAATTGACATTTTCCCCAATTAAGGACTACATTTTTTTTTCTTCACAACATTTGAGAATTTTAGATAAATGTTCTAAACATGATTCAAATGAAATTCTAAACACTGAAAAATAATCCATAAATACTTCAATTCCTTTTTTAATTAAATCACAAAAAATTGCCATCATACATCTAAAAAATGTAGCAGAGGCATTACATATACCAAAGGACATTCTTCTAAAAGAACAAGTTCCACAAGGACTGGTAAACATTGTTTTCTCTTGATCCTCAGGAGCAGTTTGCATTTGATGATAACCAGTATATCCATTCTAAAAAGAAAAGTATTTATGCCTAGCTAGTCTATCCAACATTTGACCAAGAAAGGGTAGTGGAAAATGATCCTTCTTAGTGGCAAGATTTAAATTTCTATAATCAATTCATATATGCCATCCTGTAACTTAGTTTGTCATTTTAAGTTCATCTTTCTCATTAACAATTATAATTACTCCTCCTTTCTTAGGAACATAGTGAATAAAACTAACCCATGCACTATCTGAAATGGGGTAGATAATTCCAGCATCCAACCACTTTAAAATTTCTTTCTTAACTACTTCTTTCATAATAGGAATTAATTTACTTTGATGATCAGCCCTAGGTTTTCAGTACTCTTCCATAAGAACTTTTTGCATACAAAATGAAGGACAGATTCCTTTAATATCAGCTATCATCCATCCAAACACTTTCTTATATTTCTTCAAAGTTTCAAGCAAACTGTCTTCTTCTTCTGTAGTTAATTTCAAGAAAATTAGAACAGGCAAAGTTGAGGAATCACCTAAAAATATATGTTTTAAATGTTCAAAAAAATTTCAAGACTTCAATTCAGGTTTTATAGGTTTTTCAATTGATGTACGCAAAGATTCTTCTTTATTTGTCAAGTCCAAAACTTCAAAACTTTCTTAAAAATAATTTAAGTCTTCCTCAATAATATCATCAGAAGATTGTGTTGCCTCTTCTTGCTCGTGTTCAAACTGTTCACTTTCAATTTATCTTCATATGTTGCTTTAAAATGACATTCACTCAAATATCTTATAACATCCATCATGAATCATTCATCATCTTTACCTTTTGTAGGATATTTCATTGATTTTGAAATATTAAATGTCACAGTTTGATCATTAACACACATAGTTAATTCCTCTTTCTACACATCTATCATTGCTCTTCCTGTAGCTAGGAAAGTTCTACCCAAAATAATAGGTATCTCTTTATCTTTCATCATATGAAGCAAAATGAAATCAATAGGAAAGATTATTGATCCACTTTTACTAAAACATCTTGTATAACTCCTTTATGATATGTTATCAAACAATCTGCTACTGCAAAGTTACAGTAGCATTGGTTAATTCTCATAATCCTAGTCTTTTAAATATTGATAATGAAATAAGGTTAATGCTTGCACCTAAATCACATAAAGCTTTCCCATAAAATCTTTCTGCAATTGTTCATGGAATTGTGTAGCTACCAGGATCTTTAAGCTTTTTAGGAAGCTTCTTCCGAATAATTGCACTACATTCTTCAATAAGTGCAACAGTCTCGTTATCTTCAAACTTTCTTTTCCAATTTTGAATATCCTTCATAAACTTAACATAGCTTGGCATTTGTTCTAAGGCTTCAGCAAATAAAAAATTTATAGTATGTTTCTTAAAAAATTCCAAGAACTTCGAAAATTACTTATCCAACTTTTGTTGTCAAAGTCTCTGAGAAAATGGTGGAGGTGGCTTTTCTAAATCAAATTTTGGTGGAGAAATAGGTCTTCCAAACCTTTCTGTGTGCCCTCTTTTGGTTCTTCAATCACTTCTTTCTCTACTTCAATCTATTTTTGAACTCTTCCTTCCAACTCTCTTCCACTTCTCAACTGAACAGCTTTTACTTGTTCTTTATCTTTGTCTCTTGGTGTAATCTATGTATTACTAGGAAGTGTTCCTTAGATTTATTACTTAACGAATTGGCTATCTTGACAATTTAAGCTTAAAGATTGCAAAGTCAAGATTACTCAATTCGTTAAGTAATAAATTGTGATTCTCAATATTTACAAATGGGAAATCAATTACTTATTTCCTTAGATTTATTTCTTAACATTACTTCACATTTGTTTACATCTTAGATTGAAACTGATTATTAAATACCATTTGGATAATAGCAGGTTTAAGTTCAAATGAATTAGCCACTACAACAATACTGCCATGACGTTCATCTACTGTAGGGTTAGCATAATCTATTAAAGTTCTAAATTTAAGATGGATTTTAGCATTTTGATTATTTTAATTTACCATTTCTTGAATATTTTTATCGTTTTCTATATATTTAATTTATTTTAATTTTTCTTAATGTTCATTCTAATTCATAAGGCATAAGTCTTCAGAACCTGAAATACGCATACAAAATTATAAAACACAATAAAATAAAATGACACAAAAAAACAACAACTTCCAAAAATAAATCTAACAAATTTAAATAAGACTTTAAAAAGTAAAAAATATATTTCATTATTTTTTTATTTAATTTCTTTCCCAAGCAACGATGCCCAAAACATGATCCACTGATATTTATGCTTACAATATATATTTATCATTTGATACTTCTTTTTAATGATTTTATTATGTGGATACTACACAAGTTTACATATAGTTTATTAAGTAATATAGGACTTTTTGATTAAGCCCCAAAATATCGAACCCACAGGGAAAGTGTTAATAAAGATAATATATTCTAATTTAGTAAACAAAAATTAACTTTTTTACTTTTAGAAAAGATCTTACTCAAACTAAATATAATATTTTAGGAAAGAACATTCAATTCTTTTTGTTAATTTTTATAATATTAAATTGAAAGTAAGCAACTATTTTAACTAAATTTTGGTAAGATGTAAACAAATGCAAATCAAATTTTTTTTTCTTTTATGAATCAGTAACAAGTTATGGAAAATATTGGTTGTTAAAGTATCAAAAATGTGTTATGCTAAATATGAGCAATTATATTATTTACCCTTACTAGAGATGCTATAAAGAACATAGGTTAATCTACTCTTTTTAAATATCTTGAAGACGGGATAGGAAGAAAAGAGACTTTCTCTCACTCTAGAGTTCTCTCAATTCCCTCCAACTCGAAGCGAACATCTCGTATCAAAACATAAAATAATAAACCAAATTGGAGGCTTTAGCCTATCACTCTAAAGTTTTCTAATTCTACACACATCAATGTATATCTCCCTATTTATTCGCACTCAACCATATGGATTACATTCTCATCCGTACAACCACATGTGATTCTTTCCAATTGTTGACTGAGAAAATATCATACTAGTTCATACAAGTTCTAACAAAAAATTTTAACATCTTAATTGGCCTAATCAAGAAGTAAAAGAAGTGCAAGGTTTTGAATCATCACAACTTCTTCCAACATTGAAATCCTATACATCGTACAACATACTTCCACAACTTAATTACTTCATCATATTAAGAAAAAAATTAAGAAAATTTCTCAGAGATCAAAGAGAAAATACAATCACAAGTTGGTTTAAAAGTAGAAATCATAATGAAAACGCAAGAAGTCTTAATTAAAAGCCAAATGTAATACAAATATAAAAACTTATCTGTAATTCCTCTCCACCAAACTCTTGATGTTCCTTTGAAAACTTTGCTTTCCCTTGCAATACTTCTTAGAGGTTAGCGCTCAACTCTGTGGACTCTAAATCTCACTTCTAATCCTAATAAAAACTATAGAAAAGTAAAAATAAAGATGGTAAAGAGGAGGAGGTGTGTTCTCTAACATAAACCTCACTCTTAAACATAAATCACACCCTCCAACAACAACCATATTTAAAATTTTCAAGTCATCTTTTTATACGTTTTCAAAAGGAGTCTTCGTATCTCTTCAAATTGTGTCTAGATTCAACTTATCTTCCAAGAGATGCATCCATTCAAGAGTAATTTGAATTGAATTTGGCGCCACTAGGAAGTTATCCACGTTCTCACCAATAGGTGCTTTGAAACCCTCTTTAAAATGACGGCTAAAATAAAATAACTCCTCTTTAACAATTATCGCATGTAAGTGACCCAATGTTATATATATGCGTACTAAAAATTCAATCCCCGACAACGGCGCCAAAAACTTGACCCGCAATCCGTGTTGACCTCATTTATAATGAGTCAATACCTTTTGACCTAAAAAGTCAACTTTGATCAAATGGTCAAACCAGACCTAATGACCAACTTTGTTGACCCCATAGGTCATCCTTTTTACCTAAAAAGTCAACTTTGGTCAAATTGGTCAAACCAGACCTAATGACCAACCCTGTTGACCCCATAGGTCAACCTTATGACCTAAAAAGTCAACTTTGGTCAAATTGGTCAAACCAGGCCTAATGACCAACCCTGATGACCCCGTAGGTCAACCTTTTGACCTAAAATGTCAACTTTGGTCAAATTGGTCAAACCAGACCTAATGACCAACCCTGTTGACCACATAGGTAAACATTTTGACCTAAAAAGGCAACTTTGGTCAAATTGGTCAAACCAGACCTAATGACCAACCTTGTTGACCACATAGGTAAACCTTTTGACCTAAAAAGTCAACTATGGTCAAATTGGTTAAACCAGACCTAATGACCAACCCTGTTGACCACATAGAGTGATCCAATGTCTAAGCTTTGTATAATTCGAGATAATTTTCAGCTTATGTCAATAAAGACTTGTTAGCATTCAATTTTTCTAAAATAATATAAAATTAAACAAGACCGAGGCATAACCTTACATTACAAATGTAAAGACACACAAAACAACAAATAACTATGGGTTGCCTCCCACAAAGCGCTTAGTTTAATGTTGTCAGCCCGACCTAATTAAGTCTTTTAATCAGGTAGACTCACCTCATAAGCCTCTTTTTAAAATCTCCCAAATAAGGCTTCAGTCTTAATCCATTAACTTCAAAATTTTTTCCCTTTTTGGGATCTTTAACATCCACAGCTCCACAATGGTATACTTTTTCAATTATATATGGTCCTATCCATTTTGATCTTAATTTTCCAGGAAAAAGTCTTAAATGAGTATTAAATAATAATACTTCTTGTCCAGGCTCAAATATTTTTCCTGAAATCTTTTTATCATGTAATCTTTTCATTTTCTCTTTATAAATCCTTGCATTTTCATAAGATTCATTTCTTATTTCATTCATCTCATTCAATTGCAATAATCATTTTTCTCCTGCAGTATTCAAATCAAAATCAAAACTCCTTTATCACCCAATAAGCTTTATGTTCAAGTTCAATAGGTAAGTGACAATGTTTACCATAAACTAAACAGTAAGGTGACATTCCTATTGGTATCTTATAAACTGTTCTATATGCCCATAATGCAGAATCAAGTCTATCAACCCAATTAGTTCTTTTAGGATTAACAATCTTCTCTAAAATTCTTTTAATTTCTCTGTTTGATACTTTGGCCATTCCACTTGTTTGTGGGTGATATGCAGTTGCAATTCTATGTTTGATTCCAAATTTTTCCAATAATGATTGAATTCTTATATTTCTAAAATGACTTCCACCATCTGTGATAATTACCTTAGGCATTCCAAATCTTGAAAAAATCATCTTCTTTAAAAATTTTGAAACACTTTTGGAATCACAGCTAGGTAAAGCTAAAGCTTCAATCCACTTTAAAACATAATCAACTGCTAATAAAATATAAATCTTTCCAGATGATGGTACAAATGGTCCCAATAAGTCTAAACCCAATATATCGAAAATTTCAACTTCCAATATATAGTTTAAAGGCATTTCATCTTTTTTTGATATATTTCCCATCCTTTGACATCGATCACATTTTTCACATAATGTCTCACATCTTTAAATAAGGTAGGCCAATAAAATCCTGAATTTAAAATTTTAAATGCAGTTTTATCTACTCCAATGTGTCCTAAAAAATCGGAATCATGACATTTTTGAATAATAGCATAAGTTTCTTCATAAGATACACATCTACGAATTATAGAATCTCTTCCTAATTTAAATAAATGAGGATCATCCCAAATAGAAGATTTAGCATCATTTTTAAATTTCTTAATAAATTTGTTATCCAATCCATAAGGTAAAATATTGCTAACTAAATAGTTAATTATATCTGCATACCAAGGTGTTTGGTATTCTTGAATAACATACAAATGTTCATCAGGAAATTTCTCATTTATATTTTCTTCAGTAATAACATCATTCTTAATTCTACATAAATGATCAGCAATTTGGTTGTTCGTTCCTTTTCTATTCATTATTTGAAAATCAAATTCTTGTAGAAGTAAAACTCATATTATCAGTCTAGGTTTAGCATCTTTTTTCATCATTAAATATTTAATAGCGGAATGATCAGTATGAACTATACATTTGGTACCAAGAAGATAAGGTCTAAATTTATCAAAGGCATATACTATAGCTAAAAGCTCTTTCTCAGTAATAGTGTAATTTCTTTGAGTTTCAGTAAGAGTTTTACTAGCATAATATATAACTTTAAAATTTTCTCATATTTTTGTCCCAATACAACTCCAATTGCAAAATCACTTGCATCGCACATTAATTCAAAAGGTTTATTCCAATTAGGTGCAATAATTATAGGTGCAGTTATTAATCTATCTTTTAAAATATTGAAAGCATTAACACAGTCTTCATTAAATTCAAATTTAGCTTCTTTTTCCAATAAATGACAAAGAGGTTTAGCAATTTTAGAAAAATCTTTTATATATCTTCTATAAAATCCAGCATGACCTAGAAAACTTCTCACATCAGTAAGAGTAGTAGGGGATTGCAGTTCAGCAATAATTTTACTTTTCCTTGATCAATTTCCATCCCTTTTTGTGAAACTTTATGACCAAGTACAATACCTTCTGTGACCACAAATTGACCTTTTTCCTAGTTAAGAACTAAATTTGTTTCTTCACATCTTTTAAGAACTTTGGAAATATTTTCCAAACAAGACTCAAAAGAAGTTCCAAAAACTAAAAAATCGTCCATGAATACATCAATTCCTTTGTCAATCATATCACAAAATATTGACATCATACATCTTTGAAATGTTGCAGGTGTATTACATAAACCAAAAGGCATTCTTCTAAAAGCAAATGTTCCATAAGGACTTGTAAATGTTATTTTCTCTTGGTCCTCAGAGACGAATAAGTAATTGATGATAACCGTAATATCCATCCAGAAAACAGAAATATGAGTGTCCAGCTAATTTGTCAAGCATTTGTCCAAGAAAGCTAAGGGAAAATGATCCTTTCTAGTGGCGTCACTTAACATCAGATAATCAATGCAAATTCGCCATCCAGTAACTTGTCTTATAGGAATTAGTTCTTTTTTATCATTGACAGTGACAGTTACTCCTCCTTTCTTCGAACACAATGAATAGGACTTACCCATTGAGCTATCCGAAATATGATAAATAATTCCAAGCATCTAACCATTTTAAAATTTCTTTTTAACAACCTCTTTCATGATAGGATTTAATCTTCTTGCGGTTTAATAGTAGGTTTAAAATTTTCTTTCATTAAAATTCTATGCATACTAATGGAAGGGCTTATTCCTCTTATATCAGCAATAATCCAACTAAAAGCTTTTTTATAATTCTTTAACACTCCTATTAATTTTTCTTCTTAATCTAAACTTAGCTCAGAAGAAATAATAACAGGTAAAGTTAATGAATTTCCAAGAAATGCACACTTTAAATGTTAAGGTAACATTTTTAATTCCAGTTCAGGGGTTTTTATAATTGAGGGTAAAAGTATATCATTTTGAGTTATGTCTAAAGTTTCCCAGTTATCTTTAATATATTGAGTTTCTTTAAG
This sequence comes from Papilionanthe hookeriana x Papilionanthe teres, assembly GCA_022702705.1. Classification (NCBI taxonomy): domain Eukaryota; kingdom Viridiplantae; phylum Streptophyta; class Magnoliopsida; order Asparagales; family Orchidaceae; genus Papilionanthe; species Papilionanthe hookeriana x Papilionanthe teres. Next base: position 132,104,100 of record CM040428.1, on the reverse strand, counting down.
TAATTCATCTTCTCTTAGTTCTTCATTTTCATCAGTTAAAAATTTAATTTCCTCTTCAGGAATGATTTTACATTTTTCTCGATAGTGTTTTTCAATTATAAAATCAAAAATATCCATTATATAACATTTTTCTTTGTCAGGGTACTTCATCGATTTAAGAACATTGAATTTAATCTATTGATCATTAACTCTCATAGTTAATTCTCCTTTTTGCATATCAATCATAGCTCGTCCGGTAGCTAGAAAAGGTCTCCCTAAAATAATTGGTATTTCTTTATCTTCTTCCATAGCAAGCACAAAGAAATCCACCGGGAAGATAAATTTATCTACTTTAACAAGTACATCCTCTATAACTCCTTTAGCGTAAGTGATAGATCTATTAGCTAACTGAAGGGTTATAGTGGTGGGAGTAATCACTCCTAAATTCAATCTTCGATAAATAGAAAATGGCATGAGATTAATACTTGCTCCTAAATCACATAAAGCTTTTCCACAAAATTTTTCTCCAATAGCAAAAGGTATGGTAAAACTTCCAAAATCTTTAAGATTCTAAGGTAATTTCTTTTGAATTATTGCACTACATTCTTCACTTAGTGCAACGTTTCAAAAGCTTCAAATTTTCGTTTCTTACTTAATATATCCTTCATAAAGTTTGCAAATGTTGGCATCTGTTCCAAGGCTTCAGCAAAGGGTATATTTTTAGTAAGTTTCTTAAAAATTTCAAAGAACTTAGAAGATTGATGATCAAGCTTCTGCTGTTTTAATTCTTGAGGAAAAGGTGGTGGTGGTTTTTCAACTTCCACATTAATAGAAATATTAGTTTGATTTTGATTAGGAAAAGGAGTTTCTTTAGGTTTTTCAATCTCTTCAACCTTAATCTCTTTTTCAATTTCATTCTGCATTCTTTCTTTTAATTTCTTTCCACTTCTATGTTTTACAGCTTTAACATGTTCATGTTCTTTTCCAGTTTTTTTTTAGATTAATTTCAACATTACCAGGAAGTGTTCCTGGAGGTCTGTAATTAATTAAATTAGCGATTTGTCCCATTTGATTATCAATATTATGAATAATATTACTTTGATTTTGTAATTGATTACTCATTTGTAAAATTAATTCTTCTATTGATAACTTTTTCTATTAATTACTAAATCCAGGTGGTTTATAATTTGAATTTACTTGATTATTCCAATTTCCAGTTGGATGGGATTGATTATTACCCCATTGTGGTTGTTGATTATTCCAGTTAAAATTAGGGTGCTTTTTTCATCCAGGATTATAATAGTTTGAATACAGATTATTTTTACTAGCAATAGCTTGTAAAGTTTCAATAGTTTGAGAATCTTTAATATTAGATGAGTTGGTACGTGATATGTTGATAGCAAAATTATTTATATTCTTAGATATTGCAGCTACTTGTGAAGCTAAGATAGAAAAGGCTTCGTTATCTTGAATACTTGACATTCTTTTAGGATTAATCCTTTCAGAAGACCATTGAAAATTATTATTACCCATTTCATCACTTAAAGTATAAGCTTCTTCAAATGATTTAGACATTAAAGAACCTCCAGCAGCAGCATCAATAATTGATTTTATTGATCCAATTAAACCATTATAAAATGTTTGAATAATTAACCAATCAGGTAAAGGATGATGAGGAAATTTTCTTAATAGTTCTTTAAATCTTTCCCAAGTTTCAGAAATTGTCTACCCGTCAAATTTATTAAATGAAGTAATATCATTTCTTAATTTAGTAGTTGTTGAAGGAGGAAAATATTTAGAAAGGAATTTTTGTGCCATTTCGGCCCATGTTTTAATAGAACTTGTTGCTAATGAGTTCAACCACATCTTTGCTTTATCTCTTAAAGAAAAAGGAAAGAGTCTAAGTCTAAAAACATCATCAGAAACATTGTTATATTTAAAGGTAGCACAAAGTTCTAAAAAACTAGCAAGGTGTAAATTTGGATCCTCATTTGGTGTTCATCCAAATTGATTATTTTAAACCATTTGAATGATAGATTGTTTAAGCTCAAAAGAATTAGTATCTACAGTAGGTATTTAAATACTACTATGAAGTTCATCAACTGTAGGGTTAGCATAATCCCTTAATGGTTTGTAAACATTTTGTTCATTAATTTCAGTTGGATTTTGTAAATTGTTATGTAAATTAGCCATCTCTTAAATTTTTTTAGTTTGTTTTCCTCTTTTAATTCTTTTAATAGTTCTTTCTAATTCAGAATCTAAAGGTAATAATCTTTCAGATCCAGCACTATGCAAAAAAAGTAAATTAACAAGAAATAAAATCTCTACTTATAAATTTTTATTTTATTTTATTATATATATATATATATATATATATATATATATTGGTATTTATATTTTTGAAAATAAAATAAAATGAATAAAATAAAAATATTTAAAATCTACTCGCTCCTCCTCGTGCGAGGGCACCAAAAACTTGACCCAATGTTATATATATGCGTACTAAAAATTTAATCCCCAGCAACGGCGCAAAAAACTTGACCCGCAATCTGCTGATGACAAATATAATAATTAATGCTTTCAAATATATGTAATAGATAATAATAGCAACTAGTGTATACAAATCTAATTTTATTAAATATATTTTACACACTAGGGGTACTACACAAGTATACGTATCGTATCAAGTAATATAAGGCTTTGAAAAAAAGACCCCAGTATCGATCCCACGAAGAGTGAGTTATAGATTTTTAAATATTTTAATTTTATTTTTATGTATTTCTTTTATAATTTATAAATTTGTTATTTTTATTTTACTAGATACAATAATAAAGCAGTAATGAAAGATGCAATAATAAAGCAGTAATGAAATGATTGGTGTAAATAGCAATAGTAACACAACTTTCTTCCTTTATATTAATCCAAGATTTTCTAAGATAATGATAATATTCATGGAGAATATAAATTTATGGTATTGTGCCAAATAGAAGCATTCATATTCTTTACCCTTCGATCCAGGTCCTGATGTATTGTTAGTAGAATGGGTTAATCTAGGCTCACACTACTAGATGTACAAGGGTGGCTATGGTCGGCCCTACTAGTGACCCTTTCCTTCTCTATAAACTAAATCACAAGAATTTAGTCTATCACTCTAAAAACTTATTAATTCTGCGCCCATTATATAATATCTTCCTATTTATTTGCACTTCACCTTGAATAATCTGTACAAGGCCTTCGACTACTCAAGGATTCATGTGATATCTACTAGTTAAGAATTCATGTCCTTCTAGGTATCAAAACTCTTCAACAGATTTTAACAGTACAAGTGATCACTTTGTAAAGTAAATGAAGATCCGATATTAATGTCATCACAATGATTTAAAATATAAATAGTTTTTAATTTTCCATAAAATTTTATATTATCTTATTTATCTTTTCTTAATTGAAAGGAGAAAGTAATCTAACTACTCAGAACACATTGAATTTAAACAACAAAATATGATAATAAAACTTTGAATAAAATTACAAATACTAATCTCAAGTGTTTCTCCTATTGAACCTCTGAATTCTTCTGACTCCAAAGCAAATAAACTTCAAAAGCACCAACTCTTTAAACTCTCAATGCACACTCTAAATAAACTCACTAATTAATAAAAGTGGCCCTAAAGTATTTCTCTAATTCTCCCTCTAGATGGGGCTCTAGATAGGGGAATGTATGGGGGGCATTTTTCTCTGAAGGAGTACCCTCCTATTTATAGGCTTCAAGGGTTGCCTTGAGGCACCTCTTCAAAATGTGTCCAAATTCAATGAATCTTCTAGAAGGTGTGTCTGGCGCCTAGGTGCCGGAATCTGGCGCCTAGGCGCCGCACTCTGCGTCCAATTCTTCACACCTCTTTACTTTGGATCGCACCTCTTCGTAATTAAAACCGTTTCCAAGCGTCCAAATACATTGTATCACATGTCCTATAAACCAGGAACAACTGTCAGTCTTCTAGAAGTTCCAATAACCGCTGACACCATCATAATAACCGTCCAAAAGTCGTCAAAAATCTTGACAGATCCCGTATCGACCTGGCGCTTAGGCGCCGGATTCTGACGCCTAGGCGCCATACCAATAATTTTGACATTTTTGCATTTTGGCTCCATTTTTGCTCCTTTTTGCTCCTTTTTTACTTTTTTTTCTTCTTGAACATTTTTCCATCACCTATATCCAAAAACACAAAAATACCTTTCATTAAAGCATAATATCCTTAAAAATTTTATAAAAGTCAAGGCATAAAAATGGGTATTTTTTACATGGATCAGTAAGCGCGGGGTACCGGCGCTTAGCCTCAAGCTTGCTAATGCGTAAGCTCCAGATCTGGGGGCATAAGTGCTGGTTCTGGTGCTTAATCTCCGCACATCCCTTTTTCAATTTTCTTCATTTTTGCTCCAAATTTGATTTCTTTTAACTCTTTTCATTACCATCATCCATTTAATCATAGCTATAAGAAAAACACACAAAATACATTTCATTAATGTGTAATATAATAAAAAATAGGTTTAAGAATGTGTATAAAATCACTATATGTTTTTGGTGTATCAGTCACCATTTAGGTTAATTTATAGGAATGCTTGTCATCTATCAATTGAACTTAAGCATAAATCTTATTTAATTTTAATTTGAAGGATGCTGGTAAAAAGAGATTATTGCAATAAAATGAGCTATGAGAGATAAAGAATGAGACTTATGAGAATGCAAAGATTTATAAAGATAAGATGAAAAAGTTGCATATTCGGAAGAATCTTACAAAAAATTTTGAGCCAGGGCAACAATTTTTGCTTTATAATGCATGTTTGAGGTTATTTTCGGGCAAACTTAAGGCTTCATTTGGCTCCACAGTTTTACTGCGGCGTGGGGTTGGAGCACAAAATATTATCTTTTGGGGCACGACTTCGCGGCCAATGAAGTTGAAGCAAGAGAAAAGCGGACCATGAGTTCGACCCCACGGCCTCAGTTTTCGCACCTCACATTAGCGAAATTGCTCCTTTGGAGATGGGAGCATTAGGGAGTTGGTTAAGGTGATGGAGGGGAAGTCGACGGTGAGGGCAGACTGGCATGAAAGAGAAGCTCCAAGTTCTGCTCGAGGGGAAGGTGATAGAGGGGAAGGCTGCGAGAGTCACTTGAAGTTATGCTTTCGTCTTTGCTTACACCTGAGCATAGTTCACAGATTGCAACATGGCTCTCAACAGATGGATTTGGCAGCTACGAGATGCCATCGGCAAAGCAGATGATGTTCTGGATGACTTTGGGTATATGAAGCTTAAAAAAGAACAACCAGAGCTGAACATGGAGGAAACAAAGGTGTGTTCTTCATTCACTAGATTATTTTCGGAACCCACTCGTAAACTTCACAGAGTCTGCAAACAAGCTCTCAAAATTGATCCCAACTTAGAGAGACAGGAGGCAATTGTGGAGTAACTTAATAAAGTTTTAGCTGAGGTTATTACTTTGCTTCATTTCATCCAAAACTCAAAGTTGGAGTAGCAGGAGTTGGAGCTTCAGTTGTGTGAAGATCGTGAAACAGGACTTCCCTAAAATGATCTCATCGGTCGAGGCGAGAAAAAAGATTTTGTTATGCAGTCGTTGAGAAAGATTTTGCTATGCAACCGTTGAACAAGTGCTGCTTGCATAATCTGTTGATTTGGTTTGTGCATCAGACCATTTGAAGTTTAATTACATAAGAATTTGGTGGTGTGTATGTAAATGTCCCATTTTTATTTTCTTTAGATTCCATTTCTTGTTTCTGATGGAAGCAATTACGAAATGTTGATTGAATTTAATCTAATGATGGGATTTTCATTATTTTCTATCTATCGAGAATGGCCTTAGGAAATTCTTCTCAAGACACTGTTATAGAATTTTGAGGTTCTCCTTGCTAAGATTAATGGGAGATAATAGCCTGCTGATATGATATGTGCCTGTTATATTTTGTTAATTGCATTTCATTTTGAGGATTGTATTGCTGGGAGGTATTACAAGTGAGCTATTGCAAATTTTTTTGAAGGCCTATTTGGTTGCTTCTAAGCTGAAAACATAATTCAAAATGGTTGCATACACACAACTTTTCTTTGTTTTCTTCATTTTGGGGTAATTACATGCATAAAACTCAAAACATTGCTAATTACAAAACTGGCATCCTCTTGCATCTTGTTTTTTAAAGGTTATTTGGGGCAATTACATACATAGGACTCAAAACATTGTTATTTACTCGAGTTTTGAAGATATGCTTTGGATTCCAAATCATCTTCTAGCTATTTTATTGTATGAGCATCAAATCATCCCAAATCAACTTCCATGTTGCTTGAATATAACTGGAGGCTCTTTCTAGTGATGGATCAAGTGGAATTTGGGCCTTTGTGAATGTCTCTGTTAGGGACTGTTTGGCAACTTATGGGGTTTAATTCAAGAGAGATTTAGTAAATCATGTCAATATAGATTAAGTAAATCCTAGTGTACTTAAACTTTTAGAGACTGTTTGGCATGACATGTAAAATCCAATTAAATCCTATTAAATTGTTTGGCAGCTTCTTTTTTATTTGTTGATGAACCAATAGGCGATGAAGAGAGAAATTATCTGTTTATTGGAAACCTTAAAGAGCGCCATTGCCAAAAAACCTGAAGAACGGGGGAAACATCAGGGTATCTATATAAAACACTCTGCATTTCTTTTATTTGGTTTTACTTTTTATTTGAAGTTTTGATTTTGCTTTGGTTTGGACATGCTAGGTTGCTTTAGAGCTTGTTGATTACATGCTTCGCTATTTTATGTATTGGAGAAAAATGAGGCATTTACATACATACCGTAAAATTCTTATGTATTTACATATCTAGCATCTAAACCTTCCATATTTTCATACACAATACTCAAATTTGATCTTCTAACATGTGGCTTGAGTGATATACAATGTTGTTGGTGAAATAATGATGCTAGTACTTGAACTAGCTCTTTATGGTTTTAAGTCTGCTTCTTCTTTGTTGTGCTTACATGCTATATTGTTTCAAACTGTGAAAGCATAAATTTTATTGTATGAGCATGTACATTTCTCCTCCACCTGTTGCTTTTATTCATGGTGGGATGTAAATTTTGATCTTTTCGGCATATGTTCTTGTGTGGTGAGCTACTTGTTGCTTTTACTCATGTTATTAGGCCATGAGCTAAAAGAAATATCAGTAACAGAAGATTTAATTAATAAAAAATCAAATTTTGAACTGTTTCAAAGTGAAATTCTGCTTCAGAAGTGTCTAAAATATTATTATAACAGTTCTGTTTTAAACAGTTTTACAAAACAGGGGCAGGATGGTCATTTTTCCTGAAACAGCTGCTCCACAGTTATTTTCAGGCAGCTGCACCAAACAGGCAGCCAACTTCCCCGTAGCTGCTTCCCCGCAGCTGCTTTCTGGGGCAGCACAGCTTGAGTTGAAAAGCTAAGAAGCTGTAGTTGTGCCAAATAGAGCCTAAGTCCAGGTGGATCGACCCATTTAGTGTGATAAAAGTTTATCCCTATGGAGCTGCAGACATTAAAGATCCTAAAACCATAAAAATTTTCAAATTAAATGGGCATATGCTGAAACTTTATTTATTAGGGGGTCAGATTAAAGTAAATGATGTTTTGATGTTGGGTTACCCAGAATAAGCACTGGGTACGTCGGGCTGACGATGTAAAATCAAGCGCTCTGTGGGAGGCAAACCATAATTATCAGTGTGCTTTTATTTTGAATATTTTGTTGTTGTGTTTATTTTAGAGAATTTTGTTAGTATTTTTAACTTTTGGTGATAATTTAAAGAAATGAATGAAACGTGTTAGAATGAGTATTTGGATGTTAAGCTGACCTGGCTAAAATGTGCACTGATGCTTAAGTACCCAATTTTGGCGCTTAAGCACTGGAGTTATAAAAATATGCCTAAATGATGTTCTTGAAGAATTAAATGTGGTTAAGTGGCCTTGAACAATATTTAGTGGTTTTTAGACATGTGAACTGGGTATAAGCTCTACTAAAGTCTATAAATAGCATGGAAATGAAAAGAGACTTTGTCCCTTTCAAAATTTTCATCCTTAAGTCTAAGAGAAGAGAGATTTGAGTTGTAAGAAGTGATAAGATAGAAAATATGTCTTATTGGGACAATGAATTGAGGAAGAAGGAGGAAGCCATCACGAAGAATTTTGTAAGTCAAATTGGGCAAAAGTTATATAATGGATTCCTAGCCGTTAGTATTGAAGGTATAAAGGAGAAGATTATGAAAATTGAGGCTGATGTTGCATCAATTGAGACAAATGTAATTGAAACTAACGCATATTTAGTGCATATTTCTTGGCAACTCAAAATGCAATCCAGTCATTCAATTTCCATTGAAGAAGCGGACAAGGAAATGTATTTGAAAAACCAGTGGTTTGAAGAGGATTAATCATATGTCTTCATCATCGTCCATTTTATCAAATCTATGTGCCAAGAGGGCCAGTGTTATGTTCCACCTAATGGAGAATAGAATTAAATTCTATGTTTAGTTTGTCTTTTTGTTTGTGTGTGTTTGTTTGTTTTAAGCGTTTACGTAAGTTTGATTTATATTGTGATGAACTTAGAAGTTATCTCATCAAAAAAATTTTGGAATCAAGGTTAGATATGTGATTTGTGTTTGTATTTGTTAAATATTTTAATGAAAGTGTTTTATTTGTGTGAAAATATTCGTATTATTGTGATCGTATCTAAGTTGTGAAAAATTGAGAACTTTTAAGAAAGAAGCGAGAAAAAGAGGAAGAAATTTTTTATTATGATTTATTAGGACCATGTGAAGATGGTTGACTTGGGAAGATGTGCATTTGAATCAAAATTTGTGCTCTCACGCCTAAGCACCATTACCCACACTTACATACCTGCAAATCCAAGAGCATTGTGCTTAAGTGTAGAACCTGTCACCCTTAAGCGCTGGTTCACGAAAACTGATTCATGACAGTTTGAAGTGTCGAAAACCTCCATTTTCTCCTCATTTCATCTTCTTCATCCTCAAGATATTGCAGTTTTACACCTAGGGAATCCCTATATGTGAAGATTACTAGGTGGATTTGAGCCAAATTCATTGGATTTCGTCTTCTTCAGGTTAGAGCTTCTCCTTTATGTAAACATTTTTTTTTATTTTCACCATGGATTTGGAGTGCATTTTGGAAATTCTTTACTATTCATGGTGAAAATTTGATGAAAATTGATGGAATTTACATGGAAAATTTTTAAGCTTTTAGAAGTTAGATATAGTAGTTAGGGATAATTTTGGAATTAATTGTGAATTTATTATATTTTTTACAAATGGACCCATGGATGAAAAGGAGCAAGGGATAGGCCACATTCGATGCAAGTAGGTTTGTGAGTTCTAAGGCTTAAAATCATTATATCGATGCATTGCAATTGAGGATGTTAATTCCTAAGCATTTTTAAAAATCCAGGTGGAGAAGTAGAAGGCTTAATTGTCTGCAGATAGTGGGATCGATTCTGCTATTTTTTGTTGTTGTTGTGATTTCTATTGTATGGGAGTTTTATGCTAATCTTCTTGAATCAGAGAACGATCTGGTGATGGTTAGAGGGAAGATAGTAACATTTTTCACCAGAGGTAATCCTTTCTTTTTACCAACTGCCTACGAATACTTTGTGTTTTTATCTAATTAAAATCCTTCTGAGGAGGAGTTAGATGAGATTATTTCTTCATTAATTGCTGAAAGAGGTCTATGAAAGATTATTAGTGGTAGAAGGGCAAACCTTCCAACTCCAAAGATGGATACAACAATGAAAGCATGAAATTAATTTATTTTTGCTCCTCTACTCCCCACTAATCATGTTAGCGAAGTTGCCAGATGATCCACTGAAAATTTGATAACTTTTTAATGTTCATTTTATACCTCTTTTTGATGATATTGCACTTTAAAGAAATGTATTTTTTCATGATTTCATGCAGGTACAATTATTTTTGGCCTTTGGAGCAAAAGGAAGCAAAAATGTGTAAATTTGGAGCAAAATGGGGCAAAAGTGCATTTTATTGAACTAGCGTTGAACGGTGCTGTCTCCAGTGCCTTACTGCGCCAATTTATGGAGACTTTAGACCTAAAAGGCCTAAAATAGCGTCGGAAGGTGCCCTATCCAGCTCTAGACCACGCCTCATCTCGAATTCAAACTAGATTTAAAGTATTTGGTCGTATTTTGGAGGGATGCTTGAAGAAACTCTTAGGAAATGAGTTATGGTCGGATTTAAACTACTCTGGAGCCAAATTTAGAAGGTGGGAGAGAGTTTAGAGTGTGTGAGAGTGAAGAGTGAGTGTGTCTTTTCATTTGCTTAGGAAATTTAGGATTTGTGTGTTCTCTTCTAATGAATGTAGGAGGAGAGGGAAAGTGAGAGATTTCTTCTTTCTTACTTATCTAAAGAGAGAATTGTGTGTTATTGTGAAGAAATAAGATTAGTCAAAGGAATTACTTTAGATTCACGTGGGGAAGAGTTTGATAAAATGTCTTTTCATTACTCTGTTTCTATGAATTTGCTTTCATATTTAAAATCCATGTTTTGTCATCTTTTCCTGATGAGTCTTGAGTAGATTTCTTTGTCTTCCTCTTTTTCATGTGATGTGTTGATGTTGTGATATGGAAACGATGTGTCGATTTATTATAGAGAATTTGTTATGACCTTTTCACTTCGTACTTATTTTAATTTTTGATCTGGCCAATTAAATTGTTAAAACTTGTTTGGAAACATATGGTCTGACAGGATTATGTGTTCCACAATAAAATTAAAGGTCACATTCAATGTCCATGAATGAGTGACATAGTTCATGAAGGTTGAGTGCAAATATATAGGGAAATATACTTGGCTGGGCGTAGAATTGGAGATTTCAGAGTGACAGGGTGAAATCCTCAAGTTGGTCCTAGGATTTGGAAACCAAAGTGAGAGTTAGCCTTCTGGAGAAGGGAGTGGGAGCTCTGGAGTGAGAGCCAGTTCCTCCCAGCCTAATCATGGATTTGGGGACTAAACATAGAATTAGCCAAAGTTCTTTATGCGCTTGGAAAAGGGTAAAATATAGGAATATTCCTATTTGGCACAATACATTTGCATCACTGATCTATGTCACAAAAACCATCATATTATAATTGGAGAGGAGGAAAATTCTTTCATACAATTGAACTTTGTTATAAATTTAGTCTTGTGTTAATTTAACTTGCTAGAAGGTTTGAATGTGCTTTGGTAGAAATAGTAACTTCAACTGTTTATCTCTATTTTAAGAATTGTAATTACTTACAATTGCGTGTCGTGATTCGAGAAGTGATTTATATGCTACCCCCTAAAAAATAATTGCCTCCCTATGGGATTGATATACAGGACTCCACTAGAGCCCTATATTACTTGAGCGATACGTATACTTGCATTTAACCATGTGACTCAATAGAAAACTAAATCAATATATATAAATCTGAGTTCATAAATATTGACAAATTAAAAAAGTTGAACCATGTTTTTGGCGCCGTTGTCGAAGAGGAAAGGTAACTGCTAAAATTAATTTTGTAGTATTTGAAATCTTATATTTGAATTACAAGTCATAATTATGTGTGTTTGTTTTTTGTTAGTGTGCTTATTGTGTTTGTATGCGTAGTATCAGATCTATAGGTTAGTGTCTTATGATTCAAAATTAGAGCAGACTATTAGAAAATTTTGAAAACAACAAAAACAATCTGAAAATCCTCAAAAAATGGCGAACAACTTAAACAATCAAAATGAAAATATACCAAGACCTTTAAGAGATTATGCTAATCCAACAATGAGATGAAATTCACTTAACTATCTAAAATCCTGATGTTACTGCTAATTCATTTGTACTTAAACCTACTATTATCAAAATCATACAGAATAATCAATTTGGAAGAACACCTAATGAAGCTCGTAATTTACATCTTGCTAGTTTTCAAGAACTGTGTGCAACATTTAAATATCATGGAGTGTCAAACGATGTTGTCAGGCTTATACTTTTTCCTTTTTCATTAAGGGATAAGGCTAAGGCATGGTTAAATTTGTTAGCAACTGGATTTTTTAGAACTTGGAGAGAACTTTCACAAAAGTTTCTGTCAAAATCTTTCCCTCCTTAAAAAAATGCTAAGCTGAGGAATGATATCACATCTTTTAGTCAGTTGTAGAATCCATATATGAAGCTTGGAAAAGATTCAGAGATCTTCTAAGAAAGTGTCCACATCATGTTTTACCAGACTAGTTAATAATTCAAACATTTTATAATGGATTAGTAGGATCTTTGAGATCAATTATCGATGTTGCTGTTGGTGGATCATTAATGTCTAAATCTTTTGATGAAGCATATTCGTTAATTGAAGAGATGGCTACTAAAAATTTTCATTGGCCCTCTGAACGGGTAAATCCTAAGAGAGTAGCTAGTATTCATGATTATGATGTGATAACTATGATAGTCTCTCAAATTGTTGCACTTTCTAAGAAAATAAATCAATTTGGAATGAATTATTCTTCAACACCCCAGTGTTAGAGGAAAATTCATCAGGACAGATGATAGACTCTCAAACACCTTATGAAACTTTGAATGCCATAAATAACAAAGTCAATAATACTTATTTAAATTATTATAATCCTAGTTGGAGGAATCATCCCAACTTCAACTGTAATAATACCAATGCTGTTGTTAACCCGCAATGGGGAAATAATTCTATGAATCCAGTTGGAAATCCAAACAACCAAGGAAATACCAATTATAGACCTTCTTATCCTCCAGGTTCTAATAGTGACCTACCGTTTAAGGGAAAGAAGTCTACTGAAGAAATGATTTTGAATATGGGTAATCAAATACAACCTCAAAATGTTACAATAGAGAACACTGAGATTCAATTTGGACATATCATTACTGCACTTAATAATAGACCTTCTCGAAATTTTCCTAGCATTGTTGAGATCAACCCAGAAGATCAAAATAAGGAGCAAGTTAAGGTTATTCAATTAAGGAGTGGAAAAGAATTGGAGCTAAGAGTTCAAAAAGAAGTTGAAGTTGAAAGAGAGGAAGTGAACATTGAGAAATGTTCTATTCTAATAGGATATATCCAGATGAATATTAGATTGAACCAACGAAGATAACTATTAAAAAACCACCTCCTCCTTTTCCTCAAAGAATAAAGAAAAAGAATAGGGCTGATAGATTTTTAAAGTTATTGAAAATTCTTAAGAAATTAACGATTAATATTCTTTTTATTAAAGCATTAGAGAATATGCCTGATTATGCAATGCTTATGAAGGATATTCTTAAAAACAAAAGAAAGTTTAAAGACCGCGAGACTGTTGCACTTAGCGGTGAGTTTAGTGCAATTTTTCAGAAGAAGCTTCCTGAAAAACCTAAAGACCCAGGTGGATTCACTATTTCATGTGCTATCAGTGAGAAGTTTTTCAGAAGAGCTTTATGTGATATTAGAGCTAGTATTAATCTTATGCCTTTATCAACTTTCAAAAGATTGGGAATAGAAGAAATTTCACCTACATCTGTGACTGTTCGGTTGGTTGATCTTTCTATCACTTATCCTAAAGGAGTTGTGGAAGATGTATTAACGAAGGTGGATAAATTTATCTTTACTGTGGACTTTATTGTATTAGATATGGAGGAAGATAATGAAATTCCAATTATTTTGGGAAGACAATTCCTTGTTACTAGGAGAGCTATGATTGATGTTCAAAAAGGAGAATTAACTATGAGATTTAATGATCAAGTTGTAACTTTCAATATTCTGAAATCTATGAAATACCCTTCAACTAAAAAAGATGATAAGTCCTTTCAAATGGAAATCTGTGATTGTTTGAGGGAAGAACAATTTAAAGAAGTATTTGAAGAAAATTTAGAATGTGAGGATGAAAATGAATGTGAAAGTGAAGATGATTTGAATGATATGAAGAATGAAAAGTTAGAATTTTTTCACAAAAGATTTGAAAGATTGGATACTATGGAAAATGGAGATAAAAGTTTAATTCCATATATCATTAAACCCCCTGAACATGAGCTGAAAATTGTCCCTAATCATTTGAATTACATATTTTTTGGAGAATCTTCTACATTACCAGTCATTGTATCTTCAGATTTAAATGAATATCAAGAAAAAAATTTACTGGACACCTTAAAAGATACAAAAAGGATTTTGGTTGGTCCATAGTTGATATTAAAGGAATTAGTTCATCGATCTGTATGCACAAAATTTTCTTGAATGGACAACATAAATCTAGAGTTGATCCACAAAGGAGGCTGAACCCCAATAATGAAAGAAGCGGTTAAAAAAGAGATTTTAAAGTGATAAGATGTTGGAATTATATATCCTATTTTTTATTTTGTTTAAGTAGGCCTAATTCAATGTGTTCCTAAGAAAGGAGGAGTGACTGTTGATGTAAATGAACAAAATGAAATTATACAGACAAGACATATCACTGGTTGTCAAATATGTATTGATTATAGAAAATTATACGCTGTCACCCGAAATGATCACTTCGCTTTACCCTTTTTAGACCATGTGCTAAACAAACTTGCTGGACACATTTATTATTGCTTTTTGAATGGATATACCAGTTATCACCAAATACATATTGCTCCTGAGGATCAAGAGAAAACTACATTTACTAGCCCTTATGGAACTTTTGCTTTAAGAAGAATGCCATTTTTATTATGTAATGCACCTGCAACATTTCAAAGATGTATGATGTCTATAATTAGAAAATTAAAAGATGATGGTATAAAAGTGTTTGTGGATGATTTCTCATTATTTTGAGATTCATTTGATGCATGCTTATGCAACTTTGAAAATTTTTTAGAGGTATGCGAAAAAACAAATTTAGTCATAAACTGGGAAAAATGTCAATTTATGGTTGCAAGAGGAATTGTACTTGGGCATAAAATATCTGAATATGGCATGAGAGTAGATCCTACAAAGATTTAAATTATAGAAAAATTACCACCTCCCATAGTTGTGAGAGGGTTAAGAAGCTTTTTGGGACATTCAGGATTCTACAGGCAATATATTAAAGACTTTTCATAAACTACTAAGCCTCTATGCCAACTTTTGGAAAAAAGATATGATGTTTGATTTTAATGATGAATGCTTAAAAGCTTTCGATCTATAAAAAGAAAAAGTTAATTGCTGCCCCTATAATAGTTTCATGTGACTGGAAGAAACCATTTGAATTAATGTACGATGCTAGCGATTATGTTATTGGAGTTGTTTTAGGGCAAAGGCACGACAAAATGTTTAATATTATATGCTACGCTAGTAAGACTCTTACTGATGCTCAAATTAATTACACCACTATTGAAAGAGAGTTATTTGCTATCGCTTATGCCTTTGAATAACTTAGATCTTTTTTAATTGGAGCAAAATGTATAGTGCATACTGATCATTCTACTATTAATTATTTAATGCAAAAGAAGGATGTGAAATCAAGACTGATTCGATGGATACTTTTAATGCAAGAATTCTATTTTGAGATTATTAATTGAAAATGGGTCGATAACCAAATAGCTGATCATTTATCTAGACTTGAACAACCTAATTTGGATTAATTTGAAAGGGAAATAATAGAAACTATTTCTGATGAGCAATTATATAATATTACTAAAGGAAATTTACCGTGGTATGCTAATATTGTAGACTACATTGTTAGTAATATTTTATCACCTGAATTAACATTGTAACAGCAGAAAAAATTTAAGTATGATGCTAAAATTAATTTTTGGGATAATCCTTATCTGTATAAGCAATGTAAAGATATTATTATTATGAGATGTGTGCCTTATGTGCCTTATAAAGAAATTGAAAGAATTATTCAAGAACGTTATGATTCTAAATTTGGAGGGCATTTCAGAATTAATAGAACTGGAATAAGATTTTGCAATTTGGATTTTATTGGCCTACTATTTTCAAAGACGTTTTTAGATTTATTAAATTTTGCGATCGATGTCAGAGAATAGGTAATATATCTAGAAGAAATGAAATGTCTCTTAATTTTACTTTGGAAGTTGAAATTTTTGATGCTTGGGGATTAGATTTTATGGAACCATTTATACCTTCATTTGAAAAAATATATATAATGAATGCTGTTGATTATGTATCAAAATGGATTGAGGAAATAGCTTTACCTAGGTGTGATTCTAGAAGTGTTTCGAGGTTTTTAATGAAAAATATTTTCACATGATATGGAATGCCTAGAGTAATCATCCCAGATGGAGGATCCCATTTTAGGAATAATCTGATTTAGAGATTGGTGGAAAAATATAATATTATGTATAGAATCTCTATAGCTTATCATCCCCAAACTAATGACTTAGCAGAAGTATCTAATCATGAAACTCATAAATCCTGAGAAATTAGATTGGTCTGCTAGATTTGCTTTATGGGTATACAAAACTTCTTATAAACTTCTATAGGAATGTCCCCTTACAAATTAATCTTTTGAAAGACTTGTCACTTTCCAGTTAAAGGATATTGGGCGATAAATAAATTAAACTTTAATTTCAAAGACGCTGGTCCAAAAAGATTGTTGCATTTGAATGAATTAGAAGAAATCAGAACTAAATCATGTGATAATGATAGAATATACAACGAGAGAAGAAAAACATGGCATGATCGGAAGATTGTTAAAAATGAATTTGACCAGCACAAAAAGTTTTACTATATAATACAAGATTGAAAATATTTCTTCGGAAACTAAAATCTAGATGGCTAGGTGACCCGACCCGCAATAACGCAGTAATATTCGCTTCCAAAAGATGGTCAAAAGCTTGACCCAATTTATAAATAGTGGCTAGTGTATAAAATCAAAATGATGAAAATTTTTAGAAAATATTTTTTTACACACTAGGGGAACTACGCAAGTATACGTATCGTTTCAAGTAATATAGGGTTTTCCTTAATAACCCCAGTATCGATCCCACGAGGAAAAATTATAGTGATAAATTTTCTAAATATTCTAATTCTAAAATATCTTTTTATCCTCTAAATTAACTATAAATTACTATTAATTTACTAGATGCAAATAAAGAAAACAATAATAAGAAAATGATTTATGAAAACTATAAAATAAACAACATTCTTTCCTTCAATTAATCTAAGATTTTTAAGATAATTTAATATTCGTTGGAGAATTTGATTTATGGTATAGTGCCAAATAGAAGCATTCCTATTCTTTACCCTTTGATCCAGGCGCAAAGAACATTGGCTAATTTAAAGAATAGGTCCGGATGTATTGTTAGTAGAATGGGTTAATCTAGACTCACACTACTAGATGTCCAAGGGTGGCTATGGTCGGCCCTACTAGTGACCCTTTCCTAATCTATAAATCAAATTATAAGAATTTAGTCTATCACTCTAAAAACTTATCAATTCTTCGCCCTTTAAATCTTATCTTCCTATTTATTTACACTTCACCCTGAATAGCCCGCACATGTCCTTCGACTACCCAAGGATTCATGTGACACTTACAAGTTAAGAGTTCTTCTCCTTCAAGGTCTCAAAACTCTTCAACAGGTTTTAACAATTTAAATGACCAATTTAAAAAGTAACGTAAGATCAGGTATTAATGTCATCACAATATTTTGAAAATATTTTGAATTTCAATTCTCCATTGAATCTTTATATTATCTTATCTATCTCTTCATAATTGAAGGAAGAAAGTAAACTAACTACTCAGAACACATTGAAAATAAACAACAAAACATAATAAATAAACTTTGAATCAAATGCAAAATACTTATCTCAAATATTCCTTCTATAGATCTTCTAATTCGTACCGACTCCACAGTGTAATGAACTCTATATGTAACAAATTGAAAATAAACTCACTAAACTAAACAAAAGTTGGCACTAAATTTCTCTCTCTATTTCTCTCTAAGGATGAGAGGTCTGTTGACCTCATTTTTGATGAGGTCTTCTCTTCTTCTTTTAGTACTTAGGATCTAGCCTTAGGCTTTTCCTTTGACTATCTTAGAGGATTAGAATTGGGACCCACCACTTAGAAACTCAAACCACTTCTTAACTCCCTGCAAACTCCACAAGCTTGACTGTAGACCCCTAATCACCTAGAGGGTTGAAACCAAATGTGGAAGTTTAAAGGATGAGTCCCTATAGGACTCTTTGGCCTTAAGACTGCCCTGGGTGGCCTGATCTGGTGAAGGGCTGACTTACACATACACTACATTTACACACTACACTTTCACACACCCATACCTAACTTGACCTCCTGACTCATGAAGGTGATTCACATGGATGGTCCTTAACCCCTAAGCCCTTGGCTAAGCGGGTTAGGAACAACATAGTGGATGCCTCAAATGAGTCCCTTCATGGCTCATGTGGGCTTGATATGGCTTCATGGCTCAACCAAAATGATTTCATTCCACTTACATTCACCCAATCTTCAATTTTCCAAATTTTCAATCTTTGACCCCCGGGACCCTACACCTGCCTAGCCTACCCAAAACCCTTGAAATCACCCAATTTTTTTAAAAATTCCCAAATCACCCAAAATTCCTCAAAACCAATCCCAAGCATTCCCACATTACTCAAATTGATCATCCATACCCAAAAATACCAAAAATTCCAAAAAAACCTCCCAATACCCTCCAAATACCCAAAATACCCCTCTTGACCCAAAAATCCAAAAATTCAGAAAATTCGAAGAAATTTCCAGAAAATCCCAAATATTCCCAATTTCATTTTGTTCAACTACACCATGGGCCAATTTTGTCAATTTACCCTACTTTTGTCAAAACCCCCAATTTGACCCATTTTAACCCTGAGTGAACCCAATGTCAAACCAAACCTATCCAATTAACCCAAATTCTGGTCCAATTCAATTCTAAACTTCAATTCAACATTCCCAACACCAATATAGACCAAATCCAAGTCCAATTTGATTCACATTTGAATCCAATTTCACTTTTGGCCTTAATGCCCAATTTGGACCCATGACCCAAACCTAACCCAAACTCACCCAATTCAACTCCAATTAACCCCAAATCTTTTCTAAACATTCCTTAACATTCCCAAAAACAAAACCTCAACATTATTTGCCCAAAACATAGACCCAAACCCCACTCAAATTCAACCCAAAGCCAAAAAGCCCAATTTTGTCCTAAACCCAAATCTAACCCAAATAAGCCCAAACCCCAAAATCAAAACCCAACCAAAGCCAAAACCTCTTTGAAACAATCCCATAAACATTTCCCAACGTTTATTTTACATCAATTTCAACTCTAGCCCAACATTGGCCCAATTTAGCCCAATTTGACCTATATTGGCCCATTCACCAAAGAAGCCCAAATTCAACCCAATTCAAACCCAAATCACTCCCAACTTGCTTCAAATCACTCATGAAATATCCCTAAACCAAACCCAACATTTTTTTGGCCCAATCCTTCACAAAATTCCAATCCATAAATTTATTTTTTAAACAAAAAGCCCACTTTCTTAAACCTTCCTAAAAGCCCAAATTTCATGCTAAAGCCCATATGACAAATTCTTCTCATCATACCCTTAATTAAAATCAATCCCTAAGTTTCAAAACTCATCATGAAGCCATTCCAAGTTAAGCCCCATAGAAATTTACATCAAAATACCAAAATTTTCTTAAACCCATTTCCATGAAATTGACTTAACTTTTCCCAAGCCAAAGATGAGCCATGAAGCCATGCATGATCCACATGGGAGCCATGAGAGCCATGGAATCTACTTTCAACCTCACCATACCCAAGATGGCAAGAGGAGGAGGCCCTTTCCATATTCTCTTAAGAGTGATTAACCACTTCCATGACTCCACTAAACCATGCTTAAACTTAATTGTACTTGGATTGTGACTCGACCCCACTAATCAAGCCGATCCAAGTGACTTTCCCTTCAGCCCAAATTGGCCTTGGAGGGTGAACCTAACCCAAAACCAAGGGTTGACCCATTTAGACCCAAAACTAGCCCTTTCCCATTCCATTTTGATTCAAACCCTTTACACATGTCCATGGCCGATCGATCGCACAAACCTCCAGCCACGACCCACCCGGACCTGAGGGTGACCCATGCCCGCCGGCCGCCGCCTGGGTTGCCGGAAAACACCATGGCCGAGACCTCGGGAGGAGCCAAGCTTTGGAATTCCATCTTCGTCGAGCCGCCCCATGCCCAATGGCCACCATGGTTGTTCTTCCCATGCCCGGAGCAGCTCGATCCCAACCCTCGGCCATCCCTGCGAGGCTCTCCAGCCACCTCTATTTAAACCCGACCCCCTCACGACCATGGAAGAGAGTTGCACAAACCTTGCGAAACTGCGCCAAAATTGTTCCAAACCCTACTCCATACTTAGAGCGAGTTGATCCCAAGGTGTCGATTTGCCCTAATCCCCACCAACAGAATCCAATTTCTCAACTAAAATTTCACCCAAAACTAGGACACTTTGCCACGAGTGAGCCAATCTTCAAATCGATCGGTCCTACACCTTCACCGGACCAAGAGGAGAAGTTTCCCACTCGAAAGCCCCATCTCCGGAGCCATCCGGTTGTTCCGGCCTCCAAGCTTTGTGATCGGCTGCGGTCACTTTCATAGCTAGCAATTCACGGCACCAGGAGACTTCATCTCGGAGCTTGCTAGGATCCAATCGAAGGTGACACAACCCTCAGATTGAAGCCACACTTTTCTGAGCAAAGGTATGAGCTAATTCTTCATACCGAGCTTCTGGAGATTCCCCATTTCAAATGCTTTAATTTCAATGCATGATCACCGTATAAATGTGTTCGTCTCTTCAAGACGAATCCATAGAGCACAAGAACACGAAAATCCGTTAAGTATTGATTGAGATATTAGGGATTTAGTGTGGACGGCTCTCGAGTGAGGACGCTTGGGGACGATGAACGGATGCCGTTCATTTAATACAAGCGCAAACGGACGGCCAGGATCGCCCGGATGAGGAGACGAAATGATACAGCGGGCCCCCGGAGAGCTGAGTCGGATGGCGGCATCGAATCAAAGAGCGCCACGCGGCGTTTCGGAGCTGCCGAGGTTGACGCGGCGCCGCGTGGATAAATAGAAAATTAGGGTATTTTCTGATTTATTTAATTCCCTAAACTTCAAAAATCCATAACTTTGTGCAGAAAAATCAGAAAAATAAAATAAAAATACCCTCTTGCTCAGTGAATAGAGGAGAATAATTTGGAAAAAAATCATTTAATTTCATCAAGTATTTTATTTTTAATGATTTATTTACCCTCTGAATTGTTTTAATTCTCCATGCATATAGGAAATTCACCATGGCATGAGAGCATAGGGCTTTTGAAGCCTCTGAATTTGGGAACATTCCCCGAATTTTCCAAAGTCAGAGGCCATCCCTATGAGAAGTTATTGATTTTTCAAATTCATGTTACTGTTTTGAGTATTTTAAATCGAATAATTAGCATGTTGTAAAATAAATTCTAGGAAAATTTGGTGATTTCTCTTATGACCAGAGGACCCTAGGAAAAATAGGTTTTGAATTAATTCATTTAAAATAACCCTAATTGGCTTAAACACCCAAAATAAGTCCTTAACTAATTAGAGCTAATCATACATCAAATTGACTTGAAATAAATTCTCCACTGACCTTTAAGATCAGAGGAACCCACCATAGAAATTTGAAGTCAATTGGACTTGGTTAGCCCTACTAAATGGGTTGGTTAAGCCTTTTAGTCAATTTGAATTTTAAAAATTCATAACATTCAAAATACTTTTAAAAAATTTACCAAATTAGTTTTGGAGCCTCTCTCATATCAGGGGAATTTAAGAAAATTAAAATTTCAATTTTCTAAAAAAGTTGATTTTTTGTTTATTTTAATATTTTAATAATTAAAAAATAATAAAAATGACAAAAACAATAAAATTCACCAAAATGTCACATTTTGAATTTTAATCACTTAGGAACAAACCCCATATTTTTCTTAGGTCTATTTAATGAGATATTAAATTTTAAAGCCCTAAGGTAATTTTAAAATTAAAAAAATGTATTTTCTAGTATTTCCACTAAAATAATTCTAATAAATCATAGAAAAATCAGAAAATTGTAAAAATTAATTCTCTGATTTTCTTGATATCAGAGAGATTTTTAAAAAATATAAAATTCATTTTTCAACTTTTATTTTATTTTTAAATTAATTAATACTCCAAAATTTAAAATAATCATAATAAAAATAATATAATTCAAAAAATCACCAAAATTGGTCCAAGTGGTCCTCTAGTCATTAGGAATGTCCCATAATTTTCTTAAGGACAAAAACTTTCCCTTGGTCATATTATTTAATTTTCCTTGGAAATGCCTATTTTCTACCAAAAATAATTACATAAATAAATTAAATACAGAAAAATCACATTTTCTCCTCTCATGTCTTTATTGGCATATGAGTGAAGTCACATAAAAATTTCAAGTTTATTTAAGCTCAATTTAGTGAGTTATGAAATTATTAAGCTTGAAAGGGCAAAATGGTAATTAAAATTTTAACCCTTAATTAAAACTTTAGGCTTAATAAAATTAAAATGTAAAATATTTGATCTTAATCTGATTTGGATGATTGAAATTTAAATAATTAAAAAGTAGAAACCTACTAAACAATTTGAAAATAATTAAAATAAACCTTAATTAAATAATTGATTAAATTTGGAAGAATAATAAAGTTGGGATTATTAAATAGGGATATTATTAGGAAGATATTTATTCTTTAATTTAAAAATCCCTAAATTAATCATCTCAATAATATTTAATCCACAATTAAAATGATAATTCAAATTTAAGTTTTAAAATGTTAAAAGACTTAATCATTAAATTAAAGTTAAATTATTAAACTCTTTTTAAATTCTCATTTAAATTAAAAATTAAAAATAAAATTAAATTAAAGATTAAATTAAATTAAATCAAACAAATTAAATTAATTTAAATTAAATTAAATCAAATAAATTAAATTAATTAAATTGAACAAATTACATTAAATTGAATTAAATTTAATTAAAATTAAATTAAATTAATGAAATAAAATTAAATTAAAAAAATAATAAAATAATTAAATTAAATTAAATTAATTTAAATCAAATCAAATTAAATTAAATTAAATTAAATTAAATTAAAAAAAATAAAATCAAGTTAAGATTAAAAATTAATTTAAATTAAACAAATTAAATTAAAATTAAAACTAAACTAAATCAAATTCAATTAAAGTTAAATTAAACTGAATTAAAAAAAAATAACATCACATAAGACATAAAGAAGTTGAAAATAAAGCAACTTGAACACTATTCCAAATTTAAACCCGTTAACTGAAATTAAATTAAATCACAAACCATTTGAACACCAATTTGCCCTCGAAAGCTTTGGTTACCATAACCCCTAAACGAACATTAAATGAAATGTTACTTCACTTATAGGATATTCAAATGTCCTAGTTCATTCGAGCAAGATAACAAAACTTGAATTCCCGGACGATCAATTCATTTGTATGATTAAATTCATTTGGACTTAAAACAATTCTAGCAATATTGAAAAAATGTTTAAGATTCTTCTTAAGCACTTCCTCAATATAATAGGATACTTATAAGAACAATTGAACTTAATTATTCTTTGATGAAGAAAATCGTCCTCAAACCAAAATACAAGAACCTAGACTTCATAGGAAATGACTAGCTATAGGATTAGGAATTTGGTAGAAAACCATAACCCTTCCCTTAGCTTTACCTAGGAACTTGCTTAAATATGCTAATTGTGTTTTAAGTGCAGCTTGGGATGATGGGAAGACCCTCCAGGTACGCTTTTATTTTATTGCAATTTACATTATTGCAATTTATTTAGTCGCATCACACTTACTTTTCTTGCATGATAAACAACTGTTGCATGAGAACCCACACCTTTAGGATAGTCCCTAAACCGAAACCAAAACTAAATTAAAAGTCATTACAAGATAAAATTCACCGCCACAACATTTCAAAATATAAAACAACTCAAAATTTAATCACAAACAGTAACACAAAACTACAATTATAACTAAATTAAAACATCCCGTTGGATGATCGGGAATACCTCGGATGATGTAACCTACGTGTTGCTAACGGGATTTCCCACGGTCTAAATGAAAGTGTGGAACTCATTCGATTGAGTTTAGCAAATTCATCCGGACTAAGTGAATCCGATAAAAATAACGATGCCGGAAGGATGGAACCGTAGGATCTTAACCGGTGTTGTTATAATCAACTTTAAGATTTGTTTTAATTAAAATATAAAAAAATATTTGGAAATTAAGATTTTCTCTAAACCAAAACACTTTTCTCATCTCTTGATTTATGACTTCTAAAACCAAACCTCTGCAACAACAAGGAGCTCGGAGCATAGTGGGCAGCACGACCATCGTCATCAGTAAAACCTGAGTCTACTTCAGCAAAACTTTCCTAGAATTAAGTAACCAAGCCATAGGACTTCGAGGTAGTTTGCCTAGTGCAACATAAATCCTCAACCTTTTTTATTAGACATTTGCATTGCAAATTAAGCCCTAACCGGTTTTAGGATTCCGAGGTAGTCGTCCGATACGACATAAACCCTCACATCTTCAAGGCTATTTGTATGATTTTATCATACAAATATAAGTCCAAATTAATTAAAATTGGAAAGATCAAAACATTAATTAAATATTAGGACTTCCCTAAATTCAAAGCCTAATAATAGGATAGTTGGGAAGTTACCGAAGTTCGCTTCGAATCTGTGATTTCTCTTGCCTTTCTTCCTTTGAATTCCCAAAATAAAATGTTCCAAACTTGATCCATTCCCTATTGATATTCCAAAATTCAATCCATTGGAAACTTAAACTTTGAAATTCTTGAGAGTCGAATTACTGATTATTATCGAGAGTTTTCTTAGGTGATTCCCGTCACTTAAGATGTAATTAACTATAGGGGCTTGCCCTTATAGGGAATTTTAAAGAACCCAGGTAATATAAACCTTGTTTAATGCTTTCATATTAAGCAGGGGAATTTGTCGGCTTATAAAATTGGTTCGCAGACCAAACGGATGTCATAAACCTTTCTAGTTTATCTAATCGAGCCCCATTATCAAGCAGTGTGTCTATTCTTCGGGATAGATACACGGTTTGTGGTGCGGTGTTCGTTTATATAAACTATTTAGGATGTGAGATCTGTTTGATTTCATATCTTAAAATCTTCAAATTTAAAATTATTTTCAAAATCAAATGCTACTTTCTAAATTATATATATATATATATATATATATATTTAAATTAAATTTAAAATATAAAATTCGCTGACAATTTCTGTTATGCGACCCCCTTTTTCAAAATAAAACACACCAACCTAAAAATATGCCGACAAGGTCCTAAAGTGGATAAGAGAAAGGGTTACAATGGGAGGGGCACGTTTTCTGAAGAAATGGACCCCTATTTATAGGCTTCAAGGGTTTCCTTGAGGCACCTCTTCAAAACATGTCCATATTCAATGAATCTTCTAGGCACCGGAATCTGGCGCCTAGGCGCCGGACACCGCGTCCAGTTCTTCACACCTCTTCACTTTGCCTCGCATCTCTTCGCGATTAAAAACTTTTTGGAGCGTCCAAATGCAATGTATCACATGTCCTATTATCTTGGAACAACTACCAGTCTTCTAGAATGTCCAATAACAGCTCACTCCGTCAAAATAACTGATCAAGCATCTGGCGCCTAGGAGCCAAGCCATATTTTTTAATACTTTTTGTATTTTGCTCCATTTATGCTCCTTTTTGCTTCTTTTTCCTTTTTGGACCTTTTTACATCACCTACATCCAAAAACACATAAAAAATACCTTTCATTAAAGCATAATATCCTTAATTGATAAGAATTAAGACAAAGAAATAGGTATTTTTTTATAGATCAAAATCCCCCAAACTTAAATGTTACTTGTCCTCAAGTAACTCTTTCTACTATATAAAATGTATAACTTTTAGAATAGAAGATAATTATTTAAGATTCCTTATAATTTTTGATTCTATAAAGTCTTTAGTAAATTATTAACCCAATTTCACTAACTAGGTTTAATTTTAAGAATTTAAAGAATATTTAACTACCAAATCATATGATTTCAAACTTTTCATTCATTTTGAAAATAATAGAAGTCTATTATTTAAGATCTCATAGATTATTTACAAGAAAAAGATCTTCTTGAAAAATCTTTTCTAAATAAATATTCATGTATAAAAATTAAGTAAAATATGTAACTAGTTTTCTTCCTATAAGATAATTCAAGTGAAGCCCATTTTTGATTAGGCATTTCCTCAAGCTTCTCCTCACTTCTTTTTTTTTTCTTCTTCTTTTTTTTTATAAAGAGAGGATTACTATATCTGGATAGCTTGTTAAAGGTTTTGAACTTCACTATCCTTAACTTACATTTTCAAAACTTATACATTTCCACTTAATTATTATAACATAAATAAGAATTTAAAAAGATTTCCAATCTTTTCTTTTTCAAGTGATAATTTTTTATTACTTAATATTTCTAAAATTCTATTATTTCTATCATGAATAGAAAAATTCTTTAATCTTATTCTTCTTTAAGTTAAATAATTATATTCTTAAAATCAATCAAAGTTAGTAAAATTTTGTTTAATTTTCACTAAATTGTTTATAATTTCAAAAATAAAAGTGATCTCAAATAAATTCTTCATTCCTTATGTTATGTTAAAAAGTTTTTATTATTAAGAAAGTATTAGCTCTTTAAGGATAAATAAAATTTAAATTTGAATGGATTTTCCCTTCCCCCAAACTTAAGTTTTAGTGTACTATGATAATTTGCAAGTATGAGAGAAAGAAAATCATAAGAATTTTTATAAGTATGTAAAAACAATCTTAAAAAGAAATATTACTTCTACTCATGCTTTTATGAATAATTAAAATAAAATTTAAGCATGTATAAAAAGTAAGCGAAGCTAATTTTATGATGATAATAAATTAAAATTAAAGCAGAAGCAAAATTACTAAGTACTAAACAAGTAGACTAAAACAAACATATAAATTAACTCTAACTTCACTCTTAACACAATCAATTCACACAGGTACAAAAATAAATCAACATACATCAGACACAAAACTAAACAAACAATCCAAAGAAAAGAAACAAACAGAGTAACACAACATAAAGATCTATAACTACTAGTCCCTAGCTGTAGCCTCATCATCATCATTGTCGTCACCAAAGGAAAATTCTACGTCCTTAGGATCAACAAATGGTGTGATACTAGGAAAAGTAGGAAAACTAACATCATGTTCACCCTTCAGAAATCTGACTAAGGCTTCATCATACTCAGCATCATAACTACTCTTCCTCTAGCTATAATCAGATAGATGATCGAGCATCCTGTCGATAGTATCAATCCTGCAGTGAGTTTGAAATAACTCCTGCTGCTGCTCTAAAAACTGATCATGCATTGATTCCCAGAAATCTGATGGTGGCTCAGCAGAAGTAGAGGGTCTAAAAGTAGAAGGTCTACTTGAAGTATGTGCAGAAGTAGAAGGAGCGGTCGATCTCTTCCCTCGAACACGATCATAGATACTAATACTCTCCTGCCCAATTGGCTTAGTAGACTTTAACTTCTCCTCAGAAATATCAGCAGTGACTCTATTAATAACACACAGTAAATAAATCAGAAATGGAAATCCCAATCCAACAGAAGTGCTGGATCTCGCAGTAGAATCCACAGAATCATAAATAATACTCCCGACATCAATAGGCTTCCTCTCCTGAATGCAGTAGTTTAAGTTCGCTCGATCTCTAGTCACTTCACTCAGGTGGTTGGAAGGTAACAATCTTGCAGAAATAAAGTAGTGCCATGCTTTAGAAATACCATTTTATTTGGAGGATTTGAAGTTTACCCTTTTTCCGTTCCTGATCTTCCAAGATCCAGTACCGTCAGTCAAATAAGCAATAATCATATCCAAATCTCCCTAAGATGGTGATAATCCAGAATAATAACACTCAATAGTCAGTGGTAGGCCATAAAATATATTGATTCTTTCAGGACAAAATCCAACTCCGATTCCTCTGACAAAGACTTCATAATCTTCAGCATCCAGAAAATTTGCATAAAATTCTCGAACAATCGGGATAATAACAACAACAGTGAAATAACAAAATCATTTCCAATTGTGTGCAACGATAGTGTTTTCGATCATTTCTCCAGGATGATAGAAAACTTCATTCTGAAATGAATTTTCTGGACGTCGCAAATTCATGGAAGCGAAAATGCGCAGTCGGAGTAGAAAATTTGCTGCTATCAAAGTTATCTCGTGCCTTCCCGCGTTTAGATTTCAAAGACCTTTAAACGTGAAGAAAACAAGAACAAATTTAGGAATCAAAGATTTAAACTCTTTTTAAGTTTATAAAACTTAAAATAAGTTTAAAAATCTGAAGAAATCACTAAGAATCAAAAAATTTCTTTCAAAATTTCGATTCTTAGCAAAACTAGAAAAATCTATGGTGAAAATCGAAAATAAATGGTTTAAAGTGAAGATCTGACCTTGAGTCGAAGAAATCGAGTGGTTTCGGGCTCAAATCCTTGATTTTTTGACCTCAAAATGGATCTAAAAGGTGTATTTTCGTGAAAATGGGGAATAAGATGAAGCTTAGTGGTCAAAAATGGCTTTTGGGGGTTATTTAAGTAATTTTTCGGGTCCAGGCCGAACTGGTGCTTAGGCGCCGAATTCTGGCACCTAGGCGCCAGAATAACCTTTCAAAATTTTTTTTTTAAAAATTTAATTTTCCACCAAAATTCATAAATTCAACTTCCAATTACTCATATTAGAGTAGGGCTTCAATTTTTAACTTCCACATCATTTTTAAAAAATTTACAAAAAAATTAAACAATTAATCCACCAATCAAACAAAAGGTTTCAATCAAACTCACTAATTTCCATTCATAATCTTCAATATGACTCAATACATTCTAGATAAGTATTATACTTGATTCAAGTTCCTAATACACACTCAAACACAACAATTTCTAAGCAAAAACAACACACATTGAACATGGAAGCAAATACACAAACAAACACAATCGATTCTCTAAATCGATATATTGAGTCAACAAAACATAATAACTATCTCATTACGAAAATATTCTAATCTTCACAAGGGAAATTGTGTATTTCACTTGGAAAGAACACTAACGCTCTCGGGAAATTTTCGTAGCCATCTTTTCGTCAATCAACTTATTCTTAGCATACTTTTCAACTTGAGCATCTTGATAAGCCGCTAAATGATCAAATTGAAGTTTCATTTGCCATTCTAGAAGTTCAACTTGATGAAACATCTCATGAAGACGATCTCCAATGCTTTTAAAATTAGTTTCAAACTTATCGAAATGACTAGAAATTTTCTCCAAACTTACAGCGATGAAACCATTGAAGTAGAGTTTAGGATCCTTTGAGACCTTGTCCCTAGCCTCTTCTCCATGATTTCTTCTTTCCATTTCTTCAAAATTTCTCAAGTCTCTCAAGAATGAAGTGCAAGGGACGTAATTCTGATTGTTTGATGGTTAGGGAAGAAGAATGGTTAATTTAAAGGGGAAAATCTTATGAAAAACTGAAAATTTTCGGTTTCTGCACGACCCGGTAACCGCTGCGCTTAGGCGCCAAATCTGGCGCTTAGGCGCCGGACCTATTGATACATAGCACGATTCTGGTGCTTAGGCGCCGAATTCTGTCGCCTACGCGCCTGAACTATGTTCAAGTCCGTTTTACCTAATCGTCAAATTTCAAAATTTTGTTCTCCAAGATAGGTATATTATACTGGTAAGAGTAATTTAGACTCAAATACAATCAAAATGAAGGTTAACTTGATCTCCTTTTTACTCATATTCAGAATAGAGTGATCCAATTTTTAAATCTTACACACTTCAAAAAAATTTTAAGCCTAAGTCAACAAAGACTTATGAGCATCAAATTTTTCTAAAGTAATATAAAATTAATCAAGATCGAGGCATAACCTTACATTAAACATAAAAACATTAAAACAAAAGATAATTATGGGTTGCCTCCCATAAAGCTCTTGGTTTAACGTCGTCAGCCCGACTTAAGTAAATCTTTAATCAGGTTGACTCAATTCATAAGCATGTTTATAAATCTACTTAATATCTCCCAAATAAGGCTTCAATCTTACTCCATTTACTCTAAAAATTTTTCCTGTTCTGGGATCTTTACTATCCACAGCTCCATAATGGTATACTTTCTCAACTATATAGGGTCCAATCTATTTAGATCTTAATTTTCCAGGAAAAAGTCTTAAACGAGAGTTAAACAGTAATACTTCTTGTCCAGGTTCAAAAAATTTTCCTGGAATTTTCTTATCATGCAACATCTTCATTTTCTATTTATAAATCCTCGCATTTTCATATGCTTCATTTCTTATTTCTTCCATCTCATTAATTGTAATAATCGCTTTTCTCCTGCTTTAACCAAATTAAAATTGAACTCCTTTATTGCCCAATAAATTTTATGTTCAAGTTCTACAGGTAAGTGACAATGTTTACCATAAATTAACCGGTAAGGTGACATTCCGATTGGTGTCTTATAAGCTGTTATATAAGCCCATAATGAAGAATCAAGTTTATTAACCCAATCAGTTCTTTTAGGATTAACAGTCTTCTCTAAAATTCTTTTAATTTCTCTGTTTGATACTTCAGCCATTCCACTAGTTTGTGGGTAATAAGCAGTTGCAATTCTATGTTCTATTCCAAATTTTTGCAATAATGATTGAATTCTTATATTCTTGAAATGACTTCCACCATCCGTGATAATTACCTTAGGCATTCCAAATCTTGAAAATATCATTTTCTTTAAAAATTTAGAAACACTTTTGGAATCACAGCTTGGTAAGGCAACAACTTCAATCCACTTTGAAACATAATCAACTGCTAATAAAATAAAATTTTTTCCAAATGATGGTACAAATGGTCCCATAAAGTCTAAACCCCACATATCAAAAATTTCAACTTCCAATATATAGTTTAAAGGCATTTCATTCTTCCTAGATAAATTTCCCATGCTTTGACATCGATCACATGTTTTCACATATTATCTCACACCTTTAAATAAGGTAGGCCAATAAAATCCAGAATTTAAAATTTTAAATGCAGTTTTATCTATGCCAAAGTGTCCTCCAAAATCGGAATCATGACATTTTTGAATAATAGCAAAAGTTTCCTCATACAGTATACATATTCAAATCATAGAATCTCTTCCAATTTTAAATAAATGAGGTTCTTTCCAAATATATGATTTAGCATCATATTTAAATTTATTAATAAATTTGTTATCCAAGTCATAAGGCAAAATATTGCTAACTAAATAATTAACAATATCAGCATACCAAGGTGTTTCGTATTTTTGAATGACATATACCATCAGGAAATTTCTCATTTATATTTTCTTCCGAAATAATATCTTTTTTAATTCTAGACAAATGATCAGCAATTTGGTTTTCAGTTCATTTTCTATCTACTATTTCAAAATCAAATTCTTGTAGAAGTAAAACCCATCTTATAAGTCTAGGTATAGAATCCTTCTTAGATAATAGATATTTAATAGCAGAATGATCAGTATGAACTATGCATTTAGTACCAAGAAGATATAGTCTAAATTTATCAAAGACATATACTATAGCTAGAAGCTCTTTCTCATTGGTAGTGTAATTTCTGTGTGTTTCAGTGAGAGTTTTACTAGCATAATATACAACTTTGAAAATTTTCTCATATTTTTGTCCTAATACAGCTCCCATTGCAAAATCACTTACATCACACATTAATTTAAAAGATTTATTCCAATTAGGTGCAACAATGATAGGTGCAGTTATTAATTTTTCCTTCAGAATAATAAAAGTATTAATACATTCTTTATTAAATTCAAATTTCGCATCTTTTTCCAATAAATGACAAAGAGGTTTAGCAATTTTAGAAAAATCCTTTATGTATCTTCTATAAAATCCAGCATGACCTAGAAAACTTCTCACATCGAGTGACGAGTAGTAGGTGGTTGCAATTCGGTAATAATTTTTACTTTTGCTTCGATCTACTTCCATCCCTTTTTGTGACACTTTGTGACCAAGTACAATGCCTTCGTGACAATGAATTGACATTTTTCCCGCTTAAGAACTAAATTTGTTTCTTCACATCTTTTCGTAACTTTGGAAGTGTTTTCCAAACAAGATTCAAAAGAAGTTCCAAAGATCGAAAAATCGTCCATGAATATTTCAATTCCTTTGTCAATCAAATCACAAAATATTGACATCATACATCTTTGAAAAGTTGCGGGTGCATTACATAAACCAAAAGACATCCTTCTAAAAGCAAATGTTCCATAAGGACTTGTAAATGTTGTCTTTTGTTGGTCCTCGAGAGCAATAAGTAATCGATGATAACCGAATATCCATCCGGAAAACGAAATACGAGTGTCCAGCTAATTTATCCAGCATTTGATCCAAGAAAGGTAAAGGAAAATGATCCTTTCTAGTGGCTTTATTTTATTTCCTATAATCAATACAAATTCGCCATCCAGTAACTTGTCTTGTAGGAATTAGTTCATTTTTATCATTAACAATGACAGTTACACCTCCTTTTTTCGGAACACAATGAATAGGACTTACCCATTGACTATCCGAAATAGGATAAATAATACCAGCATCTAACCACTTAATAATTTCTTTTTTAACAACCTCTTTCATGATAGGATTTAATCTTCTTTATGATTTTATAGTAGGTTTAAAATTTTCTTCCGTTAAAATTCTATGCATGCAAATGGAAGGGCTTATTCCTCTTATATCAGCAATCGTCCAACCAAAAGCTTTCTTATAATTCTTTAACACACCTACTAGTTTTTCTTCTTGATCTTTACTTAGTTCAGAAGAAATAATAACAGGTAAAGTTAATGAATTTCCAAGAAACACATATTTTAAATTTGAAGGTAACATTTTTAATTCCAGTTCAGGGGCTCTTTTAATTGATGGTAAAAGTATGTCATTTTGAGTTATGTCTAAAGTTTCCCAATTATCTTTAATAAAATGAGTCTCTTCTTCTTCTACTTCTTCATTTTTATCAATTAAAAATTCAAATTTTTCTTCAAAAATGAATTTACATTTTTCTTGATAATTTTTTTTCAATTAAATAATCAATTATATCCATTCGATAACATTTCTCTTTATCAGGGTACTTCATTGATTTAAGAACATTGAATTTAATATCTTGATCATTAACTCTCATGGTTAGTTCTCCTTTTCGCACATCAATCATAGCTCGTCCGGTAGCTAGAAAAGTTCTCCCTAAAATAATAGGTATCTCTTTATCTTCTTCCATATCAAGTACTACGAAATCTACATGAAAGATAAATTTATCCACTTTAACAAGGACATCCTCTATAACTCCTTTAGGATAAGTAATAGATCTATCAGCTAACTGAAGGGTTACAGTGGTGGGAGTAATATCTCCTAAATCTAACCTTCGAAAGATAGAAAATGGCATGAGATTAATACTTGCTCCTAAATCACATAAAGCTTTTCCACAAAATTTTTCTCCAATAGCATAGGGTATAGTGAGACTTCCAGGATCCTTAAGCTTTTTAGGTAATTTCTTTTGAATTATTGCACTGCATTCTTCACTTAATGCAACAGTTTCAAAATCTTCGAATTTTTGTTTTTTGCTTAAAATATCCTTCATAAATTTTAAGTAAGTTGGCATTTGTTCCAAAGCTTCAGCAAAAGTTATGTTAATAGTAAGTTTCTTAAAAATTTCAAAGAAGTTAGAAAATTGATGATCGAGTTTCTACTGTTTCAGTCTTTGAGGAAAAGGTGGTGGTGGTTTTTCAACTTCCACATTAACAGGTATATCGGTTTGATCTTGACTAGGAGAGAGAGTTTCTTTAGTTTTTTCAATCTCTTCAACCTCAATCTCTTTTTCAATTTCATTCTGCATTTTTTTTTTAATACCTTTCCACTTCTAAGTTGCACAGCTTTAGTTTGTTCATGTTCTTTTCCAGTTTCTTTTGGATTAATTTTAACATTACTAGGAAATGTTCCTACAGGTCTGTTATTAATTAAAGTAGCAATTTGCCCCATTTGATTTTCAATATTATGAATAACAGTATTTTGATTTTGTAATTGATTATTCATTTGTAAAACTAATTCTTCTATTAAAAACTTTTTCTGTTGATTATTAAATACAAGAGGTTTATAGTTTGAATTAACTTGATTATTCCAATTTCCAGTGGGATGAGATTGATTATTACCCCATTGTGGTTGCGAATTATTCCAGTTAAAATTAGGATGATTTTTCCACCCAGGATTATAATAATTTGAATAAGGATTATTTTTACTTGCAATAGCTTGTAAAGTTTCAATAGTTTGAGAATCCTCAATATTAGTAGAGTTATTATGTGAAATATTAATTGCAAAGTTATCTAATTTCTTAGATATTGTTGCAACTTGTGAAGCTAAAATAGAAAAGGCTTCATTATCATGAATACTTGCCATCTTTTTAGGATTAATCCTTTCAGAAGGCCATTGAAAATTGTTATTAGCCATTTCTTTAATTAAAGTGTAAGCTTCTTCAAATGATTTAGACATTAAAGAACCTCTAGCAGCAGCATCAATAATTGATTTTAAAGATCCAATTAATCCATTATGAAATGTTTGAATAATCAATCAATCAGGTAAAGCATGATGAGGACATTTTCTTAATAGTTCTTTAAATCTTTCCCAAGTTTCATATATTGTCTCCCCGTCAATTTGACTAAATGAAGTAATATCATTTCTTAATTTAGCAGTTTTAGAATGAGGAAAATATTTAGCTAGGAATTTTTGTGTCATTTCAGCCCATGTTTTAATAGAACCGATTCGCTAATGAGTTTAACCACATCTTTGCTTTATCTCTTAAAGAAAAAGGAAAGAGTCTAAGTCTAATAGCATTATCAGAAACATTGTTATATTTAAAGGTAGCACAAAGTTCTAAAAAACTAACAAGATGTAAATTTGGATCCTCATTTGGCCACCAAATTGATTTTTTTGCACCATTTGAAAAATAGATAGTTTAAGTTCAAAAGAATTAGCATCTACAGTAGGTATTTGAATACTACTATGAAGTTCATCAACTGTAGGATTAGCATAATCCCTTAATGGTTAATAAACATTTTGATCATTAAGTTCAATTGGATTTTGTGAAGTAGCAATTTCTTGAAATTTTTGAATTTGTTTTACCTTTTTAATTTTTCTAATTGTTCTTTCTAATTCAGAATCTAAAGGTATTAATCCTTCAGAACCAAATCTTCGCATAAAACAAGAAATAAAAAATATATCTTTCTTTTTTTATTTTATTTTTAATATTTTTAATTTTTTTTAATATATTTGTATTTTTAGAAATATAATATTTTTTTTACAAAAAATTTATAACTATTTTATTTCTTTCCCCAGCAACGGTGCCAAAAACTTGACCCTACCCGCAATAACGCAGTAATATTCGCTTCCAAAAGATGGCCAAAAACTTGACCCAATTTATAAATAGGGGCTAGTGTATAAAATCAAAATGATGTAAATTTTTAAAAAATATTTTTTTACACACTAGGGGTACTACGCAAGTATACATATCGTTTCAAGTAATATAGGGTTTTCTTTAATAACCCCGATATCGATCCCACTGGGAAAATTATAGTGATAAATTTTCTAAATATTATATTTCTAAAATATCTTTTTATCCTCTAAATTAACTATAAATTACTATTAATTTACTAGATGCAAATAAAGCAAACAATAATAAGAAAATGATTTATGAAAAATATAAAATAAACAACTTTCTTTCCTTCAATTAATCTAAGATTTTTATGATAATTCAATATTCGTTGGAGAATTTGATTTATGGTATTGTGTCAAATAGAAGCATTCCTATTCTTTACCCTTTGATCCAGGCGCAAAGAACATTAGCTAATTTAAAGAATAGGTTCGGATGTATTGTTAGTAGAATGGGTTAATCTAGACTCACACTACTAGATGTCCAAGGGTGGCTATGGTCGGCCCTACTAGTGACCCTTTCCTAATCTATAAATCAAATTATAAGAATTTAGTCTGTTACTCTAAAAACTTATCAATTCTACACCCTTTAAATCTTATCTTCCTATTTATTTTCACTTCACCCTGAATAGCCCGCACATGGCCTTCGACAACCCAAGGATTCATGTGACACTTACAAGTTAAGAGTTCTTCTCCTTCAAGGTCTCAAAACTCTTCAACAGGTTTTAACAATTTAAGTGGCCAATTTAAAAAGTAAAGTAAGATCAGGTATTAATGTCATCACAATGTTTTGAAAATATTTTGAATTTCAATTCTCCATCGAATCTTTATATTATCTTATCTATCTCTTCATAATTGAAGGAAGAAAGTAAACTAACTACTCAGAACACATTGAAAATAAAGAACAAAACATAATAAATAAACTTTGTATCAAATGTAAAATACTTTTCTCAAATATTCCTTCTATAGATATTCTGATTCCTACTGACTCCACAGTGTAATGAACTCCAGATGCAACAACTTGAAAATAAACTCACTAAACTAAACAAAAGTTGGCCCTAAATTTCTCTCTATATTTCTCTCTCTAAGGATAAGAGGTCCTAAAGTGGATAAGAGAAAGGGTTACAATGGGAGGGGCACGTTTTCTTTAGAAATGAACCCCTATTTATAGGCTTCAAGGGTTGCCTTGAGGCACCTCTTCAAAACATGTCCACATTCAATGAATATTCTAGAAGGTCGGTCTGGCACCTAGGCGCCGAAATCTGGAGCCTAGGCGCTGGACACCGCGTCCAATTCTTCGCACCTCTTCACTTTGGCTCACACCTCTTCGCGATTAAAACCGTTTTGGAGCGTCCAGATGCAATGTATCACATGTCTTATTATCCAGGAACAATTTCCAATCTTCTAGAATGCCCAGTAACCGCTAACTCCGTTAAAATAACTGATCAAACGTTGTCAAAAATTTGACAGTTTTTGTATCGATTCAGGCGCTTAGGCGTCAGGTTCTGGCGCCTATGCGACAAGCCATATTTTTTAATACTTTTTTTATTTTGCTCCATTTTTACTACTTTTTTATTCTTTTTCCTTTTTGGACCTTTTTACATCACATACATTGAAAAACACAGAAAAAATAACTTTCATTAAAGCATAATAATCTTAATTTATAAGAATTAAGACATAAAGAAATAGGTATTTTTTTTATAGATCACTAGGACCTTTCACTGTCGTAAAAATCTATCAATTTGGAGCTGTGATTATCGAAGACCCTAAATCTGAAAGAATATTCAAAGTAAATGGACAAAGATTAAAACCTTATTTTAAAGGCAATATACCATATTTTAAAGTGGTTTTAATGTTGGGTTAACCTGAATAACTTGATATTATGTCGGGCTAACGACATTAAACCATGCGCTTTGTGGGAGGCAACCCATAGTTATTGAGTGTTTGCTTGTTTGATTTGTTATTTTTGTTTGTTTGTTACTTAATTAACTCCTAACCTTCCTTAAATTTTGTTAATAACATTAAAGAAATGAATCGAATTGAAGTTTGGAATGAATTTGGACAAAACAAAGTTTGGCAAAATTTGAACTAGCACCGGACAATCTATCTGACTTCTTGAAGAAAATTAAGAAATTGGAGAAGGAAGTTCAACACCCAATGAATGCAATAAAAAATCTATATGACTTCTTTGATCATCTGGATTAGAGAATGAAGGAGCACTTTGATCATTCTGGATATCTCAAAGGAAGTTTGATACGGTTGATGAAAATGAAAGGTTGTATTAAGGAGGATTCCACTGAAGAATTCTCGTTTCATCCATTCTACAATTTGTTCGTTCATGCTCAATCAATTGGAGATTTAAGATTTGATGATAGTTCTGAGAAAGAATGAAGGCCTGATTATTATATTGTTGTGTTTGTGTATTTAGACTGATTGCTTTGCTTTGCTTTGCTTTTCTTAGATGTAATATTTGGACTTACTTTCTTGTTTTGTTTTCAGCGTTATTGTGTTGTGGTTGTGAGCGACGCTGAATTTTAAAATTTTATGGATTGACGATATGTAGCATTTAGTGTTATTTGTATGTGTTTGTAATTTAGATTTTATATATCAAAGTGATTTTTTGTGTTGTTTGTGTTTAGAAATATCATTTGACATGGCTTTAGTATGTTATTCAATGCTTAAATTTGACTAATTAGATGTCAAAGCCGGCTTGAAAAGATCAAAATTGTAAAAGAAAGTCAGAAGCCCAGTTTTTGAACTGGAGCCTAATGGCACTGTCACCAGCGCTGGACCGCGCCATAAGAAAGAGAGTTTGGCCATAAGAGTACAAAATAGCGCCGAACGGAGCTGTCACCAGTGTTGGACCGCGCTAGACCAGAAAAATGCCTTAGACCCAAAATTTTGTGATTTAACCTTGGGACCCACCATTTTTGCCCAAGCCATCATCTTCTACCTCCAACCAACGCGGTTTTTGCACCTAGGGCTCACTTGCATATTGATTGGAAGAAATTTCTTGGCTGGAAAGTTTGGATTTCATCTTCTCTTGGTAAAAGCTACACTTTAACCTAATTTTTTTTTATTTTGACTGTGAAAATCGCCTATATTAGAAAGATTTGAATTTTTAGGTTTTTAGAGAAAATTTGGAGATTTTTAATGATATTGAAGTTCTTATCTATTAAAATTTACCTTGGAGTCCATTACATTGCAATTTTGAAATTGATTTGGATAAATTTGATATTTTAGACAAATGGCTCCAAGATTTACTAAGGGGAAGAGAAAGCTTGATTACGATGAGAGTAAATTTGTGAATTTTAAGACTTATTCCCACTTTAGTACATTTCTTAGCAATAAGAAGTGTATTCAAGAGAAAGACTTTGAAAATCCTGAAGGTGTGATTGGAGAACTTATTGCAAATCGTCAATGGGAAATTTTTTGTTATTTTACTACTGAAGTGATGTTGGGGATTGTAAGAGAATTTTATGCCAATTTATATTTTTCTGAGAGTGAATATATCCTTGTTAGAGGATAAATTGTTGAATTTATCCATGCCCACATCAATGCATTTTATCAGTTGAGAGAACCATTTTTATGTGAATACAAAAATTTTCCTGTTACTAATGAAGCATTGGATATTATTATGAACTATTTAACTGACGTAAAAGGAGAATGGAAGATTAAGCAGAAACAAAAAGTTAATTTTCCCCTTTCTACTTTGAATCCTGTATCGAAAGCCTCACATTATTTCATTTCTGCAAGACTTCTGCCTACTTGTCGTCACAGCGAGGTTGCTGTAGACGGAGCTGTTCTGAATTACTTTATTCAAAACATGAAGAATATCAATATTGGGGCTATTATTCATAAGAGTGTTTTGACAAGTTCAGAAGGAGAGACTAGAAGTTGACTGGGACACCCCAGCCTTATTCATGCCTTATGTGTCAAGTGTAGCAACTGAAGATAATGATGAAGTAGTCCATCATCTGAAGCGCATTAGTAAACTATATCTGAAAACCTATGAAGCCCATGTAGGATTGAAATGGATTAGGAAAGTTGATGAACCTTCTTCTAGTCATGAGAGATCGTCTACATCTAGGGAACCTACTATACATGATGTTATAGATCAGTTAGAAAGGTTGAACACTACAGTAGAAGGACTAGAAATAAGGAATAAGATAAATGATGATTATCAAGTACGATGGTCAGAATATGAGATGGCTTATCATGACACACAAATGAGATTTTCCAGGGTAGAGACTTGTGCTGTATTTCCTACATACCTTGAATATACTCCATACCACCCTGATGAACCTGATGATGGTGGAGCTCCTACAGTTGATGATTGGTAGTTTATGTGTTTTTATTATTCATTTTTTTTTGTATTTGAGATGTGCCTGAGACTCACTCTGATTTGTATCTGTGATGTAATTTGTACTTGGTTGTGTTTGTAGCAAAGTTTATGTTGAATTGTGATGTATGTGATGTGATAGTAGAGTTTGCATTTGTTTAGTCTGTTAATTTAATTTGTGATAATAACAGTTGCATGTTAATGTTGTGTGTATAGTTGATGTTTTATGATTTTAAACTTCATCCCTTGCAAATTTCTAACCCATATTTTTGTATAGAAATGCTCTTAATTATTTAAGGCCTACTGTTCTAATTTATGAAGAAAAACTTGCCTAAAATCAAAGGTATGAAAACCCCAACATATTGAGGTATGAGTTATATATGTTTATATCTTTTCTTTCTTCCAATGATAATTAGATTGATGTTAAAAAATTTTTGTTTGGGGGTGATGTGCCCAATCTTTACTTTTGTAAGAATTTATGAATTTATATTTAAATATTTATAATAAGTTTTATAAAAGTCACAATTTTAAACGCAAGTATACGTATCGTTTTAAGTAATACAGTGCTCTATTGGAGTCCTGGTTATCGATCCCAAAGGGAAGATTACGAGAAAATTAATTTAAGAAATTTATTAGATTTTTAAATTAAAAGTAATTAATATTTTTATTTCTTTTCAAAATTCAGATTTTCTAAATTTAATAAAATTTCTACTAAATGTGAGTAAGCAGTAATAAAGTAAAGATTAATGCAAGTATAAATAAAACAACTTTCTCATTTTCAACTAATCCAAGATTTCTATTCTTAGATTATGGTATTGTCCCAAATAGAAGCATTCCTATTCTTTACCTTCGCTCGCTAGTATAAAGGATATTGGCTAATCTATAGATCGGTTCAGGATGTTTTATTAGTAGAATGGCTTAATCTAAGCTCACACTTCTAGATGTCCAAGGGTGGCTATGGTCGGCCCTACTGGTGACCCGTTCCTTTTTTATAAAACATATTATTAGAATTTAGTCTGTCACTATAAAAACTAATCAATTCTACGCCCAATAAACAATATCTTCCTATTTATTTGAACTTCAACTTGAATAACCCGCATATAGCCTTCAATTACCCAAGGATTCATGTGATACATACTAGTTAAGAACTCATCTCTGGATAGGTCTTAGAAATCTTCAACAGGTTTTAACAATTTAAATGGTCAGTTTAAAAAGTAAATTAAGATCTTGTATTAATATCATCACAATTTTTAAAAATATTTTATGTTAAGTTCTCCAACAAAATTTAATTATCTTATTATCTTTTCATAGTTGAAAGGAGAAAGAAAACTAACTACTCAGAACACCTTGAATTCACACAACAAAACATATTTATAAAACTTTGAACAAAGTTACAAATACTTATCTAGAATGTTCCTTCAAGTGATCCGCTGACTCCTATTGACTCTAATGCAAGGTACAAGACTTCAAAAACAATAATACTTGAAAACTCACACTTACTACTCAAGGAATTGAGTAGTAATACTCAAAATAAAATCACTAAATACTAAAGAAAGTGGCTCCCTAAAAGTGTAAGAGAACTCTAGAGTGATTGTGGACTAGAGACAGAGCTAAAAGGGGCACTTTTCTCTGTAGAATTGACTACTATTTATAGAGCTTCGAATTTGACTAGGGGTTGCTTAAGGCACCTCTTCAAAATTCATCCAAATACAATGTATCTTATAGAAGGTAACTGTGGCGCCTAGGCGCCGGAATCGGGCACCTAAGCACCGGAGTCCGTGACCAAGTCTTCACACCTCTTTACTTTGGATTGCACCTCTTCGCGATTGAAACTGTTTTTCCGTGTCCAGATGCATTGTATCACATGTCCTATGTATTAGAAGTAATTTCCAGTCTTCTAGAAAGTCTGATAGCCGCTTAACACTGTCAAAATAACTGCCCACAATCGTCAAAAATCTTATCTGCTTCAGTATCGAACTGGTGCCTAGGCGCCGGACCTAAAATTTTGTCAACTTTGCTTTTTAAGCTCTATTTTTGCTTCTTTTTACTCCTTTTCCTTCTTGAACTATTTTTTTTATCACCTACATCCAAAAACATAAAAATACCTTAAATTAAAGCATAATATCCTTAAGAATTGAATTAGAAATAAGGCATAAAAATAGGTAATTTTTTAAGTGGATCAAATTCCCCCAAACTTAAATGTCACTAGTCCTCAAGTAACCCTTTTCATAACATAAAATATATAACATTTGGAATGAAGTTTAAATATTTAAGACTACTTGTAATTTTTGGTTTTATAAATGCTTTAGCAAACATTAACCCAAGTTTCACTAATTAAGTTTATTTTTAAGAATTAAAGAATATTTAACTACCAAATCATATGACTTCCAAAATTTTCATTTATTTCAAGAATAATTGTAATTTATCATATTTAGGTCACATAGAATATTTACAAGAAAAAGACTTTCATGAAACATTTTTCTAGTAAAAATATTTGTACATAAAAATTAAGTTAAAAATGTAATTAGTTTTCTTTCTATAAGATAATTCATGTGAAGCCAATTTTTGATTAGGTATTTGCTCAAACTTGTCCTCACATTTCCTTGTTCATTTCTTTCTTTTTTTAATTTATTTTTTGTTTTTTTAATTTTTTTTCTTTTTAAATATTTTTTTAATCCCCCATTTTTTATTTGTGAGGATTACTATTTTTGGATAGCCTGTTAATGATTTTGAACTTTACTATCCTTAACTTATATTTAAAAACTTATACATTTTTGCTTAATAAATATGACATTTTTAATAAGTATTTTTCAAAAATTATTTCAATCTTTTCTTTTTCAAGTAATAATCTTGATTCCTTAATATTTGAAAAATACAATTCTCTTTACTATAAATTGAAAAAAATTTAATCTTATTATTCTTTAAGTTAAATAATTCTATTCTTAAAATCAATCAAAATTATTGGAATTTCACTTAAGTTTACTAAATTATTTATAAATTCAAAAATATAAGTAATCTTAAATAGATTTTTCAATCTTTATGTTATGTTAATATTTATTTAAAGAAAATA
The DNA here is from genome assembly GCA_022702705.1 of Papilionanthe hookeriana x Papilionanthe teres. NCBI lineage: Eukaryota > Viridiplantae > Streptophyta > Magnoliopsida > Asparagales > Orchidaceae > Papilionanthe > Papilionanthe hookeriana x Papilionanthe teres. Next base: position 132,061,088 of record CM040428.1, on the reverse strand, counting down.
TTAGTTCATTAAGGACAAATAATGTTTAAATTTCAAAGAATTTTCCCTTCCCCCAAACATCAACTTTAGTTTAAAAATGAATCATAAAATTTTCTAAAGCATGAGAGAAATAAATAAATAGGAACTTATCTAGGTACAATGGTGATGTAGTAAGGAAAAACTCATTTTTACTTCTACACATGCTTTAATATGTATGTAACAGAAATGATTAAGCTTATATAGAAAAGTTTGCAGAGCAGAAGTTAATTTCAACATTTTTTTTTTATTTTATTATTATTATTTTTTAAAATATGCAATATTACTAACTATTCAGAAATAATAAACAGCAGGATGAAACAAAAACAAACATTTATCATAGAAAATAAAAATTCATCCATACTTCAGTCTTTAATACATAACACAATAGATGATCTAAAACAATCTAATCCTTAAAAGTCCACATAAATTTAATTAAACAAATCAACACTAAAAAATAATAGTAAAATCAGACTCATCAATACTAACATACTAGAAATAAAATACTAAAAATAGAATCACACATCTCAATAGGTAAATCAAACTACTAATCACTAGTTGTAGCCTCTTCGTCGTCGTCACCAAAAGAAAATTCTACATCCTTCGGATCTACATAAGGTAAGAATCTAAGACAGGTAGGGAACTGAACATCATGATGACCCTTCAGGAATCTAACAAGAAACTCAGAATACTCAGCATCATAATCACTCTTCCTTTGGGTGTACTCAGAAAGATGATCGATCTTCTTATCGATCATATCTACTCTATAATAAGTTAGAAATAACTCATTCTGCTGCTCCATAAACTTATCATGCATGAATTCCCAGAAACAAAATGGTGGCTCAGCAGTAGAAGTGGAAGGTCGAGAAGTAGAAGGTCTACTAGAAGTAGTTAATGAACTAGAAGGTGCGGTAAAAATCTTACCTTGGAGTCGATCATAGACACTGACACTTTCTTATCCAATGGGCATTGTAGACTTGAGCTTTTCCTCTGAAAGCTCAGTAGAAACTCCAACACTTTCACATAGAGAATAAATCAAAGATAGAAATCCCAGTCCAACAGAAGTGCTAAAACGAGCAGTGGCCTTTACAGACTCTTAAATGATACTCCCAACATCAATCAGCTTCCTCTCTTGTATACAGTAGTTAAGGATAGCTCTGTTCGTGGTAACCTCACTCAAATGATTGGATGGAAGGAGGCGAGCAGAAATAAAGTAATGCCATGCCTTTGAAACGTCATTTAATTTAGAAGACGAAAAATTTACCCATTTTTTGTTCCGGATCTTCCAAGCTCCAGTACAATCTGTCGGGTAAGCAATAATCATCTCTAAATCTCCCTTAGATGGAGATAATCCAGAGTAATAGCACTATATGTTCGACGATAGGCCGTAGAAAATATTTATTCACTCTGGAGTAAATTCTACTCAAACTCCTCTTACGAAGATCTCATACTCTTCAACATCCAAGAAATTTGCATAAAACTCCCTAACAACAGGGATAACAACAACAACAGTGAAATAACAGAATCATTGTCAGTTGAGTGCAACGATCATTTCTTCAATCCTTCCGTCAGGATTATAAAAACTTTATTCATAGATAAACTTCCTTGTCGTAGCACAATTATTCTAATGAAAATGTGTCGCAGCAGTGACAAACTTGCTACGATCAAAATTTTCTCGTTCCTTTCCTCGCTTAGATTTAGGTGCCATCTAAACGTAAAATAAAAATGCAAAATAAATTTATAGGATCAAAGGAAATGAACTAATTTAAGCTTTACAAACTTGATAGAGATTAAAAATCCATGGATTTAACACTAAAAATAATTTTTTTTCTCAAAATTTTTGTTATCTTCAAAGGGAGCAAAATCCATGGTGAAAATCGAAACTAATTGGTTTAGAATGTAGATCTGACCTTGGGATGAAGAAATCGAGTTATTTTAAGATTAAAAACTTGAAAATCCAGCCTTAAATGGGATCTTTATGGATGATTTTTGCAAAAATGGGAAGACAAAAAAAACTTAGGCGTTAAAAATGGCATTGGTGGGTTAATAAACCCGATTTTTGGGTGCAGGCTGAACCGGCGCTTAGCGCCTAGTTCTGGCGCCTAGGCGCCAGACTCTCCTTTCGAAAAATTTGATTTAAATATTATATTTTCCACCAAAACTTATCAAATTCAACTTCTAATTACTCACATGAGAGTATTAATCCAATTTCTATCTTCAAAAAATTTCCAAAATCAATTAAAATGATAACTTAGATCCACATTTCAAACTCAAGATATAACCAAACTCTTCAATTCCATTTTATAATTTTCATTCCAAGCTCAATAAATTCAGAACAAGACTATAATAAGGTTCATCATTCTATAAACAACACAAACAACATATATTTAAAGCAAATTCTCAGTCCAACAACACACATTGAACAATTAAGCTAACACACAAACTCGATATTCGACTCACGAGAACTTGACTCAATCACAGCTAGAACACATAAAAGATCAATTCAACACCGTACATCAATTTCCATCTGTTTCGCAATGAATTTTGCTAGGACCACCGAGATAGAAATCAAACGCCCTAGGAAATTCCAAATCCATCTTTTCATCAATCCCATACATTGCTAGTTGAGCGTCTTGATAGGCCGCCATATGATCAAACTGAAGTTTCATTTGCCATTCTAAATGCTCAATTTGATGATACATCATGTGCAAACGATTCCCAATGCTTTAAAGTTCTGCTTCAATCTTTTCTAAATGAAATAACCTCTCCATACTAACTGCAATAAAACCATTAAAATAAGGTTGAGGATCCTTTGGGGATTTGTCTCTTACCTCATTTCCATGATTTCCTCTATCCCTTTATCTCCTCCAAAATGTATTGCTCTGGTCATAAATAAGGTTGCTTAGGGATTGGGGACGATGGTAGAGAAATTTTAAAGAGATTTCATGTGAAAAACTGAAGTTTTTTGGTTTTTCCATGATTTGTAATTGTGGCGCTTAGGTGCTGGAATCTGGCGCCTAGGGGTCGGGCTATCGATACTAATGGTTATGCTGGCACATAGGCGCCAACTTTTGGCTCCTAGGTGCGGGAACCATGTTCGACTCCATTTATCCTATCATCAAATTTTACAAAGTTTCAGTAATAAAAATAGGTCTAATAAAAGGGTGTGATCAACAAACAAACAACCATTAAGATAGATTCAAATCACAAACAATCATGATGATAATAAATGGGTTGCCTCCCACAAAGCGCTTGGTTTAACGTGGTCAGCCTGACCTAACCAGTTCAATTAATCAGGTAGACTTACTTAGTAAGTCTCTTTGTAATTTGGTTTCATTTCTCCCATATAAGGCTTCAGTCTTAATCTGTTAACTTCAAATATTTTTCCAGTTTTGGGATCTTTAATATCCACAGCTCCATAAGGGTATACTTTCTCAATTATAAATGGTCCCAATCATTTAGATCGTATTTTTCCAGGAAAAAGTTTTAAACGAGCATTAAATAATAATACTTCTTGTCTAGGCTCAAATATTTTCTTTGAAATCTTTTTGTCATGCAATTTCTTCATTCTTTCTTTATAAATCTTTGTATTTTCATAGAACTCATTTCTTATCTCTTCCATTTCATTCAGTTGTATTTATCGTTTCTCTCCTGCAACATTCAAATCATAATTGAACTACTTTATCACCCAATAAGCTTTATGTTCCAGTTCAATAGGTAAGTGACAATGTTTACCATAAATTAACCGATAAGGTGACATTCCGATAGGTGTTATATAAGATGTTCTATAAGCCCATACTACAAAATCAAGTCTATCAACCCAGTCAGTTCTTTTAGGATTAACAATCTTCTCTAATATTATTTTAATTTATCTATTTGATACTTCAACCCTTCCACTTGTTTGTGGGTGATAAGCAGTTGCAATTCTATGTTTAATTCCAAATTTTTCCAGTAATGATTGAATTCTTATATTTCTGAAATGACTTCCCCCTTCTGTGATAACTACCCTGAGCATTCTAAATCTTGTAAAAATCATCTTCTTTAAAAATTTTGAAACACCTTTGGAATCACAGTTAGGTAAAGCTACAACTTCAATCTACTTTGAAACATAATCAATTACTAATAAAAAATAAATCTTTCCAGATGATGGTACGAAAGGTCCCATAAAGTTTAAATCCCATACATCAAAAATTTCAATTTCTAATATATAGTTTAGAGGCATTTCATATTTTCTGGATATATTTCCCATTCTTTGACTTCGATCACAAGTTTTCACATAATGTCCAACATCTTTAAATAATGTAGGCTAATAGAATCCAGAATTTAAAATTTTAAACGCAGTTTTATCCACTCCAAAGTGACCTCCAAATTCATAATCTTGACATTTTTGAATAATTGCAAAAGTTTCTTCATAAGGTACACATCTTCGAATCACAGAATCTCTTCTTATTTTAAATAAATAAGGATCTTCTAAATATATGATTTAGAATCATTCTTGAATTTCTTAATATATTTGTTATTCAACCCATATGGTAAAATATTGCTAACCAAATAGTTAACTATATCTGCATACCAAGACATTTTTAATCCTTGAATAACATATAATTGTTCATCAGGGAATTTCTCATTTATATTTTCTTCATAAATCTTCTCATTATTATTTTTAATTCTTAATAAATGATCAACAATTCTGTTGTCAGCTCCTTTTATGTCTACTATTTGAAAATCAAAACCTTGTAGAAGTAAAACCCATGTGATCAATCTAGGTTTAACATCCTTTTTAGACATTAAATACTTAATAACAGAATGATCAGTATGTACGTTACATTTCGTTCCAAGAAGATAAGGTCTAAATTTATCAAAGGCATATACTATTGCTAAAAGCTCTTCTCAGTAGTAGTGTAATTTATTTGAGTTTCATTTAGAGTTTTGGTAGCATAATATATAACTTTGAAAATTTTCTCATATTTTTTTCCCAATACAGCTCAAATTGCATAATCACTTGCATCACACATTAATTCAAAAGGTATATTCCAATCAGGTGCTACAATAATAGGTGCAGTGATTAATTATTATTTTAGAATATTGAACACATTCAGCCAATCTTCATTAAATTCAAACTTAGCTTCTTTTTCTAATAAATGACAAAGAGGTTTAGCAATTTTAAAAAAATCCCTTATATATCTCCTATTAAATCCAGCATGACCCAGAAAACTTTTTACATCAGTAACGGTAGTAGGTGGTTGAAGTTCAGCAATAATTTTCACTTTTGCATGATAAACTTCCATACCTATTTGTGAAATTTTATGTCTAAGTACAATTCCTTCTATGACCATAAATTGACATTTTTCCCAGTTTCGAACAAATTTGTTTCTTCACATCTTATCAGAACTTTCGTTATATTTTCCAAGCAAGACTCAAAAGAAGTTCGAAAAACTAAAAAAATCATCCATAAATACTTCAATTCCTTTATCAATTAAATTACAAAATATTGACATCATACATTATTGAAAAGTTGCAGGTGCATTACATAAACTGAAAGACATTCTTCTAAAGGTAAATGTTCCATAAGAACTTGTAAATGTTATTTTCTCTTGGTCCTCAGGAGCAACAAGTAATTGTTGATAACTAGAATATCCATCCAGAAAATAGAAATATGAGTGTCCAGCTTGTTTATCCAACTTCTGATCCAAGAAATGTAAAGGAAAATGATCCTTTCTAGTGGCGTTGTTTAATTTTCGATAATCAATGCAAATTCACCATCCAGTAACTTGTCTTGTAGGAATTAATTCAATTTTTTCATTAACAATAACAGTTACTCCTCCTTTCTTCGTAACACATTGAATAGGAGTTACCCATTGACTATCCAAAATAGGATAAATAATTGTATCATCTTACCATTTCTAAATCTCTTTTTTAACAACCTCTTTAATAATTGGGTTCAATCTTTTTTGTGGTTCAATAGTGGTTTTACAATTTTCTTCCATTAAAATCCTATGCATACAGATTGAAGGGCTTATTCTTTTATATCACAATAGTCCAACTAAAAGCATTCTTATAGTTCTTCAGAACTCCTATTAATTTTTCTTTTTGATCTTTGCTTAGTTCTAAAGATATAATCACAGGAAAGTTAATGAATTTCCAAGAAATGCATACTTTAAATGTGCAGGTAACATTTTTAATTCCAATTCAGGGGCTTTTTCAATTGAAGGTAAAAGTATATCATTTTTAGTTGTGTCTAAAATTTTCCAATTATCATGAATATAATGAGTTTCTTCAGATAAATTTTCTTCATTTAATTCTTCAATTTTTTAGTTAATGACTCATTATATAACACAAATTCAACATCTTTTTCTTTAGAAATGACCTTACATTTTTCTTGATAATGCTTTTCAATTATATAATAAAAAATAACCATCCGATAGCATTTTTCTTTGTCAGGATACCTCATTGATTTCAGAACATTAAATGTTATCTCTTGATCATTAACTCTCATCGTTAATTCTCCTTTTTGCACATCAATCATATCACGTACAGTAGCTAGAAATGGTCTCCCTAAAATAATAGGTATTTCTTTATCTTCTTCCATATCCAGTACAATGAAATCCACAGGAAAGATAAATTTATCCACCTTAACAAGAACATCCTCTATAACTCCTTCAGGATAAGTGATAGATCAATCAGCTAACGGAAGGATTATAGTGGTGAGAGAAATCTTTCCTAAATCTAACATTCGAAAGATAGAAAATGGCATAAGATTAATACTTGCGCCTAAATCACATAACGTTTTTCCACAAAATTTTTCTCCAATAGCACATGGTATAGTGAAACTTCCAGGATCTTTAGGTTTCTGAGGTAGTTTCTTCTGAATTATTGCACTACATTCTTCACTTAATACAACAGTTTTATAAGCTTCAAATTTCTTTTTCTTGCTTAAAATATCCTTCATAAATTTTGCATAGCTTGACATTTGTTCCAAAGCTTCAGCATAATGAATGTTGATGGTAAGTTTCTTAAAAATCTCAAAGAACTTAGAAAATTGATGGTCAAGCTTCTATTGTTTTAGTCTTTCAGGAAAAGGTGGTGGTGGTCTTTCAACTTCTACTTTAATAGGAATTACAGTCTGATCATTACTTGGAAAAATGGTTACTTTGGGTTTTTCAATCTCTTCAACTTCTCTCTCTTTTTCAATTTCATTCTGAATTTTCTCTTTTAATTTTTTTCCACTTCTAAGTTGTAAAGCTTTTACTTGTTCATGATCTTTCCCATACTCTTTTGGATTAATTTTGACGTTCCTAGGTAGTGTTCCTTGAGGTCTGTAATTAATAAAATTAGCAATTTGACCCATCTGATTCTCAGTCATACGAATAGCAGTGTTTTGACATTGTAGCTGATTACCTAGTTGTAAGATCAATTCCTCTACAGATAACTTTTTTTAATTATTGTTAAAACCAGGAGGATAAGTTGGTCTAAAGATTGAATTTCCTTGATTGTTCCAATTTCCAATTGGATTAACTTGATTATTACTCCATTGTTGATGCCCATTTGATTTTGATTATTGTTATGTAAGTTAGCCATTTCCTGATATTTTTGAATTTGTTTTCCCTTTCTAATTTTTTTAACTGCTCTTTCTAATTCAGAATCAAAAGGTAATAATCCTTCAGATCCAGAACTATAAATAAAAATAAATTAATTTTTTTTTGGTATTATATATATATATATATATATTTATAATATTTTTACAGAAATAAAAGTGTATATATTATTTTAATTTTAGAAATGTAAAAATTATCTTTTAACTTTCTTCCTTATCTTCCCCGGTAACGGCGCCAAAAATCTGCTGTGCCCGACCTTTACTTTTGTAAGAATTTATGAATTTATATTTAAATATTTATATTATTTTTTGTAAAATTCAGAATTTCAAACGCAAGTATACGTATTATTTTAAGTAATACAGAGCTCTATTGGAGTTCAAGTTATCGATCCCACAGGGAAGATTACGAGAAAGTTAACTTAAGAAATTTATTAGATTTTCAAATTAAAAGTAATTATTATTTTTATTTCTTTTCAAAATTCTGATATTTTAAATTTAATAAAATTTCTACTAAATGTCAGTAAGCAGTAATAAAGTAAAGATTAATGCAAGCATAGATAAAACAACTTTCTCCTTTTCAACTAATCCAAGATTTTTTTAGAATAATTATCATTTGTGGAGAACTTAGATTATGATATTGTGCCAAATAGAAGCATTCATATTCTTTACCTTCGCTTGATAGTATAAAGAACACTGGCTAATCTATAGATCGGTTCAGGATGTTTTATTAGTAGAATGGGTTAATCTATGCTCACACATCTAAATGTCCAAGGGTGGCTATGGTCGGCCCTACCAGTGACCCGTTCCCTTTCTATAAATCAAATTATTAGAATTTAGTCTGTCACTCTAAAAACTAATCAATTCTACGCCCAATAAACAATATCTTCCTATTTATTTGCACTTCACCTTGAATAACCCGCATATAGCCTTTGATTACCCAAGGATTCATGTGATATTTACTAGTTAAGAACACATATACGGATAGTTCTAAGAATTCTTCATTAGGTTTTAACAATTTAAATGGCCAGTTTAAAAAGTAAATTAAGATAAGGTATTAATATCCTCACAATTTTTATTAATATTTTAGGTTAAGTTCTCCAAAAAAATTTAATTATCTTATTATCTTTTCATAGTTGAAAAGAGAAAGAATACTAACTACTCATAAAACATTGAATTCATACAACAAAACATATTTATAAAACTTTGAATCAAGTTATAAATACTTATCTGGAATGTTCCTTCAAGTGATCTGCTGACTCCTACTGACTCCAATGCAAGGTACAAGACTTCAACAGCAACAATATTTGAAAACTCACACTTAATACTCAAGGAATTGAGTAGTAATACTCAAAATAAAATCACTAAATACTAAAGAAAGTGGCTCCCTAAAAGTGTAAGAGAACTCTAGAGTGATTGAGAGAGCTAGAAGGGGGGCTTTCCTTTGTAGAATTGACTCCTATTTATAGATCTTCGAATTTAACCAGGGGTTGCTTAAGGCACCTCTTCAAAATTCATCCAAATACAATGTATCTTCTAGAAGGTAACTGTGGCACCTAGGCGCCAGAATCTGCTCCTAGGCGCCGGAATCTGCGCCTAGGCGCGGGAGTCCATGACCAAGTCTTCACATCTCTGTACGGCTTATTTTTTTAGGTTGTGTGTTTTATTTTGAAAAGGGGGTCGCCTAACAGAAATTGTCAGCGAATTTTAGATTTTAAATTTTATTTAAATATATATATATATAATTTAGAAAGTAGCATTTGATTTTGAAAATAATTTTAAGTTTGAAAATTTTAAGATATGAAATCAAACTGATCTCACATCCCAAATAGTTTATATAAACGAGCATCGCACCACAAACCGTGTATCTATCCCTAAGGATAGACACACTGCTTGATGGTGGGGCTCGATTAAATAAACTAAAAGATTTGTTATATCTATTTGGTCTGCGAACCAATTTTATAAGCCGATAAATTCCCCTATTTAATATAAATGAATTAAGCAGGGTTTATATTACCTGGGTTCTTAAAATTCCCTATAAGGGCAAGCCCCTATAGTTAATTACATCTTAAATGACGGGAATCACTTAAGAAAACTCTCGATAAAAATCAATAATTCTGCTCTCAAGAATTTCAAAGTTTAAGTTTTCAAGGGATTGAATTTTAAAATTTTAATAGGGAATGAATCGAGTTTGGAACATTTTATTTTGGGAATCCAAAAGGAGGAAAGGTAGGAGAAATTACAGATTTGAAGCGAACTTCGGTAATTTCCCGACTATCCTATTGTTTGGATTGAATTTAGGAAAGTCCTAATATTTATTTAATGTTTTGATCTTGCCAATTTTAATTAATTAGGACTTATATTCGTATGACATGATCATACAAATAGCCTCGAAGATGTGAGGGTTTATGTCGTATCGGACGACTACCTCGGAATCCTAAGACCTAGTTAGGACTTAATTTGCAATGCAAATGCCTAACAAAAGGTTGAGGATTTATGTTGCACTAGGAAAACTACCTCGAAGTCCTATGGCTTAGTTATTTAATTCTAAGAAAGTTTTGTCGAAGTAGACTCGAGTTTTGCTTGATGACGATGGTCATGCCGCCCACCATGCTCCGAGCTCCTTGTTGTTGTAGAGTTTTAGTTTTAGAAGATTAAAAATCAAGATATGAGGAAAGTGTTCTGGTTTAGAGAATTTTTAAAATCCAAGGGTTTTTTATGTTTTAATTAAAACAAATCTTAAAGTTGATTATAACAACACCGGTTAAGATCCCACGGTTCCATCCTTCCGGCATCGTTATTTTTATTGGATTCACTTAGTCCAGTATGAATTTGCTAAACTCAACTAAATGAGTTCCACACTTTCATTTAGACCGTGGGAAATCCCGTTAGCAACACGTAGGTTACATCATCCGAGGTATTCCCGATCATCCAACAAGACGTTTTAATTTAGTTGTAGTTGTAGTTTTGTATTCCGTTTGTGATTAAATTTTGAGTTGTTTTATATTTTGAAATGTTGTGGCGGTGAATTTTATCTTGTAATAACTTTTAATTTAGTTTTGGTTTCAGTTTTAGGGACTATCCTAAAAGTGTGGGTTTTCATGCAACAGTTGTTTATCATGCAAGAAAAGTAAGTGCGATGAAATTAAATAAATTGCAATAAGGTAAATTGCAATAAAATAAAAGCATACCTGGAGGGTCTTCCCGTCATCCCAAGCTGCACTTAAAACACAATTAGAATATTTAAGCATTTAAAGCAAGTCCCTAGGTAAAGCTAAGGGAAGGATTATGGTTTTCTACCAAGGTCCTACTCCTATAGCTAGTCATCACCTATGACATCTAGTTTCTTGTGTTTTGGTTTGAGGACGATTTTCTTCATCAAAGAAAAATTAAGTTCAATTGTTCTTATAAACATCCCATCATATCGAGGAAGTGCTTAAGACGAGTCTTAAACATCTTTTCAATATTTCTAGGATTATTTTTAAGTCCAAGAGAATTCAATTATACAAATGAATTAATCGTCCGGGAATTCAAGTTTTCTTGTTATCTTACTCAGTGAACTAGGACATTTGAATATCCTATGAGGGAAGTAACATTTCACTTAACGTTCTGTTTAGGAGTTATGAAAACAAAAGCTTTTGAGGGCAAATTGATGTTCAAATGGTTTATGATTTAATTTCAGTTAATGGGTTTAAGTTTGGAATAGTGTTCAAGTTGTTTTATTTTTGAATTTCTTTATGTCTTAGGTGATGTTATTTTTAATTCAATTTAATTTAACTTTAATTTAATTTAATTTGGTTTAGTTTTAATTTTAATTTAATTTATTTAATTCAATCTAATTTTAATTTTAACTTGATTTTATTTTTTTATTTTAATTTAATTTAATTTAATTTAATATGATTTAATTTAATTTAATTTAGTGTGATTTAATTTAATTTAATTTAATTTTATTTAATTTTATTTTAATTTAATTTAAATTTTAATTTGGTTTTATTTTTAATTTAAATTTAAATTTTAATTTAATTTAATTTTTTTTAATTTAATATTTTTTTTATGCTTTAGGGATGATTTAATTTTAATTTTTAAAGTATTAATTTAATTGAAATTTTAAAAGGATTTAATTTAAATGTTTTAACTTTAATATAATTTAATGATTAAGTCTTTTAGCATTTTAAATTTTGAATTTGGATTATCACTTTAATTAGGAATTAAACATTATTAAGGTGATTAATTTAGGGATTCTTAAATTAAAGAACAAATCTCTTCCTAATAGTATCCCTATTTTAATAACTCCAATTTTTATTATTCTTCCAAATTTAATTAATTATTTAATTAAGGTTTATTTTAATTGTTTTTAAATTGTTTGGTAAATTTCTACCCTTTAATTGCCTAAGTTTCAAACATCCAAAATCAACTTAATATCAAATATTTTACCCACCCTTTTAATTCAACCTAAAATTTTTAATTATGAGTTAAAATTTTAATTACCATTTTGCCCTTCAAGCTTAATAATTTCATAACTCACTAAATTGAGCTCAAATAAATTTAAAATTTTTATATGACTTCACTCATATATCAATCTAGACATCAGAGGAGAAAATGTGATTTTTCTGTATTTAATTTATTTATATAATTATTTTTTGTGGAAAATAAAGATTTTCAAGGAAAATTCAACAACATGACCAAGGGAAAGTTTCTATCCTTAAGGAAATTATGGGATATTCCTAATGACCAGAGGACCACTTGGACCAATTTTGGTGATTTTTTGAATTATATTGTTTTTATTATAATTATTTTGAATTTTGGAGTATTAATTAATTTAAAAATAAAATAAAGTTTGAAAAATAAATTTTATATTTTTCAAAAATCTCTTTGTGATCAAGGAAATTAGAGAATCAATTTTTATAATTTTCTGATTTTTCTTAGATTTATTAGAATTATTTTAGTGGAAATACTAGAAAATACTTTTTTTTTTAATTTTAAAATTACCTTAGGGATTTAAAATTTAATATCTCATCATAGAGACTTAAGAAAAATATGGGGTTTGTTCCTAAGTGATTAATATTCAAAATGTGAGATTTTGGTGAATTTTATTATTTTTGTGATTTTAATTATTTTTTAATTATTAAAAATATTAAAATAATGTAAAAAATCAACTTTCTTGAAAAATTGTAATTTTATTTTTCTTAAATTCCCCTGATATCAGAGAGGCTCCAAAACCAATTTGGTGAATTTTTGTAAAGCATTTTGAAAGTTATGAATTTTTAAAATTTAAAATGGCTAAATGGATTAATCAACCCATTTGGTAGGGCTAACCAAGTCCAATTGACTTCAAATTTTTATGGTGGGTTCTTCTGATACTAAAGGTCAGTGGAGAATTGATTTCAAGTTAATTTGATGTATGATTAGCTCTAATTAATTAAGGAGCTATTTTGCGTGTTTTAGCCAATTAGGGTTATTCCAAGTGGATTAATTCAAAACCTACTTTTCCTAGAGTCCTCTGGTCATAAGAAACATCCTCAAATTTTCCTAGAATTTATTTCACAATATGCTAATTATTAGAATTAAAATATTCAGAATAGTGACCTAGAATTGAAAAATCAATAACTCTCCATAGGGGTGGCCTCTGACTTTGAAAAATTCAGGGAATGTTCCCAAATTCAGAAGCTTCAAAAGCCCTATGGTCTCATGCCATGGTCAATTGTATACATGCATGGAGAATTGAAAATGTGAAGAGTAATTAAATCATAAAAAATAAAATACTTGATGAAATTAAGAGATTTCTTTTCCACATTATTCTCCTCTCTTCACTGAGCAAGAGGGTATTTTTATTTTATTTTTATGATTTTCCTACACAAAGTTATGCATTTTTCAAGTACTGGTAATTAAATAAATAGGAAAATAACCTAATTTCCTACTTATCCACGTGGCGCCCTGTCATCCTCGGCATCTCCGAATGACCACGCGGTGCGCTCCCATTTGACGCTGCCTTCCGACTCAGCGCCACGCGGCCCGTGGTTCACGTATCATCTCCTGGTCCGACGCCATCTGAGCCGCCCGTCCACGCATGTATTGAATGAACGGCATCCGTTCATCGTCCCCAAGCCTCCTAGCCCGAGAACCGTGCATCTTCTAGGCTTAATATCTCACTCGATACTTGACCAAATTGAATGTTCTTATGCTCTATGGATTCGTCTCGAGAAGACGAACACATCCATACGGTTTATGTGGCATGAAATTAACTCAATAGAAATGGAGAATGTTCAAAAGCTCGGGAAGAAGAGTGAGACCATACCTTTGCTCAGAGAAGTGTGGCTTCAATCTGAGAGTTGTGTCACCTTCGATTGCGTTCAAGCAAGCTCCAGATGAAGTCTCCTGGCCTGGTGAATTGCCTAGGTAGGATTTCGACCACAACCGATTACAAAGCTTGGAGTCTGGAACAGATGGGTGGCCTGGAGAGGGGGCTTTTGCTGGTAGACTTCTTCCCTTTTTCTTGTGAAGGTGTAGGATCAATCAATTTGGGGATTGGTCTACTGTGAAAAAGTGTCCTGGTTTTTGTGCTGAAGTTTGAACTCAAAATTGAGCTCAGCTGGAGGAAATTGGGGCTAGAATCCAGTGGGAATCAAGTGCTCTATGTGTAGAGAGTGTTCTAGAATGATTTTGGTAGAGTTTCCTTAAGGTTGGTTCAGCACCTCTCCCATGGCCGAGAGAGGTGGGGTTTAAATAGAGCTGGCTGGAGGCTCTCCCGTGGGGAGTTAGGGCTTGGGATCGACCTTGCTCGGTAAGGAGAAGAACAACCATGGTGGCCATTGGGCATGGGGCAACTCGGCAGGTGAGAATTCCAACCTCGGGCTCGCATGATGCTCTCGGGTGTGGTGTTTTCCGGCGGCCCAATGGCCGGCCTGAGCAGCAGGGTCACCATCTCGACCGTGGAGGTCGTGGCTCGGCAATGGTGAAGTCAATCGGGCTTGGACATGTGTAAAGTGCTTGGATTAAAATTGTTTGGGGGAGAGGCCACTTTGGCTCGATTAGGGTCAACCCATCCTTTTGGGGCTAGGTGCACCACCCAAGGCCTCGGTTTTGGGCTGAAAAGAGTCACTTGGGTCACTGCCATGGAGTGGTGAAGTCTCCATCCATGGTGAGGTGGCTAAGCATGGTTTAGTGTGCGACATGCTTATGGTTAAAAAGGCTTAATGAAGGATTAGGAAAGGGGGCCCTCCTTTTGCCATTATTGGCTTGGTCACATGTCAAACCTTCCATGGCTTCATGTGGCTTGTCCATGGCTTCGTATGTGGCTTCATTTGGCTCATCCTTGACTTAGGAAAAGTGGATCCATTTATATGAAAAAGGAATTTGGAGATTTTGGCAATTTAGTGAAAAATTTAGATGGTGCTTGATTTAGATTGATTTGATGATTGATTTGGGACTTAGGAATTGATCCCAATTAAAGGGATGATGAGAAGGAATTGCCATGTGAGCTTTGGGCTTTTGGATTTCTCTTTGGATGGGCTTTCAAGATGGTTTAGAGAGTGGGCTTTAGATTTCAAAACAAATTTTAGGATGATAATTTTGTAAAGGATTGGATCCAATAAATGTTGAATTTAATTTAGGAAGGTTTCATGAATGATTTGGAATAAATTTGAAGTGGTTTGGGCTTGAATTGGGTTGGATTTGGACCTCTTTGGTAAATGGACCAATGTAGGTCAAATTGGGCTAATTTGGGCCAATGTTGGGCTAGGGTTGAAATTGATGTAAGATAAATATTGGGAAATGTTCATGGGAGTGTTACAAAGAGGTTTTGGCTTTGGTTGGGTTTTGATTTTGGGGTTTGGGCTTATTTGGGTTAGGTTTGGGTTTAGGTCAAAATTGGGCCTTTTAGCTTTGGGTTGAATTTGAGTGGGGTTTGGGTCTAAATTTTGGGTAAATCATGTTAGAGTTTTGTTTGTGGGGATGTTAAGGAAGGTTTAGAAAAGGTTTGGGGTTAATTGGAGTTGAATTGGGTTAGTTTGGGCTAGGTTTGGGTCATGGGTCCAAATTCGGCTAAAAAGGGGCTTTAATGCCAAAATTGAAATTGGATTCAAATGTCAATCAAATTAGACTTGGATCTAGTCTAGATTGGTGTTGGGAATGTTAAATTTAAGTTTAGAATTGAACTGGACCAGAATTTGGGTCAATTGGATTGGTTTGGTTTGACATTGGGTTCACTTTGGGTTAAAATGGGTCAAATTGGGGGTTTTGACAAAATTGGGGTAAATTGAAAAAATTGGCCCATGGTGTAGTTGAATAAAATGAAATTGGGAATATTTGGGATTTTTTGGAATTTTTTGGGAATTTTCTGAATTTTTGGATTTTTGGGTCAAGAGGGGTATTTTGGGTATTTGGAGGGTATTGGGAGGTATTTTTGGCTATGGATGATCAACTTGATTGGTGAGGAAATGTTTAGGAATAGTTTTGGAGAATTTTGGGTGATTTGGAAATTTTGGAGGATTTGGGTAATTTCAAGGGTTTTGGGTAGTTCAAGGTGTAGGGTCCCGGGGTCAAAAGTCGAAAATTTGCAAAATCGAAGATCGAGTAATTGTAAGTGGAATGAAATCATTTTGGTTGAGCCATGAAGCCATATCAAGCCCACATGAGCCATGAAGGGACTCATTTGAGGCATCCACTATGTTGTTCCTAACCCTCTTAGCCAAGGGCTTAGGGGTTAAGGACCATCCATGTGAATCACCTTCGTGAGTCAGGAGGTCAAGTTAGGTGTGGGTGTATTTTTATGAGGTGTGTGAAAGTGTAGTGTATAAGTGTAGTGTGTGTAGGTTAGCCCTTCACTGCACTGAGCCACCTGCAGGCGGTCCTAAGGCCAAAGAGTCCTATAGGAACTCATCCTTTAAACTTCCACATTTGATTTCAACGCTCTAGTGATTAGGGGTCTACAGTCAAGTTTGCGGAGTTTGGAGGGAGTTAAGAAGTGGTTTGAATTTCTAAGTGATGGGTCCCAATTCTAATCCTCTAGAATAGTCAAAGGAAAAGCCTAACGCTAGATCCTAAGTACTAAATAAAAGAAGAGAAGACCTCATCAAAAATGAGGTCAACAGATGGACCCCCAATAGGTGTGGTGAGCTGATGGAGCACACCGTGCGTATTGGTGTTGACCGAAGCGATCAACAAAACCAACACAAACGTCCAAGTGACAAACTTAGGACAAAGTAGAAGAGTTTCCGCTGGGGAGTGTCAAGTATATCTCTGAGACTGGAGATTCCTGAACTCTCGCTGGGGAAAGGAAAAGGAGGTGAATCCCAAATCACATGATGCTAGGGAATTTCAATTTAGATTTTATTTTATTTCAGTTTAAGTTTTGATGTGTGAGCTTAGATTTCAATTTGGAGTTTTAATTTAGATTGAAGTTTTGTCAAAATTAATTTGAAGGGATTTGAACTTGAAATAAAAATTGGAATTTTGTGGTTTTAGATGTAACATCTTCAACCTCAAAAGAAAATTGAATTGATTGGATTGAATCATTACAAAGAGGAGAGATTTCAGAGCAATGTGGTGTTGGATGTAAAATCCTTAACCTCAAGAGTTTGAATTTGATGTATTTCATTCCAATAGGGAAAGAAACCTAAAGCAATGCAGTCTCGAATGTAAAATCCTCAACCCCAAGAATTTGATTTCGATGTATTTCATTGCGATAAGGAAAGAATCCTAAAGCAATGCAGTCTCGGATGTAAAATCCTCAACCCCAAAAGTTTGATTTTGATGTATTTCATTGCGATAGGGAAAGAATCTTAAAGCAATGCAGTCTCGGATGTAAAATCCTCAACCCGAAAAGTTTGATTTTGATGTATTTCATTGCGATAGGGAAAGAATCCTAAAGCAATGCAGTCTCGGATGTAAAATCCTCAACCCCAAAAGTTTGATTTTGATGTATTTCATTGCGATAGGGAAAGAATCATAAAGCAATGCAAGTCTCGGATGTAAAATCCTCAACCCCAAAAGTTTGATTTTGATGTATTTCATTGCGATAAGGAAAGAATCCTAAAGCAATGCAGTCTCGGATGTAAAATCCTCAACCCCAAAAGTTTGATTTTGATGTATTTCATTGCAATAGGGAAAGAATCCTAAAGCAATGCAGTCTCGGATGTAAAATCCTCAACCCCAAAAGTTTGATTTTTGATGTATTTCACTGCGATAAGGAGAGAATCCTAAAGCAATGCAGTCTCGGATGTAAAATCCTCAACCCCAAGAATTTGATTATGATGTATTTCATTGCGATAAGGAAAGAATCCTAAAGCAATGCAGTCTCGGATGTAAAATCCTCAACCCCAAAAGTTTGATTTTGATGTATTTCATTATGATAGGGAAAGAATCCTAAAGCAATGCAGTCTTGGATGTAAAATCCTCAACCCCAAAAGTTTGATTTTGATGTATTTCATTGCGATAGGGTAAGAATCCTAAAGCAATGCAGTCTCGGATGAAAAATCCTCAACCCCAAAAGTTTGATTTTGATGTATTTCATTACGATAGGGAAAGAATCCTAAAGCAATGCAGTCTCGGATGTAAAATCCTCATCCCGAAAAGTTTGATTTTGATGTATTTCATTGCGATAAGGAAAGAATCCTAAAGCAATGTAGTCTCGGATGTAAAATCCTCAACCCCAAGAATTTGATTTTGATGTATTTCATTACGATAAGGAAAGAATCCTAAAGCAATGCAGTCTCGGATGTAAAATCCTCAACCCCAAAAGTTTGATTTTGATGTATTTTATTGCGATAGGGAAATAATCCTAAAGCAATGCAATCTCGGATGTAAAATCCTCAACCCCAAAAGTTTGATTTTGATGTATTTCATTGCAATAGGGAAAGAATCCTAAAGCAATGCAGTCTCGTATGTAAAATCCTCAACCCCAAAAGTTTGATTTTGATGTATTTCATTGCGATAGGGAAAGAATCCTAAAGCAATGCAGTCTCGGATGTAAAATCCTCTACCCCAAGAATTTGATTTTGATGTATTTCATTGCGATAAGGAAAGAATCCTAAAGCAATGCAGTCTCGAATGTAAAATCCTCAACCCCAAAAGTTTGATTTTGATGTATTTCATTGCGATAGGGAAAGAATCCTAAAGCAATGCAGTCTCGGATGTAAAATCCTCAACCTCAAAAGTTTGATTTTAAATGGTAATTGATATTGCAAAGATTTGTAGTGTTTATTTGAAAAGTGTGGAATTTTGGTGTTTCGAGAATTTCAAGAAAGTTGTAAAAGATTTTTGTGGAAAGAAACAAATTAGGAGGGAATATGTAGATGCTACATATCCCATTCAAAAGAGTTAATTGAGAGTTGCTGGTTTGGATTAGATATAATTCCTTGCCACTAGATTCGAATCGAAAACCTCGTGGCTCCATGTCAATGGAATTGACCGCTTCCATCCCAGATAAAGGAGAGAGTAGAACGGATTGAATTTCAGATTTTGGAAGGTTGTGTTTGAATTTGATTGAGATTTGATTTGGAATCTGGAAAGTTGAATTTGAATTTTTAATTGAGATTTGATTTGAAATTTGGAAAGTTGAATTTGAATTTTTGATTGAGATTTGATTTGAAATTTATGTTCATTTTGTTAGTCTTTTACCGATTCAAATTTATTTTGTCGTGAATTTGGAGTTCATCATTTTTTTTATTTACATTTTTAAGGAAAGTTTTCTTTTATTCTTTTTTGTTTCTTTTCTGTTCTTTGTTCAAAGTTCATTTAACTTTAATGTTGAAGATATATCATACAACTCGATCTGGAATACATCTCATACAATCCATATAGACTCAAAACGGACTATGTATGATCTTTGCCGATCCATCCAAAAAGGTATCTCGTAAAAAATCCATGTACCGAATAGTGAGGTACATGGTCAATAACATCACCTTCCAAGCCATCCTCGGCAAGGATGTCGTATGGATGTACGTTGGAGGTGTGATATTTTCCATGTAACTCACAACTCGTAAGGCCGGAGGCTCTCTAGCTCCGGGTCCGGCCGGAAGTGGTAAGGTGCTTTCCGTCATCCATCCTTCGAAAGTAACCGAGATCCGCTTCATTGGTACTCCCGTATGCAATGTTTAGCGACATCCGCTCCGTTGCCCTTCGCATCATGACGGAACCTACCAATAATGGTATCTTTACTCGGCCCTCGAACTCACTCGGGCCTGCTATCCGGAGGTCGGATCCGAACATGATATTACATTCGTTCGTAAAAGAAACCGTGCGTAAAGGTCCGACAAAGTCGTGGTGATCTATGTGCGGGGGTATGCGATCACCCTTCTTATAAATGTTAATGATGCAAGCTGTTGGGTATGCAATCTGCGGCGGTACCCTCCATGCTATCATTCTTTTTACCATCCTTTTGATGACTAATGGCATTGGATCCACTCGGCCATGACAGAGTATCCTCGGTGGGTTTCCCTTCCCGTCTTCTCGCGAAGTCGTAGCAGCATCCACATTGTATTGTAATTCTCCCTTTCCCTGGCATCCATCTCCGGGGTTCCGAGTAAGTGTTTTCTCTTAGGCGGCCCGCTCAGCCCATTATTTTCAAATCCCGGATGCAGTCCACGATTTGTTGTTGTTCGTATTCAGAGAAGACGTCTGTGTGTAGTTCGAGGCCTTCTAGTATATTGATCCTCCTGCCTCTGATTCTCTCGAAGTATTCAAAAGTTTTCTTCTTGACATTCTGCATTCTTTCTAGCTCGTATTCTGGAATAATCTGCAAATGGCGAGGCCTGGTGACGTATTGTGTGATATATGGCTCAATCCCTTCATGTTCTCCTGCATACCTCGACTCCTCGGGGATGGTGTCCGTCGGAACATCCTCCGGGGTTGCTTCTGCAATAAGGTTATGTATTACTGGTGGCTTTATCTGGTGGCGTGGTAGCCTTCCTTCTTCTGTTCTTCTTGAGATTTCCCTGGTCTCTTCGTTATCCTCGTAGCCGGCCTCCTTCCTTCGGTGTACCGGTGAAATGGCGTCCTCGAAGTATTTGTACCGGCAGTAGCAATCGCCTCGTCGCGCCGGTCCGTCCGCTAGTATAGTTAACATCTTGCCGATACGACGATTTTTATTTCTTCGCCGAGTTGCCGTGAGAGTAGCTCTTCGTACTTCCCGAATTTCGTGGGTGCGGCGCCGACAAGCCTCGCCCTCCGTCGTAGCAACTACGGACTTGATTCTCTTGTCTTCTTTAGTGTTTGTTTTCCTTTTCTTCTGCTAGATTGGTGGCTTGGGCCACCCACTTTCATTATCGTCTCGACCGGCGTTCTTCTCGATCAATCGGGACCCGCTCACCTTCCTCGTATTGCAGGCCTGCTGGTGCGAAGTCTGAGTCAATCTCTATTATCTCTCCATCTTTCACCCTCTTTTCATCGAGTGCAAGGCTTACGCCATTTCTAAAGTTCAGGACCAACCGCTCGTTCGACATTTCCCTTCGAAAAGACAAGGAAAAGGCTCAGGGGCTGTACTAAGAACAAGAACATTAAGAAAATGTTTTTTAAAGACAGTTATTTTTATTTTTATTTTTATTATTCCTTTTATATTTTCAAATTTAACAGGAATGAAGTGGGAAAATATCGAAGAAAAGATTTTGATTTGGAAGAGAAAACAAGGAAAACATATTATCGTGACTTTATTTATTTTAGCACATTTTTTATTATTTTTGGGTTCGGGCCCAGTCATAAGTAATTACTTCACCCGTGCTTCTAGGGATGAAAAATTCATTCTTTCGAAACATCAGGTAGCGTAATACTTTTTCAAGTATCGTTCATTGATCGGAAGCATATGTCGTTCTCCTTGACAATTCACTAGCTGGTAAGAGCCTCCTGAGTATACTGCTTCAACCACAAACGGTCCTTCCCAAGTGGGTTCAAATTTTCCTCCTATCTTGCGATGTGCAAGAGTAGGTCTCTTGAGAACGAGAACTAAGTCACCAACTTTGAAGGTTCTTGAGCGGACCAATCTGTCATGAGCTTGAACCATCTTAGCTTGGTATAATTCTAAATTCTGCTGCGCTGCAAGTCTTTTCCCTTCCAGGCTTTCTAATTCCTCTAGTCCTAATTTGGCATTCACTTCTGTCGTGTTTTTGTTTGCAACTGCAATTCTGAGTGAAGGAAGCTGGACCTCTAAGGGTAACACTAACTCGGACCCATACACCAGAGCGTAAGGGGTAGCTTGAGTAGGAGTTCTGAAAGTTGTCTGGTAGGCCCATAAGGCTTCTAATAACTTCTCGTGCCAATTTCTCTTATTATCGTCCAAAGTTTTCTTTAAAATTAGAACGAGAGTTTTATTAAAAGCCTCAGCCAGGTCGTTTGCCCTTGGATAATAAATTGTTGAATACCGTCAGTCGATTCCATGTATCCTGACAAAATTGTTGATTTGTGTGCTTCTGAATGCTGACCCGTTATCTGAGATGATCCTGCGCGGCACTCCGAAACGGTAGACAACTTGGTTCTTGAAAACCGTAGCACGTGGTGTGCTTTCACTTCTCTGAGTGGAACTGCCTCTGCCCACTTGGAAAAGTAATTTGTAGCCGCAAGAATGAAGTGATGTCCATTTGAAGATGGTGGTTCTATTGGACCCACTATATCTGTGCCCCAACATTCAAACAGCCACGACGCAATTGTCGGATGTAGCACATTTGGAGGTTGGTGTAGAACCACTCCGTACACTTGGCATTGGTGACGCTCTTGGCGATTTTCATGCGATCGGTCATCATCGAGGGCCGGTAGTACCCTAGTCTTTTAATTTTCATTTTCATCTTCGGACCCGACCGGTGAGCGCCACGTAGTCCCGAATGCACCTCTTTAACAATTTCACGGGCCTCGGACCCGCTTAGGCACCTTAGCCACACTTGATCGAAAGACCTTCTGTATAACGTGTTGTTTATTAATGCATAGGATAGAGTTCTTTTCTTGATCTGATGGGCTAGCGACCTATCGTCTGGTAGTTTTCCTATTTGCAGGTAGTCTATTAATGGCTGTCGCTAATCTTCCGTGTTTTCTCGTCATCGTTGTAACCGATTCTTCTTCTTTTTTCGATTTGTGTATTGTGTCTATGTCGAGCCGTGATAGGACCTCGACGTCCGTGAACCGACACTTCTACCGATTCATCTTGCAAGCGTGAAAATTCTTTTGCGAGACGAGCTAGCGCATCTCGCTAAAGCATTTTCTTTCTCGGGAATTTTGTAGATCGTCACATTCGGAATCTTTTCCAACAACCGTATGGCATACTCGGAAGAATTGCTCGAGTCTTCGGCTTTAAAATTTTGTACTCGTCCGGCGATCCGTTGAATGATTAACTGCGAATCCCCGTAGATGTTAATGTTCGTTATCCCCATTCGAATAGTTAATTCCGAGTCTCGTTATGAGGGCTTCGTATTCCGCTTCGTTGTTCGTACACGGCTCGTCAAGTGGTAGGAGTATCTTAACATCCCCCACTCCGGTGTTATAAAGATTAATCCGATCCCCGCCTTATCGGGCACTATCACTTGTGATTCTTCATCTGTGTGTGCTGAAGATGCTCCGTTGAAATATAATTCCCAACGTCGATCATCAGGGTCTTCTAAGCTCATTATTTGTTCGTCTGGCAAGTCGTCATTAAGAGGAGATTCTGCTGGCAAATGGTGTGCTGCGAGGAAGGCTGCTAGGACTTGTCCCTTTACAGCACGAAGAGGCACAAAACTTATATAGAATTGCAATAATATCATTGACCATCTGGCAAGTCTGCCGAAAAGCGTTGGACGAGTCATCAAGTACTGCAATGGATTAAATTTCGAGATCAGGTTGACCTTATGAGAAAGCATGTAGTGCCTGAGCTTTTGAGCAGCGAAGATCAGGGCCAAACAATGCTTTTCAATTGCGGGATACCTTATTTCCGTCGGAAGTAAACGATAGCTTAGGTAGTAAAGAGCATTTTCTTAACCCTCATCATTGACCTGGGCTAACAGGGCTCCGAGAGAGTCGTCTAAAGCCGCGGTATAAAGTATCGCGGTCTACCCGAGACCAGGGTCGTTAAGACAGGAGGTGTCATTAAATATTGCTTAATGTCCTCGAATGCCCTCCGGCATTTCTCTTCCCAAATAAATTTGGCGTCCTTTTTAACTAGTGCCGAGAAAGGCTGACACCTACCTGACAAGTTTGAGATAAAGCGTCGAAGATATGCCAACATCCCTTGAAAAGATCGTAGTTGTTTTAAGGTTTTAGGAGGCGGCATTTCTAAGATAGCTTTAATCTTTTCCGGGTCGATTTCAATTCCACGATGTCGGACAACGAATCCTAAGAATTTCCCGGAGCTGACGCCGAAGGTTCATTTTAAGGGATTCATCTTAAGGTTAAATTATCTTAATCATTCAAAAATAATTCTCAAATCATACAGGTGGTTTTCCTTTACTTTTCTTTTGATGACCACATCATCCATGTAGCATTCGACTTGATTGTGGATGAGATCGTAAAAAATTCTTGTCATCGCTCTCTGATATGTTGCTGCTGCGTTCTTCAGTCCGAATTGGATCACTGTGTAGCAATATACTCCGATCGGCGTTCGAATGCCGTAAGTTTTTCATCTTCCGGAGCCATTTTTATCCGGTTGTATCCCGAAGATCCATCCATGAATGAGAATATTTCATGTGTTGAAGCAATGTCGATCATTAATTCCGGGATCGGTAGAGGGAATTCATCTTTTGGACATGCCTTGTTTAAATCTCCGAAATTCACACAAATTCCGATCCGACCATTCTTCTTCCTAATCGGTACCACATTGGCTAACCAAGTCGGGTATTGTTCTTCACGGACAAATTTAGCGTCTATTAGCTTTTTAACTTCAGCTATGACTTGTTGTTCGATTTCTAGACGCATTCTTCCGGGACCTTGTCCGACCGGGACGAAGTAGGATCCACTCCTAGCTTATGGATCGCGACCTCTGGAGCTAATCCTGGCATCTCATCGTAGTTCCAAGCAAAACAGTCTTTAAATTCCATTAATAACTTGATTATTTCTTCTGAGTCTTCTTTATTGAGTAAGGAGCTAACAAAGGTAGGTCTAGGCTCTTCGCTAGTACCTAAGTTAACTTCCGTTAACTCAACTATCGTAGATTTGATCTCTTCTTCGAATTCTGGTGGAGCGTCTCCAATTTGTAAATCTTCAAATTCTTCTGTAGTTTCCATGCAGTTTTCATTAGACTCGCAAGTGACAACCAGGCAAAATTTAGCATCGTCAACTGATCCTACTGTGCCGAATCCGAGACCATGCTTTGAATTGGGTGGACGACCGGAGTTATTCCATAAATTTTCAAAACGTTGTGATTGACCTTTTGTCCATTGTCGAGGTAAGAAACCATGCTGAATTAAATTTTGAACACAGGGAGAGTACCACTCAAAAGGCAATTCCATTAATTCCGATGAAGTAGCATCTTCAAATTGTACATTATTTTCGGTTTTGGAGGAAGGAACACCACGGTAGAATTTGATGGGCTTTGCATCGCCGCTATGTACCTCTTCGACCACCATACCCTCGATCTTATTAGAATGGATCGGGGTCGTGGTCATAGTATGTACATAGTGGTTAATCTTCTCGTACATCGATTTATATTCCTCGTTCTTTTCATCTTCTAGAGAGATCCTGAATTGTGGCTTCTTCTAACTTATTGTCGCTGCTTCTTGCTTGATCTCTTTTTCTTCTTCAGAACTATCTTCCCAATCAACATTTATGGCTGGTTTCCTCTATCCAACTGTCCTAACGTCTCTGCCACGACCTCGTCCCCGGCCTCGACCTCGGATGCGAGTTGTGGAGAAATCTTCACCATCTCGCCGTAAGGGAGTGGTGAGTGATCGTTGGACTAGAACTTCAGGTTCTTCGTCGTCCCAAACTTCATTTGCTTCATTTGTTATGGTATCCCTGGAGAAGATTGTTTTCTTCGGGGGTGCGTAATAAGCTGCATCTTCATGGATTTCAATTTCATGTACGGAGAACGGTTGTAAGTCACCTTTGATGCATTGTTCTCCTCCATCGTAGTATTTGATGCACTGGTGTAGGGATGATGGTACCATCCTATTTTCAAGTATCCATGGTCAGCCCAGTAGAGCGTTGAATGACGTTTCTGAATCAATTATGTGAAATTTCGCAGTTGTCTTTGCCAAGTCACCGGTCTTCATTAGTAGCGTTATTGATCCAAGGGCTCTTTCTCCTTTCTGATTGAATCCTCTTAATAACATTTTGTCCGCTTCGAGCTCGCTAGCATCAATTTCCAAATATGCTAGCGTTCGAAGATTCATTATGTTGATTGATGCTCCTGGATCCACCAATACTCTGGAGAGTGTAAACTTCCATATTGTAACTGAAATGTACAACGGTCGGTTGTGGTCTCGTCGTCCCAAGTAGTAGGTCATCGTCCAGGAAGGTAACACCTCGTCGTTCCTTTAACGAGCAAACCTCATCTAAGGAATCTCCGGTCATTTGAGCTGAGCAAATTTTTGGATCAAGTAAGGCCTTGATCAGAGCTTCTCTCATCTCCTTTGATAAGATGAGAGCTTCGTAGATGCTTAGTTTGGCCGGTAGTTTCCTAAGATGGGCTAGCACGTTGTAGTCCACTTTATTTCCATGTGTCTCGATTTCTTCCCGAATGGGCATTTCTTCTGCCGGGGTTGGTTCTTCCTGAACAACCATCTTCTTTCCTTTGTCCTTTGGACCCATTCTCGGAGGTAGAACTCTTCCACTTCTTAAGTTAACTTCTGTAATTTCTTCTGAATCTAGTATTGAGTTTGCTGGCGTCTCCTCCTGAATTGGAATGACAGGTTCTTCTGGATTAGCTTCAGAGTCTGAAGGCTCTAACTCTATCGTGACTGGAGCTCCTTGAAACTCGCAAATAGATTCGTTGCTTATTGAACTCTCGTAGCCTCTTTGGTGGATGTCTTCTTTGTCATTGTGATTGTCGAGATTGTGTATGATTTGAGAATTATCATTTGTATCGGAATCGATGTCCGGATTAGGTTGGTTGTCGCTAGTTACGTAATCGTTAGAAACAGTCAAAATGTAGCCAACGCCATAACCCTTATCATTATAAGATCCCATCGGAGTGAGCAAATGATAATACAGAGTCAGAGGTTCGAGGAATTTCTCCCCCAAATTGGAAACAACTATCCTAGGATAAGCAGCCCCTAGTCTATCCTTAAGAGCCTCGGTCTTCTCTTCTTCGTCAATTTTCTTCTTCTCTTCAATCGTCTCCTGTTGAGGTGGTTCTTCTATCGCAAGTGATAGTGCCGACTTGACAGGTTTCGAACCCCGACTCGAGGCTAAGCACCGAAGCGGTTTGGATTTGATCCAAAATCTTCTTCGCAGACTTTGTCCAAGCGGTAGTCCATCCATCATCAGTCGCATAGGGATCTATCGGAACAATGAGATCCATCGAGATAACATTGACGGAACCTCCTTTCTGGGGTTCCTTCATGTACTCCTTCGGGATCGTTATATTCCTTTTCCGAAGATTGTCGTTGAGCCAACTTTGAAGGTAATACAATCTTCTATCTTATGCCCAAGCATCCGGTGGTAAGGGCAAAAGTTGGGATCACCTTTCTTGTCGACTTCTTCTGGTCTCTTAGGTTCCGGCAGTTGGAAATCCGGAGTCTTCATCGATCGCGGAACATTTTCGTCATCGCCTCATTCTTGAATGGATACTCCCTGCTTAAAAGCTCCTTTAGCGTACGTTGTGGACGAGGTGGTTGTTCATACTGTTGGGATGACTGATAGCTGGCTCGTGGTTGCTGCGGCCGTTCTGACCGTATTTGTATTGGCTGCTTGCCTTTATCGACAGCTGTGACGATCCCGTACTTCTTTTCAAAAGTTTTCACGGGCTTCTGTTTGTCTATTTTGTCGGTGAAACTTAATTGCTTCGCCTCCTCTTGCAAACTTCCGGCCTTGCTTAACAACTTCTCAAAAGTCTTAATAGTAAATCCCTTGAGGAGAAGTGCTATCGGGCCATGAATGCTCTTAAGTAAAATGCCGACTACATGCTGTTCTTGTAGCTGTGGCTCACACTTTATACTTAGATTCCTCCATCGAAGTATGTAATCCACCAAAGTTTCATTCGGCTTCTGCTTCTCTACCACTAAATCACCTATAGTGATGTTGTGCTGAGCTCCGGCAAATCGCTTGATGAAGAGGTTCTCTAATTCTGAAAATGTCTTTACCGAACAGTTCGGTAATTCCGCATACCAATCAAAGGCGATCCCCGACGAGTCGTCGACAAATTGTCGGAAGAGTAAAGCATCACTTCCGCCGGCACTGCAACAACTGGCACTAAAATGTGCAACATGCTGCCGAGGGTTTCTGGTTCCATCAAAAGTCTTGAACAGAGGTGGTACAAAGCCTTTCGGATATTCTTCAGGGTAAGGTCTACCCGTCCGAATGGATGTCCCGCTCTTTGATTGTGCCAAGGCTTCTCGCACCTGTTGTTCCACCATGCTCTTAATATCCTTTTCCGGAATCATGCTTTGTTTTGCATCCTTCTTTAATTGATCATCCCCGTTGACGGACATAATCTCCTTTCCTCCGTCTACAATGTGAATAACTTCTGGGGATGTTTCTCTTTGGGGTTGAACCTGACTCTGGAGAGTGGCTAGGGCTACAGTTATCTCTTCCATCCTTTTTGCCATTTGGGCGATCGTATCATCTTTCTCTTGAAGCTGCCTCCTCATTACTTCCTGCTCCTCTCTTTCTGCGGCTGCAGGGGCACCTTGTGAAGATGACAAAACTCGTGTTTCAACCATATTAATTTTTGCATATTCTTCATCCATGAACTCTGACGAGTCAACCTCATCTCCGAATTTCTCTTCTCTTTCCCTTGCTAATCACCGAATATCAGTTCTTAGCTTTTCCATAGCATCTTCTAGTGGTCTTTTCTGTACATCCTTGTAGTTGTCATGTGATAACTGTTGGGTTTCCTTCTCATGAGTCCCCTTTATCGCGGTAGCACTTTCTTCGTACTCAAGTCTCCCGATGAGACTTTCCTTCTCGTGCCGTTGTTTTAATCTTAATTGTCTGGTAGTGGGACGCCATACCATCCTTCTAGCAGCAGAAGGTCTAGGACCGGTTGGTCTGTCAGCCAAATGCTGGAAGGTGGTATCCTCCCTAATTTATAGTCCTGAAACAACACTAGGTGGACTAGCTTTCATTCTCTTATTTGGCTTTTCCGCAGCGATAGCAGGTTCTACTCGCGGCCCAAGACAGGACTTGGCTGGCACCCGCCCTATCCTTCTTAAAATTTCTGATACAGGGCATTTTTCCTTCTTTGCTAACTTTTCTATCAGGGTTTGCAGTCGAGCAAATGGCGTAATTCTAGCCCTTTTCTTACGGCTATCGTTGCAATATACGGGCTGAGGCAATGCGGCAGCAATCATGCGAACATTTTCCTCATCCTCTGTAGCAGAGAGGGGATGGAATCTATTTCCTCTCAAAAGTGGTATGTGTTCAGGCAGCGGTGTATACTCGGGTAGTTCTGGGATTTCTTCTAGGAAAGCAACTTAAGCAGCTCTGGCTTCTCTAGCAATCCTTCTACTTTTATTCCTTCTCTGAGTCCGTGTCAGTGATGGAATTCTCGAGCTGGACCCGATTTCAAAAATAGAAATTTTCACAGGAAGATCTGTACCCTCCACGGTAACAGGTTCGTCACAGTTCTGAATTTCTTTCCCTTTAGTTTGCGAAGGTGGGGTAGGTGCGGAGACAACTAGACCAGTGGGGGTAGCAACAACGGATCTTCCGCGAACAACAAGTACTCCATTCGGATGGAATCTTTTGCAGAGGAGGGAATTCATGAGTCGACTCGAGGTTAAACTCAATCAACGGCTTCTCGCTTTCGGTACTTTGCTTGTGAGTGAAAAGAGAGTGACGTCGGGGATTTTGATGTCGGTGTCCCCGAATCCTTGTCCGAATCGAATAATTCCATTGTCGAGCGGCTCGTCCTCGAACACGGCCAGGTCGAGTCCGTCGACGAAGGAGAAGATCGGCTTTGGGGCTTCCATTTCTACAGGGCAGATTCCAAGTGTTAGTCTCTGAATCGTGCTTCTTCTTATCGTAGAACTTATGACGAAAAAGAAAGAGTCCGAACACATTTTCGTTTACCTTAGCGTATTTGTGATGTTAAAAGAAAATTGTTTTTTTGAAAAGATTTGTTCGTTAGGAAGGAGAATTATTAAAAGAAGGAGAGTTGTAGGAAGGGTAAAAGGAATTGATTAGGAACTGGAAAAGGAAGAGAAAGTCTTGTAGAAACTTCTCGACCCGCAAGACCGCTCCTAAACTAATACCTATTGGGGTCCACCCCACCTCGAAATGAGGTAAAAGGATCTCGAAACCTCTCTGTTTAGGGGTGTCTAAACAGTGGTTCCTAAATCCGAGAGAATGTTGGCTATACTTGTTCAAGGTAGAAATGAACATAGTATTCCAACGGAAAGAAGGGTAGTTTCATCCACTAGGGACATGGATACACTACCGATTTTTGAAAGCAGAACTATCTGATTAAAAATGGAGAGAGGAATTGTCCCCAACGGAGTCGCCAGAAATTGTACGGCTTATTTTTTTAGGTTGTGTGTTTTATTTTGAAAAGGGGTCGCCTAACAAAAATTGTCGGCGAATTTTAGATTTTATATTTGATTTAAATATATATATATAATTTAGAAAGTAGCATTTAATTTTGAAAATAATTTTAAGTTTGAAAATTTTAAGATATGAAATCAAACTGATCTCACATCCCAAATAGTTTATATAAACGAGCATCGCACCACAAACCTTGTATCTATCCGTAAGGATAGACACACTGCTTGATGTTGGGGCTCGATTAAATAAACTAAAAGATTTGTGATATCTGTTTGGTCTGCGAACCAATTTTATAAGCCGACAAATTCCCCTGTTTAATATAAATGAATTAAGCAGGGTTTATATTACCTGGGTTCTTAAAATTCCCTATAAGGGCAAGCCCCTATAGTTAATTACATCTAAAATGACAGGAATCACTTAAGAAAACTCTCGATAATAATCAATAATTCTGCTCTCAAGAATTTCAAAGTTTAAGTTTTCAAGGGATTGAATTTTTGAATTTCAATAGGGAATGAATCGAGTTTGGAACATTTTATTTTGGGAATCCAAAAGGAAGAAAGGTAGGAGAAATTACAGATTCGAAGCGAACTTCGGTAATTTCCCGACTATCCTATTGTTTGGCTTGAATTTAGGAAAGTCCTAATATTTATTTAATGTTTTGATCTTGCCAATTTTAATTAATTAGGACTTATATTCGTATGACATGATCATACAAATAGCCTCGAAGATGTGAGGGTTTATGTCGTATCGACGACTACCTCGGAATCCTAAGACCGGTTAGGGCTTAATTTGCAATGCAAATGCCTAACAAAAGGTCGAGGATTTATGTTGCACTAGTGCAAACTACCTCGAAGTCCTATGGCTTAGTTATTTAATTCTAAGAAAGTTTTGTCGAAGTAGACTCGATGTTTTGTCGATGACGATGGTCGTGCTGCCCATCATGCTCCGAGCTCCTTGTTGTTGTAGAGTTTTAGTTTTAGAAGATTAAAAATGAAGAGATGAGGAAAGTGTTCTGGTTTAGAGAAGTTTTAAAATCCAAGTGTTTTTTATGTTTTAATTAAAACAAATCTTAAAGTTGATTATAACAACACTAGTTAAGATCTCACGGTTTCATCCTTCCAGCATCGTTATTTTTATCGGATTCACTTAGTCCAGATGAATTTGCTAAACTTAACTAAATGAGTTCCAAACTTTCATTTAGACCGTGGGAAATCCCGTTAGCAACACGTAGGTTACATCATCCGAGGTATTCCCGATCATCCAACAAGATGTTTTAATTTAGTTGTAGTTGTAGTTTTGTATTCTCGTTTGTGATTAAATTTTGAGTTGTTTTATATTTTGAAATGTTGTGGCAGTGAATTTTATCTTGTAATGACTTTTA
This sequence comes from Papilionanthe hookeriana x Papilionanthe teres, assembly GCA_022702705.1. Lineage (NCBI taxonomy): Eukaryota > Viridiplantae > Streptophyta > Magnoliopsida > Asparagales > Orchidaceae > Papilionanthe > Papilionanthe hookeriana x Papilionanthe teres. Next base: position 132,029,508 of record CM040428.1, on the reverse strand, counting down.
ATTTAGTTTTGGTTTCAGTTTTAGGCACTCTCCTAAAAGTGTGGGTTTTCATGCAACAGTTGTTTATCATGCAAGAAAAGTAAGTGCGATGCGATTAAATAAATTGCAATAAGGTAAATTGCAATAAAATAAAAGCGTACCTGGAGGAGGGTCTTCCCGTCATCCCAAGCTGCACTTAAAACACAATTAGAATATTTAAGCATTTAAAGCAAGTCCCTAGGTAAAGCTAAGGGAAGGATTATGATTTTCTACCAAGGTCCTACTCCTATAGCTAGTCATCTCCTATGACGTCTAGGTTCTTGTGTTTTGGTTTGAGGACAATTTTTTTCATCAAAGAACAATTAAGTTCAGTTGTTCTTATAAACATCCCATCATATCGAGGAAGTGCTTAAGACGAGTCTTAAACATCTTTTCAATATTTCTAGGATTATTTTTAAGTCCAAGAGAATTTAATTATACAAATGAATTAATCGTCCGAGAATTCAAGTTTTCTTGTTATCTTACTCAGTGAACTAGGACATTTGAATATCCTATGAGGGAAGTAACATTTCACTTAACGTTCTGTTTAGGAGTTATGACAACAAAAGCTTTCGAGGGCAAATTGATGTTCAAATGGTTTATGATTTAATTTCAGTTAATGGGTTTAAGTTTGGAATAGTGTTCAAGTTGTTTTATTTTTGAATTTCTTTATGTCTTAGGTGATGTTATTTTTAATTCAATTTAATTTAACTTTAATTTAATTTAATTTGGTTTAGCTTTTAATTTTAATTTAATTTATTTAATTCAATCTAATTTTAATTTTAACTTGATTTTATTTTTTTAATTTAATTTAATTTAATTTAATTTAATTTAATAAGATTTAATTTAATTTAATTTAGTGTGATTTAATTTAATTTAATTTAATTTAATTTGATTTAATTTAATTTAATTTAATTTGAATTTTAATTTAATTTAATTTAAATTTTAATTTGGTTTTATTTTTAATTTTAATTTAAATTTAAATTTTAATTTTATTTTATTTTTTTTTATGCTTTAGGGATGATTTAATTTTAATTGTTAAAGTATTAATTTAATTGAAATTTTAAAAGGATTTAATTTAAATGTTTTATCTTTAATTTAATTTAATGATTAAGTCTCTTAGCATTTTAAATTTTGAATTTGGTTTATCACTTTAATTAGGAATTAAACATTATTGAGGTGATTAACTTAGGGATTATTAAATTAAAGAACAAATCTCTTCCTAATAGTATCCCTATTTTAATAATTCCAAATTTTTATTATTCTTCCAAATTTAATTAATTATTTAATTAAGGTTTATTTTAATTGTTTTTAAATTGTTTGGTAGATTTCTACCCTTTAGTTGCCTAAGTTTCAAACATCCAAAATCAACTTAATATCAAATATTTTACCCACCCTTTTAATTAAACCTAAAATTTTTAATTATGAGTTAAAATTTTAATTACCATTTTGCCCTTCAAGCTTAATAATTTCATAACTCACTAAATTGAGCTCAAATGAATTTAAAATTTTTATGTGACTTCACTCATATATCAATCAAGACATCAGAGGAAAAAATGTGATTTTTCTGTATTTAATTTATTTATATAATTATTTTTTTGTGGAAAATAAGGATTTTCAAGGAAAATTCAACAACATGACTAAGGGAAAGTTTCTATCCTAAAGGAAATTATGGGATATTCCTAATGACCAGAGGACCACTTGGACCAATTTTGGTGATTTTTTGAATTATATTGTTTTTATTATAATTATTTTGAATTTTGGAGTTTTAATTAATTTAAAAATTACCTTAGGGATTTAAAATTTAATATCTCATCATAGAGACTTAAGAAAAATATGGGGTTTGTTCCTAAGTGATTAATATTCAAAATGTGACATTTTGGTGAATTTTATTATTTTTGTGATTTTTATTATTTTTTAATTATTAAAAATATTAAAATAATGTAAAAAATCAACTTTCTTGAAAAATTGCAATTTTATTTTTCTTAAATTCCCCTGATATCAGAGAGGCTCCAAAACCAATTTGGTGAATTTTTGAAAAGCATTTTGAAAGTTATGAATTTTTAAAGTTTAAAATGGCTAAATGGTTTAATCAACCCATTATGTAGGGCTAACCAAGTCCAATTGACTTCAAATTTTTATGGTGGGTTCCTCTGATCCTAGAGGTCAGTGGAGAATTGATTTCAAGTCAATTTAATGTATGATTAGCTCTAATTAATTAAGGAGCTATTTTGGGTGTTTAAGCCAATTTGGGTTATTCCAAGTGGATTAATTCAAAACCTATTTTTCCTAGAGTCCTCTTGTCATAAGAAACATCCTCAAATTTTCCTAGAATTTATTTCACAACATGCTAATTATTGGAATTAAAATATTCAGAATAGTGACCTAGAATTGAAAAATCAATAACTCTCCATAGGGGTGGCCTCTGACTTTGGAAAATTCAGGGAACGTTCCCAAAATCAGAGGCTTCAAAAGCCCTATGGTCTCATGCCATGGTGAATTGTATACATGCATGGAGAATTGAAAATGAACAGAGAGTAATTAAATCATTAAAAATAAAATACTTGATGAAATTAAGTGATTTTTTTTCCACATTATTCTCCTCTCTTCACTGAGCAAGAGGGTATTTTTATTTTATTTTATGATTTTCCTACACAAAGTTATGCATTTTTCAAGTTCTGGTAATTAAATAAATAAGAAAATAACCTAATTTCCTACTTATCCACGCGGCGCCCTGTCATCCTCGGCATCTCCGAATGACCACGCAGCGCGCTCCCATTCGACGCCGCCTTCCGACTCAGCGCCATGCGGCCCACGGTTCACATATCATCTCCTGGTCCGACGCCATCTGAGTCGTCCGTCCGCGCGTGTATTGAATGAACGACATCCGTTCATCATCCCCAAGCCTCCTAGCCCGAGAACCGTGCATCTTCTAGGCTTAAGATCTCACTCGATACTTGACCAAATTGAACGTTCTTATGCTCTATGGATTCGTCTCGAGAAGACGAACACATCCATACGGTTTATGTGGCATGAAATTGACTCAATAAAAATGGAGAATGTTCAGAAGCTCAGGAAGAAGAGTGAGACCATACATTTGCTCAGAGAAGTGTGGCTTCGATCTGAGAGTTGTGTCACCTTCGATTGCGTCCAAGCAAGCTCCGGATGAAGTCTCCCGGCTCCGGTGAATTGTCTAGGTAGGATTTCGACCACGCCCGATTACAAAGCTTTGAGTCCGGAACGGATGGGTGGCCTCGGAGAGGGACTTTTGCTGGTGGACTTCTTCCCTTGGTCTGGTGAAGGTGTAGGATCAATCAATTTAGGGATTGGTCCACTGTGAAGAAGTCTCCTGGATTTTGTGCTGAAGTTTGAACTCAAAATTGAGCTCAACTGGAGGGAATTAGGGCTGGAATCCAGTGGGAATCAAGTGCTCTATGTGTAGAGAGTGGTTTGGAATGATTTTGGTAGAGTTTCCTTAAGGTTGGTTCAGCACCTCTCCCATGGCCGAGGGAGGTGGGGTTTAAATAGAGCTGGCTGGAGGCTCTCCCAGGGGGAGTTAGGGCTTGGGATCAGCTGCTCTGGTGAGGAGAAGAATAGCCATGGTGGCCATTGGGCATGGGGCAACTCAGCAGGTGAGAATTCCAAGCTTGGGCTCACATGATGCTCTCGGGTGTGGTGTTTTCCGGCGGCCCAGGTGGCTGGCCGGCAGGCAGGGGTCACCATCTTGACCAGGGAGGTCAGGGCTTGGACATGTGTAAAGTGCTTGGATTAAAATGGTATGGGGGAGAGGCCACTTTGGCTTAATTTCGGTCAACCCATCCTTTTGGGCTAGGTGCACCACCCAAGGCCTGGTTTTGGGCTGAAAAGAGTCACTTGGGTCAGCTCGCCATGGAGTGGTGAAGTCTCCATCCATGGTGAGGTGGCTAAGCATGGTTTAGTGTGTGACATGCTTATGGTTAAAAAGGCTTAATGAAGGATTAGGAAAGGGGCCCTCCTTTTGCCATTAATGGCTTGGTCACATGTCAAACCTTCCATGGCTTCATGTGGCTTGTCCATGGCTTCGCATGTGGCTTCATTTGGCTCATCCTTGACTTAGGAAAAGTGGATCCATTTATATGAAAAAGGAATTTGGAGATTTTGGCAATTTAGTGAAAAATTTAGATGGTGCTTGATTTAGGTTGATTTGATGATTGATTTGGGACTTAGGAATTGATCCCAATTAAAGGGATGATGAGAAGGAATTGTCATGTGGGCTTTGGGCTTTTGGATTTCTCTTTGGATGGGCTTTCAAGATGGTTTAGAGAGTGTGCTTTTAGATTTCAAAACAAATTTTAGGATGATAATTTTGTAAAGGATTGGATCCAATAAATGTTGAATTTAATTTAGGAAGGTTTCATGAATGATTTGGAATAAATTTGAAGTGGTTTGGGCTTGAATTGGGTTGGATTTGGACCTCTTTGGTAAATGGGCCAATGTAGGTCAAATTGGGCTAACTTGGGCCAATGTTGGGCTAGGGTTGAAATTGATGTAAGATAAATGTTGGGAAATGTTCATGGGAGTGTTTCAAAGAGGTTTTGGCTTGGTTGGGTTTTGTTTTTGGGGTTTGGGCTTATATTGGTTAGGTTTGGGTTTAGGTCAAAATTGGGCCTTTTAGCTTTGGGTTGAATTTGAGTGGGGTTTAGGTCTAAATTTTTGGTAAATCATGTTAGTTTTTTGTTTATGGGGATGTTAAGGAAGGTTTAGAAAAGGTTTGGGGTTAATTGGAGTTGAATTGGGTTAGTTTGGGCTAGGTTTGGGTCATGGGTCCAAATTGGGCCAAAAAGGGGCTTTAATGCCAAAATTGAAAATGGATTCAAATGTCAATCAAATTAGACTTGAATCTAGTCTAGAATGGTGTTGGGAATGTTAAATTGTAGTTTAGAATTGAACTGGACCAGAATTTGGGTCAATTGGATAGGTTTGGTTTGACATTGGGTTCACTTTGGGTTAAAATGGGTCAAATTGGGGGTTTTGACAAAAGTGAGGTAAATTGAAAAATTGGCCCATAGTGTAGTTGAACCAAATGAAATTGGAAATATTTGGGATTTTCTGGAATTTTCTGGGAATTTTCTGAATTTTTGAATTTTTGGGTCAAGAGGGGTATTTTGGGTATTTGGAGGGTATTGGGTGGTATTTTTGGAATTTTTGGTATTTTTGGCTATGGATGAAAAACTTGATTGGTGAGGAAATCTTTAGGAATGGTTTTGAGGAATTTTGGGTGATTTGGGTAATTTCAAGGGTTTTGGGTAGGCTAGGTGGGTGTAGGGTCCCGGGGGTCAAAAATTGAAAATTTGCAAAATTGAAGATTGAGTAATTGTAAGTGGAATGAAATCATTTTGTTTGAGCCATGAAGCAATATCAAGCCCACATGAGCCATGAAGGGACTCATTTGAGGCATCCACTATGTTGTTCCTAACCCTCTTAGCCAAGGGCTTAGGGGTTAAGGACCATCCATGTGAATAACCTTCATGAGTCAGGAGGTCAAGTTAGGTATGGTGTGTTTTTAGGAGGTGTGTGAAAGTGTAGTGTATAAGTGTAGTGTGTGTGTAGGTCAGCCCTTCACCAGACCAGGCCACCTGTAGGCGGTCCTAAGGCCAAAGAGTCCTATAGGAACTCATCCTTTAAACTTTCACATTCGATTTCAACCCTCTAGGTGATTAGGGGTCTACGATCAAGTTTGTGGAGTTTGCAGGGAGTTAAGAAGTGGTTTGAATTTCTAAGTGGTGGGTCCCAATTCTAATCCTCTAGGATAGTCAAAGGAAAAGCTTAAGGCTAGATCCTAAGTACTAAAGAGAAGAAGAGAAGACCTCATCAAAAATAAGGTCAACAATCTCTTCACTTTGGATCACACCTCTTCGCGATTAAAACTATTTTCTCTTGTCCAGATGCATTGTATCACATGTCCTATGTATTAGGAGTAACTTCTATTCTTCTACAATGTCTGATAATCGCTCTACACCGTCAAAAAAACTACCCAAAGTCATCAAAAATCTTATCTGCTTCAGTATCGAACTGGCGCTTAGGCGCCGGATTCAAGCACCTAGGCGCCAGACCTAAATATTTGGCAACTTTTCTCTTTAAGCTCTATTTTTGCTCCTTTTTGCTCCTTTTTCCTTCTTAAATTCTTTTTTTATCACCTACATCCAAAACATAAAAATACCTTTCATTAAAGCATAATATCATTAAGAATTGAATCATAAGTAAGGCATAAAAATAGGTAATTTTTTAAGTGGATCAGGTGGAGGGAAAGAATTAACTATTAAATGTTCTCATTTAAAAGTATTTTCAAAATTATTAACATGATTTCCTATGATATGACTTAATTTCATATATCTGTGTTTTGATTTTATTTAAATATTTTGTGAAATTGAATGAAAGTATTTGGTAATGAAAAGTAATATTGTAGGCTAAGATATTTGGTATAAGAGAATTGGACTATAGTCAACTATTCAAAGTAATAGAAAACTATATGTTTGAAGTATTAAGATTTCAAAAACTTTATGTAGAAGGAAAGGATTGAGACTCTATGATGAATTAATAACAAGCTAAAAAAATTCCTACAAGGTAAAGGATTGTGGTAAGTAGCAAATATAGGGTGAGAAGGGTGAAGTTCAAAATTATTAAAGGCTATCTTGATATGTTAATCCTCACTTGAAAAAAAAAAAGGCAAAAGAAAAAGAAAAAAATTAATAAATAAGCAAAAGAAGAAAAAGAAAAGATAGAAAAGTGAGGAGAAGCTTGAGGAGATGCTTAATAAAAAATTGGCTTCACTTGGACCTACCTAAAGGGAAGAACTTAGTTACTTTCCTGAACTTATATGTATAGATTGGCATCTTTACTAGTAGTTTTCTCATAAACTTCTTTTCATGTGATCATTTTAAGTTCCTTAATAGGCTAATCTACAGTCATTTTTTGAAACGAATAGAAGGCTAGAACTCTTAGACATGATTACTAGAGAGTCATATACCTCAAGAATTTACTTGAATTATTCAAAGATTTTTCTGAAAATTTTACTATTATACTTATCTTTTCAAAATTATGGTATTCTAGAAAAAAAGCTCATTGTAGTGGATCATTATTTTATGTATTAACTAAAATTACATGAGGACAAGTAATAGTTAAGTTTGTGGGATCTTTATCCACAGAAAATTTAATAGCTTTTTAATGTTCATTTCATACCTATTTTTGGTGATAGCGCACTTTAAAAAAAATGTATTTTCATGATTTCTTGTAGGTACAATGATTTTAGGCCTTTTGAGCAAAAGGAAGCAAAAAGGAGCAAATTTGGGGAAAAATTGGGCAAAAGTTCATTTTATTGAACTAGCACTGAACGACACTGCCTCCAGCGCCGGACCGCGCCAATTTACATAGACTTTGGATCCAAAAGGAGGAAAATAGAAGGACGGCGCCCTATCTTGCGTCGGACCATGCCCTATCCCGAATTCAAACTACATTCAAAGTTTTTGGCTAGATTTTGGAGGGATGCTTAGAGAAACTCTTGGGAAATCAGTTATCGCCAGATATAAACTACTTTGGAGCCAAATTTAGACGGGGGAGAGAGTTTAGAGTGAGAGAGTGAAGAGTGAGTGTTTCTTTTCATTTGTTTAGGAAATCTAGGGTTTGTGTGTTCTCTTCTAAGGAGTGTAGGAGGAGAGGGAAAGTGAGAGATTTCTTATTCCTTGCTTATCTAAAGAAAGAATTATGTATTATTGTGAAGAAAGAAGAGAAGTCAAAGGAATTCCTTGAGATTCGATTGGAGAAGAGTTTGAGATAAGTTGTCTTCTCTTTACTCTGTTTGTATGACGTTGCTGTTACATATAAAATCCATGTTTTGTCTTCTTTTCCTCATGTGTCTTGAGTAGATTTCTTTGTCTTCCTCCTTTTCATGTGATGTGTTGTTGTTGTGATATGAAAATGATGTGTTGATTTATTATAGAGAATTTGTGATGACCTTTGCTCTTCATACTTCATTTACTTTTTAATCTGGCCAACTATATTGTTAAAACTTTTTGGGAAACATATGTTTTAAATGGATTATGAGTTCCACAATAAAAGTAAGGTCACATTCAATGTCCATGAATGAGTAACGTAGTTCTTGAGGATTAAGTTCAAATAAATATAAAAATATACTTTGAGAGGCGTAGAATTAGAGATTTTAGAGTGGCAGGTTGAAATCCTCAATTTGGTCCTAGGGTTTGGAAACCAGAGCGTGATTTAGCCTTCATGGGAAGGGAAGTGGGGGCTCTAGAGTGAGAATAAGTATCCTCCCAGCCTAACCATGGTTTTGGGTACTAAAATTAGGATTAGCTAAAGTCTTTTATGCGCTTGGAGAAGGGTAAAGAATAGGAGTGCTCCTATTTGACATAATACATTTGCATCACTGATCTATGTCACAAAATCCATTATATTATAATTGGAGAGGAGGAAGATTCTTCCTTATAGTTGAATTTTGTTATAAATTTAGTCTTGTGTTAGTTTAACTTGCTAGAAGGTTAGAATGTACTTTGGTAGAAGTAGTAACTACAACTATTTGTCTCTAATTTAAGAATTTTAATTACTTGGAATTGTGCTGTGATTAGAGAAGCGATTTCTATGCTACACCATAAAAATTAATTGTCTCCCCTTGGGATCGATATCCAGGATTCCACTAGAGCCCTGTATTACATGAGCGATAGGTATACTACTTTTTAATTGTGTGACTCAATAGAAAACTAAATCAATATATATAAATATGAGTTCATAAATTTTGGAAAATTAAAAAAGTCACACCACCAGAGAGAGGGCTACACTAATACTACATTCAAAAATTTAAGCCAATCAATCTTGGTTCTCTCTTTTATCCGGTTATCACCAGTTCTGCCAGAGCTGCCACTACTGCATGTTTAGGATTTGCTTCGTTAATCTTTTCTCTATGTGAGCAAACAGATGTTAGATTTGATAGTTGGGAGGAGATTCTTCAAACTTTGAAGCCCATTACTAGCGTGAATGTGAAAGCTTATTCTGCGTATTCAATTTTTAGCTAGGAGGGGAGATTTTCTAGAAGTTCTGGTGCTTTTACGTCGCATGATTCTACATCTCATGCATCCACTTCTTGTGGTAGATCCAGTCCTGATTCTCAATATCGTAAAGGATGATGGATAACATTGATTATGCTATGGATAAGGTATCAAATCTTGAAAACTTTGCTGATCATATTGGTTCTTATATAAGGAGACATAATGATTATAAAGAGAAATACAACACATATATGGAGACACTCGTTAGAGGTGATCAGAGTGTGGTATTTCCTCCATATCCACGGTACCCTCATTTTGATTTTGCTAGTTTTTGAGATGATGATGATCAAGACGAAGAAGTTGATGATGGTGATAAGGACGATTAGAGATTGAGTAATGTGGTGTTTTATTTGAATGTTTATTTATGTTGATGTATAGACTACTATGTGTTTTGTTATTTGTGGTTGTGGTGAACATTATTGTTTATTATTTTGTATTTTTATGTGATATTGATGTGGTGGTAAGTATGTGAACTCTTTTATTGTAATTTACTTTATTGGTATTGTTGAACATATTCCTACTGCTTTGGGAAGTTTAGAATAGAGCTAACCTTCATGTAAAATATTAGGTTAAAATTTCAATTTACTACCATGTATTTTATTTCTATTGTGTTTGTGATATTATGTTTGTTTGTGTGATTTTTCTTTTTTGTTATCCTCTACTACATAGATGTTTTTTGAATCTCATATATGCTAAAAATCAAAATGAAATTTGATAATTTTTACTCCTGTTTTAAATTTTTGTACCTATATACTTAAGATAAGAAATTTTTTGTTAGCATAATGTTTTAATTTTTCAATCCTGACTTTATATTTAATAAGCTAAAATTTTCAATATTTATAATAATTTAAGGTTGTGGGGGGGGGGGGATGAAAAATCAATTTTCAAAACCTGAAATTTATTTGTTCTCAAATATGCTACAAATAAATTTGAATTTTGATTTAAAAAAATATTATGTGTATGAAGTTATATTCGGGTAATAAAGTTTTGATAATATAAATGTGTAAGAAAATTTGGTTAAAACTTTATAGTGACGAAGAATATTTTAAGTTAAATTTTTTTTTAGTGAAGAGATGTTAAATATAGTGCAGCTATCTTTTGTAAGAAATATTATTTTTTTGAAAAATATAGAAGAATTAGACTTTTATTTTCAATACTTAATTTTCTTTTATTAAATATAGTTTTCAAAACTATTAGTATATTTTTAAGTAAAGGATATATATCAAACTTTTTCTTTAGTAAAGGAAGAGTGGAAATCAAAATCATTAAAGGCCTATCCAGATATAGTAATCATTTCTAAATATCTATAAATGACGGTAAATTTTAGATCAATTGTTTAATTTAAAATTATATATATGATTTGAAAAGGAGCATTTTAATTTTATAAAAATAATTTTTAAGTTTGAAAATTTTTAAAGTATGAAGTCAAACCGATCTCACACCTCAAAAAGTTTATATAAAAGAACACCACATTACAAACCGTGCATCTATCACAAGGAATAGATACACTGCTTGATAATGAGGCTCGATTAAATAGACTAATAGATTTGTGACATTTGTTTAGTTAGAGAACCAATTTTATAAGCTGACAAATTTCCCTTACTTAATACAAAGGAATTCAGCAGGGTTCATATTACATGGGTTCTTAAAGTTCCCTATAGAGGCAAGCCCCTAAAGTTAATTACATCCTAAGTGACGGGAATCACTTAAGAAAACTCTCAATAATGATCAGTGGTTTTGCTTTAAAAAATTTCAAATTTTAAGGTTTCAAAGAATTGGATTTTGTAAATTTCAATATGGAATAGATCAAATTTGGAACAGTTATTTTGGGAATCAAAGGAAGAGAAGTAGGGGGTGTCACAGACTCGAAGTGAACTCCGGTGACTTCCCGACTATCCTATTGTTTGACTTCAATTTTATAATTTATTTAATGTTTCAATCCTGTCAATTTTAATTAATTAGGACTTATATTTGTATGACATGATCATACAAACGACCTCGGAAATGTGAGGGATTATGTCGTACCAAACGATTACCTCAGAGTCTTAAGACGAGTTAGGGCTTAATTTGAATAATATGATTATGAAAATGCATAAAGAGAAGTTGAGGATTTATGTTGCACTAGGCAAGCTACCTTGAAATCCTATGGCTTGTTGTTTAATTTTAAGAAAGATTAAGCTCATGAAAACATAAGTTTTGCTGTTGAAGATGGACGTGCTGCCCACCATTCTCCAAGCTCCTCCTTGTTGCAGAAGGTTTAGTTTTAGAGAGTGGCACTCAAGAGATGAGTGAAGTGTTTTGGTTCATAAAGGTTGAAAATTTAGATGGCTTAGTGTTTTAATTAAAATAAATCTTAAAGTTGATTAAGCAGAACCGTTTAAGATCCCATAGTTCTGTCATTTCAGCACCACTAGTTTCATTGGATTCACTTAGTCCAAATGAATTTTCTAAAGTAAACTGAATGAGTTCCAAACTTTCATTTAGACCGTGGGAAAACTCGTTAGCAACACGTAGGTTACATCATCTGAGAGATTCCCGATCATCCAACCAGACGTTTTAATTTTAGTTATAATTGCAGTTTTTTTTTGTGATAAAAGTTTAAGTTGTTTAAACATGCTGAGTTTGATCATTTTTCATGTATTTGTAAGTACAGGAAAGTAAGATATTTAATAAGTTGCAGAATTTAAGTTGCAATAAACTTAAATGCGTACCTAGTGGGCATTCCAGTTGTTTTCACTGCACTTAAAACACAAGTTAAAGCATTTATATATTTGCAACAAATACCTAGCTAAAGCTAAAGGATGGTCCTGGTTATCTACCAAAATTCTAATCCTATTGCTAGTCAATTCCTACGACATTTAGGTGCTTGTGTTTTGCTAAGGATGATTTTTTTCTTCAAAGAACAATGAAGTCTCTCTATTCTTTTAAAACATCCCATCAAGTTAGGGAGGTGCTCGGAACTTTATTCTGAACATCTTCTTAAACATTTTAGGGATTATTTCAAGTTCAGTTAGTTTCATTGTGGTGATAAATCAATCACCCAGGTTTATTTGAGTTTTGACTCTTGATTAGTGAATTTGGATGTTTGATTATCCCATGAGTGAGGTGACATTTCATTTGTTACACCATTTAAGAGTTATGATAATGAAAGCTTTTAGGGGCAAGTTAGTTCATTGAAGGATTTAACCATTCTTAATGAAAGTTTTGAGTTGATGGTTTAAGGTGACTCAATTTAGTTATAAAATTTTGATTAGTGTTTTTCAAATGCTTTAAATTTTTTTAAGATTGGAAAAGTGTTCAAATTGTTCAATTCAGTTTAGTTTTATTATTTCAAATGGTCTTACCTTTTAGATTAGTTTTAAATATTTTAAACTGATTTAAGTTAATGTTTTAGTTATGAACTGTTCCGAATTAACCTTGATGTTTTAAATTTGATTTAATTTAAGTTTTAAACAATTTTAGATTAGTCTTGACATTTTAAGTTTGTTTTAATTTGATTTTCTTACTTAAAATTGATTTTAATGTTCTAAGTTTTAGTTTGATTATAAAATTTCAAATTTATCTCCCTTTTTCTTTATTAGTTTCAATTATCATTATATAGCTTAATTAATAATGACTTAATGATATTTGATTAAATCATTGATTAGTGATTCAATTTAAAGAATTAGAATTTGCTTATATCACATTCCCTAATCATGATAATTCAAGGCTTAATTAATCTCCCAAAATTTAGGTGATTTAATTAAATAAAATTCCTTCTTCAATGTTCAAGGTGATTAATGAATTTATAACGTTTAACTTCCTATGTTTCAGTCATCCAAGAGGAAAATCAAGATCAAATGTTTACCCTTACCTTTGGTTTAGCCTAAATATAAGTCAGGTTAAAGTTCTTTAATTACCTTCATGCCCACTTAAACTTGTTCATCTCATAACTCATCAAATTAAGCTCAAAATGAACTTAAAATTTTTATGTCACTTTACTAACATGTCAATTAAGACATTAGAGGAGAAAATGTGATATTTCTATTTTTAATTTAATTCATAAAATTATTTTAGTAGAAAATAGGGATTTTCAAAGAAAATTCTACAACATGACTAACAAAAAGTTTCTATCCTTAGAAAAATTAAGGGACGTTCCTACTGACCAAAGGATCACTTGTAACAATTTTGGTGTATTTTTGAATTTTATTTTATTTATTATAATTATTTTATATTTTGGGGTATTTATTAATTATAAAATAAAATTGAGGTGGAAAATTAAGTTTTATATTCTTCATAAATTCCTCTAAGGTTAGAGAACTCAGAGAAGAAAATTTTATATATTTTTAATTTTTCTTTGAATTTTTAGAATTATTTTTGTGAAAGGGTTGGAAAATCAATTTTTAATATTAAAAATTACCCTAAGTCTTTAAAATTCAATATCTTTACTTAGAGATTTGGGAAAAATTTTTGGTTGGTTTCTAAGTGATTTGGGGACCAAATATGACATTTTTATGCATTTTAATACTTTTATGATTTTTATAATTTTTAAATTATTAAAATACCTAAAAATAGGAGAAAATGAAAAATTTAAGAATTTCCAATTTTAATTTTCATAGACTTCTCTGATATCAGAGAGTCTTCAAAACTAATTAGGTGAATCTTTTAAATGTATTTTATGTTTTATGAATTTTTTTAATTCCAAAGGCTTATGTTACTTAGAAAATCCATTTAGTGGGTCAAATCATTTCCAATTGACTTGAAATTTTTATGTGGAATTCTCCTAACCCTAAAGATCTGTGGAGAATAGATTTCAAGTTATTTCCATTTTTAGTTAACTCTAATTAATTCAAAATTGATTTTAGGTCATGTAAACAATTAGAGTTATTTTTAACATATTAGCTCAAGAAATAATTTCCATAAGTCCCTCTAGTCATAAAGAATCTACCCTAATTTTCCTAGAATTTTTCAAACAATATTCTAATTATTGGAATTAAAATACCAAAACAGGCATAAAAATTTGAAAAATAGATAACTTGCCATGGACATAGCCTCTGGCCTTGGAAAATTCAGGGAATGTTCCAAAGATTAGAGGTTACAAAAACACAGAGGTGAATTGTGTGTGTGAGTGAAGAATTGAAATACTCAGAGCAAAGTTTAATTAATTAAAAATTAAATTCTCAATAGAATAACCCAATTCTTTTTCCACATGGTTTTCCTCTATTCATTGAGCAAGAGGGTATTTTTCTTTTAATTTTTGGAATTTTCTATGCAAAGTTATGCATTTTTGAAGTTTCTGGTATTTCAATAATTCAGAAAGTCCGGATTTTCTTACTTAACCAAGTCAGCGCCACCTTAACCTAGGGTGGCTTCGAACACACACGCGGCCTCTTCTGGTTCGGCACCGCCATCCACCTCAGTGCCACGCGGCTCCGCGGTTCCTTTTCATCTGCTCATCCGATGCAATCCTGGCCGTTCATTCCTTACTCGCGTGATCCGACAGCTCTGGGTCCTCGTCTCTGCCTGGTGTGAACCCACAACCGCACGTTTTCTAGACATAATATCTCCCTCATTTCTCAACAAAATTATATGGGATTTGATCCTATGTGTTCGTCTAGGCAAGGGCTACAAATCCATATGGCTAACATGCATTGAAATTAAACCAAATAAAATGGAGAATTACTGGAAGCTCGGGTTAAGTAAAAGTCTCCATACCTTTGTCCAAGAGTTGAAGCCTCGATTGGATGTGCTCGGTACATTCATTGGAGTCCCAGAAGTCTACGGATTGAGCCTCAAGCTCTGGTGAAATGTCTGGCTATGAAAGTGACCAAACCCGATTTGGTACTCTGGCCGATAGAGCAAATGGCTAGCCTGGTGAGGGGGATTTCAGTGGGAAACTTTTTCTCTATCTCTGGTGAAGGTGTGGGAAGGTTTAATTTGGTTTTCGTTGAGGTTCCAGGATTGTTCTATTTGTGGGCTGATTTTCGACTAAGAAATTTGGCTCAGCCAGGGGGATTCAGGTCAGGAAGACAGTAGAGCTGAGCTTTTCTTGGTTGGTAGGAGCTCTGGGAGCAATTTAGAGGGCTTTCTTTAAATAAAATTTCAGCTCCTTTCTCATGGCCGAGAGAGGGTACTTATATGGCCAGAGCCATTGGGCTGAGTTGGGGCTCAATTGGGGGGTGGATTCAGTTGCTTAGGTGGAGTGCAGAAAGGTTCCAGTGTCAATTTTGGCTGAGGTGTCCAGTTGGTGGAGTTTGGTGTGCTTAGCTTGGTGGTGGCTCTCATTTTTAACTCCCTCCGGTGACTAAGCCGGCCAACAAGGACAGGGGAGTTGGGCCTCAGGTCAGGTGAGCCAGGGTGTAGGGTTTAATGGTGATTAGTCAGCTGTGGGGGGATTTGGGGTAAGGCAAAAGAGGATTTAACCATTTAAGGGAATAAATCCCCTAAAATGGGGGACCCCTAGTCCATGGCTCATTTAGCTTGGGCTAGGTGAATCTAGGGTGGCCCCTAGGGTTGAAATGGTGGATGTGGAATGGTTGGTTTAGCCACATTTTGTTTAATTAGGTTAGGTTAGGTCATATGTTCAATTTGGCTCATTTGGATTTAGGTTGAGCTAACTTAGGTTTGGGTTTGATTTGGGTCCAAATGTCTTGAGCAATATTGTGCATATGTTTTCCATGAAGAACTTTCTTGAAGACATGGAATGGTTTTGAGTTCAATTGATGGATCAATTTGGTGGATTTTGAAATTTTGGCTAATTTGGGTAAGGTTGGGTCAACTTGGGTCTAAGTTGGTATAAGGTGTGGTTTATACCCAATTGATTTTCTCAAATGGTTTAGGGGAATGTATTGAAGAGTTCCCAACATTAATCGGGAGGAAATTTTAGGATTAGGCCAATCAATTTGGTAGACTTAAGGCATGTGTTCAATTTAGGCTAAAGTGGGATAACCTTGGATTTCAAATGGATTTAGGCTAGGCTTGGGCTTAGATTGGGACAATTTAATGTTGCATTGGTTTCATTAGAGTGCCACTGAGGGTTTAGAATTGAAATTTGGGGGGAAATGGTTGACATTAGGTTAATTGGAGAATTTTTGGATTAAATTGGTAAAATTGGGGATTTTGGATTTCAAATGGAATTTAACTCAAATTTGAATCAATTTAGGCTTCGATCTCATTTATATTGGTATTGGGGATGTTTAATTAAGGTTTATAATTGAAATTGGGTAAAATTGGGGTCAATTTGGTTGAATTGGTTTGACATTGGGTCCATATGGGTTAAAATGGGTCAAATTGGGGATTTTGATAACAT
Organism: Papilionanthe hookeriana x Papilionanthe teres; assembly: GCA_022702705.1. NCBI lineage: Eukaryota > Viridiplantae > Streptophyta > Magnoliopsida > Asparagales > Orchidaceae > Papilionanthe > Papilionanthe hookeriana x Papilionanthe teres. Next base: position 132,013,107 of record CM040428.1, on the reverse strand, counting down.
TGGGTCAAATTTACAAAATTAGGTTATGGTGTAGTTGAACAAAATGAAATTAGGAATATTTAGAATTTTTGGGGAATTTTTGGAATTTTGGGCAAAATGGGGGTATTTAGGATATTTGGAGGTTATTTGGAGGGTATTGGGGTATTTTGGTGGATTTAAGAGGTGGGAATTGTTTTGAAATGATTTTTAGGAATTTTGGGTAATTTTTAGGAATTTTTAGAGAATTTTGGTGGTTGTAGGGGCAATTTAGGTAATTTAGGTAGGCTTGAAGACCCAATGTCAAACTAGAATTTTTGGGAAAATGGAATTAGGTTATGGTTGATTGGAGTGAAATGGTTTAGATTGAGCCTTGGACCAAGAAAATTTCCACTTTGATCATCTCATAGGTTGTTCCTATCCCTCTTAGCCACGGGGCTAAAAGTTTGGATCCATCTATAAGAGTGCTCTAATGAACCAGGAGTCAAGATTGGGTAAAGATGGCTTAAAGTTTAGCATTTGTGCAGTAGTGCAGTGTGTGCAAGCTAGGCCTCACCAAGACTAGGCCACCCAGGGCTGTCCTAAGGCTTGAGCATCCTATAGGAGTTCATCCTTGTCTTCCTCCACATTTGTCTTAACCTTCCAAGTGATTTGGAGGTTAATGACCATCCATGTATGATCCCAAAGAGAGCTAAGATTTGGTTTGAATTTCTAAATGGTGGGTTCCATCCCTAGTCTTCTAGGATAGTCAAGGATAAGCCTATGGCTAGATAATAAGCACTAAGAGGAAAGAAAAGACCTCACCAAAAATGAGGTCAACAAATGGACCCCCAATAGGTGTGGTGTGCTAACCAAGCACACCGCGCGTATTAGCGTTGACCGAGGAGATCAACAAAACCAACACAGATGTCTAAGTGACACACTTAGAACGAAGCGTAGAAAATTTCTATTGGGGAGTATCAGATAAATCCTCAAGACTGAAGATTCCAGAACTCTCGCTGAGGAAAATGAGCTGAATTGCAAATTGCATAATTTTAAAGAAGTTAGATTTTGCAATGAGAATTGAAACCTAGGTTCCAATCTTGGGATTTAAAATGAGGGATGGAATTTAGGCTCCAGGCTCAGGATTTGAAAAAGAGTTAGAATTTAGAACTAGAATTTAGGCTCTAACCTCAAAATTGAAAAGAGAACTAGAATTTAGGCTCTAGCCTCAGAAAAGAGAGCTGAAAATGAGAACTAGAATTTAGGCTCTAGCCTCAGAATTGGAAAGAGAACTAGAATTTAGGCTCTAGTCTCGAAATTGGAAAGAGAACTAGAATTTTGGCTCTAGCCTCGAAGAGAGAGCTATAAACGAGAACTAAAATTTAGGCTCTAGCCTCAAAATTGGAAAGAGAACAAGATTTTAGGCTCTAACCTTGAAGAAGAGAGCTGGAAATTAGGCTCCAGCCTCGGAATTAAAAGAGAGCTAGAATTTAGTCTCTAACCTCGGAGAAGAGAGCTGGAAATTAGGCTCCAGCCTCAGAATTGAAAGAGAGCTAGAATTTAGGCTCTAGCCTCGAACAAGAGAGCTGGAAATTAGGCTCCAGCCTCTAAATTGAAAGGGAAATGGAAATTAGGCTCCAGCCTCGATGATTGAAAGAGAACTAGAATTTAGGCTCTAGCCTCGAAGATTGAAAGAGAGAACTAGAAATTAGGCTCCAGCCTTGAAGATTTAAAGAGAACTAGAAATTAGGCTCTAGCCTCAAATAAGAAAGCTGGAAATTAGGCTCCAGCCTCAGAATTGAAAGAGAGCTAGAATTTAGGCTCTAGCCTCGATGAAGAAAGCTAGAAATTAGGCTCTAGCCTTAGAATTGAAAGAGAGCTAGAATTTAGGCTCTAGCCTCGAAGAAGAGAGATGGAAATTAGGCTCCAGCCTTGAAGATTGAAAAAGATCTGGAAATTAGGCTCCAACCTCGAAGATTGAAAGAGAACTGGAAATTAGGTTCCATGCTTGAATATTTGAATGAGATATAAAGGTGCTTCAAATCCCGCTCGAAGGGTTCTCTCGAAAAGAAGATCCGTGTGAGGAGGGACCCAGCTCCATGCCATCAGAACCAAATCGAATAAAATTTGTGGTTTCGTGTTAATAGAACTAGTTGATCCTCCAACACACAGAGAAAGTATTTGAAACGAACTGGTAAGTGTACCAAGCCAAAAAGACTTGACCTAGCGATAAGTCGATGAAGGGTTTTGAACTTCGGAAGAGTTCAAGACGGCTTTTGATTCTAAGAAGAATTGAAAGAATTGAATCGATAGATTCAGATCGGAATTCAATTCGAGGTTAAGATTCATTTCATTTGTTTTAGTGATTCGATTTTATTTTTTGTGTTTAATTAGAGTTCATATCATTTTGGAATTTGTTTAAACATTTAGATTCTTGAAAGAGTTTTTTTATTCATCTTCTTCTTCTTCTTTTTCTTTCTCTTCTTTTCTTCTTATTGTTTCATGTTCATTTCCAGTTTATCTTATTTATTCATTTATTTTTAAATCATTCTTCGTTGGAGGTTTATTCAACTTAATGGTGTTTCACAGTCAATTTGCACAAAAGAAATGAAGGCAAAATTCGACACGGTCATTTCCATTCAATTTGTTGAAAATACATCATATAGTCTGATCCAAAACATGATGATATTTTCCTTGAAAGTTATGTATCTCATAAAAATCTATATAAATCCAAAAATGGACTGTGTAGGATCCTTGTAAATTTCATCAAAATGTCTGTCAAAATCCATATCTGAATAGTGAGACACATGGGCAATAACCTCACCTTCCAAGCCATCCTTGGCAGGAAATGTCGGTCGGATGTGCATTAGATGTGTGATATTTTCCATGTAGCTCACAACTCGTATGGCTAAAGGCTCTCTAGCTCTGGATTTTGCTGAAAGCTGAAAGGCATCTTGCTGTTGTCCATCCTCCTGAAAGTGACGAAAATTTGCTGAAAAGGTACCCCTGGAATTCAGTGTTTCGCTACGTCTGCTCCGTTTCCTTTTAGCACCAAAACGGAACCTACCGGTAGAGGTATCTCCACTGGCCCTCGGATATCTCCGGGGCTTCCTATCTGGAGGTCTGATATGAAAATGATGTTACACTGATTTATGAAGGACACTGTGCAGAAGGGTTTGATGAAATCTTGATGATATATGTGTGGCGGTATGCAGTCGCCTTCTTCGTATATGTTGATGATCCAGCTGTTGGGTATGCAATTTGTAGGTAGTACCTGCCATGTCACCATCCTCTTGACCATCCTCTTAATGATTCTTAGCATTGGATCCACATCATTGTGATGGAGAATACCTGGTGGATTTCCTTTCCTGTCTTCGGCAAAGTTGTAACAACATCCGCACTGAATTGTGACTCTTCCTTTTCCTTTCATCCATTTCCGGGGTTCTGAGTAGGTCTTTCCTCTTAAGTGACCCGCTCGGCCCTATTTCTGAAGATTGAAGAAGCTGTCCACAATCTACTACTGCTCGTAGTGTGAAAACACATCTGTATGTAGCTCAAGGCCTTCCAGGATGTTGATCTTCTTGCCTCGAATTCTTTCAAAATATTCAAATGTTTTCATCTCAACTTTCTGAAGCCTTTCCAGCTTATAATCTGGAATAATCTGAAATTGCCGAGGTCTGGTAATGTACTGTGGGATGTATCGCTCAACCCTAGCATGCTCTCCTATGTGTTTCACCACCTCAGGGATAGTCTCTGTCTAGCCATCCTCCAGGGTTGCTTTCGCAACAATATTCTTCGAAGCTGGTATGTCTGCTTAACGCCGTGGTGCTGATTCTGTTTCTGATCTTTTTGAAATTTCCTTCATCTTCTCTACTGCCTTAGCAGTTGATCTCTTCTTTTCTGGTTCTTGTTGAACCGGCTTCTTTGACGTACTTGCACTGACGGTGGAAACTGTTTCTTTATGTTGGTCCGCCGCTAGCTTGCTTGGCATCTTATGGATGTGGCAGTTCTTGTTTTTTCACTAGGTAGGAGTGAGAGTAGCTCTCCTTACTTACTAGACCTCTGTAGGCACGGCGCTAACAAGCTTTCCCTCTATTGTAGTAATCATGGACTTGACTTTCTTGTCTGCTCCAATCATCTGAACGACTTTCACTCTCCTTTTCTTGTGGGTAGCTTGCTGACTCGTGCCACACAATTTCATCACTGTCTGGCTGCAAAGATCATCCCGGTCAATCGGGGTCCAATCAACCTTCTTGTACTATAGACCGACATGTTTGAAATCAGAGTCGATCTCAATCATGGCCCCATCCATTATTCTTTTTTCATTGACTGCTAGAATCACACCATTCTTAAAGTTCAGAATCAACCTCGTTTTCGACATCTTCTTGCTAAAACAAGGAAGGGATCAGGGGTTGTATCAAGAACGGGAACAATAAGAAAAATTTTTCATTAAGAATTTTTTTTTATTCATTTCGTTCGATTTTTAATAAAATAGGAAAAGATAAGAGAAAATCAGGAATGAGTTTTGATTTTAAAGGAAAGTTAAAAATGTTATTATTAAGATGATTTTTTTCACATATTTTCTTTTAATACATAAATTCTTTTGTTCACAATTTTTTTTATCATCCATGTTTTTTATCAATTTTGGGTTCAGACCCCTTTACAAGTGATTACTGTGCCCGTGCTTCTAGGAATGAAACTTTATCATTTAAAGTTCATCCTTCGAAACCTCAGGTTGCGTAATACTTCTTTAAATATCATTCATTGATTGGAAGCATAGATCGCTCTCCACAGAAATTCGCAAGTTGGTGAGAACCTCCTGAGTAGACTGTCTCAATGACGAATGGCCCCTCCCACGTCGGTTAAAATTTACCTCCTATCTTGCGGTGTGCAAGAATAGGTGTTTTGAGAACTAGAACTAAGTCACCGACTTTGAACGTCCTTGGGCGGACCAGTTTTTCATTGGCCTGGATCATCTTGGCTTGATACAGTTCCAAATTCTGCTGCCCTGAAAGTCATTTCCCTTCCAAGCTTTCCAGTTCTTCTAACCGTAGTTTGGCTTTCTCTTCTATAGTAATCTTGTTTGTGACTGTAATTTTGAGTGATGGAAGCTAAACCTCTAAGGGCAAGACGGCCCCGGACTCGTACGCTAAAGCGTAAGGTGTGGACTGAGTAGGAGTTCTGAAAGTTGTTCTGTAGGCCCATATGACTTCTAATAACTTCTCATGCCAATTCTCTTGTTGTCATCAAAAGTTTTCTTTAGGATTTAGACAAGTGTTTTATTAAGTGCCTCGGCCAAGCCGTTTGCTCTTGGGTGGTAGATCGTTGAATAGCACCAGTCGATCTAGTGTCTTCTAACAAAATTGTTGATCTTCGTGCTTCTGAATGCAGACCTGTTATATGAGATAATTCTGCGTGGTACCCCAAAATGGTAGACGGCTTGATTCTTTAAAAATTGTAAAACATGATGTGCCTTCACTTCTCTGAACGATACTACGTCTGCCAACTTGGAATATTAGTCTGTCGTTGCAAGGATGAAACGATGTCCTCTTGAAGAAGGCGGTTCTATCGGACCCATGATATCTATACCCCAACACTAAAATGGCCACGATGCGATTGTCGGATGTAGCACATTTGGACGTTGGTGTAGAACCACTCCATGCACTTGGCATTGGTGACAGCTCTTGGCAACTTTCATGCAGTCGGTCATCATTGAGGGCCAGTAGTACCCTAGTCTCTTAATTTTAATTTTCATCTTTGGACCCGACTGATGAGCGCCACAAATCCTGAGTGTACCTCTTTAACAATTTCACGACCCTCCAACCCGCTCAGGAACCTTAGACACATCTAATCGAAAGACATTCTATATAAGGTATTATTTATTAAGGTTTATGACATAGTTCTTTTCTTGATTGGATGGTCTACTGACTTATCGTCCCGTAGGTTTCCTGTTTATAGGTAGTCTATTAGTGGTTGACGCCAATCTTCTGTAGTTTATGTTACTGTTGCAACTGTTTCTTCTTCTTTTTCTGATTTTTGTATTACATCCATGTCGAGTTGTGATAGGATCTGTCTCCCTTGAACTGACATTTCAACTGATTCATCTTGTAAGCAGGCAAATTCTTTTGCGAGTTGGGCTAACTCATCTGTGAGATCATTTTCTCTTCTGGGAATCTTGTATATCGTTACATTTGGAATTTGCTTTAACAGTTTCATTGCATACTGGAAGTACTGCTCGAGTCTTGGTTTTAGAATTTTGTATTATCCAACGACCTGTTGTATGATCAATTGTGAATCGCCGTAGATGTTGATGTTGGTTATACCCATCTGAATGGTTAACACCAGTCTAGTTATAAGGGCTTTATATTCTACTTCGTTGTTCGTACATGGTTCTTTTAAATGACGGGAGTATCTTAACATCCCCCGCTCTGGTGTTATAAATATTAGTCCGATTCCTGCCTTACCGGGCACCATCGTTTGCAATTCTTTATTCTTCTGTGCTGAGGATGCTTTGTCAAAGTACAGTTCCCAACGTTGATCATCGAGGTCTTCTAAGCTCATTATCTATTCATTTGGCAAGTCATCGTTGAGAGGCGATTCTACTGGTAAAGGGTGTGATGCAAGGAAGTTTGCTAGGACTTGTACCTTTACGACACGAAGAGGAACAAAAGTTATGTCGAATTGCAATAGTATCATCGAACACCTGGCAAGTCTGCCAGAAAGCGTCGGGTGGGTCATCAAATATTGCAATGGATTAAACTTTGAAATAAGGTTGACCTTATGAGAAAGCATGTAATGCTTGGGCTTTTGAGTGGCAAAGATCAAGGCCAAACAATGCTTCTCAATAGAAGGATACTTTAATTTCGTCGGAATTCGACAATAACTTAAGTAGTATAGAGCGTTTTCCTTACCTTCGTCTTTAACTTGGGCTAGCAAGGCTCTGAGGGAGTCGTCTAAAGCCGTGGTATAAAATATTAATGGTCGAGCCGAGACTGGGACTGCAAATATAAGAGAGTTCTCGTTAAATATTGTTTAATATCTTCGAAGGCCCGCTGGCATTTATCATCCCAAACAAATTTGGCATCCTTTTTAACTAATGTTGAGAAGGGCTGACACCTACCTGACAAATTAGAAATAAAGCGTCGAAGATATGCCAACTTCCCTTGAAAGGATCATAGTTGTTTTAAAGTTTTGGGAGGTGGCATTTCTAGGATAGATTTAATCTTCTTCGGATCGATTTCAATTGTATGATGTCGGACAACAAATCCTAAGAATTTCCCAGAGGCGACGCCAAAGACGCACTTTAGGGGATTCATCTTAAGGTAAAATTGTCTTAATCGCTCGAAAAAAATTCTCAAATCATACAAGTGATTTTCTTTCAATTTTCTTTTGATGACCACATCATCTACGTTGCACTCAACTTGATTATGAATGAGACTATCAAAAATCCTTGTCATTGCTCTTTGGTAGGTCGCTCCTGCGTTCTTTAATCCGAAAAGCATTACTGTGTAGTAGTAGACTCTGATTGGCGTTCTGAAGGTTGTGAGCCTTTTGTCTTCCAGTGCCATCTTTATGTGATTGTATCCAGATGATCCATCCATGAAAGAAACGACTTCGTGCATCGAAGCGATGTTGATCATTAACTCTAGAATTGGTAGCAGGAATTCATCTTTTGGGCATGCTTTGTTCAAATCTCTGAAATCCAAGCAAATTCTGATCTGACTGTTCTTCTTTCTAACTAGTACCATGTTGGTTAACCATGTCGGGTATTCTTCTTCACAGACAAATTTAGCATTGATTAGTTTCTTTTCTTTTGCTATTACTTGTTATTCAATCTCTAGACGCATTCTTCTGGGAGCTTGTCTGACTGGAAGAACAGTGTGATCCACTCCTAGCTTATGAACTGTAACTTCTGAAGCTAAACCCGACATTTCATCGTAACTCCAAGAAAAACAGTCCTTGAATTCCATTAATAGCTTGATCATATTTTTGGAATCTTCTTTATTGAGCAAGGAGTTAACAATGGTCAGCCTAGACTCTTTGCTACTACCTAAGTTAATTACATTAACTTGTCTATTATAGATTTAATTTTTCTTCGAATTCTGGTGGAGCGTCCCCAATTGGAAAGTCTTTGAGATCATCTGAAGATTCCAGGAAGTCTTCATTAGGCTCGCAAGTGACAAACAAACAGAATCCTGTATCATCAGCTGGCTCTACCGTGCCGAATCTGAGATCATGCTTTGAATTGGGAGGCCGACTGGCATTATTCCATAATTTTTCTAAGCATTGTGATTGATCCTTTGACCACTGCTTATGTGAAACACCACGTTGAATTAAATTTTTAACACAGGGAGAATACCACTCAAAAGGCATTTCCATTAATTCAGATGAAGCAACATCTTCAAATTTTACATTTTTTTCAGTATTGGAGGAAGAAGCACCATGGTAGAACTTGATTGGCTTAGCACCTCCACCATGTACTTCCTTGACCACCATACCCTCGACCTTACTAGGATAGATCGGGGTTAGGGTCATAATCTGTCCATGATGGATAATCTTCTCGTACATTGATTTATATTCTTCATTCTTTTCATCTTCGAGAGAGATTTTGAACTGGGGTTTCTTTTGATTTATCTTTATTTCTTCTTTCTTGATTCTTCTTCAGAGTTGCTCTCCTAATCAACATTAATTATTGGATTCTTCTTTTCAACTGTTCCACTATTTCTTCCTCTACCTCGTCCCCGACCTCGACCTCGAGTCCTGGAGAAACCTTCACCATCTCGCCGTAAGGGAGTGGTGAGTAACTGCTGAACTAGAACTTGACGTTCTTCAGTGCTTTGAGTTTCTTTTGCTCATCGGAATGACATTTCTGGAGAAGATAGTTTTCTTCGGAGGCGCATAGTAAGCAGCATCTTTGTGGATTCCAATTTTATTCACAGAGAATGGTTACAAGTCACCTTTGATGCACTGTTCTTCTCCTCCCTCAAAATATTTTATGCACTGGTGTAGAGATGACGGTACCATCCATTTTTCATGTATCCACGGTCGACCCAGAAGACTGTTGAACTATGTCTCATAATCAATTATATGGAATTTTGCGGTTGTCCTTGCCAAATCGCCGACCTTCATTGATAGTGTTTTTGGTTCAAGGGTTCTTTCTCCTTTCTGATTGAAACCTCTTAGTAACATTCTATTTGCTTGGAGCTTGCGAGCATCAATTTCAAAGTATGATAACTTCTGAAGGTTCATTATATTGATCGACGCTCCTGGATCGACTAACACTCTGGAGAGCGTGAACTTTCCAATAATGACTGAGATGTACAAGGGTCGGTTGTGATCAGCTGTCCCGAGCAGTAGGTCATTGTTCGTGAAAGTAACACCGTACTGTCCTTTTAATGAGCAAACCTCGTCAAAGGAATTACCGGCCATTTGAGCTAAGAAAATTTCTGGATCAATTAAGGCCTTGATCAGAGTTTGCCTCATCTCTTTTGACAGGATCATAGCGTCGTAGATGCTTAGTTTGGCTAGTAGCTTCTGAACTTGGGCTAGCACGTTATAATCCACTTTATTACCAGCCTCTTCAGCCTCTTCCCGAATGGGTAATTTTTCCGCCGAGGTTGGTTCTTCCTGAGCAACTACCTGCTTTCCTTTATCCTTTGATCCCATTCTCGGGGGTAGGAATTTTTCACTTCTCAAATTAACTTCTGTTATTTCTTCTTAATCTGGGGTTGGATCTGTCAATGTCCCTTCTTGAATTAGCACGACTGGCTCTTCTGTAGCTGCTTCGGAATCTGATAACTCCAATTCTATCACAATCGGAGCTCCTGGAATTCGCAAATGAACTCATCGCTTCCTAGGCTTTCGTAGCCGCTCTTGTGGACATCTTCTCCTTCACCACCGTCATCGAGGTTTTGTATGATTTGAGAATTGTTATTCGTATCAAAATCGAGATCCAAGTTAGGTTGGTTGTCGTTAGTTACGTAATCGTTAGAAACAATCAAAACGTAGCTAACTCCATAACTCTTATCATTATATGATCTCGTCAGGGCGAGTAAATAATCATACAGAGTCAGAGGTCCGAGGGATTTCTCCCCTGAATAAAAAATAACCATCCTAGGAAAAGCAGCCCATACTCTACCCTTCGGGGCCTCGGTCTTCTCTTCTTCCGCAATCTTCTCCTCCTTCTGGGGCAGTTCTTCTATCACAATTGATAGTGCTGGCTTAGCAGGTTTCGAACTTTGAATTGAAGCACGCACTGAAGCATTCTTTTTGGGGCAGTTCTTCCATCATCGGTCGTGTACAAATCTATCAGAACAATATGATTCGTTGAAATAACATTAATGGAAACTCCTTTTTGGGGCTCCTTCATGTATTCATTCAGGATCGTTATGTTCCCTCGACTGAGGTTATACTTAAGCCAGCTCTTGAAGGTTAAGTAGTCTTCTATTTTGTGCCCAAGCATCATGTGGTACGGGCAGTAATTCGGATGATCTTTCTTGTGGACTTCTTCCGGCCTCCTGGGCTCTGACAACTAAAAAACGGGCGTCTTACCCAAACTGCGGAACATTTTGGCCACTGCTTCAGTCCTGAAGGGATATTCCTTATTCAAAAGCTCCTTCAGGGCCTGTGTTGGGCAGGGCGATGGTTGATCATGCTGCTGCATTGATTGATAGCTCGGTCGAGGCTGTTGATAACTTTGCTGAGGTTGTTGATAGTTCTGTTGCGGTGGTTGATAATTCGGCTGTGGCTGTTCTGACTGTATCTGCACTGGTTCTTTACGTTTATCCACTGTCGCGATGATTCTTGATTTCTTCTCAAATGTTTTCACTGGATTCTGCTTATCAGTCTTGTAGACGAAACTCAATTATTTTGCCTCCTCTTGCAAGCTCTTAGCCATGCTAAGCAACTTCTCGAAAGTCTTAACTGTGAATCCTTTGAGGAGAAGTGCTATCAGGTCGTGAATACTTTTTAGCAAGATACCGACTGCATGTTGTTTTTGAAGTTGTGGTTCACACTTCATGCTTAGATTCCTCCATCTAAGGATGTACTCGATCAAGGTTTCATTTAGCTTCTGTTGCTCCACCACTAAATCACCGATAGTGATGTGGTGCTGAGCCCTAGCAAACCGTTTAATGAAAGATATTCCAATTCTGAGAAAGTCTTGACCAAACCATTTGGCAACTCTACATACCAATCAAAGGAGATCTCTGACAAGCTGCTGACGAACTGGCGAAAAAGCAAAGCATCACTCCCACCGGCGTTGCAGCAACTAGCATGAAAATGTGTGACAGGTTACTGGGGGTTTCCCGTACCATCGAAAGTCTTAAATAGAGGTGGTATGAAACCCTTTGGGTATTGAACTGCATCAAATTCCTTAGGGTAAGGTCTACCCATCTGTATAGATGCTCCACTCTTGGACTGGGCTAGAGCTTCTCGCACCTGCTGTTCCACCATGTTCTTAATGTCCTTTTCGGGTATCATACTTTGAACTGAATTTTTCTTCGGTTGCTCAACTCCATTGACTGACGTAATTTCCTTTCCTCCGTCAGCAATGTGAATAATCTCCGGGGGTGTTTCCTTCTTAGGTTGATGCTGACTTTGAAGTGTGGCCAGAGCGGCCACCATCTCCTCCATCATCTTTTCCATTCGATAAATTATGTCATCCTTTTCTCAAAGACGTAGCTTCATTACCTCTGGTTCATCTCCCTCTGAAGTTGATGGAGCTCCCTATAGAGCTGACGATGCTCGGGTTTCGACCAGGTTAATCTCAGCAAATTCATCATCCATGAACTCTAGCAAATCCTCTTCATTCCTCAGTTCCTCTTTTCTTTCTTTTCCCAACCGTTGGATGTCGATCCTCAACTTACCTATAGCAGCCTCAAGTGGTATCTTCCAAACGGTCCTGCGGTTATCAGGTGACGACTGTTGAACTTTATCATCCACAGTTTCTTTCAGAGCCGCAACACTTTCCTCAGATCCGGGATCTCTGATGAGACTTCTCTTTAGAGAATTTTCTGTCGGTATCAGTTCGGTTATAATAGGTTGCCACACCATCCTTCTTGAAGTAGGGAGCCTAGGACCAGACAGTCTGTCGGCTGCATGTCGGTAGGTGGTGTGTTCCGTGATGTGATGACCTGAGACAATGACAGGCAAACTCCTTTTGCTAACTCGTACTTTCTTCCTTAGCCTCTGTAGGGTAGTGAAAGGGTTTACTCTCGGTCTAAGGCGTGATTTAACTGGTACTCGCCCCATCCTTCTCAGAAGCTCTGATACGGGGCATCCTTCTTACCTTACTAACTTCTCCACCACTTCTCACAATCAGGCAAGCGGCGTAGTCTTAATCTTCCTCCTCCTACAATCTTTGTAGTATGCAGGTCGGGGTGATGAAGTGACGATCTTTCGGGCATCTTCCTCATCAGATGCTGCAGAGAGAGAGTGGAACCTACTTCCATCTAACATCGGTGAGATCTCATACAGTTCATCTTCTTCTTCTGGAATCTCTTAAAGAAAGGAAGCTTCAGCAGCCCTGGTCATTCTGATTTTAGCAATTTTTCTGTTCTTATTCCTTCTTTGTGTTCTGGTTAAGGGTACAAATCTCGAACGGGATCCTATCTCTAAAATAGACAGTGTTGCTGCAAAGGTCAAACCCTCCACGGTAACAGCCTCATCTCTAACTTGGACTTCATTTCCCTTTAGATTTGTGGGAACTGGGGCAGGTGCAGTGATGATAAGACCGGTGGGGGTGGAGACGACAGTCATGGGAGTGGCAACTATTCTTTCAAGAATAACAGTGTTTTCCTTAGCTTGGACCCTCTACAAGGTAGGAGACTCTTGTGTTGACTTCAGGTTGAAGTCAATCACAGGCTCCACAGTTTTTGGTACTTTGTCCATTAGCACGAAGAGAGTAACATCTGCGACCTTGATGTCCGTGTTATCAAATCCTTGTCCGAAGTAAATGATCGCATCATCGGGCAGTTCATCCTTGCTGACTACGAAATCCAGTCTGTTGGTGAATCAGAAAATTAACTTTGGTGCAGACATCTTCTGCAGGGTAGATTCTTAACGTCAATTCCATAATATGCTTCCTTTCATCATAAAACTCTTAAGACAAAAAAGAATCATTTCAGAGTCCGAACACATTCTTATCCATTTTCTGAGTTTTGTTTACAAAGAATTTCAAATTTGATTTTATTTGTTAGTTTGTATTTTAAAAGGTTTGTTTATTTGTAATTAAGAGGTTTGTTTGTTTCTAATTTAAAAGGTTCGTTAGGAAGGGAATAATTAAGGGAGGAAGGGTAAAGAAAGGTAAATGACCCAATCCAGAACTGGAAAGGTAGAGAAAACCTCACAAGACTCTCATTTAGATGAACCACTTTTAAGCTAACATCTATTGGGGGTTCACCCCACCTCCGAGAGGCAGAATGATTCCAGAACCTCTCTGTTTAGGGCTATCTAAACAGTGGCTCCAAAATCCAAGCAGAGTTCACTATACCCATTCAAGGTAGAAATAAACATGGTATGTCAACGGAAATAATGGTAGTTTTGATCCACAAGGGATATGGACTCACTACCGATTTATGAAAGCAAAATCATCTGATCAAAATGGAGAGAGAAACTAATCCCCAACGGAGTCGCCAGAAAAGTTGTAGGCTAATTTTAGATCATGTGTTTAATTTAAATAAATATTTATGATTTGGAAAGTAGCATTTTGATTTTTTAAAAATAATTTTAAAGTTTGAAAATTTTTAAATTATGAATTCAAACAGATCCCACACCTTAAAAAGGTTATATAAAATAACGCGACATTACAAACCGTGCATCTATCTCGAGGAATAGATACACTGCTTGATAATGAGGATTGATTAAATAAACTAATAGATTTGTGACATTCGTTTGGTCTGTGAACCGATTTGTATGCCGACAAATTTTCCCTACTTAATACAAAGGAATTAAGCAAGGTTTATATTACCGGGGTTCTTAAAGTTCCTTATAGAGGCAAGCCCCTATAGTTAATTACATCCTAAGTGACAGGAATCACTTAAGAAAACTCTCGATAATGATAAGTGGTTTTGCTTTCAAGAATTTCAATGTTTGAGGTTTTAAAGGATTGCATTTTGTAAATTTTAATAGAGAATAGATCGAATTTGTAATAGTTATTTTGGGAATCAAAGGAAGGGAAGTAGGGGATGTCACAGACCCGAAGTGAACTCGGTACTTTCCCGATTATCCTATTGTTTGGCTTCAATTTAAGAGTTTATTTAATGTTTCAATCCTGCCAATTTTAATTAATTAGGACTTATATTTGTATGACATGATCATACAAATGGCCTCGAAAATGTGAGGGTTTATGTTGTACCAAACGACTACCTCGGAGTCCTAAGACTAGTTAGGGCTTAATTTTTATAATATGATTATGAAAATGCCTAAAGAGAAGTTGAGAATTTATGTTACACTAGGCAAGCTACCTCGAAATCCTATGGCTTGTTGTTTAATTCTAAGAAAGGTTAAGCTGATGAAGACACAAGTTCTGTTGTTGAAGATGGTCGTGCTGCCCACCATGGTCCAAGCTCTTCGTTGTTGCAGAAGGTTTAGTTTTATAGAGTGGAAATCAAGAGATGAGATAAGTGTTTTGGTTTAGAGAGTTTGAAAATTTAGATGGCTTAGTGTTTTAATAAAAACAAATCTTAAAGTTAATTAAGCAGAACTGATTAAGATCCCACGATTCCGTCATCTCGACACCACTATTTTCATCGGATTCACTTAGTCCAAAAGAATTTGCTAAACTAAACTGAATGAGTTCACATTTTCATTTAGACCGTGGGTAATCTCGTTAGCAACACTTGGGTTACATCATTCAAGGGATTCCAGATCATCCAAAGAGGTGTTTTAATTTTAGTTATAATTTCAGTTATATTTTTTTTGTGATTAAATTTTGAGTTGTTTAAACATGCTGAGTTTGATCATTTTTCATGCATTTGTAAGTACAGGAAAGTAAGACATTTAATAAGTTGCAAAATGTATGTTGCAATAAACTTAAATGCGTACCTGGTGGGCATTCCTGTTGTTTTCACCTGCACTTAAAACACATGTTAAGGCATTTATATATTTGCAACAAATACCTAGGTAAAGTTAAGGGAAGGTTCTGGTTATCTACCAAAATCTTAATCCTATTGCTAGTCAATTCCTATGAGGTCTAGGTGCTTGTATCCTGTTAAGGATGATTTTCTTCATCAAAGAACAATGAAGTCTCAGTATTCTTTTAAAACATCCCATCAAGTTAGGGAAGTGCTCGGAACTTAATTCTGAACATCTTCTTAAACATTTTAGGGATTATTTCGAGTTTAGTTAGTTTCATTGTGGTGATGAATCAATCACACGGGTTTAGTTGAGTTATGACTCTTGCTCAGTGAATTTGGATGTTTGATTATCCCTTGAGTGAGGTGACATTTCATTTGATACTCCATTTAAGAGTTATGATAATGAAACCTTTAAGGGGCAAGGTAGTTCATTGAAGGATTTAACAATTCTTAGTCGAGGTTTTGAGTTGATGGTTTAATGTGACTCAATTTAGTTATAAAATTTTGATTAGACTTTTTCAAATGTTTTAAATTGTTTTAAGTTTGGAAAAGTGTTCAAATCGTTCAATTCAGTTAAGTTTTTTTATTTCAAATGGTCTTACCTTTTAGATTAGTTTTAAATACTTTAAATTGATTTAAGTTAATGTTTTAATTATGAACCGTTCCGAATTAACCTTGATGTTTTAAATTTGTTTTAACTTAAGTGTTAAAAAATTTTAGATTAGTCTTGACATTTTAAGTTTGTTTTAATTTAATTTTCTTACTTCAAATTTATTTTAATGTTTTATGTTTTAGTTTGATTATAAATTTTCAAGATTATCTCCCTTTTTCTTTATGAGTTTCAATTATCATTTTTTAGCTTAATTAATAATGACTTAATGATATTAGATTAAATCATTGATTAGGGATTCAATTTAAAGAATTAGAATCTGCTTATATCACATTCCCTAATCATGATAACTCAAGTCTTAATTAATCACCATAAATTCAGTGATTTAATTAATTAAAATTCCTCTTTTAATGTTCAAGGTGATTAATGAATTTCTATCCTTTAACTTCCTATGTTTCAATCATCCAAGAGGAAAATCAAGATCAAATGTTTACCCTTCCCTTTGGTTTAGCCTAAATATAATTAAGGTTAAAGTTCTTTAATTACCTTTATGCCCTCTTAAACTTGTTTATCTCATAACTCATCAAATTAAGCTCAAATGAACTTAAAATTTTTATGTCGCCTCATCACATGTCAAATAAGACATTAGTGGAGAAAATGTGAATTTTCTATTTTAATCTAATTTATATAATTATTTTAGTAGAAAATAGGTATTTTCAATGAAAATTCCACAACATGACCATGAAGAAGTTTCTATCCTTAGCAAAATTATGAGAAGTTCCCACTGACCAAAGGATCACTTGGACTAATTTTGGTTATTTTTTGAATTTTATTTTATTTTTTATAATTATTTTAAGTTTTTGGGTATTAACTAATTATAAAATAAAATTGAGGTGGAAAATTAAGTTTTATATTTTTCATAAATCGCTCTGAGGTCAGAGAACTAAGAGAAGCAAATTTTATATTTTTCTAAATTTTCTTTGAACTTTGAGAATTATTTTTGTGAAAGGGTTGGAAAATCCATTTTTAATATTAAAAATTACCCAAAGCCTTTAAAATTCAATTTCTTTACTTAGAGACTTGGGAAAAATTTTTGGTTGGTTCCTAAGTGATTAGGGAACCAAATATGACATTTTTATGCATTTTAATTTTTTTATGATTTTTATAATTTTAAAATATTAAAATACCTAAAAATAGGTGAAAAATGGAAAATTTATAAAAATTTCAATTTTAATTTTCTTAGACTCCCCTACTATTAAGAGAGTCATGAAAACAAATTTGGTGAATTTTTGAAATGTATTTTAAGTTTTATGAATTTTTTTAATTCCAAAAGGGTTATGTTACTTAGAAAATCCATTTAGTGGGTTAAATCATTTCCAATTGACTTAAAATTTTTATGTCGGATTCCCCTACCCTAAAAATCAGTGGAGAATTGATTTCAAGTTATTTCCATTTTTAATTTACTCTAATTAATTCGAAATTGAGTTGAGGTCATGTGAACAATCAGAGTTATTTTTAATATTTTAGCTCATGAAATAGTTTCTATAAGTCCATCAGGTCATAGGGAACCTACTCTAATTTTTCTAGAATTTTTCAAACAATATACTTATTATTGGAATTAAAATATCAAAACAGGCATAAAAATTTGAAAAATAGATAACTTACCATGGACATAGCCTCTGGCTTTAGAAAATTCAAGGATTGTTCCCAAGATCAGAGGCCACAAAGGCCCCAAGTCCTAAGCCATGGTGAATTGTGTGTGTGAGTGGAGAATTGAAATACTTAGAGAAAAATTTAATTAATTAAAAATTAAATACTCAATAGAATAACCCAATTCTTTTTCCACATTGTTCTCCTCTGTTCACTGAGCACGAGGGTTTTTTCTTTTAATTTTTGGAATTTTCTATGAAAAGTTATGCATTTTTGAAGTTTCTAGTATTTAAATAATTCAGAAATTCTGGATTTTCTTACTTAACCCAGTCAGCGCCACCTCAACCTACAGTGGCTCTGAACACACACGCGGCATGTTCTGGTTGGGCGCTGCCATCCACCTTAGCGCCAAGAAGCTCCGCGGTTCCATTTCATCTGCTCATCCGGCGCAATCCAAGCCGTTCATTTGTTACACGCGTGATCCGATGGCTCTGAGTCAACTTCTCCGCCTGGTGTGAACCCAGAACCGCACGTTTTCTTGACCTAATATCTCCCTCATTTGTCAACCAATTCGCATGGGATTTGATCATATGTGCTCGTCTAGGAAAGGTCTACAGATCCATATGGCTAACATGCATCGAAATTAAACCAAACAAAATGGAGAATCGCTGGAAGCTCGGGTTAAGTAGAAATCTCCATACCTTGGTCCAAGAGGTGAAGCCTAGATTGGATGTGCTCGGCACGTTTGTTGGAGTCTCAAGAGCCTAAAGATGAGCCTCAAGCACTAGTGAAATGCCTGGCTATGAAAGTGACTAAACCCAATTTAGTACTCTGCCAGATAGAGCAAATGGCTGGCCTGGTGAGGGGGCTTTCGGTGGGTAACTTCTTCTCTACCTCTGGTGAAGGTGTAGGAAGGTTTAATTTGGTTTTGGTTGAGGTTCTAGGATTGTCCTATTTCTGGTCTGATTTTCGACTGAGAAATTTGTTTCAGCTAGGTGGATTCAGGGCAGGAAGATAGTGGAGCTGAGCTTCTCTTGGTTGGGAGGAGCTATGGGAGCAATTTGGAGGGCTTTCTTTGAAGAAAATTTCAGCACCTTTCTCATGGCCGATAGGGGTGCTTATATGGCTAGAGCCATTGGGTTGAGTTGGGGCTCAATTGGGGGGTAGATTCAGTTGCTTAGATGGAGGACAAAAAGGCTCCAGTGTGAATTTTGGCTGAGCTGGCCAGTTGGTGGAGTTTGGGTGTGCTTAGCTTGGTGGTGGCTTCGATTTTGACTCCCTCCAGTGACTAGGCCAGCCAGCAAGGACAGGGGAGCTGGGCCTCAGGTCAGGTGAGCCAGGGGGTAGAGTTTAATGCTGATTAGTCAGCTATGGGGGGATTTGGGGTAAGGTAAAAGAGGATTTAACCATTTAAGGGAAGAAATCCCCTAAAATAGGGGAGCCTTGGTCCATGGCTCATTTAGCTTGGGCTAGGTGAATCTAGGGTGGCTCCTAGGGTTCAAATAGTGGTTGTGGAAAGGTTGGCTTAGCCACATTTGGTTTAATTTGGTTGGTTAGGTCATAGGTTTAATTTGGCTCATTTGGGTTTAGGTTGGGCTAACTTAGGTTTGGATTTGATTTGGGTCAAAATGTCTTGAGTAATATTATGTAAATTATTTCCATGAAGAACTTTAATGAAGGCATGGAATGGTTTTGAGTTCAATTGATGGATCAATTTGGTGGATTTTGAAACTTTGGTTAATTTGGGTAAGGTTGGGTCAACTTGGGTCTATGTTTGTTTAAGGTGGGGTTTAGACCCAATTGAATGTCTCAAATGGATTAGGGGAATGTATTAAAGAGTTCCTAATATTAATTGGGAGGATATTTTAGGATTAGGCCAATCAATTTGGTAGACTTAGGGCATGTGTTCAATTTGGCTAAAATGGGATAACCTTAGATTTCAAATGGATTTAGGCTAGGCTTGGGCTCAAATTAGGAAAATTTAATGTTGCATGCTTTTCACAGGAGTGCCATGGGGGGTTTAGGATTGAAATTTTGGGGAAAATGGTTGACATTAGGTTAATTAGATGATTTCTTGATTAAATTGGTAAAATTGGGGATTTTGGATTTCAAATGGAATTGAACTTAAATATGAATAATTTTGGGCTTGGATCAGGTTTAGATTGGTATTGGGGATGTTGAATTAAGGTTTATAATTTAAATTGGGTAAAATTGGGTAAAATTGGGGTCAATTGGGTCGAATTGGTTTGACATTGGCTCCATATGGGTTAAAAATGAGTCAAATTGGGGATTTTGATAAAATTGGATCAAATTGGCAAAATTTTTTTGTGGTGTAGTTGAACAAAATGAAATTGAAAATATTTAGGATTTTTTTGAATTTCTTGGGAAATTTAGAATTTTGGGCAAAAAGGGGGTATTTATGGTATTTGAAGGTTATTTGGAGGGTATTGGGGTATTTTGGTGGATTTAAGAGGTAGGAACTATTTTGTAATGATTTTTAAGAATTTGGGGAATTTTGGGTAATTTTTGGGTATTTTTGGAGAGTTTGGTGGTTATAGGGGCAATTTAGGTTATTTTAGGTCGGCTTGAGGACCCAATGTCAAAACCAGAAATTTTGGGAAAATGGAATTAGGTTAAGGTTGATTAGAGAAATGATTTAGATTGAGCCATGGACCAAGGAAATGTCCACTTTGAACATCTCATAGGTTGTTCTTAACCCTCTTAGCCAAGGGGTTAGAGGTTTGGATCCATCCATATGAGTGCTCTAATGAACCAGGTGTCAAAATTGGGTAAAGATGGCTTAAAGTTTAGGATGTGTGTAGGAGTGTATTGTGTGCAAGCTAGGCCCCACCAAGACCAGGCCACCCAAGACTGTTCTGTGGCTTGAGCATCCTATAGGAGTTCATCTTTGTCTTCCTGCACATTGGTCTTAACTTCTAACTGATTTGGAGGTTAATGAAAAATTTAATTAATAATTTTAAGGATATATTATAATAAATATAATTAATTTTAAAGAAAATTTCCTAGTAAAGAAGATAGAATGCCTAAACTCTATATTTAAAAAATCTATAAGTATTTCTGAATTAGATAGGAGCTCATATTTTCATACTTTTTCACTTTAGAAAATTTCTAAACTTTAAATTGGTCACATTCTCTAAAGCGTTTTCTAAATTGGAATACTGCATTTCTAGAAAAAAATTTTAGAATATCATAAAGAAAATTATTCACATAATTTTCTTATGTTGGTTTTAAAAGATTGTAATGTTACTTGAGGAACATTGACATTTTAAGTTTGATGGAATTTGATATACCTAATATATATAATATTTTTATACACATTTTTATACCTATTTTTTATTAATATTGTAGTTTAATGGAAGGTATTTGTGTGTTTTTCTTTCAGGTATAATTAAATGAACTAAATATGTCAAAATGAATGAAAAAGGATCAAATTTGCAGCAAAAATGAAGAAGGTGTTAAAATGAATGGTCGCGCCTAAGCGCCAGTAAATAGAGAAAGTTGCGTCTAAGCCCCAGAGACCCCACGATTAAGTGCAGGGTTGTTACTTTGTAATGTTAAGGAATTTTTTTTAAATTTTGAAGTGGTGTTTAAGGTATCCTTTGGTACAAACATGTTTAACTGATCAATGACACCAAAAGACATTCAAATTTCACTTGAAAGGATACATCTGTTTGGTAGATTCAAAGAATATGGACACATTTCGATGAGACACTAAGTCTCTTTTTGAGAATGTATAAAAGAATGGACTTGAAGAAGAAGAAAAGAGGAGGCAGTAGAAGAAAAGCAGTACTTTTTAGAGAGTGTTTTAGAGTTACTTTTTACAGAGTTTTATAGTAAGAAGTTGTAGGATTCTTACTTAAGGTTTCTTCACACTTATCTCATTCCTAGTGAAAAGCGAAGGTGAGTTGAGCTTTCTAAGTAAAAATCCATTGTTTTAGAGAGATTTAATCCTTTTGGGTTGGGTGACTAGTCCAAGAGAGTCTAGTAAGTGAAAGGAAGAGATGAAAGAAACCTCAAGAGTTTGGTGGAGAGGAACTTGAGGTAAGTTTTTATCTTTGTACTTCATTTAGTTTAAATGTAAATTCTTGTGTTTTCTACATAATTTCTACTTTTAAAACTACTTGTTGTTGTGTTTTCTCCATGGATTCTGAGTAGTCTTCATTATCTTTTCCTTAAAATGAAAATAATGAAGTGTTGGATGGAAGTTGTGGAAGTATTGATCTTTGATGTTGGAAGAAGTTGTATTGATTTAATCCTTGCACTTCATGTACTTCTTGATTTGGATAACTAAGATGTTAACATTTACTGTGAGAACATGTAAGATCCTTCTAGGCATTTTCATAATCAATAATAGGTAGTAATCACATGCGATTGTATGGATGAGAAAGTAATTCATATAATTTTGTGCAAATAAATTAGGAAATATAATTTGATGGGTGTAGAATTAGAGGGTGTTAGGACGATAGACTAAAGCCCCCAATTTGGTTATTGTTTTAGGTTTTGATGAGAGATGTTAGCCTCCAAGTGGAGGGAAAGAAAAGAAATCTAGTGTGATAGGAAATATTCTCTACCTAACTCGTCTTCAAAACTATTCAAACTTTAAACTAGCCAATGTTCTTTATAGCATCTCTAGTAAGGGTAAAGAATATTATTGGTCCTATTTGGCATAGCACATTTTGAATACTTACACAACAGAAGTCTTGTACTTATTACATATTCATGATAAGGAAAACGATATCTTCATCTATACTTCTTAAATCTTACAAAAATCTCATTATAGTTAGTAAATTGTTTACTTTATTTCAAAATTTAAGAAAATACCAAAAAGAAGTGCATTTTCAAGTTTTCTATTATCTAAAAATTGCTTAAGTGTCTTTTTCTAAATAGATTTTGTGATCTAAATCCTTTTTATCTTTTAAATATCCAAAACTTCTCCCAATGGGATCAATATTTTGGGGCTTAATCAGAGAGTCCTATATTACTTGATAACGATACATATAATTGCGTAGATTCCCTAATTTTAAATATAATTGTTGTATCATATTTACATTACAATCAAGTTTTTGGTGTCGTTGTAAGGAATGATATTTATATCATAAATATCATTATAATATTATTAAAACAAGTAAAAATATACTTGTATTCATGTCCAGTGATCAACCTCCATGGCACACCTACCCTTATAGGTCACTACCTCCACAATACACCGATCTTTCGAGCTGCTACCTCCACGACGCACTCACTATTTTAGGTCACTCTCTCTACGGCACACCCATATTTCGGGCCATTGCCACTACACAACACAGACGCCTTTCGTCCACTGCCTCCACAGTTCACCCATTCATCAGACCTCTCCCTCCAAGACACTTCTTCCCATTCGGGTCATTACCTCCATGGAACACTCATCTTTTGGGCCACTTTGTCAAAGATATACCCACCCTTTCAGGTTACTGCCTCCATAACACACCCAAATTTTGAGCTACTAGCTCCATGATACTCCTACCCTTCGGGTCACTGCCTCCATGTTACACCCATTCTTTGGGCTGTTATCTTCATGTCATAACACAACCACCATTTCAGATCACTGCCTCAACAACATGGCATGATCACCCATTCAGGCAATTATCACCACAGCAGGACCCGGCCAACCATTCAGGTCACTGCCTACATAGCACACTCATCTTTAAAGCCACTACATTCATAGCATGCTCACCCTTTTGGGTTACTGCCTCAAAGAAACTGCAATCCATACAGAGCTTACCTCCGTGGCACGCCCACCTTACCCATCTATCAGGGATCTATCTCCACGGCATGCCCACCCTTTCAAGTCATTGTCTCCACAACACACCCAATTTTTAAACCACTGCCTCCATGACACACCCACTCGTTTGAATCACTGCCTCCATGGCTCTTTCAATTTTTAGGCTACTACCTGAACGATAAGACACTAACTGTAAGACACACCCATCCATCGAGCCTCTACCTCCATGAAACGCCCACCATTATTGGTCACTACCTCCATGACATACCCGTTTGTTGGGCCTCTGCCTCCATGGAACGCCCACCCTTTTGGGTCAATCTCACAATAATATAATAATATTTTGAGACTCTACCTCCACAAAGAAGCCCACTTCATTGGGTCACCACCTCCATGACATACCCATCTGTCAGGCTTTTGCCTCCACAACATGCCCACTCTACCTATTAACTTGCTTCATGACACACCAAGCTTTCAAAATGCTTCCTCCATGGCATGTCCACCCCTTCAAATCATTACCTCCACGGCACACCCATCATTTGGGTCGTTACTTCTATGGTATGTCCACCATTTCTGAGTCACTGCCTCCACGACGTACTCAACATCACCATATCTATCACATGAATGTTAACATTTTCATTTGCATTCTTGCATGGATAGTGATCTAGGTTTGATAAGTCAGTGACATCGTGTTGGTCACGATGCCTTAATGAGAATTACTTGTAGAGTCAATCCCAAGGAACAATGAAAGTTAAAGCATAGGGATTGATACAAGTATCATTGCACTAAGGTTCTAAGGGATCTAAATCTTGTCACCTTGCATGTCACAGACCCACACTTAATGGAATTTATTTTAAAATTTAAAAAAATAAATATTTTTCTACTCATTACATTTGCCATAATTTTAAAATTATACTTATAACAAACTAGGTTGCCTCTTTTTAAAATCCATCAGTGAGACACCATTCAAATCCCTTAGATCTATAGGATGGAGATGGCGCCCATCAAAGTCATATGTGCCCGGTGACTTACCATGCACTTAGATGTTGTTCAGGATCCTTACCGTTAGATGGTGTGCCAGATTAGTATAGAGGTTGCTAGGTAGCAGTTGTTGCCTCTGTCTATTGTTCTTTTCTAGTTTTCCTGTGCTAGCCATGCATCACTTTTATGCTTTTATTGTGCTCATATGTCTAATATGCATGGTAGTATATTAACACATTCTTCTGTAGGGAGTTTTTCTTATATACATGCACACACACAGGTATCATTAAAGAGGAAGATGAAATAATTTCTTACCTTTTTCTTACAGATGTTGTTTAGCTCCCCCAATTTAAAGTCACAACTTGTTATACATTACATGTATGTTGGCTATTGCACTAACACTTTTGTCATGCAGGTCAAGTCTTTATTTTCTCTTCCAAATGTATTAGATACAGTCCCTAGGTAGAGTTTTATAGCAGAAATAAGATATGGTCATGGATTCTGAGGTTTGTTGGCATGAGAACTACGTGGTTGGGGTTTAGAAGCTGCAACTCGTGTCCCATGTCTTTTTATTTCATTTAATATTCACTTATATAATTAGGAATGGGCATGTATATGCGGTTTCCAACTGCTCCTTTTCTTTTCTAAAATATGTTGTCGACTGATACGCCTAAAAATGTATTATTTTTTATGATATATTTTATATTTATATTGCACTTTAAAGGTATGCTTTCTTGTATTTTTAGTTGTAAGTACAACAATTTTGAAGAATTTAGATTGATTGGAGCCAAAAGAACAAAAATGGACCAAAATGGAACATACTGGAGCAAAGCTGGTCGAATTCGTGCACACCGGAGCCATGGGGGCCAAACTAACACTTATGTGCTTGTGTCTGGTAGCTAAGCACCCAAATATGGTGCTTAGGCACCACCAAAGGGCGCCTAAGCACCTAGAATCTGTGCTTAGGCTCTAGTGACTATGTTCGACATATCTTCTAAAATATACATCAGATTTCAACGATTTTTAAAGTGATGCTTTGTGTATCTCTTGAGGAATTTGTTGGAAATGATAAATAGACTTTATAGAAAGTTTTGGGGCAGTTGGAAGGAGTTATTATTAAAGAGACACTTGTGACACCCTTTGGAAGATTCATTGAATATGGACACTTTTGAAGAGACATTTAAGCACTTCTTGGGAAATTATAAAAACACTTTTTACACTGTTGAAGTAGAACTGATTAGAATAGAAGAAGAAGGCTTGAGCAAAAGCTCCAAGTGAGGTGACAATGTGAGAGAGAAAGTGAGAAAGAGAGAGAGTGAGATATTTCTTCTTTTCTTTTCACTTTGTTCTTAGAGAGAATTGAAAGGAGATTGCTTTTGCTATACAATGAGAGTTTGAATTCATCAAAGATAAGTATTTTCATTATATGTTGATTTGAATCTAGTACTATAATTGGATGGTTTCAAAGTCTTGTTCAATGACAAGTTGTTGTTGTTTCACCATGTGTAGTGAGTAGTTTTTTTTACTCTTCTCTCTAATAATTAATTAATATGCATGTACAAATATATATAATTAAGTAGAGTGAGAATATATTGTGATGATTTTACTTTGTTTTTCTTTCACATGTAAACTTAATCAAATTGCATGTTAAAATTTGTTGTGAGAACATGTAAGAACCGGTATCGTGTTGTCTCAATCAACTGTGATAGAATAACATGAGATTGTATGGATGAGAATATAGTCCATATGCTTGAGTTCAAATAAATAGGGAGATAATCTTTGATGGGTGTAGGATTAGAGGTCTTCAGAGTGAGAGGCTAAAGCCTCCTAATTTGATCTATTGTTTTAGGTTTTGATGCGAGATGTTAGCCTCCATGTGGAGGGATATGAGGGAAATCTAGAGTGAGAGCTAGTATCTTCCCTGCCTAGCCCGTCTTTAGAATTATACAAACTTTAAATTAACCAATGTTCTTTATAGCATCTCTAGTAAGGGTAAAGAATATAATTTCTCTTATATATCACAATCTCTCTTGCTACTTGTTTTACTTTTACACATTTCACTAAATTCATTATATGAGGAAGGGTACTTTTAATATATCAAACCCCATTTTCTGATTTTCACAAAGTAATTTAGTTTAGGAGTAGAAGTAATATTTTAATGATAATTCTAGGATATAATCAAAAACAAACCTTATCGACCTTCCAAGAGAGAACGTGTTATTGTAGAATAAAATTTCTCTTGAAAGTCACCGTGATTAACCTCGATCTCCATGGGATCAATATTCGAGGCTTAATTAGAAAACTCTATATTACTTGATAACGATATATACACCTGTGTAGATTACTAATTAAACTTTCATTTGCATCGACATGAAGTTTTTGGTGTCATTGTAAAGGAAGAGATATAATTAAAAGGAAGTATAAAGTATAAAATCATATATAAAACGTAAACATAAATATCCGGGATCAGAGACCTAACACCATGAGCTTTTTTAATTATTTAATTTGGCTTGACTTCTTTCCTTAATATGCCCTTGAATGCTTGAAATGCTTCATTGTTTATTTACATGATTTGTTTGGGAATAAAGAATTCAATATAAGCTCTTTAAAATTTAAAATTTGAATGTAATTATAGAACCTTAGTAAAACGTTCAATATAATGAAGGTTCTAGGAAGAAAATATCAACATTTTAAAATTTGCATCTTTACATTCTAGCATGGCCTTTGGGTAAGTTTTAAAATGAGCTGCATTACATGGGCATAACCCAAGTCACATAATAGGGCCTCTATAGTATCTAAGGACTGCTCAAGATAATTGCATCATCTGCATGTCCAGAGGAAAAGTTTTGTGCCCTCCAACCTGACTAACTTATCATAGATTTCTACCAAGGAGTTTTTCTGGTTTCTTAGGGAATTAGAAGGCTCCTTGGAAGAGGTGTTAGTCCTTTTTGTGGGAGCATTTCCAGCTTTATTGCTAAACTTCCCTTTCTCATCTTTGGTGACATTCCCATCATTTCAGAAACTATAACTCCCCTCTTGGTGCTCCACCTATTAGTCATAAGGTAGAGTATCGTTCCTGTAACATTAAAGCTTCTAAGGTCCCCTATGGACAACACAATTAATGGATTGCTGACTAAGCAACTCTGAACGTGGTACCCTGACTACTTTCATGACCAGGTAGATTTATGGCTTAGTACCTTGGGATGATGGGCCCATGGTACCCTGAACCAACTATCTCTAACTTCTACGAACTACTCATGCCTTCCATTGACTACCCTTTTTGAGCCTTATTGATCCACATGCCTTCATTAGTATCGTATAAACGGTCCGATTTCCACTAAGCTGACCCCCATTTGGGATACAATGATTTTTCCTTTACCCTTATGGCCTAGATGTGATTTAAGATATTATGAATCGTCATGGGGATGATATAGTTATTTTATAGGCTCTGGATGATAATGAGTTCATTACTCATGTAGGGACTATAAGGGACTCACTCTCCACCCCATGATTCAGTAGAAGCTTTAAAAGTATAGGAGCATTCATCTGTGAGATAAACATCCTTTGATATCCCTGTGCAAGTTGACAATAATAATGTAAATAAAAATCCATTGGATCAGAAGAATTCTTGGGCAACCACTAAGATGTAATTAATCAAGTGAGATACATCCGTTTGGGAGAACTTTAGGCCCCACAATAGAAAGACACACCTAAATCCCTATTTTTTGGTAGTATAGGTAGATACTCGTTCGAGGATACTGGTTCAAGGTGCATTTTCCTGATCATGTTTGAGGGGACATACTTCACCTATCATTGTGAGGTTTATTGCACGAGGACTTTTGACATTCTTTCTCTTGTTTGTTGTCTTTGTCATATGTCTGTCTTCTATGGTTCCTCTCTTCTTTTAACCACTCATTTGATCTAGAAGACAAATTTATTTGGAAAAGAAAAGTATACGATGATAAAAAAAACTGATGACTCCTTTAAAAATAGAAAGAGAGAAAGAAAGAAAAAGCCTGGCTGGGTGACCCATCGTTTCGGTCACCTAGCATAAGCCTCCAAAACTGAGCACTTAACAATCTGACACATGGTGTGGAGACTATGAAAATAAAAGAACTTCCTCAATGGAGCATGGAGAAAAGTACTGCCCTAAGCATTTTTGCCCAAATATGTTCATTTCCAATGTTAGAAATAAAGTTCATAGAAATTCAGTGCCTGAGGATGGTGTTTAACTGTATGTAATCAAAATGTTGTCGGCATATTTTTAGGTTGTGTTGTATTTTGAAAAGGGGCCGCCTACAGAAATTGTCGGCATATTTTTTATTTAATTTAAATAAATAATTTGAAAAGTAGTATTTATTTTTAAAAATAATTTTTAAATTTGAAGATTTTAAGATATGAAATCAAACCGATCTCACATCCCAAATAGTTTACATAAACGAGCACCGTACCACAAACGATGTGTATCTATCCCGAAGAATAGGCACACTCGCTCGACGATGGGGCTCGATTAAATAAACTAGAAGATTTGTTACATCCGTTTGGTCTGCGAACCAATTTTATGTGCCGACAAATTCCCTCGCCTAATATGAAAACATTAAACGGGGTTTATATTACTCGGGTTCTTTAGAATTCCTATAAGGGCAAGCCCCTATAGTTAATTACATCTTAAGTGATGGGAATCACCTAAGAAAACTCTCGATAATAATCGTAGTTCCGCTCTCAAGAATTTCAAAGTTTAAGTTTTTAAAGGATTGAATTTTGGAATTTCAATAGAGAATGGATCAAGTTTGGAACATTTTTGTTTTGAGAATTCAAAGAAAGAAAGGTAGGAGAAATTACGGATTCGAAGTGAACTTCGGTAACTTCCCGACTATCCTATTGTTTGGCTTGAATTTAGGAAAGTCCTAATGTCTATTTAATGTTTTGATTTTGTCAATTTTAATTAATTAGGGCTTATATTTATATGATAGAATCATACAAATAGCCTCGAAGATGTGAGGGTTTATGTCGTATCAGACGACTACCTCGGAATCTTAAGACCGGTTAGGGCTTAATCTGCAATGCAAATGCCTAACGCAGTAGCCGAGGATTTATGTTGCACTAGGCAAACTACCTCGAAGTCCTATGAGTTTGTTATTTAATTCTAGGAAAGTTTTACTGAAGTAGACTCAGGTTCTGCTGATGACGATGGCCGTGCTGCCCACCATGCTCCGAGCTCCTTGTTGATGCAGAGGTTTAGTTTTAGAAGTCATAAATCAGGGGATGAGAAAAGTGTTTTGGTTTAGAGAAAATCTTAATTTCCAAGTGTTTTTTGTGTTTTAATTAAAACAAATCTTAAAGTTGATTATAACGACACCGGTTAAGATCCCACTGGTTCCATCCTTTCGGCATCATTATTTTTATCGGATTCACTTAGTCCGGATGAATTTGCTAAACTCAACTGAATGAGTTCCACACTTTCATTTAGACCGTGGGAAATCCCGTTAGCAACACGTAGGTTACATCATCCGAGGTATTCCCGATCATCCAACAGGACGTTTTAATTTAGTTGAAATTGTAGTTTTGTGTTCTGTTTGTGATTAAATTTTGAGTTGTTTTATATTTTGAAATGTTGTGGCGGTGAATTTTATCTTGCGATGACTTTTAGTTTAGTTTTGGTTTCAGTTTTAGGGACTATCCTAAAGGTGTGGGTTTTCATGCAACAATTGTTTATCATGCAAGAAAAGTAAGTGCAATGCGGTTAAATAAATTGCAATAATGTAAATTGCAAGAAAGTAAATTGCAATAAAATAAAAGCGTACCTAGAGGGTCTTCCCGTCATCCCAAGCTGCACTTAAGACACAATTAGAGCATTTAAGCAAGTTCCTAGGTAAAGCTAAGGGAAGGTTTATGGTTTTCTACCAAGTTCCTAATCCTATAGCTAGTCATTTCCTATGACGTCTATGTTCCTTGTGTTTTGGTTTGAAGATGATTTTCTTCATCAAAGAACAATTAAGTTCAATTGTTCTTATGAACATTCTATTATATCGAGGAAGTGCTTAAGGCAAATCTTAAACATCTTTTCAATATTTCTAGGATTGTTTTAAGTCCAAATGAATTTAATTATATAAATGAATTAATCGACCCGGAATTCAAGTTTTGTTATTATCTTGCTTAGTGAACTAGGACATTTGAATATCCTATAGGTGAAGTAACATTTCATTTAATGTTCTACTTAGGAGTTATGATAATAAAGGTTTTCGAGGGCAAATTGGTGCTCCAATGATTTGTGATTTAGTTTAACTTCAGTTAAAGGGTTTAAATTTGGAATAGTGTTCAAGTTGCTTTATGTTTAATTTCTTTATGTCTTAGGTGATGCTATTTAATTCAATTTAATTTTAATTTAATTTAATTTAATTTAATTTAATTTAATTTAATTTAATTTAATTTAATTTAATTCAAATTAGTTTGATTTGATGTTAAATTAATTTAGTTTAATTTGATTTAATTTCCTTTAATTTAATTTAATTCGATTTAATTTTAATTTAATTTGATTTAATTTAATTTAATTCAATTTAATTTAATATGTTTTAATTTAATTTAATTTAATTTAATTTAATTTGTTTTAATTTAATTTAGTCTAATTTAATTTAATTTAATTTATTTATTTAATTTAGTTTAATTTAATTTTTCATTTAATTTAACTAAATTAATCTTTAATTTAATTTAATTTGATTTAATTTAATTTAATTCAATTTGATTTATTTAATTTAATTTAATTTTATTTTTTAACTTTAATTGAAATTTTAAAAGAGTTTAATAATTTAACTTTAGTTTAATGATTAAGTCCTTTAATATTTTAAATTTGAGTTATCATTTTAATTAAGAATTAAATATTAATGAGATGATTAATTTAGGGATTTTTAAATTAATGAATAAATCTCTTCCTAACAATATCCCTATTTTAATAGTTCCAATCTTATTATTCTTCCCAAATTTAATCAATTATTTAATTAAGGTTTATTTCAATTATTTTAAATTGTTTAATGGGTTTCTACCTTTTAATTATTTAAATTTGAATCATCCAAATCAGATTAAGATCAAATATTTTACTTGTTAATTTTATTAAACCTAAAGTTTTAATTAAGGGTTAAAATTTTAATTACCACTTTGCCCTTTAAGCTTAATAATTTCATAACTCACTAAATTGAGCTTAAATGAACTTGAAATTTTTATGTGACTTCACTCATATGTCAATAAAGACATGAGAGGAGAAAATGTGATTTTTCTGTATTTAATTTATTTATATAATTATTTTTGGTAGAAAATAGAGATTTCCAAGGAAAATTTAATAACATGACCAAGGGAAAGTTTCTGTCCTTAAGAAAATTAGGGGACATTCCTAATGACCAGAGGACCATTTGGACAAATTTTGGTGATTTTTTGAATTATATTATTTTCATTATAATTATTTTAAGTTTTGGAGTGTTAATTAATTTAAAAATAAAATAAAGGTTGAAAAATGAATTTTATATTTTTAAAAAATCTCTCTGATATCAAGGAAATCAGAGAATCAATTTTGCAATTTTTTGGTTTTTTAATGATTTATTATAATTATTTTAGTGGAAATACTAGAAATATATATTTTTTAATTTTAAAATTACCTTAGGGCTTTAAAATTTAATATCTCATTAAATAAACCTAAGAAAAATATGGGATTTGTTCCTAAGTGATTAAAATTCAAAATATGACATTTTGGTGAATTTTATTATTTTTGTGATTTTTATTATTTTTTAATTATTAAAAATATTAAAATAATATTAAAAGTCAACTTTTTTGGAAAATTGAAATTTTAATTTTCTTAAATTCCCCTGATATCAGAGAGGCTCCAAAACCAATTTAGTGAATTTTTGAGAGGTATTTTGAAAGTTGTGAATTTTTAAAGTTCAAATTGACTAAATGGCTTAATCAACCCATTTAGTAGGGCTAACCAAGTCCAATTGACTTCAAACTTTTATGGTGGGTTCCTCTGATCCTAAAGGTCAGTGGAGAATTAATTTCAAGTCAATTTGATGTATGGTTAACTGTAATTAATTAGGGATCTATTTTGGGTGTTTAAGCCAATTAGGGTTATTTTAAATGAACTAACTCAAAACCTATTTTTCCTAGGGTCCCTTGGTCATAAGGGACATCACCAAATTTTCCTAGAATTTATTTCACAACATGCTAATTATTAGAATTAAAATACTCAAAACAGTAACATGAATTTGAAAAATCAATAACTTCTCATAGGGATGACCTCTGACTTTGGAAAATTCAGGGAATGTTCTCAAATTCAGAGGCTTCAAAAGCCCTATTGTCTCATACCATAGTGAATTTCCTATATGCATGGAGAATTAAAAGAGTGCAAACAGTAAATAAATTATTAAAAATAAAATACTTGATGAAATTAAATGATTTCTTTTCCACATTATTCTCCTCCGTTCACTCGAGCAAGAGGGTATTTTTATTTTATTTTTATGATTTTCCTACACAAAGTTATGAATTTTCCAAGTTCAGGGAATTAAATAAATAGAAAAATCCCTAATTTTCTATTTATCCGAGTCGGCGCCGCGTCATCCTCGGCATCTCCGAAAGGCCACGCGGCGCGCTCTCATTCGACGCCGCCGCTTGAGTCAGCAGCTCGGGTCCCGCGGTTCACGTATCATCTCCTGGTCCGACGCCATCTGAGCCGTCCGTCCGCGCGTCTATTGAATGAACGACATCCGTTCATCGTCCCCAAGCCTCCTAACCTGAGAACCGTCCATCTTCTAGGCCTAAGATCTCACTCGATACTTGACCAAATTTAATGTTCTTATGCTCTATGGATTCGTCTCGAGAAGACGAACACATCCATATGGTTTATGTGGGATGAAATTTACTTAATAAAAATGGAGAGTGTTCAGAAGCTCGGAAAGAAGAGTGAGGCCATACCTTTGCTCAGAGAAGTGTGGCTTCGATCTGAGGGTTGTTTCACATTCGATTGGATCCCAGAAAGCTCCAGATGAAGACTCCTGGTCTGGTGAATTGCCTAGGTAGGATTTCGACCACGGCCGATCACAAAGCTCGGAGGCCGGAGCAACCGGGTGGCTCTGGAGATGGGGCTTTCGGTGGGAAACTTCTCCTCTCGGTCCGGTGAAGGTGAAGGACCAATCAAATTGAAGATTGATCCACCGCGAAGAAGTGTCCCGGTTTTTGGGCTAAAGTTTGAGCTCAAAATCGAACTCGACTGGAGGGAATCGGAGTCGGAATTCAGTGGGAATCAAATGCTCTATGTATGGGGAGTAGTCTGGAACAATTTTGGCAGAGTTTCCTTAAGATTTGTTTTTAGCACCTCTCATGGCAGAGAAGGGGTGGTGTTTAAATAGGAGAGGGTGGAGGGCCTCCCAGGGAGAGTTAGGGCTTGGGATCAGCTACTCTTGGCAAGAGAAGAACGCTACAATGGCCACTGGGGATGGGGCAGCTCAGCAAGGGAGAATTCCAAAGTTGGCTCACATGCGAGCTCTCGACCATGGTGTTTTCACGGTGGCTCCAGTGGCCGGCCGGCTGGGCATGGGTCACCCTCGAGGTCGAGTGGGTCATGGTCGGGACTTGGTGCAAGCAATTGGCAATTGCCATGCGTAAAGGCTTTGATCCAAAGTAGAATGGGGCATGGCTAGTTTTGAGTCTAAATGGGTCAATCCACCCATTTGGGCTTGGTGCACCATTCAAGATGGCTTTGGATGCTGTGGGGGATCAAAGGGATCAGCTGGTTTGGCATGGAGAAGTCTCCATCCAAATATATTTGGATTAAATTTAAGTTTAGGTGAATCATGATTAAGGCTAATGAGCTTTAGTGATTAAGGAAAGCCCTCCCTCTTCTTACCCAATATGGCATGGTGGAGTGTCCAAGGCTCTCATGGCTCACATGTGGCTCATGCATGGCTTCATGGCTCACCTTGGCTTGGGAAAGTTAAGTCAATTTCATGGAAATGGATTTAAGAAAGATTTTGGTATTTTAATGGGAATTGGCATATGGCTTGATTTGGGATGATTTGATGATGAATTTAGGACTTAGGTATTGACTTTAATTGAAAGTATGATGAGAGGAAATGTCATATGGGCTTTGGGACCAATTTTGGGCCTTTGGATGTGGTAAAAGATGGGCTTTTAAAATGGTTTAAGGAATGGGCCTTTAAGTTTAAAAATGAATTTATGGATGGGAATTTTTTAAAGAGGTTGGGCCAAATAATGGTTGGGTTTAGCTCATGGATGTGTCATGAGTGACTTGAAGCAAATTGGGGGTGATTTGGGTTTGAATTGGGTTGAATTTGGGCTCTTTTGGTGAATGGGCCAATATAGGTCAAAGTGGGCCAAGTTGAGCCAATGTTGGGCTAGGGTTGAAATTGAGGTAAAATTAATGTTGAGAAATGTTTATAAGAGTGTTTCAAAGAGGTTTTGACTTTGGTTGGGTTTTGATTTTGGGGTTTGGGCTCATTTGGGTTTGGTTTGGGTTTAGGTCAAAATTGGGCCTTTTAGCTTTGGGTTGAATTTGAGTGGGGTTTAGGTTTAAATTTTGGGCAAATCATGTTAGTGTTTTGCTTGTGGGGATGCTAAGGAAGATTTAGAAAAGATTTGTGATTAATTGGAGTTGAATTGGGTGAGTTTGGGTTAGGTTTGGATCATGGGTCCAAATTGGGCTTTAAGGCCAAAACTGAAATTCAATCCAAATGTCAATCAAATTGGACTTGGATTTGGTCTAGATTGGTGTTGGGAATGTTAAATTGATGTTTAGAATTGAATTGGACCAGAATTTGGGTCAATTAGGTAGGTTTGGTTTGACATTGGGTTCACTCAGGGTTAAAATGGGTCAAATTGGGGGTTTTAACAAAAGTAGGGTAAATTGACAAAATTGGCTCATGGTGTAGTTGAACAAAATGAAATTGGGAATATTTGGGATTTTCTCGAATTTTCTGGGAATTTGCTGAATTTTTGGATTTTTGGGTCAAGAGGGGTATTTTGGGTATTTGGAGGGTATTGGGAGGTTTTCTTGGAATTTTTGATATTTTTGGGTATTGATGTTCAATTTGAGTGATGTGGAAATGTTTGGGATTGATTTTGGGGAATTTTGGGTGATTTGGAAATTTTTGAAAAATTTGGGTAATTTCAAGGGCTTTGGGTAGGTTAGGCGGGTGTAGGGTGTAGGGTTCCGGGGGTCAAAAATTAAAAATTTGGAAAATTGAAGATTGTGCAAATGTAAGTGGAATAAAATCATTTTGGTTGAGCCATGAAGCCACATCAAGCCCACATGAGCCATGAAGGGACTCATTTGAGGCATTCATTATGTTGTTCCTAACCCTCTTAGCCAAGGGTTTAGGGGTTAAGCACCATCCATGTGAATCACCAACATGAGTCAGGAGGTCAAGTTAGGTATGGGTGTGATTTTAGGAGGTGTGCGAAAGTGTAGTGTATGAGTGTAGTGTGTGTGTAAGTCAGCCCCCTTCACCAGACCAGGCCACCCAGGGTAGTCCTAAGGCCAAAGAGTCTTATAGGAACTCATCCGTTAAACTTCCACATTTGATTTCAACCCTCTAGGTGATTAGGGGTCTATAGTCGAGTTTATGGAGTTTGCAGGGAGTTAAGAAGTGGTTTGAAATTCTAGATGGTGGATCCCAATTCTAGTCCTCTAAGATAGTCAAAGGAAAAGCCTAAGGCTAGATCCTAAGTACTAAAAAGAAGAAGAGAAGACCTCATCAAAAATGAGGTCAACAAATGGACTCCGATAGGTGTGGTGAGCCGACGGAGCACACCGCGCGTATTGTTGTTGACCTAAGCGATCAGCAAAACCAACACAGATGTCCAAGTGACAAACTTAGGATGAAGTAGAAGAGTTTCCGCTGGGGAGTGTCAAGTATATCTCTGAAACTGGAGAATCCTGAACTCTCGCTGGGGAAAGGAAAAGGAGGTGAATTCCAAATCACTTGATATAGGGGAATTTCGATTTAAATTTCATTTTGTTTCAATTTAAGTTTAGAGGTGTAATTTTAGATTTTGATTTTTTTTTTTTAGATTGATGTTTGATTTAAAATTAATTTGAGAAAATTTAGATTTGAAACGAGAATTGAATCCTAGGTTCCAATCTCGGGATTGCAAAGAAAACTGGATTCTGAGCACCAGTCTCGGAGTGAGAATCGGAGTTTAAGTGTCGATTGAAAAAGATGAGAATCAGAATTTAGGTACTGATCTCGAAAGGGATGAGAATTGAAATTTAAGTATCAATCTCGAAAGAGAGTTCAAATTTAGGTATCGACCTCGAAAAAGATGAGAATCGGAATTTAGATATTGATCTCGGAATGAGAACTAGAATTTAGGTACCAGTCTCGGAAATGAGAGTTGAAATTTAGGTATCAATCTCGGAAGACAGTCAAAATTTTGGTATCGATCTCAGAATGAGAACTGGAATTTAGGTACCAGTCTCGAAAATTTTGAATTGAAATTTAGGTATCAATTCGGATGAGAATCAAAATTTAGGTATCGATCTCGGAGTGAGAACTGGAATTTAGGTACCAGTCTCGGAAATTTTTTAATTGAAATTTAGGTATCAATTCGGATGAGAATCGAAATTTAGGTATCGATCTCGGAATGAGAACTGGAATTTAGGTATCGGTCTCGGAAACTTTGAATTGAAATTTAGGTATCAATTCGGATGAGAATCGAAATTTATGTATCGATCTCGGAATGAGAACTGGAATTTAGGTACCAGTCTCGGAAATTTTGAATTGAAATTTAGGTATCAATTCGGATGAGAATCGAAATTTAGGTATCGATCTCGGAATGAGAACTGGAATTTAGGTACTGGTCTCGAAATTTTGAATTGAAATTTAGGTATCAATTCGGATGAGAATCGAAATTTAGGTATCGATCTCGAATGAGAACCGGAATTTAGGTACCAGTCTCGGAAATTTTGAATTGAAATTTAGGTATCAATTTGGATGAGAATCGAAATTTAGGTATCGATCTCGGAGTGAGAACTGGAATTTAGGTACCAGTCTTGGAAATTTTGAATTGAAATTTAGGTATCAATTTGGATGAGAATCGAAATTTAGGTATTGATCTCGGAATGAGAACTGGAATTTAGGTACTAGTCTCAGAAATTTTGAATTGAAATTTAGGTATCAATTCGGATGAGAATCAAAATTTAGGTATCGATCTCGGAATGAGAACTGGAATTTAGGTACCTGTCTCGGAAATTTTGAATTGAAATTTAGGTATCAATTCGGATGAGAATCGAAATTTAGGTATCGATCTCGTAATGAGAACTGGAATTTAGGTACCGGCCTCGAAATTTTGAATTGAAATTTACTCGTGGAGATTTGGATTTAGCGGGAGATCGAAATGAGATATGAAAGTGTTTCATATCCCATGGGAATCAATCAAAGTCCGATTTCTTGGCGAAGGGTACAAACCCATGCCATCCGGATCAAATTGAAAATTCTTCGTGATTCGAAATCATCCCGAGAGAGGGTTTCAAGGGAGTTCTAGAATAGATCTTGATTTGAAGAAGGATTGGAGGATTTGAAAAGATGGATTTAAACTGGAATTCAATTTGAGCTTTAAATTTGTTTTGTTTGTCCTTTAACTATCCCGTTTTTGTTGTTTATTTGGTGTTCATGTGGATTTGGTGTTCGACATTTTTAGAGTATTTTTTTTTATAGGAAAGTTTTCTTTTATTCTCTTTTTTATTTCTTCTCTGTTCTTTGTTCGAAGTTCATTTAACTTTAATGGCGTTTCCCAGTCAATTTGCATAAAAGAGGTGAAGGCAAAAAATGTGACATGGTCACTTTCATTCCAATCATGTCGAAGATACATCATGCAACTCGATCTGGAATATATTTCATACATTCCATGTAAACTCAAAACAGACTATGTATGATCTTCGTCGATCCATCCAAAGAAGCGTCTGTCAAAGATCCATGTCTGAATAGTGGGGTACATGGTCAATAACATCACCTTCCAAGCCATCCTTGGCAAGGATGCCGTATGGATGTACATTGGAGGTGTGATATTTTCCATGTAACTCATAGCTCGTAAGGCCGGAGGCTCTCTAGCTCCGGGTCCGGTCGGAAATGGTAAGGTGTCTTCCTATCGTCTATCCTTCGAAAGTAACCGAGATCCGCTTCACCGGTACTCCCGGTATGCAATGCTTAGCGATATATGCTCCGTTGCCCTTCGGCATCTCGACGGAACCTACCGGTAATGGTATCTTCACCGGCCCTCGGAACTCACCCGGGCCTCGCTATCCGGAGGTCGATCCGAACATGATGTTACACTCGTTCGGGAAAGAGACGTGTAGAAAGGTCCGACAAAGTCGTGGTGATCTATGTGTGGGGGTATGCGATCACCCCGCTTGTAGATGTTAATAATGCAGCTATTGGGTATGCAATCCGCCGGCGGTACCCTCCATGTTATCAATCTCTTTACCATTCTCTTGATGACTAGTGGCATCGGATCCACTTGGCCATGATGGAGTATTCCGGAGGGTTTCCTTCCTGTCTTCCGCAAAGTTAGTAACAGCATCCACATTGTATTGTAATTCTTCCTTTCCCTGGCATCTATCTCCGGGGTTCTCAGTATGTGTTTTCCCTTAGGCGGCCCGCTCGGCCCATTCTTTTCAAATCTCGGATGCAATCTATGATTTGCTGTTGTTCATACTCTGAGAATACGTCTGTATGTAGCTTGAGGCCCTCTAGTATATTGATCCTTCTGCCTCGAATTCTCTCGAAGTATTCAAAGGTTTTCTTTTCGACATTCCGCATTCTCTCCGACTCGTATTCCGGAATAATCTGCAGATGGCGAGCCCTGGTGACATATTGTGGGATATACGGTTCAATCCCTTCACGCTCTCCCGCATACCTCGGCACCTCAGTGATGATGTCTGTCGGGACATCCCCTGGGGTTGCCTCTGCAACAAGGTCATGCGTTACTGGTGGTTCTATCTGATGGCGTGGTAGCCTTCTTTCTTCTGGCCTTTGTGAGATTTCCCTGATCCTTTACGTTATCCTAGGAGCCGGCCTCCTTTCTTCGGGTTCCCGGTGAACCGGTGCCTTTGAAGTGTACGCATCGCGCAGTAGCAATCTGTCTCGTCGCGCCGGTCCGCAGCCTAGTTTTGTTAACATCTTACGAATACGACGATTCTTATTTCTTCGTTGCGTTGCTTCGTGAGAGTAGCTCTTCGAACTTCTTGAATCTCTCGCGGGCGCGGCGCTAACAAGCTCGCCCTCCGCCGTAGCGACTACGGACTTCATTTTCTTATCTTCTTCGGTGCTTGCCTTTCTTTTCTTCGTCGTTGGATTGGTGGCTTGGGCCACCCACTTTCATCACCTGTCCGCCGGGCAGTTCTTCTCGGTCAACTGGGACCCAGTCACTTTCCTCGTACTGTAGGCCTACTGGTCCGAAATCCGAGTCAATCTCGATTATTGCTCCATCTTTCACCCTCTTTTCATCGAGTGCAAGGCTTACGCCATTTCTAAAGTTCAGGACCAACCGCCCGTTCGACATTTCCCTGTGAAAAGACAAGGAAAAGGATCAGGGGCTGTACTAAGAACAAGAACATTAAGAAAATGTTTATTAAAGACATTTTTTCTTTATATTATATTTTTTTTGTATTTTCAAATTTAACAGGAATAAGGTGGGAAAAAAATCAGGAAAAAGATCTTGATTTGGAAAAGAAAACAAGGAAAACTTTATTATCATGATTTTATTTATCTTAGCACATTTTAATATTTTTTTTTTGGGTTCGGACCCAATCATAAGTAATTACTTCGCCCGTGTTTCTTAGGGATGAAGAATTCATTCCTTCGAAACATCGAGTAGCGTAATACTTTTTCAAGTATCGTCCGTTGATCGGAAGCATATGTCGTTCTCCCTGACAATTCACTAGCTGGTAGGAACCTCCTGAGTATACTGCTTCAACCACAAACGACCCTTCCCAAGTGGGTTCAAATTTTCTCCTATCTTGCGGTGTGCAAGAATAGCTCTCTTGAGAACGAGAACTAAGTCACCAACTTTGAAGGTTCTTGGGCGGACCAGTTTTTCATGGGCTTGAACCATCTTAGCTTGGTATAGTTCTAAATTCTGTTGCGCCGCAAGTCTTTTTCCTTCCGGGCTTTCTAATTCCTCTAGTCGTAACTTGGCATTCTCTTCCGTCGTGATCTTATTTGCAAGTCGCAATTCGAGTGAAGGAAGCCGAACCTCTAAAGGTAACACTCGCCTCGGACCCATACACCGGAGCGTAAGGTGTAGCTTCGAGTAGGAGTTCGAAGGTTGTCCGGTAGGCCCATAAGGCTTCTAACAACTTCTCGTACCAATTTCTCTTATTATCGTCCAAAATTTTCTTTAAGATTTGAACGAGAGTTTTATTAAAAGCCTCAGCGAGGTCGTTTGCTCTTGGGTAGTAAATTGTTGAGTATCGTCATTCGATTCCGTGTCTCCTGACAAAATTGTTGATTTGCGTGCTTCTCAATGCTGACCCATTATCCGAGATAATCCTGCGAGGCACTCCGAAACGGTAGACAACTTGGTTCTTGAAAAACTGTAGCACGTGGTGTGCTTTCACTTCTCTGAGTGGAACTGCTTCTGCCCACTTGGAAAAGTAATCTGTAGCCGCAAGAATGAAGCAATGTCCTTTCGAAGATGGTGGTTCTATCGGACCCACTATATCCGTGCCCCAACATTCAAATGGCCACGATGCAATTATCGGAAGTAGCACATTTGGAGGTTGGTGTAGAACCACTCCGTGCACTTGGCATTGGTGACAGCTCTTGGCGATTTTCATGCAGTCGGTCATCATCAAGGGCCAGTAGTACCCTAGTATTTTAATTTTCATTTTCATCTTCGGACCCGACCGGTGAGCGCCACGCAGTCCCGAATGTACCTCTTTAACGATTTCACGGGCCTCGGACCCGCTTAGGCACCTTAGCCACATTTGATCGAAAGACCTTCCGTATAACGTGTTGTTTATTAATGCGTAAGACGAGTTCTTTTCTTGATCCGATGGGCTAGCGACCTATCGTCCGGTAGCTTTCCGTTTGTAGGTAGTCTATCAATGGTCGTGCTAATCTTCCGTATTTTCACGTCACTATCGCAACCGATTCTTTTTCTTTTTCGATTTGTGTATTGTGTCTATGTCGAGCCGTGATAGGACCCGACGTCCGTGAACCGACACTTCCACCGATTCATCTTGCAAACGAGCAAATTCTTTTGCGAGACGGGCTAAAGCATCTGCTAAAGCATTTTCTTTTATGAGAATTTTGTAGATCGTCACATTTGGAATTTGCTCTAACAAATTGTATGGCATACTGGAAGTATTGCTCGAGTCTTGGTTTTAAAATTCTGTACTGTCCGACGATCTGTTGAATGATCAATTGCGAATCCCCGTAGATGTTGATGTCTGTTATCCCCATTTGGATAGTTAATTCCAGTCCCATTATAAGGGCTTCGTATTCTGCTTCATTGTTTGTACATGGTTCTGTCAAGTGGTAGGAGTATCTTAACATCCCCCGCTTCGGTGTTATAAAGATTAGCCCGATTCCTGCCTTACCGGGCACAATCACTTGCGATTCTTCGTCTTTGTGTGCTGAAGATGCTCCGTCGAAATATAATTCCCAACGTCGATCATCAGGGTCTTCTAGGCTCATTATTTGTTCATCTGGTAAATCGTCATTGAGAGGAGAT
Source organism: Papilionanthe hookeriana x Papilionanthe teres (assembly GCA_022702705.1). Classification (NCBI taxonomy): domain Eukaryota; kingdom Viridiplantae; phylum Streptophyta; class Magnoliopsida; order Asparagales; family Orchidaceae; genus Papilionanthe; species Papilionanthe hookeriana x Papilionanthe teres. The sequence goes on along the minus strand of CM040428.1, from coordinate 131,971,319 downwards.
TCTGCCGGCTAAGGGTGTGCTGCGAGAAAGTCTGCTAAGACTTGTCCCTTTACGGCACGAAGGGGCACGAAAGTTATATCGAATTGGAATAATATCATTGACCATCTGGCAAGTGTGCCGGAAAGTGTTGGACGAGTCATCAAGTATTGCAATGGATTAAACTTCGAGATAGGGTTGACCTTATGAGAAAGCATGTAGTTCCTGAGCTTTTGAGCTGCGAAGATCAGGGCCAAACAATGCTTTTCAATTGCAGGATACCTTATTTCCGTCGGCAATAAACGACGGCTTAAGTAGTAAAGAGCATTTTCTTTACCCTCATCATTGACCTGAGCTAACAAGGCTCCGAGAGAGTCGTCTAAAGCCGCGGTATAAAGTATCAGCGGTCTACCTGAGACTGGGGCCGCTAAGACGGGAGGTGTCATCAAATATTGTTTAATGTCCTCGAAAGCCTTCTGGCATTTCTCTTCCCAAATAAATTTGGCGTCCTTTTTAACTAGTGCCGAGAAAGGTCGACACCTACCCGACAAGTTTGAGATAAAGCGTCGAAGATATGCCAACTTCCCTTGAAAAGATCGTAGTTGCTTTAATGTTTTGGGAGGCGGCATTTCTAAGATAGCTTTAATCTTTCTCGGGTCGATTTCAATTCCACGATGTCGGACAACGAATCCTAAGAATTTCCGGAGGTGACGCCGAAGGCGCATTTTAAGGGATTCATCTTAAGGTTAAATTGCCTTAATCGTTCGAAAAAAATTCTCAAATCATACAGTGGTTTTCCTTTACTTTGCTTTTGATGACCACATCGTCCACGTAGCATTCGACTTGATTGTGGATGAGATCATCAAAAATTCTTGTCATCGCTCTTTGGTATGTTGCTCCTGCGTTCTTCAGTCCAAATGGCATCACTGTGTAGCAATATACTCCGATCGGCGTTCTGAATGCTGTAAGCTTTTCATCTTCTAGAGCCATTTTTATCTGGTTGTATCCTGAAGATCCATCCATGAATGAGAATATCTCATGTGTCGAAGCGATGTTGATCATTAGTTCTAGGATCGGTAGAGGGAATTTGTCCTTTGGACATGCCTTGTTTAAATCTCTGAAGTCCACACAAATTCTGATCTGACCATTCTTCTTTCTGACTGGCACCACATTGGCTAACCAAGTCGGGTATTGTTCTTCGCGGACAAATTTAGCGTCTATTAGCTTTTTAACTTCAGCTATGACTTGTTGTTCGATTTCTAGACGCATTCTTCTGGGACCTTGTCTGACTGGGACGGAAGTAGGAACCACTCCTAGCTTATGGACTGCGACCTCTGGAGCTAATCCTAGCATCTCATCGTAGTTCCAAGCAAAACAGTCTTTAAATTCCATTAATAACTTGATTATTTCTTCGGAGTCTTCTTTATTCAGTAAGGAGCTAACAAATGTAGGTCTAGGCTCTTCGCTAGTACCTAAGTTAACTTCCATTAACTCATCTATTGTAGATTTAATTTCTTCTTCGAATTCTGGTGGAGCGTCTCCAATTTGTAAATCTTCAAATTCTTCTGTAGTTTCCATGCAATTTTCATTAGACTCGCAAGTGACAACCAAGCAAAATTCAGTATCGTCAACTGATCCTACCGTGCCGAATCCGAGACCATGCTTTGAATTGGGTGGACGACCGGAATTATTCCATAATTTTTCAAAATGTTGTGATTGGCTTTTTGTCCATTGTCGAGGTAAGAAACCACGTTGGATTAAATTTTGAACACAGGGAGAGTACCACTCAAAAGGTAATTCCATTAATTCTGATGAAGTGATATCTTCAAATTGTACATTATTTTCAGTTTTGGAGGAAGAAGCACCACGGTAGAATTTGATTGGCTTTGCACCGCCGCTACGTACTTCTTTGACCACCATACCCTCAATCTTATTAGAATGGATCGGGGTTAGGGTCATAGTATGTACGTAGTGGTTAATCTTCTCGTACATTGATTTGTAGTCTTCGTTCTTCTCATCTTCAAGAGAGATCTTGAATTGCGGGTTCTTCCGACTTATTGTCGCTGCTTCTTGTTTGATCTCTTTTTCTTCTTCAGAACTATCTTCCCACTCAACATTGATGGCTAGTTTCCTCTGTCCAACCGTCCTAATGTCTCTGCCACGACCTCGTCCCCGGCCTCGACCTCGGATGCGAGTTGTGGAGAAACCTTCACCATCTCGCCGGAAGGGAGTGGTGAGTGACTGTTGGACTAGAACTTCAGGCTCTTCGTTGTCCCGAACTTTCTTTGCTTCATTTGTTATGGTATCTCCGGAAAAGATTGTTTTCTTCGGTGGTGCATAATAAGTCTGCGTCTTCATGGATTCCAATTTCATGTACGGAAAATGGTTGTAAGTCACCTTTGATGCACTCGTTCCCCTCCATCGTAGTATTTGATGCACTGATGTAGAGATGATGGTACCATCCTGTTTTCATGTATCCATGGTCGGCCCAGTAGAGCGTTGAACGACATTTCCGAATCAATTATGTGAAATTTTGCGGTTGTCTTTGCTAAGTTACCGGTTTTCATTAGTAGCGTTATCGATCCGAGTGCTCTTTCTCCTTTCTGGTTGAATCCTCTTAATAACATTTTGTCGGCTTCGAGCTCGCGAGCATCAATTTTCAAGTATGCTAGTGTTCAAAGACTCATTATATTGATTGATGCTCCTGGATCCACCAATACTCTGGAGAGTGTAAACTTCCCAATTGTAACTGAAATGTACAATGGTCGGTTGTGGTCTGCTGTCCCAAGTAGTAGGTCATTGTCCGTGAAGGTAACACCTCGCTGTTCCTTTAACGAGCAAACCTCATCTAAGGAATCTCCTGGTCATTCGAGCTAAGCAAATTTCGGATCAAGTAAGGCCCCGATCGAGCTTCTCTCATCTCCTTTCGATAAGATGAGAGCGTCGTAGATGCTCAGTTTGGCTGGTAGTTTCCTAAGATGGGCTAGCACATTGTAATCCACTTTATTTCCATGTGTCTCGGCTTCTTCTCGAATGGGTATTTCTTCTGCCGGGGTTGGTTCTTCTTGAGCAACCACCTGCTTTCCTTTGTCCTTTGGACCCATTCTCGGAGGTAAAACTCTTCCACTTCTTAAGTTAACTTCTGTAATTTCTTCTGAATCTAGTGTTGAGTTTGCTGGTGTTTCTTCCTGAATTGGGATGACAGGTTCCTCTTGATTAGCTTCAGAGTCTGAAGGCTCTAACTTTATTGTGACTGGAGCTCCTCAAAACTCGCAAATGGATTCGTTGCTTGTTCGATTGTGCTAAGGCTTCTTGCACCTGCTGTTCCACCAAGCTTTTGATATCCTTTTCTGGAATCATGCTTTGTGTCGTATCCTTCTTTAGCTGATCATCCCCGTTGACGGATGTAATCTCCTTTCCTCCGTCTGCAATGTGAATGACCTCTGGGGGTGTTTCTCTTTGGGGTTGCACTTGACTCTGGAGAGTGGCTGAGGCTATAGCCATCTCTTCCATCCTCTTCACCATTTGGGCGATCGTATCGTCCTTCTCTTGAAGCCGTCTTCTCATCACTTCGGCTCCTCTCTTCTGCGCGGCTGCAGGAGCACCTTGTGAAGCTGACGAAGCTCGTGTTTCGACCATGTTGATTTCTGCATACTCATCGTCCATGAATTCCGATGAATCAATCTCGTCTCCGAATTTCTCTTCCCTTTCTTTTGCTAGTCGTCAAATATCAGTCCTCAACTTTTCCATAGCATCTTCTAGCGAGCCTTTCTGTGCATCCTCGCAGTTGTCGTGCGATAGCTGCCGGGTCCTCTTCTCACGAGTCCCCTTCATTGCAGTAGCACTTTCTTCGGATTCAAGTCTCTTGATGAGACTCTCCTTCTCAGGCTGTTGTCTCAATCTTAACTGTCTAGTAGTGGGACGCCATACCATCCTTCTAGCAGCAGAAGGTCTAGGACCTGATGGTCTGTCAGCCAAATGCTGGAAGGTGGTATCCTCCTTAATCTGTAATCCTGAATCGACGACAGGCGGACTAGCCTTCATCCTTTTATTTGGCTTTTCCGTAATGACGACAGATCTACTCATGGCCCAAGACGGGATTTGACTGGCACCCGCCCTATCCTTCGTAGAATCTCCGATACGGGGCATTTCTCTTTCTTCGCTAGCTTCTCGATCACAGTCTGTAGTCGGGTAAATGGCGTAATCCTAGCCCTTTTCCTTCTGCCGTCATCGTAGTATGCGGGTCGAGGTAATGTAGAAACAATCCTGCGGACATTTTCCTCGTCATCTGCGGCGGAAAGGGGATGGAATCTGCTTCCTTCTAAAAAGGGTGTATCTTCAGGCAATGGTATGTATTCAGGTAATGGTGTGTACTCCGGGATTTCTTCTAAGAAAGCGACTTCAGCAGCTTTGGCCTTCCTGACAATCTTCCTACTTCTGTAACTTCTTTGGGTCCGTGTTAGTGATGGAATTCTCGAGCTGGACCCGATTTCAAAAACAGAAGGTCTCACAGGAAAGTCTGTACCCTCCACGGTAGCAGGTTCACCATAGTTCTGGATCTCCTTCCCCTTTAATTTGGCAGAAGCCGGGGTAGGTGCAGAGACAACCAGACCAGCGGGGGTAGCAACAACAGTCCTCTTGCGGACAACAGTACTCCTCTCAGTCGGGATCTTTTGCAGGGGAGGAAACTCTCGAGTTGACCTAAGGTTGAACTCGAGCAACGGCTTCTCAGTTTCAGATACTTTGTTCGTCGGCACGAAAAGGGAAACGTCAGTAATCTTGACATTTGTGTTCTCGAATCCTTGTCCAAACCGGATCATCCCATTGTCGGGCAGCTCATCCTTGTAAACAACGAAGTCCAGTCCATTGGTGAAGGAGAAAATCAGCTTTGGGGATTCCATTTCTGCAGGGTAGATTTTGGTTGTCAGTCCCAAGTTATGCTTCTTTCTCATTAGAATGAAAAGAAAGGAATTGAAAAGAGTCCGAACACGTTCTTGTTCATGTATTTATAAGAAGGAGTTGTTTGTTAAAAGAGTCATTCATTAGAGGGTTTGTTTGTTTAGAACGGAATGTTAAAAGGCGTAGAGAAGGTGATGAACCCGATTCAGAGTTGGAAAGGAAAAGAAAGTCTTATGCAAGACTTCTCGACTCGGAGGATCACTCCTAAACTAACACCTATTGGGGGTCCACCCCACCTCAGAAATGAGGTAGAAGGATCTCGGAACCTCTCTGTTTAGGGGTGTCTAAACAGTGGCTCCTAAATCCGAGAGAGTGTTGGCTATACTTATTCAAGGTAGAAATGAACATAGTATTCCAACGGAAAGAAGGGTAGCTTGATCTACAAGGGACATGGATACACTACCGATTTATGAAAGCAGAATTGTCTGATTAAAATGGAGAGAGGAATTGTCCCTAACAGAGTCGCCAGAAGTTGTCGGCATATTTTTAGGTTGTGTTGTATTTTGAAAAGGGGTCGCCTACAGAAATTGTCGGCATATTTTTAATTTAATTTAAATAAATAATTTGAAAAGTAGTATTTAGTTTTAAAAATAAATTTTAAATTTGAAGATTTTAAGATATGAAATCAAACCGATCTCACATCCCAAATAGTTTACATAAACGAGCACCGTACCACAAACCATGTATCTATCCCGAAGAATAGGCACACTGCTTGACGATGGGGCTCGATTAAATAAACTAGAAGATTTGTGACATCCGTTTGGTCTGCTAACCAATTTTATGTGCCGACAAATTCCCCTGCCTAATATGAAAACATTAAATAGGGTTTATATTACCTGGGCTCTTTAGAATTCCCTATAAGGGCAAGCCCCTATAGTTAATTACATCTTAACTGACGGGAATCACCTAAGAAAACTCTCGATAATAATCAGTAGTTCTGCTCTCAAGAATTTCAAAGTTTAAGTTTTCAAAGGATTGAATTTTGGAATTTCAATAGAGAATGGATCAAGTTTGGAACATTTTTGTTTTGAGAATTCAAAGAAAGAAAGGTAGGAGAAATTACGGATTCGAAGTGAACTTCGGTAACTTCTCGACAATCCTATTGTTTGGCTTGAATTTAGGAAAGTCCTAATGTCTATTTAATGTTTTGATTTTGTCAATTTTAATTAATTAGGGCTTATATTTATATGATAGAATCATACAAATAGCCTCGAAGATGTGAGGGTTTATGTCGTATCAGACGACTACCTCGGAATCTTAAGACCGGTTAGGGCTTAATTTGCAATGCAAATGCCTAACGCAGAGTTGAGGATTTATGTTGCACTAGGCAAACTACCTCGAAGTCCTATGAGTTTGTTATTTAATTCTAGGAAAGTTTTACTGAAGTAGACTCAGGTTTTGCTGATGATGATGGCCGTGCTGCCCACCATGCTCCGAGCTCCTTGTTGTTGCAGAGGTTTAGTTTTAGAAGTCATAAATCAGGGGATGAGAAAAGTGTTTAGGTTTAGAGAAAATCTTAATTTCCATGTGTTTTTTGTGTTTTAATTAAAACAAATCTTAAAGTTGATTATAACGACACCGGTTAAGATCCCACGGTTCCATCCTTCCGGCATCATTATTTTTATCGGATTCACTTAGTCCAGATGAATTTGCTAAACTCAACTAAATGAGTTCCACACTTTCATTTAGACCGTGGGAAATCCCGTTAGCAACACGTAGGTTACATCATCCGAGGTATTCCCGATCATCCAACTCGGACGTTTTAATTTAGTTGTAATTGTAGTTTTGTGTTCGTTTGTGATTAAATTTTGAGTTGTTTTATATTTTGAAATGTTGTGGCGGTGAATTTTATCTTGCGATGACTTTTAGTTTAGTTTTGGTTTCAGTTTTAGGGACTATCCTAAAGGTGTGGGTTTTCATGCAACAATTGTTTATCATGCAAGAAAAGTTAGTGCAATGCGGTTAAATAAATTACAATAATGTAAATTGCAAGAAAGTAAATTGCAATAAAATAAAAGCGTACCTGGAGGGTCTTCCCGTCATCCCAAGCTGCACTTAAGACACAATTAGAGCATTTAAGCAAGTTCCTAGGTAAAGCTAAGGGAAGGTTTAAGGTTTTCTACCAAGTTCCTAATCCTATAGCTAGTCATTTCCTATGACGTCTATGTTCCTTGTGTTTTGGTTTGAAGACGATTTTCTTCATCAAAGAACAATTAAGTTCAATTGTTCTTATGAACATTCTATCATATCGAGGAAGTGCTTAAGGCAAATCTTAAACATCTTTTCAATATTTCTAGGATTGTTTTAAGTCCAAATGAATTTAATTATATAAATGAATTAATCGTCCGGGAATTCAAGTTTTGTTGTTATCTTGCTCAGTGAACTAGGACATTTGAATATCCTATAGGTGAAGTAACATTTCATTTAATGTTCTACTTAGGAGTTATGATAATAAAGGTTTTCGAGGGCAAATTGGTGCTCCAATGATTTGTGATTTAGTTTAACTTCAGTTAAAGGGTTTAAATTTAGAATAGTGTTCAAGTTGCTTTATGTTTAATTTCTTTATGTCTTAGGTGATGTTATTTAATTCAATTTAATTTTAATTTAATTTAATTTAATTTAATTTAATTTAATTTAATTCAAATTAGTTTGATTTGATGTTAAATTAATTTAGTTTAGTTTGATTTAATTTCCTTTAATTTAATTTAATTCGATTTAATTTTAATTTAATTTGATTTAATTTAATTTAATTCAATTTAATTTAATATGTTTTAATTTAATTTAATTTAATTTAATTTAATTTGTTTTAATTTAATTTAGTTTAATTTAATTTAATTTAATTTATTTATTTAATTTAATTTAATTTAATTTTTCATTTAATTTAAATTAATTAATCTTTAATTTAATTTAATTTAATTCAATTTGATTAATTTAATTTAATTTAATTTTTAATTTAATTTTATTTTTTAACTTTAATTGAAATTTTAAAAGAGTTTAATAATTTAACTTTAGTTTAATGATTAAGTCCTTTAATATTTTAAATTTGAGTTATCATTTTAATTAAGAATTAAATATTAATGAGATGATTAATTTAGGGATTTTTAAATTAAAGAATAAATCTCTTCCTAACAATATCCCTATTTTAATAGTTCCAATCTTATTATTCCTCCCAAATTTAATCAATTATTTAATTAAGGTTTATTTCAATTATTTTAAATTGTTTAATGGGTTTCTACCTTTTAATTATTTAAATTTCAATCATCCAAATCAGATTAAGATCAAATATTTTACTTGTTAATTTTATTAAACCTAAAGTTTTAATTAAGGGTTAAAATTTTAATTACCACTTTGCCCTTTAAGCTTAATAATTTCATAACTCACAAAATTGAGCTTAAATGGACTTGAAATTTTTATGTGACTTCACTCATATGTCAATAAAGACATGAGAGGAGAAAATGTGATTTTTCTGTATTTAATTTATTTATATAATTATTTTTGGTAGAAAATAGAGATTTCCAAGGAAAATTTAATAACATGACCAAGGGAAAGTTTCTGTCCTTAAGAAAATTAGGGGACATTCCTAATGACTAGAGGACCATTTGGACCAATTTTGGTGATTTTTTGAATTATATTATTTTCATTATAATTATTTTAAGTTTTGGAGTGTTAATTAATTTAAAAATAAAATAAAGGTTGAAAAATGAATTTTATATTTTTTAAAAATCTCTCTGATATCAAGGAAATCAGAGAATCAATTTTGTAATTTTTTGGTTTTTTTATGATTTATTATAATTATTTTAGTGGAAATACTAGAAATATATATTTTTTAATTTTAAAATTACCTTAGGGCTTTAAAATTTAATATCTCATTAAATAAACCTAAGAAAAATATGGGATTTGTTCCTAAGTGATTAAAATTCAAAATATGACATTTTGGTGAATTTTATTATTTTTGTGATTTTTATTATTTTTTAATTATTAAAAATATTAAAATAATATTAAAAATCAACTTTTTAAGAAAATTGAAATTTTAATTTTCATAAATTCTCCTAATATCAGAGAGGCTTCAAAACCAATTTAGTGAATTTTTGAGAGGTATTTTGAAAGTTATGAATTTTTAAAGTTCAAATTGACTAAATGACTTAATCAACCCATTTAGTAGGGCTAACCAAGTCCAATTGACTTCAAACTTTTATGATGGGTTCCTCTGATCCTAAAGGTCAGTGGAGAATTGATTTCAAGTCAATTTGATGTATGGTTAACTCTAATTAATTAGGGATCTATTTTGGGTGTTTAAGCCAATTAGGATTATTTTAAATGAACTAACTCAAAACCAATTTTTCCTAGGGTCCTCTGGTCATAAGGGACATCACCAAATTTTTCTAGAATTTATTTCACAACATGCTAATTATTAGAATTGAAATACTCAAAACAGTAACATGAATTTGAAAAATCAATAACTTCTCATAGGGATGGCCTCTGACTTTGGAAAATTCAGGGAATGTTCTCAAATTCAGAGGCTTCAAAAGCCCTATGGTCTCATGTCATGGTGAATTTCCTATATGTAAACAGTAAATAAATTATTAAAAATAAAATACTTGATGAAATTAAATGATTTCTTTTCCACATTATTCTCCTCTCTTCACTGAGCAAGAGGGTATTTTTATTTTATTTTTATGATTTTCCTACCAAAAGTTATGAATTTTCCAAGTTCAGGGAATTAAATAAATAGAAAAATCCCTAATTTTCTATTTATCCTAGTCGGCGCCGCGTCATCCTCGGCATCTCCGAACGGCCACGCGGCGCACTCTCACTCGACGCTGCCGCTTGAGTCAGCAACCCGGGTCCCGCGGTTCACGTATCATCTCCTGGTCCGACGCTATCTGAGCCGTCCGTCCGCGCGTGTATTGAATGAACGGCATCCGTTCATCGTCCCCAAGCCTCCTAACCTGAGAATTTTTGATATTTTTGGGTATGGATGATCAATTTGAGTGATGTGGAAATGTTTGGGATTGATTTTGGGGAATTTTGGGTGATTTGGAAATTTTTGAAAAATTTGGGTAATTTCAAGGGCTTTGGGTAGGTTAGGCGGGTGTAGGGTGTAGGGTTCCGGGGGTCAAAAATTAAAAATTTGGAAAATTGAAGATTGGGCAAATGTAAGTGGAATAAAATCATTTTGGTTGAGCCATGAAGCCACATCAAGCCCACATGAGTCATGAAGAGACTCATTTGAGGCATTCACTATGTTGTTCCTAACCATCTTAGCCAAGGGTTTAGGGGTTAAGGACCATCCATGTGAATCACCTACATGAGTCAGGAGGTCAAGTTAGGTATGGGTGTGATTTTAGGAGGTGTGTGAAAGTGTAGTGTATGAGTGTAGTGTGTGTGTAAGTCAGCCCCCTTCACCAGACCAGGCCACCCAGGGCAGTCCTAAGGCCAAAGAGTCCTATAGGAACTCATCCGTTAAACTTCCACATTTGATTTCAACCCTCCAGGTGATTAGGGGTCTACGATCGAGTTTGTGGAGTTTGCAGGGAGTTAAGAAGTGGTTTGAAATTCTATATGGTGGATCCCAATTCTAGTCCTCTAAGATAGTCAGAGGAAAAGCCTAAGGCTAGATCCTAAGTACTAAAAAGAAGAAGAGAAGACCTCATCAAAAATGAGGTCAACAAATGTCCAGTTTGATCTTTAAAGAATCATCTTCATTGCATGATTAATGTGTGTGATATAGTTAGATTGAACAATCCCTTGTGCAAAAGATAGAGGAGTCACTAAGGTATTATTGTTGAGTGCAAAGATCATATAAAGATTTGAGAGTGGTGTAATATTTATTTTACCCTCATTTCTTCATAGTAAATTTCTTATCATGGCGTTGCTTTGTAATTTTTTTCCCTTTTCAAAATTTTCACATTAAGTATTATTTTTGTCTACATTTTTGACATTTGTTACTTTGTGTTCTTCTATTCTAAGTTTTGTTTTGAATCTCTCAAATCAATTTCCATAGTTTTCTCACAATAGGTTGTATTAGAGAGGGGTTCTATAAATATTTTTAGTTTAAGTGGTATTAATGGTTGATGAAGCAACGTACAAGGTGAAAAGTTCAACGATTCAAACTTTTCTTTCTGGAAAATATAAAGTAATGATTTATTATATCAAAAGAAACTATACTTTTCCTTGAAAAGAATCATCAAGAAGTAATAATTAATGACTCTGAATGAACGAGAAGTATTTTATCAGAAAATTCTAGGTTAGATATAATTATCACTTTTCTCATTAATTACTTTAACGTTGTGAATGGAAAAATTATGGTAGATCTTATGGTTGCACTAACAATGATGTATGAGAAGTTGTCAACCTCAATTAATTTTTATTCTGATGAAGATATTATTAAATATAAAGAGTATCGATGATTGTTCAGTATTTGAGTATTTTAATAACTTGACTAAATAGTTGTGTTTTGTTGGCATCAAGTTCAATGACAAGATTAGAGAACTATTAATTTTATCTTTTTTGTTAGATAGTTTGAATGGACTTGTTACTATAGTGAGAAAATTTTTAGGTAATCTATAGTTAATCTTTGATGATTTATGGTCTTAATGCTGAATGAAGAAGTTTATAAGAAGGAGAGCTTTGAAAGTTCAAATTATACTTTGAATGCTTAAAATAGAGAAAAAAATCTTAATATAAAAAACAAATAAAAAAAGATTCAAATTTCGAGGAAGAAAGTGTAGGTATAAGAGGAAATGACAGAGATGAATACTAAAATTATGGGAAGAAAGTTCACACAAAGAAGGACTGCAAAGTTCAAAAGTTTGGTGATAGAGGTCTAGGTAGGAAGCCTCCTATAAATATCTTTAGAAATGAAATTCAAGGTGACTGCCTTATTTTATCATTATCTAATACTAACTTTGGATAATAGATTCAAGTGTATTTTATCATGCATGCCCCAATAAATAAGTCTTCAAAAGATATACTCAAACTTATCGAGGGAAGGTTTAAGTGTCACTATTCATGCATGCACCAATACTCAAATTGACACAAGAAAGTTTTATTTGGGAGATAATAAAGCCTAAAATATAATTTGAAAGGTTGATGTTAAAATAAGATTGTCAGATGGATTAGTTTATAATTTTAGTGAAGTTAGACTTTTTTAAATTTGAAGAGAAATTTTATTTGTATGAAACAACATGTAAGGTCAGTGTATTTGAATACATTCATATGTAATTCATGAAATATGATTAAAGGGGAAATGTTGATGAATCTTAACAACGTCAAAGGCACCCTTTATCTAATCAATAAGATGTTGAAATGCATTGGTATTGTTTGACCTAAAGATGACGTATGCCTATGACACCTCATGTTTGGCTATATGAGTGAGAAATATATGAAGTCCTTACTTTCTAAGAATAAAATATTTTGATTAATGTTTGTAGATCTTGATTTTTGTGAACTTTGTATTTCTTGCAAGTAAAATAAAGCTGCTTTCTCTAGAAGTGGGTCGAAGATGAAATTTAAAATGCTGGAGTTAGTGTATATTGATGAATAGGGTTCTTAATCCAGTTCAGTCTATTCGAGCTTCTCAATACTCCATCAAATTTATTGATGAACACACTAGACAAATATAGGTGTATTTATTTAAAATAAAATTTGATGTGTTCGATGTTTTTAAGAAGTGAATGGTTATGATTGAGATTGATATAAGCTTGAAATTCAAATGTATCACATCAGAAAATGGTGGTGAGTATCGTGATCAAAGAATTATAATTTATTATAATTCATGGGTAATCATGCATGATTTTTTTATTTCAAGGACACCATAGAAAAATTCTTGGTAAAGTACATGAATTGAACCATCATAGAGCATTCCTGGAGTATGAGATTACCTGCAGGCTTGCTAAAGCAATTAGGAGCACTAATTATGAATACTACCTTTTATCTAATAAATTATGTTCCATCTGTACCTTTGTATCAATGTTTATCTAAAAAAATCTGATGTAGCAAAGAGGTAAATCTATTATAACCTAGAATCAATATTTATTATAAAACTATAAAGTGTACTATTTGATTTCATTTATTTGGTTTGTCTTATTTTTGTTTTTAATTATCTTTGTTTGAAAAATGTATGATGGTGGTCTTCACAAAGTGATCCATTTTTTATTTCCTTTTTTGAAGTTGGTATATATGGTTTTGGCATAAGAATAGCTTGGTATATTTTCAGTAATCGAGGCTATACTTGTAATGAGATCATTTGTAACACCTTTTATCATGGCTGGGTTGATAGGTGTACCTATGATTTCTGTTCATCAAGGGTTTGTGGCTGTTTAAAATTCTTTCCTTAGAAAAGATTGAATTATGAATTGGAAGGTTATTTAAACTTAGACCGGGCTGATCTTTTTAAATGCTAATATTCCCCTATTGTCTTGTTTTAAGAATAGGGATGTAAGTTTCAATGAAATAGAGATGTATAAGGATATGAACCAAACTCAGGATTTTTCATCAGGTACTTCCAAAGTGACATGTAGACAAGTTGAGATAATCGAGACTACCAATTACGAATTGATGGTTGTGAGCCAATTTTCTATAAAGTGACCAATCAACTTGAAGACTCAAAGGAGTGAGAGTTTATCATTGCGATGAGATATTATCACCAAGTTCAAATTAGACATAGTATCTTGTATAATTATGATCTAGTAAAAATGCACTACACTAAAAATGGATTTAGAGGCTAGAAAATTATTCAAATGGTAGTAAGTACTACAGATTAAGGCTTGTTGTATGGTAATTTCAACAAATTGAAAGAAGGAATACTCAGCGATAATTTCTTCTATAATGAAGATGATAACTATAAGAGTTATACTGAGTTTAGTAGCAAAAAAGATCTACGTCTTTAATATATGGATGTAAATATAGTCCTCCTTCATGGTGACTTAGAAGAGGAACTATACATTGTGAAGTTATAGAAACATGAAGTTCCAGAAAAAGAAGACAAGGTTTACAGACTGAATATCTTTTATGATTTGAACCATGCCCCAAGATACTGGTACAAATGTTTTGATAGGTTTATATTAGATAGTGATTATAGAAAGTAACAGGTAAATTATTGTTTCTTCATCAATTATTTTGATATTTAATATACCATGTTTCTTTTATATGTAACTGATATGATAATTATAAGAGCAGTAATGAGGAAAATAGAGAATTGAATGAGTAATTCTCAAGAGAGTTGGGGATGAAACATGAAGTCCAACCAAGAAACCTTTGATATGAAACTCAACAGGGATAGAAGTGCATGCACATTGAACTTATCTCAGGCAAATATGTTCACAAGGTCCTACTTATGCTCTTATAAATGAGAAAAAATTTGTTAAAACCCCTAAGATAGTCACTTCAAGCTATCTAAGTAATAATTATTGAAGTACGAAGCAGAGAGAACATAGTTGAAAAGAAAACATATGCTTTAAACTTGGAGGTTGGATAAATGCAATTATATGTACAAGGCCAGATATTGCACATGTAGTTGGAGTGGTTGATCCCTTAAATTTATGCTTATGTTTTTTATATGAATTTAACTATATTTCTTTCTTTACAACAGTGCCACAAACTTGACTTCAATGTAAATATGGATTCATCTGTTTATATTTTCATTTGAGATTCTACACAAGTATATATATCGTTATCAAGTAATATAAGACTTTCTGATTAAGCCCTGAATATCAAACCCACAAGGAGCCTTTCTAAAAAAAAATAGATAACAAACTTTACTTTTTTTAAAAAATAGTATTTTAAAAACTATAGATAATATTACTGGAATGAAAGTTTAATTATTTTTGGAAATTTTTTATAATAGAAAATAATGTAAATAACTAAGTAACTTTAGCAAGATTATTGTAAGATGAAAACAAATGCAAATAAAATAATATTTTTCCTTATTATGAATCAGTAACAAGTTTTGAATTCTGTTACAGAAATATCTTAAATGTGTTGTGCCAAATATGAGCAATAATATTCTTTAACCTTACTAGAGATGTTATAAAAAACATATGTTAATCTAATGCTTTAGTAATCTTGAAGACGAGCTAGATAAGGAAGATATTAGCTCTCACTCTAGAGATCCCTCTTCTCATTCCACCAGAGGCTAACATCACAAATCAAGACATAAAACATTAAGTTGAATTGGGGGCTTTAGCTAGTGACTTGGGGGAGACTCCGCACACTTAGCGTAATTTCAATTTTTGTAACAAGTATATAATATATTCTTTTAATCGCAGAGTTACTCTTTAACGCAAGTATACAAATCGCTCAAGTAATACAGGGCTCTAGTGGAGTCTTGTATATCAATCTCACAGGGAATATTTTAGAGGATACGAACTAGGATTATAGAACTCAATTTAGAATCACAACTTATAAGTCATAATTTCCTATTTGTCACTAATATTCAATCAACAATAATATGAAGTTTTAAATAATCTAGTTCTACTAACATATAACTAATTATACTAATAATGCGAAGTTCAAATATATAAGCAAGAATCTTTCTCCTTCGTTAAGAAATTTAAGTGAATGGATAATTTGAATTAGTTTAAAATGGTGTTGTGTCAAATAGGAGCATACATATTTTTTATCTTTTAGTCTAGGCATAAAGAACATTGATTAATCCTATGCTTGGTTTCTAAATCTGTGGCTAGGCTGGGAGGATACCGGCTCTCACTTTGGAGCTCCCACGTTCCCATCACCTGAGGGCTAACATCTACACTTCCGCACCAAAACGATAGGACCGAATTGAGGATTTTAGCCTGTCACTTTAAAATCTCTAATTCTACAACCGATGAATATTATTTCCCTATTTATTTTCACCCTACTTCGAAGGATTTTGATCTCTCTGATCTCGGATATGATCTTTACTACAATTGTTAAACTCAACGTTTTTTAACTAATCAATTGGTTAGATTGAAAGTAAATTAAGATCTTAGAAAAAAATTATCACAACTTCATTTAAACTTTTCTTAGCACACTAATTTAATTTACCATTTCATAAAAATATCAAAACAAGGAGAAAGACAGAAAAATTACTCAAATTTCATGAAGAGGATACGATAATACTTGGATTTCATATATAAAAGCAAAGTTCTACAAACTAAAGTAAATAAAAACAACTTATCTTAAATTCCTCCCCAAGAAAACTCCTTGAAGTTCCTCTGAATATCTTCCATTCTTTACAATATGAAGAATTCTCCTTCGAAACGACAATAGAGAAGAGATCTCTCACTTCCCTTCCACTCTTACAATCTCTCGAAGAATTCCTCACAAATTTCACTATCTGAACTCTCTAATTAACACTCTAGAAACTCTATATGGACTCTCCAGACTCACACGCTTGACTCTCTAATGGATTAGAATGATACATCGTGGACATAAATAGACGCTAATGGTCCCAATTAGACGCTATTGGACCCTTTTTTTTCTGCCCCAAATTGTTCCTTTTAAAATAGTTAAAGAGTTTCCAAGGGTTTTCTAAGTATCCCTTCAAAAATTGTTCACATTTAATGCACCTCATGAAAGAACCGTCGATCCCACCATCGGAGGCCTTGAGCTCCCCGTCGTCAGCCTTCTAGAATACTTAGCCTTGGACCACTTCTGAATAGCCCCGCTATCGGTGGCCTCGATCTCACCGTCCGTGGGCTCCCTTATAATTCTGAACTCTCGGGAAAAACACGCCGTCGGCGCCATCGACCACGCCGTCGGCGCCCTAGATCAAATTTTCATAATTTTAGTCCTTTTTGCTCCAAATTCGCTCCTTTTTGCATATTTTTGCTTCATTGTCCATAAATCCACATACATGCAGAAAAACACCAAAAATACCCTTCTCTAAAGTGCAATGTCATCAAAATCAAAATAAAATAGGGATGAAAGTCATAACATTTATTTCCTTGGGTCAAAATCCTCCAAACATACCTATTTCTTGTCCACAAGTAATTTTTAGTACTACATAAAAGTTACGATTCAATGTGGTAAAGTTTTATTTCAGAAATACTATAATTTTGATTTAAATAAATACAATAACAAGAATTCTTAGAAAGATTTTCAAGTAATTAGATTAATTCTGCAGATTTAAGGCTATCTAGTAATCAAGTCTAAAAGTTCTAGTTTACATCCTCATTCTTCCTCATTCCACTCTCCCAAGAGGACTTATTCAACACTTAAACTCTTCCTTTAAGGCTCTTAGGATAAAAATTTGAAATAGGAAAATTTTCCTTTAATTTGGTCTCTATTTATAGAATTAATATGGCCTAAAACTGTCCTCCCACATACACAAACCGTCCATTAACATGCTATACAACTTCCTTATGATAATGACATCTAGAAAAACATTTTTCACCTTTTTCGTAACTTCGATGCCTAAGCGCCAACTGCTGACGCTTACCCGCCAGTGCCCATTTTAGTATGGGTCTGCTAAACTTCTGATTACTTGTTTTAACTCATCAAAATCATCAACTAAGGTTCATTAATCTCCACTAACATAATATAAGCAAAATACTACCATATAATTTGTACATCAAACCAAATAATATACACAAAACACACTTAAAACAAGCACACTGATAATTATGGGATGCCTCCCACAAAGCCCTTGGTTTTACATCGTTAGCCTGACATACCCAACATTTAATTTGTGTGACACAACATCAAATTCTCATCATGTTTAAGTTGATCAACTAAGAAATAAGATTTCAATCTATGACCATTTACTTGAAATATTTTATAAGTTTTAGGATCTTTAATTGCCACAGCTTCGTAAGGATAAACTTTTATTACAATAAATGGGCCCATCCACCTGGACTTATCTATTCCAGCAAATTTTAATCTGACATTATATTACAAAACATGTTGTCCTGGCTTAATATTTTTATTCAAAATCTTATAATCATACATCTTCATCTTTTCTTTATGTGTTAGCACTTTCATATGATTCCTTCCTTATCTCTTCAAGATCATTTAATTGCAATAATGTTTTCACTCCAGCATCCATTAAATTATATTTGAACTCTTTAATTGTCCAATATGCTTTATGCTCAAGTTCAACTGGTAAATGGTCAGTTTTCCTAAAAATTAGTCTATATGAGGACATTCCTATAAGAGTCATGTATGAAGTCATATAAGCCCACAAAGCAAAATCCAATTTGATTGACCAATCATTATTATTTGGATTAATAGATTTTTCACTTTTAATTTCACGATTGGATAATTCGACTAAACCACTTTTTTAAGGATGTTAAGCAGGAGCAATTTTATGGATGATATTATATTTCTTTACTAGTTTCTCTATAATTGCATTTCTAAAATGACTTTTCCTGGCATTCCAAATCTACAAAATATAATCTTTCTGAAAAACTTTGCATTACTTTAAGTATCACATCGAGGTAAAGCAACATCTTATATCCATTTAGATACATAGTGTACTATGAACAATATGTATAACTTTCCGAAAGATGGCATGAATGGTCCCAAAAAATATAATCCCCAAACGTTAAATACTTCAAGTTCTAACATATAATAAAGGGGTATTCATTTCTTCTAGAAATTTTGCCTATACACTGACTTCAATCACAATTTTTAATATAAGCATTAACATCTTTAAAAATTGTAGGCTAATAAAATCCAAATTACAGAATTTTATATGCAATGTTATCAACACCAAAATGTCCCCAAAAATCAGAATCATTACATTTTTTAATAATCTCATAAGTTTCTTCTAAAGGGACACATCTTTGAATAATTAGATCTTTCCTTGTTTATATAAAAACGGGTCGTCCCAAAAATAAGTCTAAGCTTCAGATAAAAATTTCTTCCTCTGTTGGTATGTAAACCATAACGTAATATGTTACCAACAATAAAGTTCACAATGTCGACATACCATGGAACCCGCTGTCGGCATATTTTTAGGTTGTGTTGTATTTTTGAAAAAGGGGTCGCCTAACAGAAGTTGTCGGCGAATTTAAATTTTAAATTTAATTTAAATATATATATATAATTTAGAAAGTAGTATTTGATTTTGAAAATGATTTTAAATATGAGATTAAACCGATCTCACATCCCAAATAGTTTATATAAACGAGCACCGCACCACAAACCGTGTATCTATCCCTAAGGATAGACACACTGCTTGAGGGTGGGACTCGATCAAATAAACTAGAAGTTTTGTGACATCCGTTTGGTCTGCGAACCAATTTTATGAGCCGACAAATTCCCCTGCTTAATATGAAAGTATTAAACAGGGTTTATATTACCTGGGTTCTTTAAAATTCCCTGTAAGGGCAAGCCCCTATAGTTAATTACATCTTAAGTGACGGGAATCACCTAAGAAAACTCTCGATAATAACCAATAATTCTGCTCTCAAGAATTTCAAAGTTTAAGGTTTTCAAAGATTGAGTTTTGGAATTTCAATAGGGAATGGATCAAATTTTGGAACATTTTGTTTTGTGAATCCAAAGGAAGAAAGGTAGGAGAAATCACTGATTCGAAGTGAACTTCGGTAATTTCCCGACTATCCTATTGTTTGGCTTGAATTTAGGAAAGTCCTAATGTTTATTTAGTATTTCAATCTTGCCAATTTTAATTAATTAGGGCTTATATTTGTATGATAAAATCAAACAAATAACTTTAGAAGATGTGAGGGTTTATTGTCGTATCGGACGACTACCTCGGAATCCTAAGACCTGTTAGGGCTTAATTTGCAATGCAAATGCCTAACGAAGAGGTTGAGGATTTATGTTGCACTAGTGCAAGCTACCTCGAAGTCCTATGGCTTTGTTGTTTAATTCTAAGAAGGTTTTGCTTGAAGTAGGTTCAAGTTTTGCTGACGACGATGGCCGTGCTGCCCACCATGCTCCAAGCTCCTTGTTGTTGCAGAGGTTTAGTTTTAGAAATCATAAATCAGGAGATGAGAAAAATGTTTTGGTTTAGAGAAGTCTTAATTTCCGAGTGTTTTGTATTTTGATTAAAACAAATCTTAAAGTTGATTATAACGACACCGGTTAAGATCCCACGGTTCCATCCTTCCGGCATCATTATTTTTATCGGATTCACTTAGTCCGGATGAATTTGCTAAACTCAATCGAATGAGTTCCACACTTTCATTTAGACCGTGGGAAATCCCGTTAGCAACACGTAGGTTACATCATCCGAGGTATTCCCGATCATCCAACGGGACGTTTTAATTTAGTTGCAATTGTAGTTTTGTGTTCTGTTTGTGATTAAATTTTGAGTTGTTTTATATTTTGAAATGTTGTGGCGATGAATTTTATCTTGCAATGACTTTTAACTTAGTTTTGGTTTCAGTTTTAGGGACTATCCTAAAGGTGTGGGTTTTCATGCAACGAGTTGTTTTATCATGCAAGAAAAGTAAAGTGCATTTGCAATAAAGTAAATTGCAGGGAAGTAAATTGCAAGAAAGTAAATTGCAATAAAATAAAAGCGTACCTGGAGGGTCTTCCCGTCATCCCAAGCTACACTTAAAACACAATTAGAATATTTAAGCAAGTTCCTAGGTAAAGCTAAGGGAAAGGTTATGGTTTTCTACCAAATTCCTAATCCTATAGCTAGTCATCTCCTATGACGTCTAGGTTCTTTGTGTTTTTGTTTGAGGACGATTTTCTTCATCAAAGAACAATTAAATCCAATTGTTCTTATAAATATCCTATCATATTAAGGAAGTGCTTAAGAAGAATCTTAAACATCTTTTTAATATTTTTAGAATTGTTTTAAGTCCAAATGAATTTAATCATATAAATGAATCAATCGTCCGAGGTTTTTAAGTTTTGTTAACTTGCCCAGTGAATTAAGGCATTTGAATATCTTGTGAGTGAAGTAGCACTTCATTTAATGTTTCATTTAGGAGTTATAATAATCAAAGCTTTCAAGGGTAAATTAGTATTCAAATGATTTGATTTAAGTTAAAGGGTTTAGATTTGGAATAGTGTTCAAGTTGCTTTATACTTAATTTCTTTTATGTCTTAGGTGATGTTATATTTAATTCAATTTAATTTAATTGAGTTTTAATTTAACTTAATTTAATTTAATTTGATTTGATGTTTAATTAATTTGATTTGATTTAATTTAATTTAATTATTTAATTTAACTTAATTTAATTTAATTTAATTTAATTTAATTGTTTAATTTAATTTAATTTAATTATTTAATTTAATTTAATTTAATTTAATTTAATTTAATTTAATTTAATTGTTTAATTTAATTTAATTTAATTTAATTTAATCCAATTTAATTGTTTAATTTAATTTAATTTAATTAATTTAATTTAATTTTATTTAATTATTTAATTTAATTTAATCCAATTTAATTTACTTAATTTAATTTAATTTTTAATTTAGTTTTATCTTTAATTTTAATTGAAATTTTTGAAAGAGTTTAATAATTTAACTTTAGTTTAATGATTAAGTATTTTAATATTTTGAATTTGAATTATCATTTTAATTAAGAATTGAATATTAATGAGATGATTAATTTAGGGATTTTTAAATTAAAGAATAAATCTCTTCCTAATAAATATCCCTTATCTTAATAATTCCAATTTTATTATTCTTCCAAATTTAATCTATTATTTAATTAAAGTTTAATCGTTTTTAAAAAATTGTTCAATGAGTTTCTACCCATTAATTATTTAAATTTCAATCATCCAAATCAGATTAAGATCAAATATTTTACTTGTTGATTTTTTTATTAAACCTAAAGTTTTTATTAAGGGTTAAAAGTTTCATTACCATTTTACCCCTTAAGCTTAATAATCTCATAACTCACTAAATTGAACTTAAATGAACTTGAAATTTTTATGTGACTTCACTCATATGTCAATAAAGACATGAGAGAAGAAAATGTGATTTTTCTGTATTTAATTTATTTATATAATTATTTTTGGTGGAAAATAGAGATTTTCAAGGAAAATTTGATAACATGACCAAAGGAAAGTTTCTGTCCATAAGAAAATTAGGGGACATTCCTAATGACTAGAGAAGCACTTGGACCAATTTTGGTGATTTTTTGAATTATATTATTTTTATTATAATTATTTTGAGTTTTGAAGTGTTAATTAATTTAAAAATAAAATAAATGTTGAAAAATGGATTTTATATTTTTCAAAAATCTCTCTGATATCAAGGAAACCAGAGAAACAAATTTTGCAATTTTATGATTTTTCTATGATTTATTATAATTATTTTAGTGAAAATGCTAGAAAATACATTTTTTTTAATTTTAAAATTACCCTAGGGCTTTAAAATTCAATATCTCACTAAATAGACCTAAGAAAAATGTGGGATTTGTTCCTAAGTGATTAAAATTCAAAATGTGACATTTTGGTGAATTTTATTATTTTTGTGATTTTTATTATTTTTTAATTATTAAAAATATTAAAATATTATTAAAAATCAACTTTTTTAGAAAATTGAAATTTTAATTTTTTTAGGTTCCCCTGATATCAGAGAGGCTCCAAAACCAATTTGGTGAATTTTTAAAAAGTATTTTAAAAGTTATGAATTTTTAAAGTTTAAAATGGCTAAGTGACTTAATCAACCCAATTAGTAGGGCTAACCAAGTCCAATTGACCTCAAATTTTTATGGTGGGTTCCTCTGATCCTAAAGGTCAGTGGAGAATTGATTTCAAGTCAATTTGATGCCTGGTTAACTCTAATTAATTAAAGACCTATTTTGGGTGTTTAAGCCAATTAGGGTTGTTTTAAATGAACTAAGCCAAAACCTATTTTTCCTAGGGTTCTCCGGTCATAAGGAACATCACCAAATTTTCCTAGAATTTATTTCACAACATGCTATTTACTGGAATTAAAATACTCAAAACAGTGACACTGAACTTGAAAAATCAAGAACTCTTCATAGGGATGGCCTCGACTTTGGAAAATTCAGGGAATGTTCCCAAATTCGGAGGCTTCAAAAGCCCTATGGTCTCATGCCATGGTGAATTGTATGCATGCATGGAGAATTAAAACAATGCAGAGAGTAAATAAATTATAAAAAATAAAATATTTGATGAAATTAAGTGATTTCTTTTCCACATTATTCTCCTCTCTTCACCGAGCAAGAGAGTATTTTTATTTTATTTTTCGATTTTTCTACACGAGAGATATGAATTTTTGAAGTTTAGGGAATTAAATAAATCGAAAAATACCCTATTTTTCTATTTATCCACGCGGCGCCAGCGCATCCTCGGCAGCTCCGAAAGACCACGCGGCGTCCTCCCATTCGACGCCGCCACCTGAGTCAGCACCCCGGGCCCCGCGGTTCTCGTACCGTCTCCTGGTCCGACGCCATCTGAGCCATCCGTCCGTGCGTGTATTGAATGGACGGCATCCGTTCATCGTCCCCAAGTGTTCTCACCCGAGAGCCGTCCACACTAAATCCCTAAGATCTCACTCGATTCTCAATGGATTTTTACGTTCTTATACTCTATGGATTCGTCTTGAAGAGACGAACACATCTATACGGTTAACATGCGTTGAAACTAAAGCATTTGAAATGGAGAATCTCCAGAAGCTCGGGATAAAGAGTTAGCTCATACCTTGGCTCAGAGAAGTGTGGCTTCAATCCGAGAGTTGTTGCACCTTTGATTGGGTCCCGCAAGCTCCGGATGAAGTCTCCTGGTCCAGTGAATTGTCCGGATATGATTTCGACCAAGCCCGATCACAAAGCATGGAGGGCTGGAGCAAGCCGGGTGGCCCGGAGATGGGGCTTTTGATGGTGGATACCTTCTCTTGGTCCGGTGAAGGTGTAGAGCCAATCAATTTGGGAATTGACTCACTGTGGAGAAGTGTCCCGGTTTTGGGTGGAATTTCGACTCCGAAATTGAGCTTACGGAGAAGAAATGGCAGGGGGATTTCACTGGGGATCAAGTGCTCTAAGGGTGGAGGAGGGTCTGGAACAATTTTGGCAGAGTTTTGGCAAGGTTTTTTGCTTCTCTCCCTTCATGGCCGAGAGGGGTGGAGTTTAAATAGAGCTGGCTGGGGGGCCTCCCAGGGGGAGTTAGGGCTTGGGATCGAGTCGCTGCGGTGAGGAGAAGAACGACCATGGTGACCACTAGGCATGGGGCGGCTCGGCAAGTGAGAATTTCAATGTTGGCTCACATGTGAGCTCTCGACCATGGTGTTTTCCGGCGGCACGGTGGCCGGCCGGCCGAGCAATGGTCGCCATATTGGTCGGGTGGGTCGTGGCTGGGGTTTAGTGTAGGCGATTGGCAAATGCCATGTGTAAAGTGGTTGAATCGAAGTAGAATGGGGCATGGCTAGTTTTGAGTCTAAATGGGTCAATCCACCCATTTGGGCTTGGTGCACCCTTCGGGGTGGCTTTGGATGCTTGTGGGGGATCAAAGGGATCGAGTGGTTTGGCATGGAGAAGTCTTCATCCAAATATATTTGGATTAAATTTAAGTTTAGGTGAAACATGATTAAGGCTAATGAGCTTTAGGGATTAAGGAAAGCCCCCCTCTTCTTACCCAATATGGCATGGTGGAGTGTCCAAAGCTCTCATGGCTCACATGTGGCTCATGCATGGCTTCATGGCTCACCTTTGGCTTGGCAAAAAGTTTGGTCAATTTCATAAAAAAGGATTTAAAGATTTTGGATAATTTGGTGGAAATTTTGATGAAGCTTCATTTAGAAATATTTGATCATTGGTTTAGGACTTAGGGATGATTTTAATTGAAAGTATGATGAGGGGAAATGTCATATGGGCTTTGGAAGAATTTTTGGGGTTTTGGATTTGGTGGAAGTGGGCTTTTAAAATGGCTTAAGGAATGGGCCCTTAAGTTTAAAAATGAATTTATGGATGGGAATTTTGTAAAGAGGTTGGGCCAAATAATTGTTGGGTTTAGCTCATGGATGTTTCATGAGTGATTTGAAACAAATTGGGGGTGATTTGGATTTGAATTGGGTTGAATTTGGGTTAGGTTTGGGTTTAGGTCAAAAATGGGCCTTTTGACCTTGGGTTGAGTTTGAGTGGGATTTGGGTCCAAATTTTGGGCAAATCATGTTAGGGTTTTGTTTGTGGGGATGCTAAGGAAGATTTAGAAAAGATTTAGGGTTAATTGGAGTTGAATTGGGTGAGTTTGGGTTAAGTTTGGGTCATGGGTCCAAATTGGGCTTTAAGGCCAAAAGTGGAATTGGATCCAAATGTCAATCAGATTGGACTTGGATTTGGTCTAGATTGGTATTGGGAATGTTGAATTGAAGTTTAGAATTGAATTGGACCAGAATTTGGGTCAATTGGATTGGTTTGGTTTAACATTGGGTTCACTTTGGGTTAAAATGGGTCAATTTGGGGGTTTTGACAAAAGTAGGATAAATTGACAAAATTGGCCCATGGTGTAGTTGGACAAAATGAAATTGGGAATATTTAGGATTTTCTGGAATTTTCTGGGAATTTTCTGAATTTTTGGATTTTTAGGCCAAGAAGGGTATTTTGGGTATTTGGAGGGTATTGGGGGGTATTTTTGGAATTTTTGGTATTTTTGGGTATGGATGATCAATTTGAGTGATGTGGAGATGTTTGGGATTGATTTTGGAAAATTTTGGGTAATTTGGAAATTTTGCAAAAATTTGGGTAATTTCAAGGGTTTTGGTAGGTTTAGTAGGTGTAGGGTCCCGGGTGTCAAAAATTGAAAATTTGGGAAATTGAAGATTGGGTGAATCTAGGTGGAAAGAAATCATTTTGGTTGAGCCATGAAGTCATTTCAAGCCCATATGAGCCAGGAAAGGACTCATTTGAGGCATTCACTATGTTGTTCCTAACCCTCTTAGCCAAGAGCTTAGGGGTTAAGGACCATCCATGTGAATCACCTACATGAGTCGGGAGGTTAAGTTGGGTATGGGTGTGGTTTTAGGAAGTGTGTGGAAATGTAGTGTGTAATTGTAGTGTAAGTCGGCCCCTTCACTGCACCGGGCCACCCAGAGGCGATCCTAAGGCCGAAGAATCCCATAGGAACTCATCCTTTAAACTTCCACATTTGATTTCAACTCTCTAGGTGATTAGGGGTCTATAGTCAAGTTTGTGGAGTTTGCAGGGAGTTTAGAAGTGGTTTGAATTTCTAAAAGGCGGGTCCCAATTCTAGTCCTCTAAGATAGTCAAAGGAAAAGCCTAAGGCTAGATTCTAAGCACTAAAAAGAAGAAGGGAAGACCTCATCAAAAATGAGGTCAACACCCGCCAATCATTAATAGTGAATAATTTTTCATAATGAAAATATTATTTAATTTCTTCATCAAAATGTTTCCTTATTTTTTATTAAATATTTAATAGCAGAATGGTCAGTATGCAACAAACATTTAGTCCCCATCAATTATGATCTGAATTTATCGAAAGCATATACTATAGCTAATAACTCTTTCTCTGTTGTGGTATAATTACTTTGAGTTTCATTAAGAGTTCTAGCATAGTAGATTACTGTGAAAATTTTATAATATTTTTGTCATAAAACTGCTCCAATAGCATAATCACTTGCTTCACACATTAATTCAAAAGGGTTTTCCCAATCTGGTGAAACAATAACTGGTGCACTTATTTATTTTTCTTTTAACAATTCAAAAGCTATTAGACATTCTTCATCAAAATTAAAAAAATTGCATCTTTTTCAAATAACTGGCATAGAGGCATAGAAATTTTTGTAAAGTCTTTAATATAACGCCTGTAGAATCCAGTATGTCCCAAAAAATTCTTAATCTCCCTTGCATTTGTTGGGCAAGGTAAATTAGCGATCACTTGATTTTTTGCAGGGTCTACTTCCATACCTTTTTCTGAAATTTGATGTCCCAAAATAATTTCTCCTGCTACCATTAATTGGCATTTTCACTAATTAAGAAGTAGATTTTTTTTTCTTCACAACATTTGAGAACTTTAGATAAATTTTCTAAATAAGATTCAAATCAAATTTTAAATATTGAAAAATCATCCATAAATACATCAATTCCTTTTTTAATTAAATCTCATAAAATTGTCATCATAAATATGTAAAATGTAGCAGAGGCACTACTTAAACCCGAGGACATTCTTCTAAAAGCAAAAGTACCATAAGGACTGGTAAATATTATTTTCTCTTGATCCTCATGAGCAATTTGTATTTGATGATAACCAGTATATCCATTCAGAAAATAAAAGTATTTATGCCCAGCTAGTCTATCCATCATTTGATCAAGAAAGGGTAGTGGAAAATGATCTTTCTTAGTCGCAAGATTTAAATTTATATAATCAATGCATATACACCTTCCTGTAACTTATTTTTTTGTTTTAAGTTTATTCTTCTCAATAACAGTTATAATTACTCCTCCTTTCTTAGGGACATAGTGAGTAGGACTAACCCATGCACTATCTGAAATGGGGTGTTGACCTCATTTTTGATGAGGTCTTCTCTTCTCTCTTTAGTACTTTGGATCTAGCCTTAGGCCTTTCCTTTGACTATCATAGAGGACTAGAAATGGGACTCACCAGCTAGAAATTCAAACCACTTCTTAACTCCCTGCAAACTCCACAAACTTGATTGTAGACCCCTAATCACCTAGAGGATTGAAATCAAATGTGGAAGTTTAAAGGATGAGTTCCTATAGGACTCTTTGGCCTTAGGACTGCCCTGGGTGGCCTGGTCTGGTGAAGGGTTGACTTACACACACACTACACTTATACAATACACTTTCACACACCTCCTAAAACCACACCTATACCCAACTTGACCTCCTGACTCATGAAGGTGATTCACATGGATGGTCCTTAACCCCTAAGCCCTTGGGCTAAGAGGTTAGGAACAACATAGTGAATTCCTCAAATGAGTCGCTTCATAGCTCATGTGGGCTTGATATGGCTTCATGGCTCAACCAAAATGATTTCATTCCACTTACATTTACCCGATCTTCAATTTTCTAAATTTTCAATTTTTGACCCCCGGGACCCTACACCCGCCTAGCCTACCCAAAACCCTTGAAATTACCCAAATTTTTCAAAAAAATCTCCAAATACCCAAAATTCCTCAAAACCAATCTCAAACATTCCCACATTACTCAAATTGATCATTCATAGCCAAAAATACCAAAAATTCCAAAAATACCCCCCAATACCCTCCAAATACCCAAAATGCCCCTCTTAGCCAAAAAAATCCAAAAATTCAGAAACTTCCCAGAAAATTCCAGCAAATCCAAAATATTCCCAATTTCATTTTGTTCAACTACACCATGGATCAATTTTGTCAATTTACTCCACTTTTGTCAAAATCCCTAATTTGACCCATTTTTAACCCAAAATAAACCCAATGTCAAACCAAACCTACCCAATTGATCAAAATTCTGGTCCAATTCAATTCCAAACTTCAATTCAACATCCCCAACACTAATCTAGACCAAATCTAAGTCCAATTTGATTGGCATTTGAATCCAATTTCACTTTGGACCTTAAAGCCCAATTTGGACCCATGACCCAAACATAGCCCAAACTAACTCAATTCAACTCCAATTAACCCCAAAACCTTTTATAAAACTTCCTTAATATCCCCACAAACAAAACACTAACATAATTTGCCCAAAATTTGGACCCAAACCCCACTCAAATTCAACCCAAAGCTAAAAGGCCCAATTTTGACCTAAATCCAAACCTAACCCAAATAAGCCCAAACCCCAAAATCAAAACCCAACCAAAGTCAAAACCTCTTTGAAACACTCCCATAAACATTTCCCAACATTAATTTTACATCAATTTTAACCCTAGCCCAACATTAGCCCAAGTTAGCCAAATTTGACTTACATTGGCCCATGTACCAAATGAACCCAAACCTAACCCAATTCAAGCCCAAACCACCTCAAATTTATTCCAAATCCCTCATGAAACATCCCTAAACCAAACCCAACAATTATTTGGCCCAAGCCTTTACCAAACTTTCATCCTAATGTCCATTTTAAAATCCAAAAGCACACTTCCCTAAACCATTTTAAAAGCCCATCCAAAGTAAAATCCAAAAGCCCAAACCCATTTCAAAGCCTACATTGACAATTCCTTCTCATCATCCCTTCAATTGGAATCAATTCCTAAGTCGCAAATCAATCATCAAATCAACCTAAATCAAGCACCATCTAAATTTTCACTAAGTTGCCAAAATTTCCAAATTCCTTTTTCATATAAATGAATCCACTTTTCCTAAGCCAAGGATGAGCCAAATGGAGCCACATGCAAGCCATGGACAAGCCACATGAAGCCATAGGGGGTTTGACTTGTCACCAAGCCATTAATGGCAAGAAGAGGAAGACCTTTCCTAAACCTTCCTTAAGCCATTTTAAACTCTTTAATGCAACACCATAACCCAAAATTAACTTAAACTATTTTGATGGGGACTTCACCACTCCATGGCAGCTGACCCAACTGATCCCCTTGGCCCAAAATAAGACCATGGGGAGGTGAACCAAGCCTAAATACATGGGTTGACACATGTGAACCCAAAATCACTCTTCTCCCTTTACCACTTAAATCCAACCCTTTACACTTGGCATTGGACAATTGCTTGCACAAACCTCCAAGCACGAGTCCTCCCGACCTCGAGGAGATTCGACCTGGCCGGCCAGCCACCACAGCCGCCGGAAACCACCAGGCCAAGAGCACCCTTGTGAGTAAATTTTTGAATTCTCCCTTGCTGAGCTACCCCAAGCCCAATGGACATTGCAGCTGTTCTTCCCTTGCCAAGAGCACCTGATCCCAAGCCCTAACTACCCCTGGGAGAGCCTCCAGCCATGCCTATTTAAACCCCACCTCTCTCGGCCATGGAAGGTGTGCTGAACCAACCTTAAGGAAACTCTGCCAAAATCATTCCAGACCACTCTCCACACATAGAGCATTTGATTCCCACTGGATTCCAGCCCCAATTCCCTCCAGCTGAGCTCAATTTTGAGTTTAAATTTCAGCATAAAAACCAGGACACTTCTTCACAGTGAGTCAATCCCCAAATTTATTGGTCCTACACCTTCACCAGACCAAGAGAAGAAGTTTACCAGCAAAAGCCCTTTCACTAGGCCAGCCATTGCTTCCAGCCTCCAAGCATTGTGATCGGGCTTGGTCGAAATCATACCTGGGCGATTCACCAGGCCAGGAGACTTCATCTGGAGCTTGCTTGGACCCAATCGAAGGTGACACAACCCTCAGATCGAAGCCACACTTCTCTGAGCAAAGGTATGGTCTCACTCTTCTTCCCGAGCTTCGCAACATTCTCCATTTTTATTGAGTCAATTTCATGCCACATAAACCGTATGGATGTGTTCATCTTCTCGAGACGAATCCATAGAGCATAAGAATGTTTAATTTGGTCAAGTATCGAGTGAGATCTTAAGCTTAGAAGATGGAGGGTTCTCGGGCTAGGAGGCTTCGGGACGATGAACGGATGTTGGTCATTTAATACACGCGCGGACGGACGGCTCAGTTGGCGTCGGACCAGGAGATGATACGTGAACAGCGGCTCGCGTGGCGCTGAGTCGTAAGGCGGCGCCGAATCAGGAGACGACGCGTGTGCGTTCGGAGCTGCCGAGGTTGAGCTGGCGCCGCGTCACTTAAGTAGGAAAATAGGATTTTTCTTATTTATTAAATACCCAGAACTTCAAAAATCCATAACTTTGTGTAGAAAAATCATAAAAATAAAATAAAAATATCCTCTTGCACAGTGAACACAGGAGAATAATGTGGAAAAGAAGTCATATAATTTCATTAAGTATTTTATTTTAATGATTTATTTACTCTCTACATTGTTTTAATTCTCCATGCATATAGGAAATTCACCATGGCATGAGACCATAGGGCTTTTGAAGCCCCTGAACTTGGAAACATTCCCTGAATTTTCCAAGGTTAGAGGCCATCCCTATGAGAAGTTATTGATTTTTCAAATTTATGTTGCTGTTTTGACTATTTTAATTCCAATAATTAGCATGTTGAGAAATAAATTCTAGGAAAATTTGGAGATGTTTCTTATGACCAGAGGACCCTAGGGAAAATTAGTTTTGAGTTAACTCACTTGGAATAACCCTAATTGGCTTAAACACCCAAAATGGAGCTTTAATTAATTAGAGCTAATCATACATCAAATTGACTTGAAATAAATTCTCCACTGACCTTTAGGATCAGGAGAACCCACCATAAAATTTTGAAGTCAATTGGACTTAGTTAGCCCTATCAAATGGGTTGATTAAGCCATTTAGCCAAACTTAAACTTTAAAAATTCATAACTTCCAAAATGCTTTTCAAAAATTCCCCAAATTGGTTTTGAAGCCTCTCTGATATCAGGGGAATTTAAGAAAATTAAAATTACAATTTTCCAAAAAAGTTGATTTTTTGCATTATTTTAATATTTTTAATAATTAAAAAATAATAAAAATCACAAAAATAATAAAATTCACCAAAATGTCACATTTTGAATTTTAATCACTTAGGAACAAACCCCATATTTTTCGTAAGTGTCTATGATGAGATTATAAATTTTAAAGCCCTAAGGTAATTTTAAAATTAAAAAAAATGTATTTTCTAGCATTTCCACTAAAATAATTCTAATAAATCAAAGAAAAATTAAAAAATTATTAAAATTGGTTCTCTGGTTTCCTTGGTATCGAGAGAGATTTTTGAAAAATATAAAATTCATTTTTGAACCTTTATTTTATTTTTAAATTAATTAATACTCGAAAACTCAAAATAATTATAATAATAAAAATATAATTCAAAAAATTACCAAAATTGGTCAAACTGGTCCTCTGGTCATTAGAAATGTCTCATAATTTTCATAAGGACAGAAACTTTCCCTTGGTCATGTTATTAAATTTTCCTTAAAAAATTCTTATTTTCCACCACAAATAATTACATAAATAAATTAAATACAGAAAAATCACATTTTTTCCTCTAATGTCTTGATTGACATATGAGTGAAGTTACATAAAAATTTCAAATTTATTTAAGCTCAATTTAGTGAGTTATGGAATTAGTAAGCATAAAGGGCAAAATGGTAATTAAAATTTTAACCTAGAATTAAAAATTTTAGGTTTAATTGAAAGGGTGGGTAAAATATTTGATACTAAGTTGATTTTGGATGTTTGAAACATAGGTATTTAAAGGGTAGAAACCTACCAAACAATTTGAAAATAATTAAAATAAACCTTAATTAAATAATTAATTAAACTTGGAAGAATAATAAAAAGTTCGAATTATTAAAATAGGGATATTATTAGGAAGAGATTTATTCTTTAATTTAAAAATCCCTAAATTAATCACCACAATAACATTTAATTCCTAATTAAAATGATAATCTAAACTCAAGGTTTAAAATGTTAAAAAGCTTAATCATTAAATTAAATTAAAGTTAAAACATTTAAATTAAATCCTTCCAAAATTTCAATTAAATTAATACTTTAACAATTAAAATTAAATCATCCCTAAAACATAAAAAAAATATATATATTAAATTAAAATTAAAAGAAAAATAATAAAATTAAATTAAAATCTAAATTAGATGAAAATTAAAATGAAATTGAATTAAATTAAATTAAATTAAAATTTAAATTAAATTAAATTAAATTAAATTAAATTAAATCACATTAAATTAAATTAAATTAAAACATATTAAATTGAATTAAATTAAATAATAAAAATAGTAAATAAAATCAAGTTAAAATAAAATTAAAATTAAACTAAATAAATAAAATTAAATTAAAAATTAAAACTAAACCAAACCAATTTAAATTAAATTAAATTAAATTAAATTGAATTAAATATAACATCACTTAAGACATAAAGAATTCAAAAATAAATCTAAAACAACTTGAACACTATTCCAAACTTAAACCCATTAATTGAAATTAAATTGAATTACAAATCACTTGAACATCGATTTGCCATCAAAAGCTCTTGTTGTCATAACTCCTAAATGAAGTGTTAAGTGAAGTGTTACTTCACTCATAGGATATTCAAATGTCCTAGTTCATCGAGCAAGATAACAAAACTTGAATTCTGGATAATTGATTCATTATATAATTAAATTCTCTTGGACTTAAAATAATCCTAAAAGTATTGAAAAGATGTTTAAGATTTGTCTTAAGCACTTCCTCAATATGATAGGATATTTATAAGAATAATTGAACTTAATTGTTCTTTGATGAAGAAAATCGTCCTCAAACCAAAACACAAGAACCCAGACGTCATAGGAGATGACTAGCTATAGGAGTAGGACCTTGGTAGAAAACCATAACCCTTCCCTTAGCTTTACCTAGGAACTTGCTTTAAATGCTTAAATATTCTAAATTGTGTTTAAGTGCAGCTTGGGATGACGGGGAGACCCTCCAGGTACGCTTTTATTTTATTGCAATTTACCTTCTTGCAATTTACTTTATTGCAAATGCACTTACTTTTCTTTCATGATAAACAACTGTTGCATGAAAACCCACACCTATAGGATAGTCCCTAAAATTGAAACCAAAACTAAATTAAAAGTCATTACAAGATAAAATTCACTGCCACAACATTTCAAAATATAAAACAACTCAAAATATAATCACAAACAGAATACAAAACTACAATTATAACTAAATTAAAACGTCTTGTTGAATGATCAGGAATACCTCGGATGATGTAACCTACGTGTTGCTTACGGGATTTCTCATGGTCTAAATGAAAGTGTGGAACTCATTTAGTTGAGTTTAGCAAATTCATCTGGACTAAGTGAATCTGATAAAAATAACGATGCCGGAAGGATGAAACCGTGGGATCTTAACCTTTGTTGTTATAATCAACTTTAAGATTTGTTTTAATTAAAACATAAAAAACACTTGGACTTTAAAATTTCTAAAACCAAACTCTTCTCTTCTCTTTTAATTACAATCTTCTAAAACTAAACCTCTACAACAACAAGAAGCTCGGAGCATGGTGGGCAGCACGACCATCGTCATCAGCAAAACCTAAGTCTACTTCAGCAAAACTTTCTTAAAATTAAATAACCAAGCCATAGGATTTCGAGGTAGTTTGCCTAGTGCGACATAAATCCTCAACCTTTTTGTTAGGCATTTGCATTGCAAATTCAGCCCTAACCAGTCTTAGGATTCCGAGGTAGTCATTTAGTACGACATAAACCCTCATATCTTCGAGGCTATTTGTATGATTTTATCATACAAATATAAGTCCAAATTAATTAAAATTGGCAAGATTGAAATATTAGATAATATTAGGATTTTCTCAAATCTGAGCCAAATAATAGGATAGTTTGGGAAGTTGCCAAGATTCTTCTTGGATCTTCAGCTTCTCCTACTCCTCTTCCATTGGACTCCTGAAAATAGCTGTTCTAAATTTGATCCATTCCCTTTTGAAATTCCAAAATCCAATCCTTTGAAAACCTTAAACTTTGAAATTCTTGAGAGCAGAATTTCTGATTATTATCGAGAGTTTTCTTAAGTGATTCCCGTCACTTAAGATGTAATTAACAATAGGGGCTTGCCCTTATAGAGAATTTTAAGAACCCAGGTAATATAAACCCTGCTTAATTCATTTATATTAGACCGGGGAATTTGTCAGCTTATAAAATTAGTTCGCAGACCAAACAGATGTCACAAATCTTCTAGTTTATTTAATTGAGCCCCATCACCAAACAGTGTGTCTATTCTTCGGGATAGATACACGGTTTGTTATACAGTGCTCGTTTATATAAACTATCTGGGATGTGAGGTCGGTTTGATTTCATATCTTAAAGTTATTTTCAAAATCAAATACTACTTTCTAAACTATATATATATATATATATATATATATATTTAAATTAAATTTAAAATCTAAGATTCGCCGACAACTTCGTTAGGCGACCTCTTTCAAAGTAAAACACACCAACCTAAAAATAAGCCGTTCAATTTCGGCGACTCACGTGAGGACAATTCCTCTCTCCATTTTAATCAGACAGTTCTGCTTTCAAAATTCGGTAGCGTATCCAGGTCCCTAGTGGATCAAACTACCCTTCTTTCCGTTGGAATACTATGTTCATTTCTACCTTGAACAAGTATATCCAACATTCTTTCGGATTTAGGAGCCACTTGTTTAGACACCCCTAAACGGAGAGGTTCCGAGATCCTTTACCTCATTTACGAGGTGGGGTGGGCCCCAATAGGTTTTAGTTTAGGAGCGATCTTGCGGGTCGAGAAGTTTCTACAAGACTTTCTCTTCCTTTTCCGAGTTCCTAATCAATTCCTTTTATCCTTCCTACAACTCTCCTTCTTTTAATAATTCTCTTTCCTGACGAACAAATCTTTTCGAAAAACAATTATCTTCTAATACCGCAAATACACTAAGATAAACGGGAATGTGTTCAGACTCTTTGTTTTGCGTCATAAGTTTTACGACAAGAAGAAGCACGATTCGGGGACTAACACTTGGAATCGCCTGCGAAATGGAAGACCCAAAGCCGATCTTCTCCTTCATCAACGGATCGGACCCAGTCGTGTTCAAGGACGAACTGCCTGATAATGGAATCATTCGACTCGGACAAGGATTCAGCGACACCGACATCAAAATCCCCGACGTCACTCTCTTTTCACTCACAAGCAAAGTACAGGAAACTGAGAAGCCGTTGATTGAGTTTAACCTCAAGTCAACTCATGAATTTCCTCCTCTGCAAAAGATTCCAACTGAGAGGAGTACTGTTGTTCGCAAAAGGACTGTTGTTGCTACCCCCACTGGTCTAGTTGTCTCTGCACTTACCCCGGCTTCTGCCAGACTAAAGGGGAAGGAAATTCAGAACTGTGATGAACTTGTTGCCGTGGAGGGTACAGATCTTCCTGTAAAACCTTCTGTTTTTGAAATCGGGTCAAGCTCGAGAATTCCATCACTGACACGGACTCAGAGGAGGAACAGAAGTAGAAGGATTGCTAGAGAAGCCAGAGTGCTGAAGTTGCTTTCTTGGAGGAAATCCCAGAACTGCCCGAGTATACACCACTGCCTGAATACATACCACTTTTGGGAGGAAGTAGATTCCATCCCCTTTCCACCGCAGAGGATGAAGAAAATGTCCGCAAGATTGCTTCTGCATTGCCTCAGCCCGCATATTACAATGACGGCCGTAAGAAAAGGGCTAGAGTTACGCCATTTGCTCGACTGCAAACCCTGATAGAAAAGTTAGCAAAGAAAGAAAAATGCCCTGTATCAAAAATTTTAAGAAGGATAGGGCGGGTGCCAGCTAAGTCCCGTCTTGGGCCGCGAGTAGAACCTGCTATCGCTGCGAAAAAGCCAAATAAGAGAATGAAAGCTAGTCCACCTGTCATTGTTTTAGGACTACAAATTAGGGAGGATACCACCTTCCAGCATTTGGCTGATAGACCATCCGGTCCTAGACCTTCGTCGCTAGAAGGATGGTATGGCGTCCCACTACCGGAAAATTAAGATTAAAACAACGACTCGAGAAGGAAAGTCTCGTCGGGAGACTTGAGTCCGAAGAAGTGCTACCGCAAGTGAAGGGGACTCATGAGAAGGAAACCCGACAGCTATCGCTTGACAACTGTAAAGATGTACAGAAAAGACCACTAGAAGATGCTATGGAAAAGCTAAGAACTGATATTCAGCGATTAGCAAAAGAATGAGAAGAAAAATTCAGAGATGAAGTCGACTCGTCAGAGTTCATGGATGATGAATATACAGAAATTAACATGGTTGAAACACGAGCTTCGTCAGCTTCACAAGGTGATCCTGCAGCCGCAGAAAGAGAAGAGCCTGAAGTAATGAGGATGCAGCTTCAGGAGAAACATGATACGGTCGCCCAAATGGCAAAAAGGATGGAAGAGATGGCTGCAGCCCTAGCCACTCTCCAGAGTCAGGTTCAACCCCAAAGAGAAACACCCCCAGAAGTTATTCACATTGTAGACGGAGGAAAGGAGATTACATCTGTCAACCGGGATGATCAATTAAAAAAGGATGCAACACAAAACATGAGTCCTGAAAAGGATATCAAGAGCATGGTGGAACAGCAAGTGCGAGAAGCCTTGGCACAATCAAAGAGCGGGACATCCATTCGGACGGGTAGACCATACCCCGAAGAATTTGACGTTGTCCAATATCCGAAAGGCTTCGTACCACCTCTGTTCAAGACCTTTGATGGAACCGGAAACCCTCGACAGCATGTTGCACATTTTCCTGCCAATTGTTGCAATGCCGGCGGAAGTGATGCTTTACTCTTCAGACAGTTTGTCAGTAGCCTGTCAGGGATCGACTTTGATTGGTATGCGGAATTACCAAACGGTTCGGTGAAGATATTTTCAGAATTAGAGAACCTCTTCATCAAGCGATTTGTCGGAGCTCAGCACCACATCACTATAGGTGATTTAATGGTAGAGAAGCAGAAGCCGAATGAAACTTTGGTGGACTACAAACTTCGATGGAGGAATCTAAGTATGAAGTGTGAGCCACAGCTACAAGAACAGACATGCGATCGGCATTTTATCGAAGAGAATTCATGGCCCGATAGCACTTCTCCTCAAGGGATTTACTATTAAGACTTTCGAGAAGTTGTTAAGCAAGGCCGGAAGCTTGCAAGAGGAGGCGAAGCAATTAAGTTTCACCGACAAAACAAACAAATAGAAGCCCGTGAAAACTTTTGAAAAGAAGTCCGGGATCGTCGCTGCAGTCGATAAAGGCAAGCAGCCAATCCAAATACTGCCAGAACGGTCGCAACAAACTCAACAGAATTACCAGCAACCCCGACCCAGCTTTCAGTCATCTTAACAGTATGAACAACCTCCTCGTCCACAACGTACTTTAAGGGAGCTTCTGAGTAGGGAGTATCCGTTAAAGAATGAGGCAGTGCCGAAAATGTTCCGCAGTCTGATGAAGACTCCAGATTTCCAACTGCCAGAGCCTAAGAAACCAGAAGAAGTCGACAAGAAAGGTGATCCCAACTTTTGCCCTTACCACCGGATGATTGGACACAAGATAGAAGATTACATTACCTTCAAAAGTTGGCTCAACGACAATCTTCGAAAAGGGAATATAACGATCCCGAAGGAATACATGAAGGAACCCTAGAAAGGAGGTTCCGTCAATGTTATCTCAAAAGATCTCATTGTTCCGATAGATCCCTATGCGACTGATGATGGATGGACTACCGCCTGGACAAAGTCTTCAAAGAAGATTTTGGATCGCATCCAAACCACTTCGGCGTAAGCCTCAATTCAAAGTTCGAAACCTGTCAAGTCGGCACTATCACTTGCGATAGAAGAACCACCTCAACAAGAGACGATTGAAGAAAAGAAGAAAATTGATGAAGAAGAAAAGACCGAGACTCTTAAGGCTAGACTAGGGGCTGCTTATCCTAGGATGGTTGTTTCCGATTCGGGGGAGAAACCCCTCGAACCTCTGACTCTGTATGATTATTTACTCACTCCGGTGGGATCTTATAATGATAAGGGTTATGGCGTTGGCTACTTTTAGACTGTTTCTAGCGATTACGTAACTAGCGACAACCAACCTAATCCGGATATCGACTCCGATACAAGTGACAATTCTCAAATCATACACAATCTCGACGATCACAATGACAAAGAAGACATCCACCAAGGAGGCTATGAGAGTTCAACAAGCAGTGAATCTATTTGAGAGTTTCGAGGAGCTCCAGTCACAATAGAGTTAGAGCCTTCAGACTCTGAAGCTAATCCAGAAGAACCTATCATTCCGATTCAGGAGGAGACACTAGCAAACTCAATACCAGATTTGGAAAAAATTAGAGAAGTCAACTTAAGAAGTGGAAGAGTTCTACCTCCGAGAATGGGTCTAAAGGACAAAGGAAAGCAGGTGGTTGTTCAGGAAGAACCAACCCCGGCAGAAGAAATACCCATTCGGGAAGAAATCGAGACACTTGGAAATAAAGTGGATTACAACGTGCTAGCCCATCTTAGGAAACTACCGACCAAACTAAGCATCTATGACGCTCTCATCTTATCAAAGGAGATGAGAGAAGCTCTGATCAAGGCCTTACTTGATCCAGAAATTTGCTTAGCTCAAATGACCGGAGATTCCTTAGATGAGGTTTGCTCGTTAAAGGAACAGGGAGGTGTTACCTTCACGGATAATGACCTACTACTAGGGACAGCAGATCACAACCGACCGTTATACATTTCAGTCACAATCGGAAATTTTACGCTCTCCAGAGTATTGGTGGATCCAGGAGCATCGATCAATATAATGAATCTTCGAACGCTAGCATACTTGGAAATTGATGCTCGTGAGCTCGAAGCGGATAAAATATTATTAAGAGGATTCAACCAGAAAGGAGAAAGAGCCCTCGGATCGATAACATTGCTAATGAAGACCGGTGACTTGGCAAAGACAACTGCGAAATTTCACATAATTGATTCAGAAACGTCATTCAACGCTCTACTGGGCCGACCATGGATACATGAGAAATGGATGGTACCATCATCCCTACATCAGTGCATCAAATACTACGATGGAGGGGAACAGTGCATCAAAGGTGACTTACAACCATTCTCCGTACATGAAATTGGAATCCATGAAGATGCAGCTTATTATCCACCTCCGAAGAAAACAATCTTTTCCAGAGATACTATAACGAATGAAGCAAAGGAAGTTCGGGACGACGAAGGACCTGAAGTTCTAGTCCAACAGTCACTCACCACTCCCTTACGACGAGATGGTGAAGGTTTCTCCACAACTCGCATCCGAGATCGAGGCCGGGGACGAGGTCGTGGCAGAGACGTTAAGATAGTTGGACAGAGGAAACCATCCATCAATGTTGATTTGGAAGACAATTCTGAAGAAGAAAAAGAGATCAAGCAAGAAGCAGCGACAATAAGTCGGAAGAAGCCGCAATTTAGGATCTCTCTTGAAGATGAAAAGAACGAACAATATAAATCAATGTACGGGAAGATTAACCACTATGTACATACTATGACCCTGACCTCGATCCATTCTAGTAAGATCGAGGGTATGGTGGTCAAAGAGGTACGTAGCGGCGGTGTAAAGCCCATCATATTCTACCGTGGTACTCCTTCCTTCAAAACTGAAAATAATGTACAATTTGAAGATGCTACTCCATCAGAATTAATGGAATTACCTTTTGTGTGGTACCCTCCCTGTGTTCAAAATTTAATTCAACGTGGTTTCTTACCTCGACAATGGACAAAAGGTCAATCACAACATTTTGAAAATTTATGGAATAACTCCGGTCGTCCACCCAATTCAAAGCATGGTCTCGGATTCGACACAGTAGGATCAGTTGACGATACAGAATTTTGCTTGGTTGTCACTTGCGAGTCTAATGAAAACTGCATGGAAACTACAGAAGAATTTGAAGATTTACAAATTGGAAACGCTCCACCGGAGTTCGAAGAAGAGATCAAATCTACAATAGATGAGTTAACAGAAGTTAACTTAGGTACTAGCGAAGAGCCTAGACCTACCTTTGTTAGCTCCTTACTCAATAAAGAAAACTCCGAGGAAATAATCAAGTAATTAATGAAATTTAAAGACTGTTTTGCTTGGAGCTACGATGAGATGCTAGGATTAGCTCCAGAGGTCGCAGTCCATAAGCTAGGAGTGGATCCTACTTCGTTCCGATCGGACAAGGTCCCGAAGAATGCGTCTAGAAATCGAACAACAAGTCATAGCCGAAGTTAAAAAGCTAATAGACGCTAAATTTGTCCGTGAAGAACAATACCCGATTTGGTTAGCCAATGTGGTGCCGATCGGGAAGAAGAATGGTCGGATCGAATTTGTGTGGATTTCGAGAGATTTAAACAAGGCATGTCCAAAAGATGAATTCCCTCTACCGATACCAGAATTAATGATCGGCATTGCTTCAACACATGAAATATTCTCATTCATGGATGGATCTCCAGGATACAACCAGATAAAAATGGCTCCAGAATATGAAAAGCGACGGCATTCGTAACGCCGATCGGAGTATATTGCTACACAGTGATGCCATTCGGACTAAAGAACGCAGGAGCAACCTACCAGAGAGCGATGACAAGAATTTTTGATGATCTCATCCACAATCAAGTCGAATGCTACGTGGATGATGTGGTCATCAAAAGCAAAGTAAAGGAAGACCACCTGTATGATTTGAGAATTGTTTTCGAACGATTAAGACAATTTAACCTTAAGATGAATCCCTTAAAATGCGCCTTCGGCGTCACCTTCTGGAAATTCTTAGGATTCGTTGTCCGACATCGTGGAATTGAAATCTACCAGGAAAAGATTAAAGCTATCTTAGAAATGCCACCTCCCAGAACCTTAAAACAACTACGATCTTTTCAAGGGAAGCTTGCATATCTTCGACGCTTTATCTCGAACTTGTCAAGTAGGTGTCAGCCTTTCTCGGCATTAGTTAAAAAGGACGCCAAATTTATTTGGGAAGAGAAATGCCAGAAGGCCTTTGAAGACATTAAACAATATTTAATGACACCTCCTGTCTTAGTAGCCCCAGTCTCAGGTTGACCGTTGATACATTATACCGTGGCTTTGGACGACTCTCTCGGAGCCTTGTTAGCCCAGGTCAATGATGAGGGTAAAGAAAATGCTCTTTACTACCTAAGCCGTCATTTACTTCCGACGGAAGTAAAGTATCCCACAATTGAAAAGCACTGTTTGGCCCTGATCTTCGCCACTCAAAAGCTCAGGCATTACATGCTTTCTCATAAGGTCAACCTGATCTCAAAATTTAATCCATTGCAATACTTGATGACCCGTCCAACGCTTTCCGGCAGACTTGCCAGGTGGTCAATGATATTATTGCAATTCGATATAACTTTTGTGCCTCTTCGTGCCGTAAAGGGACAAGTCCTAGCAGACTTCCTCGCAGCACACACTTTGCCGGCAGAATCTCCTCTCAATGACGACTTGCCAGATGAACAAATAATGAGCTTAGAATACCCTGATGATCGACGTTAGGAATTATATTTCGATGAAACATCTTCAGCACACAAAGATGAAGAAGCGCAAGTGATAGTGCCCGGTAAGGCAGGAATCAGACTAATCTTTATAACACCGGAGCGGGGGATGTTAAGATACTCCTACTACTAAACAGAGCCATGCACAAACAAAGAGGCAGAATACGAGGCCCTCATAACAGGACTGGAATTAACTATTCAAATGGGGATAACAAACATCAACAACTATGGAGATTCACAGTTAATCATTAAACAGATCTTCAGACAGTACAGAATTTTAAAGCCAAGACTCGAGCAATACTTCCAGTATGCCATACAGTTGTTGGAACAGATTCCGAATGTGATGATCTACAAAATTCCTAGGAAAGAAAACGCTTTAGCAGATGGGTTAGCCCGCCTCGCAAAAGAATTTGCCTGCTT
Organism: Papilionanthe hookeriana x Papilionanthe teres; assembly: GCA_022702705.1. Taxonomy (NCBI): domain Eukaryota; kingdom Viridiplantae; phylum Streptophyta; class Magnoliopsida; order Asparagales; family Orchidaceae; genus Papilionanthe; species Papilionanthe hookeriana x Papilionanthe teres. The sequence continues at coordinate 131,929,018 of CM040428.1, read as the reverse complement.
GCAAGATGAATCGGTGGAAGTGTCAGTTCACGGACGTCAGGTCCTATCACAGCTCGACATAGACACAATACACAAATCCGAAAAAGAAAAAGAATCAGTTGCAGCAGTGACATAAAACACAGAAGATTGGCGACGGCCATTAATAGACTACCTACAAACAGGAAAACTACTAGACGATAGGTCGTTAGCCCATCAAATGAAGAAAAGAACTCTGTCCTACGCATTAATAAACAACACTTTATACAGAAGGTCTTTCGATCAAATGTGGCTAAGGTTCCTAAGCGGGTCTGAGGCCCGTGAAATTGTTAAAGAGGTGCATTCAGGACTACGTGGCGCTTACCGATAGGGTCCAAAGATGAAAATGAAAATTAAAAGACTAGGGTACTACGGCCCTCGATGATGACCGATCGCATGAAAATCGCCAAGAGCTGTTACCAATGCCAGGTGCTCGGAGTGGTTCTACACCAACCTCCAAATGTGCTACATCCGACAATTGCGTCATGGCCATTTGAATGTTGCGGAACAGATATAGTGGGTCCAATAGAACCGTCATCTTCGAAAGGACATCGCTTCATTCTTGCAGCTACAGATTACTTTTCCAAGCGGGCAGATGCAGTTCCACTCAGAGAAGTGAAAGCACACCACGTGCTACAGTTTTTCAAGAACAAAGTTGTCTACCATTTTGGAGTGCCGCGCAGGATCATCTCAGATAATGGATCAGCATTCAGAAGTACACAAATCAACAATTTTGTCAGGAGACACAAAATCGACTAGCGGTATTCAACAATTTACTATCCAAGAGCAAACGGCCAGGCTGAGGCTTTTAATAAAACCCTCATTCAAATTTTATAGAAAACTTTGGACAATAATAAGAGAAATTGGCACGAGAAGTTATTAGAAGCCTTATGGGCCTACCGGACAACCTTCAGAACTCCTACTCAAGCTACACCTTACGCTCTAGTGTATGGGTCCGAGGCGATGTTACCCTTAGAGGTCCAGACTTCCTTCACTCGGAATTGCGGTTACAAACAAAATCACGACGGAAGAGAATGCTAAATCACGACTAGAGGAATTAGAAAGCTCGGAAGGGAAAAGACTTGCGGCGCGACGGAATTTAGAACTATACCAAGCTAAGATGGTTCAAGCCCATGACAGACTTGTCCACCCAAGAACCTTCAAAGTTGGTGACTTAGTTCTCGTTCTCAAAAAACCTATCCTTGCACACCGCAAGATAGGAGGAAAATTTGAACCCACTTGGGAAGGGCCGTTTTTGGTTGAGGCAGTCTACTCAGGAGGCTCTTACCAGCTAGTGAATTGCCAAGGAGAACGATATATGCTTCTGATAAACGGACGATAATTGAAGAAGTATTACGCTACCTGATGTTTCGAAGGAATGAATTCTTCATCCCTAGAAGCACAGGCAAAGTAATTACTTATGACTGGGTCCGAACCCAAAAATAATAAAAAATGTGCTAAAATAAATAAAATCATGATAATAAAATTTTCCTTGTTCTCACTTCCAAATAAAAATCTTTTTCCTGATATTTTCCCACTTCATTCCTGTTGAATTTAAAAATACAAAAGTAATAATAAAAAAAGAATAAATAAAAAAAAGAAGAAAATTTTGTCTCTAATAAACATTTTCTTAATGTTCTTGTTCTTAGTACAACCCCTAATCCTTTTCCTTCTTTTTTCGCAGGGAAATGTTGAACGGGATGTTTGTCCTGAACTTTAGAAATGGCGTAAGCCTTGCACTCGATGAAAAGAGGGTGAAAGATGGAGCAATAATAGAGATTGACTCAGACTTCGCACCAGCATGCCTGTAATACGAAGAAAGTGACTGGGTCCCAGTTGACCGAGAGGAATTGCCCAGTCAGACAGTAATGAAAGTGGGTGGCCCAAGCCACCAACCCGGCAGCAAGAAAAGGAAAACAAACACAGAGGAGGACAAGAGAATCAAGTCCGTAGTCGCTACGACGGAGGGCAGGCTTGTCGGTGCCGCACCCGCGGAGATTCGGGAAGTACGAAGAGCTATTCTCACGAGCAACTCGGCGAAGAAATAAAAATCGCCGTATCCGCAAGATGTTATCTAAACTAGCGACGGACCGGCGCGACGAGGCGATCACTACTACCGGTGCATATACTTCAAGGATGCCGGTTCGCCGGGAACTCGAAGAAAGGAGGCCGGCTCTAGGATAACGGAAGAGACCGGGGAAATCTCGAAAAGATCGGAAGAACGAAGGCTACCACGCCACCGGATAAAGCCACCGGTAATGCATAACCTTGTTGCGAAGCAACCCCGGAGGATGTCCCGACGGAGACAATCCACGAGGAGCCGAGGTATGCGGGGAGAACGCGAAGGGATTGAGCCATATATCCCATAGTACGTCACCAGGCCTCGCCATTTGCAGATTATTCCAGAATACGAGCTAGAAAGAATGCAGAATGTCGAGAAGCAAACTTTTGAATACTTCGAGAGAATCAGAGGCATGAGGATCAATATACTAGAAGGCCTCGAGCTACATACAAACGTGTTCTCAGAATATGAACAACAACAAATCGTGGACTGCATCCGAAATTTGAAAAGAATGGGTCGAGCAGGCCGCTTAAGAGAAAACACCTACTCGGAACCCCGGAGATGCATGCCAGGGAAAGGGAGAATTACAATACAATGTGGATGCTGTTATAACTTCGCAGAAGACAGGAAGCGAAACCCACCGGGGATACTCCGTCATGGCAAGGTAGATCCAATGCCATTGGTCATCAAAAGGATGGTAAAGAGAATGATAACATGGAGGGTACTGCCAGCAAATTGCATACCCAACAGATGCATCATTAACATTTATAAGCAGGGTGACTGCATACCCCCGCACATAGATCACCACGACTTTGTCAGACCTTTCTACACAATTTCTTTTACGAACGAGTGTAATATCATGTTCGGATCCGACCTCCGGATAGCGAGCCCGGAGTGAGTTCCGAGGGCCGGTAAGGATACCATTATCGGTAGGTTCTGTCATGATATTAAAGGGCAATGGAGCAGATGTCGCTAAACATTGCATACCAGGACTACCAATGAAGCGGATCTCAGTTACTTTCAGAAGGATGGATGACAGGAAAACACCTTACCACTTCCAGCCAGACCCAGAGCTAGAGAGCCTCCGGCCTTACGAGCTGTGAGTTACATGGAAAACATCACACCTCCAATGTACATCCATACGACATCCTTGCCAAGGATGGCTTGGAAGGTGATGTTATTGACCATGCACCTCACTATTCATACATGGATTTTCTGACAGATGCCTTTTTTGGATGGATGGACAAAGATCATACATAGTCCGTTTTGAGTCTACATGGATTGTATGAAATGTATTTCAGATCGAGTTGTATGATGTATCTTCGACATGATTGGAATGAAAGTGACCATGTCACATTTTGGCCTTCACCTCTTTTGTGCAAATTGACTGGGAAACGCCATTAAAGTTAAATGGACTTCGAACAAAGAACAGAAAAGAAACAAAAAAGAATAAAAGAAAACTTTCCTTAAAAATCTAAAAATAATGATGAACACCAAATTCACATGAAAATTAAATGAACGACAAGGCAAATTTGAATTGTTAAAGGACAAACAAAATGAACATAAATTTTAAATCAAATCTCAATCAATTTCAAATTCAATCTTCCAGATTTCAAATCAAATCTCAATCAATTTCAAATTTAATCTTCCAGATTTCAAATCAAATCTCAATCAATTTCAAATTCAATCTTCCAGATTTCAAATCAAATCTTAATCAAATTTCAATTTCAATCTTCCAGATCTCAAAATCACATCAAAAATCAAACTTTTGGGGTTGAGGATTTTACATCCGAGACTGCATTGCTTTAGGTTCTTTCCCTATCGCAATGAAATACATCAAAATCAAACTTTTGGGGTTGAGGATTTCACATCCGAGATTGCATTGCTTTAGGATTCTTTCCCTATCGTAATGAAATACATCAAATTCAAACTTTTGGGGTTGAGGATTTCACATCCCAGACTGCATTGCTTTAGGTTCTTTCCCTATCGCAATGAAATACATCAAAATCAAACTTTTGGGGTTGGGGATTTCACATGTGAGACTGTATTGCTTTAGGTTCTTTCCCTATTGCAATGAAATACATCAAAACTCAAATTCTTGGGGTTGAGGATTTTACATCCGAAACTGCATTGCTTTAGGATTATTTCCCTATCGAAATGAAATACATCAAAAATCAAACTTTTGGGGTTGAGGATTTTACATCGAGACTGCATTGCTTTAGGTTCATTCCCTATCACAATGAAATACATCAAAATCAAACTTTTGGGGTTGAGGATTTCACATCCGAGACTGCATTGCTTTAGGTTCTTTCCCTATCACAATGAAATACATCAAAATTCAGACTTTTGGGGTTGAGGATTTCACATCCGAGACTGCATTGCTTTTGGTTCTTTCCCTATCGCAATGAAATACATCAAAACTCAAACTTTTGGGGTTGAGGATTTTACACCTGAGACTGCATTGATTTAGGATTCTTTCCCTATCGCAATGAAATACATCAAAACTCAAATTCTTGGGGTTGAGGATTTTACATCCGAGACTGCATTGCTTTAGGATTCTTTCGCTATTGCAATGAAATACATCAAAACACAAATTCTTGGGGTTGTGGATTTTACATCCGAGACTGCATTGCTTTAGGATTCTTTCCCTTTCGCAATGAAATACATCAAAAATCAAATTCTTGGGGTTGAGGATTTTACGTCTGAGACTGCATTGCTTTAGGTTCTCTCCCTATTGCAATGAAATACATCAAAATCAAACTCTTGAGGTTAAGGATTTTACATCCAATATCGCATTGCTCTGAGATCTCTCCTCATTGCAATGATTCAATCCGATCAATTTAATTTTCTTTTGAGGTTGAAGATGTGACATCTAAAACCACAAATTCCATTTTTTTCATTTCATGTTCAAATCCCTTCAAATTAATCTTAACAAAACTTCAATCTAAATTGAAACTCAAACTGAAATCTGAGCTCACACATCAAAACTTAAACTGAAACAAAATGAAATCTAAATCGAGATTCCCCCAGATCATGTGATTTGGATTCACCTCCTTTCCCTTTCCCCAGCGAGAGTTCAGGAATCTCCAGTCTCAGAGATATACTTGACACTCCCCAGCAGAAATTCTTTAATTTCATCCTAAGTTTGTCACTTGGACATCTGTGTTGGTTTTGTTAATCTCTTCAGTCAACGCCAATACGCCCGGTGTGCTTGGATAGCACACCACACCTATTGGGGGTCCATTTGTTGACCTCATTTATGATGAGGTCTTCTCTTCTCTCTTTAGTACTTAAAATCTAGCCTTAGGCTTTTCCTTTGACTATCTTAGAGGACTAGAAATGGAACCCACCACCTAGAAATTCAAACCACTTCTTAACTCCCCGCAAACTCCACAAACTTGATTGTAGACCCCTAATCACCTAGAGGATTGAAATCAAATGTGGAAGTTTAAAGGATGAGTTCCTATTGGACTCTTTGGCCTTAGGATCGCCTACAGGTGGCACGGTGCGGTGAAGGGCTGACTTACACACACACTACACTTATACACTACACTTTCACACACCTCCTAAAACCACACCCATACCCAACTTGACCTCCTGACTCATGAAGGTGATTCACATGGATGGTCCTTAACCCCTAAGCCCTTGGCTAAGAGGGTTAGGAACAACATAGTGAATTCCTCAAATGAGTCCCTTCATAGCTCATGTGGGCTTGATATGGCTTCATGGCTCAACCAAAATGATTTCATTCCACTTACATTTACCCGATCTTCAATTTTCTAAATTTTCAATTTTTGACCCCAGGACCCTACACCTGCCTAGCCTACCCAAAACCCTTGAAATTACCCAAATTTTTCGAAAAAATCTCCAAATACCCAAAATTCCTTAAAACCAATATAAAAAATTCCCACATTACTCAAATTGATCATTCATAGCCAAAAATACCAAAAATTCCAAATATACCCCCAATACCCTCCAAATACCCAAAATGCCCCTCTTAGCCAAAAAAATCTAAAATTTCAGAAAATTTCCAGAAAATTCCAGAAAATCCCAAATATTCCCAATTTCATTTTCTTAAACTACACCATGGGTCAATTTTGTGAATTTACTTCACTTTTATCAAAATCCCCAATTTGACCCATTTTTAACCCAAAATAAACCCAATGTCAAACCAAACCTACCCAATTGACCCAAATTCTGGTCCAATTCAATTCTAAACTTCAATTCAACATCCCCAACACCAATCTAGACCAAATCTAAGTCCAATTTGATTGGCATTTGAATCCAATTTCACTTTGGACCTTAAAGCCCAATTTGGACCCATGACCCAAACTTAGCCCAAAATAACCCAATTCAACTCCAATTAACCCCAAAACCTTTTCTAAACCTTCCTTAACATCCCCACAAACAAAACACTAACATAATTTACCCAAAATTTGGACCCAAACCACACTCAAATTCAACCCAAAGCTAAAAGGCCCAATTTTGACCTAAATCCAAACCTAACCCAAATAAACCCAAACCCCAAAATCAAAATCCAACCAAAGTCAAAACCTCTTTGAAACACTCCCATAGACATTTCCCAACATTAATTTTACATCAATTTCAACCCTAGCCCAACATTGGCCCATGTTAGCCCAATTTGACTTACATTGGCCCATGTACCAAATGAACCCAAACCTAACCCAATTCAAGCCCAAACCACCTCAAATTTATTCCAAATCCCTCATGAAACATCCCTAAACCAAACCCAACAATTATTTGGCCCAAGCCTTTACCGAACTTTCATCCTAAAGTACATTTTAAAATCCAAAAGCCCACTTCCCTAAACCATTTTAAAAGCACATCCAAAGTAAAATCCAAAAGCCCAAACTCATTCCAAAGCCCACATTGACAATTCCTTCTCATCATCCCTTCAATTGGAATCAATTCCTAAGTCCCAAATTAATCATCAAATCAACCTAAATCAAGCACCATATAAATTTTCACTAAATTGCCAAAATTTCCAAATTCCTTTTTCATATAAATGAATCCACTTTTCCTAATGAAGCCATATGAAGCCACATGAAGCCATAGGTGGTTTGACTTGTCACCAAGCCATTAATGGCAAGAAGAGGAAGTCCTTTCCTAAACCTTCCTTAAGCCATTTTAACCTCTTTAATGCAACACCATAACCCAAATTTAACTTAAACTATTTTGATGGGGACTTCACCACTCCATGAGCAGTGACCAACTGATCCCTTGGCCCAAAATAAGACCATGGGGAGGTGAACCAAGCCTAAATACATGGGTTGACACATGTGAACCCAAAATCACTCTTCTCCCTTTACCACTTAAATCCAACCCTTTACACTTGGCATTGGACAATTGCTTGCACAAACCTCCAGCACTGGTCCTCTTGACCTTGAGGGTGACCTGACCCTGGCCGGCCAGCCACCACAGCCGCCGGAAACCACCAGGACGAGAGCACCCTTGTGAGTCAATTTTTGAATTCTCCCTTGCTGAGCTGCCCCAAGCATAATGGCCATTGCAGCTGTTCTTCCCTTGCCAAGAGCAGTTGATCTCAAGCCCTAACTCCCCCTGGGAGAGCCTCCAGCCATGCCTATTTAAATCCCACCTCTCTCGGCCATGGAAGGTGTGCTGAACCAACCTTAAGGAAACTCTACCAAAATCATTCCAGACCACTCTCCACACATAGAGCATTTGATTCCCACTGGATTCCAGCCCCAATTCCCTCCAGCTGAGCTCGATTTTGAGTTCGAATTTCGATATAAAAACTAGGACACTTCTTCACGGTGAGCCAATCCCCAAATTGATTGGTCCTACACCTTCACCGGACCAAGAGAAGAAGTTTACCAGCAAAGCCCCCTCACCGGGCCAGCCATTGCTTCCAGCCTCCAAGCTTTGTGATCGGGCTTGGTCGAAATCATACCTGGGCGATTCACCAGGCCAGGAGACTTCATCTGGAGCTTGATTGGACCCAATTAAAGGTGACACAACCCTCAGATCGAAGCCACACTTCTCTGAGCAAAGGTATGGTCTCACTCTTCTTCCCGAGCTTCTCAACATTCTCCATTTTTATTGAGTCAATTTCATGCCACATAAACCGTATGGATGTGTTAGTCTTCTCGAGATGAATCCATAGAGCATAAGAACGTTTAATTTGGTCAAGTATCGAATGAGATCTTAAGCCTAGAAGATGGACGGTTCTCGGGCTAGGAGGCTTGGGGATGATGAATGGATGCCGTTCATTCAATACACGCGCGGACGGACGACTCAGATGGTGTCGGACCAGGAGGTGATAGGTGAACCGCGGGCCGCGTGGCGCTGAGTCGGAAGGGGGCGCCGAATCAGGAGACGACGCGTGTGCGTTCGGAGCTGCCGAGGTTAAGCTGGTGTCGCGTCACTTAAGTAGGAAAAAAGGATTTTTCTTATTTATTAAATACCCAGAACTTCAAAAATCCATAACTTTATGTAGAAAAATCATAAAAATAAAATAAAAATACCCTCTTGCTCAGTGAACAAAGGAGAATAATGTGGAAAATTAATCATGTAATTTCATTAAGTATTTTATTTTTAATGATTTATTTACTCTCTGCATTGTTTTAATTCTCCATGCATATAGAAAATTCACCATGGCATGAGACCATAGGGCTTTTGAAGCCTCTGAACTTAGGAACATTCCCTGAATTTTCCAAGGTCAGAGGCCATCCCTATGAGAAGTTATTGATTTTTCAAATTTATGTTGTTGTTTTGAGTATTTTAATTCCAATAATTAGCATGTTGAGAAATATATTCTAGAAAAATTTGGAGATGTTTCTTATAACCAGAGGACCCTAGGGAAAATAGGTTTTGAGTTAACTCACTTGGAATAACCCTAATTGGCTTAAACACCCAAAATGGAGCTTTAATTAATTAGAGCTAATCATACATCAAATTGACTTGAAATTAATTCTCCACTGACCTTTAGGATCAGGACGACCCACCATAAAAGTTTGAAGTCAATTGGACTTGGTTAGCCCTATCAAATGGGTTGATTAATCCATTTAGCCAAACTTAAACTTTAAAAATTCATAACTTTCAAAATGCTTTTCAAAAAATCACCAAATTTATTTTGGAGCCTCTCTAATATCAGGGAAATTTAAGAAAATTAAAATTACAATTTTTCAAAAAAAGTTGATTTTTTGCATTATTTTAATATTTTTAATAATTAAAAAATAATAAAAATCACAAAAATAATAAAATTCACCAAAATGTCACATTTTGAATTTTAATCACTTAGGAACAAACCCCATATTTTTGTCAAGTGTCTATGATGAGATATTAAATTTTAAAGCCCTAAGGTAATTTTAAAATTAAAAAAAATGTATTTTTTATCATTTCCATTAAAATAATTCTAATAAATCAAAGAAAAATCAGAAAATTATAAAAATTGGTTCTCTAGTTTCCTTGGTATCAGAGAGGTTTTTGAAAAATATAAAATTCATTTTTCAACCTTTATTTTATTTTTAAATTAATTAATACTCCAAAACTCAAAATAATTATAATAACAATAATATAATTCAAAAAATCACCAAAATTTGTCAAAGTGGTCCTCTGGTCATTAGGAATGTCCCATAATTTTCTTAAGGATAGAAACTTTCCCTTAGTCATGTTATTAAATTTTCCTTAAAAAATTTTTATTTTCCACCAAAAATAATTACATAAATAAATTAAATACAGAAAAATCACATTTTTTTCATCTAATGTCTTGGTTGACATATGTGTGAAGTTACATAAAAATTTTAAATTCATTTAAGCTCAATTTAGTGAGTTATTGAATTAGTAAGCATAAAGGGTAAAATGGTTATTAAAATTTTAACCTATAATTAAAAATTTTAGGTTTAATTGAAAGGGTGGGTAAAATATTTGATACTAAGTTGATTTTGGATGTTTGAAACTTAGGTATTTAAAGGGTAGAAACCTACCAAACAATTTGAAAATAATTAAAATAAACCTTAATTAAATAATTAATTAAACTTGGAAGAATAATAAAAAATTTGAATTATTAAAATAGGGATATTATTAGGAAGAGATTTATTCTTTAATTTAAAAATCTCTATATTAATCACCACAATAACATTTAATTCCTAATTAAAATGATAATCTAAACTCAAGGTTTAAAATGTTAAAAAGCTTAATCATTAAATTAAATTAAAGTTAAAACATTTAAATTGAATCCTTCCAAAATTTCAATTAAATTAATACTTTAACAATTAAAATTAAATCATCCCTAAAACATAAAAAAAAATATATTAAATTAAAATTAAAAGAAAAATAATAAAATTAAATTAAAATTTAAATTAGATTAAAATTAAAATGAAATTGAATTAAATTAAATTAAATTAAAATTTAAATTAAATTAAATTAAATTAAATTAAATTAAATTAAATTAAATCACATTAAATTAAATTAAATTAAAACTTATTAAATTAAATAATAAAAATAGTAAATAAAATCAAGTTAAAATAAAATTAAAATTAAACTTAATAAATAAAATAAAATTAAAAATTAAAACTAAACCAAACCAAATTAAATTAAATTAAATTAAATTAAATTGAATTAAATATAACATCACTTAAGACCTAAAGAATTCAAAAATAAATCTAAAATAACTTGAACACTATTCCAAACTTAAACCCATTAATTGAAATTAAATTGAATTACAAATCACTTGAACATCGATTTGCCCTCCAAAGCTCTTGTTGTCATAACTCCTAAATGAAGTGTTAAGTGAAGTGTTACTTCACTCATAGGATATTCAAATGTCCTAGTTCACTGAGCAAGATAACAAAACTTGAATTCCTGGATAATTGATTCATTATATAATTAAATTCTCTTGGACTTAAAATAATCCTAAAAGTATTGAAAAGATGTTTAAGATTTGTCTTAAACACTTCCTCAATATGATAGGATATTTATAAGAATAATTGAACTTAATTGTTCTTTGATGAAGAAAATCATCCTCAAACCAAAACACAAGAACCTATACGTCATAGGAGATGACTAGCTATAGGAGTAGGACCTTGGTAGAAAACCATAACCCTTCCCTTAGCTTTACCTAGGAACTTGCTTTAAATGCTTAAATAATCTAAATTGTGTTTAAGTGCAGCTTGGGATGACGGGGAGACCCTCCAGGTACGCTTTTATTTTATTGCAATTTACCTTCTTGAAATTTACTTTTTTGCAAATGCACTTACTTTTCTTGCATGATAAACAATTGTTGCATGAAAACCCACACCTTTAGGATAGTCCCTAAAACTGAAACCAAAACTAAATTAAAAGTCATTACAAGATAAAATTCACCGCCACAACATTTCAAAATATAAAACAACTCAAAATTTAATTACAAATAGAATAGAAAACTACAATTATAACTAAATTAAAATGTCTTGTTGGATGATCAGAAATACCTTAGATGATGTAACCTACGTGTTGCTAACGGGATTTCCCACGGTCTAAATGAAAGTGTGGAACTCATTTAGTTGAGTTTAGCAAATTCATCTAGACTAAGTGAATCCGATAAAAATAACGATGCCGGAAGGATGGAACCGTGGGCTCTTAACCAGTGTTGTTATAATTAACTTTAAGATTTGTTTTAATTAAAACATAAAAAATACTTGGACTTTAAAATTTCTAAAACCAAACTCTTCTCTTCTCTTTTAATTACAATCTTCTAAAACTAAACCTCTGCAACAATAAGAAGCTCGGAGCATGGTGGGCAGCACGGGCATCGTCATCATCAAAACCTAAGTCTACTTCAGCAAAACTTTCTTAAAATTAAATAACCAAGCCATAGGATTTCGAGGTAGTTTGCCTAGTGCGACATAAATCCTCAACCTTTTGTTAGGCATTTGCATTGCAAATTAAGCCCTAACCAGTCTTAGGATTCCGACGAAGTCGTTTAGTACGACATAAACCCTCATATCTTCGAGGCTATTTGTATGATTTTATCATACAAATATAAGTCCAAATTAATTAAAATTGGCGAGATTGAAATATCGGATAATATTAGGATTTTCTCGAATCCGAGCCAAACAATAGGATGTTTGGGAAGTTGCCAAGATTCTTCTTGGATCTTCGGCTTCTCTACTCCTCTTCCATTGGACTCCCGAAAATAGTTGTTCTAAATTTGATCCATTCCCTTTTGAAATTCCAAAATCCAATCCTTTGAAAACCTTAAACTTTGAAATTCTTGAGAGCAGAATTACTGATTATTATCGAGAGTTTTCTTAAGTGATTCCCGTCACTTAAGATGTAATTAACTATAGGGGCTTGCCCTTATAGGGAATTTTAAGAACCCAGGTAATATAAACCCTGCTTAATTCATTTATATTAGGCAGGGGAATTTGTCGGCTTATAAAATTAGTTCGCAGACCAAACGGATGTCACAAATCTTCTAGTTTATTTAATCGAGCCCCATCACCAAACAGTGTGTCTCTTCTTCGGGATAGATACACGGTTTGTGATACGGTGCTCGTTCATATAAACTATCTGGGATGTGAGGTCGGTTTGATTTCATATCTTAAAATTATTTTCAAAATCAAATACTACTTTAAAAACTATATATATATATATTTAAATTAAATTTAAAATCCAAGATTCACCGACAACTTCTGTTAGGCGACCTCTTTTCAAAGTAAAACACACCAACCTAAAAATAAGTCGTACATGGGGAAGATAATTCCAGCATCCAACCACTTTAAAATTTATTTCTTAACAACTTCTTTCATAATAGGACTTAATTTACTTTTAGGATCAGCCCTGGGTTTGCAGTACTCTTCCATAAGAATTTTTTGCATACCAAATGAAGGTCGGATTCCTTTAATATCAGCTATCATCCATGCAAATGTTTTCTTATATTTCTTCAAAGTTCAAGCAAACTCTCTTCTTCTTCGGTAGTTATTCAAGAAAATTAGAACAGGCAAAGTTGAGGAATCACTTAAAATGCATGTTTTAATTGTTCAGGAAAAATTCAAGACTTAAATTCAGGTTTTATAGTTTATTCAATTGATGGACGAAAAGATTCATCTTTATTTGTCAAGTCCAAAAATTTAAAAATTTCTTAAAAATAATTTAAGTCTTCTTCAATAAGATCATCAGAAGATTGTCTTGCCTCTTCTTGCTCGTGTTCCATCTGTTCACTTTCAGATTTATCTTCATATGTTGCTTTAAAATGACTTTCACTCAAATATCTTATAACATCCATCTTGAAACATTCATCATCTTTACCTTTTGTAGGATATTTCATTGATTTTGAAATATTAAATGTCACAGTTTGATCATTAACACACATAGTTAATTCCTCTTTCTACACATCTATCATTGCTTTCCTGTAGTTAGGAAAGATCTCCCCAAAATAATAAGTATCTATTTATCTTTCATCATATCAAGCACAATGAAGTCAATAGGAAAGATAATTGATCCACTTTTTCTAAAACATCTTCTATAACTCCTTTCGGAGATGTTATTGAACAATCTGCTACTGCAAAGTTACAGTAACATTGGTTATTTCTCATAATCCTAGTCTTTTAAACATTGATAATGAAATAAGGTTAATTCTTGCAGCTAAATCCCAAAAAGCTTTCCCATAAAATCTTTCTCCAATTATACATGGAATTGTGAAGCTACAAGGATCTTTAAGCTTTTTAGGAAGCTTCTTCTGAATAATTGCACTACATTCTTCACTAAGTAAAACAGTCTCGTTATCTTCAAACTTCCTTTTCCAGTTTAGAATATCCTTCATAAACTTAAGATAGCTCGGAATTTGTTCTAATGCTTCAGCAAATAAATTATTTATAGTATGTTTCTTAAAAATTTCCAAGAACTTCGAAATTTGCTTATCCAACTTTTATTTTCGAAGTCTCTATGAGAATGGTGGAGGTGGATTTTCTAAATCATTTTTAGGTGGAGAAATAGGTCTTACCAAACCTTTCTAAGTGCCTTCTTTTGGTTATTTAATCACTTCTTTCTCTACTTCAATCTCTTATTAAACTCTTCCTTCCAACTCTCTTCCACTTCTCAACTGAATAGCTTTTACTTGCTTTTTATCTTTATCTTTTGAAGTAATCTAAGTATTACTAAGAAATGTTCCATAGATCTATTACTTAAAGAATTGGCTATCTGTCCCAATTGATTCTTAATATTTCTAATTGTAGCTCCTTAACTTTACAATTGATTTCCTATTTGTAACATCGCTTCTTCTATAGACAACTTCTTCTCCTTAAATTGTGAAGTAATGTTATAACCTGGAGGATAAGTAGGTCTATAATTATTATTCCTTTAGTTGTTCCAATTCCATAATAGGTTTACTTAATTTTTACCCTATTGTTGATTACTACCACCATGATTATTGTTATTACAGTTAAAGTTTGGATGTTTCTTCCGAACCGAGTTAAAATAACTGGAATATGGGTTACTAGACTTGTTTTTGACATTCAAAGTTTCTAATGATATTTGTGAATCTACCATTTGGCTTAATAAATTTTCTTCAATCATTAAAATTAGTTGAGAAATTTTCATTACAAATTGGTCTATCTTCCTTAAAATTGCAGCAACTTAATTTGCTAGCAATGCAAAAGCATCAGATTCATGAATACTGGCAACCTTTTTATGACTTACCCTTTCAGAAGGCCATTAAAAATTATTTGTAAACATTTCTTCAATTAAAGCATAAGCATCATTAAACTGTTTAGACATCAATAAACCACCAACAGTAGCATCGATAATAGATCTAAGAGATCCAACTAATCTATTATAAAAAGTTTGAATTATTAACCAATCTGGTATTGAAGGATGTGTCCACTTTCTTAAGAGATCTTTAAAACATTCCCATGCTTCATAAATAGATTCCCCTTCAAACTGACAAAAATAGGTAATATCATTTCTAAGCTTAGCAGTCTTTGATGGAGGAAAATATTTCGTAAGAAATTTTTGTGTTAAATCTTCCCATGTTATGATAGATCCAGGTGTTAATGAATTTAACCACATCTTAGCTTTACCCTTAATGAGAAAGGAAAAAGCCTAAGTATAGTTGCACTATCCGAAACAATATCATATTTAAATGTATCGCACAATTCTAGAAAATTGGCAAGATGTAAATTTAGATCCTTAGTTGGTGCTCCCCGAAACTAATTGTTAGATACCATTTGGATAATAACATGTTTAATTTCAAATGAATTAGCCACTACAGCAAAATTTTGAATACTACCATAAAATTCATCTATTGCATAATATCTTAAAGTTCTAAATTTAAGATGAATTTCAACATTTTGATTATTTTAATTTGCCATTTCTTGAATATTTTTATCATTTTCTATATATTTAATTTAATTTAATTTTTCTTAATGTTCATTCTAAATTCAGAAGGCATAAGTCTTAAGAACCCGAACTACACAAAATTATAAAACAAAATAAAATAAAATCACACAAATAAACAACAACTTCCAAAAATAAATATAACAAATTTAAATAAGACTTTAAAAGTAAAAAATAATTTTTCTTTAATTTTTTTATTTAATTTCTTTCCTCAGCAACGATGCCAAAAACATGATCCACTGATATTTATGCTTAAAATATATATTTATGATTTGATACCCCTTTTTAATGATTTTATAATGTGGATACTACACAAGTATACATATAGTTTATTAAGTAATATAGGACTTTTTGATTAAGCCCCAAGATATCGAACCCATAGAGAAAGTGTTAATAAAGATAATATATTCTAATTCAGTAAACCAGAAATTAACTTTTTTACTTTTAGAAAAGATCTTACTCAAACTAAAGATAATATTTTAGAAAAGAAAATTCAATTTTTTTTGTTAATTTTTATAATTTTAAAATGAAAGTAAGCAACTATTTTAACTAAATTTTTGTGAGATGTATGTAAATGCAAATCAATTTTTTTTTCTTTTATGAATCAGTAACAAGTTATGGAAAATATTGGTTGTTAAAGTATCTAAAAAGTGTTATGCCAAATAGGAGCAATTATATTATTTACCCTTACTAGAGATGCTATAAAAAACATAGGTTAATCTACTCTTTTTAAAAATCTTGAAGACGGGATAGGCAGAAAAGATACTTGCTCTCACTCTAGAGTTTCCTCGATTCCTTCCAACTCGGGGCGAACATCTCGTATCAAAACATAAAATAATAAACTAAATTGGAGGCTTTAGCCTGTCACTCTAAAGTCCTCTAATTTTGCACACATCAATGTATATTTTCATATTTATTCGCACTTAACCATATGGATTACATTCTCACCCATACAACCTCATGTGATTCTTTCCAATTGCTAACTAGGACAATATCATACTGGTTCTTACATGTTCTAACAAAATGTTATAACATCTTAATTGGCGTAATCAAGAAGTAAATGAAGTGCAAGGTTTTTAATCATCACAACTTCTTCCAACATTGAAATCTTATACGTCGTACAACATACTTCCACAACTTAATTACTTCATCATATTAAGGAAAAAAATAACAAAAATTTCTCAGAGATCATAGAGAAAATACATTCATAACTTGGTTTAAAAGTAGTAATCATAATGAAAACATAAGAAGTCTTAAATAAAAACCAAATGTAATACAAATATAAAAACTTATCTGTAAATTCTCTCCACCAAACTCTTGAAGTTCCTTTGAAAACTTTACTTTCCCTTGAAATACTTCTTAGAGGTTGGCGCCGACCTCTATGGACTCCAAATCTCACTTCTAATCCCAATACAAACTATAGAAATGTAAAAATAAAGATGGTGAAGTGGAGAGGTGTGTTCTCTAACATAACCTTACTCATGAACACAAATCACACCCTCCAACAACAACCATATTTCTTATTTTCAAGTCATCTTTTTTTACATTTTCAAAAGGTGTCTTCGTATCTCTTCAAATTGTGTCTAGATTCAACGTATATTCTAAGAGATGCATCCATTCAAGAGTAATTTGGATTGAATTTGGTGCCAATAGGAAGTTACCCACATTCTCACTAAGAGGTGCTTCTAAAACCTCTTTAAAATGACTCCTAAAATAAAATAACTCCTCTTTTATAACTGCCGTGCATAAGCGCGAGGTACCGGCACTTAGCCGCTAGCCTGTTGACGTGTAAGCTCTAGATCTGGATGCATAGCCGCGGGGCCTTAGCGCATAAGCGCTGGTTCTGGCGCTTAGCCGCCACACATCCCATTTTCGTTCTCTTAATTTTTGCTCCAAATTTGATGCCTTTTCACTCTTTTCATCACGATCATCCATTTAATCATTCTTGTAAGAAAAACACACAAAATACATTCCATTAAAGTGCAATATCATAAAAAATAGGTATAAGAATGTGTATAAAATCACTATATATTTTCAGTGTATCAGTCACCATTTAGGTTAATTTATGGGAATGCTTGTCATCTACCAGTGGAACTTGAGCATAAAGCTTATTAGGTTATTAAGGAATTTAATTTTAATTGGAAGGATGCTTGTAAAAAGAGATTATTGCAATTAAATAAGCTGGAAGAGATAAAGAATGAGACTTATGTGAATGCTAAGATTTATAAAGATAAGATGAAAAAGTGGCATGATCGGAAGAATCTTACTAAAAATATTGAGCCAGGGAAACAATTTTTGCTTTATAATGCATGTTTGAGGTTATTTTCGGGCAAACATAAGGCTTCATTTGGTGCCGCGATTTTACCGTGGCGCGGGTTTGGAGCACAAAAAATTATTTTTTTGAGCGCGACATCACGCCCGAACGAATTCAAAGCAGGACAAAAACGGATCGCAGGATCGACCCCGTGGCCTCAGCTTTCACACCTCACATTAGCGAAATTGCCCCTGAGGGGATGGGAGAGTTGGGACATTGGTTAGGGTGATGGAGGGGAAGGCAACGGAGAGGGCAGACTGACATGAAAGAGAAGCTCCAAGTTCCGCTGGAGGGGAAGGCGATGGAGGAGAAGGCTACGAGAATCACCCCAAGTTCCACTTTCGTCTCTGCTTAAAATCGAGCACAGATCACAGATCGTGACTTGGCTCTCAACAGATGGATTTGGGGACTACGAGATGCCATCGACGAGGCAGATAATGTTCTGGATGACTTTGAGTACATGAAGCTTGAAGAAGAACAACAAGAGCTAAACATGGAGGAAACAAAGGTGTGTTCTTCATTCACTAGATTATTTTCAGAACCTACTAGCACACTTCGCAGAGTCTACGAACGAGCTCTCAAAATTAATCCCAACTTGGAGAGACAGGAGGCAATTGTGAAGAAACTTAATAAAGTTTTAGCTGAGGTCAGTACTTTCCTTTATCTCATCCAAAACTCAAAGCTGGAGTAGTAGGAACTGGAGCTTCAGTTGTGCGAAGATCGTAAAACACGACTTCCCTAAAAATGATCTCATCGGTCGAGACGAGAAAAAAGATTTTGTTATGAAACCAATGAAAAATATTTTGTTATGCAGCCGTTGAACCAGTGACGCTTGCATAATCTGTTGATTTCGTTTGTGCATCAGACTATTTGAAGTTTAATTACATAAGAATTCGGTGGTTTGTATGACAATATCCCATTTTTATTTTCTTTAGATTCCATTTCTTGTTTCTGATGGAAGCAATTATGAAACGTTGATTGAATTTAATCTAATGATGGGATTTTCATTGTTTTCAATCTATCAAGAATGGTCTTGGGAAATGCTTCTCAGGCAACTATTATAGAGTTGTGAGGTTCTCTTTGTTAAGATTAATGGGAGATAATGGCCTGCTGATATGATATTTTCCTGCTAAATTTTGTTAATTGCATTTCATTTTGAGGATTGTATTGCAGGGAGGTATTACAAGCGAGCTATTACAAATTCTTTCGAAGGCCTATTTGGTTGTTTCTAAGCTGAAAATATAATTTTAAAATGGTTGCATACACACAACTTTCCTTTGTTTTCTTTATTTTGGGGCAATTACATGCATAGAACTTAAAACATTGCTATTTACAAAACTGAAATCCTCTTGCATCTTGTTTTTTAAAGTTCATTTGGGACAATTACATACATAGGACCCGAAACATTGCTATTTACTCGAGTTTTGAAGATATGCTTTGGATCCCAAATCATCTTCTAGCTATTTTATTGTATGAGCATCAAATCATCCCAAATCAACTTCTATGTTGCTTGAATATAACTGGAGGCCCTTTCTAGTGATGGATCAAGTGGAATCCAAGCCTCTGTAAATGTCTTTCTTAGGGACTGTTTTGCAACTTATGGGGTTTAATTCAATAGAGATTTAGTAAATCTGTCAATATAGATTTAGTAAATCCTAGTGTACTTAAATTTTTAGAGACTAATTGGCATGACATGTGAAATTCAATTAAATCCTATTAAATTGTTTGGCAGTTTCTTTTTTGTTTGTTGATGAACCAATAGGCGATGAAGAGTGAAATTATCTGTTTATTGGAAACTTTAAAGAGCGCCATTGCCAAAAAAAATGAAGAACTGGGGCAACTTCAGGGTATCTGTATAAAACACTCTGTATTTTGTTTATTTGGTTTTACTTTTTATTTGAAGTTTTTATTTTTCTTTGGTTTGCATATGCTAGGTTGCTTCAGAGCTTGTTGTTTACATGCTTTGTTATGTCATGTATTGGAAAAAAATGAGGCATTTACATATATACGATATAATTCTCATGTATTTCAATGTCTAACACCTAAACCTTCCATATTTACATATGCAGTACTCAAATTTGATCTTCTGACATGTGTCTTGAGTGATATACAATGTTGTTGGTGAAATAATGTTGCTAGTACTGGAACTAGCTCTATATGGTTTGAAGTCTGCTTCTTCTTTGTTGTGCTTACATGTTCTATTGTTTCAATTTGTGAAAGCATAAATTTTATTGTATGAGCATGTACATTTCTCCTCCACCTGTTGCTTTTATTCATGGTGTGATGTGAATTTTGATCTTTTCGGCATGTGTTCTTTTGTGGTGAGCTACCTATTGCTTTTACTCATGTTATTAGGCCATGAGCTAAAGGAAATATCAATAACATAAGATTTAATTAATAAAAAATAAAATTTGAACTATTTTCAAGTGAAATTCTGCTTTAGAAGTGTCTAAAATATTATTATAACAATTATGTTTTAAACAATTTTACAAAACAGGGGCAGGATAGTCATTTTTTCCTGAAACTGTTGCTCCACAGCTGTTTTCGGGCAACTGTACCAATCATGTAGCCAACTTCCTCAAAGCTGCTTCCCTGCAGCTGCTTTCTGGGGTAGCATAACTACAGTTGAAAAGCTGAGAAGCTGCAGCTGCGCCAAGTAGAGCCTAAGTCTAGGTGGATCAACCTATTTAGTGTGATAAAAGTTTATCCCTATGGAGATGTAGACATTAAAGATCCTAAAACCCTGAAAATTTTCAGATTAAACGGGTGTAGGCTGAAAACCCTATTTATTAGGGGGTCAGATTAAATTAAATGATGTTTTGATGTTGGGTCACCCAGAATAAGCACTGGGTACGTCGGGCTGACGATGTAAAACCAAGCGCTCCGTGGGAGGCTAACCATAATAATCGGTGTGCTTTTGTTTTGAATGGGTTGTTGTGTTTATTTTAGAGAATTTGGTAGTATTTTAAACTTTTGGTGATAATTTTATAACTTTGAATGATGTCTTTGATGTGTTAGAATAAGTATTTGGACGTTAAGCTGACATGGCTAAAATGTGCACTGATGCTTAAACGCCCAAATTTGGCGCTTAAGCGTTGGAGTTATAAAAATGTGCCTAAATGACGTTCTAGAAGAATTAAATGTGGTTAAGTGGCCTTGAACATTATTTGGTGGTTTTTAGACGTGGGAACACGGTATATGCTCTACTAAAGTCTATAAATAGCATGGAAATGGAAATAGACTTTGTCCCTTTCAAAATTTTCATCCTTAAGTCTAAGAGAAGAGAGAATTGAGTTGTAAGAAGTAATAAGATAGAAAAGATGTCTTCTTGGGACAATGAATTGAGGAAGGAGGAAGCCATCAAGAAGAAGTATGTAAGTCAAATTGGGCAAAAGTTACATAATGGATTCCTAGCCGATAGTATTGATGGTATGGAGGAGAAGATTACGAAAATTGAGGCTGATGTTGCATCAATTAAGGCAAAGGTAAATAAAACTAATGCATATTTAGCGCATATAGCTTGGCAACTCAAAATGCAATCCAGCCGTTCAATTTATATTGTAGAAGCGGACAAGGCAATGTATTTGAAAAACTAGTGGATTGAAGAGGATTTTATCATATGTCTTCATCATCGTCCATTTTATCAAATATATGTGCTAAATGGTTTAGATGGAACAAATGAGGGTAAGTGTTATGTTCCACCTAATGGAGATTGGAATTAAATTCTATGTTTAGTTTGTTTGTTTGTTTGTGTGTGTTTCTTTGTTTTAAGCATTTATGTAAGTTTGATTTATACTGTGATGAACTTAGAAGATATCTCATCCAAAAATTTTAGAATGAAGGTTAGATATGTGATGTGTATTTGTATTTGTTAAATATGTTAATGAAAGCGTTCTATTTGTGTGAAAATATTCGTATTATTGTGATCGAATCTAAGTTGTGAAAAATTGAGAACTTTTGAGAAAGAATAGAGAAAAAGAGGAAGAAAATTTTTATTATGATTTATTAAGACCATGTGAAGCTGGTTAATTTGGGAAGATGTGCATTTGAATCAAAATTTGTGCTCTCACTGTCGGCGATGTGGGCGGAAAGAGATTGGGTTTGGGTATCAATGTCAAGGAGCCCCATCTAATATTAGCCTAGTTTTATTCATATAAATCCTATGAAGGATTTAGAGAATTTTTAGGACTAATAGTAGAAAAATTATGTTTATGATAATTCTTATATGAGGATATTCTAGAATAACATATTCTACAATTTTCATATTAAGAAGATCATGGTAAACCAGAGATTTCTATTTCGGGTTCTTTTAGATCTCCTATAGAAGCAAGCTTCTATAGTTAATTACATCTTAAACAATTTTCAATTGTTTAAGAAAACTTATGATTAATGTTAATCATTTGTTTTCTAAAAAAAATTTATTTTTATGGAGAGATGTACCCACTATCACTCCTGAATGTTGTTATATCATGTTATTGAATACTTTAGGTATTATGTCTAACCTAAAGGTTCTGGTTTTGTTTTTGTTGTCAATGTCGTTGGTTTGTTAAAAGTTTCAGGTTATATGTCTAACCTAAAAGTTTTGGTTTTGTTTTTGTTGTCAATGTCATTGTTTTGTTGAAAAGTTTCAGGTTATATCCCTAACCTAAAAGTTTTGGTTTTGTTTTTGTTGTCAATGTCGTCCTGCAAAACAGAGTTAGTACACCCTATAACATGTAAAGAAAATCAAAGCGAAATTTCTTGTTTTCACCCTGCAAAGAAAACATTGTCACAAATAATGTCATAGAATATTTGGATATATCTTGGATGTCAATTTATGTCAAAATATTTTGAAATGTCAATTTTATGTTGGTTATGTTGTTTTATTTTTGAAATGTCAATTTTTTGTTGATTATGTCAGTTTTGGTTTGATATGTTGAATTTTTGTCTTGATTTTAAGTTTAAACTTAAATTCCGAATTAACTTGAGTTCATGTCTCTCTGAAGTTTAAGTTAAAAAGGATTGAAATTGGATTCAATATTGATTGAATTAACTTGGGTTCATGTCTGGTTGAACCTAAGTTAGATTCAATGTTAATTGAATATATTTAACTTGAGTTCATGTCTGTCTGAACTTAAGTTAAAAGGCTTGAAATTAGCTTCAATATTGATTGAATTAACTTGGATTCATGTCTGGTTGAATCTAAGTTAGATTCAATGTTGATTGAATCTATTTAACTTGAGTTCATGTCTGTCTGAACTTAAGTTAAAAGGTTTGAAATTAGATTCAATATTGATTGAATTAACATAGGTTCATGTCTGGTTGAACCTAAGTTAGATTCAATGTTGATTGAATCTATTTAACATGAGTTCATGTCTGTTCGAACTTAAGTTAAAAGGTTTGAAATTAGATTCAATATTGATTGAATTAACTTGGGTTCATGTCCGGTTGAACCTAAGTTAGATTCAATGTTGATTGAATCTATTTAACTCGAGTTCATGTCCGTCTCGAACTTAAGTTAAAAGGTTTGAAATTAGATTCAATATCGATTAAATTAACTTGGGTTCATGTCTCGGTTGAACCTAAGTTAGATTCAATGTTGATTGAATCTATTTAACTCGGAGTTCATGTCTCGTTCGAACTTAAGTTAAAAGGTTTGAAATTAGATTCAATATTGATTGAATTAACTTGGTTTCATGTCTAGTTGAACCTAAGTTAGATTCAATGTTGATCGAATCTATTTAACTTTAGTTCACATCTGTCTGAACTTAAGTTAAAAGGTTTGAAATTAGATTCAATATTGATTGAATTAACTTGGGTTCATGTTTGGTTGAACCTATGTTAGATTCAATGTTGATTGAATATATTTAACTTGAGTTCTTGTCTGTCTGAACTTTAAGTTAAAATGTTTGAAATTAGATTCAATATTGATTGAATTAACTTGGGTTCATGTCTGGTTGACCCTAAGTTAGATTCAATGTTGATTGAATCTATTTAACTTGAGTTCATGTCTGTTTGAACTTAAGTTAAAAGGTTTGAAACTAGATTCAATATTGTTTGAATTAACTTGGGTTCATGTCTGGTTGAACCTATGTTAGATTCAATGTTGATTGAATCTGTTTAACTTGAGTTCATGTCTGTCTGAACTTAAGTTAAAATGTTTGAAATTAGATTCAATATTGATTGAATTAACTTAGGTTCATGTCTGGTTGAACCTTTGTTAGATTCAATGTTGATTGAATCTATTTAACTTGAGTTCATGTCTGTCTGAACTTAAGTTAAAAGGTTTGGTTCAGAATAGATTTAATTAAGTTTTAAGTCTTGTTTAAATAGGACATAATGGTTAATCAAGTCTAATAAATTAGACTTAATTAGATTTGCAGACCATCTAAGTCCCTTTTCGATAAGACTTAAGTTTTAATTAAGTCTATTTAAAGTTAGATCTAAACTTAGGATTAAGTTTAATATAGGTTGAACTTAAGTTTAGGTTTCATTTAAGTCAAATATATGTTTGACTTAAGCTTCTTTTTTTTGGTTTGGGTTGAACATAAGTTCGTGTCAAGTTGAACTTTAGTTTGACTTAAGTCTAGTGTGGGTTAGACTTAAGTTAGGTCTAGTTTTGACTTAGATTCATATTTAAGTTGAACCTAAATTGGGTTTTACTTAAGTCTACTATAGGTTAGACTTAAGTTAAGCCTGGGATTGACTTAGGTTTTTGTTGAATTGAACCTAGGTCTGGTTTCACATAAGTCTAATGTAGATTAGACTTAAGTTTGGTTTGAATTGAATTTAGGTTCAATGTGAGTTGGACCTAAGATTTAGGTTAACTTGATTTTAAATTGGATTGGACTCAATTTATGTTTGAGTTTAGATTAGGTTCAATGTGGGTTGAACCTAAGGTTTAGGTTAACTTGAGTTCAAGTTAGATTGGACTCAAGTTAGGTTATATTTCAGTTTAGGTTAGGTTCAATATGGGTTGAACCTAAGGTTTAGGTTAACTTGAGTTCAAGTTGGATTGGACTCAAGTTATGTTTAAGTTTAGGTTAGGTTCAAGGTGGGTTGAACCTAAGGTTTAGGTTAACTTGAGTTCAAGTTGGATTGGACTCAAGTTAGGTTCAATATGGGTTGAACCTAAGGTTTAGGTTAACTTGAGTTCAAGTTGGATTGGACACAAGTTAGGTTATATTTGAGTTTAGGTTAGGTTCAATATGGGTTGAACCTAAGGTTTAGGTTAGCTTGAGTTCAAGTTGGATTGGAATCAAGTTATGTTTAAGTTTAGATTAGGTTCAATATGGGTTGAACGTAAGGTTTAGGTTAACTTGAGTTCAAGTTGGATTGGACTCAAGTTATGTTTAAGTTTAGGTTAGGTTCAATGTGGGTTGAACCTAAGGTTTAAGTTAACTTGAGTTCAAGTTGGATTGGAATCAAGTTATGTTTAAGTTTAGATTAGGTTCAATATGGGTTGAACGTAAGGTTTAGGTTAACTTGAGTTCAAGTTGGATTGGACTCAAGTTATGTTTAATTTTGGATTAGGTTAAATATGGGTTGAACCTAAGGTTTAGGTTAACTTGTGTTCAAGTTGGATTGGTCTCAAGTTAGGTTATGTTTGATGTCTATGTTATGTTGGACTTAGACTAAAAGTTGGATTTGAGTTTAATTAAACCTTAGTTGATTAAGGTTTAGTAATTAATTAAGTCTAATGTGGTAGACTTAATTAGAATTTGTGTTTGATTAAGTCTTACTTAGGTAAGACTTAATAGTTTAATTAGGTCTAATGAGTTAGATTTAATTAAGGTTTATGTTTGATTAAGTCTAATTTAGTTAAGACTTAATGGTTTAATTAGGTCTAAGGGTTAGACCTAATTAGAATTTATGTTTGATTAAACCTTAGTTTGTTAAGGTTTAATGGTTTAATTATGTCTAATGGTTTAGACCTAATTAGAGTATAGGTCTTATTAAGTCTAACTTAGTTAAAACTTAATGGTTTAATTAGGTATAAGGGTTAGACCTAATTAGAGTTTAAGTTTGATTAAACCTTAGTTAGTTAAGGTTTAATGGTTTAATTAGGTCTAATGGGTTAGACCTAATTAGGGTTTATGTTTGATTAAACCTTAGTTAGTTAAGTTCTAATGATTTAATTAGGTCTAATGGGTTGGACCTAATTAGAGTTTAGGTCTGATTATGTCTAATTTAGTTAAGACTTAATGGTTTAATTAGGTCTAAGGGTTAGACCTAATTAGAGTTTATGTTTGATTAAACCTTAGTTAGTTAAGGTTTAATGGTTTAAATAGGTCTAATGAGTTAGACCTAATTAGGGTTTATGTTTGATTAAACCTTAGTAAGTTATGGTTTAAGGTTTAATTAGGTCTAATGGGTTAGACCTAATTAGGGTTTAGGTTTGTCTTAAACCTAATGTGTAAGGAGGTTAATAAAGTTTAATATGTCTTTAAACTTAATTAAAGGTTTGGTTTTGATTAATTAAGTCTAATATGTCCTTAAACTTAATTAAAAGGGTTTGATTTTGATTAGTTAAGTTTAATATGTCCCTAAACTTAATTAAAGATTTGATTTTGGTTAATTAAGTTTAATATGTCCTTAAACTTAATTAAAAATTTAATTTTTGTATTAAACCTAATTTAGGTAAGGTTTAATGGGTTAATTAAGTTTAATATGTCCTTAAGCTTAATTAAAGAGTTTTGATTTTGGTTTAATATATCGTTAAACCTAATTAAGAGAGTTTAGTTTTAGTTAATTAAGTTTAATATGTCCTTAAACTTAATTAAAGAGTTTTGATTTTGGTTGATTAAGTTTAATATGTCTTTAAACTTAATTAAGAGACTTTAGTTTTTGTTAATTAAGTTTAATATGTCTTTAAACCTAATTAAACTGTTTTGATTTTGGTTGATTAAGTTTAATATGTCTTTAAACTTAATTAAAATTTATTTTTTGTATTTAAACCTAATTTAAGTACGGTTTAATAATTTAATTAAGCTTAATTTGTCTTTATACTTAATTAAAAGGTTTGATTTTGGTTAATTAAGTTTAATATGTCTTTAAACTTAATTAAAATTTAATTTTTATATTAAACCTAATTTAAGTAAGGTTTAATGGGTTTAAATGTTACTTTAAATCTAGTTAAGTCTAATTTGGTCATTTTAGACTTAAGTGAAGTTTATCATTAGTCTATCATAGACTAGAACAATTTTCAAACTTAGATTGTTGATGAAAATATGTTAAATTTATAAAGGGTTATTTTTAGGATTAAAATTATTTAATTAATAAAGAATTTCAACCCTAAATTTCAAAATACCATTCAAAATAATTTCTATGACTTAGAAATAGTTTTCTTAGGGTTATTGTTTGTTGTCCAATCATTTCTATTCATTTGCTTTTTATCTTTCTCAATTTTAAATTTTTTATAATTATTATTTGAAATAATTACAAAGAAACTTGAAAATTAAAGAAAAGTGTCTTAAACATGTAGTCTGTCATTGGAAAAATTATGCAAGATCACTATGAACATAAGGATAAATGCCTCAATGTTTCATAATTTTTTGATTTATAAATAATTTTTAATAATTAAAATACTCCAGAGAGTATTTAATTAATTAAAAATTAAATACTGAGAACAAAATTTTTATTTTGGTCTCATAATTTTCTCCTCTTCAAGTGCTTTCCACAGGTATTTTTATTTTATTTTTATGACTTCTGGATCAAAAGATATGGATTTTTGAAGTTTTTGAGGTTTTAATGTATTTTTTATGAAATTCCGCCGCCAAACTCACAGTCGTTTGACGCGTGTCCTCGTACGCGTCGAACGAGTGGGAGGATCCGCTGCGGGCAGCCGAACAGCGGATACAGCTGGGGGAAGATCAGCGCTGTCGCGTTCCTAAAAGGCGGGATCGAACGGCTGAGAAACATAGGCCGAAAATTCGAAAATTTTCAAACCATTTAGCTTCAAACATCAATATCTCACTCATTTCTTGATGAAATTGAGTGATTTTTTTTAAATGTTCATCTGGATGAGAAGTATCCATTCATATGGTGATGATACACTTCTGGGCTAGTATAACACATGATATATCAAAAATACGAATTATTTTGTAAAGAAAAATTCCATACCTTTGCCACAAGCAAATCAAGCTAGATCCGACTTTATGTTTGCCTTCTAGGACCCCAATGGAAGGTTGTTGCTATAGCAATTTGATCCAGAAGTCCGGATTAGGGGAGAATTTTAAAGAAGTACCTAATTTGGGTTGTTTTTAAAATTTGATCAAATTGGCTCAAATAGGCTCAATTTATGGCTTGGATTTGATCCTAATGGATTGCTAAGACTCTTAGGAAGAGTTCTTATGTTGGGGGCCAGAGGATTTGGGCAGCCTATGGGTCTCCCTAATTTTTTTCTCCTCTTTTGCTAGGCTTGGGTATGGGCTCCTTTTATAGCCAAGGGGAGGCCATGGTTTAGCTTAGGTTGTTTTAGGGGAGTATTTATCTCCCCTATCAGTCCATTGGATGAAGAAATCGGCTGAGGATATGCATGGCTCCTTCTCCCTAAGCTTTCCATGATGATTTCCTTTGCTTTGTCTCTCCCCCATTGGCTTATGTAAGAGGTGCATGGTGAGCTGCCTCTATCCTTCTTAGGGAGCTTACATATCATCTCTTAAGCTTGGAAAACGGTGACGCACAAGCTTATCCCTCATCATTCCTTCTAACCATGGTGGGGGGGGGTTTCATGCATGGTTTTCCTTCCATTGGGTAGCTTGGGAGGTGGGAGATGAAGCCTCATGTTGGCCGACCACCTTATGGCTAAATGAAGCCTAGGGTGAAGGAGGAAGAGACACCTCACGCCATGCATCATGATGGGTGTTAACCCATGGCTAAGTGGTTTTAAAGTGGGCTTAATTATGTGTTAATTATGCTCTAAGATGGGTTTAGCCTAACTAATTATGAGAAGGTTATGCGTCATTTCTTTTTTTTCTTAATTCCCATTTTAAATAATTATTTTATTAATTAAAATTGTTGGAAAATGTTTTACTAATCAATTTATTAATTGAAAATTTAATTTCAATTTAATTTATTGATTAATTTTATCATTTTTGTCAATTTATGATTTTAATTTAATTTTCATTTTAATTAATTATGTCATTTAATTAAAATATTGAAAATTAAATCATTAATCATTTTAATTAATCAAAATAATTTTGAAATTAACTATTTGATTAATTTTGTTGTTTTTATTTCATTTTATCTATTTTAATCAAAATAGATAGGTGTTGACCAATTTTACCGTTTTAATTAATTATTTTATTAATTAAAATTGTTGGAAAATGTTTTACTAATCAATTAATTAATTGAAAAAATAATTTCAATTTAATTAATTGATTAATTTTATCATTTTTGTCAATTTATGATTTTAATTTAATTTTCATTTTAATTAATTATATCATTTAATTAAAATATTGAAAATTAAATCATTAATTATTTTAATTAATCAAAATAATTTTGAAATTAATTATTTGATTAATTTTGTTGTATTTATTTCATTTTATCTATTTTAATCAAAATAGATAGGTGTTGACCAATTTTGACTTGGGTTGACCCAAGTCAACCCAAATTGATCATTTTTAATTTTAAAATGACCAGTATTTGTGATTTTATCATTGTGGGAATTTAAATGTGTCATTGGGTGAAAGGGTTGACTTATGGGTCAACAGGGTTGGTCATTGGGTCTAGTTTGACCATTTTGACCAAAGTTGACTTTTTAGGTCATAAGGTTGTCCTATGGGGTCAACAGGGTTGGTCACTAGGTCCGGTTTGACCATTTTGACCAAAGTTGACTTTTTAGGTTATAAGGTTGACCTATGGGGTCAACAGGGTTAGTCACTAGGTCTGGTTTGACCATTTTGACGAATGTTGACTTTTAGGTCATAAGGTTGACCTATGGGGTCAACAGGGCTGGTCATTAGGACTGGTTTGACCATTTTGACCATTGTTGACTTTTTAGGTCATAAGGTTGACCTATGGGGTCAACAGGGCTGGTCACTTGGTCTGGTTTGACCATTTTGACCAATGTTGACTTTTAGGTCAAAAGGTTAACCTATGGGGTCAATAGGGCTGGTCATTATGTCTGGTTTGACTATTTTGACCGATGTTGACTTTTTAGGTCGTAAGGTTGACCTATGGGGTCAACAGGGCTGGTCATTAGTTCTGGTTTGACCATTTTGACCGATGTTAACTTTTTTAGGTCATAAGGTTCACCTATGGGGTCAACAGGGCTGATCACTAGGTCAGGTTTGACCTTTTTGACCAATGTTGACTTTTTAGGTCATAAGGTTGACCTATGGGGTCAATAGGGCTGGTCACTGGGTCAGGTTTGACCATTTTGACCAAAGTTGACTTTTTAGGTCATAAGGTTGACCTATGGAGTCAACAGGGCTGGTTACTAGGTCTGGTTTGACCATTTTGACATATGTTGACTTTTTAGGTCATAAGGTTGACCTATGAGGTCAATAGGGTTGGTCATTGGGTCTGGTTTGACCATTTTGACCAAAGTTGACTTTTTAGGTCATAAGGTTGACTATGGGGTCAACAGGGCTGGTCACTAGGTCTGGTTTGATCATTTTGACCAATGTTGACTTTTAGGTCACATGGTTGACCTATGGGGTCAACAGGGTTGGTCATTGGGTCTGGTTTGACCATTTTGACCAAAGTTGACTTTTTAGGTCAAAAGGGTGACCTGTGGGGTCAACAGGGTTGGTCATTGGGTCTGGTTTGACAAATTTGAGCAAAGTTGACTTTTTAGGTCATAAGGTTGACCTATGGGGTCAACAGGGTCATTGGGTCTAGTTTGACCATTTTGACCAATGTTGACTTTTAAGGTCAAAAGGGCATTGACTCATTGTAAAATGAGGGCAACACTCACGCCTAAGCACCATTACCATTGCTTAAGTTCCCGCAAATCCAAGAGCATTGAACTTAAGCATAGAACTTGTCGCGCTTAAGCGCTGGTTCACAAAAACTGATTCATGACAGTTTTAAGTGTCGAAAACCAACATTTTCTCCTCATTTCATCTTCTTCTTCCTCAAGATCTTGCGGTTTTACACCAAGGGAATCCCTATAAGTGAAGATTACTAGGTGGATTTGAGCCAAATTCATTGGATTTCTTCTTCTTAAGGTTAGAGCTTCTCCTTTATGTAAACATTTTTTTTTTATTTTCACTATGGATTTAGAGTGCATTTTTGAAATTCTTTACTAGTCATGGTGAAAATTTGATGAAGATTGATGGATTTTACATGGAAAAGTTTTAAGCTTTTAGAAGTTAGATCTAGTGAGTTAGGGATGATTTTGGAATTAATTGTGAATTTATTATAATTTTTACAAATGGCCCCATGGATGAAAAGGAGCAAGGGATAGGCCACATTCGATGCAAATAGGCTTGTGAGTTCTAAGGCTTAGAATCATTATATCGATGCATTGCAATTGAGGAAGTTAATTTCTGAGCGTTATTTTAAAAATCCAGGCAGAGAAGTAGAAGTCTTAATTGTCTGCCGACAGTGGGATTGATTATGCTATTTTTTGCTGTTGTTGTGATTTCTGTGGTATGAGAGTTTTATGCTAATCTTCTTGAATCAGAGGACGATCTGGTGATGGTTAGAGAGAAGATAGCGAAGTGGCCAGATGATCCACTGAAAATTTGATAACTTTTTAATGTATTTAAAGAAATTAATTCATACCTCTTTTTGATGATATTGCACTTTAAAGAAAGGTATTTTTCATGATTTCATGCAAGTACAATTATTTTTGGCCTTTGGAGCAAAAGGAAGCGAAAATGCGCAAATTTGGAGCAAAATGGGACAAAAGTGCATTTTATTAAACTAGCGCTGAATGGTGCTGTCACCAGCACCTTACCGCACCAATTTACGGAGAATTTGGACCCAAAAGGAGGAAAATAGCATCAAACGATGCCCTAGCCTGCTTCAGACTGCGCCTTATCCTGAATTCAAACTAGATTCAATTTATTTGGCCGTATTTTGGAGGAATGCTTGAAGAAACTCTTGGGAAATCAATTATGGTCGGATTTAAACTAATATAGAGCCAAATTTAGAGGGGTAGAGAGTTTAGAGTGTGAGAGAGTGAAGAAAGAGTTTGTCTTTTCATTTGTTTAGGAAATCTAGGGTTTATGTGTTCTCTTCTAAGGAGTGTAGGAGGAGAGGGAATGTGAGAGATTTCTTCTTCCTTACTTATGTAAAGAGAGAATTGTGTGTTATTGTGAAGAAAGAACATGAGTCAATGGAATTACTTGAGATTCGCTTCGGAAAGAGTTTGATGAAATGTCTTTTCTTTACTCTGTCTGTATGACATTACTTTTATATATAAAATCCATGTTTTAACATCTTTTCCTTATGAGTCTTGAGTAGATTTCTTTGTCTTCCTCCTTTTCATGTGATGTGTTGATAATGTGATATGGAAATGATGTACCGATTTATTATGGAGAATTTGTGATGACCTTTACACTTCATACTTCATATAATTTTTGATTTGGCCAATTAAATTGTTAAAACTTGTTGGGAAACATATGTTCCAAATGGATTATGTGTTCCATAAAAAAACTAAAGCTCACATTCAATTTCCATGAATGAGTGACGTAGTTCATGAGGGTTGAGTGCAAATAAATAGGGATATATACTTTGATGGGTGTAGAATTAGAGATTTCAGAGTGACATTTGAAATCCTCAATTTGGTCCTAGTATTTGGAAAATAAAGAGAGAGTTAGCCATCAGGAGAATGGAAGTGGGAGCTGTGGAGTGAGAGCTAGTTCCTCCCAGCCTAATCACATATTTGGGGACTAAACTTAGGATTAGCCAAAGTTCTTTATGTGCTTGGAAAAGGGTAAAGAATAGAAATACTCCTATTTGGCACAATACATTTGCATCACTGATCTATGTCACAAAAACATCATATTATAATTTGAGAGGAGGAAGATTCTTTCTTACAATTGAGCATTGTTAAAAATTTAGTCTTGTGTTAGTTTAACTTGCTAGAAGGTTAGAACGTACTTTGGTAGAAGTAGTAACTACAACTGTTTGTCTTTATTTTAAGAATTGTAATTACTTACAATTGTGTTGTGATTAGAGAAGTGATTTATGTGCTACACCCTAAAAATTAATTGCCTCCCTGTGGGATCGATATCCAGGACTCGAGTAGAGCCCTGTATTACTTGAGCGATACGTATACTTACATTTAATTGGGTGACTCAATAGAAAACTAAATACATATATATTAATCTGAGTTCATAAATTTAGGAAATTAAAAAATTCGAACCATGTTTTTGGCGCTGATGCCGAAAAGGAAAGGTAACTGCTAAAATTAATTTTGTAGTATTTGAAATCTTATATTTGAATTACAAGTCATAATTTTGTGTGTTTATTTATTGTTAGTGTTCTTATTGAGTTTGTATGCGTAGTATCGGATCTATAGGTTTGGTGCCTTACGATTCTGAATTAGAGCGTACTATTAGAAAAATTTGAAAACAACAAAAATAATCTGAAAATCCTTAAAAAATGATGAACAACTTAAACAATCAAAATGAAAATATACCAAGACGTTTAAGAGATTATGCTAATTCAACAGCAGATGAAATTCACTTAATTATCCAAAATCCTGATGCTGCTGCTAATTCATTTAAGCTTAAACTTGCTGTTATCAAAATTATATAGAATAATCAATTAGGAGGAACACCTAATGAAGATCCTAATGTACATCTTGCTTGTTTTCAAGAACTGTGTGCTACCTTTAAATATGATGGAGTGTCAAACGATGTTGTCAGGATTAGAATTTTTCCTTTTTCATTAAGGGATAAGTTAAGGCGTAGTTAAAATCATTAGCAACTGGATCTATCAGAACTTGGGGAGAACTTTCATGAAAGTATCTATTAAAATATTTATCTCCTTTAAAAAATGCTTTTGTTGAGGAATGATATCACATCTTTTAGTCAGTTTGATGGAGAATCCATATATGAAGCTTGGGAAAGATTCAAAGATCTTCTAAGAAAGTGTCCACATCATGTTTTACCAGATTTGTTAATAATTTAAATATTTTAAAATGGATTATTGGGATCTTTGAGATTGATTATTGATGCTGCTGTTGGTGGATCATTAATGTCTAAATCTTTTGATGAAGTATAATCGTTAATTGAAGAGATGGCTACTAATAATTTTCAATGGCCCTCTTAACGGGTAAATCCTAAGAGTGTAGCTAGTATTCATGATTCTGATGTGATAACTTTGATAGTCTCTCAAATTGCTGAACTTTCTAAGAAAATAAAACAATATGGAATGAATTATTCTTCAACATCCCCAGTGTTAGAAGAAAATTCATCGGGACAGATGATAGACTCTCAAACACCTTATGAAACCTTGAATGTCATAAATAACAAAGTCAATAATCCTTATTTGAATTATTATAATCTTAGTTAGAGGAATCACCTAAACATCAACTGGAATAATACCAATGTTGTTGTTAACCCGTAATGGGGAAATAATTCTATGAATCTAGTTGGAAATCCAAACAACCAAGGAAATACCAATTATAGATATTCTTATCCTCCTGGTTTTAATAGTAACCCACAGTTTAAGGAAAAGAAGTTGTCTACTAAAGAAATGATTCTGATTATGGGTAATCAAATACAAGCTCAAAATGTTGGATGAAGAACATTGAGATTCAATTGGGACATATCTTTACTGCGCTTAATAATAGACCGTCTGAAAATTTTCCTAGCAATGTTGAGATCAACCCAAAAGATCAAAATAAGGAGCTAATTAAGGCTATTCAATTAAGGAGAGGAAAAGAATTGGAGCCAAGAGTTCAAAAAGAAGTCGAAGTTGAAAGAGAGGAAGTGAACATTAAGAAAGGTTCTATTCTAATAAGATATAACCAGACGAATATTCGATTGAACCAATGAAGATAACTGTTAAAAAAGCACCTCCTCCTTTTCTTCAAAGACTAAAGAAACAGAATAGGGCTAATATATTTGCAAAGTTTTTGAAAATTCTTAATAAATTAACATTTAATATTATTTTTATTAAAGCATTAGAGCATATTCCTGATTATGAAAAGTTTATGATGGATATTCTTAAAAATAAAAGAAAGTTCAAAGACCGCGAGACTGTTGCACTTAGCGGTGAGTGTAGTGCAATTATTCAGAAGAAGCTTCCTGAAAAACTTAAAGACCCAGGTAGTTTCACTATTCTGTGTGCTATCAGTGGAAGTTTTTCAAAAGAGCTTTATGTGATATTGGAGCTAGTATTAATCTTATGCCTTTCTCAACTTTTAAAAGATTCAGAATAGGAGAAATTTTACCTATATATGTGACTCTTCGGTTGGATGAACGTTCTATCACTTATCCTAAAGGAGTTGTGGAAGATATATTAATGAAGGTGGATAAATTTATTTTTCCTGTGGACTTTATTGTATTAGATATGGAGGAAGATAAAGAAATTCTAATTATTTTGGGAAGACCATTGATCCCCGATAGATATAAGTGCAACGGCTACCAGAAACATGGTTCCACTGGACAAATGCGCTGATGATTTTAGATATGAAAATTATAATTTTATAATATGGGATACTACGCAAGTATACATATCATTTATCAAGTAATATAGGACTTTCTGATTAAGCCCCGAGATATCGAACCCACAGGGGAAATGTGAAATCTTTAAAGGAATCAAAGAAATTATCTTTTTATTTTCTTTAATTGTTTTCAAAAAAGTATGTCTTGATTTTGAAAAGTTTTGAAGGTTGATCTATCTTTTGAAATTTTATTAATAAAAATGCAAAGCAATAAATTAAAATTACAATAACTAATAACACTGGATGTAAAATACTATTAACTAGAATATCTTTTTCTTTCATTTTATGAAGTAGTAATAACTCTTAAAGTATTATTGTGAAAGTATTCAAATTTTTGTTGTGACAGATAGAAGAAAATTTGTTCTTTACCTTGGTTCTATAAAGAACATAGGTTAATTTGAAATTTATATTATTTTGAACATGGTTTGGCAGGGAAGATACCAGTCTCTCACTCTAGAGTTCCCTCAATTCCCACCACCTGGGGGGCTAACTTCTCATAACAAAATTTAAAACTTCAATCCAAATTAGGGGGTTTTAGCCTGTGACTCTAAAATCCTCTAATTTTACTCCCTTTTATAAAAATATCTTCTAATATTACATTCAATTATATGGACTACAATTCTCACCCATATAATTTCATGTGATTCTTACTAACTTTTATGAGACAATATCGCATTGGATCTTACATAATCTCAAGAAATTTTACAACTTAACATACCAAATTAAGAAGTAAACAAAGTTTTTAGAATCAATCTTCACAACCTCTTCCAACTTTTAAACACTTATATTTTCTACAACAATTCTCTTTAAATTAACTACTTCTCCATTTAAGAAAGAATAAAATAAAGTAAACTTCTCAGAATGCATTGAGAAATTATAAAAACACATTGATCTGAAATTAAAAACAACGATAAGAAAAATAATAAACGAAAACAAGTATTAATAAATTAAATAAAAGTAAACATTTATCTGAAAACCCTCTCCACAATACTAAGGAAGTTCCTCTGAAACTTTGACTCTTCGCTAAACTAATTCTCAGAGCAAGTCTCTCAACTCCGTTGACTTAGAATACAGACTTCAAACTTCAATAAAAAGTAATATAAAAGAAAGAAAAGAAGTGGGAAGAAGAATATTTCACTTCGACCTTTTTTTTCCTTTCTACTCTCTACTCCTACTCTAAATAAAAACTTTTAAAATGCAGTGGAAGAATAATGAAAGTACACTTCACAATGCTGTGGAAGAGTCTCCTGAAATTTCCTCCTCTAAATATTTCCTAAGACTCTCTTTAAATAGTAAACCAAAAGGTGCCTTGGTGTCTCTTCAAAATGTGTCCAGATTCGATGTATCTACCAAGGAACACACCCCTTCATTCAAACTTGCCACCCAAAGGAAGTTATGGACATTACCACCAAGAGTTGCATCCCATCCCCTTTGAAATTGGCGCCAAATCCATTTGAATCTCGATTTTTAACTGTGGCGGCTAAGCGCCGGGCCAGCAGCGCTTAGCCGCCAGTGCCAAATTTTTTATTTTTCGTTTTTTTTGCTCCAAATTTGATCCAATATTATTCCTTTCATAATGACCATCCATTTTCATCATATGTGCAAGAAAAACACAAAATACCTTCCATTAAAGTGCAATATCATTAAAAATTGGTATAAAAATGTGCATAAAAATACTATATATTTTAGGTGTATCAAAATCCCCCAAAATTAAAATGTTACTTGTCCTCAAGTGACAATTAATCTCATAAAAGATTTTAGCATGCAAATAATGTAATGAGTTTCTTTGGAAGATAACAAAATTTTGTTCTAGAAATGGAATAGTCCAATTTAGAAAAAATTTCAGTAATTAAAACCAACTTAAAGTTTAGAAAGTTCTTAAGTAAAAGAAAAATGATAAATATAAGTTTCTATCTATTTCAGAAATATTTGTAGATTTTTCAAAATATAGGATTCAAACATTTATTTTTCTCACTTAAAAATCATTATTTGAAAAATAATTTTACTTACTATATTACAACTTTAAGTTTTAGATTTTCTCTGAACTTATATCTTAAACTTTAGGTATGAACCCTATTTTTGATTAGGCCCATAAATCCTCAAGCTTCTCCTCCCTTTTCATATACTATATTTTTCACTTTTTTTTATAAGGCAAGGATTACTATATCTAGATATACCTGTAATGATTTTGAATTTCATCCTTCCATTTAAAATAAAGATCAGATATACATCTTTCACTTAAAAATCATAATAATAGTATCTGAAAATTACTCTTCAATAAAAGAAATTTAAGCTTTGAAGAATAAAAGTCAAATCTTCTATTTATCTAAAAATACAAAACTTTTTACTAAAGATAGTTTAACTTTATTTAACACCTCTTCATTAAGAAAATTTTAACTTTAAGTTTTTCATGATTACTATAAATTTTAACTAAATTCTTTTATTCATTTCTATATTCAAATTTTTGTTCCCCTAATATAACTTTATGTACATAATTGTTCTCAATAAAAAATAAGATTTATTTTTAAGAATTCTTGAGAATCAAATAAAATTTTAGGTTTTTGAAAATCTTTGTTTTTAAAATCCCCCCCAAACTTTAAATTTTTAATTAAGATAAAACATTTAAGCATAAGAAATGATACATGGGTGAGAAATAAAAACTCACATATCATGCTTCGCAGAAATTTTTTATATCCTAATATGCAAGTATAACAATTTAAATACAGGAGTAAAATGAAATCAAATTTAGTTTTTCAAAACATTTTTCTTTTTTTTTATAATAATAAGAAAAGTAAAAATTTCAGAGGACTTCTACAGTAGTTGAGGTTTTCAAAGCAAATGCAGACCAACTAAAATAACACACTGATACAGATAACAGATGATAGTGGAATTTGAAGAATTTTAAACATGTAGTTTTCCTAAGTAGAAGTTCCTAATAGTGGTTTATAATCTCTTAATAGTTTTTGAATTAAGGTACACACAATTAAAAACTCTGACATAACATACACATAAAAATATTTACTATTTCACATTATCACAAAGCAACATATAAATCAACAATAAAACAACAACAATACTTGAATATGCATAATAGATAAACAATAAAACTACAATCTGCATACTATCAAGGTTCACATCACAACACAATCATCAAACAAAATACTAAATAAAGTACACAGTAACACAACACATCAATACAACAACTAAAACAAACAACATACATCTACTCTTCATCCTCATCATCATTATCATCTTGCTCGTTCCAATCCCTAGATGGCACATAAGGTATATAGAATGGATGAGGTAGCATCTCAGCACTCTGATCTCCTTTAATCAATCTATCCAAATATTGCTGATAATTCTCCTCATATTCATCATGTTTTACAATATATCTCTCAACATTATCCAGCTTACCATCCATATCTCTCACATGCTCTCGAGGAAGACTCACTTTTTTCAAAATCTTTCTTAATAAACCAGTTTGTGAATCTGTAGATGATGAAGCACGTGAAGTAGTAACACGAGAAGAAGATGCAGCAGAAGTAAAAGTAGTAGAAGCCTTACCAAATCCTCCTCTCCAACCAAACTCTGAATGTACAGTGTAAGCACCAACGTTTACACTGGTAATTGGTCTCAATGGCTGAAGTACCTCTTCCCAGGTTTCAAATTTCACTCCAGATCAAGGAAGGAAATCCCATACCTGCAGTCGTGGTTGATCTAGCATAGTTCAAAACATAATAAAAAATTATGCTTCCAATATTAATAGGCTTCCCATGCTGAATACTATGGTTCAACACCGCTCTTTCTCTCGTCACTTCACTGGTATGACTTGATGGTAACAACTTAGATGAGATAAAATACTGCCATGGCTTAGAAATGAAATTCAATTTGGAAGCAGGAAATTTCACTCTTCTATCATTTGTAATTTTCCATAATCCTCTTCCATCAGTCAGAAAAAACTCCATAATCTTATATAATTCTCCTTCTGAAGGATGATAGTTAGAATAAAAACAGAACTTGTCATGAGGTAGTCCATAAAAGGTATTGATTGCACTTGAAGAAAAGTTTACCTCATGCCTTCTAACCATCACTTGATTCCCATTTGCAGCAGATAAATTTGCATAAATTTCTCTAACCACAGAAACAACAGAAACAATGAAGAAGCAACAGTAATTCTGTCAGTTTCTTCTTGCAATCATATCTTCAATCACATCTCCTGGCTTACTAGATAATCGCTCAGGAATCAACTTACGTGATTTCAATGCATCGACGTATCGTTCCTCAGCCCTCATACTAACAAATTTTTTAGAATCAAACTTTGTCTTTTCTCGTCACGCTTTGACGTTGGAGCCATCTCTAAAAATTCATGAAAAATTCACCATAAATTCTAAAATCAAACTAAACTTGCTAAATTATCTTCCAAAAGATAGTTTCACTAAATCCAAGCAATATATCAAGCTTTTCCTCAAATTTTCACCAAGAATAGTGATTTTAAGATTTTCAAAATGTACAAAAAATACATGGTGAAAATCAAAAATTTTTACTTAGGAGTAGTGCTCTTACCTCAAGGAATCCAAATCTAACAATTTTTGTTGCGATCGGCTCTTAAATGATCCACAATATGATACCTTAGGCTCCTCTTTCACGGCAAAGCAAAGGTTGAAGATGATGGGGCAGTTGAAAATGACAATTTTCGGGTTTTTAACTTTCAGGAATCAATTTTCGCGAACTAGCGCCTAAGCGCGAACTATCGACACTTAGCCGCAAAATCTGGCGTGTAAGCGCCAACACTTTGGCGCTCAGACACCAATACCTAAATTTTTATAATTAAGGTATATGCACTAAATCGCTTTGTTAATTACCCTTAATTTGTCCACAATAATTAATTCTCCCCAAAAATCTTCAATATTCCAAATCAAAATTTAATATTCATTGATTCCACACAATTTTCACAAAAACACAAACTTATATTAAAACAAACATAACATTCAATACAATACTAGAATGTTTATGCAAACATAAAGGATAAAATTCTCAAAATACAGGACACTATAATCTTAAACTGATAAGTGTACATCTCTAAGATGTACCATCACATCATCAGGCATATATAAAAACATTAAACAAACCAAACATGAACTCACAAGAACACTAACATAACACATAAGACACTAAACTAATAGAAACAAAACACTTTTAATTCCACTCTCCATTAGAAGGAATATAACCAGGATCACTATTATTCTCATTTGACCCTTCAGGAATATAAATTTAATAGAACGGGCGATCATTGTTCATTCTTATATCATCTTCTTCAATCCATTTGTTTTTTACAAACATCACCTTATCTATTTCTTCCACATACCTTGAATGATTGAATTGCATCTTAAGTTGTCATCCCATGTGATCCAGATGTAAAGTAATATCATTGATCTTTGCTTCTATTGAAGTCACTCGGGCTTCAATTTTTGCAATCATCTCTGCAATACCTTGAATGCTAACAGCCAAATATCCATTAAATAACTCCTTAGCACTATCACTAATGAACTTACTTTTGTCATAATCTTGCTTATTCTACATCTCGTTCTCCCAGGAAGACATGGTGCTCAAAATTCTCTTCTTAGACTTCAGAAATGAAAACAGGACTTAGGGCAAGTGTTTTCCTTAAGTCAGGACCTTTTTATAGACTTGAAAGATACTAGAATATTCTCCAACACGTTTAGAATCTCCTAAATAACTCCCACAACTTCTCCCCCACGATCTAGGCTCTAAATTCACATTTTTCATGTTTTTTATAACTTTGGCGCCTAAGCGCCAACTAGTCGGTGCTTAGCCGCCAGTGCACAATTTAGCACAAGTCTACTAAGTGTCTAAATTCTCATTCTGACTTTTCTAAATCATCAATTAAGGTCAAATAAACTCCACTTAAGTTTGAAAACTCCAAATTACTACCACTATAAAAATAAAAACAACGCAAACAAATCAAACAAAAGACACAAAACAAACATAAAGCAAACACATCGATAAATATGGGTTGCCTCCCACAAAGTGCTTGTTTTAACGTCTTCAGCCTGACATACCCAGAACTCATTCTGAGAGACCCAACATTAAATTCTCATCGGATTTAGATTTATTGACTGAAAATATAGTTTAATTCTATGTCTGTTAACATTAATTATTTTTCCAGTCTTTGGATCTTGAATATCTACAGCTCCATAAGAATAAACTTATATCACAATGAATGGACCCATCCACCTGGACTTAAGTTTTCCAGAAAGATTCTCAATCTAGCATTGTAC
Organism: Papilionanthe hookeriana x Papilionanthe teres; assembly: GCA_022702705.1. NCBI lineage: Eukaryota > Viridiplantae > Streptophyta > Magnoliopsida > Asparagales > Orchidaceae > Papilionanthe > Papilionanthe hookeriana x Papilionanthe teres. The sequence goes on along the minus strand of CM040428.1, from coordinate 131,887,361 downwards.
AGCAAAACTTGTTGTCCTGGTACAAGATTTATGATAAGAATCTTCCGATCATGCCATAACTTCATCTTTTCCTTAAAAATCTTAGCATTTTCATAAGATTCATTCCTTATTTCTTCAAGCTCATTCAGTTGCAATAATCTTTTTTCAGCAGCATCTCTCAAATTATAATTGAACTCCTTAATAGCCCAATAAGCCTTATGCTCAAGTTCAAAAGGTAAATGGCAAGTTTTCTAAAAATCAGCCTATATGATGACATTCCTATAGATGTTCTATAAGTAGTCTTAAAGGCCCACAAAGCATAATCCAGTTCAATTGACCAATCCTTTCAATTTGGATTAACAGATTTATCCAATATTCTTTTAATTTCACGATTGTATAATTCAACCAAACCACTTTCCTGCGGATGATAAGCAGTAGCAATGTGATGATTAATATTATATTTCTTTGCTAGCTTCCCAATGATCGAATTTCTAATATGACGTCCCCCATCAGTTATGATTACTCTTGGTATTCCAAATCTGCAAAATATATTCTTTTCTAAAAACTTTGCAACACTTTGAGCATCACATCGAGGTAAAGCAATAGCTTCAATCCATTCGGAAACATAGTCTACTGCTATCAAAATATAAACAATTCTGAAAGATGGTGTAAATGGTCCCATAAAATATAATCCCCAAACATCAAATATTTCAACCTCCAACATATAATTGAGGGGCATCTCTTTTCTTCTAGAAATAATGCTTACACGCTGAGATCTATCACAATTTTTAATTTAGGCTTTCACATCCTTAAAAATTGTAGGCCAATAAAATCCTGATTGTAATATTTTATATGCAGTTTTATCTCTTCCAAAATGTCCCCCATAATAAGAATCATGACCTTTTTTTATAATTTTATAATTCTCTTCCAAAGGTACATATCTTCGAATTATAAGATCATTTCCTTGTTTATATAAAAATGGGTCATCCCAAAAATAAGTCTTAGCATCGGACAAAAATTTCTTCTTTAGATGATATGTCAAACCATAGGGTATAATATTACTAATGTTTACTATGTCTGCATACCACTGAACACTCCATTCTTTAACAGTGAACAGTTTTTCATCAGGAAAATATTCATTAATTTCTTCAATATCACAGAAACATTTTTCAATTTCAAGCCTAGACAAATGATCAGCAATTTGATTATCAGAACCCTTCCTATCTATTATCTCAAAATCAAATTCTTACAAAAGAAGAATCCATCTTATAAGTCTCGGTTTTGCATCATTTTTCTTCATTAAGTATTTCATAGCAGAATGATCAGTATTCACAACACTTTTAGTTCCAATTAAATATGATCAAAATTTATCAAAGGCAAACACTATAGCTAATAACTCTTTCTCAGTAGTGTTATAATTAATTTGAGCTTCATTAAGAGTTTTACTAGCATACTAAATTACTTTGAAAATTTTATCATATTTCTGACCCAAAACAGCACCGATAGCATAATAACAAGCATCACACAATAATTCAAAAGGTTTTTCCCAATTTGGTGAAATTATTACAGGTGCAGTGATTAATTTTTCTTTTAATGTTTCAAAGGCTTTATGACAGTCATCATCAAAATTAAAAATTGCATCCTTTTCCAGTAAACGACATAAAGGTTTTGTAATCTTTGAAAAATCTTTGATGTAATGCCTGTAGAATCCAGCATGTCCTAAAAAACTTCTAATTCCCCTTTCATTTGTTGGGCAAGGTATATTAGATATAACTTAAATTTTTGCAGGATCTACCTCCAAACCTTTTTCTGAAATCTGATGTCCCAAAACAAATCCTCCTGCTACCATAAATTTGCATTTTTCCCAATTAAGGACCAAATTAGTTTCTTCACTTCATTTTAGAACTTTAGATAGATGTTCCAAACATGATTCAAATGAAATTCCAAACACTTAAAATTCATCGATAAAAACTTTTATCCCTTTTTCAATTAAATCAGAAAAAATAGCCTTCATACATCTCTGAAATGTAGCAGAGGCATTACATAAACCAAAAGGGCATTCTTCTAAAAGCAAATGTACCATAAGGATTGGTAAACGTAGCTTTCTTGATCCTCAGGAGCAATTTGAATTTGGTGGTAACCAGTATATCCATCCAGAAAACAAAAGCATTTATGCCCAGCCAGTCTATCCAAAATTTGATCTAGAATAGGGAGTGGAAAATGATCTTTCCTTGTGGCAAGGTTTAATTTTATGTAATCAATGCATATTCGCCACTATATAACTTATCTTGTTGGTATCATTTCATTCTTTTCATTAACAGTCACAGTTACTCCTCCTTTCTTAGGAACATAATGAATAAGACTAACCCATGTACTATCTGAAATAAGGTAGATAATTCCAGCATCCAACCACTTTAAAATTTCTTTCTTAACAACATCTTTCATGATAGGATTTAATCTACTTTGGGGATCAGCCCGCGGTTTGTAATTATCTTCCATAAGAATTCTGTGCAAACAAATTGAAGGACTAATTCCTTTAATATCAGCAACTGTCCATCCAAAGGTTTTCTTGTGCTTCTTCAGAATTTCAAGCAAACTCACTTTTTCTTTTTCAGTTAATTGAGAGGAAATTATAACAGACAAGGTTGAGGATTCACCTAGAAAAACATACTTCAAATGACCAGGAAGCATTTTTATCTCAAGTTCAGGAGTTTTTCAATTGATGGAAAATAAGATTTATCTTTTTCAGTCATATCTAACAATTCAAAACTTTCATGAACATACTTTAAATCTTCTTCTTGAAAATCTTTAGAATCAAATAACTCCTCTTCTTGCTTATATTCAAATTCTTCTCTTTCAGCTTTTTCTTCATAAGTTGATTTGAAAAGACATTCACTTAAATATTCAATAATATCTATCCTAAAACACTCATCTTCTTTACCTCTTACAAGATATTTCATCGATTTTGAAATATTAAATGTAACAGTCTGATCATTAACCCTCATCGTTAATTCCCCTTTTTGCACATCTATCATGGCTCTGCCTGTAGCTAGAAAAGGTCTCCCCAAAATTATGGGTATCTCTTTATCTTCCTCCATATCTAACACAATGAAATCCACAGGAGAAATACATTGATCCACTTTTACCAAAACATCTTCAATAACTCCATTAGGATATGCGATCGAACGATCAGCTAATTGAAGAGTTATAGTAGTCAGGGTTCTTTCTCCTAGTCCAAGTCTTTTGAATTTTCATAGAGGCATAAGGTTAATTCTTGCACCCAAATCACATAAAGCTTTTCCACAGAATCTTTCTCCGATTGCACATGGAATTGTGAAACTACCAGGATCTTTAAGTTTTCCAGGAAGCTTTTTCTGAATTATCGCACTACACTCCTCACTAAGTGCAACAGTCTCATTTTCTTCAAATTTCCTATTTTTATTAAGAATATCCTTCATAAATTTTGCATTGCTTGCCATTTGTTCTAAGGCTTCAGCAAATGGAATATTAATGGTCAGCTTCTTTAATATCTTCAACAATTTTGAAAAGTGATTATCCAACTTTTGTTGATGAAGTCTTTGAGGAAATGGAGGTGGTAGTTTTTCTAAATCAACCTTAGGCAGAGAAATAGGTCTTTCAAAACCTTTTGGAGCTTCCTCTTTAGGTCTTTCAATATTTTCTTTCTCTACTTCAGTTTCTTTTTAAACTCTACCTTCCAATTCTTTTCCACTTCTCAGTTGAATTGCTTTCATTTGTTCTTTATTCTTTTCTCTTGGATTCACTTCACTATTACTTGGAAGCATTCCTTGGGATCTATTACTTAAGGCATTTGCAATTTATCCCAATTGATTTTCAATATTTCTGATGGTTGCTCCTTGAATTTGTAATTGATTTCCCATATGTGATACTACTTCTTCCATAGACAACTTCTTCTCCTTAAATTGTAAAGCATTGTTATAACCTGAAGAATAAGTTAATCTATTTTTACTATTACCTTGGTTATTCCAATTCCCAAATGGGTTTACTTGGGTGTTCCCCCATTATTGATTAACACCACCCTGATTATTGTTATTCCAGTTAAAATTTGGATGATTCTTCCAACCTGGGTTATAATAATTGGAATATGGGTTGTTAGGTTTGATTATAGCATTCACAGTTTCTGGTGAAGAATAAGAATCAACCATTTGGCCTAAAGAATTTTCTTCAATCATGAGATTTGGCTGAGAAAAATTCATCCCAAATTGGTCTATCTTCTATGATACAACAACAACTTGATTTGCTAACATTATAAAAGCATCATTTTCATAAACACTGGCTACCTTTTTAGGATTTAACCTTTCAGAAGGCCATTGAAAATTATTAGTAGCCATTTCTTCAATTAAAGCATAAGCATCAGAAAATTGTTTAGACATTAATGATCCACCAGCAACAGCATCGATGATTGATCTAAGAGATCTTGAATTATTAACCAATCTGGCATCACATGAAGTGGACATTTCCTGAGGAGATCTTTAATCTTCCCCATGCTTCATATATTGATTCTCCTTCAAACTGACAAAAAGATGTTATATCATTTCTCAACTTAGCAGTCTTATATGGTGGAAAATATTTAGCAAGGAATTTTTGTGACAGTTGACCCCAAGTTCTAATTGATGCAAGTGCTAACGAATGTAACCACATTTTAGCTTTATCCCTTAGTGAGAAAGGAAAAAGTCTAAGTCTAATAGCATCATCCGAAGAACCATCATATTTAAAAGTAGCACACAACTCTAGAAAATTAGCAAGATGCAAATTAGGATCTTCATTTGTTGCTCCCCCAAACTGATTATTTGACACCATTTGGATAATAGCAGGTTTAAGCTCAGTAGAATTAGTAGCTACAGCAGGGTTTTGGATACTACCACGAAGTTCATCTAATGTAGGGCTAACATAATCTCTTAAAGGTCTTAATTCTTGATGGATGCTAACATTTTGATTTTGATGATTTGCCATTTCTTCAATATTTTTTATCTTTTTCTGTATTTTTATTTTTATTTTTGATTTTTCTGATAGTTCTTTCTAATTCATAATTGTAAGGCACAAGTCCTTCAGAACCTAAACTACGAATACAACAATAAAACAAAACAAAATACAACACACTAACAAAAACAAAGAAAAGTAAAAATTTATAATTTCTTAATATTTTTAAAATGCATTTTAAATTAATTTCCCTAGCAACTGCTGCTGAAAACTTGATCCCCGATAGATATAAGTGCAACGGCTGCCAGAAACGTGGTTCCGCTGGATAAATGCGCTGATGGATTTAGATATGAAAATTATGATTTTATAATATGGGATAATATCCAAGTATACGTATCGTTTATCCAGTAATATAGGAGTTTCTGATTAAGCCTCGAGATATTGAACCCACAGGGAAAATGTGAAATCTTTAAAGGAATCAGAGAAATTATCTTTTTATTTTCTTTAATTGTTTCAAAAAGTATGTTTTGATTTTGAAAAGTTTTGATGGTTGATATATCTTTTGAAATTTTCTTAATAAAAATGCATTGCAAGAAATTAAAATTACAATAACTAATAACACTGGATGTAAAATACTATTAACTAGAATATCTTTTTCTTTCCTTTCATGAAGTAGTAATAACTCTTAAAGTATTGTTGTGGAAGTATTCAAATTTTTGTTGTGACAGATAGAAGAAAAGTGTTTTTTACCCTTACTTGGTTATATAAAGAACATAAGTTAATTTGAAATTTATATTATTTTGAACATGGTTATGCAAGGAAGATACCAGTCTCTCACTCTAGAGTTCCCTCGATTCCCACCACATGTGCGCTAACTTCTCATAATAAAACTCAAAACTTCAAATCAAATTAGGGGGTTTTAGCCTGTCACTCTAAAATCCTCTAATTTTACTCTCTTTTATAAATATATCTTTTAATATTACATTCAATTATATGGACTATAGTTCTCACCCATATAATTTCATGTGATTCTTACTAACTTTTATAAAACAATATCGCATTGGATCTTACATAATCTCAAGAAATTTTACAACTTAACAGGCCAAATTAAGAAGTAAACAAAGTTGTTAGAATCAATCTTGACAACTTATTCCAACTTTTAAACACTTATACTTTCCACAACAATTCTCTTTAAATTAATTACTTCTCCATTTAAGAAAGAAAAAGATGAAGTAAACTACTTAGAATGCATTGAGAAAATATAAAAACAAATTGATTTGAATATAAAAACAACAATAAGAAAAATAATAAACAAAAATAAGTATTAATAAACTAAATAAAAGTAAACACTTATATGAAAATCCTCTCCACAAGACTAAGGAAGTTCCTCTGAATCTTTGACTCTTCGCTAAACTACTTCTCAGAGCAAGTCTCCCAACACCGTTGACTTAGAATATAGACTTCACACTTCAATAAAAACTAATCTAAAAGAAAGAAAAGAAGTGGGAAGAAGAATACTTCACTCCGATCTTTTTTCTCTTTTCTACTCTCTACTCCTACTCTAAATAAAAACTTTTAAAATGAAGTAGAAGAACAATGGAAGTACTCTTCAAAATGTAGTGGAAGAGTCTCCTCAAATCTTTCCTAACACTCTCTTTAAATAGTAAATTAAAAGGTGTCTTAGTGTCTCTTCAAAATGTGTCCAGATTCGATGTATCTAGCAAGGAACACTCCCCTTCATTCAAACTTGCCGCCCAAAGGAAGTTATGGACGTTACCACCAAGAGTTTCATCCCATCCCCTTTGAAATTGACACCAAATCCATTTGAATCTCAATTTTTAACTGTGGCGGCTAAGCACCAGCCCAGCGGCGCTTTGCCGCGAGTACCAAATTTTTTATTTTTCATTTTTCTCCTCCAAATTTGATCCAATTTTGCTCCTTTAATCATGGCCATCCATTTTCATCATACCTGCAAGAAAAACAAAAAATACCTTCCATTATAGTGCAATATCATTAAAAATAGGTATAAAAATGTGCATAAAAATACTATATATTTTGGGTGTATCAACCATTCCTTGCTATTGAGAGAGCTATGATTGATGTTCAAAAAGGAGAGTTAACTATGAGATTTAATGATCAAGGGGTAATTTTCAATATTCTGAAATCTATGAAATACCCTTCAACTAAAAAAGATGATGAGTGCTTTCTAAATGAAATCTGTGATTATTTGAGAGAAGATCATTTTAAAGAAGTATTTGAAGAAAATTTGGAATGTGAGGATTAAAATGAAAGTGAAAGTGAAGATGGTTTGGATGATATGAAGAATGAAAAGTTAGAATTTGTTTACAAAAAATTTTAAAGATTGGATACTATGGAAAATGGAGATAAAAGTTTAATTCCATCTATCATTAGACCCCCCGAACTTGAGCTGAAAATTCTCCCTAATCATTTGAAGTACATATTTTTAGGAGAATCATCTACCTTACCATTCATTGTATCTTCAGATTTAAATGAATATCAAGAACAAAATTCTTGGACACCTTAAAAGATACAAAAAGGATTTTGGTTGGTCCATAGTTGATATTAACAGAATCAGTTCATCGATCTGTATGCACAGAATTTTGTTGAATCAACAACATAAACCTAATGTTGATCCACAAAGGAGACTGAATCGAATAATGAAATTGGAGATTAAAAATGAGATTTTAAAGTGGTTAAATGCTGGAATTATATATCCTATTTTTGATAGTGTTTGGGTAGGCCCAATTCATTGTGTTCCTAAGAAAGGAGGAGTGGTTGTTGATGTAAATGAACGAAATGAAATTATACAGACCAGACAAGTCACTAGTTGGCTATTATGTATTGATTATAGAAAATAAAATGTCGTCACCAGAAATGATCACTTCTTTTTACCCTTTTTAGAACAAGTGCTAGACAGACTTGCTGGACACAAGTATTATTGCTTTTTGGATAGATATACCAGTTATCACCAAATACATATTGCTTCTGAGGATCAAGAGAAAAATACATTTAATAGCCCTTATGGAACTTTTGCTTTAAGAAGAATGCCTTTTGGATTATGTAATGCACCTGCAACATTTCAAGGATGTATGATGTCCAAATTTAGCAAATTAATATTTGATGGCATAAAAGTGTTTATGGATAATTTCTCAGTATTTGTAGATTCATTTGATGCATGCTTATGCAACTTAGAAAATGTTTTAGAGGTATGCAAAAAAACAAATTTAGTCCTTAACTTTGAAAAATGTCAATTTATGGTTGCAGGAGGAATTGTGCTTGGGCATAAAATATCTACATATGACATGGAAGTAGATCCTGCCAAGATTCAAATTATAGAAAAATTACCACATCCAATAGTTGTGAGAGGGGTAAGAAGCTTTTTGGGACATTTAGGATTCTACTGGCGATATATTAAAGACTTTTTAAAAATTACTAAGCCTCTAGGCCATCTTTTGGAAAAAGATATGAACTTTGATTTTAATGATGAATGATTAAAAGCTTTCGATATATCAAAAGAAAAAATTAATTGCTGCCCCTATAATAGTTTCACCTGACTGGGAGAAACCATTTGAATTAATGTCTGATGTTAGCGATTATGTTATTGGAGTGGTTTTAGGGCAAAGTCACGACAAGATGTTTATTGTTATATACTATGCTAATAAGACTCTTACTGATGCTCAAATTAAATACACAACTACAGAAAGAGAGTTATTAGCTATCGTTTATGTCTTTAAAAAACATAGATCTTTTTTAATTGGAGCTAAATGTATAGTGCATACTAATCATTCTGCTATTAAGTATTTAATGCAAAAGAAGGATGCTAAACCAAGACTACTTCAATGGATACTTTTAATGCAAGAATTATATTTTGAGATTTTTAAATGAAAATGGGTTGATAATCAAATAAATGATCATTTATTTAGACTTGAACAACCTAATTTGCATGAATTTGAAAGGGAAATAATAGAAACTATTCCTGATGAGCAATTATATAATATTACTGAAGGAAATTTACCGTGGTATGTTGATGTTATAGACTACATTGTTTGTAATATTTTATCACTTGAATTAACATTGCAACAGCAGAAAAAATTTAAGTATGATGCTAAATTTTATTTTTGGGATGATCCTTATCTGTATAAGCAATGTAAAGATCTTATTATTAGGAGATGTGTGCCTTATAAAGAAACTGAAAGAATTATTCAAGAATGTAATGATTCTGACTTTGGAGGACATTTCAGAGTTGATAGAATTGTACATAAGATTTTGCAATCGGGATTTTATTGGCCTACTTTTTTCAAAGATGTTTATAGATTTATCAAAACTTGTGATCGATGTCAGAGAATAGGTAATATATCTAGAAGAAATGAAATGCCTCATAATTTTACTTTGGAAGTTAAAATTTTTTATGCTTGGGCATTAGATTTTATGGGACCATTTATACCTTCATTTGAAAATATAGATATACTGACTGCTGTTGATTATGCATCAAAATGGATTAAGGCAATAACTTTACCTAAGTGTGATGCTAGAAGTGTTTCGAGGTTTTTAATGAAAAATATTTTCACAAGATATGAAATGCCTAGAGTAATCATCACAGATGGAGGATCCCATTTTAGGAATAATCTAATTCAGAGATTGGTGGGAAATATAATATTATGTATAGAATCTCTATAGCTTATCATCCCTAAACAAATGGCTTAGCAGAGGTATCTAATCGTGAAATTCAGAAATCCTGAGAAATTAGATTGGTCTGCTAGATTACACTGCTTTATGGGTATACAAAACTTCTTATAAAACTCATATAGGAATTTCCCCTAACAGATTAATCTTTGGAAGGACTTATCACTTGCTAGTTAAACTAGAATATAAAGCATATTGGGCGAAAAAGAAATTAAACTTTAATTTGAAAGACATTGGTGCAAAAATATTGTTGCAATTGAATGAATTAGATGAAACCAGAAATGAATTATATGAATGGTAGAATATACAAGGAGAGAAGAAAAACATGGTATGATCGAAAGATTGTTAAAAAGGAATTTGAACCATCACAAAAAGTTTTAATATATAACAAAATATTGAATGTATTTATTAGGAAACTGAAATCTAGATGGACAAGACCTTTCACTATCGTAAAAATCTATCAATTTGGAGCTGTGATTAACGAAGACCGTAACTATGGAAGAATATCCAAAATAAATGGAAAAAGATTAAAACCATATTTTGAAGGCAATGTACCTAATTTTAAATAGGTTTTAATGTTGGGTCAACCTGAATAACTTGAAGTTATGTTGGGCTGATGACATTAAACCAAGTGTCTTGTGGGAGACAACCCACAGTTATTGAGTGTTTACTTGTTTGATTTGTTATTTGTGTTTGTTTGTTACTTAATTATGTCCTACCCTTCCTTAAATATCATTAACAACATTAAAGAAATGAATCAAATCAAAGTTTGGAATGAATTTAGACTAAACTAATTTTGGCAAAATTTGAAATAGCGTCGAACGACGCTGTTATTAGCGCCGGACCGCACCGGACCGCACCAGACTGGACCGCTGATCAGAACAAAAAGGAAGATACCAAATCTAATTCAAATGGATTCTGAATCGATGGAAACTTCAAGATTTCAAGTTTTCAACCATAGAAAGTTCGTCAGTTTCGAAGTACAACATCTATTCATCAAGAATATCTCAAAGATGAGGTTGATTAAAGAGCAAGGCTTTGTGAACCGAGGTATCAATTCTCCTACTACTCGAATTGAACAAATCATTATTCAGAGATGTTGAGCTTTGTTATGTTATACAACTACCACCGTAGTTGTCCCGGTTGTGAAGGTGTTTTATGCAAATCTTCTTGGAATAAACCAAGGATCAGTTTATGTGCGAGGTGGTTTTGTCACATTTACTCCTGCAAAGATTAATGAATTATACATGATTTAGAATGTGGCGATCCATTATGCAAACTTTGCCTCAACAAAGGACAACATGAGTGATATATACAGATATTTGATGAATGAAAGTGATGAATGAGAGATAAGAGATAATAGGTATGTAAGTTTTTTAACCACACTGTTAAAACCTACGTCAAAGCACTTACATTTCCTGAAAGTTCACAGATCATCTTAAAGAAAATTAAGAAACTAGAGAAGGAATTTCAACACCCGATGAATGCAATCAACAATCTGTCTGACTTCTTTGATCATCTGGATTAGAGAATGAAGGAGCACTTTGATCATTCTAGGTATCTCAAAGGAAGTTTGATACAGTTAATGAAAAGGAATGGTTGGATTGAGGAGGATTCCACTGAAGAATTCCTGTTCCGTCCATTCTACTATCTGTTCTTTCATGCTTAATCAATTGGAGATTTAAGAGTTGATGATAGTTCTAAGAAAGAATGAAGGCTTGATTATTGTATTTTTGTGTTTGTGTATTTGGACTGATTACTTTACTTTACTTTGCTTTCCTTGGATGTAATTTTTGGACTTACTTTCTTGTTTAGTTTCCAGCGTTAGTGTGTTGTGGTTGTGAGTGATGCTGAATTTTATAATTTTATGGCTTGACGATATGTAGCGTTTTGTGTTATTTGTATGTGTTTGTAATTTAGATTTTATATATCAAGGTTATGTTTTGTGTTGTTTATGTTTAGAAATATCATTTTCCATGGCTTTAGAATGTTATTAAATGCTTAATTTGACTAATTAGACGTCAGAGTCGGCTTGAAAAGATCAAAATTGTAAAAGAAAGTCAGAAGCCTAATTTTTTAACTGGTGCCGAATGGCGCTATCACCAACACCGGACTGCACCAAAAGATAGAGAATATTGCCATAATAGTACAAAATAGCTTCGAACGGTACTGTCACCTGCGCTAGACTAAGCTAGACCAGAAAAATGCCTTAGACTCCAAATTTTTGAGATAGAACCCTCGTACGTGCCATTTTTACCCAAATCATCATCTTCTACCTCCAGCCAAGGCCAATATTTGCACCTAGGACTCACTTGCATTTTGATTTGAAGCGATTTCTTGGACGAAAAGTTAGGATTTCTTCTTCTTTTGGTAAGAGCTACCCTTTAACCTAAATTTTTTTATTTTGACTGTGAAAATATGCTACATTAGAAAGATTTGAATTTTTAGGTTTTTAGAGAAAATTTGGCGATTTTATTGGTATTGGAGTTCTTATCTATTTAAATTTACCTTGGACTGCATTACATTACTATTTTGAAATTGATTTGGATAAATTTGATTTTTTTTAGACAAATGGCTCTAAGATTGGCTAAGGGGAAGGGAAAGTTTGATTACGATGAGAGTAAATTTGTGAATTTTAAGGCTTATTCCCGCTTTAGTACATTTCTTAGCAATAAGAAGTGCATACAAGAGAAAGCCTTTACAAATCCTGAAGGTGTGATTGGAGAACTTATTACAAATAGTCAATGGGAAATTTTTTATTATTTTACTGCTGAAGCGATGTTGGGGATTGTAAGAGAATTTTATGCCAATTTATATTATTCTGAGAGCGAATATATCATTGTTACAGTGAAAATGGTTGAATTTACCCATGCCCACATAAATGCATTTTATTAGTTGAGAGAACCCTTTCTATGTGAATACGAAAATTTTCCTGTTACTGATGAAGCATTGGATATGATTATGAACTATTTGACTGACATAAAAGGAGAATGGAAGATTAAGCAGAAACAAAAAGTTAATTTCCCCCTTTCTACTTTGAATCTTGTATCAAAAGCCTGACATTATTTCATTTCTGCAAGACTTCTACCTACCAATCAACACAGCGAGGTTACTGTAGAGGGAGCTGATTTTAATTATTGTATTCAAAACATGAAGAATATCAATATTGGTGATATTATTCACAAGGTTATTTTGACAAGTTCAAAAGGAGAGACTACAGGTGGACTGAGACACCCCAGCCTGATTCATGCCTTGTGTGTCAAGTGTAGCAACTAAAGATAATGATGAAGCTGTCCATCATCTAAAGCCCATTAGTAAACTAACTTTGAAATACTCTGAAGCCCATGTAGGATGGAAATGGAGTAAGAAAGCTGATGAACCTTCTTCTAGTCATGAGAGACCGTCTACATCTAGGGAACTTACTCTACATGATGTTATGGATCAGTTAGAAAGGTTGAACACCATAGTAGAAGGACTAGAAAAGGAATAAGATAAATGATGATTATCAAGTGCGTAGGTGAGAATATGAGATAGCTTATCATGATGCATAAATGAGATTTTCCAGGGGAGACACTAGTGTTGTATTTCCTACATACACGGAGTATACTCCATACCACCCTGATGAACCTGATGATGGTGGAGCACCTGCAATTGATGATTGGTAGTTTATGTGTTTTTATTTTTCATTGTATTTTATATTTGAGATGTACCTGAGACTCTCTCTGATTTTTATCTGTGATGTAATTTGTACTTGGTTGTGTTTGTAGCAAAATTTATGTTGAATTGTGATGTATGTGATGTGATAGTAGAGTTTGCATTTGTTTAGTCTATGAATTTCATCTGTGATAGTAACAGTTGGATGTTAATGTTGTGTGCATAGCTGATGTTTTATGATTTTAAACTTCCTCCCTTGCAAATTTCTAACCCATATTTGTGTATAGAAATTCTCTTAGTTATTTCAGGCCTACTATTCTAATTTATGAAGAAAAACCTGCCTAAACTCAAACGTATGAAAACCCTAACATATTGAGGTATGACTTATATATGTTTATATATTTTCTTTCTTCCAATGATAATTGTATTGATATTTAAAAATTTACGTTTGGGGGAGGGAAAGAATTAAATATTAAATGTTCTCATTTAAAAGTATTTTCCAAATTATTAACATGATTTCCTGTGATAGAACTCAATTTCAGATATTTGTGTTTTGATTTTATTTGAGTACTTTGTGAAATTGAATGAAAGTATTTGCTAATGAAAAGTAATATTGTAGGCTAAGATATTTGGTATATGAGAATATGACTATAGTCAACTATTCAAGGTAAGAAAAATTGTATATTTGAAGTATTAAGATTCCTAAAATTTTATGTGAAAGGAAAGGATTGAGACGCTATGATGAATCAATAATATGCTAAAGAAATGCCTATAAGGTAAAGGATTGTGGTAAGTTTCAAATTTAAGGTGAGAAGGGTGAAGTTCAAAATTATTAAAGGTTATCTAGATACAGTAATCCTCACTTGAAAAAAACAAAAGGCAAAAGAAAAGTAAAAAAAGGAAAGAAAGAAGCAAAAGAAGAAAAAGAAAAGAAAGAAAAGTGAGGGGAAGCTTGAGGAGATGCCTAATAAAAAATTGGGTTCAATTGGACCAACCTAAAGGGAAGAATTTAATTACTTTCCTGAACTTATATGTATGGATTGGCATTTTTACTAGTAGTGTTCTCATAAATTTCATTTCATGTGATCCTTTTAATTGAGACTTAATAGGACAATCTACAGTCATTTTTTGAAATGAATAGAAGGCTAGAACTCTTAGACTTGCTTATTAGATAGTCATACACCTGCAGAATTTAGTTGAATTATTCAATGATCTATCTGAAAATTTTACTATTGTACTTATCTAAATCAAAATTATGGTATTCTAGAAAGAAAGTTCTTTGTAGTGGATCATTATTAAATGTATTAACTTAAATTACTTGAGGCAAGTAATATTTATGTTTGGGGATCTTGATCCACTGAAAATTTGATAGCTTTTTAATGTCAATTTCATACATATTTATGATAATAGTGCACTTTAAAAAAATGTTTTTTTATGATTTCATGCAGATATAATGATTTTAGGCCTTTGGAGAAAAAGGAAGTGAAAAGGAGCAAATTTGGGGGAAAATGGGGCAAAAGTGCATTTTATTGAACTAGTGTTGAATGACGGTGTTACCAGTGCCTAACCGCACTAATTTACATAGACTTTTGACCCAAAAGGCGGAAAATAGCGTCGGACAGCACCTTATCCTGCACTGGACCATGCCCTACCCCGAATTCAAACTAGATTAAAAGTATTTAGCCAGATTTTGGAGGGATGCTTGAAGAAACTCTTGGGAATCATTTATGGCTGGATTTAAACTACTTTGGAGCAAAATTTAGAAGGGGGAGTTTAGAGTGAGAGTGTGAAGAGTGAGTGTGTCTTTTCATTTGTTTAGGAAATATAGGGTTTGTGTGTTCTCTTCGAAGGAGAGTAGGAGGAGAGGGAAAGTGAGAGATTTCTTATTCCTTACTTATCTAAAGAGAGAATTATGTATTATTGTAAAGAAGAAAGACAAGTCAAAGGAATTCCTTGAGATTCTCTTGGTGAAGAGTTTGAGATAAGTTGTCTTTTCTTTATTATGTTTGTACGACGTTGCTTTTATATATAAAATCTATGTTTCTTCATCTTTTCCTCATGAGTCCTGAGTAGATTTCTTTGTCTTCCTCCTTTTCATGTGATGTGTTGTTTTTTGTGAAATGGAAATGATGTGCTGATTTATTATGGAAAATTTGTGATGACCTTTTCTCTTCGTACTTCATTCACTTTTTGATCTGGCCAATTAAATTGTTAAAACTTATTGGGAAACATATGTTTTGAATGGATTATGAGTTCCACAACAAAAGTAAAGGTCACATTTAATGTCCATGAATGAGTGATGTATTTCATGAGGGTTGAGTGCAAAGAAATATGGAAATATACTTTGATGGGCGTAGAATTGGAGATTTTAGAGTGACAGACTGAAATCCTCATATTATTCCTAGGGTTTGGAAACCAAAGCATGGTTTAGCCTTCAGGGGAAGGTAAGGGGGGGTTCTGGAGTGAGAACCAACATCCTCCTAGCCTAACCATGGATTTGGTGACTAAAATTAGGATTAACCAATGTCCTTTATGCGCTTGGAAAAGGGTAAAGAATAGGAGTGCTCCTATTTGGCACAATACATTTGCATCACTGATCTATGTCACAAAATCCATCATATTATAATTGGAGAGGAGGAAGATTCTTTCTTACAATTGAACTTTGTTATAAATTTAGTCTTGTGTTTGTTGAACTTGCTAGAAGGTTACCTATAGGACTCTTTGGCTTTAGGACTACCGTTGGTGGCCTGGTCTGGTGAGGGTTGACTTGCACATACATTACACTTTCAAACACATTCCAATCCTAAAACCATTCATGCCTAGCTTGACTTCCTGACTCATGTAGGTAATTCATATGGATGGACCTTAACCCATAGGCTCTTGGCTAAGAGGGTTAGGAACAACATAGTGAATGCCTCAAATGAGTCCTCTTATGGCTCTTATGGGCTTGATATGGCTTCATGGCTTAACCAAAGTGATTACATTCTACTCAAATTTGATAAATCTTCATTTTTCTAAAATTTCAATTTTTGACCCCCGGGGCCCTACCACTAAACCAACCAAATACACTCAGAATTGCCCAAATTTTGCAAAATTTCCTAAATTACCCAACATTCCTTAAAATCAATCCTAAACATTCCCCCCCCCCCACTCAAATTGATCATCCATAGCCAAATATACCAAAATTTCCAAAAATACCCCCCAATACCCTCTAAATACTTAGAATGCCCTTCTTAGCCAAAAATTCCATAAAATCAAAAAATTCCCAGAAAATTCCAAAAAATCTTAAATATTCATAATTTCATTTTGTTCAACTACACCATAAGCCAATTTTATCAATTTAACCCACTTTTACCAAAACTCCCAATTTGACCCATTCTTAACCCAAGTGGACCCAATGTCCCACTAAACCAACCCAATTGACCTCAATTTTGGTCCAATCCAATTCTAAACTTCAATTCAATATCCCTAATGTCAATTTAGACCAAATCCAAGCCAAATTTGATTGACATTTGGATCCAATTCCAATTTGAAGCCTAAAGCCTAACTTTGGCCCATGACCTAAACCTAGCCCAAACCAACCCAATTCAACTCCAATTAACCCCAAATCTTTTCCTAAACCTTCCTAATATCCCCAAAAACAATAAAATAACAAGATTTGCCCTAAATTTGAACCTAAAGTCCACCCAAGCTTTACACAAAGTCAAAATCTCCATTTTTGGCCTAAACCCAAACCTAACCCAAATGGGTCCAAATCCTAAAAT
The DNA here is from genome assembly GCA_022702705.1 of Papilionanthe hookeriana x Papilionanthe teres. Taxonomy (NCBI): domain Eukaryota; kingdom Viridiplantae; phylum Streptophyta; class Magnoliopsida; order Asparagales; family Orchidaceae; genus Papilionanthe; species Papilionanthe hookeriana x Papilionanthe teres. Next base: position 131,870,301 of record CM040428.1, on the reverse strand, counting down.
TAAGGCCCAACCAAAGTTGAAAACTCTTTGTGACACTCCCATGAACATTTCTCGACATTAATTTTACATCAAATCCAACCTTATCCCAACCTTGGCCCAAGTTAGCCCAATTTGACCCACTTTGGGCCCTTTACCAAAAAGCCCAAATTGAACCCATTTCAACTCCAAATGACACCAAACCTTTTCCTAATCACTCATGATACATCCCTAAACTAAACCCAACATTTATTTGACATGATCTTTTTTAAAACTTTCATCCAAAAGTACATTTAAAATCTAAAAAAACCCACTTCTTTAATCCTTTTTAAAAGCCCACTTCCAACAAATTCAAAAGCCAAAATTTCATTCCAAAGCCCACATGAAATTTTCCCTCATCATTCCCTATGATTTAAATCACCACTAAGTTTCAAAATCATCATTAAACCATTCCATATCAAGCTTCATCCAAATTTCCACCAAAATGTCAAAATTCATAAAATCCCCTTTCATGAAATTGTCTAAATCTTTTCCCAAGCCAAATGAAGCCATAGAGCCATGCATAAGCTATATGCAAGCCATGGGAGTCACTTTACACCTAACCTGTTATTTTGGGCAAATGGAGGGGGCCTCTTTCTTAATCCTTCATTAAGCCTTTTAACCATACTCATGTCACACTCTAAACCAAGCTTAGCCACCTCACCATGGAAAGAGACCTCACCACTCTCTCTTGGCTGACCCAAATGATTCCTCCCAGCCCAAAGTCAAGCCTTGGAGAGGTGCACCTAACCTAAACCATGCCTTGGACCAAAATGAGCCCAAAATACACTCTCCCCCATTCCATTTAAATCAAACCTCTTTACACATGGCAACAGCCAATTGAACTCACCAACTTCCTTCCCTGACCCCACTGAGTCAGATGGTGACCTAACCCTGTCGGCCAGCCGCCTAGGTCGCCGGAAAACACCATGGCCGAGAGGTCTATATTGATTCAAAAATTCAATTCCCCCTTGCTGAGTTGTCCCAACCTAAATGGCCACCATGGCAGTTCTTCCCTTGCCCTGAGCAGTTGATCCAAGCCTTCAATTGCCCCTGGGGAGCCCTCCAGCCATGTCTATTTAAACCTCACCCCCTATCAGGCAAAGAAGGTGATGAACCAGACATAAATAAAACTCTGCCAAAATTGCTCCAGGACCTTCTCCTCACTTAGAGCAATTGATCCCCACTGCTCTCTAGCCCTAAAACCCATTGATTGAGCTCAATTTTGGAGCTCAATTCTCGTCCCAGAACCAGGACATATCTAAAACCTCCACCAAATCCAAATTAAACTCACCCACACCTGCACAGGACCAAGAGAAGGAGTTCCCAGAGTGACGCCCCCTCTCCGGAGCCACCCATTTGCTCCAGCCTCCAAGCTTTGAAATTGGTTGTGGACACTTTCATACCTAGACAATTCCACTAGAGCCGGAGACTTCATCGCGGAGCTTCCTTGGGTGCAATCGAAGGTGACACAACTCTCTGATTGAAGCTACACTTCTCGAGCAAAGGTATGGATTATTTCTTCCTCCCGAGCTTCCAGTGATTCTCCATTTTGTTTTACTTAATTTTATAGCATGTAAACCATATTGATGTGTTCGTCTCTTCAAGACGAATCCATAGAGCATAAGAACATGAAAATCAGTTGAGAAATGAGAGAGTTATTAGGGTTTTAGTGTGGACGGTCATGGGTGGACACCAGTCGTAGACGATGACCAGGCGCTAACCGATCGAGCATGTATCGAGTGAACGGTTCAGAGCGCGCCGGACCAGGGAATGTTACATGAACTGCGGTCCCCTGGAGCGCTGAGTCAGATGGCGGCGGCGAATGGGAGAGCGACGCGTGGGCTTTCGGAGCAGCCGAGGATGAGTCGGCGCCGCGTGTATAAGTAGAAAAATATGAAATTATTTATTTATTTAAATACCCAGAACTTAGAAAATCCATATCTTTGTGTAGAAAAATCATAAAAATAAACTAAAAATATAATCTTGCTCAGTGAATAGAGGAGAATAATGTGAAAAAGAGATTAATTTATTTTGATGAGTATTTTATTTTTAATTAATTATTTACTTATTTCAGTATTTTGATTCTTCACTTGCATAGACAATTCACCATGGCATGAGACCATAGGGCTTTTGAAGCCTCTGATCTTGGGAACATTCTCTGAATTTTTCAAGGTCAGAGGCCATCTCTATGGAAAGTTATGTATTTTTTAAGTTTAGATCACTGTTTTTGGTATTTTAATTCCAATAATTAACATGTTGTTTAATAAATTCCAGAAACATTTGATGAAGTTTGTTAGGACCGAGGACCCTAGGATAATTATATCCTGGGTTAATTCATTAAGAAAAATCCTAATTGTCCTAATTACTCAAAATTGAACTTAATTAATTAGGGTTAATGACACATTAAAATAACATGAAAATAATTCTCCACTGATCTTTGGGATTAGGGGGACTTCACATAAAAATTTGAAGTCAATTGGAAATGTTTAGCCCCACTAAATGGATTAATTAAGCCACATGATTAAAATTAAACTTTAAAAATTCATAACTTCAAAAATACATTTCAAAAATTCACCAAATTAGCTTTGTCGGCTCTCTGATATCAGAGGAGTCTATAAAAATTAAAATTCGAATTTTCTAAAATTTTTCATTTTTAATGGTATTTTAATATTTAAATAATTAAAAAAGAATAAAAATCACAAAAATAACAAAAATCATAAAAATGTTACATTTTTACTACTAATCACATAGAAACCAACCAAATATTTTTCCTATGTCTCTAAGTTAAGATATAGAATTTTAAAGGCTCAAAATAATTTTTAATATTAAAAAATCTATTTTCCAACCTTTTCACTAAATTAATTCCAATAAATCAAAGAAAAATTAGAAAATTATAAAATTTATTTCTTTGTACTCCTTGAGGTCAGAGAGAATTAAGAAAAATATAAAATCCATTTTTCAACCTTTATTTTATTTTATAATTAATTAATACTCTAAAGCTCAAAATAATTATAATAAATAAAATATATTTTAAAAAATCCCCAAGATTGGTCCAAGTATTCCTCTGGTCATTAGGAACATCCCATAATTTTCTTAAGGACAGAAACCTTTCCTTGGTCATGTTGTTGAATTTCCATTGAAAATCCCTATTTTTCACTAAAAATAATTATATAAATAAATTAAATTCAGAAAAATCACATCTTCTCCCCTAATGTCTTAATTGACATATGAGTGAAGTGACATATAAATTTCAAGTTCATTTGAACTCAATTTAGTGAGTTATGAAATAAATAAGCCTAAAAGGACATAACTGTAATTAAAGAATTTAAACCCCTTTATTAAAATTTTAGGTTTAATTAAAATGGTGGGTAAAATATTTGATTCTATCTTTCTTGGATGATTGAAACTTTGAGAAATTAAAAGGGTAGGAACCCATTAATCACTTTTAATAAAAAATGAAACTTTGATTAATTAAAAAATTTAAATTTTGGAAGATTAATGAAATTTTGAAATATTAATAATAGGGATATAACTTGAGAGGATATTAATTCTTTAATAAAAAAATCCCTAAATAAATCACTTCAATAATATTTAACTCTTAATTAAGATTAAAATGATAATTCAAAATAAGTAAATTAAAAATTAAAAAATAATAACCCTTAAAGGAAAGCTCAAAATATTAAGTGGTTTAACAATTAAATTAAATTAAGTAAAAAATAAATTAAAATTAATATTAAATAAAATTAACATTTTAACAATTAAGTTAAATTAAATCTAAAATATTGAAATTAAATTAAATTAAATTAAGTTAAATTCAATTAAATTAAATTTAAATTATATTAAATTAACATCATTCGATAATAAAAGTAAAACAAGTTCAAAATATTTAAATCACTTAAAGTATACAGATTTAAACCAAAAATAATTTGAACACTATTCCAAACTTAAAATTATTAATTAAAACCTCATAATTAAACTAAATCACTTTAAACCATTAAGTTAAACTTCAATTAAGAATGGTTAAATTTTTTAACAAACCAACTTGCCCCTAAAGGCTTTAACTATTATAACTCTTAAATGGAGTATTAAGTGAGATGTCACTTTGCTTATAGGATAATCAAACATCCTAATTCATTGAGCAAGAAGAAAAATTTAAACTGAATCCTGGATGATTAATTCATCTGTGCGGCTAAATTTACTTGGACTCGAAATAATCTCGGAAATATTGAAAAGATGTTAGGACTCGTTCTAAGCACTTTCTTAATATGATGAGATGTTTTCGAAGAACCATTGAATTTAATTGTTCTTTGATGAGGAAAATCATCCATAAACAAAACACAAGAACCTAAACATCATAGGAGATGACTAGGAATAGGATTAGGAATTTGGTAGACAACCAAAACCTTTCCCTTAGCTTTACATAGGTAATTGTTTTAAATATTTAAATGCCTTAACATGTGTTTCAAGTGCAGCTTGGGATGACGGGAAGACCCTCCAGGTACACTTTTATTTCATTGCAATTTACTTTATTGCAATTTACTTACATGCACTGCACTTTACTTTTCTTGCATGTTAAACAAAACTGTTGCATGAAAACCAAAACCTTTATGATAGTCCCAAAAACTGAAACCAAAACTAAATTAAAAGTCACCACAAGATAAAATTCACCGCCACAACAATCCAAAATATAAAACAACTCAAAATTTAATCACAAACAGAATAACAAAACTACAATTGTAACTAAATTAAAACGTCTTGTTGAATGATCGGGAATACCTCGAATTATGTAACCCACGTGTTGCTAACGGGATTTCCTACTGTCTAAATGAAAGTGTGGAACTCATTTAGTTGAGTTTAGCAAATTCATCTGGATTAAGTGAATTCGATAAAAATAACGGTGTCGGGATGATGGAACTGTGGGATCTTAATCGGTTATGTTTAAACAACTTTAAGATTTGTTTTAATTAAAATATTAAAGATATTTGGACTTTAAGATTCATAAACCAAAACACTTCTCCCATCTCCTGATTTTCACTTTCTAAAACTAAACCTCTGCAACAACAAGGAGCTCAGAGCATGGTGGGCAGCACGACTATCGTCATCAGCAAAACTCGAATCTACTTCAGCAAAACCTTTCATAGAATTAAATAACCAAGCCATAGGACTTCGAGGTAGTTTGCCTAGTTCAATATAAATCCTCAACTCTTCGTTAGGCATTTGCATAACCATGTTATGCAAATTAAACCCTAACCGGTCTTAGGACTCCGAGGTAGTCGTTTGGTAAGATATAAACCCTCACATCTTTGAGGCTCTTTGTATTATTATGTCATACAAACATAAGTCCTAATTAATTAAAATTGGCAGGATTATAACATCAAATAAATTCCTGAATTGAAGCCAAAAAATAGGATAGTTTGGGAAGTTGCCAAGATTCTTCTTGGATCCTCAGCTTCTCCTACTTTTCTTCCTTTGATTCTAAAAATAAACTGTTCCGAATTTGAGCTAATCCCTATTGAAATTTTAAAAAAAATCCAATCCTTTGAAAACCTTAAACTTTGAAATTCTTGAGAGCAAAACCACTGATCATTATTGAGAGTTTTCTTAAATGATTCCCTTCATTTAAGATGTAATTAACTATAGGGGCTTGCTCTTATAGGGAACTTTAAGAACTTAAGTAATATAAACCCTGCTTAATTCATTTATATTAAGCAGGGGAACCTGTCGGCTTATAAAATTGGTTCGCAGACCAAACATATGTCACAAATCTTCTAGTTTATTCAATCAAGCCCCATCATCAAGCAGTGTGTCTATTCCTCGGGATAGATACACGGTTTGTGATGTGGTGCTTGTTTACATAAAGTATTTGTGATGTGAGATCGGTTTGATTTCATAGCTTAAAATTTTCAAACATAAAGTTATTTTCAAAATCAAATACTATTTTCTAAATTATATATAAATTTAAATTAAATTTAAAATTTAAAATTCACCGACAACTTCTGTAGGCGACCACTTTTTAAAATTAAACTTATAACCTAAAAATATGCCGACACAATTCTCAGCAATACTCAATATTCTCAGCAGTTCTCAGCAATTCTCAGCATTCTCAGCATTCTCAGCAATTCTCAGCATTCTCAGTATTCTCAGCATTTCTCAGCATATTCTCAGCATATTCTCAGCATATTCTCAGCATTCTCAGCATTCTCAGCATTCTCAGCATTCTCATCAATCTCAGCATTCGGGATACGCTTTCGCCGTACTCCCATCTTAGCCTATTCTTTGTAGTTCTCAGCACTCGGGATAGGCTTCCGCCCTACTCCCTCCTCAGCAGTTCTCCGCATTAGGATAGGCACAATCCTACTCTTTTCTCCGCAATCTACACATTCAACTCTCTCAGCACAAAATTGAAATTGAAATTGAAATCAAAACAGTCTTAGTATTTGGGATAGGCTTCTACCCTACTCCCTTCTCTGCATATTCTCTGCATTCGGGGTAGTCCTTCACCCCATTCTTTTCCCAGAAAAAAATTGAAATTGAAATTGCAATTGAAATTGAAGCACTCTGAATTTTGGAATAGGCTCAGTCGTGCTTCCTTCTCAGCATATGAATGCATTCGGGTGGGCCTTAGCCCTACTCTTTTCTCTGCATAAAACCAAACATGAAATTGAAATTGATATTAAAACCGAAATCAAGATCAAATTGAAATTAAAGTCAAAAGAAAAGCAAAGTAAATCAAATCCAAATTTGAAATTTCAAATTTGAAAATTAAAGCTGCAACTCTTAAACTGAAAATTCCTCCTCTTGTTTCCCCAGGAGAAACAACTCTCTCTCAATTCTGCGTTTTGCCCTAAGTATTTTACTTAGGTGACTTTGTGTTGGTTTGTTGATCTTCTTGATTCAACACCAATATTCGCGGTGTGCCTGTCCGACACACCACACCTATTGGGGGTCCATTTGTTGACCTCACTTTTAGTTGAGGTCTAGTCTCTCTTTAGAATAGCCTAGGGTCTAGCAATAGGACTCTCCTGGTGACTTTCTTTGAGGACTAGTCATGGAACCCTTCCCATAGAAATTCAAAACTCTTCTTGCTTCACTAGGGGGTTTTCATATGCTTAAGGCATAACCTCCACCTTTTGGTTGCAAAAAGGCAAGCATAAGGAATCCTAGGGGAAGTCTCCTATAGGTGGTCATACTTAAGGATTTGCCCTGAGGGAGGTCTGGAGATCACTACTCATACACTTCACATTCACAACATACACACACTGAACATTCTAATTTCAACCCTGAACTCTTTGGAAACTCATGTGGATATCCCGACCCTCGATCATGACTAAGTGGTAGGGACCAACACATAGAGGACCAAATGTAAGTGACCCTTGGTCATTACATCCTGCTCACCATGAAGCCACCTTCAAATTTCCAAAATTTCAATTTTTGGCCCCTTTGCCCCCTAAATAACCTTGAACTACCCAAAATACCCAAAATTTCAAAAATTAGCCAAATTCACCAAAATTCCCCAAAAAACATTCCAAGATATTCCTTACCACTCAAATTAACCATCCGTGACCAAAAATTCCAAAATTTCCAAAAATAAACCCCAATACCTTCAAAATACCCAAAATACCCTTTTGCCCGAAAATCGAAAAATTCCAAAAAATTCTCAAAAAAATCCAAAAAATCTAAAAATCTCCAATTTCATTTTGTTCAACTACACTAAGGGCCAATTTTTCCAAATTAATACACTTTCAATTCAAAATCCCAACTTGGCACATTTAACCTAAAGGTGCCTAAACCAAACCCAATCTTGACCCAATTGACCCAAATTTTCATCAAATTCAATTCTAAACCAAAATTTAACATCCCCAATATCAACTTAGACCAAATTAAAGTCCAATGTGAGCCACATTTGAATCTAATTCCACTTGAAATCAAAATCCCCAATTTTTCCTAATTAACCCAAAACTCCTAAAGTGACCCAATGTCAATCAATTCCTCCAAAATTTCAATTCCAAACTCGTTATAACACCTCCTTAAACTGAATTGGATCATCATTTGCACAAAATTTGAGCTCAGGTCTTACCCAAATCCATTTTGGACCAAAGAAACCCCAATCTTGGCCCAGTTGAACACATGTTTTAAATCCACCAAATTGACCCTTTAATCCTTTTCAAAACCATTTTATGTCTTCATAAAAATTCTTCTAGACAACCATATCTACTTTATTGTTGAACTCCTTAAACTTGACCCAAACCCAACATGGTCCAAAATAATAAAAAATCCAATCCATGCCAAAATTGAACCTCAGAATGAGCTCAAAACAACTTTGTGTCTTCATGAAAGATCTTCATTACAATTATATGAATAATATTGGTCAAGGCACCTAGAGCTCATTCTCACTCAAACCCAAGTTAAGTTAGCCCAAACCCAAATGAACCTAATTAAACTAATAATTCAAATCAAATCAAATTAAACCAAAAATTAATTAAATTAACTTCATGACATTCCTAAAATAAGTAAATATAATATATATATATATATATATATATATATATATATATATATATATATATGTACATGATATGATGATGGCGATCGAGGAGGGAAGTGCTCGCTAGGGTCGACGGGTTGTTGATGGAGGCTGTGTCACCGGCCGGCGTTGGTAGGTTCCCTGTCCCCTTGGTTTTCCTGTTCCTGAGCTCCACTTTGGGTAGGGCTGTCTGCCGCCACGCCTTCCTTTTATTTTTTGTCTTCCTGGGCTTTACTGTTTTCAAATTTCTGAGGAGTTACTGTTCTATTGATCTTGATTTTGCGACTTGGTGCTTCCTGGGAGTTCTGCATCTCCTGGAATTGTTTGGTTTGTCTTGCCTGGTTGACTTTCAGCCTTTGGTTGGACTGGTCTCCTTTGGATCTGTTCTTGGGTCCTGGTGGTGTGGGCTTGGGGGTGTTTGCTCATGGCTAACCCCTCTTCCAGACTTTTCCCCATTGACAACTCCACCAACATCTCTTGGGCCAAAGCTACCTATGCTGGAGTTGTGGGTAAAGGACAGGCTCCACATAAGTCCTTTGATCATTTGGTTTTTCCCCAGGAATTACACGACACTGCTGCAGGTAAAGGAAAAAGTCCTTTCATCCGGCCTCGTGGGTTCTAAGGATGGTTTGCCTGCAGCTTTGTTCTCTAAACAAGATATGCAATGCCCGAACGAGGTCATGTTAAATTTTGTTCGATAGGTAAATTCCAAATGGGACACCCCAAAATGGAATATGTGAGGAAACACTTTGATGATCTCGGTCTTATTGGGAGCCGGAAGCCTGGGCTTACTAGATGGGAGACACCTGTCGATTCGACTTTCTAATGAGGAGGATTATGCTCGAATTTTGGGCAACAATCCATACTTATTGCTCGGAACCTATATGAAGATTTTAAAATGGACACCAGGATTTGATCCATCAAAAGAGCCACCAATCATCCCTATGTGGTTTAAACTTCCGCATTTACCCATCCAATCGTATAATCAAAATGCCATGTTCAATATAAGCCAAGCACCTTGGGCACTCTACTCAAAATTGATACTCACACCTTTGATATGGCAAGACCAAGCAGATAGAAGAGTACTTGGTAGAAAGAGACATAACTTTACCGGATATTCATAAGATTTGGATTAGAACGGATGAAGAGTTTCCGGAAGAGGGATTTTGGCAGGATGTTGAAGTGGAGTTCAAGCCACATTATTGTAAACATTGCGGAATGTTTGGCCACTTATTGGAGCGAATGTTATAGACTACACCCCCCTTCCAAGAAAAAAGCTGGGCCTAGCAGGAGGGCAGAAAAGATTCTCGAATTATCTATTTCACCTCCAGATGTTCCTATGGATGGCATTCTTCTGGAGCTATCTCCCAGGAATGTTAACCCACTGGAAGGATTTGAGAGAACTGAGGGGCAAGAAACTGAGGTAGCTCAAGTAGAAATCAGAAGTGAGCAGGAAGTTGAATCCACTGAGGTTCCCAGCCCTATGGGTCCTTTATCTTCTATCCCAGCTCTTGAGAATACAGTGGAAATTGCCACAGCTCATATCAAGGAGGCAGATGTAGATTTACATAGTGCCTGGCAGGTACAGAAAAACAAGAAAAGAAGAAAAGCAAAACTGAACTGCAAGGTTTACTGGGACCTCAATCTCCAGGAGACCCTCCGACATGACCCTCAAGCACCTCTCCCTAGAACCGGGGGAAAGGAAAATCTATCTCTTAATGTTAAATTTCATGTGCTGGAATATCGTGGGGTCGCTCACCCTTCCTCTCCGAACGGAATAAAACAGCTTGGTTAAACTACACAAATTATGGTGTTTTGTACTCCGGAGCCTATGGTTCCTATAAACAAGAGTAAAATTACTAAGTCTTTCCCTAATTTTACCTTTTTTTCTAACCTTAGCAATAAGATCTGGATTTTTGCTCGGAAGGAATTACAATGGTCAATTCTTATTGATAACCCCCAGTTTATTCACCTTCAATTTTCCATTGGGGAACAACTGGGTTTTGCTTCCATTATTTATGCCGGTTGCTCTCATGCCCAACAACGATTCGTTGTGGTCCGAGCTAACCTCTCTTGCTAATACCATGAACAATTTCGGATGGTTGGTGGAGATTTTAACCGTCTCTTTTCCCCTTCTAAGAAAAAGGTGGTTCCCCCCACTTACCTCTTCTATGAACAGGTTTAATCATTTTATTAATAATGCCAAGCTCTTTGATTTGGGTTTTACTGGCCCACCTTTCACATGGAGGAGAGGGAGTACTTGGGAAAGATTAGACAGAGTCTTGGTCAATTCTCCCTGGTATTAGCTTTTCCCCTTCACTTTTGTTACCCATTTGTCCATGGTTTGCTCTGACCATAGGCCTCTACTCATCTCTCTACAAAACACTGATGGCAGAGGTCTGCTAGCAACTTCGATTTCAAAACATGTGGACCCTCCACCCCGAATTTCTGGCGAAGTGAGTAAGATCCGGAAGCCCACTCGAGGTAGCTCCCTGTAGGAAACCTTTGGTCCTTGCACAAGTTGACGGCCCATCATCTCGGGAGCCGGAACCGGAACACTTTTGGGAACCTACAGGAAAATATAAAAAAGGTCGAAGCCGAGGTTGCAAATACCGAAGCCGCCTTCTCAATCGGGAACAAGGATGAAGCTGATCTTTTTAGAGCATCCGAACGACTAATCACACAGAGTTAACTACCAAGCTGAATTTTATAAACGAAAAGCCGCATCTCGCAGATTTATTGATGGGGACAGAAATACCGTGTACTATCATGCCTATATCAACTTCAAAAGGAAATGTAATATGATACTTACCATTACCAATGATGCCGGCATCAAAATCACCGAGGCAGCTGATATTGCCAAGGATGCCGAGAGACACTTTAGCCACCTCTTTGCTCGAGTTCCATCTAGCCGCATTCCTATTAAGCAGATCTTTTCGGGACGACCCATAACTATGTGCGGGATCCGAATCTAACCGATATTCCCGAGGAGATTGAGATTAAGAAGGCTCTCGATACTATTAAAGACACTACAGTCGCTGGTCCCGATGGTTTCTCATCCTCTTTTTATAAAGCTAGCTGGTCAATTACCGCAGTGGATGTTACTCAAGTCGTGCGGTGCCTTCTTCCAAGGCATGGATCCTCCCAAATTTTTTCTCGCTTCCACCATCGTGCTTATTCCCAAGAACAAAGTCGGACATAACTGGAGTGACTATAGACCTATCAGCTTAACCACCGTAATGTCCAAAGTAATAAGTAAAATCCTTGTCTCAAGAGTTCAGCCACATCCGATTCACATCATCAATGAGAACCGAGCAAAGCATTTGTTAAAGGAAGAAACATCTCGGACAATATTCTCGTCGGCCCAAGAATTGCTTTTGGATTTAGATAAGAAATGCGAGAGGTCATAACATCATTTTCAAACTTGACATTAAAAAAGCTTTTGATACTATCAGCTGGGAGTTCATATTGAATATTTTAACAGCTAGAGGCTTTCAACCCAGCTTTGTTCAGCTTATCAACAGGTGGCTAAAGTGCAATTTTCATTCTGTGCTGGTGAATGGGAATAAGCAAGGATTCTTTAATGCTTCTAGAGGTATCAAACAAGGAGACCCCCTCTCCCCTATTGTCTTTATTTTGGCTTTTGATTATCTGTCTAGGTGTTTAGACCATGCTTTTGCTGCTTCTCCTCACCTTGCTTACCACCATAAGTCCAACATTTGGATAAGTCACTTATCCTATGCCGATGACATCATAATTTTCTCTAAGGCATCTAAAGCTGCTATCAAGGTTGTTCGAAGACTTTAAACCATTTCAAGGATGTTTCGGGATGGAATTCAATCTTACTAAATGTCTTTTCTACCTGTGCAAGCATGTTAGCTTATGCCATAGAAGATGGATCTCTCGATTACACCGGCTTTCAATCAGCAACCCTCCCAATCGATTATCTTGGAGTGCATCTCACTAAAGGCGGATCTAAACGCACTCGGCTTCGGGGAGTTATAGATAAGATAAAAAATCAAATCTCTAGCCGGTCCAACTCCTTCCTATCTAATGGTGGAAGAATTACCTTGCCGAGAAGTATTCTTTCTCGCTCTCCCTTCCTATGCTCTCCGGATGTTCACCAAGAAGAAGAGCACTTCTTTACCGATCAGCAAACTCTTCAACATGATTTTTATGGGCTGGACAACACAAGCAATTTCATCGGCCGCCTTGGCGCAGTGTATGTAAACCTACTCGAGTCGGGGGTCTTGGCTTCGGGAGCTTTGATCGATGAGCTTCACCAATATGTGTAAATTGTGGATCGTGTTCGCAGCCAACGATACTCTTTGGGCCAAATTTCTCCATGGCAAGTATCGTAGATTCGAACATCCAACTTTGGTTAAGCCAAAGCCGGGTGACTCCGAGCTTTGGATTTCTATGCCGAATGTTAAAGAAAAGGCTGAACACCTATTTATCCGGGAGTCGGGTGAGGGGCGGATAAACTTTTGGTTGGATCAGTGGATCTCGGAATGGTTCTAAGCTCACCGACAACCCAAAACCCGATCGGTCCCACACTCCCGTTAAGGATTTTTGGACCGAGGACCGTTGGAATTACAAGCTACCGAATACCTTGTTAACTCCCGAGCAAGGTGCAACAAGTAAATTTAACTAATGTTAAGGACACACTGATTACTAAGAACAAAAGATCTCAGAAGCTCTCTTCTTACATTTACCAAAAATTTTATACCTGGGATCAGTTCAAGTGGGGCACAGAAATTTGGAGCAAATTCCTTACTCCCTCTATCTCCTTCTTTTGCTGGAGATTGAGACATCTTGCCATTCCTACAGATGACATCCTCAAACTTAAGGGTCCGAAAGGACCTTCCTCGGTGCCGATTGTGCTCTCAAGATGAAGAATCTTTCGACCATCTATTTTTCAAATGTCTCTTCTCTCGGAAGTCCGGAAACATCTCATTAGTCGTTTCTCTATTAACACTCTAAATCCGAGCTGGAATAGCTTGGATACTCGCTGGGTGGATTGGCATAAGGAACAGCCTTTTAGAGATCCCTTGCTTGGTGGTTTGGTTCCTCTGGATGTGTAGAAATAGAGCTAAGTTTGATGGGAAGGTTTCCTCTCCTCTTCGGAGTTGCGATCCAATGTCTCGCCTACATCCACAAGCTTATCAAGCTACATCACTATAAGGATATTTACAGTGGTAAGACCAATGGCTAACAAAAACTTTTCCGTTGTAGCTTGGTACCCTCCCCTCCTCAATGGGTTAAAGTTAATACCGATGGAAGTTGTTCGATTCCGATGCCGGTATCGGTGGGATCTACAGAGACTACCGTGGCCATCGCTCGTCGTATTTCCATGCTCCCACATCTGCCGTTGATGTTTTGGAAGCCGAGATCATTGCCATCTTTTGGGCCATCAAGATTGCCAAGATTTGTAAGATCTCCAGTGCCGCTGGTAGAATCCGATTCTAGTTGCCGCATCAATTATATTACCAAGATTGAACCTCGCTCCTTGGAATATCAAGAGATGGATGAACAGGATGCCCACCATATGGATAACATGGTGGTTAAGTTTGCTTTCATCCCTAGTGGAAGGCAACTCCCCCGCTCATTGGTTAGCCACACAAGGCCGCTACAATGAGGACACTAAAGTTGATAATATCATTCCCTCCCTCTCAAGCTTTTGATCCATGGTGATAACTTAGGACCGCCTTTCATTAGATACTAGTCTTCCTCTTCTCTTTTGGTCCTCAAAGGGCTTATTTGTTCTGTTGGTATACATGTAACCAGAATGTTTGTTTTTGATTAGTTAGGTAGTTTTGAGGTAGTTTATGTTTTGGATGTGGGGATCAACTAGTTTTAGAGGTCCTCCTTTCACCTTTTCTTATTGTTTGCCTTTGTAACGTTCTTTTCGTATCAACATGTAGGGAGCGATGCTTGCTCCTTTTGTTTTAATATATATATATATATATATATATATATATATATATATATAAAATAAAATAAGATAAAATAAAATAAAAATTTCTCCCTCATCCCTCCCTCACCCTACACGCCACCTAAAACCCTCTCCATCACTCCCATCACTTCTCCCCTCACCTCCTCAACTCTACCATGTCACCACCACACCTCCACCTCATCTGATTCAACTCTCCCCCACTCCTCTTAGTCGTGAGCCTTTCCCAATAAAAATCCCCTCATCACATCATATTCTACCCCCTTACACACCTTTACACACTCACTTACACACACCTTTACACTTAGCCATTCCACCCCCCCAAAAATCCCCTCCTAGCTGCGAGCCTCTCCTCCTCCTCCTCTCCTTCTTCCAAGCAAAGCCATATCCATCCAAACCCCTTCCTAGCCGTGAGCTTCAACAAGGCGTCCCTTTCTTCAAGTTTCTTCCATCAACTCCTTCAAAGCAAGGTAGGCTTCTTCCCCCTCTCTTTTATCTTATGAACAATTAAGCTTCAAAGAAATGTTTCACCCCTCTCATGCTTAGCCTAATACCCCACATATACATGTATTTTCTTTAAAGCTCCTATTCCTCTTCATAGGTTTACAAAAAATTATGTGTTAAACTCTTCCATGCTTAGCCTTAGGGATTTTTCTTTTCATGCAAGCTATTTTAAAAAAAAAATCATGTGTAGATTATTTCTTTTACAAATCTTCATTTTATTCATGCATAGGCTTAGGATTTCCTTTTTATGCAAAGATATGTAATTATTTAGGCTCATTAGTTTCACTATTTACAAAAATACCACCTAATCTTTTCACCTAGTTTTTATTACCTTAAAAAAATGAATTTTAAAATTTTTAATACAACATAAAGGAAATAAAGGTAAGAGCAAAGAAAATAAACATAAAGAGGAAATAAAAAAAAATAATAATAATAATAAAAAGAAGGAAATGAAAAAAAAATCTAAAATAATATATAACATACACTATGTAAATAATACATATGTAAATTAATAATATAAATAAATGTAAATAAATTATATATACTAAATAATATATAAACTAAAGTTAAATATATTATATACACTAAATGAATAATGTTTATAATAAAGTAAATAAATAATAAATAACAAATGTAAAATAAAAAAACATAAGTGATAAAATAATTGTAAATTTAAATAACCATACTAAATTTCAATAAAATAACTATACAAAAATTTTAAATACCTAAAAAAACATTAAAACTTAAAATATAACTATACTAAAGGTAAAATAAAATATAACCATACTAAATTTTAAATAAGAATAACTACACTAACTTTAAAAAAATATAACTTCTAAAATATAAATAAATTAATAATAATATATATATATATATATATATATATATATATATATATGTTAATTAATATGTAAGATAAATAATGAAAATAAAGGAAGTAAATAAAAGTGTTTTTTTAAAATATATACACATGTAAATAATAATTTTAAGAAATAATAACTTAATACAAATGATAATAACTTTAAATAAAGAAAAGAATAATTTAAGAGAGAGAAAATAAAAAGTCTTATAAATAAATAAATAATAATAATAAATGATAATAATAAATAATGTAAATTAATAATATAAATTAAGAATGATAAATCAATAATATTTAGGTAATAAAACTGTACATATAATTAATCAAAATAAAATAACTTATAAGGGACAATAAAAATAAATAATACACACACACAGACACACACACACACACACATATATATATATATATATATATATATATATATATATATATATATATAAATTGAAAATAATTTAAATAATATAAATGAATAATGAATTAAATTAAAATTAAATAGTTAAAATCAAATAATAAGTAAACTAAATTAATTAAATTAAATAATAATTAAATTAAATAAATTACATTAAATAATAATTAATTAAGTAAACAAAGAAAATAATTAAATAAATAATAGTTTAAATTAAATTAAATAAATTAATTAAATTAATTAAATTAAATAAATCAAAATTATATTAAATTAAATGATAATATAAATAAATAAATAATTTAAAATTAAATTAAATTAAGTAAATAAATTAAATTAAGTTAAATAAATTAATGAAAATCGAATATTAAATTAAAATTAAATGATAATATAAATAAATAATAAATAACATTAAATTAAATAAATAAATATTAAATTAAATAAATTAAATAATGTAAATAAATAATAAATTAAATAAAATAGAATAAGTTAAATAAATTAAATTAAATTAAAATAAATAATAATAAATTATAATTTATACTAAATTAAATTAAATTGAATAATAAAATAAATTAAATGAAAACCAAAAATAATAATTTAAATAAATTAAAGTAAAATAATATGAAAAAAAATAAAAATCAGTTAATTAAATAAAACAAATAAATAACAATCAATTAATTAAAAAAAATTAATAACAATTAATAAATAAATAAATGATAATAAAGTAAATAAATTACAATGAATTAAATAAGATAATAAATTAAATAAATAATAAAGATAATAATAATTTCAATTACAAATAAAAGATAATAATTTTAAACAACACATAATAAAAATAGCAATAATAAAACACATAAATAATAAATAACAATAATAACATAAAATAATAATACATAACAATATAAACACTAATAACATAACACAATACAAGAAAATAACATACAATAATAAAAATAACACAACACAACCATCACAAATCACAACAATCACAATATACAACAACAGTCCCAACCACAATACAATACTAACACGATAACAACCAAACCTAGGATAGGCCTCCTGGGGCATGGTTCATTTTCCCCTTTATAAAGACCCCTAGGAAATCACAACTTGGTGTTGAAAACATAACAAGAATACCCTTATGCTTAGTGAATGCATGGAGTAACCCAAATTTTACTCGATGTCCACACAACCTTCCCAATTCACATTCCAAACTCAAAGTTCCTAGCTCCAAAAAACAAACCAAAAACAAAACCAAATTCAAACCAAAACCAAAACCAAACCTAGTTCAAACCCAAACAAAATTCAAATCCTCCAATCCCCAAACTAAAATCAAACTCAATTAAAAACCACAAACTCTTCATAGCACTCCCATAAGTCCAAATGAAACTACCAGTTACCACCAAATACAAACCCAAACCAGACCTAAACCCATCTGCCCCAACCTACCCCGAACAACTGTGTTCATTAAGCATAAGGGTATAGGTAGGGTGAATTGTTAAGCAACATAATAAGTGTAAATGAGCCCGAGACTTTTCATTAAGATATGAGAGGGAAGCATGGACCTGCATCCTTCTTTGACTGTTTGGATACCTCTAAGGTCTATTAAACTTAATATGTCTGCTTAACGAAACCATCCTCAATTAAATTAACAAATTTCATTGAAACACAACATAAGAATTCACTTAAACTTCATAGGACTTGGTAGACAACCAGGATTTAAATATAGACATCATAGGATTGAGTAGTTACTTCTCGTTAGTTATACTTCTTTCTATTTTGTGGCATGCTTTAATTTTTGCAAAATTATAAACACATATATGCAATGCAATACTAAATTTTCAGCTGGGAATGACGAGAAGACCCTCCAGGTACGTTTTTACTTTATTGCAATTTACTTTATTATAATTTATTTACCTGCACTGCATTTTACTTTTCTTGCATGATAAACAAGATTGTTACATGAAATTTGGAACCTTGAGGATAGCCACAAAACTGAAACACAAAACTAAATTAAAAGTAATACAAGATAAAATTTACCACCACAACATTTCAAAATATAAGACAACTCAAAATTTAATCACAAACAGAACAACAAAAATTACAATTTTAATTAAATTATAACGTCTCGTTGGATGATAGGGAATACCTCGGATGATGTAACCCATGTGTTGCTAACGGGATTTCCCACGGTCTAAATGAAAGTGTGGAACTCATTCAGTTGAGTTTAGCAAATTCATCTGGACTAAATGAATCTGATGAAAATAACGGTGCTGGGATGACAGAACCGTGGGATCTTAATCCGTTTTGTTTAATCAACTTTAAGATTTTTTTAAAAAAAATACTAAAACACTTGGATTTTAAGATTTATGTAAACCAAAACACTTCTCTCATCTCCTGATTTTCACTTTTAAAATTAAACCTCTGTAACAACAAGGAGCTCGAGGCAATACACTGAAGGGCAGCACGATCAAGGATGCGAAAGGACATGTTCAGGAGAGCAAACAGCGAAGCTTCAACAACAACTCTCTTTTCTTATAAATAAACAACTAGCCATAGGATTTTGAGGTAGTTTGCCAAGTGCAACATAAATTCTTAACTTTTTGTTAGGCATTTGCATAATTGTCTTATGCAAATTAAGCCCTAACCGGTCTTAGGACTCCGAGGTAGTCGTTTGTTATGACATAAGCCCTCACATCTTCAAGGCTGTTTGTATGATTGTGTCATACAAATATAAGTCCTAATTAATTAAAACAGACAAGATGAAACATTAAATGAACTCCCAAATTGAAGCCAAACAATAGGATAGTTTGGGAAGTTGCCAATATTCTTCTTTGATCCTCAACTTCTCCTACTTCTCTTCCTTTGGACTCTTAAAATAAACTGTTCCAAACTCGATCCATTCCCTATTGAAATTCTAAAATTCAATCCTTTGAAAACCTTAAACTTTGAAATTCTTGAGAGCAAAACTACTGATCATTATCGATAGTTTTCTTAAATGATTCCCGTCATTTAGGATGTAATTAACTATAGGGGCTTGCCCTTTTAGGGAACTTTAAGAACCCAGTTAATATAAACCCTGCTTAATTTCTTTATATTAAGCAAGGGAACCTGTCGGCATATAAAATTGGTTCACAAACGAAAAGGATGTCACAAATCTTTTAGTTTATTTAATCGAGCCCCATCGTCAAGCAGTGTGACTATTCCTCGGGATAGATACACATTTTGTGGTGCAGTGCTCGTTTATATAAACTATTTGGGATGTGAGATCAGTTTGATTTCATATTTTAAAATTCTCAAACTTAAAATTATTTTCAAAAATTAAATGCTACTTTCCAAATTTTATATATATACTTAAATTAATATTTAAAATCTCAAAATATGCTGACACATGGCTGGGTTGATAGGAGTACCTATGATTACTGTTCATCAAGGGTTTGTGGCTGTTTAAAATTCTTTTCTTAGAAAATATTGAATTATGAATTGGAAGGTTATTTAAAATTAGACCGGGTTGATCTTGTTAAATGCTAATATTCCCCTATTGTCTTGTTTTAAGAATAGGGATGTAAGTTTCAATAAAATAAAGATGTATAAGGATATGAACCAAACTCGGGATTTTTCATCAGTTACTTCCAAAGTGACATATAGACAAGTTGAGATAATCGAGACTACCAATTACGAATTGATGGTGGTGAGCCAGATTTCTATAAAGTGACCACTTAACTTGAAGACTCAAAAGAGTGATAGTTTGCCATTGCGATGAGATATTATCACCAAGTTCAAATTAGACATGGTATCTTGTATAATTACGATCTAGTAAAAATGCACTACACAAAAAATGGATTTACAGGCTAAAAAATGATTCAAATGGTAGTAAATACTACAGATTAAGGCTTGTTGTATGGGAATTTCAATAAAATGAAAGAAGGAATACTCAGCGGTATTTTCTTCTATAATGAAGATGATAACTATAAGAGTTATACTGAGCTTAGTAGCGAAAAAGATCTACATCATTAATATATGGATGTAAATATAGTCCTCCTTCATGGTAACTTAGAAGAGGAACTATACATTGTGCAGTTATAGAAACATGAAGTTCCAGAAAAAGAAGACGATGTTTACAAACTGAATATCTTTTATGATTTGAACCATGCCCTAAGATAATGGTACAAAAGTTTTGACAGGTTTATATTAGATAGTGATTATAGAAAGTAACAGGTAAATTATTGTTTCTTCATCAATTATTTTGATATTTAATATACCATGTTTCTTTATATGTAATTCATATGATAATTATAAGAGCAGTAATGAAGGGAATAGAGACTTGAATGAGTAATTCTCTAGAGAGTTAGAAAGGAAGCATTAAGTCCAACCAAGAAATCTTTGATACGAAAATCAACAAGGATATAACTGCATGCACATTGAAGTTATCTCAGGAAAATATGTTCAAAAGGTCCTATGTATGCTCGTATAAATGTGGAAAAATTAGTTAAAACCCCTAAGATAGTCACTTCAAGCTATCTAAGTAATAATTATTGAAGTACGAAGCAAAGAAAACAGAGTTAAAAAGAAAACATATGCTTTAAACTTGGAGGTTGGATATATGCAATTATATGTACAAGGCCAGATATTGCACATGTAGTTAGAGTGGTTGATCCCTCAAATTTATGCTTATGTTTTTTATATGAATTTAACTATATCTCTTTCTTTACAACAGTGCCACAAACTTGACTTCAATGAAAATATGAATTCAACTATTTACATTTTAATTTGGGATTCTACACAAGTATATATATCGTTATCAAGTAATATAGGACTTTCTGATTAAGCCCTGAATATCAAACCCACAGGGAGCCTTTCTAAAAAAAATAGATAACAAACTTTACTTTTTTTAAAAAATAGTATTACAAAAACTATAGATAATATTACTAGACTGAAAGTTTAATTATTTTTGGAAATTTTTGATAATAGAAAATAATGTAAATAACTAAGTAACTTTAGCAAGATTTTTCTAAGATGAAAACAAATGCAAATAAAATAACAGTTTTCCTTATCATGAATTAGTAAGAAGTTTTGAATTCTGTTGGGAAATATCATAAATGTGCTATGCCAAATAGGAGCAAAAATATTATTTAAGATTACTAGAGATGCTATAAAGAACATAGGTTAATCTAATGGTTTACTAATTCTGAAGACGAGCTAGATAAGGAAGATACTCGCTCTCACTCTAGAGTTCCCTCTTCTCCTTCCACCAGGGGGCTATTATCACATATCAAGACATAAAACATTAAAATGAATTGGGGGCTTTAGCTAGTGACATGGGGGCGACTCCGCGCACTTAGCGTAATTTCAATTTTTGTAACAAGTATATAATATATTCTCTTAATCGCAGAGTTAC
This sequence comes from Papilionanthe hookeriana x Papilionanthe teres, assembly GCA_022702705.1. Lineage (NCBI taxonomy): Eukaryota > Viridiplantae > Streptophyta > Magnoliopsida > Asparagales > Orchidaceae > Papilionanthe > Papilionanthe hookeriana x Papilionanthe teres. The sequence continues at coordinate 131,848,639 of CM040428.1, read as the reverse complement.
TCTTTAATGTAAGTATATGTATTGCGCAAGTAATACAGTGCTCTAGTGGAGTCCTGGATATCGATCCCATAGGGAATATTTTAGAGGCTACGAATTAGGATTATAGAACTCAATTTAGAATCACAACTTGTAAATCAAATTGCCTATCTGTCATTAATATGCAATCGACAATAATATAAAGTTTTAAATAAAATAGTTCTACTAATAGATAACTAATTATACTAATAAAGCGAAGTTCAAATAAATAAGCAGGAATCTTTCTCCTTTGTTAAGAAATTTAAGTGAATGGATAATTTGAATTAGTTTAAAATGGTGTTGTGCCAAATAGGAGCATACCTATTCTTTACCCTTTGGTCCAGGAATAAAGAACATTGACTAATCCTATGCTTAGTTACTAAATCTGCAGCTAGGCTGGGAGGATACCGGCTCTCACTTCAGAGCTCCAACATTCCTCTTGCCTGACGGCTAACATCTACACTTCAGCACCCAAACGATAGGTTTAAATTGAGGATTTTAGCCTGTAACTCTAAAATTTCTAATTCTACACCCGAGGAATATTATTTCCCTATTTATTTGCACCCTACTTCCAAGGATTCAATTCAATTTACCATTTCACAAAAATATCAAAACAAGGAGAAAGACCGAAAAAGTACTCAGATTTCATGGAGAGGATACGATAAAAGTTAGATTTCATATATAAAAGCAAAGTTCTACACACTAAAGTAAATAAATACAACTTATCTTAAATTCCTTCCAAAGCAAACTCCTTGAAGTTCCTTTGAATCTCTTCCTTTCTTTATAGTACGTAAAATTCTCCTTCGAAATGACAATAAAGAAGATCTCTCACTTCCTTTCCGCTCTTACAATCTCTCGAAGAATTCCTCACAAATTTTACTATCTGAATTCACTAATTAACACATTAGAAACACTATATGGACTCACTAGACTCACACACTTGACTCTCTAATGGATTAGAATGACACGTGGTGGACACAAATAGACACTAATGGACCCAATTAGCGCTAGTTGACTCTTTGTTCGGCCCCAAATTGTTCCTTATAAAATAGTTGAAGAATTTCCAAGGGTTTTCCAAGTATCCCTTGGAAAATCGTTCACATTCAATGCACCTAGTAAAAGAACAATCGATACTGCCGTCGGCGGCCTCGAGCTCGTCGTCGACGGCCTTCTAAAATACTTAGCCTTGGACCCCTTCTGAATAATCCCCACTGTCGATGGCCTCGATCTCGCCATCGGTGGGCTCCCTTGTAATATATTCTGAATTCTCGGGAAAAACATACCGTCAGCGCCATCGACCTGGCCATCGACGCCCTATATCAAATTTTCACAATTTTGGTCCTTTTTTCTCAAAATTCGCTCCTTTTTTGCATACTTTCGCTTCATTTTCCATAAATCAACATAACTGCAAAAAAAACTCCTAAACTACCCTTCTTTAAAGTGCAATATCATCAAAATCAATATAAAATAGACATGAAAATCTTAACATGTTTCTTGTGGTCAAAATCCCCCAAACATAACTTTTACTTTTCCTAAAGTAATTTTTAGTACTACATAAGAGTTATGATTCATTGTGGTAAAGTTCTAATTCAGAAATACTATAATTTTAATTTAAATAAATATCTTAGCAAGAATTCTTAGAAAAATTTTCAAGTAATTAGATTAATTCTACAGATGTAAGGCTATCTAGTTATCAAGTCTAAGAGTTCTAGTTTTCTATTCATTTCAAGAATAACTGTATGTTGCAATATAAATTCACTTAGAATATTTTAAAGATAAGAAATTCATGAGAACACTACACGTAAAGAAACTAGTCTTAAATATAAGTTTAGAAATGTTTTTAGTTTTCCCTTTAGGTTAATCCAAGTGAAGCCAATTTTTGATAAGGCATTTCCTTAAGCTTCTCCTCACTTACTTTTTTTTCTTTTGGATTGCTTTTCAATCCTATATATTTTTCTTTTCATTTCAGGGATTGCTTTTCAATCCATTTCTTTTTCTTATTGAAGTGAGGATTACTATGTCTGGATAGCCTGTTAATAATTTTGAACTTCACTTTTCTTTTCCTAAATTTGAAACATTAAAACATTCTTTACCTTATATGTAATTCATAGTTTTTACCTCATTGAATCTCAATCTTTTCTTTCTCAACTAAATTCCTAAGATTCTTAATATTTCAAAATATAGTTTTCTTTACTTTAAATAGTTAACTATATTCTTATCATCTTATAACTAATATCTTAACCTACAAAATTAATTTTCATTACCAAAAATATTTCTTTAAATCTTCTATAATATTTAGATAAAATCTAAATACAGTTATCTGAATTAAATTTTATCACAAAAAATCATATTTAAAATTTTTGAAAATATGTTAATTGAGAACACATAATAGTTAATATTTTTCTGCCCCCCCCCCCAAACTTAAAGTTTTTCATAATAGAAATAATACAGGGTGGAAAGAAAAAATCTAAATATATAAAATCATACCTTTGTACTTTAAGCATTTTTGTCTTTTTGAAATTTTACAGGTTCTTCTAAAAAATTTTTAACTTCAACTGACCTGTAATTTTAAAAACCTTTCTACACATATTACAGTTTAGAAAATTTGCCGGGGTAATGAAATTTTAAAACAAGTATATAAAACTAAACATTAACAACAACAATTAACTACACTACACAGGACATATGCATTTCACAACACAGAACAAACAGTCTACTATTTTTAATTTAGAAGTTCACAATTACAATTAAAATCACAATCCATCACAAACAGAAATGAAAATACAAACTACAAAACCAAACACATTTCTCGGAAACAAAACATAGTTCACAAAATACAATTAATAAAAATGAAAGTACTCCAACAAAACTAGCACATACATCACATCATATCACAATCACAAAGAATAATCATCAAATTCCAATGCTAAATCATCATCTCCCTGGTCAGCAGGTGGATTAGGTTGATAATGAGTATAATGAGGGCATTCTGGAAAAATGACATCAGGCACTCCTCTGTAGTACCCAGTCTGAGCATCATAATAAGCCATCTCAAAATCAGAGTGCTGTTGAAGATACTCACTATCGTGATCATGTTTTCGCTCTAAACCTTCAATCCCATGATCAATTCTTTCTAGTTTTTCATCTGACTTCTCAAAAATTTTCTGCTGCAGGGTCATAGCATTCATCAAATCATATAGAGTAGAGGAACTAGATGCTGGAGGGTCATAACTAGTAGAAGGGATGTCTTTACTAGTAGAAGGTGCCTTGCTTCTACTCCCAATTCTCCATTCCTCATCGTATTCATAAGTTTTCAAATTTTCTTTACTAATGGGTTTCATAGGGTATACCCATTCTTCATCATCTCTTGCTTCCACTCCAGATAGTTAGCAAAGTGCATAGATTAGGCCAGGATGCCCTAAATATCTGCTTGATTCACTCTTTGTCGTAGCCATAATATTCTGAAGAATTCTCCTCACATTTATACTTCTATTATTCTGAATACAGAAATTCAGAATAGCTCTGTCTCTCGAAACTTCACTATGGTGATAGGTGGGTAGCAGAGTCGAATAAATGAAATAATTCCATGCCTTAGCAGAGGCATTCATCATGGAAAGTGGAAAGTTAATCCGTTCACGATTCTTATTTTTCCAAGTGCCTTTCCCATCAGTGAGAAAGTCAATAACATCGTCTAACGAACCTTCCATTATTCTAAAAGAATTGTGAAGCTCGTAAAAAGAATTAATGTGGGCAGCATTAAAATCGACAGAAAGTCCTCTTACTTGGATAGGCTAGTCCTCAAGTTGAGTCAGATTTGAATAAAACTCTCTCACAACTTCAATAGCAGCTTTAATTGTTTTGTAACAGAAGTTCTCCCATCTTCTCTCTCTAATGACTAGTTCCGCCTCTCCTCCGGGATTATTAAAAATTTAATCTTGAATACACTTCCTTCCTTGAAAACTGAAGTGTATTTCAATTGGGCCATTACATTTATAAATCAAGTTTCGTCAAATTCAAGTCTCCTCTTTTGACGTGGAGACATTGTTCGATCTATCAAAATACCAAAAATCTGAACTAAACTCCAAAATAATAATACAGTGACTTCCAAAGGTGGTTTTGAGTAATCTAACTTATGTTCCATGAATTCCTACCAAGTCTTTTCTCCACATTTTCAAATTTTCCAAAATTTTTTAATGTGAAAGAAATTCATGGTGAAATAAAAAATTTTTAAATAGGAGTGAAGCTCTTACCAAGGGAAGATGAAATCTGGTGTTAGAATGTGTTGAAATCGCTCCAAATCCGAGATCTATCAAGCCCGAGGTCAAAATTTTTGGTAACTCGGGAAAGAAGACGATGAATAGTGGCGGTTGACCGGTCAAAATCACAGTTAAAAGGTAAAGTTTGGGATCTTGCCGTCGGCGAGGTTGTTGGTGCCGTCGGCAGGCTCAATTAAATAAAATTTCAATAGCCTCAAGAAAATTACACCGTCAGCGGCCTGGAGCATGCCGTCGGCGAGATTCTCAAATATTGATCATTTTTCAAATTTTTGTGATTTTGATCAATTTTAAGTCTCGTCGTCATCCGTTCGATCATTTTAATCATATATTTTAAGTGGTTAAGTGATGTATTAACGCAAATAAACATACACACAATAAAATTTCACAATTATATATTAAATCCATGTGTTTACAATCCAAATTACATAACACACATAAGCAGGTATTTTCTCAACCTAACTTTATCTAATCAGCGTCACAATCCAAACCACAACACTCAAAATGCTGAAAATAAACATTTCAATCATAATCTCAACTATACTGAGATTAAAAAGAAAACTAAGAAAGAAAACACATAAACATAGTTCAGATTAAGTACAATCTAAAGAAACAAATAAAGTAAAGCAATTCTACTACTCTTTCAAGTCAATGTTGGTTTCTCCTCTGATATCACCCTTTGCTTGAACATGGACCAACATGTTATATAAAGGTTGGAATGGGAATTCTTTAGTTGAATCTTCTTCAATCCATCCCATCCTTTTCATTAAGCATATCAAACTCGCTTCAAATTGCCCAGTATAATCAAAATGTTCTTTCATACTCCATTTGATATGATTAAAGAAATCAAACATATTATTAACTGTACTCGTTAAGTTTTGTACCAGCTTCTCTAGATTATTGATTTGGTGTTAGATCATCGGTGTCTTGTCTTCTACAAGAGGTTGAATAGGAGTAGAATTCTTCGATGCTTGATCAATAATCACGCCCATATCAGTCTCCTCATCATTGGCTGGGAACATAGGGGTTGGGTCTAATGGTTTCTAAGGTAGCAGTACCTTTTCCTAAATATTGTACTATACTTGAAACAGACTGCATATTGAAAAAATTGTTGAAGGATGTCCAAGACCTTGAGATGATCCTTGAACAATCAGGCCAAACACAGACTTCACAATAATTGATCCAATATCAATGGGACATCCCATTTAAATGTAGTAGTTTAAAATAACACTCTACTTTATAACTTTACCGATTTTCATTGTCGATAATAACTTAGAATATATGAAAAAATGGCAATGCTTCGAAACAAGATTTAAAAATGTTGCAAAAAAATGGACGTACCCGTTCTCCCTAACTTTTCAGCCCTTAGTTTTGTCCGTCAAATATTAGTAAATTTCATTCATCTTTTCTCTTGTCGGCACGAAATTGGAATTGTGGTAGACAGGAACATTATCAAGCATGTATAATTCATTAATTCGCTCAAAATTAAATGTTATCCACCTACCTCACACATAGACGCTTCCTTGGTTGATTCCATGCAGATTTACGTAGAATTCCTTCACCACTGGAATGACTACTGCGGCAGTAGTATAGCAAATAACTTCCCATCTTTGCCATACGATCATTTCTTCCATTGCAGATGACGAATTACTTAATCCTCGATTGACAAATCCTCTTTCCTTGATTAACCTTCTCTTTGACATCATCTTGTTGAAAAGTTGTTGCGCCTCTGGACTAAAGAACTTTCATCGGTTGTACATTTGAAATCAAGGTTAATCTACTAAATTGGAGTCCATTAGAGAAGAATTCAAGGGAATTTCTATTTGTTTTTGGGAGTTTCGAGTGTTTAGGAACAGTCCATGGAAGTTTACAGGGGACGAATTTGCTAAAAACTGCAAAAAACCATCATTTTGAATTCGAAAAATTTCCCACTTGCCGATCCCACTGTCGGTGGCCTGGACAGCACCGTCGGTGAGCCTTGTGCAATTAAACTCCAGGGCTCTCAGGAAAAACCCGCCGTCAGCGGCATCGAGCGCGCCATCGGTGCCTTATGCAAAATTTTCCACATAAATGTCATGGTTAAATACGTTCCAAATTTTCTCTATGGATCCAAATTCTTGATAATCAAAGGACAAATACAAGTAGTAAAACTCAATATTACTACAAAATAATGATAAACTCAGACTAACACTCAAACAAATAAAGATAACTATAGGTTGCCTCCCATAAAGAGCATGGTTTAACGTCATCAGCCCAACCTATTCAAGTGTTATTCAGGTTGACTGAGCATTAAAAGCTCTTTAAAATTTTGTCATTTATCCTCAAAATATGGTTTCAATCTATGTCAATTTACTTTAAATCTATTCCCAATCTTCGGATCTTCAAATTCAACAGCTCCATAAGTATAAACCTGAGTCACAGTAAAGAGTCCTAAACAACGAGACTTCTATTTCCCATGAAATAATTTTAGCCTTGTATTGTAATGCGAAACTTCTTGTCCTGGTTAAAAGTTCTTCTCGTTAATCTTTCGATCATGCCTTCACTTTAGTTTTTCCTTAAAAATTTTGTCGTTATCATAAGATTCGTTTCTTAATTCTTCTAATTCATTCAGTTGTAAAAATTTCTTCTCACTAGCCTTTTTAAAATTATAATTGAACTCTTTAATCGCCCAATAAGCTTTATGCTCCAATTCTACTGGTAAGTGACAAGTCTTTCCATATATATGCTTGTAAGGAGTCATACCAATAGGAGATTTATAAGCATTCTTGTATGCCTAGAAAGTAGTATCAAGTCTTGTAAACTAATCTACTCAACTAAGGTTTACAGTCTTTTCTAAAATTTGTTTAATCTCACGATTGGAAACTTCAGCTAAACCACTGGTTTGAGGATGATAAGAAGTAGAGAATCTATGAACAAAATTAAATTTTTTAGCCAATCTTTGAATATATTTATTCCTAAAATGAGATCCTCTGTCAGTGATAATCACTCTCGGCATGTCGTATCTTGTGAAAATGTTTTTATTAAGAATCTTGAAACACTTTTAACATCATAACAAGGTAAAGCTTGTGCTTCAATCCACTTTGATACATAATCAACTGCAATCAAAATATATAAGTTCCCAAGTAAGGAATAAATGGTCTCATGAAATCTAATCCCAAATATAAAAAATCTCAACTTCTAACATGAAATTCAGAAATTCAGAGACATTTCATTTCTTCTAGATATATTACCTACTCTTTGGAATCTATCACAAGTTTTGATATATAAACATCTCTAAAATTAGTAGGCCAATAAATTCCAACTTGCAAAATTTGTATGTGCAGTTTGTCAATCCCAAAATGTCCTCCAAATTCAGAATCGTGACATTTCTGAATAATCAGTTCAGTTTCTTCATAAGGCATACATCTTCTACTAATAAGATCATTACATTGCTTATATAAATATGGTTCATCCAAAAAATATGCTTTAGCATCATGAATGAATTTTTTCTGTCGCTGCAGTTTTAGTATAGGTGGCAAAATATCACTTACTATATAGATAACTATATGAGTATACCAAGGTAATTTCTACTCATTAATGTTATAATGTTGTTAATCTGGGAAACTGTCTATTATTTCATTGTCGGTGTCAGATGATTCGTGATATTCTAGTCTCAACAAATGATCAACAATTTGATTATCAGTTCCCTTTCTATCAATCACCAGAAAATCGAATTCTAATTAATCTAGGTTTAATGTCCTTCTTTTGCATCAGATATTTAAAACCAGAATGATTAGTATGCATAATACATTTAGTTCCAATTAAATAAGATATGAATTTATCAAAAGCATATACCATAGCCAGTAACTCTTTTTTAGTAACCATATAGTTAATTTGAACATCATTAAGAGTTCTACTTGCATAGTATATAACTTTAAAAGTATTATCATATCTTTGACCAGGAACAACTCCAATAGCATAATCACTAGCATTGCACATTAATTCAAATGGTTTCTCCCTGTTAGGTGAAACTATTATAGGTGCTGTGATTAGTTTTTCCTTTAATAACTCAAAGGCATTTAAGCAGTCTTCGGTAAATTTAAATTTCTTGTCTTTTTCTAAAAGTTGACATAGAGGTTTAGTAATTTTTGAAAAATCTTTAATATAGCGCTTGTAGAAACCAACATGTCCAAGAAAACTTCTTACCCCTCTCACTGTAGTAGGAGGTGGTAATTTAGCTATTACTTAAATTTTTACAAGGTCTACTTTCATGCCATGTTCTGAAATTGTATGCCCTAATACAATTCCTCCTGTAACCATAAATTGACATTTCCCCCCATTTAAAACTAAGTAAGTTCTTTTGCATGGATCCAAAATATTTTCAAGATGATTTAAGCATGTGTCAAATGATGTTCCAAACACAGATAAATCATCCATAAATACTTCTATTCCATTATTAATTAACTTACTAAAAATAAACATTATACATCTCTGGAATGTCGCAGGTGCATTACATAATCCGAAAGGCATTCTTCAAAAAGCAAAAGTTTCATAAGGACTAGTAAATGTTATTTTCTCTTGATCCTCATGAGCAATAGGTATTTGATGGTAACTGGTATATCCATCCAAAAAAGTAGTAGTACTTGTGTCCAGCAAGTCTATCGAGCATTTGGTCTAGAAAAGGAAGAGGAAAGTGATCATTTCTAGTGGCAGTATTTAACTTTCTATAATCATTACAAATAGGCAAACCAGAAACTTGTCTGATAGGTATTAATTCATTATTTTCATTTTCTTCAAAAGTTACCCGTCACTTCTTAGGACCACAATGAATTGGACTTACCTAAGTACTATCCAAAATAGGATGTATAATTCTAGCATCTAACCATTTTAAAATCTCTTTTTTAACTATCTCTTTAATAATAGGGTTCAGCCTCCTTTGAGGATCAATTCTTGGTTTATGTTCATCATTTAATAAAAATCTATGCATACAAATCGAGAGTATTAATTCCTTTAATATCTGCTAGAGTCCATCCAAAGCTTTTTTTTTACTTTTTTAATGTATCCAATAATTGTTGTTCTTGAACTTCATTTAAGTCTGAGGATACAATTATTTTGAAAAAAAACTCTCCAAAAATGCATATTTCAAATGATTTGGAATATTTTTTAATTCAAGTTCAGGGGGTTTTACAACAGATGGAATTAATATTTTATTTTCTGGTGCTGTTGAATCGAGCGTTTTAAATTGTTCTGGAATATAATCAGCTTCTTCGCGATCGATTTCATCATATTTATCTTTTTCCATGTCTTTTTTTCTTCAAAATTTTCCTTGAAATATTCTTTTTTCAGATAATCACATATATGCATTCTAAGACATTGATCATCTTTTTCTATTGAAGGATATTTCATTAACTTTGAGATGTTAAATGTTACTTCTTCATCATTTACTCTCATAGTCAACTCTCCTTTTTGAACATCTATCATTGTTCTTCCTGTAGCTAGAAATGGTCTTCCTAAAATGATTGGTATTTCCTTATCTTCTTCCATATCTATAATGATAAAGTCCACAGGAAAGACACATTTATCAACCTTGACCAAAACATCTTCTATAACTTCTCTAGGATGTGTACTAGATCGATCAACTAACTGTAGAGTTATAGAAGTCAGTGCAATCTCTCCTATTCCTAACCTTTTAAAATTTGATAAAGGCATCAAATTTATGCTACCTCCTAAATCACGTAATGCTTGCCGATAAAAATTTTTTACCAAAAGCACACGGGATAGTGAAACTACCAGGATTTTTAAATTTTTCAGGAAGCATTCTCTGAATTATAGCAGTGCACTCTTCACTGAGTGCAACGGTCTCATTATCTAATAAATTCCTCTTTTTGTTGAGTACATCCTTAATAAATTTAACATAATCAGGCATTTGTTCCAAAGCTTCACTAATAGGGATATTTATTGACAATTTTTTCAAAATGTTTAAGAATATAGATTTTGAGATGAAGACTTGTAAAATAAAGAATACTAGGATTCAACATCGTAGAATAATATGGGGGCACCTAAAAGACACAAATAAAATTATTTTTATGAGTAAAATTCAAGATTTAAATATTTGGGATGTCCACGAAGACGCGAATGCTATGTGGTAAAAATTAACTAATACTATTAAACAAGTGGCTAAAGATGTACTTGGAGAATCAAAAGAAAAAGTTTCTATAAATAAAAATAGATGGTGGTGGAATAATAATGTGCAAGAAAAGATAAAATATAAGAAGTTATGTTATAAAACTTGGTTTAAATATAAAAGCGTAGAGAACTGAGAAAAATATAAAATGGTCCGCAGGGAGTCTAAAAGAATAATCTATGACGCTAAAATTCTGCTTTTAGTGATCTTTATAACATGTTAGATACTAAGGATGGTGAAAATCTATGTATAAACTAGTCAAACAAAGAGAGAAGAAATGTAAAGATTTAACTCAAGTAAAGTGTATTAAAGATGAAAATCAAAAAGTGCTTTTCTTAGAAAAAGATATTCAACATAGGTGGGTGTGTTATTTTGATAAACTTTTTAATGAAGATGCTGAAAAAACGATCGCTCTTAGTGATCTTAATATCGTTAATAATAATAAAACTTTTCATTTTTACGGTCGCATTGGTAAAAATGAAGTTGATGAGGCTTTAAAGAAAACCAAGGGGGGAAAATCTGTAGGACCTGATGATATCCCAATTGAAGTGTGGAAATGTTTAAGTGATTTGGGGGTTTCCTGGCTTAGGAAACTTTTTAATATTATTTTAAAAACTAAAAAGATTCCTGAGGAGTAGAGAAAGAGCATTTTGGTCTCCATTTTTAAGAAAAAAGGAGATGCACAAGAGTGTGCAAATTATAAAGGAATTAAATTGATGTGTCATACTTTAAAATTATGGGAGAGGGTAATTGAATATAGGTTAAGACGTATTAAGAAGGTTTCTCAGAATCAATTTGGATCTATGCCGGGCAGGTCTACCATGTAAGCTATACATTTATTAAGATGTTTGATGGAGAAGTACAGAGATAATAAGGAGGATCTACAAAAGCTTTTGATAAGATTCCTAGAGATGTTCTTTGGAGAGTTCTTGAGAAGAATGGTGTTGATATGACTTAGATTCAAGTCATTAAAGATATGTATGGTAGAGCTGTTACATGTGTTCGAACTGAAGGAGGATTGACCAAATATTTTACTATTTCTGTTGGTTTACATCAAGGATCGGCTTTAAGCCCATATCTTTTTGCTTTATTTATGGATGGTCTTACTGGGTATTTACAAGAGGATATACCTTGGTGTATGCTTTGTGCTGATGATATCCTCCTTATGGATAAGACATAAGAAAAAGTCCAAGAAAAAATTGAATTATGGATGTCTACATTGGAGTCTAAAGGTCTTCGTTTGAGTATAACTAAAACTGAATACATGGAATGTAATTTTAGTACTAGTAGGTCTAGTGACAGAAGTGTAACTTTGGGTGATCAAATTATTAAAAGGTGTGAATGATTTAGATATCTCGGGTCCATTGTTTAAAGTGATGGTGATATAGATGGGGATGTTAATAGTAGAATTCAGGTTGCTTGGTTGAAGTGGATGAATGCGTCTGACCTATTGTGTGATAGAAATGTACCGCTTAGACTGAAAGGAAAATTTTATAAGATGGTGGTGTGACCTTCAATGCTCTATGGTGCTGAATGTTGGCCTTTAAAAGAGAAGCATAATGTTAAGTTAAGTGTTGCCGAGATGAGAATGATTAGGTGGATGAGTGTTTTTTCACTTAGAGACAAAATGCAAAATGAATATATCCGTAATAGGGTTGGTGTTGCACCAGTGACGGATAAAATTAGAGAGAGTTACCTTAGATGGTTTGGTCACATTAAACGTCGACCACCTGATAATCCGATTAGGAGAGTAGATGTTTTAAATACAACTTTTGTTAAGAAAGGTAGAGGTAGACCTAGAAAAACTTGGGCTTATTGCATAAAAAATGATATAAATTTATTAGAATGAAAAAAAAATTTGACACTTAATTGGACGCAATGGAGAAAAAGGATTCATGTAGCCGACCCCACTTAATGAGATTAAGGCTTTATTGTTGTTGTTGTTGTTGTCTAGAAATATAGGAAATTTTTTTCCCTTATCTTGTTGCTTTAGTCATTTGAGGAAATGGTGGCAGTGGTTTTTTAACAGTAATTCTCTTAGGTTTCAGAGGAAAATCAGGATATAAACTTTCTTTTTCTCCTTCAGTTTCTTCTTTTTGCTTTTCAACTACAATTTCTTTTTAAACTCTTATTTCCAACTCATTTCCACTTCTTAATTAAATAGTCTTAATCTGTTCTTTTCCTTGATCTTTAGGATTTACTTCAACAATACTAGGTAAAGTTCCAACAGGTCTATTACTCAGTGCAGTAGCAATTTGCCCTAATTGGTTTTCTATGTTTCTAATAGCAGCTCCTTGATTTTGTAATTAATTACCCATGTTCAAAATTAATTCTTCCATAGAAGGTCTATAATTGGATTAGAAGGTCTATAATTGGAATTACCTTGATTGTTTATATTTCCTAATGGGTTTACAGGATTTTTCCTCCACTGCGGATTAACAGGATTAGCATTACCTTGGTTATTCCACTTAATGTTTGGATGATTCCTCCAACCAAGATTATAATAGTTTGAATAAGGGTTATTTTGTCTATTATTTACCAAATTTATATTTTTATATGAAGATTGTGCATCTAAAAATTGTCCCAATGAATTTTCTTCTAACACTGAAGGTGTTTGAGAACGATTCATTCCGTATTGATCTATTTTCTTTGAAAGAGCTGGAATTTGAGAAACTATCATAGTTAAAGCATCTGAATCATGAGTACTAGCAACTCTCTTAGGATTTACCCTTTGAACAGGCCATTGAAAATTATAAGTAGCCATTTCTTCTATTAAAGCATAGGCTTCTTAAAAATTATTAGACATTAGTGATCCACCAGTAGTAGCATCAATAATATATCTAAGAGATCCTACTAATCCATTATAAAATGTTTGAATAATTAACCAATTGGTAAAGCATGATGGGGGCATCTTCTAAGAAGTTCTTTAAATCTTTCCCAAGATTCATATATTGATTCTCCCTCATACTGACTAAAAGATGTGATATCGTTTCTAAGATTAGCAGTCTTAGATGGTGGAAAATATTTCTATAAGAATTTATTTGAAAGTTCTCCCCAAGTTCTAATGGATCCAGATGCTAACGAATTTAATCAAGCCTTAGCTTATCCCTTAGTGAAAAAGGAAAAAGTCTAAGTCTGACAGCATCATCAGATACTCTGTCATATTTAAAAGTAGCACAAAGTTCTAAGAAACTTACAAGATGTAAATTAGGATCTTTATTTGAAGTTCCATCGAATTGATTGTTTTGTACCAATTGGATAGTTGCAGGTTTAAACTGAAATGAACTAGCAGCTACATCAGGATTTTGGATTTTTAAGTGAATTTCATCTAATGTAGGGTTAGCGTAATCTCTTAGTGATCTAGATTGATATTCATTTTATATTCTTTGGTTGTTTACGTTGTTTTCCATTGTTTCAAAATTTATAGGTTTTTTTCCCTATTTTCTAATTCTCCTAACAGTGCGCTCTAATTCTGAATCATATGGTATAATATTTTCAAAACCAAATTTACGCATACAATCGAAATCAGTTCACAAAAAAAAACAGTTAACTAAATAAGTTGAAATTCTATTAAAAAATTTTCAAACAGTCCTAAATTGTCAGATACTCTAATTATGCTATATTCCCCGGCAACGGCGCCAAAATGACTTGGGGCGACTCTGCGCACTTAGCATAATTTCAATCTTTGTAACGAATATATAATATATTTTCTTTTAATCGCAGAGTTACTCTTTAATGTAAGTATACATATCGCTCAAGTAATATAGAGCTCTAGTGGAGTGCTGGATATCGATCCCACAAGGAATGTTTTAAAGGCTATTAACTAGGATTATAAGACACAATTCAGAATCACAACTTGTAAATTGAAATTGCCTATCTGCCACTAATATTTAATCGATAATAATATGAAGTTTTAAATAAACTAGTTCTACTAACAGATAACTAATTCTACTAATAAAGCGAAGTTCAAATATTTAAGCAAGAATCTTTCTCCTTTGTTAAGAAATTTAAGTGAATGGATAATTTGAATTAGTTTAAAATGGTGTTGTGCCAAATAGGAGCATACTTATTCTTTACCCTTTGATCTAGGCATAAAGAACATTGGCTTATCCTATGCTTGGTTACTGAATCTATGGCTAGGCTTCGGAGCTCCCACGTTCCCCTCACCTGAGGGCTAAAATCTACACTTCAGCACCCAAACGATAGGACTGAATTGATGATTTTAGCCTGTCACTCTAAAATCTCCAATTCTATGCCCGAGGAATATTATTTCCTTATTTATTTGCACCCTACTTCCAGTGATTTTGATATCCCCGAATCTCGGATGTAATTTTTTTTATAGTTGTTAAACTTAACAAATTTTAACTAATCAATTGACCAGATTCAAAGTAAATTAAGATCTAAGTAAAATATTATCACAACTTCTTTTAAACTTTTCTTGGAACACTAATGAAATTTACCATTTCATAAAACTATCAAAATAAGGAGAAAGGTAGAAAAATTTCTCATATTTCATGGAGAAGATACGATAAAACTTTGTTTTCATAATAAAAGCAAATTTCAACAAACTAAAGTAAATAAATACAACTTATCTTAAATTCCTCCTCAAGAAAACTCCTTGAAGTTCCTCTGAATCTCTTCCTTTCTTTAAAGTAAGCAGAATTCTACTTCGAAACGACAATGAAGAAGAGTTCTCTCACTTCTCATCCACTCTTACAATCTCTCCAAGAATTTGTTGACCTCATTTTTGATGAGGTCTTCCCTTTTCTCTTTAGTGCTTAGGATCTAGCCTTAGGCTTTTCCTTTGACTATCCTAGAGGACTAGAATTGGGACCCATCCTTTAGAAATTCAACCCACTTGTTAACTCCCTACAAACCCTATATGCTTGATTGTAAACCCCCAAGTCACTGCCCCTGAGTCACAAGGAGAGTTGAGATCAAATGTGGAGGTTTAAAGAATGAGTTCCCTATAGGAATCTTTGGCCTTAGGATTACCCTGAGTGGCCTAGTCTGGTGAGGACTGACTTACACATACACTAGACTTTCACACACACATTCCAAATCCTAAAACCCACACTCTCACCCAACTTGACCTCTTGACTCATGTGAGTAATTCATATGGATGGTCCTTAACCCCTAAGACTTTGGCTAAGAGGGTTAGGAACAACATGTTGAATGCCTCAAATGAGTTCTTTCATGGCTCATGTTAACTTAATATGGCTTCATGGCTCAACCAAAATGATTCCATTTCATTCACACTTGCTCAATTTTCATTTTTTTCAAAATTTCAATTTTTGACCTACCCAAATTCTTCAAAATTTCCAAATCACCCAAAATTTTCTAAAATTAATCTCAAACATTTCCCCACTACTCAAATTGACCATCTCCAACCAAATATACCAAAAATTCCAAAAATATCCCCAATACCCTCGAAATTACCAAAATGCCCCTCTTGACCCAAAAATCCAAAAATTCAAAAAATTCCTATAAAATTCCAAAAAATCCCAAATACTTAATTAAAATCATTCCTAAGTCCTAAATCAGCAATCAAACCTTTCTAACAAAGCCATATGACAAACCATCCAAATTTTACACCAAAATACCAAAATTCCTTAAACCCATTTCCATGAAACCAAGCCAACTTTTACCAAGCCAAATATGAGCCATGAAGCCATTCTTAAGCCACATGCAAGCCATGTGAGTTGTTTACATGTGACCTAACCACATTAGGCAAAAGGAGGAGGTCCTTTAAGCACTTCCTAAAAGTCATTAACCTTACTCATGATTCCCCTTAACCCAAATTTAATCTAAATATTCTTGGATGAAGACTTCTCCACATAAGACCAGCTGACCCAACTGATTCACCTAGCCCAAAACCAGGTCATGGGGGGGTGAACCAAGCCAAAAATCATGGTTTGACCAATTTGAGCCCAAAATGAGCCCTTACCCTTTCCATTTCAAGTCATCCTCTTTACACATGGCAACCATCAATTGAACTCACAGGAACCAAGCTCTGACCTCCCTGAAACTGAGGGTGACCCATGCCTGGCCGGCCAACCACCACAGCCGCCGGAAAACACCATGGCCGAGACCTTGGAAGGAGCCAAACAATGAAATTCCCTCTTGCTGAGCTGCCCATGCCCAGTAGCCATTGGCGCTGTTCTTCCCTTGCCCAGAGCAGCTGATCCCAGCCATTAACCCCCCTGGGAGGTCTTCCAGCCAGCTCTATTTAAACCGCCTCACCTCTCAGCCATGGGAGGAGTTGCAAAAAACCATACAGAAACACTGCCAAAATTGTTCCAGATCATCCTCCACACTTAGAACAATTGATACTCAGTGACAATTTGCCCTAATCCCCACCAATAGAGCCCAATTTCTCAGCCAAAATTCCACCCAAAACCAGGACATCTCCCAATTCTCCAGTAAAATCAAATTAAACTCACCCACACTCGCACAAGACCAAGAGAAGGAGTTCCCCAGGTGAAAGCCCCTCTCTCAGGCCACTCATCCGCTCTAGCCTCCAAAGGTTGTGATCGGGTCTGGTGGAAATCAAGTCTAGGCAATTCCCCTGGGCCAGAGACTTCATTTGGGGCTTACTTGGACTCAATCGAAGGTGACACAACTCTCATATCGAAGCCACACTTCTCTGAGCAAAGGTGTGAGCTCTCTCTTCTTCCCGAGCTTCCATGAATTCTTCATTTCTATTGCCTTAATTTCATGCCACATAAAATGTATGGATTTGTTTGTCTCTTCAAGATGAATCCATTGAGCATAAGAACGTGGAAATCGGTTAAATATCGAGGGAGACATTAAGCCTGGAAGACAGACGGTTCTTGGGTAGGAGGCTTGGGGACGATGAACGGATGTCGTCCATGTGATACACGCGCGGGTGGACGGTCCAGATTGAGTCGTATGAGGAGACAAGACGATACAGCGGGCCGCGTGCCATCCCAGTCAGATGGCGGCATCGAACCAGAAGTCGCTGCGTGGCCGTTCGAGGAGGTTAAGGTTGACGTGGCGCCGCGTGGATAAGTAGATAAATAGGGAATTTTCTTATTTATCAAATACCCAGAACTTCAAAAATTCATAACTTTGTGTAGAAAAATCTTAAAAATAAAATAAAAATACCCACTTGCTCAGTGGACAGAGGAGAATAATGTGGAAAAGAAATCAAGTCATTTCATTAAGTATTTTATTTTTAATGATTTATTTACTCTCTGTGGTATTTTAATTCTCCATTTGCATAGACAATTCACCATGGCATGAGTCCATAGGGCTTTTGAAGCCTCTGAACTTGGGAACATTCCCTAAATTTCCCAAGGTCAGATGCCATCCCTATGAGAAGTTATTTATTTTTCAATTGCATGTTACTATTTTGAGTATTTTAATTCCAATAACTAGTATGTTGAGAAATAAATTCTAGGAAAATTTGGTGATGTTTCTTATGACCAGAGGAACCTAGGAAAAATAGGTCTTGAGTTAATTCACTTGGACCAACCCTAATTGGCCTAAATACCCAAAATTGAGCTTTAATTAATTAAGGTTAACCACACATTAAATTGACTTGAAAACAATTTTACACTGATCTTTAGGATCAGAGGAATATCACATAAAAATTTGAAATCAATTGGAAATGTTTGACCCAACTAAATGGATTAATTAAGTCACATAACCAAAATTAAACTTTAAAAATTCATAACTCACAAAATACTTTTTAAAAATTCACTAAAATGGTTTTGAGGCTTCTCTGACCTCAGGGAATTTAAGAAAATTAAAATTGTAATTTTCTAAAAGTTGATTTTTGGCTATTATTTTAATATTTTAATAATTAAAAAATGATAAAAATCATAAAAATATTAAAAATCACCAAAATGTCACATTTTAACTCCTATTCACTTAGGAACAAACCAAATATTTTTCCTAAGTCTCTAGGATAAGATATTGAATTTTAAAAGCCTAAAATAATTTTTGAATTAAAAAATGATGTTCTTTAATATTTCCACTAAAATAATTTTAATAAATCAAACAAAAATCAGAAAATTATAAAATTTGTTTCTCTGAACTCCTTGAGGTTAGAGAGATTTAAAAAAAATATAAAATCTATTTTTCAACTATAATTTTATTTTATAATTAATTAATACTGTAAAACTCAAAATAATTATACTAAATAAAATATAACTCAATAAATCACCAAAATTGGTCCAAATGGTCCTCTGGTCATTAGGAACATCACAAAATTTTCTTAAGGACAAAAACATTTCCTTGGTCATGTTATTGAATTTGCTTTGAAAACCCCTATTTTCCTTTAAAAATAATTACATAAATAAATTAAATACAGAAAAATCAGATTTTCTCCTCTAATGTCTTAATTGACATGTGAGTAAGGTTACATAAAAATTTCAAGTTCATTTGAGCTTAATTTAGTGAGTTATAGAATTATTAAGCTTGAAGGGCAAAGGGGTAATTAAAAATTTCAACCCTTAATTAAAATTTTAGGATTAATCGAAAAGGGGAGGGTAAAATATTTGATTTTAAACTGATTTTGGATAATTGAAACTTAAATAATTGAGGGTAGAAACCTACTAACCATTTCAAATATAATGAAAATAAAACTTTAAATAATTAATTAATTGAAATTTTGGAAGAATAATAGAAATTGGAATCATTAAAGTAGGGATATTATTAAGAGGATATTTATTCTTTAATTTAAAAATCCCTAAATAAATCACTTCAATAATACTTAATTCTTACTTAAAAAAATTATTAAATTAATAATCCAAATTAAAATTAAACTAAAATTAAATTAAATTAAATTAAATTAAAATTAAATTAAAATTAAATTAAATTAAATTAAAATCAAAATTAACTTAAAATTAAATTAAATTGAATTAAAATTAAATTGAATTAAATTAAGTTAAAATCATTTAACAACAAACCTAAATGAAATCATTAAGAATTAAAGCTAAAATAACTTGAACACTATTCCAAACTTAAACTAATTTTTTTTTAATTAAGTCAAAATTAAAATTAAATCATTAAGTTTAAATCATTAAAATACTTAATAAGTTGATTTGCCCTTTTAAAGCCCTTATTATTATAACTCTTAAATGAAGTATCAAGTGAAGTGTTACTTCACTTATAGGATATTCAAATATCCTAGTTCACTGAGCAAGAGGACAAAACTTAAACTCCTCGATGATTAATTCACTTGTATAATTAAATTCTCTTGGACCTAAAACAATCCTAGAGGTATTGAAAAGATGTTTAAGACTCGTCTTAAGTACTTCCTCAATATGATGGGATATTTATAAGAACAATAGAACTTAATTGTTCTTTGGTGAAGAAAATCATCCTTAAACAAAAACACAAGAACCTAGACGTTATCAGAGATGTTATAGGATTAGGACTTTGGTAGACAACCAAAATCTTTCCCTTAGCTTTACCTAGATACTTGTTGAAACATTTAAATGTCTTAACATGTGTTTTTAGTGCAGATTGGGATGACGAAAAGACCCTCCAGGTACGTTTTTATTTTATTGCAATTTACTTTATTGCAATTTACTTACATGCACTGTACTTTACTTTTCTTGCATGATAAACAACCGTTGCATAAAAACCAAAACCTTTAGGATAGTCCCTGAACTGAAACCAAAACTAAATTAAAAGTCATTATAAGATAAAAGTCGCTGTCCCAACATTTCAAAATATAAAACAACTCAAAATTTAATCACAAATAGAACAACAAAACTACAACTTTAACTAAATTAAAACGTCTCGTTGAATGATCGGGAATACCTCGGATGATGTAACCCACGTGTTGCTAACGGGATTTCCCACTGTCTAAATGAAAGTGTGGAACTCATTCAGTTGAGTTTAGCAAATTCATCTGGACTAAGTGAATTCAATGAAAATAATGGTGTCGGGATGACGAAACCGCGGGATCTTAATCGGTTCTGTTTAAACAACTTTAAAATTTGTTTTAATTAAAATATTTAAAACACTTGGATTTTAAGATTTCTCTAAACCAAAACACTTCTCTCATCTCTTGATTTATGACTTCTAAAACTAAGCCTCTGCACCAACAAGGAGCTTGGAGCATAGTGGGCAGCACGATCATCGTCATCAGAAAAACCTGAGTCCACTTCAGCAAAACTTTCCTAGTTTTAAACAACCAAGCCATAAGATTTCGAGGTAGTTTGCTTAGTGCAACATAAATCCTCAACCCTTTTGTTAGGCATTTGCATAATCATATTATGTAAATTAAGCCCTAACCAGTCTTAGGATTCCGAGGTAATTGTTTGGTACGACATAAACCCTCACATCTTCGAGGCTGTTTGTATGATCATGTCATACGAATATAAGTCCTAAATAAAAAAAATTGGTAGGATTATAATATTAAATAAATTCCTAAATTAAAGCCAAACAATAGGATAGTTTGGGAAGTTGTCAATATTCTTCTTGGATCCTCAGTTTCTCCTACTTCTCTTCTTTTGGACTCTTGAAAGTAACTGTTCCAAATTTGATCCATTCCCTATTGAAATATCCAAAATTCGATCCTTTGAAAACCTTAAACTTTGAAATTCTTGAGAGCAAAACCACTGATCATTATCAAGAGTTTTCTTAAGTGATTCTCGTCACTTAGGATGTAATTAACTATAGGGACTTGCCCTTATAGGGAACTTTAAGAACCTAGGTAATATAAACCCTGCTTAATTTCTTTATATTAAACAGGGGAACTTGTCAGCTTATAAAATTGGTTCACAGACCAAATGGATGTCATAAATCTTTAGTTTATTTAATCGAGTCCCTTCATCAAGCAGTGTGTCTATTCTTTGGGATAAATACACGATTTGTGGTATGGTGCTCGTTTATATAAACTATTTGGGATGTGAGATCAGTTTGATTTCATATCTTAAAATTTTCAAACTTAAAATTACTTTCAAAAATCAAATTCTACTTTTCAAATTATTTAAATTAAATTAAAAAAAAATTAGCCGACAACTTCTGTAGGCGACCCCCCTTTTCAAAATACACAACCTAAAAATATGCTGACAACTTCTGGCGACTCCGCTGGGGAATAGTTCCTCTCTCCATTTTGATCAGATGGTTTTGCTTTCATAAATCGGTAGTGAGTCCATGCCCGTAATGGACCAAAACTACCATTCTTCCGTTGGAATACCCCGTTCATTTCTGTCTTGAACGAGTATATCCAACTTCTCTCGGATTTAGGAGCCACTGTTTAGACACCCCTAAACAGAGAGGTTCCGAGATCCTTTTACCTCTTTTCTGAGGTGGGGTGGACCCCCAATAGGTGTTAGTTTAGGAGCGGTCCTTCGAGTCGAGAAGTCTTGCATAAGACTTTCTCTTCCTTCCCGATTCTGATTCGGATCCTTTACCTTTTCTACACCTTCGAACATTTCATTCCTAATAAACAAATCCTCTAATAAACGACACTTTGATAAATAAATCCTTTTAAAATCACAAATACACTAAGATAAACAAAAATGTGTTCAGACTCTTTCTTTTTCGTCCTAAACTTTACGATGAAAAGAAGCATAATTCGGGACTGACATTCGAAATCTGTCCTGCAAAAAATGACTGCCCCAAAGCTAATCTTCTCCTTCACCAATGGAATGGACTTCGCCGTTTACATGGATGAGCTGCCCGACAATGGAATCATCCATTTCGGACATAGATTTGGCAACACAGATGTTAAGTTCGTTGACGGCACTCTCTTCACACTAATGGACAAAGTGTCAGAAACTGAAGAGTCTGTGATTGAGTTCAATTTGAAGTCGGCTCAAGAATTCCCTCCCCTGCAAAGGGTTCCAGCTGAAAGGAGTACTATTGTTCGTAGGAGGACTGTTGTCTCTACCCCCACCGGTCTAGTCATCTCAGCACCTACCCTGACTTCTGCCAAACTGAAGGGGAAGGAAATCCAAGTATGTGATGAGCCTGTCACCGTGGAGGGTACAAATTTTGCTACAATACCACCTGTTTTTGAGATTGGGTCCAGATCAAGAGTTGCACCCCTAGCTCGGACTCAAAGGAGAAATAGAAGCAGGAAGATCGCCAAGAAAGCTAGAGCTGCTGAAGTTGCTTTTCTAGAAGAAATTCCTGAAGAAAAAGAAGAACTGCCTGAGTATATACCTCTGTTGGAAGGGAGCAGGTTTCACCCCCTCTCTACCGCATCAGATGAAGAGGATGTTCGTAAGATCGCCACCGTATTACCCCGACCTGCATACTACAACAATTACAAGAGGAAAAGGGATAAGACTACGCCATTGGCTCGGCTGCAAGCTGTTATAGAAAGATTGACAAAGAAAGAAAGATGCCCTGTATCGGAAATCTTAAGAAGGATAGGATGGCTTACAGCTAAGTCCCGTCTCGGATCGCGAATAGAGCCTGTTGCTTCCACAGAAAAACCAAAGAAAAAGATAAAAGCCAGTCCACCCGTTGTTGTATCGGGTCTACAAATTAGGGAGGATACCATCTTCCAACATATAGCCGACAGACCATCCGGTCCTAGGCTTCCGGCTGCAAGAATGATGGTGTGGCGACCTACTACCGGCCAGCTAAGACAAAAACAATGTCCTGAGAAGAAAAGTCTCGTCAGGAGACTTGAATCAGAAGAAAGTGCTACTGCAATAAAGGGGACTCCAGGGAAGGAAGTTCAACAAACGTCACGAGACAACTGCGAGACCGTGCGAAAAGGGCCACTAGAGGATGCCATGGACAAGTTAAGGACCGACATCCGACGGTTAGCAAAGGAAAGAGAAGAAGAATTAGGAAACGAAATTGACACATCAGAGTTCATGGATGAGGAGTATGCCGAGATCAAAATGGTTGAGACATGAGCATCGTCAGCTGCACAAGGTGCTCCGGCAGCTACGGAAAGAGATGAACCAGAAGTGTTGAGAGCACAACTTCGGGAAAGAGATGATACGTTTTCCCAGATGGAAAAGAGGATGGAAGAGATGGCTGCTACCTTAGCCACTCTCCAGAGTCAGGCCCAGCCTTAGAAAGAGACACCCCATTGATTATCCATGTTGCAGATGGAAGAAAAGAGATCACATCCGTCAACGGAGACGAACTAGCAAAGAAGGATTGTACACAGAGCATGATCCCTGAAAAGGATATTAAAAACATGGTAGAATAGCAGGTGCAAGAAGCCTTAGCACAATCCAAGAATGGAGCATCTTTTCAGACGGGTAGACCTTACCCCGAGGAGTTCGATGCAGTCCAATATCATAAAGGCTTCGTACCACCTCTGTTTAAGACTTTTGATGGAACAGGAAACCCTCGGAGGCATGTCACACATTTTCGTGCTAGTTGCTGCAATGCCGGTGGGAGCAACGCTTTACTCTTCCGCCAGTTCGTTAGTAGTTTGTCAGGGATTGCCTTCGACTGGTACGCAGAATTGCCGAACGGTTCAGTAAAGACCTTTTCAGAACTAGAAAAACTCTTCGTGAAACGATTTGCCGGGGCTTAGCACCACATCACTATCGGTGATCTAGTCGTGGAGCAGCAAAAGCCGAACGAGACTTTAGTGGATTACATACTTCGATGGAGAAACTTAATCATGAAGTGTGAACCACAGCTTCAAGAACAACATGCAGTCGGTATCCTGCTTAAAAGTATCCATTGCCCGATAGCACTTCTCCTTAAAGGATTTACAATCAAGACTTTCGAGAAGTTGCTTAGCAAGGCCGGGAGCTTGCAAGAAGAGGCAAAACAGTTAAGTTTTGAGGACAAGAACGATAAGCAGAAGCCTGTGAAAACATTCTAAAAGAAATTCAGAATCGACGCGGCAGTAGATAAGGGCAAGCAGCCAGTGCAAATACAGTCAGAGCGGCCACAGCCTAGTTACCAACCACCACAACGGACTTATCAGCAACCTCAGCGAGGTTATCAAGCAACCTCGTCCGAGCTATCGATCGCCTCGACGATTATGAACAACCACCACGTTCATCACGTACTTGAAGAGAACTTCTAAACAAAGTATACCCATTCAAAACTGAAGCAGTAGCGAAGATGTTTCGCAGCTTAATGAAGACACCGAATTTTCAGCTGCCAGAGCCCAAGAAGTCGGAGGAAGTCAACAAGAAAGATCATCCGAACTATTGCCCTTACCACCAGATGCTTAGACACAAGATAAAGGATTGCATCACTTTCAAGAGTTGGCTTGATGACAATCTCCGGCGGGGGGAACATAACGATCCCAAAAGAATACATGAAGGAACCCCAGAAAGGAGGTTCCGTCAATGTTATTTCAACGGATCCCATTGTTTCGATAGACCCTTACGTGACTGATGATGGATGGAGTACCATCTGGACAAAATCATCAAATAAAAATTTGGATCACATCCAGGCCGCTTCGGTACGTGCTTCAACTCAGAGTTCGAAACCTGTCGAGCCGGCACTTTTCATTGAGATTGAAGAACCGCCCCAGAAGGAGGAGAAGATCGTGGAAGAAAAGAAGACCAAGAATCCGGAGGGTAGACTAGGGGCTGTTGATCCTAGGATGGTTTTTTCTATTCTGGGGAGAAATCCCTTGAACTCCTGACTCTGTATGATTATCTGCTTGCTCCGGTGGGATCTTATAATGATAAGGGTTATGGCGTTGGCTACGTTTTGACTGTTTCTAATGATTACATAACTAACGACAACCGGCTTAATCCGGATCTCGATTCCAATACAAATAACGATTCTCAAATCATACACAACCTTGATGACCACAACGAAGAAGATGTTCACAAAGGAGGCTACAAAAGCTCGACAAGCAATGAGTCCATTTATGAATTCCGAGGGGCTCCGATCACGATAGAATTAGAACCATCAGACACCGAAGCAACTTCAGAAGAGCCAGTTGTTCCAATTTGGGAGGATACACCAGCAGATTCAACACCAAATTCAGAAGAAATAACGAAATTAAGTTTAAGAAGTGGAAAAGTTCTACCCCTGAGAATGGGTCCAAAGGATAAAGGAAAGCAGGTGGTTGCTCAGGAAGAGCCAGCCCCGGCAGAGAAATTGCCCATTCGGGAAGAAACCGAGGAACATGGTAATAAAGTGGACTACAATGTGCTAGCCCATCTTAGGAAGCTACCAGCCAAACTAAGCATATACAATGCTATGATCCTGTCAAAGGAAATGAGAGAAGCTTTGATCAAGGCTTTACTTGATCCAGAGATTTGTCTAGCTCAAATGGCTGATGATTCCTTCGACTAGGTTTGCTCGTTAAAAGAACAACGAGGTGTTACTTTCACAGACAATGATCTATTACTGGGAACAACTGATCACAACCGACCGTTGTACATTTCAGTCACTATTGGAAAGTTTACGCTCTCCAGAGTGGGTGTTGATCCAGGAGCATCAATCAACATAATGAATATTCGGACGCTAGCATATTTGAAAATTAATGCTCGCAGCTTGAAGCAGACAAGATGTTATTAAGAGGCTTCAATCAAAAAGGAGAAAGAGCTCCTGGATCGATAACACTACTAATATAGACCGGTGATTTAGCAAAGACAACCGCAAAATTCCACATAATTGATTTTGAGACATCGTTCAACTCTCTACTGGGTTGACCATGGATACATCAAAACCAGATGGTACCGTCATCTCTGCACGAGTGCATAAAGTATTACGAAGGAGGGGAACAGTGCATCAAAGGTGATTTGTAACCATTTGCCGTGCATGAAATCGGAATTCATGAAGATGCAGCCTACTACGCACCTCCAAAAAAACAATCTTTTCCAAAAATACCATACCAAATGAAGCAAAAGAAGTCCGAGACGATGAAGAACCTGAAGTTCTTGTTCAACAGTTACTCACCACTCCCTTACGGCAAGATGGTGAAGATTTCTCTAGAACTCGCACCCGAGGTCGAGGCCGGGGACGAGGACTTGGAAGAAATGTTGGAACAGTTGGATAGAAGAAACCAGTCATCGACGTTGATTGGGAGAACTTAAGAAGAAGAAGAAATCAAGAAAGAAGCAACGACAATAAATCAAAAGAAACCCCAGTTTAAAATCTCTCTCGAAGATGAAAAGAATGAAAAATATTAATCAATGTACGAGAAGATTAACCATCATGTTCATACTATGACCCTGACCCCGATCCATTCTAATAAGATCGAGGGTATGGTGGTCAAGGAAGTACATGGTGGTGGTACCAAGCCAATCAAGTTTTACCGTGGTGCTTCTTCTTCCAATTAATGGAATTACTTTTTGAGTGGTACTCTCCCTGTGTTCAAAACATAATTCAACGTGGTGTCTTACCTCGACAATGGACAAAAAGCCAGTCACAACACTTTGAAAAACTATGGAATAATGCCGGTCGACCTCCCAATTCAAAACATGGTCTCGGATTCGGCACAGTAGGATCAGTGGATGATACGGGATTTTGTTTGGTTGTCACTTGCGAACCTAATGAAGACTACTTGGAAGCTTTAGAAGATCTCGAAGATCTACCAATCAGAGATGCTCCACCAGAATTTGAGGAAGAAATCAAATATACAATAGACGAGTTAATGGAAGTTAACTTAGGTACTAGCGAAAAGACCAGGCCCACCTTTGTTAGCTCCTTACTCAATAAAGAAGATTATGAAAATATAATCAAGCTACTAATGGAATTCAAGGACTGTTTTGCTTAGAGTTACGATGAAATGCCAAGATTAGCTCCACAAGTCACAGTTCACAAGTTAGGAGTAGATCCTACTTCTGTTCCAGTAAGACAAGCTCCCAGAAGAATGCGTCTAGAAATTGAGCAACAAGTAATTGCCGAAGTTAAGAAGTTAATAGACGCAAAATTTGTCCGTGAAGAACAATACCCTACTTGGTTAGCCAACGTGGTTCCAGTCAGAAAGAAGAATGGTCAGATCAAAATTTGCTTGGATTTCAGAGATTTAAATAAAGCATGTCCAAAGGATGAATTTCCACTACCAATCCCAGAACTGATGATCGACATTGCTTCAACACATGAAATATTTTCATTCATGGATGAATCATCAGGATACAACCAGATAAAGATGGCACCGGAAGACGAAAAGCTCACGACATTCGTAACGCCGATCGGAGTATATTGCTACACAAGAATGCCATTCAGACTAAAGAACGCAGGAGCAACATACCAAAGAGCGATGAAGAAGATTTTTGATGATCTCATTCACAGCCAAGTTGAGTGCTACGTGGATGATGTGGTCATCAAAAGAAAACTAAAAGAAGATCACCTGTATGATTTGAGAATTGTATTCGAGCGACTAAGACCATACAACCTTATGATGAATCCCTTAAAATGTGCCTCCGGCGTCACCTCTGGGAAATTCTTAGGATTTGTTGTCCGACATCGAGGAATTTAAATCGATCCGGAGAAGATTAAAGCTATCTTAGAAATGCCACCTCCAAAAACCTTGAAACAACTACGATCCTTTCAAGGAAAGTTGGCATATCTTCGACACTTTATATCAAATTTGTCAGGAAGGTGTTAGCCTTTTTCTGCTTTGGTTAAGAAGGATGCCAAGTTTACTTGGGACTCCAAATGTCAACATGCCTTCGATGACATTAAACAATACTTAATGACTCCTCCTGTCTTAGCAGCCCCAGTCTCAGGTAGACCGTTGATACTTTATACCGCGGCTTTAGACGACTCCCTTGGAGCCTTGCTAGCCCAGGTCAATGATGAGGGGAAAGAGAATGCTCTTTACTACGTAAGCCGTCGTCTAATACAGATGGAAGTAAAATATCCTCCTATCAAGAAGCACTGCTTGGCCCTGATCTTCGCAAAGATAAAAGCTCAGGCATTACATGCTTTCTCATAAGGTCCACCTTATTTTGAGGGTTAATCCGTTGCAATACTTGATGACCCGACCGACGCTTCGGCGTACTTGCCAGGTGGTCAATGATACTATTGCAATTTGACATAACTTTCGTTCCTCTTCGTGCCGTAAAGGGACAAGTCCTAGTTGACTTCCTTGCAGCACACCCTTTACTGGCAGATTCGCCTCTCGACGACGAATTGCCTGACGAGCAGATAATGAGCCTAGAAGACACTGATGATCGACGTTGGGGACTATACTTCGACGGTGCGTCCTCAGCACAGAAGAACAAAGAATTTCAAACGATAGTGCCTGGTAAGGCAAGAATCGGACTAATCTTTATAACACAGGAGCGGGGGATGCTAAGATACTCCTACCACTTAACAGAACCATGCACAAACAATGAGGCAGAATACGAAGCCCTCATAACAGGACTAGAACTAACCATTCAAATGGGAATAACAGACATCAACATCTACGGAGATTCTCAGTTGATCATTCAACAGGTCGCCGGACAATACAGAATTTTAAAGCCAAGACTCGAGCAGTACTTTCAGTATGCCATGAAATTGTTGGAACAAATTTCAAACGTAACAATCTACAAGATCCCCAGAAAAGAAAATGCTCTTGCAGATGCACTAGCTCGCCTTGCAAAGGAATTTGCCTGCTTGCAAGATGAGTCAGTTGAAGTGTCAGTTCAAGGACGACAGGTCCTTTCACAGATTGACATGAATACGATACACAAATCAACAGAAAAAATAGAAGAAACAATTGTAGCAGTGACAGAAAATGCTAAAGATTGGCAATAGCTGCTAATAGACTACCTGCAAAAAGGAAGCCTACCGGACGATAAGTCATTAGCTCACCAAATCAATAAAAGAACTCTGTCTTACGCATTAATAAACAATACATTATACAGAAGGTCTTTTGATCAGATGTGGCTAAGATGCCTGAGCGGGTCCGAGGCTCGTGAAATCGTTAAAGAAGTACATTCAGGACTTTGTGGTGCTCATCAGTCGGGTCTGAAAATGAAAATGAAGATTAAAAGACTAGGGTACTACTGGCCCTCAATGATGACCGACTGTATGAAAGTTACCAAAATTTGTCACCAGTGCCAAGTGCACGGAGCGGTTCTACACCAAACTCCTAATTTGATACATCCGACAATTGCGTTGTGGCCATTTGAATGCTGGGGCACAGATATAGTGGGTCCGATAGAACCGCCTTCTTCAAGAGGACATCGCTTCATCCTTGCAGCTACAGACTACTTTTCTAAATGGGCAGAAGCTATACCACTCAGAGAAGTGAAGGCACACCACGTGCTGGAGTTTTTCAAGAATCAAGTTGTCTACCATTTCGGAGTTCCGCGCAGAATCATTTCAGATAATGGGTCCGCATTCAGAGGCACAAAAATCAACAATTTTGTCAGAGGACATGGAATCGATTGGCGATACTCAACAATCTACTATCCAAGAGCAAACAGCTTGGCCGAGGCTTTTAATAAAAATCTCGTTCAAATTTTAAACAAAACTTTAGACGACAACAAGAGAAATTGGCACGAGAAGTTGTTAGAAGCCTTATGGGCCTACAGGACGACTTTCAGGACTCCTACTCAGTCTACGCCTTACGCTTTAGTGTACGGGTCCGAGGCAATTTTACCTTTGGAAGTCCAGCTTCCATCACTCAAAATCGCAGTTGCAAACAAGATTACTATAGAAGAAAATGCCAGACTACGACTGGAAGAACTGGAAAGCTTGGAAGGGAAAAGACTTGCAGCGCAGCAAAATTTGGAACTGTACCAAGCTAAGATGATCCAGGCCCATGATAAACTGGTCTGCCCAAGAACTTTAAAAGTTGGTGACTTAGTTCTTGTCCTCAAGAGACCTATTCTTGTACACCTCAAGATAGGAGGTAAATTTGAACAAACATGGGAAGGGCCGTTCGTGGTCGAGACAGTCTACTCAGGAGGTTCCTACCAACTGGTGAATTGCCGTGGAGAACGACCCATGCTTCCAATCAACGGACGATATTTGAAGAAGTATTATGCAACCTGATGTTTCGAAGGAATGAATTCTCATCCCAAGAAACACGGGTGAAATAACCACTTGTGACTGGGTCCGAACCCAAAAACATAAAAAATGGATGACAAAAAAAAATCTTTAACAAAAAAATATATGCTAAAAATAAAATATGTGAAATCATAATAATAAAGTTTTAACCCTTCCTTTCAAATCAAATCTTGTTCCTGATATTTCCTCATCTTTTCCTACATTCCTTAAAATTAAAATAAGTGATTAAGAATCTTCAGTGATAAATATTTTCTTAATGTTCTTGTTTTTAGTACAACCCCTGATCCTTTCCTTGTCTTCTTCGCAGGGAAATGTCGAACGGGCGGTTGGTCCTAAACTTTAGAAATGGAATGAGTCTCGCACTCGATGAAAAGAGGGTGAAGGATGGAGCAGTGATAGAAATTGATTCTGACTTCACACCAGCCGGCCTTCAGTACGAAGGAAATGATTGGGTTCCAGTTGACCGAGAAGAGCTTCACAGCCAGACAGTGATGAAGATGGGTGGCTCAAGCCACCAATCCAACAACAAAAAGAGAAAGAAAAACATCGAGGAAAGCAAGAAAATCAAGTCAATAGTTGCCACGGCAGAGTGCAGGCTCGTCAGCGCCGCGCCCGCAAAAGTTCAAGGGGTAAGGAGAGCTACTCTCACTGCTACCCAAAGAAGGAATAAGAATCGCCGTATTCGCAAGATGTTGACTAAACTAGCAGCAGATCAACATGAGGAGACAGCCGCTTTGCCTGCACACACATTTCAATGATACCGGTTCGTCAGGAACCAGAAAGAAGAAAGTCAATGCCAAGAAAATCAGAACAAATCAAAGAAGTGCCAAGAAGAACAGAAATAGAGCCAGTGCCTCGACACCGGACAGAGAGACCAGATCTGAAGAACCTTGTTGCAGAAGCAACCCCGGAGGATGTCCCGACAGAGACAATCCCCGAGGAGCCAAGGTATGTAGGAGAACGTGACGGGATTGAGCCATACATCCCGCAGTACTTTACTAGGCCTCGTCACTTGCAGATCATCCCATAATATGAATTAGAAAGAATGCAAAATGTTGAGAAGAAGACTTTCGAATACTTCGAAATAATTAAAGGCAAGAGAATCAACATTTTGGAAGGCCTCAAGTTACACACAGATGTATTCTCAGAGTACGAGCAGCAGCAGATTGTGGACTGCAGCTTAGAGCTTCAGAAGATGGGTCGAGCAGGCCGTTTGAGGGAAAAGACTTATTCAGAACATCGGAGATGGATGCCAGGGAAAGTAAGAGTCACAATACAATGCGGATGTTGCTATAACTTCGCAGAGGACAGAAAAGGAAATCCACCAGGGATACTACGTCGCAGTGAGGTGGATCCAATGCCGAGGATAATTAAAAGAAAGGTGAGAAGAATGGTAACGTGGAGGGTACTGCCAGCAGACTGCATACCCAACAGTTGCATCATCAACATTTACCAGAAAGGCGACTGCATACCTCCACACATAGACCACCACGAGTTTGTCAGACCTTTCTGCATAGTTTCATTCGTCAACCAATGCAATATCATGTTCGGATCTGACTTCCGGATAGCAGGCCCGGGTAAGTTCCGAGGGCCGGTGGAGATACCGCTTCCGGTAGGTTCCGTCATGATATTAAAAGGAAATGGAGCGTACATCACAAAACAGAGTGTATACCGGAGTGCCAATGGAGTGGATCTCCGTTACTTTTAGAAGGATGGACGACAGAAAGGCGCCTTACCACTTCCAGCAAGATCCAGAATTGGAGAGTCTCCGGCCCTACGAGCTGTAAGTTACATGGGAAATATCACACCTCCAATGCACATCCATGCGGCATTCTTGCCAAGGGTGGCTTGGAAGGTGATGTTATTACCCTTGTTTCTTACTATTCAGACATGGATTTTTGATAAACGCTTTTGGATGTATCAACAAGAAGTTTATACAGTCCGTTTTGGATTTACATGGATTGTACGAGACATTAAATTTCTGAGAAAAGTGTCATCATGACTAGATCAAGTTGTATGATGTACTTTCAGCAAGTTGGAATGAAAATGGCTACGTCATATTTTGCCTTCACCTGTTTTTGTGGAAATTGACTAGGAAACGCCATTAGAGTTAAATGAACTTTGAACGAAGAACAGAAGAGAAAAGAAAATAAATGAGAACTTTCCTTAAAAATCTAAATAGTAAAATGAACTCCAAATTCACATGAACACTAAATGAACAACAAAAATAAAATCAGATCGCTAAAGGACAAATGAAATTAACCTAAATCTCAAATTGAATTCCAGTCTAAATCCATCTTTTCAAACCCTCCAATTCTTCTTCAAATCATGATCTACTTCAGACCTCCTTTGAAGCCCTCCATGAAAAATTTTCGATTTGGTTCTGGTGGCATAGATTCATACCCTTCGCCAGATAATCAAACTTTGATTGATTCTCGTGGGATGTGGAACACTTTCACATCTCATTTCAATCTCCCGCTAAATTCAAATCTGCACAGTACATTTCAATTCAAAATTTTCGAGACTGGTACCTACATTCCAGTTCTCATTTCGAGATTGATACCTACATTTCAATTCTCATCTGAATTGATACCTACATTTCAATTCAAAATTTCCGAGACTGGTACTATAATCCAGTTCACATTTCGAGATCGATACCTACATTTCTATTCTCATCTGAAATGATACCTACATTTCAATTCAAAATTTTCGAGACTGGTACTTACATTCTAGCTCTCATTTCGAGATCCATACCTACATTTCGATTCTCATCTGAATTGATACGTACATTTCAATTCAAAATTTTCGAGACTGGTACTACATTCCAGTTCTCATTTCGAGATCGATACCTACATTTCGATTCTCATCCGAATTGATACCTACATTTCAATTCGAATTTCCGAGACCGGTACCTACATTCCAGTTCTCATTTCGAGATCGATACCTACATTTCGATTCTCATCTGAATTGATACCTACATTTCAATTCAAAATTTCCGAGACTGGTACTTACATTACAGTTCTCTTTCGAGATCAGTACCTAAATTCTGATTCTCATCCTTTTCAATCGACACTTAAACTCAGATGCTTACTCCGAGACTGCTACCTAAAATCCATTTTTCTCTGCAATCCCGAGGTTGAAACTCGGGTTTCAATTCTCATTTCAAATCCAACTTTCCTCAAACTAATTTTAAATCAAACTTCAATCTAAATTGGAACTCCAAATCAAAAATCTAAACTCACACATCAAAACTTGAACATGAAATGAAACGAAATCTAAATCAAAATTCTCCAAAACTTGTGATTTGGAATTCACCTCCTTTTCCTTTCCCCGGCGAGAGTTCAGGAACCTCCAGTCTTGGAAATATACCTGATACTCCCCATACGGAAACTTTTCTACTCTGTCCTAAGTTTGTCACTTGGAACTCTGTGTTGGTTTTGTTGATCTCTTCGGTCAACACCAATACGCGCGGTGTGCTTGGTTAGCACACCACACCTATTGGGGGTCCATTTGCTGACCTCATTTTTGATGAGGTCTTCCATTTTCTCTTTAGTGCTTAGGATCTAGCCTTAGGCTTTTCCTTTGACTATCCTAGAGGACTAGAATTGGGACCCATCCTTTAGAAATTCAAGCCACTTCTTAACTCCCTGCAAACCCTATATGCTTGATTGTAAACCCCCAAGTCACTGCCCCTGAGTCACTTGGAGGGTTGAGATCAAATGTGGAGGTTTAAAGGATGAGTTCCCTTTATGACTCTTTGGCCTTAGGTTTTCCCTAGGTGGCCTAGTCTGGTTAGGGCTGACTTACACATACACTACACTTTCACACACACATTCCAAATCCTAAAACCCAAACTCTCACCCAACTTGACCTCTTGACCCATGTGAGTAATTCATATGGATGGTCCTTAACCCCTAAGACCTTGGCTAAGAGGGTTAGGAACAACATGTTGAATGCCTCAAATGAGTTCTTTCATGGCACATGTGGACTTAATATGGCTTCATGCCTCAACCAGAATGATTCCATTTCACTCACACTTGCTCAATTTTCATTTTTTTCAAAATTTCAATTTTTGACCCCCGGGACCCCGTACTCGCCTAACCTACTAAAAGCCCTTGAAACTACCCAAATTCTTAAAAATTTCCATATCACCCAAAAAATTCTAAAATTAATCTCAAACATTTTCCCACTACTCAAATTGACCATCTCCAACCAAATATACGAAAAATTCCAAAAATACCCCCAATACCCTCCAAATAACCAAAATGCCCATCTTGACCCAAAAATTCAAAAATTCAGAAAATTCCCAGAAAATTCCAGAAAATCCCAAATACTTAATTAAAATCATTCCTAAGTCCTAAATCAGCAATCAAACCTTTCTAAACAAAGCCATATGACAAACAATCTAAATTTTGCACCAAAATACCAAAATTCCTTAAACTCATTTCCATGAAACCAAGCCAACTTTTCCCAAGCCAGATATGAGCCATGAAGCCATTCTTAAGCGACATGCAATCCATGTGAGTTGTTTACATGTAACCTTACCACATTGGGCAAAAGGAGGAGGTCCTTTAAGCACTTCCTAAAAGTCATTAACCTTACTCATGATTCCCCTTAACCCAAATTTAATATAAATATTCTTGGATGGAGACTTCTCCACTTATGACCTAGCCGACCCAACCGATTCACCCGGCCCAAAACCAGGTCATGGGGAGGTGAACCAAGCCCGTAATCATGGGTCGACCAATTCGAGCCCAAAATGAGCCCTTACCCTTTCCATTTTAAGTCATCCTCTTTACACATGGCAACCATCAATTGAACTCACAGGAACCAAGCTCTGACCTCCCTGACCCTGAGGGTGACCCATGTCTGGCCGGCCAACCACCACAGCCACCAGAAAACACCATGGCCGAGACCTTGGAAGGAGCCAAACATTGAAATTCTCTCTTGCTGAGCTGCCTCATGCCTAGTGGCCATTGGAGCTGTTCTTCCCTCGCCCGCAGTAGCCGATCCCGCCATTAACCCCCCGGGAGGCCCTCCAGCCAGCTCTATTTAAACCCCCTCACCTCTCAGCCATGGGAGGAGTTGCACATAACCATATATAAACTTTGTTCCAAATCATCCTCCACACTTAGGGCAATTGATCCCCCGTGACAATTTGCCCTAATCCCCACCAACAGAGCCCAATTTCTCAGCCAAAATTCCACCCAAAACCAGGACATCTCCCAATTCTCCAGTAAAATCAAATTAAACTCACCCACACATGCACAAGACCAAGAGAAGGACTTCCCTAGTGAAAGCCCCCTCTGCAGGCCACTCATCTGCTCTAGCCTCCAAAGGTTGTGATCGGGTCTGGTGGAAATCTAGTCTAGGCAATTCCCCAGGGCTAGAGACTTCATTTGGAGCTTACTTGGACTCAATCGAAGGTGACACAACTCTCATATCGAAGCCACACTTCTCTGAGCAAAAGTATGAGCTCTCTCTTCTTCCCGAGCTTCCATGAATTCTCCATTTCTATTGCCTTAATTTCATGCCACATAAACCGTATGGATGTTTTTGTCACTTGAAGATGAATCCATAGAGCATAAGAACGTAGAAATCGGTTAAGTTTCGAGGGAGATATTAAGCCTGGAAGATGGACGGTTCTCGGGCTAGGAGGCTTGAGGACGATGAACGGATGCTGTCTATTTGATACACGCACGGGTGGACGATCCAGATTGAGTAGTATGAGGAGACGAGACGATACAGCGGGCCGAGTGGCATCCCAGTCAGATGGCGGTGCCGAACCAGAAGACGTCGCGTGGCCTTTCGGGGAGGCTAAGGTTGACGCGGCGCTGCGTGGATAAGTAGATAAATAGGGAATTTTCTTATTTATTAAATACCCAAAACTTCAAAAATGCATAACTTTGTGTTGAAAAATCCTAAAAATAAAATAAAAATACCCTCTTGCTCAGTGAACATAGGAGAATAATGTGGAAAAGAAATCATGTCATTTCATTAAGTTTTATTTTTAATGATTTATTTACTCTCTGTGGTATTTTAATTCTCCATTTGCATAGACAATTCACCATGGCATGAGACCATAAGGTTTTTGAAGCCTCTGAACTTGGAAACATTCCCTGAATTTTCTAAGGTCAGAGGCCATCCCTATGAGAAGTTATTGATTTTTCAATTGCATGTTACTGTTTTGAATATTTTAATTCCAATATTTAGCATGTTAAGAAATAAATTCTAGGAAAATTTGGTGATGTTTTTTATGACCAGAGGAACCTAGGAAAAATAGGTCATGAGTTAATTCACTTAGAACAACCCTAATTGGCCTAAATACCCAAAATTGAACTTTGATTAATTAGGGTTAACCACACATTAAATTGACTTGAAAACAATTCTCCACTGATCTTTAGGATCAGAGGAACATCAAATAAAAATTTGAAATCAATTGAAAATGTTTAACCCCACTAAATGGATTAATTAAGTCACATAACCAAAAATAAACTTTAAAAATTCATAACTCACAAAATACTTTTCAAAAAATCACAAAAATGGTTTTGAGGCTTCTCTGACCTCAGGGGAATTTAAGAAAGCTAAAATTGTAAGTTTCTAAAAAAGTTGATTTTTGGCTATTATTTTAATATTTTAATAATTAAAAAATGATAAAAATCATAAAAATATTAAAAATCACCAAAATGTCACATTTTAACACCTAATCACTTAGGAACAAACCAAATATTTTTCCTAAGTCTCTAGGATAAGATATTGAATTTTAAAAGCCTAAAACAATTTTTTAATTAAAAAATGATTTTCTTTAATATTTCCACTAAAATAATTCAAGTAAATCAAAGAAAAATTAGAAAATTATAAAATTTGTTTCTCTGAATTCCTTGGGGTCAGAGAGATTTAAGAAAAATATAAAATCCATTTTTCAACTTTAATTTTATTTTATAATTAATTAATACTCTAAAACTCAAAATAATTATAATAAATAAAATATAACTCAAAAAATCACCAAAATTTGTCCAAATGGTCCTCTGGTCATTACAAACATCCCATATGTTTCTTAAGGACATAAACATTTCCTTGATCATGTTATTGAATTTTCTTTGAAAACCCCTATTTTCCATTAAAAATAATTACATAAATAAATTAAATATAGAAAAATAACATTTTCTCCTCTAATGTCTTAATTGACATGTGAGTGAGGTTACATAAAAATTTCAAGTTCATTTGAGCTTAATTTAGTGAGTTATAGAATTATTAAGCTTGAAGGGCAAAGGGGTAACTAAAAATTTCAACCCTTAATTAAAATTTTAGGATTAATCAAAAAGGGGAGGGTAAAATATTTGATTTTAAACTGATTTTGGATGATTGAAACTTAAATGATAGAGGGTAGAAACCTACTAATCATTTCAAATATAATTAAAATAAAACTTTAATTAATTAATTAATTGAAATTTTGGAAGAATAATAGAAATTGGAATTATTAAAGTAGGGATATTATTAAGAGGATATTTATTATTTAATTTAAAAATCCTTAAATAAATTACTTCAATAATACTTAATTCTTACTTAAAAAAAATTATTAAAATAATAATCCAAATTAAAATTAAACTAAAATTAAATTAAAATAAAATTATATTAAATTAAATTAAATTTAAATTAAATTAAATTTAAATTAAAATTAAATTAAAATTAAAATTAAATTAAATTTAAATTTAAATTAAATTAAATTAAATTAAATTAAAATCAAAATTAAATTAAAATTAAATTAAAATTAAATTAATTAGAATTAAAATTAAATTGAATTAAATTAAATTAAAATCATTAACAACAAACCTAAATGAAATCATTAAGAATTAAATCTAAAATAAATTGAACACTATTCCAAACTTAAACTAATTTTTTTTTATTAAGTCAAAATAAAAATTAAATCATTAAGTTTAAATCATTAAAATACTTATTAAGTTGATTTGCCCTTTTAAAGCCCTTATTATTATAACGCTTAAATGAAGTATCAAGTGAAGTGTTACTTCACTTATAGGATATTCAAATGTCCTAGTTCACTGAGCAAGAGGACAAAACTTAAACTCCTGGATGATTATTCACTTGTATAATTAAATTCTCTTGGACTTAAAACAATCGTAGAGGTATTGAAAAGATGTTTAAGACTCGTCTTAAGCACTTCCTCGATATGATGGGATGTTTATAAGAACAATTGAACTTAATTGTTCTTTGGTGAAGAAAATCATCCTTAAACCAAAACACAAGAACCTAGACGTCATAGGAGATATCTAGTTATAGGATTAGGACTTTGGTAGACAACCAAAACCTTTTCCTTAGCTTTACCTAGGTACTTGTTGAAACATTTAAATGTCTTAACATGTGTTTTAAGTGCAGCTTGGGATGACGGGAAGACCCTCCAGATACATTTTTATTTTATTGCAATTTACTTACATGCTCTATACTTTACTTTTCTTGTATGATAAACAACTGTTGCATGAAAACTGAAACCATTAGGATAGTCCCTGAACTTAAACCAAAACTAAATTAAAACTCATTACAAGATAAAAATCACCGTCACAACATTTCAAAATATAAAACAACTCAAAATTTAATCACAAACAGAATAACAAAACTACAACTTTAACTAAATTAAAACGTCTCGTTGAATGATCGGGAATACCTCGGAAGATGTAACCCACGTGTTGCTAACGGGATTTCCCACGGTCTAAATGAAAGTGTGGAACTCATTCAGTTGAGTTTAGCAAATTCATCTGGACAAAGTGAATTCAATGAAAATAACGTGCAGGGATGACAAAACCGTGGGATCTTAATCAGTTCTGTTTAAACAACTTTAAGATTTGTTTTAATTAAAAATTTAAAACACTTTGATTTTAAGATTTTCTCTAAACCAAAACACTTCTCTCATCTCCTGATTTATGACTTCTAAAATTAAACCTCTGCAACAACAAGGAGCTTGGAGCATAGTGGGCAGCACGGCCATCGTCATCAGCAAAACCTGAGTCTAATTAAGCAAAACCTTTCCTAGTTTTAAATAACCAAGCCATAAGATTTTGAGGTAGTTTGCTTAGTGAAACATAAATCCTCAACCCTTTTGTTAGGCATTTGCATAATCATATTATGTAAATTAAGCCCTAACCAGTCTTAGGACTCCGAGGTAGTTGTTTGGTACGACATAAACCCTCACATCTTTGAGGTTGTTTGTATGATCATGTCATACGAATATAAGTCCTAAATAAATAAAATTGGCAGGATTACAATATTAAATAAATTCCTAAATTGAAGCCAAACAATAGGATTGTTTGGGAAGTTGTCAAGATTCTTCTTGGATCCTCAGCTTCTCCTACTTATCTTCCTTTGGACTCCTGAAAGTAACTGTTCCAAATTTGATCCATTCCCTATTGAAATTTCCAAAATTCGATCCTTTGAAAACCTTAAACTTTGAAATTATTGAGAGAAAAACCACTGATCATTATCGAGAGTTTTATTAAGTGATTCTCGTCACTTAGGATGTAATTAACGATAGGGGCTTGCCCTTATAGGGAACTTTAAGAACCCAGGTAATATAAACCCTATTTAAATTATTTATATTAAACAGGGGAACTTGTCGGCTTTTAAAATTGGTTCGCAGACCAAACAGATGTTACAAATCTTCTAGTTTATTTAATCGAGCCCCATCATCAAGCAGTGTGTCTATTCTTCGGGATAAATACACGGTTTGTGGTATGGTGTTGTTTATATAAACTATTTGGGATGTGAGATCAGTTTGATTTCATATCTTAAAATTTTCAAACTTAAAATTACTTTCAAAAATCGAATACTACTTTTCAAATTATTTAAATTAAATTAAAAAAAAAATTCGCCGACAACTTCTGTAGGCGACCCCCCTTTTCAAAATACACAACCTAAAAATATGCCGACAGAATTCCTTATAAATTACATTATCTTAACTTACTAATTAACAATCTAAAAACTTTATACGGATTCACTAGACTCACAAACTTGACTATCTAATGGATTAGAATGACATGTGGTGGACACAAATGGACGCTAATGGACCTAATTGGACGCTTGTGGACTCTTTTTTCCTCCCAAAATGTTCCTTTTAAAGTGGTTGAAGAGCTTCCAAGGGTTTTCCAACTATCCCTTTGTAAATAGTCCACATTCAATGTACCTCGTGAAAGAACCGTCAATCCCGTCGTCGGCAGTCTCCGTCTCGCCGTCGGAGGCCTTCTAGAATATTTAGCCTTGGACCCCTTCTGAATAAGCCCCGCTATCGGCGACCTTGATCTCACCGTCGGCGGGCTCCCTTGTAATATATTCTGAAATCTCAGGAAAAACACGCCGTCGGCGCCCTAGATCAAATTTTCAAAATTTTGGTCCTTTTTGCTCCAATTGGCTCCTTTTTGCATATTTTTGCTTCATTGTCCATAAATCAACATACCTGCTGAAAAAATCAAAAATACCCTTCATTAAAATGCAATATCATCAAAATCAATATAAAATAGGCATGCAAATCTTAACATTTTTTCCTTGGGTCAGCCAGTCACTCTAAAGTCCTCTAATTTAGTTCCCATCAAAGTATATCTCCCTATTTATTTGCACTCATCCATATGGATTACATTCTCATCCATATAATCTCATGTGATTATTACCATTAATTTTCTGAGATAGTACCAAACTTGTTCTTACATGTTCTCAAAATAAATATTAACAACTTAATTAGCCAAATCAAGAAGTAAATGAAGTGCAAGGTTTCAATCATCATAACCTCTTCCAACATTGAAGATCTATACTTCACGCAACATCCATCCATAACTTAATTACTTCATCATTTTAAGGAAAAATATAAATAAAACTACTCAGAATTCATAGAGAAAACACAACAGCAATTTGAATTAAAGGTAGAAATCATAGTGAAAATATAAGAAGTCTCAATTAACGTCAAATGTAGATACAAAGATAAAGACTTGTATGAAAATCCTCTCCACCAAACTCTTAATGCTACTTTGAATCCTTTGCTTTTCCTTACAATCTTCCTAAGGGTTGGATGCCCAAGCTGGAAAATTAAAATCTCTCTTCTAATCCTAATAAAATTTATACTAAAGTGACTAAATGGTATAGTTGGAGTTGCATGTCCTCAAACATACAAGACTCACTGGACTCCACTCCAAAACTCTAAAACTCCAAAACTCCCCTCCTTGATATAATTATCCAATAGATGCTTTGATGTCCCTTAAAAAATGTGTCTTAATTCTATGAATCTTCTAGAAGTTTCCTCTTTTCAAGAGCCATTTGTAT
Source organism: Papilionanthe hookeriana x Papilionanthe teres (assembly GCA_022702705.1). Classification (NCBI taxonomy): domain Eukaryota; kingdom Viridiplantae; phylum Streptophyta; class Magnoliopsida; order Asparagales; family Orchidaceae; genus Papilionanthe; species Papilionanthe hookeriana x Papilionanthe teres. The sequence goes on along the minus strand of CM040428.1, from coordinate 131,806,984 downwards.
GAGATTGTGCCAATAATAAGTTATCCACATGTACCAAAGGTTGTTTCAAAGACCCCTTCAAAATTTCCTAATTTTTTTAATTTTTCAAAGTAACTACCGACGCTGAAGTGTGAGGTCTAGGCGCTTAGCTGCGAAACCCTAGCGCTTAGCCGATAGGCCCTGACGCTTAGGCGCTATCGTTCATTTTTTCACCATTCTTCATTTTTGCTCTAAATTTGATCTTTTTTCATTCATTTCTTCACATTCATCCATTTAATAATATTTTCAAGGAAAACACACAAATAACTTCCATTAAAGTGTAATATTATCAAAAATAGGTATAAAATGCATATAAAAATACTATATATTTTAGGTGTAACACAATCCCCCAAATTTACAATGTTACTTGTCCTCAAGTGACACCACAATCTTTCATAAAGTATACAAATTATGTGAATGAGTTTCTATTAAAGTTTTTAAAATTTTGTTCTATAAATGTAGTGGTCTATTTTAGAAAAGCTTTAGTAAATGAGACCAATTTAAAGTTTAGAAATCTCTTCGGCGAAGAAGTTAGAAAAATATGAGTTTCTATCTAATTAAAAAGTACTCGTATATTTTTTAAAATATATAACTTAGGTATTTTATTTTCTTTACTTCAAAATTTTATATTAAAAATAATTATAATTACTATATTATATCCTTAAGCTTAAGAATTTCTCAAGTCTTATACTTCTAAAATATCAGATGTGGAACCAGTTTTTGATTAGGCACTAATCCTCAAGTGTCTCCTCCTTTTTTCACATTCCAAACTTTACTTTCCTTTTTTTTCACAGGGAAGGATTACTATATCTGGATAGGCTTTAAATAATTTTGAATTCCACCCTTCCTTTCTTAAAGCAAAGGTTTGATATATATCTTTTTTAAAAATATAATAATAGTTTTGAAAACTATTTTTAATAAAAAAACTTAAGTTGAAAATAAAAGTCCAATCCTTCTATATTTTTCAAAAATACAACATCTTCTACTATTGATAGCTATACAATATTTATCATTTCTTCACTAAGAATTTTTTAACTTTAAAATTTTCGTCATCACTATGGGAAAGAATTAAAAACTACAATGATAGGAATTTTCATATCCTATATTTGCAAGTATAAAAATTAAAAAACATGAGTAAAAGAAAAATGATCAAATTCTTTTTGAAGTTTAATATAAAAGAATTTCAGATGAATTCTAAAGTTGTTAAGGCTACAAAAGCAACTATACATAAACTTAGTAGAAATCCATAACTACGTAAAGAAAATATATGGTAGTAAATTGAAAAGTTAAACATGAAGTTCAATAGTGGCAATTAGCAATGTTCTGAACTTTCCTATAATGTACTGGAATAATTTATACATAACTAAACAAAATACACTAATAACTATGTAACCATAAATATTACCACAAAATCACAAAACATAACTACTCATAACATTTCAGAACAAACAACGCAGTACACCCAATAAAGACCACAATAGTTAAAAACTACATCATAAAAGTTCATACAACATAACAATCACAAACACAAATAAAAGTTCACAAAACACTCCTCCTCTTCATCATCATAATCATCCTCATCCCAAACCTTTGTTGGCTCATATTAGATATATGGTGGATGTGAAATAATAAACCACACTTTGGTCGGCAGTGATGAGCCTTTCCAAAGATATATGATATTTTTCCTCATAATAACTCTATCTTTTAAGGTAAGCTCCAATATGATCTACATGGTTTTCTAAATTTAAAACCTTATTTGTAGCAATGATAATGTCATTCATTCGATGTAATAACTGTACATGTGAATTAGAATATTGACCATGAGATGATGCATGTGAGGTAGAAGCATGGGATGTGGAAGCACCAGAAGTAGAAGCATCAGAAGCAATTGAGAATCCTCCTCTCCAGCCAAACCTAGAATGTTCAGTATAAGACTTCACATTCACACTGGAAATAGGATTTAAAGGCTGAAGGATTTCCTCCTGAGTATCTGACTTAAAACCAACCTGCTCACATAATGAACAGACCGGGGAAGCAAATCCCATACCTGCAGTAGTAGGAGCTCTGGCAGAACTTATAATAGCTTGGTAGATAATATCTCCTATGTCTATCTGCTTTCCCTGCTAAATACAATAATTCAATGTAGACCTTTCTCTCGTTACTTCACTCAGATTATTTGTAAGGAGTAATTGGGATGATATAAAATAATGCCACACTTTCAAGATGGCATTCAACTTTGAAGTGGGAAAATTGACTCTTCTTTTATTTGTTATCTTCCATAACCCTCTCCCATCTGTCAAAGCAGAAATGATTTCATCTATTTCTTCCTTTGTAGGATTATAATTTGAACAAAAATATATGACATTCATTGAAAGTAGGTAAAATGAGTTTATTATCTCAAGAGTAAAATGAACTAGCTGAACTCGCACCATAAAATAATTTTTCATTGCCTTGGGAAGATTAGTATAAAATTCCCGAACTACAAAAATCACTGCAGAAAAAAAATAGTAGAATCTATCCCAAATTCTTCTAAAAATTATATCCTCAATATCACGTCCTAGATTTTTGAAGCAACGCTCGAGAATTAACTTACTTGATTGTAAAGCCTGCAAATATCTATCTTCAACCCGAGAACTGAAAAACTTTTCTGAATCGTAACTAGCTTTCCCCTTACTCTTTTGATTTTGAGTGCCATTATCTAAAAATCATGTAAAAATCACAATGAATCCTAAAATCAAGTTTAACTCGTGAAACTCAATTTCTAAAACTATAAACAATTAATTCTAAGTAATTTCTAAATCTTTTCCTCAAATTTTCACCATGAATAGCGACTTTCAGTTTTCTCCATATTTTGCTTCAAATACATGGTGAAAATTGAAAATATTTTCTTAGGAGTAGTGCTCTTACCTCAAGAAGATGAAATCCAACAAAATTTCGCAAGAATCGACCCACAAAACATTGTTGACCTCATTTTTGATGAGGTCTTCTCTTCTTCTCTTTAGTCCTTAGGATCTAGCCTTAGGCTTTTCCTTTAACTATCTTAGAGGACTAGAATTGGGATCCACCACCTTTTAGAAATTCAAACCACTTCTTAACTCCCCGCAAACTCCACAAACTTGACTGTAGACCCCTAATCACCTAGAGGGTTGAAATCAAATGTGGAAGTTTAAAGGATGAGTTCCTATAGGACTCTTCGGCCTTAGGACCGCCTCGGGTGGTCCGGTCCAGTGAAGAGGCTGACTTACACACACACTACACTCATACACTACACTTTCACACACCTCCTAAAACCACACCCATACCTAACTCGACCTCCCGATTCATGTAGGTGATTCACATGGATGGTCCTTAACCCCTAAATCCTTGGCTAAGAGGGTTAGGAACAACATAGTGAATGCCTCAAATGAGTCCCTTCATGGCTCATGTGGGCTTGATATGGCTTCATGGCTCAACCAAAATGATTTCATTCCACCTATATTCACCCAATCTTCAATTTTCCAAATTTTCAATTTTTGACCCCCGGGACCCTACACCCGCTTAACCTACCCAAAACCCCTGAAACTACCCAAATTTCTCAAAAATTTCCAAATCACCCCCAATTTGCTTCAAGTCACTCATGACACATCCATGAGCTCAACCCAACAATTATTTGGCCCAACCTCTTTACAAAACACCCATCCATAAATTCATTTTTAAACTTAAAGGCTCATTCCTTAAACCATTTTAAAAGCCCATCTTTTGCCACATCCAAAGGCCCAAAATTGGTCTCAAAGCCCATATGACATTTCCCCTCATCATACTTTCAATTAAACTCAATACCTAAGTCCTAAATTCATCATCAAATCATTCAAAATCAAGTTTCATACAAATTTCCATCAAATTACCAAAAATTCCTAAAATCCATTTTCATGAAATTGACCAAGCTTTTCCCCAAGACAAAGACAAGCCATGCAAGCCATGGACAAGCCACATGAAGCCATGGAGGGTTTGACATGTGATCAAGCCATTAATGGAAAAAGGATGACCCCTTTCCTAATCCTTCTTAATCCTTTTTTACCTTAAGCATGTCACACTCTAAACCATGCTTTGCCACCTAATCCTCGATGGAGACTCCACCACACATGGGAGATTGACCCACCCGACCTCCTCAGCCCAAAACCAGGTCTTGGGGAGGTGCACCCAACCCATTTGCATGGGCTGACCAAAATAAGCCAAAATAGCCCCTTCCCCTTTCTACTTTGATTCAACCACTTTACACATGTAAAACCTCAATTGAATGCACCAAACCCCAGCCCCCGACCCACCCGAACAAGATGGTGAACAATGCCCGGCCGGCCACCACCAGTGTCGCCGGAAAACACCATGGCCGAGAGCTCACATGTGAGCCAACTTTGGGATTCTACCTTCGTCGAGCCGCCCCATGCCCAATGGCCACCATGAATGTTCCGCCTCGATCTAAGCAGCTCGATCCCAAGCCCTAACTCTCCCCGGGAGGCCCTCCACCCTCTCCTATTTAAACACCACCCCTCTCGGCCATGAAAGGTGCCGAAAACAAACCTTAAGGAAACTCGCCAAAATTGTTCCAGACTATTCCCCATACATAGAGCATTTGATCCCCACTGAATTCCAGCCCTAATTCTCTCCAGCTGAGTTCAATTTGGAGCTCAAACTTTAGCTCAAAAACTAGGACACTTTGCCACAGTGAGTTAATCCTCAAATTGACTGGTCCTACACCTTCACTAGACCAAGAGGAGAAGTTCCCCACTGAAAGCCCCATCTCCAGGCCACCCAGTTGCTCCAGCCTCTAAGCTTTGTGATCGGCTGTGGTCGAAATCCTACCTAGGCAATTCATCAGACCAGGAGACTTCATCTGGAGCTTGTTGAGATCGAATCGAAGGTGAAACAACCCTCAGATCGAAGCCACACTTCTCTGAGCAAAGGTATGGCCTCACTCTTCTTCCCGAGCTTCTGAACATTCTCCATTTTCATTAAGTCAATTTCATACCACATAAACCGTATGGATGTGTTCGTCTTCTCGAGACGAATCCATAGAGCATAAGAATGTTAAATTTGGTTAAGTATCGAGTGAGATCTTAGGCCTAGAAGATGGACGGTTCTCAGGTTAGGAGGTTTGGGGACGATGAACGGATGCCGTTCATTCAATACACGCGCGGACGGACGGCTTAGATGGCGTCGGACCAGGAGATGGTACGTGAACCGCGGGACCCGGGCTGCTGACTCGAGCGGCGGCGTCGAATGGGAGCGCGACGCGTGTGCATTCGGAGCCGCCGAGGTTGAGTCGGCGTCGCGTCACTTAAATAGAAAAATAGGGATTTTTTCTATTTATTTAATTCCCTAAACTTTAAAAATTCATAACTTTGTGTAGGAAAATCTTAAAAATAAAATAAAAATACCCTCTTGCTCAGTGAATACAGGAGAATAATGTGGAAAAGAAATCATTTAATTTAATTAAGTATTTTATTTTTAATAATTTATTTACTGTCTGCATTATTTTAATTCTCCATGCATGTAGGAAATTCACCATGGCATGAGACCATAGGGCTTTTGAAGCCTCTGAATTTGGGAACATTCCCAGAATTTTCCAAAGTCAGAGGCCATCCCTATGAGAAGTTATTGATTTTTCAAATTCATGTTACTGTTTTGAGTATTTTAATTCTAATAATTAGCACGTTGTGAAATAAATTCTAGGAAAATTTGGTGATGTCTCTTATGACCAGTGGACCCTAGGAAAAATAGCTTTTGAATTAATTCACTTGGAATAACCCTAATTGGCTTAAACACCCAAAATAGATCCCTAATTAATTAGAGCTAACCATACATCAAATTGACTTGAAATCAATTCTCCACTGACCTTTAGGATCAGAGGAACCCACCATAAAAATTTGAAGTCAATTGGACTTGGTTAGCCCTACTAAATGGGTTGATTAAGCCATTTAGTCATTTTAAACTTTAAAAATTCATAACTTTCAAAATACTTTTTAAAAATTCACCAAATTGGTTTTGGAGCCTCTCTGATATCTGGAGAATTTAAGAAAATTAAAATTTCAATTTTCTAAAAAAGTTGATTTTTAATATTATTTTAATATTTTAATAATTAAAAAATAATAAAAATCATAAAAATAATAAAATTCACCAAAATGTCACATATTGAATTTTAATCACTTTGGAACAAACCCCATATTTTTCTTAGGTCTATTTTATGAGATATTAAATTTTAAAGCCCTAGGGTAAATTTAAAATTAAAAAAAATGTATTTTCTAGCATTTTCACTAAAATAATTATAATAAATCAAAGAAAAATCAGAAAATTGCAAAAATTGATTCTTTGATTTCCTTGATATCAGAGAGATTTTTAAAAAATATTAAATTCATTTTTCAACATTTATTTTATTTTTAAATTAATTAATACTCCAAAACTTAAAATAATTATAATAAAAATAATATAATTAAAAAAATCACCAAAATTGGTCCAAGTGGTCCTCTTGTCATTAGGAATGTCCCATAATTTTCTTAAGAACAGAAACTTTCCTTTGGTAATATTATTAAATTTTCCTTGGGAATTCTTATTTTCCACCAAAAATAATTACATAAATAAATTAAATATAGAAAAATCACATTTTCCCCTCTCATGTCTTCATTGGCATCTGAGTGAAGTCTCATAAAAATTTCAAGTTCATTTGAGCTCAATTTAGTGAGTTATGGAATTATTAAGCTTGAAGGGCAAAAGGGTAATTAAAAAATTTTAACCCTTAATTAAAACTTTAGGTTTAATAAAATTAACAAGTAAAATATTTGATCTTAATCTAAGTTGGATGATTGAAATTTAAATAATTAAAGGGTAGAAACCCATTAAACAATTTAAAATAATTGAAATAAACCTTAATTAAATAATTGATTAAATTTGGAAGAATAATAAAATTGGAATTATTAAAATAGGGATATTATTAGGAAGAGATTTATTCTTTAGTTTAAAAAATCCCTAAATTAATCATTTCAATAATATTTAATTCCTAATTAAAAATGATAATTCAAATTTAAGTTTTAAAATGTTAAAGGACTTAATCATTAAATTAAATTAAAAAGTTAAATTATTAAACTCTTTTTAAATTCTCAATTAAATTAAAAATAAAATTAAATTAAAGATTAAATTAAATTAAATTAAATAAACAAATCAAATTAAATTAAATTAAATCAAATAAATAAATTAAATTAAATCAAATTAAATTAAATTAAATCAAATAAATAAATTAAATTAAATTAAATTAAATTAAATTAAATTAAATTAAATTGAATTAAATCAAATTAAATTAAATTAAAGGAAACTAAATCAAATTAAACTAAATTAATTTAACATCAAATCAAACTAAATTGAATTAAATTTAAATAAAAATCAAATAAAATTAAAATTAAAATTAAAATTAAGATTAAAAATTAAAGTTAAATTAAAATTAAAACTAAACCAAATTAAGTTAAATTAAAGTTAAATTAAATTGAATTAAACAACATTACCTAAGACATAAAGAAATTAAATATAAAGCAACTTAAATACTATTCCAAAGTTAAACCCTTTAACTAAAGTTAAACTAAATCACAAACCATTTGAGCACCAATTTGCCCTCGAAAGCTTTGGTCACCATAACTCCCAAAGAGAACGTTAAATGAATTGTTACTTCACTTATAGGATATTCAAATGTCCTAGTTCACTGAGCAAGCTAACAAAACTTGAATTCCCGTACGATTAATTCATTTGTGTAATTAAATTCATTTGGACTTAAAACAATCCTAGAAATATTGAAAAGATGTTTAAGATTCTTCTTAAGCACTTCCTCAATATGATAGTATACTCATAAGAACAATTGAACTTAATTGTTCTTTGATGAATAAAATCGTCCTCAAACCAAAACACAAAGACCTAGACGTCATAGGAAATGACTAGCTATAGGATTAGGAACTTGGTAGAAAACCATAACCCTTCCCTTAGCTTTACCTAGGAACTTGCCTAAATACTCTAATTGTGTTTTAAGTGTAGCTTGGGATGACGGGAAGACCCTCTTGGTACGCTTTTATTTTATTGCAATTTACATTATTGCAATTTCTTTAATTGCATCGCACTTGCTTTTTCTTGCATGATAAACAACTGTTGCATGAAAACCCACACCTTTAGGATAGTCCCTAAAACTGAAACCAAAACTAAATTAAAAGTCATAGCAAGATAAAATTCACCACCACAACATTTCAAAATATAAAATAACTCAAAATTTAATCACAAACAGAACACAAAACTACAATTACAACTAAATTAAAACGTCCTGTTGGATGATCGGAAATACCTTGGATGATGTAACCTACGTGTTGCTAACGGGATTTCCCACTGTCTAAATGAAAGTGTGGAACTCATTCAGTTGAGTTTAGCAAATTCATCTGGACTAAGTGAATCCGATAAAAATAACGATGCCGGAAGGATGGAACCGTGGGATCTTAACCGGTGTTGTTATAATCAACTTTAAGATTTGTTTTAATTAAAATATTAAAAATACTTGGACTTTAAGAATTTCTCTAAACCAAAACACTTCTCTCATCTCTTGATTTATGACTTCTAAAACTAAATCTCTGCAACAACAAGGAGCTTGGAGCATGGTGCGCAGCACGGCCATCGTCGTCAGCAAAACTGAAATCCACATCAGCAAAACTTTCTTAGAATTAAATAACCAATCCATAGGATTTCGAGGTAGTTTGCTTAGTGCAACATAAATCCTCGACTCTTCGTTAGGCATTTGAATGGCAAATTAAGCCCTAACCGGTCTTAGGACTCCGAGGTAGTCGTCCGATACGACATAAACCCTCACATCTTCGAGGCTATTTGTATGATCATGTCATACGAATATAAGTCCTAATTAATTAAAATTGGCAAGATCAAAATATTAAATAAACATTAAGAATTTCCTAAATCTAAGCCAAACAATATGATAGTCGGGAAATTACCGAAGTTCGCTTCGAATTTGTAATTTCTCCTACTTTTCTTCCCTTAAATTCCCAAAATAAAATCTTCCAAATTTGATCCATTCCCTATTGAAATTCCAAAATTCAATCCCTTGAAAACTTAAATTTTGAAATTCTTGAGAGCAAAATTATTGATTATTATCGAGAGTTTTCTTAGGTGATTCCCGTCACTTAAGATGTAATTAACTATAGGGGCTTGCCCTTATAGGGAATTTTAAAGAACCTGAGTAATATAAACCCTGTTTAATGTTTTTTATATTAAGCAGGGGAATTTGTCGGCACATAAAATTGGTTCGCAAACCAAACGGATGTCACAAATCTTTTAGTTTATTTAATCGAGCCCCACCATCAAGCAGTGTATCTATCCTTAAGGATAGATACCGTTTTGTAGTGTGGTGCTCGTTTATATAAACTATTTGGGATGTGAGATCAGTTTGATTTCATATCTTAAAATCTTCAAATTTAAAATTATTTTCAAAATTAAATACTACTTTTCAAATCATTTATTTAAGTTAAATTAAAAATTCGCCGACAAACATCAATTAGAGGATGCCCTAACTCTCTCGGTTGTGATTTTAGAGGAAGAAGGTGAAGGGCTAACTCAAAAATGGCGATTATCGGGTTTTAATAACTCTACAAACCAATTTCATGAACTGACACTTAAGCACGACAGTGTAAAGATTAGGCGCCATTGCACAATTTTTGATGTTTTTGATAAATGCACTTCTAAGCTCAATTAATCATCCCTAAATGGTCTTAATATACTTTAGTAACTATTTTATTCCCCATCTTTTCAACTCTTACTCCATAATCACACATTAAAATTAAATCGATTCAAACATAAATTTCACACAAATAAACACTTCATTAAAAATAAACACAAATACACATAGAAATCTTCAATCCAAGATCTTTGGATAAGATATCTTCATAACAAACACTTAAACACTAAAGACACATAAATTAAACATATAAGACATACAATGCACTAACACTAAAAACTAAACAACCCTCTTGAACTTAATTCCATTCCCCATTGGGTGGAATATATCTTGAACTTTCATTTGTCCCTTCTGAGGCATTTGATATATAAATTTGATAAAACAGTCGACGATTAAAGCTTCTAACTGAATCCTCTTCAATCCACTTGTTCTTCAGATACATCGCTTTGCTCGCTTCCTCTACATGACTGGTATGACTAAACTACATCTTCATTTGTCATCGAATATGCGCCAAATGTGCGTTAGTCGCCTTTACTTCAATTGAAGCCACATTAGCTTCAATCATTTCAATTTTCTCCACCATTCCTTTGATACTAACGGCTAGAAATCCGTTGTATAACTCTTGTGCATTTTGGACTTATAAATCTCTTCTTGTTGGCTTCCTCTTTCTTCTTAATTTCACTCTTCCAAGAAGACATATTTGCAATTTAAAACTCTTTCACTTAGACTTTAAAAGTGAAAACTTGGGATGGGGTGAAAATATTTTCTTTATCCATCTATTTATAGATTTAAGAAGCACTAGAACCATCCTCCCACGTTCATAAACCACGAAATAACATTCTAAATAACATCCCCATGTTTGAGTCTTCTAGAACATCATTCTTTACATTTTTCTTAACTGCTACGCTTAAGCGCCAACTTCTAGCACTTAGGCGCTAGTGCTCATTTTAGCACAAGTCTGCTAATCATCTAAATATTCGATTTAACTAGTCCAAGTTATTAATTAAGGTATCATAATCTTCACCATATCATAATATGATTAAAATACTAGCACACTTTTCTTACTCAAACTAAACAACACAACTTCAAAGTAGATTCAAAGTAGATCACACTGATAACTATGAGTTATCTTCTATAAAGCGCTTGGTTTTACTTCGTCAGCCTGACATACCCAGTGCTTATTCTGGGTGACCCAACATTATAAGATTATCAATTTTAAGTTGATCCACTAAAAAATAGGGTTTCGGTCTGTGACCATTTATTTTGAATATTTTCTAAGTTATAGAATCATCTTAACAGATCCATGGGGATAAACGTTTATTACAATAAATGTGTCCATCCACCTATACTTAAGTTTTCCAGCAAATAGTCTTAATCTTGCATTATAAAGCAAAACTTGATGTCTTGGCTCAAAATTTTTAGTATGAATCTTACGATCATGCCACGTTTTCATCTTTTCTTTCCAAACCTTAGCACTTTCATAAGATTCATTCCTTATCTCTTCAAGTTCATTTAATTGTAAAAGCCTTTTCTCACCAGCATGCTTTAAATTATAGTTTAACTCCTTGATAGCTCAAGATGCTTTATGCTCAAGTTCAACGAGTAAATGACAAGCTTTCTAAAAAATTATCCTATATGGGGCATTCTTATAGGAGTTCTATTTGTAGTCCTATAAGCCCACAAAGGAAAATCTAGTTTGATCGACCAATCCTTTTCTTTATTTATAGATTTTTCCAAAGATTTTTTTAATTTAACAAATTGATAATTTAGCCAAACTACTTATCTGAGGAAGATAAGCAGTAGCAACTCTATGGTTGCTATGATATTTCTTTACTAACCTCTCCATAATTGCATTTTAAAATGAATTCCCTGTCAGTTATGATCACTTTTGGCTTTCCAAACCTACAAAAAATATGCTTTCATGAAAATTTTGCAACTCTTCGAGCATCACATCGAGGTAAAACAACAGCTTTATCCATTTGGATACATAGTCTACTGCTAACAATATATATATATATTTGAAAGATGGTATAAAAGGTGCCATGAAATCTAATCCCAAAACATCAAATATTTCAACTTCCAACACAGAATTGTGGGGCATCTTATTTCTTCTAGAAATATTGTCTACACGTTGACATCTATCACAATTTTTAATATAAACATTAACATCTCTAAAAATTGTAAGCAAATAAAATTCAGATAGCATAATTTTATATACAGTTTTATCAACACAAAATTATCCCCCAAAATCAGAATCATCACATTTTTGGATAATTTCATAATTTTTTCTAAAGGCTAACATCTTAGCATAATTAGATCCTTTCCTTGTAATATAAAAATGGGTCATCCAAAAAATAAGTCTTAGCTTCAGGTAAAAAATTCCTCTTCTGTTGATATGTCTAACCATAAGGTATAATATCACTAACAATAATGTTTGCTATATTAGCATACCATGGAACGTGCCACTCATTATTGGTGAACAATTTTTCATCTGGAAAATTTTCATTAATTTCTTTTTGAAAACAAAGAGATTTTTCTGATTAAAGCCTGGATAGATGATCAAAAATTTGATTATCAGCACTCTTCTTATCTACTATTTCAAAATCAAATTCATGCAAAAGAATAATCCATCTTATCAGTCTTGTTTTTGTATCATTCTTTTTCATTAAATATTTAATAACAGAATAGTCTACATGCACTACGCATTTTATTCCACTTAAATTTGATCTGAATTTATCAAAAGAAAATACTATTGTTAATAACTCTTTCACAATTGTGGTATAATTAATTTGAGCTTCATTAAGATTCTACTAGCATGATAAATTATATTGAAAATCTTATCATGTTTTTGTCTTCAAACAGCTCTAATAGCATAATCACTTGTATCCCACATTAACACAAAAGGTTATTCCCAATCTGGTGAAACAATAACAGTTGAAGTGATTAATTTTCTTTTAGTAACTCAAAAGCCTTTAGGCTTTCTTTATCAAAATTAAAAATTACATCTTTTTTCAGTAAACAATATAAAGGCTTAGCTATTTTTAAAAAAACTTTAATATATCACCTATGGAATCTAGCATGTCCTAAAAAACCTCTAATTCCCGTGAAATTTGTCAGGCAAGGTAGGTTAATGATTACTTAAATTTTTTCATGATCAAATTTATTACCACTTTTGATATATGATGTCCTAAAACAACTCCTCCTGCTACCATAAATTAACATTTTTCCTAATTAAGGACTAAATTTTTTTCATCACAGCGCTTAAGAAATTTTGATGCTTAATAAATTTTGATAAATGTTCTAAACATGAATCAAATGAAGTTCTAAACACTAAAAAATCATCCATAAAACTTCAATTCCTTTAATGATTAAATCTCACAAAATTGTCATCATACATCTTTAAAATGTAGCAAGCACATTACATAAACCAAAGGGTATTCTTCTAAAAGCAAATGTATCATAAGGACTGGTAAAAGCTATTTTCTCTTGATCCTCAAGAGCAATTTATATTTGGTGATAACCAGTATATCTATCCAAAAAAATAAAAAGTATTTATGCCCAACTAATCTATCTAACATTTGATATAGAAAGGGTAGTAGATAATGATCTTTCCTAGTTGATAGATTTCAGTTTCAATAATCAATGCATATTCACCAACTAGTGACTTGTCTTATTGGTATTAACTCATTATGTTCATTATTAGTCACAGTAACACCTCCTTTCTTTGAAACATAGTGAATAAGACTAACTCATAACAGGGAAGATAATTCCAGCATCCAACCACTTTAAAATTTCTTTCTTAACAATTTCTTAAATAATGGGATTTAATCTCCTTTGAGGATTTGTCGTGGGTTTGCAGTTCTCTTCCATAAGGATTTTGTGCTTACAAATTTAAGGTCTGATTCCTTTAATATTAGCAATTTTCCATCCAAAGGCTTTCTTATATTTCTTCAAACTTTCAAGCAATTTTGAGGAAATCATAACTAGCAAGGTTGAGAAATCCCCTAAAAAGGCATATTTTAAATATATAAGAAGTAACTTAAATTTAAGTTCAGGAGTTTTTTCAATTGATGTACTAAAAGATTCACCTTTCTATCATGTCTAATACTTCAAAACTTTCTTTAACATAATTTAAATCTTCCTCATGATAATCATCAGAATGTTGTAATTCTTCTTCTTGCTCATGTTCCAAATTTTCACATTCAGATTTTCTTCATAATTTGATTTTGAAATGGCATTCACTAAGATATCTATGTACATCCACCATATAGCAGTCATCATCTTTACCTTTTGCAGGAGACTTCATTTATTTTGAAATACTAAAAGTAACTATTTGATAATTGACATGTATAGTTAATTCCCGTTTCTACACATCTATCATTGCTCTTCTCTGTCGCTAGGAAAGTCCTACCTAAAATGATAGGTATCTCTTTATCTTCCTCCATATCAAGCACAATGAAATCAATTGGAATGATAAATTGATCCACTTTCACTAAAACATCTTTTATAACTCCCCAAGGAGGTTAAAGTGTGATCTGCTAACTGCACAGTTATAGTAGTAGGGATTATTTCTCATAATCCCACTCTCTTAAATTTTGATAATGGCATAAGTTTAATTCTCACACCTAAATCACATAAAGCTTGTGCATAAAATATGTCTCCTATTGCACATGGAATTGTGAAGCTAGCAGGAACTTTAAGCTTTTCAGAAAGCTTTTTCTAAATTATAGCACTGCACTCTTCACTAAGTACAATAGTCTTGTTATCTTCAAACCTCCATTTTTGCTAAGAGTATCCTTCATAAACTTCACATAGATTGGCATTTGTTATAAGACTTCAACAAATGGAATATTAATTGTAAGCTCCTTAAATATTTCCAATAACTTTGAAAATTATTTATCCAACTTTTGTTGACGAGGTCTCAAAGGAAATGGAGGTAAAGGTTTTTTTAAATCAATTTTTAGTGGAGAAATAGGTCTTTCCAAACCTTCAGGGCATCATCTTGTGGATTCTTTCTCTACTTCAATCTCTTTTTAAACTCTACCCTCCAACTCTCATCCACTTATCAGTTGAACTGCTTTTACTTGCTTTTTATACTTATCTTTTGGATTTATCTTTGTATTACTCAGAAGTGTTCCGTAGGATCTATCACTTAATTAATTAGCTATTTGACCCAAGTGATTCTCGGCATTTATATATGTAGCTTCTTGACTTTGCAACTCATTTCCCATTTGTAACATCACTTCTTCTATTGACAACTTCTTCTCCTTAAATTGTGAATTACTGTTAAAACCTTGAAAATAAGTAGGTCTATAATTATTATTACCTTGGTTGTTACAACCCCCTAATGCATTTACATGGTTGTTCCCCCATTATTTATTACTACCACTAGGAGTACTGTTATTCCAGTAAAAGTTAGGATGGTTCTTCCAACCTGGGTTATAATAATTGGAATATGGGTTATTAGGCTTATTTATGACATTCATAGTTTCTAATGATGTTTGAGATTTACCATTTTGCTTAATGAATTCTCTTCAATAATTGAAATTGGTTGAGAAAAATTCATTCAAAATTGGTCTATCTTCATTGAAATTACAACAACTTGATTTGCTAACATTGTAAAAAGCTTCAAATTCATGAAAATTGGCTACCTTTTTAAGATTTAGTCTCTCAGAAGGCCACTGAAAATTATTAGTAGCCATTTCTTCAATTAAAGCATAAGCATCATTAAATGGTTTTAAAATCAATGAACCACCAACAACAACATCGATAATAGATCTAAGAGATCCAACTAGTCCATTATGAAACGTTTGAATTATTAACCAATCTCGTGTCAAATGGTGTGGAAAATTTCTTAGGAAATCGTTAAATTTTTACCATGCTTCATAAATAAATTCCCCTTCAAATTGACAAAAAGATGTGATATCATTTCTAACATTCGCAGTTTTTATGGAGAAAAATATTTAGCACAAAACTTTTGTGCTAAATCACCCCAAGTTTTGATAGATCCAGGTGCTAATGAATTTAACCACATCTTAGCTTTATCTCTCAGTGGGAATTGAAAAAGCCTATGTATTATAGCATCATCCAAAACACCATCATATTTAAATGTAGCACACAATTCTTAAAATTGGTAAGATGTAAATTTGGATCTTCAGTTGGTGCTCTCCTAAACTAATTATTAGATATCATTTGGATAATAGAAGGTTTAAGTAAAAATGAGTTAGCCACTATAGCAGGATCACGAATACTACTATGAAATTTATCTACTATAGGGTTAGCATAATCTCTTAAAGGTCTAAGTTCTTGATGGATTTTAGAATTTTAATTATTTTTATTTGTCATTTCTTGAGTGTTATTGTCTTTTTTCTCTCTTTTGAATTTTCTAGTTTTTCTAATAGTTCTTTGTAATTCAAAATTGTAAGACACTAGTCCATCAAGACCTCAACTACGCATACACTATTATAAGACAAAATAAAATCAATTTTTCTTCATGACCTCAATGATATGTATACTTGTGTAGAATCCCATTTTATAAAAATATCAATTAAAACTCTTACTTGCATCATCATCAAATTTTTGGCATCGTTGTAAAGAAAGATATATCATTAAAATAAGTATAAATTCATATATAATACGTAAGCATAAATATCGTGGTTCAATTTTTTGGCATTCTTGCTTGGGAAAAAATAATTAAAAATAATATTTGAATAGAATTTTTATAAAAGCTAATTTTTACTTTTTGATGTTTTATTTAAAATTGTTAAATTTATTTTAGGAAAAGGTTGTTGTGCTATTTTTATAAAAGTTATTGTTTTTATTGTGATTTATAATAGTGTATGCGTAGTTCAGGCTTTGAAAGACTTATTCCTTATGATTTTGAATTATAAAGAATTATTACAATAATCAGAAAAATTAAAAATACAGAAATAAACAAAAATATTCAAAAAATTGTAAATCAAAATGCTGAAATCCATAAAAAATTAAGACCTTGAAAAGATTTTGCTAATCATATAGTAGATGAATTTCATTTTAGTATTAAAAATCCTGCAGTAGAGGCTAATTCATTTGAACTTAAATCTACTATTATCCAAATGATATCTAATAATCTGTTTGTGGTAGCATCAACTAAGGATCCAAATTTATATCTTGCCAATTTTCTAGAATTATGTGCCACATTTAAACATGATGGCGTTTCAAATGATGCTATTAGACTTACACTTTTTCCTTTCTCATTAAAGGTTAAAGCAATGATGTGGTTAAATTTGTTAGCACGTGGATCAATTAGAACTTATGGTGATTTTGCACAAAAGTTTCTTGTTAAATATTTTCTACCATCAAAGACTGCAAAGCATAGAAATGATATTACATCTTTTTGTCACTTTGGAGGAGAATCTATTTATGAAGCATGGAAAAGTTTTAAAGATCTCCTGAGAATGTCTCCACACAATTTGACACCAGATTGGTTAATAATTCAAACCTTTTGTAATGGATTAATTGGATCTCTTAGATCTATTATCGATGCTGTTACTAGTGGTTCATTGATGTCTAAACAATTTAATGACGCTTATGCTTGAATTGAAGAAATGACTACAAATAATTTTCAATGGCCTTCTGAGAGGGAAAATCCTAAGAAGGTAGCCAATATTCATTTTGTAATGTTAACAAATCAAGTGGCTGCAATTTCAAGGAAGATAAACTAATTTGGAATGAATTTTTATCAACTAATTTCAATGATTGAAGAGAATTCAACAGGTCAAATGGTAGATTCTCAAACATCATTAGTAACTTTAAATTCCATAAACAAGCCTAATAACCCATATTCTAATTATATAACCCAGGTTTAAAGAACCATCTAAACATTTGCTGGAATAATAATAATCAAGGTGGTAGTAATCAACAATGGGGGAATAACGAAGTAAACCCATTGGGGAATTGGAACAATCAAGATAATAATAATTATAGACCTGCTTATCCTCAAGTTTTTAACAGTAAGAGGTTGTCTATAAAAGAAGTGGTATTACAATTGGGAAATCATTTGCAAAGTCAAGAAGCTATGATCACATATATTGAGAATCAATTGGGACAAGTAGCCAATTCATTAAGTAATAGATCCCAAGAAACATTTCCGAGTAATATAGAGATAAATCCAAGAGACAAAAATAAAGAACAAGTAAAAGTTGTTCATTTAAGAAGCGAAAGAGAGTTGGAAGGTAGAGTTTAAAAAGACATTGAAGTAGAGAAAGAAGAGATTGAAGAACCAAAAGAGGAAGCTCAGTAAGCTTATGAAAGACCTATTTCACCACCAAAAATTGATTTAGAAAAGCCACCACCACCATTTCCTCAAAGACTTTGATAACAAAAGTTAGATAAGCAATTTTCAAAATTTTTGGAAATTTTAAGACACTTACAATTAAAATTCCATTTGCTGAACCCTTAGAACAAATTCCAAGCTATGTGAAGTTTATGATGGATATTCTCAATAGAAAATGGAATTTTGAAGATAATGAAATTGTTTTACTTAGAGAAGAGTGTAGTGCGATAATTCAAAAGAAGCTTCCGAAAAAGCATAAAAATCCTAGTAGCTTCAAAATTTCATGTGCAATCTGAGACAGATTTTATGGGAAAACTTTATTTAATTTAGGTGCAAGCATTAACCTTATGCCATTATCTATCTGAGATAGAGAGAATTAACCCCGACTATTGTAACTCTGTAGTTAGCAGATCATTCGATATCATATCTTAAAGGAGTTATAGAAGATGTTTTAGTAAAAGTAGATCAATATATCATTCCTGATGATTTCATTGTCTTATGTATGGAGGAAGATAAAAAGATACCTATTATTTTGGGGAGACCTTTCCTAGCTCCAGGAAGAGCAATGATAAATGTGTAGAAAAGGGAATTAACTATGGGTTTCAATGATCAAACTACTACATTTAATATTTCAAAATCAATGAAATATCCTTTAAAAGGTAAATATAATGAATGTTTTCAAGATGAAGCTAGCAAGATCTTTAAGCTTTTCAGGAAGCTTTTTCTGAATTATAGCACTGCACTATTCACAAAGTGCAATAGCCTCGTTATCTTCAAACTTTCTATTTCTGCTAAGAGTATCCTTCATAAACTTCACAAAGATTAGCGTTTGTTATAAGGCTTTAACAAATTGAATATTAATTGTAAGCTCCTTAAATATATCCAAAAACTTTGAAAATTATTTATCCAACTTTTGTTGATGAGGTCTCTGAGGAAATGGAGGTGGTGGTTTTTCTAAATCAATTTTTGGTGGAGAAATAGGTCTTTCCAAACCTTCAAAACATCCTCTTGAGGATTCTTTCTCTAATTCAATCTCTTTTTTAACTATACCTTCCAACTCTCTTCCACTTATCAGTTGAACTGCTTTACTTGCTATTTATACTTATCTTTTGGATTTATTTTTATATTACTCAGAAGTGTTCCATAGGATCTATTACTTAATGAATTGGCTATTTGACCCAATTGATTCTCAACATTTATAATTGTAGCTTCTTGACTTTCCAACTGATTTCCCATTTGTAACATCACTTCTTCTATTGACAACTTCTTCTCCTTAAATTGTGAATTACTGTTAAAACCTGGAGGATAAGTAGGTCTATAATTATTATTACCTTGTTTGATACAACCTCCTAATGAGTTTACATGGTTGTTCCCCCATTGTTAATTACTACCACTCAGAGTATTGTTATTCCTATAAAAGTTAGGATGGTTCTTCCAACCAGGGTTATAATAATTGAAATATGGGTTATTAGGCTTATTTATGGCATTCATAGTTTCTAATGATGTTTGAGAATCTACCATTTGGCTTAATCAATTCTCTTCAATCATTGAAATTGGATGAGAAAAATTCATTCAAAGTTGGTCTATCTTCCTTGAAATTACGGCAACTTGATTTGCTAACAATGTAAAAAGCTTTAGATTCATGAATATTGGCTACCTTCTTAAGATTTACCCTCTCAGAAGGCCACTGAAAATTATAAATAGCCATTTCTTCAATTAAAGCATAAACATCATTAAATGGTTTCAAAATCAATGAACCACCATTAGCAGCATCGATAATAGATCTAAGAGATCTAACTAATCCATTATAAAAGGTTTTAATTATTAACCAATCTGGTGTCGAATGGTGTGAAAAATTTATTAGGATATCGTTAAATTTTTCTCATGCTTCATAAATAAATTTCCCTTCAAATTGACAAAATGATGAGATATCATTTCTAACATTCGCAATTTTTTATGGTGAAAAATATTTAGCATGAAACTTTTGTGTTAAATCACCCCTAATTCTGATAGATCTAAGTGCTAATGAATTTAACCACATCTTAGATTTATCAGTCAGTGGGAATTGAAAAAGTCTAAGTCTTATAGCATCACCCAAAACACCATCATATTTAAATGTAGCACATAATTCTAAAAATTGGCAAGATGTAAATTTGGATCTTCAGTTAGTGCTCCCCTAAACTTATTATTATAAATTTAGATAATAGTAGGTTTAAGTTTGAATGAATTAGCCACTACAGCAGGATTACAAATACTAATACGAAATTCATTTACTGTGCGGTTAACACAATCCCTTCAAAGTCTAAATTCTTGATGGATTTCATAATTTTAATTATTTTGATTTGTCATTTATGAATATTTTTATCTTTTTCTCTATTTTCAATTTTTCTAGTTTTTCTAATAGTTCTTTGTAATTAAGAATCGTAGGACACTAGTCCTTCAGGACCTCAACTATGCACACTCTTATAAAATAAAATAAAATAAAATCACTAAAACAAGAACTTATATATATAAAGCAACACAAAGATTTCCTATAACAAATCTAAAAAGTATAAATCATACTTTAAAATGTTAAAATTTATTTTTTTAATTTTTTTCAAAATATTTTTGAATCTCCGGAAACTATGCCAAAAACATGATCCCTCGATAGTTATTCTTATGTTTTATATATGAATTTAACTATATCTCTTTCTTCACAACGGTGCCAAAAACGTGGCTCTAATGAAAATAAAAATTTAATTGTTTATATTTTAATTTGGGATTGTACACAAATATACATATTGTTATCAAATAATATAAGAATTTCTGATTAAGCCCCGAATGTCAAACCCACAGGGAGGCTTTATAAAAGGAAAATAGATAACAAACTTTACCTTAAAAAAACATTCCTACACAAACTATAGAAAATATTATCGAAATGAAAGTTTAATTCTTTTTTTGGCAATTTTTGATATAAGAAAATAAAGTAAATAACTAACTAAATTTAGCAAGATTTTTATAATATTAAAGCAAATGCCAATAAAAATAACTTTTTCTTTATTATTAATCCGTAACAAGTTTTGGAATTCTACTACAGAAATATCTGAAATGTGTTGTGTCAAATAGGAACAATAATATTCTTTACCCGTATTAGAGAAGTTATAAAGAACATAGGTTAATCTAATGCTTTAGTAATCTTGAAGACGAGTTAGGTAGGGAAGATACTAGCTCTCACTCTAGAGTTCCCTCTTCTCCCTCCACTTGAGGGCTAACATCGTGTATCAAGACATAAAACATTAAATCAAATTTAGGGCTTTAGCCTTTCACTTTAAAGTCCTCTAATTCTACACACATAATAGTATATCTACTTATTTTTTTGCACTAAACCATATGGATTACATTCTCATCCATATAATCACATGTGATTCATAAACTTAAATGACTGAGACAATACCAAACTAGTTCATACATGATCTCACAAAAAAATATTAACAACTTAATTGACCAAATCAAGAAGTAAATGAAGAGAATACTTTGAATCATTGATACAAAAAAATAAATAGTATTTTTATACACATTTTTATACCTATTTTTTATGATATTACACTTTAATGGAAGGTATTTTGTGTATTTTTCTTGTAGATATTATTAAATTGTTGATTGTGAAGAAAGGAGTGAAAAGGACTAAATTTAGAGCAAAAATGAATAAAAGTTACAAAATTGATCTATGGTGGCTAAGCGCCTGGAGCTGCGCTTATGTGCCATAGCCTCACAGTTATGGGCCCAGATCTGGAGGTTACATATCAGAAGCCTCGCAGCTAAGCACCAAGACCTCGTGCATATGTGCCGCGGTTACTAAAGAGGAGTTATTTAATTTTTGGCACCATTTTGAAGTGGTATTTGTGGCATCTCTTGGTACAAACATTGATAACTTCCTATTAGCGCAAAAATTAAATTAAATTACTCTTGAATGGATATATCTCTTAAAGGATTCATTGAATTTGGATACAATTTGATGAGATACAAAGGCACCCATTGGAAAATTATAAAAGGAGGACTTCAAGATCATAAAAAGGTTTTTGTTGGACGGTGTGTAGTTTATTTTTATTGTGTAGTAGAGTTTATAGTAACACACCACTCCACTTCAACATTTCTACTTACTTTGATATAGTTTGTATTAGGATCAGAAGTGAGATTTGGAATCCTTAGAGCTGGGTGCCAACCTCTAAGGAATATTGTAAGGGAAAGAAAAGTCTTCAAAGGAACTTAAAGAGTTTGGTGGAGAGGATTTTCATATAAGTCTTTCTCTTTGTTATTAAATTTGGTTTATAATTAGGACTTCTTGTGTTTACACTATGATTTCTACTTTTAAACCAAGTTGTGATTGTATTTTCTCCATGAATTCTAAGTAGCTTTCTTTATCTTTTTTCCTTAAAATAATGAAGTAATAAAGTTGTGGAAAGATGTTGTGTGAAGTGTAGGAATTCAATGTTGAAAGAAGTTGTGATGATTTAAAATTTTGCACTTCATTTACTTATTGATTTGGCCAATTAAGATGTTAATATTTGTTGAGAGAACATGTAAGAACCGTAATGGTATTATCTTAGTCAATAATTGGTAAGAATCACATGAAATTATATGGGTGAGAATTTAATCCATATGATTCAGTGTAAATAAATAGGGAGATATACTTTGATGAATGTAGAGTTAGAGGACTTTACACTAACAGGCTAAAGCCCCCAAATTAATTTATTATTTTTTGTTTTAAGTTTTAATACGTGATGTTAGCCCCGAGGTGGAGGGAGAAGAGGAAACTCTAGAGTGAGAGCTAGTATCTTTTCTACCTAGCACGTCTTTAAGATTAACAAAAAACTAGATTAACCTATGTCCTTTATAAGGAAAAAAATGATTTATTAAGGGTAAGGAATGTAATTGCTCATATTTGACACAACACATTTTAGATACTCTTCCAAAAAGATTCCATGTCTTGTTACTGATTCATAAAAAGAAAAAGATATTTTATTTAAATTTTCTTTAACCTTACAAAATTCTAGTTAAAGTAGTTGTTTACTTTCATTTCAAATTATAAAAACTAACAAAAAGAATCAAACGTTCTTTCCTAGATTATTATCTTCAATTTGAGTAAGATGTTTCTTAAAAAGTACAAAGCTAATTTTCTGATTTCTTTGTTAAGAATATTTAACATTTCCCCCTGTGGGCTCGATATCATGGGGCTTAATTAGAAAGTTTTATATTACTTGATAACAATATGTATACTTGTGTAGAATCACATTTTATAAAAATATTAATTAAAACTCTTACTTGCACCAGCATCAACTTTTTGGCATCGTTGTAAAGAAAGATATATCATTAAAAAGAAATATAAATTCATTTATAATACGTAAGCATAAATATCATGGTTCAAGTTTTTCGCATCGTTGCAAGAGAAAAAATAATTAAAAATACTATTTGAATTGAATTTTTAGAAAAGCTAATTTTTACTTTTTGAAGTTTTATTTAAATTGTTAGATTTATTTTAGGAAATTGTTGTTGTGTTCTTTTTATAAAAGTTATTATTTTTATTGTGATTTATAATAGTGTATGCATAGTTCAGGCTTTGAAAGACTTATACCTTATGATTTTGAATGAGAAAGAATTATTAGAATACTCAGAAAAATTAAAAATACAGAAAAAGACAAAAATATTCAAGAAATGGTAAATCAAAATGCTGAAATCCATCAAAAATTTAAACGTTCAAGAGATTTTGCTAACCATATAGTAGATGAATTTCATTTTCGTATTCAAAATCCTACTATAGAAGCTAATTCATTTGAACTTAAACCTACTATTATCCAAATGATATCTAATAATCTGTTTGAGGTAGCATCAACTAAGGATTCAAATTTTCTTTAACCTACATTTAATTATGATAGTGTTTCGGATGATGCTATTGTCTTAGACTTTTTCCTTTCTCAAGGAAGGTTAAAGCTACGATGTGGTTAAATTTGTTAGCACGTGGATCAATTAGAACTTAAGGTGATTTTGCACAAAAGTTTCTTGTTAAATATTTTCCATTATCAAAGACTGCGAAGCTTAGAAATGATATTACTTCTTTTTGTTAGTTTGAAGGGGAATCTTTTTATAAGGCATGGAAAAGTTTTAAAGATCTACTGAGAAAGTTTCCACACCATTCGACACCAGATTGGACAATAATTCAAACCTTTTATAATGGATTAATTGGATCTCTTAGATCTATTTTTGATGCTGTTACTAGTTATTCAATGATTTCTAAATAGTTTAATGGTGCTTATGCTTTAATTTAAGAAATGACTAGAAATAAATTTCAATGGCCTTCTGAGAGAGTAAATCCTAAGAAGGTAGCCAATATTCATGAATCTGATACTTTTGTAATGTTAACAAATCAAGTGGCTGCAATTTCAAGGAAGATAGACCAATTTGGAATGAATTTTTCTCAACTAATTTCAATGATTGAAGAGAATTCATTAGGTCAAATGGTAGATTATCAAACATCATTAGTAACTTTAAATTCCATAAACAAGCCTAATAACCCATATTCTAATTATTATAACACAAGTTAAAAGAACCATCAAAACTTTAGCCGGAATAATAAAAATCCAGTTGGTAGTAATCAACAATGGGGGAACAACGAAGTAAATCCATTGGGGAATTGGAACAATCAAGGTAATAATAATTATATACCTACTTATCTTCCAAGTTTTAACAATAATTCAGAATTTAAGGAGAAGTGGTTGTCCATAGAAGAAATGGTATTACAATTGGGAAATCAATTGCAAAGTCAAGAAGCTACAATTAGAAATATTGAGAATCAATTAGGACAAGTGGCCAATTCATTGAGTAATAGATCCCAAGAAACATTTCCTAGTAATATAGAGATAAATCCAACCGACAAAAATAAAGAACAAGTAAAAGTTGTTCAACTAAGAAGTGGAAGAGAGTTGGAAGGTAGAGTTCAAAAATAGATTGAAGTAGAGAAAGACGAGATTGAAGAACCAAAAGTGGATGCTCAGTAAGGTTCTGAAAGACCTATTTCGCCAACAAAAAATGATTTAGAAAAGCCACCACCACCATTTCCTCAAAGAATTCGATAACAAAAGTTAGATAAGCAATTTTCAAAATTCTTGGAAAATTTAAGACACTTATAATTAATATTCCATTTACTGAACCCTTAGAACAAATGTCAAGCTATGTGAAGTTTATGAAGGATATTATCAATAGAAAAAAGAATTTTGAAGATAATGAAATTGTTTCACTTAGAGAAGAGTGTAGTGCGATAATTCAGAAGAAGCTTCCTAAAAAGCATAAAAATCCTAGTAGCTTCACAATTCCATGTTTAATCAGAGACACATTTTATGGGAAAGCTCTATTTAATTTATGTGCAAGCATTAACCTTATCCCATTATCTATCTGAGATTAGGAGAAATAACCCCGACTACTGTAACTCTGCAGTTAGCAGATCATTCGATAACATATCCTAAGGAGTTATAGAAGATATTTTAGTAAAAGTAGATCAATTTATCCTTCCAGATGATTTCATTGTGTTATATATGGAGGAGGATAAATAGATACCTATTATTTTGGGGAGACCTTTCCTATCTACAGGAAGAGCATTGATAAATGTGCAGAAGGGGGAATTAACTATGGGTGTGAATGATCAAATTGTTACATTTAATATTTCAAAATCAATGAAATATCCTTTTAAAGGTAAAGATGATGATTGTTTCAAGATGGATGTAATGAGATATGTGAGTGAAGGCCATTCCAAAACAACTTATGAAAAGAATGAGATTTTTAATTTTGATAAAAAAATGCCTAAAAGCTTTTGAGCTGCTAAAAGAGAAATTAACCACTGCACGAGTTATTATTTCACCATATTGAGAAAATTTTTTTGAATTATGTGTGATGGAAGTGATTATGTTATTGGAGCTATTTTAGGAGAAAAACATGATAAAATTTAAAGTAATCTACTATGCTAGTAGAACTCTTAATGAAGCTCAAATTAATTATACCACAACTGAAAAGGAGTTATTAGCTATAATATTTTCTTTTGATGAATTCCGATCATTTTTAATTGGAATAAAATGTGTAGTGCATATTGACCGTTTTGCTATTAAATATTTAATAAAAAAATATACGAAACCAAGACTGATAAGATGGATTCCGATTTTACAAGAATTTGACTTTGAGATAGTAGACAGGAAGGGTGCTGATAATTATATTGGTTATCATCTGTCCAGGCTTGAAAATGAAAAATCCCTCTATTCTCGTGAAGAAATTAATGAACATTTTCTTGATGAAAGAATTTCACTATTAATAAGTGGCGTGTTCCATAGTATGCCGACATTGTAAATTTTATTGTTAGTAATATAGTACCCTATGGATTGACATACCAACAGAGAAAGAAATTTTTATCTGAAGCTATGACTTATTTTTGGGACGACCAGTTTTTATATAAATAAGAAAATGATATAATAATTTGAAGATGTGATCCATTAAAAGAAACTATTGAACTTATTCAAAAATTTCACGATTATGATTTGGGAGGATATTTTTGTGTTGATAAAACTCGATATAAAATTATTCAATCTGGATTTTATTTGTTTACAACTTTTCAGGATGTTAATGCCTATATTCAAAATTTTGATCGATGTCAGCGTGTAGGCAATTTTTTTAGAAGAAATGAGATGCCCCTCAATTATATTTTGGAAGTTGAAATATTTAACGTTTGGGGATTAGATTTCATGGGAACATTTATACCATCTTTTGAAAATTTATACATATTGTTAGCAATAGACTATGTATCTAAATGGGTAGAAGCTATTGCTTTACCTCGATGTGATGCTCGAAGTGTTGCAAAGTTTTTAAGAAAGAATATATTTTGTAGATTTGGAATGTCAAAAGAAATCATAACTGATCGGGGAAGTTTTTTTAGAAATACAATTATGGAGAAATTAGTAAAGAAATAACATATTAACCAAAAAATTGCTACTACTCATCATCCTCTGACAAATTGTTTGGTTAAATTATCCAATTTTGAAATTAAAATAATTTTGGAAAGATCTGTTAATCCAAACAAAGAGGATTGGTCAATCAAACTGGATTTTACTTTTTGAGCTTATAGGATGACATATAAAATTCTATTGGAATGTCCCCATACAAGCTTACTTTTGGGAAAGCTTATCATTTACCAGTTGAACTTGAGCATAAAGCATAATGGGATATTAAGGAGTTCAATTATAATTTGACTGGTCAGAAAAGATAATTGCCACTAAATGAGCATGAAAAGATAAGGAATGAATCATATGAAAGTGCTAAAATATATATAGAAAAGATGAAGATGTGGCATGATGGTAGGATTCTTAAAAAAAATATTGAGCCGGGACAACAAGTTTTCCTATATAATTAAAGATTAAGATTTTTTATTGGAAAACGTAAGTCCAGGTGGATGGGCCCATTTATTGTAATAAAAGTTTATCCCTATGGAGCTGCGGATATTAAAGATCCTAAAACTTGTAAAATATTGAAAGTGAATGGTTATAGACTGAAACAATATTTCTTAGTAGATCAACTTAAACCTAATGAGAATATGATGTTGGGTTACTCAGAATAAGTACTTTGTATGTCGGGCTGAAGACGTAAAACCAAGCGCTTTGTGGGAGGAAACCCATAGTTATCGGTGTGCTTTGTTTTGTGTATTTTGTTTGGTTTAAAGTGGGAATTATATGGTAGTATTTTGATTATACTATGTTAGTGGAGATTAATGAGACCTTAATTGATAAATTAGATGAGTTAAAACGATTATTTGGATGTTTAACAGACCTATGCTAAATTGAGCATTGGCGGTAAAGTGCCATCAGTTGGCCCTTAGGCGCCGAAGTTATGAAAAATGTAAAAATGGATTTCTAGAGGTCCTAATCGTAGGGAAGTTTTATGGGACATGACTTCAAGGTTATTGAACGTGGGAGGATGGTTCTTAAGCGTTTAAAGTCTATAAGTATGAATCAAATTAAGAGAAATTTACCCCATTCCATATTCTCATCCTAATATCCTTAAAGAAGAGTATAAATTAGAAAAATGTCTTCTTGGGAGAGTGAAATTAAGAAGGAAGAGGATGCAAACAAGAATAAATTCATTTGTGAGAGTATGCATGAGTTATACAATGGGTTTCTAGCCTCTAGTATTCACGGAATAACAGAGAAGATTACAAAGATTGAGGCTGATGTTGCGTCAATCAAAGCAAAGGTAAATGAAACTTATGCACATTTAACACATATTGGATGGCAATTAAGGATGCAATTTAGTAATACTAGTCATATTGAACAAGCGGATAAAGCGATGTTTTTAAAGAACAAGTGAAGAAGATTTGGTTAGAGTTTTCAACCATCGCATATTCTATCAAATTTATATACCAAATGGTTTGGAAGGAACTAATGGAGGTTTTGGATATGTTCCACCTAATGGAGAAATGAATTAAGTTCTTGAGTCGTATTAAGTTGTTTGTTAGTCAAGTTTAGTTGTTAGTGTTTAGTGTTTAATGTATTGTTTGTGTTATAAGTTTGTTGTGTTTTAAGTCCTTGTTTTGTGTTTTGTTTATTGTGTTTATGAGTGAGTAAAGATGAGATCTTAGCAAGAATATTGGATTAAAGAATTGTAGTTTGTACTTATTTGTTTTATTTTGTAAAGAAGTTTTTTGTTTGTGTGAAACTTTTACTTAATCTATTTTAGTATTAATGCATGCTTCTGGAGATAAGAAGAATTCAAGTAGAAGATATACTTGTTAAAAACATTTAAGGTTGATCAAATGAGCTTAAATGTGTATTTAACGGAAAATCAAAATTAGTGAGTTCGCGGCTAAGCAATGAGACCAAACGCTTAGGCACTAGAGCTCATCGGCTAAGCGCCTAACTTTCGCGCGTAGGCGCTGGTTCGTAAAAGTCAGTTTATAGGTTTTAAAAACCCAAAAATTCATCATTTTTTCTCCCCATCATCTTTTTCGTTCGGAGTTCGTGATTTAGAAAGTTAGGGCATCTGCAAATTTATGTTATTTTTTAGCCATTTCAAGCTAAATTTGTTAGATTTGATCTTATTGAGATTAGAGCACTACTCCTATGTAAAAATTTTTTGATTTCACCATATATTAGAGGAGCATTGTAGAGAAATCTGAGAATTACTATTCATGGTGAAAATTTTAGAAAAAGCTTTGGAAATTACTTGGAATTAGTAGTTTAAGACTATAGAAGTTAGGTTTAGTGATTTTAAGTTAATTTTGGAATTAATAGTAATTTTAATGCAAATTTTTGAAATGTTACCAAAGGGAAGCAAGGAGAGATTCACTTTTGATTCAGATAAGTTTATAAGTTCGAAGGCTCAGGATCATTACATGCAATTACTACAATCACACAAAATGATTAAAGAGAGAGGCTTTGACAACCCCGGTGGAGTGATAGAGTATATGATCGTTAGAATACTTTGGGACAAATTTTACTGCTTCTCAACCGTAGCTGTTATTTCTGTTGTGCCCGAGTTTTATGTAAATCTCCCTAAGTAAGAAGAAATTTTGTGATGGTTCGAGGATAGTTGGTTCATTTTATGCCTGAGATAAATAATGAGTTTTATCTGTGCTTCTGACTGCATTTTGTTTCTATTGAAATTATAATCATACGGAGGAAGAATTGGATGAAATTATTTCTTCTTTGACTGATGGAAGAGGATTATGGAAAATAACTAATGAAAGAAGAGTTAACTTCCCTACCTCAACGCTGAATGCCACATCTAAGGCATGTCATCATTTCATATCATCCAAGTTGATTCTTACTAATCATCTGAGTGAGGTAACAAGAGAAAGAGCTACTATGATTTATTGTACTCAGCAGGAGAAGGTAATTGATATTGGAAATATTATTTATGATTGTATTTGGAGTTCTGTCAGAGCTGCTACTATTGTAGGTATTGGATTTGCTTTTCTTATACATTCATTACGTGAGCGGGCTGGTGTAAGACCTAAAAATTTGGAAGAGGTCCTTCAGCCTCTTATATCCATTACTAGCATGAATGTGAAGACATATACTGAGCATTCCCTTTTTAGCTGGAGAGGAGGATTCTCTAGACCTTAGGTGCATCTACTTTTGCTGCTTCTACATCTCGTGCTTTAACTTCTCAGGCATCATCAAGTTAGTTTATAGATTCACTAACAATACTTTTAAATAAAATGAAAGATGATATTAATTATACTTCGAATCGTGTTCATGATATAGAAGGAAAGGTAGATCATATAAGGGATTATCTGCAGAAACATAGTGAGTATGAGGAGAATTATCACAATTATATAGATTGATTGATTAGAGGAGACTATAGTGTTGTGTCACCTCCACATCCACACAATACCCCATATGAGCCTACACGTGCTTGGAATGAAGGAGATGATGATGAGTATTTGCATTTTGTATATGTTTTAAACTTTTATGTTATGTTTTATGTTGGATTTTTTATTTTGTATGTGTTGTGAACTTTTTATATGTGGTTGTTATTTATATTTTTACTGTGGTAGAAGTGGTAAAAAAAACATATGAAATAGTTGTTGAATTACTTTAGCTTGTTTTTATATTATTTGTAGATATTTTTTTTTTGTGTTATGTGATGTGATTGTTTAGTGTTTTTATGGTTGTAAATGTGTAAAAATTTATTACTGTATTTGGTTTGTTAGTGTAGAACTTATTCTAGAAACTAGTAGGAAGGTTTAGAACATTATTTAAATCCACTATTTAATTTTATGCTTAAACTTTTTCAATTTACTACCATATATATTGTTGTTGTTGTGGATTTCTATTTTAGTATGTGTGAATTTGCTTTTATATCCTCAACTACTTTAGAATTTTTTTGAATTTCTTTAATATAAAATGTAAGATTATAATTCAATCTAATTGTTTTTACTCCTATTTTTAATTGTTATACTTGCATATTTAGGATATAAAAATTCCTAGAAGCATGATACTTATTATTTTCAACACCTACCCGTGTATCTTTCTTCTATGCTTAAATGTTTAATCATAACAAATTCTTTGAATTTTGGGGGATGAAAAATAATTTTCAAAAACATAAATTTTATTTGTTCTCAAATGTACTAAAAATAAATTTTGAGTTTGTTTGAAAAATAAATATGTGTATGAAGTTATATTAGAGAAGTAAAATTTTGAATATAGAAATGAGTGAGAGAATTTAGTTAAAATCCACAGTAAGGAAGAAAAATTTAAAGTTAAAAATTTCTTAATGAAGAAATAATAAATATTTTGTAACTATATTTAGTAGAAAAAGTTGTATTTTTGGAAATATAGAAGGATTTTACTTTTATTTTTAATACTTAAGTTTCTTTTATTGAAATTAATTTTCAATGTTTTTTTATATTTCAAAATAAAAGATATATATCTATATTATGCTTTAGAAATGTAAGGGTGGAATTCAAAATTATTAAAGGCCTATCCATATATAGTAATCATTGCCTTAAAAAAATGAGGAAAAGAAAGGTGAAAAATAGTATGTGAAGAAGGAAGGAAAAGCTTGAGGATTTATGGGCCTAATCAAAAATTGGTTCCACACCTAATCTTCTTAGAGTATAAGATTTTAGAAAATCTTGAAGCTTATGAATAAAATATATTTAGTATCATTATTTTTAGTAATGATTTTTAAGTAAAGTAAATAAAATGTTAAACCCTAAATTTTGAAAAATCTGCAAGTATTTTTGAATAAGATATGAACTCATATTTTCATAAACCTTCACATAAGACATTTCTAAACTTTAAATTTTTCTCATTTACTAAATTTTTTTCTAAATTGGACTACTACATTTATAGAACAAAATTTTAGGAACTCCTAAAAAAATTCATCCACATAATTAGCATATTTATTATGTGATTAAAGTCTCACTTGAGGACATGTAACTTTTTATGTTTGGGGGATTTTTATACACCTAAAATATATAGTATTTTTATACACAATTTTATTTCTATTTTTGATAATATTGCACTTTAATGGAAGATATTTTGTGTATTTTTCATACTGCTATGATTAGATGGATGATTGTGATGAAAGGAGTGAGAAAAGACCAAATTTGGAGCAAAAATGAAGAAAGGTGCAAAATTGATTTGTGGCGGCTAAGCGTCTGGACCTGCTCTTACACGCTAAAGCCTCATAGCTATGCACGCTGACCTTAAGCTTACAAGCTAGAAGCCTTATGGCTAAGCACCGAGACCTCATGCTTACGCGTGGTAATTACTAAAGAGTTCTTTTAATTTTTGGAGCCATTTTAAAGGGGTGTTTGAGACATCTCTTGGTACAAACATGGGTAACTTTCTAGTGGCGCCAAAATTGAATTAAATTACTCATGAATGGATGCATCTCTTGGAGAATTTGTTGAATTTGGACACAATTTGAAGAGATACGAAGACACATGTTGGAAAATTATAAAAAGAGGACATGTAGATCATAAAAGGTTGTTGTTGGAGGGTGTGTATTTTATGTTTATTGTGTAGGAGAGTTTGTACTAATACACCACTCCACTTCACCATTTATACTTACTTTAATATAGTTTGTATTAGGATTTTAAGAGAGATTTGGAATCCTTAGAGTTGGGCGCCAACCTTTAAGGAGTATTGTATGGAAAAGCAAAGTCTTCAAAAGAACTTCAACAGTTCCGTGGAGAGGATTTTCATATAAGTCTTTGTCTTTGTTATTACATTTGGTTTTTAATTATAACTTTTTGTGTTTTCATTATGTTTTTTTTACTTTTAAACCAAGTAGTGATTACATTTTCTACATGAATTCTGAGTAGATTTCTTTACATTTTTCCTTAAAATGATGAAGTAATAAAGTTATGGAAGGATGTTGTGTGAAGTATAAGAAATCAATGATTGAAGAAGTTGTGATGATTTAAAAACTTGCACTTCATTTACTTCTTCATTTGGCCATTTAAGATGTTAATATTTGTTGTGATAACATGTAAGGACCGGTATGATATTGTCTCAGTCAACAAATGGTAAGAATCACATGAAATTATATGGGTGAGAATGTAATCCATTTAATTGAGTGCAAATAAATAAGCAGATATACTTTGATGGGTGTGGAATTAGAGGACTTTAGATTGACAAGCTAAAGCCCCCAATTCAATTTATTGTTTTATGTTTGATACGTGATGTTAGTCCCCAGGTGGAGGGAGAAGAGAAAACTCTGGAGTGAGAGCTAGTATCTTTCCTGTCTAACCCGTCTTCAAGAATAATAAAATACTAGAGTAACATATGTTCTTTATAGCATCTCTAGTAAGGGTAAAGAATATAATTGCTCCTATTTGACATAACACATTTTAAATACTTCCATAACATAATTCCATGTCTTGTTACTAATTCATAATAAGGAAAAAGATATTTTATTTGCATTTGCTTTAACTTTACAAAGGTCTAATTAAAATTGTTGTTTGCTTTCATTTCAAATTATAAAAATTACCCAAAATAATTGAACTTTCTTTTCTAGAATATTATATTTAGTTTGAGTAAGATCTTTCTTAAAAAGTGAAGAGTTATTTTTATTATTTCTTTGTTAAGAATATTTAACATTGTTTCCCTATGGGTTCAATATCTCGGAGCTTAATCAAAAAGTCATATATTACTTGATAATGATATGCATACTTGCGTAGAATCCCATTTTATAAAAATATCAATTAAAACTCTTATTTGCATCAGCATCAAGTTTTTTGTGTCAATTTAAAGAAAGAGATATCATTAAATAGAAGTATAAACTCTTATATAAAACGTAAGCATAAATATCAGGGATCAATCATCACAACTTGTTCCAACTATGAAGATTTATATTTAACGCAACTTCCACCCATAACTTAATTACTTCATCATTTTAAGGAAAAAGATAAAGAAAACTACTCATACATCGTGGAGAAAACATAACAATAGTTGGAATTAAATGTAGAAATCATGGTGAAACTACAAGAAGTCTAAATTAAAACCAAATGTCGATACAAAGATATACACTTATCTAAAAATTCTCTCTACAAAACTCTTGAAGTTCCTTTGAATCCTTTGCTTTGCCTTACAATCTTCCTTATGGTTGGACGCCAAACCCTAAAGAATCAAAATCTCTCTTCTATTCCCAATAAAATCTATTCTAAAGTGACTAAGTAAATGGTGAAGTTGGAGTGGCATGTACTAGCACATACAAGACTCACTATACTCCACGCCAAAACTCTAAAACTCCCCTCCTTTAGATAATTTCCAATGGGTTCTTTTGTGTCCCTTCAAAAAATGTCTTCAATCAATGAATCTTCTTGAAATTTCCTCCTTTCAAGAGCCATTTGAATGAGAATTCGCGCTAATAGTAAGCTATCCATGTTTGTACCAAAGGTTGCCTCAAACACCCTTTCAAAATTTGCTAAAATATTTTTTTAATTTTTCAAAGTAACTGTCGGCTCTTAAGCGCGGGGCCTAGGCACTTAGCTGCGAGACCTTGGTGCTTAGCTGACCCTTGTGCTTAATCGCTAGCATTCTTTTTTGTCCCTTTCTTCATTTTTGCTCCAAATTTGATCCTTTATCACTCCTTTATTCACATTTATCCATTTAATCATACTTGCATGGAAAGCACACAAATACCTTCCATTAAAGTGCAATATCATAAAAAATAGGTATAAAAATGTGTTTAAAAATATTATATATTTTAGGTGTTTCAGTGGTCAACATGTACATGAGTAAATCAGCAAACAACATTGGAAGATGGTGAAGTGGATTCTCAAATACTTGAGAGGAACATTCAACATTGCACTTTATTTTGGAGGTGCATGAACTAATCTACAAGGGTATGTAGAATTAGATTTGGAAAAACATATTAATGGTAGAAAAAGTATAATAAGTTATATCTTCACTTTTAGGAACAAATTTGTGAGTTGGGTTTCTAAGTTACAGAAGATAGTTATATTTTCTACTATAAAAGCTGAGTAAATTGCTATCATTAGGGCCAAAAAGGAGATGAATTGACTATAGAGCTTCATAGAAGCATGGAACAAGAATGGATTTGAGATCTTCATAGTGACAGCATGACTGCATTTCATCACGCTAAGAA
Source organism: Papilionanthe hookeriana x Papilionanthe teres (assembly GCA_022702705.1). NCBI lineage: Eukaryota > Viridiplantae > Streptophyta > Magnoliopsida > Asparagales > Orchidaceae > Papilionanthe > Papilionanthe hookeriana x Papilionanthe teres. The sequence continues at coordinate 131,771,780 of CM040428.1, read as the reverse complement.
TGTTGTATTTCATGTAGGGATGAAGTAAATTGTGCTGAGGTGTCATTTTATTTGTTCATTTCTTGAAGTTGGTCAGTTAATATTGGAGAAGATACACACAAGTCTAAATACTATAGATGATTTAACTAAGAATGTTACATTTAAGAAATTAAAATTATGATTGCCTTCAATTGGTGTCCATGAAGGTTGACACTAGCAGATGAGACACACTACAATACAAAACTATAAAGATGGTGCAAGTTTAGAGGAGATGTGATTGTAATTAGTCTCCATGTGGGAGATTATAATGTGTGAAGGCTGAATGTGTTATGTAAAAATTTCACCCATCACCTAGCTGGGCAACCTACCCCTTGGTTGGGTGCCCTAGTGCCTAGTATAGGCCTTCAATATTGAGCATCTAATAATCTGGTACCTTGTGTGGGGCTTAAGCACCAAGAAGAACTTCTTCTAAAATTAAGCGTAAGAAAATTAGGGCCTAGAAATGGTGCGATGGTGCTCAGATATGCTTGTTTATAGTATTGGAAACAGAGCATATGGAAACTCAATGCCTGTAGATTACATCTAGGCATTGTAACCAAAATGTGTATTTTGGCCAATAAAAGATCTCCTTTCCTATGGGATTGGTGTGCATGCTACTTTTTGATTTCATGATCTCTTTTGCTAAATAGAGAGGAGCATTCATAACATTATTCTTTTTCTTTAAAAATGTTAAGAGGTTTGAATGTGGTGTAATATGTACTTTTTCCTCATTTCTTCGTAGTACACTTTTTTGTGTGAGGTCTCTCCATGATTTTTTCCATTCTAAATTTTTTTCCACATTAAATCTCGAAGCCCTCTATATTTTTATTTTATTTCTTTATGTGCTTTTATTCTTTGTTTTTCTTCAGATCTCTTGAATTAGTTTTCACATTTTACTCATAACAAAGACCATCCTCGTCCAAAGACAACATCACAATATTCCAAGAAATCATTTGGATCTTATTATTAGCTCTATTGTTGTGAAGAAAATAAAAGCATTACTGAGATATACGTTATCACAGAACTTGCATATCTAATGCAGTAATCAAGACTGTTAATTTAACAAATTGGAATCTCCAACTCAAAGAGAGTAACTTTTTCTCCCATCCACTTGGCCATTATTTAAGTATGTCGATAACTTTGGAATAATCAATAATAATGGGCTTAGATGAGGATATTAAAATACCAAGACGATCTTAGGGTAGCCCTTTATATTTTATTCCCAATATGCTACAAAATGATTATGTTGTATGTTTCTGCAAAACTTTTGTGAAATATATAACTATCAACTTAACACAAATTATTGTTGATTTTCCAAATAATTCAAGAATTTATGAAAAAAAGCAATTGATTTTTTTTGTTTTACCGTAAATTAAAAATATCATCGTTGAATAATTGATGATCAATGGTAGAGCTGATCTCATTAAGACCTAGTAGATTAAGATTGTGTGGAAAATCTTCCCAAAATATGAAAAGTTTGTGCATAATGAATGTGAAAGGAACAAAGAAAGAGAGCATCTTTGGCGAAGTCTGATAGATGATAGAAAGAAATCTCCCAAGTCACCCAAACAAGAGAAAACTCTCTCAACAATTAGGCAAGTGTTTGATTATTATGTTGGTTATATCCATTGGTGAATTTTAGAAGAAGCCATTTTATTATTTTTCTTTATCTTTCATGAAAACTTCCCATTATTTTTTAACTAATTAATGATAGTTTCTTTCAAAATGATTTTTTCTTTATAGTATGATTAGTTTAATATAACATAACAAAAAAAAATCTAAAGATAAATTTGAAAAATTTTTGCGTTGTGAAATGATAGCATAAGTAATGTGTCTCCAAAAAATTCATCTTATGAAAAAATAGTCTTAGGATAACTTTTATATCTAGAAACACTGCAAAATTTCAAATTTAAATTTTTTAAATATAATTTTTAAGTTCTTCAAGATATATCTTCAAAAAGACTATAATTAAAACATGGGTCTTCATAAGCTTTTAACGAACCAAAGATCATTCATTTATGATTTCACTCAGATGTTCAAATGTTAAGCAAATATGAAATAATCAAAAGGGAATATTTTAAGTTGTCCGATGCAATATTAATAAAATTTCCTAATTAAAAACATATTACTTTTGTCGTCATTTACAAGCGAAAGGAAGACTTTTAAGTTAGGACTAAGAGTCCCAATGCTCTACTTATTGATCGATGTTAATGCCCACCATCACCTTATTCTCATTGAAATTTGTATGCCAATGCCAAAGCTTATCATCACCTAAGCATTGTAGCTTGGTTGCCTTCGTCATCAATCCAAAACCCCATTTTCTAGTAATTCAGAGGAGGACAAAACAACAATCAAAATTTTGTAATCTTGTTTATGCTTGTTGAGGGAAATGACAATCTTTTGTAATCATCACCTTAGATGGTGGACTATTTTAATTAAAATAGGCCTCTTTATTATTTTCTTCTTACAAAGTTTTCAATGTGAGAATTTTTGCATCTCCAAATAGCTACAATCTCATTTTATTGTACGAGAAAAATAAGAGAAAAACTTACTACTTTATTGCACAAATATGTAGCGCACAAGTACATTGGAAAGAAACAATACTCAATTTTTGTTATGTGCATGAAAATTTATGATTATTGAGATTATACTAACGCCAGTACGACAATCAACTTGGAGATAATAATTTGTATTTCGTGTACCTATAGTGGTTGGGATGGAGGGCTATTGATTGAGGCTCATGTTAACTAGATTAGAAAAATGTCTTTTATATTGGGCCCACTTAATTGCACATTCAATGCTCAAAATGATTAGGCCCAAGTGAACACCTTATCAAGAACGTACCAAAGCCAAGTTGCTAATACCGCCATTAAGTGTGCCAACTGCGTAATTAACTAGTACACTTTTTAACTAAAACTGCCATTTATGTGGGCCCCCTGTGCAGCTTTTAGGTGATGGGCCCACGGGGGAGCAGCAATGAAGAATGGTTTAATGTTTCAAGACGGCCCCAAGCGATGAGATAGATTTAAGAAGCCTTCATCTAGTGGAGAATTGCTACAGCTTTAAAATTTTTCTGTCCCAATTCTGAATGGACTCAATAATATATCACAATGTATATTATATCAGTCTGATCTAACAAAATATTAAAGTGAAAATGTAAATATTATTAGAGTGAAATCACAGAGGTTATATGAGTGAAACTGTAAATATTATTTTGAGGATTATTGAGAAGTTATTGAGAGGTTATTGAAAGATTATTCGTTATGTTTTTGTTCAAACAGAAAAGCATATTAGGCTATGCAATATAAAACCGCTGAGCAATAGAAAAAGTAGAGGGAAAAAAATGAAACCGTTCAGGTTGAATTCATTGCCCAAAGTAACACTGCAGGACTTAACCATGATTTATGCAGGTAAATTTGACAGCTGAAAAGCGCTGTGAAAATCATATAAATTTTTAATTTTCTTTTTTCCACAAATTTTAAATTTCATTTTTTTATAAATATCAATTATTTTGTCACTATTTATAGGCAAAATTTGGGATTTATTAAATTTTGTGGCTCGGCTTATTTAATTGATTTAGACAAACAGAGAATAATGGCGATGCTTTCGCCAGCAAGCAGGTCTGCAAAGAACAAGTAGTACACTCGTCAATTAATATTTGATTAAATTTAAGTAAATAAGTTTAAAGTATTTTAAGAACTCAAAAGTTAAATGAGCTAAATATAAATACATTCTAATTTATGTATTTATATTCAGGGACATATTTGTTTGTTATCTAACAAGGTTGAGCTCAATAATTGTTAATATAATATATGATATGTTATTGAAATAAATTTTTATTAACTAAAACTTCTTTAATAATATAAAATTATCAGTAATGTATAATTATTTGATGTCAATAATACTTTAGTTTTAATTTTTAAATACATATTTTTAATTACTATTTTTTTATTGATTAACCAAATTTATAAATCAACACATCATAATCTATCATATTCCGTGAACTTTAATTTAAATTAAAAATAATTATTATTGTAAAATTATTTAATATCATTCTTAATTATGTAATCACTTTAATTTTATAATATCATGTTTTTAATTTTTATGCTTTTTTGGATCACGGTTTACTCAACACTCAATGCTCTCAAGCCCTTTTTTTCCATTCAACTGTTTAACTCATTTTACACAAAATGATTGTTATCCCGATAGGGACTCATAATCCATTTATCATAATTGAACATGCATATTAATTTAATGTAATATTGTCTAAACTTTTTGTTTTAATGAATGAATTCAATAATACTTATTTATATTATTTAATTGTATGAAATTTGCTAGTAGCTTATATATTATTTTTGTTGAACGCTAAAAAATTTACAGTGGAAAAGAAATCTCAAGTCTACTTACATCAAAAAAGTGTTTGCATTGATCGTAAAGAGATCCAATAATCCAGAAGAGAAGAACGTGATAGAGGCAAATACATTGCAAGGAGATCGAGAAGCTCTAATGACTGAATGAGCAAGTGATCCCTGGCCCGCAATTACTCTGTTTAATTAAGTTTCAAAAGATAGTCAAATTGTTGTCCCAATTTAGCGGCTAGTGTGTAAAATAAATATGTTATAGAAATTAGAATTTTGATTAATTGCTTACACACTAAGGATACTCTGTAAGTATACATATCATTTCAAGTAATAAAGAGTTTTTTTAAAAAACCCTAGTATCGAACCAACTGGGAAAGACATTTTCTATAGCAGATTAGAAAAAGACTTCTACCTAAAATGTAAACATAATTTGTAGAAGAATAGTTTCGAAATGTTTGTAAAAGGTTAAAACTAAATATTTGCTAATTCTAATTTTATGCAGAAAGTAAATGCAATTTTTCTAATTAATTATGTTTAATGGAATTTTAATCATATGAAAAGTTCTTTCACCTTTGGAAAAAGATCATAATCAATGTCGACCTCAAAAATTTGAAGGTGTAAATGTTGTAATTTGACAAATAGGAGCATGCATTGTTCTTTACCCCCCCCCAAATTCATAAAGAACATTGACTAATCTATAGTAAGTTCTTGATTTATACGGTTATGCTTGGTATATTCTAGCCTCTTACATCCAAATTAACCACTATGCCCTCTCTATAGGACTAACCTGGCCTCATGTTCTACACTTTAGACCAAAATGGTTCAAGATTTAGCCTGTCACCCTAGAATTACCAATTTTATGTCTTTAAACCATATCTCCTTATTTATTTGTACTCCCCATAGAACTTTTCCCCCTCTATCCTAATGATAATATGGTATTCACTAGTTGGGTGAAATCATAGCCTTCCTGGATCATTATGTTTCACAACGGATTTTAACATTACAAACGGCCAGTTTGTAAAGTGAATTATGAGCTGGTGAAAATACCATCATATTTTTGGAATAAATGAATCTTCAAACCATTCTAACCGTCACACATGATTACGTTTTTTTGCAAGGAGAAAAACAAAACTACTCAGAATTCATCGGGATAACACAACAAAACATGAAATATATTGAAAACCAAGTCAACAAAATAATAATAAAATAACTTAAACAAAAATACAAGGTACTTATCTTAGATTTCTCCTCTAGGAAATCCATTAGAGTTCATTTTCTATATTCTGACTCCAATAAACACACCAAAACAGACACTAACAAGACTCTAACTCACACACCCACACACAAGACTCACAAACACTCTCTATTTACTACAACAACTTCCACACACACCTAATTCCTTAATAGAATCTTGGCTCCTGCTCTCCTTTTTCGTTTAACCAATGGCCCTATTAAATAAAGCACTAAAAATAACCAAGAGTCACTTTAGGAACCTCTTCAAAATTCATTTAAAATTAATGCGTAAAAGTCCAAACCGATTCTGGCAGGCACCTAACCGTGGCGCCTAGGAGACAACCTTCTAGAAATTTTTGGTAACTACCCGGCGCTTAGGATCTAGATCAATTTTTGCTCCATTTGACATTTTTAATTGCTCTGTCTTTTCTCCTTTTGCTCTTCAAGCTCCATCTTTTGTAACTATAATAATAAACACTAAAATGAGTAAAAATGTATATATAAATGTGGCACATTTTAAGGCTTATCAACTCCCCAAACTTAAATGTTACTTGTAATCAAGAAACTCATAAAACTAAATACTTTAAATTTTGGTATTGGTTTTTATTAGAGGTTACTATATTTTTACTCCATAAATGTGATAGTGAAATTTTAGAAAAAATTTTAATAACTCTGGATAAAACTAAGGCATAAGAATATTGCGTACTTAAGTTAGGAATTCTGATTTCCTATTCATTTCAAAATAATTGTAATTTGTCACACTTAGGAATCTTAGATGATTTTAAAGATAGATTTATATGAGAACTCTACTAGTATAGATCTGACTAATACATTTAACATTAATAATATGTTCATAAATGTAAATAGGTTTCCTTTTTTAAGATAATTCAAGAGAAGCTAATTTTTAATTTAGCAACACCTCATGTTTCTCCCCCCTACACACACACACACACACACACACACACACACACACACACACACACACAGATATATATATATATATATATATATATATATATATATATATATATATATATATATATATATATATATATATATATATATATATATATATATATATATATATTAATATGGTGCCTCCTAGAGGTCCCCTTCTAGTAGAAACAAAAGTGGGGGGGGGGGAGAAGAAGATCCATACACAAATTGAGATGAAGATCCTGCTCTAGCTAGCCAGTGAGCTGGCCTATTTACTTCTCTGAAGATGAAGGAGAACTTCACTTCCAATGGATTACAGATGGGCTTGATTTTGGAGGTCCAATAATAGTGAGCCCAAAGGATATCCCCCTCCTCAGACATATATTGAACAAGGGTGTTTGAATCCACCTCCAGAAGTTGGTGCCTCTAATTATTCATTACTGCCAATTTAAGGGCCAAGTAAGTAGCAATCAACTCAGCTTCCAATGCATCAAACACCATAGCAGGGGAATGAAAGAAAAGGAGGAGTTTTTCTAGGAGATCTTTGAACACTACCCCAACTCTAGCACCCAAATTTGAGAATCTGCCATCAGTGTTGACTTTGACATAGTGAGGTGTGGGGGGCCTTCTAAAATACCTTGGAGATCTTGAAAAATCTAGTGTGAGGTTGAGGATCTGTAGGAGGGACATTGAAATAGTCAGGAAACCTTTATACTTAACAAGTTTTTTCTGGTGGGAGACACAATAGCTAACTACTTTACCAACAGGGGGTTGCAACCCCTCAAACTTGGCATTGTTTCTAGAAATCCACAGGAACCAAGCTAAAAGGAATGATCCCAACATTGAAAGCATGCCAGCTTTTCCAACAAGGTAACGAAGTAGCCAATTCAAGGATAATGGTGTTAATTGCCAGCATTTCTTTGAGCTCCCTCCAAATATTCTGTAAGAAATTACATTTTAAAAAAAATGTGTGGTGGATTCTTCCTCACCCCCAAACTTAAACGTTACTTGTCCTCAAGTAACCCTTTTTACTATATCAAATGTATAACATTTGGAATAAAAAGGTAAATATTTAAGACTCCTTATGATTTTTGATTTTATAAAGGCTTTAGTAAATCATTAACCAAATTTCACTAACTAAGTTTAATTTTAAGAATTTAAAGAATATTCTAACTACCAAATCATAAGACTTCAAAAATTTTTCATTCACTTCGAAAATAATTGTACTTTATTATATTAAGATCACATAAATTATTCACAAGAAAAAGATCTTCGTGAAATTCTTTTCTAATAAAAATACATGCATAAAAATTAAGTAATATATGTAATCAGTTTTCTTTTTATAAGTTAATTCAAGTGAAGCCAATTTTTGATTAGGTATTTCCTCAAGCTTCTCCTCTCTTTTTCCTTTTTTTCCTATCCTTTTTTTTTATTTAAAAAAAAGAGAGGATTACTGTATCTGGATAGCCTGTTAATGGTTTTGAACTTCACTATCCTTAACTTATATTTTCAAACTTATACATTTTCACTTAATTATTATAACATACATAGATTTCAAAAAGAATTTCAATCTATTCTTTTTTGAGTTATAATTTTTGATTTCTTAATACTTTAAAAATTCAATTATCTCTACTATGAATAGAAAAATTTCTTAATCTTATTCTTCTTTAAGTTGAATAATTCTATTCTTAAAATCAATCAAAGTTATTAAAATTTTTTATTAAGTCCACTAAATTATTTATAATTTCAAAAATTTAAGTGATCTTAAATAGATTCTTCATTCCCCATGTTATGTTAAAAAAATTTTATTTTAAGAAAATATTAGTTCTTAAAGGACAAATAAAATTTAAATTTGATTGTATTTTCCCTTTCCCCTAAACTTAAGTTTTGGTCTACCATGAAAATTTTTTTTAAAGTATGAGAGAAAGAAAAACATAATTTTAAAAAGGAATTTTTATAAGTATGTAAAAAAAACATTCTAGAAAGAAAAATTTACTTCTACACATGCTTTTATGAATAATACTGAAATAATGAAGCAGGTATAAAAGTAAGCAGACTCATTAGTAATTTAATTAAATGACTATACTACTTATAATAACAGAAATAGAACAACAATACTAACTACTAAATAGTAGAGTTAAAACGAGAAATAAACATAAATTTATCCAAATTTCAATCTTAAACACAATACATTAAAAATACTCTAACAATAGTCTCAACACCCAACAATCCACACAAAGTACATAAACAAATCTAAACTAGCAAACAACAAACAACAATCAATATTAGTAAAAAAAATTAACTAACAAGAGACTTAGCATAACTCAGAGGTAAATCAGGGCACTAATCACTGTCTGTAGCCTCATCATCGTTATCATCACCAAAAGAAAACTCAACATCCTTAGGATCAACATATGGTGAGAAACTAGGAAAGGTAGGAAACTTAACATCATGCTCTCCCTTCAGGAATCTGACGAGAGCTTCATCATACTCGACATCATAACTACTCTTTATCCGGGTATACTCGGATAAATGATCGATTTTCTTATCAATAGAATCAACTCGCTCGTGAGTTTGAAATAGCCGATGCCGTCGCTCTATAAACCGATCATGCATCGATTCCCAAAAACTAGATGGTGGCTCGACAATAGAAGTAGAAGGTCCGGAAGTGGAAGGTCTACACGAAATGTGTGCGAAGTAGAAGGAGCGGACGATCTCTTCCCTCAAAGACGATCATATATACTAACACTCTCCCCGCCCGATCGGCTTGGTAGACTTCGACTTCTCCTCGAAATATCGACAGGTGACACCATTGCTAACACATAAAGAATAGATCAAAGATGGGAATCCCGGTCCCACGAAGTGCTCGGATCTAGCAGTAGACCCCACGGAATCATAAATAATTCCGCTAACATCTATCGACTTCCTCTCCCGAATGCGATAGTTCGGGATAGCTCTTTCTCTGGTAACTTAACTCAGGTGGTTGGAAGGTAGAAGTCTAGCAGAAATAAAATAATGCTAAACCTTTGAAACACCATTTAGCTTAGAAGATTTGAAGTTTACCCGTTTTTCATTCCAGATCTTCCAGGCTCCAGTGTCGTCAGTCAAATAAGAAATAATCATCTTAAGATCTCCCTCAGATGGAGATAATCCAGAATAGTGACACTCGATGGTAGGTGGCAGTCCATAAAACACATTGATCCTCTCCAGAGTAAATCCTACTCCAATACCTCTGACGAAGACTTCGTAATCTTCCACATCTAAAAAGTTAGCATAAAATTCGCGAACGATTGGAATAACAACAACAACAGTGAAATAACAGAATCGTTGCCAGTTGTGCACAACAATTGTGTTCTCAATCATTTCACCCGGATTGTAAAGCTTTGCTCTGAGATAAACTTTCTCGACGTTGCAAATTCGTGATATCGAAAATGAGCTGTCGCAGTTGCGAACTTGCTACTGTCAAAATTTTCTCATCTCTTCCCTCGTTTAGATTTCAGGTGCCATCTAAACGTGAAAGAAAACAAGAACAAATTTAGTAATCAAATATTTAAACTCTTTTTAAGTTTAAGAAACATAAAATAAGTTTAAAAATCCAAATAGAATACCTAAAAATCAAAATTTTTCTCAAAATTCTAGTTCTTAGCAAAACATAGGAAAAACTATGGTGAAAATCGAAAATAAATAGATTAGAGTGTAGATCTGACCTCGAGACGAAGAAATCAAGTGATTTCGCGCTCAAATACTTGATGTTTTGACCTCAAAATGGATCTAAGAGGTGTATTTTCGTGAAAATGGGGAAGGAGATGAAGCTTAGGCGTCATCCATGGCTAATGGAGTTTATATGGTATTTTTCGGGTAAGCAGGCCGAACCGGCGCTTAGGCGCCGAATTCTGGAGCCTAGGCGCCAGACTCGCCTTTCACAAAAATCACTCTAAAATTTTTTTTTCCACCAAAATTCATAAATTCAACTTCTAATTACTAATATTAGAGTTGGGCTTCAAATTGTAAATTCCAAAACATTTTCCAAAAAATTTTTAAAAATTAAATATTAAATCCACCAGTCAAACACAAGGTTTAAATCAAACTCCTCTAATTTCCATTTATAATCTTCAATATTGGCTCAATACACTTCAGATAAGTATAATATAATGATTTAAGTCCTAACACACAATCAAAAAACACAATTTGAAAACAAATACAACAAACATTGAACATGCAAGCAAATACACAAATAAACACAATCGATTCACTAAATCGATACAACGACTCACTAGATAAATCACGATCTCACCAAATCACTATCTAATTTCCATTATCTTGGTAAGGAAAACTATTCAGCCCACTTGGGAAGAATATTAACTCTCTTGGAAAATCTGTAGCCTTTTTTCTCGACGATCCAATTGTTCTTCTCATACATCTCCACTTGATCATCTTGATAAGCTGTTAGATGATCAAATTGAAGTTTCGCCTGCCATTCCAGATGTTCAATTTGATGATACATCTCATGGAGGCGATCTCCAATGCTTTTGAAATTCGCTTCAAATTTATCAAGACAACTAGAAATTTTCTCCAATTTTACAGCAATGAAACCATTGAAGTAGCGTTGAGGATCTTTTGGACCTTTGTGTCTAGAAATTTTCTCCAATTTTACAGCAATGAAACCATTGAAGTAGGGTTGAGGATCTTTTGGACCTTTGTCTCTAGCCTCTTCTCCATAATTTCTCCTCTCCATTTCCTCAAAAATCCTCTCTAATCTCTCGAGAATGGAGTGTATGTTTTGAAATAATGATTGCATAGGGATTGGGACGAAGATATGTTAATTTAAAGTTGAAAATCGTGTGAAAAACTGAAAGTTTTCAGTTTTTACACGACCCAGTAACCGTGGCGCTTAGGCGCCGGACCCATCGACACACAGCTTATTCTGGCGCTTAGGCACCAAATTCTGGCGCCTAGGCGCCGGAACCATGTTCGACTCTGTTTCCCCTAACGTCAAATTTTAAGGTTTCGTTCTCCAAAAATAGGTAAATTATAATGGTAAGATCAGAACAATCTCAATAACACAATTATACATAATTTCAATGAACGTTAACTTGATCTCCTTTTTACTCACATATGAAATAGAGTGATCCAAAGTCCAAACTTTTTATACTTCAAGATAATTTTTAATTTTATATAAAATTAGTCAAGACCGAGGCATAACCATACATTAAAAATGTAAAAACACACTAAAAATAAAATCTATGGGTTGCCTCCCATTAAGCGCTTGGTTTAATGTCGTCAACCCGACCTAAGTAATTCTTTAATTAGGTTGAATTAATTCGTAAGCCTCTTTATAAATCTTTTTAATGTCTCCCTAATAAGGCTTTAATCTTAATCCATTAACTTTAAAAAATTTTCCCGTTTTAGGGTCTTTAATATCCACAGCTCCATATTAGTATACTTTTTCAATTATATATGGTCCTATCCATTTTGATCTCAATTTTCTAGGAAAAAGTCTTAAACGAGTATTAAATAGTAATACTTCTTGTCCAGGCTCAAATATTTTTCCTGAAATCTTTTTATCATGTAATACCTTCATTTTCTCTTTATAAATTTTTGCATTATCATATGATTCATTTCTTATTTCATCCATCTCATGTAATTGCAATAATCATTTTTCTCCTGCAGTATTCAAATCAGAATTAAATTCCTTTATGGCCCAATAAGCTTTATGTTCAAGTTCAACAAGTAAGTGACAGTGTTTTCCAAAAACTAACCGGTAAGGTGACATTCCGATTGGTGTCTTATAAGCTGTTCTATAAGCCCATAATGCAGAATCAAGTCTATCAACCCAATCAGTTCTTTTAGGATTAACGATCTTCTCTAAAATTCTTTTAATTTCTTTGTTTGATACTTCAGCCATTCCACTTGTTTGTGGGTGATATGCAGTTGCAATTTTTTGTTTGATTCCAAATTTTTGTAGTAATGATTGAATTCTTATATTTCTAAAATGACTTCCACCATCTGTGATAATTACCTTAGGCATTCCAAATCTTGAAAAAATCATCTTCTTTAAAAATTTAGATACACTTTTGGAGTCACAGTTAGGCAAAACTACAGCTTCAATCCACTTTGAAACATAATCAACTTCTAATAAAATATAAATTTTTCCAGATGATGGTACAAATGGTCCCATAAAGTCTAAACCCCGTATATCATAAATTTCAACTTCCAACATATAGTTTAAAGGCATTTCATCTTTCTTGGATATATTTCTCATTCTTTGACATCGATCACATGTTTTAACATAATGTCTCACATATCTGAATAAAGTAGGCCAATAAAATCCTGAATTTAAAATTTAAATGCAGTTTTATCTACTCCAACATGTCCTCCATAATCGGAATCATGACATTTTTGAATAATAGCAAAAGTTTCTTCATAAGGTACGCATCTTCCAATTATAGAATCTCTTCCTAATTTAAATAAATAAGGATCTTCCCAAATATTATATTTAGCTTCATTTTTAAACTTCTTAATAAATTTTTCATCCAATCCGTAAGGTAGAATATTGCTAACTAATAAGTTAACTATATCTGCATAGCAAGGTGTTTGGTATCCTTGAATAACATATAAATGTTCATCAGGAAATTTCTCATTTATGTTTTTTCTAGTAATAACATTATTCTTAATTCTAGATAAATGATCAGCAATTTGGTTGTATGTTCCTTTTCTATCCACTATTTGAAAATCAAATTCCTGTAGAAGTAAAACCCATCTTATTAGTTTAGGTTTAGCATCCTTTTTTGACATTAGATATTTAATAGAGGAATGTTCAGTATGAATTATGCATTTAGTACCAAGAAGATAAGGTCTAAATTTATCAAAGGCATATACTATAGCTAGAAGCTCTTTCTCAGTAGTAGTGTAATTTCTTTGAGTTTCAGTGAGAGTTTTACTAGCATAATATATAACTTTGAAAATTTTCTCATATTTTTGTCCCAATACAGCTCCAATTGCAAAATCACTTGCATCGTACATTAATTCAAAAGATTTATTCCAATTTGGTGCAACAATGACAAAGTGCGATTATTAATTTTTCTTTTAAAATATTAAAAGCATTAACACGATCTTTGTTAAATTCAAATTTAGCATCTTTTTCCAATAAATGACAAAGAGGTTTAGCAATTTTAGAAAAATCCTTTATATATCTTCTATAAAATCCAGCATGACCAAGAAAACTTCTCACATCAGTAACAGTAGTAGGTGGTTGTAATTCAGCAATATTTTTCACTTTTGCTTGATCTACTTCCATCCCTTCTTGTGAAATCTTGTGACCAAGTACGATGTCTTCTGTGACCATGAATTGACATTTTTCCCAGTTAAGAACTAAGTTTGTTTCTTCACATCTTTTCAGAGTTTTGGAAATATTTTCCAAACAAGATTCAAAAGAAGTTCCAAAAACTGAAAAATCGTCCATGAATATTTCAATTCTTTTTTCAATCAAATCACAAAATATTGATATCATACATCTTTGAAAAGTTGCAGGTGCATTACATAAACCAAAAGACATTATTTTAAAGGCAAATGTTCCATAAGGACATGTAAATGTTGTTTTCTCTTGGTCCTCAGGAGCGACAGGTAATTAATGATAACCAGAATATCCATCCAGAAAATAGAAATATGAGTGTCCAGCTAATTTATCAAACATTTGATCCAATAAAGGTAAAGGAAAATGATCTCTTCTAGTGGCGTCATTTAATTTCCTATAATCAATGCAAATTTGTCGTCCAGTAACTTGTCTTATAGGAATTAGTTCATTTTTATCATTGACAATGACAGTTACTCCTCCTTTCTTTGGAACACAATGAATAGGACTTACCCATTGGCTATCCGAAATAGGATAAATAATACCAGCATCTAACCATTTAACAATTTCCATTTTAGCAACCTCTTTCATGATAGGATTTAATCTTCTTTGCAGTTCAATAGTAGGTTTAAAATTTTCTTCCATTAAAATTCTATGCATACAAATGGACGGGCTTATTCCTCTTATGTTAGCAATTGTCCAACCAAATAATTTCTTATAATTCTTTAACACTCCTACCAATTTTTTGTCTTGATCTTTACTTAGCTCAGAAGAATAATAACAGGTAAAGTTAATGAATTTCTCAGAAATGCATAATTTAAATGTGAAGGTAACATTTTTAATTCCAGTTCAGAGGCTTTTTTAATTGAGGGTAAAAGTATATCATTTTGAGTTATGTCCAATGTTTCCCAATTATCTTTAATATAATGAGTTTCTTCTTCTTTAAGTTCTTCATCTTCATCGGTTAATAATTAAAATTTTTCTTCAGAAATGACTTTACATTTTTCTTGATAATGTTTCTCAATTAAATAATCAATTATATCCATTCGATAACATTTTTCTTTGTCAGGGTACTTCATTGATTTAAGGACATTAAATTTAATCTCCTGATCATTAACTCTCATGGTTAATTCTCTTTTTTGCACATCAATAATAGTTGGTCCGGTTGCTAGAAAAGGTCTTCCTAAAATAATAGGTATTTCTTTATCTTCTTCCATATCAAGTACCATGAAATCTACAGGAAAGATAAATTTATCTACTTTAACAAGAACATCCTCTATAACTCCTTTAGGGTAAGTGATAGATCTATCAACTAACTGAAGGGTTACAGTGGTGGGAGTAATCTCTCCTAAATTCAACCTTCGAAAAATAGAAAATTGCATGAGATTAATACTTGCTCCTAAATCGCATAAAGCTTTTCCACAAAAATTTTCTCCAATAGCACAAGGTATAGTAAAACTTCCAGGATCTTTAAGTTTTTGAGGTAATTTCTTTTGAATTATTGCACTACATTCCTCACTTAATGCAACAGTTTCAAAAGTTTCAAATCTTCGTTTCATACTTAAAATATCATTCATAAATTTTGCATAAGTTGGCATCTGTTCCAAAGCTTCAGCAAAAGGTATGTTTATAGTAAGTTTCTTAAAAATTTCAAAGAACTTAAAAAATTGATGATCATGCTTCTGCTGTTTAAGTCTTTGAGGAAAAGGTGGTGGTGGTTTTTCAACTTCCATATTAATAGAAATATCAGTTTGATCTTTATTAGGAGGAGTTTCTTTAGATTTTTCAATCTCTTCAACCTCAATCTCATTTTCAATTTCATTCTGCATTCTTTCTTTTAATTCCTTTCCACTTCTAAGTTGTACAGCTTTAACATGTTTATGTTCATTTCCAGTTTATTTTGGATTGATTTCATCATTACTTGGAAGTGTTCCTGGGGGTCTATAATTAATTCAATTAGCGATTTGTCCCATTTGATTCTCAATATTACAAATAGTAGTGTTTTGATTTTGTAATTGATTACTTAGTTGTAAAATTAATTCTTCTATAGATAACTTTTTCTATTGATTGTTAAGTCCAGGTGGTTTGTAGTATGAATTAACTTGATTATTCCAATTTCCAGTGGGATGAGATTGATTATTACCCCATTGTTGTGAATTATTCCAGTTAAAATTAGGATGATTTTTCCATCCAGGATTATAATAATTTGAATAAGGATTATTTTTACTAGCAATAGCTTGAAAAGTTTCAATAGTTTGAGAATCTTCAATATTTGCAGAGTTATTAGGTGATATATTAATAGCAAAACTATCTAATTTCTTAGACATTGCTGTTACTTGTGAAGCTAAAATAGAAAAGGCTTCATTATCATGAATATTTGCCATTCTTTTAGGATTAATCCTTTCAGAAGGCCATTGAAAATTATTGTTAGTCATTTCTTCAATTAAAGTGTAAGCTTCTTCAAATGATTTAGACATTAAAGAACCTTCAGCAGCAGCATCAATAATTGATTTTAAAGATCCAATTAATCCATCATAAAATGTTTGAATAATTAACCAATCAGGTAAAGCATGATGAAGACATTTTCTTAATAGTTCTTTAAATCTTTCCCAAGTTTCATAAATTGTCTCTCCGTCAAATTGACTAAATGAAGTAATATCATTTCGTAATTTAGCAGTTTAGAAGGAAGAAAATATTTAGCAAGGAATTTTTGTGCCATTTCAGCCCATGTTTTAATAGAACCTGTTGCTAATGAGTTCAGCCACATCTTTGTTTTATCTCTTTAAGAAAAAGGAAAGAGTCTAAGCCTAATATCATCATCGGAAACATTGTTATATTTAAAGGTAGCACAAAGTTCTAAAAAACTAGCAACGTGTAAATTTAGATCCTCATTTGGTGTTCCACTAAATTGATTGCTTTGAACCATTTGAATAATAGACAGTTTAAGCTCAAAAGAATTAGCATCTACAGTGGGTATTTGAATACTACTATGAAGTTCATCAATCGTAGGGTTAGCATAATCCCTTAATGGTTTATAAACATTTTGATCATTAATTTCAATTGGATTTTGTAAATTGTTATGTAAATTAGTCATTTGTTGAAATTTTTGAATTTGTTTTCCTTTTTTAATTCTTTTAACAGTTCTTTCTAATTCAGAATCTAAAGGTAATAATCTTTCAGATCCAAAACTAAACATAAAAAGTCAATTAGAAAGAATTAAAATAAACATTATTATTATATATATCTTTTTTTTTGTTTTTTTTATAATAAAGAAAAATGAATAAAATAAAAATACTTAAAATCTAAAAGTTTGCCTCTGCTCTCCCCAACAACGGCGCCAAAAACTTGACCCGATATAAATATATGCGTACTAAAATCTTCTTCCTCGACAACGGTGCCAAAAACTTGACCCGAAGTCCACTGAAGATCAACGTACTAATTAATTATTTCAAAAATATATGTTATAAATAATAATTGCGGCTAGTGTATATAAATATAATTTTATGGAAAATATTTTACACACTAGGGGTTCTACGCAAGTATACGTATCGTTTCAAGTAATATAAGGCTTCGAAACAATGACCCCAGTATTGTTCCCTTGAGGAGAGAGTTATAGATCTTTAAATATTTTTATTTTAAAGTTTTTTTTTATAATCAAAAATAAAATATCTTTAATTTACTAGATTCGATAATAAAGCAGAAATAAAATAATTGATGTAAATAACAATAACAAAGGAAATTTGTCCCTTTCAATTAATCCAAAATTTTCTAAGATAATGATATTATTTGTAGAGAATATAAATTTATGGTATTATGCCAAATAGAAGCATTCATATCCTTTACCCTTTGATCCAGGTGCAAAGAACATTGGCTAGCCTATAAATCAGGTCTGGTGTATTGTTAGTAGAATGGGTTAATCTAGGCTCACACTACTAGATGTCCAAGGGTGGCTATGGTCGGCCATACTAGTGACCCTTTCCTTTTCTATAAACCAAATCATATGATTTTAGCCTTTCACTCTAAAAACTTATTAATTCTACGCCCAATATATAACATCTTCCTATTTATTTGCACTTCACCTTGAATAACCTGCACAAGGCCTTCGACTACCCAAGGATTCATGTGATATCTACAAGTTAAGAATTCATCTCCTTCTAGGTCTCAAAACTCTTGAACAGGTTTTAACAATTTAAATGGCCAATTTAAATAGTAAATTAAGAACCGGTATTAATATCATTACAATGTTTTGAAAATAAATGATTTTATATCTCCGACGAATTTTGTATTATCTAATTTATCTTTTCATAATTGAAAGGAGAAAGTAAAGTAACTACTCAGAACACATTGAAATTAAATAACAAAACATAATAAATAAACTTTGAATCAAAATAAAAATACTTATCTTAGATGTTTCTCCTACTGAACTTCTGATTCCTACTGACTCCACAGCCTAATGAACTACAGATGCACAACCTCTTTCAAACTCTAAATTCAAACTCTAAAATAAACTCACTAATTTATGAAGGAAAGTAAAAAGGTGGCCCTAATATGATCTCTCTAATTCTCTCTCTAGGTTGAACTCTTGATAGGGGGTAGATGGGGGCGTTTTCTCTGAAGGAATACCCTCCTATTTATAGGCTTCATGGGTTACCTCAAGGCACCTCTTCAAAATGTGTCCACATTCAATGAATCTTCTAGAAGGTGTGTTTGGCGCCTAGGCGCTAGAATCTAGCACCTAGGCGTCGGACACCGCATCCACTTCTTCGCACCTCTTCACTTTGGATCTCACCTCTTCGCGATTAAAATCATTTTGAAGCGACCAAATACATTGTATCACATGTCCTATAAACCAGGAACAACTGTCAGTCTTTTAGAAGGTCCAATAACCGCTCACACCGTCAAAATAACCGCCCAAAAGTAGTCAAAAACTTAAAAGTTTTCTGTATCGAGCTGGCGCTTAGGCGCCGGACTCTGGCGCCTAGACGCCAGGCCAGTAATTTCGACAATTTTGCATTTTGGCTCTATTTTTTCTCCTTTTTGCTCCTTTTTTCTCCTTTTTCATATTTTTCTCCTTCTTTAACATTTTTGTATCACCTACATCCAAAAACACAAAAATAGCTTTCTTTAAAGCATAATATCCTTAAATCTTAATAAAAATCAAGGCATAAAAATAGGTATTTTTTTCTTGAATCTGGCGCCTAGGCGCCAGACCAACAATTTCGGCAAGTTTGCTTTTTAGCTCTATTTTTGCTCCATTTTGCTCCTTTTTCCTTCTTGAACTCTTTTTTTATCTCCTACATCCAAGAACATAAAAGTTCCTTTCATTAAAACATAATATCCTTAAAAATGGAATCAGAAATAAGACATAAAAATAGGGTTTTTTAATGTGGATCATCTGCCATCCACCAAACCCAGTTTCCAAGGCTTTAAAATTTTAAGATCCACAAAGCACTTTCTTACACTTTCCATCTTGGGATGTCCAAGTTGAAATTTTCCAATGAGAATAAGTTTACAAGCATCCATCAAGGCTTTACAAGCATCCATCAAGGCTTTCATTTCCTCCGCAGTGTATATGATAGCTGGTTTCCCCTCCTTCAAGGTAATAGGCCTAATAAAATGGCAGTCCCCCATTCCTTCAACAGCATCATGGAAGGGTTACGGGAAAACCAGTTGATCAAAGTTGGAGAGGGCTATCTATCCTTTACCAACAATCCCAAAATAAGTTGCCTTAGACCATTCAGAATTGGTGATAGGGTCAACGGGAGTGTGTGTCTCCATTAACCCCTTAAGCCACAAGACCCACCAACCAGCTCCAAATACTAACCAAGCAGCCTTATAAAACAACAAGATACAAGCAGTGTAGGGAAAACAAAACCACCACAGCAGATGCCTACCACACCACAAGTTTAATGGAACAGTATCCAAACTTTTAAACCACCAAAAGCATGGGAAAAACTTATGATTTTTATTTTACCTTTTATAATTATATTAACTCAAAAATCTTGTATTTTCCATGTTAATTCATTTAATCATCCAAGACTAATCATTGTCCTTAAAAAAATTATTTGAGGTTTACCTAGGTCAAAGAACCATTTAGACTAATTTTCAATTTTTTTTACTTTTATTTTAATTATTATAAATATTTGTTAATATTGATTATTACTTAAATATAAAATATAATTTAAGTGGAAAATTACTTTTTATATTTTTCTTAAATATCTTTGAACTCAAGGAATCTAGAGAAACATTTTTTATATTTTCGTGATTATTTTTTATATATTGGAATTATTTTAATGAAAAATTAAGGAAAATCCATTTTATGCATTTTATATTTCATTTGTAAGCTTTTAAAGTTTATAAACTTATTTTTAAATTTAAGAAAATTATTCTAGTTATTCCTAAGTGATAAGGAAGGAAATTGTAACATATTTTGTGCATTTTAATATTTTTGTGATTTTTAAATTATTTTAATAATTTTAAAATTAAGAAAAAGATTAAAATTGAACTATTTGCTTTAACTTCGATTTTATTTTTCTTAATTTATTCGGGTCATAAAGAACTCTTTGTTGACCTCACTTTTTTTTAGGAATAGTCTTGCTTTAGAATAGCTTAGGGGGGTCTAGCCATAAGACTTTCCTGGTGACTATCTTAGAAGACTAGTGATGGGACCCTTACTCCATAAAAAATCAAAACACTTCTTTGCTTCACTTGAAGTTTTCAAATGCTTAAATCTAACCTCTAAATTCTTAAGAGGATGAGACCAAATATGAGGAGGCTCAAGAGAAGTTCCCTACCGGGTCAAGCCTTAGGACTTACCTTATAAGGTCTAGTCTGGGTGAGGCTCATACACACACTTGTACATTGCACTCTCACATACTACCTCACAACCCTAAACCAAGCTTCCTTACACTTAATCCCCTACTCTTCTGGAAACACATGCAGGTGTTTTCCCCATGTTCTTAGCCCCAGGCTAGGGTTTGGCTAGTATCAACACATGGAGAATCCAAATGAGGAATTCCCATGGTCCATGGCTCAAATGGGTTATCAATCTCATTTAACCCTAATTTCACCAAAAACCCAAGTATTTTGATCCCTTTACCCCGAAACACCACCAAATGACCAAATTGCCCCAAACCCTAATTTTGTCCAAAATTTCTAAAATAAACCAAAATTCCTGAAATAAACCAAAATTACCAAAATCCCTCAAAAATCATCCAAAAACATTCCACACTACTTAAAATAACCAAAGCACCTCAAGTTTACCAAAATTTCCATAATAGACCCAAAATCCCCAAAATTTCCAAATTGCCCCTCTTAGCGCAAAATTTCCAAAATTCTAAAAATTCCCAAAAATATCTTAAAACTTTCCAAATATTCACAATTTCAATTTTGAATCACCAGATTGACCTTATTTGACCAAAAGCCACAAATTGTCCTTTAAGGCCCAAAATGCCCAAAATGCCCAAATCGCCCCAAATGTCCTTCAAGTTGACTTTAATATTCCTCAATTCTAAATCCCAATATTAAATCAACATCCCTAATGGCAACTCAAACAAAATTCAAGCCCTATTTGACCCACATTTGAACCGAATTTCAACCTAAACCAAAAAGCCACAATTTTGACCATATGACCCAATTTCCCCAAATTAAACCTAATTTCAATGAATTTCCTTGCAATTTTGAATTCTAAAATCTGCTTGACATTCCCCTAAACAAAAGTGAATTATAAATTTCCCCCAATTTGAGTCCAAACCTCACCAAAGTCCAACCAAATCCAAAAATCCCAATTTTTCCCCAAATGTGCCACATGTCCAAATGTCACCAAATTGAATGCCCTAACTCTATAATTTCCACTCAATTAATGATTGAGAACTCTTTATGACATCCCATAGACCATTTTAAAACACAAATTTTCCCTTAATGCCACTCTAGTCTAACCCAAATCCATGTTAGCCCAAAAGTCCCAAAATTGACCCAACACCCAATTCAAGCTAAATCCACACCCCAAACATATTCAAAATTACCCCATCCTTTCTAAAATCTTTTTAGAAATCATACACACCATATTGAACAATCAGTTAGACCTAACCTAAGCTTGAACCCAACCTAACCTAACTTGAGCCCAAATAATCCAAATTGAACCTATTACCCAATGTGACCAAACCAAGCCAAATGTGACTTACTTATA
Organism: Papilionanthe hookeriana x Papilionanthe teres; assembly: GCA_022702705.1. Classification (NCBI taxonomy): domain Eukaryota; kingdom Viridiplantae; phylum Streptophyta; class Magnoliopsida; order Asparagales; family Orchidaceae; genus Papilionanthe; species Papilionanthe hookeriana x Papilionanthe teres. Next base: position 131,749,693 of record CM040428.1, on the reverse strand, counting down.
TCCACCGCAGCCACCAAGTGAACCCTCGGAACCACCCTTGATCCACCTAGCCCACTCTAGTGGAGCCATGGATCATGGGTCCCTTAAATTAAGAGATACCCTTCCTTAAATGGCTAAATCCAAGGAGATCTACAATAAATCATCAACCACTTAAGCTCTTCACCATTATGGCCAGTCAACCTAGCCACCTGATTTCTAGCCTCCTCTCCTGGTCTGGCCAGCTAGGCTAGTCTCCAGAGGAGCTCAAACTGAGAGCCACTTCCTCCCCTTTAAACCTAAGTTCACCCGTCATGGCTATCTAGCTCTGGTTGCTCATTGGAGCTCTTCAGTACTCCACCTAAGCAATTGATTTCACCCATAGGCAAGCCCTGAGCTCCACTAGGTAGCCATGGCCATAAATAGAGCTCTCCACACCCAAAGAGAGGTACTGAAAATTTCTTAAGGAAACTTTGCCAAATTTCATCCATACCTTCCCTGAATTCCCCTAAGTGCAATTCCACTCTCTTTCAGCCCTAATCCCCACTGTCGAGAGCCGATTTCCCCACTGAATTCTAGTCGAAACTATGGCTTTTTCCATCATAGCTCCATAGTACACTAAATCCAAATTAATTGCACCCATACAATCAACACAATAAAAGAAGAAGCTTCCCCCATCGAAGCCCAATCACAGAGGGCCCCATACCAGACTTTGATCAACACTTGAAATCAGCCTTGGTCTAATCCAGGTCTGGACACATCACAAAAATAAATGGCTCCATTTGGAGGTTCACTTGGTCCATTTGAAGCTACCACAACCATCTGATTGAGGTCTCCCCTCTAAGACGAAGGTATTTGTTGACCTCATTTTTGATGAGGTCTTTTCTTTTCTCTCTCCATAGTACTTAGGATCTAGCCATAGGGCTTCTCCTTGACTATCCTAAAGGACTAAAAATGGGACCCATCACTTATAAATTCAAACACTTCTTAGCTCCCTTCAAAGCTCACAAGTTTGATTGTAAACCCCTAAGCAACTTGGAGGGTTAAAATCAAATGTGGAGTTTTAAAGGATGAGTTTCCCATAGGATTCTTTGGCCTTAGGATTACCATGGGTGGCTTGGTCTGGTGAGGGTTGACTTGCACACACCTCACTCCCACACACACATTCCAAGCTCTAAAACTACCTTTAACCAATTTGACTTTCCGACTCATATAGGTAATTCATATGGATGGACCTTAACCCCACAGCCTCTGGTTAAGAGGGTTAGGAACAACATATTGATTGCCTAAGATGAGTCCTCTCATGGATTTTGAGAGATTAATATGGCTTCGTGGCTCAATCAAAATGATTTCATTTCACTCACACTTAATCAATCTTCATTTTCCCAAAATTTCAATTTTTGACCCCCGAGGCCCTAAACCCACCAAGCCTACCAAATGCCCTTGAAATTGCCCAAAATTTGCAAAATTGCCTAAATTACTCAAAATTCCTCAAAAATGATCCTAAACATCCCCCACTCAAATTGATTATCCATGACCAAATACACCAAAATTTTCCAAATACCCCCTCAATACCCTCCAAATACCCAAAATACCCTTTTAACCCAAAAAATCCAAAAAATCCAAAAATTCACAAAATTCCCAAAAAATTCCAGAAAATCCCAAATATTTCCAATTTCATTTTGTTCAACTACACTGTGGGCCAATTTTGTTAATTTAGCCAACTTTTGCCAAAACCCCAAATTTACCCCTTTTTAATCAAACCAACCCAAAGCCCAACCAAACCAACCCAATTAACCTCAATTTTGATCCAATTCAATTCTAAACTTCAATTCAATATCTCCAATATCAATATAGACCAAACCTAAACCCAATTTCATCAACATGTGGATCCAATTTCAATTTGAAGCTTAAAGCCCATTTTTGGCCCATGACCTAAACTTAGCCCAAACCAACCCAACTTAACTCCAATTAACCCCAAATATTTTCCTAATCCTTCCTAACATCCCCACAAAAAAAAACTAACATGATTTGCCTCAAATTTGAAGCCAAACACCAAGCAAACCCAACCAATACCGAAAATCCCCAATTTGGCCTAAATCCATCATGAACTCAAATGAGCCCAAATCGCAAAATCAAAGCCCAACCAAAGTTGAAGACTCTTTGTCACAACCCCAAAAACATTTTTCAACATTAATTTTGCATCAAACCCAATATTAACCCAATCATAGCCCAAGTTAGCCCAATTTGACCCATTTTGACCACATTACTAAAAAGCCCAAACTGAACCAATTTCAACTCCGAATGACATCAAATCTCTTCTAAAGTTCTCATGACACATCCCTAAACTAAACCCAACATTTATTTGACACAACCCCTCACCAATTTTCATCCATAAATTTATTTCAAAACCTAAAAGCCAATTTCCTTAAACCATTTTAAAAGCCCATCCACGATTATTTCAAAAAAGCCCAAAATTTGCTCTAAAGCCCACATGACAATTTCTTCTCATCATACCTCTAATTGATATCATCCCTAAATTCTAAATCAATCATCAAATAAATCCAAATCAAGCCTCATGCCAATTTCTCCTAAATTCATCAAAAATGCCAAAACCCATTTCTATGAAAATAAGCCAACTTTTTCCCATGCCATGAGCAAGCCAAATGAAGCCATTCACAAGCCATATGAAGCCATGAGAGGTTTGACACCTCACCAAGCCATTAAAGGCAAGAAGAGGGGGCTCTTTCTTAAACCTTCATTAAGAATTTTTAACCTTATCCATGCTACACTCTAAACTAAGATTAGCCACATCACCTTGGATGGGGACTTCACCACCCTTTCCTAGCTGACCCAAGTGACTTTCTCTTCAACCCAAACCAGCATTGGGGAGGTGCACATAGCCCAAAACATGACTTGACCAAATTTAACCCAAAATGACCTATCCCCCATTCCACCTAAATCAAACTCCTTTATACATGTCAAGCCTCAATTGAACTCACCAACGTCCAGCCCTGACCCCACTGAGTCAGATGGTGACCCATGCCTAGCCAGCCAGCCACCTCAGCAACCAGAAAACACCAGGCCGAGAGCACCCATTTGATTCAAAAATTCAAATTGAATTGGATGAGTTGTCTCGTGGCCAATGGTCACTGAAGATGTTCTTCCCTTGCCCTGAGCAGCTGATCCAAGCCTTCAAACCCCCCTGGGAAGCCCTCCAGCCATGTCTATTTAAACCCCACCACCTCTAGGCCAAAAGAGGTGTTGAACCAAACCTTACCAAAACTCTGCCAAAATCACTCCAGACCCTTCTCCAAACACAGAGCACTTAATCCTCACTGAAATCAAGCCCTAAAACCCCCTCTGTGAGCTCAATTTCTCAGCTCAAAATCCACACAAAAAATAGGACACTTCACCACAGTAAGCCAATCTCCAAATTGTTTGACCATACACCTTCACCAGACCAAGAGAAGAAGTTCCCCAGCAAAAGCCCCCTCTCCAGGCCAGCCATTTCTTCTATCAGCCAAGCTTTGAAATCAGGCTTAGTGGAAGTCTGGTCTAGACATTTCACCAGGGCCAAAGACTACATCCCTGGGCTCCTCTAGCTTCAACGAACGTGCCAAGCCCCTCTGATTGAAGCTTCACTTCTCAGGGCCAATGTATGGAACTCCTCCTTCCCGAGAACTTCCAGCAATTCTCCATTTCATTTCAGTTAATTTCAATGCATGTTAGCCGTATGGATTTGTAGCTCTTGTTTAGACGAACACATAGAATCAAATTTCATGAAATTTAGTTAAGTAATGAGGGAGATATTAGGATTTTAGTGTGGACAACTCTCGGGACACACCAGTCGTAGACGATGACCAGGAACCGTCGGATCGCGCGTGTATCATGTGGACAATCCAGATTGAGCCGAACGAGGAGATGGAACGAAACTGCGGGACGCGTGGCTGCTGACTCAGGTGGCAACATCAAATAGGAGTGCGCCGCGTGGGGCTTCGGAGCTGCCGAGGTTGGCGCGGAGCTGACTGGGTTAAGTAGATAAATAAAGTATTTTCTATTTATTTAAATACTCAAAACTTCAAAAATCCATATCTTTGTGTAGAAAAATCACAAAAATAAAATAGAAATATTTTCTTGCTCAGTGAACAGAGGAGAACAATGTGGAAAAAGAATTAAGTTATTTTGATGAGTATTTTCTTTTTAATTAATTATTTGATGATTTTAGTATTTTAATTCTCCATGCATTTATACAATTCACCATGGCATGGGACCAAAGGGCTTTTGTAGCCTCTATTCTTGGGAACATTCCCTGAATTTTCCAAGGCCAGAGGACATCTCTGTGGCAAGATACTGATTTTTCAAATTTATGTATCTATTTTGGCATTTTAATTCCAGTAATTATTATCTTGCCTAGAAAATTCTAGAAAAATTTAGGGAGGTATCTTATGACTAGAGGACTTTAGGAAAATTTAGGTTTGGTTCAATTCCTCAAGAATAACACTAATTGATCTAAACACCAAAATTAAATTTTAATTAATTAGGACTAATCATACATCAAAACTATTTTAAAACAATTCTACACAGTCATTTAGGATGTAGAGAACCTCACATAAAAATTTGAAATCAATTGAAAATGATTAGCCCTACTAAATGAATTATTTAAGTGTCATGATCATTATTAAATTTTAAAAATTCATAAAACCCAAAATACATTTCAAAAAAGCACCAAATTGATTTTTTGACTTCTCTGGTATCAGAGGAGTCTAAGAAAACTAAATTTAGAATTTTTCAAAAATTTTCATTTTTCACCATAATTTTAATATTTTAATAATTAAATATAATAATAAAAATCACAAAAAATTTAAAAATCATAAAAATGTCATAGTTTGCCTCCTAATCACTTAGGAACAAACCAAATATTTTTCTTAAGTCTCTAGGTTAAGATATTGGATTTTAAAGGCTTAAAGCAATTTTTAATATTAAAAAATGAATTTCCCTACATTTTCACAAAATTAATTCTAATAAATCAAAGAAAAATTAAAAAAATATAAAATTTATTTCTCTGAACTCCTGGATATCAGAGAGATTTACAAAAAATATAAAATCTATTTTTCAACTTTAATTTTATTTTATAAATAATTAACACTCCAAAATTCAAAATAATTATAATAAATAAAATATAATTCAAAAAATCACCAAAATTAGTCCAAATGGTCATCTAGTCAGTAGGAACATCCCATAATTTTCTTAATGATAGAAATCTCATCTTGGTCATGTTGTTGAATTTTTATCGAAAACCCATATTTTTCATAAAAATAAATATATAAATTAAATTAAATTCGGAAAAATAACATTTTCTCCTCTAATGTCTTAACCGACATGTGCGTGAAGTGACATAAAAATTTTAAGTTTTTTTGAGTTTAATTTGATGAGTTATGAAATGAACATGCTTAAAAGGATGTAAAGGTAAATAAAGAATTTTAACCCTAATTAATATTTAGGTTTAATCAAGGGAAGGGTAAATATCTGATTTTAAAATTTTCATTAGATGATTGAAACCTAGGGAATTAAGGGGTAGAAACCCATTCATTATCTTGAAAAAATTGAAATTAAATTTTAATTAATTAAATAATTTGAATTTTAAGATAATAAGTTAAAAATTTGGATTATTAAGATGAGGGGTATGATTTAAGAAGATATCAATTCTTTAATTTAAAATCCCTAAATGAATAACTTGAATAATATTCGAATCTTAATCAAACTAAAAAATGATAATTGAATTTAATAATTAAATAATTAATAGGAAAATAAACCTTAATTAAATTAAAAGCTTAAAACATTAAGTGATTTGATAATCAAATTGAAATAAATTTAGAACATTTAAAATTAATTTGAAATCACTTGAAAACTAAACTAAAACAAATTTGAAACATTAAAAATCAATCTCAAAACAGTTCATAATTAAAAAAATACAAAAATTAAACCAATTAAAATTGATCTAAAGAACTATAATTAAGTCATATTAAAATCAAAATCATTAAAAGTTTATTCAAATTAAATAATCTAAACATCTCTTTCACTTCAAACAATTTAAAATAATTAAAAGAAAATCAACTTGAATTTTGAAACTAAATTAAATCATCCAAATTCATCAATTCAATTTTAATCAAAGCGGTTAAAATCTTTAACTGATTTGCCCCTAAAGGCTTTCATTATCATAACTCTTAAATGAAGCATTAAGTGAAATGTCGTTTCACTCATAGGATAATCAAATGTCCTAGTTCACTGAGCAAGAGATAAAACTCAACTAAACTTTGAGATGATTAATTCACCAGTACAATAAAATTCATTTAGACTCAAAATAATCTCAGAAGTATTGAAATGATGTTTAGGCTTCATCCTAAGCACTTTCTCAATACCATGAGATGTTTTAGAAGAACAATTGAAATTAATTGTTCTTTGATGAAGAAAATCATCCTTAACAAAACACAAGAACCTAGACGTCATAAGAATTGACTAGCTATAGGATTAGGAGTTTGGTAGATGACCAGAACCTTCCCTTAGCTCTACTTAGGTATTATCTTGCAAATATATAAATGCTCTAACATGTGTTTTAAGTGTAGCTTGGAATGAAGGGAAGACCCTCCAAGTACGCTTTCATTTTATTATAATTCATTAACCTGCACTGTAACTTATTTTTCTTGCATGTTAAACAAGAATATCACCCTGCATGAAAACTGAAACTTTTAGGATAGCCGTAAAACTGAAACCCAAAATTAAATTAAAAGTCACAACAAAATAAAATTCACGGCCACAACATTTCAAAATATAAAACAACACAAAATTTAATCACAAACAGAACACAAAACTACAACTACAATAAAATTCAAACGTCTCATTGGATGATCGGGAATACCTAGGATGATGTAACCCACGTGTTGCTAATGAGATTTCCCACGGTCTAAATGAAAGTGTGGAACTCATTCAGTTGAGTTTAGCAAATTCATCTGGACTAAGTGAATCCGATGAAAATAACGGTGTGGGGATGACAGAACCGTGGGATCTTAATCGGTTATGTTTAACTAACTTTAAGATTTATTTTAATAAAACACTAAGATATTTGAACCTTAAAACTCTTCTAAACCGAAACATTTCTGTCATCTCCTAATTTTCACTATCTAAAACTAAACCTCTGCAACAACAAGGAGCTTGGAGCGTAGTGGGCAGCACGACCATTTTCATCAGCAAAACTTAAATCTACATCAGCAAAACCTTTCTTAGCTTTAAAGAACAAAACCATAAGATTTTGAGGTAATTTGCCTAGTGCAACATAAATCCTCAACTTTTTGTTAGGCATTTGCATAATCATGTTATGCAAATTAATTCTTGATTGGTTTTAGGATTCCGACGTAGTCATTTGGTACGACATGGACCCTCACATCTTCGAGGCTATTTGTGTGATATATCATACAAAAGTCCTAATTAACTAAAATTGGCAGGATTGAAATATTAAATAAACTCACAAATTGAAGCCAAATAATAGGATAGTCGGGAAGTCACCTAAGTTCGCTTCGGGTCTGTGACATCCCCTACTTCTCTTCGTTTGGACCCTTGAAATAACTGTTCCAAATTTGAGCTATTCCCTATTGAAATTTCCAAAATCCAATTTATTTGAAACTTTAAACTTTGAAATTCTTGAGAGCAAAACCACTAATCATTATCGAGAGTTTTCTTAAGTGTCTTTAGAAAATTAAGATGTAATTAACTATAGGGGCTTGCCCTTATAGGGAACTTTAAGAACCCAGGTAATATAAATCCTGCTTAATTCATTTATATTAAACAAGGGAACTTGTTCGCTTATAAAATTGGTTCGCAGAACAAACGAATATCCCAAATCTTCTAGTTTATTTCATCGAGCTCCATCATCAAGTAGTGTGTCTATTCTTCGGGATAGATACACAGCTTGTGATGCAGCGCTCGTTTATATAAACTATTTGGGATGTGAGATCGGTTTGATTTAATATCTTAAAAATCTTTTGAACTTAAAAATTATTTTTTAAATCAAATGCTACTTTCCAAATTATATATATATATATATATATATTTAAATTAAATTTAAAATCTAAAATTTGCCGACAATTTCTATAGGCGACCCCTTTTAAAAACACTTAACCTAAAAATATGCCGACAACTTCTGGCGACTCCGCTGGGGATTAGTTCCTCTCTCTCCATTTTGATCAGATGGTTTAGCTTTCATAAATCGGTAGTGAGTCCATACCCCTTTTGGACCAAACTACCATTCTTTCCATTGGCATACCTCGTTCATTTCTGTCCTGAACGGGTATAGTCAACTCCTTTTGGATTTTGGAGCCACTGTTTAGACACCCCTAAATAGAGAGGTTCTGAAATCCTTTTGCCTCTTTCTGAGGTGGGGTAGACCCCGAATAGGTGTTAGCCTAGGAGCGGTCTTTGAGTTGAGAGGTCTTACGAGACTTTCTCTTCCTTTCCAATTATGAATCGAATCTTTTACCTTTCCTTTAACCTTCCTCCATTAATCATTTTGTTCCTAACAAACTAATCCTCTAATAAAAAACCTACTAATAAGCGAACTCTTTTAAATTGCAAATACATTAAGATAAACTAAAAAGTGTTCAGACTCTTTCTTTTTCATCTTAAGTTTTGCGACAAAAGGAAGCATAATTCGGAACTGACGTTTGGAATTTATCCTAAAGAAAATGACTACACCAAAGTTAATTTTCTCCTTCAGCAATGGAATGAACTTCGCCGTCTATAAGGACGAGCTTCCCGACAATGGAATCATCCGTTTTGGACAAGGATTCGACAATACATATATTAAGTTCGCTGACGTCACCCTCTTCACACTAATGGACAAAGTATCGGAAACTGAGCAGCCCGTAATTGAGTTTAACCTGAAATCGACTCAAGAGTTCCTTCCCCTGCCAAGGGTTCCAGCTGATAGAAGTACCACTATTCGTAGGAGGACTGTTGTCTCTACCCCCACTGGTCTAAGTCATCTCTGCACCTACCCCGGCTGCTGCCAAATTGAAGGGGAAGAAAATCCAAGTATGTGATGAGCCTGCTACCGTGAAGGGTACATATGTTGCTATATTACCTCCTGTCTTCAAAATTGGGTCCAGTTCTAAGTTTACACCCTTAACTCAGACTTAAAAAAGAAATAGGAGTAGAAAGTTTGCCAGGATCGAGAAGGCTGAGGCTGCTGAAGTTGCTTTTTTGGAAGAGATTCCTGAGGAAGAGGAAGAACTGCCTAAGTATTCACCCTTGTTGGAAGGAAGTAGGTTTCATCCTCTCTCTGCTGCATCAGATGAGGAAGATGTCCAGAGAATCACCGCTGCATTATCCCTACCTACATACTATAGTGATTATAAGAGGAAGAGGGCCAAGACTACGCCGCTTACTCGACTGCGAGCCGTAGTAGAGAAACTAGTTAAGAAGGAAGGATGCTCCGTATCAGAACTCTTAAGAAGAATGGGACTAGTGCCAGTCAAAGCCTGTCTCAGACCGCGAGAGAACCCCGTCACTGCCCCGGAGAGGAAAAGGAAGAAAGTGTGAGCTAGTTCGCCTGTTGTCGTATCGGGACACCATATTAGGGAGGACACCACCTACCGACGCACAGCCGACAGACCATCTAGTCCTAGGCCTTCTACTGCGAGAAGGATGGTGTGGTGACCTATTATTGTTGAACCGATACAAGCACAATGTTCTGGAAAGAAAAGTCTCGTCAGAAAGCCAAATCTGAAGAAAGTGCTACTGCATTAAAAGAAACTCCTGAGAAAAAAGTCCAACAGTCATCACATGACAACCGTGAAACTGTTTGGAAGAGGCCACTAGAGGATGCTATAGGAAAACTAAGAACGGACATCTGACGGTTGGCAAAGGAAAGAGGAGAAGAATTGGCAATTAAAGTAGATTCATCAGAATTCATGGATGAAGAATGTGCTGAGATCAATATGGTCAAGACCCGAGCATCGGCAGCTTCACAAGGCTCTCCTTCAGCTTCGGAAAGGGAGGAACCGGAAGTGATGAGAGCACAACTTCCAGAAAAGGATTATACAATTTCCCAGATGGCAAAAAGGATGGAAGAGATGGATGTCGCCTTAGCCACTCTCCAGAGTCAACTGCAACATTAAAAGGAAACACCCCCAGAAATTATTTACATCTCGGACGGAGGAAAGGATATCACATCTGTTAACGGAGATGAACAACCGAAGAAAGATTCTACACAAAGCATGATTCCCAAGAAGGATATCATAAACAGGGTAGAACAGCAGGTGTGAGAAGCCTTAGCTCAGTCTAAGAGTGGAGCATCTATCCAGATGGGTAGACCATACCCCAAAGAATTTGATGCAGTCCAATACCTAAATGGCTTTGTACTGCCTCTTCTCAAGACTTTTGATGGAACGGGAAACTCCCGGCAGCATGTCGCACATTTTCGTGCTAGTTGTTGCAATGCCGGTGGGAGCGATGCTTTACTCTTTCGGCAGTTTGTCAGCAGCTTATCAGGGATTGCCTTCGACTGGTATGCAGAATTGCCAAATGTCTCAGTTAAGACCTTTTTCAGAGTTAGAAAACCTCTTCGTTAAGCGGTTTACCGGAGCTCATCACCACATCACTATCGGTGATTTAGTGGTAGAGAAATAGAAATCGAATGAAACTCTAGTGGATTACTTACTTCGATGGAGAAACTTAAGCATGAAGTGTGAAGCACAACTTTAGGAACAACATGCGATCGGTATTTTGCTGAAAAGTATCCACGGCCCGATAGCACTTCTCCTTAAAGGATTTACAATCAAGACTTTAGAGAAGTTACTTAGCAAGGCTGGGAGCTTACAGAAGGAAGCAAAACAGCTAAGTTTCGTGGACAAGACCGATAAATAGAAGCCTGTGAAAGCATTTGAAAAGAAATATAGAATCGTCGCGGCAGTAGATAAAGACAAGCAGCAAGTACAGATACAGCCAGAGCGACCACAGCCTAGTTATCAACCACCACAAAGGGTTTATCAGCAACCTTAACAGAACTACCAACAGCCTCGACTGAGCTATCAGTCGCCTCAGCATTATGAACAACCACCTCGTCCATCGCGTACCCTGAAAGAACTCCTAAATATGGAATATCCATTCAAGACTGAAGCAGTAGCGAAGATGTTCAACAGTTTAATGAAGACACCAGATTTTCAGCTACCAGAGCCCAAGTGGCCAGAAGATGTCAACAAGAAAGATCATCCGAACTACTGTCCCTACCATCAGATGCTTAGACACAAAATAGAAGATTAGATCACTTTCAAGAGTTGGATTGACGACAATCTCCGGAAAGGGAACATAACGATTCCAAAGGAATACATGAAGGAACCCCAAAAAGGAGGTTCTGTCAATGTTATTTCAACGGATACTATTGTTTCGATAGACCCATACACGACCGAGGATGGATGGAGCACTGTTTGGACAAAGTCCTCGAAGAAAATTTTGGATAATATCCAGACCGCTTCGGTGTGCGCTTCAACTCAAAGTTCGAAACCTGCCGAGTTGGCATTATCGGTTGGGATTGAAGAACCACCCCAAAAGGAGGAGAAGATCGTAGAATAAAAGAAAACCAAGGCTCCAAAGGGTAGACTAGGGGCTGCCTATCCTAGGATGGTTGTTTCCAATTAGGGGGAGAAATCCCTCGGACCTCTGACTCTGTATGATTATTTGCTCGCCCCGGCGGGATCTTATAAAGATATGAGTTTTGGTGTTGGCTACGTTTTGACTGTTTCTAACGATTATGAAACTAACAACGACCAACCTAATATGGATCTTGATTCCAATACAATAAATGAGTTTCATATCATACCGAACCTAGATGACCACGACAAAGGAGAAGACGCTCACAAAGACGACTACGAAAGCTCAAAAGCAATGAGTCTATTTGTGAATTTTGAGGAGCTCCAATCATGATAGAATTAGAGTTATCAGATTCCGAAGCAACTTTAGAAGAGCCAGTCGTTTCGATTCAAGAGGAGACACCGGTAGATTCACCACCAGATTTAGAACAAGTAACTGAAGTCAATCTAAGGAGTGGAAAAGTTCTACCCCCGAGAATGGGTCCAAAGGATAAATGAAAGCAGGTGTTTGCTCAGGAGGAGCCAACCCTAGTAGAAGAATTGCCCGTTCGCGAAGAAAACGAGGAACATGTTAATAAGGTGGATTATAACGTGCTAGCCCATCTTAGGAAGCTACCAGCCAAACTGAGCATCTATGACACTCTGATCCTGTCAAAAGAGATGAGAGAAACTCTGATCAAGGCTTTACTTGATCCAAAAATTTGCTTAGCTCAAATGGTCGGTAATTCCTTCGACTAGGTTTGCTCGTTAAAAGAACAGCGAGGTGTTACCTTCACAAACAATGATCTACTACTGGGAACAGCTGATCACAACCGACCATTGTACATTTCAGTCACTATTTGAAAGTTCACGCTCTCCAGGGTGTTGGTTGATCTGGGAGCATCAATCAACATAATGAATCTTCGGATGTTGGCATATTTGGAAATTGATGCTCGCGACCTCGAAGCAGATAAGATGTTACTAAGAGGCTTCAATCAAAAAGGAGAAAGAGCTCTGGGATCCATTATACTATTAATGAAGACCGGTGACTTAGCAAACACAACCGCAAAATTCAATATAATTGATTCTGAGACATCGTTCAACGCTCTACTAGGTCGGCTATGGATCCATGAGGACCGAATGGTATCGTCGTCTCTACATCAGTGCATAAAGTATTATGAAGGAGGAGAACAGTGTATCAAAGGTGACCTGCAACCGTTCTCCGTGCATGAAATCGGAATTCACGAAGATGCAGCTTACTACGCACCTCCGAAGAAAACAATCTTCTCCAAAAATACCATACCAAATGAAGCAAAAGAAGTTCAAGATGATGAAGAACCTGAAATTCTAGTCCAACAGTTACTCACCACTCCCTTACGACTAGATGGTGAAAGTTTCTTCTGAACTCGCACCCGAGGTCAAGGCCGAGGACGAGGTCGTGGAAGAAATGGTGGAACAATTGGACAGAAGAAACCAGTCATCTACGTTGATTGGGAGAACATTTCTGAAGAAGAAGAAATCAAGAAAGAAGCAGTGACAATAAGTCAGAAGAAACCCCAATTCAAGATCTCTCTCAAAGAAGAAAAGAACGAAGAATACAAATCAATGTACGAGAAGATTAACCATTATGTGCATACTATGACCCTGGCCCCGATCTATCCTAGTTAGGTCGAGGGTATGGTGGTCAAGGTCGTACATGGTGGCAGTACTAAACCGATCAAATTCTACCATGGTGCTTCTTCCTCTAATACTGAAAAAAGATGTACAATTTAAAGATGTTACTTCTTCTGAATTAATGGAATTGTCTTTTGAGTGATATTCTCCCTGTGTTCAAAATTTGATACAACGTGGTGTCTTACCTAAACAGTGGACGGAAGGTTAAGCACAGTGCTTTGAAAAATTATGGAATAATACTGGTCGACTGCCTAATTCAAAGCATGGTTTCAGATTCGGCACAGTAGGACCAGCTGATGATTCAGAATTTTGCTTGGTTATCACTTGCGAGCCTTATGAAGACTTCCTGGAAGCTTCAGATGATCTCGAGGATCTGTCAATCAGAGACGCTCAGCCAGAATTTGAAGAAGAAATTAAATTTACAATAGACTAGTTAATGGAAGTTAACTTAGGTACTAGCGAAGAGCCTAGGCCGACCTTTGTTAGCTCCTTACTCAATAAAGAAGACTCTGAAAACATGATCAGACTACTGATGGAATTTAAAGACTGTTTTTTTTTGGAGTTACGATGAAATGTCGGGATTAGATCCCGATGTCGCAGTTCACAAACTAGGAGTGGATCCCACTGCAGTTCCAGTCAGGCAAGCTCCCAGAAGAATGCTTCTAGAGATTGAACAACAAGTTATAGCTGAAGTTAAGAAGCTAATAGACGCTAAATTCGTCTGTGAAGAACAATATCCGACTTGGTTAGCCAATGTGGTACAAGTTAGAAAGAAGAATGGACAGATCAGAATCTGCTTAAATTTCAGAGATCTAAATAAGGCATGTCCAAAGGATAAATTTCCTCTACCAATTCCAGAACTGATGATCGACATCACTTCGACACATGAAATCTTCTCTTTCATGGAAGGATCATCTGGATACAATCAGATAAAGATGGCATCAGAAGATGAAGAGCTCACAGCCTTTAGAACGCTAATCGGAGTATAATGCTACACAGTGTTGCCTTTCGGACTGAAGAATGCAGGAGCAACATACCAAAGAGCAATGACAAGAATTTTTGATGATCTCATTCACAACCAAGTCGAGTGCTACATGGATGATGTGGTCATCAAGAGCAAACTGAAAGAAGATCACTTGTATGATTTGAGAATTGTTTTCGAGCGATTAAGACAATTTAACCTTAAGATGGATCCCTTGAAATGCGCCTTCGGCGTTACCTCGGAGAAATTCTTAAGATTTGTTATCCGACACCATGGATTTGAAAATCGACCCGGAAAAGATTAAAGCTATCTTAGAAATGCCACCGCCCAAAACCTTGAAACAACTACGATCCTTTCAAGGAAAATTAGCATATCTTCGACGCTTTATCTCAAATTTGTCAGGTAGGTGTCAGCTCTTCTCGACATTAGTTAAAAAGGACACCAAATTCGTTTGGGAAGAGAAATGCGAGGGCCTTCGAGGACATTAAGCAGTATTTAATGACACCTCCTGTTTTAGCAGCCCCAGTCTCGAGTCGACCGTTAATACTTTATATCATGGCTTTAGATGACTCCCTTGGAGCCCTGCTAGCTCAGGTCAATGACAAGGGAAAAGAAAACACTCTCTACTACTTAAGTCATCGTTTAATTCCGACGGAGATAAATATCCCCCGATTGAGAAGCATTGTTTAGCCCTGATCTTCGCTGCTCAAAAGCTTAGGCATTACATGATTTCTCATAAGGTCAATCTTACTTCGAAATTTAATCCATTGCAATATTTGATGACTCGAACGACGCTTTCTGGCATACTTTCCAGGTGGTCGATGATACTATTACAATTCGATATAACTTTTGTACTGCTTTGTGCCATAAATGGACAAGTCCTAGAAGACTTTCTCGCAGCACACCCTTTATCGGCAGAATCATCTCTCAATGAGGATTTGCCTGACGAGCAAATAATCAGCCTAGAAGACCCCGACGATTAGTGTTGGGAATTGTACTTTGACAGAGCATCCTCAGCATAGGAAGATAAAGAATCGCAAAAGATAGTGCCCGGTAAGGCAGGAATCAGACTAATATTTATAACACCGGAGCAGGGAATGTTAAGATACTCCTACCATCTAACGGAGCCGTGTACGAACAACGAGGCCGAATACGAAGTTTTCATAACTAGACTAGAATTAACCATTCAGATGGGGATAACAGACATCAACATTTATGGGGATTCATAGTTGATCATTCAATAGGCCGCCGGACGATACGGAGTCGAAGCCGAGACTCGAGCGATACTTTCAGTATGCCATGAAATTGTTGGAATAGATTCCAAATGTAACGATCTACAAGATTCCCATAAGAGAAAATGCTCTCGCAGATGCGTTAGCCCGCCTTACGAAGGAATTTGCTTGTTTACAGGATGAATCAGTTGAAGTGTCAATTCAGGGACATCAGGTTCTCTCGCAGCTCGACATGCACATGATACACAAGTCAGAAAAAGAAGAAGAATCAGTTGTGGCAGTAACAAAAAATGCAGAGGACTAGTGTCAACCACTCATAGAGTACCTGCAAACAGGAAACCTACCGGACGAAAAGTCATTAGCCCATCAAATCAAGAAAAGAACTCTGTCTTATGCATTAATAAACAATACATTATACAGAAGGTCTTTCGACCAGATGCGGCTAAGGTGCCTGAGCGAGTCTGATGCTCATGAAATTGTTAAGGAAGTGCACTCAAGACATTGAGGAGCTCATCAGTCGGGTCCAAAAATGAAGATGAAGATTAAAAGACTAGGGTACTACTGGCCCTCGATGATGACCGATTGCATGAAAGTTGCAAAGAGTTGTCACCAATGTCAAGTGCATGGAGTGGTTCTACATCAACCTCCAAGTCTGCTACATCCGACAATTGCCTCATGGCCATTTGTGTGTTGCGGTATAGATATCGTGGGTCCAATGGAACCGCCTTCTTCAAGAGGTCATCGCTTTATTCTTGCAGCTACAGATTACTTTTCTAAGTGGGCAGAAACAGTAACACTTAGAGAAGTGAAAGCACATCATGTGCTACAGTTCTTCAAGAATCAAGTTGTCTACCATTTCGGGGTACCACACAGGATTATCTTAGATAACGGGTTTGCATTCAGAAGTAAGAAGATCAACAATTTTGTCAGAAGGCACGGGATTGATTGGCGCTATTTGACGATCTACTATCCATGAGCTAATGGCTTAGCTGAAGCTTTCAATAAAACTCTCTTCCAAATCAGACGACAACGAAGGAAATTGGCACGATAAGTTGTTAGAAGCTTTATGGGCCTACAGAATAACTTTCAGAACTCCTACTCAGTCTACACCTTACGCTTTAGTACACGGGTCTGAAGCCGTCTTACCCTTGGAGGTACAGCTTCCCTCACTCAGAGTTGCAGTTGCATACAAGATCACTACAGAAGTAAATGCCAAATTACGACTAGAAGAATTGGAAAGCTTGGAAGGAAAATGACTTTCAGCGCAACAGAATTTGGAACTGTATCAAGCCAAGATGATCCAGGCCTACGATAAACTGGTCCGCCCGAGGACATTCAAAGTCGGTGACTTAGTTCTAGTCCTCAAGAGACCTATTTTTGCGCACCGCAAGATAGGAGGTAAATTTGAACTGACTTGGGAAGGGTCATTCGTGGTTGAGACAGTCTACTCAGGAGGTTCCTACCAGCTTGTGAATTGCCACAGAGAACGATCTATGCTTCCAATTAATGGACGATATCTAAAGAAGTATTACGCAACCTGATGTTTCGAAGGATGAACTTTAAAAGTGGAGTCTCATTCCTAGAAACACCGGTAGAGTAATCACTTGTAACTGGGTCCGAACAAGAAAAAAAAAGAAAAAAACATAAAAATGGATGATAAAAATTATTAAAAAAAAATGTATTAAAAGAAAACATGTGAAATCATAATAATGAAAATTTGATTCCTCATTTAAATCAATTCATTCTTGATCTTTCCTCATATCTTCCAACTTTCTTTAAAATTTAAAAGAGATAAATAAAAAAAACCTTTTTTTCATTAATAAATGTATTCTAATTGTTCTTGTTTTTAGTACAACCCGTGATCTTTTCCTTGTTTTTCGCAGGGAAATGTCGAATGGGCGGTTGGTTCTGAACTTTAAGAATGGCGTGAGACTAGCACTCGATGAAAAGAGGATGAAGCATGGGGCCATGATTGAGATTCATTCTGATTTCACACCGGTCGGGCTACAGTACGAAGAAACTGATTGGACCCCGATTGACTAGGAAGAATTCCATAGCTAGACAGTGATGAAATTGGGTGGCCCAAGTCAACAGTCCACCAGCAAGAAAAGAAAAGGAAACACCACTCGTGCAATGGGGGAAGACAAGAAATTTAAGTCCGTGGTTGCTACAGCTGAAGGCAGGCTTGTCAGCGCCATGCCTACAGAAATTCAAGAAGTAAGGAGAGCTACTCTCACTCCTACTCAGCGAAGGAACAAGAATCGCCACATACGCAAGATGCTGACCAAGCTGGCAGCAGATCAATAAGAAGAGACAGTTGCTACCATCAATGCAAATACTCCAAAGAAATCGGTTCGCCAGGAACCAGAAAAGAGAAAATCAACTCCAAGAACAGCAGAAATGATGAAAGAAATTCCAAAAAGAACAGAAACAGAATCGGTGCCACGACGCCAAGCAGATGTACCAGTTCTGAAGAGTCTTGTTGCGAAAGCAACCCCAGAGGATGCCTTGATAGAGACTATTCTCGAGGAGCCAGGACATGCGGGAGAACGTGCTGGGGTTGAACCATACATCCTACAGTACGTCACCAGGCCTCGCTGATTGCAGATAATTCCGGAATACGAGCTGGAAAGGATGCAGAATGTTAAGAAGAAAAATTTTGAATATTTTGAAAGGATTCGAGGCAGGAGAATCAAAATCCTAGAAGGCCTCGAGCTGCATACAGATGTGTTCTCAGACTTCGAATAGCAGCAAATTGTAGACTACTTCGTTAAACTTCAGAAAATGGGTCGAGCTAGCCGCCTAAGGGAAAAGACCTATTCAGAACCCCGAAGATGGATGCCAGGAAAAGGAAGAGTTATGATCCAATGCGGGTGTTGCTACAACTTTACGGTAGACAAAAAAGGAAATCCACCAGGGATACTCCATCGCAGTGAGGTGGATCCGATGCGCAGAATTATTAAGAGAATGGTAAAGAGGATGGTGACATGGAGGGTATTGCCCGCGGACTGCATACCCAGCAATTTGCATCATTAATATCTACAAGGAGGGCGACTGCATACCTCCACACATAGACCATCATGACTTTGTCAGACCTTTCTGCACAGTGTCTTTTCTCAACCAGTGCAATATCATGTTCAGATCTGACCTCCGAATAGCAGTTCCCGGAGAATTCCGAGGGCCGGTGGAGATACCATTACCGATAGGTTCTGTCTTGGTATTAAAAGGAAATGGAATAGACATAGTAAAACATTGCATTCTAGGAGTGCCTGTTGAGCGGATCTCCGTCACTTTCAGAAGGATGGATGACAGAAAAATGCCTTTCCACTTTCAGCCAGATCCAGAGTTGGAGAGCCTTCGGCCCTATTAGCTATGAGCTACATGGGAGATAGCACACCTCAAATGCACATCCAAACAGCATTTCCTGCCAAGGGTGGCTTGGAAGGTGATGTTATTGTCCATGTAACTCACTATTCAGACAAGGATTTCGATAGATGCTTTTGGAAGAAACTTGCAAGAATCTTACACAATCCATTTTGGATTTATATGGATTGTATGAGATGATGAATTCTCAAAGAAAATATCATTATGTTTTGGATCGAGCTATATGATTTATTTTCGACAAGATTGGAATGAAAATGACCATGTCATGTTTTGCCTTCACCACTTTTTCTGCAAATTGACTGGGAAATGCCATTAAGTTAAATGAACTTCGAACAAAGAATGAGGGAAAAATAGAAAATAAATAAGAACTCTTTTTAAGAATCTGAATGTCAAAATAAACTCCAAATTAACATGAACTCTAAATAAAAAAAATGAAATTGAATCAGCAAAACAAATGAAACAAATCTAAATCTCAAATTGAATTCTGATCTGAATCCGTCGAGTTGAATCTTTCGACTGAAATCCACTTGAAACTCTTTTGAAATCTCTTTTGAGTTGATTCTTCCCCACGAAAGACTCAAACCATAATTCCAAACTTATAAACTTTTTTATCGTCCTGAAATCCTTTGGACTATCCGCGATTTCTTCCCTCTCTTAAGAAGGACGACTGAGTCTACTGACACAGAACCATGAAATTCTCGATTTGGTTCTGATGGCATGGATTCGTATCATTCGCCAAATAATAAAACCTTAATCTACTCTCTTGGGATGTGAAACATTTTCATGTCTCATTCCAACCCTCCACTAAACTAAAATTTCCACAAAATCTTCCAAACCAAATCAAATACAAACTTACGAGATTGATACCAAATTTCAATTCTCTTTTTTAAGATTGGTACCAAATTCTAGTTCTCTCCTTTCGAGGTCGGTACCAAATTCTGACTCTCTTTCCGATATTGATACAAAATTTCAAATCTCTCTTTTGAGACTGGTACCAAATTCCAGTTCTCTCCTTTCGAGGTCGGTACCAAATTCTGACTCTCTTCCGAGATTGATACCAAATTTCAATTCTGTCTTTCGAGACTGGTACCAAATTCCAGTTCTCCCCTTTCGATGTTTGTACCAAATTCTGACTCTCTTTTAGAAGTTGATACTAAATTTCAATTATCCCTTTCGAGACTGGTACCAAATTCCAGTTCTCTCCTTTCGAGGTCAGTACCAAATTTCGACTCTCTTCCGAGATTGATACTAAATTCAATTATCTCTTTCGAGACTGGTACCAAATTCCAGTTCTCTCCTTTTGAGGTCAGTACCAAATTCCGACTCTCTTTCCGAGATTGATACCAAATTTCAATTCTCTCTTTCGAGACTAGTACCAAATTCCAGTTCTCTCCTTTCCAGGTCGGTACCAAATTCCGACTCTCTTTCTGAGATTGAAACTAAATTTCAATTCTCTCTTTCGAGACTGGTACCAAATCCTAGTTCTCTCCTTTCGAGGTCGGTACCAAATTCAGACTCTCTTTCTGAGATTGATACTAAATTTAAATTCTCTCTTTTGAGACTGGTATCAAATTCCAGTTCTCTCCTTTCGAGGTCGGTACCAAACTCCGACTCTCTTTCCGAGATTGATGCTAAATTTCAATTCTCTCTTTGGAGACTGGTACCAAATTCCAGTTCTCATTTTAAGATCAGTACCTAATTCTGATTCTCATCCTTTTCAATCAATACTTAAAATCTGACTCTCACTTCGAGGCTGGTACCTAAATTCCAGTTCTCTTTGTTAATCTCGAAGTTGGAACCTAGTTCCGATTCTCATTTTAAATTTGGAATTTTCTTTAATTGATTTTAAATTAAAATTCAATCGAAATTAAAACTCAAAACAAATCGAAATCCAAACTCAACATTAAAACTTGAAATAGAAAATGAAGCAAAATCTAAATCAAATTTCTCCAGATCTTGTGATCTGGACTTCACCTCCTTTTCTTCTCCCCAGCGAGAGTTCTGGAATCTTCAGTCTTGGAGATTTGTCTGTTACTCCCCAGCAGAAATTTTTCTGTGCTTCGTTCTAAGTGTGTCACTTAGATATCTGTGTTGGTTTTTTTTATCTCTTTGGTCAACGTAAATACGTGCGGTGTGCTTGGTTAGCACACCACACCTATTGGGGGTCCATTTGTAGACATCATTTTTGAGGTCTTTTCTCTTCTCTCTCCTTAGTACTTAGGATCTAGCCATAGAGCTTCTCCTTGACTATCTTAGAGGACTAGAAATGTGACCCATCACTTAGAAATTCAAACACTTCTTCGCTCCCTTCAAACCCCACAAGTTTGATTATAAACCCCTAAGCCACTTGGAGGGTTAAAATCAAATGTGGAGGATTAAAGGATGAGTTTCCCATAGGACTCTTTAGCCTTAGGATTACCCTGGGTAGCTTGGTCTGGTGAGGGTTGACTTGCACACACCTCACTCCCACACACACATTCCAAGCCCTAAAACTACCTTTAACCAATTTGACTTCCGACTCATATAGGTAATTCATATGGATGGACCTTAACCCCTAAGCCTCTGGTTAAGAGGGTTAGGAACAACATATTGAGTGCCTAAGATGAGTCCTCTCATGGATTTTGTGAGCTTAATATGACTTCATGGCTCAACCAAAATGATTTCATTTCACTCACACTAAATCAATCTTCATTTCTTCCAAAATTTCAATTTTTGACTCCCGGGGCCCTAAACCCACCAAGCCTATCAAATGCCCTTGAAATTGCCCAAAATTTGCAAAATTGCCTAAATTACCCAAAATTCCTCAAAATCAATCCTAAACATTGCCCCCACTCAAATTGATCATCCATGATCAAATACACTAAAATTTTCCAAATACCCCCTCAATACCCTCCAAATACCCAAAATACCCTTTTAACCCAAAAAATCCAAAAATTCAGAAAATACACAAAAAATTATAGAAAATCCCAAATATTGCCAATTTCATTTTGTTCAACTACTCCATGAGCCAATTTTGTCAATTTAGCCTACTTTAACCAAAAGCCCCAATTTACCCCTTTTTTAACCAAACCAACCCAATGTCCAACAAACCAACCCAATTGACTTCAATTTTGATCCAATTCAATTATAAACTTCAATTCAATATCCCCATTATCAATTTAGACCAAACCCAAACCCAATTTCATCAACATGTGGATCCAATTTCAATTTGAAGCTTAAAGCCCAATTTTGGCCCATGACTTAAACTTAGCCCAAACCAACCCAACTCAACTCCAATTAACCCAAAATCTTTTCCTAAACCTTCCTAACATACCCACAAACAAAAAACTAACATGATTTGCCCCAAATTTGAAACCAAACTCCAACCAAACGTAACCCAAACCAAAAATCCCTAATTTGGCCTAAATCCATCATGATCCCAAATGAGCCCAAATCCCAAAATCAAAGCCCAACCAAAGTTGAAGACTCTTTGTAACACCCACATAAACATTTTTCAAAATTAATTTTACATCAAACCAAATATTAACCCAACCTTAGCCCAAGTTAGCCCAATTTGGCCCATTTTGACCACATTACTAAAAAGCCCAAATTGAACCCATTTCAACTCCAAATGGCATCAAATCTCTTCTAAAGTTCTCATGACACATCCCTAGACTAAACCCAACATTTATATGACAAAACCCCTCACCAATTTTCATCCATCAATTTATTTCAAAACCTAAAAGCCCACTTCCTTAAACCATTTTAAAAGCCCATCCAAAATGATTTCAAAAAGCCCAAAATTGGCTCTAAAGCCCACATGATAATTTCTTCTCATCATACCTTTAATTGATATCATCCCTAAGTTCTAAATCAATCATCAAATAAATCCAAATCAAGCCTCTTGCCAATTTCTCCTAAATTCATCAAAAATGCCAAAACCCATTTCTATGAAAAGAAGCCAACCTTTTCCCAAGCCATGAGCAAGCCAAATGAAGCCATTCATAAGCCATATGAAGCCATGAGAGCTTTGACACCTCACCAAGCCATTAATGGCAAGAAGAGGAGGTTCTTTCTTAAACCTTTATTAAGCATTTTTAACATCATCCATGCTACACTCTAAACTAAGATTAGCCACATCACCTTAGATGAAGACTTCACCTCCCTTTCCTAGCTGACCCAAGTAACTTTCTCTTCAACCCAAACCAGCCTTGGGGAGGTGCTCCTATCCTAAACCATGACTTGACCAAATTGAACCCAAAATGACCGCTCTCCCATTCCACTTAAATCAAACTCCTTTACACATGTCAAGCCTCAATTGAACTCACCAACTTCTAGCCCTGACCCCACTGAGTTAGATGGTGACCCATGCATGGCGCCACCATAGCTACCGCAAAACACGGTGCAAGAGCACCCATTTGATTAAAAAATTCAAATTGAATTATCTGAGCTGTCCCATGGCTAATGGTCACTGCAGTTGTTCTTCCCTTGCCTTGAGCAGCTGATCCAAGCCTTGAAATCCCCTTGGGAAGCCCTCCAGCCATGTCTATTTAAACCCCACCACCTCTAGGCCAAAAGAGGTGTTGAACCAAACCTTACCAAAACTCTGCCAAAATCACTCCAGACCATTCTCCAAACACAAAGCACTTCATCCCCACTGAAATCCAGCCCTAAAACCCCCTCCGTGAGCTCAATTTCTCAGCTCAAAATTAACCCAAAAAATAGGACACTTCACCACATTAAGCCAATCCCCAAGTTGATTGACCCTACACCTTCACCAGACTAAGAGAAGAAGTTCCCCAGCAAAAGCCCCCTCTTCAGGCTAACCATTTCTTCTATCAGCCATGATTTGAAATCTAGGTTAGTGGAAGTCTGGTCTAGACAATTCACCAGAGCCAAAGGCTTCATCCCTGGGCTCATCTAGCTCCAACGAACGTGTCATGCCCCTCTGATTGAAGCTTCACTTCTCAGATGCAAGGTATGGAACTCCTCCTTTCTGAGAGCTTCCAGCGATTCTCCATTTCATTTGAGTTAACTTCAATGCATGTTAGCCGTATGGATTTGTAGCTCTCGTTTCGACGAACACATAGGATCAAATTTCATGAAATTCGGTTAAGAAATGAGGGAGATATTAGGGTTTTAGTGTAGATGGCTCTCAGGACACACCAGTCGCATACGATGAACAGGAGCCATCGGATCGTGCATGTATCAAGTGGACGATCCAGATCGAGCTGGACGAGGAGATAGAACGATACCGCGGGACGCGTGGCTACAGATTCAGGTGGCGGGGTCGAATAGGAGTGCGCCGCATGGGGCTTCGGAGCTACCGAGGTTGACGTGGCGCTGACTGGGTTAAGTAGATAAATAAGGTATTTTCTATTTATTTAAATACCCAGAACTTCAAAAATCCATATCTTTGTGTAGAAAAATCACAAAAATAAAATAAAAATACCCTCTTGCTAAGTGAACAGAGGAAAACAATGTGGAGAAAGAATTAAGTTATTTTGATTAGTATTTTATTTTTAATTAATTATTTGCTGATTTCAATATTTTAATTCTACATGCATTTATACAATTCACCATGGCGTGGGACCATAGGGCTTTTGAAGCCTCTGTTCTTGAGAACATTCTCTGAATTTTCCAAGGCCAGACGCCATCTCTGTGACAAGATATTGATTTTTCAAATTTATGTATCTGTTTTGCCATTTTAATTCCAGTAATTAGCATGTTGCTTACAAAATTCTAGAAAAAATTAGGGAGGTATCTTATGACCAGAGGACCTTAGGAAAATTTTGGTTTGGTTCAATTCCTCAAGAATAACCCTAATTGATCTAAACACCCAAAATTAAAGTTTAATTAATTAGGACTAATCACACATCAAAATTACTTGAAAATAATTCTACACTGTCATTTAGGATGTAGAGAACCTCACATAAAAATTTGAAATCAATTGAAAATGATTAGCCCTACTAAATGAATTATTTAAGTGTCATGATCATCATTAAATTTTAAAAATTCATAAAACCCAAATTACATTTCAAAAATTCATCAAATTGATTTTGGGACTTCTATGGTATCAGAGGAGTCTAAGAAAATTAAAATTTGAATTTTTCAAAAATTTTTATTTTTCACTATATTTTTAATATTTTAATAATTAAAAAAATAATAAAAATCACAAAAATATTAAAAATCATAAAAATGTCATATTTTGCCTCCTAATCAATTAGGAACAAACCAAATATTTTTATTAAGTCTCTAGGTTAAGATATTGGATTTTAAAGGCTTATGGCAATTTTTAATATTAAAAAATGAATTTCCCTACATTTTCACTAAATTAATTCTAATAAATTAATAAAAAATTTAAAAAATATAAAATTTACTTCTTTGAACTCCTAGAGATCATAGAGATTTATGAAAAATAAAAAATCCATTTTCAAATTTAATTTTATTTTATAATTAATAAACACTCTAAAACTCAAAATAATTATACTAAATAAAATATAATTCAAAACATCACTAAAATTGATCCAAATGGTCCTCTGGTCAGTCAGAATATCCCATAATTTTCTTATGGATAGAAACCTCATCTTGGTCATGTTGTTGAATTTTTATTAAAAACACATATTTTTCATAAAAATAAAAATATAAATTAAATTAAATTCAGAAAAATCACATTTTCTTCTCTAATGTCTTAATTGACATGTGAGTGAAGTGACATAAAAATTTTAAGTTCATTTGAGCTTAATTTGATGAGTTATGAAATGAACATACTTAAAAGGACGTAAAGGTAATTAAAGAATTTTAACCCTAATTAATATTTAGGTTTAATCAAGGGAAGGGTAAAATATCTGATTTTAAAATGTTCATTAGATGATTGAAACCTAGGGAATTACGGGGTAGAAATCCATTAATTATCTTGAAAATATTTAAATTAAATTTTAATTAATTAAACAATTTGAATTTTAAGAGAATAAGTTAAAATTTTGGATTATTAAGATTAGGGGTATGATTTAAGAAGATATCAATTCTTAAATTTAAAAAACTTAAATGAATCACTTTAATAATATTCAACTCTTAACAAAACTCAAAAATGATAATTGAAATTAATAATTAAAAAATTAACAGGGAAATAAACCTTAATTAAATTAAAAGCTTAAAACATTAAGTGATTTGATAATCAAATTGAAAAAAATTTAGAACATTTAAAATTAAGTTGAAATCACTTGAAAACAAAACTAAAACAAATTTGAAACATTAAAAATCAATCTCAAAACAATTCATAATTAAAAAAATTACAAAAATTAAACTGATTAAAATTGACCTAAAGAACTATAATTAAGTCATATTAAAATCAAAATCATTAAAAGTTTAATCAAATTAAATAATCTAAACACCTCTTTCAATACAAACAATTTAAAATACTTAAAAGAAAATCAACTTGAATTTTGAAACTAAATTAAATCATCCTAAATCATCGATTCAATATTAATCAAAGCGATTAAAATCTTTAACTGATTTGCCCCCTAAAGGCTTTCATTATCATAACTCTTAAATGAAGCATTAAGTGAAATGTCATTTCACTCATAGGATAATCAAATGTCCCAGTTCACTGAGCAAGAGACAAAACACAACTAAACTTTGAGATGATTAATTCACCAGTACAATAAAATTCATTTGGACTCAAAATAATCTCAGAAGTATATAAAAGATGTTTAGGATTCATCCTAAGAACTTTCTCAATACGATGAGATGTTTTAGAAGTACAATTGAACTTAATTGTTCTTTGATGAAGAAAATCATCCTTAATAAAACACAAGGACCTAGACGTCATAGGAATTGACTAGCTATAGGATTAGGACTTTTGTAGACAACCAAAACCTTCCCTTAGCTCTACCTAGGTATTATCTTACAAATATATAAATGCTCTAACATGTGTTTTAAGTGTAGCTTGGAATGACGGGAAGACCCTCCAGTTATGCTTTTATTTTATTGCAATTCATTCACCTGCACTGTACTTTATTTTTCTTGCAAGTTAAACAAGAATGTCACCCTGCATGAAAACTGAAACTTTTAAGATAGCCGTAAAACTGAAACCCAAAATTAAATTAAAAGTCACAACAAGATAAAATTCACCGCCACAACATTTCAAAATATAAAACAACTCAAAATTTAATCACAAACAGAACATAAAACTACAACTACAACTAAATTACAAAATCTCATTGGATGATCGGGAATACCCCGGATGATGTAACCCACATGTTGCTAACGGGATTTTCCACGGTCTAATTGAAAGTGTGGAACTCATTTAGTTGAGTTTAGTAAATTCATTTGGACTAAGTGAATCCGATGAAAATAACGGTGCCGGGATGACGGAACCGTGAGATCTTAATCGGTTCTGTTTAACCAACTTTAAGATTTGTTTTAAAAAAACACTAAGATATTTGAACCTTAAAACTCTTCTAAACCGAAACACTTCTCTCATCTTCTGATTTTCACTTTCTAAAACTAAACCTCTACAACAACAAGGAGCTTGGAGCATGGTGGGCAGCATGGCCATCTTCATCAGCAAAACTTGGATCTACATCAGAAAAACCTTTCCTAGCATTAAATAACAAAACTATAGGATTTTGAGGTAGTTTGCCTAGTGCAACATAAATCCTCAACTTTTCGTTAGGCATTTGCATAATCATGTTATGCAAATTAAGTCCTAATTGGTTTTAGGATTCCGAGGTAGTCGTTTGGTACGACATAAACCCTCACATCTTTGAGGCTATTTGTGTGATTATATCATACAATTATAAGTCCTAATTAACTAAAATTGGCAGGATTGAAACATTAAATAAACTCTCAAATTGAAGCCAAATAATAGGATAGTCGGGAAGTCACCGAAGTTCGCTTCGGGTCTGTGACATCCCCTACTTCTCTTCCTTTAAACCCCTAAACTAACTGTTCTAAATTTGAGCTATTCCCTATTGAAATTTCGAAAATCCAATTTGTTTTAAACTTTAAACTTTGAAATTCTTGAAAGCAAAACCACTGATCATTATCGAGAGTTTTCTTAAGTGTCTTCGGACATTTAAGATGTAATTAACTATAGGGGCTTGCCCTTATAGGAAACATTGAGAACCCAGGTAATATCAACCCTGCTTATTCATTTATATTAAACAGGGGAACTTATCGGCTTATAAAATTGGTTCGCAGACCAAACCGATGTCACAAATCTTCTACTTTTTTTCATCTAGCCCCATCATCAAGTACTGTTTCTTTTCTTCAGGATAGATACACAACTTGTGATGCGGCGCTCGTTTATATAAACTATTTGAAATGTGAGATCGGGTTGATTTCATATCCTAAATATCTTTCGAACTTAAAAATTATTTTTTAAATCAAATGCTACTTTCCAAATATATATATATATATATATATATATATATATTTAAATTTAATTTTAAATCTAAAATTTGCCAACAATTTCTGTAGGCGACCCCTTTTAAAAAGACTTAACCTAAAAATATGCCGACAGTATTGATCTTACTCTTTATCCAGAAACTATTTCAATTCTCTATGTATTTATACTATATTTCATGATGTATTTTCCATATAGATAGGTTCGTCTCACCAAGATGTGTCCATAGGTTCAAACCCCATATGATTTGGTTGAGTCTAGCTCGAGTTCGTAGGTCTAGATGATGAATGGCTCTCGGGATGAACCAGGTGAAGGCAATGACCCATAGCCCTTCGATCGAGCGTGTATTCAACAGTCAGCTCTGACTGCATTGGATAGAGCAAGGTTTATAAAGTGCGGGATGCGTGGCTGCTGAGTCAGATGGCGGCGTCAAATTGGAGCATGCCGCGTGGGAGTTCAGAGCTTTCGAGGATCCAGCCAGCACCACGTGGTTTAAATAGAAAATTCAGGAATTTTTATTTATTTAAATCAGTCCACATTTAAAAAGTCATAACTTCGCGTAGTAAAATCTTAAAAATAAGAGAAAAATACCCTCTTGCTCAGTGAACAGAGGAGAACAGAATGGAAAATGATTTCATGTTGTTTTTTGCATGTGCGATTTTTAATTATTTAAATACAGTATTTGGTTTTTTAATTCTCCAATTGCATACACATTTCACCATGACGTGAAACTTAGAGCTTTTGTTCTCTTTGTCATGAGGTATCTTCTTTGATTTTTCCAAGGTCAAAGGGGATCTCTATGAAGAGATCCCTATTTTTCAAGATATAAAATTTAAAATATCCATCAGAAAAATATAAGATTATTTTGGTAGGTTACATTTGAGCAGAGAACCATAGGATAGTTTGGGAAAGAACACCAAGATTTTTCTTGGATTTATGTCTTTCCCCTAGCTTTCTCCTCTATTTGATTCCTACACTAACTATTTTGAAACTTGAGCCACTCACCTATTGGATTTCTTATTACCACATTTTCTTGATGATCTTAGCTTTTGGAAGTCATGAATACAATGTTTCCCAATCTTTATCAAGAGTTTTCATAGGTAATTTCGGTTATCTAAGATGTAATTAACTATAAGGGCTTGCCCTTATAGGAAACTTAAAAACCCTAGATTAATATAATCCTTATTTAATTCCTTCATATTAGATAGGGGAGTAGTCGGTCAATATAAATGGTTCACAGACTAAACGAATGTCATGGACTCTTTAGTTTATTTGATCAAGCCTCACCACCAAGAAATGCATCCATTCTTCGGGATAGATATATAACATGCATTAAAGTGCTTGATCATTTAAACTATCGCGTGTATGAGATCTGTTTGATTTCATATTTTCAAATAAAAAATGATGATAATTTAAAAAACTAAAAATATTAATTTAAATCTATTTTAAAATGATAATCCCTAACCTTTTGGCAACTGACAATTTTATGTAGACTCCGCTGGGGATAGTTTTTCTCTTTAATGAGATCAGGAAATGTTATATTCATACATTGGTAATCTGTTCATATCCCACATGGGCCAGATTACCATTCTTCTGTTGATATACTTTACCCATTTCTTTCTTAGGAAAGTATGAAAATCTATCCTCACTTTTGGGACCTTATATTTTCCCATCCTTAAACAGAGGGGTTCAGGAATCTTTAAGTCTTTTCTTAATTTTGTGGGGTTGGATCCAAAATAGGTGCGTCAATGAATAAGTTTCACCAGAGTTGTGTCCGTTGTGAAGGGGATTCCGGACGGGGTCCCATACTTCTCCTCTTTGTGCGTCCAATTGACCTATTCATTCTGAAATCTCAAACTCCTTTTAACGAACATATGAAAATAAAAAAAAAACAAAATAAAATGATAAGATTTGACTAAAATTAAAAAATGAAACTGCACCCAATTCATAGAGTAACATTTTAATAGTGTTTGCACTATGATTACAAGGTTTTGGCCTTTGCTAACTTTTGAAATGTTTCTTTCAATAGTCACTATGTCAACTTCGATGCTCACCTTCTCCTGCAAACTTCCCACCTCTCATGAGGCTCGCCTTGCCGCTTTGATGATCCAGTTCGGGACCGACTTTAGTGAGTTCGAGGTCATGCTGGGAAAGGTCCCATTCATCGTTGTAAAAGTTGCTACCCATGAAGTTCAAGAACCATTTTCTATGTTCGACCTGAACTCCCACCAGGATTCCCCCTCTGCTAAGAAGATGAAATTTTCTACCACCCTCATCAAGTCAATCGTCTTAGTTCCTAGGAGAGTTGTTACCCCTACCGATACCAATCTTGTCATCCCCGCACCTACTTTCCTATCTACCAAGGAAAGGGAACTCTGTATAGGGAAAATCCCAATAAAACCTTTCTTGCCACGCTGTCGGTCTTTGTGATATGTTCCAGCTCTAGAATTCCCCTAGAACCACAATCGTAGGATTCTCAAAGCCTCCAAGATACAAGTTTCAAGTCTGCTAGTAACTGTTGAGATTCCTTAGTAGGAGGAACTCAGTTTACTGGAGACTTCCTCTCTTTTATGAAAGAGTAAGTTTCACCTGTTGATTGATACCACTAAGGATGAGAGTCTCCACAGGATTTTTACTACTTTGTCATCACCATGTGGTCGTGATAAGGTGAGGGAGAGACTCACACATGTTACCTAAGTCTACACACTTTCCAGAAATTAGCTAAGAAAGTAGGATGTTATATTGCCAAGCTTCTCAAGAGGATGGAATGTGCCATATCCCTCAAAATGAAGAGCAAGATTCTATGAAAACAAAGACCTTCTTGAAGTTCTATTAAACATTGCTTAGGGAGGCATGTTACAAATACTGGTACTATCATTCAGACACCTGCATTGCATAGATTAGTCAAGTCTCGGTTGGGACTGAGGGTATCATCTACGGATGATTATAAGGAATTTCAAGAAAAGAAGAATAAGGGAGTATTGTTTTCCTCTGTACATGGTATACACCATAGGGAGCACAGTTCTCCTTGCCATTACGATGCCCCCGCCGAGGAGCCCCATCTCAAGGTGATGACTCTGAAAAGGAAAGTGTGGTTATTAAAGGTCGTTGCACCAGCACACTCTGAAAAATCAGTGGATCATATGAATGTATCTTGAGTTCGATATTACCATTTCCACTACCACTGTCGCTTCTGAGTCAGTTTCTGAGAAATGTGACAGTCGAGGGAAGCCTACAAATTTGAAATTGATTAAAAAGAAAGCAGTTGATGATAGAGTTTGAAAGCTTCGAGCAGAAATTTTAGAATTAGCAAGAGAACGAGGACTAGATATCGATAATGAAAATTATAACCTGTCAGATTACATTGAAATTAATGTCGTCGTAACTAGGCCCATGTCATATACACATGATGCTCCTAGTCAGGAGAATACCGTGGATGAGCTTCAGAGGGCCATTTTAACAAGAGAGAAATAGATTAGTCGTTTAGAAAATAGGATGAAGGAGATGACCACTACCATGACTGCCCTGACCCCACTACACAAACAGTAATAGTCATGACCAGTGGCATCTCTAGAAATTAACTAGCTTGAAAACATGCACATCACAGATGAAAGAAGAGAAGTTATTTCTACTAACGAGGACGAACCTCCGAAGAAGGATTTAGCTCTAAGTCCACCCAAAAAGGACATCAAGTAGATGGTCGAACAGTAGGTTCAGGAGGCCATGGCTCAATCAAACGTTGGAGCATCAATTTCAAAGGGTAGACCCTACCCGGAGGAGTTTGATGCCTTCCCTTACCCCAAAGGCTTCGTGCCCCTGAATTTCAAGATGTTCGATGGGACAGGCAACCCTCGTCAGCATATAGCACACTTTAGAGTCAGTTGTTGCAACACAAGAGGAAGTGAAGCTCTATTATTTTGGCAGTTCGTCAGTAGCTTGTCAGGGATAGCTTTCGGTTGGTATGCAGAAATACCTAATGGATCAATAAAGACCTTTGTAGAAATATAAAACATGTTCATGAAAAGATTCGTAGGTTCACAAAACAACATTAGTATAAAAGATCTTGTAGTGGAGTCGTAGAAGCCTGACAAGACTCTGGTCAACTACATTTTCAGATGCAGAAATTTAAGCATGAAGTGTGAGCCTCAGCTACAGTAATAGTACATGATCGAGACACAACTCAAGAGTATCCACAATCCAGTGGCTTTCATTCTTAAGGGTCTCGTTATCAAATCCTTCAGGAAACTACTCAACAAAGCAAATAGTTTACAAGAAGATGTCAAGCATATGGAGCCTACAGAGAAAGTAGAGAAAATGAGACTAGCTAAATTATACGAGAAGAGATTTGGTGTAGTGGCAACGACCAATAAAAAGAAGCAACCGATGAGGATTTAGTCCGAGCAGTTACTGCAGCAGCATTGTCATTCTCCACAGTGCAGTAAGTCTCTACAATACAGTCAGCTCAACATTATGGTCGGTCCCATCTGCAACAGACCAGTCAGGCTAGTCAGCATCAGAGGCTGTATAGGACCAATAGACGATAGGGTCCGACAATGTCAGAACGACTATGCAGGAACTACTCCTTTAAAGAAGACGCCGTAGCAAAGATATTCAGAAATTTGATGAAGAACTTTGAGGTCAGATTACCTGAGCCAAAGAAGCTGAAAGAGATGAACAAGAAAGATTGACCCAACTTTTGTCTCTTCCATAGGTTGCTCAGACATACAATAGAAGGATACTTTAGTTTTATTGATTGGCTCGAGAGGAATTACACAGAAGGGAATATAAACATACCAAAATAATATTTGAAAGAACCTAAAAAAGGTTCTATAAATGTAATTTTGATCAAGCCAATCTCTTCGATCGACCCGTATATCGATGATGGTGCATGGAGTACAAATTAGAACGAGCTCAAGAAGGTCATGGATCAGATTCAGCCCGCTTCTAAACATGTTGCTGCACAGAGTCTACCACCACTCAAGCTTAAGATGGAGATTTCACAAAGGAGACCGTTGCTACTGATGATGATGAAGAAGAAGACCACAAATGAAATTAAGGTCGATAGTGTGAAGGATTGGATAGGGGCTGCCTCTGTTAGATTGGTTGTTTCATATTCAGGGGTTAAACCTCTCGAGCCCCTGACATTAAACGATTATCTTTATGCCCCTCTAGGGTCCCATAATGATAATAACATGATTTTGGCTATGTTCTTACTGTCTCTAGTGATGATGTAACTAATCACAAGCTCTCTAACTCTGATTTCAATGTTGACCTCACTTTTGTGAGGATCATTTGAAAGTTAATTTGAGATAGGAATTATACCAATATTGACTTCCTAAATCTCACTAATATACAATAAACCCTAATGACTATGGTAAAACCATATTAATCCTTCTTTAACCTAAAATGATTAAATCAATAATGTCAAACCCTAATTTAATCAATTATTGATCCAATAGGTCAACTATTGACTAAAAAGTCACCTTTGATCAAAATGATCAATTTCTGACCCAATGACCAACCCATTGACCCAATAGGTCAACTTTTGACCAAAAAGTCAATTTTGGTTAAAAAAATCAAATTTTGACCTAATGACCACCTCATTGACCCAATAGGCCAACTTTTGACAAAAAAGTTAATTTTGATCAAAAAGGTCAATTTCTGACCCAATGATGAACCCAATAGGTCAACTTTTGACTAAAAGGTAAACTTTGGTCAAAATGGTCAATTTCTGACCTAATGACCACCTCATTGACCTAATATATCAACTTTTGACCAAAAAGTCAATTTTGGTCAAAATAGTCAATTTTTGATCTAATGACCAATCTATTGACCCAAAAGGTCAACTTTTGACCAGAAAGTCAACTTTAGTCAAAATGGTCAATCTTTGACCAAACGACCACTCCACTAACCCAAATAATCAACTTTTAACCCAAAAAGTCAAAATTGGCCAAAATAATCTACCCAATACCTAAAGGCCACCACATTCACCTAATTGGTCACCTTTGACCATAAAGTCAATTTTGGTCAAAATGATCTAACAACGACCCAAAGACTATTACATTGACCTTATTGGTAATTCTCTGACATAAATAATTAAATTTGATCAAAACAATCTATACATGACACAAAGAAAACCACCCTAGCCCCATTGGTCAACTCTTGACCTATAAGGGTAAAAATTAGTCAAAATGGTTAACCCATGCCCCTTTAACCACAAAATTAACTTCAAAGACAGACATAGACATGATGACCAAAATTAATCCAAAAATCACCACTTTGACCTTTAAATTGACTTAAACCCTAAAATTGGTCAATATGACCAAATCAAGCTCTTAATGACAAAACCCATGCACTTTATGACCAAATCAACCATGACAAGGTTGGGTGGGTCACATTGGACACCCTTGGACTAGAATTGCAACATTGGTCAATTCTAGTCAACACATATCAAATTTTGTCAAAATATCCAATTTTGGACTAAAATAATAAAATTAATCAAATAATTAATCCCAAAATTATTTTAATTAATTTATTGGCTAATAATATAATTTCTAACATTTTTTATTAATTACATAATTAATTAAAAATGGAATTTTAATTAAAAAGACATAAAATAAAATTTAGACACATGACATCACACATGGAACAATAAATGATTTCCAAAATTCTAAACCCATTAATGACATCACGGGTGACCTTATATGGGTTCAACACAACCCATATGACCCATTAAAGATAAATCCAACTCATGCCACATCATATTAACCATGATTAAACCTCATCATGGTGAGAAAAACAAAGTGGCATTCTCCCCCCATTATAATGCATGACTCGCCCTCCTCCTTGAGGTGTGGTGGCTGGCCATTCTAATGGCTTATTACACACCTCCTAGGCCAACCAATAAAAGAAGAATAAGGCTTGAAGCTATCACATATCAACGTTAAGAGAAATCATAGCCAAGTCATGCATGAAGTGAGTAAGAAGGCTAAGGTGTCATCTTCCCTTAAAATTCATCAAGTGAACTTATGATTTACCTAGGGGAGGTGAATTCAGCAAGGTTAAGCTTGCCTTATCCACCTCCTTGAAGAAGAAATGAGGAGAGGGAAAAACACGAACTCAAGGCGAACCATAACTAAACCGCATATGGTTTAACCTTGGAAACATCAACACATCTTATCCATAGCTCAAGATATTATCCAAAGATCATTATGAGCCTGATGCCAGCTCCCCAAGCAAGCCTAAGCTCACCCTAACCATTTCCATGGCTATAAAAAGGGCCTAACCCGAGAGCACCCAAGAGAAAGGCCAAAAATAGGAGATCTTTCCCCATTTCCCCATCCTTGGAACTATGAACAACAAAGTTTCTCCCCATACCCTGAGCAATTGATCCCCTATGGAATCAGCTCATGAAACCCACTGATTCTCTTCAAATTGACTAACATGAAAGAGCCTAAAACCAGGAAAAACCCAAGTGTGAACCAAAATCCTCCAAATATTAAATTAATTGCTCCTAAACCATCGCAGAGACGTATAATGATGAGCCCAATCGAAATTGGCCATCCCCATAGGCTCTAACCTAATTATTGACTTTCTTCAATTAAGCCGAGCCACCTTGAGAAGAATCTCATATCTAGACCTGATTCAACTCCAAAGTTGAGTTAGGGGAAAACAATTTAAGGTTAAGACGAAGCTTTTGAACCATCCAATTTAAGCCTGCATCGATTGAGGCCAATGCATGAATTTTTCACTCTAATGACATTCGGGTTTGAGACATTATGAAACAATCCCACTCTAAACCTTAAGAAAGCTATATGGATGTCTTCGACATTTCAAGATGAAACTATAGGAAAAAAACCACTCAAATCCATTAAGGATTGAGTGAGAATTTGTTCGTAGGTCATTGACAGTCTGTGGGATTAGAACAGATGAAGACGATGAACCTCAGTCATCCGTTCTCGTGTTTTGGAAATGGACGGTTAAGATTAAATCCCGCTATCTCCGTTGTCCAGGTCCCCGGAGCGGATCAGTCACATTTCGACTGATACGAGGACATGCGACGCCCCTAGGAAATTTCTGATTGGATAAAGGAATAATTTAAATCAGATTAACCTTAATCCAATAAAAAATACATATCTTTGCACACAAAAATAAAAAAAAATAACAGAAATACCTCTGAACTCAGTGTAGTGAGGAGAAAAATGTGGAATTTAAATTTTGAATTTTTGATTATATTTGATTTTTAATTAATTAAATACTTTTTGTGTATTTTAATTATTAAAAATTAATTATAAGTTAGAAAAATATGAAATTTTGAGGGATTAATCTTTAGATCCTTAGGAACAATCTCTAATTTTTCCAAGGCTAGAAAAATTCTCTAGGACAACATTTCCTAATTTTCATGAGATTGAACAATTATTTTTAACAATAATTCTAAAAATCAGAAAATAGGAAAATTAAATTGGAAATTGGTTAGAAATTTAGGGGGACAAATCTAAACCCTAAAATGACAGACTCTAACCTTTTAAAAATTTAAAATGACATTTCCTTATTAGGGTTAAAAATTTAAAATATAAAAATGCTAAAAATACCTAAAATGAAAAAAACATAGACTTTTAAAAATTTTAAACTCACATTTTAAGTTAGAGTAAAATTTATTATAAAATTAATAATTTTAAAACCCTAAATTCTTTACCATTCTTATTCTATTTTACAAAAAGGCTAGGTCAATGTTGAGTCCAACCCCTAAGTAGACACAAAATTAACCATAATTAGGTATAAGAACACAAATTAGACTTAATTAAACAAATTTAAATCTTAATACATTAGGTTTTACTAATAAAAATTTAATTAAGCTTAAGACGTCACTAGGCTTAATTAAACCTATTAAACCTTAACTAAATTAGGTTTAATACAAAATCAAACTTTAATTAAGCTGAAGACATCACTAGGCTTAATTAAACCTATTAAACCTTAACTAAATTATGTTTAATACAAAATCAAACTTTAACTAAGCTTAAGGCATCACTAGGCTTAATTAAACCTATTAAACCTTAACTAAATTAGGTTTAATACAAAATCAATTTTTAATTAAGCTTAAGACATCACTAGGCTTAATTAAATCTCTTAAACTTGAACTAAATTAGGTTTAATACAAAATAATACTTTAATTAGGCTTAAGACCTTATTAGGCTTAATTAAACTTATTAGACCTTAACTAAATTAGGTTTAATACAAAATCAAACTTTAATTAAGCATAAGACATCACTTGGCTTAATTAAACCTCTTAAACCTTAACTTAATTAGGTTTAATACAAAATCAAACTTTAATTAGGCTTAAGACATCATTAGGCTTAATTAAACCTAGTAAACCTTAACTAAATTAGGTTTAAAACAAAACCAAACTTTAATTAAGCTTAAGACATCACTAAGCTTAATTAAACCTCTC
Source organism: Papilionanthe hookeriana x Papilionanthe teres (assembly GCA_022702705.1). NCBI lineage: Eukaryota > Viridiplantae > Streptophyta > Magnoliopsida > Asparagales > Orchidaceae > Papilionanthe > Papilionanthe hookeriana x Papilionanthe teres. The sequence goes on along the minus strand of CM040428.1, from coordinate 131,711,988 downwards.
GATCTTTAATTAAATCAAGTTTAATAAAAATCAAATCCTAATTAGGTCTAACCGATTAGACCTAATTAAATAATTAAGTCTTAACTAAATTAGACTTAATCAAACCATAAACCAATTATACTTAACCCTATTAAAGTCTAATTAATCAATTAAACCTTACCCAAATTAGGTTTAATTAACCTTAAACTAATTAGACATAATCCTAATTTAGTCTAATTAATCAATTAAACCTTACATAAATTATGTTTATTAAACCTTAAACCAATTAGACTTAACCCTAATTAAGTCTATTTAATCAATTAAACCTTATGCTAAATTAGGTTTAATTAACCTTAAACCAATTAGAGTTAACCCTAATTAAATATAATTAATCAATTAAACCTTACCCAAATTTGTTTTAATTAACCTTAAACCAATTAGATTTAACCTAATTAAGTCGAATACACTAGACTTAATTAAATTATTAAACCTTAACAAACTAATATTTAATTAAACTTAAACTCTAATTAAGTCTATCATATTAGACTTAATTAAACTATTAAACCTTAACTAACTAAGGTTTAATCATACATAAACCCTAATTAAGTCTAACCCATTAGATCTAATTAAATCATTAAACCTTAACTAACTAAGGTTTAATCATACATAAACCCTAATTATGTCTAACACATTAGACTTAATTAAATGATTAAACCTTAACTAACTAAGTTTTAATCAAACTTAAACTTCAATTATGTCTAACCCAATAGACCTATTTCAATTATTAAAACTTAATTAACTAATGTTTAATTAAATTTATACTCTAATTAAGCCTAACTTATTAGACTTAATTAACATTTAATCCTTACTTAATTTAGGCTTAAAAAACCTCAATTCTAGTTAAGTCTAACTTTGACTAGACTTAGTTAAACCTTAATCTTTACTTAAATAAGACTTGAACGGTCTTTTAATTCTAATTAAGCTTAATCTAATTAGACTCAATTAACCTTTAAGTATTATTTAAATAAGTCTTAAAACTTAATTAAGTATATTTTAACTAGACTTAACTCAAACCTTAGGTTCAACCCACATTGAACCGAACTCAACATATCTAACTTAGCTTCAACCTAAATTGAACCCAGGTTAACTTAGACCTTAGGTTCAACCCACATTGAACCTAACACAACATATTTAACTTAGGTTTAACCTAAACTGAACCTAAGTTAACTTAGACCTTAGGTTCAACCCACATTGAACCTAACTCAACATTTCTAACTTAGGTTCAACCTAAATTGAACCCAAGTTAACTTAGACCTTAGGTTCAATCCACATTAAATCTAACTTAAGTTCAAACAGACATGAACTCAAGTTAACTCAACTTTAGACTCAATCTGCATTGAATCTAACTCAAGACTTCTAATTTATGTTTAAACAGACATGAACATAAGTTAACTTAACTTTAGATTCAATCTACATTGATTCTAACTCAACACTTCTAAATTAAGTTCAAACAGACATGAACTCAAGTTAACTCAACTTTAGATTTAATGTGCATTGAATCTAACTCAACACTTCTAGTAGAAGTTCAAACAGACATGAACTCAAGTTAACTCAACTTTAGATTCACTTTACATTGAATCTAACTCAACACTTCTAAATTAAGTTCAAACAAACATGAACACAAGTTAACTCAACTTTAGATTTAATGTGCATTGAATCTAACTCAACACTTCTAACAGAAGTTCAAACAGACATGAACTCAAATTAACTCAACTTTAGATTCAATCTACATTGAATCTAACTCAACAATTCTAACTTAAGTTTAAAAAGACATGAACTCAAGTTAAGTCAACTTTTGATTCAATCTACATTTAATCTAACTGAACACTTCTGACTTAAGTTCAAATAGACATGAACTCAAGTTAACTCAACTTTAGATTCAATTTACATTGAATCTAACTCAACACTTCTAACTTAGGTTTAAACAGACATGAACTCAAGTTAACTCAACTTTAGATTCAATCTACATTGAATCTAACTTAAGTTTAAACAAACATAAACACAAGATTAACTAAACATTTCTAACTTTGGTTCAACCTAAATTGAACCTAGGTTAAATTAAATAATGAAATCAACCCACATTAAACTGAATTCAAATTTTTGACTTTTTGAGTCAAAATTTCTTAATTAAAGTTCAAACTACTTTAAAACTCAAATCAAAGATATTAGATTAAAACGACATTCAATCTAATTATTAAAAGGTTTTATCTAAGTATATTTCATATTAGAATTAACACTTCTTCTAGATTCACGTGACATTGAATCTATAATTTTAAAATCTAACTTATGTTAAATTTTATTGGAGTCTAACACAATTAGACTTAACATGTCCTTTAGATTCAAAAGACATCGAATCTGAAATTCCAAAGTCTAACTTATTTTAGATTCTGTCTAAGATTAATTTAGACTTAATAAAAATCATTAGATTCAAATGATATTGAATCTAGTTTCCAAATGTCTTAATGACGTTAGATGTAAAACAAATAACATTATAAATGATTTATTAGATTCCATCTACAATGAATCTAAAATTCTTAAACTTTAGATTCAAATGACATCAAATCTAAACTTTCAAAACTTGAATAAAAAATCTTTTCAGAAAACATTGAATCTAAAAACTAATCATTAGATTCAAATGACAATGAATCTAAGATCAATTGACAAAAATGACATAAAAATGTTACAAAATCATAAATAACCAAAAATTGGAAAAAGACATTAAGAATTAAATGAAACCTTAATGAACAAACATCACCAAATGCAACTTGAACCCCAACGTTCTTGATCTACAAAGATTTCTAGGATGACGCAATCCTTGTTGCTAACAAAAGTCTTCCAGTCTTGGTTTAAGCACCTTTCAGACTAAGTAGATTAGGCCTCTGATGACCCTGAGACAACGGAGCCAGTGACATCTTGACCGGGTTATCCCAAAATGTAACCGAATAAAATAAAAGATTTAAAAAATGAAATTAACATTATTTCTTTTAAATCTGACATTACTTTCCTTCACATGATTAAAATAAGTTTCGTTTTAGATTTTCTTTGCATGTTATAGGATGTACTAACTTTGTTTTGGCGGACGATTAAAATGAAAGAATGACATTAATTCATTTTAGATTTACTTTGCATGTTATAGGGTGTGCTAACTCTATTTTGCAGGACAATATTCTGAAGACAGGACAAACAACATAGACAAAACAAAACAAAACAAATAACTTTAAAATGACAATACCAAGGAAAAATAATACCAAATCTTTTTGGATAGTTATAAAACCTAAAACATTTAGGATAACCATCAAACAATTAACAAAAATGAAAATAAAACGACAAGCATAAAAAATGTAACAAAATAAAAATGACATAATAAATGACATTGATAGAACAATTAAAAATGGCAAACAACAAAACAAAAACAAAATTTGACCAAATCAAACTTTTCGGGTAGTATGACACATTACCCTTATGATTGAAAATTGATATTTCTTTCCTTAAATCTTGTTTTTAAGAAACAAGCAATTAACATTAATCAGAAGTTTTCTTAGATAATCATAATTGTCTAAGATGTAATTAACTATAGGAGCTTGCTCCTATAGGAGATTTAATGGACTCAGAATAGATATTCCATCTAAATCTCTAGTTACCAAAATCTCATTCTTATAAAGAACTAATAGGATAAGGTATTATAGAATCATTTCTTATAAGGATTATCATCAACATCCCTCTTTCTACTATTTTCTATCTTATAAGTCCTTATTTTCTTCAAATTTCTTATTATCTAAGGATAATATTACAGGATCTAAAGAAATAAGAATTATTGAAGATTAAGGCAATATTATAGACAAACAGAGTGGCAACCCCAAAACGACATCGACATGGACACCGAGAAAATCTTCAACACAGCCCCAAACGCTAACAAGAGATTCCTAAAATTATCCTCAAATCACACTAGCTCCAGACAGAGAATTGATGAAAATAAAGAACATATCAATGACATCGTTATGATAGTGCGGGAAGCGAGGATCCAGTTCTCGAGTGCAAAGGAACTCCAATTGCGACAGCTTGGATTTTTCATATACATAAACGATACCGAAAGAGCTAGCTACAAAATCAGGAGAACCTTTGGGTCGAGAGCAGGAGGAAATCACGGAAGTTAATCTTAGAAATGGAAGGGTGCTACTGCTAAGAAAAGTTTCAATGGAGAAAAGAAAATAGGTAATTAATCATGAAGAACTACCTCTCGCGACGGAATAAGTATAGATTCGAAACGGCTTGGAGATTCAAATAAAGTGGACAATGTACTAGCTCATCTTAGGAAGTTTCCAACCAAACTAAACATTTACGATGCTCTGATCCTGTTGAAGAAGATGAGAGAAAATTTCATCAAGGCTCTACTTGATCCAGATATTTACTTAGCACAGTTGGCTCGCACGCCCTTGGGTGGAGTTTGTACTTTGAAGGAACAGCCTGTGGTAACCTTCACCGATGAAAACTTGCTACTTGGTACCCCTGACCATAACCATCCGCTTTACATTTCCGTTGTCATCATTATGTTTGTGCTTTACTGAGTATTAGTAGATCCTGGAGCGTTACTTAACATGTGAGTCTACGAACATCACCTTATCTGGATATCGACGTATGAGAGCTCACTACAAATATGATGATGTTAAGAGGATTTAACCAGAAAGGAAAAAAGCACTTGGATCTATGACACTGCAAATGAATGTTGGAGATATAGTAACAACCACAAAATTCCATGTCATTGATGTAGATACTTTGTTCAATACCTTGCTTGGTTGACCATGTCTTCTTGAGTACAGTATTGTCTCATCATTGCTTCACGAATGCATTAAGTAATACAAAGATGGACAAGAGCATTGCATTAAGGGAGATCTACAACCATTCTCAATAGTTAAAGTGGGAATTCACGAAGATGCTGCCTGCTTCTATTCCCCGATGGAAACAGTCTTTTCAAGAGAAATTGTTCCAAATGAAACTGAAAATTCAGAAGATCACAAGGATGAGACTAATCACCTTTGCTTCAACGATCTCCCACCACTCCTTCACAAAGATTTGGTGGAGGTTCTTTTACCCCACACATCCGAGATTGAGGCCGGGGATGCAGGAGAGGGAACACTCACTAGATTATTGAACGGATGCAGTCGACGATCAGCATCTACGTAGAAGGAAGCTCCAAAGAAGATGAATTTAGCAATACAACAATGATGATAAGTCAGAAGAAACCTCAGTTCGAGATCTCTTTAGACGACATAGAGAAGAATGAGTATGAGTCAATATATGATCGGATTAATCATTATGTTCAACCCATGACCCTATCTCCAATCCATCCTCAAAAGATAGAGATTATGGAGGTTAAGAAAGTCCATAATGGTGGTTTTAAATCGATCAAGTTTTACCCAGCTTCTTCTTCCACTTCTGAACCTTGTGTAATTCTTGAAGAAAATGATTCTAATGAAGTAATGGAATTACTCTTTGGTTACTTTTCGCCGTGCGTACAAAAATTATTTTAGCAAGGATATGTGCCAAAACAAATGCTAAAAGATATGCTACAATCATTTGAAAAGTTAAGGAATATAAAAGGAAAGAAAATTAATTAAGAAGATGGTCTTGGGTTTGGTACGATTGTCTTGGGTTTCGTACGATTGGACCGGTCGATGACTCAGAATTTTTCATGGTCTTTAATAGCCAGTCAAAAGAAAATTTCTTAGAAATTTGAGATGAATTCAAAGATCAACTGATAGAGGATGCTCTGCAAGAGTTTGAAGTGGAAATCAAATCAACAGTCATGGAATTGAAAGAAATCAATATCGTGATTAAGGAGCAGTCCTGACCAACCTTTATAATTTCGTTACTAAGTGAAGAAGAGTCTGTGGATTTAATCAAGTTATTGTCATAATCCAAAGATTGCTTCACTTGGAGTTATGATGAAATGATAGGGTTATCCCCGGAGGTTGCAGTTCAACAACTTGGGGTGGATCAAAATACAACGCTAGTGAAGCAAGCTTCCAGAAGAATGCACCTCAAAATAGAACAGTGGTTAGAGTAGAAATAAAATAGTTAATAGACGCTAACGTTGTATGGGAAGAATAATCTCCCACACGGTTAGCCAGGTTGTATAAGTAAAGAAGAAGAATGGACAGATACAGGTATGTGTCAACTTCAGAGACTTAAACGAAGTATGTCCAAAGAAAAAATTCCCGTTACCAATATCGAAACTAATGGTGGAAATTTTGTTGGCACGGTGGATCTTCTCATTCATGAATGGATCATCAGAATACAACTAGATCAAGATGGTAGCAGAAGATGCAAAACTTACAGCGTTCAGAACTTCGATTGAGATTTACTGCTACAGCCTGATGTCGGTCAGACTGAAGAATGTCGGAGCTATATATCAAAGAGCAATGACGAGGGTTTTTTATGACCTCATTTACAAACAGGTGTATACTACATGGATGATTTGGTCATAAGAAGCAAAGTGAAAGAAAACCAATTATATGATTTGAGGATTTTATTTGAACGATTACAACAATACAATCTCAAGATGAATCCCTTAAATTGCACCTTCAGCGTTAAGTCTAGGAAATTTCTAGGATTCTTTGTTCGTTATTAGGGAATCAAAATCGACCTGGATAAGATTAAAACTATCTTAGAATTGACTCCTCATAAAGCCTTGAAACAACTACGCTCTTTTCAAGATAAGTTAGCATACGTAAGACGCTTTATATCCAATTTGTCACGAAGGTGTCTACCATTTTCAAACTTACTTTGAAAGGATGTCAAATTCATTTGGGGAGAGCCATGCCAACTGGATTTCAAAGATATTTATTGATACATGATGGCACCTCTTATTTTAGAAGCTTCTATCCCGAGTAAACCATTGATATTGTATACCACAACCTTAGAATAGTTACTCGCCTAAGTCAATGATGAGTGTAAGGAAAACACACTCTACTATCTAAGTTGACGTTTAGTACCAACGTAGGTAAAGTATCCTCCTATTATGAAACATTGTGTAGCTTTGGTTTTTGTCGCTCATAAGCTTAGACAATAGATGTTGTCTCATAAGGTCAACAAGATTTCAAAAGTTAATCCGTTGCAACATTTGATGACCTGACCAATGCTTTCCAGATGTTTAGCAAAGTGGTCGATGATACTATTGCAATTCAACATAACTTTTGTGCCCCTTCGTGCTATCAAAGGGCAGCTTCTTGCAGACTTTCCTGCGACGCACACACTGCCAGCTGAATCTCCTCTCAATGAAGAACTACCAGATGACCAGATAATGCAAGTGGAACAACCCCGTGTCAGTCGTTGGGAAATGTACGTCAACGGAGCGTCGTCGTCCATAAGAGATAAAGGCCAGCAAACAGTGATACCAGGAATAGTGGGAATTTGTCTAATCGTTGTGACATCGGTTCAAGCCATGCTAAGATTTTCCTACCACTTGATAGAGCCATAACCTTACAATGAAGCTGAATATGAAGCACTAATCACCGACTTGGAATTGTCAATATTAATGGAAATTACAGACATTTCCTTTTACGATGACTCACAGCTTGTCATCCAGCAAGTGGCAGGACAATATAAGATTTTAAAGCTGAGATTGGCAGAATACCACCAGTACACAATGAAATTGCTAGAGTAGATCCCCAGTGTGACATTCTATAGGATTCCTCAAGAAGACAATGCCCATGCGGACACATTAGCATAGCTTGCTAAAGAATTAGCATGTTCACCCAAAGATTCTATAGACATTACAATGCAAGTATGTCAAGTTCTATCACAGATCGACCTTGAAACTTAAAAAAGAAGAGATAGCAGTTGTAGTGTTAGATGATACAGAAGATTGGCGTCATTCGTTAATCAAGTATTTATAACGAAAATGTTTACCATAAGACAAAGTAGCGCATCAGATTCAAAAGAGAGCTTTATCATATGCCTTAATTGACAACATTCTGTACAAATGATCATTCGATCAGATGTGGCTAAGGTACCTGAACAGAGCAAAAGCGCAGAATATTATCAGAGAAGTACATGCTGAATTGTGTGGAGCTCGCCAGTCAAGGCCGAAAATGAAAAGGAAAATCAAATGACTGGGATACTATTCAACGGCAATGATGATAGACTGTATGGACATAACTAAGAAATATCATCAATGCAAAGTGCATGGAGTGTTCTTGAACTAACCTCCAAATGTTCTACACCCCACGATTTTCTCATAACCTTTCAAGTGTTAAGGCATAGATATAATATGTCAGATAGACCCTCCATTCTCTAAAGGACAAAGGTTTATACTTGTGGCTACCAATTACTTCTCTAAATGGGCAGAGGCAGTTCTGTTACGAGAAGTTACATCACAGTAGGCACTACAATTTTTTTAAGAATTATGTCGTCTACCGCTTCGGTGTACTGCACATGATCTTTTCAGATAATGGGTCCGCTTTCAAGACTAACATGATCAATACTTTCGATAGAAGGCACGAGATAGATTGGCTGTATTTAACCATCTACTATTTGAAAGCAAATGGCTTGGCGGAAGCCTTCAACAAGACGCTCGTAAATATTTTAAAGAAGACACTCGATGACAATAAAATAGAATGACATGAGAAGTTTACACCTTATGCACTTGTGGACTTACATGATGACAGTTAGAATGCCAACATAGTCTACACCTTATGCACTTGTGTACAGGTTCGAGGCAGTGCTTCCATTAAAGGTTTAGCTACCGACACTCAGAATCAACATCACAAATCAGATTACAATAGAAGAGAACACCAAACTCCAACTTGCAGAGTTGGAAAGTCTTGAAGGGAAGAGATTGCTCGCACAGTAGAATTTAGAACTCTATCAAGGGAAGATAATTCAAGCCCACGATAAACTGGTCCGCCCGAGGTTGTTCAAAGTTTGTGACCTCGTGCTTGTTCTTAGAAGGCCTACTCTTACACACCGCAAGATAGGTGAAAAATTTGAACCAACCTGGGAAGGACCATTTGTGTTGGAGAAGGTTTACTCCGGCAGGTCATAGCAACTGTTGGATTCTCAAGGGGATAGACCCATGTTGCTGATAAATGGATGTTACCTAAAGAAGTACTACTCAACGTGAAGAGTTTCTGTAAAGGGGATAGTTGTTCCGAAATAAGCTATGTGCCCAGCTTCTGTGACTGTGTCCAAATTTTGTAATAGAGTAAAGTTAAATAAAATAAATTGTCTCACAAGATAAAATATGATTGTTAAATTTCTAATGTCAAATTCTGTAAAAAATTATATTAAATAAGATAATGCCATAAAAATAATTACAAAAAATTGCTAAATAAATAATAATAATTTTTTATTGTTCTTGTTCATGCAAAATACCAATCATTGACATTTCCCCTTGTTTTCTTGTGTAGGAAGTGTCAAGACACAAGTTGGTATTTGCTACTAAAGACAGCTTGGACCTTGCGCTATGAGGAGGTTGCAAATATGAGATCAAAAATGAAAATTGGTCATAGAGAGACCCGACAGACGGTGGGACATGGAGGCACCAGAGGTTTTGTAGACTAACACCTTCTCACCGGTATACACAGTCAGATTCTGTCCATGATCACTACTCCAGCTGGTGGTCTTGTCACTGCTACAATAGAAAGAGTTCTAAATGTGCCATTGGCACACACAATGAGAGCTAATGAAAATCACTGCAAGTGTTTCCTCCTGGATAGGATGGAGAGGAGACAAACCTGGGAGTTAGTAGCCGAGCTACCGCATATTCCAAAGAAGTTTTATGAGCTAAAAATGAGAAATTGATGACAGCTCGATGTGCACAGTGACAGAACTGGAGACAACTGAGGACCTTGCACTGACATGCGATCTGAAGAAAGAAGATTTTTTTGGGTGCTCGACTTGTAACTCGAGTCTCCCATGACAGCCTTCAGCTACAGGGGCATTTTTAGAATTCCAGCAGTGTCAAGTTCAACAGTTGGAGGAGTATGGCACATTCGAGGCACAATCAACTACCTCTATGCTGCATAGAAGTAGGGAGCATCCTGATGTAGAGCCTTGGGTGCCACAGTTCATTCTGCTGCTTTTGCAGCGAGGAGTCCTGGACTACGTGATGGCTAAGATCAGAATAATCAGGAAGAAAGAGTTCCATCATTTTGAAGAAATCCAAGGAGTATGAGTCAATATTTTGTAAGGTCTCAAGCTTTACATAGACTTAATTTTGAGGACTGATCAAAAAAAAATTTTGGACTGTGTTTTTAGCCTTCAAGATTTGGGCAGAGCAGGTCATCTGAAGGAGAGGACATACATAGAGCCGACAAAATGGAAGAGAGGAAAGGGCAAGGTCACCATTCATTGTGGGTACTGTTATTACTTCTCGAAGGATTGACAAGGAAATCCCCCATAAATTCTACGGTATGATGGGGTGGATTTGATGCGACCACAAAAAAAAATTATAAAGAGGATGGTCGAGTGGCACGGCTCACCTGCAGATTGCATTTCCAATAGCTACATCATAAAAATCTATGGGGATAGGGACTGTATCCAGTCTCATATCGACTACCACAACTTTCTGAGGTCTTTCTGCATGGTCTCAGTTATTAGTGAAAGCAATATATTGTTCAGCTAGGAGATTCATATAGTTGTGCTAGGGGAATTCTAAGGTTCCTTTGAGATCCCTCTGCCAATCGAATCTGTGTTAGTGCTAAAAGGAATGAAGTAGATCTTGCAAAGCACTGCATCTTAGGAGTCATAGGACAAAGAGTTTCAATCATTTTCAGAAGGATGAACGAGGACAAGGCAAAATTCTACAACGAGGCAGATCCAGAGTTGGAAAGCCTTCATCCCTTGCCACTATGATAGAAGTACCTTCGGGTGTTCACGAGAGGAATTTTATTCCAGAGCCTAGCCTTAGTAAGTTGGCTTATTCACGGAGCAGCCTCAAACGGCCGAATTCTACTACCTCCTGCACCAGTTCACAATAGTTTTCATTGCTTTTTGGTACCAGTATGATATGATTTGTCCGTTTTGTTCAGATCTATACATTTGATCTACATTTGGATGCTTGATAATATGTGATCATTTGTACTACTGCTTTTAGCAAAATTAATAAAGATTTCTATTAAAGCTCATTGGTGCGACTTTTTTAATTTGCCAAAATTTATGAACTCAAATTTAGATATATATTGATTTAGTTTTATTATGAGTCACACAATTAAGCACAAGTATATGTATCACTCAAGTAATACAGGGCTCTAGTGGAGTCCTGGAATATCAATCCCACAGTGAGGCTTCAATTTTGTAGCGTAGCATAGAAATCACTTATTGAATCATAACAAAATTGCAAGTAAGTTTAATTCATAAAATAAAGACAGCAAGAACAATTACTATTTCAACCAAAATAAATTCTAAACTCTAGCAAGTAAAACTGATACAATGCTAAATTTATAACAAAGTTTAGTTGCAAGAAAGAGTCTTCCTCTTTTCCATTAATAGTGTGATGATTATTGTGATATAGATCAGTGATGCTAATGTATTGAGCCAAATAGGAGCATTCCTATTCTTTACCCATATTTCAGCGTATAAATAACATTAGCTAATTCTAAGTTTAGTCCCTAAATCTGTGGTTAGGCTAGGAGGATACTGGCTCTCACTACATAAAATCACTCTGAAATCTCTAATTCTACGCCCATAAAAGTATATTTCCCTATTTATTTGCACTCAATCCTCATGTACTATGTCTCTCATTCATGGACATTGAATGTGACCTTAACTTTTTTTTGTGGAACTCATATTCCTTTTGAAAAATATGTTTCCCAAAAAATTTTAACAATTTAATTGGCCAGATCAAATAGTAAATGAAGCTAGAAGTGAAAAGGTTATCACGAATTCTCCATAATAAATCAACACATCATTTTCATATCAACATCAACACATCACAAGAAAATGAGAAAGACAAAGAAATCTACTCAAGACTCATGAGGAAAAGATGAAAAAACATGAAGTATATATATATATAAAATTTCATACAAATAAAGTAAAGTAAAGACAACTTATCTCAAACTTTTCCCCAAGCAAATCTGTGCGGCTTATTTTAGGTTTGTGTATTGTATTTTAAAAAGGGGTCGCCTAACAGAAGTTGTCGGCGAATTTAAATTTTAAATTTAATTTAAATATATATAATTTAGAAAGTAGTATTTGATTTTGAAAATAATTTTTAAATTTGAAAGTTTTAAGATATGAGATTAAACCGATCTCACATCCCCAAATAGTTTATATAAACGAGCACCGCACCACAAACCGTATATCTATCCCTAAGGATAGACACACTCGCTCGATGGTGGGGCTCGATCAAATAAACTAGAAGTTTTGTGACATCCGTTTGGTCCGCGAACCAATTTTATAAGCCGACAAATTCCCTCGCTTAATATGAAAGTATCAAACAGGGTTTATATTACTCAGGTTCTTTAAAATTCCCTATAAGGGCAAGCCCCTATAGTTAATTACATCTTAAGTGACGGGAATCACTTAAGAAAACTCTCGATAATAATCAATAACTCGCTTTCAAGAATTTCAAAGTTTAAGGTTTTCAAAGATTGAATTTTGGAATTTCAATAGGGAATGGTTCAAATTTTGGAACATTTTGTTTTGTGAATCCAAAGGAAGAAAGGTAGGAGAAATCACTGATTCGAAATGAACTTCGGTAATTTCCCGACTATCCTATTGTTTGGCTTGAGTTTGGGAAAGTCCTAATGCTTATTTAGTATTTCAATCTTGCCAATTTTAATTAATTAGGACTTATATTTGTATGATAAAATCAAACAAATAGCCTAGAAGATGTGAGGGTTTATTGTCGTATCGGACGACTACCTCGGAATCCTAAGACCGGTTAGGGCTTAATTTGCAATGCAAATGCCTAACAAAAAGGTTGAGGATTTATGTTGCACTAGGCAAACTACCTCGAAGTCCTATGGCTTGGTTATTTAATTCTAGGAAAGTTTTGCTCGAAGTAGGTTCAAGTTTTCTTGACGACGATGGCCGTGTCGCCCACCATGCTCCAAGTTCCTTGTTGTTGCGGAGGTTTAGTTTTAGAAACCATAAATCAGGAGATGAGAAAAGTATTTTGGTTTAGAGAAAATCTTAATTTTCCAAGTGTTTTTTACGTTTTAATTAAAACAAATCTTAAAGTTGATTATAACGACACCGGTTAAGATCCCACGGTTCCATCCTTCCGGCATCATTATTTTTATCGGATTCACTTAGTCCAGATGAATTTGCTAAACTCAACTGAATGAGTTCCACACTTTCATTTAGACCGTGGGAAATCCCGTTAGCAACACGTAGGTTACATCATCCGAGGTATTCCCGATCATCCAACGAGACGTTTTAGTTTAGTTGCAATTGTAGTTTTGTGTTCTGTTTGTGATTAAATTTTGAGTTGTTTTATATTTTGAAATGTTGTGGCGGTGAATTTTATCTTGCAATGACTTTTAACTTAATTTTGGTTTCAGTTTTAGGGACTATCCTAAAGGTGTGGGTTTTCATGCAACAGCTTGTTTTATCATGCAAGAAAAGTAAAGTGCATTTGCAATAAAGTAAATTGCAAGAAAATAAATTGCAAGAAAGTAAATTGCAATAAAATAAAAGCGTACACTGGAGGGTCTTCCCGTCATCCCAAGCTGCACTTAAAACACAATTAGAATATTTAAGCAAGTCCCTAGGTAAAGCTAAGGGAAGGGTTATGGTTTTCTACCAAATTCCTAATCCTATAGCTAGTCAACTCTTATGACGTCTAGGTTCTTTGTGTTTTTTTGTTTGAAGACGATTTTCATCATCAAAGGACAATTAAATCCAATTGTTTTTATAAGTATCCTATCATATTGAGGAAGTGCTTAAGAAGAATCTTAAACATCTTTTCAATATTTCTAGGATTGTTTTAAGTCCAAATGAATTTAATTATATAAATGAATCGATCGTCCGGGGTTTTCAAGTCTTGTTAACTTGCTCATGAACTAGGACATTTGAATATCCTATGAGTGAAGTAACATTTCATTTGATGTTCCATTTAGGAGTTATGATGACTAAAGCATTTGAGGGCAAATTGGTGTTCAGATGGTTTGATTTAAGTTAAAGGGTTTAAATTTGGAATAGTGTTCAAGTTGTTTTATATTTAATTTCCTTTATGTCTTAGGTGATGTTATATTTAATTTAATTTAATTTAATTGAGTTTTAATTTAACTTAATTTAATTTAATTTGATTTGATGTTTAATTAATTTGATTTGATTTAATTTAATTTAATTATTTAATTTAATTTAATTTAATTTAATTGTTTAATTTAATTTAATTATTTAATTTAATTTAATTATTTAATTTAATTTAATTTAATTGTTTAATTTAATTTAATTTAAATTTAATTTAATTTAATTTAATTTAATTTAATTGATTTAATTTAATTTTAATTTAATTTAATTTAATCCAATTTAATTTACTTAATTTAATTTAATTTTTAATTTAGTTTTATCTTTAATTTTAATTGAAATTTTTGAAAGAGTTTAATAATTTGACTTTAGTTTAATGATTAAGTCTTTTAATATTTTGAATTTGAATTATCATTTTAATTAAGAGTTGAATATTAATGAGATGATTAATTTAGGGATTTTTAAATTAAAGAATAAATCTCTTCCTAATAAAGATCCCTTATTTTAATAATTCCAATTTTATTATTCTTCCAAATTTAATCTATTATTTAATTAAAGTTTAATCATTTTTAAAATTATTTAATGGGTTTCTACCCTTTAATTATTTAAATTTCAATCATCCAAACCAGATTAGGATCAAATATTTTACTTGTTAATTTTTATTAAACCTAAAGTTTTAATTAAGGGTTGAAAGTTTAATTACCATTTTACCCTTTAAGCTTAATAATTTCATAACTCACTAAATTAAACTTAAATGAATTTGAAATTTTTATGTAACTTCACTCATATGTCAATAAAGACATGAGAGGAGAAAATGTGATTTTTCTGTATTTAATTTATTTATATAATTATTTTTGGTGGAAAATAGAGATTTTCAAGGAAAATTTGATAACATGACCAAAGGAAAGTTTCTGTCCTTAAGAAAATTAGGGGACATTCCTAATGACCAGAGAAGCACTTGGACCAATTTTGGTGATTTTTTGAATTATATTATTTTTATTATAATTATTTTGAGTTTTGGAGTGTTAATTAATTTAAAAAAAAATAAATGTTGAAAAATGGGTTTTATATTTTTCAAAAATCTCTCTGATATCAAGGAAACCAGAGAATCAAATTTTGTAATTTTCTGATTTTTCTATGATTTATTATAATTATTTTAGTGAAAATGCTAGAAAATACATTTTTTAATTTTTAAAATTACCTTAGGGCTTTAAAATTCAATATCTCACTAAATAGACCTAGGAAAAATGTGGGATTTGCTCCTAAGTGATTAAAATTCAAAATGTGACATTTTGGTGAATTTTATTATTTTTGTGATTTTTATTATTTTTTAATTATTAAAAATATTAAAATATTATTAAAAATCAACTTTTTTAGAAAATTGAAATTTTAATTTTCTTAGGTTCCCCTAATATCAGAGAGGCTCCAAAACCAATTTGGTGAATTTTTGAAAAGTATTTTAAAAGTTATGAATTTTTAAAGTTTAAAATGGCTAAGTGACTTAATCAACCCAATTAGTAGGGCTAACCAAGTCCAATTGACCTCAAATTTTTATGGTGGGTTCCTCTGATCCTAAAGGTCAGTGGAGAATTGATTTCAAGTCAATTTGATGCCTGGTTAACTCTAATTAATTAAAGAGCTATTTTGGGTGTTTAAGCCAATTAAGGCCGTTTTAAATGAACTAAGTCAAAACCTATTTTTCCTAGGGTTCTCTGGTCATAAGGAACATCACCAAATTTTCCTAGAATTTATTTCACAACATGCTATTTACTGGAATTAAAATACTCAAAACAAGTGACTCGAACTTGAAAAATCAAGAACTCCTCATAGGATGGCCTCGACTTTGGAAAATTCAGGGAATGTTCCCAAATTCGGAGGCTTCAAAAGCCCTATGGTCTCATGCCATGGTGAATTGTATGCATGCATGGAGAATTAAAACAATGCAGAGAGTAAATAAATTATAAAAAATAAAATACTTGATGAAATTAAGTGATTTCTTTTCCACATTATTCTCCTCTCGTTCACCGAGCAAGAGGGTATTTTTATTTTATTTTTATGATTTTTCTACACAGAGATATGAATTTTTGAAGTTTAGGGAATTAAATAAATCGGAAAATACCCTATTTTTTTATTTATCCACGCGGCGCCGCCGAAACATCGGCAGCTCCGAAGGGGTACGTGTCGCGCCGCGATTGGGCGCCGCCATCCGAGTCGGCAGCCCGGCCCCGCGGTTCTCGCACCGTTTCCTCGGTCCGACGTCATCTGAGCCGTTCGTCCGCGCGTGTATTGAATGGACGGCATCCGTTCATCGTCCCCAAGTGTTCTCACCCGAGAGCCGTCCACACTAAATCCCTAAGATCTCACTCGATTCTCAATGGATTTTTACGTTCTTATACTCTATGGATTCGTCTCGAAGAGACGAACACATCTATACGGTTAACATGCATCGAAACTAAGGCATTTGAAATAGAGAATCTTCGAAGCTCGGGATGAAGAGTTAGCTCATACCTTGGCTCGTAGAAGTGTGGCTTCAATCCGAGAGTTGTTGCACCTTCGATCGGGTCCTAGCAAGCTCCGGCATGAAGTCTCCTGGTCCAGTGAATTGTCCGGATATGATTTCGACCAAGCCCGATCACAAAGCTTGGAGGCCGGAGTAACCGGGTGGCCTCGGAGATAGGGCTTTTGATGGTAGACACCTTCTCTGGTCCGGTGAAGGTGTAGAGCCAATCAATTCGGGGATTGGCTCACCGTGGAGAAGTGTCCCGGTTTTGGGTGGAATTTCAACTCTGAAATTGAGCTTACAGAGGAGAAATGGCAGGGGGATTTCACGGGGGATCAAGTGCTCTAAAGGTGGAGAGGGTCTGGAACAATTTTGGCAGAGTTTTGGCAAGGTTTGTGCTTCTTCTCTCATGGCCGAGAGGGGTGGAGTTTAAATAGAGTCGGTCGAGGGCCTCCTGGGGGAGTTAGGGCTCGGGATCACTGCTCTCGGTGAGGAGAAGAACGACCATGGTGACCACTAGGCAAGGGGCAGCTCAGCAAGTGAGAATTTCAATGTTGGATCACATGTGAGCTCTCGGCCATGGTGTTTTCCGGCGGCCTGGTGGCCGGCCGGCCAGGGTCAGGTCACCCTCAAGCTCAGGTGGGTCAGGGCTGGAGGCTTGTGCAATCAATTGGCAATTGCCATGTGTAAAGGAGTTGGATTGAAATGGAATGCGGGATGAGCCTATTTTGGGTCCAAATGGGTCAACTCACCTTTTGGGCTTGGTTCACCTCCCCATGGCCTCGATTTTGGGCCGAGAGGATCGGCTGGGTCAGCCAAGAGAGAGTGGTGTGGTCTCTATCCATGATGAGGTGGCTAAACATGGTTTAGTGTGCGACATGCTTAAGGTAAAAAAGGCTTAATGAAAGATTAGGAAAGGAGCCCCTCCTTTTACCATTAATGGCATGGTCACATGTCAAGCCTCCCATGGCTTCATGTGGCTTGTCAATGACTTGCATGGCTTGTCTTTGGCTTGGAGAAAGTTGAGTCAATTTCATAAAAATGGGTTTTAAGAAATTTTTGGTAATTTGATGGGAATTTGGATGAAGCTTCATTTGGAATAATTCAATGATGATTTTAGGACTTAGGTAATGGATTTAATTAAATGGATGACAAATGGAGATGTCATGTGGGCTTTAGGGTAGATTTGGGCTTTTGAATTTTGAAGGAAATGGGCTTTTAGAAGGGTTTAAGGGAAGTGGGCTTTTAAGTTTATGAATGTGTTCATGGATGAAAATTTTTGTAAAAGGTTGGGCCAAATAATTGTTGGGTTTAGCTCATGGATGTGTCATGAGTAACTTGAAGCAAATTTGGGGTAGTTTGGGCTTGAATTGGGTTGGATTTGGATTCTTTTGGTGAATGGGCTAATATAGGTCCAAATGGGCCAAGTTGGGCCAATGTTGGGCTAGGGTTGAAATTGATGTAGAATTATTGTTGAGAAGTGTTTATGGGAGTGTTTCAAATAGGTTTTGACTTTGGTTGGGCTTTGATTTTTGGGGTTTGGGTTCATTCGGGTTAGGTTTGGGCTTAGGTCGAAAAATGGGCCTTAAGGTCAAAAGTGGAATTGGATCCAAATGTCAATCAAATTGGACTTGGATTTGGTCTAAATTGGTATTAGGAATGTTGAATTCAAGTTTAGAATTGAATTGAACCAAAATTGGGGTCAATCGGGCAGGTTTGGTTTGACATCGGGTTCACTTAGGGTTAAAATGGGTCAATTTGGGGTTTTGACAAAAGTAGGGTAAATTGACAAAATTGGCCCATGGTGTAGTTGGACAAAATGAAATTGGGAATATTTAGGATTTGCTGGAATTTTCTGGGAATTTTCTAAATTTTTGGATTTTTAGGCCAAGAAGGGTATTTTGGGTATTTGGAGGGTATTGGGGGGTATTTTTGGGTATGGATGATCAATTTGAGTGATGTGGAGATGTTTGGGAATAATTTTGAAGAATTTTAGGTAATTTGGAAATTTTGCAAAAATTTGGGTAATTTCATGGTTTTGGTAGGTTTAGTAGGTGTAGGGTCTCGGGGGTCAAAAATCGAAAATTTGGGAAATTGAAGATTGGGTGAATCTAGGTGGAAAGAAATCATTTTGGTTGAGCCATGAAGCCATTTCAAGCCCATATGAGCCATGAAAGGACTCATTTGAGGCATTCACTATGTTGTTCCTAACCCTCTTAGCCTAGGGCTTAGGGGTTAAGGACCATCCATGTGAATCACCTACATGAGTCAGGAGGTCAAGTTGGGTATGGGTGTGGTTTTAGGAGGTGTGTGGAAATGTAGTGTGTAAGTGTAGTGTATAAGTGTAATGTGTGTGTAAGTCAGCCCCTTCACCAGACCAGGCCACCCAGGGTAGTCCTAAGGCCAAAGAGTCCTATAGGAACTCATCCTTTAAACTTCCACATTTGATTTCAACCCTCTAGGTGATTAGGGGTCTATAGTCAAATTTGTGGAGTTTGCAGGGAGTTTAGAAGTGGTTTGAATTTCTAAAAGGCGGGTCCCAATTCTAGTCCTCTAAGATAGTCAAAGGAAAAGCCTAAGGCTAGATCCTAAGCACTAAAAAGAAGAAGGGAAGACCTCATCAAAAATGAGGTCAACAGAATCTCAAGGAATTCCTTTGGCTCCTCTTCTTACATCACAACAACACACAATTCTCTCCTTAGAATAGTAAGGAAGAAGAAATCTCACACTTTACCTCTCCTCTCACACCCCTTAGAACAGAAAACACAAAACCTAATTTCTTGACAAAAAATGGAAAGAAACTCTCTCTAAGCTCTAAACTCTTTTCTTCACTTCTTCCCCCTTTTTCTAAACATGGCTCCAAAAGTGTTTAAATTCAGTCAAAATTGAATTCCCAAGAGTTTCCTAAAGCAACCCTTCAAAATCTGGCCAAATACATTGAATCTAGTTCAAAATCGGGATAGGGCGCGGTTTGGCGCTGGATAGGGCGCCGTTCGGCGCATTATTTTTCCAAAACGGTTGCAATTCTCTGTAAAAAGGCGCTATCCGGCGTTGGTGACAGTGTCGTTCGACACTAGTTCAATAAAATGTACTTTTGTCCCATTTTTTGCCAAAGTTTCTCCTTTTCACTTTCTTTTGCTCTAAAGGCCTAAAATCATTTTACCTGCATGAAATCATAAAAAATACCTTCCTTAAAAGTGCAATATCATAAAAACAGGTATACAATGGATAGTAAAAAAGTTATTAAATTTTCAGTGGATCACTCATCAAGTTTTTCAGAAATGTTTCTTACGTCGCAATAGTCAAAAAAAGCCACGGGACCATACGTTGGTCGCAAATTAAAATGAATGAAGAACGATACAAGAAAAGATTAAAAAAGAAATGATAATGAAAAGAAAAAAGTTAAGATAAAACAAAATAAAAGAAAATTGAATATGGAATTTGATATCTCCCAAATGAAATGAAATAAATTGAAAAATAAAGATAAATAGAAAATAGATGATGAGCTAAAACTTTGTCGAAACTCCAAGTCTCTGCGCTAATACTCATATTTCACATTTCCAAAAAGCACTCCACAAACTTTGGCGCTTTACAAAATATCACTTCTCACAAATCCGAAATGTCACAAAATTCTACTATTCTCACAATAGCTGCAAGTCTTGGCTGAATTGCACAATTTTACTTTCTTCAGGAATCAACATTAAATTCTCTAAGATAGTTAACATAAAATTATGGGATCAATACCTATATACTATTTCCCTTCCATCGCCTCTTGGGTTGGATGTGAGTCCCTGAGCTTTCCTGCCTGATGTGACACTCCTGCAACCTCTTGAGTTGGATGTGAGTCCCTGAGCTTTTCTCCTTAGTATGGTGAAAATTTAAATCCCTAAATTTTCTCATCCTATCTGAGAAATTTTCTGCCTTTCATGAAATTCCAAGGTCAGTCCTTAATCGTCCGCTTCCTTCAAAATCCCTAAATTTTTGCATCCTATCCGAGAAATTTTTCTCCTTCCATGAAATTTCAGGGCAATATCTTAGTCGTTCTATTCCTTCAAAATCCCTAAAATTTTGCATCATATTTGAGAAATTTTACACCTTCCATGAAATTCTTAGGTAAGAGCTTAGTCATTTGATTCCTTCAAAAACTCTAAATTTTTGCATCCTATCTGAGAAATTTTCGCCTTCCATGAAATTTCAGGGTCGGAGCTTAGTAATTCGATTCCTTCAAAATCCCTAAAATTTCACATCATATTCGAGAAATTTTATGCCTTCCATCTTCCTATTATTTCAAAATTCTTAAATTTTCGCATCCTATCCAAAATATTTTCCACACCCATGAAATTTCGAGGTCAGTAGTGAAATTCTGATTCTGATTTCTGAGACTAGTAATTAAATTCAAGTTCTCATCCTTCGGGGGCAGTACCTAATTTTTAATTCCCATCTTTCAAGTTTGGTACTTAAATACACACACTGCCCTCTACACTCACTTACACTTAAAGACTCCCACAAAATTAAAATTCACAAGATTAAGTCAAAGTAAAGATCTCACAAATTCTAAATTTAAATTTCATAAATTTTTATAAATACCATAAAGTCTAGAATCAAATTCAAACTCAAATTTTAAACTAAAACTAAATTCAAATCAAATCTTATTCTAAATCCAAATTCCAATTTCAAATTAAATCAACTCGGACTCCTTCAAAATTTGGAAGCTTGAAATTCATATCTCCATAATGAGGGTATCCCACCGCCTTCCCCCAGCGAGAGTTCCTGGGTTTAAAGGTTTTCAACTAGATAATCCCCAGTGAAGACTTCCAGTTAAATTCTATGTTTTGTCTTTAATTTTGAATCAGATAGTATTGTTGGTTTTTGTCGGTCTTATCTATCAACACAAATACATGCAGTGTGCTTGCCCGACACACTACACCTGTTGGGGGTCCATTTGTTAACATCACTTCTGTTGAGGTCAAGTCTTTCTTTAGAATAGCCTAGGGTCTTGCCATAAGACTTTCCTGTTGACTATCTTAGAAGACTAGTGATGGGACCTTTATCCCATTGAAAATTAAAACACTTCTTTGCTTCACTTGAAGTTTTCAAATGCTTAAAATCTAACATGTAAATGCTTAGGAGGATGAGACCAAGCATTAGGAAGCTCAAGAGGTTCCCTACAGGATGGTGGAACCTTAGGACTTATCCTGTGAGGTCTAGCCTGGGTGAGGCTCACACACACATTTGCACATTACACAATCACACACTACCTCACAACCCTAAACCAAGCTTCCTTAAACTTGATCCCCAACTCTTTAAGAAACTCATGTGGGTGGTTTCCCCGAGCTCTTAGCCCTAGTCTAGGGCTTGGCTAGTATCAGCACATGGAGAATCTAAATGGGGAATTCCCTTGGTACATGGCTCAAATGGGTTATGAATCTTACTTAAACCCAAATTCACCAAAAGCCCAAGCTTTTTGACCCCTTTACCCCGAAACACCACCAAATGACCAAATTGCCCCAAACCCTAATTTTTTCCAAAATTTCCAAAATAAACCAAAATTCCCAAAATAAAACAAAATTACCAAATTCACTCAAAAATCACCCTAAAACTTTCCACACCACAAAAAAATACTCAAAAACCTCAAGTTTATCAATATTCCCATGATAGCCCTAAAATCCCCAAAACTACCAAATTGCCCCACCTAGCCCAAAATTTTCAAAAATTCTAAAAATTCCCAAAAAAAATCCAAAACTCTCTAAATATTCACAATTTCAATTTTGAATAACTAGAATTACCCAATTTGACCGAGTTAGCCCAATTTGACCAAATTAGCCCAATTTGACCAAATTACCCTTTAAGGCTTAAAATGCCCAAATCACCCCAAATGCCCACCAAATTGACTTTAAATTTCCAGAATTCCAAATCTAAATCTTAATCAAACATTACTAATGCCAACATAAGCCAATATCAACCCCAATTTTGCCCACATTTGAACCCAATTTCAACCTAAACCAAAAAGCCCCAATTTTAACCAAATGGCTCCCCCCAATTTTGAATTCTAAAATTTTCAAGACATTCCCCTAAATAGAATTGTACTTTAAATTTTTCCCAATTTGAGTCCAAACCTCACCCAAGTCTAACCAAATCAAAAAATCCCAATTTTCCCCCAAATGTGCAACATGTCAAAGTATCACCAAATTGAATGCCCTAACTCTATAATTATCACTCAATTAATGATTAAGAACTCTTCATGACATCTCATAGACCATTTTGAACCACCAATCTTTCCTTAACACCACTCTAGTAAAACCTAAATCTAAGTTAACCTAAAAGTCCAAAAATTGACCCAATACCTAATTCAAGTCAAATCCACACCCCAAACCTATTCCAAATTACCCCAATCCTTTCTAAAATCTTTATAGAAATCATACACACCATTTTGAATAATCAATTGGAGCTAACCCATGATTGAAGCCAACCTAGCCCAATGTAAGCCTAAATATCCCAAATTCAATCTATGACAAAATGTGACCAAATCAAGCTAAATATGACTAACCTAAGTCCACCACAACTACCAAGTGAACCCTAGGAACCACCCTAGATCCACCTAGAATGCTCTAGTAGAGCCAAGTACCAAGGTTCCACTAAATTAATGGATCCCCTTCCTTAAAAAGCTAAACCCAAGGATATTTCCAATAAACCATCAACCACTTAAGCTCCTCAACATTATGGCCTGCCCACCTGACCACTTGACTTATTGCCAACTCCCCTAGCCTGGACAGCCAGCCTAGTCATCGGAGGAGCTCAAACTCAGAGCCACTTCATCCCCTTTAAAGCCAATTTCATCCATTCTGGCTGTCCAGCTCTAATTGCTCATTGGAGCTCTTCAACACTACACCTAAGCAATTGATTTCACCCATAGCCAAGCCCTGAGCTCTAGCAGCCAGCCATGGCCATAAATAGAGCTCTCCATGGCCAAAGAGAGGTGGCAAAAATTTCTAAAGGAAACTTTGCCAAATTTCTTCCATAACTTTCGTGAGATCCCCAAAGTGAAATTCCACTATCTTTCAAACATAATCTCCACTGTACAGAGCCAATTTCCCCCCTGAAATTTCAGCCGAAACTATGACATTTTCCATCACATCTCCACAGTGCACCGAATTCAAATTAATTGCACCCACACCTTCACCACACTAAAAGAAGAAGCTTCCCCGTTAAAGCCGCATCACAGAGAGCCTCTTACCAGATGTTGATCAACACCTAAAATTGTCCTTGGTCGAATCCAGGTCTGGACACTTCACCATAGAAAAAGGTTCCATTCAAAGATTTTTTGGGTCCAATCGAAATTATTATAACCATCTGATTGAGGGATCCTCTCTCAGATGAAGGTATTGATATCACTCTTTATCCCGACCCTATTTTGATTCTCCATATATTTATATTGTATTTCGTGGTGTATTAGCCGTATAGAGAGGTTCATGTCACCTAGAATAGTCTATAAGATCAAATCCCATTTGATTTGGTTGAGTCTAGGTTGATTTCTTAGGTATAGAAGGTGGAAGACTCTCGGGATGAACCAGGTAAAGATGATGACCCGCAACCGTTCGATTGAGCGTGTATTCAACTGACGGCTCTGATTACACTGGACAGAATTATAGTGTACAAAGCGTAGGATGTGTGGATGCTGAGTTAAATGGTGACGTAGAATTTGAGAGAGGCACATGGGAGTTTGGAGCTGTCGATGATCCAGTTAGCGCCGTGCATTTTAAATAGAAAAATAGGGATTTTTATTTATGTAAATCAATCCACCTTTAAAATTCATAACTTGGTGTAGAAAAATCATAAAAATAATAGAAAAATACCCACTTGCTCAGTGAACAGAGGAGAAAATGTGGAAATGATTTCATGTTTATTTGATTCATGTGTGATCTTTAATTTTTTAAATACTGTATTTGGTGTTTTAATTCTCCATTCATACATATTTCACCATGGCATGAAAAATATGGATTTTGTTCTCTCTGTCATGAGGGATCCTCTTTGATTTTTCCAAGGTCATCTATGAAGAGATCCCTATTTTTCAAGATTATTGTGTCTATTTTAATAAAATAATTATAACAATTAAAATATCCTTTAGAAAAATATAAGGTTATTTTTGTAGGTTACTTGTGACCAGAGAACCATAGAATAGTTTGGGAAAGAACACCAAGATTCTTCTTGGATCTATGTCATTCCCCTAGTTTTCTCCTCCTTTCGATTCCTATAATAACTATTCTGAAACTTGAGCCAGTCACATATTATATTTTCTATTACCACATTTTCTTGAAGATCCTACTTTTTGGAACTCATGAATACAATATTTCTTGATCTTTATCAAGGGTTTTTTTAGGTGACTGTAGTTATCTAAGATGTAATTAACTACACAAGCTTGCCCTTATAGGAAACTTAAAGCTCCCACATTAATATAAACACTATCTGATTCCTTCATATTATATAAGTGATGTTCTCGGTCAACATAAATAGTTCACAGACCAAATGATATTATGTATTCTTAGTTTATTTGATCAAGCCTCACCACCAAGCAATGCATCCATTCTTCGGGATAGATATATCTCTTGCAGTGAAGTACTTGATTATTTAAATTATCTCGTGCATGAGATCGGTTTGATTTCATATCTTCAAATAAAAAAATGATGATAGTTTATTAAAACTATATATATTAAATTAAATCTATTTTAAAATATTAATCCCTAACTTTTTTGTGACCGACACTCCCAAAACCATTTTTATTAATTTTTTTACTTAAATTTTAACTTTAATAATTATTTTAAGGTTAAAAAAGTCATTTACTTGAAAAAAATCATGTTTAGTTGTAATATAAATTCATATTAAGTTCCAATTTTTATTGAAAGTTCCCCTGACCATTTCTTTTAGTGTTGGTTAGTTTTTTGTGATTTTTTTATTATTTTCTAATTATTTAAATTTTCTTCAATTTTAATGAGTTAAATACATAAGTGTCATTTTTACTCAATGAAATCCATTTAATATTTTTCTAATGATCCTCTGACCCTAATGAACCTCCCAAAGAAAAATTTACATTTTTTTCATTTATTTTTTGATTATTATGAGTTTTTAATTACACAAAGGTGGTTTAACTTGATAATTAGGTTTTCCATACCAGTGATACCCTCTAAATTTAGAAGAATCTGAGGAAGCCCCTATTAACATGAGGAATTAACCCCTAAAGTTTCAAGCCATGCTGAATGGTTTACAACAAGTTATGATTTACTTAAAGCTTTCAGTATTTAATCACTTCAAAAATAAATATAAGTTGAATGACCCTAATATTATTTCCACATTATTCTCCTCTGTTCACTTAGAAAGGGGGTATCTTTATTTTTTTTTATGAATTTTATAGACTAAATGATGGATTTTTAAATATTTGTGAATAAAATAAACCCATTTAATCCATAATTTTCTACTTATTTGACTTAGAGCTAACTCAACCTCGACAGCTGCTAAAGAACACGCAGCGTCTCTCCATTCTACAGCGCCATCCGAGTCACCAGCCATGCGGCCCATGGTTTGCGTCTCGTTCTTCTATTTGGCTTCATACTAGCTGTCCATCCAATACACGCTTGATCAAACAACTCTTGATCATCATCCCCATCTGGTTTAAACAGAGAATCGCTTACTTTTTTACCTAAATATCTCTCTGGAGTTTTAAACAAACCATGTAGGGTTTGTTCCTAGAGCTTCATCTAAGTGAGGCAAACCAATCTATACTATTTATTGAGTCTTAAATTAAGCCTACATGCATGGAGAATGAAATTAAGCTAAGATTGGAGAGAGAGTTCAATACCTTTGACTGAGAGGTGAGGCCTCAATCAGAAGTGTTATGGACATTCGTTGTGACCATTAGAATCTCCTCTAAGTGCCAATTTGAACTCTCTAGGGGTCTATATATGAATGTGGACAGAGGGTAATTCGGGCTTAGTCCGACACTGGTGTAGATAGCTTGACAGAGGGGAATTTTGATTGGAAATTCCTCTCTTGCTCTGAGAAATTTAATGGGCATCTCAATTTGGGGATTGATTAAGTTTTGAGGGATTTTCTATTTCCAGCATGAATTTGGACAGAGGGGATTAGAGCTGGAAGATAGTGTGTCTGAGCTTCTCTGGGCTGTGTGAATGGTTTGGAACAAATTTGACGAGTTTGGTTGAGATTTTGTGCCTCATCCACTTTAGCCATTGGAGGTGGCATTTAAATAGGAGAAACCGTGGCTGTCCTCAGGGCAAGTTAGGTTACAGAGAGGTCGCTTAGGTGGAGGAAAGAAGTGCTCTAGTGACCAATAGCAGTGGGACAGCTCAGGGGGGTTTAATTTTGGGTAAATCAGTTTTAACATCTCAGGCATGGTGTTTTTTGACGGCTGGGGTGGT
This sequence comes from Papilionanthe hookeriana x Papilionanthe teres, assembly GCA_022702705.1. Lineage (NCBI taxonomy): Eukaryota > Viridiplantae > Streptophyta > Magnoliopsida > Asparagales > Orchidaceae > Papilionanthe > Papilionanthe hookeriana x Papilionanthe teres. The sequence continues at coordinate 131,684,829 of CM040428.1, read as the reverse complement.
TGGCTGGTCAGGTTCAAGACACCCTCAGGGTCAAGTGAGACGGGGAGGTTGAATGGTGGAGTATATTTGATTTTAGAGTAGCTCCATGGTCAAAATCTATAGTGGATTAGGAGTTTAGGTAAAGTTGGCTACGTTTGATTTAATATGTTGGTTGCATAGTGCTGATCTTAAGGCCCTTGGGCAAGTTTTGGTGAGGTCAAATGGCTGCTTGGGCCATTGGGTAAGTGTTTTAAATGTTTTATGAAGGGTAAATCCAAGTGGAGAGGAGAAGGGAGAGTGGTCCCCTCAATTTGCCCAATTTGGCAAAATTGACTTAGATGTGGCCATGTAATGCTTCATGGGTCATGCCATGATGTGTATGAGGCCATGTAAAAGTTTCATGCAAATGGAATTTTGGATTTCTATGAATTTTGGAAAATTATGTCAGATGTCTAATTTAGGTAAGGTGTCATGTACACGTATGGTATGATTAGTATGGTGCGATGGCTATATGCCTTGAGTTCCATAAGATGATGTGGAATTGATATTTTATCATGTGCGCTCAAATTGGGCTTTTAAAATTCAATCCATGGGCTTTTGAAAATGCACAAGGGAATGGGCCTCTTAAACATGCACATGATGACTTTGATTTTGGAAATTGATTTTGGAATAATTAGATTGGATTGAAATTGGTTAAAATTCGATTTAGGCTTGTTGAAATTTTTTTTTGAATTTGAAATTAGGGTCTTTTGCTTGGTCATGAAGTTCAATTTGGGGAATTTATCATTTTAGGTCAAAATTGGGGTATTCAGTTTTGGGAAGGATTTTGGACTTAGGTCTAGCATAATTGTGAGTTTAAATTGGTCTAGGGGAATGCTATTAAGAGTTTAGAATATAAATATGGGGAAATTGGGTTAGTTATGAGGTTCAACTTGATGAAATTTGAGGTTATGATCATATTAGGGATTATGGCTCAAAATTAAAAATAAAGCTTGGGGTTGGTTCACATGGGCTTCAAAATGGTTTCAATTAAGATTGTCATGTTGAATTAGGGTTTACAATTGAAATTATGAAAATTTTGGATCAATTTGGTGGAAATTTGAGTTGATTTGGGTATTTGGCAATTTAGGGGTAAAATTAGGATTTTGGTCAAAATTGGTCAATTTGGTCAAATTTGACAAATTTGGTACAATTGGGTTATATGGGGAAGTGTCAAATGATGTTTAGGATTTAATTAGGTGAAATTAGGTTTTTTACAATTTTGTGTATTTTGAGGGTATTTTATTAGTTTGGCTAATTTTGGTAGGTTTGGCTGATTTTGGGTCAATTGGTGGTTTCAAATTGATTTAGGTGAGGTTTGGATTGAACTTGACGGTTTTGGTAAATTTTAGGAATTTGGTTTAATAATTAGGGTTTAGGGTGGAATTAGGGTTTAGGGGTATTTGATCATGGGTCTTAGTCGTGCTTAACTAGTTTGGGACCAAGCCTAGACAAATGAAAACCTCTTTATGAACCTTCACATTGATCCTAGCCATATTAATCAAAGACCAGAGGCCTGGGACCACCCATGTGAGTTTTCTAAAGGGGTAGAAGGGAATCTGTTTAGGGTTTTGGAACAAGTGGGGAATTGAAATGATTAGGAGTGTGTGTGCAAGAACAAGCCTTTGCCACCCAAGGTTACCCTAAGTTCAATCATCCTTATAGGAACTCATCCTTGAACCTCCACAAGTTGGTCTTAACCTTCGAAAAGGTTTGGAGGTCATTGACTATCCATGTAGGATCTTAAGAAGAGTTAGGAATTATTTTAAATTTCTTAGGTGGTGGGCTCCATCTCTAGTCCTCAAAGATAGTCAAAGAAAATCCCTATGGCTAGATCCTAAGTACTTAGAGGATGTTTAGACCTCACCAATAATGAGGTCAACAAATGGACTCCCAATAGGTGTGGTATGCTAACCAAGCACACCAAACGTATTGGTATTGACAAAGGAGGACAACAAAACTAACACAAACGTAAGTGACACACTTCGAACAAAGCATAGAATTTAATGAGAATTACTTCCACTGGGGAGTAGTAGATAAATCTTTGTAACTAAATATTCCAGAATTCTCACTAGGGATTAAGAGGTGAATTTCCAAATTACAAAATTTCAGGGTTAGATTTTAGATTTGTTTCATTTTGATTTTGTGTTTGTTAATCCTTTCAAAGGGGTGTTTTATGAATTTTAAGAAGATAATTATCAAGGAAACTGATAGTTATGGCGAATTAGATTTTGTTTTGTTATTTCTTGATTTTAAAGTCTGATTTTGATTTTAATCTCAAATTTAAATTTTAGGTTGATCAGAGTTTTAATTCTGATTGAATTTTGAGTTAGGACAGATTTTAAGATTGATTTTATGGAAATTTTGGATTCAGAATTGAGTGTAAATTTTGTGTTTTGATTTGGCAATTTGATTTTGTAAAGGAGTTTGGAATTTGAGGACTGGGGTGATCAAATTAAGAAGGAAGGTACGGGGACTCACATCCAACTCGAACGGTGTTGGAGGGGAATCAGAATTTAGGTGTTGAACCCGAGATAAAAACTGAAATTTCAGTATCAGCCTCAGAATGAGAATCAAAATTTTGGTATCGATCTCAAAATTTTAAGGATGCAGAGATTTTGGTGAAAAGGATGTGGACATTTTGGGGTGCGGAGAAGAAAACATAATGCCTTACACCATTTAAGGTAGTCTCATACCTATCTTAGAACTCTAAGCTAAGATTTGGAAGGTTTACTCCATTTAAGGTGGCATCACACCAATCTCGAGGGTGAGAATAGCATGCCTTACTCCATTTAAGGTGATATAATACCTATCAAGGTATTCAGAGGAGAGAACTGGAATTTAGGTACCAGTCTCAAGATGAGAATCAAAATTTAAGAACTAATCTCAAAATTCTACTTTGAGGACTGGTATTTTGGTACTAGCATTAGGATGAGAATCGGTATTTACGTACCGATCTCAAAATTCTGAGTTTAGGACTAGAATTTAGGTACCAAACTCAAGATGATAATCGAAAGTTAGGTACCAGTCTCAAAATTCTAAGTTGAGGACTAGAATTTGGGTACCAACATTGGGATGAGAATCAAAATTTAGGTACCAATCTTGAAATTCTGAGTTGAGGACTGGAATTTTGGTACTAGCCTCGAAATGAGAATCAGAATTTTGGTACAGATTCAAAATTCTGAGCCGAGAACTAGAATTTAGGTACCACTCTCGGGATGAGAATCAAAATTTTTGGTACCCTTTTCGAAACTCTTTGTTGAGGACTAGAATTTAGGTACCAGCCTCAAGATGAGAATAAGTAGTTAGGTACCATTCTTGAAATTCTGAGTTGAGTACTGAAATTTAGGTACCAGTCTTAGGACGAGAATCAAAATTTAAGTACCGATTTTGAAATTTTGAGTTGAGGAGTGGAATTTAGGTACTAGCTTTGGGATAAGAATTGGAATTTTGTTATTGACCTCAAAATTCTGACTTGAGGATGTTGACCTCATTTTTGATGAGGTCTTCTCTTCTTCTTTTTAGTACTTAGGATCTAGCCTTAGGCTTCTCCTTTGACTATCCTAGAGGATTAGAATTGGAACCCACCACTTAGAAATTTAAACCACTTCTTAACTCCCTGCAAACTCCACAAACTTGATTGTAGACCCCTAATCACCTAGAGGTTTGAAATCAAATGTGGAAGTTTAAAGGATGAGTTCCTATAGGACCCTTTGGCCTTAAGACTGCCCTGGGTGGCCTGGTCTGATGAGGGCTGACTTACACACACACTACACTTATACACTACACTTTCACACACCTTCTAAAACCACACCTATACCCAACTTGACCTTCTGACTCATGAAGGTGATTCAGATGGATGGTCCTTAAACCCTAAGCCCTTGGCTAAGAGGGTTAGGAACAACATAGTGAATGCCTCAAATGAGCCCCTTCATGACTCATGTGAGCTTGATATGGCTTCATGGCTCAACCAAAATGATTTCTTTCCACTTACATTTACCCAATCATCAATTTTCCAAATTTTCAATTTTTGACCCCCGGGCCTAGTCTACCCAAAAAAACCCTTGAAATTACCCAAATTTTTCAAAATTCTCCAAAATCACCCAAATTCCTCAAAACCAATCCCAAACATTCCCATATCACTCAAATTGATAATCCATAGCCAAATATACTCAAAATTCCAAAATACCCCTCAATACCCTCCAAATACCCAAAATGCCCCTTCGACCCAAAAACCCAAAAATTCAGAAAATTCCCATAAAATTCCAGAAAATCCCAAATATTCTCAATTTCATTTTGGCCAACTACACTATGGGCCAATTTTTTAAATTTACCCAACTTTTGTCAAAATCCCCAATTTGACCCATTTTAACACAAAGTGAACCCAATGTCAAACCAAACCTACCCAATTGACCCAAATTCTTGTCCAATTCAATTCTAAACTTCAATTCAACATCTCCACAAACAAAATACTAACATGATTTACCCAAAATTTAGACCCAAATCCCACTCAAATTCAAACCAAAGCTAAAAGACCCAATTTTGACCTAAACCCAAACCTAACCCAAATAAGCCCAAACCCCAAAATCAAAACCTAACCAAAGTCAAAACCTCTTTGAAACACTCCTATAAACATTTCCAAACATTAATTTTACACCAATTTCAACCCTAGCCCAACATTGGCCCAAGTTAGCCCAATTTGACCTACATTGGCCCATTTACCAATGAGGCCCAAATCCAACCCCATTCAAACCCAAATCACTCCAAACTCATTTCAAATAACTCATGACATATCCCTAAACCAAACCCAACAATTATTTGGCCCAAACTTCTAAAAAATTCCCATCCATGAATTTATTCTTAAACCTAAAGGCCCATCCCCTTAGCCTTTCTAAAAGCCCATCAAAAATAATTTTAAAAGGCCCAAAGCACACTTGACAATCCTCTATCATCATCCATTTGATAAAACCATCTCCTAAGTTCTAAATCCATGATAAAATAAATCCAAATCAAGCCATTTGCCAATTCCCATCAAAATGCCAAAATTCACAAAACCCTTTTTCATGAAATTGACTTAACTTTTCCCAAGCCAAAGATGAGCCATGAAGCCATGCTTGAGCCACATGGAAGCCATGAGAGCCTCTTTACATGTCACCATGCCATTTTGGGCAAAAGAAGGAGACTCTTTCCTTAATCTCCTAAAGTCATTAGCCTTAACCATGATTCCCCTTAATTCAAATTTAATCCAAATATATTTGGATAAGGACTTCTTCATGCCAAACCAGCTGATTCCTTTGACTACCCACAACACCCAAAGCCTCATTGAAGGGTGAACCAAGCCCAAAAGGTGGACTTGACCAAATCAAGCCAAAATTGGCCTTCCCCCATGCCATTTTAATCCAAGCTTTTGACACATGGCAAAGCTCAATTGCCTACACAAAGCCCCAGCCCCGACCCACCCGAACTCGAGGGTGACCCTCGCCTACCGTCCAGCCGCCCGGATCGCCGGAAAACACCATGGCCGAGACCTCGGGAGGAGCCAAATTTTGGAATTCCACCTTGCCGAGCCGCCTCACTCCAAATGGCCATTGCAGCTGTTCTTCTCCTCACCAGAGCAGCTGATCCCCAGCCTTAAACCCCCCTGGTAGGCCCTCCACCCTCTCCTATTTAAACACCACCTCCTCTCGGCCATGAGAGGTGTTGAAACAAACCTTAAGGAAACTCTGCCAAAATTGTTCTGGACTACTCCCCACACATAGAGAACTTGATCCCCACTGAAATTCCCCTACTATTTCCTCTCTGTGAGCTCAATTTCAGAGTTGAAATCCAAGCCCAAAACCAGGACACTTCTCCACAAGTGAGCCAATCCCCAAATTGATTGGTCCTACACCTTCACCGGACCAAGAGAAGAAGTCCGCAGCAAAAGCCCCCTCACCAAGCCAGCCATTGCTTCCAGCCTCCAAGCTTTGTGATCGGGCTTGGTCAAAATCATACCTAGACAATTCACCATGCCAAGGGACTTCATCTGGAGCTTGCTTGGACCCAATCGAAGGTGACACAACTCTCAGATCGAAGCTTCACTTCTCTGAGCAAAGGTGTGGACTCACTCTTCTTCCCGAGCTTACCGAGATTCTCTATTTAATTTGAGTCAATTTAAATACATGTTTACCATATGGATGTGTTCGTCTCTTCAAGACAAATCCATAGAGCATAAGAAATTGAAAATCCGTTAAGAATCGAGTGAGAAATTAGGGTTAGAAGGTTGATGGTCACGGGTTTGCACCAGTTGTAGACGATGACTGGAAACCGTTGGATCGCGCGTGTATCGGATGAACTGCTAGGATCGCGTCGGACCAGAAGATGTTACGTGAAAGGCGAGTCCCGGGACGGCTGAGTCAGATGGCGGCGCCGAATCAGGAGACGACGCGTGGAGCTTCAGAGCTGCTGAGGTTGACGCGGCGCCGCATGGATAAGTAGGAAAATAGGGATTTTTCTTATTTATTAAATACCCAGAACTTAGAAAATGCATAACTTTGTGTAGGAAAGTCAGAAAAATAAAATAAAAATACCCTCTTGCTCAGTGAATAGAGGGGAATAATGTGGAAAAGAAATCATGTAATTTCATCAAGTATTTTATTTTTAATTATTTATTTACTCTCTACAGTATTTCAATTCTGCATGCATGTATACAATTCACCATGGCATGAGACCATAAGGCTTTTGAAGCCTCGGAATTTGGGAACATCCCCTAAATTTTTCAAAGTCAGAGGCCATCCCTATGAAGAGTTATTGATTTTTTCAATTCTAGATCACCATTCTGAGTATTTTAACTCCAATAATTAGCATATTGTGAAATAAATTCTATGAAAATTTGGTGATGTTTCTTATGACCAAAGGACCCTAGGAAAAATAGTTTTTGAGTTAACTCGCTTGTAATAACCCTAATTGGCTTAAACACCCAAAATGGGGCTTTAATTAACTAGAGCTAATCATACATCAAATTGACTTGAAATCAATTCTCCACTGACCTTTAGGATTAGAGGAACCCACCATAAAATTTTGAAGTCAATTGGACTTGGTTAGCCCTATCAAATGGGTTGATTAAGCCATTTACCAAAAATTAAACTTCAAAAATTCATAACTTTCAAAATACTTTTTTCACCAAATTGGTTTTGGAGTCTCTCTGATATCAGGGGAATATAAGAAAATTAAAATTGTAATTTTCCAAAAAAGTTGATTTTTTGCATTATTTTAATATTTTTAATAATTAAAAAATAATAAAAATCACAAAAATAATAAAATTTACCAAAATGTCACATTTTGAATTTTAATCACTTAGGAACAAACCCCATATTTTTCTTAAGTCTCTATGATGAGATATCAAATTTTAAAGCCCTAAGGTAATTTTAAAATTAAAAAAATGTATTTTCTAGCATTTCCACTAAAACAATTCTAATAAATCAAAGAAAAATCAGAAAATTGTAAGAATTGGTTCTTTGGTTTCCTTTATATCAGAGAGATTTTTGAAAAATATAAAATTCATTTTTCAACCTTTATTTTATTTTTAAATTAATTAATAGTCCAAAATTCAAAATAATTATAATAAAAAGAATATAATTCAAAAAATCACCAAAATTGGTTCAAGTGGTCCTTTGGTCATTAGAAATATCTCATAATTTTCTTAAGGACAGAAACTTTCCCTTGGTCATATTATTAAATTTCCCTTGAAAATGCCTATTTTCCATCAAAAATAATTATATAAATAAATTAAATAAAGAAAAATCATATTTTCTCCTCTAATGTCTTAATTGACATGTGTGTGAAGCCACATAAAAATTTCAAATTCATTTAAGCTCAATTTAGTGAGTTATGAAATTATTAAGCTTGAAGGGCACAATGGTAATTAAAATTTTAACCCTTAATTAAAACTTTAGGCTTAATAAAATGAAAGAGTAAAATATTTGATCCTAATCTGATTTGGATGATTGAAATTTAAATAATTAAAGGGTAGAAACCCATCAATCATTTTTTTTAAGAATAAACCTTAATCATTTAATTAATGAAATTTGGAAGAATAATAAAATTGGAATTATTAAAATAGGGATATTATTAGGAAGAGATTTGTTCTTTAATTTAAGAATCCCTAAATTAATCACCTCAATAATATTTAATTCCTAATTAAAATGATAATCCAAATTTAAGATTTAAAATGCTAAAAGACTTAATCATTAAATTAAATTAAAGTTAAATTATTTAAATTAAATCCTTTTAAAATTTCAGCTTAAATTAATACTTTAACAATTAAAATTAAATCATCTTTAAAACATAAAAAAAATATTAAATTAAAATTAAAAATAAAATTAAATTAAAATTAATATTAAATTAAAATCTAAAAAAAAAATAAATTAAAATTTAATTAAATTAAAGATTAAATTAAGTTAAATTAAATTAAAATTTAAATTAAATTAAATTAAATCACATTAAATTAAATTAAATTAAATTAAGTTAAAGCATGTTAAATTAAATTAAATGAAATAAAAAATAAAATCAAGTTAAAATAAAATTAAAAATTAAATAAAATAAAATTAAATTAAATTAAAATTAAAACTAAACCAAATTAAATTAAAATTAAATTAAATTAAATTAAATTAAATTAAAAATAAAATCACCTAAGACATAAAGAATTCAAAATAAATCTAAAACAATTTGAACACTATTCCAAACTTAAACCCATTAATTAAAATTAAATCGAATCACAAATCACTTGAACATTAATTTGCCCTCGAAAGCTCTTGTTGTCATAACTCCTAAACGGAGTATTAAGTGAAGTGTTACTTCACTTATAGGACATTCAAATGTCCTAGTTCACTGAGCAAGATCACAAAACTTGAACTCATGGATGATCAATTCACTTGTATAATTAAATTCTCTTGAACTTAAAACAATCCTAGAAGAATTGAAAAGATGTTTATGACTCGTCTTAAGCACTTCCTCGATATGATAGGATATTTATAAGAACAATTGAACTTAATTGTTCTTTGATGAAGAAAATCGTCCTTAAACCAAAACACAAGAACCTAGATATCATAGGAGATGACTAGCTATAGGAGTAGGACCTTGGTAGAAAACCATAACCCTTCCCTTAGCTTTACCTAGGAACTTGTTTTAAATGCTTAAATATTCTAAATTGTGTTTAAGTGCAGCTTGGGATGATGGGAAGATCCTCCAGGTACGCTTTTATTTTATTGCAATTTACTTATTGCAATTTACTTAATCGCATCACACTTACTTTTCTTGCATGATAAACAACTGTTGCATGAAAACCCACACCTTTAGGATAGTCCCTAAAACTGATACCAAAACTAAATTAAAAGTCATTACAAGATAAAATTCACCGCCACAACATTTCAAAATATAAAACAACTCAAAATTTAATCACAAACAGAACAACGAAACTACAACTACAACTAAATTAAAACGTCTTGTTGGATGATCGGGAATACCTCAGATGATGTAACATACGTGTTGCTAACGGGATTTCCCACAGTCTAAATGAAAGTGTGGAACTCATTTAGTTGAGTTTAGCAAATTCATCTGGACTAAGTGAATCCGATAAAAATAATGATGCCGGAAGGATGGAACCGTGGGATCTTAACCGGTGTTATTATAATCAACTTTAAGATTTGTTTTAATTAAAACATAAAAAACACTTAGACTTTAAGATTTCTAAAACAAAACACTTTTCTCATCTCCTGATTTATGACTTCTAAAACTAAACCTCTGCAACAACAAGGAGCTCGGAGCATGGTGGGCAGCATGACCATCGTCATCAGCAAAACTTGAGTTTATTTCAGCAAAACTTTCTTAGAATTAAATAACTAAACCATAGGACTTCGAGGTAGTTTGCTTAGTGCAACATAAATCATCAACCTTTTTGTTAGGCATTTGCATTGCAAATTAAGCCCTAACCGGTCTTAGGATTCCGAGGTAGTCTCCTGATATAACATAAACCCTCACATCTTCGAGGCTATTTGTGTGATCGCATCATACGAATATAAGTCCTAATTAATTAAAATTGGCAAGATCAAAACATTAAATAAACATTAGGGCTTTCCTAAATTCAAGCCAAACAATAGGATAGTCGGGAAATTAACGAAGTTCGGTTCGAATTTGTGATTTCTCCTGCCTTTCTCCCTTTGAATTCCCAAAATAAAATGTTCCAAATTTGATCCATTCCCTATTGAAATTCCAAAATTCAATCTCTTGAAAACTTAAACTTTGAAATTCTTGAGAGCAGAACTACTGATTATTATCGAGAGTTTTCTTAGGTGATTCCCGTCATCGAAGATGTAATTAACTATAGGGGCTTGCCCTTATAGGGAATTTTAAGAACCCATGTAATATAAACCCTGCTTAATTCATTTATATTAAGCAGGGGAACTTGTCGGCTTATAAAATTGGTTCGCAAACCAAACAGATATCAAAAATCTTCTAGTTTATTTAATCGAGCCCCATCATCAAGCAGTGTGTCTATTCTCCGGGATAGATATACAGTTTGTGGTGTGGTGCTCGTTTATATAAACTATTCGGGATGTGAGATCAGTTTAATTTCATATCTTAAAATCTTCAAATTTAAAAATTATTTTCAAAATCAAATACTACTTTTCAAATTATTTATTTAAATTAAATTAAAAATTCTCCGACAATTTCTGTAGGCGACCCCCTTTTCAAAATAAAACACATAACCTAAAATATGCCGACAGAGGATTGGAATTTAGGTACCAACTTCGAGATGAGAATCAGAATTTAGGTACCGACCTCAAAATTCTAGCAAATGTATGAGAGATTTGTGAAGATTTTGTGAAAATTTAGCGTACAAGAGTTTGGCGAGAGTTGCGAAAGATTTTTGTAGAAGGAAGCAGATTGAGAGGGAATACGAGAGTGTTTCATATCGCACTCACAGAGTTGACTGATAAGGTGTTTGTATGGGAAAGGATGTGATCGCATGCCACAAAAAAAAATTAAAAACTTCGTGGCTCCATGTCATTAGAATCAGCTAATCCTTCCTCAAGCAAGGGAGAGTATCGAAGGGATATCGATCACAGCCTGAGGCTGGGGAATTCAGATTTGGAATTTTTTCACTTTATTCTCTTTACTCTAATGATTCAATTTTGTTTTAAATTCAAATTTTTCTTTGATTAGGATTTCATTCTGACTTGAGTTTCATTTTGATTATTAATTTCATTTTGATTTTATTCATGTTTTATGTTTTCTTCTTGATCAATTTTGATGGGTTCTCTTTCTTTATTTTTGTTATTTTATCCAAATCGTTCTTCGTTTGACTTTCCTTAATGTGAGTTAAACTTAAATTAACTTAAATTAATGGTGTTCCCAGTCAATTGCACAAAATTGCAGGTAAATACAACATAGTTACTTCCATTTAAATTTCAAAAATACATCACATAGTTCCATCAAAACATTTCTGATGATATCTCCTTTAAAAACAAACTGTTACATAACCCATATATATCCAAAGGCAAACTGTTCTGGATCTTCATGTTGTTCGTCAAATATGTCTGTCATATTCATCCATGTCTGAATAGTAAGCTACATAGGTACTAACATCACCTTTTAAGCTACCATCAGGAGGAAGACTCCAAATAGGTGTGTTGCCTCTATGCAACTCACAAAGAGGTTGAAAGTTCTTTAGCTCTAGATCTGGATGGAACTGGAGCTGCATCTTGTCATCGCTCATGCTCCTGAAAGTGATGGGGACTCGCTGGTAAGGAATTGCCAGTATACAATGATTTGCTATGTCTATGTTGTTTCCCTTCAGTACCATAACTGAACCTACCGATAGAGGTACTTCTACAGACCCATGGAGTTCTACTGGGCTGACAATCGGGTGGTTTATCACAAAGATAATATTGCATTGGTTGATGAATGACACTGTGGAGAAGGGCCTCACAAAGTTGTGATGGTCTATATGAGGGGGGAGGTATTCTCCTACTTCGTAAATTTTAATGATACAACCGAGAGGTATGCAATCATTAGGTAACACTCGGTAGAAGACCATCTACTCAATCATACTCTTGATCAGTATTGGCATAGGGTCTACTTCATTGTGGTGATTATTCCTTTTGGGTTTCCCTCGCTATCCTTGGTGAAATTGTAGCACACTCGCACTAAGATGTAAAACTTACTTTGCTTTGCTTCTCAGAGTAGCTGTATCAACTGTAGGAGTCATCTTCTTATTGTGGTATGCTGCCAACTTAACATCCTGTGGATGTGACAGTTTTTGTTTCTTTTCTGAGTCAGAGTAAGAGTAGCCCTCCTCTCTCCCTGAACATATGTAGGAATAGTGTTGACGAGCCTTCCTCATGTTGATGTTATCATTGATTTCATTTTGCTATTTTCATTGCTTGCTTCAGCTATGTCAACCTTTCCTAATTTTCTTTTCTTTGCTCTGACATGCTGGCCCTAGTCACTGAACTTCACCACTGTCTCACTGATCAACCTAAAAATGTACTATTTTTTATGCTATATTTTAAAATGAGATTGAATTTTAAAGGTATGTTTTCTTGTGTTTTTTATTGTAGGTACATCAAATTGAAGAATTTGGAGTGATTGGAGCAAAAGGAACAAAAATGAACCAAAATGGAACATACCAAAGAAAAAGGGTCGAACAGGACATTTATGTACCTTTGTCTGGCGCGTAGGTGCCACCAGTTGGCGCATAGCTGCCAGGTAGTGGCGCCTATGTGCCAAACCATCGGCACATAGCCTCCAGTTACGTTTTTGGCTTAACGTCTTCAATATATGTCGGACTTGGACGATTTTCAAAGCAATACAAAGTGTATCTCGAGGAAAATTCATTAAGAATGATAAAATAAACTTTTTATAAGATTTTGGGCCAGTTTGATGGAGTTATAATTTAAGAGATGAGTCTCTTGTAGTGAAAAGGCACCTAAGGTACCCATTAAATGATTCCTTAAATGTGGACTCTTTTTGAGGAGACACTTAAGCAACTCTTGGGAAATTATAATTAAGGCTTGGAAACTCTTGAAGAAGAAGATTTAGAGAGAGGAGAATATTATAAGAGGAGAAGAAGGCTTAGACAAGAAGATCGCTTGGGCGTGAGCCCCAAATGAGGCGACAAGGTGAGAGAGAAAGAGAGAGGGTGACCCGATATAAATATATGCGTACTAAAATCTTCTTCCCTGGCAACATTGCCAAAAACTTGACCCAAAATCCTCTGAAGATCAACGTACTAATTAATTCTTTCAAAAATATTTGTTATAAATAATAATAGCGGCTAGTGTATAAAAATATAATTTTATGAAAAATATTTTACACACTAGGGGTACAACGCAAGTATACGTATCGTATCAAGTAATATAGGACTTTAAAACAAAGACCACAGTATAGTTCCCATGAGGAGAGAGTTATAGATCTTTAAATATTTTTATTTTAAAGTATTTCTTTTATAGTCAAAAATAAAATATCTTTAATTTACTAGATGCAATAATAAAGCAGAAATAAAATGATTGATATAAATAGCAATAAGAAAGCAACTTTCTCCCTTTCAATTAATCCAAGATTTTCTAAGATAATAATAATATTCGTGGAGAATATAAATTTATTGTATTTTGCCAAATAGAAGCATTCCTATTCTTTATTTTCGCTCGATAGTATAAAGAACATTGGCTAGCCTATAGATCAAGTCCAAATGTATTGTTAGCAGAATGGGTTAATCTAGGCTCACACAACTAGATGTCCAAGGGTGGCTATGGTCGACCCTACTAGTGACCCTTTCCTTTTCTATAATCCAAATCATAAGAATTTAGTCTGTCACTCTAAAAACTTATCAATTCTATGTCCAATATATAATATCTTCCTATTTATTTGCACTTCACCTTGAATAACCCACACAAGGCCTTCGACTGCCCAAGGATTCATATGATATCTACAAGTTAAGAATTCATCTCCTTCTAGGTCTCAAAACTCTTCAACAGGTTTTAACAATTTAAATGGCCAATTTAAATAGTAAATTAAGAACCAGTATTAATATCATCACAATGTTTTGAACATATATGATTTTTAATTCTCCGATGAATTTTGTATTATTATATTTATCTTTTCATAATTGAAAGGAGAAAGAAAAGTACCTACACATAACACATTGAAATTAAATAACAAAACATAATAAATAAACTTTGAATCAAAATAAAAATACTTATCATAGATGTTTCTCCTACCGAACTTCTGATTCCTACTGACTCCACAGCGTAATGAACTCCAGATGCACCAACTCTTTCAAACATTAAATACAAACTCTAAAATAAACTCACTAATTTATGAAGGAAAGTAAAAAGGTGGCCCTAATATTATCTCTCTAATTCTTTCTCTAGGTTGGGCATTTTTCTCTGAAGGAGTACCCTCCTATTTATAGTTTTCAAGGGTTGCCTCAAGGCACCTCTTCAAAATGTGTCCAAATTCAATGAATCTTCTAGAAGGTATGTCTGGCGCCTAGGCGCCAGAATTTGGTGCCTAGGCGCCAAACACCACATCTAGTTCTTCGCACCTCTTCACCTTGGATTGCACCTCTTCGCGATTAAAACCGTTTTGAAGCATCCAAATACATTGTATCACATGTCCTATAAACCAGGAACAAATGCTAGACTTCTAGAAGGTTCAGTAACTGTTCACACGGTCAAAATAACCGCCCAAAAGTCGTCAAAAACTTAACAGTTTTCTCTATCAAGCTGACGCTTAGGCGCCAGGCCAGTAATTTCGATAATTTAGCTTTTTAGCTATATTTTTGCTCCTTTTTTCTCCTTTTTGCTCCTTTTTCATATTTTTCTCCTTCTTAAACATTTTTGCATCACCTACATCCAAAAACACAAAAATACCTTTCATTAAAGAATAATATCGTTAAAATTTAATAAAAATCAAGGCATAAAAATAAGTATTTTTTTCTTGGATCAGAGGGTTAGAGATTTCTTCTTTACTTTTCACTTTGTTCTGGGAGAGGATTGGAAGAAGATTGCTTTTATTATACATTGAGAGTTTGATTTCCATCAAATATAAGTATTTTCATTGTATTTTGGTTTAAATTTGGTACTTTGTTTGTACGGATTCAAAGTGTTGTTCAATGAAAAGTTGTTGTTGTTTCTCCATGTGTAGTGAGTAGTTTTCTTTACTCTTCCCTCTTTCAATGAATTAATATGCATTTGTAGGATATATAATTGAGTATAGTAAGAATATATTGTGAAGATTTTGCTTTGATCTTCATTTACATTTAAACTTGATCAACTTACCTGTTAAAATTTGTTGTGAGAACATGTAAGAACCAATGTGATATTGTATTAGTCGACTATTGGTGAAAATCACATGAGATTATATGGGTAAGAATGTAGTCCATATGATTGAGTGCTGATAAATAGGGAGATATGCATGTTTAAGAGGTGTATAATTAGAGGACTTTAAGGTGAAATTGAGTACAGAGTTTGCTATAATACCGTCTGTTTTTGAAATTGGGTCCAGTTCGAGAGTTGCACCCCTAACTCGAACTCAAAGGAGAAATAAAAGCAGAAAGATCACTAAGATCGAGAAAGCCAAAGCTGCTGAAGTTGCTTTTTCTAAAAGAAATTCTTGAGGAAAGAGAAGAACTGCCTGAGTATATACCTTGTTGGAAGGGAGCAGGTTTCACCCACTCCGAAGGATCGCCGCTGCATTACCCCTACCTATGTACTACAGCATTTACAAAAGGAAAAGGAATAGGACTACGCCATTTGCTCGACTGCAAGCTGTGATAGAAAGATTGGCAAAGAAAGAAAGATGTCCTATGTCAGAAATCTTAAGAAGGATAGGACGGTGGGAGTGACGCTTTTCTCTTTCGTCAGTTCGTCAGCAGTTTGTCGGGGATTGCCTTTGATTGGTACGCAGAGTTGCCAAATGGTTCAGTTAAGACCTCTGCAAAATTAGAAAACCTTTTCGTTAAGAAGTTTGCCGAGGCTCGGCACCATATCACCATCGGTGATCTAGTGGTGGAGCACCAGAAACCGAATGAGACTTTAGTGGATTACATACTTCGATGGAGGAATTTAAGCATGAAGTGTGAACTACAGCTTCAAGAACAACATGCAGTCGACATCTTGCTATAGAGTATCCATGGCCCGATATCACTTCTCCTTAAAGGATTTACAATCAAGACTTTGGACAAGTTGCTTAGCAAGGCCGGGAGCTTGCAAGAGGAGGCAAAGCAGTTAAGTTTCGTGGTCAAGAACGATAAGCAAAAAAGTGTGAAGACATTTGAAAAGAAATCTGGAATCGTCGCGGCAGTAGATAAGGGCAAGCAGCCAATGCAGATACCGCCAGAACGATCACAGCCCAGTTACCAACCACCGCAATGGACATACCAACAACCACCACAGAACTATCAGCAACCTCAGCAGGGCTATCAGCAACCTCAACAAGGCTATCAGCAACCTCAACAGGGCTATCAGCTCGTCCGAGCTATCAGTCACCTCAGCATTATGAACAACCACCTCATTCATCACGTACCTTAAGAGAACTTCTAAATCAGGAATATCCATTCAAAACTGAAGCAATAGCGAAGATGTTCTGTAGCTTAATGAAGACACCAGATTTTCAGCTGTCAGAGCCCAAGAGGTCGGAAGAAGTCAACAAGAAAGATCATCCAAACTATTGCGCTCACCACCGGATGCTCGGACACAACATAGAGGATTGCATCACTTTCAAGAGTTGGCTTGATGACAATCTCCAGAAGGGGAAAATAACGATCCCAAAGGAATACATGAAGGAACACCAAAAAGGAGGTTCCTTCATTGTTATTTCAACGGATCCCATTGTTCCGATAGACCCGTACACAACCGATGATGGAAGGAGTACTGTCTGGAAAAAATCAATGAAGAAAATTTTGGATCACGTCCAAACAACTTCGGTATGCGCTTCAACTCAAAGTTTAAAACCTGTCGAGCTGGCACTATCACTTGCGATTGAAGAACCGCCCCAGAAGGAGGAGAAGATGGTGGAAGAAAAGAAGACTGAGGCTCCGAAGGGTAGACTAGGGGCTGCTTATCCTAGGATGGTTGTTTCTGATTCAGGGGAGAAATCCCTCGAACTCCTGACTCTATATGATTATCTGCTCGCCCCGGCGGGATCTTATAATGATAAGGGTTATGGTGTTAGCTACGTTTTGACTGTTTCTAACGATTACGTAACTAGCGAGAACCGGCATAATCCGGATCTTAATTCCAAGACAAATAACGATTCTCAAATCATACATAACCTCGATGACCACGATGAAGAAGATGTTCACAAAGGAGGCTACGAAAGCTCGACAAGCAACGAGTCCATTTGTGAATTCCGAGGAGCTCCTTTCACGATAGAATTAGAACCATCTGACACTGAAGCAACTTCAGAAGAGCCAGTTGTTCCGATTCAAGAGGAGACACCGGTACATTTAAAAGAGATAACAGAGGTCAATCTAAGAAGCGGAAAAGTTCTGCCCCCAAGAATGGGTCCAAAGGATAAAGGAAAATAGGTGGTTGCTCAGGAAGAGTCAACCCTAGCAGAGGACGTGCCCATTCAGGAAGAAACTAAGGAACATGGTAATAAAGTGGACTACAACGTGCTAGCCCATCTTAGGAAGCTACCAGCTAAACTAAGCATATACGACGCTCTGATCCTGTCAAAGGAGATGAGAGAGGCTCTGATCAAGGCTTTACTTGATCCAGAGATTTATTTAGCTCAAATGGCTGGTAATTCCTTCGACGAGGTTTGCTCGTTAAGAGAACAACAAGGTGTTACCTTCACGGACAATGATCTATTACTGGGAACAGCTGATCACAACAGACCGTTATACATTTCAGTCACTATTTGAAATTTTACGCTCTCCAGAGTGTTGGTTGATCCGGGAGCTTCAATCAACAGAATGAATCTTCGGACGCTAGCATATTTGGAAATTGATGCTTGCGAGCTTGAAGCAGACAAGATGTTATTAAGAGGATTCAATCAAAAAGGAGAAAGAGCTCTTGGATATATAACACTACTAATGAAGACCAGTGATTTAGCAAAGACAACCGCAAAATTCCACATAATTGATTTTGAGACATCGATCAACTCTCTACTGGGTCGGCCATGGATCCATGAGAACCAGATGGTACCGTCATCTCTACACCAGTGCATAAAATATTACGATGGAGGAGAACAGTGTATCAAAGGTGACTTGCAACCGTTCTCTGTGCACGATTGGAATTCATGAAGATGCGGCCTACTACGCGCCTCCGAAGAAAACAATCTTTTCTAGAAATACCATACCAAATGAAGCAAAAGAAATTTGAGACCATGAAGAACCTGAAGTTCTAGTCCAACAGTTACTCACCACTCCCTTACGACGAGTTGGTGAAGATTTCTCCAGAACTCGCACCCGAGGTCGAGGTCGGGGACGAGGACGTGGAATAAACGTTGGAACAATTGGACAGAAGAAACTGGTCATCGATGTTGATTAGGAGAACAGTTCCGAAGAAGAAGAGGAAATTGAGAAAGAAGCAGCAACTGTAAATCAAAAGAAACCCCAGTTCAAGATCTCACTTGAAGATGAAAAGAATGAAGAATACAAATCAATGTACGAGAAGATTAACCATTATGTACATACTATGACCCTGATCCTGATCCATTCTAATAAGATCGAGGATATGGTGGTCAAGGAAGTGCATGGTGGTGGTGCTAAGCCGATTAAGTTCTACCGTGGTGCTTCTTCTTCCAAAACTGAAAGTGATGTACAATTTGAAGATGTTACTTCATCTGAATTAATGGAACTACCTTTTGAGTGGTACTCTCCCTGTGTTCAAAATTTAATTCAACGTGGAGTCCTACCTCGACGATGGAGAAAAGATCAATCACAACATTTTGAAAAATAATGGAATAATGCCAGTCGACCTCCCAATTCAAAACATGGTCTCGGATTCGGCACGGTAGGGTCTGTTGAAGGTACGGGATTTTGCTTGGTTGTCACTTGCGAGCCTAATGAAGACTGCTTGGAAGCTTCGTACGAGCTTGAAGATCTGCAAATTAGAGATGCTCCTCCAGAATTCGAAGAAGAAATCAAATCTATAATAGACGAGTTAACGGAAGTTAACTTAGGTACTAGCGGAGAACCTAGGCCTACCTTTGTTAGCTCCTTACTCAATAAAGAAGATTCCGAAGACATAATCAAGTTATTAATGGAATTCAAGGACTGTTTTGCTTGGAGTTATGATTAAATGCCAGGATTAGCTGTAGAAGTCGCAGTTCACAAATTAGGAGTGGATCCTACTGCTGTTCCAGTTAGACAAGCTCCAAGAAGAATGCGTCTATAAATTGAGCAACAAATAATAGCCGAAGTTAAGAATCTAATAGACGCTAAATTTGTCCGTGAAGAACAATACCCAACTTAGTTAGCCAACGTGGTACCTGTCAGAAAAAAGAATGGTCAGATCAGAATCTGCGTAGACTTCAGAGATTTAAATAAAGCATGTCCAAAGGATGAATTTCCACTACCAATCCCAGAACTGCTGATCGACATCGCTTCGACGTATGAAATCTTCTCATTTATGGATGGATCGTCGGGATACAACTAGATAAAGATGGCACCAGAAGACGAAAAGCTCACGGCATTCAGAACGCCGATCAGAGTGTATTGCTACACAGTAATGCCATTCAGACTAAAGAACGCAGGAGCAACATACCAAAGAGCGATGATGAAGATTTTTGATAATCTCATTCACAACCAAGTCGAGTACTACGTGGATGATGTGGTCATCAAAAGTAAACTGAAGGAAGATCACCTGTATGATTTGAGAATTATTTTCGAGCGACTAAGACAATATAACCTTAAGATGAATCCCTTAAAATGCGCATTCGGCGTCGCCAACGGGAAATTATTAGGATTTGTTGTCCGACATCGCTGGATTGAAATCGATCCAGAGAAGATTAAAGCTATTTTAGAAATGCCTCCTCCAAAACTTTGAAACAACTACGATCCTTTCAAGGGAAGTTGGCATATCTTTGACGCTTTATCTCGAACTTGTCAGGTAGGTGTCAGCCCTTCTCGGCATTAAGTAAAAAGGACGCCAAATTAGTTTGGGATGAGAAGTGTCAGCGGGCTTTCAAGGACGTTAAGCAATATTTAATGACACCTCCTGTCTTTGCAGCCCCAGTCTCAGGTAGACCGTTGATACTTTATACCGCGGCTTTAGACGATTCTCTTGGAGCACTGCTAGCCCAGGTCAATGACGAGGAAAAAGAAAACGCTCTCTACTACCTAAGCCGTCGTCTGTTCCCGACGGAAGTAAAGTATCCTCTGATTGAGAAGCATTGTTTGGCCCTGATCTTCGCTGCTCAAAAGCTCAGGCATTACATGCTTTCTCATAAGGTTAACCTTATTTCGAGAGTTAATCTGTGGCAATACTTGAAGACCCGACCGACGCATTCTGGTAGAATTTCCAGGTGGTCGTTGATGTTATTGAAATTTGATATAACTTCCGTTCGTCTTCGCGCCGTAAAGGGACAAGTCCTAGCAGACTTCCTCGCAGCACACCCTTTGCCGACGGATTCGCCTCTCGACGATGATTTGCCTGACGAGCAGATAATGAGCCTAGAAGACCCTGATGATCGACATTGGGAACTGTACTTCAATAGTGCATCCTCAGTACAGAAGAACAAAGAATTGCAAATGATAATGCCCGGTAAGGCAGGAATCAGACTAATCTTTATAACACCGGAGCAGGGGATGTTAAGATACGCCTACCACTGAATAGAACCGTGTACAAACAATGAGGCATAATACGAAGCCCTCATAACAGGACTAGAATTAACCATTCAGAGGGGAATAATGGACATCAACATCTAAGAGGATTCTCAGTTGATCATTCAACAGGTCGCCGGACAGTACAAAATTTTAAAGCCAAGGCTCAAGCAGTACTTTCAGTATGCCATGAAACTGTTGGAACATATTCCAAACGTAATAATCTACAAGATTCCCAGAAAAGAAAATGCTCTCGCCGATGCATTAGCTGCCTTGCAAAAGAATTTGCCTGCTTGTAGGATGAGTCAGTTGAAGTGTTAGTTCAAGGACAACAGGTCCCATCACAGCTCGACATGGATACAGTACATAAATCAGAAAGAAAAGTCGAAGAAACAATTGTAGCAGTGACAGAAAATACAGAAGATTGGCGGCATCCATTAATAGACTACTTGCAGACAGGAAACCTGCCTGATGATAAGTTGTTAGCCCATCAAATCAAGAAATGAACTCTGTCTTACGCATTAATAAACAATTCATTATATAGAAGGTCTTTTGATCAGATGTGGCTAAGATGCCTGAGCGGGTCTGAGGCTCGTGAAATCGTTAAAGATGTACATTCAGGACTTTGTGGCGCTCATCAGTCGAGTCTGAAAATGAAAATAAAGTTTAAAAGACTAGGGTACTACTAGCCCTCTGATGACCGACTGTATGAAAGTTGCCAAAAGTTGTCACTAGTGCCAAGTGCAAAGAGTGGTTCTACAACAACCTCCAAATGTGCTACATTCCACAATCGTGTCATGGCCATTCAAGTGTTGGGGCACAGATATAGTGGGCCCGATAGAACCGCCTTCTTCAAGAGGACATCGCTTCATTCTTGCTGCTACAGACTACTTTTCTAAATGGGCAGAAGCTATACTACTCAGAGAAGTGAAGGCACACCATGTGCTACAGTTTTTCAAAAACCAAGTCGTCTACCATTTTGGGGTACCCCGCAGGATCATTTCTGATAATGGGTCTGCATTCAAAAGTACAAAGATCAACAATTTTTTCAAAAGACACGGGATCGATTGGCGATACTCAACGATCTACTACCCAAGAGCAAACGGCTTGGCCGAGGATTTTAATAAAACTCTCATTCAAATTATATAGAAAACTTTGGACGACAACAAGTGAAATTAACATGAGAAGTTGTTAGAAGCCTTATGGGTCTACAGGATGACTTTTAGGACTCTTACTCAGTCTATGCCTTAAGCTTTAGTGTACGGGTCCTAGGCCGTCTTGCCCCTGGAAGTTCAGTTTCTGTCACTCCGAATTGCAGTTGCAAAAAAGATCACTACAGAAGAAAATGCCAGACTACGACTAGAAGAATTGGAAAGCCTGGAAAGGAAAAAACTTTCAACGCAGCAGAAGTTGGAGTTGTATCAAGCCAAGATGATCCAGGCCCATGATAAACTGGTCCGCCCAAGAACTTTCAAAGTCGGTGACTTGGTTTTAGTTCTCAGAAGACCTATTTTTACACATCGTAAGATAGGTGGTAAATTTGAACTGACCTAGGAGGGACCATTTGTGGTCGAGATAGTCTACTTTGGAGGTTCCAACCAAATGGTTTATTGCCGTGGAGAACGACCTATGCTTCCAATCAATAGACGGTATTTAAAGAAGTATTACACAACCTGATGTTTCAAAGGGTGGCCTCTAAAGTAGAATCTTATCCGTAGAAACACGGGTGAAGTAATCACTTTGTGACTGGGTCCAAACCCAAAACAAAATAAAATGGATGATAAAAAATCTCTCATCAACGAAAATGTTAAAAAGAAAACATGGGAAATCGTAATAATAAAATGTCAATCTTTCCTTTTAAATCCATTCATTCCTGATTTTATTTCCTCATCTCTTCCTACTTCCTTTAAATTTAAAAGAAGTGAATAAGAATTTTTAAGTGTTTTTCTTATTGTTCTTGTTCTTATTACAGCCCCTGATCCTTTCCTTTTTTTTTTCACAAGGAAATGTAGAACAGGTGGTTGGTTCTAAACTTTAGAAATGATGTGAGTCTAGCACTTGATGAAAAGAGGGTGAAGGATGGAGCAGTGATAGAGATTGACTCAAACTTCACACCAGCCGGGCTACAATACGAAGAAAATTATTGGATCCCAGTTGATCGAGAGAAACTTCATAGCCAGACAGTGAAGAAAATGGGTGGCCCAAGCCACCAATCCAGCAGCAAGAGAAGAAAAACAAACGCCGCTCATGAAACCGGAGAAGATAAGAAAGTTACGTCCGTGGTTGCCACAACAGAGGGTAGGCTTGTCAGCGCCGCGCTTGCAAAAATTCAAGGGGTAAGGAGAGCTACTCTCACTGCTACCCAGCGAAGAAATAAGAATCGTCGCATTCGCAAAATGTTGACCATGTTAGCAGAAGATCAACATAAACAGACAGTGGATACCGTTAGTGCGAGTGCTCCAAGGAGACTGATTCATCAGGAACCATAAAGAAGAAAGTCAACTCCAAGAAGATCGAAACAGATAAAAGAAGTACCAAGAAAAGCAGAAATAGAGTCAGTACCTCGACGCCGAGCAGATGTACCAGATCTGAAAAGTCTTGTTGCGAAAGCAACCCCGGAGGATGTCCTTACAGAGACTATCCCCAAGGAGCCGAGACATGCAGAAGAACATGTTGGGGTTGAGCCATACATCCCGCAGTATGTTACTAGACACTGAGGACTTCAGATAATCCTGGAATACGAGCTGGAGAAAAAACAACTAGTTGAGAAGAAAACCTTTGAATACTTTGAAAGAATTGGAGACAAGAGGGTCAACATCTTGGAAGGCCTCGAGCTGCATACAGATGTATTCTCAGATTATGAGTAATAACAAATTGTAGACTACTTCCTCAAATTACAGAAAATGGGCCGAGCTGGCCTCCTGAGAGAAAAGACCTATTCAGAACCCCGAAGATGGATGCCAGGAAAAGGAAAAGTTACAATCCAATGCGGATGATGCTACAATTTTACCATAGACAGAAAAGGAAATCCACCAGGGATACTCCGTCACAGTGAGGTGGATCCGATGCTAAGAATCATTAAGAGAATGGTGAAAGGATGATATCATGGAGTGTATTGCCTGAAAATTGCATACCCAACAACTGTATTACTAACCTCTACAAGGAAGGCGACTGCATACCTCCACATATAGACCATCATGACTTTGTTAGACCCCTCTGCACAGTTTCATTCGTCAATCAGTGCAACATCATGTTCGGATCTAACCTCCAAATTGCAGGCCATGGTGAGTTTCGAGGGCCGGTGGAGATGCCACTACCGGTAGGTTCCGTCTTGGTGTTAAAAGGAAACGGAGCAGATGTTGCGAAGCATTGCATTCCAGGAGTGCCTGTGGAGCGGATCTCAGTTACTTTTAGAAGAATGGATGACAGAAAAATGCTTTACCACTTTCAGCCAGATCCAGAACTGTGAGTTAAATAACACACCTCCAATATATATACATGCGGCATTCCTGCCAAGGGTGGATTGTAAGGTGATGTTATTGCCCATGTTTCTTACTATTCAGACATGGATTTTTGACAGACGCTTTTGGATGGATCAACAAGAATCTTACACAATCCACTAATGATTTACATGGATTGTATGAGACATTAAATTTCCGCGGAAAATGTCATCATGATTAGATCAAGTTGTATGATGTATTTTCAGCAAGTTGGAATGAAAACGACTACGTCATATTTTGCCTTCACCTCTTTTTGTGCAAATTGACTGGGAAATACCATTAGAGTTAAATGAACTTTGAACGAAGAACATAAGAGAAAAGAAAATAAATGAGAACTTTTCTTAAAAATCTGAATATTAAAATGAACTTCAAATTCACTTGAACACTAAATAAACAACCAAAAAAAAAATAAAAAGGATCATTAAAGGACAAACAAAACGAATCTAAACTCTGAATTGAATTTTTTTCTCAAACCTCTGATTCGAACCTTTCAGTTCTTTCCTCCATCAAAATCGGTTGGAAACTCTTTTGAAATTTGAATATTCTCTTTGACTTATTGCCAAGTTAAGTCTTTTCAGCTTGGTACGCTTACCAGTTCCTTTCAGTTCTCTTTCCTCTGTGTTTTAGAGGATCGACTAGTTCTGTTGACACGGAGCCACGAACTTTGTTCGATTTGGTTCTGATGGCATGAGACTGGATCCCTCTTCATACAGATAAATTTCTGAGACTGGTACCAAATTCCAGTTCTCTTCCTTCGAGGTCGGTACCAAATTCCGACTCTCATTCGAATTGATACCTAAATTTCAATTCTAAATTTCCGAGACTAGTACCAAATTCCAGTTCTCTTCCTTTGAGATCGGTACCAAATTCCGACTCTCATTCGAATTGATACCTAATTTTCAATTCTAAATTTCCGAGACTGGTACCGAAATCCAGTTCTCTTCCTTCGAGGTTGGTACCAAATTCCGACTCTCATTCGAATTGATACCAAATTTCAATTCTAAATTTCTGAGACTGGTACAAAATTCTAGTTCTCATTTTGAGGTCGGAACCAAAATTTTGACTCTCTTTCCGAGATCAATACCTAAATTTCGATTCTCTTTCGAGGTTGATACCAAATTTCAATCCTCTCTTTCGAGACTGGTACCAAATTCCAGTTCTTATTCCGAGTTCGGTACCTAAATTCTTACTCTCTTTCCGAGATCGATACCTAAATTTCGATTCTCATTCGAATTGATACCAAATTCCAATTCTAAATTTCCGAGACAGGTACCAAATTCCAGTTCTCATTCCGAGGTCAGTACCTAAATTCCGACTCTCTTTCCGAGATCGATACCTAAATTTTGATTCTCTTTTGAATTGATACCTAAATTTCAATTCTCACTTTCGATACTGATACCTAAATCTTGGTTCTCATTCCGAGGTCGGTACCTAAATTCCGACTCTCTTTCCGAGATCAATACCTATATTTAGATTCTCTTTCAGGATTGATACTGAAATTTCAAATCTCACTCTCTCGATATCAGTACCTAAATTCTGATTCTCATCCTTTTTCCGTCGATACTTAAACTTTGATTCTCACTTCGAGGCTGTTACCTAAATTTCAGTTCTCTTCGCAATCCCGGGGTTGAAACCCAGGTTTCAATTCTCATTTCAAATCCAAATTTCAAATTCATAATTTCCTTAAATTGATTTTAAATTAAAACTTCAATCAAAATTGAAACTCAAAACAAATCGAAATCTAAACTCACACATTGAAACTTGAAATTTAAAAGTAAAATGAAATCTAAATCGAATTCTCCAGATCTTGTGATTTGGAGTTCACCTCCTTTTTCATTCCCCAGCGAGAGTTCAGGAACCTCCAGTCTTGGAAATAAACCTGATACTCGCCAGCGAAAATTCTTATACTTCGTCCTAAGTTTGTCACTTGGACATCTGTGTTGGTTTTGTTGATCACTTCGGTCGACGCTAATACGCACGGTGTGCTTGGTTAGCACACCACACCTATTGGGGGTCCATTTGTTAACCTCAATTTTGGTGAGGTCTTTTGCTTCTCACTTTAGTACTTAGGATCTAGCCTTAGGCTTTTCCTTTGACTAATCTTAGAGGACTAGAAATGGAACCCGCTATTTAGAAATTCAAACTACTTCTTAACTCCCTGCAAACCCTACAAGCTTGATTGTGGACCCCTAATCACCTAGAGTGTTGAAATCAAATATGGAGGTTTAAAGGAAGAGTTCCCTATAGGACTTTTTGGCCTTAGGAATACACTAGATGGCCTGGTCTGATGAGGGTTGACTTGCACATAGACAACACTCTCACACACATTCCAAGTCCTAAAACCATACTCTCACCCAACTTGACTTCCTGACTGATGTAGGTAATTCATATGGATGGTCCTTAACCCCTAAGCCCCTGGCTAAGAGGGTTAGGGACAACATAGTGAATGCCTCAAATGAGTCCTCTCATGGCTCATATGGGCTTAATATGGCTTCATGGCTCAACCAAAATGATTCCATTTCACTGAAACTTCATCAATCTTCATTTTTCCAAAATTTCAATTTTTGACCCCTGGGGCCACAGACCCACCATACCTACCAAATACCCTTGAAATGACCCAAAATTTGCAAAATCACCTAAATTACCCAAAATTCCTCAAGATCAATCCTAAACATTTCCCCCACTCAAATTGACCATCTTTGGCCAAAAATGCCGAAATTTCCAAAAATACCCTTAAACCCCCCAAAATTACCAAAACACCCTTTTACCCCAAAAATCCAAAAATTCTAAAAAAATCTCAGAAATTCCAGAAAATCCAAAATATTTCAAATTTCATTTTGTTCAACTACACTATGGGCCAATTTTGCCAATTTACCACACTTTTACCTAAACCCCCAATTTGACCCATTTTAAACCCAAGTGAACCCAATGTCAAACTAAACCACCCCAATTGACCTCAATTTTGGTCCAATTCAATTCTAAAATTCAATTCAATATCCCCAGTATCAATTTAGACCAAATCCAAGTCCAATTTGATTGACATTTAGGCCCAATTCCAATTTGGGGCTTAAGGCCCAATTTTGACCCATGACTCAAACCTAGCCCAATTCAACTCCAATTGGCCCCAAATCTTTTCTAAAACCTTCCTAACATTCCCACAAACAAAAAACTAACTTTATTTGCCCAAAATTTGAACCTAAACTCCACCCAAACCTAACCTAAAACTAAAATCCCTTAAATTGACCTAAGCCCAAACCTAACCCAAATGGGCCCAAATCCCAAAATTAGAGCCCAAACAAAGTTGAAAACTCTTTGTAACACTCCCATAAACATTTTTCAATATTAATTTTACATCAAATCCAACATTAGTCCAATCTTAGCCCAAGTTAGCCCAATTTGACCCACTTTGGCTCCTTTACCAAAAAATGCCGAAATTCATCCCAATTCTACTCCAAAGCACACCAAATTGATTCCAAACCATTCATGAAACATCCCTAAACTAAACCCAAAATTTATTTGGCATGGTCTTTTACAAAATTTTCATCCAAAATTCCATCTTGAAATATAAAAGCCCATTCATTAAAACATTTTGAAAGCCCATCAAAAACCATTTCAAAAGCCCAAATCAATCCAAAGCCTACATGACACTTTCATCTCATCATCCATTTAATTTAATTACGCCCTATGTTTCAAATGCATCATTAATTTTTTCTAAACTAACCCATGTGCCAAATTACCCCTATATACCAAAAATCCATAAAAACCCTTTTCATGAAACAAGCCAACCTTTTCCATGCCAAATGTAAGCCAAATGTGAGACATTTGCAATCCATATGAGGCCATGAGAGTTTTTAAACCTCACCATGTCATTTATGGCAAATGGAGGGGCCTCTTTCTTAAGCCTTCCTTAAGCTTTTTTAACCTCATCCATGATACACACTAAACCAAGTTAGCCACCTAATCCTTGATGGAGACTTTACCCCCTTCTCTTGGCTAAACCCACTGATTTCTCTCAGCCCAGAATCAGGCCTTGGGGCGGTGCACCAAGCCTAAATCATGCATTTGACCAAACCAAGCACAAAATGAGCCCTTCCCCCTTCCACTTTGATTCAAATCTTTTACACTTAGCATTTGCCAATTGAACACACAAACCTCAAGCACAGGCCTCCCTAATGACAGCAGTGACCTGACCCTGGCCGGCCAGCAACCAGGCCGCCGGAAAACACCATGGCTGAGAGCTCCATGTGAGCTAAAAATTTCAAATTTCACTTGCTGAGCTGTCCCTTGCCCAATGGCCACTGTGGTTGTTCTTCCCTTGGCCAAGGCAGTTGATCCAAGCCATTAAACCCTCATGGGTGGCCCTCCAGCCACCTCTATTTAAACCCACTCACCTCTCGGCCAAACAAGGTGATGAACCATACCTTAAGAAAACTCTGCCGAAATTGCTCTAGGACCATCTCTTAACCCAGAGCAATTGATCCCCAGTGTTCCTTTGCCCTAAACCCCATTAAGAGAGCACAATTTCTGAGTTGAAAATCCACCCAAAAACCAGGACATCTCTGGAACCTCCACCAAATCCAAATTAAACTCACCCACACCTGCACAGGACCAAGAGAAGGAGTTCCCCAGTGAAAGCCCCCTCTCCTGGCCACCCAGTTGCTCCAGCCTCCAAACTTTGAAATCAGGTATGGTCACTTTCATACATAGATAATTCCACAGAACCAGAGACTTCATCTGGAGCTTGCTTGGACTCAATCGAAGGTGATACAACTCTTAGATCGAAGCTTCACTTCTCTGAGCAAAGCTATGAACTCACACTTCCTCCCGAGCTCCTGGAGATTCTTTATTTAGTTGGAGTTGATTTCAATGCACCATACCATATAGATGTGTTCGTCTCTTCAAGACGAATCGATAGAGCATAAGAACTCAAAAATCCATTGAGAATCGAGAGAGATATTAGGGTTTGAGCGTGGACGGTCACGGGTGCACACCAGTCGTAGAAGATGACCAAGAGCTGTTGGATCGCGCTTATATCGAGTTGACGGTTCAGATTGCGCCGAACCAAGAAATGTTAGGTGAACTGCGAGCCCCTGGAGCTTTGAGTCATATGGCACCGCCGAATCACAGAGCGACGCGTGGGCTTTCGATTCAGATGAGGATCACATGGCGCCGAGTCCGATAAGTAGGAAATTAGGATTTTTTTTGGATTTATTTAAATACCAAAACTTCAAAAATTCATATCTTTGCACAGAAAAATCACAATGAATAAAATAAAAATACCCTCTTGCTTAGTGAACAGAGGAGAATAATGTGGAAAAGAAATCAAGTTAATTGGATGAGTATTTTATTTTTAATAATTTATTTACTGTTTCCAATGTTTTGATTCTCCATTTTCATAGAGAATTCACCATGGCATGAGACCACAGGGCTTTTGAAGCCTCTGATCTTGGGAACATTCCCTGAATTTTTCAAGGTCAGAGGCCATCTCTGTGAAAAGTTATTAATTTTTCAAGTTCATGTCACCGTTTTAGGTATTTTAATTCCAATAATTAGCATGCTGTAAAATAAATTCTAGGAAAATTTGGTGGTGTTTCTTAGGACCAGGAGACCCTATGAAAAATATATTTTTAGTTAATTCATTGATAATAACCTTAATTGGCCTAAACTCCCAAAATTGAATTTGAATTAATTAGGTTTAACCACACACTAAATTGACTTGAAAACAATTATGCATTGCTCTTTAGGGTCAGAGGAACCTTAAATAAAATTTTGAAATCAATTGGACTTGATTAACCCCACCAAATGGATTAATTAAGCCTCACAAGCAAGATGGAACTTTAAAAATTCATAACTCCAAAAACACTTTTCAAAAAGTCACAAAAATGGTTTTAGAGCTTCTCTGATATTAGGGGAGCTTAGAAAAATTAAAATTAGAATTTTTTAAAAAAGTTGATTTTTCACAATATTTTAATATTTTAATAATTAAAAAATAATAAAAATCACAAAAATCTTAAAAATCATAAAAATGTCACATTTTAACTCCTAATCACTTAGGAACAAACTGAATATTTTTCCTAAGTCCCTACGATAATATATTGAATTTTAAAGGCCTGATGAAATTTTTAATATTAAAAAATGAATTTTCAATCTTTTTCACTAAAATAATTCTAGTAAATCAAAGAAAAATTAAAAAATTAGAAAATTTGTTTCCCTAGACTCCTTGAGGTTAGAGAAATTTAAGAAAAATATAAAATCTATTTTTCAATTTTTATTTTATATTAAAATTAATTAATACTCTAAAAGTCAAAAAAGTTATAATAAATAAAATATAATTCAAAAAATCACCAAAATTGGTCCAAGTGGTCCTCTAGTCATTAGGAACATCCCATAATTTTCTTAAGGATAGAAACTTTACCTTGGTCATGTTGTTGATTTTTCCTTGAAAACCCCTATTTTCTACTAAAAATAATTATATAAACAAATTAAAGTCAGAAAAAGCACATTTTCTCTTGTAATGTCTTAATTGACATGTGAGTGAGGTGACATAAAAATTTCAAATTCATTTGAGCTCAATTTAGTGAGTTATGAAATAAATAAGCCTAAAAGGGCATATAAGGTAATTAAGAATTTTAACCCTTAATTAAAACTTTTGGTTTAATCAAAATGGAGGGTAAAATATTTGATTTTAACTTTCTCTTGGATGATTAAAACTTAGGGAAATTAAAAGGGTAGAAACCCATTAAACACTTTGAAAATATCAAAATGAAACTCTAATTAATTAAATAATTTAAATTTTGGAAAGAATATATATTTAAATTTGGATTATTAAAATAGAGATATTATTAAGAGGATATTCATTCTTTAATTTAAAAATCCCTAAATAAGTCACTTCAATAATATTTAACTTTTAATTAAGATTAAAATAATAATCCAAACTATATAAATTAAAAATTAAAAGAGGATAATCCTTAAATGAATTAAAGCTTAAAATGTTAAATGGTCCAATAATTAAAATGAAATTTAAAATCTTGAAGTTAAATAAGATTAAATTAAATTAAGTCAAGTCAAAGTTTAAATTAAATTAAATTAACACCTTAACAATTAAAAAAAATTCAATTTAAAATATTGAAGCTAAAAATTAAATTAAATTAAAACTAAATTAAAATTAGATTAACTTAAAATTAAATTAAATTTAATTAAATTAAAATTAAATTAAAATTAAATTAAAATTAAAATAAATTAAATAAAATAAAATAAAATTAAATTAAATTAAAATCACTTAAGAAAAAACCTAAATGAAATCATTAAGAGTTAAATCAAAACATATCATTAATTTCAACGCCTCTTTCTATCTAAGTAAATTTTAAATATAAACAACAATCTGAAATACTAAGATGATTGAAAGTGTAAAGATTTAAATTAAATTTAAAAATAATTTGAACACTATTCCAAACTAAAAATTATTAATTAAAACCTCATAATTAAATTAAATTACTTTAAATCATTAACTCAAACTTTAAAATAAGAATGATTAAAATTCTCAACAACCCGACTTGCCCTTAAAGGCTTTAATTATTATAACTCTCACATAGAGTATTAAGTGAGATGTCACTTCATTCATCAGGTAATTAAATACCTAGGTTCACTGAACAAGAGACAAAGCTTCACTAAACTCCTGGATGATCAATTCACCTTTGCAAGTAAATTTATTTGGACTCAAAATAATCCCAGAAGTATTGAAAAGATGTTTAAGATTTGTCTTAAACACTTCCTCGATATGATGGGGTGTTTTTGAAGAACAATTGAATTTAATTGTTCTTTGATGAAGAAAATCATCCTTAAACAAAATACAAGAACCTAGACGTCATAGGAAATGACTAGTTATAGGACTAGGACTTTGGTAGACAACCAAAACCTGTCCCTTAGCTTTAACTAAGTACTTGTTGAAATATTTAAATGCCTTAACATGTGTTTTAATTGCAGCTAGGGATGACGGGATGACCCTCCAGGTACACTTTTATTTTATTGCAATTTAGTTACATGCACTGTACTTTACTTTTTCTTGCATGTTAAACAAGACTGTTGCACGAAAACCAAAACCTTTAGGATAGTCCCTGAACTGAAAGCAAAACTAAATTAAAAGTCACCACAAGATAAAATTCACCGCCACAACATTCCAAAATATAAAACAACTCAAAATTTAATCACAAACAGAATAACAAAACTACAATTGCAACTAAAGTAAAATGTCTCGTTGAATGATTGGGAATACCTCAGATGATGTAACCCACGTGTTGCTAACGGGATTTCCCACAGTCTAAATGAAAGTGTGGAACTCATTCAGTTGAGTTTAGCAAATTCATCTGGACTAAGTAAATTCGATGAAAATAATTGTGTTGGGATGACAGAACCGTGGGATCTTAATTGGTTCTGTTTAAACAACATTAAGATTTGTTTTAATTAAAATATTAAAAAATATTTGGACTTTAAGATTTCTAAACCAAAACACTTTTCTCATTTCTTGATTGCCACTTTCTAAAACTAAACCTCTGCAACAAGGTGCTCGGAGCATGGTGGGCAGCACAGCCATCGTGATCAGCAAAACTCAGATCTACTTCAAGAAACTTTCTTAGAATTCAATAACAAAGTCATAGGATTTCAAGGTAGTTTGCCTAGTGCAACATAAATCCTCAACTTTTTGTTAGGCATTTGCATAATCATGTTATGCAAATTAAGCTCTAACCGGCCTTAGGACTCCGAGGTAGTCGTTCAGTAAGACATAAACCCTCACATCTTCGAGGCTATTCGTATGATCATGTCATGCAAAATATAAGTCGTAATTAATTAAAATTGACAGGATGTAAACATTGAATAATTATCTTAAACTTGAAGCCAAACAATAGGATAGTTTGTGAAGTTGCCAAGATTCTTCTTAGATCCTCAGCTTCTCCTACTTCTCTTTCTTTGGATTCCTAAAATAACTGTTCCAAATTTGATCCATTCCCAATTGAAATTTCCAAAAATCCATTTGCTTGAAGCCTTAAACTTTGAAATTCTTGAGAGCAAAACCACTTATTATTATCGAGAGTTTTCTTAAGTGATTCCCATCATTTAAGATGTAATTAACTATAGGGGATTGCCCTTATAGGGAACTTTAAGAACACAGGTAATATAAAGCCTTTTTAATTCCTTTATATTAAACAGGGGAACCTATCGGCTTATAAAATTGGTTCGCAGACCAAACGAATGTCACAAATCTTCTAGTTTATTTAACCGAGCCTCATCGTCAAGCGATGTGTCTATTCTTCGGGATAGATATACGGTTTGTGGGGTGGTGCTCGTTTATATAAACTATTTGTGATGTGAGATCAGTTTAATTTCATATCTTAAAATTTTCAAACTTAAAATTATTTTCAAAATTAAATACTACTTTTTAAATTATATATATATTTAAATTAAAATTTAAAATCTAAAATTCGCCGACAATTTCTGTAGGCGACCCCTTTTCAAAAATACAATACTCAACCTAAAAATATGCTGACAATGAGATCGAAAGGAACTTTCATGATGTTTGAAAATGTTATTTAAAGAAGTTTGTATGTATGTTCAAGAGAAGTGTGAATGATGGACGTTACCGAATATAGTAAACTTTTAATTCCATCTGTTGAAAATATCATGAACTTAAGATGAATGTACTCCATAAAATTTTAAAGCCTACCAATTTAGGGAATTCATCTACACCACCAGTCTTTATATCTTTGGATTCGATTCAATCACAAGAAGAACCAGAATTGAATGATGAAATTAGAAAACTAAGAAAGAGTTATTCAAAATCACTGAATAACATATTCCATGGTATACATACCAAATGAATGAGATTCTTATGCTGGGTGATGCAACAAAAATATATACTATTTTTGTTATATCATTTTACCCATTTTTGGTGATATTGCTCTTTAAAGAAAGGTATTTTTCATGATTTTTATAGGTATGATGATTTTAGGTGATTGGAGCAAAAAGAAGAAAAAAGGAACAAATTTGGAGCGAAAATGAGCAAAATGGGAGAAAACAGCTTCTGACGCCTCTGGTGCCAACTTCTAGAGATTCCAGAATTAAATGGACGATAGAGCATCACCGACAGCATATCGGGCGCTGCTGGCGCCCTATGTCGGTGCAATTCAAAAATAAAAAGTTTTGGTGACTTTTTGAAGGGATGCTTAAGGAAACTCTTCATGATTCATTTTTAACATATATGTAATTGTTTTTGGATGAAATTTGAGAGGGGAGAAGAGCGTAGTAGTAGAGAGAGTGTGAGTTTAGAGTTAGGGTTTGGAAAAGTGAGTGTAGAAGTGAATATTTGAGAGGAATTCTTCTCTAAGGATTGAAGAAGAAGGAGTAAAGTGAGAGATTACTTCTTCTTTTTCATTCTAAGAGGTAATTAATTGTTGCTAAAAAGAGAGAAAAGGATTCAAGGAAACTTCAAAGGATTTTCTTGGGAAAGAGAAAGAGATAAGTTGTATTTGCTATTGTGGTTTATATGACTTTACTTTTATATATAAAATCCATGTTTTATTATGTCATCTCTATGAATTCTGAGTAATCTCCATTTTCTTTCTTCTTTCATAGAGATATGATGATGTGATGATGTGGAATTGAAGTGCTTTTAAAGTATTGAAGAATTTGTGATGGTTTTCCATTTCTAACTATATTTACTTTTTGATCTAGCTAATTGAATTGTTAAAATCTGTTGTTATACATTAACTCCGAAAGGATTGAGTGTCCCATAACAATAATGAAGAATCCATTCAATGTCCATGAATGAATTGCGTAGTTCATGGGAATTGAGTGCAAATAAATAGGGAAATGTGTTTTAATGGGCTTCAAATTTGAGGTTTCAAAGTGACAGGCTATGATCCCCAATTTGGTTCTAAGATTGCTAACTAAAGTCGAAGGTTAGACTTCAGGTGAAGGGTGAGTGGGAGCTCCGTAGTGACAGTCAGTATCCTCCTAGCCTAGCCTTAGATTTAGTGACTGAACGTAGGATATGTCAATGTTCTTTACATGCTTGGAAGAGGGGGTACTCTTTTGCGAGTAAAGAAACATTTATGCTCCTATTTGGCACAATACAATAAATAATTATTCTATATCATTCACACATCAGGTGGAAAGAAACTTTTCATATATATCAAAACCTTTCAAATACAAAGCTTAGTGTGTATGTGTTAGTTAATTATGTTTAAAGATATTAGAAGTAATTGTGCTTTGCTTAATTGTTACTGTTTTCTGCATATTGTTAGTAAAAGTAAACTTAAACTTTAATTGTGATTTAAGTATTGGATTTCGATATTATCCAATCTATTATAAGGAACGTGCCTTCTCTATGGGATCTATAACCAGGACTA
This sequence comes from Papilionanthe hookeriana x Papilionanthe teres, assembly GCA_022702705.1. Lineage (NCBI taxonomy): Eukaryota > Viridiplantae > Streptophyta > Magnoliopsida > Asparagales > Orchidaceae > Papilionanthe > Papilionanthe hookeriana x Papilionanthe teres. Next base: position 131,649,097 of record CM040428.1, on the reverse strand, counting down.
TATTAGAGCCCTGTATTACTTGATACGATACGTATACTTGCGTTGAAATTTGGACTTTACAAAATCACTATAAATATATAAATTTGGGTTCATAAGTTCTTACATAATAAAAGGTCTGCATCAAGTTTTTGGCACCATTTTCGAGGAAGGTATAAACAGTGTCAATTTATAATATAGCAACTGAAAACCTTTACTTTGTAGTGTGTAATTGTGTGTTTGTTTACTTGTTAGAGTATTTGTATGATTTTTTATGCGTAGTAGTGGATCTATAGGTTTAGTACCTTATGATTCAAATTTAGAGCATACTATTTGAAAAATTAGAAGACAACAAAAACAAACTGAGAATCCTTATGAAATGGCGAACCAAGATAATTAGAGAAATGATATTAGAAATTTGTCAAGACTTTTAAGAGATCATGCTAATCCAACAGCAGATGAAATTCATGTGACTATTCAAAATCCTGATGTTGTTGCTAATTCATTGGAGCTTAAACCTGCAATTATCCAAATAGTTCAAAATAATCAATTTGGAGGAACACTTAATGAGGATCCAAATTTACATCTCACTAGTTTTCAAGAACTGTGTGCTACTTTTAAATATGATGGAGCGTCGAGTGATGCTATCAGACTTAAACTTTTTCCTTTTCATTAAGGGATAAAGCTAAGACATGGTTAAATTCGTTAGCACCCGGATCTATAAGAACTTGGAGAGAACTTTCTCAAAATTTTCTATCAAAATATTTCCTTCCATCAAAGACTGCTAAGCTAAGAAATGATATCACTTCTTTTGGTCAGTTTGAAGAGGAATTAATATATGAAGCTTGGAAAAGATTTAAAAATCTTCTTAGGAAGTGTCCAAATCATGCTTTACCAGACTGGTTAATAATTCAAACATATTACAATGGATTTGTCGGATCATTAAGATTGATTATAGATGCTGCTGCTGGTGGATCGTTAATGTCAAAACCTTTTGATGAATCATACTCATTAATAGAAGAGATGGCTACTAAAAATTTTCAATGGCCCTCCGAACGAGTAAACCTTGAGCGAGTAGCAAGTGTTCGTGATTCAGATATGATGACTATGATAGTTTCTCAATTTGCAGCCCTTTCTAAGAAAATAGATCAGTATGGAATGAATTATTCTCAACCACCCCAAGTGTTAGAGAAAAATTCATTTGGACAAATAACAGAATCTCAAACACCTTATGAGACTTCGAATTCTATTAATATGCCTAATAATCCTTATTTGAATTATTATAATCCTGGTTGGAAGAATCACCCAAATTTCAACTGGAATAATAGCAATGCCAATGTTAACCCACAATAGGGGAATAGTTCTATAAATCCACTTGGAAATTTGAACAATCAAGGAAATACCAATTTTAGACCTCCTTATCCTCCTAGATTCAATAGTAACCCAGAATTTAAGGATAATAAGTTGTCTACTAAAGAAATGACTCTAAATATGGGAAATCAATTACAAGCTCCAGGTGTTGCAATGAAAAATATTAAAAATCAATTGGGGCATATTTTCACTACACTTAATAATAGACCTTCTGGAACGCTTCCAAGCAATGTTAAGATCAATTCAAAAGATCAAAACAATGAACATCTTAAGGCTATTCAATTAAGGAGTGGAAAGAAATTGGAGACAAAAGTACAAAAAAGCTGAATTAGAGAAAGTGAAGGTGGATATTGAAAAAAAATTCAAACAAGATTTATGCAGACATGGAATATCCTCTTGAACCAATGAAAATTACTGTTGAAAAACCACAACCTCCATTTCCTTAAGATTGAAGCAACAAAACAGGGATAACAGATTTGGAAAATTTTTGGAGATCCTTAAGAAATTAACGATAAATATTTCTTTGTTGAAGCATTAGAACAGATGCCTGACTATGCCAAGTTTATGAAGGATATTCTCAAAAAGAAAAGAAAGTTCACAGATCATGAAATTGTTGCACTTAGTGGAGAGTGTAGGGCAATTATTAAGAAGAAGCTTCAGGAAAAACTTAAAAATACTGGTAGTTTCACTATCTCGTGTGCTATAGGTGAAAATTTTTTCAGAAGAGCCTTATGTGATATGGAAGCTAGTATTAATCTTATGCCTTTATTAACTTTCAAAAGGTTGGGAATAGAAGAAATTTCTTCTACATCTGTGACTCTTCAGTTGGCTGATCGTTCCATTATTTACCCTAAAGGAGTGGTGGAAGATGTGTTAGTTAAAGTGGGTGAATTTATCTTTCCTGTGGATTTCATTATACTTGATATGGAGGAAGATAAAGAAATTTCAATCATTTTGGGAAGACCATTCTTTTCTACTGGGAGAGCAGTGATTGATGTTCAAAAAGGAGAATTACCTATGAGGGTTAATGATCAAGAGGTGACCTTTAATATTTTGAAATCTATGAAGTAGCCCTCAATGGAGAAAGACAATGAATGTTTTGGGATGGAAGTCTATGAATATTTGAGAAAGGATCATTTTGAGAATATATTTGAAAAAGAAGCGAAGTATGAAAATATGTTTGAAGAAGGAATTGAAAATGAAGAAAACTTAGATAGTAAGAAGATTGAAGATTTGGAGTATGTTAATGAGAGATTTGAAGTATTAGACACTATGGAAGGTGGAGATAAAATCCTAATTCCACCTATAATAAAACCTCCTAAACTTGAGATGAAGATTCTCCCTAATCATTTGAAGTATATGTTTTTAGGAGAAACATCTACCCTACCAGTTAGTGTATCTTCACAGTTATACGAATATCAAGAACAAAAATTGTTGGAAATTTTAAAAAGATACAAAAAGGCTTTTGGATGGACTTTAGCAGATATTAAGGAATCAGTCATTTGATTTGTATGCACATCATTTTATTAGATGAAGAACATAAATTGAGAGTTGATCCGCAGACGAGATTGAATCTAGTAATGAAAGAAGTAGTTAAGAAGGAGATTTTAAAATGGCTGGATGCTAGAATTATTTATCCTATTTTGGATAGTGCTTGGGTGAGTCTGATACATTGTCTACTGAAAAAGGGAGGAGTGACAGTTGAAGTGAATGAATGTAATGAAATTATACCCACAAGACAAATTAATGGATGGCGAATTTCTATTGACTATAGAAAATTAGATGCCGCCACCCAAAAATATCACTTTCCTCTTCATTTTCTTGATCAAATGCTGGATAGACTTGCTGGACACAAGTACTACTGTTCTCAACGGATATACTAGTTATCATCAAACACCTATTGCTCTTGAGTATCAAGAAAAGATAACATTTACTAGCCCTTACAGAACCATTGCTTTTCGAAGAATGCCTTTTGCACTATGTAATGCACCTGCAACATTTTGAGAGATGTATGATGTCTATCTTCAGCAGTGCGACATATAATTAAATAGAAGTTTTCAAGGATGATTTCTATGTATTTGGGACTTCATTTGAATTTGGTTTGGAAAACTTAGCAAACATTTTGGAGCTTTGCGAGAAAACAAATTTAGTTCTGAATTGGGAGAAATGTCAATTTTTGGTTGTAGGAGGAATTGTGCTTGGGCATAAAATTTCTGAATTTGGTTCGGAGGTCGACCCAGCTAAAATTTGAGTGATTGAGAGATTGCCACCACCCACTATCGTGAGAGAGGTGAGGATTTTCATAGGACACACAGGATTTTACATGCAAAATATTAAAGATTTTTCTAAAATTACCAAACCTTTGTGCCTACTTCTAGAAAATGATAGAAAATTTGATTTTAATGATGAATGTTTATGTGCTTTTCAATTATTGAAAGAGAAATTAATCACTACACCTATAATTGTTTCACCTGATTGGGATAAACCATTTGAACTTATGTGTGATGCTAGTGTTTATGGGATCGGAGTAGCGTTGGGGTAGAGGCATGATAAAGTTTTCAAAGTCATTTACTATTGCAGTAAAACTCTTAATAAAGCTCAGATTAATTATACCACTACTGAAAGAGAGTTATTATCTATAGTATTTGCTTTTGAAAAGTTTAGACCTTATTTAATTGGAGCTAAAAGTATTATGCATACAGACAATTCAGCTATCAAATTTTTAATTCAAAACAAGGATGCCAAACCTAGATTGATTAGATGAATACTTCTTCTACAGGAATTAGATTTTATGATAATTGATATGAAGGGATCTGATAACCAAATATCTGATCATTTGTCTACATTATAGTATGATAAATTATCTGAATTTAAGAAGGAAGTTACAGAAACTTTCCCTGATGAACAACTTTATATTATTATTGGAAGAAATTTACCTTGGTATGCTAATATTGTGAATTATATTGTGAGTGATATTGTACCACCTAATTTAATAAGGAAACAATAAAAGAAGTTTAAATATGATGCAAGATTTTATTTTTGGGATGAGTCCTATATATATAAACTGTGTAAGGATCTGATTATTAAGAGATGTGTGCCATAGGAAAAAACTAATTTAATTATTCACCAATGTCATGATTCTGAATTTAGAGGTCATTTCGGTGTTGATAAAACTGCTTTTACGTTTTGACAGTTTGGATTTTATTGACCTACTGTTTTAAAGGATGTATACAAATATATTAAATCATGTGACCGATCTCAGAGAATAGGTGATATCTTTAGATAAAATGAAATGCCTCTAGACTACAATTTTGAAGCTAAAATTTTTTATGTATGGGGATTAGATTTTATGGGACCATTTACTCTTTCATTTAGGAATTTATATATAATGGTTGCAGTTGATTATGTCTCGAAATGGATTGAAGCTATTACTTTACCTAAATGTGATGCTCAGAGTGTTTTAAAATTTTAAAAAAAAAATATATTTGCGAGATATGGAATGTCGAGAGTGATTATAACTGATGGGGGATCCCATTTCAGGAATAATGAAATTAAGAGATTGATTGAGAAATATAATATTTTTCATAGAATCTCAACTGCTTATCATCCCTAGAAGCATAAGTTTCTAATCGTGAAATTAAAAGAATTTTGGAGAAAACTGTGGATAATCACAAATTAGATTGGTCTGCTTGATAAGATGTGCATTATGGGCTTATAGGACTACCTTTAAGACCCATCTTGGAATGTCTCCTTATTGATTAGTGTTTGGTAAGACATGCAATTTACGGGTTAAATTGGAGCATAAAGCATATTGGGTGATAAAAGAGTTGAATTTTAATTTAAAAAATGAAGGAGAGAAGAGATTTATACAATTGAATGAATTGGAAGAAATCAGAAATGCATCTTATCACAATGATAGGATCTATAAAAAGAGACTGAAATTGTGGCATAATTGGAAGATATTGAAAAAGAAAATTGAACATGGACAGAAAATTTTGTTATACAACACAAGATTGAAATTATTTCCTGGAAAGCTTAAGTCTAGATGGTTGGGACCTTTTACAGTTGTAAAATTTCATTCTTTTGGAGCTGTTGATATTGACGATCTTGATACTGGAAAGATTTTCAAATTTAATGGGCATCGATTAAAGCCTTACTTTGACGGGTTTCAACTTGACTTCAAAGATGTTTTAATGCTGAGTCATCTCGATTAATTGAATGGTTTGTCGGGTTGACGACGTTAAACCAAGCGCTTTATAGGAGGCAACCCATATGTATCTTTGTGGTGTGTTTGCTTGTTTGTTGTAGTTGTGCTTTTAGATAGTTATTCTGGAATCCTAATCGCTCCTAAATACTTTAAAAAATTGATAAATATTGGATCGAATTGAGATATTGGAATATTTCGGGCCAAACGAAGTTCGATGAAATTATTTACCGCTAGCACCGCCGGTGCAGCGAATGGGTGCCACCAGTGCCCAAGAACAGACAATATGCTGAACTTCAGGATTTGAACACCGCAGTGCCCTATCGAGTGCCACCGGCGTCCAAATCCTAGTGACAGTTATTAGAGTTTAAAATTTTGATTTTTAGCGATTTCTAGCAAGAATTTCTTCCTCATAACCCCCAAAACTCCATTTTAAACCTCATACCACCAGAAAAACTTTCTTTCCCACTTTGCATCCCATAGATTCCTACTCCATAGAACCCACTCAATCTAGCATTTTCAACTGACGGAAGTTTATCAGTTTTGAGGCACAGCGATTATTCACCAAGGTGATGATAAAGAGGAGGATTATCGAGAGAGGCTTGATTAATCGAGTTTTGGATAATCCTACTGCAAGAGTTGAAGAGATAATAAAGAAAAGGCTTTGGGAAGTGCTATGTTACACTACCACTGCCGTAGTCATTCTGATTGTGAAGAAATTCTATGCAAATCTTCATGGGATCAACCAAAGATTCGTCTATGTGCGAGCTAGGTTTTTGAATTCACTTCTACGAGAATTACTGATCTCTTTGTGATTGAGAATGTTCCTATCTGCCACTATTCCAATTTTAATGCTACAAGCGATGATATGAATGAAGTTTATCGTTATTTGACGAATGAAAATGAAGATTAGGAAGTAAGAGCAATGGATATAGTAGTTTCCCTCTTCATCTTTAAATCTGGTGTCAAAGCAGTGAAATTATTTTATTTCGACAAAGTTATTTCCAACTTTGAAGATTATTAAATTAACCAAGGAAAGTGCTATTTTAATTTTTTGTATTCAAACTGGAAGGCCGATTGATATTGGAAATATAATTATGAAATCTGTTTTGGGATTGATAGTTTATGGATCAAAATATGGGCTTGGACACCCATCTACCATATTTCTATTGTGTAGTCAACCATAAGTTCCATATGAGAGTTGGGAAAAGGTTATTCTTCCCTAGAGGCCTATTGATCCAACTAATCTTTATGACTACCAAACAGTAGGAGCTGAAGGTGATATGGATCTGCTTGCTGATCAACCAACTCAGACTTCACAACCCATTCAACCTTACTTTCCTGAAAATTTCAAATGATACTGAAGAAAATCAAGTAGTTTGAAAAAGAGGTATAGAATTTTTTGAATGCCATTAATAATATTTCTGATTTATTTGATCACATGGACTGGAGGATGAAGGAACAATTTGATCACACTGGCTGGATTGACATGGGTCTGATTAATTTGTTGAAGAAGAATACTATGATTGCTGAGGATTCATCTGATGAATTCCCATTTCGTCCCTTCTACAATTTATTCTTGCATCGTCAATCTATTGGAGATATCAGAGAGGAATATAGTTCGGAGACTAATGAGGTGTGACTACTGGATTTTGCTTATGCTTGATGTGTGTTTGCTTTGCTTCACTTTGTTTTACTTGGTGTGTTTAGTATTTGCTTTGTAGTTTGCATTTGGATTTACTATGCTTAATTTCATTGTGTGTGCTTAGATTTTAGTTTTTGCTTATCGTAGTGTATTTGCAACACTAAAAATCTAAGGGTCGTTGATTTGATTTGATGAACATGTTAGAGTTTATGTTGTAATGTGGATTTTATATATATAAGTAATGTTTTGTGTTGTTTGTGTAAGAATTGTGTTAGTTATTGCTTGTGTGATGAAATAAATGCTTAATGAAGTGTTAAATGAGATTATGGAGGACGAAACTATTGAAATTACAAAAAAAATTTGGACCCAGAAAAATTTTTACACTGGCACCACCGGCGCTTAAATACAAAGACATTGGCTGATTGGATAAATAGAGCACCGCCGGCTCCTTATTGAGCGCCGCTAGCGCCTGAATACAGAAAAAGGCCAAAACCTTTATATTTCATAATTTTGACCTTGGGACCCACTAATTTTTCCCTTGCTTTCGTCTTCCTCCTCCATTTTCGTGACTTTAAAGGACTAGGTTTTGCTAGATCTTGGATTTGAAGTGAATTCGAGGCTTTTCGAGATCGGATCTACACTTCTCTTGGTAAGAGCTTCACTTTGAGTTAAAAATTTTTTATTTTCACCATAGGAATCTCTCACATTGCTTAGATTGAAATTTTGGGATTTCCTATGATGAAATTTGCTCTTACTTGTTTAGAATAGTATTTGGAGTTTGCTACATTGTGGATTTGAAATTTATTAGAATTTTCTTGCAATTTTTAGAAATTCAAATGACTCCAAAAATGAGTAAGGGGAAGAGAAAATTTGATTTTGATGAAGAAAAATTTGTCAATGTCAAGGCGCTATTTCATTTTAATTCTCACCTTTACAATAAGAAGTGTATTCAGGATTGAACTTTTGACAATCATGGTGGATCTGTTGAACAGTTAATTACTGAGCGGAAATGGGAAAAATTTTGTTATTTTTTAGCAAGTGCTGTTTTGGGTGTTGTAAAAGAATTCTACGAAAACTTACCCTGGATTGAGACAAAATATGTGCTAGTTCGAGGAAAAATGGTTGAATTCACCCCTCAGTGCATCAATGCATTTTATTAGACTTGGGAATCTTTTGTATGTGAATATGAAAATTTTGATACCCGAGAAGCAAATTTGAAGGAATTGATTGCTTTTCTGACAGGCAAAAAAGTGGAATGGAAAGTGAGTCAAAAACAGATGATTAACTTCCCTGCTTCCAAGTAAAATGTTGCATCTAAATTCTCACACTATTTCATCTCTGCAAGACTGTGACCTTCTTATCACCATAGTGAAGTTATAAGGGATAGAGCAATTTTGAATTATTGTATTTAGACTATGAAGAAGATTGATATTAGTGGTATTGTCTTCAAGAACATTCAGTCTATTGCTAGAGGAGAGACCACTCGAGGATTAGGACATCCTGCCCTGATTCATGCCCTCTGTGTACAGTCTGAAGTAAAATTCAATAGTTCATAAGAGGTAACTATACCACTGAGAGCGATTACCAAGACTATCATTCGTACTTATGAGTCTCATGTGGGAGCACGAGATGAGAGTAGGAGTATTGATATTTCTACTACGAGCTACGACATTCCATCTACGTCTGAGCCCCCTACATTGTCCGACATTATAGAGCAGTTGAGATTACAGAGTGATAGTATGGATAGACTCCATGGTAGGATGAATTTGTTTGAGGCTAGTAGTGATGTGAATGAGGATTATATGAGAAGAACAGTTGAGTATGATATTGCCTATCATGACACCCAGGTCAGATTCATGAGGGGAAAATTGGTGTGATATTCCCTACTTGCCCCAGCTATACACCGTATAGACCAGGTCCATCTGAACCTACTGATGAAGCTGATGATGAAGAATGGTATTTTTTCTGTCTCTATTTTTCTTTTTATGTGTTGTGTTTTTATGATGTAGTAGTTATTTACTTTCTACATGATGTGTGAGCCTGTTGATGTACTGTAGTGTTGTAATGAAAAGTTGAAATTGTTAAATGAAATGTGTAGTGCTGTGATAGTTTGTTTAGTAGTTGTGGTGTTTTGTTGGATGTTTAGATGTTTAAAGTTGATATCTCTTTACCGTGCAAATGTTTAAAAATTTTATATCACTGTTACTAACTGTTTCATACCTACTAGCTGTAAATTTTGACTAATACCAGATAGCTTTTGAAGATTTCAAGATTTCAGTACAAAAAGGTTAGTTTCTTTCTACTCTCTACTGTTTCAAATTTATTGATAAATTTAAGTTTGGGGGAGGGTAGAAAAATATTAACTCTTATTTGTTCTCAATTATTATATTTTCAAAAATTATTAGCATAACTTCTAGCAGTTGAACCTCACTTTAGATAACTAAAACTTTTTATTTCAGTTGAATATTATGGAAGGATTGGATGAAAGTTTTTAGTAATAAAGGTTAATTTTATAGGGGTAAGATATTTGGTATGAAAGGATTTAATTATAGTTAACTATTTAAATTAAAAAAAAATTGTATTTTTGAAATGTTAAGAGAATTAAAGTATTATGTGTTAAGAAGAGATTGTGACTTTATGATGAATAATAAAGCTCATACCTAATTATAAAGTAAGGAGGTGTTTCAAGTTTGAACATTAGAAAGAGGAGAGTGAAGTTCAAAATTATTAAAGGCTATCTAGATATAATAATCCTCATATATAAAAATATAGAAAAAGGAAAGAAAAGAAAAGATTGATTGAAAAATAATCCCAAAACCAAAAAAAAAGAGGAAAAATAAAAAAGAAAAAGAACAAAAAATATTTATGAGGAGATGCCTAATCAAAATTGGCTTCACTTGAGTCACCCTAAAACATGATTTAATTTATAAATTTAAATTTAATGTATTGGCCTACATTCTGATGAATTTTGCATGAACTCCTTTTTCATATTATCATTCAAGGCACTCTTAGTGTGACAAATTATGGTTTATCTTGAAATCAATAGAAGACTGGCACCCTTAGACTTGATTGTCGAATATTCTTATACCTGTAGTGTTGACCTAAGTTATTGAATTTCTTTCTAAAATGTCTTATCAATATATTCATTTGAATGAAAAATTTTTGTGCCTTACAAGTAAAAAGTACATTTCTTTGAGTTATATATTTATGTAGTAAAAGGATTACTTGAGGACAAGTAATAGTTAAGTTTGGGGAATTTTATTGCACCAAAAATATATACTATTTTTGCTAAATAATTTTACCCATTTTTTGGTGATATTGCACTTTAAAGAAATGTATTTTTCATGATTTATTGCAGGTAATATGATTTTAGGTGATTGGAGCAAAAAGAAGCAAAAAGGAACGAATTCGGAGCTAAAAGGAGCAAAATGGGAGAAAACAGCTTCTGGAGCCGTCGGCGCCAGAATGGGTGTCGCTGGCTTGACCGTCCAGAGGCTCCAGAATTAAATGGACGATAGAGCGCCACTGGTGCCCTATCGGGCGCTGACGGTGCCCTATGTCGGTGCAATTAAAAAATGAATAGTTTTGGCGACATTTTTGAGTGATGCTTAAGGAAACTCTTGGGAATTCGTTTCTAACATATATGTAACTATTTTTGGACGAAATTTGAAAGGGGGAAAAGAGTGTAGTAGTAGAGATAGTGTGAGTTTAGAGTTAGAGTTTGGAAGATTGAGTGTAGAAATTGAAGATTTGAGAGGGATTCTTCCCTAAGGAGTGAAGAAGGAGTAAAGTAAGAGATTGCTTCTTCCTTTCCATTCTAAAGAGTGAATTGAGTGTTGCAAAGAAGAGAGAAAAGGATTCAAAGGAAGTTCAAGGGATCTGTTTGGGGAAGAAAAAGAGATAAGTTGTATTTGCTATTGTGGTATGTATGACTTTTCTTTTATATATCAAAATCCATGTTTTATTGTATCTTCTCTATAAATTCGTAGTAGTCTCCTTTGTCTTTCTTCTTTCATAGAGATGTGATGATGTGGATTTGAAGTGATTTTAAAGTATTGAAGAAATTGTGATGGTTTTTCATTTCGAACTAAATTTACTTTTCAATCTGGCTAATTGAATTGTTAAAATCTTTTCTTGTACATTAACTCTGAAAGGGTTGAGTGTCTTACAACAATAAATAAGAATGCATTCAATGTCCATAAATGAATTGCGTAGTTCATGGGAATTGAGTGCAAATAAATAGGGAAATGTGTTTTGATGGGCTTCAACTTGGAGGATTCAGGGTGACAGGCTGAGATCCCTAATTTGGTCCTAAGATTGGAAACTAAAGTCAAAGGTTAGCTTTCAGGTGAAGGATGAGTGGGAGCTCCGTAGTGACAGCCGATATCCTCCCAGCCTAGCCTTAGATTTAGTGACTGAACTTAGGATATGTCAATGTTCTTTACATGCTTGGAAGAAGGGGTACTCTTTTGAGGGTAAAGAAATATTTATGCTCCTCTTTGGCACGATACAATAAATGATCATTATATATCATTCACACATCATATAGTCATTGCAAGAGGAAAGACACTTTTCATATATATAAAAACCTTTCAAATACAAAGCTTAATGTGTGTTTTAGTTAATTCTGTTTAAAGATATTAGAAGTAATTGTGCTTTGCTTAATTTTTACTATTTTTTGCATCTTATTAGTAGAAGTAAACTTAAACCTTAATTGTGATTTGAGTATTGGTTTTCAGTATTACACTATCTATTGTAAGGAACGTGCCTGCCCTGTAAGATCGATAACCAGAACTCTTTTAGAGCTATGTATTACTTGATACGATATGTATACTTGTGTTGAAGTTTAGACATTACAAAATCATTATAAAAATATAAATTTGGTTTCATAAGTTCTTGCATAATAAAAAGTCCGCATCACTGGGGTAACCAGAGTAAACATTGGATACATCAGGTCGTCAATGTTAAACCAAGCTCTTTGGAGGATTCAACCCATGGTTATCTTTGTTATCTATTTAGTGTGATTATTGTTATGTTGGATTGCATAATAGTGAGATGTTGGACTTTGATCCTTGTTTTATGTGTAAGAGTGGTTTGGGTTAATGTTACGATGTTATACCTTGGTCTTGACAAAATTTGTATATGACTTCTTGTAGTAGCAGGCTGACGAGTCTGTTATGACAAAGTTCTCATCCGGAGCTAAGAATTACCTTGAAGCATGTAGAGTTTGGACTTGGACCACTCCATGTTAACTCTATTACTTCATTTATCTAACTTTGTCTTTACTGAGTAAGGTCATGAACTTACTTAGTGAACAACATCTAGATGAACTGCACTATTCTTATTTACCAGATTGTGTATACCATAAACTTAGAGTAAACCTGAAATTAGAAACACATGAGTTTTTGTAATAGGGGAATTTTGATCCAAGAGTGATAACCATAAAAAAAATTTTATAATACACCCATGTTATTTGTGTAATTCCTTTTGTTAGAAATTGAATGTATGGAGGGGAAATGTGAGTAGAAGGGAAAGCTAATTAAGCTCACTTGTTGTTTGTTTATGAAATTTATGAGTCTATGTATTGGAGTTTGTGTGTCTATGTTTGTGAGTCAAGTAAAATGAGTCATTGGAGACAACAAAACTTATCTTAATATTTTAAAATTGTTAGCATCTAGCAATTTTTTATAAAAGTTTAAAATGTGTTCCTGTTTAATCTTCAGTTTGTACCTATTCTAATATTTAAAATTCCTTTATAGTGTTATGTCGAGCATGTTTAGGCTAGATATACTTTCTACTGCCATATTCTACCAAGTGCTATTTGTTGATATTTAAGTAGGATGTGTAGTAAATTGTAAAAGTGATATTTCCCTGCTGCATATTTTTGTACTTCATTGTTAAACTTGTTTGAGCTTATGTTTTGGGGGGAAAGAAATTTTTTTTAAAATTAAAACCTTACTTTTTTTTCAAAAATAATACAAATAAATTTGTATTTTATTTCTAATGGTTTTTTTTTATGTGGAGTCACCTTAAGGATGTTAGAATTTTAATTATATAAATGGAGTAGAAAAACTTTGTTGATGTTTTTAGTGAAAAGGGTGAACCTAGATCTAAAGATATTTAGTGGAGAACATGGAAAATTGAATAACTATCTTTAGTAGGAAAAAATGTATTTTTGGAAAAATATGGATTCTTAGAATTTTTATTTTCAAACATTTAAGGCTATTTTAAAAAGTATATAAAAAATACATTTTTTCAAGTGAAGGAAAGTAAGTTTTAACTTTAGAGGAGGATAATGGAATTCAAAATCATTTAAGGACTTCTCTAGATATATGAATTCTCACATATATACAAAAAAATAGTAGAAAAGAAAAAAAAATGGATTAATAAGATCTTGTGTTAAAAAAAAAATTATTGTGAGGAGAAAATTGAGGAGAGGTCCTAATCAAAAATTAGTTTCACTTGAATCTTCTAGAGTAAAGAACTTGGAACAATCTTAAGCTTGCTTTTTATACTTATTTTATCAAAAACTATTTTTAAGTGAGTTTTTAAGTCTAGAAAGTGAAGTTTATAGGATCAGAAGTTTGAAAAATCTGCATTTTTTGTTGAATTAGATAGGAAAACAAATTCCCAAGTTTGATGATAAAAATCCTGGGCTAGTCTGATTCGCTAGAAGTTCTTCTAGGTTGAACTATTCATTTTTAGAACAAAATTTTAGCAATTCTAAAGGGTGACCCATTAACTCTAATCTACATAAATAAATTTAAAAGTGTAGTATTACATGAGGACAAGTAATGTTTAAGTTTGGATGATTTTGATCAACTTAAATGTGTACTATTTTTTTATGCTATATTTTATAACGATATTGCACTTTAAAGGTGTTTTTTCTTTTGTTTTTGGTTATAAGTACATCAAATTGAAGAGTTTGGAGTGATTGGAGCAAAAGGAACAAAAATGGACCAAAATGGAGCATACCGGAGCAAAACTGGTCAAACCGGAGAATACAGGAGCAAAACGGGTCGAATTGGACACTTATGTACCTGTGCCTGGTGCCTAGGCACCAGAAATTGGTGCATAGCCACCAGGCAGTGGTGCCTATGCTCCAAAACATCGACGCATAGCCACTAGTTACAGTTTTTGGCATAACTTCTTCAATATACGTCGAATTTGGATGATTTTCAAAGCGTTGCAAAGTGTATCTCATGGGGAATTCATTGATAATGAGAAAATAAACTTTATAAAAGATTTTAGGTTTGTTTTATGGAGTTATTTTGGAAGGGATGAGTCACTTAGAGTGAAAAGGCACTTAAGGCACCCATTGGATGATTCATGGAATTTGGACTCTTTTTGAAGAGACACTTAAGCATCTCTTAGGAAATTATAATCAAGGCTTGGAAACTCTTTTAGAAGAACATTAAGAGAGAGAAGAATATTAGTAGAGGAGAAGAAGGCTTAGAGAAGATCACTTGGGCGTGAGCCCCAAGTTGGGTGGCAAGGTGAGAGAGAAAGAGAGAGAGTGAGAGATTTCTTCTTTTCTTTTCACTTTATTCTTGGAGAGGATTTGAAGGAGATTACTTTTCCTTTACAAGGAGAGTTTTATTTACATCAAATATAATTATTTTCATTATATTTTGGCTTGAATTTGGTACTTTGTATGTATGGAGTCAAAGTATTGTTAAATGAAAAGTTGTTGTTTCTTCATGTTTAGTGAGTGGTTTTCTCTACTCTTCCCTCTTACAATGAATTAGTATCCATGTGTAGGATATAGAATTGAGTAGAGTTAGAATATATTGTGATGATTTTACTTTGATCTTCATTTACATGTATACTTGATCAATTTACTTGTTAAAATCTGTTGTGAGAACGTGTAAGAACCAAAGCAGTATTGTCTCAGTCAACTATTGGTAAAAATCACATGAGATTATATGGGTAAGAATGTAGTCCATATGATTGATTGCAAATAAATAGAGAGATATGCATGTTTAAAAGGTGTATAATTAGAGGACTTTAGGGAGATCTTTGTGGGATCGATATTCGGGGCTTAATCAGAAAACTCTGTATTACTTGATAACGATACGTATACTTGCATAAAATCCATACTATTTAAAGACATAATTGAAATCTCACTTTGCTTTGGAGTCAAGGCTTTGGCACTGTTGTAAATGAAGAAATTTAAACAAGAAAATTAAAGGATTAAACTATTATATATTGTAATCGGGGATCAAGTTTTTAGCACCATTGCCGGGGATTGCAATGGTTGATCTTGACTTTTAGGAGGATTTTAGTTGAAGGTAGGCTTAAACATGGAAAATTATAGTGTCGTAAAATCATTTTTGTGTGAAATGTGTTTTTTGTACGAAAAAGTGCTTTGAAATAATTGTTTTTGCAAAAAACAAGGTGTTAGTGAAAATATTTTCTTAAGTTGAAAATATTTTTTGTTTAATTATTAATGTATTGTATGTTGTGTTATGTATGTGAACTAAAGGATCTACAGGACTTGTGCTCTACAATCTTGAGTTAGAAAAAATGAAAAAATCAAAAAATAGAAAGTACTTAAAAAACTAGAAATGGAAATGGAAAATATTCAAGATAATAACTTGGAAAATCATCATAAATCATTGAGGGATTATGTAAATCGTATGATATGTGAAATTCACTCAAGTACAAAAATACCTGTCATAAAAGCTGACTCGTTTGAACTTAATCCAGCAATTATCCAAGTAGTGCAGAACAACCAGTTTGGGGAACTCCTTCAAAAGATCCTTATTTACACTTATATTATTTTCTAGAACATTATGCTACATTTTGTTATAACGGCAAGTCAGATGATGCTGTTAGACTAAAGGTTTTTACTTTCTTACTAAGGGATAAGGCTAAAATGTGGTTATACTGATTAGCACCGGGCTCTATTAAAATTTGGGAGGAGTTAACTAAAAAAATTCCTAGCTAAGTATTTCTACCTTCAAGGACTAAAAAACTTAGAAAAGATATTATCTCATTCTGTCAGTATGAAGGGGAATTAATATACGAAGCCTGGGAAATATTTAAGGAACTCCTAAGAAAGTGTCCACACCATGCTCTGCCTAATTAGTTAATCATTCAAACTTTTTACAATGTGTTAGTAGGATCCCTTAGGTCTATAATTGATGCTACTACTGGTGGTTCATTAATATCAAAACCATTTGATTAATCATGCATTAATTGAAAGAATGGCTACAAATGACTTTGAATGGCCCTTTGCAAGGGGAAATCCTCAAAAGGTAGCCAATTTTTATGATACAGATGCGATTTCAATACTTGCATCTCAGGTTGTTGCAATATCAAGGAAGTTGGGTCAATTTGGAATGAACCAGCCTCAATTTACTCTAGTAGGTGAGGAAAGTTCATTAGCGAATATGATTGATTCTAACTTTTCATATGAGACTTTAAATACCATAAACAACCTGTATTCAAACTTTTATAACTCAAGTTGGAAGAACCATCCTAATTTTAATTGGAATCATACTATTGGGAGTGTAAACCAACAATGTAAGATAATCATGCAAATCCTATTGAAAGTTGGAATAATCAGGGGAACACAAACTATAGACCTTCAAATTCACCGAACTCTAACAATGATCAACAATTTGAGGATAAGAAGATATCTATAGAAGAAGTGATATTACAAATGGGAAATCAGTTGCAAAGTCAGAATGTTGAGATAGAAACATAGAGAATCTATTGGGACAAATTGCTAATTCACATAGCAATAGACCACAAGGAACACGTCCTAGCAACATTGAGATCATTCCTAAAGAGAACACTAATGGACAAGTAGAAGCTGTCTGATTAAGAAGTGGAAGAGAGATAGAGTATGTTGTTAGAAAAGAGAAAAAAGTTGTGAGAGAATGAAAAGAAACTAAAAGACCTAAAGAACATGATTCTAAGGATCTGGAAAAATTAATATCTCCAACTAAAAATAATTTACAAAGACCACCACCTCCATTTCTTCAAAAATACAGACAACATGAGTTGGTTAAAGAATTTTTAACATTCTTTGAAATACTTAAGAATTTGACGATAAATATTGCTTTCGCTGAAGCTTTGGAATAGTTTCCATGTTATACAAAGTTTATGAATGAGATATTAAATAATATAAGGAAACTTGGGGATTACGAGACAGTTACACTGAGTGAGGAGTATAGTGCTATACTTCAGAAAAAGCTTCCTTAGAAACTTAAAAATCCTTGTAGCATTACAATTCCTTGTACAATTGGAGAAAATTTATGTGGAAAATCTTTATGTGATTTAGAAGTGAGCATTAATGTGATGCCTCTATCTATATTTAAAAGGATATGTTTAACTGATATTTCTCTTACTACCGTAACCCTTCAGATAGCTGATCGATCAATCATTTATCTAAAGGGGATTATAGAAGATGTGCTTGTTAAAGTAAATAAATTTATCTTTCCTTTGGATTTTATTGTATTAGATATGAAGGATGATAAAGATGATCAGATAATTTTTGGGAGACCTTTTCTTGTTACTGGACAAGCTATGATAGATGTACAAAAATAAGAGTTGACTATGAATATTAATGACCAGGAAGTAACTTTTGATGTATTAAAGACTAAGAATTATGCAACTGAGAGAAAAGATGATGATTGTTTTTGTATGGATGAAATTGATTATCTAGATAAAAATCATTTTCTTGATAGTTTTGAGAGTAAGTTAACAGATGAGATCAGAATGAACTTTCATGATCAGTTAAAAATGTTATTTAAAGAAGACTGTATGTATGTTCAGGAGAGGTGTGAAATGATGGACATTATCGAAAATAGTAAACTTTTAATTTCATCTGTTGAAAAATCTCATGAACTTAAAATGAATGTAATCCATACAATTTTAAAACCTACATATTTAGGAAATTCATCTACACCACAAGTCTTTATATCTTCAGATTTGACTCAATCACACGAAGACCCTGAATTGAATGATGAAATCAGTGAAAGATCTCCTATGAATGGGTTTTTCAAATCACTGAATGACATATGCCGTGGTATACATACTAAATGAATGAGATTTTGATGCTGGGGCAACTAGAGTAAACATTGAATACATCAGGTTATTAATGTTAGACAAAGCACTTCGGGGGAGTCAACCCATGGTTATCTTTATCTATTTAGTTTGATTGTTGTTATGTTGGATTGGATAAAAGTGTGATGTTGGACTTTGATACTTAGTTTATGTGTAAGAGTGGTATGGGTTAATGTTGTGAGGTTATGCCTTGATCTTGACTAAGTTTGTTTATGATTTTTGATAGTAGCTGGCTGACGAGTTCGTTACGACTTAGTTCTCAACTGGAGCTAAGCATTACTTTGAAGCATGTAGAGTTTGGACTTGGACCACTCCATGTTAACTCTTTTACTTCCTTTATCTGACTTCGTCTTTACTGAGTAAGGTCATGAAGTTACTTAGTGAATGACATCTAGATGAACTGCACTATTTTTATTTACCAGATTGTGTATACCTTAGACTTAGAGTAAACCTGAAATTAGAAATACATGATTTTTTTTAATATGGGAATTAAGCTCCAAGGGTGATAACCATATAAAAAATTTTATAATACACCTATGTTATTAGTGTAGTTTCGTCTCTTAGAAATTGAAAGTAAGGAGGAGAAATGTGAGTAGCAGGGCAATTAAATTAAACTCAGTTGTTGTTTATTTATGAAATATGTGATTCTATGTATTGGAGTTTGTGTGTCTATGTTTGTGAGTCAAGTAAAATGAGTCATTGGAGACAACAAAACTTATCTTAATATTTTAAACTTGTTAGGATCTAGCAATTTTTTAAAAAGTTTAAAATGTGTTCCTATTTAATCTTCAGTTTGTACATATTCTACTATTTAAAATTCTTTTATAGTGTTATGTTAAGCATGTTTAGGCTAGATTTACTTTCTACTGCAATATTCTACCAAGTGCTATTTGTTGATATTTAAGTAGGATGTGTAGTAAATTGTAAAAGTGATCTCTCCTTGCCACATATTTTTGTACTTCATTGTTACACATGTTTGAGCTTAAGTTTGGGAGGGGGAAAGAAAAATGTTTCGAATTTAAACATTACTTGTTTTCAAAAATACTACAAATAATTTTTTATTTTATTTCTAATGATTATTTTTATGTGGAGTCAACTTAAGGATGCTAGAATTTTATGTATATAAATGGCGTAGAAAAACTTAGTTGATATTTTTAGTTAAAAGGGTGAACCTAGAGTTATAGATTTTTAGTGGAGAACATGAGGAATTGAATAACTATCTTTAGTAGGAACAAATATATTTTTGGAAAATAAAGGATTCTTAGAATTTTAATTTTCAAACATTTAAGGTTGTTTTAAAATAAAGGATTCTTAGAATTTTAATTTTCAAATATATTTTTTCAGTTGAAGGAATGTAATAAGTTTTAACATTAGAGGAGGATAGTGAAATTTAAAATAAATTAAGGATTTCTAAATATATAGTAATCCTCACAAATATAAAAAAAAGAGTAGAAAAGAAAAAAAAGGATAAAAAAGATTCTGAAAAAAAAAATTATTCTGAGGAGAAGCTTCAGGAGAGGTCCTAATAAAAATTTGGTTTCACTTGAGTCTTTATAGAGTAAAGAACTTAGAACAATCCTAAACTTGCTTTTTATACTTATATTAGTAAAAAAAAAAATTTAAGAGAGTTCTTAGGTCTAGAAATTAAAGTTCATAGGATCCGAAGTTTGAAAAATCTGCATTTTTTTTAATTGAATAGGAAAACAAATTCCCAAGTTTGATGATAAATATCGTAGATCGTGGTCTACTCTGATTCACTAGAAGTTCTTCTAGGTTGAACTATCGATTTTTAGAATAAGATTTTAGCAATTCTAAAGGGCGACCCATTAACTCTAATCTACATAAAATTATTTTAAAAGTGTAATATTACATTAGGACAAGTAATGTTTAATTTTGGTGGATTTTGATCAATCTAAAAATGTACTATTTTCTATGCTACATTTTATAATATTATTGCACTTTAAAGGTATTTTTTCTTGTGTTTTTTGTTGTAGGTACATCAAATTGAAGAATTTGGAGCGATTTGAGCAAAAGGAACAAAAATGGACCAAAATGGAGCATACCGGAGCAAAACGGGTCGAACCGGAGCATACCGGAGCAAAACGGTTCGAACCAGACACTTATGTAGTTGTGTCTAGAGCCTAGATACCACCAGTTAGTGCATAGCTACCAGGCAATGGCGCCTATGTGCCAAACCATCGATGCATAGCCGCCAGTTACGGTTTTTGGCATAACTTCTTCAATATACATCAGATTTGGACAATTTTCCAAGTGTTGCAAAGTGTATTTCATAAATAATTACTTGAGAATGATAAAATAAACTTTCTCAAAGATTTTAGGTTAATTTTATGTAGTTATCATGGAATAGAAGAGTCTCTTGGAGTGAAAAGGCACTTAAGGTACCCATTGGATGATTCATTGAATATGGACTCTTTTTGAAGAGACACTTAAGCATCTCTTTAGATTAAGGCTTGGATACTCTTGAAGAAGATGATATTTAGAGCAGAGAAGATTAGAAGTGGAGTAGAAAGCTTAGAGAAGAAGATAACTTGGGCGTGAGCCCCAATTAGGGCGACAAGGTGAAAGAGAAAGAGAGAGTGAGAGATTTCTTCTTTTCTTTTCACTTTGTACTTACAGAGGATTGGAAGGAGATTACTTTTTATATACAAAGAGAGTTTGATTTCCATTAAAGATATATATTTTTAAAGTGTTGTTCAATGAAAACTTGTTGTTGTTTCTCCATGTGTAGTGAGTAGTTTTCTTTACTCTTCCCTAGTATGCATGCGTAGGATATAGAATTGAGTAGAGTTAGAATATATAGTGATGATTTTACTTTGATCTTCATTTACATGTACAATTGATTGATTTCATGTTAAAATCTATTGTGAGAACATGTAAGAACCAATGCAGTATTATCTCAGTCAACTATTGGTAAAAATCACATGATATTATATGGGTAAGAATGTAGTCCATATGATTGATTGCAAATAAATAGGGAGATATGCATGTTTAAGAGGAGTATAATTAGAGGACTTTAGTGTGATAGACTAAAGCCCCTAATTTAATTTGATGTGAAAAGTTATGTTATGAGATGTTAGCCCCCAGGTGAAGAGAGAAGAGGGAACTCTAGAGTGAGAGATATTAACTTCCCTGCCTAACCCATCTTCAAAATTTCAAAGCATCAGATTAACCTATGTTGTTTATAGAACCAAGTAAGGTAAAGAATATAATTGCTCTTATTTGTCACAATCTCTCTCGCTACTTGTTTTACTTATAAACATATCACTAATTCCATTGCATGAGGAAGAGTACTTATAAAATAATAAACTCCATTTTTTTATTTTCACTAAGTATTTTAGTTTAGAAGTAGTATTGTAGTAATAATTGTAGGATTTAATGAAAACCAAACTTTTATCGACCTTCCAAGCTAAGGAGAGTTATTATAGATTAGAACCTCTCTTGAAAGCCACCATGATTAACTATGATCTCCGTGGGATCGATATTCGGGGCTTAATCAGAAAGATCTATATTACTTGAAAATGATACTTATATTTGCGTAAATCTTTACTATTTAAAGACATAATAATTGAAATCTTACTTTGCATTGGAGTTAAGTTTTTGGCACCGTTGTAAAGGAAGAAATTTAAACAAGAAAACTAAAGGATTAAACTTTTGTAAATTGTAATCGAGGATCACTGAACACGGGTCTCGTCTCGGTCCACAGCAGTCTAAGCGACTTATTTGTATTCTAGTTTTTTGGTTCAAAGTCCGTGTTGAGCTAAATCACAACACTGGTCTTCACTTTCTTTTCATTTAGTGCCAGACTCACACCATCTCTGAATGTAAGGATCAGTTGTCCATGCGCCACCATCTTTCGAGAACAAGGAAGGAATCAGGGGGCTGAACTCAGAAGAATAAGAATATTTTATTTATTAGTGAATTTTATTTTTCCTTTCTTTTATTTGTATGTACATATTTGTACTTTTCTTAATTTAAGATATCCTAAATGAGGAAAGGATTATTTAGAATTTTGATTACTTTTGGACTTAAAGAGAAGTTCCAGATTTTATTATCGGGAGATTTTTTTGTTGCATTTTAAAAGACCTCATCACTTTTGGGCTCGGAACCAGTTGCATACAATTACCATGGTGTTGCTTCTAGGAATGAGTATCTATTTTTGAAGTTCTTCCTTTGAAATGTCACTTCGAGTAATTCTTCTTTAAGTATCACCTATTAATAGGAAGCATAGGTCATTCTCCATGGCAATCCACGAATTGGTAAGAACCTCCAATGTAGAATTTCTCGACCACAACCGGTCCTTCCCAAGTTGGTTCAAATTTACCTCCTATCTTGTGGTGTGCAAGAATAGGTCTTCTAAGAACAAACGCCGAGTTATCAACTTTAAAAGTTCTCGGGCAGACCAGTTTGTCGTGGGCCAGAATCATCCTAGCCTAATACAATTCCAAGTTCAGTTGTTCTGCATGTCTTTTTTCTTCCAAGCTTTCCAATTATTCTGGAAGTAATTTTGCATTCTCCAGGTCGTAATCTTTGGTGATGGCAATTCTGAGAGACTGTAGTTGAACCACTAAAGGGATGATGGCCTCGAACCCGTACATTAAAGCATAACGTGTAGATTGAGTCAGAGTTCTGATCATTGTCTATAGACCCATAAGGCATTTAATAACTGCTCGTGTCAGTTCCTTTTATTTTCATCCAAAGTTTTCTTTAATATTTGGATGAGATTTTAATTAAAAGCCTCAGCCAAGCCGTTCATTTTTGGGTAGTTGATTGTTGAGTAGCGTTAGTCCATCCTAAATTGTTGCACGTGTCGTGCCATCACTTCTCTGAGCGGTACTCCTTCTGCCCACTTTAAAAGTGGTCTCTTGTTGCAAGGATGAAGCGATGCCCGTTAGAGGAAGGTGGTTATATGGGACACACTATATTGTTGGCATTATTTTCAGGTTGTGTGTTTTATTTTGAAAAGGGGGTCGCCTGACAGAAATTGTGCGGCGAATTTTTAATTTAATTTAAATAAATAATTTGAAAAGTAGTATTTGATTTTGAAAATAATTTTAAATTTGAAAATTTTAAGATATGAAATCAAACTGATCTCACATCCCGAAAAGTTTATATAAACGAGCACCGCACCACAAACTGTATATCTATCCCGGAGAGTAGACACACTGCTTGATGATGAGGCTCGATTAAATAAACTAGAAGATTTGTAACATCCGTTTGGTCTGTGAACCAATTTTATAAGCCGATAAATTCCCTCGCTTAATATGAAAGCATTAAACGGTGGTTTATATTACCCGGGTTCTTTAAAATTCCTATAAGGGCAAGCCCACATAGTTAATTACATCTTAAATGACGGGAATCACTTAAGAAAACTCTCGATAATAATCAGTAGTTCTGCTCTCAAGAATTTCAAATTTTAAGTTTTCAAAGGATTGAATTTTGGAATTTCAATAGGGAATGGATCAAATTTGGAACGTTTTATTTTGGGAATTCAAAGGAAGAAAGGTAGGAGAAATCACAGATTCGAAGCGAACTTCGGTAATTTCCCGACTATCCTATCGTTAGGCTTTGAATTTAGGAAAGTCCTAATGTTTATTTAATGTTTTGATCTTGCCAATTTTAATTAATTCGGACTTATATTTGTATGATAAGATCATACAAATAGCCTTGAAGATGTGAGGGTTTATGTCGTATCAGACAACTACCTCGGAAATCCTAAGACCAGTTAGGGCTTAATTTACATGACATGATCATGCAAATGCCTAACGAAAAGTTGAGGATTTATGTTGCACTAGGCAAGCTACCTCGAAGTCCTATGGCTTGGTTATTTAATTCTAAAGAAGTTTTGCTGAAGTAGACTCGGGTTTCTGTCGATGACGATGGTCGTGTCGCCCACTCGTGCTCCAAGCTCCTTGTTGTTGCAGAGGTTTAGTTTTAGAAGTCATAAATCAGGAGATGAGAAAAGTGTTTTGGTTTAGAGAAAATCTTAATTTCCAAGTTTTTTTTAAGTTTTAATTGAAACAAATCTTAAAGTTGATTATAACAACATCGGTTAAGATCCCACGGTTCCATCCTTCCGGCATCGTTATTTTTATCGGATTCACTTAGTCCAGATGAATTTGCTAAACTAAACTAAATGAGTTCCACACTTTCATTTAGACCGTGGGAAATCCCGTTAGCAACACGTAGGTTACATCATCCGAGGTATTCCTGATCATCCAACAAGACGTTTTAATTTAGTTGTAGTTTTGTGTTCTGTTTGTGATTAAATTTTGAGTTGTTTTATATTTTGAACTGTTATGGCGGTGAATTTTATCTTGCAATGACTTTTAATTTAGTTTTGGTTTCAGTTTTAGGGACTATCCTAAAGGAGTGGGTTTTCGTGCAACAGTTGTTTATCACGCAAGAAAAGTAAGTGTGATGCGATTAAATAAATTGCAATAAGGTAAATTGCAAGAAAGTAAATTGTAATAAAATAAAAGTGTACCTGGAGGGTCTTCCCGTCATCCCAGGCTGCACTTAAACACAATTTAGAATATTTAAGCAAGTTCCTAGGTAAAGCTAAGGGAAGGGTTATGGTTTTCTACCAAATTCCTAATCCTATAGCTGATCATCTCCTATGACGTCTAGGTTCTTGTGTTTTAGTTTGAGGACGATTTTCTTCATCAAAGAACAATTAAGTTCAGTTGTTCTTATAAACATCCTATCATATTAAGGAAGTGCTTAAGAAGAATCTTAAACATCTTTTCAATATTGCTAGAATTGTTTTAAGTCCAAATGAATTTAATTATACAAATGAATTAATCGTCCGAGCATTCAGGTTTTGTTGTTATCTTGCTCAGTGAACTAGGACATTTGAATATCCTATAAGTGAAGTAACACTTCATTTAACGTTCTGTTTAGGAGTTATGACAACAAAAGCTTTCGAGGGAAAATTGGTGTTCAAATGGTTTATGAATTAATTTCAGTTAACAGGTTTAAATTTGGAATAGTGTTCAAGTTTGTTTTTGAATTTCTTTATGTCTTAGGTGATGTTATTTTTAATTCAATTTAATTTAACTTTAATTTGGTTTAATGTAGTTTAGTTTCAATTTTGATTTAATTTATTTAATTTAAATTAATTTTAATTTAATTTAATTTAATTTAATTTAATTTAATTTAATTCAATTTAATTTGATTTAATTTAGTTTAATTTAATTTGATTTAATTTAATATAATATAATTTAATTTAATTTAATTTAATTTAATTTAATTTAATTTGATTTAATTTAATTTAATTTAATATGTTTTAATTTAATTTTAATTTAATATGTTTTAATTTAATTTAATTTAATTAATTTAATTTAATTTTAATTTAATTTAATTCAATTTAATTTAATTTGTTTAATTTAATTTAATTTACCTTAATTTAATTTATTTAATTTAATTTAATTTAATTTGATTTAATTTAATTTAATTTAATTTAATTTATTTAATTTGTTTAATTTAATTTAATTTAAATTTAAATTTAATTTTAATTTTAATTTTAATTTAAAATTTAAAATAGTTTAATAATTTAACTTTAATTTAATTTAATGATTAAGTCTTTTAACATTTTAAATCTTAAATTTGAATTATCATTTTAATTAGGAATTAAATATTATTGAGATGATTAATTTAGGGATCCTTAGATTAAAGAATAAATTTCTTCCTAATAATGTCCCTATTTTAATAATTCCAATTTTATTATTCTTCCAAATTTAATCAATTATTTAATTAAGGTTTATTTTAATTATTTTTAAATTGTTTAGTAGGTTTCTACCCTTTAATTATTTAAATTTCAATCATCCAAATCAGATTAAGATCAAATATTTTACTCTTTAATTTTTATTAAGCCTAAAGTTTTGATTAAAGATTAAAATTTTAATTACCATTTTTGCCCTTCAAGCTTAATAATTTCATAACTCACTAAATTGAGCTCAAATGAATTTGAAATTTTTATGTGACTTCACTCATATGCCAATAAAGACATGAGAGGAGAAAATGTGATTTTTCTGTATTTAATTTATTTATGTAATTATTTTTGGTGGGAAATAGGGATTTCCAAGGAAAATTTAATAATATGACTAAGGGAAAGTTTCTGTCCTTAAGAAAATTATGGGACTTTCCTAATGACCAGAGGACAAATTGGACCAATTTTGGTTATTTTTTGAATTATATTATTTTTATTATAATTATTTTGAGTTTTGGAGTATTAATTAATTTAAAAATAAAATAAAGGTTTAAAAATGAATTTTATATTTTTCAAAAATCTCTCTGATATCAAGGAAATCAGAGAATCAATTTTTACAATTTTCTGATTTTTCTTTGATTTATTAGAATTATTTTAGTTGGAATACTAGAAATATACATTTTTTAAATTTTAAAATTACCTTAGGGCTTTAAAATTTAATATCTCATTATAGAGACCTAAGAAAAATATGGGGTTTGTTCTTAAGTGATTAGAATTCAAAATGTTACATTTTATGAATTTTATTATTTTTGTGATTTTTATTATTTTTTATTTATTAAAATATTAAAATAATGCAAAAATTTAAATTTTTTAGAAAATTGAAATTTTAATTTTCATAAATTCCTCTGATGTCAGAGAGGCTCCAAAACCAATTTGGTGAATTTTTGAAAAGCATTTTGAAAGTTATGAATTTTTAAAGTTCAAATTGACTAAATGGCTTAATCAACCCATTTAGTAGGGCTAACCAAGTCCAATTCACTTCAAATTTTTATGGTGGGTTCCCCTGATCCTAAAGGTCAGTGGAGAATTGATTTCAACTCAATTTGGTGTATGATTAGCTCTAATTAATTGAGGACCTATTTTGGGTGTTTAAGCCAATTAGGGTTATTCTAAGTGAATTAATTCAAAACCTATTTTCCTAGGGTCCTCTGGTCATAAGAAACATCACCAAATTTTCCTAGAATTTATTTCACAACATGTTAATTATTGGATTTAAAATACTCAAAACAGTAACATGAATTTGAAAAATCACTAACTTCTCATAGGGATGGCCTTTGACTTTGGAAAATTCAGGAAATGTTCCCAAATTCAGAGGCTTCAAAAGCCCTATGGTCTCATGCCATGGTGAATTTCCTATATGCATGGAAAATTAAAACAATGCAGAGGGTAAATAAATCATTAAAAATAAAATACTTGATGAAATTAAATGATTTCTTTTCCACATTATTCTCCACTCTTCACTCTACAAGAGGTATTTTTATTTTATTTTTCTTATTTTTCTACACAAAGTTATGGATTTTTGAAGTTTAGGGAATTAAATAAATCAGAAAATACCCTAATTTTCTATTTAAGTGACGCGGCGCCAGCTCAACCTCGGCAGCTCCGAACGCACACGCGTCGTCTTCTGATTCGGTGCCGCCATCCAACTCAGCGCTCCGGGGGCCCGCTGTATCGTTCCGTCTCCTCATCCGGCGCGATCCTGGCCGTCCGTCCGCGCGTGTATGGAATGAACGACATCCGTTCATCGTCCCCAAGCGTCCTCACCCGAGAGCCGTCCACACTAAAACCCTAAGAACTCACTCATTTCTCAACGGATTTTCGTGTTCTTATGCTCTATGGATTCGTCCTGAAGAGACGAATACATCTATACGGTGATCATGCATTGAAATTAAGGCATTTGAAATGGAGAATCTCGAGAAGCTCAGGATAAAGAATTAGCTCATACCTTTGCTCAGAGAAGTGTGGCTTCAATCTGAGGGTTGTGTCACCTTTGATTGCGTCCCAGAAAGCTCCAGATGAAGTCTCCTGGTCCGGTGAAATGCCTAGCTATGAAAGTGACCACGGTCGATCACAAAGCTTGGAGGCCGGAACAACTCGGGTGGCCTCGGAGATGGGGCTTTCAGATGGGAAACTTGTCCTCTTGGTCTAGTGAAGGTGAAGGACCAGTCGATTTGAAGATTGGCTCACCGTGGCAAAGTGTCCTGGTTTTGGGTGAAATTTCGGCTGAGAAATTGGGTTCTATTGGTGGGGATTAGGGCAAATTGACACCTGGGATCAACTCGCTCTAAGTATGGAGTAGGGCTCGGAAGAATTTTGGCGGAGTTTCGGCAAGGTTTGTGTAACTCTCTTCCATGGCCGTGAGGGGTCGGGTTTAAATAGAGGAGGCTGGAGAGCCTCGCGAGGATGGCCAAGGGTTGGGATCGGGCAAGCTCTGGGCATGGTAAGAACAGCCATGGTGGCCATTGGGCATGGGGCAGCTCAGCAAGGGAGAATTCCAATGTTGGGCTCACATGGGTTCTCTCGGCCTGGTGGTTTCCGGCGGCTGTGGTGGCTGGCCTCGCTGTGTTCGAGTCACCCTCAAGGTCGGGGAGGTCGGTGCAGGGTTTAGTGTAGGCAATTGGCAAATGCCATGTGTCGAAAGCTTGATTTAAAATGGAATGGGAGAAGGCCAATTTTGGCTTGATTTGGTCAAGTCCACCCTTTGGGCTTGGTTCACCCTTCAAGGTGGCTTTGGGTGTTGTGAGGAGTCAAAGGAATCAGCTGGTTTGACATGGAGAAGTCCCTAGCCAAATATATTTGGATTAAATTTGGGTTAAGGGGAATCATGGTTAAGGCTAATGACTTTAGGAGATTAAGGAAAGAGTCTCCTCCTTTTGCCCAAAATGGCATGGTGACATGTAAAGAGGCTCTCATGGCTTCCATGTGGCTCATGCATGGCTTCATGGCTCATCTTTGGCTTGGGAAAAGTTAAGTCAATTTCATGAAAAAGGGTTTTGTGAATTTTGGCATTTTAATGGAAATTGGCATATGGCTTGATTTGGAACCATTTGATGATTGATTTAGGACTTAAGGGATGATTTTAATTGAATGAATGATGAAGAAGAGTGTCATATGGACTTTGGATGAATTTTGGGCCTTTGAAATTTAGTGAAGATGGGCTTTTAAAATGGTTTAGAGAAGTGGGCTTTTGGATTTCAAAACCAATTTTAGGATGAGAATTTTGCAAAGGATTGGACCCAATAAGTGTTGAATTTAATTTAGGAATGTTTCATGAATGATTTGGAATAAATTTGAAGTGTTTTGGGCTTGAATTGGGTTGGATTTGGACCTCTTTGTTAAATGGGCCAATGTAAGTCAAATTGGGCTAACTTGGGCCAATGTTGGGCTAGGGTTGAAATTGATGTAAAATAAATGTTTGGAAATGTTTATGTGAGTATTTCAAAGAGGTTTTGGCTTTGGTTGGATCTTGATTTTGGGGTTTGGGCTTATTTGGGTTAGGTTTGGGTTTAGGTTAAAATTGGGCCTTTCAGTTTTAGGTTGGATTTGAGTGGGGTTTGGGTCAAAATTTTGGGCAAATCATGTTAGCGTTTTGTTTGTAGGGATGTTAAGGAAAGTGTAGAAAAGATTTGGGGTTAATTGGAGTTGAATTGGGTTAGTTTGGTTTGACATTGGGTTCACTTTGGGTTAAAATGGGTTAAATTGGGGGTTTTGACAAAAGTAGGGTAAATTGACAAAATTGGCCCATGGTGTAGTTCAACAAAATGAAATGAGGAATATTTAGGATTTTCTAGAATTTTTTGGGAATTTTTGAATTTTTGGATTTTTGGGTCAAGAGGGGTATTTTGGGTATTTGGAGGGTATTGGGAGGTATTTTTGGAATTTTTGGTTTTTTTGGGTATGGATGATCAATTTGAGTAATGTGGGAATGTTTGGGATTGATTTTGAGGAATTTTGGGTAATTTAGGTTATTTTGTGAATTTTGGGCAGTTTCAAGGGTTTTGGGTAGGCTAAGCGGGTGTAAGGTCCCGGGGGTCAAAAATTGAAAATTTGGAAAATTGAAAATTTGGAAAATTGAAAATTTGGAAAATTGAAAATTTGGAAAATTGAAAATTTGGAAAATTGAAGATTGGGTAAATGTGAATGGAATGAAATCATTTTGGTTGAGCCATGAAGTCACATCAAGCCCACATGAGCCATGAAGTCACATCAAGCCCACATGAGCCATGAAGGGACTCATTTGAGGCATCCACTATGTTGTTCCTAACCCTCTTAGCCAAGGGCTTAGGGGTTAAGGACCATCCATGTGAATCACCTACATGAGTCAGGAGGTCAAGTTGGGTATAAGTGTGTTTTTTAGGAGGTGTGTGAAAGTGTAGTGTATAAGTGTAGTGTATGTGTAAGTCAGCCCTTCACCAGACCAGGCCACCCAGGGAAGTCCTAAGGCCAAAGAGTCCTATAGGAACTCATCCTTTAAACTTCCATATTTGATTTCAACCCTCTAGGTGATTAGGGGTCTACAATCAAGTTTGTGGATTTTGCAGGGAGTTTAGAAGTGGTTTGAATTTCTAAGTGGTGGGTCCCAATTCTAATCCTCTAAGATAGTTAAAGGAAAAGCCTAAGGCTAGATCCTAAGTACTAAAAATAAGAATAGAAGACCTCATCAAAAATGAGGTCAACAAATGGACCCCCAATAGGTGTGGTGAGCTGACAGAGCACACCGCGAGTATTGGTGTTGACCGAAGCGATCAACAAAACAACACAAACATTCAAGTGACAACTTAGGACAAAGTAGAAGAGTTTCCGCTGGGGAGTGTCAAGTATATCTCTGAGACTGGAGATCCTTGAACTCTCGCTGGGGAAAGGAAAAGGAGATGAATCCCAAATCGCATGATCTGGGAATTCAATTTAGATTTTATTTTGTTTCAGTTTAAGTTTTGATGTGTGAGCTTAGATTTCAATTTGAGTTTCAATTTAGATTGAAGTTTTGTCAATATTAATTTGAAGGGATTTGAATTTGAAATGAAAATTGGAATTTTGTGGTTTTAGATGTAACATCTTCAACATCAAAAGAAAATTGAATTGATTAGATTGGATCATTACAATGAGGAGAGATCTCAGAGCAATGTGGTATTGGATGTAAAATCCTTAACCTCAAGAGTTTGATTTTGATGTATTTCATTGCAATAGGGAAAGAATCCTAAAGCAATGCAGTTTCGGATGTAAAATCCTCAACCCCAAAAAGTTTGACTTTGATGTATTTCATTGCGGTAGGGAAATAATCCTAAAGCAATGCAGTCTCAGATGTAAAATCCTCAACCGCAAAAAGTTTGACTTTGATGTATTTCATTGCTATAGGGAAAGAATCCTAAAGCAATGCAGTCTCGGATGTAAAATCCTCAACCGCAAATGTTTGATTTTGATGTATTTCATTGCGATAGGGAAAGAATCCTAAAGCAATGCAGTCTCGGATGTAAAATCCTCAACCCCAAAAGTTTGATTCTGATGTACTTCATTGCAATAGGGAAAGAATCCTAAAGCAATGCAGTCTCGGATGTAAAATCCTCAACCCCAAAAGTTTGATTTTGATGTATTTCATTGCGATAGGGAAAGAATCCTAAAGCAATGCAGTCTCGGATGTAAAATCCTCAACCCCAAAAGTTTCATTCTGATGTATTTCATTGTGATAGGGAAAGAATCCTAAAGCAATGCAGTCTCGGATGTAAAATCCTCAACCCCAAGAATTTGATTTTGATGTATTTCATTGCGATAGGGAAAGAATCCTAAAGCAATGCATTCTCGGATGTAAAATCCTCAACCCCAAGAATTTGATTTTGATGTATTTCATTGCGATAGACAAAGAATCCTAAAGCAATGCAGTCTCGGATGTAAAATCCTCAACCCCAAAAGTTTGATTTTGATGTATTTCATTGCGATAGGGAAAGAATCCTAAAGCAATGCAGTCTCGGATGTAAAATCCTCAACCCCAAGAATTTTATTTTTGATGTAATTGATTTTGCAAAGATTTGTAGTGTTGATTTGAAAAGTGTGGAATTTTGGTGTTTCGAGAATTTCATGAAAGTTGTAAAAGACTTTCATGGAAGGAAATAGATTAGGAGGGAATATGTAGATGCTACATATCCCATTCAAAAGAGTTGATCGGAAGTTACTGGTTTGGATTGGATATAATTCCTCGTCATCAGATTCGATCCGTGTCAATGGAATCAACCGCTTCCATCCCAGACAAAGGAGAGAGTAGAACGGATTGGTTTTCAGATTTGGAAGGTTGAGTTTGAATTTGATTGAGATTTGATTTGAGATCTGGAAGATCGAATTTGAATTTGATTGAGATTTGATTTGAGATCTGGAAGATCGAATTTGAATTTGATTGAGGTTTGATTTGAGATCTGGAAGATCGAATTTGAATACGATTGAGATTTGATTTAAGATCTGGAAGATCGAATTTGAATTTGATTGAGATTTGATTTGAGATCTGGAAGATCGAATTTGAATTTGATTGAGATTTGATTTGAAATTTGGAAAGATTGAATTTGAAATTTGATTGAAAATTTGATTTGAAATCTGGAAGATCGAATTTGAATTTGATTGAGATTTGATTTGAAATTTGGAAAGATTGAATTTGAAATTTGATTGAAAATTTGATTTGAAATCTGGAAAGTTGAATTTGAAATTTGATTGAGATTTGAATTGAAATTTGGAAGATCGAATTTGAAATTTGATTGAAAATTTGTGCTCATTTTGTTTGTCCTTTAACGATTCAGATTTTATTTTATCGTGAATTTGGAGTTTATCATTTTTTTTAGATTTTTAAGGAAAGTTTTCTTTTATTATTTTTTTTTGTTTCTTTTCTGTTCCTTGTTCGAAGTTCATTTAACTTTAATGGCATTTCTCAGTCAACTTGCACAAAAGAGGTGAAGGCCAAAAATGTCACATTATCACTTTCATTCCAATCATGTTGAAGATACATCATACAACTCGATCTGGAATACATCTCATACAATCCATATAGACTCAAAATGGACTATGTATGATCTTTGTCGATCCATCCAAAAAGGTATCTGTCAAAAATCCATGTCTGAATAGTGAGGTACATGGTCAATAACATCACCTTCCAAGCCATCCTTGGCAAGGATGCCGTATGGATGTACGTTGGAGGTGTGATATTTTCCATGTAACTCACAGCTCGTAAGGCCGGAGGCTCTCTAGCTCCGGTCCAGGTCGGAAGTGGTAAGGTGTCTTTCCGTCGTCCATCCTTCCGAAAGTAACGCAGATCCGCTTCACTGGTACTCCTGGTATGCAATGTTTAGAGACATCTGCTCCGTTGCCCTTCAGTATCATGACGGAACCTTCCGGTAATGGTATCTTTACTGGCCCTCGGAACTCACCTGGGCCCACTATCCAGAGGTCAGATCCGAACATGATATTACACTCGTTCGAAGAGAAACCGTGCGAAAGGTCCGACAAAGTCGTGGTGATCTATGTGCGGGGGTATGCGATCACCGTTCTTGTAAATGTTAATGATGCAACTGTTGGGTATGCAATCTGCCGACAGTACCCTCCATGTTATCATTCTCTTTACCGTTCTTTTGATGACTAATGGCATTGGATCCACCTGGCCATGACGGAGTATTCCCGGTGGGTTTCCCTTCCTGTCTTCTGTGAAGTTGTAGCAGCATCCACATTGTATTGTAATTCTTCCTTTCCCTGGCATCCATCTCCGGGGTTCTGAGTAAGTGTTTTCTTTTAGGCGGCCCGCTCGGCCAATTCTTTTCAAATCCCGGATGCAGTCCACGATTTGTTGTTGTTCGTACTTTGAGAACACGTCTGTATGTAGCTCGAGGCCTTGTAGTATATTGATCCTCCTGCCTCTGATTCTCTCGAAGTATTCAAAA
Organism: Papilionanthe hookeriana x Papilionanthe teres; assembly: GCA_022702705.1. Classification (NCBI taxonomy): domain Eukaryota; kingdom Viridiplantae; phylum Streptophyta; class Magnoliopsida; order Asparagales; family Orchidaceae; genus Papilionanthe; species Papilionanthe hookeriana x Papilionanthe teres. Next base: position 131,615,126 of record CM040428.1, on the reverse strand, counting down.
GTTTTCTTTTCGACATTCTGCATTCTTTCTAGCTCGTATTCCTGAATAATCTGCAAATGGCAAGGCCTGGTGACGTATTGTGGGATATATGGCTCAATCCCTTCATGTTCTCCTGCATACCTCGGCTCCTCGGGGATGGTGTCCGTCGAGACATCCTCCGGGGTTGCTTCTGCAACAAAGTTATGCATTACTGGTGGCTTTATCTGGTGGCGTGGTAGCCTTCCTTCTTCTGATCTTCTTGAGATTTCCCTGGTTTCTTCTGTTATCCTTGGAGCTGGCCTCCTTTCTTCAAGTCCCTGATGAACTGGTGTCCTTGAAGTGTATGTACTAGCAGTAGCAACTGCCTCGTCGCGCTGGTCCGCTGCTAGTTTAGTTAACATCTTGCGGATACGGCGATTTTTATTTCTTCGTTGAGTTGTTATGAGAGTAGCTCTTCGTATTTCCTGAGTTTCTGTGGGAATGGCGCTGACAAGCCTGCCCTCTGCTGTAGTGACTACAGACTTGATTCTCTTGTCTTCTTCGGTGTTTGTTTTCCTTTTCTTCTTCTGTGGAATGGTGGCTTGGGCCACCCACTTTCATTCTTGTCCGGTCAGGCGAGTTCCTCTCGATCGGTCGGGATCCGAGTCACTTTCCTCGTATTGCGGGCACTGCGGTGCGAAGTACGAGTCGATCTCATTATCGCTCCATCATTCACCCTCTTTTCGTCGAGTGCGAGGCTTACGCCATTTCTAAAGTTCAGGACCAAGCGCCCGTTCGACATTTCCCTGCGAAAAGACAAGGAAAAGGATCAGGGGCTGTACTAAGAACAAGAACATTAAGAAAATGTTTATTAAAGACAGTTTTTTTTTATTACTTCTTGTATTTTTAAATTTAAGAGGAATGAAATGGGATAAGATCAGGAAAGAGATTTTGATATGGAAGAGAAAATAAGGAAGACTTTATTATCATGATTTTATTTATTTTAGCACATTTTTTTATTATTTTTTGGTTTCGGACCCAGTCATAAGTAACTACTTCTCCCGTGCTTCTAGGGATGAAGAATTCATTCCTTCGAAACATCAGGTAGCGTAATACCTTTTCAAGTATCGTCCGTTGATCGGAAGCATATGTCGTTCTCCTTGGCGAGTTCACTGGTTGGTAGGAGCCTCCCGAGTAGATCGCCTCGACCACAAACGGCCCTTCCCAAGTAGGTTCAAATTTTCCTCCTATCTTGCGGTGTGCGAGAATAAGTCTTTTGAGAACGAGAACTAAGTCACCAACTTTAAAGGTTCTTGGGCGGACCGATCTCGTCATGGGCTTGAACCATCTTAGCTTGGTATAATTCTAAATTTCTGTCGCGCTGCAAGTCTTTTCCCTTCCGACGCTTTCTAATTCTTCTAGTCGTAATTTGGCATTCTCTTCGTCGTGATTTTTTTTGCAAGCTAGCGATTCGAGTGAAGGAAGGCTGAACCTCTAAGGGTAACACTGCCTCGGACCCATACACCGGAGCGTAAGGTGTAGTTTGAGTAGGAGTTCTGAAGGTTGTCCGGTAGGCCCATAAGGCTTCTAATAACTTCTCGTGCCAATTTCTCTTATTATCGTCCAAGGTTTTCTTTAAGATTTGAACGAGAGTTTTATTAAAAGCCTCAGTCAGGCCGTTTGCTCTTGGGTAGTAAATTGTTGAATATCGCCGAGTCGATTCCGTGTCTCTCGACAAAGTTGTTGATTTGTGTGCTTCGAATGCTGACCCATTATACGAGATGATCTCGTGCGGCACTCCGAAACGGTAGACAACTTGGTTCTTGAAAAGCGTAGCACGTGGTGTGCTTTCACTTCTCTAAGTGGAGCCGCCTCTGCCCACTTGGAAAAGTAATCTATAGCAGCAAGAATGAAGCGATGTCCTTTTGAAGATGGTGGTTCATTGGACCCATAATATCCGTGCCCCGACATTCGAATGGACATGACGCGATTGTCGGATGTAGCACATTTGGAGGTTGGTGTAGAACCACTCCGTGCACTTGGCATTGGTGACGGCTCTTGGCGATTTTAATGCGGTCGGTCATCATCGAGGGCCGGTAGTACCCTAGTCTTTTAATTTTCATTTTCATCTTCGGACCGACTGGTGAGCGTCACGAAGTCTCGAATGCACCTCTTTAACAATTTCACGGGCCTCGGACCCGCTTAGGCACCTTAGCCGCATTTGATCGAAAGACCTTCGTATAACGTGTTGTTTATTAATGCGTAGGACGAGTTCTTTTCTTGATACGATGGGCTAACGACCTATCGTCCGGTAGTTTTCCTGTTTGCGGGTAGTCATTAATGGTTGTCGTCGATCTTCCGTGTTTTCTTTCATCATTGCTAGCTGATTCTTTTTCTTTTTCGATTTGTGTATTGTGTACATGTCGAGCTGTGATAGGACTCGACGTCAGTGAGCCGACACTTCCAGCGATTCAACTTGCAAGCGAGCAAATTCTTTTGCGAGGCGGGCTAACTCATCTGCTAAAGCGTTTTCTTTCTCGGGAATTTTGTAGATCGTCACATTCGGAATCTGTTCCAACAAGCTTGTATGGCATCTTGGAAGTATTGCTCGAGTCTTGGCTTTAAAATTCTGTATCTTGTCCGGCGATCCGTTGAATGATTAGCTGCGAATCCCCGTAGATGTTGATGTTTGTTATCCCCATTTGAATAGTTAATTCCGGTCTTGTGATGAGGGCTTCATATTCGCTTCGTTGTTTGTGCACGGCTACTGTCAAGTGGTAGGAGTATCTTAACATCCCCCGCTCCGGTGTTATAAAGATTAATCTGATCCCTGCCTTACCGGGCACTATCACATGCGATTCTTCGTCTTTGTGTGCTGAAGATGCTCCATCGAAATATAATTCCCAACGTCGATCATCAGGGACTTCTAGGCTCATTATTTGTTCATCTGGCAGATCGTCATTAAGAGGAGATTCTGCCGGCAAAGGGTGTGCTGCGAGGAAGTCTGCTAAGAGTTGTCCCTTTACAGCACGAAGAGGCACGAAAGTTATATCGAACTGCAATAATATCATTGACCACTGGCAAGTCCGCCGAACGCGTTGGACGGGTCATCGAGTATTGCGATGGATTAAATTTCGAGTTCGGAGTTGACCTTATGAGAAAGCATGTAGCGCACGAGCTTTTGAGCGGCGAAGATCGGGGCCAAACAATGCTTTTCGATTGTCGGATACCTTATTTCCATCGGAAGTAAACGACGGCTTAGGTAGTAAAGAGCATTTTCTTTACCCTTATCATTGACACTAGGCTAACGGGGCTCGAGAGAGTCGTCTAAAGCCGTGGTATAAAGTATCAGCTGTCTACTGAGGCCAGGGCTGCTAAGACGGGAGGTGTCATTAAATATTGCTTAATGTCCTCGAAGGCCCTCTGGCATTTCTCTTCCCAAATAAATTTGGCATCCTTTCTAACTAATGCTGAGAAAGGCTGATACCTAACTGACAAGTTTGAGATAAAGCGTCGAAGATATGCCAGCTTCCCTTGAAAAGATCGTAGTTGTTTTAAGGTTTTGGGAGGCGGCATTTCTAAGATAGCTTTAATCTTTTCCAGGTCGATTTCAATTCCACGATGTCGGACAACGAATCCTATGAATTTCCCGGAGGTGACGCCGAAGGCGCATTTTTAAGGGATTCATCTTAAGGTTAAATTGTCTTAATCGTTCGAAAACAATTCTCAAATCATACAGGTGGTTTTCCTTTACTTTGCTTTTAAAGACCACATCGTCCACGTACCATTCGACTTGATTGTGGATGAGATCATCAAAAATTTTCTTCATCGCTCTCTGGTAGGTTGCTCCTGCATTTTTTAGTCCGAATGGCATCACTGTGTAGCAATATACTCCGATCGGCGTTCTGAATGTTGTAAGCTTTTCATCTTCTAGAGCCATTTTTATCTGGTTGTATCCTGAAGGTCAATCCATGAATGAAAATATTTCATGTGTTGAAGCAATGTCAATCATTAATTCTGGGATCGGTAGAGGGAATTCATCTTTTGGACATGCCTTGTTTAAATCTCTGAAATCCACACAAATTCTGATCTGACCATTCTTCTTCCTGACTGGTACCACATTGGCTAGCCAAGTCGGGTATTGTTCTTCACGGACAAATTTAGCGTCTATTAGCTTTTTAACTTCAGCTATGACTTGTTGTTCGATTTCTAGACGCATTCTTCTGGGACCTTATCTGACTGGGACAGAAGCAAGATCCACTCCTAGCTTATGGACTGCGACCTCTGGAGCTAATCCTGGCATCTCATCGTAGCTCCAAGAAAAACAGTCTTTAAACTCTATTAATAACTTGATTATTCCTTCGGAGTCTTCTTTATTGAGTAAGGAGCTAACAAAGGTAGGTCTAGACTCTTCGCTAGTACCTAAGTTAACTTCCGTTAACTCATCTATTGTAGATTTGATCTGTTCTTCGAACTCTAGTGGAGTGTCTCCAATTTGGAAATCTTTAAGTTCTTCTGTAGCTTCCATGCAGTTTTCATTGGACTCGCAAGTGACAACCAAGCAAAATTCATTATCGTCGGCTCGATCCTGCGTGCCGAATCCGAGACCATGCTTTGAATTGGGTGGACGACCGGAGTTATTCCATAATTTTTCAAAATGTTGTGATTGACCTTTTGTCCATTGTCGAGGTAAGAAACCGCGTTGAATTAAATTTTGAACACGAGGGAGAGTACCACTCAAAAGGTAATTCCATTAATTCGATGAAGTGACATCTTCAAATTGTACATTATTTTCAGTTTTGGAGAAAGGAGCACCACAGTAGAATTTGATGGGCTTTGCACCGCCGCTATGTACCTCTTTGACCACCAGACCCTCGATCTTATTAGAATGGATCGGGGTCAGGGTCATAGTACGTACATAGTGGTTAATCTTCTCGTACATCGATTTATATTCCTTGTTCTTTTCATCTTCGAGAGAGATCCTGAATTGAGGCTTCATCCGACTTACTGTCGCTGCTTCTTGCTTGATCTCTTTTTCTTCTTCAGAACTATTTTCCCAATCAACATTGATGGCTGGTTTCCTCTGTCCAACTGTCCTAACGTCTCTGCCACGACCTCGTCCCCGGCCTCGACCTCGGATGCGAGTTGTGCAGAAACCTTCACCATCTCGCCGTAAGGGAGATGGTGAGTGACTGTTGGACTAGAACTTCAGGTTCTTCGTTGTCCCGAACTTCCTTGGCTTCATTCGTTATGGTGTCTCTGGAGAAGATTGTTTTCTTTGGCGGTGCGTAATAAGTTGCATCTTCATGGATTCCAATTTCATGTACGGAGAATGGTTGTAAGTCACCTTTGATGCACTGTTCCCCTCCATCGTAGTATTTGATGCACTGGTGTAGGGATGATGGTATCATCCTGTTTTCATGTATCCATGGTCGGCCCAGTAGAGCGTTGAATGAAGTTTCTGAATCAATTATGTGAAATTTCGCGGTTGTCTTTGCCAGGTCACCGGTCTTCATTAGCGGTGTTATCGATCCGAGGGCTCTTTCTCCTTTACTAGTTGAATTCTCTTAATAACATTTTGTACGCCGAGCTCGCGAGCATCGATTTCCAAATATGCTAGCGTTCGAAGATTCATTATATTGATTGATGCTCCTGGATCCACCAATACTGCGGAAGTGTAAACTTCCCAATTGTAACTCGAAATGTACAACGGTCGGTTGTGGTCTCGTCGTCCCAAGTAGTAGGTCATTGTCCGTGAAGGTGACACCTCGTTGTTCCTTTAACGAACAAACCTCATCTAAGGAATCTCCGGCCATTTGAGCTAAGCAAATTTTGGATCGAAGTAAGGCCTTGATCGAGCTTCTCTCATCTCCTTTGATAAAATGAGAGCGTCGTAGATGCTCGGTTGGTACGGTAGTTTCTTAAGATGGGCTAGCACGTTGTAGTCCACTTTATTTCCATGTGTCTCGGCTTCTTCTCGAATGGGTATTTCTTCTGTGGGGTTGGTTCTTCCTGAACAACCACCTGCTTTCCTTTGTCCTTTGGACCCATTCTCGGAGGTAGAACTCTTCCACTTCTTAAGTTAACTTCTATAATTTCTTCTGAATCTAGTATTGAGTTTGTCGGTCTCTCCTCCTGAATCGGAATGACAGGTTCTTCTGGATTAGCTTCAGAGTCCGAAGGCTCTAACTCTATTGTGACTGGAGCTCCTCGAAACTCGCAAAAAGATTCATTGCTTGTTGAACTCTCATAGCCTCCGTGATGGATGTCTTCTTTGTCATCGTGATTGTCGAGATTGCGTATGATTTGAGAATTGTCATTTGTATCGAAATCGATGTCTGGATTTTCGCTAGTTATGTAATCATTAGAAACAGTCAAAACGTAGACAACGCCGTAACCCTTATCATTATAAGATCCCGCCAGAGTGAGCAGATAATCATACAGAGTCAGAGGTTCGAGGGATTTCTCTCCCGAATCGGAAACAACTATCCTAGGATAAGCAGCACCTAGTCTAGCCTTAGGAGCCTCAGTCTTCTCTTCTTCGTCGATTTTCTTCTTCTCTTCAATTATCTCTTGTTGAGGTGGATCTTCAATCGCAAGTGATAGTGTCGACTTGACAGGTTTCAAACTCTGAATTGAGGCTCGCACCGAAGCGATTTGGATGTGATCCAAAATTTTCTTCGAAGACTTTGTCCAAGCGGAAGTCCATCCATCATCAGTCGCATAGGGATCTATCGGCACAATGAGATCCGTCGAGATAACATTGACGGAACCTCTTTTATGGGGTTCCTTCATGTATTCCTTCGGGATCGTTATATTCCCTTTCTGAAGATTGTCGTTGAGCCAACTTTTGAAGGTAATACAATCTTCTATCTTATGCCCAAGCATCCGGTGGTAAGGGAAAAAGTTGGGATCACCTTTCTTGTCGACTTCTTCTGGTCTCTTAGGTTCTGGCAGTTGGAAATCTGGAGTCTTCATCAAACTGCGGAAAATTTTCGGCACTGCCTCATTCTTGAACGGATACTCCCTGCTCAGAAGTTCCCTTAAAGTACGTTACGGACGAGGCGGTTGTTCATACTGTTGAGATGACTGATAGCTGGGTCGGGGTTCGCTGGTAATTCTGTTGAGGTTGCTGCGGCCGTTCTGATGATATTTGTTTCGGTTGCTTGCCTTTATCGACTGCTGCAACAATCCCGGACTTCTTTTCAAAAGTTTTCACAGGCTTTTGTTTGTCTATTTTGTCGGTGAAACTTAATTGCTTCGCCTCCTCTTGCAAGCTTTTGGCCTTGCTTAACAACTTCTCAAAAGTCTTAAGAGTAAATACCTTGAGGAGAAGTGGTATCTGGCCGTGAATGCTCTTAAGTAAAATGTCGACTGCATGTTGTTCTTGTAGTTGTGGCTCACACTTCATACTTAGGTTCCTCCATCGAAGTATGTAGTCCACAAGGTTTCGTTGGGTTTACTGCTTTTCTACCACTAAATCACCTATAGTGATGTGGTGCTTGAGCTCCGACAAATCGCTTGATGAAGAGGTTCTCTAGTTCGAAAATGTCTTCACCGAACCATTCGGTAATTCGCATACCAATCAAAGGCGATCCACGACGAGTTGCTGACAAATTGTCTGAAGAGTAAGGCATCACTTCCGCCGGCATTGCAACAACTGGCACGAAAATGTGCAACATGCTGCCGAGGGTCTCCGGTTCCATCAAAAGTTTTGAATAGAGGTGTTACAAAGCCTTTCGGATATTGGACAACGTCGAATTCTTCAGGGTAAGGTCTACCCGTCCGAATGGATGTCCCGCTCTTCGATTGTGCCAAGACTTCTCGCACCTGCTGTTCCACCAGGCTCTTGATATCCTTTTCTGGAATCATGCTTTGTGTTGTATCCTTCTTTAATTGATCATCCCCGTTGACGGACGTAATCTCCTTTCCTCCGTCTACGATGTGAATGACCTGCGGGGTGTCTCTCTTTGGGGTTGAACCTGACTTTGGAGAGTGGCTAGGGCTACAGCCATCTCTTCCATCATTTTTGCCATTTGGGCGATCATATGATCTTTCTCTTGAAGCTGCCTCCTCATCACTTCCGGTTCCTCTCTTTCTGCGGCTGCAGGGGCACCTTGTGAAGCTGACGAAGCTCGTGTATCATCCATGTTAATTTCTGCATATTCATCATCCATGAACTCTGACGAGTCAATCTCATCTCCGAATTTCTCTTCTCTTTCCCTTGCTAATCGCCGAATATCGGTTCTTAGCTTTTCCATAGCATCTTCTAGTGGTCTTTTACGTACATCTTTGCGGTTGTCATGTGATAAGCTGTCGGGTTTCCTTCTCATGAGTCCCCTTCTATTGCGGTAGCACTTTCTTCGGATTCGAGTCTCCGACGAGACTTTCCTTCTCGAGTTGTTGTTTCAATCTTAATTGTCCGATAGTGGGACGCCATACCATCCTTCTAGCGGCGGAAGGTCTAGGACCGGATGGTGCAGTCGGCCAAATCTTTGGAAGGTGGTATCCTCCCTAATCCGTAGTCCTGAAACAACGACAGGCGGACTAGCTTTCATCCTCTTATTTGGCTTTTCTGCAACGATAGCAGGCTCTACTCGCGGCCCAAGACGGGATTTGGCTGGCACCCGCCCTATCCTTCTTAAAATTTCTGATACAGGGCACCTTTCCTTATTTGCTAACTTCTCTATCGAGTTTGTAGTCGAGCGAATGACGTAGTTCCGGCCCTTTTCTTACGGCTATCGTTGTAATATACGGGGCGAGGCAATGCGGCGACAATCTTGCGAACATTTTCCTCATCCTCTGCGGCGAGAGGGGATGGAATCTACTTCCTCCCAAAAGTGGTATGTATTCGGGCGGCGGTGTATACTCGGGCGGTTCCGGGATTTCCTCGGGAAAGCGACTTCGGCGGCTACGGCTTCTCTAGCGATCCTTCTACTTCTGTTCCTTCTCTGAGTCCGTGTCAGCGATGGAATTCTAGAGCTGGACCCGATTTCAAAAACAGAAGGTCTCACAGGAAGGTTTGTACCCTCCACGGTAACAGGTTCATCATAGTTCTGGATTTCCTTCCCCTTTAATTTGGCAGGAGCCGGGGTAGGTGCAGAGACAACTAGACCAGTTGGGGTAGTAACAACTGTCCTTCTGTGAACAACAGTACTCCTCTCAGTTGGAATTTTTTGCAGAGGAGGGAATTCATGAGTTGACTTGAGGTTAAACTCAATCAACGGTTTATCAGTTTCTGGTACTTTGCTTGTGAGTGAAAAGAGAGTGACGTCGGGGATTTTGATGTCGGTGTCCCCGAATCCTTGTCCGAATCGAATGATTCCATTATCAGGCAGTTCGTCCTTGAACACGACCGAGTCGAGTCCGTTGACGAAGGAGAAGATCAGTTTTGGGGCTTCCATTTCTGCGAGGCAGATTCCAAGTGTTAGTTCCCGAATCGTGCTTCTTCTTGTCGTACAACTTATGACGAAAAGAAAGAGTCCGAACACATTTCTATTCATCTTAGTGTATTTGTGGTATTAAAAGAAAATTATCTTTTTTAGAAAAGATTTGTTCGTTAGGAAGGAGAATTATTAAAAGAAGGAGAGTTGTAGGAAGGGTAAAAGGAATTGATTAGGAACTGGAAAAGGAAAAGAAAGACTTGTAGAAACTTCTCGACCCGCAAGACCGCTCCTAAACTAATACCTATTGGGGGTCCACCCCACCTCAGAAATGAGGTAAAAGGATCTCGGAACCTCTCTGTTTAGGGGTGTCTAAACGATGGTTCCTAAATCCGAGAGAATGTTGGCTATACTTGTTCGAGGTAGAAATGAACATAGTATTCCAACGGAAAGAAGGGTAGTTTGATCCACAAGGGACATGGATACACTACCGATTTTTGAAAGCAGAATTATCTGATTAAAATGGAGAGAGGAATTGTCCCCAGCGGAGTCGCCAGAAGTATGTCGGCATTATTTTCAGGTTGTGTTTTATTTTGAAAAGGGGGTCGCCTAACAGAAATTGTGAGGCGAATTTTTAATTTAATTTAAATAAATAATTTGAAAAGTAGTATTTGATTTTGAAAATAATTTTAAATTTGAAAATTTTAAGATATGAAATCAAACTGATCTCACATCCCGAATAGTTTATATAAGCGAGCACCGCACCACAAACTGTATATCTATCCCGGAGAGTAGACACACTGCTTGATGATGAGGCTCGATTAAATAAACTAGAAGATTTGTGACATCCGTTTGGTCTGCGAACCAATTTTATAAGCCGAACAAATTCCCTCGCTTAATATGAAAGCATTAAACGGGGTTTATATTACTACAGGTTCTTTAAAATTCCCTATAAGGGCAAGCCCACTATAGTTAATTACATCTTAAATGACGGGAATCACTTAAGAAAACTCTCGATAATAATCGAGTAGTTCGCTCTCAAGAATTTCAAAGTTTAAGTTTTCAAAGGATTGAATTTTGGAATTTCAATAGGGAATGGATCAAATTTGGAACATTTTATTTTGGGAATTAAAAGGAACAAAGGTAGGAGAAATCACAGATTCGAAGCGAACTTCGGTAATTTCCCGACTATCCTATCGTTAGGCTTTGAATTTAGGAAAGTCCTAATGTTTATTTAATGTTTTGATCTTGCCAATTTTAATTAATTTGGACTTATATTTGTATGATAAGATCATACAAATAGCCTTGAAGATGTGAGGGTTTATGTCGTATCAGACAACTACCTCGGAAATTCTAGGACCAGTTAGGGCTTAATTTACTTGACATGATCATGCAAATGCCTAACGAAAAGTTGAGGATTTATGTTGCACTAGGCAAGCTACCTCGAAGTCCTATGGCTTGGTTATTTAATTCTAAAGAAGTTTCTTTGAAGTAGACTCGGGTTTTGCGTGATGACGATGGTCGTCTTGCCCATCGTGCTCCAAGCTCCTTGTTGTTGCAGAGGTTTAGTTTTAGAAGTCATAAATCAGGAGATGAGAAAAGTGTTTTGGTTTAGAGAAAATCTTAATTTCCAAGTGTTTTTTATGTTTTAATTGAAACAAATCTTAAAGTTGATTATAACAACACCGGTTAAGATCCCACGGTTCCATCCTTCCGGCATCGTTATTTTTATCGGATTCACTTAGTCCAGATGAATTTGCTAAACTCAACTAAATGAGTTCCACACTTTCATTTAGACCGTGGGAAATCCCGTTAGCAACACGTAGGTTACATCATCCGAGGTATTCCCGATCATCCAACAAGACGTTTTAATTTAGTTGTAGTTGTAGTTTTGTGTTCTGTTTGTGATTAAATTTTGAGTTGTTTTATATTTTGAACTATTGTGGTTGTGAATTTTATCTTGCAATGACTTTTAATTTAGTTTTGGTTTCAGTTTTAGGGACTATCCTAAAGGTGTGGGTTTTCGTGCAACAGTTGTTTATCACGCAAGAAAGGTAAGTGTGATGCGATTAAATAAATTGCAATAAGGTAAATTGCAAGAAAGTAAATTGCAATAAAATAAAAGCGTACCTGGAGGGTCTTCCCGTCATCCCGGCTGCACTTAAACACAATTTAAAATATTTAAGCAAGTTCCTAGGTAAAGCTAAGGGAAGGGTTATGGTTTTCTACCAAATTCCTAATCTTATAGCTAGTTATCTCCTATGACATCTAGGTTCTTGTGTTTTGGTTTGAGGACGATTTTCTTCATCAAAGAACAATTAAGTTCAGTTGTTCTTATAAACATCCTATCATATTGAGGAAGTGCTTAAGAAGAATCTTAAACATCTTTTCAATATTGCTAGAATTGTTTTAAGTCCAAATGAATTTAATTATACAAATGAATTAATCGTCCGAGCATTCAGGTTTTGTTGTTATCTTGCTCAGTGAACTAGGACTTTTGAATATCCTATAAGTGAAGTAACACTTCATTTAACGTTCTGTTTAGGAGTTATGACAACAAAAGCTTTCGAGGGCAAATTGGTGTTCAAATGGTTTATGAATTAATTTCAGTTAACAGGTTTAAATTTGGAATAGTGTTCAAGTTTGTTTTTGAATTTCTTTATGTCTTAGGTGATGTTATTTTTATTTCAATTTAATTTAACTTTAATTTGGTTTAATGTAGTTTAGTTTTAATTTTGATTTAATTTATTTAATTTAAATTAATTTTAATTTAATTTAATTTAATTTAATTTAATTTAATTTGATTTAACTTAGTTTAATTTAATTTGATTTAATTTAATTTAATTTAATTTGATTTAATTTAATTTAATTTGATTTACTTTAATTTAATTTAATTTAATATGTTTTAATTTAATTTTAATTTAATATGTTTTAATTTAATTTCATTTAATTAATTTTATTTAATTTTAATTTAATTTAATTCAATTTAATTTAATTTATTTAATTTAATTTAATTTAATTTATTTAATTTAATTTATTTAATTTAATTTAATTTAATTTGATTTAATTTAATTTAATTTAATTTAATTTGATTTAATTTAATTTAATTTAATTTAATTTGATTTAATTTGTTTAATTTAATTTAATTTAAATTTAAATTTAATTTTATTTTTAATTTTAATTGAAAATTTAAAAGAGTTTAATAATTTAACTTTAATTTAATTTAATGATTAAGTCTTTTAACATTTTAAATCTTAAATTTGAATTATCATTTTAATTAGGAATTAAATATTATTGAGATGATTAATTTAGGGATCCTTAGATTAAAGAATAAATTTCTTCCTAATAATGTCCCTATTTTAATAATTCCAATTTTATTATTCTTCCAAATTTAATCAATTATTTAATTAAGGTTTATTTTAATTATTTTTAAATTGTTTAGTAGGTTTCTACCCTTTAATTATTTAAATTTCAATCATCCAAATCAGATTAAGATCAAATATTTTACTCTTTATTTTTATTAAGCCTAAAGTTTTGATTAAAGGTTAAAATTTTAATTACATTTTTGCCCTTCAAGCTTAATAATTTCATAACTCACTAAATTGAGCTCAAATGAATTTGAAATTTTTATGTGACTTCACTCATATGCCATTAAAGACATGAGAGGAGAAAATGTGATTTTTGTGTATTTAATTTATTTATGTAATTATTTTTAGTGGGAAATAGGGATTTCCAAGGAAAATTTAATAATATGACCAAGGGAAAGTTTCTGTCCTTAAGAAAATTATGGGACATTCCTAATGACCAGAGGACCACTTGGACCAATTTTGGTGATTTTTTGAATTATATTATTTTTATTATAATTATTTTGAGTTTTGAAGTATTAATTAATTTAAAAATAAAATAAAGGTTGAAAAATGAATTTTATATTTTTCAAAAATCTCTCTGATATCAAGGAAATCAGAGAATCAATTTTTACAATTTTCTGATTTTTCTTTGATTTATTAGAATTATTTTAGTGGGAATACTAGAAATATACATTTTTAAATTTTAAAATTACCTTAGGGCTTTAAAATTTAATATCTCATTATAGAGACCTAAGAAAAATATGGGGTTTATTCTTAAGTGATTAGAATTTAAAAATGTGACATTTTATGATTTTTATTATTTTTGTGATTTTTATTATTTTTTATTTATTAAAATATTAAAATAATGCAAAAAATTAAATTTTTTAGAAAATTGAAATTTTAATTTTCATAAATTCCCCTGATGTCAGAGAGGCTCCAAAACCAATTTGGTGAATTTTGGAAAAGCATTTTGAAAGTTATGAATTTTTAAAGTTCAAATTGACTAAATGGCTTAATCAACCCATTTAGTAGGGCTAACCAAGTCCAATTCACTTCAAATTTTTATGGTGGGTTCCCCTGATCCTAAAGGTCAGTGGAGAATTGATTTCAACTCAATTTGGTGTATGATTAGCTCTAATTAATTGAGGACCTATTTTGGGTGTTTAAGCCAATTAGGGTTATTCTAAGTGAATTAACTCAAAATCTATTTTTCCCAGGGTCCTCTGGTCATAAGAAACATCACCAAATTTTCCTAGAATTTATTTCACAACATGCTAATTATTGGATTTAAAATACTCAAAACAGTAACATGAATTTGAAAAATCAATAACTTCTCATAGGGATGGCCTCTGACTTTGGAAAATTCAGAGAATATTCCCAAATTCAGAGGCTTCAAAAGCCCTATGGTCTCATGCCATGGTGAATTTCCTATATGCATGGAGAATTAAAACAATGCAGAGGGTAAATAAATCATTAAAAATAAAAAACTTGATGAAATTAGATGATTTCTTTTCCACATTATTCTCTTCTGTTCACTGAGCAAGAGGGTATTTTTATTTTATTTTTCTGATTTTTCTACACAAAGTTATGGATTTTTGAAGTTTAGGGAATTAAATAAATCAGAAAATACCCTAATTTTCTATTTAAGTGACGCAGCGCCAGCTCAACCTCGGCAACTCGGAACGCACACTCATCGTCTTCTTATTCGGCGCCGCCATCTAACTCAGCGCTCCGGGGGCCCGCTGTATGGTTCCGTCTCCTCATCCGGCGCGATCCTGGCCGTCCGTCCGCGCGTGTATGGAATGAACGACATCCGTTCATCGTCCCCAAGCGTCCTCACCCGAGAGCCGTCCACACTAAAACCACTAAGAACTCACTCATTTCTCAATGGATTTTCGTGTTCTTATGCTCGCATGGATTCGTCCTGAAGAGACGAATACATCTATATGGTGATCATGCATTGAAATTAAGGCATTTGAAATGGAGAATCTCGAGAAGCTCAGGATAAAGAATTAGCTCATACCTTTGCTCAGAGAAGTGTGGCTTCAATCTGAGGGTTGTGTCACCTTCGATTGCGTCCCAGCATGCTCCGGATGAAGTCTCCTGGTCCGGTGAATTGCTCAGCTATGAAAGTGACCACAGCCGATCACAAAGCTTGGAGGCTGGAACAACTGGGTGGCCTGGAGATGGGGCTTTCAGTGGGAAAGTGTCCTGGTTTTTGGGTCACTGTGGCAAAGTGTCCTCTTGGTCTAGTGAAGGGGTAGGACCAGTCAATTTGAAGATTGGCTCACTGTGGCAAAGTGTCCTGGTTTTTGGGTGAAATTTCAGTTGAGAAATTGGGTTCTGTTGGTGGGGATTAGGGGAAATTGACACTGGGGATCAACTGCTCTAAGTATGGAGTAAGGCCTGGAACAATTTTGGCAGAGTTTTGGCAAGGTTTGTGTAACTCTCTTCCATGGCCGTGAGGGGGTCGGGTTTAAATAGAGGTGGGCTGGAGAGCCTCACGGGGATGGCCGAGGGTTGGGATCGGCTGCTCCGGGCATGGGAAGAACAGCCATGGTGGCCATTGGGCATGGGGCGGCTCAGCAAGGGAGAATTCCAATGTTGGGCTCACATGGGTTCTCTCGGCCTGGTGGTTTCCGGCGGCTGTGGTGGCTGGCCGGCCAGGGTCGAGTGACCCTCGAGGTCGAGGAGGTCGGGTCGGGGTTTAGTGTAGGCAATTGGCAAATGCCATGTGTCAAAAGCTTGATTTAAAATGGAATGGGAGAAGCCAATTTTGGCTTAATTTGGTCAAGTCCACCCTTTGGGCTTGGTTCACCCTTCAAGGTGGCTTTGGGTGTTGTGAGGAGTCAAAGGAATCAGCTGGTTTGACATGGAGAAGTCCCTATCCAAATATATTTGGATTAAATTTGGGTTAAGGGGAATCATGGTTAAGGCTAATGACTTTAGGAGATTAAGGAAAGAGTCTCCTCCTTTTGCCCAAAATGGCATGGTGACATGTATAGAGGCTCTCATTACTTCCATGTGGCTCATGCATGGCTTCATGGCTCATCTTTGGCTTGGGAAAAGTTAAGTCAATTTCATGAAAAAGGATTTTGTGAATTTTGGCATTTTAATGGGAATTGGCATATGGCTTGATTTGGAACCATTTGATGATTGATTTAGGACTTAAGGGATGATTTCAATTGAATGCATGATGAAGAAAAGTGTCATATGGACTTTGGATGAATTTTGGGCCTTTGAAATTTAGTGAAGATGGGCTTTTAAAATGGTTTAGAGAAGTGGGCTTTTGGATTTAAAAAAAAATTTAGGATGAGAATTTTGCAAAGGATTGGACCCAATAAGTG
Source organism: Papilionanthe hookeriana x Papilionanthe teres (assembly GCA_022702705.1). Lineage (NCBI taxonomy): Eukaryota > Viridiplantae > Streptophyta > Magnoliopsida > Asparagales > Orchidaceae > Papilionanthe > Papilionanthe hookeriana x Papilionanthe teres. Next base: position 131,599,091 of record CM040428.1, on the reverse strand, counting down.
TTGAATTTAATTTAGGAATGTTTCATGAATGATTTGGAATAAATTTGAAGTGTTTTGGGCTTGAATTGGGTTTGATTTGGACCTCTTTGTTAAATGGGCCAATGTAAGTCAAATTGGGCTAACTTGGGCCAATGTTGGGCTAGGGTTGAAATTGATGTAAAATAAATGTTGGGAAATGTTTATGTGAGTGTTTCAAAGAGGTTTTGGCTTTGGTTGGGTCTTGATTTTGGGGTTTGGGCTTATTTGGGTTAGGTTTGGGTTTAAGTCAAAATTGGGCCTTTTAGTTTTGGGTTGGATTTGAGTGGGGTTTGGGTCCAAATTTTGGGCAAATCATGTTAGTGTTTTGTTTGTATGGATGTTAAGGAAGGTTTAGAAAAGATTTGGGGTTAATTGGAGTTGAATTGGGTTAGTTTGGTTTGACATTGGGTTCACTTTGGGTTAAAATGGGTCAAATTGGGGGTTTTGATAAAAGTAGGGTAAATAGACAGAATTTACCCATGGTGTAGTTGAACAAAATGAAATTAGGAATATTTGGGATTTTCTGGAATTTTTTGGGAATTTTCTGAATTTTTGGATTTTTGGGTCAAGAGGGGTATTTTGGGTATTTGGAGGGTATTGGGAGGTATTTTTTGAATTTTTGGTATTTTTGGGTATGGATGATCAATTTGAGTAATGTGGGAATGTTTGGGATTGATTTTGAGGAATTTTGGGTAATTTAGGTGATTTTGCAAATGTTGGGCAGTTTCAAGGGTTTTGAGTAGGCTAAGCGGGTGTAGGGTCCCGGGGGTCAAAAATTGAAAATTTGGAAAATTGAAAATTTGGAAAATTGAAGATTTGGAAAATTGAAGATTTGGAAAATTGAAGATTTGGAAAATTGAAGATTTCGTAAATGTGAATGGAATTAAATCATTTTGGTTGAGCCATGAAGTCACATCAAGCCCACATGAGCCATGAAGGGACTCATTTGAGGCATCCACTATGTTGTTCCTAACCCTCTTAGCCAAGGGCTTAGGGGTTAAGGACCATCCATGTGAATCACCTACATGAGTCAGGAGGTCAAGTTGGGTATAAGTGTGTTTTTTAGGAGGTGTGTGAAAGTGTAGGGTATAAGTGTAGTGTATGTGTAAGTCAACCCTTCACCAGACCAGGCCACCCAGGGTAGTCCTAAGGCCAAAGAGTCCTATAGGAACTCATCCTTTAAACTTCTATATTTGATTTCAACCCTCTAGGTGATTAGGGGTCTACAATCAAGTTTGTGGAGTTTGCAGGGAGTTTAGAAGTGGTTTGAATTTCTAAGTGGTGGGTCCCAATTCTAATCCTCTAAGATAGTCAAAGGAAAAGCCTAAGGCTAGATCCTAAGTACTAAAAAGAAGAAGAGAAGACCTCATCAAAAATGAGGTCAACATATATCTGTACCCCAACATTTAAATGGACACGACACGACCATCAGATGTAGCACATTTGGAGATTGATTTAGAATCACCCCATGCACTTGGCACTAGTGACAACTTTTGGCAACCCTCATGCAGTCGGTCATCATTGATGGCCCTTAGTATCCCAACCTCTTAATTTTCATTTTCATCTTTGGACCCGACTAATGTGCATTGCAAAGTAATTTTTGTACCTGTTTAACAATTTCTCGAGCCTCTAACCCAGTTAGAGGCTGTCTATTAAGGCGTATGACAGAGTTTTTTTTCTTGATTTGATGTGCTTCTGATTTGTCATCCAGTAGCTTTCCCGTTTACAATTATTCTATTAATGACTTTTTCCAATCTTCTATAGTTTCTGCCATTGCTGGAATTGTTTCTTCATTTACTAGTCTGCATAATGTGTCTATATCGATTTGTGATAGGACATGTCATCCCTAGACTGTCACTTCAATGAATTCTTCCTGTACGCATGCAAATTCCTTTGCAAGTCATGCCAAAAAATTGGCAAGGGCATTCTCTCTTCCTGGAACCTTGTATATTGTCACATTAGAAATCTGCTCCAACAAATTCATTGTATACTGAAAATACTGCTCGAGTCCAGGTTTTAAACTATTGTACTATTTGATAACTTGTTGTTTGATCAATTTTTAGTCACCATAGATATTGATGTTAGTCATACCTATCTGAATTTTCAAATCTAATCTAGTATGTGGGCTTCGTATTCTACTTCGTTATTTGAACATAGCTCTGTTAAATGGTCTGAGCATCTTAAGATTACCCGCTCCGGTGTTATAAAGATTAGTATGATTCCTACCTTACCATGCGAAATCTTTTGCAATTCTTTGTCCCTTTGTGCTGATGATGCTCCGTTGAAATACAATTACCAACTTTGATTTTTGAGGTCTTCTAAGTTAATTATCTGATCGTCTGGCAAATCATCATTGAGAGACGATTCTGTCGATAAAGGGTGTGCTGCGAGGAAGTCTGCTTTAACTTGACCTTTTATGGCCTGAAGAGGAATGAAATTTATATTGAATTGCAATAATATCATAGACCACTGGGCTAACCTACTAAAAAGCGTTGGATGGTTCATCAAGTATTTCAATGGATTAAATATTGAAATAAGGTTGACCTTATGAGAAAGCATGCAGTGTCAGTGCTTTCAAGCGACAAAGATCAATTCCAAACAATGCTTTTAGATAGAATGATATTTTACTTTCGTCAAAAATAGATGATGACTTAAGCAGTAGAGAGCATTTTCTTTACCGTCATCACTAAACTTGGCTAGCAGGGCTATGTGAGAGTCGTGTAAAGCCACGGTGTAAAGTACCAACGGTCTACCCTAGACTAGGGCTACTAAGACAGGGGTTTCATTAAATATCTTTTGACGTCCTCAAAGGTGTGTTTCCAATTTCATCCCAAGTAAGCATGGCATCCTTCTTAACCAAAGCAGAAAAGGGCTGACACTTTCTTGACAAATTAAAAGTAAAGTGTCGAAGATATGCCAACTTCCCTTTAAAGGATTGCAATTGTTTCATGTTCATAGGGGGTGGCATTTCTAATATGGCTTTAATCTTTTCTGGATAGATTTCAATTCCACGATGTCGAACAACCAATCCTAAAAATTTCTCGGAGGCCACCCCGAGGCGTATTTCAGGGGATTCATCTTAAGGTTGGATTGTAATAATCACTCAAACATAATTCTCAAATCATACAAGCAATCTTATTTTATTTTTCTCATAATGACCACGTCATCCACGTGACATTCAACCTAGTTATGAATGAGGTCATTAAAGATCTTCGTCAACGCTCACTGATATGTTGAAATGGAATTCTTGAACCTAAAAGGATTTACCATGTAACAGTATACTCCAATTGGTGTTCTGAAGGCTGTGAGCTTCTCATCTTCTATTGCCATTTTGGTTTGATTGTATCCAGACAAACTCATCCATTAAAGAGAAAATTTCGTGGGTCGAGGTGATATCAATCATCAACTCTGGAATTGATAGTGGGAATTCATCCTTTGGCAAGCTTTATTTAGATCTCTGAAATCTACAAAAATTTGAATCTGGTTGTTCTTCTTTTTACTGGTACCACGTTAGCCAACCGAGTCAGGTATTGTTCTTTAAGGACAAACCTAGCATCTATTAATTTTTTGACTTCAACTGTAGCATTTTTTTTAATCTTTGTACGCATTTTTATAGAAGCTTGTCTGACTGGAATGACAGTTTGATCCACTCCCAACATATGAAATGTAACCTCTGGAGCTAATTCAAGTATCTCTTCATAACTCCAGGAAAAAAAAATCTTTGAATTCAATTAATAGTTTGACCATATTTTCAAAATCTTCTTTACTGATTAAGGAACTAACAAAGGTCAGTTTAGGCTCTTCACTATTCCCTTAGATAACTTCCATTAACTCATCGATTGTGGATTTAATCTCTTTTTCTAATTTTGGTGGAGCATCTTCGAACGATAGATCCTTGAGGTTGTCTAAAGTTTCCAAGCAGTTTTCATTAGACTCATTAGTAATAACCAGTTAAAATTTTGTATCAATAATTGCCCTACCATGCCAAATCCGAGGCCCTGCTTTGAATTGGGGGGTTGACTAGAATTTTTCCATAGCTTCTCAAAATGGTGTGACTTCTATTTTGATCTTTGTTTTTGAATGACACCACGTTGAATTAAATTTTGAAAACATGGAGAATACCACTCAAAGGGCAGTTCCATTAATTTAGATGAAGCAATATCTTCAATTTTTACATTTTTTCAGGGATAGAAGAAGAAGCACCATGGTAAACTTAATTGGCTTAGCACCGCTACCATGCACTTCCTTGACCACTAAACCCTCGCCTTTACTAGGGTAGATTAGGATTATGGTCACGGTTTACACATAGTAGTTTAACTTGTTATACATTGATTAGTATTATTCATTCTTCTCATCTTCTAGGGAGATCTTGAACGGGGCTTCTTTGGATTTATCATCATTGTCCTTCTTGATTTATTTTTCTTCTTCGGAACTGTCTCCCTATCAAAGTTGATCACCAAATTCTTCTTTTCAACTATTCTATCGTTCCTTCCTGGACCTCGTCCCCAGCCTTGACCTCAGATACGAGTTCTGGAGAAACCTTCACAATCTCGTCGTAAGGGAGTGATGAATAATTGTTGAACTAGAATTGGAGGATTTTAATCATTTTGTATTTCTTCTGGTTTTTAACACAGTATTTCCTAGAGAAAACTATCCACTTCGGAGGCGCATGGTAGGAGGTGTTTTCATGGATTCCTTCTTCATGCACAGAAAATGGTTGTAAGTCACCTTTGATGAATTGTTCTTGAACTCCTTGTTAGTATTTTATACACTGGTGTTGAGACGATGGTACCATCCGATGTTGATAGACCCAAGATCGTCCCAGTAAGAAATTGAATGATGATTCAAAATCAATGATGTGCAATTTTGTGGTTGTTCTTGCCAGATCACCGATCCTCATTATTAGTGTTATTGATCCGAGAGCTCTTTCTTCTTTCTGGTTGAAGATATTAGGAGCATCCTATCTGCTTTGAGATTGTAAGCATCATTTCCAAGTATGCTAAAGTTTGTAGATTCATCACGTTGATTGATGTTCCTGAATTGACTAACACCCTAGAGAGAGTGAAATTGTCGATGGCGTCTGAGATGTACAAAAGTCTATTATGATTGGTAGTACCAAGTAGAAAGTCATTATCCGTGAAAGTAAAATTGTACTGTCTTTTTAACGAGTAAACCTCATCTAAGGAATTACCTGCCATTTGAGCTAAGCAAATTTCCTTATCAAGTAAGGCTTTGACCAGAGTTTACCTCATCTCCTTTGATAGGATTAGACCATCGTAGATTCTTAGTTTGGCTAGCATCTTTCGAAGATGGGCTAACATGTTATAATCCACTTTATTGCACGATTCTTCAACCTCTTCCTAAACGGTTATTTTGTTTACTGGCGGGGCTGACTCTTCTTGAGTAACGATCTGTTTTCTTTTATCTTTTAGAGCCACTCCCGAGGGTAATACTTCTTAGCCTCTTAAATAGATTTCTGTTATTTCTTCAAAATCTTACACTAAATTTACCGGTGTCTCTTCCTGAGTTGGAATGGCTGGTTCTTCTAGAGTTGCTTCCGAATCTTAGGATTCAAGTTCAATCGCGATATGAGACCCTCAAAATTGATAAATTAGTTTGTCACTTCCTGGACTATCATATTTGCTTTCGCCGATGTCCTCCTCCTTATTACCCATGCTGAGGTTTTGTACGATTTGATAATTTTTATTAAAATCAAAATTAAGATCCGGGATATATTGGTTGTCGTTATTTATGTTATTGCTAGAGAGAGTTAAAACATAGCCAACACCCTAACTCTTCACATTATAATACCCCACGAGGGTGAACAAATATTCATACAGAGTCAGAGGCTCGAGGGATTTATCACTTAAATCAGAAACAACCATTCTAAGAAATGCAACCCCTACTCTACTCTTCGATGCCTCGATCTACTTTTCTTCTAATGTATTCTCCTCCTTCTCCTTCTAAGGTAGCTCCTCTGTTGCAATTGATAGTGCTGTCTTATCAGGTCACTAACTCTGAATTGAGGCGTGTACTAAAGTGGTTTGGATGTGATTCAATATTTTCTTTGAATATTTTGTTCATGTCGTACTACATCCACCATTGACTATGTATGAGTCTATCGGAATAATAGGATCAGCCAAAATAACATTGATAGAAACTCTTTGAGGCTCTCTCAAGTACTCTTTTAGGATCTTTATGTTCTCTTTCTTATATTTGTTCTCTACCTAGGTCATGAAGGTGAAGTAGTCTTCTATCTTGTGCCCAAGCATTCCATGGTAAGGGCAATACATTGGATGATTTTTCTTATCTACTTCTTCTGTCCTTCTGGTTTCTGGTAACTAGAATCTATCTATCTTGATTAAGCTATGAAACATCTTTTTTACAGCTTCTTCTTTAAAGGGAGCTCCATCAGGGTACACCTTCCCTCTGTTTTGTGATACCTCTATTTAGAGGGTTGATTATTATATTGTTGTGATGGTTGGTAACTTGGTTGAAGTGGTTGGTAACTTTGTAGAATTCATTTATTTCGTATTTGCATAGTTGCTTGCTTTTATCTACAGCTATGACAGTCCTAAATTTCTTCTTGAAGGCTTTCATTGACTCTGGCTTATTAAGGTTATCCAGGAAAATGAGCTGCTTTGTCTCTTCTGGTAGACTTCCGGTGTACCTAAGAAATTCCTCAAATGTCTTGATTGTAAATCCCTTCAAAAGAAATGTTATCGGGCCAATAATACTTTTCTACAAAATCCTAAATGCATGCTGCTCTTGGAGTTTTGGTTCACACTCATAGTTAAATTTCTCCATCGTAGAATATAGTCCACCAAAGTTTCGTCTGGCCTCTATTTCTCTACCACAAGATCACCGACGGTGATGCGATGTTGAGCTCCAGTAAACCATTTTACGAATAGGTTTTCTAATTCTGAGAATTCATTAACTAAACTGTTGGGCAACTCTGAATACCATTTGAAGGAAACTCTTAAAAGGCTGCAGACAAACTTGCGGAACAGCAAAGCATCACTACCCCTAATGTTGCAACAACTTTCACGGAAGTGTGCAACATGTTGTTGGGGGTTCCATGTGCTGTCAAAAGTTTTAAACAGAGGTGGTACGAATATATTAGGATATTGCACAACATCAAATTCTTCGGGAAAGGGTCGACCTATCAAAATCAATGCGCCACTTTTAAACTAGGATATGGCCTCTCTTACCTGCTTCTCTACCATATTCTTAATGTCCCTTTCTGGTACTAGACTTTGCATAGGATCCTTCTTCAATCTTTCCTCTCTATTGATGGAGGTGAGTTCTTTTTTTTCATTCATAATCTGAATGACCTCTCCGTGTGCTTCTTTCAGATTTTGAGGTTGACTTTGGAGTGTGGCAATGGAAGCCATTATTTCTTCCACCCTCCATTCCAATTGGCCAATTGCTTCATCCCTTTGTTGAAGGAGCTTTTGCATTACCTCTGGGTTATCTCCTTCTGTGGGTTCTGGAGCACTCGAGTTTCAACTATGTTTACTTCAGGAAAGTCTTCCGATTCACAGATTTTCCAAAGTCACTTTGAGTGATCTTACTTTGATAGTTTTTAGACTAACGGACAATAATTGTTGAATTTCATCTTCAGGAGTGGCCTTTGGAATAGCAACACTCCTTTGTGATCTAGGCCCCTCATTAGAATTTTCCCTTTCAAACTTTCTCGCCGGTATTGGTTAGACAATTTTAGGTTGCCACACCATCCTTCTTAATGTTGAAAGCCTGGGACTGGATGGCCTGTCAGCGGTACGTTGATAGGTGGTGTGTTCCCTAATATGCGGACCAAACACTATGATGAGTAATCTCTTATTCTCGTTCGATGCTCTTCCTTTCGGTAAGGGTTTCTCTTCAACAGTGGGGGAAGAAACTCTCGGTCTGAGACGGGTCTTGATCGATGCCCTCCCATTCTTCTTAGAATCTCAGATAGAGCAATTCTCTTTCCTTGCCAGTTTTTTAATTACTATCCATAATTGGGTTAATGATGTATTCTTTGTATTTTCTTCTCTCCAATCATCGTAGTAAGAGGGTCGTGGTAGTATAGTGGCAATTTTCCTAGCATCTTCTTCATCGGAGGCGGTGGAGAGTGGGTGAAACCTACTTCCTCCCAATAGCGATGAGATCTCAGGCAGTTCCTCTTCTTCAAGAATTTCTACAGGAATGATAACTTCAGTGGCTCTAATCTTCTTGATCTTTAGCAACCTTTCAGTTCCTATTTCTACTCTGCTCTTTAGTTAGAGGGATACACCTCGAGTTGGACCCTATCTCGAATAAAGACCGTGTTGCAGCAAAAGTCAAGCCCTCCATAGTAGCTTGCTCATCACTCATCTGGACTTCCTTCCCCTTTAATTTGGTCACACCGTGTGTAGTTGCAGTGATGACTACACTGATGAGGGTGGCGACTACAATCTTGGTGTAACCTTGTTAGCTTTGACAACTAATCTCTTATACAATGTAGTACTTCCCCATTTGGGACCCTCTTTATGGGAGGGAATGTCTGTGATGACTTCAAGTTGAATTCAACTACAGGCTTGACAGATTTTGGTATTCTGTATTTTTGGGTGATGACTGTGATGTCTCTAAAATTGATATATGTGTTATCTAATCCTTGTCCAAAGTGAATGACCACTCCATCGAGCAGTTTACTTTTCTTGATTGCTAAGTCCATTCCAACAGTGACGGAAAAGATCAACCTTGGTGCAGATATCTCTTGCAAGAAGGATTCAGAGCGTTAATGTCATCCTATGCTTCCCTTTTTGTTGCAACAATTTTAGGACGAAAAAGAAGATTCAAAGAATTTTGTGAACATATTTTATTTATTTTGTTATATTAAGGTTTCATTTATTTTGTAAAGCTTTCAAATTTCATTAAGTTTCATCTTATCTGTAGTTTGATTAGAAGAGAAATTCTTAGAATAGAAAGTAGGGGAAAGTTTTGTTAGGAACAAATAAGTCACAAGGGAGAAAGGTAAGGACCCTGCCTGGATTTAGAAAGGAAGTATAAACCTTGTAATGATCTCACTTCGATAGACCGCTACTAAGCTAACACTTATTAGGGGTCCACCCCACTTTTGGAGGGTGGGAAAATTTTGGAACCTCTGTTTAGTGGTGCTTAAACAGTGGCTCCAGGGTCAAAAGGGAGTTTGATATACCTGTTCAAGCTAGAAATGGGTTAGGCATGACAAAGGAAAAATAGTAGTTTATCTCATGAGGGACATGGATGTGCTACCAATTTGTGGAAGCAAAACCAACTGATCTGAAATTGAGAGAGAAACTGTCCCCTAGTAGAGTCATCAAAAATTCTCAGTCGCATTCTTCGATCACGATTCAATTTAAGCATGTATAATTTTAAATAAATTGGAAAGCAGTGTATTGATCTTTGAAAATATGACACCAAGCTGATCCCATTTCCTTGATAGCTTAAATAAACAAATCATACACTACAAGCCATTCACCTATCCCGAGGGATAGAAATATTACTTGATAGAGAGGCTCGATTAAATAAACTGTGAACTAATTTTGTATTGACCGATAAGTTCCCCTACCAAATACAAAAGAATTAGGCAAGGTTTATATTACCTGGGTTCTAAAGTTCCATATATAGGGAAGCTTTTATAGTTAATTACATCCTGAATGACCGAAGTCATTCAAAAAAACTCTCGATAAAAAACAGTGGTTTTATTTTCAAGAATTTCAAAGTTTGAGGTTTTCACGATTGGACATCGAAAATTCAAAGGTGAATGGATCAAAAAGGAACAATTATTTTGAAGAATCCAAAGAAATGAGAGCTAGGGGACGTCACAGTTCTAGAGGAGAACTTTTGTGACTTCTTAAACTATCGTATTATGTGGCTTTAATTTTGGAAGTGATATTAGATGTTTCATCTTGCCAATTTTAGTATTTATGGTTTATGTCTGCATAATACCGATTATGCAAATAGCCTGGAAGATAAGAGGATTTATTCTGTTCCAAACGACAATCTCAAAATCCGAAGATGCTTTAGGGATTATATTGTACGAGGTGGAAGGGCCTAAAGAGATAAATTGAGGGTTTATGTTGCACTAGGCAGATAATCTCAATGTCCTGTTGCTTCTTGTTTATATATAGGAAAGAAGATTGTTATTTAAGATGACTGTGCCGCCCACTGTATATGCTCCAAGCTTCTCATTGCAACAGGTTAAATTTTAGAGGTGTCAAATTGAAGGGATGAGAAAAGTGTAATGTTCTAGAGTTTAAGTTTTCTAATGTGTCAAATTCATTGTTGAATGTCTTATTAGGAGGGATTTATGTTAATTATAGAGACACTGGTTAGGATCCCATGGTTTCCTCATTCTGACACCACTATTTTCTTCGGATTCACTTAGTCTAGATGAATTTACTAAACACAAACGAATGACTTCCATAAGTTCATTCAGACCGTGGGAAATCTCATTAGCAACCTTAGGTTACCACCTCCGAGGTATTCCAAATCATCTGATAGAGATTTTTTAATTTAATTATAATTGTTATTTTTTTTGTTTTTTTTGTGATTAAGTTTTAAGTTATCTTATATTTTGATTGTTGTGAATTGATTTTTGGTTTCATTTTTCTTTTATGGTTATCTTAGGAATTTCAGTTTTGACATGCAAGTTTGGTATTGTTATTTTAATAATTATCAAAAGTATGAATTGGAGGATGCTATAGATCATTTAATTAAAGTAGTGCAATTGCAATAATCATAAACACGTACCAAGCAGTCTTCGACTACATCCGCTGAAATGTTTAGCATTTTAAAGCAGGTATAGGAGTGATAATTAGAGTTTAGAGGTTTAAGTTCAACAAGAGATCCTATCGCATAAGTTGATGGGTCCCTAAAGTATGTTAAGGATGATTTTCTTGATCAAAGAACAATGAAATAAAATTATTTTTCTAAAATGTCCCATTAGATTAAATAAGTGCTCGGAGCATGACCCTGAACTTCTTTTTCAAAACTTTTGTGATCATTTTGAGCTCATTTAGTTTCATTGTTTAGTTTAATTAACCAACCATGTTCAAACAGAGTTTGTTAATGATGTTTTAATTTTTACTCAATGAACTTAGATGTTTTGATTATCCCTCGAATGATTGATTTGGAATTTCATTTATGAGTTATGTGAGTGAAATCCTTTAAGGGAAAATTTAATTTTTATGGGACTTAGATAATTTATTGAAGGTTGGGCTAGTAAAGTTTTCAAAAATTTTTGTAAATGACTGTTCTCTTCTTCAAATCTCATTAATTAAAGTTGAGATCAAACATAGTTCATTACCTGAACCTTAAGCTTTTATGGATAGATTTGTAATTTTAAGGGAATATTGATTTAAGTAACATTTGATCTTTATTAAAGATGTCATTACCGTCAAACCGTTGATTAAGGCATTTAGATTAGTGAGTTCAAATCTTCATAGATCAAAACCCCCTTACTTTAAAAATCATCATGTTTGATTAACTTCCAAATTTTAATGATTTAAGAAATTACAACTTTAGCCTTAATATTGAAAAGTGGTGAATTGGTTTCTATCTCTTAGCCTCTCAAGTTTCCAGTACCTAAGAATGTTAGTTAAAATTGTTCATTTCCTATTTACCCTTTAGTTAGGCCTAAAAATTAATTAAGGCATAATTTTCATAATTACCATTTTTTGCCTTTTAGGCTTATCTCTTCAAAACTTTTTCAATTTAACTCAAATAACTTTGAAATTTTTATGTTTCCCAACTCATGGGTCAATTAAAATATCAGCGGAGAAAATGTATTTTTCTGATTTTAATTTATTTTTTGTAAATATTTTAATTCAAAAATTAGTTATTTTCTAAGTTAATTCATTTAGTCATCTAAGTCTAATTATCTATCCTTAATAAAATTATTGGAGGTTTACCTAGGTCGAAGAACCATTTAAACCAATTTTCATAATTTTTTGACTTTTATTTTAGTTAGTATAATTATTTGTTTATTTTAAGTATTAATTAAATTTAAAAATAGAAATTAACTTGAAAATTAATTTTTATATTTTTATTAAATATTTCTGAACTCAAGAAAAACAAACAATCAAATTTTATATATTTTTTTTTCTTTGATTTATTGGATTTATTTTAATCAAAATTAAGGAAACTGCATTTTAAGCCTTTTAAAATTCATTTTTAAGCTCTTATAATTTATAAATTTGTTTTTAAAATTACAAAAAAATATTATAATTGTTCCTAAGTGATTAGGAAACGTTTTGGAACACTTTTGTGCATTTTAATATGTTAGTGATTTTTATGATTAGTTAATTATTTTAATTTTTTTAAAATAAAGAAATAGTTTAAAATGAACTATTTGTTATAACTTCAATTTTATTTTTCTTAAATTCCTCTAGTCATAAGGAACTCCCAAAACTATTCTTAAATTTTTTTGACTTGTATTTTAATTATTATAATTATTTTAATGTTAAAAATGTCATTTTACTTGAAAAAATCAAGTTTAGTAGTTTGATCTATTCATATTAAGTTCAAATTTTTATTGGAACTTCCCGTGACCATTTCTTTTTGTGTGGGTTTTTTTTTGATTTTTTGATTATATTTTAATTATATAATTTTCCTTCATTTTAACAAGTTAAATACATAAAGTGTCATTTTTATTTAATGAAATCCATTTTATATTTTTCTGATGATCCTCTGACCCTAATGAACCTACCAAAGCAAACTTTACATTTTTCTAATTTATCTTTTAATTATTATGAATTTTTAATTGGACAGAGGTGGTTTAACATGAAAATTAGGGATTTCATACCAGAGATGCCCTCGGATTTTGGAAAAATTAGAGAATGCTTGATGCCGATTGTCAATATTTATACTTGTGGTAATATGATTTACAATTATATTTATGAAGTGGTATTTTATATTATATTAATAAAATTTTCTTCTTTAGAATGGCACCAAAAACATGATTCCAATGTAAATAAGAATTCAAAATTTATATTTAAATTTAGGGATTCTACGCAAGTATACGTATCATTATCAAATAATATAGGAGTTTCTGATTAAACTCCAAAATATCGATCCCACGGGAAAAGTTTTGGATATTATTAAAATAAAATGGATCCAAAATTTAGATCCCAAAATCTATTTAGAAAAGGACAGTTAAATAGTTTAAGATAATAGAAAATTCTGAAATGCAATTCTTTTTGGTATTTTCTTATATTATGAAATTAAGTAAACAATTAGCTAACTAAAACGAGATATTTGTAAGATTGAAGAAGTATAAAGGAAAAAATATTTTTTCTCATCATGAATGAGTAATAAGTACAGGAGTTATGTTGTGGAAGTATGAAATTGTTTTGTGTTAAATATGAGCAATATTATTCTTTACCCTTACTAGAGATGCTATAAAGAACATTGACTAGTTTAAAGTTTGAAGAATTTTGAAGACGGGTTAGGTATGAAAGATACTAGCTCTCACTTCAGTGTTCCCTCCTTTCCCTCCACTTGGGGGCTAAAATCTCACATCAAAACCTAAAACAGTAAATCAAATTTGTGGCATTCATCGGTCACCCTAAAGTCCTCTAATTCTACATCCATACAATCTCATGTGATTTCTACCTATTGTTGGTTGAGACAATACCTACAAGGATCTTACATGTTCTCACAACAAATGTTAACATCTTAATTGGCCAAATCAAGAAGTAAATGAAGCGCAAGGATTAAATCACACAACTTATTCCAACATTAACGATAAAAACTTCCACAAGTTCCTTTCAACACTTTATTACTGTTCATTTTCAGGAAAAATATGAATAAAACTACTCAAAATACATGGAGAGAACACAAAAACAAGTAATTTTAAAATTAGAAATTATGTAGAAAATATAAGAAGTCTCAATTAAAACCAAATGAATTACAAAGATAAGAACTTTTCTCAAGTTCCACTCCACCAAACTCTTGAAGTTCCTTTGAATCTCTTCTTTTGTCTTACAAGACACCCTAGGAATGGTCACCCAACCCTAGAGGGTTTAAATCTCTCTAAAACATTGGGTTTTTAATTAGAAATCTCTACCCACCTTTTCCTTTACTAGGAATGAGATAAGTGTTAAGAAACCCAAAATAATAATCATACAACTTCTTATTACAACTACTCTCTCCAAACATTCCAATTCAACTCTCTAATAGCGTCTTTAAATTCTTTACAAGTCCATTCTTTTATATTTTCCAAGATGGTGCCTTGGTGTCTCTTGAAAATGTGTCCATATTCAATAAATCTTCCCAAAAGATGCATCTTTTCAATTGAAATTTGAATGTCTTTTAGCGCTCTTGATCTGTTACCCATAATTGTACCAAAGGTTGTCTAAGACAGCCCTTTAAAGTTTGCCAAAAATTCCTTGAAGTTGCAAAGTAACTACTATGCGCTTATGTGCGGGGCCTCTAGCGCTTAGGCACCGCTTTCTCTGTATGTTGGCACTTAGGTGCCAGTTCCGAGCGTTTAGGCGCCCTTGTTCAATTTAACACCTTCTTTATTTTTGCTCTAAATTTGATCCTTTTTCATTTCGTTCGACATATTTAGTAAATTTAAGTGTACCAGGAAGAAAAACACACAAATAACTTTCATTATTGTGCAATATCATGAAAAATAGGTATAATAATATGTACAAAAATATTTTATATTCTAAGAATATCAAATTCCCCCAAACTTTAAATGTTACTTGTTCTCAAGCGACAATACAATCATTCAAAACCAATATAAGAAAATTATGTGGATGAATTTTATTAGCAGATTCTAAAATTCAGTTCTTGAAATGTAGTCCTCCAATTTAGGAAAAACTTTAGTGAATGAGACTATTTTAAAGTTTAGAAAATTTAGAAAGTGAAAAAGTATGAAAATAGGATCTCCTATCTAATTCAGAAATATTTGCAGATTTTCCAACATAGAGTTTAGGCATAATATCTTCTTTACTTAAATGTTTTAATTAAAAATAAATATACTCACTATATTATATCCTTAAGCATAGGAGTTTCTCAAATCTTATGCATTAAAAATATCATATGTGGAACCAATTTTTGATTAGACAATAATCCCCAAGCATCTCCTCCCATTTTTTAACAAACTTTACTTACTTTTTTCTATTTTTAAAAAGGATTATTATATCTGGACAGACCTTTAATGATTTTGAATTTCACTCTTCCTATCCTAAAGCAAAGGTCTAATATACTTCCTTTGCTTAAAAATATAATAATAGTTTTGAAAATTAATTTTAATAAAATAAATTTAAGTATTGAAAATAAAAGTCTAATTCATATATATTTTTCAAAAAAACAATATCTCTTAATAAATATAGTTACACCATATTAAACATCTCTTCACTAAGAAAAATTTTTAACTTGAAATTTTGTCTTCATCACTATAAAGTTTTATTCAAATTTTCTTACTCATTTCTATAATCAAAATTTTATTACCCTAATATAACTTCATATACATAATCATTTTTCAAATCAAAAATCAAATTTATTTGTAGTATATTTGAGAACAAATAAATTTTAATTTTTGAAAATTGATTTTTCATCCCCCCAAACTTAAATTTTTATAAGATTAAAAAGTTTAACATATCATATATATAAAGAAAGGATTAAAAATTAAAACATTATGCTTACAGGAATTTTCTTATCCTAAGTATATAAGTAAAAGGAACTTAAAAATGGGAGTAAAAATGATCAATTTTCATTTTGATTCTAACGTATATGAGATTCAAAAGAGTTCTATGCAATGGAGGCTAACATAAAAGTAAATCAAACAAACAAACATAGTATCACAACCACAACAGAAAGAAAATGCATGGTAGTAAATTGAAACTTAAATATAAAATTTTAAATGAAAGTTAGCTCTATTATAAACTTCCTAAAGCAATAGGAATAAGTTCAACACAAACCAACAAAGTGCATTCAAAATAACAGAGTTCACATAATTTCTACCACAAAAACAACACATAACCATAAACCACAAAAGCAAATAACATCACAATCGTCCAAACAACAATACAAATAAAAGTTCATAAAAACACTACATAATCCAATGACTACTCATCTTTGTCACCATTGTCATCCTCTTCATCATCAATGTCATCTCAGAAACTTGTAGAATCATAATGATGGTACAGTGGATATGAAGAAAAAATTACACTCTGATCACTTCTAATGAGTTTCTCCAAGGATGTGTTGTATTTCTCTTCATAATTAGTATGCCTTCTCAAGTAAGAATCAATATGATCTATATAGTTTTCTATATTTTTTACCCTATCCTTAAAATAGTCAAAGTTTTCCATCATCCTTTGCAGTAATTGAGTCTATGAATCTGGACTGCTAGATCTGACATTGGATGTAGATGTACGAAATGTAGATGCGTATGATGTAGAAGCACTAGAACTTTTAGAAAATCCTCCTCTCCAGCCAAAAAATGAATGCTTAGAAAAATACTTTACATTCACACTAGTAATGGGCTTTTGAGGTTGCAGAATCTCCTCTCAACTATCAAATCTAAGACCCGCTTGCTCACATAAAGAAAATATTAAGGATGCGTATCCCAAACTAGCAGTAGTGGCAGCTCCGACAGAACTGGTGAAAACCAGATAAATCAGAGATCCAATACTAATTTTCTTATACTACTGAATGTCGTAGTTTAATGTAGCCCTTTCTTTGGTCACTTTGTTTAAGATGGTTTATTGGGAGCAGAAAAGTAGAAATAAAATAATGTCATGCCTTCACTGTGGCATTCTTCTTCGATGTAAGAAAATTCACTCTTCTTCCACTAGTAATTTTCCATAATCCTGTTCCAGCAGTTAACAAAGAAATGATCTCATCTAACTCCTCCTTAGTAGGACTGTAATTAGCATAAAAACAGGAAGTATTCGAAGGCAATTGGTAAAACGCTATTGACTTTCCCTCTAACCATCACCAAATCATCCTCTGATTCAGTTAGATTAGCATAGAAATCTCGAACTATGGAAATCACAGCAACAACAACAAAACAACAAAGTCGATCCCATTATCGATGAAATATTAAGTCTTCTACTTCTTCGGCCGGATTCTTAAAACAATGCTCAAGAATTAACTTCCTTGATTGCATCGCAACTGAGTATCTAAAAGAGATTTTGAACTAACAAAATTGCTCAAATCAAAACTAGCTTTCCTCTTTTTCATCTTCATCCTTGGTTCCATTTCTAAAATTAAAAAAAAACATTCACAATAAATTTTAAAATAAACCCTAACTTATTTTATCTAACCTCTAAAAGCCTAAACTTACTTTTCCATGTAAAATCCATCGATTTTCATCAAGTTTTTGCCATGAATAGTAAATTTCAGATTTTACATAATGTACTCCAAATCCCTGGTGAAATTAAAAAAAAAATTACATAACAGAGAAGCTCTAGCCTTGAGAAGAAGAATTCCGACAAATTTGGCTCAATTTCACCAGGTTTTCTTCAACTTTGGAAAGCATTAAGTCCAAAATCATGAGAGCTTGAGGAAGAAGAAGAATAAATGGTAAATAATGTTATTTTTCGGCACTTAAAACTATCATCAACTAGTTTTCATGACCCGACACTTAACCACGACTGATTTGGCGCTTAGGCGCCTAGCTCTCGAGTTTGTTCGCGCTTAAGCAAGGGGTATTGGCACTTAGGCGCCAGTGCACAATTTTTTAGATTCCAAATTTTGATCCAAATGCACATCTTCCTAAGTTAACCACCCTCACATGGTCTTAATAAATATTAATAACAATTACCCTCCCCTTTTGTTCTCTTCTTTCTAAAAAATTCTCAATTTTTCAAACTTACGATTTGATCATAATAAAATAAAAATTTACACAAACAAAACACTTTCATTCACATATTCAACAAGTAAAAATATACTTCACATATCTAATCTCCAATCCAAAAGGTTTTGGATGAGATATCATCTAAATTCATCGTAATACAAAACAAACATACACTAAACAGATAAAACAAACAAACACAAACATCTAGCAAACAAATATTAACTCTTGAACTTAATTCTATTCTCCATTAAGTGGAACATATCCCTCATCTTCATTCATTCCTTATGAACCATTTGCCACATAGATTTGATAAAACGGATGATCATGAAGAACTCTTTTAGAATCCTCTTCAATCCACTTGTTTTTCTGATACATCACCTTGTTTGCTTCTTCAATATAACTTGTATGACTGAATTGCATCTTGAGTTTCCATCAAATATGCTCCAAATGTTTGTTAGTTTCATTTACCTTTACCTTAATTGAAGCCACATCAGCCTCAATTTTTGCAATCTTCTCCGCTATTCCTTCAATACTAACGGCTAGGAATCTGTTATATAACTCTTGCGCACTTTGACTTACAAATGTTTTCTTGATGGACTCATTCTTCTTTATTATATCATTCTCTTAAGAAGACGTTTTTTCTAACTTTACACCTCTTGCAACTCAAATCTCTCTTCTCTTAGAGTATAGAATGAAATTTGGAGAGTGGAAATTTTTTTTTCCATTTTCTTGTTTTTTATAAAGTTTAGAAGAACCTATACACACTTCCCATATTTAGAACCACCAAATGATATTCAAGTCCACTTCACCACATTTAATTCTTCTAGAACATCATTTAGGCACATTTTTAGAACTCCTGTGCTTAAGCGCCAAATTTGGGTGCTTAAGCACCGATGCTCATTTTTGCACAGATCAGCTGAACATCAAAATACTTATTCTAACACGTCTATGACATCAAATAAAGTCTTAAAATTATCATCACAAGTTCAAAATACTACCACAATTCTCTAAAGAAAACACATCGTAACATTCAAAATAATAGTACACCAATAATTATGGGTTATCTCCCACAGAGTGCTTGGTTTTACGCCATCAGCTCGACGTACCCAGTGCTTATTCTGGGTGACCCAACATCAAAACATCATTTACTTTAGTCTGATCCCCTAAGAAATAGGTTTTTAGCCTATGCCCATTCACTTTAAAATTTTCAGGGTTTTAGGATCTTTCAGATCCACAACTCCACACAGATAAACTTTTATCACTATAAATGGGCCGATCCATCTGGACTTAAGTCTGCCTAAAAATAACCTCAATCTTGCATTATAAAGCAAAAGTTGTTGCCATGACTTAAAATTTTTAGTGATCATGCCACTTTTTCATCTTATCTTTAAAAAACTTAACATTCTCATAAGACTTATTCCTTATATCTTCTAGCTCATTTAATTGCAACAATCTCTTTTTACCAACATAATTCAAAATATATTTAAATTTCTTAAGAGTTCAAAAAGCTTTATGCTCAAGTTCTACTCGTAAATGACAAGCTTTCCCATAAGTTAACCTGAATGGTGACATTCTTATAGGAGTTATGTAGGCAGTTCTATAAGCCCACAAAACAAAATCAAGATTGACTGACCAATCCATTCTTCTTGGATTTATAAATTTTTTTCAAAATTCTTTTGATTTCTTGATTGGAAACTTCATCCAAACTGCTCGTTTGAGGATGATAAGCAGTAGAAAATTGCTCATTGATACGATATTTCTTTAATAATTTTTCCATTATCAAGTTTTTGAAATGACTTCCCCCATCAGTTATAATCACTCTCGGCATTCCAACTCTGCAAAATATATTCATTTTTAAAAATCTTGTGACACATTGAGCATCACATCAAGGTAAAGCAACAACTTCTATCCATTTAGACACATAGTCAACTGCTAACATTATATATAATTTTTTAAAATATGGTTTAGATAGCCTCATGAAATCTAATCCTTAAACGTCAAATATTTCAACATCCAAAATATAATTGAGGGGCATCTCATTTCTTCTAGAAATATTGCCTATAGGTTTACAATGTTCACAATCTTTAATATAAGCTTTAACATCTCTAAAGATAGTATGCCAACAAAATCCAGATTGTAAATTTTTCTATGTTGTTTAATCAACACCAAAATGTCCCCAAACTCATAATCTTGAAATTATTAGATAATTTCAAAATTTTCTTCAAAAGGCACACATCTTCGAATAAGTAGATCCTTCCCCTGTTTATATAGAATTGAGTCGTCCCAAAAATAAGTCTTAACTGCAGAAAAAAAATTTTCTCTTCTGTTGGTGTGTAAGACCATAGGGTAAAATGTTACTAACAATAAAGTTTACACTGTTTGCATACCATGAAACACACCATTCATTAATATTAAACACATTTTTTTTCTTGAATATGTTCATTAATTTCTTTTTCAAAACACAGCGATTTGTCAGATTCAAGCCTGGATAGATGATCAGCAATTTGATTGTCAGCTCTCTTTCTATATATTATTTCAATGTCTAATTCTTATAAAAGAAGAATCCATCTTATTAGTCTTATTTTGCATCCTTCTTTTTCATTAAATAATTAATAGTAGAATGACCTGTATGCACCACACATTTGGTTCCTATTAAATATATTTTGAATTTATCAAAGACAGCTACTATTGCTAATAACTCTTTCTCAGTTGTGATATAATTAATTTGAGCTTCATTAGGAGTTTTACAAGCATAGTAAATTACTTTAAAAATTTTATCATATTTCTAAAAAAAAACATCTCCAATAGAACAATCACATGCTTCACACATTAATTTAAATGATTTTTTTTTCAGTATGGTGAAACAATAACTGGTGCAGTGACTAATGTTATTTTAAAAGATCAAAAGCCTTTTGGCAATCTTTATTAAAATTAAAAATCAGATCTTTTTTGAGCAAATGACATAGTTGCTTAGCAATTTTTGAGATGTCTTTAATATATCGCTTGTAGAATTCAGCATGTCCTAAAAAGCTTTTCATTTCCCTCGCATTTGTTGGGTGAGGTAAATTAACGATCACTTAAATTTTTGAAAGATCTACCTCTGTACCTTTCTCTGAAATGTGATGTCCTAAAACAAGTCCTCGTGTTACAATCAACTGGCATTTTTCCCAACTAAGGACTAAATTTGTTTTTTTCACAGTGTTTAAGAACTCGTGATAAATATTCTAAATATGATTCAATTGAAGTTTTGAACACCAAAAAATCATCAATAAAAATGTAAATTAGTTTTTCAATTAAATCACATAAAATAACCATCATACATCTTTGAAATGTATCAGGGGTGTTACATAAACCAAAAGGCATTCTTCTAAAATAAAATGTACCATAAAGACTGGTAAACGTTGTTTTCTCTTGATCCTCTAGAGTAATTTGTATTTGGTTATAACCAGTATATCCATCCAGAATATAAAAGTATTTATGCTCAGCTAGTCTATCCAGCATTTGATCCATAAAGGGTAATGGAATGTGATTATTCCTCGTGGCAAGGTTTAATTTTTTATAATCAATTCATATTCGCCATCCTGTAACTTCTCTGGTAGATATTAGCTCAATATGTTCATTAACAGTTACATTCACTCCACCCTTCTTAGAAACACAATGTATTGGACTAACACATGCACTAACTAAAATAGGATAGATTATCCCAGCATCTAAACACTTTAAATATTCATTCTTAACAATTTCTTTCATAATAGGATTTATTCTCCTTTGAGGGCCAGTCCTAGGATTTTATTTTTCGTCCATCAAAATTCTATGCATACAAATTGAATGACTGATTCCTTTGATATCAACAATTGTACATCCAAAGGCTTTCTTAAATTTCTTTAAAATTTTCAATAAAAACTCTTCTTTCTTTGAAGTTAAGTTCAAGGAAATTATAGAAGAAAAAGTTGAGGAACCACCTAAAAAGTCAAATTTCAAATGTTTTGGAAGTAACTTTAATTCAAGTTCAGGAGGTTTCTCAATTGATGAACAAAAAAATTTCTGTTTATATGTCATGTCCAAAACTTCAAAACTTTCTTGAACAAAATTTAAATCTTGTTCAATAAAATCATTAAAATGTTCTAATTCCTCTTCTTGTTCATGCTTATATTGATTCATTTTAGAATTTTCTTCATAAGTTGTTTTGAAATGACTTTCACTAAGATATCTCATCATGTTCATCCTGAAACGTTCAACATCTCTACCTTTTACAGGGTATTTCATTGATTTGGAAATATTAAAAGTAATCATTCGATAATTGACATACATAGCTATTTACCCTTCTTGTACATCTATCATTTCTCTCCCTATAGCTAGGAAAAGTCTCCCCAAAATGATAGGCATCTCTTTATCTTCCTCATATCTAGCACAAGGAAATAAAAAAATGATAAATCGATCCGCTTTTACCAACACATCTTCTACAACTCCCTTTGGATATGTTATAGAACAATCTGCTAATTGAAAAGTTACAGTTGTAGGGGATATATCTCATAATCACAGTCTTTTAAATATAGATAATGGCATAAGGTTAATGCTTGCACCTAAATCACATAAAGCTTTCCAAAAAAAAAATTGTCTCCAAGCACACATGGAATTGTGAAGCTTCCAAGAACTTTAAGCTTTCTGTATGTTTTTTCAGAGTTGGAGCATTGCACTCCTCAATAAGTCCAACTGTCTCATTATCTTCAAACATCTTTTTGTGTTAAGAATATCTTTCATAAGCTTCATACAGCTTGGGATTTATTCTAAGGCTTCAACAAAATAAATATTAATTGTAAGCTTTTTAAATATTTCCAAAAATTTTGAAAAATTATTTATCCACTTTTTGTTGATGAAGTCTCTGAGGAAATGGAGGTGGTCATTCCAAAGCAATTTAAAGTGGAGAAATAGGTCTTACAAAACCTTTTGGAGCGTCTTTTTTAGGCTCTTCAATTTCTTCTCTACTTTAATCTCTTTTTAAACTCTACCTTCCAACTCTCTTCCTCTTCTAAGTTGAACATCCTTTACTTGCTCTTTATTCTACTCTTTTGGATTTACTTCGGCATTACTAAGAAGTGTTCCTTGGGTTCTATTACTTAATGGATCTGTAATTTGTCCCAACTGATTCTCAATTTTTTTAATTGCAGCTCCTTGACATTGTAGCTTGTTTCTTATTTGTAACACCACTTCTTCTCTAGAAAACTTCTTATAATTGAAATGTGGATTATTATTAAACCTTAGAGGATAAGTAGGTCTATAATTACTATTAACTTAGTTGTTTATGTTCCCCAAAAGGTTTACTTTGTTGTTTCCCCATTGCTGGTTAGTATCACTCAAATTGTTATTCAAATTAAATTTAAGTTAGTTTTTCCAACCTGGTTTGTATTAGTTCAAATATGAGTTATTTGACTTATTATTTATAACATTTAAAGTCACCATAGATGTTTGAGAATATACCATTTGGCCTAAAGAAATCTTTTCAATCATTGGAATTGGTTGAGTAAAATTCATTCCAAATTGGTTTATCCTCCTTGAAATTGTAGAAATTTGATTTACTAACATTGCAAAAGCTTCAGATTCATGAATAATGGCTACCTTCTTAAGATGAACCCTTTCAAAAGAAAATTAAAAAATTATTAGTATCCATTTCTTCAATTAAAGCATAAGGTTCATGAAATGTTTATGACATCAATGAACTACCAACAACGACATCAATAATAGATCTAAGAGATTCAGTTAATCCAATATAAAAAGTTTGAATAATTAACCAAATTGGCATAGTATTGTGTGGACACTTTCTTAGGAGTTCTTTAAATCATTCACAAGCTTCATAAATAGATTCCCTTGTAAACTAACAAAAGGATGTAATATCATTTCTAAGCTTCACAGTTTCTGATGGTGGAAAATATTTAGCAAGGAATTTTTGTGCTAAATCACCCCATGTTCTGATAGATCCAGGTGCTAATGAATTCAACAATAGCCTCATCCCCAAATGAGAATGGACAAAGCCTAAGTCTAATAGGATCATCAAAAACACCATCATAATTAAATATAGCACATAATTCTAGAAAATTGGCGAGTTGTAAATTTGGATCTTTAGTTGGTGCTCCTCCAAACTGATTATTTGATACCATTTGGTCAATAACATGTTTAAGTTTAAATGAATTAGCAGCTATAACAGGATATTGAATAATTCCTTGATGTTCTTCCACTGTAGGGTTTGCACAATCTCTTGAAGTTCTAAAGTCTTGATGAATTTCAACATTTTGATTATTTTGATTTGCCATTTTGACCCAAGGAAAAAAGGTTAAGATTTTCATGCCTATTTTATACTGATTTTGATGATATTGCACTTTAAAGAAGGATATTTTTTGTGTTTTTCTGTAGGTGTGAAGATTTAAGGATAAATGAGTGAAAATATGCAAAAAGGAGTGAATCTGGAGCAAAAAGGACCAAATTATACAAATTTTACCTAGGGCGCCGACAGTGAGGTCGATGGCACTAACGGCGTGATTTTTCTGAGAGTTTAGAATAAATTGCAAGGGAGGTCACTGACGGTGGAGGTCGAGGCCACTGACGCTGCGGCCTGTTTATAGTACTGTTTCTAGAAGGCCACCGACGACCCAGCTCGAGGCCACCGATGACGGGATCGACGGTTCTTCCCAGAAATACGTTGAATGTGGACGATTTTTAAAAGGGTGCCTGCAAAACCCTTAAAGATTCTTCTACAACTTTAAGAAGAACCATTTTAGGCTAAAAAAGTGGTCTCCTACGTGTTTACTAGAGAATCCAAAGTTAACAAAAGGTGTCCAAAAGAGTCCACTAGTGTTATATGTGTGTTTATTAGTGAGTTGATAGTTATTTTAGTATTGTTATTTAGTGAGTGATGTAATTTTTTTTTATATGTAAGAATTTATGCCTCGTAATTATTTATCTATAATAATTATGTAAAGTCACAATTTCAAACGCAAGTATATGTTTCGTATCAAGTAATACAGGGCTCTAATGGAGTCTCGTTTATCGATTCCACAGGGAAGCGAGGTAAGAGGTTCTTAGTTAAATTCTAGTCTACAATTATCAGACTTTAGATTGGAAGGTCGATATAAGTGGGTTCTCTAAGAAGCACTCCTAAATGCACACATTATATGTAAGAATAATAACTACTCCTAAATGCAATTATTACTTCTAAAGATAACCCTTTCTGGATAAAATGGATTGGTGAATTTTGAGATAATAAAATCTACTATACTTATGTAATGAATTGGATAAAGTTTAGGAATGAGATGCATTAAATATTGTATGTGCCAAATAGGAGCAATCCTATTCTTTACCCCCTCTTCCAAGCATGTAAAGAACATTGACATATCCTAAGTTTAGTCACTAAATCTAAGACTAGGCTGGGAGGATATCGACTCTCACTACGGAGCTCCCACTCACCCTTCACCTAAAGGCTAAGCTTCGACTATAGTTATCAATCTTTAGGACCAAATTGCGGATCTCAGCCTGTCACCCTGAAACCTCAAATTCGACGCCCATGAAACCATAATTCCCTATTTATTTGCATTTAATCCACATGAACTACGTAACTCATTCATGTACTTTGGAAGTGGTTCCACTTTGTTGAGAATTACACCGCCCTTTCGGGGCAATACAATTACAACAAATTATAACAATACAACGGGCCCTTTTACTAATGTAAATGAAGTGCAAGTAAAAACCATCACATTTATAATTAAAACATTTTTTAGCAAGCATCCCAATATCCTAAACATGAGTCCTACTCATTGTAAAGGAAAAGTAGAGTGAAAAGAATGGCATAAACATCTTATGCCACTATTTTCAAATAAGAAGGAAGAGTAAGAGAAAGACATCGAAACGCATGAAGAAAACACAACAAAAAACTTCATTTCAAAGAAAATCCACATAATAAGTGTTTAAAAAATCATAAGATAATGAAGAACAAAATACTTAGCTTCTTTCCCCTCGAATGAAAGATGAAAATCTCTCCCACAAATTCTCCTACGAATCCATGCAATGCTAGAATATTCCTTTACAGATTCTCTCAAAATCCCCTCACCAATCTGTCCAAAAAGGTAGAAATCTACATTTTTGCTCCTATTCTAATATCTCTCAATATTCTCCATGGTTTTTTCTAACATCTCTTCTTCATTTTTGGCTTCAAATTTGGTTTAAAATAGAGTAGGAACGAATTTCCCAAGAGGTACATGAAGAAACCCTCCAAAAAGCATCCAGATTCGATGTATTTGGCCAAAAACAACCCAAAATTGCATCCAAGCCGTCTCGGGCACCACCAGAGCTGAATAGGGCATTGTCGATGCCTTATTTTTTGTGCTCTTGGGCTTCTAGTGACGCAAGCGCCTGTTTGGGCGCCCCTGGCGCCGATCCTGCGCAGCTCCACCATTTTGCTCTGTTTGGCTTTGTTTCAGCTCCGATTCGCTCCATTTCAGTTGCGCTGCGTTCCTAACAGATAGCCTTATAAAATAAGCATAAAAATAAACTTTATTTAAAGTGTAATATCATTCAAAATATGCAAGAAGTTTAAAAAAGATTACACATAGAAAGACTTATCGAAAGGTGTCAAGTAAAAATTTGCTTTATGGCTCGTTTGGTTCAAATTGCACCGTTTTTGCTTCCTTTTGCTCTAATCACCATTTTTATACCTAAAACCAAAAAGAATACAAAATACCTCCCTTTTAAAATCTAATATCACCAAAAATGAGTAAAATAATATAGCAAAAAGCGTATATATTTTTGGTGCATCAGTGACTAGTGAGTTCAAATATAGATTTTGTGAGGAATTCTTCGAAGGATTGTAAGAGTGGAAGGGAAGTGAGAGATCTCTTCTGCATTGTCGTTTCAAAGGAGAATTCTGCATACTGTAAAGAAAGGAAGAGATTTAGAGGAATTTCAAGGAGCTTTCTTGGGGAGAAATTTAAGATAAATTATGTTTAGTTACTATAGTTTGTAGAACTTTACTTTATTATATGAAATCCAAGTTTTATTGCATTCTCTTCATGAATTCTGAGTATTTGTTCTTTCTTTTTCCTTGTTTTGATTTTTTTGTGAAATGATTATATGAATTAGTGTATCAAACCTATTATAAAGAAGTTGTGATGATACTATACCTAAATTTACTTTACTATACGAATTGGACAATTGTATTGTTAAAATCTATGAAGAAATCTTAAGATTTGACCATGGGATAAAGATTCTTAACTAGTTTATATCACATTCCTCTTTGAAAGATAGACGGGTAAATCCTTGAGAGGAGAAGTGCAAATAAATAGGGAAATAATATTAATCGGGCGTAAAATTGGAGATTTTAGAGTGACAGGCTAAAATCCTCAATTCAGTCCTATCATTTGGGTGCTGAAGTGTAGATTGTTAGCCCTCAGGCGAGGGGAATGTGGGAGCTCTGAAGTGAGAGCCAGTATCCTCCCAGCCTATCCGCAAATTCAGTAACCAAACATAGGATTAGTCAATGTTCTTGCCTGGACCAAAGGGTAAAGAATAGGTAAGCTCCTATTTGGCACAACACATATAAAACTAATTCTAATTATTCCTTCACTTAAATATTTTAACAAAGGAGAAAGATTTTTGCTATTATATGTTTAAACTTAACTTTAGTAGTATTAGTAAATTATTTGTAAAACTAGTTTAGATGTAAATTTCATATTATTATCGATTGGGTATTAGTGATAAATAGGCAATTTTGATTTAGTTGTGATTCTGAATTGGATTATATAATCCTAGTCCATAGGCTTTAATATATATCCCTATTGGAATAATATCCAGGACTCCATTAAAGCCCTGTATTACTTAAGCGATACGTATACTTGCATTTAAAGGTAACTCTGTGATTAAAATATTATAATATTTAATTGTTACTAAAATTAAAATTGCGCTCCAAGTTAAGTTTTCGATGACGTTGCTGAAGATTTATATCTTCTAGTAGTGGTGTCGAATTCTTATATTTTTAAGTATATTTAAAATTGCTGATAATGTTTTTGGCGCTATTACCGGGGAAATATTTTATTTGTTATAGGAATATAGGAATATTTTAGACAAAATTAGAGTAACAGACAATTTAAGACTGTTAGAAAACCTTTTTAATAGAATTGCAACTTATTTAGTTAAATTTTTTTCCTTGTACTAATTTCGATTGTATGCATAAATTTGATTCTAAAAATCTTATACCCTACGATTTGGAATTAGAACGCACCTTTAGGAGTATTAGAAAACTAAGAAAAGAATCTATAAATTCTGAAATAATGGAAATCAATGTAAATAACCAAAGAATAGAAAATGAACATCAATCTGGACCATTAAGAGATTACGCTAACCCTACATTAGATGAAATTCACTTAACTATCCAAAATCCTGATATAGCCGCTAATTCATTCGAGCATAAACCTGCAATTATCCAAATGGTACAAAAAAATCAATTTGGTGGAAATTCAAATGAAAATCCTAATTTACATCCTGTAAGTTTCTTATAACTTTGTGCTACTTTTAAGTATGACAAAGTATCTGATGATGCGGTCAGACTTAGACTTTTTCCTTTTTTGCTAAGGGATAAGACTAAGGCTTGGTTAAATTCGTTAGCACCTGAATCTATTAGAACTTGGGGAGAATTTTCACAAAAATTCTTATCAAAATATTTTCCACCGTCTAAGACTGCTAAGCTTAGAAACGATATCACATCTTTCAGTCAGTATGAGGGAGAATAGGTATAAGAATCTTGGGAAAGATTTATAGAACTTCTTAGGAAATGTCCACATCATGTTTTACCAGATTGGTTAATTATTCAAACATTTTATAATGGATTAGTAGAATCTCTTAGATCTATAACTGATGCTGCTGCTGGTGGTTCACTAATGTTTAAAACATTTGAAGAAGCCTATGTGTTAATAGAAGAAATGGCTACCAATAATTTTCAATGGCCTGCTGAAAGGATAAATCCTAAGAAAGTAGTAGGTATTCATGGTTCTGATGCTTTAACTATGATAGTTTCTTAAATTACATCTCTTTCAAAGAAAATAGATCAATATAGAATAAATCGTTCTGAAACACCTCCAGTGTTAGAAGAAAATTCATTAGGACAAATTATAGATGCTCAATCTTCATATGAAACTATAAATGTAATAAATAATAGACAAAATAATCCTTATTCAAACTATTATAATCCAGGTTGGAAGAATCATTCAAATTTTAAATGGAATAACCAAAATAATATTGTTAATCCTCAATGGGGGAACAATCCAGTAAACCCATTAGAAAATATAAATAATCAAGGTAATTCCAATTATATACCTTCTAATAAACCACGTTTTTATAATAATTCACAATTCAATGAGAAGAAGTTGTCTATAGAAGAATTAGTTTTGAAAATGGGTAATCAATTACAAAATCAAGGAAACTCTATAAAAAACATAGAAAACTAATTAGGCCAAATTGCTTCTGCATTAAGCAATAGACCTATTGGAACTTTACCTAGCAATGTTGAAGTAAATCCTAAAGATCAAGGAAAAGAACAAATCAAAGCTATTCAATTAAGAAGTGGAAAAGAGTTAGAAACAAGAGTACAAAAAGAAACAGTAGTGAAAAAGAAAAAAGAAGAAACATAAGGAGAAAATGAAAGTTTATATCCTGATTTTCCTCTGAAACCATTTGATGCCTCTATCAACTTTTAAAAGGTTAGAAATTGGAGAGATTGCACCAAATTATGTAACTCTACAGTTAGCTGATCGATCTATTACAAATCCTAAGGAAGTTGTAGAAGATGTTTTGGTCAAGGTTGATAAGTTTATTTTTCCTGTGGACTTTATCATTCTAGATATGGAGGAAGATAAAGAAATTCCAATCATTTTAGGAAGACCATTCCTAGCTACAGGAAGAACCATGATAGACGTTCAAAAAGGACAATTGACTAAGAGAGTAAATGATCAAGAAGTAACCTTTAACATCTCAAAGTCAATGAAATATCCATCAATAGAAAAATATGATGAATGTTTTAGAATGGATATATGTGATTATCTAAGAAAAGAATATTTCAAATATTGAAAAGATAATTATGAAGAAATTGATAGCAAAGAAACTGATTATATTCAGGACAAATTTGAACACCCAATTCAAGAGCACCAAAAAATAAAATATTAATTCCATCAGTTGTAAAACCCCCTGAACTTGAATTAAAGAATCTTCCAATTCATTTGAAGTATGTATTTCTAGGAGAGTTTTCAACATTAACAGTAATTGTATCCCCAGACTTAAATGAAATTCAAGAACCAAAATTAATTGATACATTAAAAAAATACAAAAGAGCTTTTTGATGGACTCTAGCTGAATTAAAGGAATTAGTCCTTCGATTTGTATGCACATAATTTTATTAAATGAAAAATATAAACCAAAAATTCATCCACAAAAGAGACTGAAACCTATTATGAAAGAAGTAGTTAAAAAAGAGATTTTAAAATGGTTAGATACTAGAATTATACATCCTATTTCGGATAGTACTTGGGTAATTCCACTTCATTTTGTTTGCAGGAAAGGATGAGTAACTGTTGAAGAAAATCAAAATAATGAATTAATACCGATCAAACAAGTTTCTGGATGGTGAATTTATATTGACTATAGAAAATTAAATTCTACCACCCGAAAAGATCAATTTCCTCTTCCTTTCCTAGACCAAATGTTGGATAGACTTGTTGGACATAAGTACTGCTATTTTCTAAATAGATATAATGGTTACCATAAAATACCTATTGCACCTGAGGATCAAAAGAAAACAACTTTTACTAGTCCTTATGAAACTTTTTCTTTTAGAAGAATGCCTTTCGGACTATGTCATGCACCTGCAACATTCCAGAGATGTATGATGTCTATTTTTAATAAATTAATAGACAATGGAATAGAAGTATTTATGGATGATTTCTCTGTATTTGGAACATCATTTGATGCTTGCTTAAATCATCTTGAAAAATTTTTAGAGCTATGTGAAAAAACTAATTTAGTTTTAAATTGGGAGAAATGTCAATTTATGGTTGCAGGAGGAATTGTACTAGGGCATAAAATTTTAGAAAATGGCATGGAAGTAGTCCCTGTAAAAATTCAAGGAATAGCTAAATTACCACCTCCTACTACAGTGTGAGGGGTAAAAAGTTTTCTTGGACATGCTGGTTTCTAGAGGTGTTATATTAAAGATTTTTCAAACATTACAAAACCTTTATGACAACTTTTAGAAAAAGATAAGAAATTTGAATTTACTGAAGACTGCTCAAATGCCTTTGAGTTATTAAAGGAAAAACTAATCACAGCACCTGTAATAGATTCACCTAATTGGGAGAAACCATTCAAGCTAATGTGCGATGTTAGTGATCATGTTATTGGAGCTGTTCTTGGTCAAGATATGACAAAACTTTTAAGGTTATATACTATGCTAGTAGCACTTTTAATGATGCTCAAATTAACTATACAGTTAGTGAAAAAAAGTTACTGGCTATTTTGTATGCTTTTGATAAATTTAGATTATATTTAATTGGAACGAAATGTATTGTGCATACTGACATTCTACTATTAAATATCTGATGCAAAAGAAGGATACTAAACCAAGATTAATTAGATGGGTACTTTTATTGCAAGAATTTGATATT
Organism: Papilionanthe hookeriana x Papilionanthe teres; assembly: GCA_022702705.1. Taxonomy (NCBI): domain Eukaryota; kingdom Viridiplantae; phylum Streptophyta; class Magnoliopsida; order Asparagales; family Orchidaceae; genus Papilionanthe; species Papilionanthe hookeriana x Papilionanthe teres. The sequence goes on along the minus strand of CM040428.1, from coordinate 131,567,558 downwards.
GTGGTGATTGATAGAAAGGAAACTGAAAATCAAGTTTCTTATCATTTGTTGAGACCAGAATATCATGAATTATCTGACAACGACAATGAAATAATAGATAGTTTCCTTGATGAATAACTTTATAAGATAAATTAGTAGAAAATACCATGTTATGCTGATATAGTAAATTATTTAGTAAGCAATATTATGTTAGTAAAACTTGTTTAGATATAAATTTCATATTATTATCGATTGCATATTAGTGACATATAGGCAAATTCAATATAGTTGTGATTCTGAATTGGTTTATATAATCCTAGTCCGTAGGCTTTAATATATTTCCCTATGGGAACAATATTCAGGACTCCACTAGAGCCATGTATTACTTTAGCGATACATATACTTACGGTTGAAGGTTACTTTGTGATTAAAATATTATAATATTTAATTGTTACTAAAATTAAAATTACGCTCCAAGTCAAGTTTTTGGAACTATTACTGAGGATTTATATCTTCTACTAGTGCTGTTGAATTCTTATATTTTTAAGTATATTTAAAATCGTGGATCACATTTCTTGAAAATTTTATATTTTTCTACTCTTTTAATTTTTTAAATTTTTTAAATAGTTCGTTCTAATTCAAAATCATAGGGCACTAGTTTTTTAGAACCTGAACTATGAATAAACTATTATAACACAACAATGAAAATAAAATAAAACACACATAAACAAACAAAGTTTAAGTAAGACTTTCTAAAATAAAAATTTTGTTTTTGTAAAAACTCCTTATAATTTTTTTTTTCAATTCAAATAAAATTAAAAGAAAATTTTCTCAGTAATGGTGTTAAAAACTTGATCTCGATTGCTGATATTTATACTTGTGGTAATATGATCACAATTATATTTATGATATAAATTCTATTTTTATTAATAAAATTTCCTTCTTTACAATGTCACCAAACACATGATTCTAATGTAAATAAAAATTCAACAGTTATATTAAAATTTAGGGATTCTACGTAAGTATACATATCGTTACCAAGTAGTATAGGACTTTTTGACTAAGTCTCGAAATACCGATCCTACGTGGAATTTTTGGATTTTTAAAAAATTAAAAGGATTTAGATCATAAAATCTATTTAGAAAAAGACACTTACTTAAATAGTTTAAGATAATAGAAAGCATGAAAATACAATTCTTTTTTTGTATTTTCTTATATTATGAAATAAAGTAAATAATTAACTAACTATAACAAGATTTTTTTAAAATTAAAGAAGTATAAATGAAAATATCTTTTTCCTTATCATGAATAAGAAATAAGTACAAGAGTTCTATTTTGGAAGTATGCGTGTTGGGTCAAATAGGAGCAGTATTACTCTTTGCCCTTACTAGAGATGCTATAAAGAACGTTGGCTAGTTTAAAGTTTGAATAGTTTTGAAGATGGGTTAGGTAGGGAAGATACTTGATCTCACTCTAGAGTTCCCTCCTTTTCCCACACCTAGGGGCTAACATCTTGCATCAAAACTAAAAAAACAATAAACCTAATTGGGGCTTTAGTCTGTCACCCTAAAGTCCTCTAATTCTACACTCATCAAAGGATATTTCCCAATTTATTTGCACAAAATTATATGAATTACTTTCTAATCCATACAACCTCTTGTAATTTCTACTAGTTGTTGACTGAGACAATACCTACAAGGATCTCACACATTCCACAACAAATGTTAACATCTTAATTGGCCAAATGAAGAAGTAAATGAAGTGTAATGATTAAATCAAGACAACCTATTCCAACATTAAAAATCAATACTTCCACAACTTCCTTCCAACACTTAATTACTTTTCATTTTAAGGAAAAAGATAAAGAAAACTACTCACAATCCATGGAGAAAACACAGTAAGAAGTAATTTTCAAAGTAGAAATCATGAATAAAACACAATAAGTCTCAATTAAAAACAAATGAAGTATAAAGACAAAAAATTATCTCAAGTTCCACTCCACCAAACTCTTGAAGTTCCTTTGAATCTCTTCCTTTCTCTTAGAAGACTCCCTAGGACCAGTCGCCCAACTTTAGAGGGTTTAAATCTCTCTAAAAAATGGATATTTACTTAGAAATCTCTACCCAGCTCCCTTTTTGCTAGGAATGAGATACGTGTGAAGAAACCCTAAACAATAATCCTACAACTTCTTACTACAACTTCTCTCTCTAACACTCTAATTCAACTCTCTAACAGCCTCTCTAAATTCTTTTCAAGTCCATGCTTTTATATTTCCTCAAAAGGTGCCTTAGTGTCACTTCAAAATATATCCACATTCAATGAATCTTCCCAAAAGATGTGTCCTTTCAAGTAAAATTTGAATGTATATTGGAGCCCTTGATCAGTTACCCACGTTTGTACCAAAGGTTGCCTCAAACACCGCTTCAAATTTTGCCAAAAATTCCTTGAAATTGTAATGTAACTACACTGCACTTAAGCGTAGGGCCTCCAACGCTTAGGCGCGACTACTCTATCTACTGGCGTTTAGGCGCCAGATCTGGGCACTTAGGCTCCAGAACAAGGCACTTAGGCGCCCTAGTTGAATTTGACACCTTCATTTTCGCTCCAAATTTGATCATTTTTCACTCCTTTTGACATATTTTGTCCATTTAATTGTACCTAAAAGAAAAACACACAAATACCATCCATTAAAGTGTAATATTATCAAAAATATTTATATAAATGTGTACAATAATATTATATATTCTAGGTATATCAATGCCCCTATTAACATGAGGGATCAACCCCTAATGTTTCAAGCCATGGTGAATTGTTTACAAGTTCTAACTTAATGAAGGTTTTCAATATTTAATAAATTTAAAAATAAATATAAGTTGAATGTCCCTTATTTTATTTCTACATTATTCTCCTCTAATCACTGAGCAAATGGGTATTTTTATTTTATTTTTATGAATTTTCTACACCAAGTTATGAAATTTTTAATTTTTTCTAAATTAAATAAATCCATTTAATACATAATTTTCTACTTGTCATACTCAGCTGAATCAAACCTCTCTAGCTACTAAAGCTCATGTGGTGTCTCTCCATTTGACACTGCCATCTGAGTCACCAGCCACATAGCCCATTGTTAACATCCTGTTCTTTTGTTCGGCTTCATCCTAGCCATCCATCATTACACGCTTGAGCGAATAGATCTTAATCATCGTCCCCATTTGGCTTAAACTGAAAACTACTCATTTTCTAACCATAATATCTCTCTGGGTCATTAACCAAATCATGTGAGGTTTGATCCTAGAGCTTAACCTAAGTCAGGTGAACATATCTATACAGTTTATAAAATATTAAATCAAGCCTACTGAACACTAGAAAATATATTAAGAAATTCATACCAATTTTATATGAAATTGCACTTTAAAGAAAGGTATTTTCATTATTTTATTGCAGGAATAAATATTTATAAGTACTGAAGGCAAAAAGCACAAAAGAAGCGGATTTGGAGCAAAATGGACTCAATTTTATAAAAGTTGAATTGTCCCGCCGACGGCAAGATTTAGGGAACTAATAATCAAATTGCATATCATTTATCAAGGTTAGAATATAATGAATTATCTGACCGATAATGAAATTACTGACAGTTTTCCTGATGAACAATTATATAACATAAATGAGTAGAAAATACCATGGTATGCTGACATAGTAAATTATATTGTAAGTGATATTTACCACCTATGTTAACTTTGCAACAACAGAAAAAATTCATTTATGATGCTAAAACATATTTTTGGGATGAACCATATTTATATAAGCAATGTAAGGATCTTATAATTAGAAGATGCGTGCCTTATGAAGAAACAGAACAAATCATTCAGAAATGTCATGACTCTGATTTTGGAGGACATTTTGGAATAGATAAAACTGCTTATAAAATTTTACAATCTAAATTTTATTGGCCTACTCTTTTTAGAGATGTTTATAAATATATAAAAACTTGTGATAGATGCCAACGAGTAGGTAATATATCTAGAAGAAATGAAATGCCTCTAAATTTTATATTAGAAGTTGAGATTTTTTATGTTTGGGAATTAGATTTTATGGGACCATTTGTTCCTTCATTTGGAAACTCATATAACTTAGTTGTTGTTGATTATGTTTCTAAATGGATTGAAGCACAAGCTTTACCTAGATGTGATGCTAAGAGTGTTTCAAAGTTTCCAATGAAAAATATTTTTACTAGATTTGGAATGCCAAGAGTGATTATCACTGAGGGAGGTTCTCATTTTAGAAATAAATATATTCACAAACTAGTAGAAAAATTTAACATTATTCATAAGATATCAACTGCTTATCATCCACAAACCAGTGGATTAGCTGAATTTTCTAACCGATAGATTAAACCCTAATAGATTGGATTGGTCTATAAGACTAGACACTGCATTATGGGCATATATGACTGCTTATAAAACTCCGATTGGAATGACTCCTTACAGACTTATTTTATGAAAGACTTGCCACTTACCAGTTGAATTAGAACATAAAGCTTATTGGGTAATTAAAGAATTTAATTACAATTTGAAAGAAGCTGATGAGAAAAGATTATTGCAATTGAATGAATTAGATGAATTAAGAAATGAAACTTATCATAATGATAGAATTTATAAAGAAAAAATGAAATTATGGCATGATCGGAAGATTAACCTAAATAATTTTAAGCCAGGACAAGAAGTTTTGCTATATAATACAAGATTGAAATTATTTCCTGGGAAATTGAAATCTCGATGGTTAGGACCTTTCACTACAACTCAAATATTTTCATACAGAACTATTGACCAGACCGCCGCACTTAACGCAGTAATGTTTGCTTTCAAAAGATAGCCGAAAAGCTTTGACTCGATTTATAAATAACGGCTAGTGTATAAAATTAATATTATATAATTTAGTAATATTTTTACACACTAGGGGTACTACGAAAGTATACGTATTGTTTCAAGTAATATAGGGTTTTTAAACAAAGACCCCAGTATCGATCCCACAGGGAAGATTTATAGAAATAAATTTTCTATAAAGTGAAAGCGAAATAAAATAGTAAAAATATTCTTATTTGATTATAAATTACTATTAATTTACTTGATGCAATTAAAGAAAAAAATAATAAGAAAATGATTTTATAAACTCTATATAAAATAAACAACTTTCTTTCCTTCAATTAATCTAAGATTTTTAAGATAATTTAATATTCGTTGGAGAATTTAATTTATGGTATTGTGCCAAATAGAAGCATTCCTATTCTTTACCCTTTGATCCAGGTGCAAAGAACATTGAGTAATTTACAGAAAAGGTCCGGATGTATTGTTAGTAGAATTGGTTAATCTAGGCTCACACTTCTAGATGTCCAAGGGTGGCTATGGTCGGCCCTACTAGTGACCCTTTTCTAGTTTATAAATCAAATTATAAGAATTTAGTCTGTCACTCTAAAAACTTATCAATTCTATGCCCTTTAAATATTATCTTCCTATTTATTTGCAATTCGCCATGAATAGCCCGCTCATGGCCTATGACTACCCAAGGATTCATGTGACATTTACAAGTTAAGAGTTCTTCTCCTTCGAGGTTTCTAAACTCTTCGACGAGTTTTAACAATTCAAATGGCCAATTTAAAAAGTAAAGTAAGATCAGGTATTAATGTCATCACAATGTTTTGAAAATATTTGGAATATTAATTCTCCATCGAATCTTTATATTATCTTATCTATCTCTTCATAATTGAAGTAAGAAAGTAACTAACTACTCAGAATACATTGAAAATAAATAACAAAACATGATAATTAAACTTTGAATCAAATGTAAAAATATACTTATCTCAAATATTTCTTCTACAGATCTTCTGATTCCTACTGACTCTACAGTGTAATGAATTCCAGATGCAATAACTTCAAAATAAACTCACTAAACTAAACAAAAATGGCCCTAAATTTCTCTCTCTAATTCTCTCTCTAAGAATGAGAGATCCTAAAGTAGATAAGAGAAAGGGGTACAATGGGAGGGGCACGTTTTCCTTGAGGCACCTCTTCAAAACATGTCAACATTCAATGAATCTTCTAGAAGGTCGGTCTGGCTTCACTTTGGCTCACACCTCTTCGCGATTAAAACCGTTTTGGAGCGTCCAAATGCAATGTATCACATGTCTTATTATCAAGGAACAACTGTCAGCCTTCTAGAATGTCCAATAACCGCTCACTCCTTCAAAATTACTGATCAAACGTTGTCAAAAACTTGACAGTTTTCATATCGAGTCTAGCGCCTAAGCGCCGTTTCTAGAGTCTAGGCGCCAGTTTGCCTAGGCGCCTGGCCATTATTTTTTATATTTTTGGTATATTGCTCCATTATTGTTCCTTTTTGCTCCTTTTTCCTTCTTAGACCTTTTTACATCACCTACATCCAAAAACACAAAAAATACCTTTCATTAAAGCATAATATCCTTAGAAATTAATAAGAATTAAGACATAAAGAAATAAGTATTTTTTTATAGATCAACGATAGAAATTGAAGATCCAAAAACTGGGCATAGATTTAAAGTAAATGTACACAGATTAAAACCTTATTTTGAGGGGTGTTGACCTCATTTTTAATGAGGTCTTCTTTTCTCTCTTTAGTACTTAGGATCTAGCCTTAGGTTTTTCCTTTGACTATCCTAGAGGATTAGAATTGGGACCCACCACTTATAAATTCAAACCACTTCTTAACTCCCTGCAAACTCCACAAACTTGACTGTAGACCCCTAATCACCTAGAGGATTGAAATCAAATATGGAAGTTTAAAGGATGATTCCCTATAGGACTCTTTGGCCTTATGACTGCCCTGGGTGGCCTGGTCTGGTGAGGGCTGACCAACACACACACTACACTTATATACTACACTTTCACACACCTCCTAAAAAACACACCTATACCTAACTTGACCTCCTGAGTCATGAAGGTGATTCACATGGATGGTCCTTAACCCCTAAGCCCTTGGCTGAGAGGGTTAGGAACAACGTAGTGGATGCCTCAAATGAGTCCCTTCATGGCTCATGTGGGCTTTATATGGCTTCATGGCTCAACCAAAATGATTTCATTCCACTTACAATTACTCAATCTTCAATTTTGCAAATTTTCAATTTTTGACCCTTGGGACCCTACACCCGCGTAGCCTACCCAAAAACCTTGAAATTACCCAAATCCTCCAAAATTTCCAAATCACCCAAAATTCCCCAAAATTAACCTTGAACATTTCCTCACCAATCAAATTGATCATCCATAGCCAAAAATACCAAAAATTCCAAAAATACCTCCCAATACCCTCCAAATACCCAAAATACCCCTCTTTACCCAAGAATCCAAAAATTCAGAAAATTCCCATAAAATTTCAGAAAATCCCAAATATTCCCAATTTCATTTTTTTCAACTACACCATGGGTCAATTTTGTCAATATACCCCACTTTTGTGAAAACCCCCAATTTGACCCATTTTAACCCTAAGCGAACCCAATGTCAAGCCAAACCTACCCAATTGACCCAAATTATGGTCCAATTCAATTCTAAACTTCAATTTATCATTCCCAACACCATTCTAGACCAAATCCAAGTCCAATTTGATTGACATTTGAATTCAATTTCACTTCTGGCGTTAAAGCCCAATTTGGACCCATGGCCCAATCCTAGCCCAAACCAAACCAATTTAACTCCAATTAACCCCAAATCTTTTCTAAACCTTCCCTAACATCCCCACAAGCAAAAAACTAACATGATTTGCCCAAAATTTAGACCCAAACCCCACTCAAATTCAACCCAAAGCTAAAAAGCCCAATTTTGACCTAAACCCAAACCTAACCCAAATAAGCCCAAACCCCAAAATCAAAATCCAACCAAAGTCAAAACCTCTTTGAAACACTCCCATATAAATTTCCCAACATTTATTTTACATCAATTTCAACTCTAGCCCAACATTGGCCCAAGTTGGCTCAATTTGACCTACATTGGCCCATTTACCAAAGAGGTCCAAATCCAACCCAATTAAAGCCTAAACTACTTCAAATTGATTTCAAATCATTCATGAAACATTCCTAAATTAAATTCAACACTTATTAGATCCAATCCTTTGCAAAATTCTCATCCTAAAATTTGTTTTGAAATACAAAAGCCCACTTCCCTAAACCATTTTAAAAGCCCATCTTTACTAAATTTCAAAAGGCCCAAAGCCCACATGACAACACTATATCATCATCCATTGGATGAAACCTTCTCCTAAATTCTAAACCCATGATAAAATAAATCCAAATAAAACCATATGCCAAATCACATAAAATCACCCCTAAATTACCAAAATTTCTAAAATCCATTTTCATGAAATTGACCAAGCTTTTCCCCAAGCCAAAGACAAGCCATGAAGCCACTCTTAATCCACATGCAAGCCATGTGAGTTGCTCACATGTGACCTTACCACATTGGGCAAAAGGAGGAGATCCTTTCCACATTCCCTTAAGGTGATTAACCACTCCTATGATTCCCCTTAACCATGCTTATGCCTAATTGTGCTTGGATGGTGACTTGACTCTACTGATTATGCTGAACCAAATCACTTTCCCTTCAGCCTAAACCAAGCATTGGGTGGTGCACCTAGCCCAAAGGGATGGGTTGACCCATTTGGAACCAAAATGGCCTCTCCCCCATTCCATTTTAGTCCAAGCCTTTTACACATGGCATTTGCAAATTGCCTACACTAAACCCCAGCCCTGACCCACCTGAACAAGATGGTGACCAGTGCACTGCCGGCCGAGCACCGAGCCGCTGGAAAACACCATGGCCGAGACATGGGCAGGAGCCAAACATTGAAATTCCACCTTGCGGAGCTGCCCCATGCCCAATGGCCACCATGGCTGTTCTTCCCAAGACCTAAGCAGCTGATCCCAAGCCTTGAACCGCCCTGGGAGGCCCTCCACCCTCTCCTATTTAAACACCCCCTCTCTCGGCCATGGGAGAGGTGCTGAACCAAACTTAAGGAAACTTTGCCAAAATCATTCCAGACCACTCTCTACACATAGAGCACTTGACTCCCACTGGATTCCAGCCCCAATTCCGTCCAGTTGAGCTCGATTTTGAGTTCGAGCTTCGAAGCCAAAACCGGGACACTTCTTCGCAGTGGACCAATCCCCAAATTGATTGATCCTACACCTTCCCGGAACCAAGGGAAGAAGTCCACCAGCAAAAGCCCCCTCTCCGAGCCACCCATCTGTTCCAGACTCCAAGCTTTGTAATCGGCTGTGGTCGAAATCCTACCTAGACAATTCACCAGACCAGGAGACTTCATCTGGAGCTTGCTGGGACGCAATCGAAGGTGACATAACCCTGAGATTAAAGCCACACTTCTCTGAGCAAAGGTACGAGCTAACTCTTTATCCCGAGCTTCTGGAGATTCTCTATTTCAAATGCCTTAATTTTAATGCATGATCACCATATAGATGTATTCGTCTCTTAAAGACGAATCCATATAGCACAAGAGCACGAAAATCCGTTAAGTATTGAGTGAGATATTAAGAATTTAGTGTGGACGGTTCTCGGGCTAGGAGGCTTGGGGATGATGAACGGATGTCGTTCATTTAATACACGAATGGACGGACGACCAGGATCACGCCGGATGAGGAGACGGAATGATACAGCGGGTCCCTGGAGCACTGAGTCGGATGGCGGCGTCGAATCAGAAAGTGCCGCGTGGCTGTTCGGGGATGCTAAGGTTGACGCGGCGCCGATTCGGATAAATAGAAAAATAAGGATTTTCTTATTTATTTAATTCCCTAAACTTCAAAAATGCATAACTTTGTGTAGGAAAATCAGAAAAATAAAATAAAAATACACTCTTGCTCAGTGAACAGAGGAGAATAATGTGGAAAGGAAATCATTTAATTTCATCAAGTTTTTTATTTTTAATTATTTATTTACTCTCTACATTGTTTTAATTCTCCATGCATATAGGCAATTCACCATGGCATGAGACCATAGGGCTTTTGAAGCCTCTGAATTTGGGAACATTCCCTGAATTTTCCAAAGTCAGAGGCCATCCCTATGAGAAGTTATTGATTTTTCAAATTTATGTTGCTATTTTGAGTATTTTAATTCCAATAATTAGTATGTTGTGAAATAAATTCTAGGAAAATTTGGTGATGTTTATTATGACCAGAGGAACCTAGGAAAAATAAGTTTTGAATTAATTCACTTGGAATAACCCTAATTGGCTTAAACACCCAAAATAGGTCCTTAATTAATTAGAGCTAATCATACATCAAATTGACTTGAAATCAATTCTCCACTGACCTTTAGGATCAGAGGAACCCACCATAAAAATTTGAAGTCAATTGGACTTGGTTAGCCTATCAAATGGGTTGATTAAGCCATTTAGCCATTTTAAACTTTAAAAATTCATAACTTTCAAAATACTTTTAAAAAATTCACTAAATTGGAATGGGAGCCTCTCTGATATCAGGGAAATTTAAGAAAAATAAAATTGCAATTTTCTAAAAAAGTTGATTTTTTGCATTATTTTAATATTTTTAATAGTTAAAAAAATAATAAAAATCACAAAAATAATAAAATTCATCAAAATGTCACATTTTGAATTTCAATCACTTAGGAACAAACCCCATATTTTTCTTAAGTCTCTATAATAAGATATTAAATTTTAAAGCCCTAGGGCAATTTTAAAATTAAAAAAAATGTATTTTCTAGCATTTCCATTAAAATAATTCTAATAAATCAAAGAAAAATCAAAAAATTACAAAAATTGATTCTCTGATTTCCTTGATATCAGAGAGATTTTTGAAAATATAAAATTCATTTTTCAACCTCTATTTTATTTTTAAATTAATTAATACTCCAAAATTCAAAATAATTATAATAAAAAGAATATAATTCAAAAAATCACCAAAATTGGTCCAAGTGATCCTCTAGTCATTAAGAATGTCCCATAATTTTCTTAAGGACAGAAAATTTCCCTTGGTTATATTATTAAATTTTCCTTGGAAATCCCTATTTTCCACCAAAAATAATTACATAAATAAATTAAATACAGAAAAATCACATTTTCCCCTCTCATGCCTTTATTGACATATGAGTGAAGTCACATAAAAATTTCAAGTTCATTTAAGCTCAATTTAGTGAGTTATGAAATTATTAAGCTTGAAGGGCAAAATGGTAATTAAAATTTTAACCCTTAATTAAAATTTTAGGCTTAATAAAATTAAAAAGTAAAATATTTGATCTTAATCTGATTTGGATGATTGAAATTTAAATAATTAAAGGGTAGAAATCTATTAAATAATTTAAAAATAATTAAAATAAACCTTAATTAAATAATTGATTAAATTTGGAAGAATAATAAAATTGGAATTATTAAAATAGAGATATTATTAGGAAGAGATTTGTTCTTTAATTTAAGAATCCCTAAATTAATCATCTCAATAATATTTAATTCCTAATTAAAATGATAATTCAAATTTGAGATTTAAAATGCTAAAAGACTTAATCGTTAAATTAAATTAAAGTTAAATTATTTAAATTAAACCCTTTTAAAATTTCAATTAAATTAATACTTTAACAATTACAATTAAATCATCTTTAAAACATAAAAGATAAAATATTAAATTAAAATTAAAAATAAAATTAAATTAAAATTTAAATTAAATTAAATTAAATTAAATTAAATTAAAACATATTAAATTAAATTAAATTAAATTAAATTAAATTAAATCAAATTAAATTAAATTAAATTAAATTAAATAATAGAATCAAATTAAAACTAAAATTAGATTAAATTAAATTAAAATTAAAACTAAATAAAATCAAATTAAATTAAAGTTAAACTAAATTGAATTAAAAATAACATCACTTAAGACATAAAGAAATTCAAAATAAAACAACTTGAACACTATTCCAAATTTAAACCCACTAACTGAAATTAAATCATAAACCATTTGAACATCAATTTGCCCTCGAAAGCTTTTGTTGTCATAACTCCTAAACAGAACGTTAAATGAAATGTTATTTCCCTCATAGGATATTCAAATGTCCTAGTTCACTGAGTAAGATAACAACAAAACTTGAATTCTCGGACGATTAATTCATTTGTATGATTAAATTCATTTGGACTTTAAAACAATTCTAGCAATATTGAAAAGATGTTTGAGATTCTTCTTAAACACTTTCTCAATATGATAGGATGTTTATAAGAACAAATGAACTTAATTGTTCTTTGATGAAGAAAATCGTCCTCAAACCAAAACACAAGAACCTAGACGTCATAGGAGATGACTAGCTATAGGATTAGGAACTTGGTAGAAAACCATAACCCTTCCCTTAGTTTTACCTAGGAACTTGTTCTAAATGCTTAAATATTCTAAATTGTGTTTAAGTGCAGCTTGGGATGACGGGAAGACCCTCCAGGTACGCTTTTATTTTGTTGCAATTTACTTTATTGCAATTTACTTAATCGCATCGCACTTACTTTTCTTGCATGATAAACAACTGTTGCATGAAAACCCACACTTTTAGGATAGTCCCTAAAACTGAAACCAAAACTAAATTAAAAGTCATTACAAGATAAAATTCACCGCCACAACATTTCAAAATATAAAACAACTCAAAATTTAATCACAAACAAAACACAAAACTGCAATTACAACTAAATTAAAACGTCTTGTTGGATGATCGGGAATACCTCGGATGATGTAACCCACGTGTTGCTAACGGGATTTCCCATGGTCTAAATGAAAGTGTGGAACTCATTCAGATGAGTTTAGCAAATTCATCTGGACTAAGTGAATTCAATGAAAATAACAGTGCCGGGATGACGGAACCGTGGGATCTTAATCGGTTCTGTTTAAACAACTTTAAGATTTGTTTTAATTAAAATATTAAAAACATTTGGATGTTAAGATTTTCTCTAAACCAAAACTCTTCCCTCATCCTTTGATTTATGACTTCTAAAACTAAACCTCTGCAACAACAAGGAGCTTGGAGCACAGTGGGCAGCACGGCCATTTTCGTCAGCAAAACAACTCTACATCAGCTAAACATTCCTAGAATTAACAACCAAAGCCATAAGGTTTCGAGGTAGTTTGCTTAGTGCAACATAAATCCTCAACTTTTTGTTAGGCGTTTGCATAATCATGTTATGTAAATTAAGCCCTAACTGGTCTTAGGATTCCGAGGTAGTCATTCGGTACTACATAAACCATCACATCTTCGAGGCTATTTGTATGATTATGTCATACTAATATAAGTCCTAATTAATTAAAATTGGCGGGATGGAAACATTAAGTAAATTTCCAAATTGAAGCCAAACAATAGGATAGTCGGGAAGTTGCCAAGATTCCTCTTGGATCCTCAGCTTCTCCTACTTCTCTTCCTTTGGACTCCTAAAATAAACTGTTTCAAATTTGATCCATTCCCTATTGAAATTTCCAAAATTCAATCATTTGAAAACCTTAAACTTTGAAATTCTTGAGAGCAAAACCACTAATCATTATCGAGAGTTTTCTTAAATGATTCCCGTCATTTAAGATGTAATTAACTATAGGGGCTGCCCTTATAGGGAACTTTAAGAACCCAGATAATATGAACCCTGCTTAATTTTTTTGTATTAAGTAGGGGAACTTGTCGGCTTATAAAATTGGTTCGCAGACCAAACGGATGTCACAAATCTTTTAGTTTATTTAATCGAGCCTTATGATCAAGCAAAGGTGTCTATTCTTCGGGGTAGATACACGGTTTGTGATGCGGTGCTCGTTTATATAAACTATTTGGGATGTGAGATCGGTTTGATTTCATATCTTAAAATTTTCAAATTTAAAATTATTTTCAAAATCAAATATTACTTTCTAAATTATATATATATTTAAATTAAATTTAAAATTAAAATTTTGCCATAATTTCTGTAGGCGACCTCCTTTTCAAAAATACAACACTCAACCTAAAAATATGCCGACAACTTCTGGCGACTCCGCTGGTGATAATTCCTCTCTCCATTTTAATCAGGCAATCCTGCTTTGAAAAATCGGTAGTGTATCCATGTTCCTAGTAGATCAAACTACCCTTCTTTCCGTTGGAATACTATGTTCATTTCTACCTTGAACAAGTATAGCCAACATTCTCTCGGATCTAGGAGCCACTGTTTAGACACCCCTAAACAGAGAGGTTCCGAGATCCTTTTACCTCATTTCTGAGGTAGGGTGGACCCCCAATAGATATTAGTTTAGGAGCGATCTTGCGGGTCAAGAAGTTTCTACAAGACTTTCTCTTCCTTTTCCAGTTCCTAATCAATTCCTTTTACCCTTCCTACAACTCTCCTTCTTTTAATAATTCTCCCTCCTAAATAACAAATCTTTTTGAAAAAACAATTTTCTTTTAATATCACAAATACACTAAGATAAACAGAAATGTGTTCGGGCTCTTTCTTTTTCGTCATAAGTTTTACGACAAGAAGAAGTACGATTCGGAGACAAACACTTGGAATCTGCCATACAGAAATGGAAGCCCCAAAACTGATCTTCTCCTTCGTCAATGGACTCGACCTGGCCGTATTCAAGGACGAACTACCTGATAATGGAATCATTCTATTCGGACAAGGATTCGGGGACACCGACATCAAAATCCCTGACGTCACTCTCTTTTCACTCACAAGCAAAGTACCGAACCGAGAAACCGTTGATCGAGTTTAACCTCAAGTCAACTCATGAATTCCTCCTCCGCAAAAGATTCCAACCGAGAGGAGTACTCGTTGTTCGCGAAGGACTGTTGTTGCTACCCCAACTGGTCTAGTTGTCTCTGCACCTACCCCAGCTTCTGCCAAACTAAAGGGGAAGGAAGTTTAGAACTGTGATGAACCTATTATCGTGGAGGGTACAGATCTTCCCGTGAAACCTTCTGTTTTTGAAATTGGGTCCAGCTCGAGGATTCCATCATTGACACGGACTCAGAGAAGGAACAGAAGTAGAAGGATTGCTAGAGAAGCCAGAGCTGCTGAAGTTGCTTTCCAGAAGAAATCCCGGAACCTGCCGAGTATACACCGTCGCCCGAATACATACCACTTTTGGGAGGAAGCAGGTTCCATCCCCTCTCCACTCGCAGAGGAAGAGGAAAATGTTCGCAAGATTCTGCCGCATTGCCTCACCCGTATATTACAACGATAGCCGTAAGAAAAGGGCTAGAATTACGCCATTTGCTCGACTGCAAACCTTGATAGAAAAGTTAGCAAAGAAGGAAAAATACTCTGTATCAGAAATTTTAAGAAGGATAGGGCGGGTGCCGGCCAAATCTCGTCTTGGGCCGCGAGTAGAACCCGCTATTGCTGCGAAAAAGCCGAATAAGAGAATGAAAGCTAGTCCGCCTGTCGTTGTTTCAAGACTACAAATTAGGGAGGATACCACCTTCCAGCATTTGGCTGACAGACCATCCGGTCCCAGACCTTTTGTTGCTAGGAGGATGGTATGGCGTCCCACAACCGGGAAATTAAGATTAAAACAACAACCTGAGAAGGAAAGTCTCATCAGGAGACTTGAGTCCGAAGAAAGTGCTACCGCAGTAAAGGGGACTCATGAGAAGGAAACCCAACAGTTATCACTTGACAACTACAAGGAAGTACAGAAAATACCACTAGAAGATGCTATGGAAAAGCTAAGAACTGATATTCGGCGATTAGCAAGAGAAAGACAAGAGAAATTCGGAGATGAAGTTGACTCGTCAGAGTTCATGGATGATGAATATGCAGAAATTAACATGGTTGAAACACAAGCTTCGTCAGCTTCACAAGGCGCCCCTGCAGCCGCGGAAAGAGAGGAACCAAAAGTGATGAGGAGGCAGCTTCAAGAGAAAGATGATACGATCGCCCAAATGGCAAAAAGGATGGAAGAGATGGCTGTAGCCCTAGCCACACTCCAGAGTCAGGTTCAACCCCAAAGAGAAACACCCCGAAGTCATTCACATTATAGACGGAGGAAAGGAGATTACGTCCGTCAACGGGGATGATCAGTTAAAAAAGGATGCGACACAAAGCATGATTCCGGAAAAGGATATTAAGAGCATGGTGGAACAGCAGGTGCGAGAATCCTTGGCACAATCAATGAGTGGGACATTCATTCGGACGGGTAGACCTTACCCTGAAGAATTCGACGCTGTCCAATATCCGAAAGGCTTTGTACCACCTCTGTTCAAGACCTTTGATGGAACCGGAAACCCTCGACAGCATGTTGTACATTTTCGTGCCAGTTGTTGCAATGCCGGCGGAAATGATGCTTTACTCTTCCAACAATTTGTTAGCAGCCTGTCAGGGATCGCCTTTGATAGGTATGCGGAATTACCAAATGGTTCGGTGAAGACATTTTCAGAATTAGAGAACCTCTTCATCAAGCGATTTGCCGGAGCTCAGCACCACATCACTATAGGTGATTTAGTGGTAGAAAAGCAGAAGCCGAATGAAACTTTGGTGGATTACATACTTCGATGGAGAAATCTAAGTATGAAGTGTGAGCCACAGCCTACAAGAACAAAGCATGCGGTCGGCATTTTACTTAAGAGCATTCATGGCCCGATAGCACTTCTCCTCAAGGGATTTACTATTAAGACTTTCGAGAAGTTGTTAAGCAAGGCCAGAAGCTTGCAAGAGGAGGCGAAGCAATTAAGTTTCACCGACAAAACAGACAAACAGAAGCCCGTGAAAACTTTTGAAAAGAAGTCTGGGATCGTCGCAGCAGTCGATAAAGGCAAGCAGCCAATACAAATACCACCAGAACGGTCACAACAAACTCAATAGAATTACCAGCAACCCCGACCCAGCTATCAGTCATCCCAACAGTATGAACAACCGCCTCGTCCACAACGTACGCTAAAGGAGCTTTTGAGCAGGGAGTATCCGTTCAAGAATGAGGCAGTGCCGAAAATGTTCCGCAGTCTGATGAAGACTCCAGATTTCCAACTGCCAGAACCTAAGAGACCAGAAGAAGTCGACAAGAAAGGTGATCCCAACTTTTGCCCTTACCACCGGATGCTTGGACACAAGATAGAAGATTGTATTACCTTCAAAAGTTGGCTCAACGACAATCTTCGGAAAGGGAATATAACGATCCCGAAAGAGTACATGAAGGAACCCCAGAAAGGAGGTTCCGTCAATGTTATCTCGACGGATCTCATTGTTCCGATAGATCCCTATGCGACTGATGATGGATGGACTACCGCTTGGACAAAGTCTTCGAAGAAGATTTTGGATCACATCCAAACCGCTTCGGTGCGAGCCTCAATTCAGAGTTCGAAACCTGTCAAGTCGGCACTATCACTTGCGATAGAAGAACCACCTCAACAAGAGACGATTGAAGAGAAGAAGAAAATCGACGAAGAAGAGAAGACCGAGGCTCTTAAGGCTAGACTAAGGGATGCTTATCCTAGGATAGTTGTTTCCGATTAGGGGGAGAAATTCCTCGAACCTCTGACTCTATATGATTATTTGCTCACTCCGGTGGGATCTTATAATGATAAGGGTTATGGCGTTGGCTACGTTTTGACTGTTTCTAACGATTACATAACTAGGGACAATCCGGACATCGATTCTGATACAAGTAACAATTCTCAAATCATACACAATCTCGACGATCACAATGACAAAGAAGACATCCACCAAGGAAGCTACGAGAGTTCAACAAGCAACGAATCTATTTGCGAGTTTCGAGGAGCTCCAGTCACGATAGAGTTAGAGCCTTCAGACTCTGAAGCTAATCCAGAAGAACCTGTCATTCCGATTCAAGAGGAGACACCAGCAAACTCAATACTAGATTCAGGAGAAATTACAGAAGTCAACTTAAGAAGTGGAAGAGCTCTACCTCCGAGAATGGGTCCAAAGGACAAAGGAAAGCAGGTGGTTGTTCAGGAAGAACCAACCCCGACAGAAGAAATACCCATTAGTTAAGAAATTGAGACACATGGAAATAAAGTGGACTACAACGTGCTAGCCCATCTTAGGAAACTACCGGCCAAACTGAGAATCTACGACGCTCTCATCTTATCAAAGGAGATGAGAGAAGCTCTGATCAAGGCCTTACTTGATCCAGAAATTTGCTTAGCTCAAATGACCGGAGATTCCTTAGGTGAGGTTTGCTCGTTAAAAGAACAGCGAGGTGTCACCTTCACGGACAATGACCTACTACTTGGGACAGCAGACCACAACCGACCGTTGTACATTTCAGTTACAATTTGGAAGTTTACACTCTGCAGAGTGTTGGTGGATCCAGGAGCATCAATCAATATAATGAATCTTCGAACGCTAGCATACTTGGAAATTTATGCTCGCGAGCTCGAAGCGGACAAAATGTTATTAAGAGGATTCAACCAGAAAGGAGAAAGAGCCCTCGGATCGATAACACTGCTAATGAAGACCGGTGACTTGGCAAAGACAACCGCAAAATTTCACATAATTGATTCAGAAACGTCATTCAACGCTCTACTGGGCCGACCATGGATACATGAGAACCGGATGGTACCATCATCTCTACATCAGTGCATCAAATACTGCGATGGAGGGAAACAGTGCATCAAAGGTGACTTACAACCATTCTCCGTACATGAAATTGGAATCCATGAAGATGCAGCTTATTACGCACCCCCGAAGAAAACAATCTTCTCCAGAGATACCATAACAAATGAAGCAAAGGAAGTTCGGGACAACGAAGAACCTGAAGTTCTAGTCCAACAGTCACTCACCACTCCCTTACGGCGAGATGGTGAAGGTTTCTCCGCAACTCGCATCCGAGGTCGAGGCCGGGGACGAGGTCGTGGCAGAGACGTTAGGACAGTTGGACAGAGGAAACCAGCCATCAATGTTGATTGGGAAGATAGTTCTGAAGAAGAAAAAGAGATCAAACAAGAAGCAGCGACAATAAGTCGGAAGAAGCCGCAATTCAAGATCTCTCTCGAAGATGAAAAGAACGAGGAATATAAATCAATGTATGAGAAGATTAACCACTATTTACATACTATGACCCTGACCCCGATCCATTCTAACAAGATCGAGGGTCTGGTGGTCAAAGAGGTACATAGCGGCGGTGCAAAGCCCATCAAATTCTACTGTGGTTCTCCTTTCTCCAAAACTGAAAATAATGTACAATTTGAAGATGTCACTTCATCAGAATTAATGGAATTACCTTTTGAGTGGTACTCTCCCTGTGTTCAAAATTTAATTCAGCGCGGTTTCTTACCTCGACAATGGACAAAAGGTCAATCACAACATTTTGAAAAATTATGGAATAACTCCGGTCGTCCACCCAATTCAAAGCATGGTCTCGGATTCGGCACAGTAGGATCAGTCGACGATACTGAATTTTGCTTGGTTGTCACTTGCGAGTCCAATGAAGACTGCATGGAAGCTATAGAAGAACTTGAAGATTTACAAATTGCAGACACTCCACTAGAGTTCGAAGAACAGATTAAATCTACAATAGATGAGTTAACGGAAGTTAACTTAGGTACTAGCGAAGAGCCTAGACCTACCTTTGTTAGCTCCTTACTCAATAAAGAAGACTCCGAAGAAATAATCAAGTTATTAATAGAATTTAAAGACTGTTTTGCTTAGAGCTACGATGAGATGCCAGGTTTAGCTCCAGAGGTCGCAGTTCATAAGCTAGGAGTGGATCCTGCTTCTGTTCCAGTCAGATAAGGTTCCAGAAGAATGCTTCTAGAAATCGAACAACAAGTCATAGTTGAAGTTAAAAAGCTAATAGACGCCAAATTTGTCCGTGAAGAATAATACCCGACTTGGCTAGCCAATGTGGTACCAGTCAGGAAGAAGAATGGTCAGATCAGAATTTGTGTGGATTTCAGAGATTTAAACAAGGCATGTCCAAAAGATGAATTTCCTCTACCGATCCCGAATTAATGATCGACATTGCTTCAACACATGAAATATTCTCATTCATGGATGGATCTTCGAGATACAACCGGATAAAAATGGCTCCTGAAGATGAAAAACTTACAGCATTCGGAACGCCGATCGGAGTATATTGCTACACAGATGATGCCATTCGGACCGAAGAACGCAGGAGCAACATACCAGAGAGCGATGACAAGAATTTTTGATGATCGCATCCACAATCAAGTCGAATGCTACGTGGACGATGTGGTCATCATAAGCAAAGTAAAGGACAACCACCTATATGATTTGAGAATTGTTTTCGAACGATTAAGACAATTTAACCTTAAGATGAATCCCTTAAAATGTGCCTTCGGCGTCACCTCCGGGAAATTCTTAGGATTCGTTGTCCGACATCGTGGAATTGAAATCGACCCGGAAAAGATTAAAGCTATCTTAGAAATGCCGCCTCCCAAAACCTTAAAACAACTACGATCTTTTCAAGGGATGTTGGCATATCTTCGACGCTTTAACTCAAACTTGTCAGGTAGGTGTCAGCCTTTCTCGGCACTAGTTAAAAAGGACGCCAAATTTATTTGGGAAGAGAAATGCAGAGGGCCTTCGAGGACATTAAGCAATATTTAATGACACCTCCTGTCCTAGCAGCCCCGGTCTCTGGTAGACCGCTGATACTTTATACCGCGGCTTTAGACGACTCACTCAGAGCCCTGTTAGCCTAGGTCAATGATGAGGGTAAAGAGAATGCTCTTTACTACCTAAGCCGCCGTTTACTTCCGACGGAAATAAGGTATCCCTATATTGAAAAGCATTGTTTGGCCCTGATCTTCGCTGCTCAAAAGCTCAAACACTACATGCTTTCTCATAAGGTCAACCTAATCTCGAAATTTAATCCATTGCAATACTTGATGACTCGTCCAACACTTTCCGACGTACTCGCTGGATGGTCAATGATATTATCGCAATTCGATATAACTTTCGTGCTTCTTCGTGCCGTAAAGGGACAAGTCCTAGCAGACTCCTCGCAAGACACCCTTTGCGGCAGAATCTCCTCTCAATGACGACTTGCCAGATGAACAAATAATGAGTTTAGAAGACCCCGATGATCGACGTTGGGAATTATATTTCGACGGAGCATCTTCAGCACACAAAGACGAAGAATCGCAAGTGATAGTGCCCGGTAAGGCAGGGATCGGATTAATCTTTATAACACCGGAGCGGGGGATGTTAAGATACTCCTACCACTTGACAGAGCCGTGTACAAACAATGAAGCAGAATATGAAGCCCTCATAACAGGACTGGAATTAACTATTCAAATGGGATAACGTACATCAACATCTACGGGGATTCGCAGTTAATCATTCAAGCAGATCGCCGGACAAGTACAGAATTTTAAAGCCAAGACTCGAGCAATACTTCCAGGATGCCATAGAGTTGTTGGAACAGATTCCGAATGTGACGATCTACAAAATTCCCAAAAAAGAAAATGCTTTAGCAGATGCACTAGCCCGTCTCGCAAAAGAATTTGCCTACTTGCAAGATGAATCAGTGGAAGTGTCAGTTCATGGACGCCAGGTCCTATCACAACTCGACATAGACACAATACAGAAATCAGAAAAAGAAGAAGAATCACGTACGCAAAGTGACGTAAAAACACGAAGATCGGCGACAACCATTACTAGACTACACCGCAAACAGGAAAACTACCGTACAATAGGACATTAGCCCATCGGATCAAGAAAAGAACTCTGTCCTACGCGTTAATAAACAACACGTTATACAGAAGATCTTTCGACCAAATGTGGCTAAGGTGCCTAAGCGGGTCTGAGGCCCGTGAAATTTTTAAAGAGGTGCATTCAGGACTCTGTGGAGCTCACCAGTCGGGTCCGAAGATGAAAATGAAAATTAAAATACTAGGGCACTACTGGCCCTCGATGATGACCGACTGCATGAAAATCGCCAATTGCTGTCACCAATGCCAAGTGCACGGAGTGGTTCTACACCAACCTCCAAATGTGCTACATCCGACAATTGCGTCATGGCCATTTGAATGTTGGGGCACAGATATAGTGGGTCCAATAGAACCACCATCTTCAAAAGGACATCGCTTCATTCTTGCGGCTACAGATTACTTTTCCAAGTGGGCAGAGGCAGTTCCACTCAGAGAAGTGAAAGCACACCATGTGCTATAGTTTTTCAAGAACCAAGTTGTCTAGCGTTTCGGAGTGCCGCGCAGGATCATCTCAGATAATGGGTCAGCATTCAGAAGCACGCAAATCAACAATTTTATCAGGAGACACAGAATCGATTGGCGATATTCAACAATTTACTACCCAAAAGCAAACGGCCTGGCTGAGGCTTTTAATAAAACTCTCGTTCAAATCTTAAAGAAAACCTTGGACGATAATAAGAGAAATTGGCACGAGAAGTTATTAGAAGCCTTATGCGCCTACCGGACAACCTTCGTAACTCCTACTCAAGCTACACCTTACGCTCCGGTGTATGGGTCCGAGGCGTTGTTACCTTTAGAGGTCCAAGCCTTCCTTCACTCGAATTGCAGCTTGCGAAACAAAATCACGACGTAAGAGAATGCCAAATCACGACTAGAAGAATTAGAAAGCCCGGAAGGAAAAAGACTTGCAAGACAGCAGAATTTAGAACTGTACCAAGCTAAGATGGTTCAAGCCCATGACAGATTGGTTCGCCCAAGAACCTTCAGAGTTGGTGACTTAGTTCTCGTTCTCAAAAGACCTATTCTTGCACACCGCAAGATAGGAGGAAAATTCGAACCCACTTGGGAAGGACCGTTTCGTGGTCGAGGCGGCCTACTCAGGAGGCTCTTACCAGCTAGTGAATTGCCAAGGAGAACGACATATGCTTCCGATCAATGGACGATACTTGAAAAAGTATTACGCTACCTGATGTTTCGAAGGAATGAATTCTTTATCCCTAGAAGCACGGGCGAAGTAATTACTTATGACTGGGTCCGAACCCAAAAATAATAAAAAAATGTGCTAAAAAAATAATAATAAAATCATGATAATAAAGTTTTTCTTGTTTTCTCTTCCATATCAAAATCTATTTCCTGATCTTATCCCACTTCATTCCTGTTAAATTTAAAAATACAAAAAGTAATAAAAAAAGCTCGTCTTTAATAAACATTTTCTTAATGTTCTTGTTCTTAGTACGATCCACGATCCTTTTCCTTGTCTTTTCGCGAGGAAATGTCGAACGGGCGGTTGGTCCTGAACTTTAGAAATGGCGTAAGCCTTGCACTCGACGAAAAGAGGGTGAAAGATGGAGCGATAATAGAGATTGACTCAGACTTCGCACAAGCAGGCCTACAATACGAGAAAGGTGACTGGGTCCCAATTGACCGAGAGGAGCCGCCGAGTCGGACGAGTAATGAAAGTGGGTGGCCCAAGCCACCACTCCGACGACGAAGAAAAGGAAAACAAGCACCGAAGAAGACAAGAGAATCAAGTCCGTAGTCGCTACGGCGAGAGGGCGGAGCTTGTCGGCGCCGCGCCCACGTGAAACTCGGGAAGTACGAAGAGCTACTCTCACAGCAACTCAGCGAAGAAATAAAAATCGCCGTATCCGCAAGATGTTAACTAAACTAGCAGTGGACCAACGCGACGAGGCAGTTGCTACTGCCAGTACATATACTTCAAGGACGCAAGTTCACCAGGTACCTGAAGGAAGGAGGCCAGCTCCGAGGGTAACAGAAGAGACCAGGGAAATCTCGAGGAGATTAGAAGAAGGAAGGCTACCACGCCACCAGATAAAACCACCAGTAATGCATAACCTTGTTGCAGAAGCAACCCCGGAGGATGTCCCGACGGACACCATCCCCGAGGAGCCGAGGTATACAGGAGAACGTGAAGGGATTGAGCCAAATATCCCACAAGACGTCACCGGGCCTCGCCATTTGCGGATTATTCCGAATACGAGCTAGAAAGATCGCGAGAATGTCGAGAAGAAAACTTTTGAATACTTCGAGAGAATCGGAGGCAGGAGGATCAATATACTAGAAGGCCTCGAGCTACATACGGACGTGTTCTCGAATACGAATAACAACAAATCGGGGACCGCATCCGGGATTTGAAAAGAATGGGCCGAGCGGGCCGCCTAAGAGAAAACACTTACTCGGAACCCCGGAGATGGATGCCGGGGAAAGGGAGAATTACAATACAATGTGGATGCTGCTACAACTTCGCAAAAGACGGGAAGGGGAAACCCGCCGGGATACTCCGTCATGGCCGGGTGGATCCAATGCCATTAGTCATCAAAAGGATGGTAAAAAGAATGATAACATGGAGGGTGCTGCCACAGATTGCATACCCAACGGTTGCATCATTAACATTTACAAGAAGGGTGATCTGCATACCCCCGCACATAGATCACCACGACTTTGTCGACCTTTCGCACGGTTTCTTTTCCGAACGAATGTAATATCATGTTCGGATCCGAACTCCGGATAGTAGGCCCAGGTGAGTTCCAAGGGCCAGTAAAGTTACCATTACCGATAGGTTCCGTCATGATACTGAAGGGCAACGGAGCAGACGTCGCTAAACATTGCATACCGGGAGTACCAATGAAGCGGATCTCAGTTACCTTTAGAAGGATGGATGACGGAAAGCACCTTACCACTTCCGGCCGGACCGGAGCTAGAGAGCCTCCGGGCCTTACGAGCTGTGAGTTACATGGAAAATATCACACCTCCAACGTACATCCATACGGCATCCTTACCAAGGATGGCTTGGAAGGTGATGTTATTGACCATCTACCTCACTATTCAGACATGGATTTTTGACAGATACCTTTTTGGATGGATCGACAAAGATCATACATAGTCCATTTTGAGTCTATATGGATTGTATGAGATGTATTCTAGATCGAGTTGTATGATGTATCTTTAACATGATTGGAATGAAAGTGACCATGTCACATTTTTGGCCTTCACCTCTTTTGTGCAAGTTGACTGAGAAACGCCATTAAAGTTAAATGAACTTCGAACAAAGAACAGAAAAGAAACAAAAAAAGAATAAAAGAAAACTTTCCTTAAAAATCTAAATAAAAAAATGATGAACTCCAAATTCACGGTAAACTAAATTTGAATCGTTAAAAGACAAACAAAATGAACATAAATTTCAAATCAAATCTCAATCAAAAATTCAAACTAAACTTTCCAAATTTCAAATCAAATCTCAATCGAAAATGCAAATTCAACTTTCCAGATCTCACATCAAATCTCAATCAAATTCAAACTCAATCTTCCAAATCTGAAATCCAATCCGTTCTACTCTCTCCCTTGTCTGGGATGGAAGCGGTTAATTCCATTGACACGGAGCCATGAGGTTTTCGTTTCGAATCTGGTGGCAAGGAATTGTATCCAATCCAAACCAGCAACTCTCAATCAACTCTTTTGAATGGGATATGTAACATCTACATATTCCCTCCTAATTTGTTTCTTTCCACAAAAAAAAAGACTTTTACAACTTTCATGAAATTCTCGAAACACAAAAATTCCACACTGCAAATCTTTGCAAAATCGATTACCATTCAAAATCAAACTTTTGGGGTTGAGGATTTTACATCCGAGACTGCATTGCTTTAGGATTCTTTCCCTATCGCAATGAAATACATCAAAATTCAAACTCTTGGGGTTGAGGATTTTACATCCGAGACTGCATTGCTTTAGGATTCTTTCCTTATCGCAATGAAATACATCAAAATTCAAACTCTTGGGGTTGAGGATTTTACATCCGAGACTGCATTGCTTTAGGATTCTTTCCCTATCGCAATGAAATACAACAAAATCAAACTCTTGGGGTTGAGGATTTTACATCCGAGACTGCATTGCTTTAGGATTCTTTCCCTTTCACAATGAAATACATCAAAATTCAAACTCTTGGGGTTGAGGATTTTACATCCGAGATCGCATCGCTTAGGATTCTTTCCCTATCGCAATGAAATACATCAAAATTCAAACTCTTGCGGTTGAGGATTTTACATCTGAGACTGCATTGCTTTAGGATTCTTTCTCTATCGCAATGAAATACATCCAAATTTAAACTCTTGGGGTTGAGGATTTTACATCCGAGACTGCATTGCTTTAGGATTCTTTCCCTGTTGCAATGAAATACATCAAAATCAAACTCTTAGGGTTGAGGATTTTACATCCGAGACTGCATTGCTTTAAGATTCTTTCCCTATCGCAATGAAATACATCAAAAATCAAATTCTTGGGGTTGAGGATTTTACATCCGAGACTGCATTCCTTTAGGATTATTTCCCTGTTGCAATGGAATACATCAAAATCAAACTCTTGGGGTTGAGGATTTTACATTCGAGACTGCATTGCTTTATGATTCTTTTCCTATCGCAATGAAATACATCAAAAATCAAATTCTTGAGGTTGAGGCTTTTACATCCGAGACTGCATTGCTTTAGGATTCTTTCCCTATCGCAATGAAATAAATCAAAATTAAACTTTTGGGGTTGAGGATTTTACATCTGAGACTGCATTGCTTTAGGATTCTTTCCCTATTGCAATGAAATACATCAAAATCAAACTCTTGAGGTTAAAGATTTTACATCCAATACCACATTGCTCTGAAATCTCTCCTCATTGTAATAATTCAATCTAATCAATTCAATTTTCTTTGGAGGTTGAAGATGTCACATCTAAAACCACAAAATTCCAAATTTCATTTCAAGTTCAAATCCCTTCAAATTAATCTTAACAAAACTTCAATTTAAATTGAAACTCAAACCAAATTCTAAGCTCACACATCAAAACTTAAACTGAAACAAAATAAAATCTAAATTTAAATTCCCCCAGATCATGTGATTTGGGATTCACCTCCTTTCCCTTTCCCCAAAGAAGAGTTCAGGGATCTCCAGTCTCAGAGATATACTTGACACTCCCTAGTGGAAACTCTTCTACTCTGTCCTAAGTTTGTGACTTGGACTTTTGTGTTGGTTTTGTTGATCGCTTCGGTCAACACCAATACGCGCGGTGTGCTCCGTCAGCTCACCAACCTATTGGGGGTCCATTTGTTGACCTCATTTTTAATGAGGTCTTCTTTTCTCTCTTTAGTACTTAGGATCTAGCCTTAGGCTTTTCCTTTGACTATCCTAGAGGATTAGAATTAGGACCCACCACTTAGAAATTCAAACCACTTCTTAACTCCCTCAAACTCCACAAACTTCACTGTAGACCCCTAATCACCTAGAGGGTTGAAATCAAATATGGAAGTTTAAAGGATGATTCCCTATAGGACTCTTCGGCCTTAGGACCGCCCGGGTGGCCTGGTCTGGTGAGGGCCGACCTACACACACACTACACTTATACACTACACTTTCACACACCTCCTAAAAACACACCCATACCTAACTTGACCTCCAGACTCATGAAGGTGATTCACATGGATGGTCCTTAACCCCTAAGCCCTCGGCTGCAGGGTTAGGAACAACATAGATGGATGCCTCAAATGAGTCCCTTCATGGCTCATGTGGGCTTGATATGGCTTCATGGCTCAACCAAAATGATTTCATTCCACTTACAATTACTCAATCTTCAATTTTGCAAATTTTCAATTTTTGACCCCTGGGACCCTACACCCGCCTAGCCTACCCAAAACCCTTGAAATTACCCAAATCCTCCAAAATTTTCAAATCACCCAAAATTTCCCAAAATTAACCTTGAACATTTCCTCACCAATCAAATTGATCATCCATAGCCAAAAATACCAAAAATTCCAAAAATACCTCCCAATACCCTCCAAATACCCAAAATACCCCTCTTAACCCAAAAATCCAAAAATTCAGAAAATTCCAGAAAATCCCAAATATTCCCAATTTCATTTTGTTCAACTATACCATGGGTCAATTTTGTCAATTTACCCAACTATTGTCAAAACCACCAATTTGACCCATTTTAACCCTAACTGAACCCAATGTCAAGCCAAACCTACCCAATTGACCCAAATTCTGGTCCAATTCAATTCTAAAACTTCAATTTATCATTCCCAACACCAATCTAGACCAAATCTAAGTCCAATTTGGTTGACATTTGAATCCAATTTCACTTCTGGCATTAAAGCCCAATTTGGACCCATGACCCAATCCTAGCCCAAACCAAACCAATTTAACTCCAATTAACCCCAAATCTTTCCTAAACCTTCCCTAACATCCCCACAAGCAAAAAACTAACATGATTTGCCCAAAATTTAGACCCAAACCCCACTCAAATTCAACCCAAAGCTAAAAAGCCCAATTTTGACCTAAACCCAAACCTAACCCAAATAAGCCCAAACCCCAAAATCAAAACCCAACCATAGTCAAAATCTCTTTGAAACACTCCCATAAACATTTCCCAACATTTATTTTACATCAATTTCAACTCTAGCCCAACATTGGCCCGAGTTAGCTCAATTTGACCTACATTGGCCCATTTACCAAAGAGGTCCAAATCCAACCCAATTCAAGCCCAAACTACTTCAAATTGATTCCAATTCATTCATGAAACATTCCTAAATTAAATTCAACACTTATTGGATCCAATCCTTTCCAAAATTCTCATCCTAAAATTTGTTTTGAAATCCAAAAGCCCACTTCCTAAACCATTTTAAAAGCTCATCTTCACTAAATTTCAAAAGGCCCAAAGCCCACATGACAACCCTATATCATCATCCATTGGATGAAACCATCTCCTAAATTCTAAACCCATGAAAAAATAAATCCAAATTAAGCCATATGCCAAATCCCATCAAATCACCCCTAAATTACCAAAATTTCTAAAATCCATTTTTATGAAATTGACCAAGCTTTTCCCCAAGCCAAAGACAAGCCATGAAGCCACTCTTAAGCCACATGCAAGCCATGTGAGTTGCTCACATGTGACCTTACCACATTAGGCAAAAGGAGGAGATCCTTTCCACATTCCCTTAAAGGTGATTAACCACTCCTATGATTCCCCTTAACCATGCTTATGCCTAATTGTGCTTGGATGGTGACTTGACTCTACTGATTATGCTGAACCAAATCACTTTCCCTTCAGCCTAAACCAGGCATTGGGTGGTGCACCTAGCCCAAAGGGATGGGTTGACCCATTTGGAACCAAAATGGCCTCTCCCCCATTCCATTTTAGTCCAAGCCTTTTACATATGGCATTTGCCAATTGCCTACACTAAACCCCAGGCCTGACCCACCTGAACAAGATGGTGACTAGTGCCTGGCTGACCAGCCACCAGGCAGCCGGAAAACACCATGGTCGAGACATGGGCAGGAGCCAAACATTGAAATTCCACCTTGCTTAGTCGCCCCATGCCCAATGGCCACCATGGCCGTTCTTCCCTCGACCTAAGCAGCTCGATCCCAAGCCTCGAACCCCCCTGGAGGCCCTCCACCCTCTCCTATTTAAACACCCCCTCTCTCGGCCATGGAAGAGGTGCTGAACCAACCTTAAGGAAACTCTCGCCAAAATCATTCCGTACCACTCTCTACACTTAGAGCAGCTTGATTCCCACTCGGATTCCAGCCCCAATTCCCTCTACCGAGCTCAATTTCGAGTTCAAACTTCAAACACAAAACCAGGACACTTCTTCACAGTGGACCAATCCCCAAATTGATTGATCCTACACCTTCACCAGACCAAGGGAAGAAGTCCACCAGCAAAAGCCCCCTCTCCAGGCCACCCATCTGTTCCAGACTCCAAGCTTTGTAATCGGCTGTGGTCGAAATCCTACCTAGACAATTCACCAGACCAGGAGACTTCATCTGGAGCTTGCTGGGACGCAATCGAAGGTGACACAACCCTCAAATTGAAGCCACACTTCTTTGAGCAAAGGTACGAGCTAACTCTTTATCCCGAGCTTCTAGACATTCTCCATTTCAAATGCCTTAATTTCAATGCATGATCACCGTATAGATGTATTCGTCTCTTCAAAATGAATCCATAGAGCACAAGAACACGAAAATATGTTAAGTATTGAGTGAGATATTAAGGATTTAGTGTGGAAGGTTATCGGGCTAGGAGGCTTGGGGACGATGAACGGATGTCGTTCATTTAATACACGCGCGGACGGACGGTCAGGATCGCGCCGGATGAGGAGACGAAACGATACAGCGTGCCCCTGGAGCGCTGAGTCGGATGGCGGCGTTGAATCAGAAAGCGCCGCGTGGCTGTTCGGGGATGCTAAGGTTGACGAGGCGCCGATTTGGATAAATAGAAAAATAGGGATTTTCTTATTTATTTAATTCCCTAAACTTCAAAAATGCATAACTTTGTGTAGGAAAATCAGAAAAATAAAATAAAAATACCCTCTTGCTCAGAGAATAGAGGAGAATAATGTGGAAAAGAAATCATTTAATTTCATCAAGTATTTTATTTTTAATTATTTATTTACTCTCTGCATTGTTTTAATTCTCCATGCATATAGGCAATTCACCAAGGTATGAGACCATAGGGCTTTTGAAGCCTCTGAATTTGGGAACATTCCCTGAATTTTCCAATGTCAGAGGCCATCCCTATGAGAAGTTATTGATTTTTCAAATTCATGTTGTTGTTTTGAGTATTTTAATTCCAATAATTAGTATGTTGTGAAATAAATTCTAGGAAAATTTGATTATGTTTATTATGACTAGAGGAACCTAGGAAAAATAGGTTTTGAATTAATTCACTTGGAATAACCCTAATTGGCTTAAACACCCAAAACAGTTCCTTAATTAATTAGAGCTAATCATACATCAAATTGACTTGAAATCAATTCTCCACTGACCTTTAGAATCAGAGGCACCCACCATAAAAATTTGAAGTCAATTGGACTTGGTTAGCCCTATCAAATGAGTTGATTAAGCCATTTAGCCATTTTAAACTTTAAAAATTCATAACTTTCAAAATACTTTTCAAAAATTCACTAAATTGGTTTTGGAGCCTCTCTGATATCAGGGAAATTTAAGAAAAATAAAATTGTAATTTTCTAAAAAAGTTGATTTTTTGCATTATTTTAATATTTTTAATAATTAAAAAAATAATAACAACAACAACAAAGCCTTAATCCCACTAAGTGGGGTCGGCTACATGAATCCTTTTTCTCCATTGTGTCCGATTTAGTGTCAAATTTTCGTTCAATTCTAATAAATTAAGATCATTTTTTATGCAATAAGCCCAAGTTTTCCTAGGTACGCCTCTCGCCTTTCTTAACATAAGTTGTATTTAAAACATCTACTCTCCTAATCGGATCATCGAGTGGTCGACGTTTAATGTGACCAAACCATCTAAGGCGACTCTCTCTAATTTTATCCGTCACTCGGTGCAACTCCAACCCTTTTACGGATATATTCATTTCGCATTTCGTCTCTAAGAGTAAAGCCACTCATCCACCTAATCATTCTCATCTCGGCAACACTTAACTTAACATTATGCTTCTCTTTTAAAGGCCAACATTCAGCACCATAGAGCATTGAAGGTCTCACCACCATCTTGTAAAATTTTCCTTTCGACCTAAGTGGTACTTTCTTATCACACAATAGAGCCGGACGCATTCCTCCACTTCAACCAACCAACCTGAATTCTACTATTCACATCCCCATCTATATCACCATCGCTTTGAACAATGGACCCAAGATATCTAAATCGTTCACACCTTTTAATAATTTGATCACCCAAAGTTACACTGCTGTCACTAGACCTACTATTACTAAAATTACATTCCATGTATTCAGCTTTAGTTCTACTCAAACGAAGACCTTTAGACTCCAATGTAGACCTCCATAATTCAAGTTTTTCCCGGACTTTTTCTCTTGTCTTATCCACAAGGAGGATATCATCAGCAAAAAGCATACACCAAGGTACATCCTCTTGTAAATGCCCAAGTAAGACCATCCATAAATAAAGCAAAAAGATATGGGCTTAAAGCCGATCCTTGATGTAAACCAACGAAATAGTAAAATACTTGGTCAATCCTCCTTCGGTTCGAACACATGTAACGACTCTAGCATACATATCTTTAATGACTTGAATATAAGTTATATCAACACCTTTCTTCTCAAGGACTCTCCAAAGAACATCTCTAGGAACCTTATCGTAAGCTTTTTCTAAATCAATAAAAATCGAAATGTAGATCCTCCTTATTATCTCTATACTTCTCCATCAAACCTCTCAATAAATGTATAGCTTCCATGGTAGACCTCGCCCGGCATAAATCCAAATTGATTATGAGAAATCTTCGTAATACGTCTTAACCTATGTTCAATTACCCTCTCCCATAAATTTAAAGTATGACACATCAATTTAATTCCTCTATAATAATAAAAATCACAAAAATAATAAAATTTATCAAAATGTCACATTTTGAATTTTAATCACTTAGGAACAAACACCATATTTTTCTTAAGTCTCTATAATAAGATATTAAATTTTAAAGCCCTAGGGTAATTTTGAAATTGAAAAAAAAATGTATTTTCTAGCATTTCCATTAAAATAATTCTAATAAATCAAAGAAAAATCAGAAAATTACAAAAATTGATTCTCTTCTTTCCTTGATATTAGAGAGATTTTTGAAAAAATATAAAATTCATTTTTCAACCTCTATTTTATTTTTAAATTAATTAATACTCCAAAACTCAAAATAATTATAATAAAAAGAATATAATTCAAAAAATCACCAAAATTGGTCCAAGTGATCTTCTGGTCATTAAGAATGTCCCATAATTTTCTTAAGGACAGAAACTTTCCCTTGGTCATATTATTAAATTTTCCTTGGAAATCCCTATTTTTCACCAAAAATAATTACATAAAACAATTAAATACAGAAAAATCACATTTTCTCCTCTCATGCCTTTATTGACATATGAGTGAAGACACATAAAAATTTCAAGTTCATTTAAGCTCAATTTAGTGAGTTATGAAATTTTTAAGCTTGAAGGGCAAAATGGTAATTAAAATTTTAACCCTTAATTAAAACTTTAGGCTTAATAAAATTAAAAAGTAAAATATTTGATCTTAATCTGATTTGGATGATTGAAATTTAAATAATTAAAGGGTAGAAACCTATTAAACAATTTAAAAATAATTAAAATAAACCTTAATTAAATAATTGATTAAATTTTGTAGAATAATAAAATTGGAATTATTAAAATAGGGATATTATTAGGAAGAGATTTGTTCTTTAATTTAAGAATCCCTAAATTAATCATCTCCATAATATTTAATTCCTAATTAAAATGATAATTCAAATTTGAGATTTAAAATGCTAAAAGACTTAATCATTAAATTAAATTAAAGTTAAATTATTTAAATTAAACCCTTTTAAAATTTCAATTAAATTAGTACTTTAACAATTACAATTAAATCATCTTTAAAACATAAAAGATAAAATATTAAATTAAAATTAAAAATAAACTTAAATTAAAATTTAAATTAAATTAAATTAAATTAAATTAAATTAAAACATATTAAATTAAATTAAATTAAATTAAATTAAATTAAATTAAATCAAATTAAATTAAATTAAATTAAATTAAATAATAGAATCAAATTAAAACTAAAATTAGATTAAATCAAATTAAAATTAAAACAAAACCAAATCAAATTAAATTAAAGTTAAACTAAATTGAATTAAAAATAACATCACCTAAGACATAAAGAAATTCAAAATAAAACAACTCGAACACTATTCCAAATTTAAACCCACTAACTCGAAATTAAATCATAAACCATTTGAACATCAATTTTCCCTCGAAAGCTTTTGTTGTCATAACTCCTAAACGAACGTTAAATGAAATGTTACTTCCCTCATAGGATATTCAAATGTCCTAGTTCACTCGAGTAAGATAACAACAAAACTTCGAATTCTCGGACGATTAATTCATTTGTATGATTAAATTCATTCTGGACTTTAAAACAATTAAAGCAATATTGAAAAGATGTTTGAGATTCTTCTTAAACACTTTCTCAATATGATAGGATGTTTATAAGAACAAATGAACTTAATTGTTCTTTGATAAAGAAAATCATCCTCAAACCAAAACATAAGAACCTAGACGTCATAGGTGATGAGTAGCTATAGGATTAGGAACTTGGTAGAAAACCATAACCCTTCCCTTAGTTTTACCTAGGAACTTGTTCTAAATGCTTAAATATTCTAAATTGTGTTTAAGTGCAGCTTGGGATGACGGGAAGACCCTCCAGGTACGCTTTTATTTTATTGCAATTTACTTTATTGTAATTTACTTAATCGCATCGCACTTACTTTTCTTGCATGATAAATAACTGTTGCATGAAAACCAACACTTTTAGGATAGTCCCTAAAACTGAAACCAAAACTAAATTAAAAGTCATTACAAGATAAAATTCACCGCCACAACATTTAAAAATATAAAACAACTCAAAATTTAATCACAAAATGTAACACAAAACTGCAATTACAACTAAATTAAAACGTCTTGTTGGATGATCGGGAATGCCTCAGATGATGTAACCTACGTGTTGCTAACGGGATTTCCCATGGTCTAAATGAAAGTGTGGAACTCATTTAGTTGAGTTTAGCAAATTCATCTGGACTAAGTGAATCCGATAAAAATAACGATGCTGGAAGGATGGAACCGTGGGATCTTAACCTGTGTTGTTATAATCAACTTTAAGATTTGTTTTAATTAGAACATAAAAACACTTGGGAATTAAGAATTTCTCTAAACCAAAACACTTTTCTCATCTCCTGATTTATAACTTCTAAAACTAAACCTCTGCAACAACAACAAGGAGCTCGGAGCATGGTGGGCGGCACGACCATCGTCATCAGCAAAACTTGAGTCTACTTCAACAAAACTTTCCTTAGAATTAAATAACTAAGCCATAGGACTTCGAGGTAGTTTGTCTAGTGCAACATAAATCCTCAACCTTTTGTTAGGCATTTGCATTGCAAATTAAGCCCTAACCGGTCTTAGGATTTCCGAGGTAGTCGTCTGATACGATATAAACCCTCACAACTTCGAGGCTATTTGTATGATTATGTCATACGAACATAAGTCCTAAATAATTAAAATTGGAAAAATCAAAACATTAAATAAACATTAGGACTTTCCTAAATCCAAGCCAAACAATAGGATAGTCGGGAAATTACCGAAGTTTGCTTCGAATCTGTAATTTCTCCTACTTTTCTTTCTTTGAATTCCCAAAACAAAATGTTCCAAATTTGACCTACTCCCTATTGAAATTCTAAAATTCAATCCTTTAAAAACTTAAACTTTGAAATTCTCGAGCGTAGAACTACCGATTATTATCGAGAGTTTTCTTAGGTGATTCCCGTCACTTAAGATGTAATTAACTATAGGGCTCGCTCTTATAGGAAATTTTAAGAACCTGTGTAATATAAACCCTACTTAATTCATTTATATTAAGCAGGGAACTTCGTAAGCTAATAAAATTGGTTCGCGGACCAAACGGATGTCACAAACCTTTCTAGTTTATTTTAATTGAGCCCCATTACCAAGCAGTGTGTCTATTCTTCGGGGTAGATACACGGTTTGTGGTGCGGTGCTCGTTTATATAAACTATTTGGGATGTGAAATCAGTTTGATTTCATATCTTAAAATTTTCAAATTTAAAATTATTTTCAAAATCAAATACTACTTTTCAAATTATTTAAATTAAATTAAAAATATGTCGACACTTCTTCAAATGATTTAGACATTAAAGAACCTCCAGCAACAGCATCAATAATTGATTTTAATGATCCAATTAATCCATTATAAAATATTTGAATAATCAACTAATCTGGTAAAGCAAGATGAGGACATTTTCTTAATAATTCTTTAAATCTTTCCCAAGTTTCATATATTGTCTCCCCGTCAAATTGACTAAACGAAGTAATATCATTTCTTAATTTAGAAGTTTTAGAAGGAGGAAAATATTTAGCAAGGAATTTTTGTGTCATTTTAGCCCATGTTTTAATAGAACCAGTCGCTAATGAGTTTAACCACATCTTTGCTTTATCTCTTAAATAAAAATGAAAGAGTCTAAGTCTAATAACATCATCAGAAACATTGTTATATTTAAATGTAGCACAAAGTTCTAAAAAACTAACAAGATGTAAATTTGGATCCTCATTCGGTGATCCACCAAATTGATTGTTTTGCACCATTCGAATAATAGAAGGTTTAAGTTCAAAAGAATTAAGCATCTACAAGTGGGTAATCGAATACTACTACGAAGTTTATCAACTCGTAGGGTTAGCATAATCCCTTAATGGTTTATAAACATTTTGATTATTAAGTTCAATCGGATTTTGTAAAGTAGCCATTTCTTGAAATTTTTGAATTTGTTTTCCCTTTTAATTTTTCTAATTGTTCTTTCCAATTCGTAATATAAAGGTATTAATCCTTCGTAACCAAATCTTTGCATAAAACGAGCAATAAATATAAAATTTAACTATTTTATTTCTTTCTTCCTTTCGATTTCTTCCCAGCAACGGCGCCAAAAACTCGATCCGACCGCCGCGCTTAACGCAATAATGTTTCGCTTCCAAAAGATAGCACAAAAAGCTTCGACTCGGATTTATAAATAATGGCTAGTGTATAAAATTAATATTATATAATTTAGTAATATTTTTACACACTGGGGGTACTACGCAAGTATACGTATCGTTTCAAGTAATATAGGGTTTTTAAACAAAGACCCCAAGTATCGATCCCACGAGGAAGATTTATAGAAATAAATTTTCTATAAAGTGAAAGTGAAATAAAATAAGTAAAAATATTTTTATTTCGATTATAAATTACTATTAATTTACTAGATGCAATTAAAGAAAACAATAATAAGAAAATGATTTTATGAACTCTATATAAAATAAACAACTTTCTTTCCTTCAATTAATCTAAGATTTTTAAGATAATTTAATATTTGTTGCAGAATTTAATTTATGGTATTGTGTCAAATGAAGCATTCCTATTCTTTACCCTTTCGATCCAAGTGCAAAGAACATTGACTAATTTATAGAATATGTCCGGATGTATTGTTAGTAGAATGGGTTAATCTAGGCTCACACATCTAGATGTCCAAGGGTGGCTATGGTCAGCCCTACTAGTGACCCTTTCCTAGTCTATAAATCAAATTATAAGAATTTAGTCTGTCACTCTAAAATTTATCAATTATATGGCCTTTAAATATTATCTTCCTATTTATTTGCACTTCACCATGAATAGCCCGCACATGTCCTTCGACTACCCAAGGATTCATGTGACATTTACAAGTTAAGAGTTCTTTTCATTCAAGGTTTTCTAAACTCTTCAACAGGTTTTAACAATTTAAACGACCAATTTAAAAAGTAAAGTAAGGTCAGGTATTAATGTCATCACAACGTTTTGAAAATATTTTGAATTTTAATTCTCCATCGAATATTTATATTATCTTATCCATCTCTTCATAATTGAAGTAAGAAAGTAACTAACTACTCAGAACACATTGAAAATAAATAACAAAACATGATAATTAAACTTTGAATCAAATGTAAAAATACACTTATCTCAAATATTTCTTCTACAAATCTTCTGATTCCTACTGACTCCACAGTGTAATGAACTCCAGATGCAATAACTTGAAAATAAACTCACTAAACTAAACAATAGTGGCCCTAAATTTCTCTCTCTAATTTTCTCTAAAGATGAGAGATCCTAAAGTAGATAGGAGAAAGGGGTACAATGGGAGGGGCACGTTTTCTGAAGAAATGGACCTCTATTTATGGGCTTCAAGAGTTGCCTTGAGGCACCTCTTCAAAACATGTCCACATTCAATGAATCTTCTAGATGGTCGGTCTGGCTCCTAGGCGCCGGAATCTGGCGCCTAGGAGCCAGACACCGCGTCCAGTTCTTTGCACCTCTTCACTTTGGCTCGCACCTCTTTACGATTAAAACCATTTTGGAGCATCCAAATGCAATATATCACATGTCCTATTATCAAGGAACAACTACCAGCCTTCTAGAATGTCCAATAATCACTCACTCTGTCAAAATAACTGATCAAACGTTGTCAAAAACTTGACAGTTTTCGTATCGAGTCTGGCACTTAGGCGCCAGCTCGGCGCCTAGCGCCGTGCCATATTTTTTATACTTTTGGTATATTGCTCCATTTTTTCTCCTTTTTGCTCATTTTCCTTCTTAGACCTTTTTACATTACCTACATCCAAAAACACAAAAAATACCTTTCATTAAAGCATAATATCCTTAGAAATTAATAAGAATTAAGACATAAAGAAATAGGTATTTTTTTATAGATCAGCTTGCTGATGCAATCAGGAGGACAATTCATGAATTCTAACATCTATATGATAAATTATGGTCCATTTGTACCATTGTATCAAGGTTTATATAAGGAAATCTGGTGTAACAATGAGGTAAATATATCACAATCGAGAAGCAAGTTTTATTCAAATTTTGTCCAATGTACTTTAATTGAGTATGATTCAGATGAATTTGGGTATTTATTCTAGGATATTTAGAATAAAAAATTCATTAAGAATAAATATGTGACTTTCAATGAAATAGAGTAGTATAAGGAGATTAACTAAACTAAGAATTATGCATTAGTTTCTAAAGAGCCATCTAAATATGTCGAAATAAAAGTTAGAAGGTGTTAATGATAAAAGAGAAAAAAATGTGCTCAATCAGATGAAGCATGAGAAGTTGAGATAAAAGTTAATGGTGGTTAGCTAGAGTGTTTTGAAGGGGCCAGTCAACTTGAAGGCTCAAAGGAGTGAGAATTTTCCATTTACAATGATATACTATTGCTAAGTTCAAATTAAACATGATGTTTGGTAGAATTATTGTATTGTAAAATTGTGCTACAAAACAAATGGATTTACAAGTTAAAAGAAGATTCAAATGGTTGTAAGTATCAAAAAGTAAGACTTGTTTTAAGGGAATTACAATAAAATGAAAGATGGAATACTCAAAAATATTTTCGTCTATAATGAAGAAGATAACTATAAGAGTTATACTGAGCTTAGTAGCAATAGAAGATCTACATCAATATTATATGGATGCAAAGATAGTCTTCCTACATGGTGAATAAGAAGACAAACATTACATGGTGCAGTTATAGAAACATGAAGTTCCAGAAAAATAAGACAAGGTTTATGGACTGAAGATCTTTTATGATTTGAACCAAGCCCTAAGATAATGGTACAAAAGTTTTTGTAGGTTTATGTTAAATAGTCAATATAGAAAGTGTCAGGCAAAATAATTGTTTCTTCGTTCATTATTATGATAATTAAAAATCTTGCTTCTTTTCTTTGTAAATGAAATTCAAATTATAGAAACATAAATAGAGAAAATTAAAAAGTTGATTGAGCAATTATCAAGAGAGTTAGGGATGAACGATTTACGTCCAACCAAGAAGACCTTTGATATGAGAATCAACACTGACAGAAATGCATGTACATTGAAGTTATATTAGGAAAATATGTTAAGAAGGTCTTATATATATTCACCGTCAATGAGACTAAACTAGTTAAAACTCCTTAGATAAGTCACTTCAAGAATCCTCAATAATAATTGCCAAAGTATGAAGCAGATCAAACATATAAGAAAATAAACCATAAGCTTTTGTACTTCGAAGTTGCATTTATGCAATTATATGTATAAGGCCAGATATTACACATGTAGTTGAAGTGGCCAACATGCACATGAGTAAGTTAGGCAAACATCATTGGGAGATGGTGAAGTAGATTCTCAAATACGTGAGAGGAACAATCAACATTGCACTTTATTTTGGAAGTGCATGTACAAATCTACAAGGGTATGTAGATTTAGATTTGATAAGAAATATTAATGTTGGAAGAAGTACAATAAGTTATACCTTCACTTTTAGGAACAAATCTATGAGTTAGTTTTCTAAGTTACAGAAAATAGTTATAATTTTTATTATAAAAGTTGAGTATATTACTATCATTAAGGCAAGCAAGGAGATGAATTGGCTACAGATTTTCATAGAAGAATGAAACAAGAAGGGATTAGGGAGCTTGATAGTGGCATCATGTGTGTTATTCATCTAGTTCATAATGTTGTATTTCATTCCAGGATGAAGTAAACTCCGTCGAGGTAATATTTTATTTTTTTCATTTCAAGAGGATGGCCAGTTATCTTTGGAGAAGATACACACAAGTCAATATCCTATAGATGTGTTAACAAAGAATGTTACATTTAAGAAATTAAAACTGTGATTGCTCTCAATTGATTTCCAAGAAAGTTGACAATAACAGTTGAGCCACACTATAATATAGAACTTTAGATGAGGTGTGATTCTAATCCGTATCCATGTGGGGGATTGTAAAGTGTGAAGGTTGAATGTGTTATGTAATGTGTGATACCTAGTTAGGAAACCTACCCCTTTGTTGGGTGCCCTAGTGCTTAGTATAGGCCTCCAATAATGAGCATTTTATAATCTAGCACCTAGTGTGGGGCTTAAGCACAATGAAGAACTTCTTAAAAAATTAAGCATAAGAAAATTAGTGCTTAAAGAAGGTGCAACTGTGCTCAGCTACCCTCATATCTAGTATTGCAAATAGAGCTTCTAAAAACTCGATGCCCGCGGATGACGTTTACGGCACCTGCAACAAAAATGTGCATTTCGACATTTTAAGGATCACCTTTTCGGTGCGATTGGTGTGCATGCTAATTTTAGATTTTATGATCCCTTGTGCAAATAAGAGAGGATCATTCGAGGTATTATTCTTTAGTTTTAGGATTGTTGAGAGGTTTGAGTGTGGTGTAATATGTACTTTTTCCTCATTTCTTCATAGTACATTTTTTTGTATGAGGTTGCTCCATGAATTTTTTCTATTTTCAAATTTTTCCACATTAAATCTCGGTGATCTCTATTTTTTTATTTTATTAGTATATGTACTTTTATTCTATGTTTTGTCTCAGATCTTTGAAATCAGTTTGCACTATTTCCTCATAACAAAGACTACTCTCATCTCAGGGCAACATGACAATATTCTAAGAAATCATTTGGTTCTTTTCTTTAACACTACTGTTGTGAAGAAAGTATATACATTACCAATATATACTTTTTCAAAAACGTTTAAGAAGACTTACATATCTAATGCAATAATCAAGACTATTAATTTAACAAATTGGAATCTCCCAATCAATGAAACTAGTTTTTTCACCCATCCACTTAGCCATTATTTAATTATGCTGATAACTTCAGAATAATCCATAGTAATAGGCATAAATGAGGATATTAAAATACCAA
This sequence comes from Papilionanthe hookeriana x Papilionanthe teres, assembly GCA_022702705.1. NCBI lineage: Eukaryota > Viridiplantae > Streptophyta > Magnoliopsida > Asparagales > Orchidaceae > Papilionanthe > Papilionanthe hookeriana x Papilionanthe teres. Next base: position 131,526,384 of record CM040428.1, on the reverse strand, counting down.
GATGATCCTAGGTTAGCTCTTTATATTTTATACCAAATATTTTATGAAATGAGTCTAATGTATGTGTCTGCAAAACCTTTGGGAAATATATAACTGACTTATCAACTCAACACAAATTGTTGTAGACATTCCAAATGATTCAAGAATATATAAAGCAAACTAAATTACTTTTTTTTGTTTTACCCAAAAATAAAAATACCATTACCGAATAATAAATAATCAAAGGTAGAGACATTCTCACTAATACATAGCAGATTAAGATTGTTAGGAAAAATCATCGCAAAATTTGAAATTTTTGCTCATAATGAATGTGAAAGGAACGAAGAAAGAGAGATTTTTTGGCAAAGTCCGATAAATGATAGAAATAAATCTCTGAAGTCATCTAAATAAGTGAAATCTCTCTCAACTATTAGGCAATTGTTTGATTTTTATTTTGGTTATATTCATTGGTCAACTGTAAAAGAAGTCATTTTATTATTTTTCTTTATCATTCATGAAAACTTCCCTTTATTTTTTAACTAGCTAATGATATTTTTTTTCAAAATGATTTTTTCTTTATAGTATGATCTGTTTGATGCAACATAACAAAAAGAATCTAAAGAAAATAAGAAAAATTTTCTTGCATTGTGAAAGGATAGCATAAGTAATATGTCTCCTAAAAATTCAGCTTATAAAAATATAACCTTGGGATAACTTATACATGTAGATACAGTACAAAATTTAAAATTTAAATTTTGTAAAATCAATTTTAAGCTCTTCAAGATATATCTTCAAAAAAACTATAATTAAAAACGTGGGTCTTGATATGGCTTTTAAGGAAACCAAGATCACTCATTTATGATTTCACTAAGATGTTAAAATGTTAAGCAATATTAAATAATCAAAAGTGATTATTTTAAGTTGTCGGATGCAATGTTAATAAAATTTTCTAATAAATAACATATAACTTTTGCCATCATTTACACGTGAAAGAATGACTTTTAGGTTAAAACTAAGAGTCCCACTGCTTTGCTTATTGATTGATGTTAATGCCCACCATCACCTTATTCTCATTAAAAGTCATTAATCAATGGCAAAGTTTGTCGTCTCCTAAGCATACAAAGTTTTCAATGTGAGAATTTTTGCATCTCCGGAGAGCTACAATCTCTTTCTATTGTCTGTGCAAAATATAAGAAAAAAACTTAATATTTATTGTCTCAACTATGTAGCGCAAAAAGACAATGGAAATAAAAATAATCTATTTTTATTATGAGCATGAAAATTTATGATTATAGTGATTATACTAACGCCACGACAACAAATAACTTGGAGATAATAATTTGTATTTCGTGTACGTATAGTGGGTGGGATGGAGGGATACCAGACTGTTGTTTGACGCTCGTGTTAAATAGATTAGAAAATTTACTTTTAATAAGGGACCCACTTAATTGCACATTCAGTGCCCAGTAATGATTCGGCCCAAGTGAACATCTTAACAAAAAACGTGCAAAAGCCGAGTTGCTAATACCGCCATTAAGTGTGCCAACTGCGTAATTAACTAGTACTCTTTTCAACTAAAACGGCCATTTTCTGTAGGCCCCATGTGCAGCTTTTAGGCGATGGGCCCAGGGACAAGCATCGATGGAGAATGGTTCAATGTTTGAAGATGAGATTTAAGAGGCATTCGTTAGGTGGAAGGGCCCTACGACCTCAAAAATTTTTTATTTGGTTTTATTTGTCACACTTTCAAAAAAGTTCTTAAGAAATAGGAGTAGATTATGAATTATATATTATTTTTCAGTCCTACACCTAGTCGATATAGGACTAAATGTCCCTGACATTCTCCTCCAAGCAATCACGAGACGCCCTCATCACAGATCGGCTCTACCAAGGGCCATACACCTTGGAGAGTCCCCACACTCAGCAGACAGTACCCCACTCTGATACCACTTGTAATGCTCTCAAAAAAGCTCTTAAGAGATGTAGGCACCTTAGGACTTATATATTATTTTTCGACCCTAGACCTAGCCGATATGGGACTAAATGTCCTTGACTAAAAGCTGTATATACATTCAGTGCCTAGTAATGATTCGGCCCAAGTTCTGGGCTGTCCACCGCTCTTAAGAGCACTTTCGGAGCGCGATGAGTAGTATCGAGCGGTGATCGCTCGCCGGGTGTGGGAGCTCTCCACGGTGTAGGGCCTTCGGTGGAGCCAATCGGTGACGAGGGTGTCACGTGATTGATTGGAGAAGAATGTCAGGGACATTTAGTCCTACATCGGCTATGTGTATGGCTGAAAAACAATGTATAAGTCTTGGGTTGCCCACCTCACTTAAGAGCTTTTTTGGGAGTGTGACAAACGGTATCGGAGCGAGGTACTACCTACTGGGTGTAGGGACTCTCCACGGTGTAGGGCCCTTGGTGGAGTCGATCAGTGATGAGGGCGTCAACGGATTGGGTGGAGGAGAATGTCGGGGCATTTAGTCTTACATCGGCTAGGTGTAGGGCCGAAAAGCAGTATATAAGTCCTGGGCTGCCCATCTCTCTTTAGAGCTCTTTTGGGAGCGTGAAAAGTGGTATCAGAACAGGGTAGTGCATGCTTGGTTTGGGGCTATCCACAGCGTTGGGCCCTCGGTGAAGCTGATCGGTGACGAGGGTGTCACGTGATTGGTTGCGGGAAAATGTCAGGGATATGTAGTCCCACATCGGCTAGGTGTAGAGCCGAAAAACAGTATATAACTTCTGGGCTACCCAACTCTCTTAAGAGCTCTTTTGGGAGCATGACAAGCGGTATCAGAGCGGGGTACTACTCGCCGGTTGTGGGGACTCTTCACAGTATAGGACCCTCGGTGGAATCGATCCTTAACGAGGGCATCACGTGATTGGTTGGAAGAGAATGTCAGGGGCATTTAGTCCCACATCGGCTAAGTGTAGGGCCGAAAAACAGTAAATAAGTCCTGGGCTGCCCACCTCTCTTAAGAACTTTTTTAGTAGCATGATAATTTTACGTGCGTGTTATATAGAGCCCACCTAATAAAGTATTAAAGTGGAACTGTGAAATTGCAGATATTATTTGAAGTGTTATTGAGAGATTATTAAAAAATTATTGGATATATTTTTGCTGAAACAGAAAAGCATATTAGGCCGGGCAATTTAAAACTGACGAGCAAGAGAAAAAGTAGAACCGTTTACGTTGAATTCATCGCCCAAAGTAACACTACTGCATGATTTAACCATGGTTTATCCAGGTAAAATTGGCAGCTAAAAAGGATTAACGAAAAACAAATAAATATTTAATTTTGTTTTTCCCAATTTATAAATTTCATTTTTTTTATATATATCAAATATTTTGTCTCTATTTGATGCAAAATTTAGGATTTATTAAATCTGGCGGCTCGCTTATTTAATTGATTTAGGCAAACGTAAAGAATAATGGTTTCGCGAGCAAGTAGGGTTGTAAAGAACAACTAGCACTCTGGTCAACTAATATTTGAATAAATTTAAGTAAATAAGATTGAAGTATATCAACAACTTAAAAACTAAATGAATTAAATATAAATACGATCTAATTTATGTGCATATAATTAAGAGCGCACTATTTATTATCCATGAAGTAATTTATTAAATGCTCGATATTAAACTCAATGATTGATAATATAATATATAATATGTTACTTAAATAATTTTTTTTTTAACTATAACTTGTTTAATTAGAAAAATTTATCAGTAATGTATAATTATTTAATATCAATAATACTTTAAGAATTATTATTAAACACATATTATTAATCAATATTTATTTATTGATTAACCAAATTAATTAATTAACACATCATTATGCATCATATTCAATCAATTTTATATTAAAGAAAAAATAATTATCATTATACAAATATTTATTATCTTTTTTAAATATATAGTCACTTTAATATTATAATATCATATGTTTTTAATCTTTTTGTTTTTATGGATCACTGTTTACTCAATCCTCAATGCTCTCAGCCCTTTTTCTCCATTCAACTGTTTAACTCATTTTACACAAAATGTTTGTTGTCCAGATATGGATTCATAATCCATTTATCATTATTGAATATGCATATTAATTTAATGTAATCTTGTCTAAAATCTCTGTTTAGTGAATGAATTCTTTAGTACTTATTTAGATTATTTAATTGTTGAAAATTTGCTAGTAACTTATATATTATTATTTTTTTGCACGCTAATAACTTCTCAGTTGTAAAGAAATCTTAAGTATTGATACGTCAAAATGATGTTTGCACTGATTATAAAATGATCCAACAGTCCAAAAGAGAACCGAGTGCTTCAAGTGTAAGCCATTCGACAAAAAATGAGACAAGCAAGCATCCTAGCAATCCATGCAGGAATGTTGACCCGATGCAATAGCAAATTCTTCAGTGGAGCCGACCCAACTGAAGAGCCAGTTCCACAAAGTATCACTGACCATCCAATAGAGAGCCAAAGACTCTTCACTAGGGATCGAAGAAAGTGAACCAGATTGTGTTAACCAACTGAACCCTGCCGACCAAGCTTAGCTGACCAAGCTTAGCTGACTAAGCTTAGCTGACCAAGCTGACATAGTCAAGCCAAATCAGTTAAGCATAGTTGGCTAAGCCAAAAGGCAACCATATGATAATTAATACTCGTAAAACTATAAGAAATACCCTAATACAAGCCCTCTTAAATTGGGAGAAAAATATAATATCACTATTGAACTAAAGATTTTAAGAAAAGATAATATTATTCATTATTATTCATTTCTTTCTCTCTCCTCGTCAATGTTATATTCCTTTGGTGTGATTCATGAACAATCTTTTAAAATACTGAAAGTTGCGATAGACGTAGATTATGCCACCATCAAGAAAAGGAACAAAGTTACAAATAAAAATCATAACAGGGAGGCCAATGAAAATGTGGAGTGTACAAGGTAATTTGTGGTTTAGTAGATCCAAGATATAAAAGATCAATATTAGAAATGATAAGAGGAGTGTTGAATCAAGAGTAGGATTAGCAAACTTGACAAGGCATTTTGTCCTCTTATCACCACCATCATTACACTAGAGCTTGATAGTTAGAAAAAATTTATTTCTTTATCAGAGAGAAAACAAAAAAGCATTAAGCATTGAAGAAGTTCAATAAGAGAAAAAATAAATTTCCCATTTATTATGCTAGTACATTCGGCAATCATAATTGTACAGAGTTTGTACATGTTTGAAAAACAATTTCGATTTGAGTTAGATCTTGATTAGATTTGAATTAAATCACTAGGGTTTAAATTTAATGGTAGAATCAAGCAAATCAATAGCCATACATCAAAGAAAAACATCTATGAGAAGGGTAAAAGGCAAGAAAAAACTATCACTATCTTACCCGAGCTCGCTTTGAACATTTACAATTACACTTAGATAATCAATTGATCGATAAAACCCATTTTCATAAATTTTGAGCTTAATACATTGAACGACAATCAGCTCATATATGAGGAGCACCGATCACCTAATTATTGGATACCTAAGGAGACTCCTGTACTAATCTCAATAGAGTAAATAGTGGAGGCCATCCAAAATAAAAACTTTCAAGAATTAAATCCTAATGAAAGCTAGTGTATCTCTGGGGCACGAAGTATTATTGTGTGTTCCATCGTGACTATGGTCAAGACACTAAGAAGTGCTAACACCTCTAAAGCTTGATTGAAGATTTGGTCAAAATTAGGGAGCTAAAGGAGTTTACAGTGCATGGAGAAACCACCTAAAGACTAAGAAAAGAAATTGTAGAAAAAATTTTAAGTGAGTTGATTCGAGCCCTCACAATACACCTGGGCAACATAATCCCTTCCATATTTAGAAAGGATAGAGGAGAGGCGTCCCTTTGAGTCAGTTTGAGATGCTCTTATACAAGAAAATTATGTGCAGCTACCCTGACACCATGATGCAGCTCACTGCCTCTCATCCCTTTTACTAATGCAGGTTTCCTCCAAAGGGAAACTTATTCAGTGATCTTATCATCATCTCCAACCTAATTCCTAATTATCAAATTCGAAATATAATCATGGATATTGAAAGATCAATGAGTATCAACTTCAAAAAAAGTATTTGACAAGCTGGTTGAGTGACTGGGCAATGCTAAAAGCGTTAATTTTCAAAGGAGGATTCAGTTCAGTTTCACAGTAAGATCAATTTAATAATTAAGCAACCACTCGTATACGCAAGTTTTAACCACTATAAATTTTTAACTTGAAATTTTCTTTATCACTATAAAGTTTTAACAAAATTTTCTTGCACATTTCTATCTTCAAAATTTTATTACCCTAATATAACTTCATACACATAATAATTTTCAAATCAAAAATCAATTTTATCAGTAGCATATTTGAGAACAAATAACTTTAAGTTTTGAAAATAGATTTTTCACCCTAATGTACCAAAAATATATACCCTTTTTGCTCTATGTTTTTACCTATTTTTTGTGATATTGCACTTTAAAGGAAGGTATTTTTCATGATTTGTTGCAGATATTATGATTATAGGTGATTAAAGCGAAAAGATTCAAAAATGAACGAATTTGGAGCAAAATGGAGCAATTTGGAGGAAAACAGCTTATGGCACCGCCGACGCCCTCCTTCAGAAACTTCAACAATTATTTACTGGATAGGGCGCTGCTGCGCCACTATCAGGCGCCGCCGGCGTCCTATTTCGATTCATTTCAAATTGAAGAGTTTTGGCAGATTTTTGAAGGGGTGCTTGAAGAAACTCTTGGGGAATTCGTTCCTAACAAAAAATTAAGTGTTCAAAATGAAAAAGAAAAGAGGATTACTGTAGAAAGTGTAAGGAAAGTGTGAGTGAGAGTTAGAGTTTGTGATTTAAAGAGAGATTCTTCTCTAAGGAGGGGAGAAGAGGGAGTAAAGTGAGAGATTACTTCTTCATCTTTGTTCCAAGGAGGAAATCAAGTGTTGCAAGGAATAGAAAAGGAATCAAGGGAGCTTTGGAGGAATTTGCTTGGGGAAGAGATGGAGATAAGTTGTATTTGCTATTGTGGTTTGTATGAATCTTATTATATATATAAATCCATGTTTTATTTTATCTTCTCCATGATTTGTGAGTAGTTTCCTTTGCCTTTCTTCTTGCATAAAATAGTGATGATGTGGTCATGTCGAATTGATGTGCCCTTAAAGTGTTATAAAAGTTGTGATGGTCCATTCATTTTGAACTTAATTTACTTTTCAATCTGGCCAATTGATTTGTTAAAATATGTAGAGGAACATTAATTCTAAAAGAATTGAATGTTCTACAACAAGAATGAAGAAATCATTCAATGTCCGTGAATGAATTGCGTAGTTCATGGGGATAGAGTGCAATAAATAAGGAAATGTGTTTGGATGGACTTCAAATTGGAGGTTTCATGATGACAGAATGAGATCCCCAATTTGGTCCTAAGATTGGTAACTAAAGCCTATGGTTAGCCTTTGGGTGAAGGGTGAGTGGGAGCTCTGTAGTGAGAGTCGGTATCCTCCCAACCCAGCCTTAGATTTAGTGACTAAACTTAAGATATGTCATTGTTCTTTACATGCTTGGAAGATGAGGTACTCTATTAAGGGTAAAGATGCAAATATGCTCCTATTTGGCACAATACAGAAAATTACCATTCTTCATCATTCACACATCATAATCTTTATGCAGGAAGGAAGACACTTTTCACATAGAAGTATCTTATAAATCACATAAGTTAGTGTTTGTTAGTTAAATTAGTTTAGTAAGTAGAAGTAATTGTAGTAGCTTTATTATTACCATACTTTGCATTCACTAGTTGTAGTACACTTGAGCAATTGCTACATTTGGTATTGGATTTTAGTGCTATATTATCTGATTTAAAGAACGTTGCCTTCCCTGTGGGATCAATAACCAGGACTCCATTAAAGCCCTGTATTACTTGCTACGATACGTATACTTGCGTTGAATTTGTGACTTTACTAAATCATTATAAAAAATATAAATCTGAATTCATAAATTCTTGCATTTTTAAGCATATATAAAGTCCCTGTCAAGTTTTTTTGGCGCCGTTGCCGGGGAAGGTAGATAAACGGTATTTATTTTTAGATATTGTAGTAACTGAAAACCTTTAATTTGTAGTATATTTGTGTGCTTATTTACTTTTTGTATGATTTTATATGCGTAGTAGTGGATCTGTAGATTTGATACCTTACAATTCAGAGTTAGAGCGTACTGTTAGAAAAATTAAAAAACAACAAAAATAGATTAAAAATTACTGCGAAATGGTAAATAATCAAGAGAATCAGAATATTAATGTTGGAAATTTGCCAAGACCCTTAAGAGATTATGCTAACCAAATAGCAGATGAAATTCATATAACTATTCAAAATCATGATGTTGTTGCTAATTCGTTTGAACTTAAACCTGCTATTATCCAAATGGTACATGATCACAGAAAAATACATCAAGAAATTCATATCTATTTTTGATGAAATTACACTTTAAAGAAAGGTATTTTCTTTTTTTTATTACAGGAATGAAAATTTATAAGTGATAGAAGCAAAAATCATGAAATGGAGCAAATTTGGATCAAAAAGGAGGAAATTCATGCAAATATAACTACTTCGCCGACGACGAGATCGAGGCCACCGACGACGAGATCGTGAGGAGATATTTCTGAAGGAATTATAACTACCTCGCCGACAGCGAGCCCAAGCCCGCCGACAGCTAGATCGCGCGGTTTGAAGACCTTCTAGAAGCCCCACCGACGGCGAGGTCGTTTCCCGCCGACGGCGAGCTAGTTCAAAATGCATATACATTGAACCTGGACACTTTTTGAAGAGGTATTTATGCACCCCTTGGACCTTTGTCTACCTCTATAAATAGAGGCCGAATTCTAGTGCCTTAGGGTGTCTATTGAGTGTTCTGTGTCCATTTCTAGTGTCTTAAGTGTCATTTGTGTGAGTTTAATTTAGTTTGAGTGAGTTTAGTGAGTTTATTAGTTTAATTGAGTGCTATTTAGTTTGCTATACTAGAAGGAAAAGTCAATGGAACTTCAAGGAGTCTGCTTGGGGAGGAAATTAAGATAAGTATCTTTGTTTATTGTTGTTAACTTTAAATGGAATCCATGCTTTGTGTTATTCCCATGCATTCTGAGTAGTTTTCTTAGTCTTTCTCCTTGTTTATGAAAATTATGTGGATTGATGAAATTAAATAGAAGCACCTAATATAATATAAATAAAATGTGATAATTTTTACTTAAAACTTAATTTACTTTCAATCTGGCCAATTGAGTAGTTAAAATATGTTGAATTATATATTATAGTAAAAATTACATCCAATATTCAGGGAAGTCAAAAGCCTTGGAAGGCGGGTGCAAATAAATAGGGAAATGTTAATTATCGAGCGTAGAATTGGATATTTTAGTGTGACAGACTAAAATACTCAATTCGGTCCTACTGTTTGAGAGCTGAAGTGTAGATGTTAGCCCTCAGGTTAGGCGAACATGCTCTGAAGTGGCAGCCCGTATTCTCCCAAACTCTAGCCACGATTCGATAATCAAACATAGGATTAATCAATGTTCTTTGCACCTGGACCAAAGGGTAAAGAATAGGAATGCTCCTTTTTGTCACAATACAATTTAAAAATTCTATTTAAATTCATCATTTCACTTAATTTTCTAAAAACAAGGAGAAGGATACTTTTTCTGAATTAATCAACTTATTTCAAGCATTAGTTTACTTTAGTTTATTATAGTTACTTTGAATTTCTGTTCACCTTATTAGTAAGTAATTCCTTTAATTTTAGCTGATAACAAATATGTTAAAAACTTCCCTGTGGGATCGATAATCAGGACTCCACTAGAGCCCTGTATTACTTGATACGATAAGTATACTTGCATAGAATCCACATTATACATTAAATCATATATCTATATTTAAAGCGGGATCAAGTTTTTGGTTTCGTTGCTATAAACATAAATTACATACATATTAAAAGGTGGGTCAAGTTTTTGGCGCCGTTGCCAGGGAAGTAAAGAAATTATTTACTAAAGTAACGGACTATTTTATTTTATAAAATTATATGCGAAAATTTGGAAATGAAAATTTAATACCTTACGATTCAGAATTGGAGCGTACAATTAAAACAATTAGAAAAAAAAAGAGAAATTATAAATTTAACACAAATGACAAATATACCTGAAAATGAAAATATCAATCAACCAAGACCATTACGAGATTATGCCAACCCTACATTAGATGAAATTCATTTAACTATTCAAAACCCTGATGTAGCTGCTAATTCATTCGAACTTAAACCTGCAATTATCCAAATGATACAAAATAATCAATTTAGTGGTTCACCTACTTAAGATCCTAATTTACATCTTGCTAGTTTTTTAGAACTATGTGCTACTTTCAAATATGAAGGAGTATCTAACGATGCTATTAGACTTAGAATTTTTCCTTTTTCTTTAAGGGATAAATTGAAAATGTGGTTAAATTCGTTAAGACCTTGGATCTATTAAAACTTGGGGAGAATTATCACAAAAATTTCTATCCAAATATTTTCCACCATCTAAAACTGCTAAGCTTAGAAATGATATAACTTCTTTTAGTCAGTTTGATGGAGAGTCAATATATGAATCTTGGGAGAGATTTAGAGAACTTCTTAGGAAATGCCCACATCATGTGTTACCGTGATTGGTTAATTATCCAAACTTTTTATAATGGATTAGTAGGATCTTTAAGATCAATCATCGATGTTCTGCTTGGAGGATCATTAATGTCAAAACCATTTGATGAAGCCTATGCACTAATCGAAGAAATGACAACTAATAATTTTCAATGGCTCGTCGATAGAATGAATCCTAAAAAATAGCTAGTATTCATGAAAATGATGCAATATCTATGTTAGCTTCACAAATTGTTGCTATATCTCAAAAATTAGACCATTTTGGAATGAATTACTCTCCAACTATAACGAAGAAAATTCATCTCGGACAACTTATAGAATCTCAATCTCAATATGAAACAATTAATGCAATTAACAAATGTACCCAATAATCCTTATGCAAATTATTATAATCCTGGATGGAAAAATCATCCTAATTTTAATTGGAATAATAATACAACTAATCAACCTTGGATGAATAATATGACACAACAATTAGGAAATCCATCTAATCAAGGAAATCCTAATTATAAACCTAATTATCCACCTGAATTTAATAATAATAACCCTCAATTTAAAGATAAGAAATTATCTATAGAAGAATTAATATTAAATATGGGTCAACATTTACAAAATCAAGAAGATTAATTACAAATACAAGGAAACCAATTACAAAATCAAGGAACAACTATCAAAAATATTGAAACTCAACTTGGACATATCGCTACTGCACTTAATAATAGAATACCTAGAACATTTCCTAGTAATGTGGAAATAAATCCCAAAGACAAGGGAAATGAACAAATTAAAGTGATATAATTACGAAGTGGAAAAGATTTAGAACCTTGAATTCTGAAAGAACTTGAAAGTCAAAAAGAGGAAGTGGAAATTGAAAAAGAAAAGAATCAACAAGATCCAAACATAGAAAATCCTTTAATACCAATGAAAATTTCTGTTGAAAAACCTCCACCACCATTTCCTCAACGACTAATTCAACATAAAAAAGACAAACAATTCGCTAAATTCCTTGAAATTTTGAAGAAATTAACGATAAATATTCCTTTCATACAAGCTTTAGAACAGATGCCAAACTATGTAAAATTCATGAAAGATATTCTAAAAAAAAAGAAAATTTACTGATAATGAAATGGTTGCACTTAGTGAAGAGTGTAGTGCTATTATTCGAAAAAACTTCCTGAAAAATTAAAAGATCCCGGTAGTTTCACTATACCCTGTGCTATTGGAGAAAATTTCTATAGAAAAGCTTTGTGTGACTTAGGAGCAAGCATAAATCTAATGCCTCTATCAATTTTTAAGAGATTAGGATTGGGAGAAATTTCACCTACTTCAGTAACTCTTCAGTTAGTCGACCGTTCTGTTACATATCCTAAGGGAGTTATTGAAGATGTATTAGTAAAAGTGGATAAATTTATCTTCCCTGTAGATTTTATTATTCTAGATATGGTAGAAGATAAAGAAATTCCTATCATTTTAGGAAGACCATTTTTAGCTACTGGAAAAGCTATGATTGATGTTCAGAAAGGATAATTAACTATGAGAGTAAATGACCAAAAAGCAACTTTTAATATTGCTAAATCAATGAAATATCCTGCGCTAGAAAAAGATGATGAGTGTTTTTGAATGGAAGTACTTGATCATTTATAAAAAGAACATTTTAAAGAATATTATAAAGAAAAATTAGAAAAAGAAAATATTGAATTAATTGAAAAATCTGAGATAAATGAAGAATTAGATTATATTCAAGAGAAATTTGAATTTTTGGATAACACATAAAATACTGAAAAAAATATAGTTCCATCAATTATTAAACCTCTTGAACTTGAGTTAAAAATGTTACCTAATCATTTAAAATATGCTTACTTAGGTAATTCTTCAACTCTACCAGTTATTATTTCATCTGACTTAAATGAATCTGAAGAACAAAAACTTTTAGATATGTTAAAAAAATATAAGAAAATTTTTGGTTGGATTTTAGCATATATAAAAGGAATTAGTCCTTCAATCTGTATGCACAGAATTATTTTAGATAATGAACATAAACCTAAAGCCGATCCACAAAGGATATTAAATCCGATAATGAAAGAAATAGTTAAGAAAGAAATTTTAAAATGGTTAGATAATGGTATTATATAACCTATTTCTGACAGTGCTTGGGTAAGCCCAATTCACTGTGTACCTAAAAAAGGAGGGGTGACTGTCAAAGCTAATGAAAATAATGATCTTATCCCTATAAGACAAGTTACTGGATGGCGAATATGTATTGATTATAGAAAATTAAACACAACCACTAGAAAAGATCACTTCCCTTTACCATTTCTAGACCAGATGTTAGATAGATTAGCCGGACATAAGTATTTTTGTTTCTTAGATGGATATACCGGTTATCATCAAATACAAATTGCTCCTGAGGATCAAGATAAAACTACATTTACTAATCCTTATGGAACTTTCGCTTTTCGAAGAATGCCTTTTGGATTTTGTAATGCACCTACAACATTCCAAAGATGTATGATGTCTATATTTAGTAAATTAATTGATAATGGAATAGAAGTATTTATGGATGATTTCTCTGTATTTGGAACAACATTTGACACATGCTTAAATCATCTTGAAAAAGTATTTGAAGTATGTGAGAAAACTAATTTGGTTCTTAATTGGGAGAAATGTCAATTTATGGTTACAGGCGGCATTGTATTAGGGCATAAAATTTCAGAAAAAGGCATGGAAGTAGAACCTGCAAAAATTCAAGTAATAGCTAAATTACAACCTCCAACTACGTTAAAAGGGGTAAGAAGTTTTCTTGGACATGCTAAATTTTACAGGCGTTATATTAAAGATTTTTCAAAAATTACTAAACCTCTATGCCACCTTCTAGAAAAGGAAAAGAAATTTGAATTTACAACTGAATGCCTGAATGCTTTCGAATTATTAAAAGATAAATTAATTACAGCACCTATAATAGTTTCACCTAATTGGGAGAAACCATTCGAGCTTATGTGTGATGCTAGTGATTATGCTATAGGAGCAGCTTCTTGGGCAAAGATATGATAAGATTTTCCAAGTTATATATTATGCTAGTAAAACTCTAAATGATGCCGAGATAAATTATACGAGTCATCGAAAGAGAATTATTAGCAATTGTATATGCTTTTAATAAATTTCGACATTATCTAATAGGAACTAAATGTATCATGCATACCGATCATTCTCGCTATAAAATATTTAATGCAAAAGAAAGATTCTAAACCAAGATTAATCAGATGGATATTATTAATGCAAAAATTTGATTTTGAGATAATTAACAAAAAGGGAACTGATAATCAAATTGCTGATCATTTATCAAGATTAGAAAATCATGAATTATCTAAGATTGATAATGAAATTTTAGACAGTTTTCCTGATGAACAAATTTATAATATTAATGAGTTGAAAATACCTTGGTATGCTGATATAGTAAATTATATTGTAAGTGACATTTTACCACCTATGTTAACTTTGAAACAACAGAAAAAATTCATTCACGATACTAAATCATATTTTTGGGATGAACCATACTTATATAAGCAGTATAAGGATCTAATTATTAGAAGATGCGTGCCTTATGAAGAAATTGAACCGATTATTCAAAAATGTCATGGTTCTGATTTTGGAGGACATTTTGGGACAGATAAAACTGCATATAAAATTCTACAATCTAGATTCAACTGGCCTACTCTATTTAGAGATGTATATTGATATATAAAAACCTGCGATAAATGCCAAAGAGTAGGAAACATATCACGAAAAAATGAAATGCCTCTAAATTTTATATTAGAAGTTGAAATTTTTTTATGTTTGGGGATTAGATTTCATGGGACCTTTTATTCTGTCATTTGGAAATTCATATATATTAGTAGCTATTGATTATGTTTCCAAATGGATTGAAGCACAAGTTTTATCTAGGTGTGATGCTAAAAGTGTTTCAAAATTTTTAATAAAAAATATTTTTACTAGATTTGGAATGCCGAGAGTGATTATCACTAATGGAGGAACTCATTTTAGAAACAAATATATTCACAAACTAGTAGAAAAATATAATATTATGCATAAGATATCAACTGCTTATCATCCACAAACTAGTGGATTAGTTGAAGTTTCTAATCGAGAGATTAAGCGTATATTAGAAAAGTCTATAAATCCTAATAGATAAGACTGGTCTATAAGACTAGACACTGCATTATGAGAATATAGGACTGCTTATAAAACTCTGATTGGAATGACTCCTTACAGGCTTATATATGGAAAAACTTGCCACTTACCAGTTGAATTAGAACATAAAGCATATTGGGAGATTAAAGAATTTAATTATATTATGAAAGAAGCTGGTGAGAAGAGATTGTTGCAATTAAATGAATTAGAAGAATTAAGAAACGAATCATATGATAATGATAGGATTTATAAAGAAAGAATGAAATTATGGCATGATCGGAAGATTAATCGTAGAAATTTTGAACCAGGACAAGAAGTTTTGCTTTATAATACTAGATTAAAATTATTTCCTGGGAAATTGAAATCTCGATGGTTAGGACCTTTCACCATAACTCAAATATTTTCATATGGAACTATAGAAATTGAAGATCGAAAAACAGGAAATAGATTTAAAGTAAATGGACATAGATTAAAACCATATTTCGAAAATAGACGACCAAATTTTAAAGAGGTTTTAATGCTTAGTCAACCTGAACACTAACTGAATTAGGTCAGGCTGACGACATTAAACCAAGCGCTTTATGGGAGGCAACCTATAGTAGCCTTTTATTTTTAAAATATCTACATATTAGTGAGTCTATATTATTTAAAACAAATTTTACTACTCAAATTTTTTAGAATCATCACAAAAATTGAACTTATTGGATGAGATTAGAAAATATTCGGACCAGAGCGAAAACGGGCAATTTTTATGAATCTTGCCGACAGCGAGCCCGAGCCCGCTGACATCGAGCCCGAGCCCGCTGACAGCGAGATCGTGGACCATTACTCATTCAGTTTTTTAACTAAGTCGCCGACGGCGAGAAACTTCCCTCCGACGGCGAGGCAGTTGAAAATTTAGTTTCTTAAAGATTTTTCGTGCGATTTTGGACAGATCTAAGCCATTTCTTCGTAAGAAATTATTCCAAATCTGATTTTAGACCATTTTATTCCTTACGAATGACTAGAGACCAATCCATTCCATCCAAAATGGCTTCCAAATTCCTAAAAACCACAAAAACTGAAGTTTTCAACCGGAGAAAATTTGTCAGTTCGGAGGCACATCGAATCTTCAACAAAGGCTTGATGAAGAAAAGACTTATCAAAGAAAGAGGATTCGTCAATAGAGGAGTAGAGAATGCTACTACAAAAATCGAATAAATGATCACACAAATGAGCATTGGGAGGTATTTTGTTATACAACTTCCGCTGTAGTTATACTAGTAGTTAAAGAGTTTTACTCTAATTTACATGCGATCAACAATGGAAATGTGTACGTCAGAGGAAGATGGGTAACATTTACTCCTGCAAGAGTAAATGAATTGTTTTTTATAGAAATACCTCTGTTTGTCATTATTCCAACTTTGTGCCTTCAAGATACAATATGAACGAAATCTATAGATACCTGACTGATGAATCAGATGATTGGGAGTTACGAGAAGATGGGTATGTCAGTTTTTCTGCATCACTTCTAAACCCTGTCTCAAAGCACTCGGCATTTCTTTATATCATCAAAATTATTACCTACCATGAGAGTAAATAAAGTTTCAAAGGAATGCGCTATTTTAAACTACTGTATTCAAATTGGATTACCTATCGATGTTGGATCAATAATAGTAATGTCTGCATTGGGATTAATTGTGCATGGGTCAGTGCATGGACTTGGATACCCATCTACTATATTTGCTTTATGCAGACAGTACCAAGTTTCTTATGAGGCTTGGGAAAAAGTACTTTTACCATGGAAACCCCTGGATCCTACTGATATGTTTCCCACTTTGGATAACAATGATGAGATCACCGTTATTTCTGATAGAGCATCACAGAACAATCCTTTAGCAAGCCCTTTACTGATAAGACTAATTTCATTCTGAAGAAGATTAAAGGATTGGAGAAAGAATTGCAAAATGAGATGAATTCCATTGACAATATCTCTGATATGTTTGATCATATTGATTGGAGAATGAATGGAGCACTTTGATCATACTAGACATCTGGAGGCCAGTTTTATTCATCTACTTAGACAGAAAGGATGGATTAATGAAGAATCTACTGCAGAATTCCCTTTCAGGCCTTTCTATAATTTATTTGTGCACCTGCATCGCATCGAAAATATTAGAGAAGATGTTAGTTCAGACACTGAAGAGTAGGAAAGATTTCTATATTTATGTTATATTTGTATATATATGTGTGTGTTTGATTTGGAGTTAAGTTTTATTATGAGTCGAACTTTGATTTGATCATCTCAGGTTTGATGAGCTTATTTGTAAATTGTTATGTCTCAGCATTTAGAGTGTTGTGGTTTGGATTGCGATGCTGAGTATTATGGATTTGAACAATTAAGTTAAATATGTGTGAAGTTGTTAGTGTGAAATTTGTATGTTTCATGGATTTCATTTATGAAGTTATATTGTTTGTTTTGTGTGAATTTTTGTGAGTATAAATATCTAATCTTCGTATTATTATTAAATTAATTGATCAGAAGATTGATTAAGGGTAATTCGAGGTTGAAAATGATTAACAAATTTCAAAAATTAAAAATTTTTGGGACCTTGCCGATGGCGAGAATTATCTCACCGACAGTGAGAAAACCTGCTGACAGCTAGACCGAGCTCGCTGACGGTGGATTTTTCCCGAAACTTTTGCCTTATAGAATTAATTAGCTAGCTGACGGCTAGAAAAACCTCTCTGATAGCGAGAATGCAAAAAGACCTATATTTGACCGGTCAACCGACACTATTCATCATCCCTTTCCTCAAATTTTCAAAAAAACCTACCTAGGGCTTGAGAGATCTTGGATTTGAAGAGATTTCAACACTTTTTGACACCAGATTTCATCTTCCCTTGGTAAGAGCTTCACTCCTATGCAAAAATTTTTGATTTTCACCATGAATTTCTTCTACATTGGGATATTTTGAAAAAATTTGAAATGTGAAGAAAATACTTGGAAGAATTTCATAGAAGTTGATTTAAATAGATTTTAGTTGTTGTAGGAAGCCTTCTTAGTAATATTTGGAGTTTAGTTAAAATTTTTGTAAATTTCATAGATCGAGAAATGGCTCCACGACAAAAGCGACGAATAGATTAAGACGAAACCCGATTCATTAATGCGAGGGCACAAATGCGATATTTTCAAAACATACAAGCAAGAAAGTGCATAAAAGATCGAGCTTTCAAGAATCCAAGAGGAGAAGTAGAGCGAGTTATAAAGGAGCGAGGATGGGAAACTTCTGTTACGTGACCAACAGAGCAGCTGTAGAAGTTGTGAAGGAATTTTATACGAACTTAACACAGGCTGAAGATAAACCGGTTAAAGTTAGAGGATTTTTTGTAGATTTCAACGCTGCTAGAATAAACGCTTATTATGAAGTACGAGACACCTACACCAGCAAGTATGAAACTTTTGAAACTATGGAAGGACCACTGGAAGAGGTGATCGACTTTCTCACTGATGGGAAAGGAGTCTGGAAGATAAGGCAGCTGGAACGGGTAAACTTCCCTCTTTCTAAGCTAAATACAACATCTAAAGTCTGGCATTATTTTATTTGTTCTACTTTGTTACCTACCTACCACCATAGTGAGGTAACTGCAGAGATGAAAGCGGCTTCCGAATTTCTATATTCAGAACCAGAAGAGTATTAATGTGGGAAATATTATATATAAAAACATATTAGCCACTGCTAGAAATGAAAGTGGAGGAGGACTAGGACATCCTGGTCTTATCTATGCACTTTGCCAATTATCTCGAGTAGAGGCAAGAGATGATGAGGAATGGATAGAGCCTATGAAACCCCTTACTCAGGATAATATAAAGAAATATGAATCCCACGAAGGATGGAGATCTGGGACAAGGGATTATGTACCTTCTTCAAGTAGAGATATACCCTCTACAAGTTATGAACCACCCCCTCAGTACACCACTCCTACCCTTCAAGATCTGATGAATGAGTTAACCCTGAGTAGAAAGAGTTTTAAGTTATTTGGAGAAAATATGGAAAGAATATTTGAGCATATAGAGCAAAGGATCGGAGGCTTGGAGAGAAGACACGATTATGATAGGGAATATCTCCAGCGACATTCAGAGTACGAGATTGCATACTATGAAGCTGAGCGTTGTTATAGGAGTGGTGATTTAGATGTTGTCTTTCCTGAGTGCCCCCGTTATACACAGTACTAGCCTGCTCAGCCTTCTCAGCCTGGAGATCAGGGAGACGACATAGTTTGGGATTTTAATGTAGAAGATTATAGTCTTTTGTTCAGTTTGTTTGGTTTGTTTAGATTTGTTGTTTTGCAAACTTTATTATTTCTGTGTGTAATATTTTAGTACTATCTGTGGACTTTGGACTTGATATGTTGTTTGTTTGTTTGAGCAGTAATATTAAATTTCTTATGTGTGTTAAATTAGTTGCAAATTTTTATATATATATGATTTTAGTCTTTCTTTAATGTATTGTTTAAATTTTAAATGTATGTGTAGTAACGGATTAAGTTTTCTTTGTTATGTTTGATACTTATTTTAAAAATTTCCATCCCTGCACTTTCTTTTTAAATATTATATGTGGAAGAATACTAACAGTACAGGTTCTGTACGTAATGAAAAAGCCTGCGAAAATTTCAAAGAAAAGAAATACCTAAAGCTCAAATGTTTGATGAATTTTATTTATATACTTTCCCTTTTTCACTATGTAGTATAGATAAAAAAATTTAAGTATGGGGGAAGGTAAAAATACAAATTTAATTATTAAAATTGTTCTTAATTTCTATTTTCAAAAAATATTATTAAATGATTTTCTATAGTAATTTTCAATTCAATAAATATGTGTTACTTTATTTAATTATTATATAAAGTTAAAGAAAATATTTCTAGTAATTCAATTAATTAATGGAATAAGATATTTGGTTAAAAGGAATAAGAATATAGTAAACTATTTAAAAGTAAGGAAAACTATATTTTGAAATTAAAAATTCTTAAGTATTTAAGTGTAAAAGAAAGGATAGAAACTCAATAAAGTAAAAGCTATGAAATATATATAAGCAAAAAAATATTTTAAGTTTCAAATTTAGGAAGAGAAATTGAAGTTCAAAATTATTAACAGGCTATCCAGATACAGTAATCCTCACTTGAAAAAGAAAAAGAAAAAGAAAAAGAAAAGAAAAGAAAAGAAAAGAAAAATATAAGTGAGGAGAAGCTTGAGGATATGCCTTATCAAAAATTGGCTTCAATGGATTCAACCTAAAGGGTAAAACTTAAATATATTTCTAAACTTATATATATGGATTAGTATTTTACTAAATAGTGTTTTCTTGAATTTCCTATCATCTAAATATCTTAAGTAATTTATTATTTTTAATATAGTCATTCGTGAATTAAATAGAAAGCTAGAAATCTTAGACCTGATAACTAAATAATCTTATCTCTATAAAGTTAATTTAATTACTTAGAAATATTTCTATTCAACTTTATTATAATGTTATTTAAATTTAATTCATATATTATTTGAGTCTAAAATTTCTATTATAGAAATCATTATTTTTATTTAGTATTAAAATTATTTGAGGACAAGTAATAATTAAGTTTGGGAGATTTTGATCACAGAAAAATACATTAAGAAATTCATATCTATTTTTGATGAAATTGCTCTTTAAAGAAATGTATTTTCTTTATTTTATTGCAGGAATGAAGATTTATAAGTAATAGAAGCAAAAAGCATGAAATGGAGCAAATTTGGATCAGAAAGGAGGAAATTCATGCAAATATAACTACTTCGCCGATGAAGAGATCGAGACCGCCGACGGCGAGATCGTGAGGAGAAATTTCTGAAGGAATTTTAACTACCTCACCGACAGCGAGCCCGAGCCTGCCGACAACGAGATCGTGCAGTTTAAAGACCTTCTAGAAGCCCCGCCGACGGCGAGGTAGTTTCCCGCCGACGGCGAGCTAGTTCAAAATGCATATAAATTTAACATGGACACTTTTGAAGAGGTGTTTAAGCACCCCTTGGACCTTTGCCTACCTCTATAAATAGAGGCCAAATTCTAGTGTCTTAGGGTGTCTCTTGAGTCTTCTATGTGTCCATTTCTAGTGTCTTAAGTGTCATTTGTGTGAGTTTAATTTAGTTTGAGTGAGTTTATTAGTTTAATTGAGTGCTATTTAGTTTGCTGTACTTGAAGGAAAAGTCAAGGGAACTTCAAGGAGTCTTCTTGGGGAGGAAATTAAGATAAGTATCTTTGTTTATTGTTGTTAACTTTAAATGAAATCCATGCTTTGTGTTATTCCCATGCATTCTGAGTAGTTTTCTTAGTCTTTCTCCTTATTTATAAAAATTATGCGGATTGATGA
Organism: Papilionanthe hookeriana x Papilionanthe teres; assembly: GCA_022702705.1. Classification (NCBI taxonomy): domain Eukaryota; kingdom Viridiplantae; phylum Streptophyta; class Magnoliopsida; order Asparagales; family Orchidaceae; genus Papilionanthe; species Papilionanthe hookeriana x Papilionanthe teres. The sequence continues at coordinate 131,505,138 of CM040428.1, read as the reverse complement.
AATTAAATAGAAGCACCTAATATAATATAAATAAATTGTGATAATTTTTACTTAAAATTTAATTTACTTTTAATCTGGCCAGTTGAGTAGTTAAAATATGTTGAATTATCAACAATAGTAAAAATTACATCCAATATTCAGGGAGGTCAAAAGCCTTGGAAGGCGGGTGCAAATAAATAGGGAAATATTAATTATCGGGCGTAGAATTGGATATTTTAGTGTGACGGACTAAAATACTCAATTCGGTCCTACTGTTTAAGAGCCGAAGTGTAGATGTTAGGTCTCGGGTGAGGGGAACGTGGGAGCTCCGAAGTGGCGACTGTATCCTCCCAGCCTAGCCGCAGATTCAGTAATCAAACATAGGATTAGTCAATGTTCTTTGCACCTGGACTAAAGGTTAAAGAATAGGAATTCTCCTATCTGTCAAAATACAATTTAAAATTTTGATTTAAATTTATCATTTCACTTAATTTTCTAAAAACAAGGAGAAGGCTACTTTTTCTGAATTAATCAACTTATCTCAAGCATTAGTTTACTTTAGTTTATTATAGTTACTCTGAATTTCTGTTCACTTTATTAGTAAATAATTCCTTTAATTTTAGCTGATAACAAATCTGTTAAAAACTTCCCTATGGGATCGATAACCAGGACTCCACTAGAGCCCTGTATTACTTAATATGATACGTATACTTGCGTAGAATCCACATTATACATTAAATCATATATCTATATTTAAAGCGAGATCAAGTTTTTGGTTCTGTTGCTATAAACATAAATTGCATACATATTAAAAGTGGGTCAGTAAAAAATAATCAATTCGGAGGAACACCTAATGAAGACCCAAATTTACATTTCGCTAGTTTTTTAGAACAGTGTGCTATTTTTAAGTATGACGGAGTGTCGAGTGATGTTGTGAGACTTATACTTTTTCCTTTTTCCTTAAGGGATAAAGCTAAGGCGTGGTTAAACTCATTAGCACCTGGATCTATTCAAACTTGGGGAGAACTTTCTTAAAAGTTTCTATCAAAATATTTCCCTCCATAAAAAACTGCTAAATTAATAAATGATATCACATCTTTTTGTCAGTTTGAAGGAGAGTCAATATATGATGCTTGGGAGAGGTTTAAAGATCTTCTTAGGAAGTGTCCACATCATGCTTTGCCAGATTGGTTAATAATTCAAACTTTTTATAACAGATAAGTAGGATCATTGAGATCAATTTTTGATGCTGCTGCTAGTGGATCGTTAATGTCAAAACCTTTCGATGAAGCATATTCATTGATTGAAGAGATGGCTACTAATAATTTTCAATGTCCCTCTGAACGGGTAAACCCTAAGAGAGTAGCTAGTGTTCATGATTCTGATATGATTACTATGATAGTTTCTCAAATAGCAGCACTTTCTAAAAAAATAGATCAATATTGAATGAATTATTCTCAACCACCCCCATTGTCAGAGGAAAATTCATTTGGGCCGATTTCATTTGGGTAGATGGCACTGAATCTCATACACCTTATGATTCTTTAAACGCGATTAATAGACCCAATAACCCTTATTCGAATTATTATAACTCTGGTTGGAAGAATCAACTAAATTTCAATTGGAATAATACTAATGCTAATGTGAACCCACAATGGGGGCACAATTCTATAAACCCAGTTGGAAACTCAAACAACCAAGGAAATACTAATTTTAGAACATCTTATCCTCCTGCATTCAATAATAGCCCATAGTTTAAGGATAATAAGTTGTCTACAGATGAAATGATTTTGAATATGGGAAACCAATTACAAGTTCAAGGTTTTGCGATCAAAAATATTGAAAATCAATTGGGACATATTTTCACTGCGCTTAATAATAGACATTCTGGAATGCTTCCTAGTAATGTGGAGATCAATCAAAAAGATCAAAACAATTAGCAACTTAAGGATATTCAATTAAGGAGTGGAAAAGAATTAGAAACTAGAGTGCAGAAAGACGTTGAAGAAGAGAAGGAGAAGGTGAATATTGAAAAAGGTTCAAATAAGATTTATCAAGACCTGGATTATCCTCTTGAATTAATGAAGAATACTGTTGCGAAACCACCTCATCCATTTTCTCAAAGATTGAAGCAGAAGAATAGGGATAACAGATTTAGAAAAATTTTTGAAATCCTTAAGAAGTTAACAATAAATATACCTTTTGTTGAAGCATTAGAACAGATGCCTGACTATGCAAAATTTATGAAGGATATTTTTAAAAAGAATAGAAAGTTCACGGATCATGAGACTGTTGCACTTAGCGGAGAGTTCAGTGCAATAATTCAAAAAAAGCTTCCTGAAAAAACTTAAAGATCCTGATAGTTTCACTATCCCGTGTGCTATAGGTGAAAAGTTTTTTGGAAGAGCCTTATGTGATCTGGGAGCTAGTATTAACCTTATGCCTTTATCAACATTCAAAAGATTGGGAATTGGAGAAATTTCTCCTACATTTGTAACTCTTCAATTAGCCGATCATTCTATTACTTATCCTAAGGGACTGGTAGAAGATGTGTTAGTGACAATGGATAAACTTATCTTTCCTCTGGATTTTATTGTGCTTGATATGGAGGAAGATAAAGAAATTCCAGTTATTTTAGAAAGACCATTGCTAGCTACTAGAAGAGCTGTAATTGATGTTCAGAAAGGGGAATTAACTATGAGAGTTAATGATCAAGAGGTGACCTTTAATACTTTGAAGTCTATGAAGTATCCCTCAGTTGCAAAAGATAATGAATGTTTTAGGATGGAAGTCTGCAAATATTTGAGAAATGATTATTTTAAAGAGATGTTTGAAAAAAAAGTGGAATATGAAAATATAATTGAAGATGAATATGGAAATGAAAAAGATTCAGATAATGAGAAGAATAAGGAGTTGGAGTATATTCAAGAGAAATTTGAAGTGTTAGATACCATGGAAGGTGGAGATAAAAGTTTAATTTCATCTATTTTTAAACCTCCTGAACTTGAGATGAAAATTTTCCTTAAGCATTTAAAGTATATGTTCTTAGGAGAATCATCTACCCTACCAGTTATTGTATCTTCGGAGTTTGGAAATCTTAAAAAGATACAAAAAAGCTTTTGGATGGACTTTGGCAGATATCAAAGGAATCAGTCCTTCGATCTGTATGCATAGAATTTTATTAAATGAAGAACATAAACCTAAAATTGATCTGCAAAGAAGATTAAACCTATAATGAAAGAAGTAGTTAAGATGGAAATTTTAAAATGGCTTGATGTTGTAATTATTTATCCTATTTCGGATAGTGCTTGGGTAAGTCCAATTCATTGTGTACTGATGAAAGGCAGAGTGATTGTGGAAGTGGATGAAAGGAATTAAATTTTACCTACTAGACAAGTTAATGGATGTCGAATTTGTATTGATTATAGAAAACTGAAAGCTGCCACCCGAAAAGATCACTTTCCTCTTCCTTTTCTCGATCAAATGTTGGATAGACTTGCTAGATTGTACGGATATACTGGTTATCATCAAATACCTATTGCTCCTGAGGATGAACAAAAGACAATGTTTACTAGCCTCTATGGAACATTTGCTTTTCGAAGAATGCCTTTTGGACTGTGTAATACACCTGCAACTTTTCAAAGATGTATGATGTCTATCTTTAGTAGTATGATAGATAATGGAAAAGAAGTTTTCATGGATGATTTTTCTGTGTTTGGAACTTCATTTGATATTTGTTTGGAAAACTTGGCAAAAGTTTTGGAACTCTGTAAGAAAACAAATTTAGTTTTGAACTGGGAAAAATGTCAATTTATGGTTGCAGGAGGAATAGTGCTTGGGCGTAAAATTTATGAATATGGTATGGAGGTCGATCCTGCTAAAATTTGAGTGATTGAGAGATTACCACCACTCACTTCTGTGAGAGAGGTGCAGAGTTTCTTAGGAAATGTTGTATTTTACAGGCGTTATATTAAAGATCTTTCTAAAACTACTAAACCTTTGTGCCAACTTCTAGAAAATGATAGGAAGTTTGATTTTAATGATGAATGTTTGTGTGCTTTTGAATTACTTAAAGAAAAATTAACCACTGCTCCTATAATCGTTTCACCTGATTGGGAGAAAACCTTTGAATTGATGTGTGATGCTAGTGATTATGCTATTGAAGTTGCGTTGGGGCAAAGGTATGATAAAATTTTCAAAGTCATTTACTATGCTAGTAAAACTCTTAATGATGCTAAAATTAATTATACCACTAGTGAAAGGGAGTTATTAGCTATAATATTTTATTTTGATAAGTTTTGACCATATTTATTTGGGACTAAAAGTATAGTGCATACTGATCATTCAGCTATCAAGTATTTAATGCAAAATAAGGATGTTAAACCTAGATTGATTAGATGGATACTCCTTTTGCAAGAATTTGATTTTGAGATAGTTGATAGGAAATGATCTGATAATCAAATTACTGATCATTTGTCAAGATTAGAATATGATAAATTATCTAAATTTGAGAAGGAAGTTACAGAAGCTTTTCCTGATAAACAATTGTATATTCTTATGGAAAAGAATTTGCCTTGGTATGCTGATATTGTGAATTATATTGTGAGTGATTTTATACCATCGAATTTAACAAGGCAACAACAAAAAAATTTAAATATGATGCTAAATTTTATTTTTTGGATGAGCCCAATTTATATAAATAGTGTAATGATCTGATTATTAGAAGATGTGTGCCACATGAAGAAATTAATCCAATTATTCAGAGATGTCATGATTCTGAATTTGGAGGTCATTTAGGTGTTGATAAAACATCTTATAAGATTTTACAATTTGGATTTTATTGGCCTACTCTTTTTCGCGATGTTTATAAATATATTAAATTTTGTGATCAATGTCAAAGAGTAGGTAATATTTCTAGAAGAAATGAAATGCCTCTGAATTATAATTTGGAAGTTGAAATTTGTTTATGTATGGGGATTCGATTTTATGGGACCATTTACACCTTCATTCAGAAATTTTTATCTATTAGTCATCGTTGATTATGTTTCAAAATGGATTGAAACTGTTGCTTTACCAAGATGTGATGCTCGGAGTGTTTCTAAATTTTTAAAGCAAAATATATTTACCAGATATGGAATGCCGAGAGTGATTATAACTGATGGTGGATCCCGTTTCAGAAACAATCAAATTAGGAGATTAATTGAAAAATATAATATTTTCATAGGATCTCTACTGCTTATCATCCCCAGACTAGTTGTTTAGCAGAAGTATCGAATTAGGAAATTAAAAGAATTTTGGAGTAAACAGTGGATATTCATAAATTAGATTGGTCTGCTAGATTAGATACTGCATTATGGGCTTATAGGACTGCTTTTAAGACCCCTATTGGAATGTATCCTTATAGACTAGTATTTGGCAAAACTTGTCATTTGTAGGTTGAATTGAAGCATAAAGCATATTGAGCGATTAAGGAGTTGAATTTTAATTTGAAAAATGCGGGAGAGAAAAGACTTATGCAATTCAATGAGTTGGAAGAAGTTAGAAATGAATCATATTATAATGATAGAATTTATAAAGAGAAAATGAAATTGTGGCATGATCAGAATATATTGAAAAAATGATCTAAACTTGATCAAAGAGTTTTATTATATAATACGAGATTGAAATTATTTCCTGGAAAACTTAAGCCCAGATGGATGGGACCTTTTATTGTAGTGAAAGTTCATTCTTTCGGAGCTGTTGATATCGAGGATCCTAAAACTGGAAATATTTTTAAGGTTAATGGGCACCATTTAAAATCTTACTTTGGAGGGTTTTTACCAGATTTCAAAGAGGTTTTATTGCTGAGTCATCCTAGTTAACTGAATGGTTTGTAATGCTGACGGCATTAAACCAAGCGCTTTGTGGGACATAACCCATGTGTACTTGTGTGTTATGTTTGCTTGCTTATTGTTGATTGTGCTTTTAGTTTGATATTTAAGAATCATAATTACCCCTAAAAAGTTAAAAAATTTAAAATATATTGGATCGTATTGCGAAAATGAAGTATTTCGAGCCAAATGAAGTTCGGTGAAAACTTTGACCACTGGCGCCGCCGGCGTCCTATTCTTTTAAAAATAGCCGAATTTCTAGTTTGAGCACTGCCGGCGCCTCTATCGAGCGCCGCCAGTGCCCAAATTTTGTTTGACAGTTTTTAATTTTTAAGATACAGTTTTTGGCGGTTTTGAGCGGGATCTTCTTCCTTAAAACACCACAAAACTCTATTTTAAACCCATAACCACCAGAAAAACGAAAACTTCCTTTCCCAATTCGCATCCCATAGATTCCTACTCCATTGAACTCCCTAGATCTCGCATTTACAACCGACAAAAGTTTGTTAGTTTTGAGGCACAGCGTCTATTCCATAATGTGGTGATGAAAAGAATGATTATCAAGGAAAGAGGCTTTATGAATCGAGGTTTGGAGAGTCCTACTACAAGAGTTGAAGAGATTGTAAAGCAAAGGCATTGGGAAGTGTTTTGCTACACTACCGTCGTAGTGGTTGTTCCAGTCGTGAAAGAATTTTATGCAAATCTTCATGGGGTCAACCAAGGATGTGTTTTTGTGCGAGGTAGGTATGTACGATTCACTCCTGCGAGGATTAATGATCTCTTCATGATTGAGAATTGACCGTGACTTTATATATAAAGCAAGAATTTATGAAGTTGAATTTATATATTTAGAATGATTTAGTAAAGTGACAAATTTAATGCAAGTATACGTATCGTATCAAGTAATACAAGGCTCTAATGGAGTCCTGGTTATCGATCCCATAGGTAGGTGAACGTTATTTAAATCAGATAATATAACACTAAAATTCAATACCCAATGTAACAATTACGTAAGTGTACTACCACTAGTTAATGGAAAGTATAATAAAGCTACTACAATTACTTCTAATTACTAAACTATATTAACTAGCAAACACACTAACTTAAGTGATTTATAAGTTACTTCTATATGAAAAGTGTCATTCTTCCTGCATAAAGATTATTATGTGTGGATAATGAAGAATGGTAATTATTTGTGTTGTGACAAATAGGAGCATATTTGCTTCTTTACCTTTAAAGAGTACCCCCTCTTCCAAGCAGGTATAGAACATTGTCATATCTTAAGTTTAGTTACTAAATCTAAGGCTAGGTTGGGAGGATACCGGCTCTCACTTCGGAGCTCTCACTCACCCTTCACCCGAAGGCTAACCATAGGCTTTAGTTACCAATCTTAAGACCAAATTGAGGATCCCATTCTGTCACCATGAAAACTCCAATTTTAAGTCCATGAAAACTCATTTCCTTATTTATCTGCACTTAATCCCCATGAACTACGCAATTCATTCACAGACATTAAATGGTTTCTTCATTCTTGTTGTAGAACATTCAACTCTTTTGGAATTAATGTTCCTCAACATGTTTTAACAATTCAATTGGCCGGATTGAAAAGTAAATTAAGTTCCAAATTAAAGAAACATCACAACTTTTATAACACTTAAAGGGCACATCATTTCCACATCACCACATCATAATTACTTCATGCAAGAAGAAAGGCAAGGGAGATTACTCACTAACCATTGAGAAGATATAAAAACACATGGATTTTACATATAAAAGAAGAGTCATAGAAACTACAATAGTAAATACATCTTATCTCGTTCTCTTCCCCAAGTAAATTCCTTCAAAGTCCCCTTGATTCCTTTTCTCTTCCTTGCAACACTTGATTCTCTCCTTGGAACAAAGATGAAGAAGCAATCTCTCACTTTACTCCCTCTTCTCCCCTCCTTAGAGAAGAATTTCTCTTAAAATCACAAACCCTAACTCTCTCTCACACTTTCCCCACACTCTCTACAACAATTCTCTTCTCTTCTTCCTCTCCATTTTCGTCTTGGACACTTAATTTAATGTTAGGAACGAATTCCCCAAGAGTTTCTTCAAGCACCTCTTCAAAAATCTACCAAAACTTTTGAATTTAAAGTGAACCAACATAGGGCACCGGCGGCTCCCGATAGTGGTGCCGGCAGTACCCTATCGTGACAATTAATTATGGAGTTCTCTGGAATAGGGCACCGGCAGCGTCCATTCTGGTGCAGGCAGCGCCGAGGCCGTTTTCCTCCAAATAGCTCCATTTTGCTCCATTTTGCTCCAAATTCGTTCCTTTTCGCATCTTTTCACTCCAATCACCCATAATCATCATACATGCAAAAAATCATGAAAAATACATTCCTTTAAAGTGCAATATCACCAAAAATAGGTAAAAACATATAGCTAAAAGAGTATATATTTTTGGTGCATCAAAATCCCCAAACTTAAACTATTACTTGTCCTCAAGTAATCCTTTTACTACATAAAAATATAACTCTAGACAATGTACTTTTTAATTATAAGAGACCAAAATTTTTCATTCAAAAGAATATAGTGTTTAGATTTTCAGAAAAAGTTTAGCAACTCAAGTAAACATTATAGGTATAAGAATATTCAGTACTTTAGTCTAAGAGTTCTATTCTTCTATTTATTTCGAGATGAACCATAATTTGTTATATTAAGAGTGCTTTAAAGGACTATGTGAAAAAGGAGTTCATGCAAACTTTATTAAAATGTAGGCTAATACCTTAAACATAAATTCTGAAATGAAGTCAAGCTCTCCTTTTAAGGTGATTCAAATGAAGCCAATTTTTGATTAGGCATCTCCTCAAGCTTCTCCTCATAATATTTTACTTTTCTTTTCCTTCTATTTTTCTTTTTCTTTTTTTCTTTTTCTTTTATTTTTCTTTTTTTCTTTTCTTCTCTTTTTTTTTTCTGAGGATTACTATATCTGGATAGCCTTTAATGATTTTGAACTTCGCTCTCCTCTTTATAAAGTTCAAACTTAAGTCATCTCTTTACTTTATAGTTAAGTACAAGCTTTATTATTCACCATAAAGTTAAAATCTTTTCTTAGCACACAATACTTTAAATCCCTTAACATTAAAAAAATACAAATTTCTTTTCTTTAAATAGTTGACTATAATCAAATCCTTTCATACCAAATATCTTACTTCTATAAAATGAACTTTTATCACTAAAAATTTTCATCCTTTCCTTCCATAATATTCAACTGAATTGAAAAGTTTTAGTTATCTTATAATGAAGTTCAACTACCAAAAGTTATGCTAATAATTTTTGAAAATATATTAATTGAGAACAAATAAAAGTTTAGCATTTCTCTACCCTCCCCCAAACTTACATTTTTCAATAAATTTGAAATAGTTGAGAGTAAAAGAAAACTAACCTTTATGTGCTGAGATTTTGAAATCTTCATAATTTACCTGGTGTTAATCAAAATTTACAGCTTGCAAGCATGAAACAATTAGTAGCAGTGATATACCAATTTAAATATTTGCATGGCTACAGAGAAATAAACATTAAACAACTAAATATCCAACAGAACACTATAACATAAAGCAAATTATCATACCACATAACAGTGCAACTAACAGTTCAACATAAAAAATAAATGAAACTACATCACATAGTACAACACAGGGTTACACATCACATGAAAAGTAAATGTCCACTACATCACATCAATACATCTCAATAGACTAAGAACAATAGAAATAAATTAAACAAGCTATCTACCAGTCTCCATCACCAGGATCAGCAGCAGGGTCATCAGCAGGTGAGAAGGTCCAGGCCTGTATGGTGTATAACTAGAGCAAGAAGGAAATGTCACATCAGACTCCCCCCTCATAAATCTGACCTGAGCATCATAATAAGCCATAACAAACTCAACTCTTCTCTGTAAATAGTCTTCATTCACATCACTTTGGGCCTCAAATATATCCATCCTATGATGCATCATATCCATACTATCACTCTGCAATCTCAACTGCTGCATGATATCAGATAATGTCGGAGGCTCACAAGTAGATGGAACATCAGAACTCGTGGTAGGAATATTAGTACTCCTACTCTCCTCTCTTGCACCCACATGAGCTTCATAAGAACGAATAATGGTCTTTGTAATCGGCCTCAAAGGTATTGACACTTCCTCAGAACTACTATACTCCACTCCAGACTGAACACAAAGTGCATGATTCAGGGCAGGATGTACTAATCCACCAGTGGTTTCTCCGTTAGCAATAGAGTGAATGTTCTTAAAAATAATGGCTCCAATATTAATCTTCTTCATATTCTGGATGCAATAATTTAAAATAGCTTGATCCCTAGTAACTTCACTGTGATGATAAAAAGGCAATCGTCTTGCAAAAATAAAATAATGTCATGCTTTAGAAGCAACATTTAAGGTAAAAGTAGGGAAGTTAATCATCTGTCTCTGATTCATCTTACATTGCCCTCTTCCATCAGTTAGATACGTGATTACACTCATCAAATTCCCTTCACTAGTATCAAAATTCTTAAATTCATAAACAAAAGGTTCTCGAATTTGATAAAATGTATTGATACGTTGTGGGGTGAACTCAAACAGTTTCCCACGGACTAGCACATATTCCGTTTCAGACCAGAGCACATTAGCATAAAATTCTCGGACTTCTCCCAAAACAGCATTAGCAGAAAAGTAACAGAAATGTTCCCAATTTCGCTCAGAAATCAACTGTTCTATAGATCCACCAGGATTATCAAATGCTCGACCCTGAATACATTTCTTATTTTGCAATTGAGAGTTAAAGAGAAACTGAGCCTTAATATTAACAAATCTTTCATCGTCCCAATCAAATTTTCGCTTCCCCTTACTCATTCTAGGAGCCATGTAGATTTCTAGAAACATTTCAAAAATTTGCCAAAAAATTCCAAATCCACAATGTATTAACTCCAAGCATTAATCTAAACAAGTAAGAACAAATTATATCATATGAAACTTCACTTTTTCTAAAAAATCTCCAAAAATATCATCCAACAATGTGAGAGTTTCACATGGCGAAAATCAAAAAATTTTAGGTTAATGTAAAGCTCTTACCAAGAGAAGTGCAGATCCAACCTCAGAAATCCTTGAAATCCTCTCTAATATGAGATTTAACAAGCCCTAAAGCTTCAAAATCGCGGATATGGAGGTGGGAGACAAAAGAAATGGCAGAAAAATGGGTCTCAGACTATTTTCACGAATTTTTAAGGGTCCCGGGCTACTTTCGGTGTTTGGGCGCCGGCGGCACCCGATCTGGTGCCGGAGGCGCTCTATTCAAAATAATAGCCCGTTTCTCTGGATTTGGACGCCAGTGGCCAGTCAAAAATTCTATTGGCTTCAAACATTTTCGTCGCAAATTCAATCATTTCAACCTCCGCATTCCTATTTAACACATCAACAAGCATCTATTTCATCTCACAAACATTAAACAACATCAATTCACACAAACAACACATCACATTTCTTTCTTATATATAAAATCCACGATACAACGATTACACACATATGTTCATCTAATATAAGAAACACTCCTTAGATCCTTAGTGTTGTAAGTACACTACGATAAGGAAACACCAAGTCCTAAGTACACACAAGAATTCAAAGCAAAGTCCAAACACACCCTACTAAAACAAAACAAAGAAAACACTTAAACATAATAAAGCAGCATATAGAATCTACTAATTACTCCTCATCAGTCTCAGAAGTCTCATCCTCTGTAATGTCTCCCATTGATTGACGATGAACGAACAAATTGTAGAATGGATGATATGGGAATTCCTCAGATGAAACTTCGGCCACCACAACATTCTTCTTCAACAGATTAACCAAACCCAACTCAATTCGACCAGTATGATCAAATTGCTCTTTCATCCTCCAATCAATGTGATCTAATAATTCAGAAATGTTATTAATAGCATTCATAATATTCTGTACCTCATTTTCCAACTTCTTTATCTTCTTTAATATCACCCTCGAACTTTCAGAATAGTATGGCTGAAGAGGTTGTGAACTTTCAGTGGGCTAATCAGCAAGCACATCAATGTGTCCTTCATCACCTACTGTACGATAGTCATAAAGATCAGTGGGATCAATAGGTCTCCAGGGTAGAAGAACTTTTTCCCAACTCTCATATGACACTTGTGATTGACTACATAACAGAAATATGGTGGACGGGTGTCCAAGCCCATATTTAGATCCATACACAATCAATCCCAATACAGATTTAGTAATAATTGATCCAATATCCACTGGCCTTCTAGTTTGTATGAAGAAATTCAGAATAACACTTTCCTTCGTTACCTTACTTATCTTCATAGTAGGAATTAATTTTGCCGAAATAAAGTAATGCCACAACTTTGATACTGGATTCAAGGATGAAGAAGAGAAACTGAAATATCCATTATCCCTTACTTCCCATTCGTCATTCTCATCCGTCAAATAATGATAGATGTCGTTCATATCATTGCTCGTCACATTAAAATTTGCATAATGACAAATAGGTACACTTTCTATCATGAAGAGATCATTTATCCTCACAGGAGTGAATGGTACATACCTTCCTCGCACAAAAACACATCATTGGTTGATTCCATGCAGATTTGCATAAAATTATTTCACAACCGGAACAACCACTGTGGCGGTAGTGTAGCATAACACTTCCCAACATCTTTGCTTCACTATCTCTTCAAATCTTGTAGTTGGACTCTCCAAACCTCGATTTACAATGCCTCTTTCCTTTATAATCCTTCTTTTCATCATCACTTTATGGAATAGACGTTGCGCCTCAAAACTAATGAACTTCCATCGATTGTAGATGCGAGATCTAGGGAATTCAATGGAGTGGGAATCCATGGGATGCAAATTGAGAAAGGGAGTTTTCGTTTCTCTGGTGGTTATGGACTTAAAATGGAGTTTTGGGGTGTTTTAAGGAAGAAAATCTCGCTCAAAACTGACAAACACTGTATTTTAAAATGTAAAAATTGTCACCCAGAATTTGGGCGCCGGCGGCGCTTGATAGGGCGCCGGTGACACTCAAACTAGAAATTCGGCTGGTATAAAAGAATAGGGCGCCGACGGCGCCCAATCTGGCCCTGGCGACGCTAGTGACAAAAATTTTCACTGAACTTTGTTTGGCTCAAAATACTTCGTTTCCTCAATACGATCCAATATATTTTTAATTTTTAACTTATTTAAGGGTAATTTGGATTCTTTAATATTAAACTAAAATTTCAAACAACAATAAGCAAGCAAACTCAACATACAAATACACATATGGGTTGCCTCCCACAAAGCGCTTGGTTTAACGTCGTCAGTCCGACAAACCATTCAGTTAACTAGGATGACTTAGCAATAAAACCTCTTTGAAATTAGGTAAATACCCTCCAAAATAAGGTTTTAAACGATGCCTATTAAACTTGAAAATATTTCCAGTTTTAGGATCCTCAATATCAACAGCTTCGAAAGAATGAACTTTTACTACAGTAAAAGGTCCTATCCATCTGGACTTAAGTTTTCCTGGAAATAATTTCAATCTCATATTATATAATAAAACTCTTTGTCTCAGTTCAAATCATTTTTTCAATGTCTTCTTATCATGCCACAATTTCATTATCTCTTTATAAATCTTGTCATTATGATATGATTCATTTCTAATTTCTTCCAACTCATTTAATTGCATAAATCTTTTTTCTCCCGCATTTGTCAAAATAAAATTCAACTCCTTAATCGCCCAATATGCTTTATGGACCAATTCAACCGGCAAATGGCAAGTTTTGCCAAACACTAATCTATAACTAATAGGGGTCTTAAAAGCAGTCCTATAAGCCCATAATGCGGTGTCTAATCTAGCAGACCAATCTAATTTATGAATATTCACTGTTTTCTCCAAAATTCATTTAATTTCCCGAGTCGATACTTCTTCTAAACCACTAGTCTGGGGATGGTAAGCAGTAGAGATTCTATGAATAATCTTATATTTTCCAATTAATCACTTAATTTGATTGTTTCTGAAATGGGATCCACCATCAGTTATAATCACTCTCGGCATTCCATATCTTGTAAATATATATTTTCTTTAAAAATTTAGAAACACTCCGAGCATCACATCTTGGTAAAACAACAACTTCAATTCATATCGAAACATAATCAACAGTGTCCAATATATATAAATTTTCAAATGAAGGTGAAAATGGTCCCATAAAATCTAATCCCCATAAATCAAAAATTTCAACTTCCAAATTGTAATTCAGAGGCATTTCGTTTCTTCTAGAAATATTACCTACTCTTTGACATTGATCACAAAATTTAACATATTTATAAACATCACAAAAAAGAGTGGGCCAGTAAAATCCAGATTGTAAAATCTTATAAGCCTTTTTATCAACACCAAAATGACCTCCAAATTTAAAATCATGACAAATCTGAAAGATTGTATTAATTTCTTCATGTGGCACCCTTATTCTAATAATCAGATCGTTACACTGTTTAGATAAATAGGGCTCATCCCAAAAATAAAATTTAGCATCACATTTAAATTTTTTTTGTTGTTGTTTTGTTAAATCTGATGGTATAATATCACTTATAATATAATTCACAATATCAGCTTACCAAGGCAGATTCTTTTCCATAAGAATATACAATTGTTCATCAGGAAAAGTTTCTGCAACTTCCTTCTCAAATTTAGAAAATCTATCATATTCTATTCTTGACAAATGATCAGCAATTTGATTATCAGATTATTTCCGATCAACTATCTCAAAATCAAGTTCTTACAAAAGGAGTATCCATCTAATCAATCTAGGTTTAGCATCCTTCTTTTGCATTAAATACTTGATAGCTGAATGATCAGTATGCACTATACTTTTAGTTCCAATTAAATAAGATCTAAACTTATTAAAAGCAAATACTATAGCTAATAACTCTCTTTCAGTAGTGGTATAATTAATTTGAGCATCATTAAGAGTTTTACTAGCATAGTAAATAACTTTGAAAGTTTTATCATAACTTTGCCCCAACGCAACTCCAATAGCATAATCACTAGCATCACACATTAATTCAAAAGGTTTCTCCCAATCAGGTGAAACAATTATATGAGCAGTGATTAATTTTTCTCTAAGTAACTCTAAAGAACACAAACATTCATCATAAAAATCAAACTTCCTATCATTTTCTAGAAGTTGGCACAAAGGTTTAGTAATTTTAGAAAAATCTTTAATATAACGCCTATAAAATCCAGCATGTCCTAAGAAACTCCGCACCTCTCTCATAGTAGTGGGTGGTGGTAATCTCTCAATCACTCGAATTTTAGCAGGGTCGACCTCCATACCATATTCAGAAATTTTATGCCCAAGCACTATTCCTCCTGCAACCATAAATTGACACTTTTCCCAGTTCAGAACTAAATTTGTTTTCTCACAGAGTTCTAAAACTTTTGCCAAGTTTTCCAAACAAATATCAAATGAAGTTCCAAACACAGAAAAATCATCCATGAAAACTTCTATTCCATTATCTATTATACTACTAAAGATAGACATCATACATCTTTGAAAAGTTGCAGGTGCGTTACACAATCCAAAAGGCATTCTTCGAAAAGCAAATGTTCCATAAGGGCTAGTAAATGTTGTCTTTTCTTGATCCTCAGAAGCAATAGATATTTGATGATAACCAATATATCCATCCAAAAAGTAATAGTACTTGTGTCCAACAAGTCTATCTAACATTTGATCAAGAAAAGGTAGAGGAAAGTGATCTTTTCAGGTGGCAGCATTTAGATTTCTATAATCAATACAAATTCTCCATCCATTAACTTGTCTCGTAGGTAAAATTTCATTTCTTTCATCCACTTCCACAATAACTCCGCCTTTCTTCGGTACACAATGAATTGGACTTACCCAAGAACTATCCGAAACAGGATAAATAATTCCAGCATCAAGCCATTTTAAAATCTCCTTCTTAGCTACTTCTTTCATTATAGGATTTAATCTCATTTGCGGATCAATTTTAGATTTATGTTCTTCATTTAATAAAATTCTATTCATATAGATCGAAGGACTAATTCCTTTGATATCTGTCAAAGTCCTTCAAAAAGCTCTTTTGTATCTTTTTAAGATTTGCAATAATTTTTGTTCTTGATATTCAATTAATTCCGAAGATACAATAACTGGTAAGGTAGATGATTCTCCTAAGAACATATACTTTAAATCTTTAGGGAGAACTTTTATCTCAAGTTTAGGAGGTTTAACAATAGTTAAAATTAAACTTTTATCTCCAATTTCCATGGTATCTAACACTACAAATTTCTCCTGAATATACTCCAATTCCTTATACTTCTCATTATCTGAATCTGTTTCATTTTCCGTTTCATCTTCAATTATATTTTCATACTCCACTTTCTTTTCAAACATCTCCTTAAAATACTAATTTCTCAAATATTCGAATACTTCCATCCTAAAACATTCATTATCTTTTACAACTGAGGGATACTTCATAGACTTCAAAATATTAAAGGTCACCTCTTGATCATTAACTCTAATGGTTAATTCTCCTTTTTGAACATCAATTACAGCTCTCCCAGTAGCTAGGAATGGTCTTCCTAAAATAATTGGAATATCTTTATCTTCCTCCATATTAAGCACAATAAAATCCATAGGAAAGATAAATTTGTCCACTTTTACTAACACATCATCACCACTCCCTTAGGATAAGTAATAGAACGAGCAGTTAATTGAAGAGTTACAGATGTAGGAGAAATTTCTCCAATCCCTAATCTTTTGAAAGTTGATAAAGGCATAAGATTAATACTAGCTCCCAGATCACATAAGGCTCTTCCAAAAAATTTTCACCTATAGCACACGGGATAGTGAAACTACCAGGATCTTTAAGTTTTTCCAGATGTTTTTTCTGAATTATTGCACTACACTCTCAGCTAAGTGCAACAGTCTCGTGATCCGTGAACTTTCTCTTCTTTTTAAGAATATCCTCCATAAATTTTGCATAATCATGCATCTGTTCTAATGCTTCAACAAAAGGTATATTTATTGTTAACTTCTTAAGGATTTCCAAACATTTTCAAAATTTATTATCCCTATTCTTCTGCTTCAATCTTTGAGGGAATGGAGGAGGTGGTTTTTCAACAGTAATCTTCATTGGTTCAAGAGGACATTCCAGGTCTGGACAAATTTTATTTGAACCTTTTTCAATATTCACCTTCTCCTTCTCTTCTTCAACTTCTTTTTGCATTCTAGTTTCTAATTCATTTCCACTCCTTAATTGAATAGCCTTAAGTTGCTCCTTGTTTTGATCTTTTGGATTGATCTCCACATTACTAGAAAACGTTCCAGAAGATCTATTATTAAGCGCAGTGAAAATATGTCCAAATTGATGTCGGTGAATTTTTAATTTAATTTAAATAAATAATTTGAAAAATAGTGTTTTGATTTTGAAAATAATTTTTAAAAAATTTTAAGATATGAAATCAAACTGATCTCACATCTCAAATAGTTTATATAAACGAGCACCACACCACAATCTGCGTGTCTATTCCGAAGAATAGGCACACTTTTTGGTGGTGGGGCTCGGTTAAATAAACTAGAAGATTTGTGACATCTGTTTGGTCTGCGAAACCATTTTATTTGCTGACAAGTTCCCCTGCTTAATATGAAAGCATTAAACAGGGTTTATATTACCTGGGTTCTTAAAATTCCCTATAAGGGCAAGCCCCCATAGTTAATTATATCTTAAGTGACGGGAATCACCTAAGAAAACTCTCGATAATAATCAGTAGTTCTGCTCTCAAGAATTTTAAAGTTTAAGTTTTCAAGGGATTGAATTTTGGAATTTCAATAGGGAATGGATCAAATTTAGAACATTTTATTTTGGGAATTCAAAAGAAGAAAGGTAAGAGAAATCACAGATTCGAAGCGAACTTCGGTAATTTCCTGATTATCCTATTTTTTGGCTTGAATTTACGAAAGCCCTAATGTTTATTTAATGTTTTGATCTTGCCAATTTTTAATTAATTAGGACTTATATTCGTATGATGTGATCACACAAATAGCCTCGAAGATGTGAGGGTTTATGTCGTATGAGACGACTACCTCGGAATCCTAAGACTGGTTAGGGCTTAATTTGCAATGCAAATGCCTAACAAAAGGTTGAGGATTTATGTTGCACTAGGCAAACTACCTCGAGGTCCTATGGCTTGGTTATTTAATTCTAAGAAAGTTTTGCTGAAGTAGACTAAGGTTTTGCTGATGACGATGGCCGTGCTGCCCACCATGCTCCGAGCTCCTTGTTGTTGCATAGGTTTAGTTTTAGAAGTCATAAATCAGGAGATGAGAGTAGTGTTCTAGTTTAGAGAAGGTTTTAATTTCCGTGTGTTTTTTATGTTTTAATTAAAACAAATCTTAAAGTTAATTATAACAACACCGGTTAAGATCCCACTGTTCCATCCTTCCGGCATCGTTATTTTTATCGGATTCACTTAGTCCAGATGAATTTGCTAAACTCAACTAAATGAGTTCACACTTTCATTTAGACCGTGGGAAATCCCGTTAGCAACACCTAGGTTACATCATCCGAGGTATTCCCGATCATCCAACAAGACGTTTTAATTTAGTTGTAGTTATAGTTTTGTTGTTCTGTTGGTGATTAAATTTTGAGTTGTTTTATATTTTGAAATGTTGTGGCAGTGAATTTTATCTTGTAAAGACTTTTAATTTAATTTTGGTTTCAGTTTTAGGGACTATCTTAAAGGTTTTGGTTTTCATGAAACTTTTGTTTATCATGCAAGAAAAGTAAGTGTGATGCGATTAAGTAAATTGCAATAAAATAAAAGCATACCTGGAGGGTCTTCCAGTCATCCCAAGCTGCACTTAAAACACATATCAGAGCATTTAAGCATTCCAACAAGTACCTAGGTAAAGCTAAGGGAAGGGTTATGGTTTTCTACCAAGTTCCTGATCCTATAGCTAGTCACTTCCTATGACGTCTAGGTTCTTGTGTTTTGGTTTAAAGACGATTTTCTTCATCAAAGAACAATTAAGTTCAATTGTTCTTATAAACATTTTATCATATTGAGGAAGTGCTTAAGACGAGTCTTAAACATCTTTTCAATACCTCTAGGATTGTTTTAAGTCCGAGAGAATTTAATTATACAAGTGAATTAATCATCCAGGGAGTTTAAGTTTTGTTCTCTTGCTCAGTCAACTAGGACATTTGAATATCTTATGAGTGAAGTAACACTTCACTTAATACTCTGTTTAGGAGTTATGACAACAAGAGCTTTCGAGGGCAAATTAATGTTCAAGTGATTTGTGATTTAATTTAATTTTAAATAATGGGTTTAAGTTTGGAATAGTGTTCAAGTTGCTTTAGATTTATTTTGAATTCTTTATGTCTTTGGTGATGTTATATTTAATTCAATTTAATTTAATTTAATTTTAATTTAATTTAATTTGGTTTAGTTTTAATTTTAATTTAGTTTTATTTTTTTTAATTTAATTTTAATTTTATTTCAACTTGATTTTATTTTTATTATTATTATTATTATTATTATTTAATTTAATTTAATTTAGTATGTTTAATTTAATTTAATTTAATTTAGTTTAATTTAATTTTATCTTAATTTTGATTTAATTTAAATTTTAATATAATTTTATTTTAATTTGAATTAAATATTTTATTTTTTTATGCTTTAAGGTTGATTTATTTTTAACTGTTAAAGTATTAATTTAATTGAAATTTTAGAAGGATTTAATTCAAATGTTTTAACTTTAATTTAATTTAATGATTAAGTCTTTTAGCATTTTAAATCTTAAATTTGGATTATCATTTTAATTAGGAATTAAATATTATTGAGGTGATTAATTTAGGGATTCTTAAATTAAAGAACAAATCTCTTCCTAATAATATCCCTATTTTAATAATTCCGATTTTTCATCATTCTTCCAAATTTAATTAATTATTTAATTAAGGTTTATTTCAATTATTTTCAAATTGTTTGGTAGGTTTCTACCCTTTAATTACCTAAGTTTCAAACATCCAAAATCAACTTAGTATCAAATATTTTACCCACCCTTTTAATTAAACCTAAAATATTTAATTATAGAGTTAAAATTTTAATTACCATTTTGCCCTTTAAACTTACTAATTTCATAACTCACTAAATTGAGCTTAAATGAATTTGAAATTTTTATGTGACTTCACTCATATATCAATCGAGACATTAGAGGAGAAAATGTGATTTTTCTGTATTTAATTTATTTATGTAATTATTTTTTGTGAAAAATAGGGATTTTCAAGGAAAATTCAATAACATGACCAAGGGAAAGTTTCTGTCCTTAGCAAAATTATGGGACATTCCTAATGACCAAAGGACCACTTGGACCAATTTTGGTGATTTTTTGAATTATATTTTCTTTATTATAATTATTTTGAGTTTTGGAGTATTAATTAATTTAAAAAAATAAAGATTGAAAAATGAATTTTATATTTTTCAAAAATCTCTCTGACATCAAGGAAACCAGAGAACCAATTTTTATAATTTTCTGATTTTTCTTTGATTTATTAGAATTATTTTAGTGGAAATGCTAGAAAGTACATTTTTTTAATTTTAAAATTAGCTTAGGGCTTTAAAATTTAATATCTCATCATAGAGACTTAAAAAAAATATGGGGTTTGTTCCTAAGTGATTAGAATTCAAAATGTGACATTTTGGTGAATTTTATTATTTTTGTGATTTTTATTTATTTTTAATTATTAAAAATATTAAAATAATGCAAAAAATTAACTTTTTTAGAAAATTACAATTTTAATTTTATTACATTTCTCTGACATCAGAGAGGCTCCAAAACCAATTCGGTGAATCTTTGAAAAGTTTTTTGAAAGTTATGAATTTTTGAAGTTTAATTTTGGCTAAATGGCTTAATCGACCCATTTGATAGAGCTAGTCAAGTCAATTGACTTCGAGCTTTTATGGTGGGTTCTCTCGATCCTAAAGGTCGGTGCAGAATTGATTTCAAGTCGATTTGATGTATGATTAGCTCTAATTAATTAAAGTTCCATTTTGGGTGTTTAAGCCAATTAGGTTTATTACAAGTGAGTTAACTCAAAACCTATTTTCCCTAGGGTCCTCTAGTAACAAGAAACATCACCAAATTTTCCTAGAATTTATTTCACAATATGCTAATTATTGGAATTAAAATACTCAGAATAGTGACCTAGAATTGAAAAATCAATAACTTTTCATAGGGATGGCCTCGACTTTGGAAAATTCGGGGAATGTCCCAAAATTCGGAGGCTTGAAAGCCCTATGGTCTCATGCCATGGTGAATTGTATACATGCATGGAGAATTAAAATGTGCAGAGAGTAAATAAATCATTAAAAATCAAATATTTAATGAAATTACTTGATTTCTTTTTCACATTATTCTTCTCTGTTCACCGAGCAAGAGGGTATTTTTATTTTATTTTTAGGATTTTCCTACACAAAGTTATGAATATTATATGTTCTGGTAATTAAATAAATAAGAAAAATTTCTATTTTCCTACTTATCCACGTGGCGCCACGCCATCCTCGGCAGCTCCGAAGTGTCGCGTGTCGCAATGCCATTCGACGCCTCCATCCGACTCAGCGCTCCAGGGGCCCGCGGTTCATGTACCATCGCGCTGTCCGGCTCGATTCCGACCGTCCGCTCAATACACGCTCGATCCGACGGCTCCTAGTCATCGTCTGCGACTGGTGTGCACCCGTGACCGTCAACCTTCTAACCCTAATTTCTCACTCGATTCTCAACGGAGTTTTATGTTCTTATGCTCTATGGATTCATCTTGAGGAGATGAACACATTCATACGGTAAACATGCATTGAAATTGATTCAAATTAAATGGAGAATCTCTGTAAACTCGGGAAGAAGAGTCAGTCCATACCTTTGCTCAGAGAAGTGAAGCTTCGATCTGAGAGTTGTGTCACCTTCGATTGGGTCCAAGCAAGCTCCAGATGAAGTCCCTTGGCCTAGTGAATTGTCTAGGTATGATTTCGACCACAGCCGATTTCAACCTTTGGAGTCTGGAACAGATGGGTGGCCTGGAGAGGGGGCTTTCACTGGGGAACTCCTTCTCTTGGTCTTGTGCAGGTGTGGGTGAGTTTAATTTGATTTTGGTGGAGGATTTGGAAGTGTCCTGTTCGAGCTCGAGAATCGAGCTCCAAAATTGAGCTCGATTAATGGGGATTAGGGCAAGAGAACAGTGGGGATCAAATGCTCTAAGTGTGGGGGAGAGTGCGGAGTGATTTTGGCGAGTTTCCTTAAGGTTGGTTCAGCACCTCCTCGTGGCCGAGAGGGGTGAGGTTTAAATAGGAGAGGCTGGAGGGCCTCCCGGGGGAGTTGGGGGCGGGATCGACTTGCTGCATGCAAGAGAAGAACAGCCATGGTGGCCATCGGACTTGGAGCGGCTCGATAAGGGGAATTTCAATGTTAGCTCACATGGGAGCTTTCGGCCATGGTGTTTTCTGGCGGCCTGGTGGCTGGCCGGCCAGGCACTGGTCACCATCTTGACCAGTGGGGTCAGGGGTTGGCAATTGTGCAGTCAATTAGAGTTTGACTTGTGTAAATGGGCTCATTTTGGGTTCAAATTGGCCAACCCATGATTTTGGGTTTGGTTCACCTCCCCAAGACCTGGTTTTGGGCTGAGTGAATCGGTTGGGTCACTCGGTCTTAAGTGGAGAAGTCTCCATCCAAGAATATTTGGATTATATTTGGGTTAAGTGGAATCATAAGTAAGGTTAATGGCTTTTAGGAAGTGCTTAAAGGACCTCCTCCTTTTGCCCAATGTGGTAAGGTCACATGTAAACAACTCACATGGCTTGCATGTGGCTTAAGAATGGCTTCATGGCTTGCCAATGACTTAGGATAAAGCTTGGTCAATTTCATGGAAGTAGAATTTAGGAATTTTGGTATTTTGGTGGAGAATTTTCTTGAAGCTTGATTTTGAATGGTTTAATGATGATTTTGAAATTTAGGGGTGATTTTGATTAAATGGATGATGTGGAGAAATGTCATGTGGGCTTTGGATTGAAAACTTGGGCTTTGGAAATGGTCTTGGGTGGGCTTTTAAAGTGGTTTAAGAAAGTGGGCCATTAGGTTTGAAAATGGGCTTTTGAATAGAAAAATTTACAATGGGCCATGCCAAATAAATGTTAAGTTTTGTCTAAGGATGTGTCATGATTGATTTAAAACAAGTTTGGAGTGATTTGGGTTTGAATTGGGTTGAATTTGAGCTTCTTTGGTAATGGGGTTAATGTAGGTCAAATTGGGCTAATTTGGGACAATGATGGGCTAAGCTTGAAATTGATGTAAAATTAATGTTGGAAAATGTTTATGGGAGTGTTTCAAAGAGGTTTCAACTTTTGTTGGGGTTGGATTTTGGGGTTTGGGTCTATTTGGGTTATGTTTGGGTTTAGGTTAAAATTGGGCTTTTTGGTTTTGGGTTGAACTTGAGTGGGGTTTGGGTCCAAATTTTGGGCTAACTATTTTAGTGTTTTGTTTTTGGGGATGTTAGGGAAGGTTTAGAAAAGATTTGGGGTTAATTGAAGTTTAATTGGGTTAGTTTGGGCTAAGGTTGAGTCATGGGTCCAAATTGGGCTTTAAGGTCAAAAGTGAAATTGGATTCAAATGCCAATCAAATTGGGCTTGGATTTAGTCTCTATTGGTGTTGGGGATGTTGAATTGAAGTTTAGAATTAAATTGGACCAGAATTTGGGTCAATTGGGTAGGTTTGGTTTGACATTGGGTTCACTTTGGGTTGAAATGGGTCAAATTGGAAATTTTGACAAAAGTGGGGTAAATTGACAAAATTGGCCCATGGTGTAGTTGGACAAAATGAAATTGGTAATATTTGAGATTTTCTGGAATTTTCTAGGAATTTTTGGAATTTTTTGGATTTTTGGGTCAAGAGGGGCATTTTGGTAATTTTGAGGGTATTGGGGGTATTTTCTGGAATTTTGGGTATAAAATGGTCAATTTGAGTGGTGTGAGAATGTTTAGGATTGATTTTGATGAATTTGGGTGATTTTGGAGAATTTTGGAAAATTTGGGTAATTTCAAGGGTTTTGGGTAGGCTAGGCGGGTCCGGGGTCCCGGGGGTCAAAAATTAAAAATTTAGAATATTGAAGATTTGGTAAATATAAGTGGAATGAAATCATTTTGGTTGAGCCATGAAGCCATATCAAGACCACATGAGCCATGAAGGGAGTCATTTGAGGCATTCACTATGTTGTTCCTGACCCTCTTAGCCAAGGGCTTAGGGGTTAAGGACCATCCATGTGAATCACCTTCATGAGTCAGGAGGTTAAGTTGGGTATGGGTGTGGTTTTAGGAGGTGTGTGAAAGTGTGTATAAGGGTAGTGTGTGTGTAAGTCATCCCTTCACCAGACCAGACCACCCAGGGCAGTCCTAAGGCCAAAGAGTCCTATAGGAACTCATCCTTTAAACTTCCACATTTGATTTCAACCCTCTAGGTGATTAGGGGTCTACAATCAAGTTTATGGAGTTTGCAGGGAGTTAAGAAGTGGTTTGAATTTCTAAGTGGTGGGTCCTAATTCTAATCCTCTAGGATAGTCAAAGGAAAAGCCTAAGGCTAGATCCTAAGTACTAAAAAAAGAAGAGAAGACCTCATCAAAAAATGAGGTCAACAAATGGACCCCCAATAGGTGTGGTGTGCTAACCAAGCACACCGCTCGTATTGGCGTTGACTGAAGAGATCAACAAAACCAACACAGATGTCCAAGTGACAAACTTAGGATAGAGTAGAAGAATTTCCGCTGGGGAGTGTCAAGTATATCTCTGAGACTGGAGATTCCTGAACTCTCGCTGGGTAAAGGAAAAGGAGGCGAATCCCAAATCACATGATCTGGTTGAATTTCGATTTAGATTTCATTTTATTTCAGTTTATGTTTTGATGTGTAAGTTTAGATTTTGAGTTTTAATTTAGATTGAAGTTTTGTTAAAATTAATTTGAAGGGATTTGAGCTTGAAATGAAAATTGGAATTTGGTTTTAGATGTAACATCTTCAACATCAAAAATTTGAATTGATTGGATTGAACCATTACAATGAGGAAAGAACTCAGAGCAATGCGGTATTGGATATAAAATCCTTAACCTCAACAGCTTGATTTGGTGTGCTTCATTGCGACAGGAGAGAACCTAAAGCAATGCGGTATTGGATGTAAAATCCTTAACCTCAAAATTTGATTTTGATGTATTTCATTGCGATAGAGAAAGAACCTAGAGCAATGCAGTATCGGATGTAAAATCCTCAACCCCAAGAATTTGATTTTGATGTATTTCATTGCGATGTGGAAAGAACCTAAAGCAATGCAGCTTTCGGATGTAAAATCCTCAACCCCAAGAATTTCGATTTTGATGTATTCCATCGCAATAGTGGAAAGAACCTAAAGCAATGCGGTATCGGATGTAAAATCCTCAACCCCAAGAATTTGATTTTGATGTATTTCATTGCGATAGGGAAAGAACCTAAAGCAATGCGAGTATCGGATGTAAAATCCTCAACCCCAAGAATTTGATTTTGATGTATTTCATTGCGATAGGGAAAGAACCTAAAGCAATGCGATTTCGGATGTAAAATCCTCAACCCCAAGAATTTGATTTTGATGTATTTCATTGTGATAGGGAAAGAACCTAAAGAAATGCAGTATCGGATGTAAAATCCTCAACCCCAAGAATTTGATTTTGATGTATTTCATTGCGATAGGGAAATAACCTAAAGCAATGCAGTTTCGGATGTAAAATCCTCAACCCCAAAAGTTTGATTTTTTAATGGTAATTAATTTTGCAAAGATTTGTAGTGTTGATTTGAAAAGTGTGGAATTTTGGTGTTTCGAGAATCTCATGAAAGTTGTAAATGATTTTTGTGGAAAGAAACAGATTAGGAGGGAATATGTAGATGCTACATATCTCATTCAAAAGAGTTGATCAAAAGTTGCTGGTTTGGATTGGATACAATTCCTCGCCACTAGATCCGAATCAAAACCTCGTGGCTCCGTGTCGATGGAATCGGCAGCTTCCGATCCCGGACAAGGGAGAGAGTAGAACGGATTGGATTTTAGATTCGGCGGAGTTGAGTTTGAATTTGATTGAGATTTGATTTGAGATTTGGAAGGTTGAATTTGAATTTGATTGAGATTTGATTTAAAATTTGTGTTCATTTTGTTTGTCCTTTAACGATCCAAATTTATTTCATCGTTCATTTAATGTTCATGTGAATTTGGCGTTCATCAATTTTTTACATTTTTAAGGAAATTTTTCTTTTATTCTTTTTTGTTTCTTTTCTGTTCTTTGGTCGAAGTTCATTTAACTTTAATGGCATTTCCCAGTCAACTTGCACAAAAGAGGTGAAGGCCAAAAATGTGACATGGTCACTTTCATTCCAATCATGTTGAAGATGCATCATACAACTCGATACGGAAGACATCTCATACAATCCATGTAGACTCGAAACGGACTATGTATGATCTTTGTCGATCCATCCAAAAAGGCATCTGTAAAAATCCATGTACCGAATAGTGAGGTACGGGGTCGATAACATCACCTTCCAAGCCATCTTTGGCAAGGATGCCGTATGGATGTACGTTGGAGGTGTGATATTTTCCATGTAACTCACAGCTCGTGAGGCCGGAGGCTCTCTAGCTCCGGGTACGGCTGGAAGTGGTAAGGTGCTTTCCTGTCATCCATCCTTCTGAAAGTAACTGAGATCCGCGTCATTGGTACTCCCGGTATGCAAGGTTTAGCGACATCCTCTCCGTTGCCCTTTAGTATCATGACGGAACCTACCAGTAATGGTATCTTTACTGGCCCTCGGAACTCACCTGGGCCTGCTATCCGGAGGTCAGATCCGAACATGATATTACACTCGTTCGAGAAATGAAATCGTCCAGTAAAGGTCTGACAAAGTCGTGGTGATCTATGTGCGGGGGTATACAGTCACCCTTCTTGTAAATGTTAATGATGCAACTGTTGGGTATGCAATCTGCTGGCAGTACCCTCCACGTTATCATTCTCTTTACCATCTATTTGATGACTAATGGCATTAGATCTACCTTGCCATCACGGAGTATCCCTGGTGGATTTCCCTTTCTGTCTTCTGCGAAGTTGTAGCAGCATCCACATTGTATTGTAATTCTCCCTTTCCCTGGCATCCATCTCCGAGGTTCCGAGTAAGTGTTTTCTCTTAGGCGGCCTGCTCAACCCATCCTTATCAAATCCCGGATGTAGTCCACGATTTGTTGTTGTTCGTATTCTGAGAACACGTCTGTATGTAGCTCGAGGCCTTCTAGTATATTGATCCTCCTGCCTCTGATTCTTTCGAAGTATTCAAAAGTTTGCTTCTCGACATTCTGCATTCTTTCTAGCTTGTATTTTGGAATAATCTGTAAATGGCGAGGCCTGGTGACGTACTGTGGGATATATGGCTCAATCCCTTTGAGTTCTCTTGCATACCTCGGCTCCTCGAGGATGGTCTCCATCGGGACATCCTCCGGGGTTGCTTCTGCAACAAGGTTATGCATTACTGGTGGCTTTATAAGATGGTGTGGTAGCCTTCCTTCTTCTGATCTTCTTGAGATTTCCCTGGTCTCTTATGTTATCCTCGGAGCTGGCCTCCTTTCTTCCGGTTCCTGGCGAATCGGTATCCTTGAAGTATATTTACTGGTAGTAGCGACTGCCTCATTGCGCTGGTCCGCTGCTAGTTTAGTTAACATCTTGCGGATACGACGATTTTTATTTCTTCGCTGAGTTGCTGTGAGAGTAGCTCTTCGTACTTCCCGAATCTCTCGTGGGTACGGCGGCGGCCAGCCTTGTCCTCTGTTGTAGCAACTACGGACTTGATTCTCTTGTCTTCCTCGATGTTTGTTTTCCTTTTCTTCTTCGTTGGGTTGGTGGCTTGGGCCACCCGCGTTCATGTCTTGTCGGTCGGGCGGTTCCTCTCGATCAATTGGGACCCGATCACCTTCCTCATATTGCGGGTACGGTTGGTGCAAAGTGCGAGTCGATCTCTATTATCGCTCCATCTTTCACCCTCTTTTCGTCGAGTGCAAGGCTTACGCCATTTCTAAAGTTCAGGACCAACCGCCCGTTCGACATTTCCCTGCGAAAAGACAAGGAAAAGGATCAGGGGATGTACTAAGAACAAGAACATTAAGAAAATGTTTTTTAGAGACAGAGTTTTCTTTTTTTCTTTTTTTTTAATTCCTTTTGTATTTTTAAATTCAACAGGAATGAAGTGGGAAAAGATCGGGGAAAAAAGATTTTGATTTTGAATAGAGAACAAGGAAAACTTTATTATCATGATTTTATTTATTTTAGCACTTTTTTTTATTATTTTTGGGTTTGGACCCAGTCATAAGTAATTACTTCACCCGTGCTTCTAGGGATGAAAAAAAATCCATTCCTTCGAAACATCAGGTAGAGTAATACTTCTTCAAGTATCATCCGTTGATCGTAAGCATATAGTGGGTTCAAATTTTCCTCCTATCTTGCTGTGTGCAAGGATAGGTCTCTTGAGAACGAGAACTAAGTCACCAACTTTGAAGGTTCTTGTGCGGACTAGTCTGTCATGGGCTTGAACCATCTTAACTTGGTATAGTTCTAAATTCTGCTGCGCTGTAAGCCTTTTCCCTTCCAGGCTTTACAATTCCTCTAGTTGTAATTTGGCATTCTCTTCTATCGTGATTTTGTTTGCAACTGCAATTCTGAGTGAAGGAAGTTGGACCTCTAAGGGTAACACTGCCTCGGACCCATACACCAGAGCGTAAGGTGTAGCTTGAGTAGGAGTTCTGAAGGTCGTCCGGTAGGCCCATAAGGATTCAAATAACTTCTCATGCCAATTTCTCTTATTATTGTCCAAAGTTTTCTTTAAAATTTGAACGAGAGTTTTATTAAAAGCCTCAGCTAGGCCGTTTGCTCTTGGGTAGTAAATTGTTGAATACCGCCAGTTGATTCCGTGTCTCCTGACAAAATTGTGGATTTGCGTGCTTCTGAATCTTGACCCATTATCTGAGATGATCCTGCGCGGCACTCCGAAATGGTAGACAACTTGGTTCTTGAAAAACGTAGCACGTGGTGTGCTTTCACTTCTACGAGTGGAGCCGCCTCTACCCACTTGGGAAAGTAATCTTTAGCCACAAGAATGAAGCGATGCCCTTTTGAAGATGGTGGTTCTATTGGACCCACTATATACGTGCCCCGACATTCGAATGGCCATGATGCGATTGTCGGATGTAGCACATTTGGAGGTTGGTGTAGAACCACTCCGTGCACTTGGCATTGGTGACGGCTCTTGGCGATTTTCATGCGGTCGGTCATCATTGAGGGCCGAGTAGTACCCTAGTCTTTTAATTTTCATTTTCATCTTCGGACCCGACTGGTGAGTGCCACAGAGTCCTGAATGCACCTCTTTAACAATTTCACGAGCCTCGGACCCGCTTAGGCACCTTAGCCACATTTTATCGAAAGACCTTCTATATAACGTGTTATTTATTAATGCGTAGGACAGAGTTCTTTTCTTGATCGATGGGCTAACGACACTATCGTCTGGTAGTTTTCTGTTTGCGGGTAGTACGTTAATATTGATCGCTCGAATCTCTGTGTTTTTTGTCACTCTTTGCTGTTGATTCTTCTTCTTTTTCTGATTTGTGTATTGTGTCTATGTCGAGCTATGATAGGACCTGACGTCCGTGAACCGACACCTCCACTGATTCATCTTGCAAGCAGGCAAATTCTTTTATGAGGCGGGCTAACGCATCTGCTAAAGCGTTTTCTTTTCTGGGAATTTCGTAGATCGTCACATTCGGAATCTGTTCCAACAACTGTATGGCATACTGGAAGTATTGCTCGAGTCTTGGCTTTAAAATTTTGTACTGTCCGACGATCTGTTGAATGATTAACTGCGAATCCCCGTAGATGTTGATGTTTGTTATCCCCATTTGAATAGTTAATTCTAGTCCTGTTACGAGAGCTTCGTATTCTGCTTCGTTGTTTGTGCAAGGCTCTGTTAAGTGGTAGGAGTTTCTTAACATCCCCCGCTCCGGTGTTATAAAGATTAGTCTGATTCCTGCCTTACCGGGCACTATCACTTACGATTCTTCGTCTTTGTGTGCTGAAGATGCTCCGTCGAAATATAATTCCCAACGTCGATCATCAGGGTCATCTAAGCTCATTATTTATTCATCTGGCAAGTCGTCATTGAGAGGAGATTCTGCCGGCAAAGGGTGTGCTGCGAGGAAGTCTGCTAGGACTTGTCCCTTCACGGCACGAAGAGGCACGAAAGTTATATCGAATTGTAATAATATCATTGACCACCGACAAGTCACGCGAGAAGAGTTGGACGGGTCATCGAAGTATTGCGATGGATTAAATTTCGAGATCGGGTTGACCTTATGAGAAAGGATGTAGTGCACGAGCTTTTGAGCGGCGAAGATCGGGGCAAACGGTGCTTTTCAATTATGGGATACTTTACTTCCGTCAGAAGTAAACGACGGCTTAGGTAGTAAAGAGCATTTTCTTTACCCTCATCATTGACCTGGACTAATAGGGCTCCGAGAGAGTCGTCTAAAGCCGCGGTATAAAGTATCAACGGTCTACATGAGACTGGGGCTGCTAAGATAGGAGGTGTCATTAAATATTGTTTAATGTCCTCGAAGGCCCTCTGGCATTTCTCTTCCCAAATAAATTTGGCATCCTTTTTAACTAATGCGAGAAAGGTGACACCTACCGACAAGTTCGAGATAAAGCGTCGAAGATATGTCGACTTCCCTTGAAAATATCGTTGTTGTTTTAAAGTTACGGGAGGTGGCATTTCTAAGATAGCTTAAATCTTTTCGGGTCGATTTCAATTCCACGATGTCGGACGACGAATCCTAAGAATTTCCGGAGGTGACGCCGAAGGCGCATTTTAAGGGATTCATCTTAAGGTTAAATTGTCTTAATCGTTTGAAAACAATTCTCAAATCATACAGGTGGTTTTCCTTTACTTTGCTTTTGATGTCCACATCATCCACGTAGCATTCGACTTGATTGTGGATGATATCATAAAAAATTCTTGTCATCGCTCTCTGGTAGGTTTCTCCTGCGTTCTTCAGTCTGAATGGCATCATTGTGTAGCAATATACTCTGATCGGCGTTCTGAATGCTGTAAGTTTTTCATCTTCAGGAGCCATTTTTATACTGGTTGTATCCGAAGATCCATCCATGAATGAGAATATTTCATGTGTTGAAGCGATGTCGATCATTAATTCGGGATCGGTAGAGGGAATTCATCTTTTGGACATGCCTTGTTTAAATCTCCGAAATCCACACAAATTACGATCGACCATTCTTCTTCCTGACTGGTACCACATTGGCTAACCAAGTCGGGTATTGTTCTTCACGGACAAATTTAGCGTCTATTAGCTTTTTAACTTCAGCTATGACTTGTTGTTCGATTTCTAGACACATTCTTCTAGAACCTTGTCTGACTGGAACAGAAGCAGAATCCACTCCTAGCTTATGGACTGCGACCTCTGGAGCTAATCCTAGCATCTCATCGTAGCTCCAAGAAAAATAGTCTTTAAATTTCATTAATAACATGATTATTTCTTCGGAGTCTTCTTTATTGAGTAAGGAGCTAACAAAGGTAGGTCTAGGCTCTTCGCTAGTACCTAAGTTAACTTCCGTTAACTCATCTATTATAGATTTGATCTCTTCTTCGAACTACGGTGGAGCATTTCCAATTTGTAAATCTTCAAGTTCTTCTGTAGCTTCCATGCAGTTTTCATTAGACTCACAAGTGACAACCAAGCAAAATTCAGTATCGTCAACTGATCCTACTGTGCTAAATCCAAGAACATTACTTGAATTGGGTGGATGACCGGAGTTATTCCATAAATTTTCAAAATGTTGCGATTGACCTTTTGTCTATTGTCGAGGTAAGAAACCACGCTGAATTAAATTTTGAACACAGGGAGAGTACCACTCAACTGGTAATTCCATTAATTCTGATGAAGTAGCATCTTCAAATTGTACATTATTTTCAATCTTAGAGGAAGGAGCACCACGGTAGAATTTGATGGGCTCTGCACCTCCGCTACGTACCTCTTTGACCACCATCCCTTTGATCTTATTAGAATGGATCGGGGTCAGGGTCATAGTATGTACATAGTGGTTAATCTTCTCGTACATGGATTTATATTCCTCGTTCTTTTCATCTTCGAGAGAGATCATGAATTGTGGCTTCTTCCGACTTATTATCGCTGCTTCTTGATTGATTTCTTTTTCTTCTTCAGAACTGTCTTCCCAATCAACATTGATGGCTGGTTTCCTCTATTTAACTATCCTAACGTCTCTGCCACGACCTCGTCCCCGGCCTCGACCTCGGATGCGAGTTATGGATAAACCTTCATCTCGCTGTAAGGGAGTGGTGAGTGACTGTTGGACTAGAACTTTAGGTTCTTCGACGTCCCGTACTTCCTTTGCTTCATTCGTTATGGTATCTCTGGAGAAGATTGTTTTCTTCGGAGGTGCGTAATAAGCTGCATCTTCATGGATTCCAATTTCATGTACGGAGCATGGTTGTAAGTCACCTTTGATGCATTGTTCCCCTCCATCATAGTATTTGATGCACTGATGTAGAGATGATGGTACCATCCGATTTTCATGTATCCATGGTTGACCCAGTAGAGCGTTGAATGACGTTTCTGAATCAATTATGTGAAATTTTGCGGTTGTCTTTACTAAATCACCGGTCTTCATTAGCAGTGTTATTGATCTGAGGGCTCTTTCTCCTTTCTGGTTGAATCCTCTTAATAACATTTTGTCCGCTTCGAGCTCGCGAGCATCGATTTCCAAGTATGCTAGCGTTCGAAGATTTATTATATTGATTGATGCTCCTGGATCCACCAATACTGCGGAGAGTGTAAACTTCCCGATTGTAGCCGAAATGTACAACGATCGGTTGTGGTCTGCTGTCCCAAGTAGTAGGTCATTGTCCGTGAAGGTAAAACCTCGATGTTCCTTTAATGAGCAAACCTCGTCTAAGGAATCTCCAGTCATTTGAGCTAAGCAAATTTCTGGATCAAGTAAGGCCTTGATTAGAGCTTCTCTCATGTCCTTTGATAAGATGAGAGCATCGTAGATGCTCAGTTTGGCTGGTAGTTTCCTAAGATGGGATAGAACGTTGTAGTCCACTTTATTTTCATGTGTCTCGATTTCTTCCTGAATGGGTATTTCTTCTGCCGGGGTTGGTTCTTTACGAACAACCACACGCTTTCCTTTGTCCTTTGGACCCATTCTCGGAGGTAGAACTCTTCCACTTCTTAAGTTGACTTACGTGATTTCTTCGAATCTAGTTTTGAGTTTCTTGGTGTCTCCTTCGAATCGGAATGACGGTTTCTTACGGATTAGCTTCGGAGTACGAAGGCTCTAAATCTATTGTATTTGGAGCTCCTCGAAACTCGCAAATAGATTCCTTGCTTGTTGAACTCTCGTAGCCTCCTTGGTGGATGTCTTCTTTGTCATTGTGATCGTCGAGATTGTGTATGATTTGAGAATTGTTATTTGTATCGGAATCGACGTCCGGATCAGGTTGGTTGTCGCTAATTAGTAATCGTTAGAAACAGTCAAAATGTAGCCAACGCCATAACCCATATCATTATAAGAACCCACCAGAGTGAGCAAATAATCATACAGAGTCAGAGGTTCGAGTGATTTCTTCCCCGAATCGGAAACAACTATCCTAGGATAACCAGCCCCTAGTCTAGCCTTAAGAGCCTCGGATTTTTCTTCTTCATCAATTTTTTTCTTTTCTTCAATGGTCTCTTGTTGAGGTTGTTCTTCTATCGCAAGTGATAGTGCCGAGCTTGACGGGTTTCGAACTACGAATTGAGGCTCGCACTAGAAGTGGTTTGGATGCGATCCAAAATCTTCTTCGAAGACTTTGTCCAAGCGGTAGTCCATCCATCATCTGTCGCATAGGGATCTATCAGAACAATGAAATCCGTTGAGACAACATTGACGGAACCTCCTTTCTGGTGTTCCTTCATGTATTCCTTCGGGATCGTTATGTTCCCTTTTCGAAGATCATCGTTGAGCCAACTTTTGAAGGTAATACAATCTTTTATATTGTGCCCAAGCATCCGGTGGTAAGGGCGAAAGTTGGGATCACCTTTCTTATCGACTTCTTCGGTTTCTTAGGCTCGGCGGTTGGAAATGCGGAGTCTTCATCGGACTTGCGGAACATTTTCGGCCTTTGCCTCGTTCTTGAACGGATACTCACTTGCTCGAAGCTCACTTAACGTACGTTGTGGATGAG
Source organism: Papilionanthe hookeriana x Papilionanthe teres (assembly GCA_022702705.1). Taxonomy (NCBI): domain Eukaryota; kingdom Viridiplantae; phylum Streptophyta; class Magnoliopsida; order Asparagales; family Orchidaceae; genus Papilionanthe; species Papilionanthe hookeriana x Papilionanthe teres. The sequence goes on along the minus strand of CM040428.1, from coordinate 131,470,868 downwards.
GCGGTTTTCATTCTGTGGAGATGGTGATAGCTGGGTCGGGGTTCTTAGTAATCTCGTTGAATTTCTTGTGGCCGTTACGGCGGTATTTGTATTGGTTGCTTGCCTTTATCGGCTAGCTACGATGATCCGGACTTCTTTTCAAAAGTTTTCACGGGCTTCTAATTGTCTGTTTTGTCGGTGAAACTTAATTGCTTCACCTCCTCTTGCAAGCTTCCGGCCTTGCTTAACAACTTTTCGAAAGTTTTAATAGTAAATCCCTTGAGGAGAAGTGCTATCGGGCCATGAATGCTCTTAAGTAAAATACCGAAGCGCATCTTTGTTCTTGTAGTTGTGGCTCACACTTCATACTTAGATTCCTCCATTGAAGTATGTAGTCCACCAAAGTTTCGTTCGGCTTCTGCTTCTCTACTACTAAATCACCTATAGTGATGTGGTGCTGAGCTCCGGCAAATCTCTTGATGAAGAGGTTCTCTAATTCGAAAATGTCTTCACCGAAGCTCGTTTGGTAATTCCGCATACCAATCAAAGGCGATCCACGACAGTGCGTCGACAAATTATCAGAAGAGTAAAGCATCACTTCCGCCGGCATTGCAACAACTGGCACAAAAATGTGCAATATGCTGTCGAGGGTTTCCAGTTCCATCAAAGGTCTTGAACAGAGGTGTTACGAAGCCTTTCGGATATTGGACAGCGTCGAATTCTTGAGGGTAAGGTCTACCCGTCCGAATGGATGTCCTGCTCTTTGATTGTGCCAAGGCTTCTCGCATTTCTTTGTTCCACCATGCTCTTGATATCCTTTTCCGGAATCATGCTTTGTATTGCATCCTTTTTTAACTGATCATCCCCATTGACGGATGTAATCTCCTTTCCTCCGTCTACAATGTGAATAACTTCTGGGGGTGTTTCTCTTTGGGGTTGAACCTGACTCTGGAGAGTGGCTAGGGCTGCAGCCATCTCTTCTATCCTCTTTGCCATTTGGGAGATTGTATCATCTTTCTCTTGAAGGTCTGTATCCTCATCACTTTCGGCTCCTCTCTTTACGCTGGCTGCAGGAACACCTTGTGAAGTCGACGAAGCTCGTGTTTCAACCATATTAATTTCTACATATTCATCATCCATTAACTACGACGAGTCGACTTCATCTCCGAATTTTTCTTCTCTTTCTCTAGCTAATCACTAAATATCAGTTCTTAACTTTTCCATAGCATCTTCTAGTGGTCTTTTCTGTACATCCTTGCAGTTGTCATGCGATAGCTGTCGGGTTTCCTTCTCATGAGTCCCCTTCATTCCGGTAGCGCTTTCTTCGGACTCAAGCCTCCTGACGAGACTTTCCTTCTCAGGTTGTTGTTTTAATCTTAAATGTCCGGTAGTGGGATGCCATACCATCCTTCTAGCGACGAAGAAGGTCTAGGATCGGATGGTATCGTCGAGCCAAATGCTTGGAAGGTGGTATCCTCCCTAATTTGTAGTCTCGAAACAAAGACGGAGTGGACTAGCTTTCATTCTTTTATTCGGCTTTTCGCAGCGATAGCGAGGTTCCACTCGCGGCTCTAAGACGGGATTTGGGCGGCACCCACCCTATCCTTCTTAAAATCTCTCGATACGGGGCATTTTTCTTTCTTTACTAACTTCTCTATCACGGTCTGCAGTCGAGCAAATGGCGTAATTCTAGACCTTTTCTTACGACCGTCGTTGTAATATGCAGGCTGAGGCAATGCAGAAGTAATCGTGCAGAAATTTTCCTCGTCCTCTGCCGCGGAGAGGGGATGGAACCTACTTCCTCCCAAAAGTGGTATGTATTCGAGCGGCGAGTGTATACTCGGGCGATTCGGGATTTCCTCCGGAAAGCAGCTTCGGCGGCTGCGGCTTCTCTAGCAATCCTTCTACTTCTGTTCCTCCTCTGAGTCCGTGTCAGTGGTGGAATTCTCGAGCTGGACCCGATCTCGAAAACGGAAGGTCTCACAGGAAGATCTGTACCCTCCACGGTAATAGGTTCATCACAGTTCTGAATTTCCTTCCCCTTTAGTCTGGTAGAAGTCGGGGTAGGTGCAGAGACAACTAGACCGGTGGGAGTAGCAACAACAGTCCTTCTGCGAACAACAGTACTCCTTTCAGTTAGAATCTTTTGCAGAGGAGGGACTTCATGAGTTGTCTTGAGGTTAAACTCAATCAAGGGCTTCTTAGTTTCCGGTACTTTGCTTGTGAGTGAAAAGAGAGTGACGTCGGTGATTTTGATGTAGGTGTCCCCGAATCCTTGTCCGAATCGAATGATTCCATTATTAGGTAGTTCATCCTTGAAAACAACCAGGTCCAGTCCGTTGACGAAGGAGAAGATCAGTTTTGGGGCTTCCATTTCTGCAGGGCAGATTCCAAGTGTTAGTCCCCGAATTGTGCTTCCTCTTGTCGTAAAACTTATGACGAAAAAGAAAGAGTCCGAACACATTTCCGTTTATCTTAATGTATTTGTGGTATTAAAAGAAAATTTATTTAGATAATTGTTTTTCAAAAAGATTTGTTCATTAAGGCGGAGAATTATTAAAAGAAGGAGAGTTGTAGGAAGGGTAAAGGAATTGATTAGGAACTGGAAAAGGAAGAGAAAGTCTTGTAGAAACTTCTCGACCTGCAAGACCGCTCCTAAACTAATACCTATTTGGGGTCCACCCCACCTCAGAAATGAGGTAAAAGGATCTCGGAACCTCTCTATTTAGGAGTGTCTAAACAGTGGCTCCTAAATCCGAGAGGATGTTGGCTATACTCGTTCATGGTAGAAATGAACATAGTATTCCAACGGAAAGAAGGGTAATTTGATCCACTAGGGACATGGATACACTACCGATTTTTGAAAGCAGAACTATCTGATTAAAAATGGAGAGAGGAATTACTCCCCAGTGGAGTCGCCAGAAATTGTCGGCGAATTTTTAATTTAATTTAAATAAATAATTTGAAAAGTAGTGTTTTGATTTTGAAAATAATTTTTAAAAAATTTTAAGATATGAAATCAAACTGATCTCACATCTCAAATAGTTTATATAAACGAGCACCACACCACAAACCGCGTGTCATATTCCGAAGAATAGGCACAGCTGTTTGGTGGTGGGGCCTCGATTAAATAAACTAGAAGGTTTGTGACATCCGTTTGGTCTGCGAAACCATTTTATTTGTCGACAAGTTCCCTGCTTAATATGAAAGCATTAAACGGGGTTTATATTACCAGGTTCTTAAAATTCCCTATAATGGCAAGCCCCATAGTTAATTACATCTTAAGTGACGGGAATCACCTAAAAAACTCTCGATAATAATCAGTAGTTACGCTCTCAAGAATTTGAAGTTTAATTTTTCGAGGGATTGAATTTTGGAATTTCAATACGGAATGGATCAAATTTAGAACATTTTATTTTGGGAATTCAAAGGAAGAAAAGTAGGAGAAATCACAGATTCGAAGCGAACTTCGGTAATTTTCCGACTATTCTATTGTTTGGCTTGAATATAGGAAAGCCCTAATGTTTATTTAATGTTTTGATCTTGCCAATTTTTAATTAATTAGGACTTATATTCGTATGATGTGATCACACAAATAGCCTCGAAGATGTGAGGGTTTATGTCGTATCAGAAGACTACCTTGGAATCCTATGACATGTTAGGGCTTTAATTTGCAATGCAAATGCCTAACAATGGGTTCAGGATTTATGTTGCACTAGGGAAACTACCTAGAGGTCCTATGGCTTGGTTATTTAATTCTAAGAAAGTTTTGCTGAAGTAGACTCGAGTTTTCTTGATGACGATGGACTGTCTTGCCCACCATGCTCCGAGCTCCTTGTTGTTGCGGAGGTTTAGTTTTAGAAGAAATAAATCAGGAGATGAGAGAAGTGTTCTGGTTTAGAGAAGGTTTTAATTTCCGAGTGTTTTTTATGTTTTAAATAAAACAAATCTTAAAGTTGATTATAACAACACCAGTAAAGATCCCACGGTTCCATCCTTCCGGCATCGTTATTTTTATCGAATTCACTTAGTACAGATGAATTTACTAAACTCAACTAAATGAGTTTCACACTTTCATTTAGACCGTGGGAAATCCCATTAGCAACACGTAGGTTACATCATCCGAGGTATTCCAGATCATCCAACAAGACGTTTTAATTTAGTTGTAGTTGTAGTTTTGTTGTTCTGTTGGTGATTAAATTTTGAGTTGTTTTATATTTTGAAATGTTGTGGCCGTGAATTTTATCTTGTAATGACTTTTAATTTAATTTTTGTTTCAGTTTTAGGGACTATGCTAAAGTTTTTGGTTTTCATACAACAGTTGTTTATCATGCAAGAAAAGTAAGTGCGATGCGATTAAGTAAATTGCAATAAAATAAAAGCATACCTGGAGGGTCTTCCCGTCATCCCAAGCTACACTTAAAACACATATCAGAGCATTTAAGCATTCCAACAAGTACCTAGGTAAAGCTAAGGGAAGGGTTATGATTTTCTACCAAGTTCCTGATCCTATAGCTAGTCACTTCCTATGACGTCTAGGTTCTTGTGTTTTGGTTTAAGGATGATTTTCTTCATCAAAGAACAATTAAGTTCAATTGTTCTTATAAACATCCTATCATATTGAGGAAGTGCTTAAGACGAGTCTTAAACCTCTTTTCAATACCTCTAGGATTGTTTTAAGTCCAAGAGAATTTAATTATACAAGTGAATTAACCATCTAGGAGTTCAAGTTTTGTTCTCTTGCTTAGTGAACTAGGACATTTGAATATCCTATGAGAGAAGTAACACTTCACTTAATACTCTGTTTAGGAGTTATGACAACAAGAGCTTTCGAGGGCAAATTAATGTTCAAGTGATTTGTGATTTAATTTAATTTTAATTAATGGGTTTAAGTTTGGAATAGTGTTCAAGTTGCTTTAGATTTATTTTGAATTCTTTATGTCTTTGGTGATGTTATATTTAATTCAATTTAATTTAATTTAATTTTAATTTAATTTAATTTTAATTTAATTTAATTTGGTTTAGTTTTTATTTTAATTTAGTTTTATTTTTTTTAATTTAATTTTAATTTTATTTTAACTTGATTTTATTTTTATTTTTATTATTATTATTTTTATTTTATTTAATTTAATTTAATTTAGTTTAATTTAATTTAAATTTTAATTTAATTTAATTTTTATTTTAATTTAATTTAATTTTAAATTTAATTTTATTTTAATTTAAATTTAATATTTTATTTTTTTATGCTTTAAGGATGATTTAATTTTAATTGTTAAAGTATTAATTTAATTGAAATTTTAGAAGGATTTAATTCAAATCTTTTAACTTTAATTTAATTTAATGATTAAGTCTTTTAGCATTTTAAATCTTGAATTTGGATTATCATTTTAGTTAGGAATTAAATATTATTGAGGTGATTAATTTAGGGATTCTTAAATTAAAGAACAAATCTCTTCCTAATAATATCCCTATTTTAATAATTCTAATTTTTCATTATTCTTCCAAATTTAATTAATTATTTAATTAAGGTTTATTTCAATTATTTTCAAATTATTTGGTAGGTTTCTACCTTTTAATTACCTAAGTTTCAAACATCCAAAATCAACTTAGTATCAAATATTTTACCCACCCTTTTAATTAAACCTAAAATTTTTAATTATAGGTTAAAATTTTAATTACCATTTTGCCCTTTAAAATTACTAATTTCATAACTCACTAAATTGAGCTTAAATGAATTTGAAATTTTTATGTGACTTCACTAATATATCAATCAAGACATTAGAGGAGAAAATGTGATTTTTCTGTATTTAATTTATTTATGTAATTATTTTTGGTGAAAAATAAGGATTTTTAAGGAAAATTCAATAACATGGCCAAGGGAAAATTTCTATCCTTAAGAAAATTATGGGACATTCCTAATGACCAGAGGACCACTTGGACCAATTTTGGTGATTTTCTGAAATATATTTTCTTTATTATAATTATTTTGAGTTTTGGAGTATTAATTAATTTAAAAGAAATAAAGGTTGAAAAATGAATTTTATATTTTTCAAAAATCTCTCTGACATCAAGGAAACCAGAGAACCAATTTTTATAATTTTCTAATTTTTCTTTGATTTATTGGAATTATTTTAGTGGAATGCTAGAAAACACTTTTTTTTTTAATTTTAAAATTACCTTAGGGCTTTAAAATTTAATATCTCATCATAGAGACTTAAGAAAAATATGGGGTTTGTTCCTAACAGATTAGAATTTAAAATGTGATATTTTGGTGAATTTAATTATTTTTGTGATTTTTATTATTTTTTAATTATTAAAAATATTAAAATAATGCAAAAAATCAACTTTTTTAGAAAATTACAATTTTAATTTTCTTAAATTCCTCCGATATCGAGAGAGGCTCCAAAACGATTTGGTGAATTTTTGAAAAGTATTTTGAAAGTTATGAATTTTTGAAGTTTAATTTTGGCTAAATGACTTAATCAACCCATTTGATAGGGCTAATCAAGTCCAATAGACTTCAAACTTTTATGGTGGGTTCCTCAGATCCTAATGGTTAGCGGAGAATTGATTTCAAGTCAATTTGATGTGTGATTAGCTCTAATTAATTAAAGCTCCATTTTGGGTGTTTAAGCCAATTAGGGTTATTACAAGTGAGTTAACTCAGAACCTATTTTCCTTAGAGTCCTCTGGTCAAAAGAAACATCACCAAATTTTCCTAGAATTTATTTTACAATATGCTAATTATTGGAATTAAAATACTCAGAATAGTGACCTAGAATTGAAAAATCCATAACTTTTCATAGGGATGGCCTCTGACTTTAGAAAATTCAGGGAATGTCCCCAAATTCAGAGGCTTCAAAAGCCCTATGGTCTCATGCCATGGTGAATTGTATACATGCATGGAAAATTGAAAATGTGCAGAGAGTAATTAAATCATTAAAAATCAAATATTTAATGAAATTACTTGATTTATTTTCCACATTATTCACCTCTGTTCACTGAGCAAGAGGGTAGTTTTATTTTATTTTTAGGATTTTCCTACACAAAGTTATGAATCTTCTAAGTTCTGGTAATTAAATAAGTAAGAAAAATTATTATTTTCCTACTTATCCATGCGGCGCCACACCATCCTCGGCAGCTCCGAAGTGCCGCGTGTCGCGCTGCCATTCGACGAAGCCATCAGACTCAGCGCTCCAGGGGCCCGCGGTTCATGTACCATCGCACTGTCCGACTCGATCCCGACCGTCCGCTCGATACACGCTCGATCCGACGGCTCCCAGTCATCGTCTACGACTGGTGTGCACCCGTGACCGTCAACCTTCTAACCCTAATTTCTTACTCGATTCTCAACGGATTTTTATGTTCTTATGCTCTATGGATTCATCTTGAGGAGACGAACACATCCATACGGTAAACATGCATTGAAATTGATTCGAATTAAATGGAGAATCTCCGTAGTCGGGGAAGAAGAGTGAGTCCATACCTTTGCTCAGAGAAGTGAAGCTTCGATTTGAGAGTTGTGTCACCTTCGATTGGGTCCAAGCAAGCTCCAGATGAAGTCTCTTGGCCTGGTGAATTGTCCAGGTATGATTTCGTCCACAGCCAATTTCAACCTTTGGAGTCTGGAACAGATGGGTGGCCTGGAGAGGGGGCTTTCACTGGGGAACTCCTTCTCTTGGTCTTGTGCAGGTGTGGGTGAGTTTAATTTGATTTTGGTGGAGGATTTTGAAGTGTCCTATTCTGGCCTGAGAATTGAGCTCAATTAATGGGGATTAGGGCAAGAGATCAGTGGGGATCAAATGCTCTAAGTGTTGGGGAGAGTCTGGAGTGATTTTGGCAGAGTTTCCTTAAGGTTGGTTCAGCACCTCCTCATGGCCAATAGGGGTGAGGTTTAAATAGGAGAGGCTGGAGGGCCTCCCAGGGGGAGTTAGGGACTGGGATCAGCTGCTCTATGCAAGAGAAGAACAGCCATGGTGGCCACTGGACTTGGGGCAGCTCAGCAAGGGGGAATTTCAATGTTGGCTCACATGGGAGCTTTCGGCCATGGTGTTTTCCGGCGGCCTGGTGGCTGGCCGGCTAGGCAATGGTCACCATCTTTACCTGTGGGGTCAGGGGTTGGCAATGGTGCGGTCAATTAGAGTTTGACATGTGTAAAGGGGCTGGATTGAAATGGAATGGGGAGAGGCTCATTTTGGGTTCAAATTGGTCAACCCATGATTTTGGGTTTGGTTCACCTCCCCAAGACCTGGTTTTGAGGTCGGGTGAATCGTTAGTCTCGTTGGTCTTAAGTGGAGAAGTCTCCATCGAAGAATATTTGGATTATATTTGGGTTAAGGGGAATCATAAGTAAGGTTAATGGCTTTTAGGAAGTGCTTAAAGGACCTCCTCCTTTGGCCCAATGTGGTAAGGTCACATGTAAACAACTCACATGGCTTGCATGTGGCTTAAAAATGGCTTCATGGCTTGCCTATGGCTTAGGATAAAGCTTGGTCAATTTCATGGAAGTAGAATTTAGGAATTTTGGTATTTTGGTGGAGAATTTTCTTGAAGCTTGATTTGGAATGTTTTAATGATGATTTTGAAACTTAGGGGTGATTTTGATTAAATGGATGATGTGAAGAAATGTCATGTGGGCTTTGGATTTAAAACTTGGGCTTTTGAAATGGTCTTGGGTGAGCTTTTAAAGTGGTATAAGGAAGTGGGCCTTTAGCTTTGAAAATGGGCTTTTGAATAGAAAAATTTTCAATGGTAAATTCCAAATAAATGTTAAGTTTTGTCTAAGGATGTGTCATGATTGATTTGAAACAAGTTTGGAGTGATTTGGGTTTGAATTAGGTTGGATTTGGGCTTCTTTGGTAAAGGGGTTAATGTAGGTCAAATTGGGCTAATTTGGGCCAATGCTGGGATAAGGTTGAAATTGATGTAAAATTAATGTTGGGAAATTTTTATGGGAGTGTTTCAAAGAGGTTTCAACTTTTTTTGGGGTTAGATTTTGGGGTTTGGGTCTATTTGGGTTAAGTTTTGGTTTAGGTCAAAATTGGGCTTTTTGGTTTTGGGTTGAATTTGAGTGGGGTTTGGGTCCAAATTTTGGGCAAATTATGTTAGTGTTTTGTTTTTGGGGATGTTAGGGAAGGTTTAGAAAAGATTTGGGGTTAGTTGGAGTTGAATTGGGTTAGATTGGGCTAAGGTTGAGCCATGGGTCCAAATTGGGCTTTAAGGTCAAAAGTGAAATTGGATTCAAATTCCAATCAAATTGGGCTTGGATTTGGTCTAGATTGGTGTTGGGGATGTTGAATTAAAGTTTAGAATTGAATTGGACTAGAATTTGGGTCAATTGGGTAGGTTTGGTTTGACATTGGGTTCACTTTGGGTTGAAATGGGTCAAATTGGGGATTTTGACAAAAGTGGGGTAAATTGACAAAAGTGGCCCATGGTGTATTTGGACAAAATGAAATTGGGATTATTTGGGATTTTCTGGAATTTTCTGGGAATTTTTTGAATTTTTTGGATTTTTGGGTCAAGAGGGGCATTTTGGTAATTTGGAGAGTATTGGGGGTATTTTCTGGAATTTGGGGTAAAAAATGGTCAATTTGAGTGTTGGGAGAATGTTTAGGATTTATTTTGAGGAATTTGGGTGATTTTGGAAAATTTTGGAAAATTTTGGTAATTTCAAAAGTTTTGGGTAGGCTAGGCGGGTCCGGGGTCCTGGGGGTTAAAAATTGAAAATTTAGAAAATTGAAGATTGGGTAAATGTAAGTGGAATGAAATCATTTTGGTTGAGCCATGAAGCCATATCAAGCCCACATGAGCCATGAAGGGACTCATTTGAGGCATTCACTATGTTGTTCTCGACCTCTCAACAAGGGCTTGTGGGTTATGGACCATCCATGCGAATCACCTTCATGAGTCGGGAGGTTAAGTTGGGTATGGGTGTGGTTTTAGGAGGTGTGTGAAAGTGTAGTGTGTAAGTGTAGTGTGTGTGTAAGTCAGCCCTTCACCGTGACTATACCACCTGCAGGGCATCTAAAGCCAAAGAGTCCTATAGGAACTCATCCTTTAAACTTCCACATTTGATTTCAACCCTCTAGGTGATTAGGGGTCTACAATCAAGTTTATGGAGTTTGCAGGGAATTAAGAAGTGGTTTGAATTTCTAAGTGGTGGGTACCAATTCTAATCCTCTAGGATGGTCAAAGGAAAAGCCTAAGGCTAGATCCTAAGTACTAAAAAAGAAGAGAAGACCTCATCAAAAAATGAGGTCAAGAATTGACTTTCAATATTTTTGATCGCAACACCTTGAACTTGCAATTGGTTACCCATATTCAAAATCATTTCATCTATAGACAACTTCTTATCCTTAAACTGTAGGTTATGATTAAATCCAGGAGGATCAGATTGTCTAAAGTTAGTATTTTCCTTGGTTGGTTTAGTTTCCAACTGGGTTTATAGAATTGTGTCCCCATTGTGGGTTCACATAAGCATTATTATTATTCCAATTTAAATTTGGGTGATTCTTCCAACCAAAGTTATAATAATTCGAATAAGGGTTTTTAGGTCTATTAATCTCATTAAAAGTTTCATAAGGTGTTTGAGATTGAGTTATCTGCCCAAATGAATTTTCCTCTAACACTGGGGGTGGTTGAGAATAATTCATTCCATATTGATCTATTTTTTTAGAATGTTCTTCTATTTGAGAAACTATCGTAGTCATCATGTCAGAATCATGAACACTAGCTACTCTTTTAGGATTTACCCGTTCAGAGGGCCATTGAAAATTATTAGTAGCCATCTCTTCAATTAATGAATATGCTTCATCAAAAGGTTTTGACATTAATGATCCACCAGCAGTAGCATCAATAATTGATCTTAATGATCCCACTAATCCGTTATAAAAGTTTGAATTATTAACTAATCTGACAAAGCATGATGTGGACACTTTCTAAGATCTTTAAACCTCTCACAAGCTTCATATATGGACTGTCCTTCAAACTGACCAAAAGATGTAATATCATTTCTTAATTTAGCAGTTTTCGATGGAGGGAAATATTTTGATAGAAACTTTTGAGAAGGTTCTCCCCAAGTTCGAATAGATCTAGGTGATAACGAGTTTAACCACACCTTAGCCTTATCCCTTAAGGAAAAAGGAAAAAGTCTAAGTTTGACAGCATCATTCGACACTCCGTCACACTTAAAAGTAGCACACAGTTCTAAAAAACTAGCGAGATGTAAATTGGGGTCTTCATTAGGTGTTCCTCCGAATTGATTATTTTGTACCATTTGGATATTAGCAGGTTTAAGTTCAAATGAATTAGCAGCAATTTCAGGATTTTGAATAGTTATATGAATTTCATCTACTGTTAGGTTAGCATAATCTCTTAAAGTTCTTGGCAAATTTCCAACATTAATATTCTGATTCTCTTGATTATTTGTCATTTCACAGTAATTTTCAATTTGTTTTTGCTATTTTCTAATTTTTGTAATAGTATGCTCTAACTATGAATCGTAAGGTATCAAACCTACAGACCCACTACTACGCATATAAAATCACACTACAAAGTAAAAGTTTTCAGTTGCTACAATATCTATAAATAAGTATCGTTTATCTACCTCCCCGGCAACGGCGCCAAAAACTTGAACGCGACTTTATATATTAAGCAAGAATTTATGAAGTTGAATTCATATATTCAGAATGATTTAGTAAAGTCACAAATTCAACGCAAGTATACGTATCGTATCAAGTAATACAGGGCTCTAATGAAGTCTTGGTTATCGATCCCGCAGGGAGGTGAACGTTCCTTAAATCAGATAATAGAGCACTAAAATCCAAAACCCAATATAACAATTACGTAAGTGTACTACCACTAGTTAATGCAAATTATAATAAAGCTACTACAATTACTTCTGATTACTGAACTATATTAACTAACAAAAACACTAACTTATGTGATTTATAAGTTATTTCTATATGAAAAGTGTCTTTCTTCCTGCATAAAGATTATTATGTGTGGATGATGAAGAATGATAGTTATTTGTGTTGTGCCAAATAGGAGAATATTTTCTTCTTTACCTTTAAAAGAGTACCCCCTCTTCCAAGCAGGTAAAGAACATTGCCATATCTTAAGTGTAGTTACTAAATCTAAGGCTAGGCTGGGAGGATACCGGCTGTCACTTCGGAGCTCCCACTCACCCTTCACCCGAAGGCTAACCATAGACTTTAGTTACCAATCTTAAGACCAAATTGGGGATCCCATTCTGTCACCATGAAACCTCCAATTTGAAGTCCATCAAAACTCATTTCCCTATTTATTTGCACTTAATCCCTATGAACTACGCAATTCATTCACAAACATTAAATGGTTTCTTCATTCCTGTTGTAGAACATTCAATTATTTTGGAATTAATGTTCCTCAACATGTTTTAACAATTCAATTGGTCGGTTTGAAAATTAAATTAAGTTCCAAATTATAAAAACATCACAACTTTTAAAACACTTAAAGGGCTCATCATTTCCACATCACCACAACATAATTACTTCATGCAAGAAGAAAGGCAAGGGAGACTACTCACTAACCATGGAGAAGATATAAAAACACATGGATTTTATATATAAAAGAAAAGTCGTAGAAACTACAATAGTAAATACAACTTGTCTTTTTCTCTTCCCCAACAAAATTCCTTTAAAGTCCCCCTTGATTCCTTTTCTCTTCCTTGAAACACTTGATTCTCTCCTTGAAACAAAGATGAAGAAGCAATCTCTCACTTTACTCCCTCTTCTCCCCTCCTTAGAGAAGAATTTCTCTTAAAATCACAAACCATAACTCTCTCTCACACTTTCCTCACACTCTCTACAGCAATTCTCTTCTCTTCTTCCTCTCCATTTTCATCTTGGACACCAAATTTAATGTTAGGAATGAATTCCCTAAGAGTTTCTTCAAGCACCTCTTCAAAAATCAGCCAAAACTTTTGAATTCGAAGTGAACCGACATAGGGCACCGACGGCGCCCTATCGTGCCAATTAATTCTGTGTACTCTGGAATAGGGTGCCGGCGGCGCCGGAGCTGTTTTCCTCCAAATTGCTCCATTTTGCTCCAAATTCGTTCCTTTCTGCATCTTTTCACTCCAATCACCTATAATCATCGTACCTGCAACAAATCATGAAAAATATCTTCCTTTAAAGTGCAATATCACTAAAAATAGGTAAAAACTTATAGCTAAAAGAGTATATATTTTTGGTGCATCAAGAATGTACCTATTTGTCATTATGCAAATTTTAATGCAATGAGCAATGATATGAATGAAATCCATGATTATTTGACGGATGAGAATAAATAATGGGAAGTAAGGGATAATGGATATAGCAGTTTCTCTTATTCATCCTTAAATCCGGTATCAAAGCAGTGGCATTACTTTATTTCGACAAAATTAATTCCTACTATGAAGATAAGTAAGGTAACGAAGAAAAGTGCTATTCTGAATTTCTATATACAAACTGGAAGGCCAATAGATATTGGATCAATCATTACAAAATCTGTTTTAGGATTGATTGTGCATGGATCTAAATATAGGCTTGGACACCCGTTCACCATATTTCTGTTCTGTAGTCAATCACAAGTACCATATGAGAGTTGGGAAAAAGTTCTTCTCCCCTTGAGACCTATTGATCCAAATGATCTTTATGACTACCGAGCAGTAGTAGACGAAGGAGATATGGATTTGTTTGCTGATCAGCCCACTGAGAGTTCACAACCTATTCGGCTTTACTATTCTGAAAGTTTGAGGGTGATATTGAAGAAGATAAAAAAGTTGGAAAATGAGGTATAGAATGTTTTGAAAGCTATTAATAATATTTCTGATTTATTTGATCACATTGATTGGAGGATGAAAGAGCAATTTGATCATACTGGTCGGATTAAGTTGGGTTTGATTAATCTGTTGAAAAAGAATGATGTGGTGGCTGAAGATTCATATGATGAATTCCCATATCATCCCTTCTACAATCTGTGGTTCATCGTTAATCAATTGGAGAAATTAGAGAGGATGATAGTTTTGAGACTGATGAGGAGTAATTAGTGGATTTTGTATGCTGCTTTGTTATATTTGAGTGTTTGCTTTAATTATTATGTTGTTTGCTTTGCTCTGCTTTAGTAGGGTGTGCTTGGACTATGCTTTAATTTCTTGTGTGTACTTAGGACTTAGTGTTTTCTTATCGTAGTGTACTTGCAACACTAAGGATCTAAGGAGTGTTGCTTTTATTTGATGAACATGTGTGTGTAATTTGTTGTATCGTGGATTTTATATATGAAAGTGATGTGATGTTTGTGTAAAGTGATGTTGTTTAGTGTTTGTAAGATGAAATATATGCTTGTTGATGTGTTAAATAGGACTGCAGAGGTTGAAACAATTGAAATTGCGACAAAAATTTTTTTTGAACCTAATGGAATTTTGGAATGGTGCCGCCAGAGTCAGATTGGGTGCCTCCGGCATCCAAATCCAGAAAGTTTGGCTATTATTTTGAATAGAGCACCACCGGTGCCCAAATGCTGAAAATAACCCGGGACCCTTAAAAATTCACGAAAATTGCTTGAGATCCATTTTTTCGCCATTTCCTTCGTCTCCCACCACCATGTTCATGATTTTGAAGCTTTAGGGATTGTTAGATCTCAGACTAGAGAGTATTTCAAGGATTTTTGAGGCCGGATCTGCACTTCTCTTGGTAAGAGCTTTACTTTAAACTAAATTTTTTGGATTTTCGCCATGTGAAACTCTCACACTGTTTGGATGATATTTTCGGGAGATTTTTGAGAAAAAGTGAGGTTTCCTATGCTGAACTTATTCTTACTTATTTAGATTAATGCTTGGAGTTAGTACATTGTGGATTTTGGATTTATTGGTAAATTTTTGCCATTTTTAGAAATTCACATGGCTCCTAGAATGAGTAAAGGAGGGACGATGAAAGACTTTTTAATATTAAGGCTCAGTTTTGCTTCAACTCTCTGTTGCAAAATAAGAAGTGTATTTAGGATCGAGCGTTTGAGAATCCTAGTGGATCTGTGGAATAGTTGATTTCTGAGCGGAATTGGGAGTGTTTCTATTACTTTTCTGCTAATGCTGTTTTGGGAGTAGTCCGAGAATTTTATGCTAACGTGCTCTGCTCTGAAACAGAATATGTGCTAGTCAGAGGGAAACTGGTTGAGTTCACCCCACCACGTATCAACACATTTTATCAAATTCAAGAACCTTTTGTTTGTGAATTTAATAATTTTGATACTAGTAAGGGGAATTTGATGATTGTGATCACGTATCTGACCGATGGAAGAGGGGAGTGGAAGATGAATCAGAGACATATGATTAACTTCCCTGCTTCTACTTTAAATGTTGCTTCTAAAGCGTGGCATTAGTTCATTTCTGCGAGACTGTTACCTTCTTATCATCACAACGAAGTTACTAGTGATCGAGCTATTTTGAATTATTGCATCCTAAATATAAAGAAGATCGATATTGGAGCCATTACTTTCAAGAGCATTCACTCTATTGCCAAAGGAGAAACCAGTGGTCGATTAGGACATCCTGCCCTAATTCATGCCCTTTGTGTTCAGTCTGGAGTTGAGTATAGTAGTTCTGAGGAAGTGTCGATACCTTTGAGACCGATTACGAAGACCATTATTCGTACTTATTAGGCTCATGTGGGTGCAAGAGAGGAGATTATGAGTACTGATATTCCTACCACGAGCCATGATGTTCCATCTACTTCTGAGCCCCCGACACTATCAGAGGTCATGGAGTAGTTGATTTTGCAAAGTGATAGTATTGATAGGATGCATAGTCGGATGGATGTATTCAGGGCCAGGAGTGATGTGAATGAAGACTATTTGCAGAGAAGAGTTGAGTTTGATATTGCTTATTATGATGCTTAGGCCAGATTTATGAAAGGAAATACTAGGGTGATATTTCCTACTTGCCCTGGTTATACACCGTACAGGCCTGGACCTTCTGACCCTGCTGACGATGCTGGTGATGATGAGTGGTATTTTTATACTTCTGTGTTGTACTTTTGTGTTTTGTTATGTGTCATTGTGTTGTACTGTTGTAGTGTGTGAAGTTGTCTGTAGTATTTTCGTTAGATGTACTGTAGTACTTTTTTTTAATGTAGTTGTTGCACTTAAAACTTTTAAAATGTTAAATGTTATGTTTAATGTTGTGATAGTTTATTAGTATTTGTAATGTTTTGTTAAAAAATGTGTCAATGTTGGTATTTTTTTTTCTTTACCTCGGCAGATTTTTAAATGTTATATATATCACTGCTACTAATTGTTTCATACTTGCTAGCTGTAAAATTTTGATTAATACCAGATAGATTATGAAGATTTCAAAATTCTGGCACAAAAAGGCTAGTTATTTTACTTTCTTTTATTATATTGCAAAAATTTAAGTTTGGGGGAGGGTAGAAAGGATATTAACTCTTATTTGTCCTGAATTAAAATATTTTCAAAAAAAATATATTAACATAATTCCTAGCAGTAGAACTTCACTTTAGATAACTAAGATTCTATTTCAATTAAATATTGAAAAAGATTTGATGAAAGTTTTTGGTGATAAAGGTTGATTTTATAAGGATAAGATATTTGATATGAAAGGATTTGATTATTGTTAACTATTTAAAGAAAACAGTATTTTTGAAATTACTAAGAGACTTAAAGTATTATATATTGAGAAAAGATTGTGACTTTATGATGAACAATAAAGTTGATACTTATGTATAAAGTAAAGAGGTGTTTCAGGTTTGAACTTTATAAAGAGGAAAGTGAAGTTCAAAATCTATAAAGGCTATCCAGATACAGTAATCCTTAAGAAATAGAAAAAAAAAAGAAAGATGAGGAGAAGCTTGAGGAGATGCCTAATCAAAAATTGGCTTCACTTGAGTCATCCTAAAGGGAGAACCTGATTTCATTTCTGAATTTATACTTAAAGTATTAGCCTACATTCTAATGAAATTAGCATGAAAGTCTTTTGCATAATATTTAAGTCACTCTTAATGTGTCAAATTATAGTTTTTTTTGAAATAAATAGGAGACTAGATCCCTTAGACTTGATTATTGAATTTTCTTATACCTGTAGAGTTGACTTGAGTCACTGAATTTCCTTCTAAAAGTCTTTCCAATATATTTCTTTGAATGAAAGATTTTAGTATTCAACAGGTGAAAAGTTCATTGCTAAGAGTTATATCTTTATGTAGTAAAAGGATTACTTGAGAACAAGTAATAGTTCAGTTTGGGGGATTTTGATGCACCAAAAATATATACTCTTTTAGCTATATGTTTTTACCTATTTTTGGTGAAATTGTACTTTAAAGGAAGGTATTTTTCATGATTTATTGCAGTATGATGATTACAGGTGATTGGAGCGAAAAGATGCAAAAAGGAACAAATTTGGAGAAAAATGGAGTAATTTGGAGGAAAATAGCTTCTGGCGCCGCCGGCGCCAGAATGAGCGCCGCCGATGCCCTCTTCCAGAAACTTCAGCAATTATTTGCTGGATAGGGTGCCGCCGACGCCCCATGTCGGTTCATTTCAAATTGAAGAGTTTTGACAGATTTTTGAAGTGGTGCTTGATGAAACTTTTGGAGAATTCATTCCTAACATAAAATTAAGTGTTTAAAATGAAAAGGAAAAGAAAATTACTGTAGAGAGTGTAAGGAAAGTGTGAGTGAGAGTTAGGGTTTGTGATTTGAAGAGAGATTCTTCTCTAAGGAGGGGAGAAGAGGGAGTAAAGTGAGAGATTGCTTCTTCATCTTTGTTCCAAGGAGGAAATCAAGTGTTGCAAGGAATAGAAAAGGAATCAAGGGAACTTTGAAGGAATTTGTTTGGGGAAGAGAAGGAGATAAGTTGTATTTGCTATTGTTGTTTGTATGACTCATGTTTTATATATAAAATCTATGTTTTATTGTATCTTTTCCATGATTTGTGAGTAGTTTCCTTTGCCTTTCTTCTTGCATAAAGTAGTGATGATGTGGTGATGTGGAATTGATGTGCCCTTAAAGTGTTATAAAAGTTGTGATGGTCCTTTCATTTGGAACTTAATTTACTTTCCAATCCGGCCAATTGATTTTTTAAAATATGTTGAGGAACATTAATTCCAAAAGAATTGAATGTTCTATAACAAAAATGAAGAACCCATTCAATGTCGGTGAATGAATTGCATAGTTTGTGGGGATTGAGTGCAAATAAATAGGGAAATGAGTTTGGATGGACTTCAAATTGGAGGTTTCATGGTGACAGAATGGGATCCTCAATTTGGTCCTTAGATTAGTAACTGAAGCCTATGGTTAGCCTTCTAGTGAAGGGTGAGTGGGAGCTCCATAGTGAGAGTCGGTATCCTCCCAACCTAGCCTTAGATTTAGTGACTAAACTTAAGATATGTCAATGTTCTTTACATGCTTGGAAGAGGAGGTACTCTTTTAAGGGTAAAGAAGAAAATATGCTCCTATTTGGCACAATAAAGAAAATTACCATTCTTCATCATTCACAGATCATAATTTTTATGCAGGAAGGAAGACACTTTTCACATAGAAGTATCTTATAAATCACAAAAGTTAGTGTGTGTTAGTTAAAATAGTTTAGTAAGTAGAAGTAATTGTAGTAGCTTTATTATTACCATACTTTGCATTCACTAGTTGTAGTACACTTGAGCAATTGTTACAGTTGGTATTGGATTTTAGTGCTATATTATATGATTTAAAGAACGTTGCCTTCCCTGTGGGATCGATAACCAGGACTCCATTAGAGCTCTGTATTACTTGATACGATACGTATACTTGCATTGAATTTGTGACATTACTAAATCATTATAAATATATAAATCTGAATTCATAAATTCTTGCATTTTTAAGCATATATAAAGTCGCTATTACACCCCCTGGCCCAAACTTAAATTTTTACAAAGATTAAACATTTTAGCATAAAATATATAAAGACAAGAATGAAAAATAAAACTTATGCTTACAAGAATTTTCATATCCTAATTATGGAGGTACAAAATTTCAAAATAGGAGTAAAAATGATTACAGTTTATTTTAATTTTAACATTTAAGAGATTCAAAAGACTTTAATGCAGTGGAGGCTAAAATAAAAGCAAATCACAAAACTTACATAATATCACAATCATAACAAAATATTCATGGTAGTAAATTGAAATTTAAACATTAAATTTTAAATGTAGGTTCGCTCTATCTAAACATCCTAAAGTAGCAGAAATAAGTTAAAAATAACCAACAAAATACATTTAAAGTAAAATAGTGCAAATACAAGCTACCACATCATCATCACAATTGCATATTACAACAAACAATCACAACAAAATTCACTATCATCACAAATAACAACACATAAAGTAGTATAAACATCATCACAAATAACCGTTCAAACAAAACATAACATAACTCAATCCTTACTCATCTTTGTCTCCATCATCATCTTCATCTTCATCATCATCCTTCCAAAAACTAGCAAAATCAAACTGAGCATATTGTGCATAAGGTAGAAATACCACACTTTGATCACCTCTAACAAGCTTCTCCATACAAGTGTTGTACTTCTCCTCAAAATCGCTATGTCTCCCTAAGTATGAATCAATATGATCAACATAGTTTTTAAAATTTTAATACCCTATCCATAGCATAATCAACATTATCGATCATAATTTGTAGCATTTTAGATTCAGGACTGGAACTATCAAGAGATTTAGAAGCTCTAGATGTAGAAGAATGTGACGTAGAAGCACAAGGACTTCTTAAAAATCCTCCTCTCTAGTCAAAAATTGAATGTTAAAAATAGGTCTTCACATTCAAAGGTTGAAGAATCTCCGCTAACCTATCATATTTAACACCAGCTTGCCCACATAAAGAAAAGATTAATGAAGGGAATGCTAAACCTGCATTATGGCTCTAGTAGAATTGGTAATAACCTAATAAATGAGAGGTCCAATATTGATCTACTTGTACAGTTGCATGCAGTAGTTCAGTGTATCCCTCTTTGGTCACTTCGATAAGATGATTAGTGGGGAGTAAACGAGCAGAAATAAAATAATGTCAGGCTTTTGCTGTGGCATTCATATTCGATGTAGAAATGTTTACTCTTCTACCACTAGTATTCTTCTAGAGACCTCTTCCAGGAGTTAATGAAGGTATAATCTCATTAACTCCTCCTCCGTAGAATTGTAATTGGAATAAAAACACAATGTATCCATTGGAAGATGGTAAAATGAATTGATTACCTCATGTGTAAATGCTGTTGTCTTCCCTCTCTCCATCACTTGATCATCCTCAGATTAAGAGAGATTTGCATAAAAATCTCTAAATACAGAGATCACTGCAACAAAAGAGAAACAACAGAATCGATCCCACTGCTGGCAAATAATTAGATCTTCCACTTCTCCTCCCAGATTTTTAAAACATCGCTCAAGAATCAACTTCCTCGATTGAAGTGCTTCAGCATAACAATCCTATGCCTGAGAACTGATAAATTTGTTCGAATCAAATTTAGACTTCCCCTTGTTTCTTTTCATTCTCGGTGTCATTCTAAAATTTGCAAAAAATCATAATAAATTCAAAAATCAACTCTAACCCAATAGATCTAACTTCTAGAAGCTTAAACTCACCCTTCCATGTAAAATACACCAATTTTCATCAAATTTTCACTATGAATAGTACATATTCGAATTTTCTATAATGAACTCAAAATCTATTGTGAACTAAAAAATTTTTACATAAAATAGAAGCTCTAACCTTGAGAAGATGAAATCCAACGAATTTGGCTTGAAATCCACCACGAAATCTTCACTTAAAGGGATGCCCTAGGTGTAAAAACATGAAAAATTGAGGAAGAAGAAGGTGAAATGGGGTAAAAATGGTGATTTTTGGCCTTTAAAATCGTCATAAACCGGTTTTAATGAACAGGCACTTAAGTACGACTGTTTCGGTGCTTAGGCACGGGGCTCTTGGGTTTGCTCACGCTTAAGCATGGGTTTCGAGGCTTTGGCGCCAGTGCACAGATTTTGATATTTTCCAATTTTGATTCAAATAAACAACTTCCCAAGTCAACCACCTTCACATGGTCTTAAATAAGTTATAATAAAAATTTCATCCCCTTCTCCTCTCTTTTTTCAAAAATTTTCCACCTTTCACAACCTAGATTAGATCTAAAAAACACAAATATTCACAAAAACACAACACTTCCATTAACACATTTTTAAAAAATACAAATACACTTCACATGTCTAATCTCCATTCAAAAAAATTTTGGATGAGATAACCTCTAAATTATCATAACACAAGACAAATTTACATTAACAACATAACACAAATACACTATACAAACTAACAAACATACACAAACAGACTAAACACACAAACTAAACAAAGAACTTAATTCCATTCTCCGTTAGGTGGAACCTATCCTAGACCTTCAATTGTTCCTTCTAAACCATTTGGCACATAAATTTGATAAAACAGATGTTGATGAAGAACTCTAATAGAATCCTATTCAATCAACTTATTTTTCAGATACATCGCCGTGTCCACTTCTTTAATATAACTTGAATGACTGAATTGCATTTTGAGTTGCCAACCAATATGCGCTAAATGTGCATTTAGTTTCATTCACCTTTGCTTAAATTGATGCCATATTGGTCTCAATTTTTGCAATTTTCTCTGATATTCCATCAATACTACCGGCTAGAAATCTGTTATACAACTGTTGTGCACTTTGACTTACAAACTTATTCTTGACAGGTTCCTCTATTTCCTTCAATTCATTGCTAACTTAATTCTCCTTAAACAACTCAAATCTTCCTCTCTTAGACTTTAAGAATAGAAATTTTGAAAGGGGCAACTTCCCTCTTCATTCCATGCTATTTATAGACTTTAGTAGAGCCTATACCCACGTCTCACATTTAAAAACCACTAAATAACATTCATGGACACTTTCCCATGTTTAATTCTTCTAGAAGATCATTTAGGCCCGTTTTTATAACTCTGGTGCTTAAGCGCCAGTTTTGGGCGCTTAAGCGCAAGTTTTAAGCGCTTAGGCGCCAGTGTTTAATTAAGCACAGGTCAACGTAACATCCAAATACTCATTCTTACATGTCTAGGACATAATTCAAAGTCTTAAAATTATCATCAAAAGCTCAAAATACTATCATAATTCTCCAAAAACAAACATAACAACAATAATCAAAACAAAAGCACACCGATAACTATGGGTTGCCACCCATAGAGCGCATGGTTTTATGTTGTCAGCCCAACATACCTAGTGCTTATTGTTGGTGACCCAACATAAAAACAACATTCAGTTTAGTTTGATCCCCTAAGAAATAGGGTTTCACCCAATGACCATTCACTTTGAAAATTTTTAGGGTTGTAGGATACCTAATATCCACAGCTCCATAGGGATAAACTTTTACCACAATAAAGAGCCCATCCACCTGAACTTAAGTTTGCTTGAAAATAATCTCAATCTTACATTATAAAGTAAAACTTGTTGTCTTAGCTAAAATTTTTTTAGTAAGAATCATCCGATCATGCCATTTTTTCATCTTACCTTTATAAATCTTAACATTTTCATAAGACTCGTTCCTTATCTCTTCCATCTGATTTAATTGCAATAATCTCTTTTTACCAACATCCTTCAAATTATAGTTAAATTCCTTAATAGCCCAATAAGTTTTATGCTCATGTTCCACTGGTAAATGATAAGCTTTCCCATATATTGAGCTGAATGGTGACATTCCTATAGGAGTTCTTTATGCAATCCTATAAGCCCAAAAAGCAAAATCAAGTTTGAATGACCAACCCATTTTTGTTGGATTAATAGATTTATCCAAAACTCTCTTGCTTTCTCAATAGGAAACTATAGCCAAACTGCTTGTCTGAGGATGAAAAGCAATGGGAATTTAATGGTAAATTAAATATTTGTTGAATAATTTTTCAATTAACACATTTTTGAAATGACTTCCTCCATCAGTTATGATAACTCTTGGCATTCTAAATCTGTAAAATATATTTATTTTTAAGAACTTTACTATACATTGAGCATCACATCGAGGTAAAGGAACAACTTCAATCCATTTAGACAAAAATTCTACTACTAATAATATATATAAATTTCTAAAAGATGGTTTAAATGGTCCCATGTAATCTAATCCCCATACATCAAATATTTCAGCTTCCAAAATATAATTGAGGGGCATCTCTTTTCTTCTTAAAATATTGCCTACATGTTGACATGGATCACAATTTATAATATAAACATTAACATCTCTAAAGATAGCAGGCCAATAAAATCCAGTTTGTAAGATTTTGTATGTTGCAATATCAACACCAAAATGTCCCATGAAACCAGAATCATAACATTTTTGGATAATTTCAAAAGTCTCTTTAAAAGACATACATCTTCGAATAATTAAATCATTCCCCTATTTATAAAAAAATGGATCATCTAAAAAATAAGTCTTGGCTTCAGATAAAAATATCTTTTGTTGCCGTGTTAGACCATAGGATAAAATGTTACTAACAATAAAATTCCCAATGTATGCATACCATGGAACACGCCATTTATTAATATTGAACAATTTTTTATCTAGAAAATTTTATTAATTTCTTCTTCAGAACAAAGTGATTTCTTAGAATTAAGCCTAAATAGATGATCAGCATTTTTATTACCAGCATCCTTTCTATCTAATATTTCAAAATCAAATCCTTGCAAAAGAAGAACTCATTTTATCAGCTTTAAATTTGCATCCTTATTTTCATTAAATACTTAATAACATAATGATCAGTATGCACTATACATTTAGTTCCAATTTAATATGATATGAACTTTTCAGAGGCAAATACTATTGCTAATAACTCTTTCTCAGTTGTGGTTTAATTTATTTGAGCTTCATTAAGAGTTTTCTAGCATAGTAAATTACTTTAAAATTTTTATCATACTTTTGTTCCAAAACAACTCCTATAGCATAATCACTTGCATCACACATTAATTCAAAATATTTTTTCCAATCTGGTGGAACATTAACTGGTGCAGAGATTAAATTTTCTTTTAAAAGTTCAAAAGCTTTTTGGCAATCCAAGTTGAAATTAAAAATTACATCTTTCTCGAGCAAATGGCATAGTGACTTAGCAATTTTTGAAAAATCTTTAATATATCTCTTGTAGTATCTAGCTTCTTCTAAAAAACTCTTAATTTCCCCCACATTAGTTGGATGAGATAAATTAGCAATCGCTTGAATTTTAGTAGGATCTACTTCCATACCATTTTTAGAAATGAGATGTCCTAAAAAAAATCCTCTGGCAACCATAAATTAGATTTTTTCTAAATTAAGAACTAAGTTTGCTTCTTCACAACATTTAAGAACTCATGATAAATGTTCTAAACACGATTCAAATGAAGTTCCAAACAATGAAAAATCATTCATAAAATGTTCAATCCATTTTCATTTAAATCAATGAAAGCAGCCATCATACATCTTTGAAATGTAGTAGAGACGTTACATAAACTAAAGGACATTCTTCTAAAAGAAAAAGTACCATAAGGACTGGTAAACATTATTTTCTCTTGATCCTCTAGAGCAATTTGTATTTAGTTGTAATCAGTATATCCATCTTGAAAATAAAAGTATTTATGCCCAACTAATCTATCCAAAATTTTATCTAGAAAGGTAAATGGAAAAGGATATTTCCTCGTGGCAAGGTTTAATTTTCAAAAATCAATGCATATTCATCATTGTGTGACTTGTCTTGTTGGTATTAATTCATTCTTTTCATTAAAAGTTACAGTAACTCCTCATTTCTTAGGAACACAATGATTAGTACTAACCCATACAATATTTGAAATAGGATAAATAATCCCAGCATCTAACCACTTTAAAATCTACTTCTTGACAATTTCTTTCATAATGAGATTTAATCTCTTTTGAGGATCAGCCCTGGGATTACAGTTTTCTTCGATCAGAATTCTATGCATATAAATTGAATGACTGATTCCTTTAATATCAGCAATTTTTCATCTAAAGGCTTTCTTATATTTCTTTAAAATTTTCAGTAAACACTCTTCTTCTTCTGAAGTTAATTTTGAGGAAACTATAGCCAATAAAAGTAACTTTAATTCGAGTTTAGGATGTTTTTCAATTGATTGATAAAAAGATTTTTCTTTTTCTATCATGTCCAAAACTTCAAAACTTTCTTGAACAAAAATTGAATTTTCCTCAATAAAATCATTCAAATATTCTAATTTATCTTCTTGCTCGTGTTCCATTTCTTTCATTTCTAAATTCTCTTCATAAATTATTTTGAAATGACATTCACTAATATATCTAATTACATCTATCCCGAAACATTCATTATCTTTACCTTTTGCAATATATTTCATTGATTTGGAAATATTAAAATTAACCTTTTGATCATTAACATGCATATTTAATTACTCATTTTAGACATCTATCATTGCTCCCCCTGTTGCTAGAAAAGGCCTCCCTAAAATGATGGGTATCTCTTTATCTTCTTATCTAACTCAATGAGATCAACAGGAAAGATAAATCTTTCCATATTTACCAAAACATCTTCTACAACTCCCTGAGGATATGTTATAAAACAATATGCTAATTGCAAGGTTACAGTTATAGGAGATATTTCTCTTAATCCCAATATTTTAAATATAGATAATGGCATAAGGTTAAGACATGCTCCCAAATCATATAAAGCTTTACCAAAAAAATCTGTCTCCAATTGCATATGGAATTGTGAAGCTTCCAGGATTTTTAAGCTTTTTAGGAAGATTTTATGAATTACAGCAGTGCACTTCTCTCTAAGGGAAACAGTCTCATTATCTTCAAACTTTCTTTTTTATTAAGAATATCCTTCATAAACATCACATAGCTTGGCACTTGTTCTAAAGCTTCAGTAAAAGGAATATTAATCGTAAGCCTCTTAAAGATTTTCAAAAATCTTGAAAATTGTTTATCCATCTTTTCTTGACGAAGTCTTTGAGAAAATGGAGGGGGTGGAGGTTTTTCTAAATCAATATTAAGTGGAGAAATAGGTCTCTCAAAATTTTCTTGAACGTCTTCTTTAGATTTTTAATTTCTTCTTTCTCTACTTCAATCACTTTTTTAACTCTGCTTTCCAACTGTCTTCTTCTTATAAGTTGAACAGCCTTTACATGCTCTTTATTCTGGTCTTTATGATTTACTTCTGTAATACTAGGAAGTGTTCCTTGAGTTCTATTATTTAAGGAATTTCTAATTTGTCTCAACTGATTCTGAATATTTCTTAGAATAGATACTTGACTTTTTAACTTATTTTCCATTTGTAACACCACTTCTTCTATGGAAAACTTCTTATCCTCAAATTATCGATTATTATTAAAACCAGGAGGATAGGTAGGTCTATAATTACTATTAACTTAATTGTTCCAGCTTCCTAA
Organism: Papilionanthe hookeriana x Papilionanthe teres; assembly: GCA_022702705.1. NCBI lineage: Eukaryota > Viridiplantae > Streptophyta > Magnoliopsida > Asparagales > Orchidaceae > Papilionanthe > Papilionanthe hookeriana x Papilionanthe teres. The sequence continues at coordinate 131,444,414 of CM040428.1, read as the reverse complement.
TGGGTTTATTTGGCTGCTTCCTCATTGTTAGTTAGTATCATCCAAATTGTTATTCCAATTAAAATTAGGATGGTTTCTTCAATCTGGATTATAGTAGTTTGAATATGGGTTATTTAACTTGTTGTTTATATAATTTAAAGTCTCAATTGATGTTTAAGAATCTACTATTTGTCCTAATGAATTCTCTCTAATCATTGAAATTGGTTGATAAAAATTCATTTCAAATTGGTCTATCTTCCTTGGAATTGTACCCTTTTTAGGATGTACCCTTTCAGAAGGCCAATTAAAATTATTAGTAGCCAATTCTTCAATTGAAGCATAAGCTTTAGAAAATGGTTTATACATCAATGAACCACCAGCGGTGTCATCGATAAATGATATAAGAGATCCAGCTAATCCATTATAAAAAGTTTGAATAATTAACCAATTTGGCACATCATGGTGTGGACACTTTCTTAGGAGTTCTTTAAATCGTTCCCAAGCTTCGTAAATAGATTTTGCTTCAAACTGACATAAATATGTAATATCATATTTAAGCTTCGCATCTTTTACGGTGGAAAATATTTAGCAAGGAAGTTCTATAATAAATCAACTTAAGTTCTGATAGGTCCATGTGCTAAAGAATTCAACCATATCTTAACCTTATTTTAAGTAAGAATGGAAAAAGCCTAAGCCTAATAGCATCATCAGAAACACCATCAAATTTAACATAGCATATAATTTTAGAAATTTGGCAAGATGTAAATTTGGATCTTCAGTTGGTGATCCACTAAACTAATTGATAGAGACAATTTGGATCATAGCAATTTAAGTTCAAATTAATTAGCAACTATAGCAGGATTTTTAATACTACCATGAAGTTCATCCACTATAAGGTTTGCATAATCTCTTAAAGGTCTTAATTCATGATGAATTTCATCATTTTGATTAATTTGATTTGCCATTTCTTGAAATTTTTGAATTTTTTCAGTAATAATTTTTAATTTTTATAGTAGCTCATTCTCATTCAAAATCGTAAGGCGCAAGTGCTTCAGAACCCGAACTTTGCATAAACTATTACAACACAACAATAAAAATAAAAATAAATACAAAAACACACTTAAACAAATAAAGTTTAAATAAGATTTTCTAAAAATTGATTTTTTTCTAAAAATTCTTTTTAATTTTTCTTTTAAATTCAATCCAAAGAAAATTCAATTTAAATTTCCTTTCCCTGCAATGGTGCCAAAAACTTGATCCCGATTTTCTTTACTTCCAAATGAATACTATAAAATTATGCTTCTAGTAATCCAATTAAACTTATATTTTCAATATAAAATATTCTATTTTACAACACCACCAAAAACTTGATTTTGATGTAAATAATAATGCAACAGTGATATTTAAATTTAGAGATTCTACACAAGTATATGTATCGTTATCAAGTAATATAAAACTTTTTGATTAAGCTCCAAAATATTGATCCCGTGGGGAAAACTTTTGGAAATTTAAAAGATAGAAACATTTTTAGAAAACAAATTCTATTTAGAAAAGACTCTTACTTAAATATTTTTGGATTTTCAAATAACTTTAAAAACATGATTATGTCACTAATGCCCCCCGTCATGATGGCTCACATCTTCTTGGATTGTTATCCTCTTGGCATTCGGTTATTACACACTTCAATGACCTCCAACTAAGAAATAACTCTTAACTATCCACATTTATGTTGATCTCTAGATTAGAATTAGTTTACTAGTCCCAAATCTTTCAAAAATAAAAGTGAAGGGGGAAATTGAGTGAAAAAGATCTGCACCAACCAAACCATTGCGAATAATGACCTAAACCACCTAAGGGATCAATTATTTTGCTACTCCAGAAGTGGTCTAGTGGGCTCTCTTTATCATTATCTGAGTGGTTGACAACTCCTTCTTGGCTAGATGAGTTTTGAAGGCTTCCCAATAGGCTCTTTTCTCTAAAGAGGTTTATCTGTAACTCCTTATGAACAAACACTGCCTCCATGTATAACAGGTCTCCCGACTTGGTCCCTTTATTCCAACTCGCCTCATAGCAACCTCTTCGATGTCATGGCCTTCACCTTTGGTGTGGTTTTCCCAAAAAGGACCATCTGAATGAACCACCCTCACAAGGAAGAAGTCAAGCAAAATCACTACTTCCAGTCCTTCACCTTATTCTTCAACTCTGTTAGTTAGAATTTGCCAACCGAGGTGAACTGGACAAAACTGTTTGGTCCAACCTAGAATGAGAAAAAATAACTGAACGAGTCATGAAAACACAGTATCCCAATGTCGGTCATTTTAAATTTCTGTTTTGTTGAAAAAAATATATTTTTGGGTGTTTTATTTTGAAAAAGGGTTTTAATTTTATAAAACGGAAAATTGATTTAATATATATATATATATATATATATATTGAAATTAATATTTCTATTTTTAAAAATATGAAATCAAACCAATCTCATATAAATAAAAGTTTAAATAATTAAGCATTTCACCGCAAGACATGTATTTATCCCGAAGAATACGTATAAGGCTTGAGGTGAAGCTTGATCAAATAAACTAAAAAATTTATGATATCCGTTTGATCTGCAAACCATTTTTGACCGACAATTTCTCCTACCTAATATGAAGGAATTAGATAGGGTTATGTTAATCTGGGGTCTTTAAGTTACCTATAAGGGTAACCCCCTATAGTTCATTACATCTTAGATAACCGAAGTCACCTAAGAAAACTCTCAATATAGATCAGAAAATATTTATATTCATGAATTCCAAAGGTAAGGTTTTCCAAGAAATGTGATAGTCAGAAATTCATTAGGTGAATGGCTCAAATTTTTTGGAACATTTCATTTTTTCAGAAACTAAATAGTGGAAGGCTAGAGGAAGAACACAGATTCAAGGGAAACCTTGATGTCTTCCCAAACTAACCTATGGTTTGGCTTTGATTTAGAACATGAAGTTGTTTAAATTTTAATCCTACCAATTAATTATAGGGATTACATTTGCATAATATCTGTTAATTCAAACAACCTGAAGGATGCGAGGATTTGTCGTATCGAACGACAACCTCATAATCCTAAAGCAAATTAGGGCTTATATTGCATAGCAGGGCTGTGCAAAGTCCTAAAGAAAAGGTGAGGATTTAGGCTGAACTAGGCAAGCTACCTCGAAGTCCTATGGCTTGTTCAAACTAAGGAATGATTTTGCTGATGTAGACAAGTTTTATTATTGAAGATGGCCGTGCTGCCAACTATGCATGCTCCAATCTCCTTGTTGTAGCAGGTTAGTTTAAAGAAGTGTCAATTGAGGAGAAGAGAGAAGTGTCAAATTTTAGAAATATTTGAATGGAGGTGTCTTAAATTTTTATTAGGGGAATATTAAAGTTGATTATAGCAACACCGGTTAAGATCCCATGGTTCTATCATCCCGACACTGCTATTTTCATCAGTTTCCCTTAGTCCAAATGAATTTACTAAACTCAACTTAATGAGTTCCATACTTTCATTCAGACCATGGGAAAAACCCTGTTAGCAACACGTGGGTTACCTCCTCCGAAGAATTCCTGATCATCCAACAAGACGTTTTAATTTAGTTACAATTGTAGGTTTTGTTTTGTTTGTGATTAAATTTGGAGTTGCTTTATATTTCGAATATTGTGGCGATGAATTTTTATCTTATTGTGATTTTTAATTTTGTTTTTGTTTTGGTTTTGTAACTATCCTAAGGGTTTCATTTTTCATGCAGGGTGACATTATTGTTTATCATGTAAGTTGCAAGAAAAGTAAAGTGCAGAAAAGAAAACATGGGAAAAGTAAGCGCTGTAAACTTATAAAAGTGTACCTAGCGAGTCTTCTCGTTCCTCCACCTGAAACTTTAGTATTCTTTGCGATAAACATTTCATATTTGCAGGGAAGTAAAACCCTATGGATATGTCCGTCGCAGGCCTACTAAATCCTAGGTCATAACCCGACGAGTCCTATTTGTTCATGAGATATTTTTCTTTAATAAATATGATAAGTGCAGTAGTCCTGCAAGGTGTCCAAAAGACATATAAAGAGTCTCTAGGAGATACCTAGATGTTTCACAATTATTTTGAGCTTCCCTGAGATGATTTTGAACCTATCGTAATTATTAAATAATTTATCTATTTTTTACCGTTATGCTCAGTGAGTTAGTGTTTTTAATTAACCCGAAAGACAGGGTAATTATCATTTGTTATTTCATTTAGAAATTATGTGGGTGAAAACCCCTTTAGGAAAATTTAATTTGTTTAGGAAAATTAGCCAATTAATTTCACAAACGGGCTTGTAGTGTTTCTCAGGTATTTAGAACTTGATTATGTTTGCTTTTCTAAACTTCTCTTAGTAAGATTGATTAAGCCTAGCTCACTACTAAGCCCCTAAAATTTTGATGAATACATTTGTAATCTTTTTTAGAAAAAGATAAATGAGTTTAATTAATTTTTATCAAAATATTGGGCTATCATTTAATATATCAGATTGGTGCGTGAGTTAGTGGATTATTAACCTCCAAGATTAACCCCCAACCATAAGGATCATTTTGTTTAATTATCTTCCAACTTAAAACTCATTAGGAAAATCCAAACATTTAGTTTTGACATGACAAAATTGAAGTTGGTTTCTACAATTTATCCCTTTAATGTTTCAAACATCCAAACATATCATTTATGATCATTAATTGCCCATTTTACCCTTTAATTAGGCCTAAATATTAATTAAGACTAAAACCCTTAAAATTACAACTTTACCCTTGGGGCCTTATCACTTCATAATTTCTTAAATTTAATTTAAATGACTTTGAAATTTTCATGTTACCTTACTAATGAGATAATTAAAACGTCAAAGGAGAAAATGTGATTTTTCAAATTTTAATTTAATTTATACATTTATTTTAATGCAAAAATAGAGGTATTGAGTGAAAATTCCATAACTTGATCAAAACAAAATATTTTACTTTGAAATTTTTTACTGGAGGTAAACTAAGACCAGAGGATCACTTGGACCAAATTTCATGATTTTTTTTATATTTTTGTTAATTATTAAAATTAATTTAATTTCTGGAGTTTTAATTAATTATAAAATATTTTAAAAGTTAAAAATTCAATTTTATATTTTTTAAAAATCTCTCTGAGGTTGGGGAACCTAAACATACAACTTTCATTTTTTTTTATTTTGTTTTAAATTTTTAGAATAATTTTAGTACAAAATTAAGGAAATTCATTTTTTAGCCTTTTAAAAATTCATTTAAGCCTATAAAAATTAATATCTTAACTTAGTGACTTATGAAAATTATTAGGATAGTTTATAAAGGTTTAGGAAGCCAAAAGTGATAGTTTAATAATTTTTAATATTTTTTGTGTTTTTTAATATTTTTTAATTATTTAAATATTAAAATATGATCTAAAATGAAAATTTTATAAAAAATTCAATTTTATTTTTAGAAAGTTCCTCTCATCACAAAGAATTCCTAAAATTAATTTTATAGTTTTTTGAGTGGTGTTTTAATTATTAAAATTCATTTAATTTCAAAAAAGGTCATTGGTTTAAGAAAATCATTTAACTTATTAAATTAATTCCAAATGAGTTCAAAATTTTTAGAGGAGTTACTCTATACCTAAAGCACAGTGGAGAATCATTTTTAGATTATTTTGATTTTTATTTTATGTTAATTAATTAAGTATTTTTTTAGGTCAAGTTGATGATTAGTGCACATCTTAGTGATTTAGGCCATGAAATAAATATCCTAGGGTCCTCTGATCATAAGAGACCTATCAAAATTTACTTTACATTTTTATGATTAGTATTTTAATTATTATAATTTTTATTCCAAAACAGACATAATAAACTAAAAAATAGAGATCTCCTCATAGAGATGTCCCTGACTTTAGAAAAATCAGGGAAGGTCCCTCATGACAGATAGAAAAAGACCCCAAAAGTTCAAGCCATGGTGAAATGTTTGGGCCAATGGAGAATTAAAAGACTGAAATTAGTATTTAAATCAATAAAAATAAAACATACATCAAAAATATTTCAAACCATTTTCACATTATTCTCCTCTGATCACTGAGCAACATGATATTTTTTCTTTTATTTCTATGATTTTTCTAGGCCAAGATATGGATTTTTAAAGTTTTGGTGATTTAAATAATTCAGAAAATATGAATTTCCCTACTTAACCACGTCAGCACCACGCAAACCTACGGCGAGTCGAAAGTACTCACGATTCTTCTGGTTAGGTGCCATTTTTTGTGTCTGCGGTTCTGCTTCATCTTCCCATCCGACGTCATTCTAGCCCTCCGTATAATACACAGATGATCCAATGACGCCTGAGCTTCGTCCCCAACTGGTTCATCCCAAGAGCCGTCCACACTAAAACCCTAAAATCTCAGCCAAGAATCAACCAAATCACCTCAGGTTTAATCCTATGGACTCATCTAAGCATGTCGAACATATCCATACGGCTAATCATAGTTTAAATTAATCCTCATTACATGGAGAATCCAGAGAAGCTCGAGAAGAAGAAGGAGGCAATACCTTGGCTCTGAGAAGTGAAGCTTCAATCAGAGATGCTCTACACCTTCGTTGGAGTCCTGATCTACCTAAAAAAATACCCATTTTTTATGCCTTATTTATGATTCAATTCTTAAGGATATTATGCTTTAATGAAAGGTATTTTCATGTTTTTGGAAGTTGATGATTAAAAAGAGTCCAAGAAAGAAAAAGAAGGAAAAAAGAGCAAAAAAGAGCAAAAATGGAGCTTATGGAACAATTTTTGGAATTATTGGCCTGGCGCCTAGGCGCTAGAGTCCGGCGCCTAAGCGTCAGTTGGATACAGACACAGTTAAGTTTTTTTTATGACTTTGAGTAGATATTTTGACGGTGTTAAGCTGTTATTGAAGCTTCTAGAAGACTAGAAGTTACTCCTAATATATACGACATGTGATACAATGTATTTGGACACAAGGAAATGATTTGGATCGCGAAGAGGTGCGACTTAAAGTGAAGAGGTGAGAAAGACCTAGTCACAGAGTCTGGCGCCTAGGCGCCAGATCCCGGTGCTTATGCGCGAAGGTTACATTCTAGAAGATACATTAAATTTGGTTGAATTTTTAAGATGTGTCTTAAGCAACCCCTGGAAAAATTCAGACATCTATAAATAAGAGCCCATTCTACAAAGAAAATCACACCGAAACCCCCCCTCTTAGTACACATACCCTTTTTAGCCTATTCTCTCTCATCTCTAGTTTAATTTAGTCTCTTACACACTTAGGGTGCCACTTTATTTTGTATCTAGTGAGTTTATTTTGAGTGTTTATTGTGTGTAATTGTTGTTGGAGTCTTTCATCATTGCGTTGGAGTCAGTAGAAGTCAGCGGAAGGAACACTTCAGATAAGTATTTGTACTTTGGTTCAAAGTTTTATAAATATGTTTTGTTGTGTTATTTTTATGAGTTCTGAGTAGTTAGTTATCTTTCTCCTTTCAATTATGAAAAGATTATAAATTAAATAAATTTCGTACGAGAATTAAATATGAAATATTTTAAAATATTGTGATGATATTAATACCTGATCTTAATTTACTTTTTAAATTAGCCATTTAATTTGTTAAAACCTGTTGATGAATTTTGAGACATATCCGGAAATAAATTCTTAACTACTAGATATCACATGAATCCTTAGGTAATCGCAGGCTATTCGCGGATTGTTTAGGTAATAGGAAGATAATATTTATTGGGTGTATAATTAATTAGCTATTAGAGTGATAGACTAAATTCTAATAATTTGGTTTATAGAAAGGTAACGGGTCACTGGTAGGGCAGACCATAGCCACCCTTGGACATCTAGTAGTGTGAGCCTAAATTAACCCATTCTACTAATAAAACATCATGAGCATAACTATAGATTAGTCAATGTTCTTTGCACCTGGACCAAAGGGTAAAGAATAGGAATGCTTCTATTTGGCACAATACTATAATCTTAATTCCCTACAAAAGATAATTAATCTATAATTCTTGGAGAAGGTCATTTTTACACTTGCATAGAGTTTTAATTACTGCTTATTTTAATTTACTTCTTACTGCTTCCTTTATTTTAGTAAAATTTTTATTTGAATATATATATATATATAAGGTATATATAATTTGCATACGAAAATTTCAAAATATTACTTATATATTTTACTTTTTATTTTTAATTATCACTGTGCGATCGATAACCAGGAATCCATTAGAGCCTTGTATTACTTGAACTATACGTATACTTGCGTTTAAAATTATGACTTTTACAATAATTAAATCTTAATATAAAATTATAAAAGTAAACATCGCACATCATGTTTTTTAAGGCACTTGCCAGGAATTCAATCCTCTAAAAAGTGGTATCAAATTCTTGTATTTTAAAGCATAATTAAAGTAGCATCACATCAAGTTTTTGGCGCCGTTGCTGGGGATAAGATAAAAAAATAAAAAGTAAAAGTAAAAACAACAACATATAAAGAAAACAACATAAAAACAAAACATAAAAACAAAAATATTTTCTTTAAATTTTTATGCGGAGTTCCGGATCTGAAGGATTACTACCTTTTGATTCTGAATTAGAAAGAACAATTAAAAGAATTAAAAAAGGAAAACAAACTTCAAAAAATCAAAATATAGCTAACTTACATAATAATAATCAAAATCCAATCGAAATTATTGAACAAAATGTTTATAAACCATTAAGGGAATATAAAAACCCTACAGCTGATGAACTTCATGTTAATATTCAAATTCCAGCTGCAAATGCTAATTCTTTTGAGCTTAAATCTTTTATTATTCAAATGGTTCAAAACAATCAATTTGAAGGAACACCTAATGAGGATCCAAATTTACACCTTGCTAGTTTTATTAGAATTTTGTGCTACCTTTAAATATAATAATATTTCTGATGATGCTATTAGGCTTATAATCTTTCCTTTTTCCTTAACAGATAAAGCAAAGATGTGGCTTAATTCATTAGCAACTTATTCTATTAAAATTGGTCAGATATGGCACAAAAATTCCTTGCTAAATATTTTCCTCCTTCTAAAACTACTAAATTAAGAATTGATATTACTTCATTTACGCAATTTATTGGAGAAACAATTTATGAAGCTCGGGAAAGATTTAAAGAACTACTAAGAAAATGTCCTCATCATGCTTTACCAGATTGGTTAATTATTCAAACATTTTATAATGGACTTATTGGATCGCTTAGATCAATTATTAATGCTGCTGCTGGTGGTTCTTTAATGGCTAAGACATTTGAAGAAGCCTAGACCTTAATTGAAGAAATGCCTAACAATAATTTTCAATAGCCTTCTGAGAGGGTTAATCCTAAAAGAATGGCCAGTATTCATGATAATGAAGTCTTTTCTATTTTAGCTTCACAAGTGGCTGCGATATCTAAGAAATTAAATAATTTTCTTTTAATATATCGCATCTGAGTAATGATAATGCTGGAAATTCTGATGATTCTCAAACAATGAAAACTTTGCAAGCTATTGCTAGTAAAACTAATAATTCTTATTCTAATTATTATAATCCTGGTTGGAAAAATCATCCTAATTTTAATTAGAGTAATGGACATCAAGTTAATCCAAATTGGAACAATCAAGGAAATTCAAACTATAGACTAACTTATCCACCAGGTTATAACAATCAGCAGAAAAAGTTGTCTGTAGAAGAATTGATCTTGCAACTTAGCAATCAGCTACAAAGTCAAAACACTACTATACGTAATATTGAGAATCAGATGGGTCAAATTGCTAATTTCATTCATTAAAGACCTCATGGAACACTTCCTAGCAATGTCGAAATTAATCCTAAAGGATCTAGAAAAGAACACGAATAAGCAAAAGCTGTACAACTTAGAAGTGGAAAGGAATTAAAAGAGAAAACACGGAATGAGATTGAAAAAGAGAAACAAGTTGAAGAGATTGAAAAACCTAAAGATACCATTTCTCCAAGTAAATATCATACTGATGTACCTATTGAAGTGAGAGTTGAAAGACTACCACCACCTTTTCCTCAAAGACTTAAACAGCAGAAGCTTGACCATCAATTTTATAAGTTCTTTGAATTTTTTAAGAAACTTACCATCAACTTTCCTTTTGATGAAGCTTTGGAGCAAATGCCAAGCTATGCAAAATTTATGAAGGATATTTTAAGCAAGAAGAGAAAATTTGAAGCTTATGAAACTGTTGCATTAAGTTCAGAATGTTGTGCAATAATTAAGAAGAAATTACGTCAGAAACTTAAAGATCCTGAAAGTTTCACTATACCAAGTGCTATTAGAGTAAAATTCTGTGGAAAAGCCTTATGTGATTTAGGAGCTGGTAATAATCTCATGCCATTTTCAATCTTTTGAAGGTTAGATTTAGAAGAGATTTCTCCTACCACTGTAACTCTTTAGTTAGCTGATCGATCGATCACTTATTCTAAAGGATTTATAGAGGATGTTCTTGTTAAGGTACGTAAATTTATCTTCCCTGTAGATTTCATTGTTCTAGATATGGAAGAAGATAAAGAAATACTTATCATTTTAGGAAGACCTTTTCTAGCTACCGGTTGAGTTATGATTGATGTGCAAAATGAATTAACAATGAGAGTTAATGATCAAGAGATAACATTCAATGTTCTGAAATCAATGAGGTATCCTGAAATAAAAAATTTTATCGCAGGGATATTTTTTATTATATGATTGAAAAGCATTACCGAGAAAGATGTAAGGTCATTTTTGATGATAATGACTAAGAATCTATGTTATATGATGAGTCATTAAATGAAGAAATTCATCTGAAGAAGCTCATTATATTCATGAAAATTGGGAAATTTTAGATACAACAACAAATGTGATATTATTACCCTCAATTGAAAAAGCCCTTGAATTGGAACTAAAGTTGTTACCTACACATTTAAAGTACGCATTTCTTGGAGATTCATCAACTTTATATGTAATTATATCTTCAAAATTAAGCAAAAATCAAGAAGAAAAATTAATTAGAGTTCTGAAGAATTAAAAGAAAGCTTTTGGTTGGACTATTGCAGATATAAAAGGAATAAGCCCTTCAATCTGTATGCATAGGATTTTAATGGAAGAAAATTGTAAACCCACTATTGAACCTCAAAGAAGATTAAATCTAATTATGAAAGAGGTTGCTAAGAAAGAGATTTTGATATGGTTAGATGTTGGAATTATTTATCCTATTTCAGATAGCCAATAGGTAAGTCCTATTCATTGTGTTCCGAAGAAAGGAGGAGTACCTGTCATTGTTAATAAAAAAAATGAATTAATCCCAAGAAGATAAGTTACTGGATGGCGAATTTGCATTGACTATCGAAAATTAAACTATGCCACTAGAAAGGATCATTTTCCTTTACATTTCTTGGATCAAATGTTGGATAAAATTGCTAAATACTCATATTTTTGTTTTCTGGATGGATATTCTGGTTATCATCAATTACCCGTTGCTCTTAAAGATCGAGAAAATACAACATTTACTAGTCCTTATGGAACATTTTCCTTTAGAAGAATGCCTTTTGGTTTATGTAATGCACTTGCGACTTTTCAAAGATGTATGATGTCAATATTCTGTGATTTGATTGATAAAGGAATTGAATTATTTATGGATGATTTTCAGTTTTTGGAACTTCTTTTAAATCTTGCTTGGAAAATATAATGAAAATTTTGAAGAGATGTGAAGAAAAGAATTTAGTTCTAAACTTGGAAAAATGTCAATTTATGGTCACAGAAGGCATTGTACTTGGACATAAAGTTTCACAAATAGGGATGGAAGTTGACCAAGCAAAAGTGAAAATTATTGCTGAACTGCAACCACCTATTGCTGTTACTGATGTAAGAAGTTTTCTGGGTCATACTGGATTTTATAGGACATATATAAAGGATTTTTCTAAGATTGCTAAACCTCTTTTCCATTTATTGGAAAATGAAGCTAAATTTGAATTTAATGAAGATTGTCTGAATGCGTTCAATATTCTAAAAGAAAAGTTAATCACTGCACCTGTCATTGTTGCACCTAATTGGAATAAAACTTTTAAATTAATGAGTGATGCAAGTGATTATGCAATCGGAGCTGTATTAGGACAAAAATATGAGAAGATTTTCAAAGTTATATACTATGCTAGTAAAACTCTTAATGAAACTCTAGTAAATTACACTACTCCTGAAAAAGAGCTGTTAGCAATAGTATATGCCTTTGCTAAATTTAGACCATATATCTTCTTGGAATAAAAACTATTGTGCATACTGATCATTCTGCTACTAAGTATTTAATATCTAAAAAGGATGTTAAACCAAGATTGATCAAATGGGTTTTACTTTTGCAAGAATTTGATTTTGAAATTGTGAACAGAAGAGGGACTGACACCCAAATTGCTGATCATTTATCAAGAATCAAATGTAATAATGAGAACATTTATGAAGAAAATATAAATGAGATATTCTCGGATGAGCAATTATATGTCATTCAAGGATTACAAATGTCGTGGTATGCAAATATAGTTAACTACTTGATTAGCAATATTTTACCATATGGGATGAATAGTAAATATATTAAGAAATTCAAGAATGATTGTAAATCATATATTTGGGAAGATCCTCATTTATTTAAAGTAGAAAGAGATTCTTAGATTCGAAGATGTGTACCTTATAAAGAAACTTTTGCAATTATTCAAAAATGTCACGATTCTGAATTTAGAGGACACTTTGGAGTGGATAAAAGTGCATTTAAAATTATAAATTCTGGATTTTATTGGCCCAATTTATTTAAAGATGTTGGAAATTATGTGAAAACTTGTGATCGATATCAAAGAATAGAAAATATATGCAGAAAAGATGAAATGCCTCTAAACTTTTTACTAGAAATCGAAATTTTCAATGTATGGGGTTTAGAATTTATGGGACCTTTCGTACCATCATCTGGAATGATTTATATTTTTTTAGCAGTTGATTATGTTTAAAAGTGGATCGAAGTTATAGCTTTACTGAACTGTGATTCCAAAAGTGTTTCGAAATTTTTAAAGAAAATGATTTTTATAAGATTTGGAATGCCTAGGATAATTATCACAGATGGGGGAAGTCATTTTAGAAATGTAAGAATACAATCATTGCTGGAATAATTTGGAATTAAGCACAGAATTGCAATTATTTATCATCATCAAACAAGTGAAATAGCTGAAGTATCAAATAGAGAAGTTAAAAGAATATTGGAAAAGACTGTTAATCCTAAAAGGACTGACTGGGTTGTTAGACTTGATTTTGCATTATGAGCTTATAGAACAGCTTATAAGACACCTATCGGAATGTCACCTTATCAGTTAATTTATGGTAAAAATTGTCACTTACATGTTGAATTGGAGCATAAAGCATATTGGGCGATAAAGGAGTTCAATTATAATTTGAATACTGCAGGAGAAAAATAATTATTACAACTGAATGAAATGGAAGAGATTAGAAATGAGTCATTTGAAAATGCAAGAATTTATAAGGAAAGAATGATTAAATTACATGAAAAAATGATTTCAAGGAAAATATTCGAGCCTGTATAAGAAGTATTATTATTTAATGCTCGTTTAAAGCTTTTCCCTGGAAAATTAAAATCTAAATGTATGGGACCGTTTATAATTAAGAAAGTATACCCTTATGGAGCTGTGGATATTAAAGATCCCAAAACTAGAATAGTATTTAAAGTTAATGGATTAAGACTGAAGCCTTATATGAGAGAAATGAAATTAAATTACAAAGAGGCTTATGAGCTGAGTCTACCCGATTAATTTAATTAATTAGGTCGGACTGACTTTGTGGGAGGCAACCCATATTTATTAGTTTGAGTTTAACTATCGTTATAAGATTATGCCTTGGTCTTGATTGAATTTGTATATAACTTCTAGAAATAGAAGGATAACAAGTCTATATTGGCTTAAGCTAAACTTTTTCTTGAGGTATATAGAAATTGGACTTGGACCACTCCGTATCAAGTGTGAGTAAAAAGGAGATAAAGTTAACCTTAGTTTGTGATTGATTGTTAATTGAATTTTTCGTAATTGTGTTTGTGTGTTGATCATACATGTTTATTAGAACTATTTTTACGACCGAAACTTTGCAAAATTTGACGATAGGCAAATCAGAGTCGATCGAGATTCCGGCACCTAGGCTCCAAAAGTTGGCGCCTAAGCGCCAGAATAACTGGCGTATCGATAGTCCAGCGCCCAGGTGCCGCCGCAATTACAAATCTTGGAAAAACCAAATTTTTCAATTTTTCACACGAAATCTCATTATTTATAACCTATTTTTCATCCCCAATCTCATAGACACACTAATTCCGACCAGAGCAATTCATTTTGGAGGAGTTAGGAAGGATTTGGAGGCCATGGATAGAGAAAATCATGGAAATGAGGTAAGAGACAAATCTCCTAAAGATCCTCAACTTATTTTAATGGTTTTATTGATGTTAGTTTGGAGAAGATGTTTAGTCGAATGGATAAGATTGAAGCAAAACTTCAAAGTATTGTTAATCGTCTCCATGAGATGTATCGCCAATATGAACACTTGGAATGGCAAACCAAACTTCAATCTGATCACATGGCTGCCTATCATGACGCTCAAGTAGAAATGTACGCGAAGAACAAGTGGATTGATGAAAAGACGGCTTTGGAATTTCCAAGGGCGTTGGTGTTTTATCCATTTGGTCCTAGCGAACTTCATTGTGAAAGAGATGGAAATCGAAGATCGGTGTTAAATAGATTCTATATGTGTTTTAGGTGTGATCGAGTCTTATTTTAGTGTTTTGAATATCTAATGTGTGTATTTGCTTAAATTGTTCAATGTGTATTGTTAGATTTGAATGTTTTCTTTGTTGATTGTTAGTGTTATTTATAAAACTTTGAACCTTGATACAAGTCTTGTACTTAAGATTATTGAATTTTGAATGGATATTAGGTTTTTGAATTGAAGAATTTGGATACATTTATATGGATCTATACTTTCATTTTAAATTGATTGTGAGATTTTTTGGAGGTTATAAAATGGATAAATACTCTCATAAGAGTATTTAGGAGTAAAATTTGATAAGATTTCGTGGAAAATATTTAATTTAAATTGAATTTTTGGAAAGGCGAGTCTGGCGCCTAGACGCCAGAATTCGGCGCCTAGGCGCCAGAATTCGGCTACTAGGCACTGGTTCGGTCTGAACCCGAAAACTCATCTTCTTAAATCCCCCACACCATTTTTGACGCCTAAGCTTCCTTCACCACAGTATTTTCACGAAAAAACCACCTAGAGATCTCATTTAGAGCCGGATGTTCAAGTTTTTGGGCTTGAAATCACCTGATTTCTTCATCTCGAGGTCAAATCTACATTCTAAACTCATTATTTTTTATTTTCACCATGGATTTTGCTCTCATCTAGAAAACCAAAATTAAAAAAAAAAAATTGATTTTTTATGGTTAAATCAATGGGTGTTTAAGTTATTTCAAGTTTAAAAAGCTTAAATTAGTTTATTTTTCTAGATCTGTTGAGTTTATTTCATGTTTTTGTTTCACTTTAGATGGCACCCAAATCTAAGAGAGGAAAGTAATGAGAAAACTTTGATCGTACAAAAGTTCGTCACTGCTGCTACACATTTCTGATATAATTATTTTGCTATGACTCGGAAGTTTATCTCAGAGCGAAGTTTTTATAATCCTGAAGGAAGAATTGAGGAGATAATCGTTGTACTCAACTAGCAACATTCTGCTATTTCACTGTTGTTGACGTTATCCCGGTGGTTAGAGAATTTTATGCTAATTTTATGGATGCCGAGGAATACGAGGTTTTCGTTCGAGGAGTTGGAGTAGGATTCATTCCTGAACGCATCAACATTTTGTATGGCCTGCCGCCAATCATTGAGTGTTATTACTCAGGTTTATCTCCATCTGAGGAAGATTTGGACATGATCATTACTTACCTGACTGATAGTACTTGAGCCTAAAATACTCCGAATAGGAAAAGGGTAAATTTTTCATCTTCTATGCTCAATGGTGTTTCCAAGGCATGGCATTACTTTATTTCTGCTCGTCTCCTTCCATCCAATCATCTGAGTAAAGTTACCAAAGATAGAGCTATTCTAAACTACTGCATTCAAGAGAGGAAGTCTATTGATGTGGGGAGCATTATTTATGATTCTGTGGAGGCTACTGCTCGTTCCGGCACATCTATTGGACTTCGTTTTCCATCACTGATCTATTCTCTATGTTAAAGTGTTGGAGTAGTTGCTGAGCATTCTAAGGAAAAGCTCAAGTCGATGAAGCCTATAGGAAGAGAAAGCGTCAGCATTTATGATCGACTGCGAGGTAAGATTTCTGCTGCACCTGCTGGTTCATTACCTACTTCAGGTAGAGCTTTTACTTCTAGACCATCTACTTCTGCTGAGCCATCATCTACATTTGGGGAAACCATGCATTATTAGTTCATAGAGCAGCAGCATGTGTTATTCTTAACTCACTGCAGAGTAGATACCATTGACAAGAAGATTGATCACCTTTCTGAGTATACACAAAGAAAGAGTGATTTCGATCCTGAGTATTCAGAGTCTTTAGTGAAATTTTGGAAGGGAGAGCACGATGTTCAGTTCCATACATGTCCCATATTTTCACCCTATGCTGATCATAAGGATATGGAGTTCTCTTTTGGTGATGATGATGATGAAGCTACAAACAGTGATTAGTAGCTTGACGTATCTGTAGAGTTTATTGATTCTGTTTTTAGAGTGTTTTCTTATTTCTTGTACTGTTTATTGTGATGTTAGAGTTGTTGTGAACTTTCTATGTGAAAACTGTTTCGTAGCTTATCTGATGTGTGTTTAAGACTGAGATGTGAATGAATTTTTATAAAAAGTTTATTTCTGTTTCAGCCTATTATTTAGTGTTCATGAATAGTTAGTAAATTTGCATGTTTTAAATAATAAATAAAAAAATGGAAAAGATTTATTTTTAGAAATTAACTCGTGCTCTGCAAAACTTTTCTATATATGCTTAATCATTTTTGTTATATTCATATTGAAGCATGTGTAGAAGAATAAGTTAATTTTCTCTTACTACATCATTGTGATACTTAGATTAATTCCTGTTTTTATCTTTCTCTCATGCTTTAGAAAATTTCATAATTCATATTTATACTAAAGCTGAAGTTTGGGGGAAGGGAAAACATTTATCAAATTTAAATATTATTAGTCCTTAATGAACTAATATTTTCTTTAAAAATATATTAACATAACATAAGGAATGAAAAATATATTTAAGAGTACCTAAGTTTTTGAATTTATAAATAATTTAGTAAACTTTACTAAAATTTCAAAAATTTTGATTGATTTTAAGAATAAAATTATTTAGCTTAAAGGATAATAAAATCATAATTTTTCTATTTATAGTAAAGAGAATTGTATTTTTGAAATACTAAGGAATCAAGATTATTGCTTGAAAAAGAAAAGATTGAAATATTTTTTGAAAAATAATAAATTATTAATGTCATATTTATTAAGTATGAATGTGTAAGTTTTTGAAAATAAGTTAAGGATAGTGAAGTTTAAAATAATTAACAAGCTATCTAAAAATAGTAATCCTCACTTAAAAAAAGGGATTGAAAAACTATCCAAAAAAAATGAGCAGAAAAAAAAGTGAGGAGAAGCTTGAGGAAATGCCTAATAAAAAATTGGCTTCAATTAAATTATCTTATAAGAAGAAAACTGATTACATTTTTAACATAATTTCTATGAACAAATATTTTTACTAGAAAAATATTTCATGAAAATATTTTTCTTGTAAATTTTCTATGTGACCTTGATATGATAAACTACAATTATTCTTGAAATAAATGAAAATTTTAAATTGTTATGATTTGGTAGTTAAATATTCTTAGATTCCTAAAATAAAACTTAATTAGTGAAATTTGGTTAATGATTTGCTAAAGCATTTATAAAACCAAAAATTATAAGGAATCTTAAATATTTTAACTTCATTCCAAATGTTATCTATTTTATGTAATTAAAAGGGTTACTTGAGGACAAGTAACGTTTAAGTTTGGGGGAATTTGATCTACCTAAAAAATACCTATTTTTATGCCTTATTTATGATTTAATTCTTAAGGATATTATGCTTTAATGAAAGGTATTTTCATGTTTTTGGATGCAGATGATTAGAAAGAGTCCAAGAAAGAAAAAGAAGGAAAAATGAGCAAAAAGGAGTAAAAACGGAGCTTATGGACCAATTTTTTGAATTACTGGCCTGGCGCCTAGGCGCCAGAGTCCAGCGCCTAAGCGCCAGTTCGATACAGACGATGTTAAGTTTTTTTGATGACTTTGGGCAGTTATTTTGACTGTATTAAGCGGTTATTGGAGCTTCTAGAAGACTGGAAGTTACTCCTAATATATAGAACATATGATACAATGTATTTGGACACAAGGAAATGGTCTGGATCGTGAAGAGGTGAGACCTAAAGTGAAGATGTTCGAAAGACCTAGTCACGGAGTCTGGCGCCTAGGCTCCAAATCCCGGCGCTTAGGCGCGACTGTTACCTTCTATAAGATACATTGAATTTGGACGAATTTTGAAGAGGTGCTTTAAGCATCCCCTGGTCAAATTCAGAGCTCTAGAAATTGGAGCCCATTCTACAGAGAAAATCGCACCAAACCCCCCCTCTTAGTAAACATACCCATTTTAGCCTATTCTCTCTCATCTCTAGTTTAATTTAGTCTCTTCCATACTTAGGGTGCCACTTTATTTTGTATCTATTGAGTTTATTCCATGTGTTTATTGTTTGTAATTGTTGTTGGAGTCTTTCATCATTACTTTGGAGTCAGTAGAAGTCAGTGGAGCTCTTGAAGGAACAATTCAGATAAGTATTTGTACTTTGGTTCAAAGTTTTATAAATATGTTTTGTTGTTTTATTTTAATGAGTTCTGAGTAGTTAGTTATCTTTCTCCTTTCAACTATGAAAAGATTATAAATAATTAAATTTCGTAAGAGAATTAAATATAAAATATTTTAAAATATTTTGATAATATTAATACCTGACCTTAATTTACTTTTTAAATTGGCCATTTAATTTGTTAAAACTTGTCGAACAATTTTGAGACCTATCCGGAGATTATTTCTTAACTAGTAGATATCACATGAATCCTTAGGTAAGCGCAGGCTATACGCGGATTGTTTAAGGTGAAGTGCAAATAAATAGGAAGATATATTTTTTGGGTGTATAACTAATTTGCTTTTAGAGTGACAGACTAAATTCTAATAATTTGGTTTATAAAAAAGTAACGGGTCACTGGTAGGGCCGACCATAGCCACCCTTGGACATCTAGTAGTGTGAGCCTAGATTAACCTATTCAAATAATAAAACATCCTGAGCCTAACTATGGATTAGTCTATGTTCTTTGCACCTGGACCAAAGGGTGAAGAATAGGAATGTTTCTATTTGGCACAATACTATAATCTTAATTCCTTACAAAAGATAATTAATCTATAATTCTTGGATTAGTTGAAGGAAGGAGAGAGTCATTTTTACACTTGCATAGAGTTTTAATTACTGCTTATTTTAATTTACTGCTTACTGCTTCCTTTATTTTAGTAAAATTGTTATTTGAATATATATATATATATATATATATATATATATATATATATATATATTTTAAAAAAGGAGCAACACGGAGGGCTCCCTACATGTTACTAATAAAAGGAGAGTACAAAATCATTGATGGAAATGCTCCCAACTAACAAAAAACCTAATGGAGACCATTCCCTAAAGACCACAAAACAAGAAAACTAAAAGATTGGGTGAGTGAATATATATGTATACATATGTAAATATGTATAAATATAAAGTAAGTTTAAAAAGTGGTTTGGTGCAAAAAAAACCCTACAGCACCCAAAAATTCCATCGGCACACGGGGGTGTCTCCAATCGATATGTGGGAGCTGAAGCTTATCTCCATTAATTAAAATTTTGAGATCGAAAAGGGGGGTTGAGGCAACTAAAACCTGCCGGGATCCGGCCCCCTAACCGCTAACCAATGAGCCACTTTGTTACCCTCCCTAGGAATTGAAGAAGAGGTAAAATGGGTGGGTTTAGCCTCGATTAATTTGTTTTCTCCAATAGTCTTGCATCCGAGGTTGTAGACCAGGTTTTGTTGAAGAATGTTAAGTAGAACAGTGGAATCCACTTCTAGCCAAATATTCGACCGGTTAGCAATTTGGCAATATGCATAGCATACTCCACAGACAATAAATTCGGTCTCCGAGTGCATCTCTAGCTTTCACGGGTGCATAAAAGAAAAGTAGGCGAGTTACCATAAGAGTTTCGAAAATTCCTCCCACTCCTGCATTATCCTTAGAGAAGCTCGCCATCGGTATTAATTTTGATGGTTGGGTTAGAAGGGGAAGCCATCTAACCTAGCTTAACTTTTTACCAACGAGTAGGTAGGAGCTCGGTGTGCAACTGATTGGTGAAACCCTTGTGTTTAATGATTTTGTGTAGATATGTTTTACAGTTATTGGCTACTTTGTCCACAGTAGCAGCTATCCCATCAAATTTGGTATATATAATTTGCATAAGAAAATTTCAAAATATTACTTTTATATTTTACTTTTTATTTGTAATTATCCCTGTGGGATCGATAACCAGGACTCCACTAGAGCCCTGTATTACTTGAATAATACGTATACTTGCATTTAAAATTGAGACTTTTACAATAATTAAATCTAAATATAAAATTATAAAATTAAACCTCGCACATCAAGTTTTTGAAGCCATTTGCCAGGAATTCAATCTTCTAAAAAGTGGTATCAAATTCTTATATTTTAAAGCATATTTAAAGTCGCATCGCATCGTCCCAGAAGCTCAGGGATAAAGCCCCTTACCCTGGTGAATTGTCTAAGTATGAAAGTTACCGGACCCAATTTCGAGCTTTGATGGAAGTCTGGTGTAGAGGCCTTCTGTGATGGGGGTTTGATGGGGGATCTTCTTCTTTCAATGCTGGGAAGGTTTGGGTGCAGTTAATTGAGATTTGGTGTTGTGTAGAGGTGTATTGGAAAGTGGCTTGGTTTCCGACCAAATTTGAGCTCTGAAATTGAGCTCAGGCAGTGGGAACCAGAGGGGGAAAATGATTGGAATGATCTTAGAGAGGTCTGGAGGAGCTCTGGTGAGATTTTGGTAGAATTTTGTTAAAAAATTTTCAGCACTCTCTCTGGGCCTTAAAGGGTGGGGGCTTAAATAGCCATGGCTGGGGTGGCTGTCAGGGCTTCAATTCAGGTGCAAAGAGCTGTCTATGTGGAGTGCAGAGGAGTTCTGGTGGCAATTTTAGGCTGAGTTGGCCATAGGGTGGAGTTTGGGTTTGGCCAAGAGGGAGGTGGCTCTCAGTTTTGACATTTTTCCGACCACTAGGCCTGCTGGCCAGGCCAGGGGAGGTGGCCAGTGGGTCAGGTGCACCAGTGGGCAGGCCATGACTGTAATGGGTTTTAATAGTTAAGGCATTATGGCAAACATCTCTTACATTTAACCATTTAAGGGATGTGGTCCCCTAATTTGGGGGACATTTGGTCCATGGCTCCACTAGGGTGGGCTAGGTAAGTTTAGCCCAGTCCCTAGGGTCAACTTAGTGGTTGTGGAGGAGCTGGCTTGGTCACATTTGGTTCAACACGGTTAAGTTAGGTCATGTGTGCATTTGGGTCAGCTTGGGTTCAAATTGGGCTAACTTAGGTTTGAGCTTGAATGGAGCCCAAGTATTTTGAGCAACATTGTGTAGATGATTGTAATGAAGACTTTTCATGAAGACTTGGAGTGGTTTTGATTTCATTTGGTGGTTCAATTTAGTGGATTTAGGGATTTTGGCCAATTTGGGGCAAGTTGGATCAACTTAGGTTTATGTTGAGCTAGGGTTGGGTCCAAGGCTAATTTAATACTCCAAATGGTCTAGGAAAATGTGGTAAAGAGTTTCCATCATCAATTGGGTGGAAATTTTAGGGTTAAGCCAATCAATTTGGTAGATTTTGGGCATGTGATGAACTTGGGTTACAATTGGGTATTTTTGGATTTCAAGTGGATTTGGGTGAGACTTGGGCTCAAATTGGTGGTAATTGAATGTTTCAAGTGGGTTTGGGGGCATTTTAGGTATTTTAGGAATTTGAGGTATTTTGGGGGAAAGGGGTTAGAAATTTGGAATGCTTGGGCAAATTGAGATTGGTTGAAGGTTAGTAATATGGAATTTTTTTAGTTGAGCCATGGTCCAAGGATCACCCTCATTTGGTCCTCTATGTGTTGGTACTTGCCAAACCCTAGACTAAGGCTAAAAGCTTGGAAAAACTACTTACATGAGTTTTCAAAGAGTTAGGGGATTAAAATGTGGTGTGCTTTATTTAGGGTTGTGATTGTGTAGTATGAGTATCGTGTAAGCTTCAGACGTCCCAGGGCAGATCCTTTGGCCTGACCACCTATAGGTGACTTCTCCTGGGCTTCCTTATGCTTGGTCTCTTCCTCTCAAAACTGGAGGTTTGGCCTTAAGCATATGAAAACTCCCAGTGAAGTAAGAAAAGTTTGAATTTCTATGGGGAGGGGTGCCAAGACTAGTCTTCTAAAAAATTCACCAGGAGAGTCTTATGGATAGACCCTAGGCTATTCTAAAGAGAGACTAAACCTCAACCAAATGTGTGGTTAACAAATAGAACCCCAATAGGAGTGGTGTGCTGGGCAAGAACACAACACGTATTGGTGTTGACTGACAAGATCAACAAAACCAACACAACTGTTTGAGTCAAAACTCAAGACGAGCACAGAATTTTAGCTAGGAAGTTTTCACTGGGGATTAGGAGATAAAACTTCAAGTCTTGGAAACTCTCGCTAGGGAGGGAAAGTGGAATACCTTCATGAGACAAGCTATGGATTTCAAGGTTTCAAACTCTGAAGAGTCCTATCCAAATCAATTTGGAGTTCGAATTTGGAATTAGAATTAGGATTTAGAATTAGGATTTGATTTCGAACTAAATTTTTTATTTGATTGAGTTTCAAGCTTTTGTTTTAAGTTTTATGGAATTCGTGGAAGTTTCAGAATTTATGGATTTTTAAATTTTAAGATTTTAATTTATTGGAAATTTTGAGTGTAAAGGGGAAATCGGAATTTCAGTACCGATCCCGGAAGGATTAGAACTGGAATTTAGATTCCAGCCTCAGAAATGAGAATCGGGATTTCAATATCGACCTTAGGATTTCGTGGGTGTGGAAAATTTCTTGAAAAGGAAATGAAAAATTAGGGAATTTCGGGGTGATCGGACGACTAAGCTCCGTTCCTAGAATTTCATGGATAGCAGAAAATTTCTCAGAAGGATGTGAAAATTAGGGAATTTTGGGAAATCGAACGACTAAGCTCAGTTCTCAGAATATCATGGAGGGCGGAAAAATTTATCAGAAGGATGATGGAAAATTAGGGAATTTTGGGAAATCGAACTACTAAGCTCCGTACCAGGAATTTCATGGAGGGCAAAAAAATTTCTCGGAAGGATGATGGAAAATTAGGAAATTTTGGAAAATCAACGACTAAACTCTGTTACCAGAATTTCATGGAGGGCAAAAAAATTTCTCGGAAGGATGATGGAAAATTAGGAAATTTTGGGAAATCAGAGGACTAAGCTCTGTTCCCATATTTTCATGGAAGGCGGAAAATTTCTCGGAAGGATGATGGAAAATTAGGGAATTTTGAAGGAGATCTTGGGGAGGAAAGCTCAAGGACTCACATCTGATCCAAGGCATCACATTAGGAGGGAAAGCTCAAGGACTCGTATCCAATCGAAGAGGTGACACAAGGGAATTTGAATTTAGGTATTGATCCCAGAATTTCATTTGAGGATAATTTCGTAAAATTTGGTATTGGACTTTCAAAGAAAGCAATTTGGTGTAACTCAGCTAAGATCGGTAGCCATTGGAAGATTTACATAATTTCAAGATATTTAAATTTGTGAGAAGTGATGTTGTATTAAAAGTGCCAAATTTTGCGTTGTGCCCGCAAAAGCGAGGGATTTGAAGATGAGTGCAAAGACTCAAGATCTCGAGACAGAGGAAGAGCAAATATTATCATTATTTTGTTTTTAATTCGTCATCATTTTTTAATTTTTTTGTTTCATTTCATTTGATTTAATTTTGTCTCAAAGTTCGATTTTGATTTTGATTTTGATTTGACTTAAGTTTCGAGTTCATTTTGATCTTGATTTCATTCTGTTATCACATTATCCTTTTCTTCTGTATTATTGTTTTTTCCTTTTCTTTATGGAACCAAACACGTGGTTCAACGGCTTTCGGTTATCGCGCTGAAAAGAAGGCATTTCTGAAAAACAGAAAATTTCACTAATTCTGCAGAAAGTAGTACAACTGATCATATATTGACAAGCATCAAAAAGTAGATCGTGCTTACAAAACTGAATAGAGCTGACATGTCACATCGTTTTGCTGCTACAAAAAGTGATGGCACTGATTGCCATGAACTGTTGTAAGGGGTAGTAGATTTTTGCTATCTGAGACCGTTGTGGGGACGAGCCAATTTTCCAAGGTTATGCTCCGGAACAAAAGTCCCCTCGCGAACATCTAGAGGTACAGCCGTCACAGTGGAAAAGGACGAAAGCTCTGCAGCTCTGGATCTGGTTCATAGTAAAATGGCGCTTTATCTTCATCCATTCTTCTGAAAGTGACTGACACCCTTTTTCTTCAAACTCCTGGGATGCAGTGCTTTGCTAAGTCTGCTCCATTTCCTTCTAACACCAGTATTGATCTTGCTGGTAGGGAGATTTCAACAGAACCTTGTAATTCTTCCGGTCCGATAATCTTGAATTCTCATCCAATTAAGATATTGCTTTCACTTATAAAAGAGACTGTGCAGAAGGGTCTCACGAAGTCATGGTGGTCAATATGAGACATAATGCAGTCCCTGTCCTCATAGATATTTATGATGCAGCTGTTAGGAATATAGTTTGCAGGCAACACGTGCCACTTGACCATTCTCTTTATCATCTTCTTGATCTGTGGCAGAATCAGATCTTCCTCATCATGTTGCAAGATCCCCAGGGGATTGCCATGTCATTCTATTGCGAAGTTATAACAACTGCCACGCTGAATAGTGACTATGTTGTTTCCTCTTTTCCATTTTGATTGCTCTGTATATGTCCTCAGCTTCAGACGTCCTGCTCTACCTAATGCCTGTAGAGTATCGATGCAGTACAAAATTTCTTCTTCAACCTTCCTTAAGAATACGTCAGTGTATAACTCGAGTCCTTCCATGATATTGACAAATTTTCTTTGTATGTCTTCGTAATGGTGAAATTATTGCTTTCTAATTCTTCTAATCTTTGCATTGATGTAGACTAGAACTCCTTGCGGCGGTGGCGGCGGTATGACAAACTGTGGTACATGTGGCTCTACCGCAGAATATTCCCGGCTCTTAAATAGCATTGAGGAAGCTGAATATGCCTCGAATGTGCCATATTCTTCAAGCTGTAATACATGACATTCTGGCCACTCTGAAAATGACCCTGACACCGTAGGCAGTCTGGGTAAATCCGAGTTGCAAGTTGGACACCCAGTCAAAATTTCTTCCATTGGATTAAATGTCGGCACGGGATCCTTTGCAGTCTCCTGCTTAGCATCGGTACGCGGTGCACTTTCGTTAGTCTCTCTCATTTCAGGATTGTAAGAATCTTCTAAAATGGGAGATAGCATGGGGGCTAGCTCCCAAGCCTATCTCCTCTCCATCCTATCCAAGAGGCGACGCTTGCGGCAATTTGTATTTCTTCTCTTTGTACGCACCAACGACGTATATGGAGCTTTCTCGGCTGAAACAACAACAAGATCACCTTCTGGAGTAGTGATCATGGATGGAATCTGAGTATGTCTTATGTCGAGGAGGTGTAGGTCGACAAATTCCCCAGTTCCTCCGTATCATGATGTCTGTCCAGCCTCTCTGCGACCACTTTTCCTCATCAACATCAAGTTTGTAGCCTTCTTTTTGTGTGTTTCTTTTTCAAGACGTGAAGTCCAAGTCATTTACAAAGGCAAACACTAACTCGCAACCCGACATCGCCTACACAAGTAAACAGGGAAATATCAGTGGGTGGTGTTGTGCACGAACAAGAACAAGGACAAAAATTATTATCTTTCAAGTTTTAATAGTTTTTATAATTGTTTTGATGCCATTATCTTAATTAATCAAATTTTATGAGTTTTAGGTTTAGAAATTTCAACAACGTATTTTATTTTGTGAGAATATTTACTTTATTTCATTTAACTTTATTTTATTACAATGTTTAGACCCAGTCACAGACGCTGGCCCTATTCTACATTGGAACATAAACTTTTCTTCAGATTCCTCATGTTGCATAGTACTTCTTGAGATATCATCCATTTATCGGCAACATGGGTCTCTCCCCTTGAGAATCAACCAACTGGTATGATCCTCCAGAGTAAACCTTTTCTACCATGAATGGTCCTTCCTAGGCTGGTTCAAATTTTCCACCTATCTTGCGGTGTACAAGAATAGGCCTTCTAAGAACAAGCACGAGGTCACCAATTTTGAACAAGCTTGGGAGCACAAACTTTTCATGGGCTTGAATCATCTTTGCTTGGTAGAGTTCCAAATTTTGTTGTGCAAGAAATCTTTTCCCTTCGAGACTTTCCAGTTCTGCCAGTCGAAGTTTGGCATTTTCTTCTATCGTAATTTGATTAGCGACGATGATCCGAAGTGACGGTAGCTAAATTTCTAGAGGAAGGACTGCCTCGGACCTGTACACAAGTGCATGTGGTGTAGACTGCGTTGGTATTCTGACTGTCCTCCTATCGACCCACAAAGCTTCTAGCGGTTTCTCGTGCCATCCTCTTTTGTTGTTCATCGAGCGTCTTCTTTAGAGTTTAAAAGAGAGTCTTGTTGAAGGTTTCTGCCAAGCCATTCGCTTTGGGGTAATAGATCATAGAGAATCTCCAATCTATCTCATGTCTTCTGATGAAGTTGTTGATTTTCGTGCTCTTGAAGGCGGACCCATTGTCTGAAATTATCCTGCATGGCACACCAAAGCGGTAGACAACCTGATTTTTGAAGAACTCTATAACTTGCTATGCTGTAACTTCCCGTAGCGGAACTGCCTCTACCCACTTGGAGAAGTAGTCTGTAGCTGCGAGTATGAATCTGTGTCCTTTTGAAGATAGATGGTCTATTTGACCCACTATGTCCGTGCCCAACACTCAAATGGCTACGAGGCGATCGTGGGGTATAGACCATTCAGAGGTTGGTGCAAGACCACTCTGTGCACTTGGCATTGGTGACACTTCTTTGCCTTATCCATGTAGTTTGTCATAATTGCCGGTCAGTAGTATCTGAGTCATTTGATTTTCATTTTCATTTTTGGTCCTGACTGGTGAGCACCACACAATTCGACATGTACTTCTTTGATGATTTTCTGTGCTTCTGCTCTGCTAAGGCATCTGAGCCACATCTGTTCGAAGGATCTTATGTACAGAACACTGTCAATTAAGGCATATGAGAGGGCTCTCTTCTGAATCTGATGCACTACTGGTTTGTCTTCTGGCAACCTCTCTGTTTGCAAATATTCTATCAACAGCTGGCGCCAATCTTCTGTATCATCTACCATTGTGGTTGTTATCTCTTCTTTTCCAAGTTTTTACAGACTCTCAAGGTCGATTTGTGACAAAATCTGACGTCCCTGTACTGTAATATCTATAAAATCTTCGGGTGGACAAGCTAATTCTTTAGCGATTTCAGCTAATGTGTCTGCGTAGACATTGCCTGCTCGAGGAATTCTATAGAATATCACACTCGGGATCTGCTTGAGCAGTTTCATCATTTATTGCTGGTATTCTTCTAATCTTGGTTTTAGAACTTTGTATTGTCCTGCCACTTGTTGAATGATGAGTTATAAGTCACCATAAATGGCAATGTCTGTTATTTCCATTAGTATTGCTAACTTCAAACTGATGATTAGAGCTTCATAATCTGCTTCATTATTCGTACATGGCTCTGACAGGTGGTAAGACAATCTTACTATCGCCTGATCTGGAGTCATGAAAATTAAAATGATTCCTATTTTTTCGGGTATCATTGTATGTTGTCCTTTATCTCTTCGAGCTGATGACGCTCCGTCAAAGTACATTTCACCAATTCTGGCTCTGGACTGCTCTATATGTAGTATTTGTTCGTCTGGTAGTTCATCGTTGAGCGGGGACCTAGCTGGAAGTGGGTGCGCTGCAAGAAAATCTCTGAGAATCTACCTTTTGATAGCGTGAAGGGGCATAAAAGTTAAGTCAAATTGCATAATATCATCGACCACTTGCTAAGTGTTTGAAAAGTGTTGGTCGGGTCATCAAATATTGCAATGAGTTAACTTTCGAGATCAAGTTGACCTTATGAGAAAACATGTAGTGTTTAAGCTTTTAAGCGGCGAAAACATAGCCAAACAATGTTTCTCAATAGGAGGTTACTTTACCTCTCCTGGTATTAGATGTTGACTCAGGTAGTAGAGTGCGTTTTCTTTACCGTCGTCATTCACTTGGGCAAGTAAGGCTCTGAGGGACTTGTCCAAAGCCGTAGTATAAGGTATTAACGGTCTACTAAGGATAGGGGTTGCCAAAATAGGAGGTGTCATTAGATATCCTTTAATATCTTTGAAAGCTCATTGACATGGCTCTCCCCAAAAAAATGTGACATCCTTTCGAAGTAAGTTCGAAAAAGGGAGACAACTTCCTGACAAATTAGATATAGAGCATCTTAGATATGCCAAATTTCCTTAAAAAGATTGTAATTGTTTCAAGGTTCTAAGTGGAGGCATCTCTAATATCGCTTTAATCTTTTCCGGGTCGATTTCGATTCCCCGATGACGGATAACAAATCCTAGAAATTTCCCAAAGGTAACACCGAAAGCGCATTTTAAAGGATTCATCTTTAGATTGTATTGCCATAACCGTTCAAATACGATCCTCAAATCATTCAAGTGATTTTCTTTTAATTTGCTCTTGACGACCAAATCATCCATGTAGCATTCCACTTGGTTGTGAATGAGGTCATCGAAGATCTTCGTCATTGCTCTTTGATATGTTGCTCTGACATTCTTCAGTCCAAATGACATCACAGTGTAGCAGTAAATCTCGATCGAAGTTTTGTATGTTGTAAGCGTTGCATCTTCTGGAGCCATCTTGGTTTGATTATAACCAGATGATCTATCCATAAAGAAGAAAATTTTGTGTGACGACGCAATGTTGACCATTAATTCTGGTGTTGGTAATGAGAATTAGTCTTTAGGACATGCTTTATTCAAATCCCTGAAGTCAACACACACTCGAATTTGTCCATTAATTCTGGTTGGCTAGCCATGTCGGATATTGTTCTTCTCGGACAAAGTTAGCATCTATTAATTTCTTTATTTCTGTTTTAACTTGTTGCTCTATTTTGAGGCGCATTCTTCTGGGAGCTTGTTTTACTAGTATCGTACTTTGATCCACTCCTAGTCAGTGAACTGCAACCTCTGGAGACAATACAGGCATTTCGTCATAGCTCCAAGCGAAGCAATCTTTAAATTGTGATAGTAACCTGACCAAGTCAGTATCCTCTTTTTCGATGAACAGTGAAATTATGAAAGTTGGTCGTGGTCGCTCCTCAATCCCGAGATTGATTTCTTTTAATTCGACCACATTTGACTTGATTTCTTTTTCAAATTTTAGCAGAGCCTCTTCTATTGGTTGATCTTCGTATTCATCTTCAATGTTCAAGCAATCTTCTACTGGCTGACTAGTAACAACCTTGCAAAATCTCGAGTCATCGACAAGTCCGATCGTACCAAATGTAAGACCTTCCTTTGAGTTGATTTTCTTTCCTTTTGTATTCCATAATTTTTCAAATGATTGTAATTTATCTTTTGGCATTTTCTTTAGCACATATCCTTGTTGAATTAACCTTCGTACACATGGCGAAAAGTAACCAAAAGGTAATTCCATTAATTCATTAGAATCATTTTCTTCAAGGGTTACACATGGTTCAGAGGTAGAAGGAGAAGCTTTATAAAACTTGATCGCTTTAAAAACATCATTATGGAATTCCTTGAATTCCACTCTCTCGATCTTTTGAGGATGGATCGGAGTTAGTGTCATGGCTTGCACATAATGATTATTCCGATCATACATTGACTCATGTTCGTCTCATTCTGTGTCATCTGTAGAAATCTCGAACTGAGGCTTCTTCTGACTTATCATCATTGTTTCTTTTTCTTCTTCAGAGCTTCCTTCTACTTCAATGCTGATCGGCAGCTTCGTCCGTTCAACAATTTGGTGAGTTCTTCCTTAACCACGTCCCCAGCCTCGACCTCAGATACGTGGGCTAAAAAAACCTCCACCAACTCGTTGCAAAGGAGTGGATGAAGATCATTGAACTAGAGCTGTATTGTCCCTTTCTCGTAGTTTTTCTGAATCTTCTGCTTTACTTGTAGCAATTTCTCTTCAAAGTATTGTCTTCTTCGAGGAAGTGTAGTAAGCATCGTCTTAGTTAATGCCTACTTCATGTATTGAGAAAGATTGCAAGTTTTCTCTAATGCAATGTTCTTGTCCATCCTTGTTGTATTGGATGCATTAGTGAAGTGACGACTGGATCATATTGTACTCGTGAAGCCACGACAGACCAAGCAGGGTAATGAACGATGTATCCACATCAATGACATAAAATTTTGCAGTTGTTACTAGATTTCTAACTTTCATTTATAGTGTTATAGATCTGAGGGCTCTTTCTCCATTCTGGTTGAATCCTCTGAGCATCATTTTATCCATAGACAGTTCTCGAGCGTCTATGTCCAAGTAGGGTAAAGTTAGTAGACTCATTATATTGAGTGACGCTCTAGGATCCACTAACACTCTAGAAAGCATGAACCTGTCGATGATGACAGAAATGTAGAGCGGACGATTGTGATCGACTGTACTGAATAACAAATCTTCATCGGTGAAGGTTATGCCAGGCTGTTCTTTCAAAGTGTAAACTCCATCTGAGGATGTGCTAGTCAACTGTGCTAAGAAAATATCAGGATCAAGTAGAGCCTTGATCAAAATTTCTCTAATCTCCTTTGAAAGAATCAGAGCATCGTAAATGCTTAGATTGGCTGGCAACTTTCTGAGATGAGCTAGAACGTTGTAATCTACTTTATTTAAATTTTCAATTTTATCTCGAAATTGTACTTCTTTGTTGCTAGAGACACTTCTTCTTGAGTAATCGCATGTTTTTCTTTATCCATTTGGGCTGTTCTTGGTGGTAGCACCTTGCCATTTCTTAGATGTACTTCTGTTAATTCTTCTTCATTCAGACCCACAGATCCTTCTATTAATGTACCTAGTTCTTCTGTATCTGAAAAGTCCACATTGATGGCAAGTAGAGTTCCTTTGCATTCAAGGACTGGCTCCTAGCTTCTTGTGCTATCGTAGCTGGTATTGTCGATATCTTCTTTATTTTTTTCAACATTCTCTTTGGGAACAATCACGATTTGAGGATCATTTTGGGAATCAAAATCAGGGTTAGAGAGGTTGTGATTAGTTACATCATCACTAGAGACAGTATGAACGCAGCCAACATCATTTATATTATCATTATGAGACCCTGGAGGGGCATAAAAATAATTGTACAAAGTTAGGGGTTCGAGGGGTTTCACCCTCGAATTCGAAACAACCAATCTAACAGGGGCAACCTCTATTCTACCCTTCGAGCTATCGTCCTTAATTTCATTTACGATCCATTTCTTCCTCCATTCTTGTGGTGTGGTTTCCTTTGTACAACCTTCATCTTAGACTAGGCTAGCGGCAGACTCCGGACTACAACTTTATTTGAAGTAGACTGGATCTGATCCAGGACCTTCTTGAGCTCATTCCATATCATACTCCATCCACCTTTGCCGGCATATGGATCAATTGGAGAGATCGGCTCGGCTAAAGTAACATTTATAGAACCTCTTTCAGGTTCTTTTAAGTATTCCTTTGGTATCGTTATGTTTCTTTCTTTGTAAATTTGCTCGAGCCAATCCTTGAATCAGAAGCAGCTTTCTATAGTGTGTCCGAGCATCCTGTGGTGAGGGCAAAAATTGGGCTGATCCTTCTTGTCCACCTCTTCTGGCTTCTTCATCTTGGGCAATCTAAACTCGGGCTTCTTCATTAAATTCCTGAACATCTTTGTTACGACGATATTGTCAGAACCTGTCGTCCATCTGTCATGTATGACCTCTGTTGCTGAACAGACTGCCTGTTCTGCTATGCACGAGGCTGACCATACTGCTGAGGATAACTGTACTGAGGCAACTGACTGTGCTACTGCTCAGGCTGAATCCTTATTGGATGCTTTTTTTTATCGACTGTTGCCACTACGCCAGATCTCTTCTCGTATGGTTTAGCAGGTTTTATTTTTTATGTCTTTTCTGCAGGCTCCATATGCTTGACTTCTTTTTGTAAGCTGATGGCTTTACTAAGTAGCTTCTCAAAGGACTTGATGGTGAGACCTTTAAGCATGAAGGCTACCAGACCGTGGATACTCTTGAGTAGTATCTCAATCACATGTGGTTCTTGTAGCTGAGGTTCACATTTCATGGTTAAGTTTCTCTACCTGAGAATGTAGTCTACTAAGGACTCGTCAGGCTTCTGCCACTCCAACACGAGATCTCCTATGGTAGCATGATGTCAGGCACCGACGAATCTTTTCACAAACATGTTTTCCATTTTTGTAAAAGTTTTTATTGATCCACTGGGAAGCTCAGCATACCAATTGAAGGCTATTCTTGACAGGCTGCTGACAAACTGATGGAACAAGAAAGCTTCACTACCTCCTATGCTGCAACAACTAGCTCTGAAATATGTTATGTGCTGACGAGGATTCCCTGTCCCTTTGAATGTCTTGAAGGTCGGGGGCACAAAGCCTTTAGGGTAAGGAACAACATCAAACTCCTCCACGTAAGGTCTACCCTTTGAAACTAATGCACCTCCTTCAGACTGAGCCAAGGCCTCCCAAACTTGTTGTTCGACCATCTGTTTAAAGTCTTTTTCTGGCAAGCTCAGATTCAGATCTCTTCTTGGTAGTTCATCTTCATTGGTTGAAGCGACCTCCCTTCTTTCATCGGTGATGTGTATAATATCACACTAGTTAACCTCTGGAGATGCTGTTGGTCGTGCCTGTGACTGTACGTAGAGTGTAGCCATGGCGGTTGTGGCGGCAATCATCTCCTTTATTCTCTTCTCCATACAGCTAATCTGTTCATCTATTGTCAGGACGATCCTCTGTAGCTCATCCACGGTGTTCTCCTCACTAGGAGCATCGTGCGCAGATGACGTGGACCGAGTTTTGACCATATTGATTTCCATTAATTATTCGTCCATGTAATCCGACAGGAAGTCATCCATGTCATCGATATCAAACCCTTGCTATTTTCCTAACTAAGAAATTTCTGCCCGGAGCTTTTGAACTCTAACATCAGCTATTTTCTTCTTTGTTAGCTTAAAATCTGTAGGTTTTCCTGTGCTATCACTCTTTTCTGCAACTGATTTGGAAGCAATGGCTTCAGTGGCAACGGGAACATCAGACTCATGATTCATTTTGCAGTCAGCAGACCTTCCAGCATGTATAGGTACAACACCTCTTAGTAATGACACTTTCCTCTTAAAAGTTGACGTCTCGAGATGTGGTGTCCTGGTGACGACATTGGGGTGACGAGGGGAAGTGTGCTCCCTAGTGTGTAGACCATGTACGGAGGAGAATACTCCTCTCTTATTCTTTCTCTTTCTGGATTCCTCATGATCATCGACGGTTGGTACTCTCGAATGTAGCCGGGACATGACTGACTTGCTTATAGTAGTATCATTTGTAGCGGTTGTATCAACACGCTTCCCCAGACGGTCTTTGACGGAAACTTGGACGGGTCTTTCCATTTCAAAATATTTATCATTGACTTTTGGGGATATTGCACATCCCATCCTCTTGAGAAGATTGGCCACAGAACAACCCACTATTTCACACAACCTTAATAGAAGGTGTAAGCACGAGTGATAGATGTGGGCCTTCCCTTACCTTGTAACAACCGTGTGGTGCTGAAAGTGTAGCGACGATCTTATGGAGACTTTTTTCCTCAGTAGTGTCAGCCAACGAGTGGAACCTGCTAACTCGAAGAAGATGAGAGGTATCCGGTAAACCGAGTTCCTCCTTTTAAGGAATCTCATCAATTACTGGCAGATCTCTGACTTGTATTCTGCCAGCCCTGCTAATTCTGCGGTTGTTGTTTCTTCTTTGAGATTTTGTTAGCATGGGAGGTCTAGAACTTGAGCCAACTTCGAAGACTGATGATGGAGCAAGGAAAGTATCTTTAGAATCAACTTCTCATAGAGTCTATTTCCCTTTGGCAGACGGAAAGTAGGTACAGTAACGGCGAAGCCGGTGGCAGTAGAGGTGACAACTTTCCTCGGTACGAAGACGGTTGACCTGACGGGAGTGGTGGTTATCTTCACCTTCTTAGCAGAAGGGAAATCTTCGTGGGAGTTTAGATCAAACTCAACAAATTGAATTTCACGAGTGGCAACTTTCATAACTACAAATGGAGCTTTTCCAAGTACGACTTCAAACTCACTGAAGCCTATCCCGAATTGAATCATCAGTTCTGCAAGACGGGCTTCTCGGGAGAAAGGCAAGTTATAGGAGAAAGTCGGTGTAGGGGCTGAAATCTTTAACTGTTAGGTGAAGCATTCTTAAAGTTAGTGAGGGCCAAAAACCTTGTCATCATAGTGCAAACACTACGAAAAAGTTTGTTCCGTGGTCTGGGAAAAAGTTCATTTCATTTTATTATCTTTTTAGATTTTCATGTGTTGGTTAGAAGGAGTTTTAAGGTTTAAAGAAGAGTAGGTCAATCTACCGATGACAGGATTTAACTCGATAGGTACAGAAAAGAGGTGAAGCATGGGATCCTATTGGAGGTCTCCTTCACAACATATATTGCCCCTAGCAAGATTTGTTCCCTAACACACCTAATGGGGGTCCGACCCCATAATATCGAAAGAAAATCTTAGGGACTCTTGAACCCTTCTGTTTAGGAGTGACTAAATAGATGGTCCTAAAATCTAGAGGAGTTGATCACACTTTCCCAAGGAAGAAATGGGTGAAGTATCTCAACGAAAGAATGGTATGCCGGCTCATGAGGGACACAAACACATTACCGATATATAAATATAATATTTCCTGATCTTAATGAAGAGATAAACATCTGCTCAGCGGAGTCAGCAGAAAACTGTCAGTCATTTTAAATTCATGTTTCCTTGAGAAAAATATGTTTTTGGGTGTTTTGTTTTGAAAAAAGGTTTTAATTTTATAAAATAGACATTTGATTTAATTTAATATATATATATATATGGATTTTGAAATTAATATTTTTTATTTTAAAAAATATGAAGTCAAACAATCTCATATAAATAATAATTTAAATAATCAAGCATTTCACCACAAGACATATATTTATCTCGAAGAATAAGTACAAGGCTTAAGGTGAAGCTTGATCAAATAAACTAAAGAATTTATGACATCTGTTTGATCTATGAACCATTTTTAACTGACAATTTCCCCTACCTAATATGAAGGAATTAGATAAGGTTTATAGTAATCTAGGGTCTTTATGTTTCCTATAAAAGCAAGCCCCTATAGTTAATTACATCTTAGATAAATGAAGTCACCTAAGAAAACTCTTGATACAGATTAGGAAATATTTATATTCATGACTTCCAAAGTTAAGGTTTTCCATGAAATGTGATATTCAGAACATCAATAGGTGAATAGCTCAGATTTTTGGAACATTTCATTTTATCCGAACCCAAAGGAGGGAAGGCTAGGGGAAGAGCACAGATTCAAGGGAAACCTTGATGTCTTCCCGAACAATCCTATGGTTTGGCTTTGATTTAGAACATGAAGTTGTTTAAATTTTAATCTTTTCAATTAATTATAAGGATTACATTTGCATAATATCTAATTATGCATACAACCTGAAGGATGGGAGGATTTATTTCGTATCGGACGATAACCTCGGAATCCTAGAGAAAATTACGGCTTATATTACACAACAGGGTTGTACAAAGGCCTAAAGAATAGATGAGGATTTATTCTGCACTAGGCAATCTACCTCGAATTCCAATGGCTTGTTGTTCAAACTAAGAAAATGTTTTACTTATGTAGACAAGTTTTATTGTTGAAGATGGTCGTGTTGCCCACTATGCATGCCCCATGCTCTTTGTCGTAGCAGGTTAGTTTAAAGAAGTGTCAATTGAAGAGAAGAGAGAAGTGTCAAGTTTTAGAAATATTTGAATGGAGGTACCTTAATATTTTATTAGGGGAACATTAAAGTTGATTATAGCAACACCGGTTAAGATCCCACAGTTCCATCATCCTGGCACCGCTATTTTCATCAGCTTCTTGTAGTGCAAATGAATTTACTAAACTCAACTAAATGAGTTCCATACTTTCATCCAGACCATGGGAAAAACCCTATTAGCAACACGTGGGTTACCTCCTCCATGGAATTCTCGATCATCCAATGAGATGTTTTAATTTATTTATAATTGTAATTTTTCTTCGTTTGTGATTGAATTTTGAGTTGCTTTATATTTTGAATATTGTGGCGGTG
Organism: Papilionanthe hookeriana x Papilionanthe teres; assembly: GCA_022702705.1. Taxonomy (NCBI): domain Eukaryota; kingdom Viridiplantae; phylum Streptophyta; class Magnoliopsida; order Asparagales; family Orchidaceae; genus Papilionanthe; species Papilionanthe hookeriana x Papilionanthe teres. The sequence goes on along the minus strand of CM040428.1, from coordinate 131,407,675 downwards.
AATCTTTATCTTATTGTGATTTTTAATTTAGTTTTGGTTTTGGTTTTGTGGCTATCCTAAAGGTTTGAGTTTTCATGCAGAGTGACATTGTTGTTTATCATGCAAGTTGCAAGAAAAGTAAAGTGCGGTAAAGAAAATACGAGAAAAGTAAGCGTTGTAAGCTTATAAAAGTGTACCTGGCGAGTCTTCTCGTTCCTCCACCTGAAACTTTAGTATTCTTTACAATAAACATTTTATATTTGCAGGGAGGTAAAACCCTATGGATATGTTCATCACGGGACTACCAGGTCCTAGGTCATAACCTAGCGGGTCCTATTTGTTCATGACATATTTTCATTTAAAAAATATGATCAGTGTAGTAGTCCTGCAAGGTGTCTAAAAGAGTTGTGAAGAGTCTCTAGAGGACACCTAGATTTTTCACAATTCTTTTGAGCTTCCCTGAGATCATTTTGAACCTATCATAATTATTAAACAATTTATCTATTTTATACCCTTATGCTGAGTGAGTTAGTGTTTTTAATTAACCTGAAAGACAAGGTAATTATCATTTGTTATTTCATTTAGAAATTATGTGGGAGAAAACCCCTTTAGGCAAAGTTAATTTGTTTAGGAAAATTAGCCAATTAATTTCATAACTGGGCTTGTAGTGTTTTCAGGTATTTGGAATTTGATTATGTTTGCTTTTCTAAATTTCTCTTAGTAAGATTGATTAAGCCTAGCTCACTACTAAGCCCTTAAAATTTCGATGGATACATTTGTAATCTGTTTTGGTATGAGTTAAATGAGTTTAATTAATTTTTATCAAATGATTGGGCTATCATTTAATAAATCAAATAGGGGTGTGAGTTAGTGGATTATTAACCTCCAAGATTAACCCACAACCATAAGGATCATTTTGCTTAATTATCTTCCAAATTAAAACTTATTAGGAAAATCCAAACATTTAGTTTTGATATGAAAAAATTGAAGTTGGTTTCTACCATTTATCCCTTTAAAGTTTCAAACATCCAAACATATTATTTAGGGTCATTAATTGCCCATTTTACCCTTTGATTAAGCCTAAATATTAATTAAGGCTAAAACCCTTAAAATTACAACTTTACCCTTGCGGCCTTATCACTTTATAATTTCTTAAATTAAATTCAAATGACTTTAGAATTTTTATGTTACCTTAATAATGAGATAATTAAAATATCAGAGGAGAAAATGTGATTTTTCAAATTTTAATTTAATTTATATATTTATTTCAACGCAAAATAGAGGTTTTTAGTGAAAATTGCATAACTTGATCAAACTAAATTATTTTACTCTGAAATTTTTACTAGAGGTAAACCTAGACCAAAGGATCACTTGGACCCAATTGCATGATTTTTTGAAGTTTATTTTAAATATTAGAATTATTTTAATTTATGGAGTTTTAATTAATTATAAAATATTTTAAAAGCTGAAAATTCAATTTTATAATTTTTAAAAATCTCTCTGAGGTTAGGGAACCCAAAGAAATAAATTTCTTATTTTTCTAATTTTTCTTTTAATTTTTAGAATTAACTTAGTGCAAAATTATGGAAATTCATTTTTTAGCCTTTTAAAAATTCATTTAAGCCTTTAAAAATTTATATCTTGACTTAGTGACTTAGGAAAATTATTGGGATAGTTTCTAAATGATTAGGAAGTCAAAAGTGACAATTTAATGATTTTTAATATTTTGTGATTTTTAATTTTTTTTATTATTTAAATATTAAAATATGATTTAAAATAAAAATTTTATAAAAATTCCAATTTTATTTTTATGAAATTTCTCTGATCACAGATAACTCCAAAAATTAAATTTATAATATTTTGAGTGGTATTTTAATTATTAAAATTCATTTAAGTGCCAAAATGCTATGGGTTTAAGAAAATCATTTATCTTATTCAATTAATTTTAAATGACTTCAAAATTTTTAGAGAAGTTCTTCTGTCCCTGAAGCACAGTGAAGAATAATTTTTAGGTTATTTTGATTTTTATTTTATCTTAATTAATTAAGTATTTGTTTTACGTCAATATGATGATTACTACACATCTTAATGATTTAGGCCATGATATAAATATCCTAGGGTCCTCTAATCATTAGAGACCTACCAAAATTTACTTTCTATTTTTTCTGATTATTATTTTAATTATCATAATTTTTATACCAAAATAGATACAATAACTTGAAAAATAGATATCTCCTCATAGAGATATTCCTTGACTTTGGAAAAATCAGGGAAGATCCCTCATGAAAGATATAATAAGTCCCTCAAAGCTTAAGCCATGGTGAAATGTTTGGGCTAATAGTGAATTAAATGAGTGAAATCAATATTTAAATCAATAAAAATAAAACATACATAAAAAATATTTCAAACCATTTCCACATTGTTCTCCTCTATTCACTAAGCAACAAGGTATTCTTCTTTTATATTTATGATTTTTCTAGGCCAAGATTTGAATTTCTAAAGTTCTAGTGATTTAAATAATTAAGAAAATATGGGTTTTCCTACTTAACCACGTCGGCACCACGCAAACCTACGGAGGGTCGGAAGCAAACGTGTCTCTTTCTGGTTGGGAGCTACCTTCTAAGTTAGTTCCACACGGCTCCGTGGTTCTGCTGCATCTTCCCATCCGGCGCCATCCTAGCCCTCTGTTTAATACACGGCTGATCCAACAGCGCCTGAGCTTCGTCCTCAATTGGTTCATCCCAAGAGCCATCCACACTAAAACCCTAATATCTCAGCCTAGACTCAACCAAATCACCTCAGGTTTGATCCTATGGACTCGTCTAATCTTGACAAAAATATACATATGGCTAATCACAGTTTAAATTAATCCTAATTACGTGGAGAATATAGAGAAGCTAGGGAAGAAGGAGGCAATACCTTGGCTTTAAGAAGTGAAGCTTCAATCAGAGATGCTCTACACCTTCTTTGGAGTCCCAAGAGCTCGGGGATGTAGCCTCTTGCTTTGGTGAATTGTTTAAGTATGAAAGTGACCATACCCGATTTCGAGCTTTGATGGAAGTCTGGTGCAGAGGCCTTCTATGATGGGGCTTTGATGGGGATCTTCTTCTTTCACTGCTGGGAACGTGTGGGTACAACAATCAAACATGGGTATTGGAGATGTTGAATTAAAGTTTGGAATTGAAATTAGGCAATATTGGGATCAATTGGGTAGACATTGGGTTTAATTTGGGCACTTTTGGGTTAAATGGGTTAATTTGGGGCTTTTAGTTAAATTGGGCTAAATTGACCAATTTGGGTCATGTGGTAGTTGAGAGAAATGAAATTGGGAATATTTGGGAGGTTTTGGGAATTTATGGAAATTTTTTGGAAATTTAGAAATTTGGAATTTTGGGCTAAGAGGGACATTTCGATCATTTTGGGGATTTTGAGGACATTTGGCAATTCTGTGTAATTTTAGTCATTTAAGTGGTAGGAAGTATTTTGGGATGCATTTAGGAGATTTATGGGTAATTTTAGTGATTTTGGAAATTTGGGGGATTTTTAGGGTTTTGGGGGCATTTTAGGTATTTTGGGGCAAACGGGTTAGAAATTTGGAATGTTTGGGCAAATTGAGATTGGTCGAAGGTGAGTAATATGGAATTATTTTGGTTGAGCCATGTTCCAAGGGTTACCCTCATTTGGTCCTCTATGTGTTGGTACTATCCAAACCCTAACCATAAGCTAAAAGCTTGGGAAAACCACTTACATGAGTTTCCAAAGAGTTAGGGGATTAAAATGTGGAATGCTTTGTTTAGGGTTGTGATTGTGTAGTGTGAGTATGGCGTAAGCTCCAGACCTCCCAGGGCAGATCTTATGGCCTGACTACCTATTGGTGACTTCCCCTGGGCTTTTTTATGCTTGGTCTCTTCCTCCCAAAAGTGGAGGTTAGGCCTTAAGCATATGAAAACTCTTAGTGAAGTAAAAAAAGTTTGAAGTTCTATGGGGAGGTGTGTCATAACTAGTCTTCTAAGAAAGTCACCTGGAGAGTCCTATGGATAGACCCTAGGCTATTCTAAAAAGAGACTAGACCTTATAAAAAAGTGATGTCAACACCCGCGTCACCTATAGAACATAAAAAAATTCAGGACGGACATAACAAACTTGGGCCTTACTTTCATCTGGATGATTCCATAATTGGTAAAGACTAAGAGTAGCTTGTTGACCTCACTTTTATGAGGACCTCAAATTAACACTAACATATACATGTCTTGACCCATCTGCACTGGCTTAAGATCTCCAAACACCTCTATAAGGACCTAATGATCACTATGATCATTAAATTCATCTTATGAGGAGGTATGCCAATATTAACCCCTTTCAACTCATCTAGGGTTCCCTAAAATCCTAAAAATTTGATTGATCCCAATACACCCTTTTGGGGTCAAACTATAATGACATCCCAAAATGATTAGATCTGCAATTACAAACCCTGATTTGGTCAGCCCTTGACCCAATGGTCACCACATGGACCATTTGGTCAATCCTTGACCCAATGGCCACCACATGGGCCATTTGGTCAACCATAGACCTAATTGTCAAACTTTGGTCAAAATGGTCAATTTTGGACCCAATGACCTCCACATGGACCATTTGGTAAACCATAGACCTAATTGGTCAAACTTTGGTTAAAATGATTAATTTTAGACCACATGACCACCCATGGACCATTTGGTCAACCATAAACCTTATTTGTCAAAAGTTGGTCAAAATGATCAATTTTAGACCACATGACCACCCCATGGACCATTTGGTCAACCATAGACCTAATTGGTCAAACAATGGTCAAAATGGTCAATCGTGGACCCAATGACCACTCCATGGATGATCCACCCGATATTTATACTTATAATAATTATATGAAAATTGGCAACGGTGACAAAAACTTGATCCCGCTGGGTATATATGCTTATGATTTTGATATGAAAATTATGATTTATAATGTGGATACTACACAAGTACACGTATCATTTATCAAGTAATATAGGACTTTCTGATTAAGCCCCGAGATATCAAACCCACAAGGAAAGTGAAAAATCTTTAAAGAAATAAGAAAATAATCTTTTTACTTTTTTATTTGGCTTTCGAAAGTATCTTTTGATTTTGAAAAGATTGATAGTTGATTTCACTCTTTAAATTTTCTTGTAAAACTCAAACAAGAAATTAAAATGATTAAAACTACAAACACGGTATGGAAAACATTATTAACTAGAATATCTTTTTCTTTCCTTTTTAAAGTAGTAATAATTATGAAAGTATTGTTGTGGACGTATTTAAATTTGTTGTAATAAAAAGAAGCAACTGTATTCTTTACCCTCACTTGGTTCTATAAATAACATTGGTTAATTTCAAATTTTATCATTTTGAACATGGTTAGTCAGGGAAGATACCAGCTCTCACTCTAGAGTTCTCTCGATTCCCTCCACCTGGGGCTAACTTCTCATAACAAAATTCAAAAATTTAAACCAAATTAGGGGCTTTTATCCTGTCACACTAATAATCCTCTAATTTTACTCCCCTTTAAAACATCTTCTAATACATTGCATTCAATTATATGAACTACAATTTTCACCCATATAACTGCATGTGATTCTTACTAACTTTTATGAGACAATACCGCATTGGATCTTACATAGTCTCACCACAAATTTTACATCTTAACAAGCCAAATTAAGAAGTAAATAAAGTCTATAGAATCAATTTTCACAACTTCTTTCAACTTTAAACACATATACATTCCACAACAATTCTTCATGAATTACTTACTTCCTTCATTTAAGAAAGAAAAGATAAAGTAAACTGCTTAGAATGCATTGAGAAAATACAAAAACACATTGATTTGAAGTTAAAAACCATATGAAAAACAACAAAGACAACAAGTATTAAGTAAAAACTAAATGTAATAACAAAAGTAAACACTTATCTGAAAATCCTCTCCACAAGACTCAGGAAGTTCCTCTGAAACCTTGACTCTTCACTAAACTACTCCTCAGAGCAGGTATCCCAACACTGATGACTTAGAAATAGACTTCAGACTTCAATAAAAACTAAACTAAAGGAAAGAAAAGAAGTGGAAAGAAGAAGGCTTTAATCCTACCCTTTTCTCTTTTCTACTCTCTACTCCTACTGCTGATTAAAACTCTTATAAAAACTCTGTAAAAACTCTCTTCAAAATGCAATGGAAGAGCCCTTTTTTACTCTCTACTCCTACTCCTAATGAAAACTCTCTTCAAAATGCAAAGGATGAATCCTTAATCTTTCCTAAGACTCTCCTTTTAAATTAAACCAAAAGGTGCCTTGATGTCTTTTCAAAATGTGTCCAGATTTGATGTATCCACCAAAGAATGCACCCCTTCATTCAAACTTGCCGCCCAAAGGAAGTTATGGAAGTTACCAAAAAGAGTTGCATCCCGTCCCCTTTGAAAATGGCACTAAATTCAAATTAATCTCGATTTTTAACTGTGGCGGCTAAGCGCCGGTCCAGCGGCCCAAATTTTCATTTTTCACTTTTTTGCTCCAAATTTGATCCAATTTTGTTCCTTTCATCATAATCGCTCATTTTCATCATACCTGCAATAAAAATACAAAATACCTTCCATTAAAGTGCAATATCATTAAAAATATGTATAAAAATGTGCATAAAAATACTATATATTTTAGGTGTATCAATGGACCATTTAGTCAACCATAAACTCTAATTAGTCAACTTTGGTCAAAATTGGTTAATTTCACCATTTTGGGTCAAAATTTGGTCTTTAATCAAATTATTTTATTCTCTTAATGAATTAGTCTTTCAATTAATTATAGAAAGTGAAATTAAGGATCATTAGACCTAGGATTTAAATTTAAAAAATGGTCTAAGCCCATAGTAACCCATGATTTACCCTTAAACATTAAATCCAACTAATGGCCTATGGGTATTGAGTCATCCATGACCCATTAGTGCTTACCATGACATAGGTAACCCACTAAAAACTTATGAGCCATTAGTTTTTACCCAAGTCAATGGTCATTATGTAAAGAGGTATATGTTTCATTCTTCCCTACATTCAAAGAATGACTTGGATGCTTAAATGGTGTGAGTTAGCAAGCTCAATCTCAAATTTCCATCCACCTCCTGAGCCACCTAATGGAAGAAATCCAAAGCTATGGTTCAATTTTCATCTTAATGAAGACTCATCAATGATATCACTTTAGAAAGTTGATACATGGCTATGTTCAGCCAGGAAACTTATCCCTTACTATCATGGCACCATTTATCTTCTTCCCCAAGTAATTTCATGCTAACTCGAGAACCTGTTATAAGGAGTAAACCCTAGCTAAATAACCCAAACACTAAAACACTCAAGACCAAATTTTTTCCCCATCTCTTGAGCAATTAATTGTCCATAGTTTTAGCTTCTGAAACTTACTAAGCTATTACGAAATTTCACCCTATAAATAGGACAAATTTTTAGGTCAACACAAAACTCTTCCAAACTTTCATCAAATCACTCAAACACCATCATTGATCTAAACGAAGAAGTTTCCAATCAAAACTAAACCTTCCCTCTATCCTATAATTAGGTGAAAACGTGAAGCCATTTCAGCCTGGATATAGCTCGGCCTAATTTCACTCTAAATTGAGCTAAGGAGGAGCTTCCCAAGGACCTAACTACCATTTCTATTAAACCTGATTGAGGCTTCAATTCATCAAGTCTAGTTATCAACATTTAATTCTAATTTTTGCTCTTGTTCGGAACATTATGAAGAAGATCATCTCATCTTAATCATGTAGTCGTATGGATGTGACCTTGATCCCTCATGTGATACTAAAATATTTATACTTGTGGTAATAAGATTATTATTATATTTCTGATTATTTACGACCTGTGCACTTATGCTAACATAAATATTCAAAAAATAGTTTCAGTTTAGATTCACAGTAAGATTAATTTAATAATTAGGCAGCCACTCGTATAAGCAAGTATACATATCATTCAAGTAATACATGACTCTAGTGAAGTCCTGGTTATCGATTAATGAGGAAGGTTGGAACTGTTCAAAGAAAAGCAAAGAAATGAAATCCAATACTCAATTCACAATGCAAGTTCAGGAAATGTTAAAGTTTCTAAGGTAATGATGACTAAAAGATAAGTAAACTAAAGTTACTTTCTAATATTTTAGATAGAATTAACTAACACACGCGAAGTTTTGTATTGAAAGGTTCAAATATGGAAAAGCATCTTTCCCCTTACAATGAAACTATGATGAGTGAATGATATTGATTGATAACGTTTTGTATTGTGCTAAATAGGAGCATTCTTATTCTTTACTCTCTTCAGAGTACCTCCTCTTTAGAGTTATGTAAAGAACATTGACAAATCCTAGGCTTAGTCTTTAAATCCATGGTTAGGCTGGCAGGAAACTAGCTGTCACTTCAGAGTCCCCTCTTCCCTTCACATGAAGGCTAACCCTAGCTTTAGTTAGGAATAACTAGGACCAAATTTGGGATTTCAGTCTGTCACCCTAAAATCTCCAATTCGATGTCCATCAAACCACATTTCCCTATTTATTTACTCTTAACCACCATGAACTACGTAACTCATTTATGGATGGTGCAAATTTTTTAAATTGCGAAAATTTATGAACTCAGATTTATATATATATATATATTGATTTAGTTTTCTATTGAGTCACACAATTAAACGCAAGAATACATATCACTCAAGTAATACAGGGCTCTAGTGGAGTCCTGGTTATCGATCCCACAGGGAGGGAGTTAATTTTATAATGTATCACAGAAAGCACTTCACGAATCACAACACAATTGTAAGTATTTACTAATATTAAAAGAGAAACAAACAGTTACAATTACTAATTCTACCAAAGTACGTTTTAACTTACAAACAACTTAACTAACACAAGACTAAATTTATTAAAAAAGTGCAATTATAAGAAAGAATCTTCCTCCTCTCTAATAATAATGTGAAAATTTAGTGACATAGATCAGTGATGCAAATGTATTGTCCCAAATAGGAGAATTCCTATTTTTTACCCTCTTCCAAGCGCATAAAGAACATTGGCTAATCCCAAGTTCAATTCCCAAATCCGTAGTTAGGCTGGGAGGATACTGGCTCTCACTCCAGAGCTCCCACTTCCCTTCCTTTGAAGGCTAACTCTCGCTTTGGTTTCCAAACCATATGATAAAATTAGAGATTTCAACATGTCACTCTAGAATCACCAATTCTATGCCCCTCAAATTATATTCACCTATTTATTTGCACTCAACCCCCATGAACTACATCACTCATTCATGGACATTGAATGTGACCTTCACTTTTTTTTGTGGAACTCATAATCCTTTAGGAACTTATGTTTCCCGAAAGGTTTTAACAATTTAATTAGCCAGATAGAAGAGTAAATGTAGTACAAAGTGAAAAGGTCATCACAAATTCTCCATAATAAATCGGCACATCATTTTCATATCACAACTTTAACACATCACATGAAAAAGAGGAAGACAAAGATATCTACTCAAGACTCGTGAGGAAAGGATGACAAAATATGGATTTTATATATAAAAGCAACATCTTACAAATAGTGTAAAGAAAAGACAACTTATCTCAAACTCTTCCCCAAGGAAATCTCAAGAAATTCCTTTGTCTCCTCTTCTTTCTTCACAACAACACACAATTCTCTCTTTATAAAAGTATGGAAAAAAGAAATCTCTCAATTTTTCTCTCCTCCTACACTCCTTAGAATAGAACATACACAAACCCTAGATGACTCTCTACACTCAAAAAAAAATGAAAAGACACAGTTAGTCTTCACTCCTTTACACTCAAGGCTCTCTCCCCCTCTCTAATCTTGGCTCCAAAATAGTTTAAACTCGGCCATAACCGATTTCCTAAGAATTTCTTCAAGCATCCCTCTAAAATCAAGACAAATAAAATGAATCTAGTTTAAAATCAAAATAGCGCACGGTCCGAAGCAAGATAAGGCACCATCTGGAGCTATTTTCAGCCTTCTAGTCCAAAAGTCTCTGTAAATTAGCGCGGTCCGGTGTTGGTGACAGCGTCGTTCAACGCTAATTCACTAAAATGCATTTTGCTCTATTTTGCTCCAAATTTTCTCATTTTTGCTTCCTTTTGCTCTAAAGGCCTAAAATCATTTTACATGCATGAAATCATGAAAAATATCTTTCTTTAAAGTGCAATATCATCCAAAACAAGTATGAAATTGACATTATAAAGCTATCAAATTTTCAGTGGATCAAGATCCCAAAAACTTAACTATTACTTATCCTCAAGTAATTTAGTTAATACATAAAATAATGATCCACTACAATGAACTTTCTTTCTAGAATACCATAATTTTAACTTAGATAAGTACAATAGTAAAATTTCAGAAAGATCTTTGAATAATTCAAGTAAATTCTGTAGGTGTAAGGCTATTTAGTAATCAAGTCTAAGAGTTCTAGCATTCTATTCATTTCAAAAAATGACTATAGATTGTTTTATTAAGGCACTTAAAAGGATTACATGAAAAGAATTTTGTGAGAACACTACTAGTGAAGATGCTAATCCATACATATAAGTTCAGGAAAGTAATTAAGTATTTCCTTTTAGGTAGATCCAAATGAAGCTAATTTTTTATTATGCATCTCCTCAAGCTTCTCCTCAAATTTTCTTTTCTTTTTCTTTTTTTTTTCTTTTCTCATCTTTTCTTTTTTCTTTCTTCTTTTAATTTTGCTTTTTGCTTTTTTCAAGTGATGATTACTATATTTGGATAGCCTTTAATAATTTTAAACTTCTCTCTTCTCATCCTAAATTTGAAACTTACCACAATCCTTTAACTTACAGGCATTTCTTTAGCTTAATATTGATTCATAATAGAGTCTCAATCCTTTCCTTTCACATAAAGTTTTATAATTCTCAATACTTCAAACATACAGTTTTCTTACTTCGAATAGTTGAATATAGTCATATTCTCTTATACCAAAAATCTTAGCCTACAAGATTAGTTTTCATTACCAAATACTTTCATTCAATTCCACTAAAGTACTTAAATAAAATCAAAATACAGTTATCTGAAATTGAGCTCTATCACAGGAAATCATGTTAATAATTTTGAAAATACTTTTAAATGAGAACAACTAACAGTTAATTCTTTCCCTCTCCCAAACATAAATTTTTGAATATCAATAAGATTAGCATAAGTAGAAAGAAAATACCTAAACATATATGTAACTCAAACCTCAATATGTTGGACTTTTCATACATTTGAGATTAGGCAAGTCTTCTTCATAAATTTAAAATAGTAGGCCTGAAATAATCAAGAGCATTTCTACAAACAAATATATGTTAGAAATTTGCAAGCGGAGAAGTTTGAAATCTTAAAACATAAAACATCAACTAAACACACAACATTAACATCCAACTATTACAATCAAAGATTAAACTAACATACTAAATATAATTATATCACCTCCATCACAATTCAACATAACAAACACATCCAAATACAATTTTCATAACAAATGCAAATTAGAGTCTCACGTACACCACAAATACTTCAACAAAAAAAAAATGCAATGAAAATAAAAATACTAAACTGTCAATCATCATCTGCAGGAACTCTATCATCATCAGGTTCATCAGGCTAGTATGGAGTGTACTCAGGGTATGTAGGGAATACAGCACTATTGTCTCCCCTGAGGAATCTCATCTGTGTGTCATGATAAGCTATATCATATTCTAGCCACCGCACTTGATAGGCATCATTTATTTTATTCCTTGCTTCTAGTCGCTCTACTCTGGTATTCAACCTCTCTAACTGATCCATAACATCATGTAGAGTAGGTTCCTTATATGTAGATGGTCTCTCTTGATGAGAAGAAGGCACATCAGCTTTCTTACTCCATTTCCATACTACATGGGAATCATAGTTTTTCAGATTTAGTTTACTTATTTGCTTGAGGGGATGGACTACCTCGTAATTATCTTCAGTTGCTACACCTGACTGAATGCACGAGACATGAATCAAGCTGGGGTGTCCTAGTCCACCTATAATCCCTCCTTTTGAATTTATCAAAATACTCTTATGAAGGATAGCCCCAATATTGATATTCTTCTTGTTCTGAATAGTGTTATTTATAACAGCTCTATCTACAGTAACTTCGCTGTGATGGCTGGTAGGCAAAAGTCTTACAAAAATGAAATAATGTCAGGTTTTTAATACATGATTCAATGTAGAATGGGAGAAGATAACTTTTGGTTTATGTTTAATCGTCCATTCCTCTTTTCCGTCAGTCAAATAGTTCATAACCATATCCAAAGCTTCATTAGTAATAGGAAAGTTTTCGTATTCACACAGGAAAGATTCTCTCAACTGGTAAAATGCATTGATGTGTGCGGGGGTAAATTCTACCAATTCTCCTATAATGAGGATATATTCGCTCTTTGAATAGTATAAATTAGCATAAAATTCTCTTACAATCCCTAGCATCGCTTTGGCAGTAAAATAGCATAAAATTTTCCATTGATGATTTGCAATTAATTCTTCAATCACACCTCCAGGATTTCCAAAGGCTTTTTCTTGAATACACTTCTTATTACTAAGAGATGTATAAGCCTTGAAATTCACAAATTTACTCTCATTATAATCAAATTTTCTCCTTCCCTTAGCCATTCTTGGGGCCATTTTTCTACAAATATCAAATTTATCCGAATCAATTTTAAAATCACAATGTAATATACTCCAAAGTAAATTTAAATAGATAAGAACTCCAAAATCATTGAAAATCTCCAAAATTTCTCTAAAAATTTCAAAATTCAAATCTTCCCAATGCAGGAGATTTCCACGATTGAAATCAAAAAAATTTAGTTTAAAGTGAAGCTCTTACCATGAGAACATGAAATTTGAACTTTTTTTGCCATGAAATTGCTTCAAATCCAAATGCAAGAGAGCCCTAGGTGTAAAAATCAGCCTTGGCTAGAGGTAGAGGATGATGGTTTGGGCAAAAATGGTGGGTCCCAGGGTTAAATCTCAAAAATTTGAGGGTTTAAGGCCTTTTGTTTGGTCGAGCGTGGTCCAGCGCTGGTGACAGCACCATTCGGTGCAATTTTCATTTTAATAGGCCAAGCTCTTTGTCTTTTGGTGTAGTCCGCTGGTAACTGTGCCGTTCAACGCTAGTTCAAAAATTGGGCTTCCAACTTTCTTTTGCAATTTTGATTTTTTCGAGCTCGCACCGACGTCTAACTAGTCCATTTAAGCATTGGATAACATACTAAATCCATGGCAAATAATATCTTTGAACACAAACAACACAAATCATCACTTTGATATATAAAATCCAAATTACAAACACACATAAATAACACTAAACTCTGAACATTTTCAATCCAGAAAATACTAAAATTCAGCGTCGCTCACAAACACAACACAATAACGCTGAAAACTCAATAAGAAAGCAAGTTCAAATATAACATCCAAGAAAAGTAAAGTAAAGTAATCAGTTCAAGTACATAAACACAGAAACACAATAATTAAGTCTTCATTCTTCCTCAAAACTATCATCAACTCTTAAATCTCCAATTAATTGAACGTAAACGAATAGAATGTAGAGTGAACAAAACATGAATTTTTTGGTAGAATCCTCCTCAATCCAACATTTTCTATTCATCGAACGTATCAAAATTTCTTTAAATTGCTCAGAATGATCAAAGTGTTCCTTCATTCTTCAATCGAGATGATCATAGAAATCAGATATATTGTTGATTGTGCTCATCAAGTGTTGCATTTCTTTCTCTAATTTCTTAATTATCATCAAAATTATCTTTGAACTTTCAGGAAAGTAAGGAGGAATAGGTGTTGAACTCTGTGATGGTTGATATTCAATGCGACTCTTGTCATTCATATCACCAACTGCCTGGATACTATGTTCGTTCATTGGGTCAATAGGCTTCCAAGGTAGAAGTAGTCTTTCACAATTCTCATATGACACTTGTGACTGACTGTTGAGGGGAAATATGGTGGATGGATGTCCAAGCCTGTTGACCTCATTTTTTGATGAGGTCTTCTCTTCTTTTTTTAGTACTTAGGATCTAGCCTTAGGCTTTTCCTTTGACTATCCTAGAGGATTAGAATTGGGCCCACCACTTAGAAATTCAAACCACTTCATAACTCCCTGCAAACTCCATAAACTTGATTGTAGACCCCTAATCACCTAGAGGGTTGAAATCAAATGTGGAAGTTTAAAGGATGAGTTCCTATAGGACTCTTTGGCCTTAGGATCGCCTTCTGGATGGTGCAGTGCGGTGAAGGGCTGACTTACACACACACTACACTTATACACTACACCTTCACACACCTCCTAAAACCACACCCATACCCAACTTAACCTCCCGACTCATGAAGGTGATTCACATGGATGGTCCTTAACCCCTAAGCCCTTGCAAGAGGGTCAGGAACAACATAGTGAATGCCTCAAATGAGTCCCTTCATGGCTCATGTGGGCTTGATATGGCTTCATGGCTAAACCATAATGATTTCATTCCACTTACATTTACCTAATCTTCAATTTTCTAAATTTTCAATTTTTGACCCCGGGACCCCGGACCCGCTTAACTTCGCCCAAAACCTCGAAATTACCCAAATTTTTCAAAATTCTCCAAAATTACGCAAATTCCTCAAAATCAATCCTAAACATTCTCCCACCACTCAAATTGACCACTTGTTACCCAAAATTCCAGAAAATACCCCCAATACCCTCAAAATTACCAAAATGCCCCTCTTGATCCAAAAATCCAAAAAATTCCAAAAATTTCTAGAAACTTCCAAAAAATCCCAAATATTCCCAATTTTATTTTGTCCAACTACACCATGAGCCAATTTTGTCAATTTACCCCACTTTTGTCAAAATCCCCAATTTGACCCATTTCAACCCAAAGTGAACCCAATGTCAAACCAAACCTACCGAATTGACCCAAATTCTGGTCCAATTCAATTCTAAACTTCAATTCAATATCCCCAACACCAAGATAGACAAAATCCAAGCCCAATTTGATTGGCATTTGAATCCAATTTCACTTTTGACCTTAAAGCCCAATTTGGACCCATGACACAACCTTAGCCCAAACTAACCCAATTCAACTCCAATTAACCCCAAATCTTTTCTAAAACTTCCCTAACATCCCCACAAACAAAATAATAACATAATTTTCCCAAAATTTTGACCCAAACCCAACTCAAATTCAACCCAAAACCAAAAAGCCAAATTTTGACCTAAACCCAAACTTAACCCAAATAGACCCAAGCCCCAAAATCCAACCCCAAAAAAAGTTGAAACCTCTTTGAAACACTCCCATAAACTTTTTCCAATATTAATTTTACATCAATTTCAACCTTAGCACAACATTGGCCCAAATTAGCCCAATTTGACCTACTTTAACCCCTTTACCAAAGAAGCCCAAATCCAACCCAATTCAAACCTAAATCACTCCAAACTTGTTTCAAATCAATCATGACACATCCTTAGACAAAACTTAACATTTATTTGGCATGGAGCCCATTTTCAAACATAAAGGCCCACTTCCTTAAACCACTTAAATAGCCCACCAAAGACCATTTCAAACGCCCAAGTTTTCAATCCAAAGCCCACATGACTTTTCTCCACATCATCCATTTAATCCAAATCACCCCTAAGTTTCAAAATCATTATTAAACCATTCCAAATCAAGCTTCATGAAAATTCTCCACCAAAATACCAAAATTCCTAAATTCTACTTCCATGAAATTGACCAAGCTTTATCCTAAGCCATAAGCAAGCCATGAAGCCCTTCTTAAGCCACATGCAAGCCATGTGAGTTGTTTACATGTGACCTTACCACATTTGGCAAAAGGCAGAGGTCCTTTAAGCACTTCCTAAAAGCCATTAACCTTACTTATGATTCCCCTTAACCCAAATATAATCCAAATATTCTTGGATGGAGACTTCTCCACTTAAGACCAGCTGACGCAACTGATTCACCCAGCCCAAAACTAGGTCTTGGGGAGGTGAACCAAACCCAAAATCATGGGTTGACCAATTTGAACCCAAAATGAGTCTCTCCCCATTCCATTTCAATCCAGCCCCTTTACACATATCAAACTCTAATTGACTGCACCACTGCCAACCCCTGACCCCACTGGTAAAGATGGTGACCAGTGCCTGGCCGGCCAACCACCAAGCCGCTGGAAAAAACCATGGTCAAAAGCTCCCATGTGAGCCAACATTGAAATTCCCCCTTGCTGAGCTGCCCCAAGTCCAGTGGCCACCATGGCTGTTCTTCTCTTGCATAGAGCAGCTGATCCCAGTCCCTAACTCCCCCTGGGAGGTCCTCCAGCCTCTCCTATTTAAACCTCACCCCTCTCGACCATGAGGAGGTGCTGAACCAACCTTAAGGAAACTCTGCCAAAATCACTCCAGACTCTCCCCCACACTTAGAGCATTTGATCCCCACTATTCTCTTGCCCTAATCCCCATTAATTGAGCTCGATTTTGGAGCTCGATTCTCGAGCCGAACAGGACACTTCCAAATCCTCCACCAAAATCAAATTAAACTCACCCACACTCGCACAAGACCAAGAGAAGGAGTTCCCAGGTGAAAGCCCCCTCTCCGGGCCACCCATCTGTTCCAGACTTCAAAGGTTGAAATCGGCTGTGGTTGAAATCATACCTAGACAATTCACCAGGCCAAGGGACTTCATCTGGAGCTTGCTTGGACCCAATCGAAGGTGACTCAACTCTCAGATTGACGCTTCACTTCTATGAGCAAAGGTATGGAGTCACTATTCTTCCCGGGCTTATAGAGATTCTCCATTTAATTTGAATCAATTTCAATGCATGTTTACCATATGGATGTGTTCGTCTCCTCAAGACGAATCCATAGAGCATAAGAACATAAAAATCCATTGAGAATCGAGTGAGAAATTAGGGTTAGAAGGTTGACGGTCAAGGAAAATAGGAAAATAAGAACATGCACACCAGTCGTAGACGATGACTGGGAGCCGTCGGATCAAGCGTGTATCGAGCCTACGGTCGGGATCGAGCAGGACAGCGCGATGGTACATGAACAGCGGGCCCCTAGAACGCTGAGTCGGATGGCGGCGTCGAATGGCAGCGCGACACGCTTCACTTCGGAGCTGCCTAGAATGGCGTGGCGCCGCGTGGATAAGTAGGAAAATAGGAATTTTTCTTATTTATTTAATTACCAGGACTTAGAAAATCATAACTTTGTGTAGGAAAATCCTAAAAATAAAATAAAAATACCCTCTTGCTCAGTGAACAGAGGAGAATAATGTGGAAAGGAAATCAAGTAATTTCATAAAATATTTGATTTTTAATGATTTATTTACTCTCTGCACATTATCAATTCTCCATGCATGTATACAATTCACCATGGCATGAGACCGTAGGGCTTTTGAAGCCTCTGAATTTGGGGACATTCCCTGAATTTTCAAAAGTCAGAGTCCATCCCTATGAAAAGTTATTGATTTTTCAATTCTAGGTCACTATTCTGAGTATTTTAATTCAAATAATTAACATATTGTGAAATAAATTCTAGAAAAATTTGGTGATGTTTCTTGTGACCAGAGGACCCTAGGGAAAATAGGTTTTGAGTTAACTCACTTGTACTAACCCTAATTGGTTTAAACACCCAAAATGGAGCTTTAATTAATTAGAGCTAATCATCCATCAAATTAACTTGAAATCAATTCACTAGTGACCTTTAGGATCAGAGGAACCCACCATAAAAGTTTGAAGTCAATTGGACTTGATTAGCCCTATCAAATGGATTGATTAAGCTATTTAGCCAAAATTAAACTTCAAAAATTCATAACTTTCAAAATACTTTTCAAAAATTCACCAAATTGGTTTTAGAGCCTCTCTGATATTAGAGGAATTTAGGAAAATTAAAATTGCAATTTTCTAAAAAAGTTGATTTCTTGCATTATTTTAATATTTTTAATAATTAAAAAATAATAAAAATCACAAAAATAATAAAATTCCCCAAAATGTCACATTTTGAATTCTAATCACTTAGGAATAAACCCCATATTTTTCTTAAGTCTCTATGGTGAGATATTAAATTTTAAAGCCCTAAGGTAATTTTAAAATTAAAAAAATGTATTTTCTAGCATTTCCACTAAAATAATTCTAATAAATCAAAGAAAAATCAAAAAATTATAAATATTGGTTTTCTGGTTTCCTTGATGTTAGATAGATTTTTGAAAAATATAAAATTCATTTTTCAACCTTTATTTTTTTTTAAATTAATTAATACTCCAAAACTCAAAATAATTATAATAAAGAAAATATAACTCAAAAAATCACCAAAGTTGGTCCAAGTGGTCCTCTGGTCATTTGGAATGTCCCATAATTTTCTTAAGGACAGAAACTTTCCCTTGGTCATGTTATTGAATTTTCCTTGAAAAATCCATATTTTTCACCAAAAATAATTACATAAATAAATTAAATACAGAAAAATCACATTTTCTCCTCTAATGTCTTGATTGATATATGAGTGAAGTCACATAAAAATTTCAAATTAATTTAAGCTCAATTTAGTGAGTTATGAAATTAGTAAGTTTAAAGGGCAAAATGGTAATTAAAATTTTAACCTATAATTAAAAATTTTAGGTTTAATTAAAAGGGTGGGTAAAATATTTGATACTAAGTTAATTTTGGATGTGTGAAACTTAGGTAATTAAAGGGTAGAAACCTACCAAACAATTTGAAAATAATTGAAATAAACCTTAATTAAATAATTAATTAAATTTGGAAGAATAATGAAAAATCAGAATTATTAAAATAGGGATAATATTAGGAATTAATCACGTCTTTAAATAATTAAACACGTCTTTAATTTCAGAATCCCTAAATTAATCACCTCAATAATATTTAATTCCTAATTAAAATGATAATCCAAATTCAAGATTTAAAATGCTAAAAGACTTAAACATTAAATTAAATTAAAGTTAAAACATTTGAATTAAATCCTTCTAAAATTTCAATTAAATTAATATTTTAACAATTAAAATTAAATCATCCTTAAAGCATAAAAAAATAAAATATTAAATTTAAATTAAAATAAAATTAAATTAAAATTCAAATTAAATTAAAATTAAAATTAAATTAAATTAAATTTAAACTAAATTAAACTAAATTAAATTAAATTAAATTAAAACATATTAAATTAAATTAAATTAAATAAATAATAATAATAATAATAAAGATAAAATCTAGTTAAAATTAAATTAAAATTAAATTAAAAAAATAAAACTAAATTAAAATTAAAACTAAACCGAATTAAATTAAATTAAAATTAAATTAAATTAAATTGAATTAAATATAACATCACCAAAGACATAAAGAATTCAAAATAAATCTAAAGCAACTTGAACACTATTCCAAACTTAAACCCATTAATTAAAATTAAATTAAATCACAAATCACTTAAACATTAATTTGCCTTTGAAAGCTCTTGTTGTCATAACTCCTAAATAGAGTATTAAGTGAAGTGTTACTTCACTCATAGGATATTCAAATGTCCTAGTTCACTGAGCAAGAGAACAAAACTTGAACTCCTGGATTGTTAATTCACTTGTATAATTAAATTCTCTTGGACTTAAAACGATCACAGAGGTATTGAAAAGATGTTTAAGACTCGTCTTAAGCACTTCCTCAATATGATAGGATGTTTATAAGAACAATTGAACTTAATTGTTCTTTGATGATGAAAATCGTTCTTAAACCAAAACACAAGAACCTAGACGTCATAGGAAGTGACTAGCTATAGGATCAGGAACCTGGTAGAAAACCATAACCCTTCCCTTAGCTTTACCTAGGTACTTGTTGGAATGCTTAAATGCTCTGATATGTGTTTTAAGTGCAGCTTGGGATGACGGGAAGACCCTCCAAGTACGCTTTTATTTTATTGCAATTTACTTTATTGCAATTTACTTAATCGCATCGCACTTACTTTTCTTGCATGATAAACAACTGTTGCATGAAAACCAAAACCTTTAGGATAGTCCCTAAAACTGAAACCAAAATTAAATTAAAAGTCGTTACAAGATAAAATTCACCGCCACAACATTTCAAAATATAAAACAACTCAAAATTTAATCACAAACAGAACAACAAAACTACAACTACAACTAAATTAAAACGTCTTATTGGATGATCGGGAATACCTCGGATGATGTAACCTACGTGTTGCTAACGTGATTTCCCACGGTCTAAATGAAAGAGTGGAACTCATTTAGTTGAGTTTAGCAAATTCATCTGGACTAAGTGAATCTGATAAAAATAACGATGCCGGAAGGATGGAACCGTGGGATTTTAACCGGTGTTGTTATAATCAACTTTAAGATTTGTTTTAATTAAAACATAAAAAACACTCAGAAATTAAAACCTTCTCTAAACCAGAACACTTCTCTCATCTCCTGATTTACGACTCTAAAACTAAACCTCTGCAACAACGAGGAGCTCGGAGCATGGTGGGCGGCACGGCCATCGTCATCGACAAAACACGAGTCTACTTCAGCAAAACTTTCTTAGAATTAGATAACCAAGCCATAGGACCTTGAGGTAGTTTGCCTAGTGCAATATAAATCCTCAACCCTTTGTTAGGCATTTGCATTGCAAATTAAGCCCTAACCGGTCTTAGGATTCTGAGGTAGTCGTCTGATCAATCATAAGGGCTGTTATCACATCATACGAATATAAGTCCTAATTAATTAAAAATTGGCAAGATCAAAACATTAAATAAACATTAGGGCTTTCCTAAATTCAAGCCAAACAATAGGATAGTCGGGAAATTACCGAAGTTCGCTTCGAATCTGTTATTTCTCCTACGTTTCTTCCTTTGAATTCCCAAAATAAAATGTTCCAAATTTGATCCATTCCCTATTGAAATTCCAAGATTCAATCCCTTGAAAACTTAAACTTTGAAATTCTTGAGAGCGAACTGCGATTATTATCGAGAGTTTTCTTAGGTGATTCTCGTCACTTAAGATGTAATTAACTATAGGGCTTGCCCTTATAGGGAATTTTAAGAACACGAGTAATATAAACCTTGTTTAATGCTTTCATATTAAGCAGGGGAACTTGTCGGCAAATAAAATGGTTTTGCGGACCAAACAGAATATCACGAAACCTTCTAGTTTATTTAATCGAGCCCCACCACCAAGCAGTGTGCCTATTCTTCGGAATAGACACGCGGTTTGTGGTGTGGTGCTCGTTTATATAAACTATTTGAGATGTGAGATCAGTTTGATTTCATATCTTAAAATTTTTTAAAAAATTATTTTCAAAATCAAAACACTACTTTTCAAATTATTTATTTAAATTAAATTAAAAATTAGCCGACAAATTTCTGGCGACTCCGCTGGGGAAAATTCCTCTCTCCATTTTTAATCAGATAGTTCTGCTTTCAAAAATCGGTAGTGTATCCATGTCCCTAGTGGATCAAACTACCCTTCTTTTCGTTGGAATACTATGTTCATTTCTACCTTGAACGAGTATAGCCAACATTCTCTCGGATTTAGGAGCCACTGTTTAGACACCCCTAAACAGAGAGGTTCCGAGCTCCTTTTACGTCATTTTTGTGGTGGGGTGGACCCCCAATAAGTATTAGTTTAGGAGCGGTCTTGCGGGTCGAGAAGTTTCTACAAGACTTTCTCTTCCTTTTCCAATTCCTAATCAATTCCTTTACCCTTCCTACAACTCTCATTCTTTTAATAATTCTCCATCCTAACGAACGAATCTTTTCAAAAAAAACAATTATCTAAATAAATTTTTTGTTAATACCACAAATACATTAAGATAAACGGAAATGTGTTCGGACTCTTTCTTTTTCGTCATAAGTTTTACGACAAGAGGAAGCACGATTCGGGGACTAACACTTGCAATCTGCCCTGCTGAAATGGAATCCCCAAAACTGATCTTCTCCTTCGTCGACGGACTGGACCTGGCTATTTTCAAGGATGAACTGCCTAATAATGGAATCATTCGATTCGGACAAGGATTCGAGGACACCGACATCAAAATCCCAGACGTCACTCTCTTTTCACTCACAAGCAAAGTACCGGAAACTGAGAAGCCGTTGATTGAGTTTAACCTCAAGTCAACTCATGAATTCCCCCCTCTGCAAAAGATTCCAACTGAGAGGAGTACTATTGTTCGCAGAAGGACTGTTGTTGCTACTCCCACCGGTCTAGTTGTCTCTGCACCTACCCCGGCTTCTGCCAGACTAAAGGGGAAGGAAATTCAGAACTGTGATGAACCTGTGGAGGGTACAGATCTTCCTGTGAGACCTTCCGTTTTCGAGATCGGGTCCAGCTCGACAATTCCACCACTGACACGGACTCAGAGGAGGAACAGAAGTAGAAGGATTGCTAGAGAAGCCAGAGCTGCTGAAGTTGCTTTGCTGGAAGAAATTCCAGAACTGCCCGAGTACACACCGCTGCCTGAATACATACCACTTTTGGGAGGATGTAGGTTCCATCCCCTCTCCGCCGCAGAGGACGAGGAAAATTTCCACAAGATTGCTTCTGCATTGCCTCAGCTCGCATATTACAATGACGGCCGTAAGAAAAGGGCTAGAATTACTCCATTTGCTCGACTGCAGACCGTGATAGAGAAGTTAGCAAAGAAAGAAAAATGCCCTGTATTAGAGATTTTAAGAAGGATAGGGCGGGTGCCGGCCAAATCCTATCTTGGGCCGCGAGTAGAACCTGCTATCGCTGCAGAAAAGCCGAATAAGAGAATGAAAGCTAGTCCACCTGTCGTTGTTTCAGGACTACAAATTAGGGAGGATACCACCATCCGACATTTGGCTGACAGACCATCCGGTCCTAGACCTTCTGCTGCTAGAAGGATGGTATGGCGTCCCACTACCGGACAATTAAGATTAAAACAACAACCTAAGAAGGAAAGTCTCGTCAGGAGACTTGAGTCCGAAGAAAGTGCTACCGCAATGAAGGGGACTCATGAGAAGGAAACCCGATAGCTATCGCATGATAACTGCAAGGATGTACAGAAAAGACCACTAGAAGATGCTATGGAAAAGCTAAGAACTGATATTCAGCGATTAGCAAAAGAAAGAGAAGAAAGATTCGGAGATGAAGTCGACTCATCCGAGTTCATGGATGATGAATATGCAAAAATTAACGTGGTTGAAACACGAGCTTCGTCAGCTTCACAAGGTGTTCCTGCAGCCACAGAAAGAGAGAAGACGGAAGTGATGAGGATACAGCTTCAAGAGAAAGATGATATGATCTCCCAAATGGCAAAGAGGATGGAAGAGATGGTTGCAGCCCTAGCCACTCTCCAGAGTCAGGTTCAACCCCCAAGAGAAACACCCCCAGAAGTTATTCACATTGTAGATGGACGAAAGGAGATTACATCCGTCAACAGGGATGATCAGTTAAAAAAGGATGTGATACAAAGCATGATTCCGGAAAAGGATATCAAGAGCATGGTGGAACAGCAGGTGCGAGAAGCCTTGACACAATCAAAGAGCGGGACATCCATTCGGACGGGTAGACCTTACCCCGAAGAATTCGACGCTGTCCAATTTACGAAAGGCTTCGTACCACCTCTGTTCAAGACCTTTGATGGAACCGGAAACCCTCGACAACATGTTGCACATTTTCGTGCCGAGTTGTTGCAATGCGGCGGAAGTGATGCTTTACTCTTCCGACAATTTGTCAGCCTTTGATTGGTATGCGGAATTACCGAACGGTTCGGTGAAGACTATTTCAGAATTAGAGAACCTCTTCATCAAGCGATTTGCCGGAGCTCAGCACCACATCACTATAGGTGATTTAGTAGTAGAGAAGCAGAAGCCGAACGAAACTTTGGTGGACTACATACATCGATGGAGGAATCTAAGTATGAAGTGTGAGCCACAGCTACAAGAACAGCATGCAGTCGGCATTTTACGTAAGAGCATTCATGGCCCGATAGCACTTCTCCTCAAGGGATTTACTATTATGACTTTCGAGAAGTTGTTAAGCAAGGTCGGAAGCTTGCAAGAGGAGGCGAAGCAATTAAGTTTCACCGACAAAACAGACAAATAGAAGCCCTTGAAAACTTTTGAAAAGAAGTTCGGGATCGTCGCAGCAGTCGATAAAGGCAAGCAGCCAATACAAATACCGCCCGAACGGCCACGGCAAATTCAACGAATTACCGAAACCCCGACCCAGCTATCGGTCATCTCAACGAGTATGAACAACCGCCTCGTCCACAACGTACGTTAAGGGAGCTTCTGAGCAAGGAGTATCCATTCAAGAACGAGGCAGTGCCGAAAATGTTCTGCAGTCTGATGAAGACTCCAGATTTCCAACTGCCAGAGCCTAAGAAACCAGAAGAAATATACAAGAAAGGTGATCCCAACTTTTGCCCTTACCACCGGATGCTTGGGCACAAGATAGAAGATTGTATTACCTTCAAATGTTGGCTCAACGACAATCTTCGAAAAGGGAACATAACGATCCCGAAGGAATACATGAAGGAACCCCAGAAAGGAGGTTCCGTCAATGTTGTCTCAACGGATTTCATTGTTCTGATAGATCCTTATGCGACAGATGATGGATGGCTACCGCTTGGACAAAGTCTTCGAAGAAGATTTTGGATCGCATCCAAACCACTTCGGTGCGAGCCTCAATTCAGAGTTCAAAACCTGTCAAGTCGGCACTATCACTTGCGATAGAAGAACCACCTCAACAAGAGACCATTGAAGAAAAGAAGAAAATTGATGAAGAAGAAAAGACCGAGGCTCTTAAGGCTAAACTAGGGGCTGCTTATCCTAGGATAGTTGTTTCCGATTCGGGGGAGAAATCCTTCGAACCTCTGACTCTGTATGATTATTTGCTCACTCCGGTGGGATCTTATAATGATAAGGGTTATGGCGTTGGCTACGTTTTGACTGTTTCTAACGATTACGTAACTAGCGACAACCAACCTAATCCGGACGTCAACTCCGATACAAATAACAATTCTCAAATTATACACAATCTCGATGATCACAATGACAAAGAAGACATCCACCAAGGAGCCTACGAGAGTTCAACAAGCAACGAATCTATTTGTGAGTTTTGAGGAGCTCCTGTCACAATAGAGTTAGAGCCTTCAGACTCCGAAGCTAATCCAGAAAAAACTGTCATTCTGATTCAGAAGGAGACACCAGCAAACTCAATACTAGATTCAGAAGAAATCACAGAAGTCAACTTAAGAAGTGGAAGAGTTCTACCTCCGAGAATGAGTCCAAAGGACAAAGGAAAGAAGGTGGTTGTTCAGGAAGAACCAACCCGGCGGAAGAAATACCCATTCGAGAAGAAATCGAGACACATGAAAATAAAGTGGACTACAACGTGCTAGCCCATCTTAAGAAACTACCAACCAAACTGAGCATCTACGACGCTCTTATCTTATCAAAGGAGATGAGAGAAGCTCTGATCAAGGCCTTACTTGATCCAGAAATTTGCTTAGCTCAAATCACCGGAGATTCCTTAGACGAGGTTTGCTCATTAAAGGAACAGCGAGGTGTCACCTTCACGGACAATGACCTACTACTTGGGATAACAGACCACAACCGACCGTTGTACATTTCAGTTACAATTGGGAAGTTTACACTCTCCAGAGTATTGGTGGATCCAGGAGCATCAATAAATATAATGAATCTTCGAACGCTAGCATACTTGGAAATTGATGCTCGCGAGCTCGAAGCGGACAAAATGTTATTAAGAGGATTCAACCAGAAAGGAGAAAGAGCCACAGATCAATAACACTGCTAATGAAGACCGATGACTTAGCAAAGATAACCGCAAAATTTCACATAATTGATTCAGAAACGTCATCAACGCTCTACTGGGCCGACCATGGATACATGAAAACCGGATGGTACCATCATCTCTACATCAGTGCATCAAATACTACGATGGAGGGGAACAGTGCATCAAAGGTGACTTACAACCATTCTCCGTACATGAAATTGGAATCCATGAAGATGCATCTTATTACCCACCTCCGAAGCAAACAATCTTCTCTAGAGATACCATAACGAATGAAGCAAAGGAAGTTTGGGACGACGAAGAACCTGAAGTTCTAGTCCAACAGTCACTCACCACTCCCTTACAGCGAGATGGTGAATGTTTCTCCACAACTAGCATCTGAGGTCGAGGCCGGGGACGAGGGCGTGGCAGATACGTTAGGACAGTTGGGCAGAGGAAACCAGCCATCAATGTTGATTGGGAAGACAGTTCTGAAGAAGAAAAAGAAATCAACCAAGAAGCAGTGACAATAAGTCGGAGGAAGCCGCAATTCAGGATCTCTCTCGAAGGTGGAAAGAACGAGGAATATAAATCGATGTACGAGAAGATTAACCCCTATGTACATACTATGACCCTGATCCGATCCATTCTAATAAGATCGAGGGTATGGTGGTCAAAGAGGTACGTAGCGGCGATGCAAAACCCATTAAATTCTACCGTGGTGCTCCATCCTCCAAAACTGAAAATAATGTACAATTTGAGGATGCTACTTCATCAGAATTAATGGAATTACCTGTTGAGTGGTACTCTCCCTGTGTTCAAAATTTAATTCAGCATGGTTTCTTTCCTCGTCAATGGATAAAAGGTCAATCACAACATTTTGAAAATTTATGGAATAACTCCGGTCGTCCACCCAATTCAAGGCATGGTCTCGGATTCGGCACAGTAGGATCAGTTGACGATACTGAATTTTGCTTGGTTGTCACTTGCGAGTCTAATGAAAACTGCATGGAAGCTACAGAAGAACTTGAAGATTTACAAATTGGAAACACTCCACTAGAGTTCGAAGTAGAGATCAAATCTACAATAGATGAGTTAAAACAAGTTAACTTAGGTACTAGCGAAGAGCCTAGACCTACCTTTATTAGCTCCTTACTCAATAAAGAAGACTCCGAAGAAATAATCAAGTTATTAATGGAATTTAAAGACTGTTTTGCTTGGAGCTACGATGAGATGCCAGGATTAGCTCCAGAGGTCGCAGTCCATAAGCTAGAAGTGGATCCAGCTTCTAATCCAGTCAGACAAGTTCTAGAAGAATGCGTCTAGAAATCGAACAACAAGTCATAACTGAAGTTAAATAGCTAATAGATGATAAATTTGTCCGTGAAGAACAATACCCGACTTGGTTAGCCAATGTGGTACCAGTCAGGAAGAAGAATGGTCAGATCAGAATTTGTGTGGATTTTAGCGATTTAAACAAGGCATGTCCAAAAGATGAATTCCCTCTACCGATCCCAGAATTAATGATCGACATTGCTTCAACACATGAAATATTCTCATTCATGGATGGATCTTCAGATACAACCGGATAAAAATGGCTCCGTGAAGATGAAAAACTTACAAGCATTCGTAACGCCGATTGGAGTATATTGCTACACAGAGTGATGCCATTCGGACCGAAGAATGCAGGAGCAACCTACCGGAGAGCGATGACAAGAATTTTTGATGATCTCATCCACAATCAAGTCGAATGCTACGTGGATGATGTGGTCATCAAAAGTAAAGTAAAGGAAAACCACCTGTATGATTTGAGAATTGTTTTCGAATGATTAAGACAATTTAACCTTAAGATGAATCCGTTAAAATGCGTCTTCGGTGTCACCTCCAGTAAATTCTTAGGATTCGTTGTCCGACATCGTGGAATTGAAATCGACCCGGAAAAGATTAAAGCTATCTTAGAAATGCCGCCTCCTGAACCTTAAAATAACTACGATCTTTTCAAGGGAAGTTGGCATATCTTCGACGCTTTATCTCGAACTTGTCGGGTAGGTGTCGGCCTTTCTCGGCATTAGTTAAAAAGGACGCCAAATTTATTTGGGAAGAGAAATGCCGTGAGGGCCTTCGAGGACATTAAACAATATTTAATGACACCTCCTCGTCTTAGCAGCCCCGCTCTCGGTAGACCGTTGATACTTTATACTGCGGCTTTAGACGACTCTCTCGGAGCTCTGTTAGCTCAGGTCAATGATGAGGGTAAAGAAAATGCTCTTTACTACCTAAGCCATCGTTTACTTCCGACGGAAGTAAAGTATCCCACAATTGAAAAGTACTGTTTGGCCCTGATCTTCGCCGCTCAAAAGATCTGGCACTACATGCTTTCTCATAAGGTTAACCTAATCTCGAAATTTAATCCATTGCAATACTTGATGACCCGTCCAATGCTTTCTGCAGACTTGCTAGGTGGTCAATGATATTATTGCAATTCGATATAACTTTCGTGTCTCTTCGTGCCGTAAAGGGACAAGTCCTAGCAGACTTCCTCGCAGCACACCATTTGCCGGACGAATCTTCTTTCAATGACGACTTGCAAGATGAACAAATAATGAGCTTAGAAGACCCTGATGATCGACGTTGGGAATTATATTTAATCGGAGCATCTTCAGCACACTAAGACGAAGAATCACAAGTTATAGTGCCCGGTAAGGCAGGAATCAGACTAATCTTTATAACACCGGAGCGGGGGATGTTAAGATACTCCTACCACTTAACAGAGCCGTGTACAAACAACAAAGCAGAATACGAAGCTCTCGTAACAGGACAGGAATTAACTATTCCAATGGGGATAACAAACATCAACATCTACGGGGATTCGCAGTTAATCATTCAACAGATCGCCGGACAGTACAGGATTTTAAAGCCAAGACTCGAGCAATACTTCCAGTATGCCATACAGTTGTTGGAACATATTCCGAATGTGACGATCTACAAAATTCCTAGAAAAGAAAACGCTTTAGCAGATACATTAGCCCGCCTCGCAAAAGAATTTGCCTGCTTGCAAGATGAATCAGTGGAGGTGTCGGTTTACAGACGTCAGGTCCTATCACAGCTCGACATAGACACAATACACAAATTAGAAAAAGAAGAAGAATCAGTTACAGCAGTGATAGAAAACACAAAAGATTGGCGACAGCCATTAATAGACTACCTGCAAACAGGAAAACTACCAGACGATAGGTCGTTAGCTCATCAGATCAAGAAATGAACTCTATCCTACGCATTAATAAATAACACGTTATACAGAAGGTCTTTCGATCAAATGTGGCTAAGGTGCCTAAGCGGGTCCGAGGCCCGTGAAATTGTTAAAGAGGTGCATTCAGGACTCTGTGGCGCTCACCAGTCAGGTCCGAAGATGAAAATGAAAATTAAAAGACTAGGGTACTACTGGTCATCAATGATGACCGACTGCATGAAAATCGCCAAGAGCTGTCACCAATTCCAAGTGCATGGAGTGGTTCTACACCAACCTCCAAATGTGCTACATCCAACAATTGTGTCATGGCCATTTGAATGTTGGGGCACAGATATAGTGGGTCCAATAGAACCACCATCTTCAAAAGGACATCGCTTCATTCTTGCGGCTACAGATTACTTTTCCAAGTGGGCAGAGGCAGTTCCACTCAGAGAAGTGAAAGCACACCACGTGCTACAGTTTTTCAAGAACCAAGTTGTCTACCGTTTCGGAGTGCCGCGCAGGATCATCTCAGATAATGGGTCAGCATTCAGAAGCACGCAAATCAACAATTTTGTTAGGAGACACTGAATCGACTAGCGGTATTTAACAATTTACTAACCAAGAGCAAACGGCCTAGCTGAGGCTTTTAATAAAACTCTCGTTTAAATTTTAAAGAAAACTTTGAACGATAATAAGATAAATTGGCACGAGAAGTTATTAGAAGCCTTATGGGCCTACCGGACGACCTTCAGAACTCCTACTCGAAGCTACACCTTACGCTCTGGTGTATGGGTCCGAGGCAGTGTTACCCTTAGAGGTCCAACTTCCTTCACTCAGAATTGCAGTTGCAAACAAAATCACGACAGAAGAGAATGCCAAATTACAACTAGAGGAATTGGAAATCCTGGAAGGGAAAAGGCTTACAGCGCACGAGAGAATTTAGAATTATACCAAGCTAAGATGGTTCAAGCCCATGACAGACTGGTCCGCCCAAGAACCTTTAAAGTTGGTGACTTAGTTCTCGTTCTCAAGAGACCTATCCTTGCACACCGCAAGATAGGAGGAAAATTTGAACCCACTTGGGAAGGGTCGTTTGTGGTTGAGGCAGTCTACTCAGGAGGCTCCTACCAGCTAGTGAATTGCCAAGGAGAATGACATATGCTTCCGATCAACGGACGATACTTGAAGAAGTATTACACTACCTGATGTTTCGAAGGAATGGATTTTTTTCATCCCTAGAAGCACGGGTGAAGTAATTACTTATGACTGGGTCCGAACCCAAAAATAATAAAAGATGTGCTAAAATAAATAAAATCGTGATAATAAAGTTTTCCTTGTTCTCTCTTCCAAATCAAAATCTTTTTCCCGATCTTTTCCCACTTCATTCCTGTTGAATTTAAAATTATATATATACAAAAGGAATAAAAAAAAAAAAAACTCTATCTCTAATAAACATTTTCTTAATGTTCTTGTTCTTAGTACAGCCCCTGATCCTTTTCGTTGTCTTTTCACAGGTTAATGTCGAACGGGCGGTTGGTCCTGAACTTTAGAAATGGCGTAAACCTTGCACTCGACGAAAAGAGGGTGAAAGATGGAGAGATAATAGAGATTGACTCGGACTTCGCACCGGCGAGGCCCGCAATACGAGGAAGGTGATCTGGGTCCCGGTTGACCGAGAGGAATTGCCCGATCGGACGATAATGAAAGTGGGTGGCCCAAGCCACCAACCCAGCAGCAAGAAAAGGAAGACAAACACTGAGGAGGACAAGAGAATCAAGTTTGTAGTCGCTACAGCAGAGGGCAGGCTTGTCAGTGCCGCGCCCACAGAGATTCAGGAAGTACGAAGAGCTACTCTTACAACAACTCAGTGAAGAAATAAAAATCGTCGTATCCGCAAGATGTTAACTAAACTAGCAGCGGACCAGCGCGATGAGGCAGTCGCTACTACCAGTGCATATACTTCAAGGATACCGGTTCACCAGGAACCTAAAGAAAGGAGGCCAGCTCCGAGGATAATAGAAGAGACCAGGGAAATCTCAAGAAGATCAGAAGAAGGAAGGCTACCACGCCACCAGATAAAGCCACCAGTAATGCATGACCTTGTTGCAGAAGCAACCCCGGAGGATGTCCCGACGGAGACCATCCCGGAGGAGCCGAGGTATGCGGGGAGAACGCGAAGGGATTGAGCCATATATCCCACTGTACATCACCAGGCCTCGCCATTTGCAGATTATTCCAGAATACGAGCTAGAAAGAATGCAGAATGTCGAGAAGCAATCTTTTGAATACTTTGAAAGAATCAGAGGCAGGAGAATCAATATACTAGAAGGCCTCGAGCTACATACAGACATGTTCTCAGAATACGAACAACAACAAATCATGGACTGCATCCGGGATTTGAAAAGGATGGGTCGAGCCGGCCTCCTAAGAGAAAACACTTACTCGGAACCCCGGATATGGATGCCAGGGAAAGGGAGAATTACAATACAATGTGGATACTGCTACAACATCGTAGAAGACAGGAAGGAAAACCCACCAGGGATACTCCGTCATGGAAAGGTAAATCCAATGCCATTAGTCATCAAAAGGATGGTAAAAAGAATGATAACGTGGAGGGTACTGCCAGCAGATTGCATACCCAACAGTTGCATCATTAACATTTACAAGAAGGGTGACTGCATACCCCCGCACATAGATCACCACGACTTTGTTAGACCTTTCTGCATAGTTTCTTTTCTGAACGAGTGTAATATCATGTTCGGATCTGACCTCTGGATAGTAGGCCCGGGTGAGTTCCGAGGGCCAGTAAAGATAACATTACCGGTAGGTTCCGTCATGATACTGAAGGGCAACGGAGAAGATGTCGCTAAACATTGCATACCAGGAGTACCGATGAAGCGGATCACAGTTACTTTCGGAAGGATGGATGACGAGAAAGCGCCTTACCACTTCCGGCCGGACCCGGAGCTAGAGAGCCTCCGGCCTTACGAGCTGTGAGTTACATGGAAAATATCACACCTCCAACGTACATCCATACGGCATCCGTGCCAAGGATGGCTTGGAAGGTGATGTTATTGACCATGTACCTCACTATTCAGACATGGATTTTTGACAGATTCCTTTTTGGATGGATCGACAAAGATCATACATAGTCCGTTTTGAGTCTACATGGATTGTATGAGATGTATTCCAGATCAAGTTGTATGATGTATCTTCAACATGATTTGAATGAAAGTGACCATGTCACATTTTTGGCCTTCACCTCCTTTGTGCAAGTTGATCGGGAAACGCCATTAAAGTTAAATGAACTTTGAACAAAGAAACGGAAAAGAAACAAAAAAGAATAAAAGAAAACTTTCCTTAAAAATCTAAAAAAAATGATGAACGCCAAATTCACATGAACATTAAATGAATGATAAAATAAATTTGAATCGTTAAAGGACAAACAAAATGAACACAAATTTTAAATCAAATCTCAATCAAATTCAAATTCAACCTTCCAAATCTCAAATCAAATCTCAATCAAATTCAAACTCAACCTGCCGAATCTAAAACCCAATCCGTTCTACTCTCTCCCTTGTCTGGGATGGAAGCGGTCGATTCCATTGATACAGAGCCACGAGGTTTTCGATTCGGATCTAGTGGCGAGGAATTGTATCCAATCCAAACCAGCAACTTTCGATCAACTCTTTTGAATGAGATATGTAGCATCTACATATTCCCTCCTAATCTGTTTCTTTCCACAAAAATCTTTTACAACTTTTATGAGATTCTCGAAACATCAAAATTCCACACATTTCAAATCAACACTACAAATCATTGCAAAATCAATTACCATTCAAAAATCAAATTCTTGGGTTGAGGATTTTACATCTGAAACTGCATTGCTTTAGGTTCTTTCCCTATCAGAATGAAATACATCAAAATCAAATTCTTGGGGTTGAGGATTTTACATCCGATACTGCATTGCTTTAGGTTCTTTCCCTATCGCAATGAAATACATCAAAATCAAATTCTTGGGGTTGAGGATTTTACATATGATACTGCATTGCTTTAGGTTCTTTCCCTATCGCAATGAAATATATCAAAATCAAACTTTTGGGGTTGAGGATTTTACATCCGATACTGCATTGCTTTAGGTTCTTTCCCTATCGCAATGAAATACATCAAAATCAAACTTTTGGGGTTGAGGATTTTACATCGATGCCGCATTGCTTTAGGTTCTTTCCCTATCGCAATGAAATACATCAAAATCAAACTTTTGGGGTTGAGGATTTTACATCCGATACTTGCATTGCTTTAGGTTCTTTCCCTATAGCAATGAAATACATCAAAATCAAACTTTTGGGGTTGAGGATTTTACATCTGATACTGCATTGCTTTAGGTTCTTTCCCTATCGCAATGAAATACATCAAAATCAAACTTTGGGGTTGAGGATTTGACATCCGATACTGCATTGCTTTAGGTTCTTTCCCTATAGCAATGAAATACATCAAAATCAAATTCTTGGGGTTGAGGATTTTACATCCGATACTGCATTGCTTTAGGTTCTTTCTCTATCGCAATGAAATACATCAAAATCAAACTTTTGGGGTTGAGGGTTTTACATCCAATACTGCATTGCTTTAGAATTCTTTCCCTATCGCAATGAAATACATCAAAATCAAATTCTTGGGGTTGAGGATTTTACATCCGATACTGCATTGCTTTAGGTCCTTTCCCTATTGCAATGAAATACATCAAAATCAAATCCTTGGGGTTGAGGATTTTACATCTGATACTGCATTGCTTTAGGTTCTTTCCCTATCGCAATGAAATACATCAAAATCAAAATTTTGAGGTTAAGGATTTTACATCAAATACTGCATTGCTTATGGTTCTCTCCCTATTGTAATGAAGCACACCAAATCAAGCTATTGAGGTTTAGGATTTTACATCCAATACCGCATTGCTCTGAGTTCTTTCCTCATTGTAATGGTTCAATTCAATCAATTCAAATTTTTGAGGTTGAAGATGTTACATCTAAAACCTTAAAATTCCAATTTTCTTTTCAAGTTCAAATCCCTTCAAATTAATTTTAACAAAACATCAATCTAAATTAAAACTCAAAATCTAAACTTACACATCAAAACTTAAACTGAAACAAAATGAAATCTAAATTGAAATTCCCCTAGATCATGTGAATTGGGATTCACCTCCTTTTCCTTTCCCCAGCGAGAGTTCAGGAATCTCTAGTCTCAGAGATATACTTGGCACTCCCCAGCCGAAATTCTTCTACTCTGTCCTAAGTTTGTCACTTGGACATCTGTGTTGGTTTTGTTGATCTCTTCGGACAACGCCAATATGCGCGGTGTGCTTGGTTAGCACACCACACCTATTGGGGGTCCATTTGTTGACCTCATTTTTTGATGAGGTCTTCTCTTCTTTTTTTAGTACTTAGGATCTAGCCTTAGGCATTTCCTAGAGGATTAGAATTGGGAACCACCACTTAGAAATTAAAATCACTTCTTAACATCGTGCGAACTCCATAAATTTGATTGTAGACCCCTAATCACCTAGAGGGTTGAAATCAAATGTGGAAGTTTAAAGGATGAGTTCCTATAAGACTCTTTGGCCTTAGGACTGCCCTGGGTGGTCTGGTCTGGTGAAGGGCTGACTTACACACAACACTACACTTATACACTACACTTTCAGACACCTCCTAAAACCACACCCATACCCAACATAATCTCCTGACTCATGAAGGTGATTCACATGGATGGTTCTTAACCCCTAAGCCCTTGGCTAAGAAAGTCAGGAACAACATAGTGAATGCCTCAAATGAGTCCCTTCATGGCTCATGTGGTCTTGATATGGCTTCATGGCTCAACCAAAATGATTTCATTCCACTTACATTTACCCAATCTTTATTTTCTAAATTTTCAATTTTTGACCCCCGGGACCCCAGACCCGCCTAGCCTACCAAAAACCCTTGAAATTACCCAAATTTTCCAAAATTCTCCCAAATCACCCAAATTCCTCAAAATAAATCCTAAACATTCTCCCACCACTCAAATTGACCATTTTTTACCCAAAATTCCAGAAAATACCCCAATACCCTCCAAATTACCAAAATGCCCCTCTGGACCCAAAAATCCAAAAAATTCCAAAAATTCCTAGAAAATTCGATAAAATCCCAAATATTCCCAATTTCATT
The DNA here is from genome assembly GCA_022702705.1 of Papilionanthe hookeriana x Papilionanthe teres. Lineage (NCBI taxonomy): Eukaryota > Viridiplantae > Streptophyta > Magnoliopsida > Asparagales > Orchidaceae > Papilionanthe > Papilionanthe hookeriana x Papilionanthe teres. Next base: position 131,372,425 of record CM040428.1, on the reverse strand, counting down.
TTGTCCAACTACAACATGGGCCAATTTCGTCAATTTACCCCACTTTTGTCAAAATCCCCAATTTGACCCATTTCAACCCAAAGTGAACCCAATGTCAAACCAAACCTACCCAATTGACCTAAATTCTGGTCCAATTCAATTCTAAACTTCAATTCAACATCCCCAACACCAATATAGACCAAATCTAAGCTCAATTTGATTGGAATTTGAATCCAATTTCACTTTTGACCTTAAAGCCCAATTTGGACCCATGACTAAACCTTAGCCCAAACTAACCCAACTCAACTCCAATTAACCCCAAATCTTTTCTAAACCTTCTCTAACATCCCCACAAACAAAACACTAACATAATTTGTCCAAAATTTAGACCCAAACCCAACTCAAATTCAACCCAAAACCAAAAAGCCCAATTTTGACCTAAACCTAAACTTAACCCAAATAGACCCAAACCCCAAAATCCAACCCCAACAAAAGTTGAAACCTCTTTTAAACTCTCCCATAAACATTTAGCAACATTAATTTTACATCAATTTCAACTTTAGCCGAACATTGGCCCAAATTAGCCCAATTTGACCTACATTAACCCATTTACCAAAGAAGCCCCAATCCAACCCAATTCAAACCCAAATCACTCCAAACTTGTTTCAAATTAATCATGACCCATCCTTAGACAAAACTTAACATTTATTTGGCATGGCCCATTGCAAATTTTTCTATTCAAATGCCCATTTTTAAACCTAAAGGCCCACTTCCTTAAACCACTTTAAAAGCCCACCCAAGACCATTTCAAAAGCCCAAGTTTTCAATCCAAAGCCCACATGACATTTCTCCACATCATCCATTTAATCAAAATCACCCCTAAGTTTCAAAATCATCATTAAACCATTCCAAATCAAGCTTCATGAAAATTCTCCACCAAAATACTAAAATTCCTTAATTATACTTCCATGAAATTGACCAAGCTTTATCGTAAGCCATAGGTAAGCCATGAAGCCATTCTTAAGCCACATGCAAGCCATGTGAGTTGTTTACATGTGACCTTACCACGTTGGGCAAAAGGAGGAGATCCTTTAAGCACTTCCTAAAAGCCATTAACATTACTTATGATTCCTCTTAACCCAAATATAATCCAAATATTCTTGGATGGAGACTTCTCCATTTAAGACTTGCTGACCCAACTGATTCACCCAGCCCAAAACTAGGTCTTGGGGAGGTGAACCAAACCCAAAATCATGGGTTGAACAATTTGAACCCAAAATGAGCCTCTCCCCATTCCATTTCGATCCGGCCCTTTACACATGTCAAACTACTAATTAATCGCACCATTGCCAACCCCCGACCCCACTGGTCAAGATGGTGACCAGGTGCACAGCCGGCCGGCCACCGGGCTGCCGGAAAACACCATGGCCGAAAGCTCCCATGTGAGCCGACATTGAAATTCCCCCCTGGCAGGCTGCCCCAAGTCCGGTGGCCACCATGGCTGTTCTTCTCTTGCATAGAGCAGCTGATCCCAGTCCCTAACTCCCCTGGGAGGCCCTCCAGCCTCTCATATTTAAACCTCACCCCTCTCGGCCATGAGGAGGTGCTGAACCAATCTTAAGAAAACTCTGCCAAAATCAATCCAGACTCTCCCCCACACTTAGAGCATTTGATCCCCACTGTTCTCTTGCCCTAATCCCCATTAATTGAGCTCAATTTTGGAGCTCGATTCTCGAGCCGAACGGGACACTTTCAAATCCTCCACCAAAATCAAATTAAACTCACCCACACCTACACAAGACCAAGAGAAGTAGTTCCCGGTGAAAGCCCCTCTCCGGGCCACCCATCATTCCCGGACTCGAAGGTTGAAATCGAGCTGTGGACGAAATCATACCTAGACGATTCACCGAGGCCAAGGGACTTCATACGGAGCTTGCTTGGACCCAATCGAAGGTGACACAACTCTCAGATCGAAGCTTCACTTCTCTGAGCAAAGGTATGGACTCACTCTTCTTCCCGAGCTTACAGAGATTCTCCATTTAATTTGAATTAATTTCAATGCATGTTTACCGTATGGATGTGTTCGTCTCCTCAAGACAAAGCCATAGAGCATAAGAACATACAAATCCGTTGAGAATCGAGTAAGAAATTAGGGTTAGAAGGTTGACGGTCACGGGTGCACACCAATCGTAGACGATGACTGGGAGCCGTGGGATCGAGCGTGTATCGAGCGGACGGTCGGGATCGAGCTGGATAGCGCGATGGTACATGAACCGCTGGCTCCTGGAGCGCTGAGTTAGATGGCATCGTCGAATGGCAGCGCGACACGCGGAACTTCGGAGCTTCCGAGGATGGCATGGCGCCGTGTGGATAAGTAGTAAAATATGAATTTTTCTTATTTATTTAATTACCAGGACTTAGAAAATTCATAACTTTGTGTAGGAAAATCCTAAAAATAAAATAAAAATACCCTCTTGCTCAGTGAACAGAGGAGTATAATGTGGAAAAGAAATCAAGTAATTTCATTAAATATTTGATTTTTAATGGTTTATTTAATCTCTGCAGATTTTCAATTCTCTAAGCATGTATACAATTCACCATGGCATGAGACCATAGGGCTTTTGAAGCCTCCGAGATTTGGGGACATTCCACAGAATTTTCCAAAGTCGAGGCCATCCCTATGAAAAGTTATTGATTTTTCAATTCTAGTTCACTATTGTGAGTATTTTAATTCCAATAATTAGCATATTGTGAAATAAATTCTAGGAAAATTTGGTGATGTTTCTTGTGACCAGAGGACCCTAGGGAAAATAGGTTTTGAGTTAACTCACTTGTAATAACCCTAATTGGCTTAAACACTCAAAATGGAGCTTTAATTAATTAGAGCTAATCATACATCAAATTGACTTAAAATCAATTCTCTATTGACCTTTAGGATCAGAGGAACCCACCATAAAAGTTTGAAGTCAATTGGACTTGATTAGCACCATCAAATGGGTTGATTAAGCCATTTAGATAAAATTAAACTTCAAAAATTCATAACTTTCAAAATACTTTTCAAAAATTCACTAAATTGGTTTTGGAGCCTCTCTGATATCAGAGGAATTTATTAAAATTAAAATTACAATTTTCTAAAAAAGTTGATTTTTTGCACTATTTTATTATTTTTAATAATTAAAAAATAATAAAAATCACAAAAACAATAAAATTCACCAAAATGTCACATTTTGAATTCTAATCACTTAGGAACAAACCCCATATTTTTCTTAAGTCTCTATGATGAGATATTAAATTTTAAAGCCCTAAGGTAATTTTAAAATTAAAAAAATGTATTTTCTAGCATTTCCACTAAAATAATTCTAATAAATCAAAGAAAAATCAGAAAATTATAAAAATTGGTTTTCTAGTTTCCTTGATGTCAGAGAGATTTTTGAAAAATATAAAATTCATTTTTCAACCTTTATTTTTTTTAAATTAATTAATAGTCCAAAACTCAAAATAATTATAATAAAGAAAAGATAATTCAAAAAATCACCAAAATTGGTCCAAGTGGTCCTCTGGTCATTAGGAATGTCCCATAATTTTCTTAAAGACAGAAACTTTCCCTTGGTCATGTTATTTAATTTTCCTTGAAAATCCCTATTTTTCACCAAAAATAATTACATAAATAAATTAAATACAGAAAAATCACATTTTCTCCTCTAATGTCTTGAATGATATATGAGTGAAGTCACATAAAAATTTCAAATTCATTTAAGCTAAATTTAGTGAGTTATGAAATTAGTAAGTTTAAATGGAAAAATGGTAATTAAAATTTAAACCTATAATTAAAAATTTTAGGTTTAATTAAATGGGTGGGTAAAATATTTGTTACTAAGTTGATTTTGGGTGTTTGAAACTTAGGTAATTAAAGGGTAGAAACCTACCAAACAATTTGAAAATAATTGAAATAAACCTTAATTAAATAATTAATTAAATTTGGAAGAATAATGAAAAATCGGAATTATTAAAATAGGGATATTATTAGGAAGAGATTTGTTCTATAATTTAAGAATCCCTAAATTAATCACCTCAATAATATTTAATTCCTAATTAAAATGATAATACAAATTCAAGATTTAAAATGCTAAAAGACTTAATCATTAAATTAAATTAAAATTAAAACGTTTGAATTAAATCCTTCTAAAATTTCAATTAAATTAATACTTTAACAATTAAAATTAAATCATCCTTGAAGCATAGAAAAATAAAATATTAAATTTAAATTAAAATAAAAATAAATTAAAATTTAAATTAAATTAAACTAAATTAAATTAAATTAAATTAATACATATTAAATTAAATTAAATTAAATAAATAATAATAATAATAATAATAAAATCGAAGTTAAAATAAAATTAAAATTAAATTAAAAGAAATAAAACTAAATTAAAATTAAAACTAAACCAAATTAAATTATATTAAAATTAAATTAAATTAAATTAAATTAAATATAACATCACCAAAGACATAAAGTATTCAAAATAAATCTAAAGCAACTTGAACAACTATTCCGAACTTAAACCCAGTTAATTAAAATTAAATTAAATCACAAATCACTTGAACATTAATTTGCCCTCGAAAGCTCTTGTTGTCATAACTCCTAAACAGAGTATTAAGTGAAGTGTTACTTCACTAATAGGATATTCAAATGTCCTAGTCCACTGAGCAAGAGAACAAAATTTGAACTCCTGGATGGTTAATTCACTTGTATAATTAAATTCTCTTTGACTTAAAACAATCCTAGAGGTATTAAAAAGATGTTTAAGACTCGTCTTAAGCACTTCCTCAATATGATAGGATGTTTATAAGAACAATTGAACTTAATTGTTCTTTGATGAAGAAAATCATCCTTAAACCAAAACACAAGAACCTAGACGTCATAGGAAGTGACTAGCTATAGGATCAGGAACTTGGCAGAAAACCATAGCCCTTCCCTTAGCTTTACCTAGGTACCTGTTGGAATGCTTAAATGCTCTGATATGTGTTTTAAGTGCAGTTTGGGATGACGAGAAGACCCTCCAGGTACACTTTTATTTTATTGCAATTTACTTAATCGCATCGCACTTACTTTTCTTGCATGATAAACAGCTGTTGCATGAAAACCAAAACCTTTAGGATAGTCCCTAAAACTGAAACAAAAATTAAATTAAAAGTCATTACAAGATAAAATTCACCGCCACAACATTTCAAAATATAAAACAACTCAAAATTTAATCACAAACGAACAACAAAACTACAACTACAACTAAATTAAAACGTCTTGTTGGATGATCGGGAATACCTCGGATGATGTAACCTACGTGTTGCTAGCGGGATTTCCCAAGGTCTAAATGAAAGTGTGGAACTCATTTAGTTGAGTTTAGCAAATTCATCCGGACTAAGTGAATCCGATAAAAATAACGATGCCGGAAGGATGGAACCGTGGGATCTTAACCGGTGTTGTTATAATCAACTTTAAGATTTGTTTTAATTAAAACATAAAAAACACTCAGAAATTAAAACCTTCTCTAAACCAGAGCACTTCTCTCATCTCCTGATTTATGACTTCTAAAACTAAACCTCTACAACAACAAGGAGCTCGGAGCATGGTGGACAGCACGACCATCGTCATCGACAAAACCCGAGTCTACTTCAACAAAACTTTCTTAGAATTAAATAACCAAGCCATAGGACCTCGAGGTAGTTTGCCTAGTGCAACATAAATCCTCAACCCTTTGTTAGGCATTTGCATTGCAAATTAAGCCCTAACCGGTCTTAGGATTCCGAGGTAGTCGTCTGATACGACATAAACCCTCACATCTTCGAGGCTATTTGTGTGATCACTTCATACGAATATAAGTCCTAATTAATTAAAAATTGGCAAGATCAAAACATTAAATGAACATTAGGGCTTTCCTAAATTCAAGCCAAATAATATGATAGTCAGGATATTACCGAAGTTCACTTTGAATCTGTGATTTCTCCTACCTTTCTTCCTTTGAGTTCCAAAAATAAAATGTTCCAAATTTGATCCATTCCCTATTGAAATTCCAAGATTCAATCCCTTGAAAACTTAAACTTTGAAATTCTTGAGAGCAAAACTACTGATTATTATCGAGAGATTTCTTAGGTGATTACCGTCACTTAAGATGTAATTAACTATAGGGGCTTGCCCTTATAGGGAATTTTAAAAACCAAGGTAATATAAACCCTGTTTAATGCTTTCATATTAAGAAGGGGAAGTTGTCGGCAAATAGAATGGTTTCCCAGACAAAACGGATGTCACAAACCTTCTAGTTTATTTAACCGAGCCTCACCACCAAACAGTGTGCATATTCTTCGGAATAGACACGCGGTTTGTGGTGTGGTGCTCGTTTATATAAACTATTTGAGATGTGAGATCAGTTTGATTTCTTATCTTAAAATTTTTTAAAAAATTATTTTCAAAATCAAAACACTACTTTTCAAATTATTTATTTAAATTAAATTAAAAATTCGCCGACAAAGCCCATACAATGATCCATGAACGATCAATCCCAAAACAAGTTTTACAATTATAGAAACAACATCTATAGGGATCCCCATTTGAATAGAATAGTTCAAAATAATACATTCCTTGGTTACTTTACTGATTTTGTTAGTTGGGAGCAATTTTGCACATATAAAATAATGTAAGTGCTACGACGTAGGATTTAGCAGTGTGTTCAAAAAATCACATACCTGTTATCTTTTATCTCCCAATCATCATTTTCATCTATCAAATATCTGTATATATCATTCAAGTTGTCTTTTGTTGGGGCAAAGTTTGAATAGTGGCAGATCGACAAATTCTCAATCATATATAAATCATTAATCTTCGCAAGAGTAAATGTGACAAACCTACCTCACACGAGACTGACCCTTGACTTATTCCATGACGATTTGCATAAAACTCTTTCACAAAAGGGACAATTACGATGGTAGTAGTATAACTTAACACTACCCAACGTCTCTGAATAATGATTTCTTCAATTTGAGTAGTAGGAGAAATCATACCACGATTCATGAAGCATCGCTCCTTAATTAGCCTCTTCTTTGAGATATTCTTATTGAATAGACATTGTGCTTTGAAACTGATGAACTTTCTATGGTTGAAAACTTGAAATCATGAAGTTTCGATCAAGTCAGAATCCCTTTAGATGAGATTTGGGATCTTCATTTTCGTTCCTCTGGATGTTTTTTCTTCTAGGGGTATTTTTTGGGAGTTCAAATGGAATAAATTCCACCTAGAACTGCCAAAATACATTTTTAAGGATGAAAAAACTATTTTTTGAACATCAGTGTGGTCTGACGCTGATAGTAGCCTTGTCCGATACTAGTTCATTTTTTGCCAAACTCCAGTTTGTCCATTTTATTTCTAAACTTCGATTCAATTTATTTCTTTAATGTTTTTAATGATATTTAAGGAAGTTTTCGACTTAATTAAGTAACAAACAAACACAACTAACACATCAAATAAGCAAACACTCAATAACTGTGGGTTACCACCCACTAAGTGCTTGGTTTAACGTCGTCAGCCCGACATAACTTCAAGTTATTCAGGTTAATCCAGCATTAAAACCTCCTTATAATTTGGTCCATTGCCTTCAAAATATGGTTTTAATCTTTGTCCATTAACTTTGAATAGTCTTTCAGATTTAGGGTCTCTGATAATTACAGCTCAAAATTGATAGTTTTTTTATGATAGTGAAAGTTCCAGTCCATCTAGTTTTCAGTTTCCCAGGAACTAATTTCAATCTTGTATTGTATAGTAAAACTTTTTGTCTTAGTTCAAATTCTTTATTAACAATCTTCCGATTATGCCATATTTTTCCTCTCTCCTTGTATATTCTATCATTATCATATGATTCATTTCTAATTTCCTCCAACTCATTCAATTGCAACAGTCTTTTCTCACCAGCATCTTTCAAATTAAAGTTCAACAAATTTATCACCCAATATTCTTTATATTCTAATTCAACTGGCAAGTAACAAGTCTTACCAAAGATTAATCGATAAGAGGACATTCTTATAGGAGTTTTATAAGCAGTTTTGTATGCCCATAAAGCAGTGTCTAATCTAGCAGACCAATTTAATTTCTTAGAATTTATGATATTTTCCAAAATTCTTTTAATTTCACGATTGGATACCTCAGCTAAACTATTAGTTTGGGGATGATAAGCTGTAGAGATTCTATGCATAATATTATATTTTTCTACCAATCTCCGAATCAGATTATTCTTAAAATGGGATCCTCCATCAGTGATGATTACTCTAGGCATTCCATATCTTGTGAAAATATTTTCCACTACAAACCTCGAAAAACTTTTAGCATCACATTTAGGTAAAGCTATTGCCTCAATCCATTTGGATAAATAATCTACTATAATTAATATATATAAATTCCCAAATGAAGGTATAAATGGTCCCATAAATTCTAATCACCAAGCATAAAAAATTTCAACTTCCAAAGCAATTAAATTTTCTTTTAATAAATCGAAAGCTTTTAAACATTCACCATTAAAATCAAACTTCTTATCTGTTGACCTCATTTTTGATGAGGTCTTCCCTTCTTCTTTTTAGTGCTTAGGATCTAGCCTTAGGCTTTTCCTTTGACTATCTTAGAGGACTAGAATTGGGACCCGCCTTTTAGAAATTCAAACCACTTCTAAACTCCTACCAAACTCCACAAACTTCTTTAGACCCCTAATCACCTAGAGGGTTGTTTTATTTTGAAAGAGAGTCGCCTACAAAATCAGTTTCATGCATTTTAATTTATCAACAATAATTTGAAAGTAGTATTCGATTAAAATAATTTTAAATTAAAATTTTAAGATATGAAATCAACTGATCTCACATCCCGATTAGTTTATATAAACGAGCGCCGCATCATTAAACCGTGTATCTATCCAAGAATGTATTACACCGCTTGATAATGGGGCCTGACAGAACTAGAAAGCACAGGATGATCCGTTTGGTCCGCGAACCAATTTTATAAGTCGATAAATCTCCGTTTAATATGAAACCACCATAAATGCACTATATTATTCACCCGTTCTTAAAGTCCCGTGCACACCAAGCATTCAATGACGGAAAGACAGTCCATCAGAACTCTCGATACACCACACCGTCTTTGTTCAATGTTCATGTCCACTTTTAAATTAATAGGTTTGATCAACCAGAACAGCTATTTTGAGTCAATGGATATGTGAAGAGAAATGAGATCCAAGAATATCAGTATCCAACGATTCATTATCGCCATCATGTTTATTTAATGCATTATCCAATTTAGCCCACTGAGATCACAGAAAAGGACAGAACGCGCAGTCTGAGAAGATGAGGCTGGTGTCATTCAAGAATTCAATCAATCCAGCCCAAGAGGCTGAGAATGGGCACACAGTCAGCACGTTGAACGGAATGTTTAGATTATGCCGATCAGTTCACTCTCAAATCATGGTTTGATTTAAAGTCCTGAAACACATGCTTTGAACTTTAACAATTTGAGATGAAGGAGAACATACATATATCATACAAATTCGTCAGAAGACAGACAAACATTCATCACTTGTTCCAGACTGTTAGGGCTGACTAAATGCAGCCCACCAAGAGCTGAGATCAGTTCAACAGCACCACCTGAAGTCCTTGCTGTTGAGACATCTAAGAAAAAGCCAGTGATGGTATTCATGTTCTTTATCAATACGATGGCCGTGCTGCCCACCATGCTCCGAGCTCCTTGTCACAGAGGTTTAGTTTTAGAAATCATAACCGTGGGATGAGAGAAGTGCCTGGTCATGTCTCTACTCAAGTGTTTTTTTGTGTTTTAATTAAAACAAATCTTAAAGCCGATTATAACGACACCGTTAAGATCCTTACCTCGCTCCATCCTTCCGCATCATTATTTTTATCGGATTCACTTAGCCCAGTATGAATTTGCTAAACTCAACCGAACGAGTTCCACACTTTCATTTAGACCGGGAAATCCCGCTAGCAACACGTAGGTTACATCATCCGAGGTATTCGATCATCCAACAAGACGTTTTAATTTAGTTGTAGTTGTAGTTTTGTGTTCTGCTTGTGGATTACACCTGAGTCGTCTCTATATTTTTGAAATGTCGTGAGGTGAATTTTATCTCGTAGTGTCTTTTAATTTAGCATGCGGCGCTGTTACGGAGCCTAAAGGTAAAGGTTATTCATGCAACTGCTGCGTTATCATGCAAGAAAAGTAAGTGTGGTGCGATTAAATAAATTGAAATAAAATAAATCGCAATAAAATAAAAGCGTATCCTGAGGGTCTTCCCGTCATCCCAAGCCGCACTTAAAACACATTTAGATTTAAGCATCTATAGGAAGTTCTTAGTAAAGCTAAGGGAAAGGGTCATGGTTTTCTACCAAGTTCCTAATCCTATACGCTAGTCATTTCCTATGACGTTCTGTGTTCTTTGCTTTTAGATTCGAGGACGATTTTCTTCATCAAAGAATAACTAAGTTCAATTGTTCGTCAGAATATCCTATCATATCGAGGAAGTGCTTAAGAAGAATCTTAAACATCTTTTCAATATTTCTAGGATCGTTTCCAAGTCCAAATGAATTTAATCAGTGTAAATGAATCGATCGTCCGAGGTTTTCAAGTTTTCGTTAACTCGTTAGTGGAACTGTGGACATTCGAATGTCCTATAAGCGAAGTAACATTTCATTTTAATGTTCTATTTAGAGAGTTACGATAACTAAAGTCTCCTAGCGCAAAATGATATTTAATGATTTCGTGATTCAAATTTAAGTTCAAATTAATGATTTAAGCTCGAATAGTTGTTCAAGTTATTTTAGATTTATTTCTTCATGTCTTATGAGGTTATTTAATTCAATTTAATTTAATTTAATTTATTTTAATTTAATTTAATTCAATTTAATTTAGTTCGATTTGATTTAATTTAATTCAATTCAATTTATTTGATTTAATTTCTTAATTTAATTTAATTTAATTTTAATTTAATTTAATTTAATTTTAATTTAATTTAATTTAATTTAATTTAATTTATTTAATTAATTTAATTTAATTTAATTCAATTTAATTTTAATTTAATTTAATTTAATTTAATTGAAATTTTTTGAAAGAGTTTAATGATTTACTTTTAATTTAATGATTAAGTCTTTTAATATTTTAAATTCGAGTTATCATTTTAATTAAGAGTTGAGTATTAATGAGATGATTAATTTAGGATTTTTAAATTAAAGAATAAATCTCTTCCTAATAATATCCCTATTTTAATAATTCCAAATTTATTATTCTTCCAAATTCAATTAATTATTTAATTAAAGTTTAATCATTTTAAATTGCTTAATGGGTTTCTACCCTTTAATTATTTAAATTTCAATCATCCAAATCAGATTAAGATCAAAATATTTTACTTGTTAATTTTTATTAAACCTAAAGTTTTAATTAAGGGTTAAAATTTTAATTACCATTTTGCCCTTTTAAGCCTAATAATTTCATAACTCACTAAATTGAACTCAAATGAACTTGAAATTTTTATGTGACTTCACTCATATGTCAACAAAGACATGAGAGGAGAAAATGTGATTTTTCTGTATTTAATTTATTTATATAATTATTTTTAGTAGAAAATAGAGATTTTCAAGGAAAATTCAATAATATGACCAAGGGAAAGTTTCTGTCCTTAAGAAAATTAGTGGACATTCCTAATGACCAGAGGACCACTTGGACCAAATTCTGTAATTTTTTGAATTATATTTTATTTATTAGAATTATTTTAAGTTCTGGAGTATTAATTAATTTAAAAATAAAATAAATGTTGAAAAATAAATTTTATAATTTTTAAAATTCTCTCTGATATCAAGGATTCCAGAGAACCAAACTTTGCAATTTTCTGATTTTCTTCGATTTATTATAATTATTTTGAGTGAAAATGCTAGAAAATACATTTTTTTTAATTTTAAAATTACCCTAGAGCTTTAAAAAATTAATATCTCACTAAATAGACCTAGGAAAAATATGGGACTTGTTCCTAAGTGATTAAAATTCAAAATATGACATTTTGGTGAATTTTATTATTTTTGTGATTTTTATTATTTTTTAATTATTAAAAATATTAAAATAATATTAAAAATCAACTTTTTTAGAAAATTGAAATTTTAATTTTCTTAAACTCCCCGATATCGAGAGACTCCAAAAACCAATTTGGTGAATTTTTGAAAGATATTTTGAAAGTTATGAATTTTTAAAGTTTAAAATGACTAAGCGGCTTTAATTAACCTAATTAATGAGGCTAACCAAGTCCAATTGACCTCAAATTTTTATGATGGGTCTCCTCTGATCCTAAAGGTCAGTGGAGAATTGATTTCAAGTCAATTTGATCTATAGTTAACTCTAATTAATTAGAGATCTATTTTCGGTGTTTAAGCCAATTAGGGTTAATCTCAAGTGAATTAACTCAAATCCTATTTTTCCTAGTGGTTCTCTGGTCATAAGGAACATCACCAAATTTTCCTAGAATTTATTTCACAACATGCTAATTTATTGGAATTAAAATACTCAAAACAGCAACATGAATTTGAAAAATCAATAACTTTTCATAGATGGTCTCTGACTTGAAAATTCAGTGGAATGTTCCCAAATCTCGTAGGCTTCAAAAGCTCCTATGGTCTCATGCCATGGTGAATTGTATACATGCATGGAGAATTAAAAGAATGCAGAGAGTAAATAATTAATTAAAAATAAAATACTGTATTAAAATTAATTAATTTCTTTTCCACATTATTCTCCTCTCGTTCAATCGAGCAAGGGGGTATTTTTATTTTATTTTTGTGATTTTTCTACACAAAGATATGGATTTTTAAAGTTCTCGGAATTAAATAAATAGAAAATATTCCTATTTATCTACTTAAGTCGACGCGCGCCGCCGCATCCTCGCATCTCCGAACTCACACGCGTCGCGCTCCCATTCGACGCCGCCATCCGAGTCGCAGCCCGGCCCCGCGGTTCTCGTACCGTCTCCCCGGTCCGACGCCATCCGAGCCGTCCGTCCGCGCGTGTATTAAATGGACGGCATCCGTTCATCGTCCATGACCGGTGTGATCCCGTGACCGTCCACACTCTAACCCTAAGAACTCACTCGATTCTCAATGGATTTTCGTGTTCTTATGTCTCTCATGGATTCGTCTTCAAGAGACGAACACATCCATACGTAAACATGCATTGAAATTAAGGCATTTGAAATGGAGAATCTCCGTAGCTTTCCGGATGAAGAATTAGCTCATACCTTGTTCTCAGAGAAGTGAAGCTTCGATCCGAGAGCGTCGCACCTTCGATCGGATCCCCGGCAAGCTCCGCATGAAGTCTCCCGGTCTCGTGAATTGTCTGTGTCAACTTCGACCACGGACTCGATCACAAAGCTTCGAGTTCGGAGCAACTGGGTGGCCTCGAGATGGGCTTTTGCTATGGACACCTTCCTCGGTCCGCGGAGGTGTAGGACCAATCAATTTGGGATCGGCTCACCCGGAAGTGTCCCGGTTTTCGGCTCGGATTTCAACTCGAAATCGAGCTCACAGAGAAGAAATGGCAGGGATCTCACTCTGGATCAAGTGCCTCGTGGCATGAGGAGGGGTCTGGAACACTTGGCGAGTTTTCGCAAGGCTTTCAGGCAACTCCTTTTCATGGCCGCGAGGGGGTGGTGTTTAAATAGTATGGTCTGAGGCTCTCCTCAGTGGGGTTTAATGGTCGGGATCACCACTAGTCAAGGGAAGAATGCCCATGCGATCCATTTCAAGGTCGGGACAAGTCACGAATGAGAATTCCAATGTTGGCTCATATGTGAGCTGCCATAGGTGTTTTCCTGCACGGGTGATCGGTATTGGCCGTGGCAGTGGGGGTCACCCTCGTGGTCAAAGCGTGCCGTGGCTCGATGCTCATGGAAGGCACTCGCGTGACTGCCATGTGTAAGCGGCCGAATTAAATGGAATGTGGAAGAGATCATTTTGGCTTCAATTTGGTCAACCCATCGGTTTGGGTTGGGTGCACCTCCCCATGGCCTGATTTTGGGCCGAGAGGATCGGGCTGGCACGCCCAAGAGAGAATGGCGGAGTCTCCATCAAGGATTAGTGGCAAAGCATGGTTTAGTGTGCGACATGCTTAAGGTAAAAAAGGCTTAAGAAGGATTAGGAAAGGGGGTCCTCCTTTTTCCATTAATGGCTTGATCACATGTCAAACTCTCCATGGCTTCATGTGGCTTGTCCATGGCTTCGCATGGCTTCGTTTTCGCTAGTGGAAAAGTTTACTCAATTTCATAAAAATGGTTTTAAGAATTTTTGGTAATTTTGGTGTGAATTTGTATGGGGCTTGATTTGGAATTGTTTGATGATGGAATTATAACTTAGGGAATGGCTTTGATTAAATGGATGGCAAATGGAAATGTCATGTGGGCTTTAGGCCAATTGGGCTTTTATATTTGGTGGAAATGGGCTTTTAGGGAGGTTTAGTGGAAGTGGGCTTTTAAATTTAAAATGGATTTTGGGATGAGATTTTGGTAAAGGCTTGGGCCAAATAATTGTTGAGTTTGGTTTAGGGATGCTTCATGAGTGGTTTGAAACAAGTTTGAGGTGATTTGGGTTTGAATTGGCTCGAATTGGGCTTAATTGGTAAGTGAGCCTATGTAGGTCAAATTGGGCTAACTTGGGCCAATGTTGGGCTAGAGTTGAAATTGATGTAAAATAAATGTTGAGAAATATTTATGGGAGTGTTTCAAAGAGGTTTTGGCTTTGGTTGGGTTTTGATTTTGGGGTTTGGGGCTCATTCGGGCTAGGCTTAGGTTTAGGTCAAAATCGGGCTTTTTGATTTCTGGGTTGAATTTGAGTGGGGTTTGGATCAAAGTTTTGGGCAAATCATGTTAGTGTTTTGTTCATGGGGATGTTAAGGAAGGTTTGGAAAAGACTTGGGGTTAATTGGAGTTGAAATGGGTGAGTTTGGGTTAGGCTTGGGTCATAGGTCCAAATTGGGCTTTAAGGCCAAAAGTGAAATTGGATCCCAAATGCCAATCAAATTGGGCTTGTATTTGGTCTAGATTGGTGTTGGGGATGTTGAATTGAAGTTTAGAATTGAATTGGACCAAAATTGGGGTCAATTGGGTGGATTTGGTTTGACATCGGGTTTACTTTGGGTTAAAATGGGTCAAATTGGGGGTTTTGATAAAAGTGGGGTAAATTGACAAAATTGGCCCATGGTGTAGTTGAACAAAATGAAATTGGGAATATTTGGGATTTTTTGGAATTTTCTGGGAATTTTCTGAATTTTTGGATTTTTGGGTCAAAAGGGGGTATTTTGGGTATTTCGGAAGGTATCGGGGGTATTCTTGGAACTTTTGGTATTTTTGGCTAGGAATGGTCAATTTGAGTGATGTGGAAATGTTTAGGAATGGTTTTGAGGAATTTTGGGTAATTTGGAAATTTTTGAGAAATTGGGTGTCACGAGCATTTGTAGGTTTGCATGGCAGGTAGGGTCCCTGGGGTCAAAAATTGAAAATTTGGAAAATTGAAGATTAGGTGGATGTAAGTGAAATGAAAACATCTTTTGTTGAGCCATGAAGCCATATCAAGCCCACATGAGCCATGAAGGGACTCATTTCGAGGCATTCACCATGTTGTTCCTGAACCCTTCTGGGCCAAGGGCTTAGGGTTAAGGACCATCCATGTGAATCACCTACATGAGTCTGGAAGTTAAGTCGGGTAAGGGTGTGTTTGTAGAGGTGTGTGAAAGTGTAGTGCATAGGTGTAAGTGTATGTGTAAGTCACGCCTTTACTGTACTGTGCCACCATGTAGCAAGTCCTAAGGCCAAAGAGTCCTATAGAACTCATCCTTTAAACTTCCACATTCGATTTCAACCCTCTAGTGTGATTAGGGTCTATACCAAGTTTGTGGAGTTTGCAGCGGAGTTAAGAAGTGGCTTGAATTTCTAAAAGGTGGGTCCCAATTCTAGTCCTCTAAGATAGTCAAAGGAAAAGCCTAAGGCCAGATCCTAAGTACTAAAGAGAAAGAAGAGAAGACCTCATCAAAACGAGGTCAACAAATGGACCCCCGATAGGTGCGGTGAGCCGACGGAGCACACCGCGCGTATCGGTGCCGACCGACGATCACAACGTAACTAACACAGATGTCCAAGTAACAAACCTAGGACGAAGTGAAGAATTTTCCGCTGAGAGTGTCAAGTATATCTCGGAATCGGAGATTCTCGAACTCTCGCCTGGGAAAGGAAAAGGAGGTGAATCCCAAATCACATGATTTGTGGGAGAATTTCGATTTAGAACTTTATTTTGTTTCATGTTCAAGTTATGATATGTGAGTTTAGATTTCAATTTGGAGTTTCAATTTAGATCGAAGTTTGTCAAGATTAATTTGAAGGAATTTGATTCGAAATGAAAATCGAATTTTCAAGTTTTAGGATGTAACATCTTCAACCCCAAAAGAAGATCGAATTCGATTAGATCGGGTCATTACAATGAGAAAAGATCTCGTAGTAATGTGGTATTGGATGTAAAATCCTTAACCTCAAGAGTTCGATTCGATGTATTTCAAAGGCGATCAGAAAAGAATCCTAAAGCAACAGGTGCCGTCTTGATGTAAAATCCACCTAAGGAATTTGAATTCGATGTATTTCAAAGGCAAGAGGAAGAGAATCCTAGCAGTGCGCGGTCTTCGATGTAAACTCCTCGACCTCAAAGTTCGGATTTGATGTATTTCGAAGCGCAAGAGAAGAGAATCTTAGCAAAGGCGATCTTGGATGTAAATCCTCGACCCAAGAGCTCGAATCGATGTACTTCGGCGCGAAGAGAAGAGAATCCTACAAGTCAGTGCCGTCTTCGGATGTAAAATCCTCGACCCAAAAGTTTGAATTCTGATGTATTTCAGTAGCGTAGAAGACCCAAAAGTTTGGATTTGATGTATTTCAAAGGCACAGAAGAGAATCCTAAAGCATGCCATGCTTCGGATGTAAAATCCTCGACCCAAAAGTTCGATTCCGATGTATTTCAAAGTGCACAGAAGAGAATCCTAAGACAGGCTATCTGGATGTAAAATCCTCGACCCACAAGCTCGGATTTGATGTATTCTCAAGGCAATGAAGAGAATCCTAAAAGAAATGCGACTTGGATGTAAAATCCTCGACCCAAGAGCTCGATTTGATATTTCAAATGCAATAGTGAAGAGAATCCTAGCAAGCGTGACTTGGATGTAAAATCCTCGACCCAAGAGTTCGAATCGATGTATTTCAAAGGCGATAGGAAGAGAATCCTAAAGAAGCGGTAACCTCGGATGTAAAATCCTCGACCCAAGAGTTCGAATTGATGTATTTCAAAGGCAATAGGAAGAGAATCCTAGAGCAAGGGCATTGGATGTAAAATCTCGACCCAAGAGTTCGAATTGATGTATTTCGGATGCAGGTAGGAAGAGAATCCTAAAGCATGGGTACTGGATGTAAAATCTCGACCCAAGAGTTCGAATTGATGTATTTCAAAGGCAATAGGAAGAGAATCCTAGCAAGGCAGTATTGGATGCAAAATCCTCGACCCAAGAGCTCGAATCGATGTATTTCAAAGTGCAAAGGAAGAGAATCCTAAAGCGAATGCGGCTCCTGGATGTAAAATCCTCGACCCAAGAGTTCGAATCGATGTATTTCACAGCCAATAGGAAGAGAATCCTAAAAGGCAGGTCTTGATGTAAATCCTCGACCCAAAAGCTTCGGATTGATGTATTTCAACAGGCACAGAAGAGAATCCTAAAGGACAGGTACTCGGATGTAAAATCCCCGACCCAAAAGTTCTGGATTCGATGTATTTCAAAGGCAAGAGGAAGAGAATCCTAGCAAAGGCAGCCTTGGATGTAAAATCCTCGACCCAAAAGCTCGGATTCGGATGTATTTCAAGGCAACAGGAAGAGAAACCTAAGCAAGGTGCTGGAGCTGTAAAATCCTCGACCCAAAAGTTTGGATTTGATGTATTTCAAAGCGACAGAAGAGAATCCTAAGGGCAAAGGTACTTCGGATGTAAAATCCTCGACCCAAAAGTTTGGATTTGATGTATTTCAAAGGCAATATGAAGAGAATCCTAGCAAAGGTGCCTCGGATGTAAAATCCTCGACCTAAAGGTTTGAATTTGATGTATTTCTGCTGCGTAGGAAAAGAATCCTAAAGAAGTGCAGTCTTGGATGTAAAATCCTCGACCCAAGAGTTTGAATTGATGTATTTCGAAGGCAAGCAGGAAAAGAATCCTAACAGCAAGAGTACTTGGATGTAAAATCCTCGACCCAAGAGTTTGAATTGATGTATTTCAGTGCAAGTAGGAAGAGAATCCTAAAGCAAAGCGTCTTGGATGTAAAATCCTCGACCCAAAGGTTCGAATTTGATGTATTTCAAGGCAAAGTAGGAAAAAGAATCCTAAAGCAAAGGCAGCCTTCGATGTAAAATCCTCGACCCAAGAGTTCAATTTGATGTATTTCAGAGGCAAAGAGGAAGAGAATCCTAAAGCAAGGCAAGTCTCTGATGTAAAATCCTCGACCCAAAGGTTCGAATTTGATGTATTTCAGCTGCAGTAGGAAGAGAATCCTAGCAAAGCGTCTGGATGTAAAATCCTCGACCCAAAGGTTCGAATTCGATGTATTTCAAGGCAAAGAGAAGAGAATCCTAAAGAGGTGCAACTCTGGATGTAAAATCCTCGACCCAAAGGTTCGAATTTGATGTAAGGTTTGATGTGAGATCCGGAAAGATCGAATTCGAGATTCAAATTGATCGAGATTTGAAATTTGGAAAGATCGAATTTGAGATTTGAAATTCGACCGAGATTCAAATTTGGAAAGATTGAATTCGAGATTCAAATTTGACATGATGAGTTCGAACTCGGTTGAAATTTGATTTAAGATTCGATTTGAAATTTGGAAGATGAAATTTGAAGTTTGATCGAGATTGGATTCGAAATTTGATTGAGAATTTGATTTAACATTCTTGTTGATTTCGTTTATCCCTTAATGATTCGAATTTTATTTTGTTGTTTATTTAATGTTCATGTGAATTTGGTGTTTGTCATTTTTTAGATTTTTTTAGAAAGTTTTCTTTTATCTTTTTTTTTGTTTTATTTCTTCTCGTTCTTTGTTCGAAGTTCATTTAACTTTAACGGCGTTTCCCAATCAATTTGCACAAAAGAGGTGAAGGCCAAAAATGTGACATGGTCACTTTTATTCCAATCGTACTGAAGATACATCATACATCTTGATCTGGAATATATTTCATACAACCCATGTAGACTCAAACCGGACTGTGTATGATCTTTTGTCGATCCATCTAAAGAAGCATCTATCAAAGGTCCATGTCTGAATAGTGAGATACATGGTCAATAACATCACCTTCCAAGCCATCCTTGGCAAGGGTGCCGTATGGATGTACATTGGAGGTGTGATATTTTCCATGTAACTCACAACTGTAAGGTCGGAGGCTTTCTAGCTCCGGGTCCGTCGGAAATGGTAAGGTATCTTCTCGTCGTCCATCCTCCCGAACGTAACCGAGATCCGTTTCACCGGTACTCCCGGTATGCAATGCTTCGGCGATATCTCGCTCCGTTACCCTTCAAGCATCATGACGGAACCTACCGTAGAGTGGTATCTTCACCGGCCCTCGGAACTCACCCGGGCCCGCTATCCGGAGGTCGGATCCGAACATGATGTCGCACTCGCTCGTAGAAAGAGACCGTGCGTAAAGGCTCCGACAAAATCATGGTGATCAATGTGCTGGGGTATACAATCACCCCGTTTCGTAGATATCGATGATGCAAACAGTCGGTATGTACCGTCAGCAAGTACCCTCCATGTTATCAATCTCTTTACCATTCTCTTGATGACTACTGGCATCGGGTCCACTCGCCCATGACCCGAGTATTCCCGGCGGGTTTCCCTTCCCGTCCTCCGCAAAGTTGTAACAAAGATCCACATTGTATTGTGATTCTTCCTTTCCCCGGCATCCATCTCCGGGCTCGAGTATGTATTTTCCTCAGCGGCTCGTGCTCGGCTCAGCTTTTTCAAATCCCGATGCAATCCACGATTTGCCGCCGCTCATACTCCGAGAATACGTATGTATGTAATTCGAGGCCCTCCAAGATATCGATTCTTCTCGCCTCTAATCCTTTCGAAGTATTCAAAGGTTTTCTTTTCAACATTTTCGCATTCTCTCCACTCGTATTCCGAATGATCTCAGTATGGCGAGGCCTTCGTGACATATTGTGGGATATAAGGTTCGATCCCTTCACGTTCTCCCCGCATACCTCGGCTCCTCGTGGATGATGTCCGTCCGGACATCCCCCGGGGTTGCTTCCGCAACAAGGTCATGCGTCATCGGTGGTTCTATCCGGTGTCGTGGTAGCCTTCTTTCTTCTCGGTCTTCGTGAGATTTCTCCGGTTCTTTCCGTCATCCTAGGAGCCGGCCTCCTTTCTTCTCGGTTCTCGGTGAACCGGCGTCCTCGAAGTGTATGCACCGACATTAGCAACCGCCCGTCGTGCCGATCCGCAGCCTAGTTTTGTTAACATCTTGCGTGATACGGCGATTCTTATTTCTTCGTTGCGTTGTCGTGAGAGTAGCTCTCCGAACTTCGAATCTCCGTGGCGCGGCGCCGACAAGCTCGCCCTCCGCCGTAGCGACTACGTACTTCATTTTCTTATCTTCTTCAATATTTGTCTTTCTTTCTCGTTGTCGGATCGGTGGCTTGGGCCACCCACTTTCATTACCGTATGTCCGGCAGTTCTTCTCGTCAACCGGACCTGAGCCACTTTCCTCGTATCAGTAGGCCCGCCGGTGCGAAATCCGAGTCAATCTCGATTATCGCTCCATCTTTCACCCTCTTTTCATCAAGTGCAAGGCTTACGCCATTCTTAAAGTTCAAGACCAACCGCCCGCTCGACATTTCCCCGCGAAGAGACAAGGAAAAGGATCGTGGGCCGTACTAAGAACAAGAACATCAAGAAAATGTTTATTAAAGACATCTTGTTTTATTATTATTTTTATATTTTCAAACTTAACAGAATGAAGTGGGATAAGATCAGGTAAGAGATTTTGATTCGGAAAAGAAAACAAGGAAAATTTTATTGTCGGATTTTATTTATTTTAAGCACATTTTATTATTTTTGGGTTCGGACTCTAATCATAAGTAATCACTTCACCCGTGCTTCTAGGGATGTAAAGTTCATTCCTTCGAAACATCGTAGCCGTAATACTTTTTCAAGTATCGTCCATCGATCGGAAGCATATGTCGTTCTCCCCGGCAATTCACTAGCCGGTAGGAACCTCCCGAGTAGACCGCCTCAACTACAAATGGTCCTTCCCAAGTGGGTTCAAATTTTCCTCCTATCTTGCGTGTGCGCAAGAATAGTCTTTTCGAGAACGAGAACTAAATCACCAACTTCAAGGTTCTTGGGCGACCAGCTTTATCATGAGCCCGAATCATCTTAGCTCGGTATAATTTAAATTCGTTGCGCCGCAAGTCTTTTCCTTCCGTGCTTTCTAATTCTTCGAGTCGTAATTTGGCGTTCTCTTCTCGTTGTGATTTTATTTGCAACTCGCACTCCGAGTGAAGGAGCCGAACCTCTAAAGGTAACACTCGCCGACCCATACACCGCAGCGTAAGGTGTAGCTTGCGTAGGAGTTCGAAGGTCGTCCCGGTAGGCCCATAAGGCTTCTAACAATTTCTCGTGCCAATTTCTCTTATTGTCGTCTAAAGTCTTCTTTAAAATTTGAACGAGAGTTTTATTAAAAGCCTCTGCCAGGCCGTTTGCTCGGGTAGTAAATCGTTGAATATCGCCAGCCGATTCCGTGTCTCCCGACAAAATTGTTGATTTGCGTGCTTCGAATGTCGACCCATTATCCGAGATGATCTCGCGCGGCACCCCGAAACGGTAGACAACTCGGTTCTCGAAAAATGTAGTACGTGATGTGCTTTCACTTCTCGAGTGGAACCGCCTCGCCCACTTGGAAAAGTAATCCGTAGCCGCAAGAATGAAGCGATGTCCTTTCGACGACGGCGGCTCTATCGGACCCACTATATCCGTGCCTCCCAACATTCAAATGGCCACGATGCAATTGTCTGGATGTAAGCACATTCGGAGGTTGGTGTAGAACCACTCCGTGCACTTCGGCATCGGTGATGTCTTCTGCGATTTTCATGCAAGGCCATCATCATCGAGGGCCAAGAGTACCTCTAGTCTTTTAATTTTCATTTTCATCTTTGGACCCGATCGGTGAGCGCCATGCAGTCCCGAATGTACCTCTTTAACAATTTCACGGCCGACTCCGCTTAGTGCACCTTAGCCACATTCGATCAAAAGACCTTCCGTATAATGTGTTGTTTATTAGTGCGTAGATGCAGTTCTTTTCGATTCGATGAAGCTAATGACCTATCGTCCGGCAGTTTTCCCGTTGGTAGTAATCCATCAATGGCCGTCGCCAATCTTCCGTGTTTTCCGCGTCACCGTCGTAACCGATTCTTTTTCTCTTTCCGATTTGCGTATTGTGTCTATGTCGAGCCGTGATAGGATCCGACGTCCGCGAACCGACACTTCCAATCGATTCATCTCGCAAACGTGCAAAATTCTTTTTGCGAGACGGGCTAAAGCATCTCGCTAAAGCATTTTCTTCTCGGGAATTTTGTAGATTGTCACATTTGGGAATCCGTTCCAACAACCGTATAAGATACTCGGAAGTATTGTTCGAGTCTTCGGCTTTAAAATTCCGTACCGTCCGGCCGATCCGTCGAATGATTAACCGTGAATCCCCTCGTAGATGTCGATGTCTGTTATCCCCATTTCGAATGGTTAATTCCAGCCCCGTTATGAGGGCTTCGTATTCCGCTTCGTTGCTCAGTACATGGTTCCGTGGCTGCGGTAGGAGTATCTTAACATCCCCCGCTCCGTGTTATAAAGATTAGCCCGATTCCCGCCTTACCGGGCACTATCACTTGCGATTCTTCGTCTTTGTGCGTCGAAGATGCTCCGTCGAAATATAATTCCCAACGTCGATCATCAAGGTCTTCTAGATTCATTATTTGTTCATCCGGCAAGTCGTCATCGAGAGGCGATTCCGCTGCAAGAAGGGTGTGCTCGCGAGGAAGTCTCGCGCAGACTCTGTCCCTTTACAGCACGAAGAGGCACGAAAGTTATATCGAATCGCACATAATATCATCGACCATCCTGGCAAGTCTCGCCGAAAGCGTCGGACGAGTCATCAAGTATCAGAACTGGATTAAACTTCGAGATTAGGTCGATCTCATGAGAAAGCATGTAATGCTCGAGCTGAGCGGCGAAAATCGTGGCCAAACAATGCTTTTCAATTGCAGTGATACCTTATTTCCGTCGGCAAGAACGACGCTTAAGTAATAAAGAGCATTTTCTTTACCCTCATCATCGACTCCGCCATGTAGGCTCCGAGAGAGTCGTCTAAAGCCGCGGTATAAAGTATTAGCGGCCTACCCGAGATCAGGTCGCTAAGACAAGAGGTGTCATTAAATATTGTTTAATGTCTTCGAAGGCCCTCTCGGCATTTCTCTTCCCAAATAAATTCGGCGTCCTTTTAACTAATGCCGAGAAAGGCCGACACCTACCCGACAAGTTCGAGATAAAGCGTCGAAGATATGCCAGCTCCTTGAAAAGATCGTAGTTGTTTTAAGGTTTTGGGAGGCGGCATTTCTAAGATAGCCTTTAATCTTTTCCGGTCGATTTCAATTCCACGATGCCTGACAACGAATCCTAAGAATTTCCGGAGGTGACGCCGAAGGCGCATTTTAAGGGATTCATCTTAAGGTTAAATTGTCTTAATCGTTCGAAAACAATTCTCAAATCATACAAGTGGTTGTCCTTTATTTTGCTTTTGATGACCACATCGTCCACGTAGCATTCGACTTGATTGTGGATGAGATCATCAAAAATTCCTGCCGTCGTTCTTGGTAGGTTAAGCCCCGCGCCCTTCAATCCGAATGGCATCACCGTGGTAGCAGAAATACTCCGATCGGCGTTTCGAATGCCGTAAGCTTTTCATCTTCCGGAGCCATTTTTATTTGGTCGTATCCTCGAAGATCCATCCATGAACGAGAATATTTCATGTGTTGAAGCGATGTCGATCATTAATTCTGGATCCAGAGAGGAAATTCATCTTTTCGGGCATGCTCGTTTAAATCTCGAAATCCACACAAATTCCGGATCCGACCATTCTTCTTCCCGACCGGTACCACGTTGGCTAACCAAGCTCTGCATTGTTCTTCACGGACAAATTTAGCGTCTATTAACTTTTTAACTTCGCTATGACTTGTTGTTCGATTTCTAGACGCATTCTTCTCGACTCCGCCTGATCGAATGCATAGTAGGTCCACTTAGTTTATGGATCGCGACTTCGGAGCTAAACCTAGCATCTCATCGTAGCTCCAAGCAAAACAAGCTTCGAATTCCATTAATAACTTGATTATTTCTTTGGAGTCTTCTTTATCGAGTAAAGAGCTAACAAAGGTATGCTTCAGCTCTTCGCTAGCACCTGCTAACTTCTCATTAACTCATCTATCGTAGATTCGATTTCTTCT
Organism: Papilionanthe hookeriana x Papilionanthe teres; assembly: GCA_022702705.1. Taxonomy (NCBI): domain Eukaryota; kingdom Viridiplantae; phylum Streptophyta; class Magnoliopsida; order Asparagales; family Orchidaceae; genus Papilionanthe; species Papilionanthe hookeriana x Papilionanthe teres. The sequence continues at coordinate 131,347,804 of CM040428.1, read as the reverse complement.
TCGAATTCTGCGAGCGTCTAATTGCAAATCTTCGAGTTCGTCCGTAGTTTCCATGCAGGCTTATTAGATTCGCAGGTGATAACCAAGCAAAATTCGCATCATCAACCGATCCTACCGTGCCGAATCCGAGACCATGTTTCGAGTCGGCGACGACCGAGTTATTCCATAAATTTTCAAAACGTTGTGATCGACCTTTTCGTCCACCGTCGAGGTAAGAAACCACGCCGAATTAAATTTTGAACACATGTGAGAGTACCACTCAAAAGGCAATTCCATTAATTCCGATGAAGTAGCATCTTCAAATTGTACATTATTTTCGCTTGAGGAAGAAGCACCACTCGTAGAACTTGATCGGTTTTGCACCACCGCTACGTACCTTCGACCTCCATACCTCAATCTTATTAGAATGGATCGGGGTCAGTGTCATAGTATGTACATAGTGGTTAATCTTCTCGTACATCGATTTATATTCTTCGTTTCTTTCATCTTCAATAGGATTTTTAATTGCGGCTTCTTTCGACTTATCGTCGTACGTCTTCTGCTTCGATTTCTTCTTCTTCAGCAACTATCTTCCCAATCAACATTGATGGCCGGTTTCCTCCGTCCAATCGTCCCAACGTCTCCTACTCACGGCCACGGCCCCCGGCCTCGACCTCGGATGCGAGTTGCGGAGAAACCTTCACCATCTCGCCGCGCAAGCGGAGCGCAGTGATCGCGTTGGACCAGAACTTCGTGTTCTTCGTTGTCCCGAACTTTCTTCGCTCTCACTCGTTATAGTATCTCTCGGAGAAGATCGTTTTCTTCGGTGGTGCATAATAAGCTCGCATCCTCGTGGATTCCACTTCATGTACGGAGAAATGGCCGCAAGTCACTCTTCATGCACTCGTTCCCTCCATCGGAAGTACTGGCGACCGCATGCAGTATGAAGGTACCATCCCCGTTTTCATGTATCCATGGTCGGCCCGGGTAGGAGCGTTGAAAGACGTTTCTGAATCAATTATGTGAAATTTCGCGGCTGTCTTTGCTAAGTCACCGGTCTTCATCGTTAGCGTTATTGAGCCGAGGGCTCTTTCTCCTTTCCGTATCGAATCCTCTTAATAACATTTTGGCCCGCCTCGAGCTCGCGGGGCATCAATTTCCAAGTATGCTAGCGTTCGAAGATTCAATATATTGATCGAGGCTCCTGGATCCACCAATACTCTGAGAGTGTAAATTTTCCGATTGTAAATCGAAATGTACAACGCGCCGGTCGCGGATCTCGCCGTACTGCCAGCAGTCGGCCGTCGTCGTCGCGAAGGTAACACCCGCTCGTTCCTTTAACGAGAGCAAACCTCATCTAAGGACTCTCCGGCCATTTGAGCTAAGCAAACTTCGGATCAAGTAAGGCCTTGATCAGAGCTTCTCTCATCTCCTTTCGATAAGATGAGAGCGTCGTAGATGCCTCAGCTCGCCGGTAGCTTCCTAAGATGAAGCAAGACGTCTGTAGTCCACTTTGCTTTCATGTGTCTCTCGCTTCTTCTCGAATGGGTATTTCTTCCGCCGGGGTTGGTTCTTCCCGAACAACCACCTCGCTTCCCTTTGTCTTTGGACCCATTCTCGGAGGTAGTAACTTTTCCACTCCTTAAGCTCGACTTCGTAATTTCCTCTCGAATCTATTGTCGAGCTTGCGCGTGTCTCTTCGAATCGGAATGATGTGCTCTTCCGGATTAGCTTCTGCAGATCCGAAGGCTCTAACTCTATCGCGACCGGAGCTCCTCGAAACTCGCAGATAGATTCGTTGCTTCGTTGAACTCCTCGTAGCCTCCTCGATGGATGTCTTCTTCATTATTTTGCTTTGCCGAGATCGTGTATGATTCGAGAATTGTCGTTGGTATCGAAATCGATATCCGGATTATCGTTAGTTACGTAATCGTTAGAAATGCTCAAAACGTAGCCAACGCCATCACCCTTATCATTATAGCGATCCCACCGAAGTGAGCAGCATAATCATACAGAAGTCAAGGGTTCGAGGGATTTTTCCCCCGAATCTGAAACAACTATCCTAGGATAAGCATGTCCCCTAGTCTAGCCTTAGGTGCCTCGGCTTCTCTTCTTCGTCAATTTTCTTCTTTTCTTCAATCGTCTCCTGTTGAGGTGGTTCTTCTATCGCAAGTGATAGTGACTCGCTTAACAGTTTCAAACTCGAATCGAAGCTCGCACCGAAGCGGTCCTGGATGCCGTCTAAAATCTTTTCGAAGACCCCGTCCAAGCGGTAGTCCATCCATCGTCGGCCGTATAGTGGATCTATCGGAATGATGGGATCAGCCGAGACAACATCGACGGAACCTCCTTTCTCGTGGTTCCTTCATGTACTCCTTCGGATCGTTATATTCCCTTTCCGCAGTCGTCATCGAGCCAACTTTTCAAGGTAATGCAATCTTCTATTTTGTGCCCAAGCATCCGTGGTAAGGGCAAAAGTTGGGATCACCTTTCTCGTCGACTTCTTCGGTCTTTTAGGCTCGTGACTCGGAAACTGGAGTCTTCATCGATCACGGAACATTTTCACGACCGTCTCATTCTTGAATCGGATATTCTCTCGCTCAAAAGCTCTCTTAATGTACGTCGCGGACGAGGTGGTTGTTCATACTGCGTGGAGATGACTGATAGCCGGGCCGGGGTTGCCGGTAATCTCGTCGTGGTTGTCGCGGCCGTTCGGTGGTATTTGCATCGGTTGCTTGCCTTTGTCGACCGCTGCAACGATCCCGCATTTTTTTCAAAAGTCTTTACGTGCTTTTGTTTATCTCGTCTTGCTCAAGTGAAACTTAATTGCTTTGCTTCTTCTGCAAGCTTCCGCCTTGCTTAACAACTTCTCGAAAGTCTTAATAGTGAATCCCTCGAGGAGAAGTGCTATCGGGCCGTGGATGCTTTTTAGTAAAATGCCGATCGCATGCCAGTTTCAGCTCGTGGTTCACACTTCATGCTTAAGTTCCTCCATCGAAGTATGTAATCCACCAAAGTTTCATTCGGCTTCTGTTTCTCTACCACTAAATCACCTATAGTGATGTGGTGCCGAGCTCCGCAAATCGCTCGATGAAGAGGTTCTCTAGCTCGAGAATGTCTTTACCGAACCGTCTGGCAATTCCGCATACTCGCCGAAGGCGATTCCCCGATGATCACCGCCGACGAACCTGCTCTGAAGAGTAATGCATCGCTTCCCGCCGGCATTGCAACAATCGGCACGAAAAGTGTGCTACATGCCGTCGAGGGTTCCTGCCCATCGAAGGTCTTAAACGCAGGTGGTACGAAGCCTTTCGGCATTGACCGTCGAATTCTTCGGTAAGGTCTACCCGTCCGACTGGATGTCCCGCTCTTCGATTGTGCTAAGGCTTCTCGCACTCGCCGTTCCACCAAATTCTTGATATCCTTTTCAGGAATCATACTTTGTGTTGTATCCTTTTTTCAGCCGATCATCCCCATTGACGCGACGTAATCTCCTTTCCTCCGTCTACAATGTGAATGACCTCCTCGGAGGTGTTTCGTGGTTGTATTTCGACTTCGGAGAGCGGCCGCAGCCACGGCCATCTCTTCCATCCTTTTCGCCATTCGAGCGATCGTGTCGTCTTTTCCCCGAGCCGCCTTCTCATCGCCTCCCGCTCCTCTCTCCGCGCGCCGCAGGAGCACTCGCGAAGCCGATGAAGCTCGTGTCTCAACCATGTTGGATTTCTCGCGTATTCGTCGTCCATGAATTCCGATGAATCAATCTCGTCTCCGAACTTTTCTTCTCTTTCTTCTGCCAATCGTTCTGAGCATCGGCTCTCAACTTTTCCATGGCATCTTCTAGCGGGCTTTCGTGTGTTCGCATGATTGTCGAGCGATAGCTCAGCGGTCCCTTCACGCTGAGTCCCCTACATCGTGCGGAAGACGTTCTTCGCATTCAAGCCTCCCGGGCCGAGACTTTCTCTTCTCGGCCGTCGTTTCAATCTCAACCGCTCGCAGCGGGACGCCATACCATCCTTCCGGCGTACAGGTTGCCCAGACCGCATGGTCCGTTCGCCAAACGCTTCTGAAGGTGGTATCCTCCACCCTGATCCGTAATCCCGAGACGACAACAAAGCTGACTAGCCTTCATCCTTTTACTCGCTTTTCCTCGTCATGATTGCGGGGTTCATTTACCGCCCAAGACGGATTCGACCGGCACCCGCCCTATCCTCCGTAGAATTTCCGATACGGCGCTTTTCCTTCCTCGCTAACTTTTCTACCAAAGTTCGTAGCGAGCAAACGGCGTAGTTCTGGTTCTTTTCGCGAGCTATCGTTGTAATATGCGGCCGCGGTAATGTGTGCAAGAATCTTGCGAATATTTTCTTCATCTTCACAAGGAGAGGGGATGAAACCCGTCTCCTCCTAACAAGGGTATGTGGTCTCAGCAGGGTGTATATTCTCAGCTTCCGGAATTTCTTCTAGGAAAGCAATTTCAGCCAGCCTTCGGCTTCTTTAGCGATCCTTCTATTTCGTTTCTTCTCCGGGTCTTTGTTAGCGACGGAATTCCCCTGAATCCGGACCCGATCTCGAAAAACGGAGGTCTTACAGAAGATCTCGTACTTCTCCACTGCATCATGTGTCCATCATGGCACTCGGGATTTCTTTCCCCTGCGATTTGGCAAAAGCTCTGGTAGTTTAGTAAACAACTAGACCAAGTGGTAGAAAGAATGCTCCTCCCGTGCGCAGTTGTTCCTCTTAGTCGGGATCTCACAGAGGAGGGAATTCTGGGTCACCTAAGGTTGAACTCAAGCAGCCGTTCTTCGCTCGTATACTTGCTCAGTGCGAAAAGGGAGATGCTGGCCTCGATGCTCGTAAGCTAAATCCTTGTCCAACTCTGACAGATTCCATTATCGGCAATCCCATCCTTATGCATGCCGAGGTCTGGCCCACGGTGAAGGAGAAATCAGTTTCGGGGCTTCCATTTCCAGGTAGATTCTGGTTGTCAGTCCCAAATTATGCTTCTTT